>OX387264.1:11650084-14150084 GCA_947562075.1 Orthosia gracilis | reverse complement strand
TATAGATAAATAGTTGATTATTCAAAATAATTAGGAGTACTTACTTATCTTCGTAATTTGCAGGAACGGAAACTAGATTATGCAATTGAGAAGGCGTCTCCAATAACTTTCCCTGTTCCGGATGACATTCAAATTTGTCTTCATTCTTTTTCCTAAGAAAATATTTACTTTTTAGTCATTATTTGGATAAAACATCTTCAACAATTTAATAATAAACAAAGTGTAATTTTAATGAAATTTTAATTAATTAAATAAATTACTCCTTCTATAAATGTCAAAAAATATAAGCAAAAACAAAACAATAAAAGTAGTATAACAATATACTACTTTTATTTATAATAATCAAATCGTCTCCATAGCTTCCTATGTTCGTACAATTTCCAACGCAACTGGCCTTGAACTCAAGCGCTAGGTTGCAGGTGCATGCAATATTATTTGTAGTAGGTAGGTAGTTTTGATAAAGAACGTCTTCAATAATATCTTTATAGAGGTATCTAGAAGTATGTATGTCCATTGTGGTCATTGTTGCGTATTTGTCGTGGTGTTTAGATAGAAACAGAACGGAAAAATTTTCGAGGAATTTACTGACTCCATTGAAAATAGGACCTTATTACCATAATCTAAAGTATAAAATTGTATGAATATCGACATGACTGTGTCATACAATTTTATACTTTAGATTAGACGTTTCGTCAAAATAATATTTAAGTACCTACATAATAAAAAAAAATACTTACTGCTTAGCTTCTCTCATGGTTCTTGCAATATTTTTCAAACGTTCTACTTTCTTTCTCTTATGAACATATCTTTTATTATCTTTGTTTCCCATTGTAAAGCGTTATAATATGAATTTTATTAAAATAACTCAAAAATAAAAAACCTAATGGACGCACCCGCGTGCGAAACAGACCCACTCACGACGACGCACAGCGTGGCACTGAGAGACCGGTTAGACCGCTATGGTGAAAGACGCTAACGTAGCCGTAATAAGGTTGAATACCGCGTGCGCTCTTTGATCGCATTCGAGCTCGAAACTAAATGTCGTAAGTCTCAATTCTTATTTTGTTTATAACTAAAGTAATAATTGATCTAGAGAAAAAATATCTTGTGGCTGGATAGTAAACTATATTTTCTTACTGTTAACATTTATTTTAGACATAAAGGCCAAGCAATCTTGAAAAAAAAAGTAATAATCTTTAAAAAAGACATGATTTTTGAATAAAAAATGAATCGAGCGAAAATGTTACAATTACGTAACTGTCTTGTACATGGAAAGAAAAAGATCCAATGAATCATATACTAAAGTTCCATTTTGATTGTATGTGTGACTGTTTCAGCATATTAATGCAAATTAACGTAAAATTTAGGGAGCCTCCTCTTAATGCATTTATAAACGATATACGATGCTTTTCTGAAAGTACTACCTCTTGTTTCGTTTTCGAATCACTGGGCATATATGGGTTAATGCCATAGCACACCTACATAACTTCTTACGAAGAAATCGGCGAAGTAGGGATTTGTACACACCTCCGGGATCTTTCGACAGGGACAATTTAGGAGTAATCACACCTGGATCTTGGAGGGCTGATATCGAAGAAAATACTGGTTTAATGTATTTGGAGGATGAACAACAAGAAACAGCACAAATAGTTCCTCAAGAGATACGTGAAAAAATTAGTAATTATTGTTCGCAAGAAGGAGTAGTACCATGGCAAAACAAATATGCTTAATGTTTATGAATGTCCTACTTTTTATTTAGCCTTGATAGGTTAAAAAATATTTAAAACTTGTGTAAACAGATATTATATATAATATACATATATACTAACTGAATCTGTTGTGTTCCGTGCTTCATATCTGTCCAGTATAAATGATAAAGTTGCATACGCGAACCAGGCACTAGTATATACTTCTTCTGCACCTGAAAAATATTCTGACAAAATATAGAATGGTGAAGGCACCTATAGTCCACTTGTTTAGGTATTTAAATAAATGTTAAGTACCTGGATGACCGAGCTTGGCTCGGTGCTTTTTTATTACATTTTTTTTGGAATTTGGATTTAAACCGTTTGGTACAGAATTAGATTATTTTTAATATGGGCCCCCAGAACAGCCATAAATGACTACCGCCATCTGCCTGTATAGTTAGAAAACAATGATAAAATACGTATACAAATACAAGAAAGTAAAGCATGCTGTTTTCTTTTGCATAGAAACTAACGCCATCTAACAGATAACATAAACAGCAGGAGCAGGCATACAAATTCAAAAAATAAAAGAAGCAATCGGACCGAGGTTCGAGCCCAGATGTCCTGGTTTGAAGTATAATCAACATTGATCAAGATCAACTCTAATCAAGATTGTTTACATTTTGTTAAGTACCTAAACAAATGGACTATAGTGAAGATATCATCAACAAACAAAACATGCCCTAGGTACACACGAGTCGTGTGGAATGTGACCTTTCCGCCACTCACACTCACCCCTTGCTTGACAAAGTTATTATGCACGGTTTGGCATGACTAAGGCAGCGTTCCCACTACGCCGGACCGGCAGATCTGCCGGAAACCGGACACCGACCAGAGTGTTCACATTACATCGGATCCCGGAAGAAATTCAGAGAGTCAAGTACTTACCTCAGTTGAATTTGGACCTGCGCGCACAATGGACGACGAAATTGTTGTGTTGTGGTGGTATCTTAATAGAAGGCAAAATAAAAGAAAACATTGGGTACACCCTATTTTACGGGAAAGATTTTCACTTGGAACATTTGAAACATTAATGGGTGAACTTAGAAGAGACGAATCAAAGTTCTTCAATTATTTTCGAATGACAGCAACCACTTTTGACGATTTACTGGGACGACTAGACATAAGAGTACGAGATACAAGTTTCAGAGAATGTATTTGCCCAGAACAAAGATTAGCCATATGTCTAAGGTAAGATTATTTCATGCACTAGATTGCGTAATAATAGTTTTGACGTAGGTACCTACTTAAGAATTAATGAATGTTTGCTATGTATGTTTGTTTGATGAATGTGAATATATATAATGTGTGTGTGTGGGAGGGTGTATGTATTTGATATTCATTATGAATTAAAAATGCAAATAACTTATTTATGTATTTATTTGTACTCAAACTGTCCCTTCAAAATCTAAGTAATCTGAGTCTTGGGAATGTATGGAATGATTACTAGATGCTGATGGTGAAGCTGGAATCGGATTCGATGTCTGAGATGAAGTTGATGGTAAAGATGTTGTTGCCTGTTGATTGCTACTATTATATTGCGTAGAGTATCCAGGGTGGTGTTGATCTTGCGTAGGTGTTGCCTGTTGATTGACGCTATTATGTGTGTAGTATCCAGAATACTGATCTGTTCCGGTCATCTGATTATATGAATCACGTCAATGTCCGTAATTTGGTCTCTCATAATTCCTACTTTTAATTTTTTGCAACATTGTCATGACGCTAGCTTGAAATTCTAAAGTCTCTTCGATAGTTAAAGTGTTCAAGATTGGTATAATGCCTTTGAAGAAAGACAGATGATGGTTTTCCTTTTCTGGATTTATTCTGGAGTCCAAAAACTTTACCATCCTGTCATTTACCTCTTTATTATCAATTTTTCTTTTATCTTTAATTAAAGGTGAACGAAAATCTGATTCCATGCCTACATCAGTCTCGGTTCTTGCTTTTTTCGAAACTGACTCATGTGGTGATCGAGGTTCGGAGACTTTTTTCAAAAACATTAATTGCTCGTGATATAAATAATTTCGTGTCTTTTTGGCCGAAGATCCAGATTTAGACTCTCTTTTTGTTTCTTTACCGTCTTAAGCCACGAATCTCGTATATTATTCCATTTAGTTGAAACCTGTTTTCCTGAAATCAATAAAAAAATATCATAAAACAATACAATTTGTTTCTTGGTGACGTATAAAGTAATAATGTATTAACAAAAAATACTTTTTTTTCAGATATTTAGCTTCAGGATGTTCATTCCAAGAAATACATTACTCATACAGAGGTAGGCGTTTCGACAATAAGTAAACTAATAAAAGAAATGACCCACGTCATTTGGCAAAACCTAAAGACAGATTTCCTGAAGCTGCCTGATACTGAGAGAGAATGGGAGGACATCGCTTCAGGATTCGAAAGAAAAGCCAACTTTCCTCACTGTCTTGGAGCAGTAGATGGCAAACATATCAGAATTTTGAAACCAGCCAAGAGTGGTTCTATGTTCTTTAATTACAAGGAGTATTATTCTTTTGTATTAATGGCAGTTGTCGATTCAGAGTACCGATTTATTTTTATTAGTGTGGGCTCCTATGGCAAGGAATACGATTCTACTATATTAAAGGATAGTACATTTTGGCAAAAGATCAATGATGGTACTTTAAATGTACCAAAGCCTAGACCGCTTCATGAAAACTTGCACGCAGAATTACCGTTTATACTTGTTGGCGATGAAGGCTTTGCTTTAACACCTAATCTCCTACGTCCATATGGAGGTACACATTTGAATACTGATAAAAAGATTTTTAACTATAGACTAAGTCGAGCAAGAATGTATGTTGAGTGCGCTTTTGGTATTCTGGCAAATAAGTGGCGAATAATCCATCGAGCTATAGATCTGAACGTAGACACAGCAATTCAAGTAATTAAAGCTTGTACAGTCTTACATAATTTTGTAAGAGGAAAAGATGGTATAAATTTTGAAAGTTACCAAAATATAGAACATAGACAAGAACAAGAAATGACACCCATGAATCGGAATGTGTCGAGTCGAGGTGGCCCTAATGCCAACGCTATACGGACATCATTTACTAATTATTTTGTTTCGGATATTGGTTCTGTTCCGTGGCAGGCAGCAGCTATAAAATAAAATTTATCAATGCATTTACATTTTATCAATAAAACATTAAAAACTCACCGTACTGTTTTCTTTCTTTTTCATCCAGTTCATCGAAGTTTGGTTTCAGTATTAAACATACTTCACGCCATGCTGCTAACTTTAAGTTTTCGGTCTTATCCCACAGAACAGATCTCTCTTGGACAAGCGTAATTAAAGTTTCTGCTTGAATATCCATGCTAAACGTCTAGAGCTTGTCCAGAAAGGACGAATTCGCCGCGACCGTTGCGTCCACAAGGTGCGTACCAACGCGCGAGCATTTGGGGAGGAATTCAGTACGAAACATGGAGTTGAACGAAGCGGTCACGTTGTGGTTAGCTTACCGTCGCATAGAGGGGTATTTGACTTAAAAAGTCGATCAAAATTATTTGGTGATAATTTTCAATTGGGTATCAAATAAAAAGTAGTTTAGGGTGATAATTTTGTATTTAGAACACCATACACATGTACAATTTTACATAAAAAAAAATTAAATTAAAACTCTAGTCAGAATCGGCTTCAAATGATTCACTGTCCTCCTTATCGTCATACTCTGCAGATGACACAAATGAGGTCTCTGGGAGCAACAATTCTAACGTCTCAACGGAAAATGGCTTACTTTTTTTCCGTTGCCTTTGCCTAGTACTGCTCAAAAAAGGATCGGAAGTTAACAAAAGTCTGTTTAACACGTCTCTGTTACAGTCTTCACGCGAAAACTTTCTTGAAAAATTTTGCCTATACATGCGGAAGTGTTTATTTCTGGCCTCAGCCGCCTCTTCCGACAACTGGCCAATAGGCAGAATAGCATGTTCAATTACCGTAGCCCCATGTCTTAAAACTTTGTGCATTGTAGGCGACATGGGGTGCCACTCGTACAACTCTACATACAGGTTTGCAGTTTCTTCAGCAAAGATTTCAAATTTCTCTGTATCGATTTTCAATCCACATGAGAGGGCCTCTAATATAACACTGCATTTTTTTATTAAATTAATGTCCACACCTGTGATGCGGGAAGAAGTTTAAGGATTTGAGAAAAATCTCCTTGATGTGTTCCCGTCATTAGTATTCCCAAACCCTGCCTTCGGAATGTCCACTAGCAGCCCCATTTCTTCTTTAAAAGACTCCTGAATTTTCTTCTTCCTGTCTGCCACTATGTTTTTATGTTCTTGACTCCTTGCCTGCCATTTTTTTATAGGTATTTTGTATGACAAATGAAGGATTTCGAATTTTGGCATGTAGTGTTGATAGCCCAAATTTAAGAGTATCTGGTTTTTCTACGTTTCTTTTATTCAGGTTGTTGAAGTCCTTTGATGTTTGGCCACATATATAGCACCTCATGGTAGATGACGTGTTTGTCGCAGCATTGCAAACCTTTGCATCAATCATGGTAAAGGCTAATCTGTGCTTTATTTTTACTATGCCACCATTTGTTCTCGGTATATCACTTGGTTTCAGATTTTTTATTTTTTCAGGTTTGCGAACCACTCCATTTTGATATTAACTCTAAATAGCTTCTGTCTTCTTCATTTATAGTTCCGAGTACTTCATTTAAGTACATACATAACCGAACAGCTGTATGATGTAAAAGATCCTGCAAGTTTATTTCAGCACATGTTTCTGTAACTCTCATTGACTCTTCACGCGGATAACAGTCTTTCTTTGCCTTTCTAACAAGTGAGTAACATGGATAAATATTCTTGTTAGCAGCATGAATAACTTCGTATTGTTTTTTTGTCAAATCAGCTTCCACGAAAATAGCTAATGCTTGTGATGGGGAATGCTTTTTGACTACCTCGTTTTGAGCAGAATTGTACCGTGTTCTGTACTTTTTGGCTCTTGTTGGTGTTAAAGTGATATCTTTCATAACTTTAGCCGCATCACCATGTCCTGCAGCACGTTGGCTCATTTGAGCTGCGTAGGTTAACTCTTCACAGGGTGTTTCCGGCCTTTTTTGTTGTCCACGCAGGTAGTTTAATAAAGGCATTGAGCCATTGCTCATTTTTTGTTAAGAAGCATTCTTCCTTGTTACTGGCCGCAGTCCATTTTTGTTTAAATTGATATTTAAATGATTTTAATGCACTTCTCAATGAACCCTGATTGTTTTCAGGGCATTTCGTGATTATTTTAAGCCGATTTTCTAAAAACTCAAACTTCTGGTCCATTGTTCTGCCCGAACATTGTTTTATGACTTCATAGAGCGATTTTCTAGTCATCTCCATCGACGTCATTGGATGTTCTGGAATAGAAAAATAAAACGTATTTTATAAAAGCTAATTTCGACTTTTCGGTAAAAAAAGTAATTAAAAAAATGGCGTGAATAGGCGGGACATTTTTTTTTTAAACCTTATCAGGAATAACGGAACTACATGTTTCATCCAAAATCATAAGTTAACTATGCTTAACTCATAAACAAAAACATCTTTAATTACAGAGTTTACTAAAAAATTGTTGCATTTTTTATGGTGTACATTTAAGGTGCAAAATGTCACTTAAATCAAGTGTAATACCAAAATAAGCATGCTTTTATAAAGTAACTACATACCTTCTCCCAAAATATCCATAATGGTTGCCACACAATATCACGAAAAACAGACTAAATGGAATTTAAAAATCACGTTTTAACAGTAGTGCCGAGAACAAAGACATACGATTCACGCAACGACTGGGTTCCGACTGCTGCTACGGTTAGCGGAGGGGCGCGGCGGGACCAAGTTGGCCGTTTAGTGACGTAATAGTTATTGGGCTCTCACGATACAATACTTGTAACGCAATATAACAAAATTCGAGTTTTCGACTTTTGATCGCCTTTTGGGTCAAATACCCCTCTGTGCGTCGCTGGAAGAGACAGAAACGGAGGGAAAATAGAATGTATTTAGTACATCCAATTCTTAATGATAGAATGACACATAGTATGTTTGAAACTTTGTATCCGAAATTAAGACAACATGAGAAGAAATTTTTTAACTACGAGTACTTTCGTATGTCCGTGAAATCGTTTGATGATTTACTTTTATTAATTGAAGAAGATTTATCGCCACGTGCAAATTATGTTCCGCGCGAGGATGTTGTTTCAGCAGAACAAAAACTCGTGATAACTTTAAGGTAAGTATTGTTTTATTCATAATCTCTTATAATACTAATACAGTATTTTAGGATACAAAATCAGGTTTACTAATAAAAACGAATTAAATGTCGTATCAGATTAAATATAATAATTAAACAATGTCATGGTTTTGGAAGAGGTCAAGACATTCACTATCCTGAGAATCTCTTGATGATGTTGATGGAGAATTTACGTATAATGCTGCCTGTGAAGATCTTGGCACTGAAATAGAATTTCGGCCTTGCCATGCTGTTATGGATGGCGTTTCTGGGTCATATTCTTGAAAAGTAAATTCATTTGGTCTTGAAGGTTGTGCATGGTATCGTGGTCGAATCGGAATTGAAGATGAAGCCGAACTGTTAGTATAATACGAATCGTTTGAATACACAGTTGATTCCGAAGATTGTTGAGCCGCTTGCAAAATTTTCATTAATTCAATTTTTACTGCTATACGATTGGCCTCGGGTACCTTAAGTAATTCTTTGTGTAAAGATAAACAGAACAGTTTGTCATCATCACCTTCCGTTACGCTGGAAACCAGTGGTTGTTGTTGATTCCTAGTGCTTATATTGTTTTTAATTATGTTCAGGAATTCAGTATCAGCGGCAGTCATTTTCTTTCTTTTAATGTTTTGATTCGGCGGCCTCATTATGTCTTCCCTTGCATCTGCTGTAGACTCTTCGTTACCTGTCTCTGAGTTTTCAGAGGTGTCTTGAATATTGCTTTCTGTTTTTTTATTACGTACTGACCTTTCGAGAAACATAAGACGTTGAAAATATATATATTGAATCTTCGAAGCTCCAGATCCTGATGGTGCATTCTTTGTTTTTTTCATTTCACGAACAAATGTGTCGCGAAAGCCTTTCCACTTTTTTTGAAGAGTATTACCTGAAATTAACAATAAGTTTTCAATTTTGTTTCAGGTACTTAGCAACTGGCTGTTATTTTGCTGACTTACATTATGCCTATAGATTAGGGAAATCAACTGTAATTGACATCGTTCAAAAAACGGTATATGTTATTTGGAATAAGTTAAAAGACAGAGTAATGAAAGAACCTTCGACAGAAGAGTGGATGGAAATTGCAAGAGGATTCGAAAAATATACAAATTTTCTTATGTTGCCGTATGTGATGCAAATTATTGTTTTATCTGTATAGATGTTGGAGCATGAGGGAAGAGCAATGATTCAACGATTTAAAAAACTCCACATTCTTCAAAAAACTCACAGAAAAATCTTTGAACATTCCGGGACCAAAACCAGTATCAGAAATTCGTACAACACGTTTACCTCATGTTATAGTTGGAGATGAGGCATTTAGCTTATCAGAACATATTATGCGACCATATTGCGGCAAGAATTTAACCAAAGAAAAACGAATATTTAATTACCGCCTCTCTAGAGCAAGACGTTATATTGAGTGTTATTTTGGAATCCTGGTAAACAAATGGCGAATATTTCACAAAGCACTCAATGTACATGTTGAATTTGCGCAAAACATAATTAAAGCTTGTTGTGTTCTTCACAATTACGTCAGGTTAAGAGATGGATACAGATACGAAGACACTTTGTTCGAAACAGCTCTAGATGGTCTGAGTACGACTACAATTCGACCTGGTGTAAGGTCTCGAAACACGAGGGATATATTGTGGTATTTCGCTACTCTAAACCACATATTTTAGTTATTTCACTGAGTGAGCTGAAGTGTTCTCACCTAATTCACACTTAGGTCTCATAATACTTACTTACTCACACTGTATTCATATTATTCCATGCCAAAACATTTTACATCGCATCGCATCTATTATACGTTTTGTTGGTTTTTGCATTACTATTCTGCGAATCGGTCTAAAATGATTCGTTTTCTTATAAAATATCTAAAATAAAATAAATAATTATCATATTTTTCAATGTTATGACACCTACGTCAGGTTGTCAAGCTGTCAATACTTTTCCTTTTAAATTTTCTGTCATAGAGTTTCTCACTAGCTTAGCCTATGAAGATTACTTTTGATTTATATAATTTAAATTCTTTTTATCAATATGTTAGTTCAAATATTGTATTTTATAACTTACATTAATTTACACGCTCTCAGAATTCATCGAAGAGGTTTTGGATTGAATATTACTGGCTGTTTTGAATACTGGCAAGTTGCATTTTTGTATGACAACAAGATGTCACTAACTTAAATTCTAATAAAGAAGAAAAAGGACAGGCGGTGGATATAAAAGACGGAAAGGCCGAGGGCTTGGGAGTCTTGAATCTGGTCTGAAACCGAAAAGTCGCATAATTGCTAAGCATTAAAATACAAGGTGCTCCAACTTACTATATTGTGCGTGTTATACTGTAGCTGCATATCACTCCGTGTGCCTGCTTAATCGACCTGCTGCCTACACTGCTACCTACCTGCCCGACCTGTTCCCTGGTTGGCTGCCCACGAAGAGTTCCTGACAGTTGTGCTGCCTGCCTAATCGACCTGCTGCCTACACTGCTACCTGCCTGCCCGACCTGTTCCCTGGTTGGCTGCCCACGTCGTGCGAAGCCGGACCTTGATTTTATACACATTTTTTAGTTTATAATTGCTTTTATTTGTATTAACGTGGCTTATGTGTGGCTCAGCCAATCTGAGCGACACGTAACGCTACAATATTCGCTGATTATTTCATGAAGGGAGGTCGACTGCCGTGGCAAGACAAAATGATCTAATTTTCTTTGTTTGTTACTAATCAATAAAATAATAATAATTACTTACCTAAATCTTTCTTTTTTTCCTCGGAGTCTTCTTTATCAAAATATTAACACCAATTCTTCCCAAGACCTGCGTTTTAAAATCCTATTAGCATAATCAGGTGATTCCAAATCCCATATCGCCGGTCTTTTTTCTATTTCGTCTATAAACAATTCCGTGTCAAAATTTTGGCGCTCCATTTCCCTCGATACGTGCACTCGCTCTAGAGTTCGCGCGTTAACTGGACGCAACAAGGCGTCCCTAGTATCTCGACTCGCGCGCAATACGCGCGAATCAAGCGCGAGTCGAGAGTCTGGCGTAGTGCACGCGATTTACGCGCGTATTTTGAATTCGCGCGATGCTTGTGGACGCGATGTATTGATGTCTAGTACCTCGACAACGCGCGTATAAATTCGCGCGATACGATTCGCGGCGAATTCGCCCTTTCTGGACAAGGTCCTACTTTTACCGCGAGCCGAATGACGTGAGTGGAACACGGGCGGGGCGAGGAGAGCACGAGCGGGGCGAGCGGGGGACAGATACCGGCACAAACTCGTTCACATTACTCCGGGCCCGGTCGTTCTACCGGCAATTCGTAGTGACAAAACGCTCGGTAAAAATGCCGGGCTCGGCAAAAAATGCTGGCTGAATAGCTTCATATAAATTGTACAGCCACTAGCCCTTCCGGCAGATTTACCGGCGCGGCAGATCTGCCGGTCCGGCGTAGTGGGAACCTGGCCTTATTCTTATCTAATTTCTCCGTAAACTTACTAAAAATTATAAAAAATCTGTATAATAATTACCAGAGCCAGTGATTTGGCTTTTAGATATTCTCCATTTTTCTCTTCTGTACGATGATAGGAGCACAGTCATTTTTTTCTTTAACTCCGGCACAGGGACTCCCATTTCACTACTGATTTTTCTCCAAGCATCTTCTCTAAGCGATTTATTATGATACGAAGAACTTTTGCTGTTCCACAAAAGTTCTTTCGTACCATATAGCTGAATAACGGCCCGTTCACACATGGGAGTCCGTTTTACTGGTACGTTTTAAACGGATACGTCATAAATTTATGCTCTGTTCACACATAGGCACCGTATAACGTTCAACGAATCCGTCATTACTGGATGCGATGTGTGAACAGAAAACTCGCAGTATACCGCCGCTATTCTACAAGGATGGACGCTGTCGTGTTGTATTGGTACTATCGTCGGAGAAGGAAGATTCGACGTTATTGGCAGCATCCACTTATGGCCCAAAGATCTAGAGAGGGTGCTTACAGTTTACTTATGAGTCAGTTACGAGGTGATGAATCCAAAATTTTTCAATTACTTTCGCATGTCAATGTCTACTTTTGATGAACTTCTTAAACTATTGGAAAAGGATTTAAAAAAGCAAGATACTCGTTGGAGGAAAAGTATCTGCTCAGAAGAAAAACTAGCGATATTTTTAAGGTACGTACTTTTATTTTTAAAACTCAGACAGATCTAACGAAGCATCACTGTATACAGATTGTAATGGCGATAATGCACTATCAGTAGACTGTGGTCTGCTAGCATCACTGTATACAGGTTGTACTGGCGATAGTGCACTGTGATCTGCTAAAATAGCCCTGCGATTGATAGTGACTAGCACCAGATGTTTGTGTATAGGCTGACCAGTCATAAGTTGACTGGCCAACTCTCCTATGTTTAATATTTTGTAATAGGTTTAACACCCCTGACTGGAATCCCAAAGTTTGGTCATCATCAAGCAAAGCCAAGGACGGCAAAATACCTTTAAAGAACGATAAATTGCGATCATCCTGCTCATTTTTTTTCGGTTTTATCTGATAGTCAATGTAGGACATCATTTTGGCATCAATTTCATTAAAATTTCTTTTGGCTGGTGCTCTGCGTTTTGGCGGGGGGTCTAGTTTTTGTTTGTCCTTTTGACTGTCATTGTCAAGTTGTGTCATTGTAGTCACACTGTCATCTTCGTTTGTAGGTTCATTCGATGTCGTGGTGTCATCTTGTCGGTGTGTTCTTTTGTTTGTTTAGCAGAGACGCTTTCATGCGTTTCACCAGCAGCAACTACTTTTTTCAAAAACAGCATCGGATTATGGTATTTGTAGGGCTTCGTGTTTGAGACCGCGGAACCAGACGTCTTGCAATTCTTTTTATCTTTTAGTGTTCTCACCCAGGCATCTCTCATCTGTCTCCACTTTTTCATAACAAGTTTTCCTAAAACAAGTAATAAAACAATTAATTTTATTTTCAGGTATGCAGCATCCGGGTGTTCATTTAAAGATCTTCATTACACCTATCGCGTTGGTGTATCGACTGTTAGCAACATTATTAAAGAAGTTTCAAGATGCATATGGAACAATTTAAGTGAAAAATTTATGCGACTTCCTACATCAGTCGACGAATGGGAACAGATAGCAACTGGATTTAACAAAAAAGCTAATTTTCCCCACTGTCTCGGAGCTGTCGACGGAAAACATATCCGACTTAAAAAACCACTAAATAGCGGTTCACTGTATATCAATTACAAGGATTTTTTTTCCATCATATTATTAGCGATCGTAGACTCCGACTATCGCTTTGTATACGTCAGTGTCGGATCTTATGGAAAAGAATGCGATTCATCAATATTCAAGGAGACAACATTTTGGAAAATTATGCTAGACGGCAGTCTACAAATACCAGCACCATGCCCATTAACAAGAGACTCAGAAACGCGAGTTCCTTATGTGGTCATTGGAGACGAAGGTTTCGGATTACACGAAAATTTACTAAGGCCGTTTGGCGGGACGCATCTGGACAAAAATAAGCGAATATTCAACTATCGTTTGACTAGAGCTAGGAGATACGTTGAATGTGCCTTCGGTATCTTAGCTAATAAGTGGAGAATATTCCATCGGCCTCTAGACATCGATAAAACAACAGCTGTATGGACTGTTAAGGCATGTACTATTCTACACAACTTTATAAGGGACAAGGAGGGCTCAAACAGTGATAATAACGTATCTGAAGAATTTAGTTACGAAAACCTACCCCATGAAGTAAGAACACGAGGTGGTAATACTGCTAATTTAGTTCGAACAGAATTCGTGAACTATTTCATGTCCGAAGCTGGATCAGTTCCATGGCAGGATGAAGCTATTTAGAATGTTATCAAATAATAAAACAGACACTTAGCGAACTCTTGTCTTTGTCTTTGTTCCATAGCCTCAAAATCCTCCATTAGAATAATGTATATTTCGCGCCAACCTGCAATACTTGCAGTATTGTCTTTGTATTTATCCAGCGTCTTGTCCCAAAGGACTGGCCTATCTTCCACCAAACTAATTAACATTTCCTTGTCTATTAACTTTTCCCACTCCTTGGTTGACATGGTTGATCAGTGATTATAATAATTATTACACACAATGCACGCGCGCGTTCTCTAGGAATCTACAATAAAAAATGTGAGTCAAACAAAACCTGTCGCATCACTCCCCCTCCTACACCCCGCACACACCGCCCGCCACGCTCACAGTATCTATCCGTTAAAATTCTACGTATCCGTATATTTTTACTGTTACGTCGTCCAGTATTCGATGACAAAACGGAATGTAATTTTTTTTTACGGAACGATATTTTTTACTGTATACAGAATACTGTGCCATGTGTGAAGTCGCTCATACAACTACATATGCCATCGACGAAAAAAAAACGAGTGTAACGTGTAATGTAAGATTACGTGTAATTTAGCATCAACAGTGTGGACGGCACACGAACTCAAAGCGAATTGTGAACGCGAAAATATTTCAAAAGCTGTTTCCACTCAGTTGCTACGAACATGCCGAATAGGAAGGTCGTGATAGCTGGTGCGGCTTTTATTTTCATGTATTTACTAACTGAAGACCGCAAAAGTCGGAAGCGTCGATGGTGGAAAACTAATTTGTATAAAAGAAGATCTTCTTTACTTGTGGAACTAAAATCTCAACATATAAGTGGTCAATATAAAAACTTTACCCGGATGTCGCCTACTGACTTTGTTAACAATCATTGCGCCTAAAATATCAAGACAAGACACTATAATGAGATCTGCAATTTCGCCGCAAGATAGACTGGCTCTAACACTAAGATTTTTGGCAACAGGAGATTCATTTACAAGCCTTCAATACACCTTCAGAATTTCAAAACAGTCAATGTCTTGCATTGTACCAGAAGTTTGTGAAGCGATTATAAAAGCATTGAAAGAAAACATTAAGGTGAGTTTTACATGTTTTTATTTATTTATTAAAATAACAAATTAAGCTATTGTATTAAGTAGGGTAAGCAAAATTAAAATTATTCCAAAATTAAAATTAGAAAGTTAAATCAAATTGTATCTTCAAATCATGTAGTACAAAATTTATTCTTTTCAAATCAGGTCATTCACAAAATCTACATCTTCATATGAAGTTTGAGATAATTCTGAGGGAACAGGTGAAGCATATGGAGCAGTAGGGCAACTTGTCTGATTCTGACCTGTTGAATACCCTGAAGTAAGTTCTGAGCGATTAGACAAAGAAGGTGGTTCATTGCAGTATCTTGATGAAGGAACCGAGCCTGTTGTATACCCACTGTAATTGAATGCCGATGGATAATAATGTTGAGAAAAGTTAGTGCATCCTTCATCGGCTTTGAATATTACGTCCATTATTGCTCGCTGCACGGCATTTTTAGTACTTCTGTTATATTGTTGCATCTTGCTGCATATAAAATTTGAAAAGAAAAGGGTTTCACTGTCAAAATTGTTTGGATTATTGTTTCGGGGTTCAGGAGTAGGACTAGAAGCAGCACTCTTAAGCAGGCCAAGAGCCTCCGAAAGCATACCCATTTTTTTATTTTCGTCTGATTTCTTTTTTTTGGGGGCCTGACCAGTTGGTGATATAAATTCTGAACTGTTATCATTTTCTACACTTGTAGATGCACTCTGTTCCGGTTCATTTGTAATCTGTAATTAAAAAGAAATTCATTGTTTCAGCTCCCAAAAACAGAGTCAGAATGGATCCAGATCTCAGATTTGATGAATTGTGGAATTTTCCCCATTGTGCTGGAGCCATGGACGGTAAACATGTCATTCTCGAGGCTCCGGTACATAGTGGCACAGAATATCGTAACTACAAATCGTATTTCAGTATAGTTTTTTTTTTTTTTTTTTTTTTTTTTTCGACGGGGAAAATCATCTTATGACAAATCCCGCTCTTGGGTGGAGCGGGAGATAGTGTCAGACTTGTACTGACTAAAAACCCCGCGCCGTTCCTTCTAGCCTTCATACCGGGGCTCTAGCTTCCTTTCGGATAACCCCGAACCCCGGTAGGCTTCGACCCAGCTGGGCCCCTCTCTTTGCTGACAACTCCTTGAGGCGCGCGGGAACAGTGCGCGCCGTCGACGCCTTGGCTCGGTCCGGGTAGTTACCGGACGATCGGACAGCGAGCTACCCATGACTCACTGTCCACGAGCCCGCGTCTACGGTGGCTGGATATCGGGATTGGGATCCCGGCGGCGGCGGCGAGGGCGCCGTTGCCTGATGCGGTCGGCCTCCTCCTTTGCTAGCATTACTGCTTCGCAGAAGGAGGCGACCGCCTGCCACTCCTCCTCGCTACGGACCATGGCCTGAACCAAGGCCCGGCGCGAGAGGTCTCCGCCGCCGATCGCCCCCACGAGGGCACGGCGGTGCTCCGCCCAAGCAGGGCACACCTCGACTGTGTGCTCCACCGTGTCCTCCGGGCGTTCCGCACAGTGGCGGCACCCGGGCGTCTCTTCCGCTTGGATCCGATGCAGGAACCTCCGGAACTTGCCATGTCCGGTGAGGACCTGCGTCATGCGGAAGGTAAGGACGCCGTGAGGTCTTTCCAGCCACGCCTCAAAGAGGGGACTTACCGCCATTATGGTGGCGTGCCCAGTATTTCAGTAAAGTGATGTTTGCTTTAGTAGACGCGGAATATAATTATAAATTTCTGGATGTCGGATGTCAAGGCCGCATTTCAGATGGTGGAATTTTTAAAGAAACTGAATTATATATAAAACTAGAAAATAATTCGTTAAGATTGCCTGCACCTGAAGCACTGCAAGGTAGAAACAAAGTAGTACCATATGTTTTTGTAGGAGACTCTGCCTTCCCTTTACAAAACAATATAATGAAACCCTATCCAGGAGAATACCCCAAGGGATCGCCGCGAAGAATTTTTAATTACCGGTTAAGCAGAGCTCGCAGGATTGTAGAAAATGTATTTGGTATCACAGCATCTGTGTTCAGAGTTCTACGAAAACCTATGCTCCTTCAGCCCAAAACCGTGGAGACTATAGTCATGGCTATTGCACACTTGCATAATTTTTTGTGAAACACGGATTCATCTAAAAACTTGTATGCACCCCCTGGCTCACTTGACAGCGACCAAAACGGAAGATTATGTGAAGGTAGTTGGCGGAGAGATTGTGAAATGTCATCTTTACTTCCATTGAATAATGTACCTAGAAGAGCTGCCTCAACGGCAAAACAAATTAGGGATGAGTTTAATGACTATTTTATGAACGAGGGTACAGTTTCTTGGCAGAATACATATTGTTAAGTTTTTTTTATCAAGTCGAAGGAAACTAGTTCAATGCAGTTACCTCTGTATTGCGTCGTTTCCTTGGATTATTTCGATCTCCTAAAAATGCCAGCGCCTCGTAAGCAAACCATGTACTTTTGTACGTTTCATCCCCACCTGTAAAATAAATTACAATAAATAAACAATACAATAGAATATAGTACATATATGTATAGTAAAATATAGTAATATAGTGGGTATACAATAGAAGTAACAATTGTACTAATAGCAAGTAAGTGATAATACCTAAGTAAAAACTAAATTAATAAATAAAAGTGTGTAATATGTAAAGCAACAGAAATTTATAATAAAACATACCTTTTCCGGAACTATGGCTCTTCTTTACTTTTCCTTTTTCTCTTCGATGTGAAGCAAGCAAACTAATCATTTTGTTTTTGCATTCTTCTACATCTCTTTCCAATGAATGAGCAATATCACTCCAAGCATCGTGTTTCAGATTTTTTTTATAGTATTGCGGGTTTTTTGGATCCCAAATAACAGGTTTTTCTTGATACAAACTAATAAGTTCAAGCGATTGTTCGTCACTCCACATCATGAACGTACATACGACACAACCGTCACGCACGCCGTCCAAACGAGCACTGCGAGCGTCTTTGTGTTCGCGCGAAAAACCGACAGCCGATGGATCAACCCTGAGCGCCGCGCGAGCGTTACATGTAATGCTCGTAGTGCCGTCCACACGTAGAATTCGTGTTACATTACACGGTGGATTACATTACACGTCACACTCGTCTGGACCCGGCTTAAGGGTCCGTTCACACAGACCGGCTCGGAGAGCATCGGCGCGCATTTTTCTTTTCACACAGACCGGATCGTATGCGCTTGGAGTTGGTCGGAGCGGAGCCGCCAACTATTTCACATAGACTGGCTGGAAGCGACCTGAAAGCGGATGCGCTCGGAGCCGGTTGGATGCGCTCGCAACCGGTCGGAATCGCTCGCAGCCGGTCAGGATACGCTCGCAGCCCGTCGGATGCGCTCGCAGCCGGTCGGATGCGCTCGCAGCCGGTCGGATGCGCTCGCAGCCGGTCGGATGCGCTCGCAGCCGGTCGGATGCGCTCGGAGCCGGTCGGATGCACTTGAAGCCGGTCGGATGCGCTCGGAGCCGTTCGGATGTGCTCGGAGCCGGATGGGTACACTACAAAGGCAGTACCAGTCTTCCACGCAGTCCAAGTTTTGCTTTCGGTGTTAACGTGTGCTTTTCGGAACATGGATTTAGATAGCTCCGATGAAGAAATATATTTGTTAGCAAGATTGTTTGAAGCAGAACAAAACAAACGAAAGCGCAAGCGGAGACAAATATGGGCAAAAAATATTTGGAAGAATCGATTAATCCATGGGGAGTTTCACACCATTTTCGAGGAATTGAAGAATGATAGCCTTAAATTTTATGAGTATTATCGTATGGAATATTGGCAATTTTTGAAATTGACAGATTTGTTAAGAGTACATATAACAAAAAAGACTACAAATTATCGTTGCGCCATTCCAGTCGAAGAAAGAGTAACGGTAACTTTAAGGTAAATAAAAACAATCATTTTATAATAATCATCTTATTCAGATCACAATATCACAGCCACACACAGTTATTAAGTTTTGTATGTTGCCGTTATTGTCGTGATTGATTGAAATGTCAAATATTAGACAGTAAAAGAAACAGTTATTAAACTAAGGGTATCATTTAAGCTATCGCCAATTTAATTAGTTTCTTGTTTCTTAAATAATAGAGTTTGCCCGCAATATAAAATTAATTCCACAATACATCTCCTAAAATCATGGAGATATAGGGTCTAGTACCAAATAAATGTTTTTGTATGTATTATAATAGGTTTGTCCCAATAAGTATTTAAGCAAACTAATTTAAAGAGATCACCAATAAATCATATATTATGTCAATAGAAAATTTCATAAAGTTAGATTAGTGTCGCAACAGAGTCGACGGAGCCTCGCTGCGCGGGGCTCCTGTTTCTGAATGCAGGGTCTAAAGTAACCTAACACGAAGGAGATGACGGGAGCTGAGTTCGCTCGCTTTGCTCGCTCACTTCAGCTCCCGTCATCTCCTTCGAACCTAACCTGTCCGAGACGGGGTGTCCTAAGCTCCCGAGCTCGCTTCGCTCGCTCTTAAACCGATTCATTGACCATTGTCATTGTCATTTTAATGTTGACATTTTCATTAAAATTATAAATTGATGTATTAAATTGGTAACGAATACTAAAATTTTAATAACTGAACGAAATAAAATGTAACAAATAAAAAGGAGTCGCAGTCAGGGATCGGTAATCGATTTATTTGGTGACAGATCTACCATTCTGAGCATAAAGCTATTATTTTAGTAATAAAACTATTATTATAAGAACGACGTTTATATATTTATCTAATTCACTAAAATTTTATTGGTTATCCATCTCTTATTATACACATATATTAACATTAATTTGATAATTCATACCTGGGAACACTTTTTGTTTATCTGAGAACGAAAATATTTCGTGGCGATAGATCTATTTATTAGGTGATACAACTTGATGACAAATATAAATTTTGGTGACAAGAAATATAGTTCCCTTAAACTAAACATTGCTTAAAATTAAATGGTTAAAGTTAAAGATTACACCTAATTGAATGACTGAATGTAATTAAATAGTGCAGATTTGTGTTTCATTATTTTTATTGTTTGTGTTTATTAATTATTTTGTATTTTGTGTGTTAGTATTGTACCCGTAAGTAGTCTGATAGTTTTGAGAAATATAGGTTTCGTTTGACAACTGTTGGTAAGTAGATTGATTAGAGGATGACGGAGAATTTATTGGCAAAGAATAATTCAAATCTGCACTATTTTCATACAGACTTAATTCAGCTTCATTAACAATGTCAAACACGCGCTTTTTAATTCGTGCTTGGACTTCTTTTGGAAATGTTTCCACTGTATCTGACATAGACAAAAAAAAATTGCGTAATGCCTTGTCATAGGGTTTAGTATTTTTTTTTTCTTCAAGATATTCTTCGAAAACCGTAGCATCATCTTTGTTTATGCGTGGTCTCTTTTTCGAGTCGGATGTACTTGCAAGCGATTCAACTTCGGAATGGTCAGAACGTTTAGATGATGTCGATGCTGGTGGTAGTGGTGTGCCAGGTTCCGATTCATCCGATGATAATGTAACATTAGATATTTGGTTCCCATTGCGAAAAAACGGTATTATAAAAGAAAGTTCTTTTTCAAATTTTATTAATTTGGACGTTGTCGCTCCATCGCCACTCTTGCCTTTTTGGTTATGATAGGCTTTTCTGAAGTTATCTCGCAGTTTCTTCCAACGATCCATGCACTGCCTAACTGGAAAGTATAGAAATAAATAAATTAAAAACATCACCCTGCTTTGGTTCATTGGGTAAATGAGCATGCAGTCAGTGGACTGTTTTCTTTAATTTATACTTCGTTTTTGTACGGCAAACTTATATTTAGATTTTTTGATTGTTTTACAGATTCCTCATTACTGGTTGCAGTTTCAAAAACTTGTCATTTAATTTCCGAATGGGAATTTCTACAGTTCATTCAATAATTCATGAGACAATCAGAGCAATTTGTGATGTTTTGATGCCCTTAGTTATGCAGATACCAGATGAAGAAATGTGGGAAAAGGTCTCTCGCTATTTCTTTAATATTTGGAATTTTCCTAACTGTTTGGGCGCTATAGACGGAAAGCACGTCAGTATACAGGCACCAGATAATAGTGGAAGCTTATACTATAATTATAAAAACTTTTTCAGTACAGTGTTACTAGCTGTGGTAGACGCGAAATACAGTTTTTTAATTGTTGATGTCGGATCGTATGGTAAAAATAGCGACGGTGGAATTTTACAGAATTCAACATTTGGAAAAAAATTGAACACTAATAAGTTAAAGCTGCCCCCAAATAAACCTCTACCGAATACCACTGAAAGCTTACCACATGTTTTCATAGGAGATGAAGCATTTCCTTTGAACAATAACATATTGCGGCCGTATCCGAGAGAACAAACAAGAACAGAATTATCAAAAAAAGTATTTAATCTGCGTTTAAGCAGGGCAAGAAAAGTCGTAGAATGTGCATTTGGAATACTAACTCAAAGATTTGAGATTTATCAAAAAAGAATGAAAATTCAACCGAAGTACTGTGACTTAATTATATTAGCAACTACATGTTTACATAACTTTTTAATAGAAAATCGGACGCCATCACCAGGACAAGAGAATGTTCTTCACAGCACTATGAATTTATTAACAGCGATGACAGACAATAATGATGAAAATAGTTCTATCGACGCAGGTATATCCATAAGGAATAAATTTAAGGATTATTTTTCAGCAAGTGGTGCTTTAGATTGGCAAGATCAAGTGGCCACTCGAGTTTCTTAAGTTATATTTAATAAAAATTGTCCGCTACTTTTTGAGTAGGTATATTGTAACGTTCAGATACTCAAACGATTTTTACGAGTAAAGTGAGGGTGCATTTAAACTCATGTTATTCCTGTTTTGACTTTGAATTTAACAAGTCACAGCACGTTAAGAAGCCCTTACTTTAGAATTCGTTCGAGTATCTGGAGATAAGTGTAAAACAATAAAATCTTAGTAGGTACTTACCACTTAATCCCCCATGCATGATCTTTCATTACCCGATCGCTATACGATGGCTTGGTTATGTCAAATAAACACTCGTATTTTGACACGAGTATTATTAATTTTTCGTCAGTCATGTTTTCCTGCAAGTGCACACAACTGTTCCGTTTTAAACCTTCGAATGCAAGTTATTCGAGACACTATAGAAAGACAATAGCAGCGCGACAGCCGGCTTTCGCTTGGTCGTTGAAAGGATTGTGCTATCAAAATGGCGGTCGGCGTGGAGAAGCACGGACGCAATCGGAACCGATCGGCTGCGCGAGCGAGAAATAGCACGCAATCGGAGCCGATCGGCTGCGCGAGCGAGAAAGAGCACGCAATCGGAACCGATCGGCTGTGCGAGCGTTAAAGAGCATGCAATCGGAGCCAAACGGCTGCACGATCGAGAAAAATTACGCGATCGGAGCCGGTAAGCTCCTCTTATTATTTCACACCAAGCGCCTTCAAGCATTCTTAATCACAAAAGCAGTGCACATGCAAAAATAAACCTTAATCAAATACTAAAAACTCTGTTTTCAACGTGATAAGAATCTGCTCTCCTCTCCGAGCCGGTCTGTGTGAACGGACCCTTAGGGCTATTACGCACTGTCGACTAGTCGCCGGCGACTCAGTCCCTCGGCGACCGAAACATGGGAAACAAGGCCGGAGACCGAGCCGAGCGACAGTATTCCAAGTACATTCGTGCAGAATGGACGTTGAAGAACTTGCAATAGTAGCGGCGCTACTAATTATAAAAAGAAAGAAAAATAAAAAAAAATCAAAAGAGTATTGGGTGCATCCTTTGTTAGAAGAACGGAGGTCAAAGGGAAGACGTAGTCCACGAACAGCACCCGTCCGAATAGCACCGGCGCGAATAGCACCGAGCCTAGTCCACGAACAGCACCTATCAATATTTTTGGCAGGTGCTATTCGTGGATACAAATCTATTTTATTATTTGTGTCCACGAACAGCACCTACGGCTCGGCAGCCTAGTGCTGGGATGCATTTGTTTAACAGGACATTATTAAATGAAACATATCGATAAAAATCACTAGAACGTTTATTAAGAAAAAAGCCTTATGATAATAATTATTAATCTTACAAAATAATAAATCTGTAACACTTTCTTAATTTTTAATGTATCACAATCAGTCTCCACATATCACATTTATTGAAAAATCAGCAAATACAAATATTTCGGTCTAGGCGACATTTAAATATAAGAAAAAACAATAAAAAGTCTTATGATAATAATTACTAATCTTACAAAATTATAAATCTGTAACACTTTCTTAATTTTTAATGTATCACAATCAGTCTCCACATATCACATTTATTGAAAAATCAGCAAATACAAATATTTCGGTCTAGGCGACATTTAAATATAAGAAAAAACAATAAAAAGTCTTATGATAATAATTACTAATCTTACAAAATTATAAATCTGTAACACTTTCTTAATTTTTAATGTATCACAATCAGTCTCCACATATCACATTTATTGAAAAATCAGCAAAATCAGCCTTAGATCCTTATTGATGTACTAATAACAGCGCTCCGTGAACATTTTGTATATTGTCCTTCACTATCCGTCGATTGCGCAGGTGTTACATTATTCTAATTTAAATTTAAAAATAGAAAGCCTTAAAATCGCAGCTTTTCCATGCAGTGGCCAAGAGAAATAAATCCACTTTTATATTCTTTTATAATATTGTCTATTAGTTGGTTTCTTTTTGCGGCATTTTTTTGTGAATTAGAAGTAGCAAATTTTTTTCGTATGTCAGTGAAATTCTTACAATTTTCCTGTAAGACTCTTAAAACATTAAGTAAGTTCTTATTATTTTTATTAATTGATTTGTTAATGACCGAATAATGAGTCTCAGTATAATTGTTCGTTTTGTGAGTCTGGCCATAACAACACCATTTGTTTGACCAAAATTTGTGGTCAATCCATTGTGTGATCATGTAGTCGTTAAATTTTGTTATATTACTATCTTGAGGACTCTCACTCATAATGTAAAGCCAAGCGTCATCTAAATCATTCGGTGGCAAATAAGGGAGCACTGTACATAGAGCAACGTGCTTTCTATATATACTATTGTCGTTAAGACCTAGCTCCTTCTGTTTTTTTTTTAACGCCTTCTTAAAGTGAAAGTAACATCCCTTTACTGCTACGTTGGGAAATACAGACAGTATTCCTCTCACTGCGGCTTCTTCAAAGTCACTCGTGAAAAAATCTACAGTCATTGCTGGTATCGAAGATTTTAATAATTGAAATAATGTTTTATATGTAGACATTTTTTTATTTAGAAGCATAGCATATGCTAACGGCTTAACGACACCATCGATATCACCATGGATACTATAAATCTGCAGAAAAGGTTTCGGCGCAGATTTAAAAGTTCCATCACAATACAGATGACGTGTTTTGGCAAGTTCTTCTTTGCTTCTTGACGTGGCGAATAGTAGAATTCGATTTTTCCCATCGTAGTAATCAGCTAACAAGAAGTCCAAATATTGTTTGGGTACCTTAAAATAAATAGATTAGCTTAGTTTAGGATTAAATGGTGCTGTATATAGATGTCCAAACATTATTACTATTATACTCCTATAATCCATAAGCAATATCATAAAATTACATTTTTAATAAATATAATTATAAAAAACAAATAATATTTAAAAAAAATATTTAATAATATGGGGAAAGTACCTAGAAAAGGTGTTCATAAATAGACAAATTAGGTAGATATATCATTGTGTGTAACAAAATCACGGATCTAGAAAAAAATTAAAACACTAACTTTCAACGTACAGTTTTAGCAAAATAAAAAAATAGTTGTTTTAATTTTTTTACTTCATAGTCTATGTGAACTACTACCTACTGATTAAATTTATATATTTCAAATTGCAATTTTTTATATTGTGAATAAAAAAATAAAAGAATAATAATATAATATAATAATATTAATAGGATGGCGGCTAGAAGATTACTTACTTGTACCTCGCCCGCGGTTTTTGCATTTAGTCGGCTAACTCCACAAGCCCTATTTCTTATGTTATAAAGACTAGACTTAATGTTTTTATAATTTGGGCAATCGGCTACTAAGTTGAGACCTTCATCGAGTAGTTTATTTATTTTGCTCTTGTATAACGTAGGAATAGGACCATCGGTGGCTGCAGCTTCTTGTCGAAGTTCATCCATACTTTTCTTTATTTCTGTCTGGGCACTGCTCATGGGTTCACAGGTGTGTTCTGTAATTTTTATTACATCTTCATTGCCATCAAGCGTCAGGAACCCTCTACACGATATTTTTATGCACCGCCATAACACATTAGCATTATTTTTATATGTTTTGAATTTTCTGTACTGTCTATCACTATGTATTAGTAATGGCGCTCCTTTTCTACTGGAAATGTAGCTAATGTTACTATTTTTATCACTTCTACCGGCAACAGGCTCCATTATTGTGTTTTATAGATACTCACTAATAAATCTACTACACCTTTTGTTAGCACGGAACATACAGATACAAACTATTATAAACTATTCTTGTGACGTCCTTTGTGCCCTGCCGAGCTATCCGAACTAATAATATTATTTGCAATTTTACGTAAACAAGCTCCGGAAGCGTTCGGTTAAATTCGTCATACTTTCGTGTGCTCCGGCGCATTGTCGCGTCGCTAGAACAGTGACAAGAAATCACGGCTACACGATAAACAGTCTTAACGCACTATCAGCCAAAGGTCCAATGTATGGCGTCCGATGGGTGGAATCGGTCGAAAATTGCTTGCTCGCAATGCGCAAGGGTACGACAAGCTGCACCCTATAAGAATTGTAGAGTAGCGATACTGTGTCACGTGTCTTTGCACGTTACACAGTATCGCTACTCTCATCACCTTTGATGTGAATAGACTGATTGTGATACATTAAAAATTAAGAAAGTGTTACAGATTTATAATTTTGTAAGATTAGTAATTATTATCATAAGACTTTTTATTGTTTTTTCTTATATTTAAATGTCGCCTAGACCGAAATATTTGTATTTGCTGATTTTTCAATAAATGTGATATGTGGAGACTGATTGTGATATATTATAAAATAAGAAAGTGATATTATTTAGTAAGATTAAACTAAGTCTAATTTTGCAATAAAGGTGAGGTGATCTGAAAAGACTGATTGTGATACATTAAAAATTAAGAAAGTGTTACAGATTTATAATTTTGTAAGATTAGTAATTATTATCATAAGACTTTTTATTGTTTTTTCTTATATTTAAATGTCGCCTAGACCGAAATATTTGTATTTGCTGATTTTTCAATAAATGTGATATGTGGAGACTGATTGTGATATATTATAAAATAAGAAAGTGATATTATTTAGTAAGATTAAACTAAGTCTAATTTTGCAATAAAGGTGAGGTGATCTGAAAAGACTGATTGTGATACATTAAAAATTAAGAAAGTGTTACAGATTTATTATTTTGTAAGATTAATAATTATTATCATAAGGCTTTTTTCTTAATAAACGTTCTAGTGATTTTTATCGATATGTTTCATTTAATAATGTCCTGTTAAACAAATGCATCCCAGCACTAGGCTGCCGAGCCGTAGGTGCTGTTCGTGGACACAAATAATAAAATAGATTTGTATCCACGAATAGCACCTGCCAAAAATATTGATAGGTGCTGTTCGTGGACTAGGCTCGGTGCTATTCGCGTCGGTGCTATTCGGACGGGTGCTGTTCGTGGACTACGTCAAAGGGAATGTTTAAAATATTTTATGAAGACGTTAGAAAATATCCTCGTAAATTTTTTAATTATGCAAGAATGTCTGTGAGTTCGTTTGATGACTTATTGTGTCTTCTAAAACCACATATAACTGGCATAGATAATATAAACTTTTTATAACACTAAGGTAAGTGACAATTCAAATAAAATTCATTCCTAACATTTATTTTTTACGGGATTTTATCTTAAAAAATTAAATAAATTGCCTTTATTCGCATCCATCAGGACATTGAAAGTCATCAGTATCTTCTGCAGTCAAACCGACACACTCTTCGTGGTACCACTTGGAGCATCGCGAGCATTGCCTCATTGCATCGTCCATTCTATCTTCTTTGCAGGCATGACAGTACCAACTCGCTTGTTTTTGTGATTTACCTTTGACGGTAGTAGACTTTTTTGCAGATACGATTTTAGCTTTCTTAGGATTTAAAGTCTTTTTAAACTTCGTTTTTTCTCTTTTACATGTTTTAACATCAGTAAAGTTTTCGTCTTGTTTATTTTTCTTTCTTTTATTACGTTTCACTTCTTTACTATTTATTTTCTCTTGATTATATTTATCAAATAGATCTTTTGTGACTGGAGTACCTCGATAATTAATGGTTTTTCGTCTAACAGTCGGTGTGCATGTTTGAACTTTAACAGGCGTAGGCAGAAGATCATAAAAATCATTTTTTTTCAACCGACTGAGTAATAAATCATCAGATTCATCTGAGCTAGAGCTTGTTCCATAAACTGTGCGATAATAGCTGCGTTGCACGATTGATTCTCTTGAGACCTGACCTGTGGATGTTGACGCTATAGCTGGTGATTGCTTAGTTTGTTCTGGTGTCGCTGGTCGAAGACAATCAACAGGTAAAATATTTCCAAGCGAGACATCGGGCCTCGGAATCGGTGTCAAAATTGATGGTGAAATAGCAGCAGATTCTGAACTCTTCTGTTGATCACTATTAATAGGTATTTTCTTGATCACGATCAGGCGTTGAGGCTTCCGATAAAATAGACGGTGTTGTATCTCCGGATTCTGAAGCTTGTGCACAAGGATGTTCAAGAGCTGGTGCGTTTTCTTGTGCACCATCTGGTGCAGGAGCTTCCGTTAAAATGGAAGGGGCAAAAGCTGTTTCTGGTATGGCCTGTGGGTTGAAGGGATACAAGCCAGTCGCTTTAAAGCCACTCGTAATATTGCTGTGTGTCATACATTTAGACCAAACGCTTGAAAGAATGATATTAAAACGTGCTTTTGTGAGTTTTTTGTCTCTGTTTTGGTCCAAAAATGATAACAATTCAGCATCCCAGTGGTGCTCGAATGATCG
The DNA here is from genome assembly GCA_947562075.1 of Orthosia gracilis. Taxonomy (NCBI): domain Eukaryota; kingdom Metazoa; phylum Arthropoda; class Insecta; order Lepidoptera; family Noctuidae; genus Orthosia; species Orthosia gracilis. The sequence continues at coordinate 14,122,008 of OX387264.1, read as the reverse complement.
ATATACGGCTTTGTCGAGGGGCTGTAATTCATGGGTTGTGTTTGAATCGGATATATCGACTATGGAAAGATCTAAATGACATGCTGCTCCACCATATATCAAAAGGCATGGTCCCTGGCTTTTGTATCTAGACAAGTGTTTTAAAAATATTTTGAAAAGTTCATTGGTCATATACATACCCCTTTGCTGATTTTTCTACTAAAGATCCTTGAGGCAAATTATCGTACAATTCTGGTTTCAAACGTTTTCCCTTAAATATGACCATAGGTGGTATGGCTGTGCCAAGAGCATTAACACATCCTGCGATGGTAACGCTTTCAGCATGTTCAGAAGACTGCAAATGAACCCTTTTAGCCCCTTTTTTGGCCAAAACACTTTGCTGGTGGTGAACAGTGAGACGGCATCCTTTCTCATCCATATTATAAATTTTCTCGGGATGATCATACAAGTCAAATTTATCGTAGATATCTCTCAGTTTTTTAAAATGGTCATCAACAATAAATTTATTAAGTTTTTGGGCTCTAGCTGGGTTCATGAATTGCGCTTTTCTTACGGATATTTCATGGTGTCTTTTCATGAATGCTTTGAACCAGTCTTTGCCTGCGCGTTTGCTCTCATCATTAAAATTGTGTTTTATATTATTTTGCTCACAATATTTATACACCAATCGACGCAATATTCTTGGTGTCACAGGCAAGCCCATTTCAGAATACCGGATTATCCTTTGCACAAGTTGAGCTTCCTCTTCATCATTTAATATAGGTTTACGTCCCAAACTTTTCTTTAAAATGCCAGACTGCAGATGATTTCTGATTGTTCTTCTCGGAATCTTATATCTCTCTGCAGCCTTATACGTACTCAAAATTCCTCTTTGTACTGCTGTAACAACTGCGATCAGATCGTCTTCTGACCACAATGCCCGTTTGGGAGGCATCGTGACCGTACCGTAAGCACTGAAAACAATGATAAATAAATTGAAAATGTATAACTACGTACATACTACCCACCAACAAACATTATAAAAACACGCTCCTACTTATATATGAGTTTAAAAAATAGGAGTATAATAAGGCCTATAGTAAAATTTTATAGGCCTTAATATCCGCCAACCACGTGGTTACAGAAAAAATTAAAAAAACAAATTTTACAACTACAAGTCTTCTAATATGAAAACCTAGGAACAAGCATACATTAATTAATAAACGGACAGTCAATACAGGTTTTTAAATATGATATTTTCTAAATAACTTACGTTTTACTGGAGCCAATTTTTATAATTCGTGCCGCGTGACCGCACCGCTGAATGATTTCGACGACACTGACGGGGGGAGAAGTGCAAGCGTTCGTCCGCCACTTCGGAGCGACTTGTATACACTCTGAGCTTGTGTGAGTGTAACCTTGATTGTCAATTACTATATTTCGTACGTTTTTTGTTACTTAGGCTTTATTGCCCGACAGGCTTTAATACCTGCGGGTAATTATAAATAATTAATAATTTTTAATAATTAATAATTATTAATAATTTCGCCTATTAATAATTTTTTGTATATGGCTTCGAATTGACGTGCAGTGGGGTTGTCATTGTAACCACCATGGCTGCGAATGACGGAAAAGAATATTTCGATGTGGTCCTGGCTAATTTTGTGCATAGGGACATATTTTAATTTATTTAGTACCAGGTCCTGAAACAAAACCTTAGTACTTTCTATACATATCAATATGCCTAGAAAGCCAGTATATCGTGGCGATTTTAATACGTTCTTTCGGACCATCAATGGTTTGCCTTTTAATTCAAGGTCAACGTCTAATTGCAAAAGCACTTGACGAGCTTCTTGAAGTCGGTCGAAAGTTGCTTGATAGTTATCTTTGCTAACTGCTCTTTTATACCCATAACTTTTTGTCCGTGAATCCAAGATATCGAATACATCATTCATTAACTTTATGAAGTTCGCAGTAGCTTGAACATCGGCAAATTCCGAAATTTTTAAAATGTTTTTGCAAAATATTAGCGAATCCGCAACGCTTGCGCTAAATAGTTGAGTCACCAGCTTAACGTTCATTATTTTAGTCTTATAATATATATGATTAGCTCGGAGTTTGTTTGCTAAATAGAATAATTCATTTTCTTGCAGTTCATGCAATCTTTTAATATATTCAAATTTTATTTGGTCTTTCGATTCGTTTATGAAATATTCATAATCTGAAAATGTATTTCTAATGAGTTTCAGCATGTGACAGGGATCGGCGAAAAATGAAACCTTTTGTCCTGAGGAAGAGTCCAAGAAACAGGTTTGAAAATTATTCGGATCTTGGAAACAACATCCCAACTCTTCTGCCATGGCGAGATTAGCTCTTACACCGTCACATGTCAGTGATTTGATTTCAACCCCAGTTTCGTGGACGAGTGACAAAGCTTCTGAGACTAGACGTGACTTTTGTGCGGCTGTTGTGCCTTTTACCAAAAAATATCCAATGTACACAAAACAAGTAAAAGAACAAGAGCGTCGTTGGTTGCTTTATCGGAGTTGTCAGAAATCGATTCAAATCCGTGGTTAACATAGCCAAAATATCTTTTACTTCGAGGATCCCACTCTGGATATAGCTTGATTTTCATCTCGTCAAAAACAAGAGCGCAGTAAATTTTGTTATTTTCCTGTTCAGCTCTAAGTTTTAAAGCAAACAAGCTTTCTTTCGTGAAACCGGGCTGTCCATCGATGTTGCTATACCACTTAGATAACGTCCTCGGATGAGGAAGACAAGTCTGAAATATCTTGCGTACGTACTTATACGCCTTTGCCAAGTAGTAATGCAGAGTGAGTGCAAAAGATCTCAACTCTGATGAATATTTCGTCCTAGGGAGCTTTTCACTATTTTTCATCTGTCGTTTAAGAACTCCTTTTCCGTAACACCAATTAAGCTCAAGACTAATTTATTTTCTTTGTCAATCAGAGATCTTTCTTCTAAATTGTTAAGAAGTTCTTGGAGAGTATTGACCTTTTTCTTTAAGTATCGTGTTTTTGCTTGCAGCCTACGATTTTTTTTTTTTTAAACTGCGCAGTTTTCTTTTTCTTGGAGTCTCAACCAGTTCACTGACAGATGGTGTCGTTGTTGAGCCGCATTGGCTGTGTGTAGTTAATGGTTGAGAGTTGGATAGGCTGTGAGACTGTGTGTAGAAGATTTGTGAACAGTGGATTCGAAAAGCACTCACCTCTCGCCTCCGTAGGTATACTGCTTCGCGCTCCTCGGGCTCGGCGTCGTATCAGGCAGCGAGGGTCTGGATCCAGCCGTTCACACACACGATATCGTCATCAAAACAAGTCCATAGGCATAAGTCCTTCAAATTGTTCACCTGGAGCACTACTAAACCACCAGAAAACCGGGATAACAAAAAAAAGGGCGCGGAGAGGTCCGCCGCTCGTTCGACGTGCGTAGACAATCCATTTTTTTTTAGAAAAAGAACGAACGCTTTCAAAAGTTGCCTCATAGATGGCGCTGCATTGTGGTTCGCCGTTCGGATTGGTTAGCGAGTATCCAAAGAGACGATGGCGGGACGTTTCAAATCCACCGTAATTTGGTTCTTACTACACACAACTGATAAGACACTCTCAGAAAACTACTAATATTTAGAATGTTTACAAAATAAAGAACAGTACGGAACATGCCGCTCGCCTTAAAAGAATGTAATTCTTTTAACCTTAAGTTAAAGATATTGAAATAATGAAAGATTAAACGAAAATAGTCGCTAATCGCATTTAAAACTGAAATAAATTCTATTAAAATAATTAATACTTAAGAGGTAGGTACTTAGCTAAGAAACGTAACAGTAAGAAATAGGTATTCTTAATTATTCTAAAGGTAAAGGACATATTTTAACTACAGAACGTTTTACAAAAGTTTTGCCCATCTGAAGGGTTACGACGCGGGTGATATTATCTGACCCTGGATGAAGAGCATGTACACGAGCCAATCGCCATTGCAAGGGTGGCAGGTTGTCTTCACGTACGACAACAATCATACCCTCTCGGAGTGGAGAGCCGCTATCCTTAAACCATTTATTGCGTTGTTGAATCTCGTGTAAATATTCACGACTCCAACGCCTCCAAAAATGCTGTACGCACTATTGCACTCTACGCCATCTAGTGAGACGATTTGACACGTCTTCGCATAAAGAAATATCAGGCAAGGCCGTCAGAGGACCTCCTATTAAAAAATGAGAAGGGGTTAAGGGTAAAGGGTCTAACGGATCAGCACTTAACACACAAAGTGGGCGCGAATTTAGTACCGCTTCTATCTGGCAAAGAAGAGTATGCATCTCATCATAGGTTTGAGTCTGAGTGCCAAGTACTCGATGAAGATGGTGTTTAAAACTTTTAACTCCAGATTCGAAAAGACCACCAAAATGTGACGCATATGGTGGTTGAAAATGCCAAGTGATACCCTGTTCTAATGTCTTACTGTGAAGAACGGTTTGGACAGAATCGTTACGTAAATATTTATATAAATCTTGTAGGTAATTATTACAACCCACAAAGTTCTTTCCACAATCCGAGTAAATATCAGAACATAAACCTCTGCGGGACGTGAAGCGTCGCAAAGCTGCCAAAAAGGCATCAGTTGACAACTCGGATACGAGTTCAAGGTGAATGGCCTTGACGGACATGCACACAAAAACCGCAACGTAACATTTGACTATTTTTGCATTGCGAACCTTATTTGCCCGAACGTAAAACGGGCCTGCAAAATCAACAGATGTCTTAAGAAAAGGTCGCTCAGGTTGCACTCTTGCGGCGGGTAGGGTACCCATAGCTGGCTGCGGGTGCGTGGGCTTCGCACGAAAACAACGAACACAGCGATGTATACGCATACGTATAGCGTCGCGACCAGACACGATCCAGTACCTTTGTAATAATATGTACTGTACAGCCTGTGGACCGGCATGCAAGTGACTGACATGGGCATGGTCAATAAGTAGATTGGTGAGATGGTGCCTTTTAGGCAGAATTAATTGATGTTTAGAAACAAACGGCAACAATGACTTATGAATCCGCCCACCGACACGTAAACTATTTTGTTTGTCAATGAATGGTTTTAACCTACGTAGTTTAAGGGAAGGATAATTACCTAATGCAATATTTTTTATATCTTCGGGAAAAGATGAATGTTGAACTAAATGAATAAGTCGACCTAGACAAAAATTAAATTCGGGAACTGTTATGTAGGTTGGATATTGAATTTGAACCTTTTTGCATCTATTATAAAATCGAAATATGAGTGAGGTGACTCGAACAAGTTTACCTAAACTAGAAAATCTTTCTATGTAATCCGTAGCATCAGGAGGCGCCGGCGTCGTGATGGACGAGTTTGTTACCACCGATAGTGGGGAATTACGCTTTTCCTCGGTAACTTTAGATACCTCTTTAGGAATTGGCCAACACTTAAAATCACGTGACAACCACCAGGGCCCCTGGAGCCACATTGAAGAATTTTCAATAAAACCAGCAGGCAGCATTCCTCGAGAAGGTGCGTCTGCTGGATTATCAGCAGATGGAACATGTCTCCAGCAATCGGCAGGAAGCCGGGATAAAATCTCACTCAAACGATTAGAGACGAATGTTTTCCATTCATGTGGTGGCGAACGAAGCCACGCTAACACAATCTGAGAATCAGTCCATGCATAGACATGATTGCAGTTCACACGGTCACCGTACACCTTCATAATTTTATCAATTAGCTGTGACAATAAAACAGCCGCACACAGCTCGAGACGCGGAATAGTGAGAACCGGTTTGAGCGGCGCTACGCGAGTTTTCGCCAGTAAAAGAAATGTTTTAACGTTATCACTACTATCAGTCACACGAACGTAGACGCACGCAGCGTAAGCACGCTCAGATGCGTCCGAAAACCCATGAATCTGAATAGAACTTACATTTGGAAAAACAAAACGTGGGATTTGAAAACTTGATAGCAATGATAATTCATTGATGAAATTAGACCATGAATTAATTATATCTATGGGAGGTGACTCGTCCCAATTGACACCGGAGATCCATAATAGCTGAATAAGATGTTTTGCATAAATAGCTATAGGAGATAACCAGCCCATAGGGTCATAAATTTTTGCTATTTGGGATAATATGGTCCGCTTGAAGATTTTATCTAAAGTTGCTTGAACACTAAAGGAAAATGTATCTGATTTTGGGTTCCATTGGAGTCCTAAAACCTTTGTTTGTTTATCGCTTTCCATTAATGCAAATGAAACATTATCGGGCCGCTCGCCATGAGCCTTTGATGTATGTACAGCAGCGAGTAACGCTGGCGAATTGCTCTACCACTTTCGCAGTTCGAAACCAGCCGATGAACAAATACCTACTAACTCTCGTTGTAAAATCAGAGCATGTGTGACGTCACATGTGCCAGTGACCACATCATCAACAAACACTTGGTCGCGGAGGACCTTAGAACCTAACGGGAAGTTAGTAGCTTCATCATCCGCCAACTGTTGAATCGTACGAAGTGCTAAGTACGGTGATGAACTAACACCGAAAGTGACGGTTCGCAGCCGATAATCACGCAAAGGTTCGGTTGGAGATTGTCGCCAAACAATACGCTGATAGTCCCAATCAGAATGTTGTAACAAAATGTTTCTGTACATCTGCTTAATATCAGCAGTGACAGCGATAGCATGAATACGAAACCCTAATAAAACATCTACGATGTCCTGGTGCAATTTAGGCCCAGTTAATAAAACATCGTTAAGTGAAATACCATTAGAAGTTTTGCAACTCGCATCAAAAACAACACGGGTACGAGTTGTTTCACTAGAATCTTTGACCACGCAGTGGTGCGGAATGTAATAGGTACTGATAGAAGGAGGGGAATTCACGGGCTCCATGTGACCAAGATCTAAATATTCCTGGAGGCACGCGTGATAATCAACCTTAAGTTGTGGATTACGTTCTAACCTATACTCTAATTTTCTAAACCTAGATACTGCCGTATCTCGTGATTCGCCGAGGGCAGGTGCATCGGGTTTAAATGGAAGCGAAACTACATATCGCCCATTTTCGTCGCGAGTGTGTGATTTTACGAAGATAGACTCACACAAGGCTTCGTCAGGGCTGGAAACTCTTTTTTCAGGAAGGGACTCTAATTCCCAGAATCGTTTCAGATTTATGACGTCATCGTAGGATGAGCTAGAACTACTGAAACACACTTGAAACGAAGAAGGCGTATTTTGTTTGCAAGAAACATCACCCATTAATAAATAACCAAAGATACTATTTAATGCCATTGGGGACCCGGAAGGGCCCGTAATCACGTGACCTAATATCACCTGGGATAGAATATCCGCACCTAAAAGCATTTCCACCGACTGTGGAAGATAAAATTTCGGATCTGCCAAATGTAAGTGTTTTATGTGTGGCCAATCCCTAAATGGTAATGTTACACAAGGCATGCGTGACATAAGTGTAGGTAAAATCAATGCATCAACTGAAAGGGATGGTTGATCAACATGAGTAGGTGTGACGCAAAAAGAAACAACACCCTTAGGGTATACAGGATCACTACCTCCTATACCGAACACGGGAACGCACGCATGCCTACGCTGCAATCCTAACCGCTTCACACAAGGCTCGGTAATAAAAGTCGCTTGACTACCGGTATCTATAATACACCGAACGGTGTGTTTTTGCGAGCCTACGTGTACATTAACTAGCGCTGTACACAAAAGCACTGTACTTGCGCGCACGGAAGGCGCAATGGATTGCGGAGCGATCGCGTTATCCCTCGACGTATGATTCACCGCTGTCAGTACGGTTGGCGCGGTACCGGGCGCATCTGTCTCTGTCGTTTGATGCACGGTAGGTGAGACAGCACTAGCGTTCGAATCTGCTTCACTGACAACCGGAAAACTATGCTGTTGATTAAAATGAATTAAACTATGGTGTCTTTTATGACACGAACGGCACACAAAGTTAGATTTGCAATGTTTCACATCATGTCCTACACTTAAACAATTGTAACAAACATTTTTGTTTTTTATGAAAGAATACCTATCTTGAGGGGATAAGTTTAGAAAATTCGCACATTTCGTCAACGTATGTTGAGCACCGCAACTAATACAAGATATCCTTTTACTATTTGAATTGTTGGACTGTGAATTGTCTGACTTTGTTTCCGGGCCCGCCGCGACGCCGGCCGAGAGCGCACGGCGCGCGTTCGATGCGGGCGGAGTCCTAGAACTACCTACCTTTTCCGCATTATGAATGGGTTTGTTTTGATACGCAAATTCACTTGCAGATAACTCGCGTTCTAAGAAATTTATTAATTCACTAATTGTGGGTATCTTAGATGGTTGGGACAACGACAAATCGAAACGTCTACGTAATGTTGGTGGAATCTTACGTAAGAAAAGAAGCACTAACATGAAACTCCACTCCTTCGTAGGAAAGTGCATTACTTCTAAAGCCTTGATATTTTCATGATAAGTGTTCAGTAAATTTCTTAACCCTTGAACTAATTTGTCGCTTTTATCGGACTGACAAGGTTCAATATCGAATATTTTTTCTAGATGAGCGGCAGCAATGGCTCGTTCGTTATCATACCTAGACTGTAGCATACCTAACGCGACCGTATAGTTCTCGTCAGTTATTGGAATAGATTTAATTAGATTGTAGGGTTCATTTTTCAAAGAAAGTAGCAAATAGCGGAACTTCTCCGAGTCTGAGTAGGTATTTTTGCTGTGCACTAGTGACCGAAATAGATCGTAGAAAGCAGGCCAATCTGTTATTTCTCCTGAAAAGGTAGGCATTGGAAGAGTAGGTAATCTACTAGCACAACTACTAGACGATGGCACGTGAACAACAGAATTATTAGGGGATCCGAATGACGACATCCTACGTTTATGTTCAATTTCATCTTCTTTAATTTTATTTAAATGTACCACAATAGCATAATAGCAATCATTAAAACTGTTACGAATTCTTAGCTGTTCCTCTTTATCAAAAGTATTAGACTTAATGAGGGATTTTTCAATTTTAGCTTGAAGTTTGAAAAACTTGCGCTGTTGTGAAGTTAAATCTTTAGATCGAGATTTAAATTGTTGTTCATCGGAATCTATGAACTGTAATGTTCGTTGAAGCTCATCGAGAATTATTTCTCGTTCAAAAAGATCTTGTTGGATTTCCGCCATATTGATAGACGCGTGGCGGCGTAACTTGAAATTCGAACAACAAGGGAATATGGAATGGAAAACCTCACAGGTGAAAAAATATGAACAATCCGGCTCGAATGATCAAACAGTTATGTGTAGAAGATTTGTGAACAGTGGATTCGAAAAGCACTCACCTCTCGCCTCCGTAGGTATACTGCTTCGCGCTCCTCGGGCTCGGCGTCGTATCAGGCAGCGAGGGTCTGGATCCAGCCGTTCACACACACGATATCGTCATCAAAACAAGTCCATAGGCATAAGTCCTTCAAATTGTTCACCTGGAGCACTACTAAACCACCAGAAAACCGGGATAACAAAAAAAAGGGCGCGGAGAGGTCCGCCGCTCGTTCGACGTGCGTAGACAATCCATTTTTTTTTAGAAAAAGAACGAACGCTTTCAAAAGTTGCCTCATAGATGGCGCTGCATTGTGGTTCGCCGTTCGGATTGGTTAGCGAGTATCCAAAGAGACGATGGCGGGACGTTTCAAATCCACCGTAATTTGGTTCTTACTACACACAACTGATAAGACACTCTCAGAAAACTACTAATATTTAGAATGTTTACAAAATAAAGAACAGTACGGAACAGACTGTAATGATTGAGGAATGGATTGGCTTTGTGACCACGGGATAGATTGACTAGACGAAGAAAAAGAAACTACTTCCGTTGCTATGGCAGGTATGGTTTCTGCATTCTTCGTTGCACTCTTAAGTAGTTTTGCAGGCGGTTCCTCCGTGCAAATGTTTTTTAAAGTGGGTATCGCACCCTCAACTAAGTTCCTTCTATTATTTGCCAGTTCTTTAAAACTAGACGGCGTAAAATGTTCTGAACAGATTGCACTAGTACGCGTAGGTTCCTATGTTTCTGTATTACCGCAAAATATCCTCCATTTTTCTCTTATTAGAGGATTTTTTGGAAATCTGTTGAAAAAATACAGAATAGAAGTAATCAGTTTAAATAAGTGCCAACAGAATCAAACGAAAATTATGTCTATTAATTTTATTGTGTACGTACTGAGTTTTCGTAACAGCCTTGCGAAAACCTACTGGATAAAAAACATCTAAAAAGCAAAAAATAAGCCTCGTACTCGCGTCGGGGAAACGCCAAGTTTACTTCATTTACTTAGCGGTTCCCATATATAAATAAAGTTTTGTTTAGTACACGAAATTACAGTAGAACACTGACTTCTAGCTCACAGGGTTCACTTAGTTTAGGAGGCAGGGATTTCCACAATTTGTGTGACCTGTTCCAGAAATCCAATGTACCTATGTGAAATGTATTGGAATTGTATACAAAGGTATTTTGTGTCGATAAACTTATTTCATTTTTTTTTTGAAGTTTTTGTGAAAAATCGCAAGTTTTTCAAAATTTTGAATTTTATTTTATTTCATGCTTTTTAATCTACATATAATATACCTAGTAGCAGGTAAGCTTCAATCAAGACAATCTATCGAAACACGTAATTGTGACACGTTATCTTGCGAAAAAACCCAGATTCAAAGAGTATAATACGGATAACTTTGAACGGTTGAACCGATTTTAATCAACCATAGCTAAGAACACTCTCTAAAGAGTCAAAAACTAAATCAAAATCGCTTCATCTGTTTAGGAGTTATGATGCCACAGACAGACACACAGCAATATACCTCAATTTGATAACACCCCTCTTTTTCAGTCGGGGGTTAAAAATGATTGAAAATCTCACAAACGAAACGAACAATTTTTTATTTTTTTATTTAACCATTTATGCACACACACACATAATATACAGACAAGAAGAAGAAACAGAAAAATAGGTACAAAGGTGATGCTTATTTCTATAGAAATCTCTTCCAGCATACCTGCGAAAGGAAAGATGAAAAAAAAAGAGATGTAGACATAGTGTGTAGAGTTGAAAAATAATAAACATAAAACGATTCATAACTAATAGACAATACCGATAACAAATTAAATATACCTACTGTCATAATAATATATACTAACATATTTGTGAAATAAATACTAATACCTACCTATATATATATATATGTATATAAAATAAATAATAATACATAATTACGCAACTATGACGAAATGGAAAGATAGTGTTCTTTCATTCTTCCTTTAAAAACTGCAAGAGTTTGGCAGTCCCTAATGTCAGGTGGTAGAGAGTTCCACAATCGCACAGCGTGCACAGTAAAAGAGTAGGAGTAGAAGTCGGTAGTGTGAGAAGGGATATTAAGGAGATTTTTGAGATGCGACCGGCAAAGTGCATCGGAAGGATGGGAGTAGGAAAAGCGTTCACGGGGGTAGGAAGGTGTTTTAGGATTATGAAGGATGTTAAATAATAGACACAATATGCGAGAGTTCCTGCGAAGTCGAATAGGGAGCCACTTGAGTAACTTGCGAAAATCTGAAACGTGACCATACTTTTTAAGGTTGAAAACAAAACGAATACATACATTTTGCAAACGCTCAAGTTTATTTAAAAGCTCCTCGGTGGCATCCAAATAACAGGCGTCGGCGTAGTCGATAATGGGCTGAATGAGTGTTTAGGCAAGGGAAATTTTGGTTTTAAAGGGCAAAAAGCTCTGGAGGCATTTCAGCGAGTGGAACGAGTAATGCACTTTACGACTAACCTCAGCGACATGAGCAGTCCACGACAAATAGGAGTCCATGGTTACCCCCAGGTTTCTAGCCGTCTTAGTGTACTCAATCTGTACTCCATTCAACCAAAGTGGAGACAGCGACGCAACATCAAGACTGTTCCGCATATGCCTGCCGCCGATAACCATGGCCTGAGACTTCTTAGGGTTGATTAGCAAGCCAAAGGACTGCGACCACTCCCCAATCAACTCCAGGTCACTGTTTACGGCAGACACGGCAGATTCCGCATCAGAACTAAGAAAGTGATGGTAGAGCTGAAGGTCGTCAGCGTAGAGATGGAAGTTACAGGAGATGAAACTAGTAACAGTGTTAATAAAAATAGAAAAGAGAAGAGGAGAGAGAACGCCACCCTGGGGCACACCCGCAGTAAGAGAGCACCAATCCGAAGAACACTCATCAAGGCGTACCCGCTGCGAGCGGCCTCTGAGATAGAAGTGGAACCAATCAATAGTGGAAGAGGAGAAATTGAAAGATTTAAGGATCCCAAGAAGGATGTCGAAGTCAACAGAGTTGAAGGCTCTGCTGAAATCAAGAAGCACAAGTAACGTAAGAGACTTGTATTCCATAGCCCAGCGGATGGGCGTTTCCGTAGAAATTTGTCCCGGTTACAAAATGGAAAAATGTGAATTATTTTTATTAAATAGTGTTTTTATTATCTTAAAATGATTTTATATTCATTAAAGATAACTGTAATATTTGCAAAACAACAAAAGAATACCCATCTTCTAAGAAAATATGATTTGTTTGGGACAAGGTAGTGTTTCTGATTTCCGTTTTGTAACTTGTTTGCAATAATAATATAAAATATTATTACATATTTAATTTTAGCGGAAAAACTGCTTTTAGCATAGAAAACGATACTTTCTTTAAAATATATATATAAATCAACTAGTAAATGCGTTAGTTTTTTTGTGATTTAGTAAAAACATATCCACTTTGTTACTTTTGGGAACTAAGCTCTGTTGTTTTCTATTCTACACATTGTTGGAAATAGTTAACAAGTTTAGAGTATTTTTAAATTTATAGTTGTATGATACTTAATCGAAAACTAAGTAAGTAATGAGCTGATGTCCTGTAAATATTGGAAATCAAATTAAATTTCCTAATAAAAAAATGGGACAGTTACAAAATTGAATGGTGGAATAACAAAACGGAAACGTAAAGTTTATTTCACATAGCAGTTAATAAAAATTATAAATGGTCAGATGATAGATGAAACGAAAATTAAACTACAGAACCTTAGTTTAATCAGCCTTTAATTAGAGTTTGTCCAAATCAACCATTTTCTGCCTAAATTATATTATAACTTAACAGGTAGTCTGGTACAAACATAATTATTTATTACGAGTCTTCAAGAGTGTTTCACAAACAAACATTAATTTTCTTTTTATAAATTCTTCAAAATCAACACTTATTGTGTGCGCAAACACATTCCTTCAAATTAGTTTAATCAGTCTTTTAATTCTAAAGTTTTTAATTCACACTTATTCTAGATTAAAATTTAATCTAGAATAAGTGTGAATTAAAAGACTATGTTATTTAATAACAAACATAATGATTATGAGAAACAATACGAACATTCATCTTTTACATAATGATCATAAATCAAGACGCCACAAAAATCGCACCAAAAATATGTCGCTAGCAAATTCTTAACATGAGTTTTAGTCATAGATAGAGAAAAATGGTACGGTCGGATACCAAAATCCGTCATTTGAGGTACATCTTTATAACACTCCCAACACTGACTAGCTAAAACGAAATGGGTTTCATCCCATGGCCACTTTAATCCATAATAGTAAAATTGCAGTAAATCATCCCTCGTTAAAATTTTGTCGATGTCTACGATATATATCATATTTTTTGGTGCTCGGGTTCACTGCCACCGACAATCAACTTAATTGTAGACGTTAATTTAATCTGTAACAAAAACAAATTGTATAAAGTTAATTCATATAAAAATAAAAAGCCTCGGTTCGCCGATGATATAGTGCGTGTATAGGAGGTGGGCTGGCCACGTGGTAAGGTTATTATTATTATTTTACCTTCATCATCAGGATCAAGGCAAGTGTCGCACAAATAATCAAAAGCAACGGGACCTCCGATGCAGTCCATACAGTATGTTTTTTTGCAACCCATACATTTTGCTTTAGCACCAAGTATTGAGTAACTGCATTTATTGCATGTTAGAAACATAGTATGCTGTTTTTGTAGGTTTTTGTCGCTTGTTCTTTCATTTGTTGGTACAGGTTTGTCACTTTTGCACTCCTTTTTACTTATACGTGGCAAGTAATCAACAGGCTTATTCTCATTTGGCCCCGGGGAGTTTAACTCTGTAGTAGAGAGTACACTTAGTTCATTGATTGTCAAACAATTAACAGGTTCAGTCTCACTTGGCCTTGGAGAGTTTAACTCTGTAGCAGTATTTAAAAGCATTGCATCAATATCCATTAGATCTAGGCTTAGCACATTAGGTGAATTCTCTCCATAAACTTCGATAACTTCTATATCAACCGAATCAAATAACGCATTTTCTTTAATTTCCTCGTGGATAGTCTTTATTTAGTGTGATTTTAGATGAAATAGGTGTCTTCGTTTGTGATGAACACGCCGAGTGCTTTGGTTCACTCACTGTGACTTTATCAACACAACAGTCTGCAATAAAGTTTAATATATATGTCGCCGCGGAGGCTTATATTTGCTAATGCATTATCCAAGTTAATCATTTTAATTGTCAATTAACACAAACTCGTTAATCCTGTCATCTCTGAGATACCACTAGAACTATTTCAATGTCTATCTAAGTTGGGTTTTCAGCGCCATCTATTGGCTTATTGTGGAATCAGTTATTGATTTGTTTGAATGAAGATCATTTGATAAGCTAATTTCAATGTTTAATTAATACGAGATGTTTAAATAAAACGGGAACACTTATTGTAGGACTTTTCGATTTGTTCTCATTTTAACTATTGCACATTTGATATGTTTGATTATGACCAAATTTTATTCTAATTACGCAAAGTTGTCAACAATGGCGGATGTTATAATTTCAATGACCAATAACTAGATTTAATAATTTAATACGAGAACTAAACAAATTTGAGTAAATGATTAAATACTAAAAAGTCATAAGACTATTTAACACAGCTTTGTAATAATGAGAAACCTTCTGATTAGTAAGATTGTCAGATCACCGGAAACTTGTATAGTTTTATGATGAAATGACTATTTTAATAATAATCTAAAAACAACTTTGTATTTGTGAGTATTGGGGTTGTTTAATGTTAAAATAATTAACTGAACAGCAATTTAGTATTGTTTGCTAGCTTTATCAACTATCCAAGTAATTAGTGTCTAAACAAAAAACAATATGGAAGTACCGCCCACTTAGAACGCGCATCGCGCGTGCTGTGTGTGTAGAATAATAATTGTTTAATAAATCTGTTTGATTAGATGTTTGAAAACCTAATAAACATGTAACGCTAATTGTCATAAAGTGATTGTGTAAACTATAAAAAGATTTAAAAGAGTGTCCTGGAGTTTCTTGCTAGATCCTCTCCAGAGGCCGACGAGGGCTTTGCGATCTAGCGAGCCACATAATGTGGTTTTAGGTTCAAGTTGTCTGAAAACTCAAAGTGCCTGTAACTAAGTCAAATAAATACTTTGAGTTGCAATCCAGTGTTGTGTGTTATTGAAGTTCACCCGTTCCTATCAAGAATGAAGAAACTGCCTCTATGCATTGAAATTGATGATGGCGGTCTTATCATTCATAGATACTTCGTCTTGACATATATAATCAAAACACGCTTTTATACATAAGGTCAGGCAGCGTTATTTTTTGATACAGAATTAAAGTAGGTTCAAAATAAGATTGTACGACGCTCAGGCTAACGTAACAAGTGTCTCTTTGGAAAATAGCATAAGCACAGCCCTGGCTCACTTCCACAAAAACAATTGAGAGGTCTATAATGGACTACATTTTCTTCTTTACTTGTAATGACTTGGTGTATATCATTATTTCTGTAAATTGGTCGAAGGTCTGTCGGTATCACCTTCGGCTAACATCATCCCTGACAAAGAAATCTTGAATTTTTTGGGATATTCTTTTACTTTTTGTTACTCCTATTTTCTTGTACTTTTGTATCTTAACAATGCCGAGACAGTCAGCAATGTATCTTTTTGACTCAATGTTGTGATTTTGCGCTTGTAAAGTTACAACATTTCTGATACGCCTTTTTTAATCGGATCGCTTGTTGCGTATATTTTTTTAATCATTGTTTCGAGTACTTCGTTTCTGCACTTTAACATATCAATTTCTTTGCTTTTTAGGTATATTATTATGAATGAATCTAAGCTAAGTATGCCTTATTTTTAAAATATTGGATGTATTTTCACACCCACAGCTATATGCTTTAGGTATTCTACTTGCAATTTTCTTTTGAGTTTATTGACATTGCATGATCAGCTGTAAGCTGTAGTTTAATAGTAAAGTTGTGTAATCTACTGTCTACTAAATTATTGAATTATGAAGAAATTAATATTGAATCCGAACCACGGTTCTTGATAAAGTGCAGCTACACACTAGGTACTCTACTTGCAATATGGTAAAGATCAATGTTGTTAGAAAACAACTAATTGCTACATGTCATGCCATGAAATAGTAAGTAATTAATTTTAAAGTTAACTAGAATCAGAATACACTGAAAGGAATTACTATGAAGATTTCTGCATAACTTATGACGGTGTTTGCACTAGCTAAACATTAATGTTAAAACATGTTGAAAACTACTTTTAATGATGCCTGTTTGCATACCTCACACACAACACGCTTTATAAACCTATTTCATAGGTAACAAAACGTTTATGTGTGAGTAAGTTTGAATACAAGCTAGATAAAAAGTTGCAAAACACAAAAAATAAAAATAAAAGAATGTTATTGATTGCTAAAAGTGACAAATTATCAAAAAACAAACCTGTCTTTTGATTGTTTTTATTCTATGCAAATGCACCCAATAACAAGCTTTGAAATCTGTCAGAAATGACTAATCTATTTACACCCATGTACCATAATGAGTTAAATTCAACTAAACACATTGTGAGATTCTATTCATTAGGAAGGTTCTCAAATATTAAATGATAAAGAAACTTTATTACAAGAAACTTAACTTGAACAAGTTAAAATCATAAACTTATAGAAGGCCCTATCAGTATCAAACTGACTAACTGAAAGAATGTAGGGTCAGACAATTTTTCATTAGATCTAATTTATACCGCTATCACTGACAAGAACCCCATACCCAAAACAAATCTACCAGATCATGTAGACAGATAAGAGAGACCATAGTAATCACATTAGATTCACTCAAAGATGTCTTAAATACATAGGACTATTGATTTACAAAAATCACTAGGTCCATACATAATTGGTTACTGAAAGGGTACTTGTAAATAAAAAGTTACTAATTGGCTAGCAGCTTATGACTATGCATGGACTGAAGCTCTCCTGATACTAACCCTGATTATAAAGTCCTCGTAATGACTCACCCAGGTGTATCACAACCCTTTCACCCATTCATACAAAAACATTTATATTAGACGCACTCTACACTCTATACAAACCTCTTAACAATATTTTAAATATTGTTTAGTCTTTAAACCAAACTATTTGTCTCACCCCTAAGTGCACTTATACTATGACATTAAAGACAAGAAAACTAGATCACGACACAGGGTATCCTAGTGTGGGGTCTAGGGCTACTTAAATGCAAATCATTGTAGGTATTTTCTTGAGCATGTTATTATTTTAATTTTATTTGTTGTGCTTTTCATGTTTTCAGGAATGTGTTAACACATTTTCTTATCTTACTTTACTTAAAAAAAGAGTATGACATGCAATGGGTTCCACATTATTTAATAATAACCCCCGTTTGGCAGTCGGGTAAAAACAATAACTCATTTCAAGAATTTCAACTACAGTGTCAACATGAACATGTCATGGCACTTTTTGCCAAATGTTTACTAATTCTCTTGTACATACATTCTGTAACTTACTTATTAACCTACCTACTAAACTTTTGTTTTGTTTTAGCTTCCTAAATGTAATGAATGCTATAAAAATAAGTTACTTTTTGTTCGGTACTAAACTCAACGTAGGTAGGTAATTTGAATTCTTTAACATTCATACACTCACACCTTGTCCCCATGGGGATAGGCAGCAACCACAGATTGCCACTTACTACGATCCTTACTGTGTAGAAGATTTGTGAACAGTGGATTCGAAAAGCACTCACCTCTCGCCTCCGTAGGTATACTGCTTCGCGCTCCTCGGGCTCGGCGTCGTATCAGGCAGCGAGGGTCTGGATCCAGCCGTTCACACACACGATATCGTCATCAAAACAAGTCCATAGGCATAAGCCCTTCAAATTGTTCACCTGGAGCACTACTAAACCACCAGAAAACCGGGATAACAAAAAAAGGGCGCGGAGAGGTCCGCCGCTCGTTCGACGTGCGTAGACAATTCATTTTTTTTAGAAAAGGAACGAACGCTTTCAAAAGTTGCCTCATAGACGGCGCTGCATTGTGGTTCGCCGTTCGGATTGGTTAGCGAGTATCCAAAGAGACGATGGCGGGACGTTTCAAATCCACCGTAATTTGGTTCTTACTACACACAATTGATAAGACACTCTCAGAAAACTACTAATATTTAGAATGTTTACAAAATAAAGAACAGTACGGAACATGCCGCTCGCCTTAAAAGAATGTAATTCTTTTAACCTTAAGTTAAAGATATTGAAATAATGAAAGATTAAACGAAAATAGTCGCTAATCGCATTTAAAACTGAAATAAATTCTATTAAAAATAATTAATACTTAAGAGGTAGGTACTTAGCTAAGAAACGTAACAGTAAGAAATAGGTATTCTTAATTATTCTAAAGGTAAAGGACATATTTTAACTACAGAACGTTTTACAAAAGTTTTGCCCATCTGAAGGGTTACGACGCGGGTGATATTATCTGACCCTGGATGAAGAGCATGTACACGAGCCAATCGCCATTGCAAGGGTGGCAGGTTGTCTTCACGTACGACAACAATCATACCCTCTCGGAGTGGAGAGCCGCTATCCTTAAACCATTTATTGCGTTGTTGAATCTCGTGTAAATATTCACGACTCCAACGCCTCCAAAAATGCTGTACGCACTGTTGCACTCTACGCCATCTAGTGAGACGATTTGACACGTCTTCGCATAAAGAAATATCAGGCAAGGCCGTCAGAGGACCTCCTATTAAAAAATGAGAAGGGGTTAAGGGTAAAGGGTCTAACGGATCAGCACTTAACACACAAAGTGGGCGCGAATTTAGTACCGCTTCTATCTGGCAAAGAAGAGTATGCATCTCATCATAGGTTTGAGTCTGAGTGCCAAGTACTCGATGAAGATGGTGTTTAAAACTTTTAACTCCAGATTCGAAAAGACCACCAAAATGTGACGCATATGGTGGTTGAAAATGCCAAGTGATACCCTGTTCTAATGTCTTACTGTGAAGAACGGTTTGGACAGAATCGTTACGTAAATATTTATATAAATCTTGTAGGTAATTATTACAACCCACAAAGTTCTTTCCACAATCCGAGTAAATATCAGAACATAAACCTCTGCGGGACGTGAAGCGTCGCAAAGCTGCCAAAAAGGCATCAGTTGACAACTCGGATACGAGTTCAAGGTGAATGGCCTTGACGGACATGCACACAAAAACCGCAACGTAACATTTGACTATTTTTGCATTGCGAACCTTATTTGCCCGAACGTAAAACGGGCCTGCAAAATCAACAGATGTCTTAAGAAAAGGTCGCTCAGGTTGCACTCTTGCGGCGGGTAGGGTACCCATAGCTGGCTGCGGGTGCGTGGGCTTCGCACGAAAACAACGAACACAGCGATGTATACGCATACGTATAGCGTCGCGACCAGACACGATCCAGTACCTTTGTAATAATATGTACTGTACAGCCTGTGGACCGGCATGCAAGTGACTGACATGGGCATGGTCAATAAGTAGATTGGTGAGATGGTGCCTTTTAGGCAGAATTAATTGATGTTTAGAAACAAACGGCAACAATGACTTATGAATCCGCCCACCGACACGTAAACTATTTTGTTTGTCAATGAATGGTTTTAACCTACGTAGTTTAAGGGAAGGATAATTACCTAATGCAATATTTTTTATATCTTCGGGAAAAGATGAATGTTGAACTAAATGAATAAGTCGACCTAGACAAAAATTAAATTCGGGAACTGTTATGTAGGTTGGATATTGAATTTGAACCTTTTTGCATCTATTATAAAATCGAAATATGAGTGAGGTGACTCGAACAAGTTTACCTAAACTAGAAAATCTTTCTATGTAATCCGTAGCATCAGGAGGCGCCGGCGTCGTGATGGACGAGTTTGTTACCACCGATAGTGGGGAATTACGCTTTTCCTCGGTAACTTTAGATACCTCTTTAGGAATTGGCCAACACTTAAAATCACGTGACAACCACCAGGGCCCCTGGAGCCACATTGAAGAATTTTCAATAAAACTAGCAGGCAGCATTCCTCGAGAAGGTGCGTCTGCTGGATTATCAGCAGAGGGAACATGTCTCCAGCAATCGGCAGGAAGCCGGGATAAAATCTCACTCAAACGATTAGAGACGAATGTTTTCCATTCATGTGGTGGCGAACGAAGCCACGCTAACACAATCTGAGAATCAGTCCATGCATAGACATGATTGCAGTTCACACGGTCACCGTACACCTTCATAATTTTATCAATTAGCTGTGACAATAAAACAGCCGCACACAGCTCGAGACGCGGAATAGTGAGAACCGGTTTGAGCGGCGCTACGCGAGTTTTCGCTAGTAAAAGAAATGTTTTAACGTTATCACTACTATCAGTCACACGAACATAGACACACGCAGCGTAAGCACGCTCAGATGCGTCCGAAAACCCATGAATCTGAATAGAACTTACATTTGGAAAAACAAAACGTGGGATTTGAAAACTTGATAGCAATGATAATTCATTGATGAAATTAGACCATGAATTAATTATATTTATGGGAGGTGACTCGTCCCAATTGACACCGGAGATCCATAATAGCTGAATAAGATGTTTTGCATAAATAGCTATAGGAGATAACCAGCCCATAGGGTCATAAATTTTTGCTATTTGGGATAATATGGTCCGCTTGGAGATTTTATCTAAAGTTGCTTGAACACTAAAGGAAAATGTATCTAATTTTGGGTTCCATTGGAGTCCTAAAACCTTTGTTTGTTTATCGCTTTCCATTAATGCAAATGAAACATTATCGGGCCGCTCGCCATGAGCCTCTGATGTATGTACAGCAGCGAGTAACGCTGGCGAATTGCTCTGCCACTTTCGCAGTTCGAAACCAGCCGATGAACAAATACCTACTAACTCTCGTTGTAAAATCAGAGCATGTGTGACGTCACATGCGCCAGTGACCACATCATCAACAAACACTTGGTCGCGGAGGACCTTAGAACCTAACGGGAAGTTAGTAGCTTCATCATCCGCCAACTGTTGAATCGTACGAAGTGCTAAGTACGGTGATGAACTAACACCGAAAGTGACGGTTCGCAGCCGATAATCACGCAAAGGTTCGGTTGGAGATTGTCGCCAAACAATACGCTGATAGTCCCAATCAGAATGTTGTAACAAAATGTTTCTGTACATCTGCTTAATATCAGCAGTGACAGCGATAGCATGAATACGAAACCCTTATAAAACATCTACGATGTCCTGGTGCAATTTAGGCCCAGTTAATAAAACATCGTTAAGTGAAATACCATTAGAAGTTTTGCAACTCGCATCAAAAACAACACGGGTACGAGTTGTTTCACTAGAATCTTTGACCACGCAGTGGTGCGGAATGTAATAGGTACTGATAGAAGGAGGGGAATTCACGGGCTCCATGTGACCAAGATCTAAATATTCCTGGAGGCACGCGTGATAATCAACCTTAAGTTGTGGATTACGTTCTAACCTATACTCTAATTTTCTAAACCTAGATACTGCCGTATCTCGTGATTCGCCGAGGGCAGGTGCATCGGGTTTAAATGGAAGCGAAACTACATATCGCCCATTTTCGTCGCGAGTGTGTGATTTTACGAAGATAGACTCACACAAGGCTTCGTCAGGGCTGGAAACTCTTTTTTCAGGAAGGGACTCTAATTCCCAGAATCGTTTCAGATTTATGACGTCATCGTAGGATGAGCTAGAACTACTGAAACACACTTGAAGCGAAGAAGGCGTATTTTGGTTGCAAGAAACATCACCCATTAATAAATAACCAAAGATACTATTTAATGCCATTGGGGACCCGGAAGGGCCCGTAATCACGTGACCTAATATCACCTGGGATAGAATATCCGCACCTAAAAGCATTTCCACCGACTGTGGAAGATAAAATTTCGGATCTGCCAAATGTAAGTGTTTTATGTGTGGCCAATCCCTAAATGGTAATGTTACACAAGGCATGCGTGACATAAGTGTAGGTAAAATCAATGCATCAACTGAAAGGGATGGTTGATCAACATGAGTAGGTGTGACGCAAAAAGAAACAACACCCTTAGGGTATACAGGATCACTACCTCCTATACCGAACACGGGAACGCGCGCATGCCTACGCTGCAATCCTAACCGCTTCACACAAGGCTCGGTAATAAAAGTCACTTGACTACCGGTATCTATAATACACCGAACGGTGTGTTTTTGCGAGCCTACGTGTACATTAACTAGCGCTGTACACAAAAGCACTGTACTTGCGCGCACGGAAGGCGCAATGGATTGCGGAGCGATCGCGTTATCCCTCGACGTATGATTCACAGCTGTCAGTACGGTTGGCGCGGTACCGGGCGCATCTGTCTCTGTCGTTTGATGCACGGTAGGTGAGACAGCACTAGCGTTCGAATCTGCTTCACTGACAACCGGAAAACTATGCTGTTGATTAAAATGAATTAAACTATGGTGTCTTTTATGACACGAACGGCACACAAAGTTAGATTTGCAATGTTTCACATCATGTCCTACACTTAAACAATTGTAACAAACATTTTTGTTTTTTATGAAAGAATACCTATCTTGAGGGGATAAGTTTAGAAAATTCGCACATTTCGTCAACGTATGTTGAGCACCGCAACTAATACAAGATATCCTTTTACTATTTGAATTGTTGGACTGTGAATTGTCTGACTTTGTTTCCGGGCCAGCCGCGACGCCGGCCGAGAGCGCACGGCGCGCGTTCGATGCGGGCGGAGTCCTAGAACTACCTACCTTTTCCGCATTATGAATGGGTTTGTTTTGATACGCAAATTCACTTGCAGATAACTCGCGTTCTAAGAAATTTATTAATTCACTAATTGTGGGTATCTTAGATGGTTGGGACAACGACAAATCGAAACGTCTACGTAATGTTGGTGGAATCTTACGTAAGAAAAGAAGCACTAACATGAAACTCCACTCCTTCGTAGGAAAGTGCATTACTTCTAAAGCCTTGATATTTTCATGATAAGTGTTCAGTAAATTTCTTAAACCTTGAACTAATTTGTCGCTTTTATCGGACTGACAAGGTTCAATATCGAATATTTTTTCTAGATGAGCGGCAGCAATGGCTCGTTCGTTATCATACCTAGACTGTAGCATACCTAACGCGACCGTATAGTTCTCGTCAGTTATTGGAATAGATTTAATTAGATTGTAGGGTTCATTTTTCAAAGAAAGTAGCAAATAGCGGAACTTCTCCGAGTCCGAGTAGGTATTTTTGCTGTGCACTAGTGACCGAAATAGATCGTAGAAAGCAGGCCAATCTGTTATTTCTCCTGAAAAGGTAGGCATTGGAAGAGTAGGTAATCTACTAGCACAACTACTAGACGATGGCACGTGAACAACAGAATTATTAGGGGATCCGAATGACGACATCCTACGTTTATGTTCAATTTCATCTTCTTTAATTTTATTTAAATGTACCACAATAGCATAATAGCAATCATTAAAACTGTTACGAATTCTTAGCTGTTCCTCTTTATCAAAAGTATTAGACTTAATGAGGGATTTTTCAATTTTAGCTTGAAGTTTGAAAAACTTGCGCTGTTGTGAAGTGAAATCTTTAGATCGAGATTTAAATTGTTGTTCATCGGAATCTATGAACTGTAATGTTCGTTGAAGCTCATCGAGAATTATTTCTCGTTCAAAAAGATCTTGTTGGATTTCCGCCATATTGATAGACGCGTGGCGGCGTAACTTGAAATTCGAACAACAAGGGAATATGGAATGGAAAACCTCACAGGTGAAAAAATATGAACAATCCGGCTCGAATGATCAAACAATTATGTGTAGAAGATTTGTGAACAGTGGATTCGAAAAGCACTCACCTCTCGCCTCCGTAGGTATACTGCTTCGCGCTCCTCGGGCTCGGCGTCGTATCAGGCAGCGAGGGTCTGGATCCAGCCGTTCACACACACGATATCGTCATCAAAACAAGTCCATAGGCATAAGTCCTTCAAATTGTTCACCTGGAGCACTACTAAACCACCAGAAAACCGGGATAACAAAAAAAGGGCGCGGAGAGGTCCGCCGCTCGTTCGACGTGCGTAGACAATTCATTTTTTTTTAGAAAAGGAACGAACGCTTTCAAAAGTTGCCTCATAGACGGCGCTGCATTGTGGTTCGCCGTTCGGATTGGTTAGCGAGTATCCAAAGAGACGATGGCGGGACGTTTCAAATCCACCGTAATTTGGTTCTTACTACACACAATTGATAAGACACTCTCAGAAAACTACTAATATTTAGAATGTTTACAAAATAAAGAACAGTACGGAACACTTACGTACTCCTCAAATAATATTGAGTTTCTCAAATAACTGTGAAAATAAAGTATAATAATAATATTAATCTATATATATAAAAATGAAACCCGTTTTCCGTTGTCACGGCATCACGCGTGAACGGCTGGACCGATTACGCTAATTCTTTTTTTGTTATGTTTTCTATTGTTAGGAGAAGGTTCTTATGAAAGAAAATTTAAAAAAAAGCCATTGTAGATAGGTAGGGTAGGTAGGGTAGGTAGGGTAGGTAGGGTAGGTAGGGTAGGTAGGGTAGGTAGGGTAGGTAGGGTAGGTAGGGTAGGTAGGGTAGGTAGGGTAGGTAGGGTAGGTAGGGTAGGTAGGGTAGGTAGGGTAGGTAGGGTAGGTAGGGTAGGTAGGGTAGGTAGGGTAGGTAGGATAGGTAGGGTAGGTAGTGTAGGTAGGGTAGGTAAGGTAGGGTAGAGTAAGCAGTTGACGGGAGCGAAGCCGCGGGCACAGCTAGTTAATAATAATAATATTGAGTTCCTAGTCAGCTGTCTTATTTTATGGAGTAATTTAGGCTGTTTTCGTTAATTTTACTTCCACCAATTGTCACACAAACACCAGCAGGCACCAGTCTTGCCAAGGGGTATTGTGTCACCCAGATACTGGGTTTTGGTCGCTCCCTGTAAAACACTGGTACTCAGCTGAATCCGGTTAGACTGGAAACCAACCCAAACTTAGTTGGGAAAAGTCTAGGCAGATTTATTGAAAGGTCACTAAACTTGCCTTGTATGGACATGACCTTGTGTGGACATAACCAGTTTCGATCCCAAGCTATGGACATAGCCATCTATGATACCAGCTTTTCGGGACCTAACCAAGTTTGTTTCTAAACTAATCTCAGGGCTGGATTCAGTAAACTAGGGCCAAAGCATATTTTATTTGTCAAAATCTAATAGAGTTAGTTCCGTATAGAAAAATTATACTATACAGAGATTAAATTAAAAGAAAGTCTTGATCAAAGTATACTTATTTATTATATAGGTCACTAAAGTTGGATTTTTAATTCGACTCAGTAAAGTGAAGTAACAATAAAAATTAAAAATACAGTGTTTTATCGTTTTTTAAAAATTTATCTCATTATACTAAGACATAATTCCGCTACTCCTGATGTTAAGTGAGAGCCGAGACCAAATGAAAAAAAAAAAAGAAATTATTACCTACTAACTCAAATTAAAAAGCCTACTTTATGTATCATACGTCATACCGATAATTAACTACACAATCAAAAGCGGTGGTTCTTCTCTTGGCTCACACTCTAAATCTTCAGTATCATTTTCGTTTTCAGGTAAAACTTCAACAGTGTTTATAACATTTGAATAGAAACTTAACTCTTCCAAGCTTTGCCAGTTTTCTCCAAAATGCTTTGAAAGCAAGGTTTTCACTTCCCTCAGTTTTAATGCCTTCACAGGCACATTTGGTCTTATTTCGCTAGGAGCAATCATGCTCATAGTTTTGTTTTTTCGGCAAACATTTTCATATGTCCCAGACTGATTTTTATGAAATCTCTCCGACTGGACCAACACATTACCGATCCGCTTCGATCATTTCAAGTAGAATCTTTTGCATTGGGAAAATTGTACTTTCCACTGTCCCGGAGGTTTCAATACTGTTTCGGCTTCCTTTTCGTACACAGTGAAATCTTCACCTACTTTCACAATAGTTGACTGTTTTGAAATTATATCTATATATTGGTTTGGAGTTATTATTGTGTCCATCCTACGAAACACCTGTTCACTATTTCCGAATACTCTATCTGCTGGTAGGTAGGAATGTCCAGTAACTGGAAATACGAGTTCCATTTTTTTGATCATGGGGTGTTCCAACAGCCATTTGCAGCACATTGTGATTATGGTGGAATTTTTATTTTGGCCTCCACAGCCATCGGAGACCAATCTTATGGTAGTTATATTGGTGAGATCAGTTTTGTTCAAATGGTTGTAAACAGCCGATGCAATGGTGTTGGAATTTTTAGAAAAAGTATTTTCTGTCCAGACATTTGCGAAAACGTTGTTCTTATTCAGTGGCATCTTAGAAGTTCCTTCAACAAGGGTGAAATTATATAAATACAATTGCCTGCTGTAGTAACATGATTGGTCCGGTACTTTAGGCAGGGCCATGTTTTTTTGGCAATCGTAAGATATTATTTTCACACCTTCTTCTTCAGTCTACAACAGCATATAGAATGCTTTTGCCCTCAAGCTATGAACTCTCTTTTCAACTCTGTATTCTTCTTTCTTCTTCTCATCTTTTTCTGTTTTTATCTTCTCTAGTAGCTGTAGGCATGTAGAGCACATATTTGTGTAAGGACTGCCAAATCCCAAATTATACTCTGTATTAAAAATGTGCCTAAAGTATGACTCTTTTGCAGGAGCTGGACATTCAGATTTGTATAGTCTGTACAGTTTTCTGATATTCAGATCACTTGGTAAATATTTGCGGACTGATGTTTGGCTTCGGCAGTAGTGTGGTTCCGAACACTTGAGCTTACGAATAAATGCATGTATTGATGACCTTATATCTTTAAACAGATTGGTTTTACGATCACCACCTCTTTTTTCTACTGGAAAATCGCCATTAACAAAAGATTTTTGAACTAAATTTGTTACGCGCCTTTTTTCTGCTAAAAACATCTTTTGGCAAACAGTTATAGATCGCTTATCGACTATTATATGGTATTTTATAGTAAATTGCTTGGTAGATTTAAAAGCTTTCTGAACCCCAGTCACAGGATCGAGTCTCAGTGTCCTAGGCCTTTTTCTGCGAATTGGTATGGCTTGACAGCATTTCAATATGATGGCATCTTGGCTTACTTTCACAGGGTCCTTATAAAAAGCTGTATGGAACTTTCGTAATATCGTGCCTGTCACTTTATTGCACTCAAAGACCTTGCCTTTATGTTCACAATGTGGTATTCTTGGTAAAGTCTTCGCAGAATACCTGAAAAAATAATTTGAATTGATTAAAGGTAAGTAGGTACCTACACTCTTTACCTATGCATTAAATACAAGTTCCTAATATCAGTAACGCATCACTAGCTGCCCGCTACGTAGGTAAATCGGTGCGGTTGTTATGATAGAATCATCATCATCATTATTATTATTATATTCTTTATTGTACACCATTTAAATAATGACAGGTAAAAACACAAATCACTTTAGCCGACTGCACGTACCTCACTTTCTTCGCCTTATTCGCCTTCCAATTTTGTGGCTGTGCAGTTCGTTTTCGTGCCTGGTTTTTATTCACAGGCATAGGAAAAACATCCATCTTGCTAAAAACGTTAGAAAACACACGAAAACACAAGAATTTTTATTTAAAATGGCTTAAAACTGAGGTCTTGTGACGACTAAACAACAATGAAATGCAGTAGGCGGCCATGACAGTTTCGATTCGAATGGAGCGCTCCTACTGGCTAGCATCAGTGTAACCAGCTTTGATTCTAAACTTTTGTGGACGTAACCAGATTTGCTACCAACCTTATTTTTAAAATTAAAATAATTCGGGACAGAGTCAAGTTTGATGCCAAATGTTTTTTTTCTATGAAATGTTATCTCAAAACTAAAATGTTACCATTAAAATATGAATTTTGAAAAATTATGGACGTAGCTAGTTTTGATACTATACCCCTGATTTCTCTCTAGCCAAAGCAAAATGTAGTTTTAGCTCTTCCCATTGTGCCAATATTCTGACTACAGCAGGCTCAATAGATAACCAACGGGTTTCACAAACCTTTAATATTTTTAATGGATTGTCCCCGCAGTTAATTGTTTGAAACAGTGCTTTATATTCATCCCGGCGTTTTGGAGAATTGGAGAACCAGTTGTACGTCTCTCTTATCAAAAATTCAATATTACGGGGCAGGTTACTTTCAGAGGCATGGCTGACCGCTAGTTGCAAAGAGTGGCAGATGCATCTAATGAGGATCAAATTTGGTAAATTATACTCCCTCTTCAAAATTTCAATTACACTGTTATTACGACCCGTCATCACTGATGCATTGTCAGTGCCGATACCAATCAAGTTTTGTACTGGAAGATTTAGTGACTCTAAACATTTTATTAAAGTTGTTACTATACCTCTCGCATCAGCTCTTTCAATAGGCTCCAGAGATAGAAATGACGACACAATGTTATTCATATTCACGCTAAAATATCGTACAACCATTCCAAGGTATTTGGATACACTGACATCCGTAGACTCGTCTAAAATAATGCCATATTTCTGAGAGCCAATATCTTGAAGAAGAGTTTCCCTAAAATGTGGTGCAAGTACTTGATTTATAACTTGTGTACATTTAGTTCTATGCATTTTTATATCTTTAGCCCACTTTGAATCACAAAAAACTTCTTTACAAAGGTCTGAAACGTGGTTAATGTTCGATATGGAACTATGTTCAGCAATATACAAGGCCAGCTGACCTTCGGCTTTTTGACTGTTCTTAGCACCACCAGGCGTAGAAATAAACTGAATTTGTTTATTTTTTGTGATTAATTCACATTTCGCCTTGTGTTTTTTGGATTCGCTATGTTTACGCAAATCATAAATTTTAGCAGCAATTTCTACGTGACAATACGAACAAAAGGCTTTCGTTGGACTGTTCGCAATTGGCTTTATCCATTGTTTGAATTCTTCGTTATTCTCCCATTCAGTCCTATATCTTTGAATATAACACTTTTTTTTCATCGGAATGTCCATGATTCACACAAATATTCACTTGGTTTACGCAAAATAAAAAACGAACTGCTCGCGAGCGTCTTCGGCTAAACAATAACAATATTCCGCTCGCTTTGAAATTTTGACACGAGTAGTATTGACTTAATGCAAAAGAAAATTGACTTAATAGTAATAGTTATAGCCTACATTTTCATTCGATCGGATGTCGGGTCTGAACTACGTTAAACATAAACATTAATTGGGGAGCCCCCGATGTATGGTGATATTAGTCGGTAGACTTCTAAAAGTAATAAAAGTAGGTTTGACAATCGAAAAATAAGCCAGAAGTGGCTAGATTTATTTTGGTGGCTAAAATGGTTTTCTATGTGGCTAAAACCGTTGAAAATCCGCTAGATCTAGCCACAAAGTGGCTAAAACGGCAACACTGGTCGGCGAATGAACTAGTTTAATATATAACTTGCATGGTCATATGGCCAATTGACTTTGGCAGAGGGGTTTGCTCAGCTATGCCATCTCCATAGGTTATTAGATAGATTCGGGCTGTGAACGCCGAAAGTCGGTTTTGTTATCTGCAAACTCTCGTGAATGAGTGAAGTCTCTAAAAAAAAGAACAGCTTTTACACTCTTAAGTATACTTTTACTACAAAAAAAAAATCGATGAGCCAGTCTGGTACGTGGTGCATGAGCACCTGCCAACACGTCACAGTGACGCGCGCCTGCCAACAGCACGCGCAGATACTGAACCCGCCTACTTGACCGTCTGCCTGAGACGCCACAGCCTAGCTCATACTAATACCTTGCTATATAAGTTTTTAAACTGTCATGTTCACTAACATTAACACACACACATTTAGTTTCCTGTTTTGGGAACAGAATCGAGTTGTGAGTGACAGTGGTAGCTACTGAGTGCAAAAAACGTAAGAGAACGAAAGAGGGTAGACCGTTTTGTCTCCTCATAAACACCCACCCGCAATAACTTCAGTTTATCCGTGATCATGGTGCTTGCAGCAACATCGAAATATCGGAAACTCGCAACAAACAGACTCGAGACTCTCAACAAACATGGTAAATATCCCGCTAATAATGATGTTAATGTTAATACCTTGCTGCCTGCCTTCCTGTCTACTGGACAACTTGCTTATCTGGCTACCTGCCCGTTTTGCCTGCTTGTCCGTCGTGGTATCTGCTTACCACCTGCCTACTTCGAGCGTTCCACGACTTGAAGAGTTCTGGACTGGACCGTCGTCGGCTGCCTGCTTAGCTGTCGACCACAATCAACCCCCGACGTGCGAAGCCGGCCCTAAGTTTTTATATTCAATATCTTTCTTTTCATCGCTTTAATTTTTTTTTAATAATTTTTATCTTTTCTATTAACGTGGCTTACGTTTAGCTCCATTTAGCTTAACGTAACGTTACAAGACGCGTGACCTTCTTTACCGGCTTGTCGGTAGCTGTGTGCTTCCGTTGCTTGACGTGTTTTCCTACCAAAGAGTCTTTTGCCTTAATGTTCTCAGGTGGGGCGAATGCACTGCAGAAGTTAGCTTTTTCTGTTATGAAGTCGCTGAAGAGTGACAAGTCTGGCAGCGACTGATGATACTTCTCAGTGTACGTTCTGTACACGTAGAGATTTAGGCAGCTTCTCGGTTAGCAATCGCACTCGGCATTGATGTGAAGTACCATTCTTGAGCGCGCGCAGAGTAACTATTCCGTTTCGACCAAACTTGCAAAGGTAGAGATGTCCTTGGGCGACTCGCTGCAGCGTGGCAGCCCTCTAAGTCGGTCCGTCTCGGCCTGGGCGATAGAGTCAGGACGTCCGTATTGAAGCTCCAATTCTCTCATGATTTCATCCGGTTTCGCGTTCCCGATGAGTTCTGAGCTCACTGTCTCCAGTGCGCGACCACGCAAGCTCCTTCTGAGTCTTGCCGTGTTTTCAATGTCGCTGAAGTAGGCACGAGTTGCCTCGTATATGGCTCGAAAAGATAGCCATTCGGTATGAGCTCCACCAAACTTCGGTGGAGTCATGATAAACTTCGACGCCGAAGGGTTAGGCGTCCATGGTTCGGTTTTTCTGTCGGCTACCGACGCTATAGCGGATGTCAGCTCCGTTAAGAAGGGACGGAGTGAGCCTTTCGCTTCTATATCTGTTTGCCTTGGCGGCTCTGTGTTCACTTCTTTCTCTGTAGGATCTTCTTGCGTCCGGGAGTCCGCTATAACGTCGACATCCGCAGCAGCGGGCCTATCTCCGTTTCTATTACTATGGTCCCCTTCGGCGGCGTTGTCCTTCCTTAATGGCTCAGGTTCTGGTGCCTCTTCAAGCCAGGAACGCACATACTCATCATTCGAGTCTCTGTCATCCATATATTCGGCGTCAGAAACTTCTTCTTCTGCCTTTTGAAGTGCTAACTTAGCAAGTTCCAACTTAATCTCCAGTAAGTCTTCACGTGGTGGGTAGTTACCGCCGAACTGTCAACAGCTGTTTTGTGAGCTCCGTAATATTAAAAGAGGAAATAAAAATAGTTAACTGTGCTAATGAGACCTAAAAACATTTAAAACGAGAAGTGTGCCTTAAACTATCGTGTTTATAAGTGAATAAGCCAAATTCAACTGATAATTGGAAAGTAAAAAATGAAATCAAAAAGCTAACGTACCTACAGTCTGACAGTGACAGGTCAGTGGAAAATAAGAACAAAAAATATACGAATTAGAGAAAATAAACATGGAAAATACCAATGTAAAAGCGGAAAAAGATCAACATTATTGAACTTAATTATTCATCCAGCAAAGACACCCCCAACGAAATCGAAATCAGCGCCATCTAGGATCGAGTGGTAAAAACATCAGCAACCAAGACTAGAACCTAAAAAATAATTGTTGATTTTATGAACACGTAGAAATAATATTTAAAAAAAAAAACGATGTACTACGGTGTTTTCTTTAATACATTTCTCGTGTTTCAGATTTATGCTTTTGTAGGTAGGTATTTGCTGCTTCATTAATAATAATTGTTGTTTTTTTTTGTTTGGGATTAATAATTTCAGATATATTAGTCGATTCCGCGTTAACAGATCTGGGGTGGGCGACCCAGAACAGTGAACGCCTGCATGATTTCAACAAGACGCTGTAGTGAAAAAATCTGTTCAATTTTAATAAAAGCTTTATTTTTTTACCTAAGGTATGTACGAAGCTCAAACTTACGTTCGTGAAAATAGCAATTAATAAGCAATTATTGATGCAACAAACTTTTAAAATGAATTCTGCGTCAATGAGTTGGGTGACCCATAATAGTGAACGCCTGCACAATTTGAGCAAGACGCTGTAGTAAATCGTTGCCTTTCCAAATTATTAGGCACTTCATCTTAAACAAAATAATAAAAGCTCTATTTTTTACCTAATGTATGTGCGAAACTCAAACTTGTAAAGTTTAAATTTATAAACTCGTGTTTTGTGGATCTTGACGATCACCATATGTGACAAGAATAAAGTAGTCTATATTTAATTTAACTTTCTAAATTATAAGGCACTTCTTCGTTTTTTAATTTTACAAATTATATCTTAATAATTCTAAATGAAATTAAAATGGATTCTCACACAGAACTTGGCCTTACTAAACTCAGACAATCTATCATCAACACTCATATCCTTAAATTTTTAACAATTATACAATGTGTGATCTTGACTACATAAAATACAACTATGTTTGCTAATTTGATTATCAGAAGAAACAACTAAACAGTGTGGGGCTTCTGTTTGTTATCAGCAATTTTATCAGATTGGTGAGAATTACTATATGCAGTCTCAAGGACATCGCACGGCCTCGCAAGAATGAGTAAAATTCACTTGATAATGGTAGATCAGTAAGGTTACATTTATATTCCTCCCAATTTCTACTAGTGTCGATGTCTAATTTTGCCGAGACCATAAACATTATTAAGGCATCCCACTTATCTATAGGCTGGTCTAGGGAATTAAGAGCATGTAAATGTTTAGAGACATGATCAACAATAAATCGTAAAGCTTTATAAGATTCTGACCGCATAGGTTCAATATTGTGCAACGCTTTTAAATGATTATTAATAAGAATATTTTTATTGTTAAATCTTTGACATAATAAGTCCCAAGCAATTGAATAATTCTTAGCACTGAATTCTATGGACTTTATTACAACTGATGCGCGTCCTTCAAGCGAGGAACGCAAATAATAAAATGTATCTGTCGCTGGAAAGCCTTCATCACTATGTATCATTGATTCAAAAGTATCATTGAATTCAGTCCATGATAAATAACTTCCATCAAAAGTAGGCAGTTTTATTGCAGGCAACCTTATTGTGCTACCTATTTGAGAGTGACAAGTACTAAAGTCATCACGATTTTTCTCACTTTGAATTTTGTCTATCTGTTTATCCAATAAATCCTGACAAACAGCAATTAATCTTAGAAATTCAGTTTCAACTGTGTCTCTCTCCCTTATTTGATCGTTGCTATCCTCATGCAATAAATCAATTTTATCCTGAATAACCTCATACTCATTTCACATTAACCGACATTTGTTAAATTTTAATTCTTTGTATTTAACTGAGGAAATTATACTTAATTCACATACATTGTTAAGATAGTTACCGAAATTAGCACATCTCCCTTTTAAAATACCCCTCTGTTTGACTAAACTAGACAAGTCAGCTGTCTTGTCACTGTCAGGGGTACCTACCTACTAACAGATTTGGCTTCCGTAACACTCATTGTATCTCTTTTAACGTAAACGTATTGAAATGAAATAAGAGATTCAATTATCACTTGGGCAACAAACAACGAAATAAATAAATGTGCAAATCAAGCTTGATTTCCGGGAGATGAGTCGCTCTAGATCCAGCCGCATCCCAAGTTTCGCGATGCTCCGGTAACAAACAGGTTTGCCTGCCCGGCGAGTCTTCGTTACCGACTCGAACGGCGCGGGCGCTTGGTCCCGCTGGGGTCTAATGTCCAACGCGCGACCACGTAGGATAGTTGGAATTCGTCGGCCAAAATACCATTTACCTATTGAAAAAACAATGACTTTTTCCTAAAATGGAAGCGAACATAAATAATAATACGTTAATTATAATTAAATCGACCTTGTTTCCAAGCTTTGCAATGTTTTAAATGCGTTCTAAAATTTATAAGCCACCAAAAAGTGCAGTGGAATAATAAATAGGTGCCACAGCCACAGATCGATTTAATTATTTGAAACAAAGGAATGAGTTGAGATGCACTTGCAAATTGAAATGAAACAGTTAAATAGCACTCGTTAAGAAAGTTAAAGTGTTTGGATGCGAAATAAAAATAGGCAGCGTGCGCGTGCATATTTATGATAAATGCTATTAATGTATTTGAAGTAACACCCTTATTTTGTTTGACAGGCTTGTTCTTAGCTAGATTAGGTGATACAATACGTAACGCTTGAAGACTAGCAAGCCGATTTGATCACACAACAAAATAAAACGACTGAACTGAAGAAATTTTAGGTTTAGGTAATAGTAATTAGGATTAGGTAGGCCTTACTCTCCTCGGATTAGACCTCTGGATCACGCTGATGCAATGTATCACAGGCTCCAAGAGCAATACAAATCCAATCCACTTCCTTTTTATTCCAACTGCTTCCCTCCTTTGTTGAAGTCGAACCAAAATGGACGCGCCGCGCCACGATGGCGCCGCTTGTTTTCGCAGGATCGCTCGGCCGCTGTATATGCGTCGATTGTTTCTGTCCAGGCGCCACTTTTGTTGAGGATATCAACAAATAAAACTGTAGATTGGTACTGGATAACTCGTTTACTGTTGTTTCTACAAATTTTGGTAGATAAATAATTTTGAATAAAATAACACGGACCTGGCGGCCGATAGCGATCGCGCAGGTGAATTGAGGAGGCGCGACTTGTGCGTCGGGCGGCAGCTACCCCCACCCGCGACTCTTCCCTTACGTCGTCTTAGTAAGGGCCGGAATAGTTAGCATGGTATTAAATGAATAATGAAACCCTTCCTTCCTAATTAAAAACAGGCTTAGGACTGTCAGCTGGGAAATGTAATTACTGTTTATTCAATGATTTTAGTAGCTGGCGTAGTTAAAAGGTTTCAATACATTGTACGATTATTAAAAAGTATTTACGGTAGGTACATAATTTCTTTTAGATATTTACAACTCCTTATGTTTATTTTTGTTTTCTCGTAGGTTTTCTAATTTCCGACTTCCATATTTAGCTGTGTTTGATTTTTACTCAAGTGAACCTAGCTGTCTTTGATAATGACTGGCGCCATATTGACATCACAATGTTAGTGATGTTCCCAACAGATATCGATATGGACCAGTAATTAAAACACGTTTTCATGTAGATATTTAAGAAGTTCATAAAACTTCAAATAATAATGAAAATCGTAATGAAACAAAAAACACGTTTTCTCTTTTTAAACAGATTTTATTTTCCTTTAGAAACAATATTCTATTCTTATGAACTTAAAATTTTTCTTATTACTAAATCAGCTGTTTCTTCTATTACAACAAAAACAAAAGTTAAATTCTTAAATCCAATAATCAACATCGTAACAAAAAAAAACAACTCTTTTTCTCTTTTTAATCAGACTTTTCTTTCAGGAACAATATTCTATTCTTATGAACTTAAACCTTTTCTTATTACTAAATCAGCTTTCTTCTTTTTCAACAAAAACAACATTTAAATTCTTAAATCCACCGTATCATCCCTACATTCACAATAGTTTTCATTATCATCTTCCCCTCTTTCTGGATCCCCCTCTTGAATAACTGGCGATCTTATAATATTTACATAAAACTGACATTCTGCATTGGTTTCCCATTCAGCGCCAAAATGCTTTTTTAATAGTGCATCGACATCTGTTATTTTTGCACGATTCATGGGTGCTCCTAGTGGCACGGTGGTTGGGCGAATCATATTGGTTTTCATTCCAGTTTTGCAAAGATTTACTGCTTTACCTATATCTGAATTAAAATGCAGTTCTCCACGAATAAGCACATTTCCAACAGTCTTGGATCTCTTCAAAACGAATCTTTTGCATTCACTTATTTTAAAAGGCCATCTCGCAGTCGGTTTTAGGACATCTTTTGCGGCACTCCTGAAGAGTAACATTTGAATGTCACGCATTTTTGTAATGGTTGCATTTGTTGCAATGATGTCTATGTAATCTTCAGGTCGAATGATTACTTTTTGTTTTTTAAGAACTTTTTCAATGTTTCCGAAAACTCGGTCTGGCGGCATGAAGGAATGTCCAGTAATGGGGAAAACCACTTCAATTTTTTTCAGAGACGTGTTGTCAAGAAGCCATCGAGACAGCATACATAGCAATATGCTATTCTTGTTCTGCCCGCCACATTCATCAGCTACAAAACGAACAGTGCTAATCCCATCAAAATTAGTTTTATTTAAACGGTCGTACACTGCAGAGGCTATCTGGTTGGATGTTTTTGGAAATTCGTTCTCTGTCCACAAATATGCATAAGTTGTGTCTTTAGGGCTCTTGTTAACGACCGTTTTTGTCAACGGGTAACGGGCCGACGCGAAACGGTTACCTCTGTAGACGATCCGCTAAATATAACGTGAGCGCGTCGGTTGTTGTCGTATCAGTTCTGTACTTGAAGGGCGAAGAAGTGCACGTACGTTATGTCGAGTGCAAAGAAAAAGCTTATTTTAGCCTACTATGTATACAAAAAACAACGGCTACAAAAAAAAAGGAAGAGGCTATGGGTTCATCCTATTTTATTAGAAAGAGAGTCTTATGGGGTATTCCATACTCTTATGGAGGATTTAAGGAAAGACGGAAGAAAGTTTTTTAACTTCTTTCGAATGACTTATGAAAGTTTTCGCAAATTATTAGAACTGGTATATGATGACTTAATACATGCTGACACGAATATGCGACTATCTATTACACCCGCTGAATGATTGGCTGTTACCATAAGGTATGTATGTAAGTTTACTAGCTGTTCCCAGCGGTTTCACCCGCGTGCATGGTTACTGCTCCGCTCCCGTCGGTCGTAACGTGATGTTTTATAGCTTAATACTAAGTCTGGCTATCTTATACAAAAATAATTATTCCAATTGGACCGGTAGATCCAGAGATTAGCGCGTTTAAACAAACAAACAAAAAAGGAAACAATCTCTTTCGCTTTATTATATTAGTATTCATTTAAAAGCCTAATGTAGTGTTTCTCTACTCATAATGAGGTTTTAGCATTATGGGAAGAGACACACCTAATACCTATAACAGATTTTAAAATTACAAGTCATTTTTGAAATTGGTAGGTAATTGTTATTTATTTTCAGAAAAACATATAATTACTATTACATATGAGTTGGTAAATATCAAACGCCAATACGTCCGTGATAAGTAAAACGGAGACAAGACCATATTTTTGTTTATGTCTTCTTTCTGTAGTATTTCCTTGTCTATTACATTTTATTATTCCATACGCTAATAATTATTATCCCTGGCAACTTTTAAATTTAATGGATTACTGTAAAAACCTGCTAAAATCGACAAAACTAGTTTGGACACACAAAATCAATAATTTCTTCGTTCTCTACATCTCCGAGGCCTACTTCGCTTTCACAATCACTGTCTATAACAATATTGTCTCTCGTAAGTACTTTTTTATAATAAAATAGTTCTTCCAAGCCTTGCCATTCATTTCCATAGTGCTTCGTCAAAAGATTATTGACATCACTTAGTTTTGTTGCTTTTACGGGAACTCCGACTGGTATAGAATTCAAAGTTAACGCATTTAAGCTCTTTCCGCGTTTTGTCAAAGATTTACTGTCACAAGTGTCATTTCTATATGACAATTCACCACGAACGAAAACTTTATTCCTATTAGCTTTATGGAAGATTATTCTTTTACACTTGCTGATTTGGAAGTGCCAAGATTGCGTACCTTTGAGAAATTCTTTGCTTTTTTCTTTCCAGTCATATACAGTTACATGGGTTGCTAAAGAGTGAATAGTTCCGTGTTCTTCAATAATATTTATGTATTCACTTGGCTTAATTATGTTCTCTTTTTTCTTTACAACTCTTTCAATTAAGGCGAACACCCTATCGGCGGGCAAAAAAGAGTGTCCTGTTACAGGAAAGACCATTTCAATATCTTTAATACATGTATTTGTCTCAAGAAGCCATTTCATAACCATGGTGATTATAATAGAATTCTTATTCTGGCCGCCGCAGCCATCTGATACCAGCCTTATTTTTCGAACACCAGATAAATCTATTGTATTCATGCAGTGATATAAAGCTGAACAGATTTCGTTTGAACCTTTAGCCGCCTCGTCTTCTGTCCAAACGTAAGCATGGATGTTATTAGGCGTCAAGGATGCGTGGGAAGTACCAATAACTATAGTAAAATTGTATAAATACAGTTGCCTAGAATAGTACGTGGATTGGTCGGGAATTTTCGGTAACGGTAGATTTTTTTCACAATCAAAAGATATTATAAGAACACCGGGGGTTTCTTCTTGTAGCATTTTAAAAAACTGTTTAGCGCGCAGCTTATGGATTCTATGTTGTGTTATAAGTTCTTGTT
This sequence comes from Orthosia gracilis, assembly GCA_947562075.1. Classification (NCBI taxonomy): domain Eukaryota; kingdom Metazoa; phylum Arthropoda; class Insecta; order Lepidoptera; family Noctuidae; genus Orthosia; species Orthosia gracilis. Next base: position 14,082,993 of record OX387264.1, on the reverse strand, counting down.
TTGCGGCTTGCGAAGTCTCAACTTTAATTTTTTCGGTTAATTGAAGACAAGTGGAACACACGTCGGTTTTCGGGCTACCAAATCCTATATTAAATCGGGAGTTAAATATATTTCGGAAAAAACCTTGTTTCACTCCAAATCCTGGCAATGCCTGGTCATTGTACATGTCAAACATTTTTTTAATGTTTAGATCGGGATGAAGATATTGCCGTACTTTTATTTGGTCTCGACAATAGTGGCTCTGTAACGGTTTGAAACTTTTTATAAATTTTTCCACTGCTTCTTTTTTTGACGCAAAAGCAAATTTTTTTCTATCGCCTCCTCTGTTTTCTTTAGCCAAGCCACCAGTTTCGTAGTGTCTTTTGGCTACACCATCTATCCTAGATGGTTTTAGACGTAAAGCCCGTAGAAAAGTCTTCTTACATATTGGTATAAGTGCTTTAGTGTTGCTGTTAGGGATATAAAATTTAACCACAAAAGCCCTCGGATTTTTGGTCCCTGATCTCGGACGATATCGTTTTACTTTTGTGACAGTCATATACTTAAGTAAGTAATTGTCTTGTTCAATTTTTGATATATTTTCATATAGTTTTTTGTGAAAGTAAAAAAGGTCTCTGCCTGTGAGTGACATACATTTCAGACTTCGTGAGCTGTGTCTGCAAGGTGGCTTTTTCGGCAAACCCGCTGGTGAATACCTTAAAAATAAGATATACACGTTTAAGTGCATGCCATTCTAATTCTTACAGTACTTTCACTAATCACATCATACATCTGCATACAGCGCTATCTAGCCCCAAACTAACCAAATTAATGTTTGTAATATGGATACTAAACAACTGATATTATAATACCTAAATACCATTTTTTTTGTAAATACATACATAGATTTTATCTAGATAAAAAGTAGCCTAAGTCCGTCTCCTGGACTTCTCTACCTATATACTAATATTTCTTCCATATCAGTTAATCCATTGCGACGTGATTGAGTAAAAATAAACAAACAAACTTCAGAAATAAAGCAAAGTCTATAATTAATTCATAAAAATCCCTACAATACTACAAAATCAAATCATAGGTACAAAAATGCTGTTGTGCGCTGGCAACCCTATACTCAGGCAAACGATACTATGAAATTTTAACTCACAATTTCTGTTTTTTCTGCGCTTTCTTCTGCTGCGTCTTTATATTACTCCGTTTCCTTGCTTTACTAGGTTCAACAATGTTCACATTTGAATCCATTTTCACTAATGTAAACCAATTAAATCGAATTTAAACTGCGGAGCGGCGCCGGAGTTCGACAGAAAACAAAAACACTATGGCCGTCATAATGGCCGACCGCTAACTGTGATTGGTTCATTTGGACGTATCAGATTTTGATGTGAATGTTTTAGGGGACGTACTAGCTTTTGAAATAAAACTATGTTTTTGTGTAAGGTTTTCGTTGTAAAAATGTGGACATATTGGAAAATGAAATTTATACAAATGCAGTTTTTTTTTACTCTTTATTTTGTTACAAAAAAGTAATTTTATGGTCTATGGTGGACATATTGGCGTTTGATATTTACCAACTCATATTATCATAATCAACTGACTTTGAAAAATCAAAATCATTTAGAGAACTTAATGTGGGGCTATCTACAGAGACTGTGTCGTCTATTTGACGAGAAGATTGTATATTCTCTTATCGCTATCTTGACCTTACTCAAGAACAACTTGATAAGCTTGAGCGGCTTCAAAATGTTTGTATAAGGTTCATATTTGGTTTGCGCAAATATGACCATGTTTCCGAATTCCGTGTGAAGCTCAAGTGGTTGCCCATTCGCCTTCGCCGGAATGCTCATATTCTTTCCCTTTTATATAATGTACTCTTTACTCCTTACACCCCTTTTTACCTCAAGAATCGTTTCCAGTTTCTCCGCGATTCCCACACGAGATTTCTTAGGTCATCAGAGAACTTACGACTTCAAATGCCAGCGCATTGCACGACTTTTTTGGATAAATCATTTACTGTACAGGCTACTCGTCTATGGAATGCATTGCCAGATCCAATCAAACGTGCTCAATCATTGCCTGTGTTCAAAAGACTTGTAAAGGAACATTATCTGTCGCTGTCTTCTTCCTAGCTTGTCAATTTCAAACTGAACTGTCATTATCAACAGATTGTCGTCATTTTTTTTTGTATTTCTTTTTATTTGCCTTTATATTAAGTGGGTATGTATGTATTTATGTATCTATTACATAGCTTATGTATTTATCTGTGTATCTATTGCAGTATATCATTTTAGCACTCTTATTGTTACACCAATGACCGCCCCATGTCATGTCCAAGCAATTACTGTCCATACCAGGTTGCCTGGAAGAGATCGCGGTATGCGATAAGGCCGCCCATTGTATGTGTATTAGACTTAAGTTTCTTTTTATTAATGTTTTTTATGGTGTACAATAAAGCGTATAATAAATAAATAAATAAATTCTCAGGCGTTTCTGGAATTGATATTTCATATTCACGATCGTGTACATTATAATTTGTAGACGTAGCTGTAGCAGTACGATATCCCCTATATGGATTTTGGGGGCTAGAAGTATAAGCAGTTTGGGAATAATGTGGCGCAGAAGTCGAATTATAACCATAATGTGAGACATGAGATGTCTGTGAATGCAAAGGAGATCGAGTTCTTTGCGTAATGTTTCTCATCACTTTTATAACCTCATACTGAAATTCGACAATATCAGCGTCATTAAATTTTTCGATTGTTGGTGCGATTCCCCTGAAAAACGACATAATTCTACTGTTTTCTTCCTTTTCAACAGAATCCACTAAGCTTGAAATTTTTCTCTCAATCTCATTCTCTGTGTCTTTTTTCTTTCTTTTTTTCGGGATTGTAACCTTTAGGACTTCATTTTCTTCTGTATTTGGAATACTCTCCTTTTCGGCAAGTGGCAAATTTGATTCTGTAGGTCGATGACACACAATTTTGTTTAAGAACAGCATTTGTTCGTAAAATTTATATTTAGTGACTGATTTTGCACCTGAACCAGATTTGTACTCTTTCAGTTTTTTGGAACATCTCATCCAGTTATCTCTAGCTCCACTCCATTTTTTAATAACAAGCTTACCTGAAAAATAATTGTTGCAGATATTTAGCATCAGGAAATTCATTCACGGATCTTCAATACACATTCAGAATTGGAATAAAAACTATAAGCTACATAGTACGAGAAGTGTGTACAACGATATGGTCCAAATTAAGAGAGACATATATGAACATTCCATCCACAGAAGAGTGGATAATGATAGCCAATAATTTTGAAAGTGCAGCAAACTTTCCTCTTTGCTTAGGAGCAATAGACGGCAAACATATACGAGTCATAAAGCCTGAAGAAAGTGGATCTATGTTCCTTAACTATAAACACTTCTTTTCTATTGTATTGATGGCTGTGGTGGACGCAAATTATAATTTTATTTATATTGATGTTGGTGCATATGGAAAAGAGTGCGATTCAGCCGTATTTAAAGAAACACAATTTTGGAAAAATCTCATAGATAACAGATTAAACATACCACCATCGACAAATAAATTAGGAGCGGACTGTGAACTACCTTATGTTTTTGTAACTGATGAAGCATTCGCACTGCATGAACATGTACTTCGGCCGTTTGGTGGTCATCAACTTAATGACGTAAAAAAGATATTCAACTACCGTCTGACAAGAGCGAGAAGATATGTTGAATGTACATTTGGTATATTGGCGAATAAATGGCGAATTTTGCATCGACCATTGAACGTATCACTGGACTTAGCAGTCGATATAGTAAAAACCTGTTGCTTGTTGCAAAATTTTATCCACAAAGAAGAAGGTATCCTTAATAACCCAGTCGGTAATAATTTGACCACCGATGTCAATTTACCTATCGTACCTCGTTCAAATTCGGTAAGAGGTAGTTTGACAGCTAATGTGATACGCAATAAGTTTGCAGAGTATTTCATGACACCTGAAGGGCAGCTGCCGTGGCAGAATCAATATGTTTAAAAAACATGTAATATATATTGAGTTTGTCTAATAAAAAAACTAAACATTGATCACATACCGAATTCGTTTTTTTCTTTATCAGATAATGTCTCAAATTCTTCATTTAACATTACGCAGATTTCTTTCCATGCCGCAAAATTTGCTTGTTTACTTTTGTAATTTTCTGAAGTCTTGTCCCACAACACAGGCCTATTTTGAACAAGACTGATTAATAAATCCATATCAATGGTAAACTCCATATTCGCAATGAGCAGCACAAGCCGGTAGGTTGTAAAAACGTGCGCCCATCCGTCCTCGTCAACACACTTCTATGGAATGACGTGGTCCACTGCATCGGACCGACCGCCGTCGAGCCGAGGGGCGACGTTCGTGCATCCGTTGAGTTTCGTTGCAACGGGTATGCGCCCGTTGCGTTAACAAACGCCTACATTAACCTATTGAACACTGCACGTCGGCCCGTCGCACGTTATAAAAATCGGGCCGTTATCCGTTGTCGTTAACAAGAGCCCTTATTCAGGTGATCTTTAGAAGAACCCTGAACAATCGTAAAATTGTAGAGATATTTTGACGACTGTAGTATGCGCTTTGGTCAGGTACTTTGGGAAGGGGATTATTTTTTTGACAGTCAAATGAGAAAGTGATCATATCTTCTGATTTTTCTTGAAGCAATTTAAAGAATGCTTTTGCTCTGAGTTTGTGGACTCTTTTTTCGATCATGAGGTCTTTCTTTTTTTCTTGGTCGTTTTCAATTTTAATTTTCCCATCCAATTCTATGCATTTCGAGCAAACGTCTGTTCTCGGGTTACCGAATCCTAAATTGAAATCTTGGTTGAATATTGTACGAAAATAAGACTTCTTTACAACAGATTGAGGATTTTCGGTTTTGAACATCTTATAAAGTTTGTTTATACTCAAATCGCTGTGCAGATATTTTCGCTCTTGTGTTGCAGATCGACAGTAATGTGATTCTATGCATTTTAACTTCATAATAAACTGCCGAACTATATCTTTTTGCTCCTTATACTTGTTTATTTTATGATTTCCTCCCCTGTTTTCTACAGCAATCTGTCGTGTATAGTAAAACACCTTCATAACAAATTCCACTCTATACTTTTTTATTTGCAAGGAACTCAAAAAAAATTTTTGGCAGACTATCACAAATTTATTCTGACTGTTTAAAATTCTGTACTGGATATTAAAATCTCTTCTAAGCTTTTTATTTTGGTTAGGACGTCTTCTTTTAATTTGTTTTATTTGACAGCACTTAAGAAGAAAAGAGGTTTTCTTGAGGCATAAAATGTTTGGTGAAATTTTAGAAGTTCATTCATTGTCAGGCTTGCACATTTTAGCGTTGGGTTTTTATGTGAACAGTTCACTCTTTGAGGTAAAGCAGTTGAGGAGTATCTGTAAAAAAAACATTTGGTTAGGTACTAGGAACCTGTAAAGGACTTTACTCCTGACGAAAAAAAGGGGTGTTATTAAACATACCTCTACTAGTTTGTAGCTATTATTTTATTTAGTAGGTAGGTATAGTACTGGTATAGTACTGGTAGGTAGGTTTGCATACATAGTAAAAGTTATAATAATACATTATTGGGAGATAAAAAAAAAACATTTTTAACACTCAAACTTCTCTATCTTAGCACAATTTTAGTTACAGTTAGGTAGTGTATATTAGAGTTATGGTACATAGCAATAAATGCAAAAATAAATTTAATTCAATTGCAATTATTTATCTTTATCTATACATTGTGTGGAGTGTAGACGCGAGGCATATCACTAACCTTTCTCTCTTAGCAATGTTTGCCTTCCAGTTTTCTTGGTTTCGTGTGCGTTTTCGACCTCTACCAGTACTTGCCGGTTCTACAGGGACCTCCATAATAACGTTTCACAACAAATTTTGCACGAGAACTCACTAAAAACACTACAAAAACAATAAAAAACATTAGGTGTGGCTAACGCGGTTGTATAGAAGTCGCCATTTTGTTTTCAAAAATTTAAGCGTTGTGATTGGTTGTTTTATAACTTAGCTGTCCTTGATTGTGACCTAAGGTGACTTAGCTGTATTTGATCCCAAAATCAATTTTTGAACGAAATTTAAAGGGCTTTAGCTGTATTTGTTTCTTACAGTAATAAAATAAAGAGTTACAACCAAAAATTCACTAGATGGCTCCATACTTAGTTATTTTTTTGAAAGTGTGGCGCTTAGCTGCCTTTGATTCTATATGCCTCATTTACAAAATGGTATTCTTTACATATTAACAACACGGTATTTTTTAACATATTTACAACACAGTAGTCTTCACATACCTATTTACAACACGGTATTCTTTAAATATTTACATTTAGTTTAAATGAATTACGCTTTTCGGTTTTGGTTAAGAAACAGCAGTTGTTGAACTTTAAGGCTCCCCAGTTGGTTTTTTCTTTCAGTCAGGATATTCCCTGCAGCAGAGAACAATCGCTTGCAAGGTACGCTAGTAGCCATTGCATTCAGTTTTGCCTGATATGTATTTTTATTACATCGCCATCATTCTAACGTCTATACGTCCGGCGTCATTACATTGTCGTCTAAATACCGCTGCACTTGAATAATCGTTCTGTTATTGGCTGATCCTGCTGGACGGACATTTTGCATAGTTTTATTGTAGTGCTTTCAAATCAAGCTCTTCGGTTTTCTGGTGGCTGCCGTTTCTTCTTGGTGTGACGTAGATGGCAATGTAACGTTTTTTTCATATATCATCGCAGTCACCAATTACACTGGTAAGCAAAAAAAATTTTTTTTTTCTCCTTCTTGTTTTCATGCATGAATTCTTCATATTTTGTGCTCTAAACACGGAATCTGACATACAATTAAGTACCACACGTAGATTTCCAATATAATATTTATTTAATTAACAACACAACAAATAATATTATTAAAACATCAATTATTATAACGAAATGAATAAATATTACATTCTAAGTTTTACATTGAAAAATCCTAAATTATAGTCACAAAATGAAGAAATATCGGTCAGCTATTTTTTTTAATTTATTTATTTATTTATGTACACACAAAACACTTAAAAAAGAAAATACATATAAACATAGAAGAGTACAAAGATGCTGCTTATTTCTAAAGAAATTTCTTCCAGCAGACCTGCGATAGGAGAATTGGATAAGAGACATAGACACAGTGTGTAGAAGTAAAACTAATATAAACATAGTATATAGAAAAAAAAAAGTTACAAAAAGTGCCAAAAGATTAAAAATAAAATACATAACTACCATAAAATAAATAAATACGTATAATATATAAGATCACGGGATAATGAAAGATAGTGTTCTTTGACTTGCTTTTTAAACATAGAGATACTTTTAGCGTCACGGATCTTAGGTGGAAGTGAGTTCCACAGTCGTACTGCATGAACAGAGAAGGAATGGGAAAAGAAATGAGTTTTATGGGATGGGAAATTGAGATGGAGTTTAAAGCGGAATCTACACAGGACGTCAGGAGGGCGAGTAAACGAAAAACGGTCGCGCAGGTAGCCAGGGTATGCAGGGTTAAAAAGGATGTTGAACAGGAGACACAATATGCGAGTGTTCCTGCGAAGACGGATAGGGAGCCACTTGAGATCCTTGCGGAACTGAGAGACATGATCGTATTTCCTAAGACCAAAAACAAAACGAATACAAAGGTTTTGCAAGCGCTCAAGCTTATTTAAGAGCTCCTCAGTAGCATCCAGATAGCAGGCATCGGCGTAGTCTATGATCGGCTGAATTAAGGTTTGAGCTAAATAAATTTTAGTTTTAAATGGCAGGAAATTTTGAAGAGCTTTTAGAGAGTGGAAGGAGAAATGCACCTTACGACTAACTTCATTTACTTGCGCTCGCAAAGTAAGATTGCTGTCAAGTAAGACACCGAGATTCTTTGCTGTATCGGTGTAAGCGATGATCGAGCCGTTAAGGGACAATGGCGTCAAAGTAGAAGTGTCAAGCGCAGTGCGATAACATCGACTGCCTATGATCATGGCCTGGGACTTGGAAGGGTTAATCTGTAAGCCATAAGACTTAGCCCATTCACTGATTCTCTCCAGGTCACGATTCATGTCATTAATCGCTGAGTCCGCGTCTGCAAGCAGGAAGTGTTTATAAAGCTGCAAATCGTCTGCGTAAAGATGGAAGTTGGAGGTGATAACCTTGGTAACAGTGTTTACGAAAATAGAGAAAAGAAAAGGAGAGAGAACGCCACCCTGAGGTACACCAGCAGTGAGATCACACCAATCAGAGAAGATCACTTCAAGGCGGACACACTGAGAGCGACCCCGAAGATATGAGTCAAACCAGGCTAATGCAGAGGAAGAGAAGTTAATAGATTGCAAGATCCCAAGCAGAATGTCGAAATCCACAGAATTGAATGCACAACTGAAGTCAAGTAGGACTAACACGGTTAGAGACTTATTGTCCATAGCCCTGCGGATGTCATCAGTGACCTTCAGAAGTGCAGTCACAGTACTGTGGCCCGCTCGAAAGCCAGATTGGAAAGGACAGATAAGTGCATTAGACGAAAGAAATCTGGAAATTTGACCATGAACGATGTGCTCGAGAACTTTGGATAGGAAAGGTAGTATGGAGATGGGTCGAAAGTGAGATAGAGAAGAAGGATTGGTTATTTTGGGAAGTGGAATTATGTGTGCCTGTTTCCAGGCTGATGGAAATATGCCAGAGAATAGAGAATAATTAACAATATGAGTGAGAATAGGAAGGAGTTGTGGGAGAACAGGTATTATCATTCTCGAACACAGATTATCATGGCCAACAGCAGAGGAGGAAATAGCAAGAAGAAAATTTTTGACATCGTCAACAGAAACAGAGTTTAAATTAAATAGTGGGCAATTCGGTAAAGGCAACTCGGCGAGTTCAGTCAACGTGGAAGTTTTGACACTAGGGTCCAGAGAGACAGGTGGAAGGGAAAAGTGCCTATTACGAGCCGACAAGTCGACATCTTTACAGGCATTAGTGGGAGATTTGCTTATACCGACAGACTTAAGAAATCTCCAGACGTCAGAGGATTTGCGATCGACTAGAGATTCGTGGAAATAGCGTCTCTTTGCATCTCGACACAGACGATTGCAGTGATTTCGAAGATCTTTGAAACTAGCAAGATTGTGATCCGTGGGTCTACGCCTGTACCTGCTCTTCGCCTTATCCTTACTAGCAATAGCGTCTCTAATTTTAGGAGTCATCCACGGAGCAGGATCGTGTTTAATTTTAATTCGCCGACGCGGTGCATGCTTGTCATAAAGGCTCAACAGTTTGGCATTGAAAAAGTTTAGGCCGGATACGATAAGAAAGATAGATGAGGTCATGGTAAGAGAAGGTTGCAGTGAGCTGCCCGAACTCAGCAACATTGTGAGGGGAAGAAACAATCATTAAGTCAAGAAGAGAGGGGGTGCAGTTCGGAAAGTTATGGGTTGCAGAAAGAGGTAGAATTTCCAAATTAAAAGAAGATAGGAGAGACCGAAGTTTTTGTGAACGAGAATCATTTTTAATGAGACATGTATTAAAGTTACCCATTAAAATAACATGCTCATACGATGGACATAAATTATTCAGTGACCTCTCTAAAGTGTCAAAATAGTTGATGTGAAGATTAGGGGGGTAGAATACCGCGAGTAATATTTTAGAATAATTTAAGGTGATTTCAAGGAAAAGGAATTCAGCCGACCCAGAGTACTGAGATGGAGACGCACTCACAATTTTGTGCGGTATATCAGCACGTATGTAAATCGCAACACCACCACCGCCCTTGCCAGTCCATATAAACAAGTTAGTGAAATATAAAAAAATAACATACCTAGTAAGACGTTTCTAAAAACCTCCCCACTTGTTTTGTGTTCGGCTGGTTTTCCATTTTATTTTGTCCATACGTCAAGATGGCCCTGATTTTACATCCTGTAAATGTATTTCAACGCAGTACTGTTATATTTTATCTAAAGATAAACATATTATATATTTCTTGGACAACAATAATATTGTCACATTGTCACTGTACATATACTATAATATAATAATACTCACATTTCACACATTCACAGAATGTTAAAATAAATCGTTGTGAAAACATTAAAAATTTCAAACTTGAAAATAGTTTTAAGTATAAACAAAAATTATCAAATAAAAATATAGTCGGGTGCGATTTTGAGTATGGTGACAGCGTCACAGCTCACAGAGCGTTGCTTTTACTTACGAAATAGGCAATGGAATTGTCATTCAGCCTTAAGATGTATTAATAAAAATGCATTATTTAAACTCTTATCTATGGAATCGTTTGTACTTTCACTCTATTACTTAAAATACATAAAAGTAGACCTGTATTATACATTTTAGGAATATAAAACTCTCAGTCGAGATTTATCGATTATAATTTAAAGATTTTGTTTCAAGCTCTAATTCGTTTACGAAAATGTGACGGGAGATGTCAGCCTACAGTTCGTCGTCGACCATAACCGTGTTAGAGAATACCGTTTAAATCAGCGCTGCACGATCGGTCGATTTCTAAGCTGTCTCACTGACGAGTTCGTCGATGAGCACAGCCAAGAAATTGTCTCTTAGAGAATAGCATGGCTGAACTACCAGTAACGTATATTTGGCCACTCATTTCCCTTGTGAGTCGTGCGTAGAAGACGCACGGCTCCAGTACTACAATTAAAGCTTCGCAGACGTCCCATTCATAGCTCGTCAGAGATATGATGCCCGAAGAATCTAAATTGCTTATCGCACATTTTATTTCATCCTTCAGCTCCACGAACTTCTGCAGCATATAAAATGTTGAGTTCCATCGGGTAACCACACACTGAATCGGTCGTTTGACTGTTTTGTTTGCCTGCTCTTGGTATTTTTTTAATTTGTCCCACGCTGTATAGCTGCGTTTAAAATGCAAAACAATCGTCTTTACTTTATTTATAATATTTATTTAAGCAGTAGTGCCCAATGCTTTATGCACAGTTAGATTTAGGATATGGGCGTAGCAGCGAAAGTGCTTCCATTGTAGAACTGTGACAGCATTTTTGATGTTGGCACCGTTGTCAGACACCACTAGCAGGACTTTTATCAGCAACATTCCATTCTAGGACGAAGTTCTGCAACTCTTCTGCTAAATTTATGCCTGTGTGGCTTTTTTCTAGTACCTTGCACTCCAAGAGTACTGATTGCAGTATAAAGTTTTCGCCAATATAATGACCCGTAATTGCTAAGAGCGAGAATTTATTTCTGGATGTCCAGAAATCTGTTGTCAAACAAATCGTCGTAGCACCTTCGTTTACGGACGCTTTTGTAGTTATTTCGGCTGTTTCGTACAGTGCTGGAAGTAATATTTTTTGATTTTTTATTGGCTCGCGTTTGACCACTATCTCGCCTGATGTTAAGTGATGATGTGGTCGAAGGTGAAGCACGCTTGCCTAGAAGTAACCTATTCATTCACTTAATTATTTGCAAAATACTTCCACGACGGTATTATGTAATTTGGAAATGCAAACTGTTGGAGCTCGCGAAACCTTTTATCTTCCACGATTGTGAAGGGCTGCATATCCCATATAAATAAATTCATTATTCGGTCGTCTATGTCCTTTTTTAATCTGCTGCAATCACGGCGAAGAAATGCCGAAATAGCGGAAACCGTCCTTGTACTTGTTCTCGTTGCCTGTATAAATTGTGAAGTTGACGGCTGTGGCGGTGGCGATTGCTACGAACTGACCTCTTCTTGACGAACAGAATTTTGCGCAAGATAACTGTTATTGTACTTTTTCGCGTGGCACTAAATCAACGGCAAGGTGTTTTCTTTGAACATGTATTGTCAAATTTGATACACCCGATTTAAAAGAAATTTTGGCTTTGCGCATTTTGCACTCTCCTGTATATTGTCCTAAATCTACAAAATCGTCCCAGGCCACACTTCTTTTCGGTGTCATATTTACAAGTTATTAACAAACCACACACTACACGGTATTTACACTAAACAAATAAAACAAAAATATTTACACAAATTAATCTTAGAAAATAGGAAAGTAGGCTAGTCAGAAAGTTCGCAAGAAATTAGGTCACGCACGATGCTCAAGTGATCGGTGACGTAAACAAATCATCACGATTAAAAACTACTTAGCGGGTCAGGTGCATCATAAAAAATCGCAAATTTGAAAATTCCTTTCGTACGCGCGATTATGCATCTTACAACCACGTTACAACTCTTGTTATAGTGTCGTGCTACGTACCGTTATTATTATTGCAGTTTACATTTCGGAGTTCAAGGTTAAAAAAAAATCAAATTGCATATTATTTGTTCCTTACTTCCGTATATTTAAAGTTACAGTCGAGTCATCTTTACAGTGGAAAGTACGAGCGAGAACGATGTATTATTTCTTATCGCAAAGAGCGCGCGCCGCTCGAGACCCGCAGCCGAATTGGGTAAGTGAATTCGGCAAAGGAAAGAGTTTGGAACCTTCAAAGAGTATGAATCATTTCCTTTAACTTGTTCGTAGCGTAAATAATTTGGAAAGAGTACGATCATCATCCATTGGGTTAAAGTTCATCTACCGACTGGGCAAGGGAACGTCAAAAACATAATTTGCGTTATGTTTCATCAAATTCGAATGATTTATGTCCAAATAATTAGGACATCATTAAATTTTGTTTTACTGTAAGTAAAATGGTCTTCTAATGCTTTTAATTAAAAATGTGTTCAGACCTCTTCCTATTTGATGAGGGGCAGGGATCTTCAATGAATGGTTTTATTGCGATTTGGAAATATAAACGTATATTTTCTTGAAAATTACAATAAAAAAAAAGAACGAGGTAAGTTATACGAATGGTAACTAGGGATGTCGGAAATGCAATAAAGTATCGATATATATCGTATCGATGTTTGTTGTTTAAAAAATATCGATATATCGATATATCGGTATGATTTGACAGAGAATATTCGTGCTCTAAAAATTTATTTATTTGGTCTAATCTAATTCAATCATCTTACATTTCTAGTTAAATATTAATTAATATACATAATTTTTAATAAATCAAACAACCATTCAAATTTTTTTATTATTTATTATCAAACCAATATTTATCTGATACAGACATAAGAAAAACTCTTTGATTCACGTGCTCGGCTGTAAGCCTACTTCTGTTGTTGGGTACTACGACATTTACAGCAGATGCCACTCTTTCTGAGAAAACCGAGGACGCAGGCGATATCAAGTACTTAAGAGCTATGTCGGAAAGGACTGGGGTAAAATGGCGACAATCAAACCAGAATTTTGTTGGATTCTCTTGTCTGGGTATTATAGGCTGATCTAGATATTGCTTCAGTTCGCTAGGCATACCATCACTGGTTGACAGTAAACTGGAGTTTGCTGAAGCTGCAGCAATATCTGTCATAATTTTTTCATGTCCAGACCACAACGACGGCAAAGAATTTTCTGAGTTTGAGAGAATTGTAGTAGTAGGTCTGAGTTCAGGCGAAAGTTGTCCTCTACGTCTATGTTCTAAACGTATGTCTTTTGACAATGCGGTTATTGCAGTGGAAACAGCTAGTGCGGAATTAAAATGAATACGCTTAAAGCGAGGGTCTAAAATTGTTGCTTTAGCAAGATGTAAATGTCGCTCCAGTGGTTCTAGTTTGGCAATAACCAAAATTTAGCAAACTCTTCTGAACAGCAATACCAAGTTCGGTGAAAGGTTTTACTTGTTCAAGTCCTTTCTGAAGTAAATTTGCAATGGGGATCGCTAAATTAGCAGTCACGTACTGATCGCCGCTAATTTCTTCAGTAGCTTCCTTAAATGGGGTAAGCAATATTATTAGATCACACTTAACTCTGATGAAGTAATCATGTCAGGTGCGTTCCGCTTGGTTGCCAAATTCTTAGCCACAATAGCTGATAATGTATTGAATCTTTCCAACATATCAAGACATGAATTCCACCTTGTGCTTACTGATTGTATAAGTGTCAACACTTGTCCCTCTTTCTTTTGTCCTTCTGCTCTGCTCGTAAATCGTCCATTGCATTAACAGATTGTTTAAAATATGTAACGATGGCATTGACGCGATTGGCAATTTGTAGACTGGTGCATCTCTTGTTGCGCCATCCACTATTAAATTCAGCAAATGCGCCATGCAAGGAATTCTTTTTCCATCTCCTAAAAATTGCTTCACTGCAGCAACCATGTCACCACCATCAGTGATAATTGATACAATGCAATCTTTTTCTATTGTAAACTCTTCGGTAATATTTTCAAAGCATTCTTTTATATAATCAGCTGTGTGTGCCTATAGAAAAGAAGACCAATATTAGACCACTTTATTAGATTTATCATAACTTACTATTTATTTTATTTTTTATAATTTAATGCATTTATTTTATACTTTACTTACCTGATACATTCTCCGTGCCGTCAATGTCACCGTTTCTTGCTCAGGACAACAGTTATCTGCAGTGTTGAGAAAATGCGCTGTCAATACAATGAAACTTCGTGTAGAGTTAGTAAGAGTTAATATATCACTTGTTAAAGCAATATTATTTATCTCACTAATTTTTTTTTTTTAAATGGCTGTGGTAGTGGCATATCGTAATTCCATTAAGCCAGTTATCTGTAATGAGGAATGAATAATAAAATAATATTTAAAAATAAAAAGGCGAAGATAATAATTAATATTATAGTTTGCTTACAGTAGTTCGTGACGGAACCTTATAGCGTGGACAAATTACACTGATAAATCTTTTCAATCCAGATTTTTCTACACAAGATAGAGGCATGTTGTCTTTGCAAATCATGTAGATCAAAGCTTGATTTATTTGGCTAGTTTTTTGACCCCCTGCTAAATTGAGGAAAATAATAAAATTAGAACATACTCCTAGAACTAAAATATAAACAATACAGTAATCTGATATCAGTAAAAAATACCTTCATAACTTGAACTTCTTTCAAAGTGTAGTCAAATAAGTGTAGTCTGTTTCCTCAAGTCTTTACTCTGACCATCTTTAGAGGATTCAGTCTAAAAAAAAATCATTGAATATTTAGTACATATTTTATTACACTTGTCGTCATAAATAGTATTAAGTTTAAATAGAAACACTAAAATATAAATTTATCGATATCGATATTTTTAGTAATTAATTACACATTATTAGTTGACTGGTTATTAGTTATGTTATGAACAAGTGATAGTTAGATTCTAAAGCTATGTTGGGTCTTGCACAAATAAAATACTTACACCAGTATCATCGTAAATCGCAGATTCAGACAACTCCATGAAGTTATTTTCTATCTCAGCAGGTTCATTAGTAATGGTAATAGTTGAATTAGTCGACGAAATGGGTGAACTGGTTCTTGTTGACATTCGTTTAGGTTCTGAAGCCCTTGGTGTAATTCACTTCACTTGACTTTGCGTTTGCATTTTTAAGTTGCAAAAACGCATGGTATTGCCACTGGTTTTATATGTTTTTCCACACAGATTACATGAAACGTTTTGTTTGTCTATTTTTTTGAAAAAGTTCCATACAACACTAGACATGACATATAAAACAGAAATCTACTGCAATGTTCAAATTATTTTCTTTCTATCAATTGATTATTGATTGATTGTTTGAGAACTAGGTGGGTACTCAAGTACAGAAATACGCGCGTTTTGAGGTTATAATATATAAGTCAGTCGTGGTAATAATACGGACGGGCAGTTGCCAGTTGAAATTGAAATTGACTAACAGAGTTGCCAACTTAAAAACCAAATTATAAAACAGCAAATCAAGTCGACCAAAAACAAAAAATACATAAAATATAATTTGTTAAAAGATGTTAGTATAAAAAAAATATTTTCTTTTTGGGATTTTTAAATCTTAAAACTTATAAATGTGTATTGGTCTGAAAAAAATATCGGTTTTTATACCTTTTCGATACTTAGAATTTTATATCGATATATCGAACTATTAAATATCGCTCAAAAATATCGATATATTGAAAAAATAATATCGATGTATCGATATTTTTTCAACAAGCCTAATGGTAACGACGAATATATTTTTTGGAGTGAAGTTCGCGACGGTGCTGCCACCCACATCAGGAGCCCGCTGCACGCAGGATGTTCATGTTGCAGAATGGTGACGCCTTTCGCCGTTAGACGGCGTTGTAGGTGTATTGAACAAAATGTTTAATGGTTCCCTAAAACTGAAAAAAAACAATTATTTAAACGGTACACTACGCTGTACGCCGTGGCGTAATACGTGTAACTAAACGCATTTATTCAGTCATGATTTGTAATCTACATATGATGCTTATGTTTTCTGCACTGCCAGATAAAAACAAAACTAAATTAAATATTAATTTCACATTAATATTAAATATGGTTATGTAATTAAATATTATTTTAAAATAATAGCAAATTATAGTATTTTAATTTCAGTTGTGACTTGTGTGTATATTTTTATTTTTAATTTCACACGGCAATACTGTTGAAATAACAAGATTACAAAAGTTTTTGAACCACAACCGGCAGATAAAAAACAATTTTCGTTTGTTGAACTGAGTGTCCTGTCGCAAAAAAAAATAAGTAAGCAAATGTCTAGTTAACAATATCTTACTGTAAGATAAGTAATTAAGTATAACAGTAAACCTACTCGAGAGAGAAAATTACGTTCCATGTTTTACTTCATGTTCTGTTGATATTTTTTTCAGCCATGCTATTTTTTTTGTATGCCATTCCTATAGTATTTGAACGCCAGTGGGTGATCCTGCTGGTGTTCATGGAGGAGGATGCCGGCTTTGCCAGGGCATCGATGTCGAATGAAGGTCCCATGGCTAAGTCGCAAACCTCGTAAAATGAATGGAGCTCGCAGGCCGGCTCAACGCGAAGGGCATGGCTGCTCCAATACGGGGAATTAGTGGCTAAAAGTAGTTTGTAACCCTGGGAAGGACATAATATAATAGTTTTTATCCTAAAATTCATCCTTAAGGGGTGGGCATTTGTATGGTGAACCAATAATTTCTCAAGTAAGGCGGCCTTAGGTATAATATTAGTGCCCAATTTTCAGTGAAGAAAACTTTGAGAAAAATAGGCTATTTGCTAACTAATGTAAAACATAAACAAAGCCTCGAAAATCTGCACTATAAATTATGCCAAAACAACAATGATTTGTTTGTTTTTGTTAAATCATTTGACTTGATTAATTTAATAATGCTTGTCATGTCTTAAATATTTTATTTAACTTTAATAGTACTGGAATGTTGCAGAAGGTACATTGATTTTATTTGTTTCTGTTATTAGAAGGCAAAATATATACAGGGCAACAATAACAATAGATATACATAATACTTGTTTTGAACACTTATTTTTTTGTACTCTATTGATGGATTAACATTGAGAGACATCTGTACATTATAATTAATAGAATTAAAATTGACATGGAATTATTCCCTTAAGAGTGCGGCAAACAAAGCTCGCAAATGCAAATCGAGGCGAGTGCAAAATTCATTCGGAGTTAGACATGGGCAAAATGTGTCATTGAAAAGAAAAGATAGATATGCATCTTTCAATCACTGGGATATGAATCACTCTTTCATATCTTTATATCAGTAGCTCAGTATGACTCAGTAGCTCATTCAAACTCGCAACTCGTGTGCGGCTCACTCATTCAAATAGATCATTCAGATATAGTGACAGGTTGGTTGTTTGCATCTTTCTGATATATTGAGCGGTTGCGATTGAACAACTTTTTTCTAATTAAAAAAAAATACTATTCTTATGACTGTAGATACAACCTACTTCTTTTTCAATATGTTAATTAGTTCAATGAATAGTTAATCGCAATCTAGTATTGAGTATAAGCATTAGTTTAGTAAGTACTAGAAAATAAAATAGAAATAGCCTTCTGATTTCCCTTCATACTTTACACAGGCTTAGGATTGTCTCCCTACGTATTTACGTGAAAATTAAATTTTAGTTCAAAATGTGTATTTCAAGTCAAAACATGTTTGTTAGGTAGGCGTATTTAAAAATCAGTGGCTATATACAATTATTTTTGATTATAATTTAAAACTTAACTATACCTATTTATTAGGCATACTTTAATATACTATTCTTATCTGTACCTTATTTACGCAAATAAATGATTTATTATTTATTACTCCTCATTCTGAGTTGCAACTTATGAAAAGGAGTTGAGACAGTTTCTTGGTGGTCAATCTCCTTCTTCGCTCATTGAGGGTATATCCGGCTTTACAAAATATCCGCTCGCATGGAACAGATGTCGCAACCAGATTTAGTCTTTTTATTACATAATTAAATAAAAGTGGATAAATATTTTTCCTGGCGTGCCACCACTTTAGTGGGTCTTCTGTGCGTTTTAGAAGCGGTTCCTGTAGATATTTTTCCAGCTCTACAATTCCTGCTGCCATTGGGTTTTCGGGCATTTGTCTGGCTACCTCCTGGTCAAAATCAAACCAAATCGATGTTTCACTGGTACTGGGACCTGGTATCACCGGCATCTGATGTTGCCGTTGTTCTTGATGGGACCGAAGAAACACGTCCAATTTTCAATTTCAATTGTTGTATGGCCTTATCACATAATTTTTGGTCACGAAAGCCTTTTTTTTGAATCGTGGATCCAAAAAATCGTGGTTGACACCGTATTCAAAACATTTATTTCAGTGTTATTAAATCGATGGCTGAGCTCCTTGTGTAAATTTTCAATTAGTGCCTTTATTTCAGGAACATCATTAATTCTATTTTGGAGTAAGTTTTTGATTTGGTTTAACATGATGCGACATATAGGTATCACTTTAGATAAAGAAACGTTTTTCTCTGCACTTATCTCTACTGTGATGTCGTAAAATAATTTTAAAACCGGCACAGCAGATTCGATTACCAACCAATCATTGTCTGTGAGTAAAAGGTCATTCCTTGTCACTGCTAAAGTCATGACAATGGCCTGTTTTGCTGAACAAAATCTTTGCAGCATGTCATATGTGGAGTTCCACCTGGTGGCAACATCCTGTTTTAATTTGAGAAGAGGCAAATTGAGCTGTTTTTGTGTCAGTTTATGATTCGCCTGGGAACTTCGCTTGAAGTATTCTACTATACTCTTCACTTTAGATACATAAGGGCCCAATTGTTGTAATGCCGATTGAACACACAGATTTAAGGTGTGGGCAAAGCACGGAATTTGCCGCCAATCACCCTCTCTTAAGGCTGCCGTGATGTTGGCCGCGTTGTCACTGGTTACCGCGGTAACTTTGTGCTCAATACTCCACTCTCTCATGATGCTTTTTAAGAATTCGGAGAGATTTTGGCTAGTGTGCCTGTCACTATATTCAACACAACCAAGTAAATTTGAGTGTAATTTAGCTGCATCTGCCGTGGATATTAAATAATGGGCCGTGACTGCTATAAAGCTGTCGTTATTATCAAAAGTCCAGCCGTCAGTTGTAAGGCAAACTGCGTTCGCATTTTCCATTTTAAGCTTATCATTTTCCTCTTGTTTTTTGAACATTTTTGGGATCAGTGATTGGGATAATGTTTTTCTTGTAGGTAGCTTTTAGCCCGGGCACAGCATATATATAAATTTTTTAAATTCTTCATCCTCCACTAAACTAAAAGGATAACATCCCTTCGCAATCACGCGCACAAGCTGTTCGTCATAAAGTTCCGCACGACGAGGTGGCACGGATTTCATGCTGTGCGCAAATTCCCTGATGGATGGCTGAGTACGCACTGAGGGAGGTAATCCAGCGATGAAATGATCCATCTTATCTAAACGAACGTCCTGAGATGGCATTATTGCTATGGGCCCTCTCATTTTTTTTTGTTGAATGGATTGTTCCATGACGCTGGAAGATGGTCGACCACGTTTACTACTCGTTGCAGGTTTATAGGCATAGCACAAATCTTCACCTACCGCGCATTTGAAATCGGCTAAAGGAAGCCACGAATCAACATTTTCAAATCTGCGCCTGTATAAAAGCCATGCATTGACTACAGTCATGTCTATCATATGGAAGAATATGCGGTGATATTTTTTTTTGGATCAATTTGGATTCTATAATAACCAAGAAGTGCGTCTAACAGATCCACTCCTCCCATGTGTCTATTATAAGTCATCACTGCTTTTGGACATAGTATAGTTTGGTAAATCTTTTCCTTTTTATTATAACGTTGAACTTCAGAAGATAGTTTGCTTCCGCCGTAGGTCGAAGCCAAGTTCACGACTCTGTTGTCATACCAAGTTACCACAGAAACATCTATATCTTCTACAGTGGTCAGTTTCTCAACAGTTGCACCTCTCCCCTTTTTTTTTCAAATCTTTTCTACTGGAACTTTGTACCCCGGAACACGATTGGCTTTTATTGTGCCTAACGGTAAAATAGCCTTCTTAGTAAGGTAAGTCAGCAACGGCAGAGAAGTGTACCAGTTATCAAAAAATAGTTTATAGTTGACTCCTTCGGGAATAGTTCTTGCAAGACGAACAACTACATCACTAGAAATACTAATTTTTGGCAAATTGGTTACTTGTACAGGCCCTTGAGCTCCAGTATAAATTTCGAAATCGTAACTGAAGCCGGAACTACCGCTCAGCACAAAATTTTTATACCCCCATTTGTGAGGCTTTTTTGGATTATACTGTCGCATAGTTGACCTACTTTTCGTAGGTATTATTTGCTCGTCTTCGGCCATGTATTCTTCTTTAGGTGCTGTCAAAAGTCTCAGTCTGAGTTGCTCCAAAAAAGGTCGTATTTTGTGAAGAGGATCGTGTCCTGGTTGACCTTTGGGTACTAGCGTCGAGTTTGTGTTGAAATGTATAAATCTTTTTATTTCCTCAAACCTATTGCATGCCATAACATTATTTATTTTTGGGTGTCCTAGGCTTTCATTCCAATAATGTCTTGTTGATGGCAATTGTATAATAGACATGTAAATACGAATACCTACAAACTGCTCAATTTCATTTGCTGTGGTACAAAAAATCTTTTCTGGACGTTTTTCTATTGCATATCTCATGGATTCTTGCTGTATGTGCTGGAACATTTCGTCAGTAAACAAGTACTTAAAAAATTGAATAGGGGTTTCTAAGCTCATGATTTCAGCAGGCAAATCTACATTACCACTGAAAGTTGTTTCAGCAATAGAGTTAACAACTTATCATTGGGTGTCAACTTATTGTGGTCAAAGTTACGTCATCTCGCCTTTCGCGATGCGACGAACATTCGTATGGGTGCGAGCGAGACGGCATCGACTTCCCGAAAGGTTCCATCCGAACGCCCGCCGCCCGGTCGTTCGGAGCAATTCGGCAAAATTCGGCTTGCTTGACGTTCAACCAATGGCGCGCGACGAAGCTATCCGACGCCACAGATTACTAAATAGTACCCGACGCGATGACCGACGAGTGAGTGAGGTGTAAAGAAAGATATACTGAACTACTGACACATTCGGATATGTAAAGATATGAAGAGTGATTGATTCAAATGGAATGATTCATATCATTTGTATCTATCACTCCTGAGTTACCCATCTCTACACTAAAGTCCTCGGGCAGTTGTCGAGTGCCGTACATTTGATCCTTCGAGCCGGATTACTTTGAGCCGATTAGCATAAACATCCACGATTTGGCCCAACTTCGAGAAAAGTATTGCCAGAACGCGATCGTTCGGACACTTTGCGTAGTAGGCTTCTTCTTCAAATTCGAAGCTTCCAACTCCTGCAAGTAAGTTGGTAATTGGTGAAAAAGTAACGGCCATGCCCTTAACTACATCTCTCTCTTCAATACTTAGGCGAGGGCGGTAGAACTCACCAGCTGCAATACCCATAGTATTAATTTGCCCAGACCTGGCACATATTAGCCGGTACTCAAATTGGGCTAGAGTTACACGGTAGAATGCGTAAGGTGAACACTCAGGAATACGGTCTGGTCGACGACCGTAAAGTTCATAGACGGCTCATAAACAAAACAGGAATATAAAATTTAAAAAAATAAAAATGTCTTCTTTTTTATAAAAAAAATCAGTATTTATTATGGGAAAATCTTCGGCGCCAGTGCAGGACTTGTCGATATATTTATTTATATAAAATTCAATATAAAAGCTAGTAGCAAAATAAACGCTGGCACTTTAAAATATAGATTCTTCATCTTCACTGTCTGTGTAAGGATTAATGAACGGTTTCTTAGGTTTTTGCGGAGGGAGAACCAATTCTTCTTCGTCTTCTGTGTCTGTTTTATTATTAATCGTCTGTCTTACATATCGCGGCGGAAATATAATATCGGAATCATCGGAATCAGAATCATTGGAATCTGAAATAAGCCTCAATCTTTTGTCAGGACGAGCAGGGAAACTTTGGGAAACTCCTTCTACTGGTGTGACTTGAATTGATCTATATGATACTGTAGAAGCATCAGGTGTAGCTATATTTCTTGGAGATAAATTTAAGGCATCAGACACAAAACCAACGGGAGTGTTTGATCTTGTACTTCCTGCTAGTTGAACATTTATTTGTCCGATTTCAAAATGAGGACATATTGTCGTTGGTGCGCAAGACATACACCTTAGTCTTCTTGCACGTAAAGTATTCGGCTCACTTCGACTCCAAGAGAGTTGGTGTATCTTTAATGTGCCCTTAAAAGCTTTCATTCTACTTTTATCAGCAATGTATTGAATATCTTGTACATTCGGGTCACCAATTCCATAAATCTCTATTCCTTTACAGTTTTCTTTTAAACAAGACATAAGAGAATCATAATCCGATACATCTTTGCCCATTGCAACCGAATAATCACACAGCCTTTTTATACATCCACCCACTCCATCAGGAGCTCCTTTTCCAAGACCTTTTTCACTGTAGTGCCAAATAATATTATTAACATTATTTAATTCTCTGCCTATGAAATTGGCAATAAAATCGCTTGCGCTTAATATATGTAACTCTGACAAGTTTGGACTTATTTCTTCGATTCTTTGTAAGACAGGTCTAAGATGAACACATTTCTTATACTTCATTACAGGATCATGTCGCAAGTTTTCTCATATGAAACACATTGATGTTGTTATAAAAGTCCTTTCTTGAGTTTCTGGTCCACTGCTGTAGTAAACACACGTGTGAAGTGAAAGTTGAGGCTTAGAACCACCAAAATGGGCGGATTGGACTTCAGCACCATATTTACGTTATAGTTCTCCGAGAAATCAATATGTAACAAACCTTGAAAAGAAGATAGTTGTTGTTTAATGGTTTGTATTGATCTAATTTGATGAATCATATTAGCAACGTGCTGCATGTATATTGGTAAATTTGAGTTGAATACTTTTATAAGAGATTATTTTGTGGTTTTCACAGTTTCTTTGACGCATTTGTTACACTGTTTCGGTTTACCTTTGATAACTACTTCAACTTTTTTGACAATCCATCTCTCGTAAGTAATGTGATCATTTTCATCATATAAGTTAAAAGTGAATTTCTTATCATGGCAGCCCTCACATGTTCTCTCTAGGCATTTTGGATTCAGTGTATCATTGCAGCAAAGTACTCTAGCCACTCGTGAAGCAGAACCATGAGATATAATTTTTGCCTTATGAAGTGATCGGACAATATGATCAGTGTTTTCATGTAACGCACACAAACACGTATTTCTTGCAGATGCTTTCGGAAACAACACCCAAAACGGACGGTATCTTCTAAACGTCTGATAAGAAATTTTAATCACGTTTTGTTTTGAAACTGTACATGTAAATTTAAGTGTCATTTAATAATCGAATTTGACGTTTACTTTTCATTCGGGTTATCGTCTCATTTTTACCAGATGTAAATCTACTGCACTCATCTTGTTTTAAAAAATCATGCACAGCTTGTCTCATATCCTTTTTTAATACTGTTTTTTTAGAACTAACCATTTTTCCATTGTTTTCTTTCTTTTTTCTAGCCTTCTTATACGCATATTGTATTTTCTTATTTGTTTGCTCATTGCTAAGACCTTTAAATTTACAGCTACATTTTCTGATTTTAATTTTCTCTTATTACGAGCAGCAATTGCTCTTCCAACTTCAGCACGTGAAAATGACTAATAAGGCAGCGGTGGCTTTCCGCATTTTTATTAATTCACGACGCTTTTTTGATTTCTCACGCCACATTTTCCTAATTTGCTGCTGTCTCGGAGTACATTGATCAATCGTCTTAATTTCACCTCTTTCTTTCTTCTTATAATACCTTTCTCTATCTTTCTTGCGTATCTCTTCAATAGGAGCATCGCTCAGTTTTGCACGCGTCCGCCGCATACTATTTTTTTTTTGTTCACGTCGCCTAATCTTCTTTTCTTCATCAGTTAAATGCTTAATATTTCTTGTTCTAGGCATTATTAGCTGAAAGAGAAATCATAACCCACATGTACACACCAATTTGAGCAATAGCAAGCGTTAACAAAACAGATAATTAAAAAAAAAACAGTTGCTGCCCTGCTGCCACTTACTGCTGAAATGATCAAAAACTCATGAAATAACAATCAGGGAAAAGAAATATATAGGTATAATAAGAGTTACAAAACTCTAAAATACTAATCTGTGGTGCTGATGACTGAGAGGTTCCATCTTGCACCTGTTCTTGCAAGGCTGGCGAAATTACAGATGTTGCTTGGCTGTCACTTGTTGCTTAAATATTAAAAAGCATTAATTTACATGATATTTTGGTGACATTATGACTGTGTAGAGATGTATATACATAAAAAAATATTTTGAAGTAATAAACATAACAAGAAACACCAACTTACTTATTTCTGATGGTATGATGTCCATGACCATGACGTCTTCAACTGTAATAAAATAATTTAGTACATTAAAAATTACAATAAAATTTACATTATATTTTTAACTAACAATTTAAATATTTACAGTGAGACCGAGGTAAAGTGAGAACCTGCGAAATTAACACCCCAGCCTCCATCTCATGTTGTAATGACTGTAAATAGCAGTAAAAGTACTTTTAGTTTTATGATCTTTCAAAGATTAATTAATATTAATTTGTGTATCAGAGGGTACGACACCGCACTAAACACAGTAATCACCAACTCACATCTTCCTCTGGCATAGCGTCCAGGCAGTCGGTTCCAAATGTGTACTCTACACCAACTATGGACGTTACAAGTCTCTCCACCTCAGTCAAAGGAACAGTGTTGACGCCTCGGTTGCCTATTTGTATGGTTTCTTTTTTTAATCTTGCTGCCTTACTGCAGGCGCGGCTTTTTAAGACTCTCCAAATCTTTAATAATAAGGATAATTTATTCAAGTAAATATATATAAATGAGCAGCACGAACTTACAGATAAAAACTCACTGAATCTTCGATTGAGACATACCGTCATCCACTGGTCTGGCGACTTTATGGATCCATTGGGGAGTTTGTTGAGTTCCTCAGCAACCACCTTCCAGTCCGTTTCAAAATTTTCCCGGCCCTGAAGGCCGGTAAATTTCCGCGTGTGAAGAAATGGGCGGGCTTCCAAAGTCGCCAAAAGCGCATCAACCTGCCCTGACGTTACACGTGGCGTACGCTTACGCCTAAAATATTATTAATATTCATTTTGTAAACACAAAATACCTCGGACATAAGCAAAGTATGCAATTTAGTACCAAAACTCAGACCAATAAAAAAGTATAGACGGAGCCGTCGTAAACAAACGCGACGAAATAAGTGAGGTCAAGTCTCGGCTTTGTGTGCGTGACTTGGTGTAAGACATCGTAGATTTGCGCATGAAAAATGTTGCAAGCGTTGCGCTGCGACTCCCAAGTGCGAGAGATATTGGTGGAAAGTTTTATTATTATGTATTTTGTGTTTTATTTACTTGTATAGGTTGAATGAAATGAAAGATAATGAAGTTTAATTAGAGTCATTTATTTTAATATTAACATCAATAATTAATTTTACAAAACACAAAAAAACTTACGTAAATTAAAAAAAACTAATGCCCCATATGTTGTGTCAGTTTTTTATATGTCTGGCGTTTTGAGTCACAACTAAATAGTAAAGTTTCTTGTTTTGCAATATGGTGGCATCTTAAATGTATGTATTTATTAATTACAGACGTTATTAAACTTGTTTGGTACGCCATACACGTTATGTTCATATACTAAGTTTAAAAAAATATCCTGATTACTAATAAATCGTTTGAGAATTTGTGACAGTACATAATTGTGCTGGTTTATTGAAGTAATAGTTATTCCTTCCTTAACAATTTTCCTTACCACCAACTCACACGTACAACATATATTATATGTATCTAAAGAAGGAAAACTTAAACCACCTTTGTCTCTCAATGTTATTAACTTATGAAAATCATATCTTTCTGAAGACTCATGCCGGGACTTACATGTTTCACATTTGATTTTTTTTGATAGGTAATGAGCAACCTCACCAGCTATATAACCGATTAATAATTTCCTTAAATCATTTATATCCGGTACATCTAAGTAGCTGACCAAATTTCCAACGTCGTTTTCAATTGGTTTAAGGAAATTGAGAGTGCTGTCTTCATAATCCGATAAATTGTGTGATTGCACACAGTTTACTAATGATGAGACAAGGCCGTTAGCATCAGCTCGTTCTACAGGCTCCAGCGACAGAAAAGCAGATACAACAGAATTTTGTGTCACACTGACATATCTCACAATTACGCCCACGAATTTGGCAACACTAACGTCTGTAGATTCATCAAAAATAAGGCTATATTTTTGGCTGCCAATATCTTTGACAACGTTTTCTCTGAAATGTGGTGCTAGAACCTGGTTGATAATCTGAGTGCACTTCGTACTATGTATTTTTATGTCAGCACATTTTGAATCTGCGAACACATCTTTGCACAATTCTGAAATATGGTCTATTTGAGAAATTGCACTGTGTTTCGTTATATATAAGGCAAGCTTACCTTCGGCTTTTTGGGTACACCTGTTCACTTTAGGAGCTGGATTAAAACATAAATGCTGATTTTTTTAAATCGTTTCACATTTTTGTTTGTGTTTTTTTGTATCGGCGTGTTTCTTTAAATCATTTAATTTTGCGAATATTTCACTGTGACAAAACGAGGCAAAAGGCTTTAGTGGGATCAGTCATAACAGGTTTTAACCACATTTTAAACTCGTCTTGTTGTTCCCATTCTGGTCTATACCTTTGAGCATAGATAAGACTTCTTTTTTAAAGGAATTTCCATTTCCACAATTATTAGGTAGATTTTGTTTAAAATTACGACAATTGAACAAAGACACTTTTCATACTTTGACAAACAGGTTTGTTCTGCGAAAACGTAACATAGAAACTGGTTATTCCTTCCTTTCTCTGAACGGTGGTGATGAATGAATGCAATGAAAAAGAAAGAAACAGTGATATCTGATGCATCGATTGACAGAGTGAGAGGCACCAAACTGATTAAACTTCAAGATCGAACGTCATTCTGGTAGGGAATTTCTCGAAAAACCAATAGCAATATTCGTAGTGTTGCTAGTATACATTTAAATTTGAACTAAAATATGTCTGTGTTTTCAATATCGAAAAAATCGCTTCTTTTAATTTCACTACACTACTGGGGGTTAGTAGTCAACTTTGCATACAAGAAGTCGCTAAAAGTCGCTAAATTTATTTTAGTCGCTAGATCGAAAAAAAAAGTCGCTGACCACATCAAAAATCCGCTAGATCTAGCGACAAAGTCGCTAAAACGGCACCACTGACCGCGCGGCCGCCTTCATATTTCTTCTTATTGCCGAACAGGGCTGCCAGGTGCAAAAATGGTGTGATCGTACGACAACTACAAAAAAAATCGTATGCCAAGGAAATTTTGAAATGAAAAGATCGTACAACCTAAAAGTACAAAGTTTTTATTAAAAATAACAAAAAAACGTTTAGTTTTAGAAAAGAAATGCAAAAAAGGAAACAAAGAAAGAAAACATATTTATTTGGCACATCGTCATCCTTATGTATACCTACACAACAAAACAAAAAAAAATAACAAATAAAAACTTAAAACTGCACAATTAAAAAACTATTTATTACATTTATACAAATTTTCTGTGGTCATATTGTTTAACATTTCTTTTGTCGGCTTAAACTTGGTGCAATTTTTGTTTCTTCTTATTAATTGTTTGGCTAATAATGTTCCGTTCAGTGTTTCATTCGATAAACTGTTTCTAAGTTTTGTTTTTATTAAGTTTACTTCGCTGAATGCTCTTTCACAATCTGCACTACTATGGGACAAACATAACAAATTTAAGGCAAATTGAGCCAGTGTTTTATAATTCTCAAATTGTTTTTTGATGTTGCCCCAAAACTCGTCGGTATTCATAGATAAATCAATTTTATCTAAAATGTTGGTAAAACTGCGCCATTCGTCATCTATTGCCTGCATCATTTGAATGTCGTCGGGTTTTACAATTCTTGGAACAAGTATCATAAGCAGCTGTAAGGTAGGTACTTTATTCCTGTAATTACTAGAAGCAGCATTGGTAGGTTCGATACAGTCAATTTTTGATCATCCAGGTCATATCTTTTTTTAATTTCTTTAGCGCTTGTGATTAGAAAATGCCGTCAGCGATGAAAAAACTCCTTAGTGGTAGTAATGTGACTACGAAATTCAGGCTGTGTTCATCACTCGGATTCCCAAATAAATTTAATCATCTTTTAACCATTTTTCTTGTCGTTCAGAATCAATGGTAGAAAGCTCAGTTTGGTTGACATATTCAAAATACATAGCAAAATATTTTTATACATTTCGCGCACCTTTTCGCTTAGAGATGTAGTCACTACTTTTTCCGATTGAAAAAGTTTACTGAAATTGGTAAATTTCGGCAATATCCAAGACAGGAACAGGTAATAAAGCTGCATGAATGGATCATTTAAACTATTAACACGTTGACTGCCAACCTACGAGTATACTCGTAGTACAAGATCTGGGCCCCACTGCCAACAACGAGTATTCTCGTAGTTGATTGTATGCGATTTCTAACGAATTCTAGACAAGTGGCAGTGAAAGGAGGGCGGGGTTACATTTTTTGGCATTTGAAATAAAACATTATTTAATCAGAAAAAAAAGTTTAATAGAATTTTTTTTGGGTACATCAATGTGAAATCAAAAAGGCGTGATACATTTTAAAACAATTTTCGACGCATAAGGCAGGTTTTTCAGGACATACCGGACAGTAATAAATTGTTTCTTTGCGTTTTTTTTCTTTTGTGCAGACACGACACGGTTTCGTTGGTTTCTGTTTTTTTTGTGTGGGTGGTAGACGCTCTAAATAATGTAGTACTTGTAATCCTTCTCGATTTTTCTGCTCGTGGTGACTATACTTTCCAAATGTTTCGCCTAAAAGATGTTTTATGACTTCATCTTTGAACGAAAGGGCATCCAATTTCTTTTTCGGAGGAAGGTTCGCTTGTTGGTTGTAGATCATGCAGGCGTTGTGAATGTAGATTTCAAAAATGTGTATCGCTAGTTTTTTGTACCAAAACAATGTCTTTCTAAGAGCTGAGTAATATGACAGCATTTGGTCTGAAAGATCGATCCCGGACATTCCCATGTTGTAATCTCTAACCACATTAGGTTTCATCGAAACCTTACCGTTTTTGTTTGACACAGGTACCAGAATAGGTTTATGCATATTAGAAATACACAAAACTTCCCTCTTATCCTTCCAGTTACACACATAAACCTTATCAGTTCTCTTTGTAATCATTTGACCTTTTTTCAGTTTGGTGCTCAACAGAGTTTTAGGGTTACCTTTGCGATTTTTTCTCAAAGTTCCGCAGATGTATGTCGATCTTTCAGTCAGTAACTTGGTGAGTAAAACGGAGTTGTAGAAGTTGTCGGTGTAAAGTTTGTACCCTTGGTCAAGGTAGCCCTGTGAAAGATCCATCACTATTTGTGTGGAGTGGTTATATTCGGCTCTGGCATTTGTAAGGTTAGCTTCGTTGTTCTTGCCAGTGTATATGCGAATTTTTATGACGATGCCATTCGACTCACATAGTTTATAGAGTTTAACTCCGTATTTGTGTTTCTTATTCTTTATATATTGTCGAAACACCAAACGACCTCTCCACAGCATCATCGATTCATCAATACAAATGTTAACATTTGGTGTATAAATCTCCGACATGACAGTATTAAAGTGATCTAGCACAGACTGGAGCTTGTAAAGTGGGGTTCCATCGTCTTCTTCATTGTTAGTAAAATGAAGGTGGCGGAGTATCAATTGAAATCTATTTCGGCTCATTATCCCATTAAACAGTGGCATAGAATACAGGTCGTCTTTTTTCCAATAATGTTCAAGAGTAGGCAAATTGACAGTACCCATATGAAACAGTAAACCCAGGAAAACTCGCATCTCTGTAGAAGTAGTATCTTTCCAAGCTCTCAGCCGTGAATTGCGCCCAATCCGCCGAGAACTCATGCACTGATTACAATATAGGTTAGTCTGTGCAACAAGAAGTTCAATAAAATTGTCTGTAAAGTATAAATCGATTAGCTGACTTACGTTGCTCCATCCAGCAGACTGCACTTTGAAACCAGGATCAGCAGTAAATGGAAAATCTGGAGGAGTCTCTTCGTCATTGCTGTCTACATCTACCCAATTATCTTCTCTTTGCGGCGATGGTGGTCGAGAACCCGGAAAATCCACCACATGCATTATAGGTGAGTTTAAATGAGAGTTGGCTTCTACAACATTCTCAAGAGACGCCGGTTGTGACACGTCCTGTCCAGGAGAAGCTTGTTGGGATACTTCTTGACTTAGAGAAGCATGTTGTGATACAGCCACATCTGGTTCTTCAGCATCATCCGCAGCACTCAAAGAATCTGGACCTTCTCGTGGCAAAACTGAATTTACTGATACGCGACGCTCATTATGGGCAGGTTGCATGGAGGGACGTCGCCTAAAGGTTAACTCAATAAGAGGCTCACTACTCTCACTCTCCGACTCGTCTCTTTTGCTACTTGGTCCCGGCTTTACTGGCTCTTCTTCCTCCTCGGAACTTGATGAATCTTCCAATATATGGCGATTCGGACGGCAGTTTGGTAGCATGAGAGGACGACGAACAGAAAATATTTCTTCAGATGACTCACTATCGCCACACTCATCAGACTGATGGTGAGTATTAGTTCCACCATTTTCTTCGTATAAAATATAGCTGTCCGTGTCCGGCTGTGTACTCTCCAAGGGTGCAGTAAATAATTGTGAACTACGACGTCGCTGGTGATGCGAGTCTTCTTCTTCAATTTCACTCGATGACTCTTCAATTGAGCCCTCTTCCGCTGTAGGATGATAGTCATAATCATCGTCGTCTGAAGAGAAATCTCCTTTACGACTGTCTTTCGACTCACTTAGTTCACACCCCTTGCGTTTACGAGACATCGTACACAAAAACAACAATAATTACGTAAGTTTGTCACCTGTTTACGCGAATGCAATTGTAAACAAACTGCCATAAAAAACTGTGATTCGCGCGGCGCGTCTGGCGCGACACGAACAGTACCTACCGATGCTTTACGACCGTACCCGAAGTGTCGCGAACGCTGGGGACCGGAGCATTCGCGCGGCGCCCGTAGTTGCACATTAACAGAGCAAGGGAGCGCACTTTTTCGCGCCAAATTATCTACGACTATACTCGTAGATTGGCAATAGGTAATAAAAATCCTATCTCATTGCCATACTACGAGTTAACTCGTAGTTTGAACTAGGTTCCACTGCCAACTACGAGTATATTCGTACCTATCATTTTGTATGGTGGCAATGGGCATAAAAAAAATTACTACGAGTATACTCGTATGGCAGCCAACGTGTTAATTCCTGTATATTGTATGGAGTGCGATGGAAGACCTCGCACTCCATACAATATACAGGATTAGCTAATATATAAATCGCTAATATTGTGAGATGCAGAGACTACAAAACTTTGAATGATGCCATGAATGCTGCGATATCCAAAGTGAAAATACGGCAATTCTATACAATTATACAACTGGCCTTGTGAGTGCTGACATCTGTTGACTCATCAGACATAGCACTGAATTTCTCAGTATTCAGTTTTTCGGCTAGACATGATTTTTCACTTTCACCAATTACTTAGGTGATTACAGCTGTAGCTTTTGTTCTTTTCATAGCAATTTTATGTTCAACTCCGAAATCTTCCAATATACCATTTATTAAAACTGACATATGATCTGCAGTTTGGAATGCAATATTATGCTCGGCTAGAAAACGCCAGCTTGATTTCAGTCGCTGTGACAATTTTATTTTTCGGCATAACTCCTTTCGTAACAAATGCGGACATGATATTACGCTGTTTTGTTTTGATTGGTATTGCAGACATGGCTTTCATATGCTTTTGCCGTGAAGAATGTAATTTTAAAACTCCAAATTCTGAAACCATTTCGACGTCACAAACAGTGCTGGCTTTAAATTGGTTTTTACCAGGCCCTAACAAGTCCTTAAAAAAGTCTAGTTTTTCCCAATCAGGACGATACTTCTGTGCCCTGTGTTTATCCCTCTCTGCTACAGAAAGCTCTCCTCTTTTAGGCAATTTCTTTTTTGGAGTACCTGGCGCAGGTCGCTCGTCTTCACTTTTGTCACACATTCTTGCTTGGCCAAAAACAACAAACACAAAAAAGCACTCGAGACAGTATACAGATTCAAAGAATATAAACTACGCACAGATAGAGCGAGACTGACAAATCGCACCTATTACCGAAAGGAAAAAATAATAAGTTTCGTAAAAATGCAAACAAATACAGCCTTTAAATGACTCTACAAAGAGTCTTCATTCAAGTAAAAGATCTACGTACGCGTTAGGTTGTTGGGGAATTTCCCGAAACTCATACTACTTGCCAGTTAAGGACGTTCGTTTCATTATGAAATGTTGCCAGGTATATAAAAATCGTACATTTTCCATACGAGCTCGGTCTGGCGATCGTACATGAGTAAAAATGCAAAAAAATCGTAGGAGTACGATTAAAATCGTACATCTGTCCTGCCCTGTTGCCGAATCGTTTTCATATTACGTACCTCACTTTTTGAGCACAATGTTCTGTCTATACTTTTTTATTGGTCTGAGTATCAAAAATAGGAATCGAAAATAGTTGTTGTAAGAACTTACCTGACACTCACGCTGCTAGTAGTGCTGGCACTCGGGCTCGGGCCTGCGCCTGTGTCTTTATCCCCCACCATCGAAATACCGTTTCTTTTTCAGTTTTTTATAGTTAAGATCAGATTCAATGTCGTATTTTGTGTACAAACTTGCCATTGACAGTTCGTTTCCCGTGTACAACGTCTGTGTTGCAAGGAAGCGAACTATTTTCTTCTTTGATAAGCGTATTCTTTAAAACAGTATAAGCTACTTACACGTTTCAATGCAAAAAAGTGTTAACATGATAAAGTTTACCTATCTTCTGTACAATTTTCAAAGAATAATAGTTATTTGATCATATCTTGTCCAACAATTTTCCCTAGAATACAAGAATTTTTTTCAACTGCCATTACTTTACAATAAAATTACCGCACTATGAATACGAACTTCGTTAGCGTACCGACATCGCAAAGTCAAGATTGTGACCGATTTTGCTCGCTATCTCGGCTGTCGAGACTTGCATTTATCGATAGCGTCGTTACGGCAAGCGAATTTTTTCGTTAATATTTAACGATCGTTACTTTGCGACAGTATCGCTATCTAAGTCGAGACTGCAGGTCCAGAGCTAGTTTAATATTTAAAAAGGCGCAAGTTTGTTTGAATAATTCGTCCGTAAAATTCGTGCCTTGGTCAGTTAAGATTATTTTTGGGAATACCGAATTGAGCGATAAAATGAATCAGACATTCAGTGGTTTCCTCTGCGGTAGCATTAGAGATAGGTTAAGTAGCAGAATATTTTGTCAAGTCGTCCAGCAATGTTTGAATAAACTATAATTTAGCGTTACCAACTTCCGGGAGCGGACCTACGATGTCTAAAGCAACGCGTTCATCGGTTGTTTTTTTTTTCTTATATTGGCAGGAGTGGAAATCCGTTCGGACTAACGCCCAAATTGCCTCAAAAAGTGAGCCAGTCTGGATAGTGTCAGGCTCCAACTGACAACTGGCATAACGCCTGTTTGTTTGTTATTAAAGGACGAAGGTTTAAAGGGCGTAAATAGCTGACGACCATTTGAATATCTTTTATTGTTAAAGTCGCGTAATTTTCAATTCTCAAGTCCTGGCTTTTTACAGTATCTACAGACAACAGAATCATTGTAAGAAGTATTGGGTTGACTGGAATTGTTACTTTTAATAAAAACTTTTGCTTGGGTTATATTATTTTTATCACTTCTTTTATTAAACGATTCAGTCATTTTCTGCCTGTTGAAGTTGCGATAAGAGAATTGCCGTATTTTAACTTTGGATATCGTAGCATTCATGGCATCATTCAAAGTTTTGTAGTCTCTGCATCTCACAATATTAGCGATTCTAGGGATTAATCCTGTATATTGTATGGGGTGCGAGGTCTTCCATCGCGGCTAATCTGCACGGAAGTTCGGTCTTCCTTGTATTTGAAACAGTAAGTTTTTGCAAACAGGTTTCTACTCTTGAAGAAAATTGGCTAATAACGGGTTCTTGATTTCCTTGTCCACAGTCTTGCAAGTCAGTGAGTAGATGAGCATAGTGTTTACTTTCACCAAACTGATTTTTCAAAAATTCTTTAAGCGATGGCTATGTTTCAAAATCTTTAATAAAGCACGCGGTCTCTGCCTTGCCTTCCAATTGACTTAGTACAAATTTAAAAACGACGCCTTCCTGTTGAGAAAGATGTTGGCCAAGGATGTTGCGCTATCGCAGTTCCTTAGGAAAGCTGTTAACTTGTCTCTATCGCCATTAAATGGTTTAATGAATTTTAGAACAACATTTAATGGGATTTCCTCATCTCCTTTTTGTTCTTATATCTCCTAATGTCTTTTTAGATTCTGATTTTGACATATTAGCCTTTTTTTGAAATGAATAAGGAAAAACCCACGCCGCTGCTTAACCCTTCGGGAAGTACCGGCGTGATGTTGCTGCTGGTATGGACTAATAAACGTTATAGGTTACTAAGTTCTGCGAATTACGTGAGGTCCGGATGTATAAGTTATGCACAAATGATAAGGACGACTTGTGGGATTGAGGCGCATGCCTCTTAACAAGTTACTTTGAATCTAATAAAAGATGTTAAAATTAATCTTATTTTTTATTAACATCTTTTTTTATCAACTTCTTATTAACATACGATTTGGACTTACAGGAACAGCTCGTAGGAATTCTTCATTCTGGATCTACTGGATTACGTCTATCTTAGACGTATGGACGAGAAACCGACGACTGCCGTCAGGTCGGCGCTGGATACAAAAGATTGGGTGCTGCAAGTGCTACCCAACCGCTTAGCACGACTTACTGCGCAGGGGACCCGAAGTGGCGAACAGGCTTAGACCAGGTCGAATAGTATCGATCTTCGATGTGATGAGTTCGGGTTGGAGTGCTTATTGGGCGACACAATCACTGGGCACATTAAGGAAAACAGACACGCACTGATTTTTATTTCCTGTGACATAATTACCGTTTTAAGGACACTGCGGATGTCTTATCTCACCGCTGTCACCAAATGTTAGAATAGAAAACTCCGGAATCTTTTTAACAAGATTTATTTGTACTTCCTAATTAATAAACAATATAACTGGGGGAAATTCGGTATACGTCACAACTCATTGAATGCCAAACCCGAACTGGCTGGCAACCAACGAGTAAAACAACTTCTGGGTGGGCCAGTGCTGACTAAGCAATAGTGTCAGCATTTACTATTACAGAATAGGGATGTAACAGTCCACGGCGGTTTCTTCAGCGGCGATTACGTCTACTGCTACAAACAAGAAATAATCAGCGGGGATAAGGTCCACTGCTATTATTCCGAAACCTATGTGAGTTCACCCTACTCACGCACGAACCACTAACAGCCACAAGGTATAAACAATGTCCACAGAAAACTACAACGAATTTACTAAACTTAGAATTAAACAGCTACGAGAATATCAAAACTCCCCAAGCTAATTACAAAAAGGATGCTGTGAGTAGAAAAACCATAGCATACCTTAACAAGCGCATATAATCTTTATTTATTTATTTATTTATTTAAACTTCATGTACAATAGTGGTACATAGGCGGACTTAATGCCACAAGGCATTCTCTACCAGTCAACCATTGGGTCAAAAAGGACAACTTTGTGAAATGGGTACAAAAATATTAGTAATACACATATACAAATAAATTAATACATAAATATTAATAATACACATATACAAATAAAATAAACTAATAAATACCAATAAAAATAAAAACGAGAAACCTGTTAATAATTATTATGACTAAACTTCTGACTCTAGATGAGAGCTATTTAGTCTGACTCAAATAGAGGTCACGAACTTTTCTTTTAAAAGAGACTTTGCTTTACAATTTTTATGGGATGGATTTCGAGCCAAGCCCGATGTCTTAAATAGGTATGAGACTGTCCAAAGATACCAGGACTACAAGTACTTCAAAAGGGACATTTACATCTTACAAAAATCATGTTTGAAGAAACAATGCAATCAATTAATCAACTACGAAACAAGCTGATAAACGAACCTGGCGCTTCGGGGATGGTAAACCCGAAAATACCAGAAACTCCCGGAACACCGCAATTTGATACAACTGGAGTACACCAACAAATGGAAGATGAAACGGACAATTATCTATCAACACTGTTACGTAATCAAATGTGTAACTTCAACGCATTGAAGCGAGTGGTCTTCATGGTCAACATGAGTAGCAAGTACGAAAAGTGGCAACTGCAAGATCAAATGAACATTTTACGATCAAAATGGGAAGCAATAGACAAGATTCACTGGGAACTGGGTTACCTACTGCAAGGCAACGATACATCTACGAAGTCAAATATTACCACTGCGAGAAAGTCTACGACGACCTTAAGGAAGATTTGAAAAGAAAAATCTTTTAGACATCCCGTTATGAAAAAACAACACCGCATACAAGTATGCAAACATCATTTTCTGATGTTTGCATGTTCGTAGTGTCTACACAAAAAAAAACCCTTTAATTAGCCCAATTTCTGAGCAAGTAGTTTTGCCTAGCACAGTTGGAGAATTTACATTTGCAATTACAAAATTAATTTGTTTTGTCATATAGAAATCATTCAATTGGAATTTACACTTCAAGTTTTGTTGACCCAATACCTCTAGACTATTACCAGTATATGACTTAATTTTTATAACAGTTTTCGACAATGATTTTTGAATGTTAAGTGAATCATAAATATTTTTGACATAATATTTACATAACTGCCAGTATCAATTATACAATGTATTTATAATCCATTTATCTGTAAATAAATTGTCCATTCACTTGACAATGATCTTGATGATTAAATGTGACCTATAAACAGTTCATCTTGTTCTGGCTGTACCTGCTGCACATCACTGTCAGACTGTACGTACTTTACCGACTTTAACTGAAATGACCGACAACAGACTGCAAAATGATCAACTTTTCACATTCCTGCACTTTGCACATAATGCAGGACACTTATGCCGATGCACCTGAGCACACCTTGTACAAATTTCCTTTGACTGTTAACTTTATTGACTGACACTTCTGGACTTTGACATTGATCTTGAGCGTGACATTTGAGTTTTGTTGTAAAGAACTGAAGTTTTTTCTGCTGCCAATTTGATCCGTGTGATGCCTAAAAGCAAACACGGCTTTGCCATCTCTAGGGCCTTATCAAGGTCAAGCTTATCTTCTAGCAATAATCTCTCTCTGATGTAATTATATTTATGATGCATGTTACATATGAACATAATTTTAGTAAGACGTTCTTGTAGTTTGCCCAACTCACAGTTCTGTGATCTCAGTTTTAATGTACATGCGAAGTCGTCTAAAGTTTCATTCTCATCTTGTTTATATGTGAAGAAGTTATGACACTCATAAGAAAGGTTAGCTTTTGGTTCGAAATGATTTTGAAACAGTTATATAAGCTGAGCGTACTTGATATTATCCTCATCTTTACCAAACGAGTTGAATATATGAACTCCTTTTTCACCAATTACATGTAAAAATAAAGCTACCATTCTGGCATCACTTTCTTCATCCAAGCCAGACGCACGTGTTAGAGTCATGAAGGAACTCCATATAAAAGTATCGATAAATGTCAAGATGGTTACTGGTTATTTACTGTGTATCAGAGTTCCTCTGTATGTGGTGTATAAGGGCAAGGTTTTATGAATAAAAGCACAGATAGACAAGATTAGGTATTTATTTCAATTAGGCTTGTCAATTAATTCATGTTGAGGCTCAAGAGAGCTTACCGCCCGGTCGCTAAACCTACTTCTCGTGGAGAAGAAGGGCAAGAAACTCCACGGAAGCTCTTCTATAATATTTATAGATATCTTTTACAATCATATAAATATCGTATATTACAATAAATATCTAATTCTATTATTACCATTGATCTTGTAACATTTCACAATATTACATAATCAAAACAACAAGGGTAAGGCAAAGAACATGACTAGCCCTTAAATCAATTTAACATCATCAATAACGGCCATAATATGATACAGATAGTTTCAATACAACCATTAGCAATAATCAAGTTATAATATCAAATAACTTACGTGAAGCTTGTGTAGTCCATCTTTCACAAATGTACGAGCTACGCTGTACATTGACCCTAACTAATACGTCCTACTTACAGTGAAACGTTGCAGTTTGTTTAGCTCAACATTAATTGTACATTATTACATTATAATATGTTATTTTTAGTAACAATAAAACCTTTATATCAATCGGTTGTTTACTCATTCATCATAACAGTTCAACATAACATTTTCACTGTTGGGAGTTACGCCCCAACATATGGTCCTTCGAGCAATTTAGTGTTGTGTAATTTACATCTTTTACGGTCGCGAATCGGTTGGACTGGTCTCTCAGAAGCGAGTCGCCCCAGTAACCAATTGAGAAGGCGCATACCGCAGAGGAGAAGGTTGCACAATACGAAGAACCAAGAGTGTGGAGCAACAGTCAACGCTCGAAACAGAAGAGTTCATTTGAAGTCAACAAGAAAAACAACAAAACATCATGTCGGCAGCTGAGTTCTACCAGAAGCAGAACGAACTCTACGACGGCATAAAGAAGATCGGTATAAATATCAAGAAGGATGGTTGGGACAGAAAGAACGCTGACTACATCAAACGCCGTAAGGCAATGCTGGAAAACTTGTGGTCAGAATTTCAGTTCAATCACGACCGCCGGCCCACGGAACAAAGTGTAAGTCATCCGTACTTTAGTAATGACCGCTATAACATAACTCTGCAGTGCTACAATGAAGTAAAGGAGCTTATTCTGCAACAACACCAACAACTTACGACTCTCACTCGTTTTCCGAGGGAGCAGTCGGTACAACCAAAAACATTGGGAAGTGCCAACCAACAAACAGGGGAAGGTACTTCGGAACAAACAAAACAGGAACAAGAAGCCCAGGAGAGTGAGGCAGAACAAGCTGGCAATCAAGACGAACAAAACAGAGAACCATCACCTCCTCCTCCTCGGCAAGATCAACAAAACACCGCGAAAAAGGACACGGGATCCAATAGCAAGCTGGACGATATGATGCGCAAACAGACCGCTAACTTCAAAGCCTTCATGAGAGCAGTCGCGAACATACACGTGGAGTTCCTGTCTGAAAAATGGGAGTTTCAAGACGCTCTGCAAACACTGCAAACACGCTGGTCAGCTATTGACAACCTTCACTGGGAGATAGAGTATGAAACCAACGGAGAGAAGAACGCAGTGTATGAAGAACGCTACACCAGGTATGAAAACCAGTTCCAGGAACTAAAAAAGGCTTTGAATACCAAAATGTGGTC
Organism: Orthosia gracilis; assembly: GCA_947562075.1. Lineage (NCBI taxonomy): Eukaryota > Metazoa > Arthropoda > Insecta > Lepidoptera > Noctuidae > Orthosia > Orthosia gracilis. Next base: position 14,043,015 of record OX387264.1, on the reverse strand, counting down.
CGGCACTCATCGGGAGAAAACAACACCGAAATTAGAGATACCAGTCTTCAATGGTAACTACAACCAGTGGATCCCATTTAAAGACCTTTTTACGGAAGCAATACACAACAACAATTCCCTCTCATCTGCTCAGAAGATGCAGTTTCTGAAGAGTAAGGTGCAAGGAGAAGCGGAACGCTTGATTCAACATCTACAGATAAGTTCGGATAACTACCTGGTGTGTTGGGATATCCTCAATCACCGATATAATAATGAAAAACTTATATTCACATCGCACATCAACATGCTGTTCAATTTACCAAACATGCAACAACAGACAGTGGCCCAAATAAAGAAAATCCATGACGTCAGCATAGAATGCCTACATGCGATAAAGAATTTAGGAGTGAATATCGACACCTGGGATCCGATAATTGTACATATATTATCGCAAAAATTAGACGCTGACACACACTCAGAGTACAACGACTCGCTGAAGAACTGCCGAAAGCTGCCAATACTGAAGGATCTGCTAGATGTCCTAGAAGGGAAGTTTACATCATTGGAAGCATCGCGCCGCAAACAAGAAAACAATCAAAAACCAAATACCTCATCGAGTCAACATCAAAATACTTTGTACTCTAAAAAACAATACAGCAGTAATCAAGCAACAAGAAAATTACGAAATCGTTCCATGCGTCAACATTCCGATGCCCCCTTTGCGATGACGAACATGGCATGTACAATTGTGCAAGGTTTTTAGAAATGCCGAATCACTTAAAACTTAGCACAGTAAATAAAATGAACATTTGTGTAAATTGTCTGTTCAGCCATAACGGAAAGAAATGTACGTCAGCTTACCGATGTCGCAAGTGCTCGGGTCAACATAATACATTGCTACACGATGCATGTATTACGAACAAAACGGAAAAACAAACAAATTCTTCCCATGTATCAAAGGATGATGATACTTCGGAGATACTACTAGCGACAGCTGTAGTAAACATAGAAACAGCCGATGGGACCCTAATCAAGTTGCGAGCCCTCATCGATCAAGGTTCTCAGATATCTTTGATCACCGAACATGCTGCTCAACTTCTAGGAGTTAAGCGCGAGAGATGCAAAGGAGTCATCTTTGGAGTTGGACAGAAGGAAAACCACTGCAAAGGAATGACAACAATTACTTGCAGTTCTGTCTACAACGACTTCAAGTTCCAAACGACTGTCATCATTATGAATAACTTGATTAAGAACCTGCCGAATAAGACCTTTGCAAAACCATCTTGGTCCCACATACAGAACATCCATTTAGCAGATCCGGAGTTCCATAACAGCCGTCAGGTGGATTTACTATTTGGAGCAGACATTTATTCGCAAATCATGCTAGGAGGCATAATAAAGGGCGATGACACCACTCAACCTATCGCACAACAAACCTACCTAAGTTGGCTTCTATGCGGAAATGTCAAAACTTTCCACTGCAATGTGGTCATAAACAATCTTGAAGATATCAAACAGTTCTGGGAAACCGAAGACATCACCGATCAATCCAATTTATCGGTGGAAAATGAAACATGCATTGAATACTACACCAACACTACGCAACGCCTGGAGAATGGGAAATACGAAGTCAGACTGCCGATGAAGAAAGAACTTGAGAGCAGACTGGGTTCGTCCAAACCAATGGCTGTAGCCCAATTCAAAACTTTAGAAAGAAAGTTGGAAAAACAAACACACCTGGCAAAGGCCTATAAAGACTTCATGGCTGAATATATTGATCTAGGTCATATGAAGCAATCAACAGTTAGCAACAAAACACTCGAGTGTTACTTACCTCACCACGGCGTGCAACGCGCTGAATCAACAACAACAAAGTACAGAGTGGTGTTCAATGCGTCAGCAAAAACGTCAACGGGATGCAGTTTGAACGACCTCATGTACAAAGGTCCCAATCTTCAACAGGACCTACAAACATTACTGATGAAATGGAGGCAATACAAATATGCGTTTACAGCGGACATTGAGAAGATGTTTCGTGCTATTTGGGTAGCCCCTGAAGACCAACAACTGCAACAAATTGTATGGCGAGAATCACTGGGACAACCTATCCGCTCATACCAATTAACAACCGTAACATACGGAACCAAGGCAGCGCCGTTCCTAGCTATGATGACGCTCAGGAGATTGGCGGCAGATGAACATGAACAGTTCCCGGAGGCTTCAAAAGTGCTGGAAGAATCATTCTACATGGATGACCTCGTTCACGGGATACATACAATCGAACAAGGAAAGCAATTGATCGCGGATCTGAAACAGTTACTGAAAAATGGAGGGTTTAACCTCAGAAAATGGTCAGCAAACAATCAAGAACTTTTGGAAGATATCTCCGAACAACACAACGATAAGATTGTCTTCAACTTCAAAACAGAAAATACACAAAAAACGTTAGGCCTGTGCTGGAATTCAAGAGAGGACAAATTCACCTTTCAATGCACAATTTCTGACGTAAACAAGAAACAAACAAAACGAAGCCTACTTGCCGAAATATCCAAACTATTTGACCCACTCGGCTGGCTGGCCCCCGTGTCAACAAAATTGAAATTATTATTTCAAAAACTGTGGGATGGCAACTTACATTGGGACGACGAAGTGTCCGATAACATACATGTGGAGTGGTGCAAGATACAAGCCGATATAAGAGCGATAAACGCATGCGAAATACCTAGATGGCTTAAGTGTGGCGGAAAGCAGACAATGGAGCTACATGGGTTTAGCGACGCCTCCCTGGATGCCTATGCCTGCGTCATCTATGCACGAGTCCAGTCATCAACAATACTGGTCGCTGCAAAGTCAAAGATTGTACCACACCGAAAATCAACAACATTGCCTAGACTGGAATTGAATGGAGCGCACCTTCTATCACAACTAATGCGCAAAGTCAAACAGTCATTGAATCAATATGAAGTACACGTCTACGGCTGGACTGATTCCATGGTGGTCCTGGGTTGGTTACAAGGAGACCCATCCCGCTGGAAAGCATACGTAGAAAACAGAGTACGAAGTATTACTGACGTCATACCACGATCATCGTGGAACTACGTTAATACAAAGGAAAATCCCGCTGACGCCGCAAGCAGAGGCCAATACGCTAGTCAGCTGAAAGAAAATCAATTATGGTGGCATGGACCTACATGGCTACCATTGCTTAAAACAAAGAACATAGAAAAACACAATTATAACACGGACCAAGAAGAAAAAACAGTCCGGAAACAAGCCAATGTATCCCAACATTCTCAACACATCATAGAAAATACGAGCATTGTGGAAACATTATTGCAAAATCACAGCTCTATCGAACATGTTATTCGCATTGTCGCATGGATACTCAGAGCATTGAACCCGAAAAGGCGACAGCTACCGAGATACCTGACGTTGCACGAATTGAATAACGCAATAAAGGTGCTCATAAAACAAACTCAACAAAAATCATTTGACACAGATCTTTGTCATTTAAAGAAAATAACAGGGTGCAGGCTAACAGTAAAATAAAAGACCTCACTCCGTTCATTGATCATCAAGACATCCTACGAGTGGGAGGAAGATTGAAAAACGCATCGCTAACCGAAAACATGAAACATCCGATGATCATTCCACACGACAGTCGATTGACACATCTTCTCATCGACCAAGCTCATCGAATGACGTTTCACGGCGGCCCGAGACTCACTCTATCACACCTACGGGAGAAGTACTGGATCGTCGGTGGGAACCGAACAACCAAGATGCAAATCAGAAAATGCGTGACGTGCCGCAAGAACAACCCAACAAAAGAACACCAACTGATGGGTAATCTACCAAGCGCAAGAGCAAATCAAGCGCCGCCCTTTTACCATACTGGGGTAGATTACACTGGATTTGTGGACGTCAAAATGAACAAAGGCCGAGGAGCAAGAACAACAAAGGGCTACATAGCAATCTTTATATGCATGGTGACCAAAGCTGTGCATATCGAACTGGTGTCAGACCTCACCAGTTCAGCATTTTTGGCAGCCCTCAACAGAATGGCAGCAAGAAGAGGCGCCCCTCGTCACTTATACAGCGACAACGGGACAAACTTTGTCGGAGCAAACCGACAACTCGTAGAACAATACGAGGAAATTGAACAAACATACAAAAGCATCCAACTACAACAGGAAATCGCGGAGATGACAATTGAGTGGCATTTTAATGCCCCCGCTTGGCCATCAGCGGGAGGTTTGTGGGAACGAGCAGTCAGAAGCCTAAAACACCACTTGAAACGAGTAGTAGGAGAACAAAAACTAACATTTGAAGAGTTTTCCACAATCCTAACAAAACTGGAAGCCTGCTTGAACTCCAGACCTCTGTGTCCACTAAGTGAAAACACAGACGATCTAGACTGTCTGACGCCAGCACACTTTTTATCGGGTAGATCGGGGCTGACAGTCATAGAAACAATGGAAGATGCAAGAACAAGATGGGAACTAACAAGAAAGATCTTCGCAGAAATCTGGAAACGATGGAGGAACGAATATTTGTGCCAGCTATCAGCCAGATCAAAGTGGCAGGAACAACGGAAAAATCTGAAGATAGGCGATCTGGTGGTAATCCATGAAGATCATGTACCAGCCGGGAAATGGCTCATGGGGAGAATAACAGAACTTCACCCTGGGAATGATGGATACGTTCGGGTCGTTAGCCTAAAAACAAGAAACGGGCATATGAAGAGGCCTGTAACAAAACTATCCGTCTTGCCTATCAACAGTGACGAAAATGTCGAACAACAAAACACAACAAAAACAAATGAAAATGAGTCATACCTACAGGCTAACAGCGAGTCGCAAAGTTCACGACGATGCAAAACAACAAACAGAAAAATAAACTTCATCGGATTGGTCATGGCACTGCTGTATTTGCTAAATCCCGTCGCGGCCGCTAACACAACAAACATCGTCGAGCTTCAACAAGGCCTTTACTTTGACAAAGTAACCAATATGCAGCTTATACGCGGCGAGTGGAAGATTATCGTGTACTATGACGTCAAGCCCTACTGGCATGGTATAGCAATATCTAGCAAATTCACCAATCATCTAGAAACCATCTGCGAGAAAATAAAACAGAAAACACAATGTAACGTAATTTTAACACAACTACAGCACTCGACCGACGAAATAGGACACTACAACCATATGTTGCTGAATCCGCAAGGCCGAGTGAATACGAGAAACAAACGCGGGCTTATCAACGGTGTCGGTTCCATCGCGCGCTCCCTGTTCGGAGTATTAGATGATGACTTCGCGAAACAATATCAAGAAGACATTGACCTGGTCAAGGCCAACGAGAAACACCTAGCACTGTTGTTAAGAAATCAAACATCCGTGATCGAAGCAGAATATAATTTACTGAAGAGGTCGGAAGATGCAGTTGAAAAACAGTACAAAATGTTTAACCAACATTTGCTAAACCTTGAAAGGTTTACGAACAACCTCCAGAAGGAACTGAATTCCCAAGAACTGTCTATTGAATTTGTGATGTCAGCTATTACGGCAAATAGCTTAATTGAGCATCTCAGAAACGTCCAAGAGACCCTCATAGACACGGTAACAAACATATATAACGGCAAGATGAACCTACACCTCATCGCACCGGAACAGCTTCGGGACGAATTGAACAAAATCTCGGGTCAATTATCCAAGGATTTGGTCCTACCCATCACCAACATTCAAACAGAGTTATTTCACCTGTATCATCTCTTACAAGTAAAGGCAAAAATGACCGAACGATACCTTATAATCGAGGTAAAGGTACCCCTAATCAGCAGAGATAACTTCGAGATCTACCGAACAATACCAGTACCGAAAAACAATGACGTGGATATGGTCACCCTAATACCTATTGCTGAAATGTTAGCAATAAACATTCAAAAGGACTCCTACATACCAATGACGGAATCCGAAATACATCAATGCATGCAACATGACGCGACAACCCAATTGTGTCCACTACAGAAACCAGTATACCGCATGAAGTCGGACGAGAGCCTTTGCATGAAGGACAAGGAATCTCTTCACTGCGAAACAAAACATGAAACCTGCCGAGACAAGCGGTTGGAATTAAACAATGCAAATAATTTCCTCTATTTTTGCTGTCAACAATGCAAAATACGTATTATTTGTGGGCATCAAGTTTCAACGCAGCTGCTACACAAGGCCGGAGTCATAACACTCAATGACGATTGCATAATTAGTAGTGAAACTTTTGCTGTTTATCCCCAAAGGCAACAAATGAACAAAATTCAAGCCCAAGTCGACGCAGGTCCAGCAGAAATTCCTTCAATCAACAATATCATAAACTTACCTGTACCGGTTCTGAATCATCTTCACGAGAATGAGACGGTAACAGAGCAGAGAGTATTACTGCAAGAGCTTGGCAAACAAGTAGAACAAATGAAAGCCGCAACATCAGAAGACATCATGTCAGATCATGCAACATACCATGATATCCACCAATACGTTGTCATCTACCTATTGGCTGCCGCCGCAACATTTGCGGGTGTAATATACGCTTACAACCGCCTACGCAAACATTGGGCAAGTCAAAAGAAACCAGAAGCTCCATCTATTCCCAATCCGATGCCCCGAAGAAGGTCGACAGCGAGCATCGTGGACAACGCCTTATTTGACGTCACAGAAAACATCAACGCAGCGCACTTATCGAGTGCACGTACACTCAATAAAGCAACGTCGCCTATTGCGCGTTGTGAGTTACCGTAATAAATTATGAAATTGTTTGTATTTACATTTTTACGTTTTATAATCTAACTTGATTTTGAACAATTTCGATGTACATTTAAGTTAACTTTGTGAGTGGGCAATATGTACGAGCTACGCTGTACATTGACCCTAACTAATACGTCCTACTTACAGTGAAACGTTGCAGTTTGTTTAGCTCAACATTAATTGTACATTATTACATTATAATATGTTATTTTTAGTAGCAATAAAACCTTTATATCAATCGGTTGTTTACTCATTCATCATAACAGTTCAACATAACATTTTCACTGTTGGGAGTTACGCCCCAACAACAAAATTTAACCATTCAGGAAAACAATATCACAATCACAACATAATATCTAGCCTGTACTGGCTTGTAGTTCACAACAAAGTGTGTCAACCTACGAATTACACACTTTCTATAGTAACGAGTCGAACTGTCTCAATACCTCAAATGTAAGATATCCCCACCATTTTCTACTTTGCTATAAATAATCTCACAATTAGGTCAATAATCAATTCTTAAGCAATGAAACCTTTTTAAAACGTATCAAGACAATTAAGGATTTTAATAATTCCTATTTAAATAAATAAAAAGCCTTTTATTTCTCCAGAAAATGCTATTTTGTGAAGTTAGTTTTGTTTATATCAAAAGAATAAGTTTATTATATTAAAAGTTAGTAGTTACAATTTTATAAAAAATATTTTTGATACGTATTGCCTATTTAGTCATTCTTAATTAATATTCGAAAGAATATTGATACTAACTGACAGTCTTGTACTAATTGTCTCAAAGGACTTATTATACCAAAATAGCAATATAAAATCCAGGATATATCACAATGATCATTACAAATTACGTAATATGTTATAGGAATATCATCACTGTGGCTTAAATGTAAATTTAGACTTATTTCCTGTCCACACAACAATATTTACTTGATACACAATAATAATTTATGTAGGTACTTCGACATTTGTCGGTAGATGCTTAATTGATATTGTATGTTGTAGCAAACCATTGTGTGTTGTAGCACCTGTACTGTAGTCCTGTACCAGTCTTCCATCGTCATTGCTTTGCATTTTTGCTTTGTTTTTTTTTATTCTCTTTTTCCACTTCCTGTTTTCTTTTGCGTCCTTGTACAGAACTTACTATGTAAGAGGGGTCCCTTATTGTCATGTTCCTTGTATGTCTTGAATCGACCAGTTCAAAAAGCATGCAATCTGTGTAAAATTTATGCAACTTATTTTTCATTTTAGTGTCCCAAAAGGTGTCATCCCTGTAAATTAGTTCTGTTTTTACAGGAAAGTTTTCCGCAGACCAAATACCAAGCATACATTTATATTTGCCTGTTATGTGTAGTTGGCCCTGTATTTGATACCACCAATTATGTTCCTTGTTTATTCTAAAATTACCATTTGGCAGTTTTTTTATAGAACAATATTTTTTTTTCGTCAATAGCTTTTTCCAACCCTAGTTTGTAAGCTGTAATCGGACATTTTATTTCAGCAATAGTATTTTCATCAATCCAACCATCTGGTGATGCACCTAGAAATGGTATTTCTTGATCAAGAAAAAGTCCACACGGTTCTATTTTAACATTCTCTTGTTTTGATAACTGTTCTTTTGCGATATTTTCGTTATCTTGTCCATGTTTTATTGAATGGACGTGTCCTATCGACTGTTTGTATAAAATATCTTTTACTAAATTTCAGCAACTTACGTCATTGCGTCTATAACACGCCCAAAGTTGGAAGCGGTCAAAATTTGTCTTCTTAATTCTAGCCACTCACTAGACCCACTTTGTAGTTTGGTGTTCCTTTCTATTTGACTTCGATTTTTGGCAGTTTCCGCCAAATTATTAAAGAGGCTTAGAGTAGCCGTTTTCGCTGCCTCTGAGACTTCTGACGGTGTCGAATTAATAAATTCATAATTACTTGACGACATTTTCAAATAAAAACAATACAGCGAAAAGAAAAAGCGCGCGGAATAATTTTTACTTTTTCACAAATTAGCGATGCGCGCGCATCAGCGCTTTTTTTAAAGGCAAAGGCGCAAAAACAGCCAGAATCATTCAAAAAAAAAGTAAATTAATATTTTTGTGTTTTGTTACAGATAGATGGTTGTAATTTATGGTCAAAATTAATTCAATTAAAGAATTCAATGTTTATTTATTACATTTTATCTCCCAAAGTTAATTTTATTCATAAAATGTTGGCCACTTTTCTGACATAAAAACTCTTTGCTAAGATTTAAAAAAGAAACTCGTGCTTTTTACTTTACAATAACGCCAAAGTACGTAATGAGATACAATACGATATTGAAATTGGTGAAATAAGAGACCCTTTACGAGCAAATGTGTTATAAAAAGTTTTATTAATTAAAAAAAAAAAGTGATTAAGGAAAGTGTTTCTACATAAAAGGGGCTGAATGCCCAAAATAGGCTTCCTTTTAAACATTCTTTAGCCAAATCTTTTGAAGATGTGGCAGCGAAAAAAAGATATGTTAATCTTGATCATATTTCTGAAAACTTCTTAGTGGCCGAAACACGTTTTTTTCACGAATTTTGATTTAAGTACAAAAACCTCGATACAATTGAACGACAAAATAACCTCTTACCGGGATCTTCAAAATTTTTGAACGTCAAACGTTTGCGTACATTGGTACAATTAACAACAATAACGTCTCATAAAAAAAGGACGCAAAACTTCAGTGTCGTATATTTTGAAGTTTCATTTATTATTTTTAAGTACTTCATGATATTATATTTTATAAAAAAAATCTAAACATATTCCATCGTGCTTCTCTTTCCATCCAGTGTAATTCGACAGTGACCGCTTTGCGGCGTTGTCGCTCTTTTCCGCAAAATGCAAAAAAAGTATTCGATTTATTTCTCGTCAATTCAATCTGTCAAAAAAATATCAAGTAAAATGCAGCCAGATTATGTAGCCTGGTGGCTTTAATCGGAACTTACGAAATTACAAGGAATATTGTGAAAGTCTGTGTTCTTTTTATTCTCCGGCACTACCGCTGTCACTAGCATCTACATTTTTGTTCTATTATAAACGACTCATGTCGTTTAGTTACTTACTAAAGCCTTCTCTACACGCCTGCAGATGCATCCGCAGATGGATCACTACGAGCTGTCTATGCATAGACTAATATATAATAGATTGATAAGTCTATGTTCATTCTCGACAGACGCAACACGCACGTTTAAAAATGGATATTGAGACCGTAGCTGCCGCAGCTATTCATTTATTTAGTTTATATAACGTTAGATATCCACTTGTATACAACAAGATTTTTTTTTATAGGAATAGCATGGAAAACCAGCTTGTAAAACTTTATTTGGAGCCATCTGGAGAATTTAGTAATTTTGTTCGAATGTCTTGCAGCGATTTTGAATACCTTCTACAAAAGATACCTCCAATGGTTGCTAAAAAAAGATACCGATTGGAGGGATGCAATACCAGTGAAAGTGCGCCTGGCAGTAACAATAAGATAGTTAGCTACTGGAGATAGCTACAGAAGCTTGCATTACCTGTTCAAAGGGGAATGCCCACCGACCATAGATACTTTGGCCCGGGGTGCACACAAATAAAAGCATACGGAAATGATAATATGCAATCCAATGAATGAAATGGTAAAGAAATTGGTTCACAAAAACGTCCGGATTGTTAAGATATTAAATGTTTTTTTTGGCACAAATACTTACAGTTTTTAACAATAATTTTACTGTAATACAAACATACAATCCGGATCGTCGATTATCGGAGTTCATTTAGAAAGCTTATTAGTTGGTGAGATAATAAATCCGCAATAAAACAAACAAAATAATACAAATGCAAACGAAGTCGAATTTTGAATTACCAACTTATGACAGACAGCCGCCATGTTATCATACTGTCAGATTCGATGTTGCCACTTATCAGACATAAAAATCGATATCGATTTTTGTTCGAATTATAATTCAACACGAATTAATTAAAGCGCCTCAAATATTATTATTTCGTTTCTTTTAGTTTTTCGAATTCTATTTTAAATGTATTTTGAAGAACAGATAAGAATGACAGTTAAATTGTGTTGTAGCATTTTTGTTATGGTCTAAAGAATTTATGGTAATTCAACTAGGAATTCGCTTGTTTTACTATCATAACATCATGAATTATCGAAAATAACGAATAATATTGGCATTGTAATAATTATTACAACATAAAATATCGATTGGAGAAAAGAGAACCGATTACATTTTGAACGAAATTAATAATTGGCAACACTTTTCATTTTATCCACAAGCCAATGGATTCCGGATTTACCTAACTTCATTTTATCTTTTCAGTACTTTTTATTTTGTGCAAAAATGTTGCAATCTTGTTTGGATAAATAAATACCGCGATTAATAAACATGAAACAAGATGTTTTTTTTTACAAAAGCAAATTGTTGGGCGTTTTATGGCCAAAAATGGGCATTTCCCTTTCAAGCCAAATTATATCTATTATTGTCCCTGAAGTATTTTTGGCGCTCAACGACGTGTTAAAGGATTTAGTGAGGGTAAAGTACATTATTTTATTCTAGAATATTTATTATTCATGAAAAATCAACAAGTTTGTTGTTCACAACAGAGTTTGCATAATACTGAAAAATTTAATATTATCTGAAAAAGTAACAAAGCTAAAATTATTGGAATGTAGTTTTAAAAAATTAGTTTTAAAACTACATTCCAATAATTTCGTACATTCCGTTTCTCTGTATTATTTTCCATGATAGGTATTTTCGAAGTTTTCATAAACCGCTCTACTTGTTTCAGGTTGAAAAATTTCTTGTGATAAAAATGTTAATTCGGATTATTGGTTGACCACATTTTGTGGTACTAATTCAACTGAATAGGGAGAGTCAACTACATAATTCGGTGACGGTGTTGATAAATATACACTATTGCTAGTGCTAGGACGACGGAGTATCACTTATGAAGGAGAAGAAACAGTATATGATCTGTCCTGAATCATTGTGTCGTACCGACGACGTCTGTTCATCATAACACCATGTAGTTCATACATTATTTCTTCCCTTTCAAGTTTAGGGTATTCCTTTATTTGTTTTGCCGACATTTGACAAAATAAATCACATTCGTCTTCTTCTTTTGCGCTCTTTTTACTGGCCAATGCGCTATTTAATGTGTTTAAAGCAGTATTCATTTTTTTACTGGCTTCCTGCAATTCAGGCGGATTGAGAGCACGACGTTTTTGTTCTTGAATACTTGGGTTCTTTTGAGGGGTAGCAGGGACGGCGGCGTCGTCTTCGTCACCTTTATTAGTTTCTGGTAGGATGTTACTAGCCTGTACATCGGAAATGCTAGCCTCTTCATACAAACAGGTTGTGTCTGGGAAATAAAATATAATAAAAGAAAATGTAAAGAAGTTACAATAAAGAACTACCTAGCAAGGTTATAATTAATTATTATTATAAATTTAAATTTAATCTAAATTATTTATAACCAATAATTTAAATTTAATTTAAATTATTGGTTATAAAATTATTTGCGCTAAATACACATATTATGAAGCCATTTCCTGGGCATCATGCTATTGGTACTCCGGAGAGACTATTCAATCAAAAACTATCTAGTTCACGTGTAGCAGTCGAACATACTTTCAGAATAATGTCTAGCGTATTTAGAATTTTTAAGAAACCTATACCACTAAATATCGCCAAAGCCTCTTTAAATACAATGACATGTGTCTTGTTGCACAATTTCTTAAGAAATAGTAAAACATCTCGACATGTGTATACTCCCCCAAATTCAGTAGATAAGTATATCAATGGAGAATTAACCCAACCAGGATCTTGGAGACAAAGTTACACGGGAACGTTTGATCCACTGCACACTGTATTGTTTGTTGTGTGTGTGTCCTGTAAGTGCAGTTGAAACAAGATTAAATTTTATGAATTATGTTCCGTACTGTTCTTTATTTTGTAAACATTCTAAATATTAGTAGTTTTCTGAGAGTGTCTTATCAATTGTGTGTAGTAAGAACCAAATTCCGGTGGATTTGAAACGTCCCGCCATCGTCTCATTGGATACTCGCTGGCCAATCCGAGCGGCGAACCACAATGCAGCGCCATCTTTTTCTTTAAAAAATGGATTGTCTTCGAACGTCGAACGAGCGGCGGACCTCTCCGCGCTTTTTTTCTGTTATCCCGATTTTCTGGTGGTTAGTGTGCTCCAGGTGAACAATTTGAAGGACTTATGCCTATGGACTTGTTTTGATGACGATATCGTGTGTGTGAACGGCTGGATCCAGACCCTCGCTGCCTGATACGACGCCAAGCCCGAGGAGCGCGAGGCAGTATACCTACGGAGGCGAGAGGTGAGTGCTTTTCGAATCCACTGTTCACAAATCTTCTACACATAATTGTTTGATCATTCGAGCCGGATTGTTCATATTTTTTCACCTGTGAGGTTTTCCATTCCATATTCCCTTGTTGTTCGAATTTCAAGTTACGACGCCACGCGTCTATCAATATGGCGGCAATCCAACAAGATTTTTTTGAACGAGAAATAATTCTCGATGAGCTTCAACGAACATTACAGTTCATAGATTCCGACGAACAACAATTTAAATCTCGATCTAAAGATTTAACTTCACAACAGCGCAAGTTTTTCAAACTTCAAGCTAAAATTGAAAAATCCCTCATTAAGTCTAATACTTTTGATAAAGAGGAACAGCTAAGAATTCGTAACAGTTTTAATGATTGCTATTATGCTATTGTGGTACATTTAAATAAAATTAAAGAAGATGAAATTGAACATAAACGTAGGATGTCGTCACTCGGATCCCCTAATAATGCTGTTGTTCACGTGCCATCGTCTAGTAGTTGTGCTAGTAGATTACCTACTCTTCCAATGCCTACCTTTTCAGGAGAAATAACAGATTGGCCTGCCTTCTACGATCTATTTCGGTCACTAGTGCACAACAAAAATACCTACTCAGACTCGGAGAAGTTCCGCTATTTGCTACTTTCTTTGAAAAATGAACCCTACAATCTAATTAAATCTATTCCAATAACTGACGAGAACTATACGGTCGCGTTAGGTATGCTACAGTCTAGGTATGATAACGAACGAGCCATTGCTTCCGCTCATCTAGAAAAAATATTCGATATTGAACCTTGTCAGTCCGATAAAAGCGACAAATCAGTTCAAGGGTTAAGAAATTTACTGAACACTTATCATGAAAATATCATGGCTTTAGAAGTAATGCACTTTCCTACGAAGGAGTGGAGTTTCATGTTAGTGCTTCTTTTCTTACGTAAGATTCCACCAACATTACGTAGACGTTTCGATTTGTCGTTGTCCCAACCATCTAAGATACCCACAATTAGTGAATTAATAAATTTCTTAGAACGCGAGTTATCTGCAAGTGAATTTGCGTATCAAAACAAACCCATTTATAATGCGGAAAAGGTAGGTAGTTCTAGGACTCCGCCCGCATCGAACGCGCGCCGTGCGCTCTCGGCCGGCGTCGCGGCGGGCCCGGAAACAAAGTCAGACAATTCACAGTCCAACAATTCAAATAGTAAAAGGATATCTTGTATTAGTTGCGGTGCTCAACATACGTTGACGAAATGTGCGAATTTTCTAAACTTATCCCCTCAAGATAGGTATTCTTTCATAAAAAACAAAAATGTTTGTTACAATTGTTTAAGTGTAGGACATGATGTGAAACATTGCAAATCTAACTTTGTGTGCCGTTCGTGTCATAAAAGACACCATAGTTTAATTCATTTTAATCAACAGCATAGCTTTCCGGTTGTCAGTGAAGCAGATTTGAACGCTAGTGCTGTCTCACCTACCGTGCATCAAACGACAGAGACAGATGCGCCCGGTACCGCGCCAACCGTACTGACAGCTGTGAATCATACGTCGAGAGATAACGCGATCGCTCCGCAATCCATTGCGCCTTCCGTGCGCGCAAGTACCGTGCTTTTGTGTACAGCGCTAGTTAATGTACACGTAGGCTCGCAAAAACACACCGTTCGGTGTATTATAGATACCGGTAGTCAAGCGACTTTTATTACCGAGACTTGTGTTCAGCGGTTAGGATTGCAGCGTAGGCATGCGCGCGTTCCCGTGTTCGGTATAGGAGGTAGTGATCCTGTATACCCTAAGGGTGTTGTTTCTTTTTGCGTCACACCTACTCATGTTGATCAACCATCCCTTTCAGTTGATGCATTGATTTTACCTACACTTATGTCACGCATGCCTTGTGTAACATTACCATTTAGGGATTGGCCACACATAAAACACTTACATTTGGCAGATCCGAAATTTTATCTTCCACAGTCGGTGGAAATGCTTTTAGGTGCGGATATTCTATCCCAGGTGCTATTAGGTCACGTGATTACGGGCCCTTCCGGGTCCCCAATGGCATTAAATAGTATCTTTGGTTATTTATTAATGGGTGATGTTTCTTGCAACCAAAATACGCCTTCTTCGCTTCAAGTGTGTTTCAGTAGTTCTAGCTCATCCTACGATGACGTCATAAATCTGAAACGATTCTGGGAATTAGAGTCCCTTCCTGAAAAAAGAGTTTCCAGCCCTGACGAAGCCTTGTGTGAGTCTATCTTCGTAAAATCACACACTCGCGACGAAAATGGGCGATATGTAGTTTCGCTTCCATTTAAACCCGATGCACCTGCCCTCGGCGAATCACGAGATACGGCAGTATCTAGGTTTAGAAAATTAGAGTATAGGTTAGAACGTAATCCACAACTTAAGGTTGATTATCACGCGTGCCTCAAGGAATATTTAGATCTTGGTCACATGGAGCCCGTGAATTCCCCTCCTTCTATCAGTACCTATTACATTCCGCACCACTGCGTGGTCAAAGATTCTAGTGAAACAACTCGTACCCGTGTTGTTTTTGATGCGAGTTGCAAAACTTCTAATGGTATTTCACTTAACGATGTTTTATTAACTGGGCCTAAATTGCACCAGGACATCGTAGATGTTTTATTAGGGTTTCGTATTCATGCTATCGCTGTCACTGCTGATATTAAGCAGATGTACAGAAACATTTTGTTACAACATTCTGATTGGGACTATCAGCGTATTGTTTGGCGACAATCTCCAACCGAACCTTTGCGTGATTATCGGCTGCGAACCGTCACTTTCGGTGTTAGTTCATCACCGTACTTAGCACTTCGTACGATTCAACAGTTGGCGGATGATGAAGCTACTAACTTCCCGTTAGGTTCTAAGGTCCTCCGCGACCAAGTGTTTGTTGATGATGTGGTCACTGGCACATGTGACGTCACACATGCTCTGATTTTACAACGAGAGTTAGTAGGTATTTGTTCATCGGCTGGTTTCGAACTGCGAAAGTGGCAGAGCAATTCGCCAGCGTTACTCGCTGCTGTACATACATCAGAGGCTCATGGCGAGCGGCCCGATAATGTTTCATTTGCATTAATGGAAAGCGATAAACAAACAAAGGTTTTAGGACTCCAATGGAACCCAAAATCAGATACATTTTCCTTTAGTGTTCAAGCAACTTTAGATAAAATCTCCAAGCGGACCATATTATCCCAAATAGCAAAAATTTATGACCCTATGGGCTGGTTATCTCCTATAGCTATTTATGCAAAACATCTTATTCAGCTATTATGGATCTCCGGTGTCAATTGGGACGAGTCACCTCCCATAGATATAATTAATTCATGGTCTAATTTCATCAATGAATTATCATTGCTATCAAGTTTTCAAATCCCACGTTTTGTTTTTCCAAATGTAAGTTCTATTCAGATTCATGGGTTTTCGGACGCACCTGAGCGTGCTTACGCTGCGTGTGTCTATGTTCGTGTGACTGATAGTAGTGATAACGTTAAAACATTTCTTTTACTAGCGAAAACTCGCGTAGCGCCGCTCAAACCGGTTCTCACTATTCCGCGTCTCGAGCTGTGTGCGGCTGTTTTATTGTCACAGCTAATTGATAAAATTATGAAGGTGTACGGTGACCGTGTGAACTGCAATCATGTCTATGCATGGACTGATTCTCAGATTGTGTTAGCGTGGCTTCGTTCGCCACCACATGAATGGAAAACATTCGTCTCTAATCGTTTGAGTGAGATTTTATCCCGGCTTCCTGCCGATTGCTGGAGACATGTTCCCTCTGCTGATAATCCAGCAGACGCACCTTCTCGAGGAATGCTGCCTGCTAGTTTTATGGAAAATTCTTCAATGTGGCTCCAGGGGCCCTGGTGGTTGTCACGTGATTTTAAGTGTTGGCCAATTCCTAAAGAGGTATCTAAAGTTACCGAGGAAAAGCGTAATTCCCCACTATCGGTGGTAACAAACTCGTCCATCACGACGCCGGCGCCTCCTGATGCTACGGATTACATAGAAAGATTTTCTAGTTTAGGTAAACTTGTTCGAGTCACCTCACTCATATTTCGATTTTATAATAGATGCAAAAAGGTTCAAATTCAATATCCAACCTACATAACAGTTCCCGAATTTAATTTTTGTCTAGGTCGACTTATTCATTTAGTTCAACATTCATCTTTTCCCGAAGATATAAAAAATATTGCATTAGGTAATTATCCTTCCCTTAAACTACGTAGGTTAAAACCATTCATTGACAAACAAAATAGTTTACGTGTCGGTGGGCGGATTCATAAGTCATTGTTGCCGTTTGTTTCTAAACATCAATTAATTCTGCCTAAAGGGCACCATCTCACCAATCTACTTATTGACCATGCCCATGTCAGTCATTTGCATGCCGGTCCACAGGCTGTACAGTACATATTATTACAAAGGTACTGGATCGTGTCTGGTCGCGACGCTATACGTATGCGTATACATCGCTGTGTTCGTTGTTTTCGTGCGAAGCCCATGCACCCGCAGCCAGCTATGGGTACCCTACCCGCCGCAAGAGTGCAACCTGAGCGACCTTTTCTTAAGACATCTGTTGATTTTGCAGGCCCGTTCTACGTTCGGGCAAATAAGGTTCGCAATGCAAAAATAGTCAAATGTTACGTTGCGGTTTTTGTGTGCATGTCCGTCAAGGCCATTCACCTTGAACTCGTATCCGAGTTGTCAACTGATGCCTTTTTGGCAGCTTTGCGACGCTTCACGTCCCGCAGAGGTTTATGTTCTGATATTTACTCGGATTGTGGAAAGAACTTTGTGGGTTGTAATAATTACCTACAAGATTTATATAAATATTTACGTAACGATTCTGTCCAAACCGTTCTTCACAGTAAGACATTAGAACAGGGTATCACTTGGCATTTTCAACCACCATATGCGTCACATTTTGGTGGTCTTTTCGAATCTGGAGTTAAAAGTTTTAAACACCATCTTCATCGAGTACTTGGCACTCAGACTCAAACCTATGATGAGATGCATACTCTTCTTTGCCAGATAGAAGCGGTACTAAATTCGCGCCCACTTTGTGTGTTAAGTGCTGATCCGTTGGACCCTTTACCCTTAACCCCTTCTCATTTTTTAATAGGAGGTCCTCTGACGGCCTTGCCTGATATTTCTTTATGCGAAGACGTGTCAAATCGTCTCACTAGATGGCGTAGAGTGCAACAGTGCGTACAGCATTTTTGGAGGCGTTGGAGTCGTGAATATTTACACGAGATTCAACAACGCAATAAATGGTTTAAGGATAGCGGCTCTCCACTCCGAGAGGGTATGATTGTTGTCGTACGTGAAGACAACCTGCCCCCCTTGCAATGGCGATTGGCTCGTGTACATGCTCTTCATCCAGGGTCAGATAATATCACCCGCGTCGTAACCCTTCAGATGGGCAAAACTTTTGTAAAACGTTCTGTAGTTAAAATATGTCCTTTACCTTTAGAATAATTAAGAATACCTATTTCTTACTGTTACGTTTCTTAGTTAAGTACCTACCTCTTAAGTATTAATTATTTTTAATAGAATTTATTTCCGTTTTAAATGCGATTAGCGACTATTTTCGTTTAATCTTTCATTATTTCAATATCTTTAACTTAAGGTTAAAAGAATTACATTCTTTTAAGGCGAGCGGCATGTTCCGTACTGTTCTTTATTTTGTAAACATTCTAAATATTAGTAGTTTTCTGAGAGTTACTTATCAATTGTGTGTAGTAAGAACCAAATTCCGGTGGATTTGAAACGTCCCGCCATCGTCTCATTGGATACTCGCTGGCCAATCCGAGCGGCGAACCACAATGCAGCGCCATCTTTTTCTTTAAAAAATGGATTGTCTTCGAACGTCGAACGAGCGGCGGACCTCTCCGCGCTTTTTTTCTGTTATCCCGATTTTCTGGTGGTTAGTGTGCTCCAGGTGAACAATTTGAAGGACTTATGCCTATGGACTTGTTTTGATGACGATATCGTGTGTGTGAACGGCTGGATCCAGACCCTCGCTGCCTGATACGACGCCAAGCCCGAGGAGCGCGAGGCAGTATACCTACGGAGGCGAGAGGTGAGTGCTTTTCGAATCCACTGTTCACAAATCTTCTACACAAATTATATTCACGAGAATAACAATTAGTACTTACAAAAGTTAGTTAGTAATGAAATAATTAAGTAGTTAAATAAATTGTTAAGTATTATGAATCCTTCTTTCATTTGTAAATTATGAAGCATTTCAAAATAATTCCAAGAAATTATGTTGTTGTCAGCATCCAGTAATGTTTTTTTAATATTATGACAAGGGTCATATAATTTAGACACTTCATGCTTGTCCACTTCAAAGTTAGTTTTTAAATTACCCAGATTTAAAACACAGCCCAATTGTGTAGCCATGGCTCCATTAGCTGCAGCACCAACAAATGTTAGTGAGACTACTGTAACACTATCCTTCAACAAGCGCAGGCACTGTTCCACTAAATTTTACTTTTGTCGTGCAGATAGCCCATTTATCAAGAAGTATCCCACGGGTATTTTCCATGATTCGTTAATGCAGGTTAGCATGAAGGTAAATGCCTCAGAAGCCAAAGGCAAATCATCGCCAGAGACTTCGGATCCGATATCAATATGACCATAGTATTTGGTGCCATCCCAATGCAGTTGCTTTCTAAGGGCGACTTCATATATAACTAGTGCGCAATATAATGGTTTGTTGGCACAAGTGCTCCTCAGTTGTATGATGTCCAACGATTCTTGGGTGAAACCAGGTTTGCAGTTAACTGATCTATACCACCTCGATAGGTTTTTGGATGTGGCAGAACTGTGTCAAAGGAGTCTCGTACAAAGCTGTAAGCTTTTGGTGACAAAAAATAGAGCGTTAAAGCAATTTTTTTCAGTTTATCTGGATATTCTTTTGGCAAGGAACCACCCTATAACTTAAACAAATATTGTGACACAATTTGGTTTTTTTGTCGACGGTATTATTCAGAATTGCCACGTGCTCATCTTCCATCTTTTGATGAAATGCTTGGATAATTGTCTCCAAATCTGTATTTTTTTTCATAAGTCTTTTACACTTACGCTGTGTATTTTTCAATTTTCTGCCACGTCTTATGGCAATCATTTTATAATGCTGCGCTAGCTTAGTAGCTTGTTTAAGTGCAGCACC
The DNA here is from genome assembly GCA_947562075.1 of Orthosia gracilis. NCBI lineage: Eukaryota > Metazoa > Arthropoda > Insecta > Lepidoptera > Noctuidae > Orthosia > Orthosia gracilis. Next base: position 14,022,666 of record OX387264.1, on the reverse strand, counting down.
CATTTCTGTAGTGGCAAGATCGGTATTTCCCGTTTGAGTTTTGCGACTAATTTTTGGCAGGGTGCCATGAAACTAAAAATAAAACAAATAAGGTTGTAAATATTAACAGAAAAAATGTCATTATCACCGAAATTATTTTATGCGTCGTTCCAAATCAATAGGGACCTTATGGTTGCAGTCATAATTATACATTTCTTCTTGCAGCCGCCAGCATGTCATATGTTGCTGCTCAATTTGACTACATGCTGGTAATAGACAGCTAAGATGAGGTCCCTTCTGATTATACATAGATATAGGTCATAATCAATTATTGTTAATCATAAATATTGTATAGATCACTAGTTTCTGCCCGCGGCTTCGCCCGAATTATGGTTATTTGGCAATCGGCGAGCTTTCTTAAAGAAACAACTTTTCAGATGATAAAAAATATAATAAACTTTTAGTACATGTTGTCGAATGAACAAGGTAGGAGAGCCTACTTAAAAAATAGCTTACATGCAACGCGGCCGGAGCGACGCCTACGTACACGCACACACTTACACATATGCACTACCGACACACACTATAGCACCCCCCGCACTAGTTTGAAACCCTTTCTTCTCTCAAGAAAAAGGGCTGAGTGCGGCCTCCGTCTGTTGCTTGGACTACTGACGTTTCCTGGTTCCTCATATGTCTTTTTATCGAATATAATATTCCAGCAACCAATCCAATAATGCATAATACCGTATATATAAGTACGTTCCAATAGTGATAACTTTTATCTTGTAGGGCATCCAGGTTTAGAATATTCTCCTTCTCAATTAAATTCTGTAATTTATTGATTTGTTCTAGTGGGACATTTTCCAATAACAACTTATCAGGCTTATCTTTGTTTTCAATATTGATTTTAAATACCGGAAAAGACAAAAGTTTTATAGGTGTAACTTTTATCAAATTTTTGTAATTTTTTATGCAAAAACAGTGCATTCCTCAGGCACCTCAAATAAGTAAGTGCCAAGTAATGATTGGTACTCTACCTGATCGCACCTATAATCGATCCTTGTTTCTTTTATAAATGACAGAAAATAATGAAAATCTACCAGCTTTTGAATTATTTCTGTTCCTGTTTTAAATCGTACCATGCTGCAGCTGCTGCATATTTCTTGTTTCAATATCAGTTGGTAAATGCAATCATTTGGTTTCGAAGTGGCTATTAGGTCGGCTTCTGGGCAATAATATATTTCCTGGAACCTTTTACATTCTCCATCCATATAGTGATAATTATTACTATTCATTGCCAGATATGGTTTAGGTGGAATTAATATTGTATTATTAAATGTTGGAGTAGAAAATAGATGATAATAAGGGAAAGTATCTAAACGCAAAATAGGGAATTTCAGAATCAATACAATTACATTATTTACATAGTAGGAACCACACTCAATAATATCATAATAGTCTCTTATCTCAGTGTTCTCATGTAATGTATCCAAGCAACTCAGAAGGTTCATATTGGTTTCTTAGAATATTAAACATGAAATTAATATTTTCTGAACTGATTACACTGTGATGTGTTACTGATAATTTGGAAAAACTCAAAAGCATTTTCTAATGATGTAATACAATTCAAAAAATTTTGTTAATTGATTTTTAACAAATTACACAATTTATTTATTTGAATAATATCTCTTATCCTAAAATTAGGCATACCTACTTAATTACGGTAATCAAATCAGCCTTTCAGTTTACTTTGCTAAACCTAGATATCACAATTTATAAACTCAATATTCAAAAAAAAATGTCTTCATCATTCATAAACACGAATTCAGTTTCTTTCTCATTTATAGCCAACAGCTCAATCTCTTTAACAATCATGTCGTCATTTACTGTGTCTATATCAACCTTCTTAGTCTTAATGAATTTAGTGCTATCACTCCTCCCAGTTTTTTTAGAAAAGACATTAGCGCTGGATTTACTCAAAATATGTCCCATAAAATATTGCACCTTATAATGAGTCCCTGAGTACGGTCCTGTTAGAAGTGCGTCCCTGGTGCCCCTCTCACCCCGTCGCTCGATACCCCGCAACCCGTTGTGTCCTTCCCCGCGCGCGCATCCCCAATTCCCCAGTCGGCGATCAGCCCCAAAGAGTATAATAATATATATCGGGTAAAGAGAGCCCTCTTCAGGCTTTTTATGGCAATCCTGTTTGAACACGAGCTCCATCTGGATTTTGGAACCAACACTAATCATAGTATATATACCTACCTATACCTAGATAGTACTGGTACTATAGCGGCTTCTTCATGTTGTAGCAAAACCAATCCAACACTACTTATTGTAAAATCTATTTTAAATAGATTTTACAATAAATAGTGTTGGATTGGTTTTGCTACAACATACGACTACTAAGTAAAAATAACTGAAATGAAGAAAAGGGAAGGGTAACAAATAAAAAATACGATTTGTATAAATTTTCATTTTTTATTTTTATAATTTTTTGTTTTATTATAATATTGTTGAGCAGCTATTTTTGTTTCATCTTCTCCTACATACGTCAATTTTCCGCACAAAATTCGGTTGATTGATCTGCACCAGCTATATATAAGAACATTAACTGTTAAATTATTAAAATATTGTAATAATTTTTCTTTATGTCTGGTGCAGTTAAATGGGTAATCAACCATCGTATTTGCAATTAATAAAATATTTTTTCTAATATTTTTTTTCGGAACATTCCTTTTTAGAAAAGCCGTTGTTATATTTTGCAGGTCATGGAAGCATTTTTCTAAATCTTCGTTCGGATAACACAGCCATTTTTTATTTGAGTATTCTTTGGCTTTTATGAAATCATTGCTATTTCTGTCTGACCTGTCGATAAGGTTTTGTCTACACGTTTCACACGTCTTTACAACATTTTTTAGACATTTTGTCAAGACCCAGCCACATACATAATTTCTCTGACCTGCATCAGTTTCCCTATTTACAACAAACACTTCTTCATTACATAGAATTTCTTCTTCCATAGGAACATCAGAAGTATCAGGTTTGGAATTTAATTTATCTGTGAAGAAGAATTCAAGGGTTTGGAGACATTTATTTGAATCTTCTTCACAGTTAGCTCTACCTGAATGGGGCGAGTTATAATTATTGAGTAATAATGCTTTGAATGCACCCTCAAACGCATTTGAATTCGGTGAATTATTCCTCGCCCCATAACTTCTGATGTTCCCAAAGAAATTTTCTACTGGGTCTTGGTTAAAATTTCGAGTCAAAATTGCATCAAAACCAAATCTCTGGGACACGATTTTCCAAATGGCTTCCATACCTTCAATTGTCTTAATTAAATTTGTTAACGATGGTATGATTGTTTCGACCAATCGAGTTTTGTTTCCAATTTTTTTGACGTATCTAAATTTTACAGTTTTTAAAACTAATTTTGCATCTGTCCATAACTTATGATGCGGTGAGTTTTCTTTTATGGGACCTTTATATTTTTTTCTGTTAGGTATATGGAATGTTGATACATTTAAACTATCAAACAAATTGTCTAATAATATTGTTATGTCTATTAGCTGTTTGCAGTCTTGTGGAAGATCTCCCCTAGCTGTTAAATGTTCGGTAGCTACAGCAACACTATGACTAAACAGTTGTGTTGCCGATTTCACCCTCATTTTACTAATTTTTTCAGGGTTTATATGTTCTTCGGTAATTTTATTTAATAATCTTAATTCCCCGTATGCCTTATCAGCAGAATATACTTTTTGGTAGTATTCCCATTTAACAACCTTTTCTACATTATTTATTTTATAAACTAAGTCTTTCGAAATCAAATTGTTTCGGATGCCTTTAATTAAATGAGGTACATCGAAAATAGGAATATTTTTTTTTCTATTAATAACAATGCAGTCATAACGCCATTCTTTTCCTAGCCTCAAACATTTGGCCTTGGCTTCATTGACCAAATCAGTTACAGCACCAACATTTACTGTACTTTGGTCGCACACCGTGTTTAGTATAATCATGCCAGACTCCTGAGCATACTTCACTACTTCCTTTATTAAATTTTTCAGTTCCACTTTATTAAGCCCGGCCGTAAAATAATAAGCTAAGGGTTGTTTGAAATTAACTTTTACACCCTTAACCATAAAAACCAAAACATGGTCTGCAAATTTAGTGTTTTTATTGGTTGCAAAACCATGAAAAACATCCTTTTGTGCGTTAAAATGACATTGTGGTGTCAAAGACATTTCGTCAAAAATCAGACTGCACAAGCGGTCATCTACATTTCGATCTTGAATTGTTTTTTTTATTCTTTCGAATATAATTGGATTTATTCCTGGCTGGATTTTTATAGTGCTTAACAATCGCTTCATTGCCTTAGTTGATGGCAGCGTAAACAATTTATTTAAAAGACCATAACACTTGGGACTTTTTTTGTAAAGCGACAGTGACAGCACCTTCTCTTCAAAAGTAAAACGTCGCCCTTTAGGACTTTTTGAGGCCTGCATTTGCATTGTTAAAAATAACTGAGCCGGTTTTTTTAAATTCTTGGCGAAATGTTCGAAGAGACCTTTTTCGGAGAAGTCCTCAGCATTTTTCAGCCTGGCCTTGAAGGACATTTCTTTCTTGCGCAAGCGCGATATTTCCGTCCGGAACTGCTTGATTTTTGTGCGTAGTGGGGCCATTAAATCTGCGAAAATATAAAGTTAGTTTTACTAAATCCATATTAATATTATAAATTCGAAAGTAACTCTGTCTGTCTCGCTTTCTCGCTAAAACTGCTGAACCGATTTAAATGAAATTTGGTACAGAGATAGTCCATAGCCTGAGAAAGGACATAAGATAGGGATAAGGATAGTTTTTATCCCACACATTCCACGGGATCGGAAACTACGCTGGTAAAACTATGGGCACAGCTAGTATAACATAAAGACAACGTAGATTCGAGGGGTTCATCATAAAGTAGCAAACGCGAATATGGATTAATCAAATGTATTTAAAAAATTCGGCCATGGTATGCTAATTCACAAACGAAAACTTCAAGTGATCAGGAAACTTCAAGGTATGTAGGGTGGGAGGTCAGCACTTAGCACTGTTATTTAAAAATTAAAAATAACTAATAAATGAACTACTCTCCTCACTTTTTCTGTAATCTTTATTTAAAAAAAATATACCTCACACTAGGAATTTCTCCTACATCATGGTCACAAACATTAAAACTTGGGAATTTAAACCATGACACGCAGCGTATTAGCCAATATCTCAATTACAGCGCCAGCGTCAACTTGCTGGACAAAGGCCTTTTAATACAAACTGTGATGGAACTAAATACAGACTGACTTTGGGTATGGGTTGTAATTTATCAAGCCAAATGTCAAACCTTCAACAGGTATATTTTACAACTAGGTTTAGTAGATGGCTTTAAATGAAGTACAACACAAACCTTCAACAGGTATATTTTACAACTTGGTTTAGTAGATGGCTTTAAATGAAGTACAACACACAAATGGTCATAGACCACAGCAGCAAATTTTAATAATAAAATAATTACCTTCTCCAGGTGGTCTTCCAGACCTGGTAACTGCACTATAACTATGCTCAACTAACACACGGTTTGATGAAGGGTGTTTAGATAAACCTGGAATTAAAAAAAAACATGATTATTTAATAAATAAAAATAAATATCTTGGGACATCTCACACATGGCCATTTGATCTCAAGCTAAGCAGAGCTTGTGTTATGGTAACCAGACAATTGATATACATACTTATATAATTTATAAATACATACATATTATAGATAAATTACACCCAGACACAGAACAAACAATTATGCTCATCACACAAAGTCTGTCCTAGGTGGGAATCAAACCCACGACCTCCGGCTTTGCAGTCAGGGTCACTAACCACTAAACCAACAGGCCCGTCTATTAAAAAAAGACTGCTGATTCCCAAGTGTGGAAAGAGAATTTTCGAAAATCTTTGAATGCAGTTTTGTTTCTTTATAAAAATATAAAGGAATGTTTCTGTTTCTTCTTCTAATCTGTCATAACAATTTAAGGTAGTTTTCTTCTAGGGCATAACAATACATTACAATTATGATAAATGATAACAAACAACAAAAAATATCATACATTTTCACAATAATAGCCTGCTTTTTTATTGATAATAATAATAACACGCAGGACCCATTGTCTACATGGTTTTTGGCAACCAGTCCACTTAAACTATCCAAAACTATAGGCTCCTTTTCTGTTTTCCATGTGTCATAATAGTTATCCACCCACCGGTGGTTGCGCATGAGTACACTTGCATTACGTATAAAAGGATAATCGTTGGTTTGCAAAGGAGCCTTTGCAAGATAGTTTCAGGCCCCTCATATGCCTTCTAAAGGTCCCCGGGAAAAGCAGAATTATAAAAATATAAGACAAAATTTTACCTGCTGTTGCAGGTCGAGATGTGGAATTTGCAGCAATTTGCAGGTTTTCTATTGATGTTACCTCAAATTGCCCTGAAAATGTATAAAGTTAGAATTATATTTTACATCATTAATTAGAATAAAAACACTACCTCACACTAGGAATTACTCTTGTACCTTGGGTGTATTCTTGGTGAATACACCCAATATACATGAGTAATGTAAACCATCTGTAGGTCTTACAAATATTTGTTCCTCACGGGAATCAAACCCGCGACACCAACTGTGTATCTTTTTAGTCACCATCAACTAACTAACTAATAAACATCATACAACCATTGATCCCTAATATCAATGCATTGTTTTAAAATTCTGGTGAACATTGAGATTTAAATAAATGATATTTTATTCTCTCACTTTTAAAATGATCAAAACATTAATTTTATACAAAGGTAACTTTGGCCTTTCATTAAGAAAAAAATTGAGAAGCCGTATGCAGTACCACCTACCAGGTTAAAGAAAGAAAGAGTAATATTTTATTTGGCACGCCAAAAAGAAGACAGGCTAGATGTAATTTTCGTCTTGACTTAATTTTTAAAATAAAATGTTAAGAAAAGGGGTGACGTGACTTCTAGGGGGAACTGAATAACAGAAACGAGCGCATGCGTTTTGGACTCTTTGTATAAGTCTGTCGGTACGAGAAAGCAAGCGCGGGCCGTAAACAGTCTCAGCGTAATTCAGTTTAGATAGAACAAGGGTTACAACCAACTGCTCGCGGAGCTTCTCCGACAAGAAAGGTCTCACCGTGTACAGCCGATAAAACAATTTTTAACAGAGTCAGCAACGTGCTTCTCAAATCTAAGGCTGCTGTCCATGCGAAGCCCGAGGTTTCTCGCCTCATCAACTCGCTCCATAGGCTCACCCATAAGAGCCAAACTCAGGCTTGCAGGCAGCTTCTTTAATTGTTATTTCGTACCAAATAACATATACATTGCTTTCACTGGGTTCAATTGTATTTTAAAACCATGTAGGATCAAACCAGTCAAGCCATTTATAAAGAGTTGACAAACACATACAAAGCAAAGTAAGCAAAATAACTTGATTAAAATTTTCACCTGTAATATCTGGTTGTGACATTGTAGGTTGTAATGGTTGGTTAGAGGTTGAAGCTGGTTCCAAGGTTTCTGGAGTTTGCAATTGCCCTGTAATTTATATTTTATAAATAATAAACATTTGCTATGTTATGTTAACATATATGTATATTATATTTGATATATTCAACAATTAAATAGGTACTCTGTTACCTACACTATAATATTTTAACATAATTGGCTTGTAACATTACTAAAGCTCAGAATCAGACGTCTTCCCTTTGAGAGGGAATTCAACATTATATTCATTCATTATGACCCTACACATCATTGTAAACAGTTAAAATTACAATTTATTGATTTATGATTGCTACCAAAATAAGAATATCATAGCAAATATTTAAATAAATTTATGTTACAGAATTAAAACAAAGGACTTACCAGGTAAATGAAGCATTGGAACCGCTATTGTATTCAAGCGTTTATATCTGTTTTTGTGACTGTCACTAAAGTGTATATCACAAATTCTCTTTCTTTTGTAATAATCAAAATCAGATGATTTTTCAAGTTTCCCACCAATAAGACTGACCCAAGTCTTAAATTGATCAGGAAATTTATCAGCATTAGGGAACCGATGCAGTGGAAACTCTGGAAGTAATAAAATAGATGTTAATGATATTTTTATGTGGACATTTATTATATTTTGGAAAGTATGTGTATGTCAACACTCAAAGAGGAAATGTCAACTTGGAAAAATATAGTGGTGGGTGGCATAGTCATTACTTTATATTACTAATGTTGATAATCGTTAATAACAGAAACTGTTGATTTGCATCTGAATATGTTATTAAAGTACAAAAAAACATTAAGAACTTACCATTACTGGATGGACAACCAAACATGCAACGTTGAGGCATTGTACTTATGTTATTATTTCTAATAACAAACTAAAAACGTACAAGTGTCTCTATCACGTAACTATTTCGAAGTGAATTCTCGACCTCGACAGTAAGGTGGAGGAGCAGAGGGCTCGACTCACAAATTACTGGAGGGAGGGTGGTTTTCACAGCGAAAAATACACAAAATGGAGCAAAGAACTACGAACGTGCGCACTCGCAAGAAGTAGCCGCCATGTTGTGCAATTTTATGGTATAAGTGGTGTGGCAACTGATGCTTGGCACAGTGTTATAAATTAAAATATTTATATGTATGATATATTTATTTATTAGGTTTACTAAGTAAATTCAAGTTTTTTCTTAAATATAATGCTTTATTAAACATACTTTAAATACATAAAATATGTTAGGAAAAAACTAATTTACGAATGCAGCGCCATCTGTAAAACTTTTGAGTACTAATGATAATTTTAGTTGTGGTAGCCAACTATAAGATGGAGCTACTATCTTTTAGAGCTGTCATTTGTTAGGCACTGTCCCCCCCCTGATCAGCCCTTACGCGCGCTTCCCGTGTCATATGTGTATGCGCCCGCGCCCTTACTCTAGTAATTAGTAATTACGTGTTTGTCAGACTTTCTAATCTCGGTGTTCTACCAAGTATCGCGTACCTATGTACTTACCAAAATAAACGTCAGTGGAATACAAGTGTGTGTCTCATTTCACGAACGTTATACTGGCTCCCAACGTATTGGCCGATCGATATTCTAGACTGTTCGATACACGTGCACGGGATTTTAGTGGAAAACAATCATGCCGCCGCGTAAAGTTCCTAATAACGATTCCAGTTCGGATGATGAACCTGTGGCTGTGACGGAGACACCTGCAGCTCCAGTGCTTATGTCGGAAACTCAGCTATCGTCGCTCCTGGCCGCCTTCTCTTCGGTGCAGGCCGAGGCGAACCGGAAGCTCGTCGAGTCTCTGCTGACATCGCACTCAGGGACGCCGCCTAGTGTGACCTCCGGCGCCACACCGTCATCGTATTCTGGGAATCTCGTCAAATGCACCTCGCGCTTCGATGGGTCGTCGGAGTACCCGGAGACGGTCGAGGCATTTATAGACGCCGTCGAGATGTTTATGGATTGTGCTTCGGTCAGCGACGAGATGGCACTTCGTGGACTCCCCATGTTACTTCATGGCCAAGCAGCAGTTTGGTGGCGTGGCATCCGTCATGAAGTTACGTCATGGTCAGAGGCTGTCAAGCGCCTGCGTTCGATGTATGGTATACCACGGCCACCGTACAAACTGTAGAGAGATGTTTTCGCTGCCGAGCAAGGGTTGGAACGCGCCGACGTTTTTATCGTAAGAGTACGATCTCTGTTGTCGAAACTACCTTATCAATTACCAGAGGAAGCGAGACTAGATATGATTTATGGTCTACTTCACAAGAGAATCAGGAAGCGGTTACCAAGAGACGCTGTGAGTGATATTGAATCGCTTATAGTAAAATCTCGCAGCATAGAAGAATCGTTGTCGGAAAATTCGTCGTCGTCGTGTTTACCTACGGGGTCTGCCCGCGCGCTCAGCGAGAGCGCGCATCAACACGTCGCTCCGGGATCGAGTTCTACGCCGCCGCCGCCCGTGCGCGCTGACCGCGCCCCTACTGCGAAGTCCGCGCGTGAACGAGCGCAGTCGCCGCGTAGTGATCAATATGTGAGCAAAAGTGATAACAGTGATAAGAAGTCGTTCTGCGTATATTGTAAAACGCGAGGACACGTACGGGACTCCTGTGATAAGCTAAGCAAACGTTCTCCTACTAGCTCCGGTACATCTTGCTATAATTGTGGTGAAAAAGGCCACATTAGAGTTAATTGTCCTAAAGGTAAACAAAATAGTATTGGAGATAGTAAGCCAGACGTTAAGATAGAAAATGTGTTTTCTTCTGTGTATGTAGATAGTAAGAAATTATGCTCGGAGTTTGTTAACGATAATAATAATAAGCAGGGGCGGCCTATCGTCCGCGTGTGTGTGGAGGGATATCAGGGTACCGCGTTGTTAGATACCGCCGCGCGTCGTAGTATTGCGAGTTATTCACTTTATTCCTTACTGAAACGTATTGGTTCAGACTTTCGCGCCGAAACGATGTCGTTCAAGCTTGCGGATGGTATTGTTAGGAATAGTGATGTGCTATTGACGATAGTTAATGTGCAACTTGCTTCATTATCGATACCTATTGAGTTCCTTATTTTACCTGATGCTGTTAACAACGATACTCTGTTAGGCATTGACTTTATTACCAAAGCTAAGATGGTTATAGATTTTTCCAATTGGACTTGGCGTACAATGGACCAGCCTCGGACACTTCACACTTTGTCATGGGAATCTGAACGCGAGTCGATTCAGTGTGCTTCCGTGAACGTACTGAGGACTGACGAGGGCGCTATGCTATCAGAGTCGGAGAGGTCAACGTTGGAGAATCTTTTATGTGAGTACTCTGATATTTTCGATGTAGTCGGAGAGCCTACACCATTTGCGGAACACCACATAGATACCGGCGACCACCCGCCCATTGCTTTGCCCCCGTATCGCGTTACGCCTGCCAAGAAGCAAATTGTGCGCGCCGAGTTAGACAAGATGTTAACTGAGGACGTGATCGAGGAGTGTGAGTCTGCCTGGTCAGCACCGTGCGTCTTGGTGCCGAAACGTAACGGTACGTATAGGTTTTGTGTCGATTATCGAAAGTTGAACGCGGTCACTAAGACAGATGCATACCCCATGCCGCGTATTGACGAGCTGTTACAGTCGACCAAGAAGGGTTGTGTAATGAGCTCTCTAGATCTTCGCAGTGGGTGCTGGCAGGTAAGTACCGCTGATCGCGACAAGACGGCCTTCGTCACGCCTTTCGGTACATTTAGGTTCAAACGCATGCCGTTTGGCCTTAAGAATTCACCAGCGACGTTTCGAAGGCTCATAGACTGTTTCAGATCAGGGTCTACACTTGGCGGTAAGACTATTCTAGGATATTTGGATGACCTGTTGGTTATTTCGGAGGACCTGGAGTCCCATCTAGCAGATCTGCGTGCGGTATTCGAGCGTCTCCGTATGTTCAAGCTTGGAGCAAACCGAGAAAAGTGTGTGTTTGCCAGAGACCGGCTCAAATACCTTGGCCACGTAATATCTTATAATGGTATATCTCCAGACGAAGAGAAGGTAAGCGCTGTTTTAGAGATGAAGGAACCGACAACTCTCCAGCAACTTCGCACCTTCCTCCAAACATGCTCATGGTTCCGAAAGTTTATCCCAGAGTTCGCCAAAGTTGCTGAACCACTTACACGTCTGACTAAGAAGTCACAGACTTGGAAATGGGGTAAGGATCAAGCTAACGCTTTTAAACAGCTTAAGGCTCTTTTAGCTTCACCCCCCATTTGACCCAGCCAGACTACTCAAACTCTTTCATTCTTAGAACGGACGCCAGTGATTTTGCTTTGGGTGCAGCCTTACTCCAGGGGGAGACACCACAAGATGAACACCCCATCGAGTACGCTAGCCGTCTCCTCACACCAGCAGAACGGAATTACTCCACCACAGAGAGGGAGACATTAGCCGTTGTCTGGGCAGTGGAGAGATTCCGCGGCTACATTGATGGTCATTAGGTATGTGTCAGGAGTGATCATCAACCCCTAAAGTGGCTGTTTACGCTTAAATCACCTACGGCTCAAATCAAATCAAATCAAAATCAAAAACGTTTATTTCAAATAGACCAGTTACAGGCACTTTTGAATTGTCAAAATGTCGGTCAGTCAAACAAACAAGTGAAGCTAAGTTGCACGTTCCAAGGAGTAGATCTCTATGGAGAAGAACGTGCAAGAAACTCCATGGACACTCTTTTAAATCATATGTGTTACATATAATGTTTGGTTACATATTTCTTGTTGCTTCTATTATGTGAGCACAATGTAGATAATAATAAAAAAATATTAAAAGATAGGAACTGAATTAAGCCACTGGCAGCTAAGAGATGACCAGTCTCATCTGACGGCACCCGTTCACGAGCATGACGCGTGCATCAACCCCACTCAGCTCAACCATTTTGAAGGGAACCGAATGACCCAATAACACGCGCCACCAACAGCGAAACATTTGAGTGAGCATGACAAACTCTCAACTGCCATGCTCGCAATGTCAAAATATTATCTTAATATTTTAAATATTTTCTTGCACTTTAATTTTAATATCTCAGTTACAAAGTCAGTGATGTTTTCCTTTCTTACTTTCAAACTATTACCTATAAACACTGTTACATCAGTATTACGATTATACGTTTTTCTAGAACTAATTCCATAATTTGCATATAGGTTGACCCGGGTAAACAATAATTTTGAGTAGAATGACTCAGTTTGTTATGTATTAATTTTCCTAGACCTCTTCCCATACTATCTGAAAACATAACTGAAGAATTACAATCCTGACTAGTACAGGATGGAAAATTACCAGACTCAGACTGGACAATGTGACTTAAATCCTGCCCAAAGTCAGTTAAAGTTGTCCAGTAACACAGTCCTGAAAAAAGCTCTCAGCCTGGGACGAGTCCACCGTTGCCCCAGGCTGGCCAGCATCATGATCTGAGACTGTCCGACACGTGCACCGACTCTTAACCAACTCATTTGCAGCTAGAATGTGTTCTTTAATTTGATTTTGCGATTGTACATACTTACTGTAAAGAGAACTGAGTGAATTTTCAAGGACTTTCATTTCTGACTGTAATTGCTGTGTATCTATTTCATAAATCTTCTTGCTGTCCTCTAATTTAATCTGATAATTGTTTAATTTATTAATTAAGTCAACACGTTCTTTCCTGAGTGGAATATATTTGGAAAAGTGTTTATGTTGTTTTTTAAATTGGTGGCATTTTTTAATTATTTTATTAATCTTTGCATATTTTTTTAATTTATTATGACTAACTTTTAAACTAACATTGTGATTCAATAAGGAATCCTCAGTTAAGTCGATAGTAAGCATGGGATGGAGGTTACCATTAGAGCCTAATAAATCATTATATAAATGGTTAGTTTCCCTAGCCTGAGTACTCTCTTTTTCTTTTTGCAATTTAAGAATTTTACTGTTAGCATAATTTAACTCATCCTGGAGATCCCTAACTTTGCATAAAGGAGGCTTATGAGGAGGCTCATATAAATTACTACAGTCCCCAAAACCATCCGTGATCACCCGCAGTTTGTCACGCTCATCCACAACATCTTGAAATTGCTGGGCTTGGTCTACAAGCTCCCGTTTAAGGCTTGTGTTTTTAAAAATAATGTTCTTGATTTCAGTCTCACTTTCCTCCCTCTCCACCAACAATTGTTCACACTGTTGTTTTGATTCCTTAAGTTCTTGGAGGGCCGTTCGCAATTTCAGCTCCATATCCTGTGCAGTAGCCCTACGGGTCATCATTGGCATGGTTTCAGGATTAGTGACTGAAAAATTGAAACGAAGAAACGGTAAGAATCAAAGTTTAGACAAAGTAAACAAAGAAGGAAAGGAAGAGAATTAAATAAATCTCAGCAGTTTTACTTCCCAGGTATGAGGAAGTATATTACCGACTACCTCAAGACCTGTACGGAGTGTCAGCGGTACAAGTCCTCAAACCTGAAGCCACCTGGCTTACTCCAGACTCCGGTACCCGCTCAGAGATTCGAGATCATTGCCGTAGATCTCTTCGGACCGTTACCCAAAGGTTCTCAGGGCGAAAGGTGGGTGTTAATCGTAGAGGATACCGCCACCAAGTGGGTGGAACTTTTTGCTCTCACCGAGGCCACAGCCGAGATCTGTGCGAAAACCTTAGTGGGTGAGATTTTTATGAGGTATGGACTCCCCAGGCGTATGATCTCAGACAACGGAGTTCAATTCGTCGCTGATGTCATGCAGAAGGCGCTGTTTGTCTTAGGGGTGAAACAGAATCTGATACCGTTATATCATCCCGAGGCCAACCCGGTCGAGCCCAAGAATCGGGCCTTGAAGGCTCACCTTGCTATTCTTGTAGAGGGCAATCACAAGCAGTGGCCTGAGGTTTTGCCGTTCGTCCGATTTGCTCTAAATAGCTCATTTACCATCTCCACCGGGTCCACTCCAGCTTATTTGACATTTGGTCGCGAGCTTCGTTCTCCTCTCTCTGTTCAGGCTGACTTACGAGCAGTCATCGAATCTGAGAATTTAGTCCCTCAGATCACACCGTACCTCTTGAAGCTTGTCGATTCTCTCTCTCAAGCTAAAGAGAATATTGAGCATCAGCAGGATCTTCACAAGCACCAAGCTGATTGTAACCGCCGTACTTCGGATTCTTTCATACAAGGGGATCTTGTGCTAATGAAGACCCATGTCTTAAGTAATGCTTCCAAAGGTGTTACTTCTAAGTTTATTCCGAAACAGGATGGTCCGTATGTAGTCTCCAGAAAGATGAGTCCTACTACATATGTTCTTACCTCGCAGAAGACTGGTGCAGTTGTGGGTAAGTATCACATATCGGATCTGCGTAGATACCATGACAGAGGTGGTGAGTGTCCGGAGCCTATTGTTCCGAAACGCCGCAGAGGTCGCCCTCGGAAAGTCCAATCGTAGGTTCGCTATTTAGTTAGGAGTTTGACCAATGAGGCTTCCCCTCTTGGTCAAAAGGGGGAGAGTATAATGAGTCCCTGAGTACGGTCCTGTTAGAAGTACGTCCCTGGTGCCCCTCTCACCCCGTCGTTCGATACCCCGCAACCCCTTCCCCGCGCGCGCATCCCCAGTCGGCGATCAGCCCTTACGCGCGCTTCCCGTGTCATATGTGTATGCGCCCGCGCCCTTACTCTAGTAATTAGTAATTACGTGTTTGTCAGACTTTCTAATCTCGGTGTTCTACCAAGTATCGCGTACCTATGTACTTACCAAAATAAACGTCAGTGGAATACAAATGTGTGTCTCATTTCACGAACGTTATAACCTTTTTTTTTAAAACATATCTCACCAAGACGGAGGCACCTACATTATATTGATATATTCACAGTCAACCACGTCCGCTTCTCTACTTGGTCCTGGAACAGGACTTGGACTGTGTTGCACAAGATTCATATTTTTGAAATCTTTGGAAACAGGTGTGTCGTTTTCTTAAGCATCTTTTAACGTCACGGTCTTCTCTGATGTGTTGTATGTAAAAGGGTTTGCTGATACTGGAGACAGGTCCTCTTAACGAAATGGGGACTTATCAGTTCCTTGGATGATATCACTAACATTTAAGATGTCTGAGTCACTGTGAACGCTTATTTCAATGTCACCATCCAAGGAAGAGGTTTCACTAGGCGGTCGCCATTTTTTCTTTCATTACTTTTTTTAGGAATTGTATGTTCCGTCGTTGCATTTTCAGATAGTAGTTGAGTATTTTCATGCATTGTTGAAACTTCTAGACCTTTTTCTGTTGCTGTTTGTTTTTCTTTGCCCTTACCCTTACCTTTGCTGCTATTTTTTTTTTGTTCTTGTAATTCGCAGGATGGCTGAGTAAAATTTTCTGTTATCGGTACAATAGTGTTGGATATTGGTGCCACAAGTCGTGTTTTTTTCCCTTTTCCTTTACCCTTCTCTTTGTTGCTCCGGTCTCCATTGTTTAAATCACCTGATGCGATGCTTTGGCCGGCAGGAACATTGCATCGTTTCTTCCGGGTATTTTATGTTTCCCTGGTACAACCCCTCATTTCCTGTAACATTTCTATAATTACACCAGAGGCCCTGCTTTCTATATTATCCACATCCGATTGCCCAGGAAGTCTTTCTTTCGGTCTATTTCTATCGACAGGCAGCAGGCCGCATTTGGCAAAACCAGACTTAAGATTTCGTGAAGCAGCATCCTCTGCATGCAGCATTATTAATAATTCACTTGATAGGCCAGGAAAGCTATTTTTAGCAAGCGTTTTGCATTTACGGCCTTCACCTTTTTTCCAATTAGTTAATATAATTCGCCAATAATGCTTCAAAGGAGCGAAAAGGGCAACATCAAGAGGCTGCAGAATGTGTGTGGCCTTTGGTGGTAAGCACACAAAAGCTGTATTGAATTTTTCACAATCTTCCAATACTTTAGACGATAGATTATCCCCTATAAGCACAAACTTTTTTCCCTCTTTGGTTTTTACATATGTAATGATGATTGTCTGGAACCAATTCTCAAAACATAGCGAATCAAACCATCCGCTTTTGGTTTATTGTATCTTGTGTGTTCTGGACCTCCTAAGACCCACGTGTCGTACAAATGCTCTGCTTTATATACAACATATACTGGTAAAAATAGTCCTGATGCTGTACCAGAAAACATCAGACTCACAGACGATTTAGAATTGTTAATGACCCTCTCAGGGTACTTTTTTCCTCGCTTAAAAATGTACTTTTTGGATCCAGGGTCGTCTGTCAGGTTAGTCTCGTCGTAATTTATTACACAGTCGGGTGTAACATCTTCCAAATTTTGTTCATAATGGTCGAAAAATGCATCAATCACCTCTGAGCTTAAGGTTGCCCTGTCCGAGGATATATTTGCAGCACACCTGTTAGAAATTTTTCTTTATGCCTTTGTAAAAAACAAGCCGCCCAATCCCGTCCTGGTAAATTGTCTTTCAAACTATAGACAGTCCTTCCAATTCTATGTAAATATTTTTGGGCGAAGTCTCTCAAATTCATTTGATCTAAGGGGAATCCCCAGTCTCCCATATGCTTAATATAATCGATGAACGTTTTTTCTTCCAACTCTGAAAATAATGTAGGGTGCCCTGGTCTTGAGTAGAGTAAGTTTTTATCTTTTAAATGACGATTAATTGTACTTTTGGGGACGCAATATCTATGTTCCGCTTCTCTGGTGGACAATTTTTTAGATTTAACGTCTGATACAGCCTTGTCCAAATCATCTTGAGTATAAGAGAAGTACGGCATGAAACGTTTACCATTTCTCAAGTTGCTATATGTTCTTGTATATTTACGAACCATTATACAAATGTGTTTTATCTGAAAACCACAAAAAACCTTACAAATGTATAATGATAAATATAATAATAATTAAAAATAGGTTGTCTACAAATGCACGAAAGTGAGGGGGCTATTTAGGACACTGTCCCAAAAAGCCCCGCATCGATGTCCCAAAAAGCCCCAAACACATTTTCAATAACAAATCAAAAACTATAAGCATAACAAAATTATAAATCAGCAAGGAAACATCGTAATACTTTATATAATCGTAATTTTAAAACATCCACTCTCTTACCAGCCAGATTTCGTACTGCGGAAGAAGTTTTACACCTAAATTTTTGAGTAAAAAACAGTCTCTGACTCTTTCAATAAAATTTGTAACTAAACCACTGACCTCTATTAAAATACGCTGGACTGGCTATCCCATACAAAATGACAGCTATTTGCTGTGCCGATTCAAAGCGCCCCCAGTGACAGACGTGAGAGTTCTGAGAACTAATAAGATTGCAAATGGCCGTTGTTTGTTGATTTTACGCTAAGTGTCTCTGCGGAATAAAAAGTTTTCTAAAGTGTTTACTGTGATTGTGATATAAATTAAAGTGTTATAATACTGACAGTGATTGTATCATAGCTTGTATTGTTCGTCCAACATGAAATCGTGCGTATATTGTAAAACACGATACGAAAAGGGCAGTGGTGTCACTTTTCACAAGTAAGTGAATCTAAAACATAAAAACTTATTAGAAAACCGCTTAAAACAGTGTATTCTTTCAATAATAAACGTAAACTATTCGAGTTTACGGGATTTTACGAACATTTTTATAACCAATAACTTTTGTTAGGGATGTCAAAATTCATATCGATAATTTCGTAATATTATGATGTAAAACATCATAATATCATACTCATCAAAGTCATGCTCATCATTGTTAAAATAATGATACGCACATTATAATGATCTCTAATAATAGCAAGACACTTCAAGGTTTATTATTATTAGAGTCAATAACAAATAATTTAACACTTATGATTCATAATTCTCATTAAGTGTTCTATGTAATTATAGATATATGTATAATATTATTTATAATTTTTTACCCATACCTACTATAATGTTTCCTATAATTACAGGTTCCCTTCTGATTACACTCTCAAACTTTGGTTAAAAAATATGAAGGTTGTCAACTGGACTCCGACAATGTATCATTATCTGTGTTCTAAACACTTCACGGAAGCCTGTTTCTTAAAACATCAGTCACGGACTACGTTGAAAAAATGCAGTATCCCCACAATATTTCTTGGTAAGTGTACATTCGTATTCCTAAAATGTAAATACTTTGTTGGTATCTAAGAAATATTATTGATATATAAATAAAAAAACATTTATGTTTTTCACAGAAACTAATTCGTCCTTGTTACTTTGCACACAGAAACTAATTCGTACTTGCAAATATATTGAAGTTAATCCAAAAGAAATGTTGCCATGTGAAGCCCTTGCAGGTAAGTTATTTTAAAAAAAAACAAAATTTAAAAAATACTGAACATGGCTTACTGAAGTACTAAGTTGGCGACTAACAGTGGAAAAATACTAATACTAAACTATGTTTAACTTTGTACCCTTGTGTAATTTCCTTTTTTTAAATATACGTGTTCATACCTTTGCGTACCGGAAGACGTACCGTTGAAAGGCCTCCCACAAGGTGGACCAATGACCTGGTGAGAGTCGCGAGAATCGGATGTGGCGACGCTTGGGGGAGGCTTATGTCCAACAGTGGACGTCTTTCGGCTGAAATGATGATGACATACCTTTCTCATTATTTTCAATGGTATTTTCACTATCTAATCATCCTTCTTTGAATAATATAAGTAATGAAATATAATTTCTTGTTACAGTTCCAAGCACAAGTTACAATACAAGCTACTGTAGTACACCAAAGACATCTAGAACTTTGGCGGAAATTCTTTCTAGTGTAAAATTAGATCACCGCTACGAGAACACCCCAAAATCGTCTAAAGTTAAATTGGAAAGGGTCAAAAGAGCCTTGAAAATGTCACAAGCCCGAATTAAAGTATTGTCTCAAAATGTGAAACGTATGAAAATTAACGTGTCTACTTTAAGATCTGTAATTGCTGATTTAAAAAAAAGGAAACTGGTATATGATGATTGTGTATATATGTTAAATCAGTACGACGATTTTAAACCACAACTTTTAAAAAGAATGACCAAAAATATAAAACGTGCTAAGTATGCGCCAAAATTGAGATCTTTTGCCATTACTCTACATTTTTATTCGCCAAAAGCATATGCATATGTGCGTAATAAATTTAATTTGGCTTTGCCGCATCCTCGTGTGATACGCTCATGGTATAGTTCCATTGATGCCAATCCAGGTTTCTCTGTCGAAAGTTTCAATGCTTTGCGACTTAAAAGTGAACTAGCAAAACAAAAAGGGGAAAAACTTATATGTGCATTAATAATTGACGAAATGAGCTTAAAAAAAAGTTGCACTCGCAGTCGTGACGGAGTAACTCGTGGCCACATCGATTTGGGTATAGATTCTGAAAGTAACGATTTACCTGAATGTAAAGATGCGTTGGTATTTATGGTCGTGCCTTTAAATAGTTATTGGAAATTGCCCATAGCTTACTTTTTTATTAATAGTTTGACTTCAGAAACCAAAAGTGCTCTAATTAAACAGGCCTTAATTCGGTTGCATGACGTATCTGTGGAGATATGCTCCTTAACTTTAGATGGGCCACCTGAACATTTTTCTGCAGTAGCTAAATTAGGGGCAGAGCTTCAAATAGGAACAGCAGCAAAACCATATTTCTGTCATCCCATAAATAAAGAACACAAAGTGCATGTTATTTTTGACCCATGTCATATGTTAAAAAACATAAGAAATTGTTTGGGTGATCTAAAAGTTTTAAAAGATGACAGAGGTGATTTAATTAAATGGGTATATGTCGAGAATTTGGCAAAATTGCAAGAAGCTGAAGGCCTAAGATTAGGAAACAAATTGAAAAACTTGCACATAAATTATAAAAAAATGATTATGAAAGTTTACCTTGCAGCTCAAACTCTCAGTAGCAGTGTAGCAGACGCGATTGAGTTTTGTGACAAAATTTTAAATCTCCCTGAGTTTAGTGGTTCCGCAGCTACGGTCAGGTTCATAAGAGCCGTAGATAGAATCTTTGATTTTTTAAATGTACGGAATCCTTGGGGTCGAGGATTTAAAAGTCCTTTACGAGTAAATAATGAAAACAGGTGGAGGACAAAAGTTCTTGACGAAATTAGGTATCTGAGTCAAATCAAACTGATGGATAATACTTTGGCAGTTAAATCCCGTCGTAAGGCGGGTTTTTTAGGATTCTACAACGCAGTAATTTCTGTTATGAATATATTTGATATTTATGTGAAGTCAGACAGACCTGAATTAAAGTATCTTCTAACATATAAGATGAGCCAGGATCATCTAGAATTGTTTTTTTGTGCCATTCGTAGCCGTGGGGGTTGGTGCCCAAACCCAACAGCTGCACAATTTGTCAATGCATATAAACAGTTGTTAATCCATCACGAAATAAAAACTTCCACCGGCAATGTTCAGGGCAATAATGTATCAATATTAACTACTTCTAGTGCAAAGCGTGCTAAAATAAATAAATTTAATGTTGATGATTTTACCAATGCTGAAAATATGCGTATTACGAAGAAATACCGCCTTGACGACGATGACCCATCCTCGTTACAAAGCGAGTTAAGTGAATTTTTAAATGTATCTTGGGCAATACCTGACTCTAATATTAATGAGACTTCCAAACAATGCATTGGCTATATTGCAGGCTTTGTAATTCGATCGATTCGAAAAAAAATTAAATGTGATGAATGTTTAATGGCCTGTGAAGCTGTACCACAAGATGCAGTGTCAAATAGGAGAAATGGGGTAGCGCTTATTATCCAAAAGCAGAGAGGTGGGTTAACTGTGCCCTCTGTGAGTGTAGTAAATATTTGTTTTATGGTGGAATCATTATTCCGACAAGCTTGTAAACATAATAACAATAAACCACCTATAGAGTTGAATTTTCCTGCAGTACTAACTGCAAAGGTAATAAGGAACCTCTTAACAAAAATAAATGAACTGTTTCCTGAGCTAGAAGATCATTTGAGAGAAAGTTACATCTCAGACAATTTTCACAGTCATTTAAATATTCTTTTAAAAGAAATAATAACAAAATATATAGACATCCGTTTGTTCGCAGAAACAAAAAAATATTCTTTATTAATTACTGGAGAGAAGGTTAGACATTTTTTGACTCGGCAAATAATATGGGCTCGACAGTAATTTTTAATTTAATAAAATATGTGATTTGAGAATGCTTTTTTTATTTCCCTGTCCCCCTCCCCTGCGGTAATTAAGTTGTTACAAGTTAATTACCGTAATTACAGACCTAATAGAAAGTTATTGTGTCTCCTATCACATGGCAACATGCGGTATCT
This sequence comes from Orthosia gracilis, assembly GCA_947562075.1. NCBI lineage: Eukaryota > Metazoa > Arthropoda > Insecta > Lepidoptera > Noctuidae > Orthosia > Orthosia gracilis. The sequence goes on along the minus strand of OX387264.1, from coordinate 14,000,812 downwards.
GACTAGTAATAATATCTTATTGTGCACTCTTTATAGGAAGGGATTATCTTATTAATTTCTATTTCTATCTTAGTAATTTACTATTTTACAGAATTTTATTATTTATTGATCCTATAGTGAACTGTTATCCGATTAAGGAGAATAAGGAAGGAAGGGGTCAACCGGACATATGATACTTATTTTTACAGTTCATAAACAGTACTAGATACTGCTATTTCAAGTTATATTTTCTACGTAAAATATCTGCTTATTACGACTATCTATAGTTCATTAGTTTAGTTAGGTACTCAACTAGTGCAGACATGTCTTTTTATCTGTGTTTTAGTAACATTTAACAAAATATATGCCTATATTACTTGTTTTAAATCAATTATCCACAATTTTAGTAAATCTTAACATATTATGTTATAAAACGTATTTCACGTTTTTAAAAACATATTACGTATAAACGACAACACGAATGTTACATGCTAATAATTACCTAAACCAATTTAATTTATAGGAAATCTGTAACAATAGCGTTGGTAATATTTCTATCATTGTGGTCGATATCAGAAAAGTTTTTATCGATAACAAACCTTTTGTTATACATCACTAGTATTAGTTCCATTCCCCCACACAGCTGCTGTCAGCGCCAAAATGGCGATTTTCAAATAGGCACATGAAATTGATAGCGATAGCCAGTCCAGCGTATTTTAATAGAGGTCAGTGAACTAAACTGTGAAAAAGACTGACACTGACAGTTGACAATTTGTTTTTTTTTTTTTTTTTTTAATTTTATGGCCTGGTTGCTAAGACCTTTAAGCCAAGTCTTTTAGATGGGTAACACTTTAACACAATAGAGTATGAACTGCACTGTACTTGTTAAATTTTTTGAATTGTACTTTTAACGTATTTGTAAAGCGGCATAAAACAGTTCAAGTCTTTTAATAAATTTTTAAGCGGCGGCGGGCGGGAAGAACTATCACTTAAGTTTAGCACATCACTAAGATCACTGGCTAACATTAGCCTGTCAATCAAAAATTTCTGACAACTGAAGAATAGATGTTCCATGTCTGCGTCTTTTTCTTCACAATATGTACAAGTACTGGTTTGAATTATGCCAAGTCTTGCAAGGTGTGATGGCACAGTGTTGTGGCCAAATCGCAGTCTATTAATTGTGGTTATAAAGTCACGGCTGGCATCTTTAAGTCGATCGTACCAAGGTCTAACTGGTAAGCTCTCTTGAATGCTTCCATACCATCTTCCTTTTGTCTCCTGGTCTTTCTTCCACATGTCTATCCACAGATTCTTAATATTTTCATTTATAGAATACAGATAATCAGTCATAGGCACATATATTGTATTTGTAAGGTCAAGAGCATTAACACCCTCAAATGCAGCTCTATCAGCTATTTCATTGCCAACAATACCTTTAAGAGATGGCACCCACATAAAAGAAATTTCTATGCCCCTGAGCGAATGTCGATGAATTTGTTCTTTTATAATGTACAAAATAAAATTAGATTTAAAATTTATTTTGAGGTTAGATAAACCTTTAACCAAACTTAAAGAGTCAGTGACAATTAAAAAGTATTTACAATTATTTACATTTTCAATTCGCCTCAGAGCTTGAAAAACTGCATAAGCCTCTGCAGTGAATATCGAACACACATCGTGCAGAACAAAACTCTGAGTAAACTTGATCTGTGAATCATACACAGCACAGCGCACATAACCATCTCCTTTACTGCCATTAGTGTTAAATGTATAAAATTCATTATTTGCTGAAAGAAAGTTTAGCATGTCAAAATTATTGTCAACTGTACTTTGTATTACGGTAATGGGATGTATAATGCTTTGATATGAAAAAGTATAACAGGGCCAAGGGCACTGCTTTTTAATCTTAGAACAATTATTCTCAATTTCCAAGAAAATATTGAGCAGCATTGGGGAGTGACCAATAAGGAGAGAATTACCAGTAGCTAAAGGTCCAGAAGTACTGATTCTATGAGGTATAATTTTGTTGATAATTTGTGTGTTATTTGAGTACAGCAATTTCAAACAATATCTCTCTGTAAGAAGGAGACGTCTCAAAATCAAAGGCATAATTTTAGTTTCAACTTCCATGGCCCTAATGGGAGTTGAGCACATAGCACCAGAAATGATTCTCAGAGCTCTATTCTGCAAAATGTCTAATTTATGGGCATGAGCACTGTTTATATAAGCTATGGCACTATAGTCAAAATGGCTCCTTACTATTGCTTTATACAAAATAGATAATGTTTTGGGGTCTGCTCCCCAGGAAACTCCAGCAAGGCATCTAATTATATTCAATCCTTTTAAAGCATTTTTTGAAATATGTTTAATATGCTCTTCAAAAGTAATTTTTTGATCAATGATAACTCCCAAAAATTTCTTTGAACAAACTCTACTAATTGTTTCTCCACCATATACAATATCGCAGGTTGGATAATCTTTGCCAAAAATCATAAAACTACTTTTGGATGCATTAATTTTAAGATGTAGTTTACCATTATAATAGTTAGATAATTGATTTAAAGCACTATTAACTTTATCAATGGCTATTTGCAAATTTTGGTTACTGCTATATAAAACTATGTCATCAGCAAATTGCAAGATATTTACATTACTTGTATCTACATATTTACATATTTCGCTTGTATACAAATTGTACAATAAAGGCGACAATGTAGCACCTTGCATGGTGCCTTTTGATGCTATTTTTGGCCCATGTAGTATATTATTATGCTTAACATAAACAGTTCTGTTACTTAAAAACTCATAAAGCCATTTACATAAATGACCAGGGATATTTATATCAGATAAAATTTCAACCAGTATTCTGGGATCAACATTATCAAAAGCACCTTGTACATCTAAAAATACACATGCAGTGTTTGAAAGTAAATTATTTGCCCTTTTCAGGTCCGAGATCAAAGATAAAAAGCTGTCAACGCAACTACGCCCACGACGAAAGCCATGCTGCACATGAGGGATTATACCATTCGCCTCCACATACCAATCCAACCGTGCCTTAACCATGTTTTCAAATATTTTGCCAAGACATGATGATAGAGATATTGGTCTATAAGAATTTACATTATCTGGTGATTTATCAGGTTTGAGTATAGGAATAACACACTGTGTTTTCCAAGAGTCTGGTATCAACTTTTTATTCCAAAGAGAATTGAGAATATTTAAAAAAACTTTTTGAACAGACTCATGCAAATTTTTTATCACAACATACGGAAAGTCATCTAGGCCTGGGCTTGTATTACGTCTGGACTGTAGACTTAAAATGTATTCTGTCCATGAGAAAGGTTCCAATAAAAATTTTGAATTTTGATTATTGTTATTTTTTCCAAAATAAGTGTTTAAATTATTAGATTCTATTAGGTTACTGTTATCTGAAAGTTTATCTAAAAATGAAGGTATAAACTCATCTCTGTATGATTTATTTACAGTTTTAATTCCTTTAAACCTTTTAATAAGATTCCAAATTTTACTGATAGGAGTAGTCCTATTAAAATTTTCACATAAATTATTCCAGCCTGTCTTCTTCTGCTCCGAAATTGTCTTTTTCTTTAAGGCATCTAGCCTTTTATATTTGATGTAATTATCAATATTAGAGCCACTTCTGTACAGTTTTAGGGCATTATATGATGCAACTACAGCCTGCTCACAAATTTCATTCCACCAAGGTGTTGGAGGTCTACTTTTAAAATTATTATGTTTAGTAAACTTCGGAATTACCATCAACTTCAGGGCAGCAAGACGATTACAGAATTCTGCATATGAAGACATAGGATCTGCCTCATCTATCAACATGTCTGCAAATATTGTTTCTGATAATTCATGATACTTAATCCAATCAGCTTTACCATACAAAAACTTATCGACAGGAGGATTAACTTGATATTTGTCAACAGCCAAAGATATTTCCGTTATTGTAGGATAATGATAACTTCCCATAGCATCATCATGCACAGACCACTCGCAAAATGGTGTAATACTCGGACTAGTGAAGCTGACATCAATAGCAGATGGATTACGTGTGGGATTATTAACTGTAGTAAAACTGCCATCATTTAAAATGCACAATTCAGAATCATCTATAACATCATACAAATCCCGACCACGACTCTTAGTCGACAAACAGCCAAACGCAATATGATGAGCGTTAAAATCTCCACTCATAAAAATAGGCTTAGGTAAATCTCTTAATATATTACGCAGCCTATTCATTCTGATTTGCTATGTCTACTGAAGGTATGACATCATTGCTGGCAGCCTGGGAAACAGGCTTGCTATGTACAGATTTATTTACATTACTATTTACATTTTTATGTACAGGTTTAATATTTACAGGTTTATTTACATTTTGAATTGGGTGCTTTGGCATCGGCAGTGGAGGAAATTCAGTATTTTCTGATATCTTAGTCAAGGCAACACTTGCATAAGTAATTTTAGATTTCTTTTCAGTAATTTTTTTAATCTTTATTGGACATATTTTTGCTATTGCTAGATGAGGACCGCTAAAATTGATGCAGCAGATCTCGTTTGGCTTATCACAATCTTTATACAAATGCTCCCCTGAGCAGATCGAACATCGTTGCTTGCCATTACAAATTTTAGCCGAATGGTTAAATTTAAAGCATTTGAAGCATTGCTGCAATGGTGGGATATAATCAAAGACTCTGTTCGAAAACAAGTCATATTGCACATTAAATGGTAATACATTTGATAAAAAAGTAATGCTGACTGTTTGTAGTGGTACTCGCTCTTGACCCACTTTTTTTGTGAATCTTCTGATAGCAATGATTTCATAAATGGAAGATAGCTTTGTGTAGAGTTCCTTGTTCGAAATATTACCTGGTACAAATCTGATTATGCCTGTTTTTTCTATTTGTGCCGCAGGAATATATGCTTTTATTTCATATTTCTCCATAAAAGTTGTATTGTTTATAAAATTGTTTGCTGTATTATATTGTTTGAATGTAACTGCAGTTTTATTAGCATTTACACGCTGAATTGCCACCACACCCTTTACTTCATTGTTGAAAATATGGTTTAAATAAATGGGACTTTTATTGCCCAATCTGTCCTTCTTTCTTTGAATTTAAAGTGTTTGTCTTTCCACAAACACTTTAAATTCAGTATTGGAGGAGTTCTCCGGGTAGAGTCTTTTGTAGTTAGGTTTTAAATATGGTAAATACATAGAGTCAATACGCTCACCGCCGCCGCTACCAGAGTCCAAGCCGCTGGAGGAGCCTCCGTCCTCAGGCCGAGGACGTTTGTTTGAGAAGGGCGGGTTATCCCCGCCCCCCTCGTTACCATCCATTTTCCTGGGTAAACTTATACTACCAGTGTAGTTTTAGTGATCTTTTGGCAACTTTAACTAAAGAAAACTAGGAAAAAACTTTTATAAAAAATTTGAAACCCGCTCTTTTTCAAGTTCCCCAACTAACAATTTGACTTAAACTATCAAAGTGTTGCTAGAGTTTGTAAAATAAATTCTACCATACACCAACCGAAAATTATCGATATTTTTGTTAGAAATTCTGGATCGCCCCAATAACCCCCAAAAACCCAAATAGACCCGTTTTACGGGTAAAACGGGGCTAATCGGGTCATATTTTGACATAATTTAGCTAATATCTTTTTTATATCGCATAAATTGCTATGGTAAAAAATTTATATGGGTCTTGGAGAACCCATTACTTATGCAGATATACGTTTGAAGTAACTACTTACAACAGGAACTGAAAAAAAATAGATGTGACTGACCCAAATATCGCATATTTGGGGCTAATATGGACAGCAATGGAAATGGGATAAGAAATCCATATTATGAGCCAAAACAGTCACTTTAACCAAGTCTATCGATATTTGAGACACAAAATAACTAATACCACATAAAAAAATCCTTTTTTTTTGGGATTGGTAGAATATCCTCTGCTATGTCAAACGTCTGTCGCCAAAAATTATCGTTTAACGCTCTAATGTCAATGTATCCCAGCGCTATTTTGCGCTATGGGCGCGGTGTCAGTAAAACGCCGATTCCTTGAAAGTATTGTATGGGAACCATGTATGAAACTTATGTTGTTAGAATCTCGGTTGGAGTGTACGTAACGGGGCACTGAGAAAAAAACAGAAAAATTTTGATGAATTTTTCAAACATAGTAATACTTACTTTTTAGGGTTTTATCGTATGGAGGACATCAAAAGAAATAACTTTTTCCCGTGTTTTTTTTTGTGAGGTCAATGACCGCTGAGCTAGGAGGCAAAATTTAACTCTCATTGTGAAGGCGTGTGAAAATTTTGAGGAAAAAGCAATGACAGAGACACACCCAAAAATTTCACCCAAAAACAACGCCTAATCAAGCCTTCGGGATCCGGTGGGATGTGGGAGTACTAGGGTGGGGAAACACCGGGGGACGATCTTAAGGTCAATGACATTGACGCCAAGGTCAAGGTCAAATTAAAAAAGACGCAGACACGGAGTACTCTTTGAGGTCAATGACCTATACGCCAAGGTCAGTGACCTTGAACCCGAGGTCAAGGTCATATTAAATTAGACCCTGGCACGTGGTACGCTCGAGGTCAGTGACCTTGACGCCAAGGTCAATGACCTTGACACCAAGGTCAAGGTCAAATTAACAAAGACGCACACACGGGGTACGGTCGAGGTCAGTAACCTTGACGCCAAGGTCAGTGACTTTGACCCCAAGATCAAGGTCAGATAAAAAAAGTCGCAGACACGGGTTACGCTCGAGGTCAGTGACCTTGACGCCAAGGTCAGAGACCTTGGCCCCAAGGTCAAATTAACAAAGACGCAGACACGGGGTACGCTCGTGGTCAGTGACCTTGACCTCAAGGTCATATTCACATATTAATAAAGTATCGTTTTGTGATTTTTACATTGCTTGTCCAGTCACTTAGCGACAAACTTAGGTAGTGTTTAAGAAGCAATGTATTTAACGCAAAAATAGTACAGTCGTTTTGATATTTGAAAACAAAATAACATAGTAGAACCAAGAAATATTTTACGATATGTTGTTTTTCATGAATTTAAAGACAATTATAGAAAAATTAAAAAAACCTTCCATTCTGAGATCCGAAGTGATTGCAGCTATATCTAGCTTGAAAAGCAGGAAGGTCCCCGGACGAGACGAGATCACAGGAGAAATTTTGCAGGCGCTAGGTGATGCTGCTGTCGATATGCTGCACAGGATTTGCAGTAGCGTTTGGGACACAGGTAAATGGCCCATGGACTGGACAAAGTCAATAGTCCTCCCCTTGCACAAAAAGGGATCGACGCGGAAGTGTGGAAACTACCGCACTTTATCACTTATATCACACGCCAGTAAGATTCTCCTCCACATTCTTAACAGCCGAATCCGATACTACCTGGATTGGCAGATCCCACAAGAGCAGGCTGGCTTCGTGAAAGGAAAGGGCACACGGGAGCAGATTCTCAATCTTCGGCAACTCATTGAGAAGGCGTACGAGTTTGATGTACCAGTCATGATGTGCTTCATTGATTACAGCAAGGCCTTTGACTGTGTAGACTGGAATCGGCTATGGCGAATTTTACGGGAAATGGCGGTGCCTGAACACCTTATTGCGCTGTTACAGGGACTATATTCAAACAGCCAAGGCATGGTGAGGGTGGGCAACACGTCCTCGAAGCCCTTCCCATTTGGCAAGGGAGTGCGCCAAGGCTGTATTTTGTCACCCATCCTGTTCAACATTTATGGGGAGTACATAATCCGAAAAACCTGTGAGGATTGGAACGGCAGGGGTGTTAACATCAATGGCAATAAAATCACCAATCTGCGCTACGCTGACGACACCATCCTGTTTGCAGCAGACGAAGCCGAGATGTGCACTCTTTTCAACAGGATGGAAAGATACAGTGGTGAGATGGGGCTTTCCATTAACCGGTCCAAAACGAAGATCATGGTGGTGGATCGCACGTCCAAACTAGGGCTCAGTGGTACACTCGACATCGAAACAGTTAATCACTTTATTTACCTGGGCTCTAGTATAAGTAACAATGGATCGTGTGAAGATGAGATTCGCAGGCGCATTGGAATGGCAAAGAGTGCCATGTCGCAACTCGAGAGAGTATGGAAGGACCGCAGCATTTCGAACAAGACAAAACTGTCACTTGTCAGCTCCCTTGTTTTCTCCATATTCTTATACGGAGCAGAGACGTGGACTCTAAAGGCCGCTGATCGCAAACGCATCGAGGCTTTTGAGATGTGGTGTTACAGGAAGATGCTGCGTATCTCGTGGATGGCACACAGGACGAACATCTCCATATTGCAGGACCTCAAAATTGAAAAAAGGCCTAGATTGTCGAATGTGTGCCTCCGCAAGATATTTGACTTCTATGGCCATATTGCCCGTAAGCCTGGTGACAACTTACTAAAGGTAATTGTCACTGGCAAAGTCGAGGGCAAACGACCTAGAGGCAGAAGTCCTTTACGCTGGTCAGACCAAATCCGAACCACGCTGAACATCAAAGCCTCCAAAGCCGTGCATGTTGCTGAGAGTAGGAGCGGGTGGAGAAACATCATCAAAGAGAAAGTTTTGAAACCATAATGTGGTCACGACCCCCAGCATTGGGGAATCGACGCGAGGAGGAGGATAGAAAAATATTTGTACTTACATATGGTAAGTGATTCCATTATTTTTAAAGTTTTGGTTTAGGCTTCGGTTTTTACAAGAAACCACTGAACAACACGGCATTCTTTTAATTTTTCACGATCACGGTCGAAAGCGCACTAGTTCGCGGAGACGGCCATTTGTCTATGACATGCACAGTCAGACCACGTCGCGCGGACACCGACACGCCCCCTTGGCACTCCTCCTGTATTTTATATTTCTATGGTAGTAACGGTGGACAGACTAAAACCAGCCTACATTTTAATAGAAGATAAGGTATATGAACCTTTAGCACACATAAAAGGTGCCAATAGAGACGTGAGCGAACGCAAGAGTGTTGAGCCAGCGGAAATAGCATGACCGCGCCGAACACAACACGCTCAGGCCGCGTCATACGTCCAGAGGTACGTTTCGCAATTCCACAACATCCGCAATAGAGAAATACCAAATTAAAATGAAACATACTGTCCAAACACAATCCAACAAAACACAGAAGGAATCCAACAAAACACACTTATACAACAACATCAAGAAAAATATCAACAATTCTAAATCATGGGAAGCTGGGGATCAAAGGAAGAGATCGTGGTGGCTCAAACCGCCGCCTCCAACGGGTCTGGCGGTTCCGGCGTGTCAATCACTGAAGTAACCACGGGCGGCGTTTTCATCATAGCCGTCGTGGTATTAGCGTTCTGCCTCTACAAAAAGTGCAGAAGTCGATTCTACAAAAATGTGTGTGATATGGAGAGCAGACAAGCACAAGCAACACCACTCCCAACGGTATCCATGCGCTGCAGCTGCAGCCATCATCCGAATGGAGCTCAAGGCGTGCAAGGAGTTTGAAGAGAGTCCCACAGAACTCATTACATAGATAAAGGCGCGGTGAATAGACGACTTTTACGTATTTGAGGGAGTGAAGCAGATGAAGTGGGACACGAGTAGTCCTCCCTAATGCGGGGTGCACCGCGCGAATTTCGTCGATGCGCGACATCCATTGCATTTAAGAGCGTAATTTCACAACCTAAACAAAATGTACGATTGGCCCAGCGCGTCACTGTCCGGATTCGCGCCGCGCTTCCGTGATGATAACCGAGATCGAATCTCATTGGATGCAATTCTTTTTTCTTATTTTTTAAACATTATATACTTACCTACATATTTTCGTGTTGTTTTTTTTAAAATATATGTTGTTATTTTTACAATATAATATTTTGTTTTCTTTTTTTTAATAATTCTTAAAAAATATTGTTTTTATTAAAATAACAATAGGTAAATTGTTATTTTATCCTATTGGATTATTATTATTTTAATAAAAACAATATTTTTTATTACTACAGATATATTTTAAAGAAGAAAAATAATATACAGTGTGTTACAAAAAAGTGTAAGTAATACCAAACGAGGCCATTGTACTCATCATTATGAACAACTTTTACTATGGCGCCAACCTATTGTATTCCTATCCACCGTAATTATTATTTTTTCCACGATTTTATTTTCACTAATTACGGTGTATAGGAATACAACGTGTGGACAGACGGATGCGTGGAGAGACGAATGAAAGGGTTGACATACGGACGGGGTGAATGGATGGACAGGTGAACGAAAAGGAAGGATACATCAAATTTAAACAAGCTAATTATTTTAATTTAATTTTATATTTAAGACGTATTTACGCATACGGAGCGAAATGTAAAGATATAAATTGTAGAAAGAAAAACTACTCAAGTCAGAAATCTTCAAAATTTAGTCTTCTACTACAACAAGGGACGGTTTCTTTGTTGACGTCACTTGATGGGACTACTAATGACGACTTTTTTTTCTCGCAGTGGCATTCCCCGAGCTCGCCGAGAATCGACTACTTCAGGCAAAAGCCAGTCTATGAAAAACGACACTAGCTTTTCCTTCATCTTTTTTTCCCAAAAATCGTCATCTTTTTTTATAATTTCTGTTTTTAATCGCTTGTTTTCACCACTCCACACAGCAAACAAGCACTTTTCTCTACGTGTTACATGGAGCTGCCCTTGAATCTGATAGTACCAATTACTATTTTTGTTCACTTCAATCAGTCCACTTTTTTATTGTCTTTCCATATTTGTATCTTGTTTTCCCTTATACATTCTTCTAGACCCTTTTTGAATGCCACTAAAGGACATTTCACTTCCACTACTGTGTCTTGGCCTATCAAACCATCGGGCGTTGCTCCAATAAAGGGATATTCGTAGTCCACGAACAACCCGCACGGCTCAATGGCGACTTTTTCTTGGATGGCAAGTTGCTGTAAAGCGAGATATTCATTTTCGACGCCATGTGCTATTGCCGCTATATTACTAAGATTGCATTTGTATAAAATATTTTCCACTAACTTGGCTTTGCTGGTATTCTCTCTTCTTTTCACTACTAATCCGAAATTTGATGCTGTTAGCATATTTTTTCTTAGTTCTACCCAGTCATCGCTATCTCTCTGATTTATAGTAGATACTAGTATTTTTTCTTTGTCTGAAGTTAGTTGCTTTAAATTTTGTAGGAACGATTCTTTAGCGGCATTTAATTCATCCGGTGTCAAATCTGGAGTAGAACTTTGAGCCCCATAATCATGTTGAACAGCATTGTCTTTCTTTAGCATCCGATTTTTTTATGAGGTTTTGCTTTGTTTAATTTTCTTTTCATCAGTCTTCGTTCTTCAAACTTTTTCAGGATACTTTTGGGACTTTTCCCTAAAATTTTTTTATGAAGTAGATGCCTCGGGTGGGGGTTATTGAAAGAAACAACTGCAGCATTGCAACGCGCGTGGTAACCCCCACGAAGAGAGAAATTAATTCTCTTTCCCCCCACAACCTTTGCAATCACACTGTTGAAGCGCTCTACTGTATTGGTATCTACGTCTTCAAGAAGGCTTCTTGATTTTGAAAGTATTGACTGGAGTATTGTTTGTATCCTGAACCAAAATGTAGTGTTTTTTATTTCCATATTACTCTGTTGTGTTTTTCTTTAGAACAGTAATAGTTCTTACAATTTTCATGATTACCGAAAGCGTGTAGAATAGAATTTTGTATTTCAGTCCTAAAACCTGCTACTGCTTCCATTTTGTCTTTTTCCAGCTTATACTCTTTTATTGATGCAATAACAACCTTTCGAATACTCAGAATTTTTGATTCAGTCAGCGTTTTTCTGTGCACCAAGGCATATTTTGTGTCTTTGGCTACAGCCCTCAACTTATTGCACATATTGCGCAGCACATGGTTTCGGCATTCAACTTTTTGAACGGTATGATTCTGATAAGGATCACGCGCCAAGATTTTTGCATAGGTAGCCGAGTCGCCGTCAGCAATTAACCTGCCATAAATAATATTGTACATCAATACAGATGTTTCGAATCCTTGGCAAATTATTTCTGACTCCATTCCGCTAGATGACCCAGTGTAGTTTTTGAAGCAAACGTGTTCTGGTGCAGCAGTTTGTTTTTTCTCTGCACGAGCACATACAAGGCAGTATTTGTTTTTAATGCCTAAAAACAATACTTCACCAAATCTGCGACCTACGATTGCTGCAGCGTCTGAAAATGCCTTATAATTATTGCCGTAGGATCGCGATGACCAACAGGCGTCGGCATATACGTCTATTTGAGGTATGCCATCTTTGCTCAATGTTCCTTCAGCTACCGCTGCATCACGCTCACGCATAGCTGCTGCTGCCATGGATCCAACAGATGTTGACTCCCATTTTTCATAAACTAGGTTTTGAACTTGAGCATAAGTGGTTTTCGTAAATATGGGTACGTCCATACATGCTGTTATTTCTTCAAATTGTGAAAAACCGATGCCAGCAGAAGTAATTCCTGTAACGGCACCCACGTTAGCGTTGACATTATGTGTACTTGATAAATCTTCGCTCGTGACAATAAAGTCATCTTTACACATATTGCATCTAAACTTGAATCTGGAGATCAAGCCGATCCTTTTTTCTCCTATGAGTGACATTTGTGAGAAATTGCAATTGAACAAAGAACTATGGCCGGATATAGTTTGCAGCTGCTGGATAAAATGCATAATATCAACGACTCTTCGACCATGAACTGGTGGGTACTGGTGCTGGTGCTGGTGGCTGGTGGGATTACCTTCTTGAGATTTGGTTGACGGTTCAACGAATAGCACATCTTCAGTGATTGCTCTGTAATAAAAAAACACGTATGTTTTTTATTTTATTATAAGCAAAAAGAAACAAAATAATTACCTACCGAATGTACCGAATAGAGTTGCTGAAACTTGAGTTGAATGGCGTGCAATAGGAGAGGCATATTTCCAGCGGTGGACTGCTATAGGCTGATGATGATGATGATACGAATACAATGCGTGGACAGACAGACGGGTGGACAGTTGTTGACAGTGATTCAGAACAATTGGACAAGGAGTTGCGACGTTCGTCATGCTATCTCTTTGGAAGTTGACCTCAGAGTCATCGGCTATCCGTCGGTTCGCATTGTGTGACGACCTGTGTGGTGACCTTCACTCATCTGTTGATACTTACTCATTATCACTTGATTTTGGATCGGCTTCTGGAGTTACAACTGTTGCAATTGAAAGTGATGTCCCAGGGTTTTCGTGCTCAGAACCCTTTTGTAATCTAAAATTGAAACAAAATGATAATTTTAATATTATCTGTTTTTTTTTTTTAAGAAAATTAGGAATTTCAACAATGTGCACTTTGAGTAGTTTGCAATTAGCATTTAGACAATTTGCCATTTTGAGAATTAGGCATTTTGAGACTCGAGTGCCAATTTCAATTTATTCACTTTATGTTGTAGCCATTTTGCGCATAAGCCCACTTTCTCATTTTGAGAAGTGGTCCTTATGCGCCTAGCCCATTGTTTTATGTTATAAATACCTACTAATGTTGATAATTAACAAAATACTATGTCGCGCAAGAGAGATAGGCCTGTAGTTACTCTTATCAATAAGGTCGCCTGTTTTATTCTTCACTACAGGCACTACCACGGTTTTCATGAAGTCCGCTGGCAGGTAGGAATGGCTCACGCACAGCGAGTAGAACATAGCCAAAACCCTAGCAATATGTGGTCCAGCGTGATGTAGGTGCTCAATGCTAAGGCCATCGTGACCCGGGGACTTACCTCTTTAGATAAGCTTTATGGCTTTAGCAACATCACTCACCCGGAACTCAGTCCCCACCTTCTGCCTGTTAACATTAGCATTGAGCACCCCCGACGCTGTACCCAAAGGAGACTTCACCGAGGAGTGGTTCATAAAAAGATTCGCAATCTCTCTTGGGTTATTTACACCATCGATGCTCACAGGAAGACCAGGGCGTAAGGTTTATAATATATACATATAATATTCTGTAACACCTTGTATAAGCTTACTCATCTTGTATAAGTTTTTTCCGATGGTTCATCTGCTGACGGATTGCTCGCCAACCGTTTCTTTTTACTATAAAGAAAAAAAACTATAAAATTTTATTATAATTGTTACAAAAATAAGGAAATCAACAAAAGTTATAATTAAAATTCCAAACAGAAAATCGGCCAAAAATAAAATAATCAACAAAAATATTTATTTCAAATAAGAAAATCAATAAAAGTATACATATATCACGGTGGGGTTTGAACCCGGGGCATAAGACACTTACGTCAATGCACGAGACCGCTAGACCAATCGAGCTATGAATTTGTCTACGAAATTACGCATCTATAATATAGATGCGCAATTTCGTAGACAAATTTATATTAATTTTTAATTAATTACGACAATAGTACCTAACTCGATAGGTTTTGAGGGAGAGTTCCATTTTTGTCTTTCTTGCAAAGACGTAAGATATTCTTTATTCCAGCGTTGCCAAAATGATTGCGTTATCTTATTGAGTAATTGATAGCGTGATAAGCGATTATCAGCGATGTCGGTAACATCTTCAGCGGGTAAGAATTTGAGTGGAGTTATGTTTAAAAAATGATTAGGCGTTAATGCGGAAATATCGGAAGGATCCGAATTCAAGACACATAGAGGTCGGCTATTTAGCAAGTTTTCGATTTGAACAAGCACAGTACTAAATTCTTTGTAAGTGAGTATTTGAGATCCTATGACTTTGTAAAGATGAGTTTTGACACAACGAACACTTATTTCGCTGAGTCCGTTAAAATGCGGACCATAAGGCGGACTATGTTTATATTATAAACAAAATAAGGTGTGCACAACAAGGTAGGTACTTACTTCACAACTTCCATCATGTATTTTTGTTTCGTCGAATAAGATCTCTTTATTGCCCTCCGTATATTCTTCTTGTTGCCCATTTTTTATACACTGATTGTTTAATTACACAACTTATGACAAAACCGAAATCAAACAAAAAATAACACCAACTTACAGCACAACTTAGAAAAAACTAATTGTTTATTTACATAACTTATGACTAGAACCGAAACCGATCAAAAATTTACACCAACAACACAACTTAGAAAAAACTAATCACAAAATAAAATATAATAAACAGCGTTCATCAACAAACAGATACGTAAATGATTATTTTCGGAGCAGAACAAACTGTCATAGGTCCATCAAGCAGCACGCCTCAGCGGTCACTGCTTTTTAGTTTTTGTCACTGTTGCTCCGCGTAGAAATGAAAGAGAAGCAAAAAGACGATGGCGCGACGTTTCGTTCGACTTGTTCGAGTTATTTATCATTAAATACATTAATCCTTACAAATATCTTATTCCAATCGATAAATAAAAACAACAGTTCCCTTTATTATTATATATTACATCACTGTTATTATTAATATCAAGATTTGTTTATAAATAATACAGTTACAATTGCTACAATTTCAATTTAAATGGTTATTTTATGTTTTTTTTTATCGAGAAAATTTACCGAAAACGTGTTTTGCACACAATGGTCCACCCATAAATATGATCAAGATTAACATATATTTTTTTAGCTGCTCTAAAATGTATACATTTGGCTAAAAAACTGTTTTGTGAAGCCTATTTTGACTAAGTACAGCGCCTTAAAGTGTAAAGGTGTAGTGCAAGTACAAGTGATTTTTTACTTTATATTCAAAAGTTTTATGTTGTTTTTCATTGTTTACCTATTATATTTTTTTCTTTATTGTTTTCAATTTGTCATGTAAGCGTACTATAAAAGTGTATTCGGATTTCTTTTTTTTTTTAATGGGGAAGTAATGTAGGGGTACGTAAGCAAATAATAATTATTGTAACAAAATAAATGATTCAGTCGTTATTCCGCGCTGGCCGAAACAGTCGTTTTATTCACATGACTCATCACCCCTTTATTTCCATATCCATTTGCATAAAATTTTAAGACCTAATATATCTAAGCATAATTTTGTTTGGCATAATTACATTTTCGCATAATATAATTACGCATAACAGCTTACGCATCATTTTTTTAAGCATAATTTCTCTAACCATAATAATGATTAAGCATAATATTCTAAAGCATAAATTTATTAAGCATAAAGTTCCAAAGCATAACTTTTTAAGCATAATATCCTAAAGCATAAATTTATTTACACATATAGCATGCAAGCAAGCATGCAGCATGCAAGCAAGCATGCAGCATGCAGCATTCAAGCGAGCAGGCAACATGCAGCAGGCAGGGTTTCTGTCTCGGCTCCGGCGCTGCGGGCCTCCGGCGGCCCCACGCGTGCTAATCGTCGCAGACGGCTTTCGTTCACCGCCGCGGCTGAGGCTGGCCGGCGAAGCCGGCCAACAAGCCGAAGCTGCGGTGGTGGCCTCGCTCGCAGGCGCCTGCTCCTCAGCCCGTGGGCCGCCTCGCCCCTACGCGCCTACGCGATTTTAAATTACACTCTAGGGGTAGGACAAACAAGACTACGTAGAGTCGGTTTTGCAGCAATTCGGTTCTGTCACTAACTTTTGCTGCACATCATATTAAATTTTTACCCAACAATATTATTTAATTGTTACAGAAACTGTAGCAAATTGGTTTGATCAGAATTATGTATGGGGCACTACAAGTTCACCACCACCATTTCCACCCAAAGTCTGGAGTACGTATCTACTAGAAAAGGAAAATAGACCTAGGACACAAAATCATGCAGAGGCATGGCACAATAGATTTGCACATTTTATGGGAAAACACCATCCTGAATTTTATTTTTTGGCAAAAAAGGTCGTTCAAGAAATAAAACATCAAACCATTGAAATAGATAAACTGGATGTCGGAACATCACTTATACCAAAAAACAAGAAAAATACACGGACAAAACCAAAAGAATTGAAAAAATTATTAGTAAAAAAGATGAGTATACTTCTAAACTAGCATATTTACAAGCAATTGCTAAAAATATACACCTAAAATAAATAATTATACATAATTAAGACTACTGTTTCAATCAGTTAACTTCTATCTTAGGAATAACCGCCATATTTATTTCACATAATAGAAGTTAACTGATTGACATATTTTTTTATACAAAAACTGTCAAAACATTTAATATGTTCTTCAGATAAAAGTTATAAATATCATAACATTATGTAACTTAAATAAAAATCTTTTAAGTTACTTAATGTTATGTGCAATAAATCATTTGCATGAAAATTGTATTTGTTATTTATATTAATTGTATGCCTAAATATTATTATGCTAACAGTCATTAGGCCTACTAACGTTATGCTAATAGTCATTAGGCCTACTAACGTTATGCTAATAGTCATTAGGCCTACTAACGTTATGCTAATAGTCATTAGGCCTACTAACGATATGCCAATCAAATTTATGCTAAAACAAATTAGTCTTTAAGATGATTATGCCAACATAAAATGTATGCCTAAAAAAATTATGCCGAAGTATTATTATGCCAAAACAAATTGTGCCAATATCGTTATGCTGAAGTATATTAGGACAAAGAACATTATGCGAAAAGAAGGGATCCCACATTTACGGCGCTAGTAGTCGCTTACACTTCTAAACTGAAGGCTCGTCAAAGCCGGCATTCCTGCTGCTGGTCGCCTTCGCTGGGCTTCTCAGGGTACGCCCTGAGTTCCACCTGGTGGGGGCGGACCGCCAGGATGCCGTGAAGAAGCGGCGAGTCGTTCATTAACGCTCGCCGCGGCGAGCCTACAGTCACATACAGCAAGCCAAACATAGCGCGCGAGTCTCAGAGATTCGCGCTCGCAACATGCCAGGTCCAGAGGACCACCAAGTGGACGAGCTCGTCGTTGCGAGCTCCGGTACCGCACCCGCGGCCAGGGAACGAGGTTCCGTGACCGCTCGCGTCGCTCCCTTGCGGGGGCGACGCGACTTCCAAGGAGGGGCCCCTTTATTCGCAAATAGTGACATACACATTAGGTACACTTACAGTGCTAATAGTAAAAAGCCCTTACTAATTAAGTTCTTGCAAGAACAAAACGTCTTGTGGCAGATGACAGGAAGGATTACGTTCAGCACTGGGAGTATCATATTACGGCTGATACAGTCACTTCCTACTGCATTGGAAGAAATCGATAGTATGCTCTTTTTAACATCACATGCAGAGAATTGAAAAATCAAAAATCAAAATCAAAATCATTTATTTATTTGCAAACATGGGTACATATGTGTAAATATACATTGATGTTTTTTGTTTATATAGCTAAGTTCTCCATGTTTAACCATCACATGGGTATGCAAATAGTTAATATTATGTGGTTACAAGATAAAATTAAATTAAATATGTCAGCCTTATGAAATAGTTATAGCAATATTTAAATGTCAGAATAATAAAAATAAAACAAAATCAATAGAAATTTCACATCATCACATCATCAGCCTATTAATGTTCCCACTGCTGGGACACAGGCCTCCTCTCTGTGAGAGGGAATGGGCCGTAATCCACCACGCGGGCCCAGTGCGGGTTGGTGGATGTCACATGTCTTCGAATTTTTGGTTCTGGGACATGCCGGTTTCCTCACGATGTTTTCCTTCACCGTTTTGAGAGCAGTGGTGATGAAATAATTTACACAAAGTAAAGCGCCTGCCTGGGCTCGAACCCACGACCTACAATATGTAAGTCGCGGCCGATACCAATTGGCCACCACTGCTGCAATAGAAATTTAAATTACACATAAATATAAATTAAGGTCGAAAACAATTGAAATACCAATTCAAATGCCTGTTCAAAATAATACATTACAGTCAGATTTAAAACTAATACAAATCAAATTAAAATTTATAAATTGATAATTCATAAGACTAGCATTGAAATTTCCCTAATATAGTAAATCGGATGTAGTAGGCCTAGAATTTTTCATTTAAATAATCATTAATATGATAGTAACACTTCGCAGCTAAAAATTCGTGTAGTATTTTTTTAAATTGATCCATATTTTTAATTTCAATTATGTGTTTAGGTAGCTTATTAAAGATTTTGGGTGCCATACCAAGAAAATTTTTATTAAAAATTGCTTTTTTATGTGGTATTGTGCATATTTTATATTTGTGACGTAAACTCTTTGGGTGATTGTATAGGTGTATATTTGTCTTAACATAGTTTGCTACTTCGTATATGTAGAGACACGGAAGTGTAAGTAGCTGGAGCTTTTGGAAATGTGGCTTACAACTGTCTGTGCTTTGAATGCCACATATTGCCCTGATGCATTTTTTCTGTGCTCTGAACGCCATTTCTCTATCGGGCGAGTTCCCCCAAAATATAAGACCATATCGCAAAGAAGATAATACATATCCGTGGTACGCCATTAATAATGTTGACTGATTTGAAATTTTCCTTAAGTTATAAAGGGCATATGAACACTGGCTAAGTTTTTTGCATACACTTTCAATATGTATTTTCCAGTTCATCTTTTTATCGATCCAGATACCTAAGAATTTTGCATTATCAGTCTCCTGAATATATTTGTCACCATATCGAATATCTAGTTTTTTATTGTTAGTTCTTTGTTCAAACGAAATGTAGGTTGTTTTTTCTAGATTTATTTTGAGATTATTTTCAGTGAGCCAGTTTATTATGTCATTTAAGTTATTATTTATGTCATTTTCGAAAGTCTCATCATTTTCGCTTCTAAATAATATTGTGCTATCGTCAGCAAATAGGATCATCGGATTAGAAATAATTTTAGGCATGTCATTAATATATACAATGAAAAATAATGTTGCTAGGACACCTCCCTGTGGTACACCAAATAAGGATTTGCGATATTCAGACGTGTATGTTATTTCTGTTTTAGTGTATGGGCAGATTTTCTTTACACATGTACATTGTTGCCGATTCATTAGGTATGATTTAACAAGTTGAAGAACATTACCTCTGATGCCATATTTCTCCAATTTGTTAAGGAGTATTTTGTGGCTCACGTGGTCAAAGGCCTTAGTCATGTCCATAAATAATGCAACAACAGGAGTTCTATTGTCAATATTTGTAAGTGCATGTTTGACAAGCGCATATATAGCGGAATTAATGCTTTTACTTTGCCTAAAACCATATTGTTCGCTGATTAAGATTTTATTGGTTTCTAAAAAGGAATATATACTTTTATAAATTATTTTTTCAAATATTTTAGAGAAGACTGGAATAAGGGCAATGGGTCGGTAGTTACTAGGATCCTGCCTGTCACCTTTTTTAAACATTGGTTTTATTATAGAAATTTTTAGTTTTTCTGGGAATACACCCTTTTCAATGCAATCATTGATAATGTGGCTAAGTACAGGAGCAATAATGAAAGATGTAGCTTTAATCACTTTGGTGGTTATATCGTCATATCCAGCGCTGTGTGTATTTTTCAGAGATTTTATTATTTTATTAATGTCAGCTGGTACCGTTGGTATCATAAATATTGAATTCGATATTGTGTCAAATGTCAGCATATTATTATAGTTAATGTCATTCTGAGATTGAATTTGATTGATAAAATATTCATTAAATGATTCCGCTATTTGTTCTGGACTGTGAATAACTGTATTGTCAACAATTATCTTGTCTATTCCTTCTTTTGGATAATTTACTTTCTGTTGATTAATTATACTCCATGTAGCTTTGCTCTTGTTTTCAGAATTGTGTATAGTATGAGAATTTTGGGCCCTTTGCGTTTGTTTAATTATGTGTTTCAATCGATTAGTGTAGGTTTTAAGTTTGTTTTTGTTTTCTGGGTTAGGTGACTTTCGATATTCCCATAGCATGTCCCTTTTCCTTTTGGAACATTTTTTTAGTCCCGTTGATATCCATTTAGGTCTTTTAACTACCGACATTTTTATTTTATTAATTGGAAAACATAAGTCATAAAACAATTTGTATATGTCATGAAACTCATCAAATGCATCATTGGGATCGGAGCACATATATACATCATGAAAAGTGAGACTTTGAAGACATTCTTTAAATTTTTTAATATTTTCATCGCTATAGTCACGTTTCTGAACAATCCAATGAGATAGTGTGCAAGTTTTCTTGACACGACATTTAAGTAGTTGCGCCGTGTGATCCGATAATGCAAATTCTTTAATCTCACATCTTCTTGACTAAAAACAAATGGAGAATAACTGGGGCTCGGAAGAGATGAAAGATAATCCAATGTATTAAATTTTATTGTCTACAGTCACTTCCTACTGCATTGGAAGAAATCGATAGTATGCTCTTTTTAACATCACATGCAGAGAATTGACTAAAAACAAATGGAGAATAACTGGGGCTCGGAAGAGATGAAAGATAATCCAATGTATTAAATTTTATTGTCCTGTCGAAATGGGACGAAGCTGTAAAATGTTTATTCATTGAATCGATGTCTAAATTTTTAGGTATTGACTCTTGTCGAGTTTTACCGATCCCCAATGATCTAAGAAAATTCCAAACTTTGGATGCGTCCCCATTTAGACATTCCTACACACCTTATTGCAGTGATTGCGAATGGAGGCATATTTTTCCCTATTATCATTACAGGCCGTCGCTTAAATCTAGATTTCGCCGCCAATTTTTTATTCATCAACTTTTTAATGTCGTCTGTCAACCACGGTGCCGGCAAATGTCTCACTTTAACTGCTCGTACTGGTGCGTGAACATTGTAAAGCTCGACAAGTCTATCAGTGAGAAAATTAACTTGCTCGTCGACAGACGTAGACGCAAACAGGGGACGCAATCTATGTTGACGGCATCCTCGCAAAGACTGTCAACGTACATACCACCAAAATTGCGCTGCATAAGAATTTTGGGTTTTGCCTTAGGTGGGCGAATTTTGTATGAGAGATAAATCAGATCATGATAAGAAAAGGCATCGGCTGAGCATTGGCCATGCCTAGCGACGCGATCAGGCGAGGAAACGAAAATCAAATCAAGAAGTGAAGGAGTAGAGTTTGGAAAATGGTGAGCAAGCGGAAGAATGGAAAGATTACTAGAATTTGAAATATTAGTCAGAGACGAAGAGCGATGATCTTTTTTCAGAAGACAAGTATTAAAATCACCCATGATTGTGCTATGACTGTAAGAAGGGATCAGTATTTCTAAGAGTTTTTCAAAAGACGAAAAGAAATTGATTCGTAAAGAGGGACAGTAATAGACTCCAAGAAGTA
The DNA here is from genome assembly GCA_947562075.1 of Orthosia gracilis. Classification (NCBI taxonomy): domain Eukaryota; kingdom Metazoa; phylum Arthropoda; class Insecta; order Lepidoptera; family Noctuidae; genus Orthosia; species Orthosia gracilis. Next base: position 13,978,592 of record OX387264.1, on the reverse strand, counting down.
CTTTGGAATGATGTAGCTCTATTTCAAGAAATAGGTGTTCACCAGCGTTTGATGGTGGTGGCTGCGCTGACACATTGACAATAGTGAAAGGAATATAAGCGCGGAGATATATGGCAACACCTCCACCACCACCAACCGTCCGGTCGTTTCTATTAGCACAAATCCAGGAAGAGAGTAACTAGTAGAAGGGAGACAAGGTTTAAGTCATGACTCGGAAATAAGTATAGCATGAATATTTTTACAGTCAAAGCTTGCCAGCATATCGTGGAAATGAGCTGGAATACTCTGGGCGTTAATATGAACAACATTAATATTCTTAGGCACATCAGAAAACTGGGCTGTAAGGCTGTCGGCAAGAGACGGCATACACGGGACTGTCATCGTTACTAGTAATAGAGTAAAAACTGACACTGTGACTGTTACAATCGAAAATACTATAAAATATATAAAATCCTATCAAAAATATTAAAATGCAAATATAAAAGTCCACCTGCCGGTTGCGTTATAAGTGTACAATTAAAATATTACATTGCAATCCGGGTAACCAGAAAAGAAAAGTAATAAAGCGAGAAATACCAACAAAGAACTAAATTAAAACATAAAAAGGTATATATACCAGCGCATCACTACCTAAAACGGAACGCATTGGTATGAGTGACTTGAACAAGTGTCACTGTCAGTGTCAACACACTGACAGTGACACTTGTCAAACTATTATTGTGAGTTTGTGGTTAGAACCAAAACAATTCAATTAGTGAAGCTTGTTATACAGGCTGTATCGAACCCCAATATTATAAACTCGTGTTAGATTGTACACACCCTGTGCGGCCATGCTGATCCAGCATTCGCGCTACAGCCGCGGGATGTTATGACTAGCACCTGGCGACACGCCGCCGCGTCGCCGTAGAGATAAGAAACTTAGAATTAGCAACACTGTATGTTGGACTTAGTTTTAGGTCATTTTAGTCTGTATTAAATCGTCTTCGCGACAAGACTCGTTTTGTTTTTTTAAAGAACCCTCGGCAGTGCCTCCGGTAGTTAAATAGTTAATTTACATATTTAAAACAAAAACACAATGTTACCCGGACATCGAACACAACATCACATCAGAGTTACTTCTTTAAGGCTGCAACTCGCTTCAACCTTGCGGTCCTCGCAGCAGCAGCAATCGCTGGCACAGCCGTTTTTGGGTTGCTCAGCTCGGGCTTACTCGGAACCACTGGACTCGGCGTAAACCCGTCATTTACAGGGTTACCGTACGCAAAAGATGAAATTACCGTATTGAAAAAAAAATTGCCGTTCATTGTTTTATTTTAATAGTTACATGAAAAAGAAAATATAGTCATCGAGGTCAAACAAATAAAAAACCTGTTTATGAAAAAGATGCCACTGAATATATAGATTCGAAATAGAAAAAGGCACTCCAGATCACTCCTCTCCTCCCATCAAATCCACAACTTCATCTAATAAGACATCTTCAGTGGCATTCTTTTCATAATCAGACGGTTTTTTTATTTTCGCTATCATTTCGGGAGTTGGCTTGAACCTCGTACAATTCGAATGTTTTCTGGTAAAGATAAAGATAAAGATAAAGATAATTTTATTTTGCAAACATGGGTAACATTAAATGGTGACAAAAAAAAAAACATATTGAAAGTTCAGCCATATTTTACCACGTAGGCATGCAAAAGATGTAGAACATCAACTTATAACTAGATAGTAGGTAGAATTAAAAAACATTACACGAAAAAGTAGGTACACAAAATAAACATTATTCTAACTTAAAAAATCTTTCTCAGTAAGGTATTCACTTAAATTATAATAAGCTTTCACCACTAAAAAGCTACGAAGTCTTTTTTTAAATAAATGGACTGGAAGCCCTTTCCAACTCTTAGGCAAGTGATTATAAATAACTGGAGCCATGCAGTAGACACTTTTGCGCATGAGTGCTGTCTTAGCTGGCTCCTGACAAAGCAAGCTATTGTCGCGTCTATTGCGGGGAAACACGTCAGCTATGCGTCTGAAACGACTCGGGTTTGCCTTCACAAACACAGCTACCTCTAGTATGTATAGACAAGGTAATGTTAAAATCTTATAACTTTTAAAGTATGGTTCACAACTATCCGTGGGTTTAATCTTAAACATCGATCGAATGCATCTTTTTTGCGCCTTGAAGGCGGTTTCTTTTTCAGTAGAGTTTCCCCAAAATATGATCCCATACCGTAAATGTGATTCTACTATGCCATAATAAGCAGTAAGAAGAGCATCTGTGTTAATTATAGGTGATAATGTATATAGAGCGTATGCAGACTTACTCAGCTTCTTACATAAGGTATCAATGTGTGATTTCCAATTTAATTTGCCATCTATTTTGAGACCCAAGAACTTTGTACTTTCAACTTCCTCTATGATATCATTATTGTAGTGTATATTTAAATTAATAGTAGAGGTCTGTTGTCTAAAATGGATAACTTTAGTTTTACTCAAATTTATTTTTAAATTATTCGCGTCTAGCCAGGTTACCATCTGTTGTAAACTATTATTAATGTCATTCTCATAATGATCTATCCTTCTACAAGGTATTGTAATCGTACTGTCATCCGCAAATAGTGTTACTGGTCGATCAATAGATTTCGGTAGGTCATTTATGTATAGTATAAATTTAAAGGGTCCCAAAACGCTGCCTTGCGGTACCCCAAATAATAATTCACGCTCTGAAGATCGAAATATTTCTTCACGTTTATTAACTGTATTAACTTTATTAATTTCAGTAATTTGTTTTCTATTTTGTAGGTAAGAATTAAGCAAATTAAGGACATTGCCTCTCATCCCGTAGGCTTCGAGTTTCTTTAAAAGAGTAGTATAGTGTACATAGTCGAACGCCTGGGTCATGTCGCAAAATACACTACATACAGGATTCCGGATATCAACATTTTTTATGACATTGTATAAAAAATCATATATAGCCATATTGATAGTCCTATGTACACGAAATCCTTTCTGTTCCTCGCACAGAATGTTATTTTTTTCTACGAATTTATAAAGTTCCCTATAAATATATTTTTCAAAAATTTTTGAAATAACGGGAATTAATGATATTGGTCGGTAATTTTCCATCCGTTCTCTATTTTCTTTTTTAAATAATGGCTTTATAATCGATATTTTTAATGCATCAGGGAAAACGCCTGCGCTAATACTTAAGTTAATTATGTGACTTAAATGGCCACTTATTTCCTTAGACACATGTTTTAATATTTTTGTAGCAATATCGTCATACCCTACACTATTTGTATTGTTTAATGATTTGATGATTCTCTCAATATCTTGTGGTATACTAGGAGCCATAAACATTGTTTTATTACAAGTGTCAATTCTGTTACATTTAGGTTTGCTAGTCACATCCAGTTTCCCTTGTACTTTATCGATAAAATAATTGTTAAATGCTTCGGCAATATCGTTGGGATTAGATAGAACGCTGTTATTATTTATAATTTTAGTAATATTAGACTTAGGTAGGTTAAATTTTGCACGATTTATAATTTGCCACGTGGTTTTAGACTTATTTTTAGATGTTGTTATATTATGATTGTTCTGGGCTTTTTGTGTTAGGTGTATAATTTTTTTGTGTAAGCGAGAGTAGTTCTTGAAAGTATATTTATTATATTTGTTTGGGTTTAATCTGAATTGCCACAAAAGCTTTCTTTTTTTTTGACTGCCTAGTTTAATACCTTTTGACAACCATTTAGGTCTTTTTGTGACATCTACTTTGATCAGTTTAGTTGGAAAACACAAGTCGTAAATTAATTTAAATAGATCGAGAAATTTATTATAGGCTTCATTCGGATCGATTGTGTCGTAAATCTCACCAAAAGAGAGATTTTTAATGTGGTTTTTAAAATACAAAATATTGTCTACACTGTAGTCTCTTTTGACGGTATACCAATACTTTAAGAGACACTTTGTTTGTACTGGACAGTGAAGCAGCTGTGCCGTATGATCGGACAAAGCCAGTTCGATTACTTCGGTTTTACATACTGAACTAAAATTATGAGCAAAGTTGTCTATACACGTCATACTGGCCATGCGAGTCGGCTGTCTTAATTCTAGTTTTAAGTTAAAGCTCATTAACAGACATTCGAAAGCATTTGAGTGGCTATTAGGTTTAAGCATGTCTATATTAAAATCACCTGCCATTACAATGTTGTTATATCGTGTGCGTGATATTTCTTTCAAAAGCGTTTCCATTTTATCAAAGCAGTAACTGAGATTAATTATATTTGGTACTCTGTAGATACATACAATAATTATTTTAAAAAGGGTGAGCTCAATCGCACAACATTCAAATATGCCTGACGTCGATATTTTTGAAATTTTAGGTATTTCCTTATATTGAACATCGTTTTTCACAAGAATACAAGCCCCTCCTCTTTTCCTGCCTTCCCTACAAAAACAGGCAGCTAGGTTATAATTTGGCACATACAGTTGATGTTGGAACCCTTCCATAATGAAATGTTCCGTTATACATAAAACATCCACGTCAATCTTTTTTTCGGACAGTTCATCTAGGCATACAGTTAAAACATTTGCTTTATTTAGTAAACCAGCAATATTTTGGTGTAACAATTTAATATGTTTTTTAACGAAAAAAAGTATCACTAGTGCTGTCTTTTGTGCACGAAGAAGAAATTGGGGGAGACTCACCATCAATTACATGAAAAACGTCGTAGCTATTAATCTCATTAAGCATTAAATTTATATTTTTAAATATGTTCATTATACCATTATTATTAACAGATCCACTTCTTGGCAAGAACATTTTATAATCATATGTCAAATAAAAATTACTATCAAACAAATACGCGTAGTGATGAGTACAGGCATCTAAGTATAAAAGACTGTTAAAGTTTTCTATTCTCCTATTATACATCATAGAAAAGTCATTCAATTTAAATGTAGGTGCACATATTATAATATTAGTATGATTATTTTTTAAAAGTGCTTCACGCAATGTAATTATGAGATCGACATAGTTGTTCGTTCGGCGAAAGTCTTCCTCGCCGATGAAGATCAGGCAGTAATCATCCGTAGTGTAGTCCTTCAATTTGAGATCTATGTCCCTAATAAGTGCCTCTATACCACAACCCGGTATCAAGTAGTGACAAATTTTGTAATCTAATAATGTATTTTCTGCAATCGTTAGTATTTTGTTTTTGTTGTTTGTACTCAGGATGCATACCTTTTTTTGGCTTCCTCGAACTTCTGGTTTAGGTATTTTTTTTATATTAGGCGCGTGATCTGACTTATTTTGGTTTTTCTTTTCTGTAACTTCGGTATTATTGTCCTTGTTGATCGGGTTACATGTCTGGGAACCCTTGTTGAGAGTATTTTTGTTCTCATCTTTCTTTTTCGTTTTCCTCGTTGATGTTGGTGGGGTGGAACAAGACTCGCCGTATCCGAGCTTTTTGTACAATTCTACAATCTTCTGACATTTTTCCAATTCCAACTTTAAGTTAGTATTCTCTAAGTTTAAATTCTCAATTTCATTATTTGCAATTATCAATTCCTCCTGTACAGATGATAATTTTATTTGTAAATTACGCACTTCTAAAGTTTCACTGGGGTCAGGTAGACTTTGCATCGTACTATTAAAGAGTGACGAGTCAGAAGCGTTCATAATTGACACATTATTATAAGAGTTAGATTTTCTTATTTTTCTTAAAGTTATGTTACTAGATACTCCACTCGCCATAATTTGCAGTAGGAAAAAGAAGTTTACTCAATTTAATTTACTTTTCTACCACAAGGAAGATTATTTTGTGAACTGGTATCCCCAATCACTATCTAGCGCCCCTGGTGGGCAGTAGCGTTATTATTTTAGTTCACTTTTTCGCCACGTGAACCGTTTTGTACGATGTTATGGCGCTAGTGGTCGTTTCAACTGCGCTTAGGTTGGTAGAACTGATATGCTATCTTGCTGTCACTTTAGTACGTCCATTCGCCACTTAGGCGGTTGCATATGTCGTTTTGGCGCTAGTTGTATGTTTTTAAATAAAATAAACGAACTCATAAAAGTTAAAGTCTTACTTGAGGTTGATTAAAGTGGTTTCGTTCACTGTTTATAGTTTTCTATTTCTTCTTTTGATGCACTAAGAACGTAATAATTGATTAGAATTTGCAAAAGTCACTTTTCACTGTTTATTACTGAGTTTTGGTATTCACTATTGTTCCTTTCAGTAACTGTCCTGGAACTCGATAGTTTCACTTGAAAACGTTGTCACTGGTTTGTTATGTTGTTAAGACTTTAATGATATTATTTTTCGAGTATAAACGCATATTAAAGATTTTAATTCTTTTTTTTAAATATGGGGAGCCTATGTTTACATTTGCCAGGGTTGCCAATGTGGATTTGGTTGGAAATGCACTCTTTGGCTAATAATGTTGAATTTATAGTAAATGTTAAGAGACGGTTTCTTTGTTTTGTTTTAATTAAGTTTACAGCGCTAAAGATTCTTTCTGAATCGGCATTTGCATGTGGCAAGGAAAGAACTTCAAGAACAAATTTCGCCAAATTCTGAAATTGCGGTTCCGATAAATGTAATATCTTGCTCCAAAACTCATCAGCTGACATTTTGTCTAAATCAAGGAATGAGTCTTCGGGAAGAACTGTTTCCGGTAGGAGTCTCCATCCATCATCTATGGCCTGTTTTTCTTCATTCGTTTTACCTTTCATGATGTAAGGAACTTTTAGCATCAGGGGCAACAGAGTTGGCTCCGTGGTTCTTTGGGCATGAGAAACAGCATTTTTTGGCGATAATATCGATAACTTCTGCAGTAATACATCGGAAAAGTCATATATATTCCTTATTTGACAACAGCCAGTTATAAGGAAATCTCTCGCTCTTTTTTGAAAATCTGAAATTAAGTCTTGCCTTAATTGAATACTCTGATTTGCCATTTCTGTCATCACGTGTACCCCAAAATACATACTTTCAGGTCGTAAAAAATGTTCTTCTTTAGTCGTGTCAATAGCACTCATATCATTTCTAACTACATAATCTCGTTGCATATAGCACAACAGAAGCTCTTGATAAGTTGCCCTCATTTTTCTGTCTAGTTCTGTTATTGCGACACCGCTTTTTTGGAAATATTCGTTGAGTTGCACGAATTTAGGCAGCACCCATTGCAAGAATATAAAAAACAGCTTCATAAATGGATCATTCAAGTCATTGAATGTTTGCTCTGCAGACACAATCCGCTCATCTAGGGTGTTTCCGTTTGCATCCCACGTTTTCATCCCAGGAGTTAAAAATAATAATAATTATTCCGCTTTCAACCCGCAACAAAAATGGACTCCGTTTTCAACCCACGGCATAGTACATAACTGTTTAGTAACTTATGTAAGTAACGTTAGCAGACAAACAAACTTTGTTAGAAAAATCTTTATTCATAATTAACACAACTAAGTCTTTAGAATATTGATATCTAGAAAATCACAGATTCGTACTATTATCAATTCTACATTTTAAAAAAATCACAGATTGTAAGTATTATTCATCCTACATCTAAAAAATCACAAATGGTAATTATTATCAATTCTACGTCTAAAAAAATCACAGATCGTAAGTATTATTAACCCTACATCTAAAAAATCACAAACTATTATCAATAAATTCTACTTCTAAAAAAATAACAGATTGTAACTATTACCAATTACATATACATCTAAAAATCACTGATCGTAACTATTACCAATTACTTATGTATTTAAAAATCACAGACCGTAACTATTACAAATTATACATCTAAAATTCACAGATCGTAACTGCAGCGTCAATGAAAGGCGAGGGTTAGCAACACACTGATTTATTGAACTAAGATATTAATCTACCCACCACCATACAAATATCATACCCGCAGTCATGATAACAACGGTACATTTCTCCCCTTTAAGCTTAGCATAATCTAACATATAAACATTAATATATGACAAGCATGAAATCATGTTATTTAGTGACTGCTGGTCGAGCCCGATTATAAGCCCGCACAGCACGAGCAGATGCATCTGACGGTGGTGGTGGTGTCTCCGGCCCGGATGCCGCTTCAGAACCAGTGGTCTGTGACTTCGCACCAACGCTGTCAGACGCGTCTTCGTATGTGTCCTCCGCCTCCTCACGGACCGAAGGAACTTCTCGTTCTGAGGATAAGTCTTTACTCTCAGAAACTATACTAGTCCGAGATAACGAGTGGCGATTCTTGTTATGTACAGGCATGATTTGGTCAACATGTCTACGCCACCCAACTCCACGACCAACGTCTACTTTGTACGAGACCGGTCCAGTCTGGTCGACTATTGTTCCCGACAACCACTTGTCCCCCCTCGCGGTGTAGTCGCGGGCTAGCACCGCGTCGCCCAGCGCCAGCGAGCGCGTCGTGCCGCCCGCAGCGGCCACTTGCCGCTCCTGCGTGGCGCGCACTACCGCCGACACGTCGGGCCGAAGTGCGTCAAGGCGCCCGCGGAGCCTACGCCCTTGCAACGCCACCGCAGGGGAGACACCAGTGGTTGCATGTTGGCAGTTACGATACTGGAATAAGAACTTACAAAGTGCCGTGGCGACATCCTCGCCCTCATACAAAGCACGTTTGATCGCTTTCTTAACGGTTTTTACCGCATTTTCTGCTGCACCGTTTCCTTGCGGTCGGTAAGGAGCTGTGGTCACGTGTTTAATACAATTTTTCTTGCAATATGTTTTAAATTCCTGTGAGGAAAATGGTGGGCCGTTGTCAGTGACGAGTAATGACGGTAAACCGAACCGAGCAAATATTGTTCTCATTGCTGTGATAGTCGCCTGCGCGTCCGTCCTACTCATTGCAATAGCTTCTATCCATTTAGAGTTTGCGTCCACCATAATTAAATACCGTTTTCCCCCGCAATCCCCGAAGTCTGCATGTACTCGCTGCCACGGATGCAGCGGGAACTCCCAGGGGTGTAGCGGCGCGTGCGGCGGCGCGTCGCGCACGGCGCGGCACGCTGTGCACGCGCGACATAACTCCTCTATGTCCCTATCTAAACTGGGCCAATATACATAATTTCTTGACAAATTTTTCATTTTATTCATTCCTAAGTGCCCATCATGAATTTCATCTAAAATGAATTTTTGTAGCGCGTTTGGTATAACGATCCTGTATTTATAGATAAGACAACCCAATTCTGTAGCTAAATCCTGTTTCCTTGCAAAATATGGTTTCTCTGTGTCCGACACTGTCAACGGCCAACCAAAAGTGACATAACCTTTAACCTTACATAATAATGTATCTTTCTCCGTCTCCTTAGCAATATCCTTAAAGCTAATTGGAATTGTTTCCTCTATTAAATTTATGTAAGTGACTGCGTCCACTAAGCGACCCTCCTGAGGTAGCGGTAGCCTCGATAAAGCATCGGCCGGCCCATTGTCAGCCGAGCGGACAAATTCTACAGTGAAGTCGTATGCGGCCAGGCGTGCCGCCCACCGCTGTAGCCGGCTGGCAGCGGTCTGTGGAATTCCACCCTTAGCACCGAAAATGTGCGTCAACGGCTGGTGGTCCGTGCGTAATATAAAACTCCTACCGAACAAGTATTGATGGTGCTTTGTTATACCAAACAATATCGCGAGCGCCTCTTTATCAAGTTGACTATAATTCCGCTCGGCCGCGTTTAGTGTGCGGGACACACAGCTAACCGGGCGCTCACTGCCATCGGCATAGCGGTGGGCTAACACTGCGCCTAGCCCATACGCACTACTGTCTACCGCGAGCACGAGCGGCCGCCCCTCCTCGTAATGTGCTAACACTTGGTCACCCAGGAGAACACGCTTAGCTTCTTTAAACGCCTGCTCACAACTAGCATCCCATTTCCAGCGCACATCTTTTTTAAGTAAATTATGTAAAGGATATAGCAATGTGCTCAAATTACTAATGAATTTGCCGTAATGATTTAACATTCCTAAAAAACTTTTCAGTTGAGTTATGTTCTCTGGTGTGGGTGCGCTGGCAATAGCATCCAATTTGGCAGTATCTGGCCGTAAACCCATTTTGTCAATAACAAAACCTAAGTATCTTACGCTGTCTTGTAAAAAACTACACTTACTTAACTTAACTGTTAAGCCCATCTCGCGCAACCTATCGAGTACAGCTCGTAAATTACTAATGTGTTCTTTGTCATTAGCCCCCGTTGTGCAAATATCATCCAGAAAAACAACACAACCCGGAATACCACGTAGTGTTTCCTCCATTAGTTTCTGGAACTTCTCGGGTATGCACGCTAGTCCGTACGGTGTACGACGGTAAGCATATGTCCCGAGGTGAGTTGTAATTGCTGTGTAGGGTTGTGACTCCTCTGTTAATAAACACTGTTCGTAAGCGTGAGTGAGATCTATTTTCGTAAATTTTTCTCCTCCGCTTAAGTTCGCAAACAACTCATCAATGCGGGGCAAGGGATAATAATCACGCTTGAGTTTTGGATTAATAGTGATTTTATAATCCCCACAAATGCGTATGTCTCCATTTTTTTTAACAACCGGCACAATTGGCGTTCCGTAGTCGGAATAGTCGACGCGGTATATGGAGCCGTCGGACTCCAGTCGCGCCAGCTCACGCTCGATGCGGGCGCGCAACGCCAGCGGCACGGGCCGCGCACGCACGTACACAGGTTCATCGTTAGTCAGCTGTAGTCGAATGGTTCGCTTACAAGTACCTAATTTTTCCGTAAACACCTCCGGAAATTCCGCACATAAGCGGTTCACGAATCCATCGTCGGTTATTTTATACAAATTTATTTGTGTTACTTTCAAGGCACGCAACCAATCTCGTCCCAGTAATGGGCACGCTCCGTTTTTAATTATATACAACGGCAAGGATTTTACTTCTACATCTCGTAACCTAACTCGGACTTCTATATAACCAAGCGATTCGATGCATGAACCAGCATAGCTACGTAACATCAAATTATCAGTCTTAATTATTTTATGTGAAAATTTGTGGGTATACATGTCTTCATTGATTGCTGAAATACGACTACCAGTGTCGATTTCGCACTTGGTCTCAAAGTTATCTATGATTACGTTTATAAAGTACGGTTTATTATCCTTACCTCCAGCAAACATATTAAACATGTCGTCTGAATCGTCCGCACCACTCATATAATTTTGCCGACTGTCTACCCGATTGCCACTACCTTTCACTGATTTGCACATCACTCGTAAATGGCCTCTTTGTTTACACTCGTCACAATTATAATTTACGTAACGGCATCTGTCCGCGCGATGCGCCTTACCGCAACGCCAGCATGCTGGCGCAGCCGCCGCGCCGCTCAGCGGTGTGTCCGCCGCGCCCGCCGCGCCGGCCGGGCCAGCTGCACCGCCTGCGCCAGCCGAAGTGCGCGAGCCGCGGGCGCGTCCTCGGCCCCCGCGTGTGTAATGCAGGTCTTCACCTGCCTCGCCGCCAGCACCTGAGGTCGTCGTCGGCACCGTGCTGCCGCTCACCTCCGCGTGCTTCTCTGCAGCCTCCAGTGCTAGTGCTAACTCCACCGCCTCCTTATATTCTATTTTCCTTTCGGCAAATATTCTCGAACGCATGGCGTCATTTGTCAAACCCGAAACAAATTGATCTCTAAGGTTTTCTTCAAGCGTAGAACACTTTTTACATTTGCCAAAATTACAAGTTGCTGCCAGATGTTTTAGCGCCTGTAAATATTCCATCAAGGGTTCGCCGGTCCGTTGTCTACGCAGCCGGAACACGTGGCGTTCGGCGATCTCAGATCGCTGCGGTTCCAAATGATCGGTAACTAGCTTCACCAATGTCTCGTAGGATTTGTCCTCGGGAAAGTCAGGGGAACACAGGTCACACATCAATGAATATGTGGCTTCGCCTACGATTGTTATTAACATCGGCACCTTTAGGTTATCTTTTATGTCGTTAAGTAAAATATATTGATTAACCCGGCGTATATAAGCAGGCCATTGTTTTGAACTGATATTGAACGGTTCTAACTTTCCGATTGGCATCTTAATAAAAGTTGATAATATCGATGACTTCACTTCACTCTTAATGCAGACGCAAAAACTACTAATTAGTTCCGTCTTAGATTTAATTATGTCTAAGAATCCCGTACTCGTCGCCAATGCAGCGTCAATGAAAGGCGAGGGTTAGCAACACACTGATTTATTGAACTAAGATATTAATCTACCCACCACCATACAAATATCATACCCGCAGTCATGATAACAACGGTACAGTAACTATTACAAATTATACATCTAAAAATCACAGATCGTAACTATTACCAAATTGTGCATATAAAATCACAGATTTAAATTATAGCTTTATGATTTACATATGAAAATTATCAAATAATTTACAATAAATTAAAAAGTAAATGGTACTAATTTCTCCAGACAGTGTCCGATGCTAATTTTACCACAAGAAAGATCACTTAATGCTGAATTAATTATTTTCTCTCTCTCCAAAACATCATTGTTACGTGGCCTTGATGATGAAACTTGTCCAGTAAAACGCGTGTTTTGTAACTTGGCATCTTTATTTATAATTGTGAGGAATTGGAGCATATTGAGAGTCTTCTTTTTTGCCACATAGCGGTTTAGGGTTGCATGCCAGCTTTCTAGTGCATTTGTAGTTCGGTGTCTTCTATTATTTGCGGACCACAATGTTGGGGGATATTTACCACCATTCATATATGTTTGGACAACATAGTCATTAAATTTAACAATATTGTTTAAGGTGGGACAGTCTTCCATAATATATAGGAAGGCATCATCAATCATTTCCTGAGGTATTAAAGGTAACGTAAGTATTAAACCCACATGTTTTTTCAAATAGTTTTTTTTTGTTAGATCAAGCTTTTTGGCTTTTTTGTGTATTGATTGACAAAAGTGAAAATAACAAGCTCTTGTCTTCGTTTCTGGCGAAACAATTTTTAAAGCGTTTATGGCTGCCGGCTCAAAATCTGTCAGAAACTCTAAAGGTTTCCAGGTTGGTATTTGCGATTTGATAAGTTGGAAGAGTGTTACATATGTTGATTTCTTTTTGTTTAAAAGAAGACAGTAAACAAGTGGTGTGATACCTGTTGTAGTGTCTGTGCTGCCCATGTCACCATGAATGACATATAGCTGCATAAATGGTCGTATGCAACATTTAAATGTTCCGTCTCCAAAAAACATTGCAAGTTTACTCATTCGATCTCTAGCTTCATGTGTAGCGAACGCAATTATTCTATTATTGCTATCTTCGTAATCAAACAGTAAAAAATCTTTGAAGGTGTTCGGTATTTCTACTTCACTTTTGTTCTTAAATACTAATTTAGAAACATTTTGACTTCTGTTTCGGGCATCGAAAAATGCTGTTTTCACACTTGAGAACTTGGGGATTTCTTCTACTAAATCTAACCCTTGTTCTTTTATTAATAAAACTTCATCTTCGTAGATCTGTTGAATAGGGCGACCATCGGCAGATTTGACTTGTTCTTTTATTTTCTTCATAGAGTTTTTAATTAAAAGTTTGTTATAATTAGCATGGCAATTACTATTGTGTCCACTTCTATTAATAATTTCACTGTCCATTGTTTTTATAATGCCAAAGCAAGAAGGCGCTTTCGCACATCGCCATATTATGGAATTGTCCTTATTCACTCTTTTTTTATGGAATTCTCTACCACCACACACTAACACTGGCTTGTTTCTTTTTGACAGGGTAAAATAAACTTCGGAATCAATGTTTTTACTGGTACTTGGACCTGGATTTTGCATTTTAACTGCTTTAATATCACTTTCACAGCAACTATGCTCCTGTCGATCACTTACGACTAACTAACAGATAAGAGAAACAAAGGGTATAACAGATTAGCAATATTCTTTAGAAATATTGCTTTCTCTTTCACTCCCTCTCCGGCTGAATGAAATAGACATAGTGTCTGTGCCTGTGTGTGTGTATGCGCGTCTGTGCCAAGGAAGTGACGTCGTAAATAAGTACCTATTCATCAAATTATAAGTATACAAAGTTTAAATAGTTTAAGATTATTTTTCTGTCTGTACAAAAAAACAATTATAAACTGCAGTGGGTAGAAACCGGAATATATTTTAGGTAGAATACGGAAAAAACAACTATTATTATGATTGTGGGTAGAACACGGACTAAGATTTGGGTAGAAAACGGAATAAAATATTCGTGGGATGAAAACTTGGGATGAAAACGGAAACACCCCTCATCTAGCCACTTTTTCGTAAAAAACAATTTCAAAGATTCCCACTGTTCTAGCAATCGATTGACGACTGCTAATTGGGAAAGCCATCGTGTCTGGGAGGGGTGCAGTAGCTTGTGCACTTTAGTATTAGTGAATACCTAGAATTCGACAAATTCAAATTGACGTTTTGAGCTGTGCTTAAAGTATGCATACACGTTTCGGGCTAGATCCTCACAACGCCTTGGCAATTTCTTGCACGCTTCGCTTGCATACAGGTGTAACGAGTGGCAAATGCATTTAAAAATTATTATCCCGGGATTGTTTGACATAAATCGACTAGCAACTGAATTGTGCTGGCAATTTAGATTTACATTGCGCATGACTGCGCAGCGCGCGCCTCCTAGACAATGACACTACTTTTCTACATTAAGTCAGGGAGCCTATAAGCGCCAATAAATTAAAAAGTAAAAGTGTGCTATAAAAATTAAAAAGTTATTTTATAATACAGTTGTTTGAACATCGTAGAAAAATGTTGCATTATTATTCAACATTTTTCTAATCATGACGCTAGCACCGTCTGATGCAAATCCAATTATATTATCTGTAGGAACATTGCGGTCCTGAAAGCTTCTGGTAATAGAATTATAAATTGCTTCTCCAGTTGCACCTTGATTTGCAGCGTCAAAATCATCCTTCTCAAATAAAGGTCGCAATTCCCTTAGAAGACCCGAAATTTTTTGTGTTTCAGGGTCAAAAAGACGCACAACGATGCACATTGTTTTAACTGATGAAATATCAGTGGACTCGTCCATTAGCACACTGAATTTTGTTGTTTTTAACAAAGTTTGTAAATCGCTTTTGTGACATTCCCCAATAATGTTTTTTATTACTCCTGTACATTTTGTTCTCTTCAATTTAATATCGGGTGCAATTTTTGAATCAGGTATACTTTTTATTATTTCACTTAAATGATCCATGGTGTGGAACGAAATGTTATGCTCAGCCATAAATGAACAAAGTTTTAATTCAAGTTCAGCAACAGAATTTTCATGGGGGCAATTAACATCAGATTTTTTGAAAAATGAATGTATCGGCTTGGCAAGTTTTTTATTTTTAATTTTCCGTGATTGTTCAGCGTTGGACATGTGTCTCTTTAAAGTAGAAATTTCACACGATATTTTCACGTCACATAGTTTACAATATGCCTTATAAATATTATTTTCATCAGGGCTAATCCAATCTTTAAATTCGGCTTCTGATTCCCATTGGGTCCTATACTTTTGGGCTCTGTGTTTTGATTTCTTACATTTCTTAGGTGTTGAAGGACCCGTGCCATCTTCTTCCAAATCCGAGTACATTTTGTAAATAATACCGGTCACTGCACTGCCAAACACTGTTTCAAAAGCTTAAAAATAAGTTCTATTTGAATTAAAATAAAAAGTAGTGACGAGCGGCGAGCAAAGCAAAATGAATTAAGGTTATTATAGTAACTGCTCTATACCGATAAGGATTAGGGAATTCCCCGAATACCAAAGACAATACCATAATGTAGAGATGCGTTCATTTTTACGCAAATTCATTTGTTTTCGTTTAAGGTAAATCTTACTGCCAATACTTCCTTATGCTAAGATTGCCTGCCTGATTGCTGTATTTTAGCGTACGGCAATGACCATTCTGCCGTATGCCGTACAATTTGTCTTAAAAGAGCCTGATTGCCGTACGAAACGGCAATTGCCGTACAAATGGCAACACTGTGCCGTGTATCGTTGGGACCAAGGACACACACGCAGCCTGCCTTAGTCCAGAATTTGGTGACACCGCATCTTTCCCTCGCGGCCAAGAACACGTCGTGCCGCCCCTTTATCAGGAACTTGGACAAAGTGACGCCTGAAGCCCTTAGTTTCGTTTTGGAGAACCAAATCTTATCCCGGACTGCAAGATTACAAACCTTGAACTAGGGCCGCCGTAAGCGGGCGTGCAAAGCGTGCACCGTACATGGGCGGCACAACCAGGGGGCGGCAAATCGTGCGACTCATCACGTAATTCAAGTCATTGTCATAATACCCAACCCACCATAAGTATAATATCAATGTCATAGCATAGAAAAAAATCCGACCGAATGACGATAACACCGCCATCTATTGGCACCCGTTAAAATTAAGATGCAACAATAGCAAACGTCGTCCGTCCGTCACTCTATGAAAAACAGGACTGGCGATGTTAGGGGAATCCCCTTTGAGCTTCCTTCTCAATTGGCAGGTTAAGTACCTAAGCTTATACGCATTACGCATTCGAACAGTGCTATGGAAGATATAGTAACGATGGCACGTAAATTGCAATTATTTTGTTAATAACTAGTTCTTTTGAGGTGGGTTTCGGCTTAATTATTGATATTTAAACTTATCTAGTGTGATTATAATTCTTTCATCCGTCAGTATAAAACAGAAGTGCAAAGGAATCGTAGGTAATTATGGTAAGTACTAACCTACGTTTGTATAGAGACTTATCACAATAATTACTGTTCAAGGAACAATTAATAAGGGTTTTTTTTTCTTGAATAATATACCTACGTTTTATTATACAAAATTTGTCTTTATTATTAATTTTGAAAATGAAAGAATAGATTATGTTATGATTGAAACTCAGACCAAGATTTTCTTGGTTTGAGGATTGAAATTAACATATTGTAGAAAATGTTACGTGGGTTATAATCCTATTTGTCTGAACGTTTCCAGCATATTATTGTAGCAAAGAAAAATATTTAAAAAATACCTAATTTTTAATTTCAGGAACCGCAGAAAAGGAAAAAACTTTCGGGAGCGCAATTTCGGCAGCAAAAACGAGAAAAAGAGGTACACAAAGAAAAAATAGCGGGTTCTTTACTGAAATTTTTAATTAAACCAGAAAATAAGGAAACGGAATGTCAAGAAGATATTGAGGTAGCTTTAACAAATCAAGAAGCTATGGACGTAACTGAAGAAAAAGATATATGCTCAAGCAAAACAAGAGAAGGTACTGCTGAAGAACCTGTTAGCAGTTTATCGTCATCAGTAATATGTAGCAATTTAGATTGTGGTGATGATCCCAGTTTGTGGCCTGCCAGTATGACTAATGATCTTGTTAGTATTTTGGTTAATCGTGGTCCCATACAAGTGTCCAACTGCAACTTCCCTATAAATGACAACGGAAGAAAATTTACAGATAATTATTATTATAGAATCTTCCCAATGGAGAAAAAATTAACAGAGAATGGCTCGTTTACTCTATTTCGAAGGATTCAGTCTATTGTTTTTGTTGTAAAATGTTTGGTAAATCTGTTAGTAATTTGTCTGCTTTGAACGGTTTTTCTGATTGGCAACATTTATCATTAACATTGAAAAGACATGAAACAAGTGTTTCCCACAGTGAAAATGTGAAATCTTGGGTACAATTAAATAATATGTTAAAAAATAAAACTACTGTAAATCAAATGCAACTGAGACTATTAGAATCGGAAAAAAAACAATGGTGTGATGTATTAGAAAGAATCATAGGCGTAATCAAGTTTTTATCTCATCAGTGTCTGGCTTTCCGAGGGTCGTCAAAAACATTATACGAACATGATAATGGTAATTTTTTAAAAGCAATCGAAATGATAGAATCAAAGGATGATTCAGTCATGCGGGAACATATTCACCGAATTCAATCCTCAAAATCAGATTCAAGTCGTATGACTCACTATTTAGGAGATCAAATTCAGAATGAAATAATTGAGTTGCTCGGCACGACCATAAAAAAATATATTTTGAACAAGGTTAGAAAATAAAACTATTTCTCCATTATATTGGATTGCACACCAGATGTAAGTCATACAGAGCAAATTACAGTTGTACTTAGGCATGTTATTTTAAATAATGAAACAAAAAATGTTGAGATATGTGAAAATTTCATTGGGTTTTGTCCGATCACCAGCTCCACAGGTGAAGGTCTATTAAATTTTGTTTTGGATTTATTTTCACAATTAAATCTCAACATTCAAAACTTACGCGGTCAAGGTTATGATAATGGTTCTAATATGCGTGGAAAACACAATGGACTGCAGAAAAAAATTTTGGAAATCAATAACCGCGCATTTTACGTCCCATGCTCGGCGCATAGTCTTAATTTGGTAGTGAACGATGCAGCAAACGTTACGTATGAAACTGTGAATTTCTTTAATATAATTCAAGAAATTTACGTTTTCTTTTCATCATCTACAAAAAGGTGGTCGGTAATTTGTAAACATTTACCAGATTTAAAATTAAAAGCTTTAAGTGCAACGCGATGGTCTAGCAGAATCGACGCAGTTAAACTATTACGGTATCACCTCGAAAAAATATTTGATGCTTTGCTGGAAATATCTGCAGATTCGTCGGAATGGGATTGTACTACGACTCACAAATCTCATTCGCTTGCGTTTAAGTATTCAAAATTATAGATTTATTTGCTCGGTAATGATTTGGTTCGATATTTTAAACGAAATTAATGCTCTGAGCAAAATGATGCAGAGCCCCACAATGAATACTCAAGTCTGCATAAATTTGTTAAATAAGTTGATTGACAAATTCACAGAATATCGCACGGCTGAACACTTTCAAACGGTGTTAGCAGAAGCTTCCAAAGTGGCTCACGAACTCAACGTAGAAACAGATTTCCCACCAATAAATGCAATTCGTTCAAGAAAAAAATCAACCCAATTTCAGTATGAACACAGTGATGAAGTTTTAGTAGACCCCAAAATCAAATATAGAGTAGAGTTTTATTTTAGAATCCTAGATCAGACAATAACTTCTTTAAAGGATAGATTCGACGAGCTAAAAACATTTACCGACGTATTTGGCTTTTTTATCAATAATTTATTTAATTATTCCAATGATGAGTTGATGAAATATTGTAAAGATTTTAATCTGAAACTTAAAGATGATTCAAGTAGTGAATCAGACATTGAAGGTATTGATTTATTTAATGAAATCATTGCATTAATGTTGCATTTTGCAGAAAACCAATCTAATGATCCACAAGCCCTATTACAATTTCTTTTTACCAATGACTTAATTTCAACATTTCCGAACACAGCAATAGCGCTAAGAATCTTACTAACACTGCCGGTTTCAGTTGCATCTGGTGAAAGATCCTTTTCAAAATTAAAAATTATCAAAAACTATATAAGATCAACAATGCTCCAGCAAAGACTAAGTTATTTAGTTATAGTTTCAATTGAACATGAAATTTTATACAGTTTGGATACAAGAAAATTGATAGAAGATTTCGCAAATGTAAAGGCAAGAAGAGTTAAATTTTTGTAGATAAATATTTAAGTACTTATATAGTTTTATACATCAGTAAAAAAAATGATAAGTACCTACTTAATTAAAATAAATGTTTATCTTCGTTATGTTGTTTTTCTTTTTCCCCATCATAATGAAAAAACATTAATTTTATCCTTTATTTGACAAAACTCAGAGTAAGTACTTAGTCGAAGGGCGGCATAATCGGTTTTGCACGCGGGCGACGAAACAGCTAGCGGCGGGCCTGCCTTGAACAAGATAGGCCTGTTTTTATTGGCCACCGCCCGACCCATCCTATGACAACGGCGACAGTGAAGCCGCTCAGCTGTAGCTTACTACGGACCACTTCAGTGACCAGCTTGGCAGTGTCCTCCTTTTGTTCTTCACCAATTCCATGCAGGAGCAAAATCTTTCTTCGTCCCCGCATCTCTATCTGGTCGACACTTCGAGCCAGAAGTCCAACCTGCTGCTGAAGACTGTTGAGAGCCTGCGTGTCAAATGTTCGGAACAAACTGAACTCCGTTGCCAGGCCAGAAGCTGTGATGAGCGACTGAGGGGTTTTCTGCAACTCTTCCTCAAATATTGTCATTCTCGCGTGAAACATATCCTTCAGTTCACTCAGTGTGCTTGCAAGTGAATCCATGATGATGATGTAAAGTTATGGTAGTTTTTTATAGAAAAATAGGGAAGAGATAACGCTTACCCAGCAGGTACAAATAGTTATCTTTTACTATAATGCATTAAAGACTTGTAAATATGGTTAATATTTTATTATGTTAAGAAAAACTTAAGTTGTACGCTATGTTCAAGATAAATTCCACTAAGGACATGCGACGAAATTCACGAAATGAGCCGCTCAATAACACACAGAACAGCAGTAACAATAGAAGAAACGCGGCTGCAATGATGCCATGTTTCAATGTGGGAGAAAATAGTCATACGTCGGCAAATTGTCCTCATCGGTCGCAAGGAATAAAAATTTCCATTGAAATGAATTTGGGCATATTTTCCAGATTGCCTAGTGAAAAAGATGGCTGGTTCAGATTTCAAGCAAAGAACATCAGTATCGGGTATTCGGCAGACTTCGGCCAAGATCGGAGAACTCGAACGATTACCGAAAATTGACGCTTCTGCTCAAGAACGACAAAAACCAATCAATCAGATGTTTAAAAAGCATTCTTCAATTTGATACGACAGGGCGCCACCAGCATCGCGAACGACGAACTTCAAGACTATGTTCAGAGTGAAGTTTACATAGCTGCGACGACATGTGTGAACACAAGCACGAATGATTCGTATCACGAAGTTAGCAATATGAAACCACAGAGCAGGGCAACGATTGGCTTTAGTGACAGCTGCCATGTTGCACCTTCAGATTCTAAAACAGTAATTCCACATATTACTTGTCACGATGCAGTATCTTGCAACTGTCCCTGTCTGACTATGGTCCCAAGCATTAAATACTTAGGTGTTCATATCGACGAAAGGCTGGATTGGAGTGTTCATACAGATTCTATGTGCTCCCGGCTTCGTCAACTTATGTATTTGTTTAAGGAGCTCAGACTCTCGGCTGACATTAAAACGGCTTCTCTTGTGTATCGTTCCCTATGTGAGTCTATACTAAGTAACTGCATTCCGTGTGGGGTGGGACTTTTAAAATCGCGATGCTTAGGGTGGAACGAGCTCAGTGGGCTGTACTTAAAGTGATGCATTTCCGTCAAAGAGACTACCCGACAGCCCAGCTGTACTCCGATGAACGGTAAGACAGCTATGCATTCTCCGCACTGTCTTGCGTCGTCATTCCAAGATGCCATTGGACAGTAACATCGCTAGTCGACGAATAGGCTTTCCCGTATGTCCGTCCGTTCAATGTCGTTCTGCACTAGCGCGACGACACTATGTTGCCCGAAGCTCACACATTTACAACCGAATAAACAAAATTCTAGCAATATACAAACTAATATACCATGGACATAACATTTTTTTTTTAAATTTTTTACTTTAAGTTTCTATGAGTATGGAGCTCGATTTTCAGACCACTGTGCGACGGCGCTAGACATTGCAACGTCAGAGAACGGAATGTAGTACTCCATTCCCTGTCGCAGGACATCCTAAATAATAAATAAATTTAGTGTTTTTTATAATCTGTGGCCTGACCTGTCAAGTGTGACATAAAATTTCATCTCCAAATTTTCCTATAAATTTTAATAACATATTACCATAGAAAAATAGAATAAAATAATGTCAAGATTCAGAAAAACAACAAGAAAAAAATAAAATGGAACAAAATTATAATATGTACATAACCCAATAAAAAAAACAACATGATAATATTTTTGACATACTGAGATGAAAACGCAATGTTCACAAGAAGCCAGGCCCGAGCACTAACCACACGCCCAACATCTTCGGGTTCGTCGCTCAGCTCCGCCTCGCAGCCGCCGGGACCACCTACAATCGTGAGTCAAGCGATCCCGGACGCTGCAGTTGCGTCGAGCTCGAGTGACGAATACTTCTCTCCGCCGACGACACCACCACCTGCGCGTCGACGGGGAGGACGCCGGCCGCCGGACAGCCTGGGACCTCGAGGCCCATCGGCCTCTGACAGGGTCCCCGCTCCCGGTGGAAGTGTGCAGCGCATGCGATGGACGCAATCGATTAACGAAAACGTCATGCGCGCATACTTTGGGGCTACAGAGGGGGGAAGTAACCTGACTGCGTACCGTGGTCGAATGCTCTCTCTGTTTCAGGTGCTTGAGCCAGCTGTCAACGTGTCGGCCCAACGTCTATCGGATCAGGTGCGGGTCATCCAACGTAACCGTATGTTGGATGACGCTGTACTTGATAGACTGCGTGAGGAATCACGGAGTAGCCGTGTCTCGCCTGCCTTGCCACCGGCCGCGGTGCAACTGCAACCCAGTGTTTCACCGCGACCCGACGAAGTTGGAGAGGATGACGACGACGGGGCTATATCCGTGAGTACCCAATGCAATGCACGATTGAGGAGCGCTTTGGAGTGTGCATTCCGGGAGTATCGTTCCACACCGCCTGAGCTTAGACCTCGTTTACCTCGTTTGCCTATGCATAAAAAAAATAGGGCGCTGGTGTGTGCTCTAGATTCGCAGCTATCAAATGTTTTTGATAGCAGCAAAGACCTTACCGATACCCATTCGATCTTGTACTGTGCGGCTGCAGCGGCATGTCGTGTAGCTAACGTCAAGTTTCCCAAAACTGACAGAGCTACACGACCAGCTATACCAGCGTGGCAGTGCAGGATTGAGCGTCGTATCGGTGAGGCTAGAGCACTCATCGGCAAGCTTATCTGCTTTAGGGAGGGCAACACTCGCCCGAGAGTGATGCGCTTTGTGAGGCGGGCGTTCTCGGGGACTGATATCAGTTCTCGAGATTATATGTCCCGCGTCGCAGAGCGTATCGACTTCCTGAAGCAGAAGATCTATGCATGGGCAAACCGTATTCGTCGGTACAAGCGGCGAGTGGAACGATACACTCAGAACCGCACATTCCAGAGTAACGAAAGGTGGGTTTATAGGGCTTGGGAGCGACCTGAACAAGGTGTGACTGATACGCACCTACCGGATAATGACGCCATGTGTTCGTTCTGGCGTGATATCTGGTCGGTGCCGGTTAGTCACACCGAGGGTGACTGGACTCGGGAGGTCGAGCAAGCGTGCGATCCGATACCACAAATGGGGGCAATTACCATCAGCCCCCAAGATGTAGCTCGTGCAGTCCGTCCGTTGCCCAACTGGAAATCTCCAGGGCCAGACGGACTGCAAAACTTTTGGATTAAATGGTTCGAAAGATCGCACGCTCGTTTGGCATCTCAGTTCCAGTCCGCCTTAGAGTCAGGGTTGCTGCCCCAGTTCCTAACGACAGGAATAACCCACCTGCTCTATAAATCGGGTAGTACTGCGGATCCTAAAAATTATAGACCGATAACGTGTTTACCGACGGTCTATAAAGTTCTTACATCCATTCTGAGAGCGAAAATTAATCAACATATTGACGATAACGCCATCTTGTCTGCTTCTCAGAATGGATGTAGGAACGGGTCCCGCGGTACTAAGGAGCTGCTCCTCATCGACATTGCCATTAGCCAACAGGTTCGCCGTTCCCACAAGGATCTGGCGACATGTTGGATAGATTACAAGAAGGCCTATGACTCAGTGCCACATACATGGCTCATGAGGGTGCTGCAGTTGTATAAAATTGATGCAACTCTGCGCACCTTCCTGACGTCATGTATGGGGCAATGGAGGACGGTCCTACACTATCCAGGATGTCGACAGATTCAGGAAAACAGCGAACCTATAAGGATCGAGCGCGGAATTTTTCAGGGCGACAGTCTGAGTCCTCTGTGGTTTTGTTTAGCCCTGAACCCTCTCAGTACACTACTGGAGGGTTCAGGCCTGGGCTATCGGTTGAGGAGAGGTGGTCAGGTCATATCACACCTCCTTTACATGGATGATTTGAAGCTCTTTGCCCCCAACAACTTGCAACTGATGAAGCTACTGAAGGTAACAGAAACCTTCAGTGACGCCATCAGGATGGAATTTGGTGTGGACAAATGTGCAGTCATGCATGTAAAGCGAGGGGAGATTATGGAATCCGTGGGAATACAACTCTCGGATTCCATACACCTTCGATCCCTTTCCTCAACCGAAACTTACAAGTATTTGGGTATGTCGGAAGCACTAGGCATCAATGCTACTGACGTGAAACAGTCGTTGAAGGAGCGTTTCTTTAGCCGCCTGAAAAAAGTACTAAATAGTCTTTTATCAGGCGGGAACAAGGTGCGCGCCTTCAACGGCTGGGTCATGCCGGTCTTGATGTATTCTTTCGGCATACTCAAATGGACTCAGACAGAACTTGACGCCCTGGATAGGAGAGTCCGCACATTGCTTACCGCAAATCGCATGCATCACCCACGTTCATCGGTTATGAGACTGTATATCTCGCGGAAGTGCGGCGGTCGTGGCTTTTTAAATGCTAAGACCCTGCACAACCGCGAGGTATGCAGTCTTAGGGAATACTTCCAGGCTGCCGACGTGGGTATGCATCGAGATGTGGTAGCGGTGGACAAGGGCCTTACCGCACTCTCCTTGGCTAACGAGAACTGGCGCAAACCTATAGTATTAGATACTAATGACCGCAGGGAGGTATGGCAGAGCAAGGAGCTTCACGGACGCTTCTACCGGGTCCTACATGGCCCCGATGTAGATCTTTTAGCGTCCGTGGCCTGGCTGCGATTTGGTGACCTTTTCGGGGAAACCGAAGGTTTTGTCTTTGCGATTATGGACGAAGTTATGATGACGAACAACTACCGGAAATACATTGTGAAGGACGGCACGGTTGACATCTGTCGGGCATGTCGCCGGCCGGGAGAATCAATCCGCCACATTATCTCCGGTTGTTCTAGTCTAGCTAACGGAGACTATTTGCATAGACACAACCTTGTAGCCAGGATTATCCATCAGCAACTCGCTCTTAAATACAGTCTTGTGGAATCAGAAGTGCCGTACTATAAGTATGTGCCCGACCCAGTTCTCGAAAATGGCAGTGTCACATTGTATTGGGATCGGTCTATCATCACTGACAGGACTATTGTTGCCAATAAGCCTGACATAGTGGTGATAGACCGACTAGAGCGTCGCGCAATGATTGTTGATATAGCGGTCCCCCATGACGAGAATCTCGTGAAGGCTGAGAGAGATAAGAAAAACAAGTATCTTGATCTGGCTCGCGAGGTTGTCGACATGTGGGATGTGAATACAGCAGTCATTGTGCCGATAGTCGTGACGGCCAATGGCATAATAGCCAAGAGCCTCGACGAACATCTGAGGAGGCTCTCGTTGGGCAGCTGGATCAAGGGCTTGATCCAGAAAGCGGTACTCTTGGACACGGCGCGAATAGTCAGGAGATTCCTCTCTCAGGAGCCCTGACCACCGGTAGCTTGGACCCTGTTCCCGATACCGGTGGGCTACTATTTTTGTATTTTTAAATGTTTTTTTATTTTTTATTTTTATAGAATAATATTTAAAAATATAAAAGTATGTACATAAAATAAATAAATGGAATAATAAATTTAAAAAAAAAAAGGTGGAATATGTCACTATTGTCGTCCCTCCTATAGTATGTATGTGAAATACTATATGCTTGTTTCACATAATGTATGGACGACATGACGATACATAATTACACAATTATCATGAGGGTGGAAAGATAGGAGAAAAGAAGGAGTGGAATAAAACTGGTCGACTCACCAGTTTTATTCCACTCCTTTTACTATATATATATATATATGCATATACTTAAAAGGTGAGGCCTAGCCTCTCTCATGTGGCTGTGCCACTCACATTTATATTGAAAGATATTGCAAAGTAAACACTCACCTGGGGTCTTCTTGGACCTCCTAGAAGCTCGTAGCTCCTACCTTGTCTTGCAACAACCCTTAATTTTAGTTTAAAAGGATTTTCATTTATGCTTGGTAGGCATACGTATTATTTGGCGGTGATAATAGTTTTTGGTTCAATATATTTCTTGAGCTTCTTGTTTAGAGTTGGCTCCTGTTACTAAATTGTCTACATAGCTACATTTGTAACCTTTTGCGAACATTCCCGCTCCTGTATCTGATTCCACTTTGGATCCATCAGTGTACCACACCAGACTATCTTTTTCTGGTGGATCGAGTCCCTTTATTATGAGCTAAATAATGTACCTGTACATGTTCTGTGCTATTACTATGCGATTCAACAATTTCAATGATATTTCCGCTTAATTGCTGCTTAAGAATGTTATCATATTCTTGTAGTGTTGTTTTATCGAATCTGTTGATCAAACTCTTCAATCTTCCGAATTCCATGCCAAAATGAACTTTTAGTTGAGGTAGGTATTCAATCCATGGCCATGTTACTTCATAACGTCCATTTTTGTACTGAACAGTAATATTAAAATGTTTGACTGATTCATCTTGTCTTGTAGTTTTAGGAGAATCGTTTATGCCAATGCACTCAAGTGACCACAAAAATTCGATGTCAATATTTCTAAGAGGTAAGTCAGGTTCAGTAAAATAAGGGCAGCTTGAATTGTGACAGTGGCAGTAAAAAGTTACAGTTAATACATTTTCCTGTTTCGCGATTGGATCTTGGTCTACATTTCCAGATCAGCCAACCGAAATCAGAAACCACCAAGTACAAATCATTCTGAATCTTCTCTTTTGTTTCACGCATGAAGCCTGCAAAATAATCGTTCCCTATTAAAAGGTCTATATTATCTCCAGTAGAATCATCGTCAGCCACTAAATCAACTGTGGCACAATCAAATTTAGCTACTGGTAACCTCTCTGTAATATGTGGAACAATATTGAATCTTAGTTGTTTTTGGTTGCCACGTTTGGTCTCTAAGACAATTTCTACAGATGGGCTTGACATCTCTTTCGGATCAGTTGCTCCAAACGTATACAAGTGTTGATCTTCATTATCAGGGGTGAGCTGTAATCTGGATGCAGCCTTAGTGCTGATATAGCTACGTTGCGAACCACTGTCCAAGATAAGTCTGCATTTATGCCTCTTTGTTGTATTGCCGGGGTTTGTGACTAGCGCCACTGCTGTCTGTAAGAAAGTTAAGTTCTTTGCACGATCACCATTGGGAACAGTTGCCTCACCCCGTGGTTTGGAACACAGCATTTGGAAATGTCCATCACCACAGCGAAAGCAAGTAACCTTTCGATGGCACCGTTCAGTCTTGTGATTTCTTTTTAGGCACTTGTGACATCTGAATTAATATTTGTTTCGGGATATTTACCATGTATATTTAGGTTTCCCACCCGCAAAGACTTTAGTTCTCGTGACCATGGCGCTTGTAACGGTGCCGAAATAACGAGCTCTCAACCAAAACCTACATATACATGGTAAATATCCCGAAACAAATATTAATTCTTACGATTGTGACCATGTCAGCTTAAAAACTTATACTTGTGACAGTCATCTGTCCCCCAACTGCTTCTGTCGAGCCTCAATGTTGTAATATTTTTTACAATCTGCACTACCGTGGTTATTTAATTTGCAGAAGATACATGGGGAGAATGGAAGATACAATAACCCACCTACACTTTCTAGGTGGGTTATTTAATTTATTATTAGCCTTTCGTTTCAGATTTATCCTTTCTGGTTTATTGCGCAGTGCTCTTTATTGGATATTCACGTTTTAGTTCAAAATTTGTTTGAAGTACTTAAGTTGTAATGACATTTTGTTGTGTGGCTGATCCCTTTGGTATTGGTGTTACCTGAACCTTCTCCAATGCCACTACAATGTCTAGTAAAATCTGTCTAATATTAGTTGTTGAATTATCCTTGGAATGCAGCTGTGGCATCAAGTGTTACTGATGGAGAACTTGCTCCGGGAACTTACTCAGTATGGTAGCACGCAGATGGTTTCCATTTATGCTCACCTAATTTCTCTAAGACTCTTAAATGTCTTACAATGCCATCCAGAATTTGCCTGCAGCTGGG
This sequence comes from Orthosia gracilis, assembly GCA_947562075.1. NCBI lineage: Eukaryota > Metazoa > Arthropoda > Insecta > Lepidoptera > Noctuidae > Orthosia > Orthosia gracilis. Next base: position 13,950,525 of record OX387264.1, on the reverse strand, counting down.
AGCTGTATATTCAGCTCTCTCCAAGTTGGTCAATGCTGTGTAGTGTGCGGCTACTAATGTATCATTAGATCCGTACCTGGACTTTAAGGCTTCAATAGTGATGGTATAGTTGTAGTTAGCGATGGCTAAGCCTGCTACCGCTTCCAAAGCCTTGCCCTCGAGGCTACTAATTAAATAAGTCAGTTTGTCAGCCTCTGCCATAGGTTGGCTGTCTATGTTTGAGCTGAACCGCAGGCTTATTACGTATGAAACAGCAATTAGCAATAATTGCACAGAGATTGCACAATCATCGCGCGATTATCGCTTTACGTCAAAAAATCGGCAGGCTTATTTTTGCGAAATAATTGCTCTTCAATCGCAAATCCGCATTATGTAGGAGCGATAGCCACACCTTAATAATTTTACGACAGCACTGCCAACAATTAAAAACTGGTAAATAAAATTTTCATTTATCGCAAGGTGATCGCGATCATTTTTCACGCATGGTTTTTGATAGCAGAGCGACAGCCATCGGCGAGCAATGTGGGATTACTTTTTCCCTTGTTGTTGGTCGATTGCCAAATAATAACGAACTAATAAACCTGTACACGCAATAAGTAATGATAACCTGGTTAAGCTGGAACAGTGTATGAAATAAAAGCTTATTCGAAAGGAAGTCAAATAACGTTCATTTTAGAAATGCCTATCATTGAAGATGAAATAGATACATACTACAGGGCAATCCCAATACCTATTACCAATAATTTTAACCAGACCACAATTATTATTCCCAAATACCCCCACCTCTTAGTAAAAGGGTCCGAAGTAGTCTCGCTCTCCCTCCTCCTATCTTCATGGGTTGCATGAAGATCTATCAATTATTGAAGATATAATAAATGTTTCATCACTCCAATTTAATTCATATCCTTTTTGGAAAACATATTTATATGTAGAATAGAATAGAATAGAATTTTATTTTGCAAATATGGGTAATACACGACAGTTGTTATGATATCAAAGCTTAGCCATATTTTACCATTCGGCATGCAAACATTTACATTATTTATGCAACATGAACTTACATTTTAAAACCATAGAGGGTAATAAATTATCATTCAATGGACCAATTGATATATAATCATTACAATTATCATTCAATAGATCAATTTATAAAATATAATTACAGTTATCATTCAGTAGATTAATAAATAAATTAGTTTTTCGAACATAATCGAGAGTATTGCTCAGAAGCAACTTTCTTATTATTTGTCCTTTAATAGCCTGCTGAGTCCCTACCAATCTGGTTTCAGACCTGGCCATAGTACTGTGACCACTCTTTTCAAAATAACTGACGATATAAGACTGGCTATGGATAATAAATGTCTTACTGTATTGGTTCTGCTGGACTTCAGCAGTGCTTACTCAGTTGACTTTGATATACTCTTAGGAATCCTTTCCTCTCTTAATGTCTCTGCTTCGGTAAATAAGTGGTTCAAATCTTATCTTCGGGGCCGCTCGCAGTCTGTTCGATCCGATGAGGACTCCTCTGACTGGTGTGACTTGACTGCGGGCGTTCCTCAGGGTGATATCTTCTCTCCTCTCCTCTTCTCAATTTTCATAAATGCTATCACGAAGGTCCTAACTTCTAACTATCATCTCTATGCAGACGACTTGCAGCTATATCGACACTTTAAAGTGGGTGATCTGGTTGAGGCTGTGCCTGCCATCAATAGTGACCTTGAAAATATAAACAGGTGGGCTAAATCCTTAGGACTCTTACTAAACCCAACCAAATCTCAAGCGCTCATTGTTGGTGGTAGATACATGCTCAACCTTTTAAATCACCAAGCCCCCCCACCAGTAGTTTATGATTCAGTGCCCATATGTTATTCGAAAAGCGTGAAAAACCTAGGCGTCTGTATGGATACTAACCTCGCTTGGGAGGTTCATGTTGCTGATGTAAGTAAGAGAGTCTTCTACTCTTTTCAGTCTCTGAAACGTCTCCAAAAATTCTTACCATTTCACACTAAGGTCACTCTTGCTCAATCTCTTCTTCTACCGCTCGTAGACTATGCAGATGTCTGTTTTCTAGATGCAACGGAGGTACTCCTAAATAAACTCGAGCGACTGCAGAACTTGTGCATCCGCTTTATTTTTGGCCTCCGTAAATACGATCACGTGTCAGAGTTTCGGACTAAATTGAAGTGGCTGCCGATTCGGCGTCGTCGAGATACCTATATCCTATCTCTTCTCTATACTATCCTACACAATCCTAATTCTCCTCAATATCTTCGTGAACGCTTTGAGTACTTTGTCCCGAGGGGTAAACCCTGTCGCACTTCCACTTCTCTTCTCCTTCGTATCCCACGTCACACTTCCAGCCGCTATGATGGCTCCTTCTGCAGTGCGCCTCTGGAACTCTCTACCACATTCTCTTCGCGACAGCCCTTCTCTAAATGTCTTCAAGAGGAAAATCAAGGATCATTTTCTTTCGGAATGACATAATTTTAGTATATGTATATATATATATATTTTGTGCTTATTTATGTATATTTATGATATATTTTATATTATGCTAAAATTGTACACTGGACTACTTTTCCTCTTCCTTTTGTAAACTCTCTCTATCACTGTAAGATTTGCTGGTAGAAAACTCTTCTTAGAGTTAAGCTCGCCTTTGTACATCAACTCTACACCCTGAAATTTAATTGGTTGTTTTCCCGCGGCAGAACGACTTGCCTTAAGGAGTACTTTCGAAGTATAGAGTTAAAGTAAATAAATAACGATGTTTCTGTTTTAAAATAATTAAAAAAATATTCATCAACTCGAAAAAGTGAGTAACAATAGTAACTCTAGACGTAACTTGTAGGTACTAGGTACTACTCGTGTCACCACCTACAAAGGAAACCGATGCACAAAATAATGTCAAACCAAAATAAACTCTCGCACGTAGTGATAAGGCATAAAATGTTTGCACGGAACAATACAAAAAATCACCGCGCTACCGACAAAGAAAAGACCGATTTAGAAATGTTCAAAGTAAAATTAGCTCTCGCGTGTAGTGATACGGCATAAACTAGCCTGCGCGCAACAATTTCAAACGAAGCCGCCGGCGCCTATTTTACCCGTGCGGCACGCGCGGCTGTGACCCTGACCTACTTAGTTTTCCCGCGAATGTCGTACGCGCAGCACGCGCCGTCACTGTAAACTGCAATGGATCGACATTACAATTACAGCAATGTGGAGTACGTCGCTATGGTGCAGCTGTATGCTAGGGCTGATTATGACTCCCATGCTGCCCGGCGACTTTACGCAGAGCGGCAACACTTGGAGTCGCTCCGTCTTCGCGGGGTTCTGAACCCCCAAGTCCCATCTCCACGGACGATCGTAGCGGCGACACAGCGGCTACTAGATCATGGACAGTTCCATGCACCGGCACATGCACAGGTCAGAGGTCGACCAGCCGTTATTTTGCCATCGCTCGACGAGGAGATCATCGAGTACTTCGAACGGGATCCGCGTCGAAGTACGCGCCAGGCCGAGGCTAGGTTTGGCGTAAGCCAGTACCACGTCTGGAAACTACTCAACTCTGAAGGACAGCATCCTTATCATTTTCGCGGTGTTCACGCTCTCCACGAAAATGACCCCCAGAACAGAATTGCGTATTGTCAGTGGTTGATTGCCAACCAAGATAAGAACATTTTGTGGACGGATGAATCAACTTTTACGCGAGTTGGTATTTTCAACCAGCGTAACGAACATTTTTGGGCAATAAATAACCCACACGTTACTCGCGAGTGTGCGCATCAAGTGCGTTTTAGTGTCAATGTGTGGGCATAGTTTTTTTGGTTGATTTTTCTTAGTTTTCTTTTTTAATTTAATTTTGTGCTCAATAAATTGCAGATAAAAAAGTATTTATGACGGTCCGAAGCCCGTAAAAGTATGAAGGGAAAATTTGAATAACATGTTGGATAACAGCTGATTGAAAAGCACGTGGTTCAATGGCCTCGCGGCCTTTAATAGTAACACTAGACGTAACATGTATTGTAGGTAATACTGGCGTCGCACGCGCCGGCGCCGCAGCCCTCAAAGGAAAGCGATGCATAAATGGTCAAACCCAAATAAGCTCTCGCACGTGGTGATACGGCATAAAAGTTTGCACGCAAAACAAACGAGCGAGCCACAAGCCGACAAAGCAAAGACCGATTTATTAAATGTTTAAAGTAAAATAAGCTCTCGCGTGTAATTATACGGCATAATCTAGCCCGCGCGTAACATGATAAAACGGAGCCGCCTTCGAACCTAATTCTTTCGACGGTGACCTAGCACCCGGGTCAACGACCTGCTGTCGTTCGGCCGTAGATATCGGGAGCTATACTATTGGTTCGTGATTGCTTTCGAGTTTAGTTTTTCACAATGTTAAATATGCCAGTTTTTGTTTCTAATATTTTATATAACTACGAAACGATCGTATTACATAGACAAAACCATTTCGCTGCGGGAAAACAACCATTTAAATTTCACGGTGTATAATCACTCAAGTTGTATATGTATTTCTTTTTTGTGTACAATAAAGAATTAAGAAATAATCATCCACATTGAAATTCGGTTTTGGATTAACCCAAACTGTCATAATATTACTGGAATTTTAATCTTTTAAGAAATCTATGTATCTATAAGTTTTATTATGAGTAAAATAACGTCACATTTTCATTTTTAGAGTTCATTGAAATCTTTCAACAGTACTGGCCTTATTATCAGGATTGTTAGTCGTATCATAATTAATCCTTTTGGATTTGAAGTAGTTTTGTACATCTTTTGAAACAATTTCTGTACTTTTATCAGATTGTATGTGACATTCTTTAGTTGTTTTTGAGTTTTCCGTTTTCATTGACCTTACAAAAGCATATTTAATAAATACATCAATAACACAAAGTATGTAGTTGAAAACGTCATTATATTGAGAAGACGTTCGCACACTTATATTTAGCTTGCCACAGTAAATTAATATTTTATAGAATGAACCTATTACGTGGGATTTTTTTCCGAATGGGTTTATGTAATAGGTTTGTGATTGTAACCGTTCCTTTACTTGCTTTTTGTCCATGTTACCCTTTATGGCATTTGTTAATTTATCAATACTACTAAAACCAGCAGGATTAGATGGATCATAATAAATTCTATTAATTTCTTCTAGTACGGGGTCCATTTCTCCCAGTCAATCTTTTTACGTATTTTATTTAGAGGTCTTGTAATTACAGTGCTCGGTGTAGAAAACTCCTGAACTGCAATCTCAGAGGTTTTGTTCAGATCTTATGCTAGAAGCTGTTTAATAAACTCACATCTCTTTGGATTTCCAATATAAGTAAGTGGTAGTATAATATCTTTTAATGCTTTAGCAAATCTATCCCACCCTATCGGATCACTTCTTATTAAGGGTCTTAGTGAATCATTTATTAAATCAACACACCCTGCCTATTATAAGTTTTTGGTATTAAGCTGAGTATTTGAGTTGAGTTCCACTTCTTACGGTCTTCTGTCTCACTATTCATAATATTTTGCATTTCAATATCTAATCGAGACAAATTACTATTTACTTTATTTTTTTGTTTTAATTTTTCATTTAATCCAGGTTCAATAAGTATAATTTTCTTTGCATTTCCCATGTAAACTGGCTAGTCCACTTACTAATCCACTCAGTATGGCACCTAGTATTGTTGGTAAGAAAGCTCCTCCTTTTTGAATAATTATATTTTTCTTGTTTATGTTTACATGTATGTACCAGTTTACGGAGTTTATTTTTGTGTTTATTAAAATTTTTTTCTTGATCTTTAAGAGGCACCTTTCCTTGTAAAACGTTATGAATTCACTCACATATACAATTTATTTCTTCTTCATCACTTGTTTTAAGTAGTGCTCTTTGATATTTTGGTTTAAATGTATGCAAAGCGCTTAGCAAATGTTTATGCGTCGTGAGTCGGCGATGCATAATTTAGAAATGTTTTGAATTGTTTTAATGGGCCGGGTCCAAACCATAAGTATTAATACATAGCTTTTTAGAGTTTTCAAAAACACCGGACAAAGTAAATGTTTTAAATAAAAATTGAGTAATCTAAGCATGTTGAAATCATCGTTTTGAATATAGGAATGTGCGAGGGAGTTATAAAAAAATATTTTGATCTTGGAGTGATGTAAGGTTTACACTATCATAATTAGTCATAAATTCGTATGGATAAACCCCTTTCCGTTTTAAACGAATTAAATCTTCATTATTAGGGAAATTTCTATGTAATTTTTAGCTAACTAGTCCTTTTGCGAATTAGCCGTTTTAAGAATTAGTCCTTTTGCGAATCAGCCATTTCCCGAAATAGGCATTTGTAGAATGCTAGGCATTTTAGTAATTACGCATTTAACGACTAAGCCTTCATAACTGCCACCTCATAATCAAATTTTAAATTGCAAATATTCAGACCAAATTGATCTTTTAATATATTAAAAATATATGTTTGTTGAGTCTTGTTTGGCAGAAGTCAATATATTACGGGAATTATATTGGTTGTATTTTTGTCTGATTCTAGGTCAAAATGTATAGAGTATAACTGATAAAAGGGGCTAAGAACGCATTTAAAATTTCCATCTCCTTAGAAGAAGCCTTTTTCTTTTCTTGCAGAACGGATAATCTTTCTTGACATTTTCGAAGCAAACACTAATATTTTGTAGGTTTCGCCATCGTTAGCAATCAGAATTTTTTTTGCTAAACATTCTGGTACAAATACATCTTCCACGTTACGAAAAGTCAACTTATTCGCATGTAGAAATCATTTTCTGGCTGAATACAAACTATCCTTTATTAAATGAAAAGATGGGAGTTTAGATGAACTCGTCTCCGGCAAATTATCAAAAGTCTTTTCAAAAATTCCTTTTATAGGTCTCAAATTTCGACACACCTCTTTTTTTAATTCATTCCGTTTAAGAAAAACAATACTTTTTTCCTCTTCGGATTCGCATTTATGTCTGGACAATCTTAAGATTTTCTTCTTTGTCACGTCCAATGTTAGCGATGCACTACACTCCATTTTGTTTATGCATAGCCAAAAGGTCCTTCCATTTTTATTCACCTGCCTCGTTTTACTGTAACGGTGGACTTTACTTTACGTTTTACTGAACTTTATGGAGCAGTGTTGTTACCTTTCTGATTTTTATCAATACTAAACTCAAGTTCTTCCATTATTAAATGCGAACTCACACAATAGAGTAACACAACAACAGAAATACCGGATTAGATTCCTTCGATCAAATATTAAGAACTACACACATTATTCGTGTTTGTTAAATTAATATAATTAGAGTTGACTATACCCTCATAAAGGTCCTTCTTTAAATCACTACTACTATACAAGTTATCAATTAGATAACACTATTCCGTTATGAATAGTTATAGGATAAATTCCACATATACAAGTGTGCAATATATAATAGTGATTCACATTTAATGTTTTTCATAATGTTTACCTACTGCACCAGGCTGCACCATAGTTATGTACTTATGTAAGGAGGGTAATATTTTTCGATCGTTCATAATGTGTATTTATTTATGTATGTCTGTAAGTATTTCCAGATTAAGTCCTTTTGCGAATTAGCCGTTTTAAAAATTTGTCGTTTTGCGAATCAGCCATATCCCGAAATAGGCATTTGTAGAATGCTAGGCATTTCAGTAATTGGGCATTTAACGACTAAGCCTTTAGATTTTATAAGTTGAAAATCTGTTTCCAAAAGCAGATTCAACAATACTCACATTTGATAAAGAAGGATCGTCCTGATCGCGGGTAGGTGATAAAAAGTACAGACGTTCGTTTTTTTCTGGAATTTTATTTAAAATATAATTATTGGTTATTAGTGAAATATTGATTAAATTTTAATCAATACTTCTACCACAAGTGCTAAAATATAAGTACTCACGTTTGTGGCACATTTATGTGACATTATCACATTTTAAAAACACCGCCTGCCGGCCGATCACTGCACTATATCAATACCAGTCAGCACTTCACACAAATAAGAGCAAGAATGTCTCAATACGCCGAAGTCATTGTTGCTCAGAGGGTTCTCAAGGAAAACCTCATGAAAAAGATGGGCGAACTTGAAGCACAGATCCAGTGCGCGGGGCCAGCTAAAGCAAACACAATTGCAAAAATCGCGGATGAGCTTCGTACGTTCCGGGAGCTCATATTGAAAACAGTGAGTCCATGACGCAGTACGTGGCCCAGATAATTGAAACGGGACAACGACTTCAAGGAACAGGTTTCAAATTACCAGACGAATGGATTGGTGCATTATTGTTAGCAGTAACCTTGAATACCCGAAAGATATTTGTTTATGATAATGGCGATCGAGCATTCGGGAATCGACATAAGTACCGTCGTCATTAAAACCAAGTTGATGGATATGTGAGGTATTGAGGCTAGTTCAGCTTCCGTTTCCGAGAGTGCATTTTGTGCTAACGCAAACAGAACGCAGCGTGTAAAATATGGCAGCCCCAAAGACGGCCGTAGACAACATAGCCAACTGCAAGAAACGTCAACGTCAGTGTTAAAACCAAATAAGGTTATCAAGTGGTACAAATGCAAACAAATTGGACATTACAAAAATCAATGCCCCAACTCGGAATCTAGCAAACGAAAATCAACAAACGCATTCAGTGCTATTTTTCTGAGTGGAAAATTCAGCCAGAACAACTGGTATATAGACAGTGGGGCAAGTAAACACTTGACGGCGAGACAAGAAAACATAGTGAATCCGTCCCATCAACATGATACAAAGGAAATCATTATAGCAGACCAGACAAGTGTTCCAGTGCTGTGTTCTGGCGATGTTAACATCGGTACTGTTGTGAAAGGTGTTGAATATGAAGTCACAGTTTCGGACGTCTTGTGTATACCGAACTTAACAACAAACTTGCTTTCGGTGAGTCAGTTGATTGCGTATGGCAACAATGTTATCTTCAAAGAAAATGTTTGGGTCATACACATATGGGCGTTCGGATAAAATAACTTAAAAATTTACGACAGTAACTGAAGACTTTTATTTTTTAGTTAAATCATTGTTACTTTTCTGTTTACTCATAATAATTCAAGCTATGAAATGATATTTCTTTATTAGAAAAAAAACAAAATATTTCAAAAGTCTCTTCGTGTTTCGGGGTATGAGTGTTTGGATAGATGTAGTTATTTATTTTGTTCATGTTTATCAAAACATCATTGTCGCATTTACGTGATATATAATGAATATTATTATTATTAGAAAGTTGTTAATAATTGCACAAGATTTTTTTTATTATTTCCAATAAACATGCTGTTATACGGATTTAGGTCTTTTTGGTGGACCTAAAAATAAACCAAATTTTAATTTCTGCTAAAGCTATCATGTTTCGAATATTTTTTAAATTGACAACACTGGATAGCCGCCATTTGTTGGAGTCCTTGTCAGTACAGCTACGTGTCATTTTCTAATTTACGAAGTTTTAAAATAAAATTAAGTATTTTTGTCAAAGTTCAGTTCGTCTTTCCTGCTTGGGTTGTAATTTGGTAAGTTATTATTTTATATTTTAGTCAATATTGCGCCGATGTGCCTTTTGAGGAGTATTTTCAAAGTTTCTTTTGTTGTTTTTCTAACCTTAAAAATAAAATGGCTGCTTTGATTTTAGTTTGAAATATCTCTCCTGTGGACATCTTTCCTGTGAACATAAATGTCCACAGGAAAGATGCATGTCCACAAAAAATAACATTTTAACGGTTTCTATGCTAACAAAGCTACAATGTTGGTCAAACAAATGGGCAGGCTGAGATAGCATGATTTAAATACTGCATTATTGGTATCGGCACCCGAAAAAGGAGCTTGAACTTTTGTTTTGCAAAATGTGGGTTGCTTAGCATGATTGGGTTTGTTTCAGGTACAATGCTTCGTTCCAGTAGATCTAGAACCCAATTAACTGACGAAGAGAAGAAAATACGTCGTCGTGAACAGAAAAAACTTTGCATGCGAAGAGCTAGAGCTAAATTAGATGCTGCTGCCATAGAAGAAAGACGTAGAAAAGAACGCGAAAGATATCATCTAAAGAAACAAAATGGTTTATTGAAGACAATTAAAGATTTTACACCAAGACAGCAGCGACAGATGCGAAAAATGTGGCGTGAAAAAGCCAAGCTAAGACGTGAAAGAGATCGACTAAGAAAACAAACGGAAGAAATAGTACGCGTGAATACACCGCTTTCTTCTCCCAGTTCTTCTCGCTCATCACACTCACGTGTAGAGGTGGGTAAAGCAATACGATTACGAAATCGCCGGATATTGAAGGCTCAAAATCAATTTTTAATAGAAAGATTAAATATTTTAGAACGGAAGCTCTCTAAATATAGGATGCGAATAATAAGATTTAAAAAAGTAAAAGACAGGAGATTATTATACCTAAATATTGGCTTAAGAAAAAGGATACATGAATTTTTAATCAATGATGAAAATAGCAAACTAACAGCTGGTAAAAAGGAAACGATCACACGCAGAAAAGTCAAAAAGCAAATACGTCTTATAATGATAAACATCTACACCTTCATAAAAATTTAACAGTACGACTGGTTTGAATGTCTCATACGAAACATTCCGCCGACATCGTCCATTCTGGGTAATGTTCCCTAAAGCCGCGTCAATAAATACTTGCCTGTGTGCCGTTCATACAAATAATGATTATATTGTGCAAGCCTTACACCAAAATAAGATATTAAATCATAATTCTGCCACCGATTTAGTTAAATCTCTTTGCTGTAATAATGCTTTCAGTGTTCCTTGCTTGGAACGGAAATGTTCACAATGTTCTGAGAGAGTTCCAAAGTACACTTTGTTAAATGGCAATGATACAGAAAATGTTGGTCGATTGACTATTTTACCGGCTACATACATAGGTAGCCCGCGTCATATGCATGAATATGCGCAAGATGCAATGACATATGTTCGTCATTATGGTCGGCCAGATCTATTCATTACATTTGCATGTAATCCGAAATGGATGGATATTATTCAACTGCTGCTTCCCGGACAAACATCCAGTGATCGGCCCGACATCACCGCACGTGTTTTGAAGCAAAAAATCCGGTCACTGATGAATTACATTGTTAAGCAACACGTTTTTGGGACTACTCGATACTGGATGTATTCAATCGAATGGCAAAAACGAGGCTTGCCGCATGCACACATTCTAATTTGGTTAGTCGAAAGAATTCGGCCAGATCAAATAGATGACATCATATGTGCGGAAATTCCTGATCCTGAAACCGATCCAGACCTACATGAGGTTGTAATCACGAATATGATTCATGGACCGTGTGGCACCATTAACCGCCAATCACCGTGCATGGTCGACGGCAAGTGTTCCAAACGGTATCCACGAAAATTGACGGCAGAGACCATCACCGGCAACGATGGTTATCCACTGTATCGGCGTCGATCGCCCGATGATAATGGTAGAACTATCACAACTAAAGTGAAAGGAAACGATTTCGTGGTCGACAACAGTTGGATTGTTCCATATTCACCACTCCTTTCCAAAACATTCAAGGCACATTGTAATGTTGGGTAAGTCAATTAAATACATTTGCAAATATGTCACGAAAGGCAGCGACATGGCGGTTTTTGGTATCCAAGCATCCAATAACAACGATGAAATTACGTGCTATCAAGTTGGTAGATCAAAGCCTAACAGCAATGAAGCAATTTGGCGTATATTCTCATTCCCTATTCACGAACGCCATCCCACTGTTGTGCATTTGGGGGTGCATCTAGAGAACGGTCAGAGAGTATATTTCACAGCGTCGAATGCTGTTCAACGTGCCGAAAGACCTCCAGCGACAACATTGACCAGTTTCTTTGCGATTTGTCAAAGCGATCCGTTCGCACGAACGTTGCTTTACTCGGAGATGCCACGTTATTACACTTGGAACGCTACATCGAAGAAATTTCAACGTCGGAAGCAAGGCGATGCAGTTCCTGGTCATCCAGATATGCGTTCTACTGATGCTCTTGGTCGTATTTACACAGTTCATCCGAAGAATGATGAATGTTTCTATTTGCGGTTGTTGCTGGTACATGTGCGAGGGCCAACATCCTTTGAAACACTACGAACTGTTAATGGTATAATGTGCCCCACATTTCGTGCAGCATGTCAAGAGCTCAATTTGCTTGAAAACGATACTCAATGGGACACGACAATCGCTGAAGCAATTATTTCTGCATCTCCAAGTCAGATACGCACGTTATTTGCTATCATCATTTCGACATGCTTCCCATCGAACCCACGTGACCTGTGGAACAAATACAAAGATAACATATCAGAAGACATTTTACATCGAATTCGTGTCAGCACAAGAAATCCCAATCTTGAGGCGAATGAGGATATGCATAACCAGGCTTTGCTCTTGATCGAAGATATGTGTTACCTCATGTGCGGCAGTTTGTTAGTCAGGCTAGGAATGCCAGCGCCAGATCGCGGAATGAATGACGCATTTAATAGAGAACTGGAACGTGAACGTGAATATGATCCACATGAATTAGTCCAATCAGTTCAAACGAATGTACCACTGTTGAATCCTAAACAGAGGGAAGTCTATGATACATTGATTAATGCAATTGATGATGGAAATGATGGCTTATTTTTTCTGGATGCCCCCGGTGGAACTGGAAAGACTTTCCTCATGTCATTGATTTTGGCCACTGTACGTGCGAGATCCGAAATTGCGGTAGCAGTTGCTTCTTCTGGAATATCGGCCACGTTGTTAGACGGATGCCGTACGGCTCACTCAGCGTTAAAATTTCCATTAAACCTTCAAACTACTGAACAACCGACGTGTAACATTTCGAAACACTCCGCAATGGCCAAAGTTTTGGTAGCATCAAAAATCATAATATGGGACGAATGCACAATGGCGCACAAACGCGCATTGGAAGCACTTGACCGAACATTAAAAGATCTGCGCAATGACTCGAGATGTTTTGGTGGTGCAATGATTTTACTATCTGGCGATTTCCGACAAACACTACCGGTCATTCCAAGAGCTACTGCTGCCGACGAAATAAACGCTTGCCTCAAAGCATCAAATCTGTGGCGATATGTGAAGAAACTTCAACTGTCAGTAAATATGAGAGTTGCATTGTTGAACGATCTATCTGCTGATGATTTCTCTAAGCAATGACTATCGGTAATGGCCGTGTTCCTGTTGACGAATCGAGCGGATTGATGTCATTTCCTCCAAATTTTTGCAATTTCGTCTCATCGAAAGACTAGCTTATCAACAAAGTATTCCCGGATATCATTGCTAACCACAAACATACTAAATGGTTAAGTGAGCGTGCAATTTTGGCGGCTAAAAATAAAGATATAGATGACCTAAATTTTATAATTCAGAATCAAATCGCAGGTAGGTACTCTGCATTCATTCAAATTTATCGACTGTGTAACAAACGAAGATGAAGCCTTAAACTCCTTGGATATGCCTGGTTTACCACCGCACAATTTACAACTGAAGGTTGAATCGGTAGTAATTATGCTTAGAAATTTAAAGCACAAAACTGTGCAATGGAACGCGTTTGGTGATAAGAAAACTGATGAGCAATGTGATTCATGCGTCGATACTCAAAGGAAAATTTAAAGATGAGGAAGTTCTCATTCCAAGGATTCCGATGATCCCAACGGATATGCCCTTTGAGTTTAAACGAATTCAATTCCCGATTCGTCTTGCCTTCGCCATGACGATTAACAAATCACAGGGTCAATCCTTGACTATTTGTGGCCTCAATCAGAAAATTCATGTTTTTCTCATGGTCAATTGTACGTGGCATGTTCACGTGTCGGCAAACCATCTGCTTTATTTGTTCTTGCGCCTGACGAAAAAACAAAGAATCTCGTTTACCACAAGGTGCTTGAATGAAAAGAGTTAATCGTTTAATTCAGTCATTTTTTGCTGACACGTGTTTGAAGTACTTAATTTTTTTTTATTCTCTTTCTGTATGTATTATTTATCATAATAAAATACTTTTTTATATCTATCTGTATTTTTGTTTTGTATCATTGTATTACGTTCATCAAAGCCTAAATTAGTTGAGCTAAAAGGTAACACGACATTCATTGACTGTTAGGCGGTACAAAGTTCGCCGCATCAGTTAGTACGTTATAAACAATAAGTGAAAGAACATTTGTTTTGTAAACTGCAAATTTCGCAAAAAAACATTGTTGGTGTTAAGAGCTGGTGATTATGGTATGGATATTTTATGTTATGACGTTATAATAAGTAATTATTTGGTTTTAGACACAGGGTCATTACGAACTATCTACTATGTCTTCTGGCAGAGGGAGAAAAATATTGGCCTTAGTTGCCCCCAGTGATGATAATAATAAAACGCAGGACGTTTTGACGGACGGGAAAGGTAAGGGCTTCTTTATTTTGAATGTTTTATACCTATACTTTTGTATGTGGATAAATTTCATATTTATTTCTTTTTTTTTAGCGAGTGAGGAGGGTAGCAAAACCAATTTAAATTGTAACTTGGACATCGATAATAATCAACCCAATGCAACTCCACGGTCAAGGTCAAGCTCATCTAGTTCTTCAAGTAGTTCTACTTCTACAAATAGCTCCTCTTCTTCGAAATTCAAAGAAGGTATTTATTACTTGTTAGCTAAACTTTATTTGTTATATATTTTTTCAATTAATAATTGTTCATTAATTGTGAAATGTGGGTACTAATATGTTTTTCTCATTTTACAGATAGTGACGATTCTGTTAAAGATCCTCCTTACCAACCAGAAAACCTAATTCAACCAGTATCGCCATCAATTTCTTCCATCGATGATTTAATGGACGCTAACGCTAATGGCTTGACAGACACTGGAGTTACTGATCAAATGACACAAATAGAAGAATTAGCTTGTACTGGCGCTAGTAACATTCCAGAGGTTATGTATTCCTTAAATGAGCCAATTAAAAGAGGTAGAAAACGAAACTGGATGGAAAGAAAATATTGTAAAGAGACTAAAAAATACAGGAAAATCTTACAAGAGTACAGCGACCCAAAAAAAAATACCTGAACGGAAAATTAAAACAACCTGCAACGAAAAATGCAGGTTGCGTTGCAGCACAAAATTTACAGAAATAGATAGGGAGATGATCTTTCAAGAATATTGGCAGATAGGTGATGTGGCAAAACATTGGAATTACTTATCAAATTGTATGACTGATATAAAACCCAAATATAGATATATTAGAGAAGATGGCACTAGAAATAAGAGGGAGTACAATAATGCATTCTTCTTGACTTTGCGTGGCGAGAAGGTAAGAGTTTGCAAACTTTTTTTTAAGAATACTCTCGGAATCACCGATCGTCCGATACGCACTGTGATGTCCAAACGCAATACAGTTGCGGGCACTATTTTGGTAGGGAACAGAGGATAACACTCTAATCATCCAAAAGTTCATGAATCAATTCGATCTGCTATTAAAGCACACATCGAATCAATACCAAAAATCGAATCTCACTATACTCGTGCGAACACATCAAAAGAGTTTATTGACGGTAGCAGATCAATTGCTGATATATACATAAAGATTATGTAGACGTTTGCAATAGCCAGAATGTCCCTTACGGAAATTATAAGTTATTTTATAAGATATTTACAGAAGAATATAATATTTCCTTTTTTAAACCAAAAAAAGATCGTTGTGATACATGTGCTATTTATGAAAACTGTGAAAACGAAGATAAAGAAAATAGAAAAGAAGATTATGATAGGCATTTGATAGAAAAAGATATTTGCAGAGAAGAAAAAGCCAAAGATAATAATTACTTGAATTGCTGTGTCTACGTTCAGATCTATAGCTCGATGGATTATTCGCCACTTATTTGCCAGAATACCAAAAGCGCACTCATCATACCTTCTTGCTCGATTTAGTCTATAGTTAAAAATCTTTTTATCAGTATTCAAATGTGTACCTCCATATGGACCTAGGAGATTAGGTGTTAAAGCAAAGACTTCATCGCCAACAAGTATAAACGGTAATTCTTCGTGCAAGTTTTCGTGAAGCGGTCTAGGCTTTGGTACATTTAAAGTACCATCATTGATCTTTTGCCAAAATGTACTATCCTTTAATATAGTAGAATCGCATTCCTTGCCATATGAGCCCACACTAATAAAAATAAATCGGTACTCTGAATCGACAACTGCCATTAATACAAAAGAATAATACTCCTTGTAATTAAAGAACATAGAACCACTCCTGGCTGGTTTCAAAATTCTGATATGTTTGCCATCTATTGCTCCAAGACAGTGAGGAAAGTTGGCTTTTCTTTCGAATCCTGAAGCGATGTCCTCCCATTCTCTCTCAGTATCAGGCAGCTTAAGGAAATCTGTCTTTAGGTTTTCCCAAATGGCGTGGGTCATTTCTTTTATTAGTTTACTTATTGTCGAAACGCCTACTCTGTATGAGTAATGTATTTCTTTGAATGAACATCCTGAAGCTAAATATCTGAAAAAAAAAGTATTTTTTGTTAATACATTGTTACTTTATACGTCACCAAGAAACAAATTGTATTGTTTTATGACATTTTTTCATTGATTTCAGGAAAACAGGTTTCAACTAAATGGAATAATATACGAGATTCGTGGCTTAAGACAATAAAGAAACAAAAAGATGAGTCTAAATCTGGATCTTCGGCCAAAAAGACACGAAATTATTTATATCACGAGCAATTAATGTTTTTGAAAAAAGTCACCGAACCTCGACCACCACATGAGTCAGTTTCAAAAAAAGCAAGAACCGAGACTAAAGTAGGCATGGAATCAGATTTTCGTTCACCTTTAATTAAAGATAAAAGAAAATTTAATAATAAAGAGGTAAATGACAGGATGGTAAAGTTTTTGGACTCTAGAATAAACCCAGAAAAGGAAAACCATCATCTGTCTTTCTTCAAGGCATTATACCAATCTTGAACACTTTAACTATCGAAGAGACTTTAGAATTTCAAGCTAACGTCATGACAATGTTGCAAAAAATTAAAAGTAGGAATTATGAGAGACCAAATTACGGACATTGGCGTGATTCATATAATCAGATGACCGGACCAGATCAGTATTCTGGATACTACACACATAATAGCGTCAATCAACAGGCAACACCTACGCAAGATCAACACCACCCTGGATACTCTACGCAATATAATAGTAGCAATCAACAGGCAACAACATCTATACCATCAACTTCATCTCAGACATCGAATCCGATTCCAGCTTCGCCATCAGCATCTAGTAATCATTCCATACATTCCCAAGACTCAGATTACTTAGATTTTTGTTGTTAGTTTGAGTACAAATAAATACATAAATAAGTTATTTGCGTTTTTAATTCATAATGATTATCAAATACATACACCCTCCCACACACGCACATTATATATATTCACATTCATCAAACAAACATACATAGCAAACATTTACGCAATCTAGTGCATAAAATAATCTTACCTTAGACATATGGCTAATCTTTGTTCTGGGCAAATACATTCTCTGAAACTTGTATCTCGTACTCTTATGTCTAGTCGTCCCAGTAAATCGTCAAAAGTGGTTGCTGTCATTCGAAAATAATTGAAGAACTTTGATTCGTCTCTTCTAAGTTCACCCATTAATGTTTCAAATGTTCCAAGTGAAAATCTTTCCCGTAAAATAGGGTGTACCCAATTTTTATTTTTTATTTTGCCTTCTATTAAGATACCACCACAACACAACAATTTCGTCGTCCATTGTGGCGCAGGTACAAATTCAACTGAGGTAAGTACTTGACTGTCTGAATTTCTTCCGGGATCCGATGTAATGTGAACACTCTGTCCGGTGTCCGGTTTCCGGCAGATCTGCCGGTCCGGCGTAGTGGGAACGCTGCCTAACGGTAAGTTATAATAAAATTAACCTGTTCCTAAACTTTTATTTTGTTTTATAACCTCAAAAAGTAGTAGATTTTAACTTCAAACTATTATGGTAAAATAAGACAGACAATGGTATGATTAACTTCTAACCATATAAATTTAAAGTTCCCCATGTATCTGTGTAGATTCCTATCTGTGGTTTAATTTTGTCAAACTTAATTTCTGTCTTGGGTTGATTTTGGTAGGTACCTACATATTTTTGATCTTTAGCTTCGCGGCCTGTCAACCAGGGCAAGTCAACACACTAATGACTTCAGTATATACATGCTCCCTATTGTTTAAGTTCGTCCCTGTAAACAAGCACAAAACCTACGTAGCTACCTAAATATGCAGATTGCACTATACAACATCATTTATTTGATTGTATTGCAGATGTTATAGAAGCAACTCCAGAAAGCAGTCCCACGAAGGTGAATAAAGGTAAGTACTTTCTAAACTCTGACTAACTGTTATACTGATTGGATCAGTCTATGAAACTGAATTAACTCTACCTATTGAAAGCTTATATAATTTCCATTGCGTTTTTTTAATCAGGGCTACTTATAATGAAAAAATACATGGTTATAGTAAAACCCTGTAATATGTCATCTAGTTCAATAAAAAATACTATTTTTTTTTTAAATTTGCTTTTTGATTTTCAAGTGCATTTTTAAGGGTTCTGTACCCGAAGGGTACCAAACGGGACCCTATTACTAAGCATCCGCTGTCCGTCCGTTCTTTGCAGCTATAACAACATAGTAAAACCGCTATAACAAAAACAAAATAATGAATGACAGGTTACTATACGGGGTGGAAGGGACACCGACGCGAAAACGATTACCACGTATTCAGTACATCATTCTGAGCCCCCGTACATAGAAATTTTTCATCGGTTATTAAAAAAAACCGTTTTCGCGTCGGTGTCCTTTCACCCCGTAGAGCTTTACGAAAAACAAAATGTCAGAAGACAACATGTTTGTTTCTTCTGCAGCTTTGCCTGTTGTTGATGTCGAGCCGCTTTTAACTGCTTCTACAATTAATAATAATGAAGAATCTGGTGAAAGGAGCATAGAACCCCCAGCTTATTCCCGCCTAACTCCTCGACCACCGAATGTACCTGGTGAAGGAGCATAGAACCTCCAGCTTATTCCCCCCTAACTCCTCGACCACTGAATGTACCTGGTGACAGGAGCATAGAACCTCCAGCTTATTCCCCCCTAACTCCTCGACCACCGAATGTACAAATGCTTTTGTCTCCAAAACCACATTGTTCAACAAAAGAAAACATCCCAAACAGTCAACTAACATCTTCACCATTGCAACCGATGTCGCCAGAGACAACAGAATTATTTAATATTCTAGCTGACTCCCTTGACAATGAAGAATTCAACATTAATAGCAATGAAAACGCTGCACTAGGTTCACCGATTTCTTCGGATATAACAAACATCATGAAAACGTTATATCTAATGATAAAAGCTCTGAAAATTCCATATCATTGTTAGCGACAATAGAAAAAGGCCCTCAAACTGCGATAGAAATACGGAATGAAACTAATACATCAAACCATAACACAACTAGTCTAATTTTGCAAGAAGAAGGCATTGAAAATGAAGCATCATTCCAAGGAAGACCAAAGAGGGGTAGAAAAAGATTAGATGGTGGAGACTTAAGAGAAGACAGAAAGAAGAGAAAATATAATAATCTAAGCTATGTGAACACTAAGAAGCAGGTAGTCGACAGTAAGGTATTCATTGACTAAAGCTGTAATTGTCCAAAACAATGTCAAGAAAATATATCAACTGAACAAAAACTAGAAGAATTTAATAAATTCTATTCGTTTGGTTCATATGTTGCCCAAAATATGTATTTGATAGCTTGCAGAGCATACGTCACGACTGCGCCACATCATTTAAAAAGAAACAACAAAACATATACTCGGGAATATTATTTGAAAAAAATCCTAGTCTGCAAACAAATGTTCGTGAATACACTCCAAACATCATCTATAAGAATAAACACAGCTCTTTGTAAAATGCGGAATAATTGCCTGAAAGATATGCGAGGGCAACAAGCGGGTCAAAATGCGGCTTCAACAGACAGTGAATTGTTTCTGGAAAACATAATTAGGAAATTACCAACTTATATATCACATTATCGCCGAGCCAAAAGTAACGACGCAAAGTTTCTCACATCGGACATGACTTTACCCAAAATATATAATCTGTATAGTGACGAAGCTAAATCAGCTGGTCAAAAAGTGCTTTCTTACTCTAAAGTAAAACATGTGTTTGTCACAAAATTTAATTTGCGTACCAAACCCCTTACAAAGACACATGCAACAGATGTGACTTCTATGAAAGTAAAAAAAATCAAGCATCGGAAGAAGAAAAAAGGAAAATCGAAGAAGACCACAAAAAGCATATCGACAAAGCTAATTTTTTGCAACAAGAACTTAAAAAAGATATGAAACAGGCAAAAGTTGACCCAACTATAGAAACTATTACTTTTGATCTACAAAAGACGTTGCCTCTTCCGAGGATACCCACAAATATTATTTTTTATAAAAGACAGCTATGGGTATATAATTTGGGTATCCATACAGGCAGTAATGACCAAGCGCATTGTAATGTGTGGGTGGAAGGGGAGGCAGGCAGAGGGTCGCAGGAAGTCGGTTCATGTTTAATAAAACATATCACAGAAAGATTAAAAGATGGTGTTGAGAGTTTATTTCTCTGGAGCGACTCCTGTGGGGGTCAAAATAGAAATATTAAACTGACCCTAATGTTGAAAGCATTATTGAATGATCATCACACTCTAAAAGAAATACATCATCGATTTTTAGAATCTGGCCACAGCTTTTTACCAAATGATACGGATTTTGGCCGGATAGAGTGCTCTCTTAAGCACCAGCAACGATTGTATACCCCAGATGATTACATAGAGATCATGAAAAACTGTCGAAATTTAAACCAATGATTGTACACAGGCTTACTAAAGAAGACTTTTTGTCGTCACGCAATTTAGAGACAAAAATAACAAACAGAAAGAAGGCAGTAGATGGATCTAAAATAAGTTGGCTGAATACCAAAGAAATAGTGCTTAAAAAAGAAAAAATGTACTCTATTTTTATGAGAAACAATCTGGACGATGAGTTGAAGGAAGTTAATATAAAGAAAAGTATCAGAAGTAGGACCGTGATAACCAAAAGTGATATGGACTTACTTTGGCCTACAGACAAAGCCATATCTGAGGCTAAGCTGTCAGATATAAAAAGTATTCTGCATCTTATACCAAACGACGCAAAAGATTTCTACAAAACCTTGACAAGTACAAACATAGTAGACGATATCGACGGCTTTACCGGGCCTATCGATTTTGAGGTAGAAGGCGATGATAATAATAGTGATGTTTAGTTTTTAGGGTTCTTGCTTCCATTGTTCTATAATACTTGTATTGAAAATGATTAGATAACTAATAAATGGCATTAAAAGTATATTTTGTAAAGAATAACTTTCATTTTTAGAAATATCACAACAGCGAAATCTTACATCCATTTTACAAGAAGGAACTAAGCAACAAAATATATTTTTGTAAGAAAGAACCAACCGGTTTTTTAACGATTTACTCTAAACTATAACTTCATAAAATGTATAAATCTGATATTCCTAGATAGGCTACAGTATCCCACATATGGTCAACAAGTATTCATTCATTAATATCCCATGTATGCATTTTGCACACTCTGTTAACAAAAGTGTCGTTTTCTCGAAACTAACCTACTGTGGGTTGGTTCTTGTTTGCAAAAATGGGTCCTCAATAATAAGCCCACGGCTATGATATTAAATATTTTTTCTTAAACATGCGCTCTCTACTCTATTAAAGGGTGAACATGTAGTCACCCCCTTCGTTTTTTTTTTTTCTTTTTTTAATATAGGGCAATCATTAAAATAACCCGCGACGTTGTAAGCATTGCGCGCGTCTGTACACCGCGGCGGTCAGGGCGATACTAAGGCCGGTTACAGTGCTCCACCGACCGTCGGTGCGTACATCGGTCGCGCTTCTCATTTGTATGAAAATTCACAAGTCGTCACAGTGATCGACCGACCGTACGCACGCGTATATTGCTACGCACTGCGTACGAGGACCGTCGGTCGAGCGCGTCCGCATGCGTGCCGTCGGTCGACCGACGCGCTATGGAAACATATGAACGCGTTCAGTGCTGCAACGACCGGTGGACCGACCGCACGGATGTGCGTATCATCGTCGACGAAAAATTATTTCGTAGGTACTCAAAATGAACAAATTTATCGACACCGAACGATTAATCACCGAAGTTCGGCTTCGTGAACCACTCTGGAACATAAGCCACGATTTGTATAAAGACCGTGATGCAAAGTTAAAGGCTTGGCAAGAAGTGTGTGAAGCATTGTTTCCTAATTTCGATGAAATGACTCCTACTGAACAAAAAGATATAGGTAAGTAAAGAACAAACTATCTTCATCTTTATTTATTTATTTCGAGACATACAAATAATTTAAAAAATACTATTATTTTGCCAAGACACAGCACCCTCTGGAGATATAAAATAATTAGCAAACTTTTCTCTCAACATGTCCCCTGATCTGATATTATGTCTTTGACTGTCACTGCCGTGGGTAAGCGGTTCAAATCCTGCAATTGTTAATGTATCCTCTATTTTGTAACCATCTCGTTCTCTGATGTAATTATGTAAAATACAACAAGCTTTGATGATTGTAATTGTGTTTTCCAAGGAAGTGTTCATAGGTCTGTGGAATATTCTGAATTTGTTACTCATTATGCCGAATGTAGACTCGATATATCTCCTTGCACGACTAAGTCTGTAGTTTAATATTTTCTTTTTGTAAGTCATGTTACTACGTGCATAAGGTCGTAACACTTGTTTTGAAATACCGAATGCCGCATCCCCGACAATAACGTATGGCAGTGGTTCGGTCGTATGGGGCAATGGTTTGGGGGGAGGAAAACACATTTCTTCGTTTTTAACCGACTTCCCAAAAAGGAGGAGGTTCTATGTTCGACTTCATGTTTGTTTTTTTTTTTTTTTTTTTTTTTTTTTTTTTGTGTATGTTCACCGATATCTCCGTCAATTGTGGACCGATTTTGAACATTCTTTTTTTGATTTTTAGAGTATGTTTCGAAATTGGTCCCATTTTAATTTGGTGAAGATTTGATGAGGAACTTCGGAGATATACAGCAGAACTCTTCAATAAATGAAGGCAAATCTCTCGGGATTGCTGCAACCGCATGTCTTTTTATTGTTTATACCATTTCATAACATAACATCACGCCAGTACGCTCTAAACGGGTACACAGATGTGTACAGTTCACCTTGAAACACTTTCATTTCACAGGTTATGATCAAGTTTCATGGCATTCAGTTAATCTATTCTGGCATTACTACCTCACTAAAGCAAGTTGCTTAATAGGTACAACTAAAAAGTGAAAAATAAAAAATCTTTTTTACAAAAAAAATACTACCGACTTCCAACTAAAAACACTACAAAGTGAAAAATAACTTTCTTTTTCGAAGTCGGTGTCTTTGGTATGTACCAATTTTTTTCGTTATGGACACCGACTTCGAACAAGAAAGTTATTTTTCACTTTGTAGTGTTTTTAGTTGGAAGTCGGTAGTATTTTTTTTGTAAAAAAGATTTTTTGTAGTTTTTGAAACAAATTACTGTTTTTGAATATGGTAGAATCAGAGTCGGTTCCACATGAACCGACGTTAATGTATATAAAACGATAGTTACAGTCACATATAGCAAGTAAAACAACTGAAAAAAAATTCTTGTAATTGGAATAAATACTTCCACTGTGTTCAGGATTGATTATTCTCACATGTTTGCCATCTATACATCCAACACAATTTGGAAAGTTTGCTATTTCGTTAAATTCATTGATGATATGAAGCCACCCCTCAGGCGATGTTGGCAATGTAAGACATTCTTCATGAAGAATCTCCCAAATTGTTTTGCACACCTCCTTAACGATAAAACTGATTGTTGACACCCCAAGACGATAACTGTAATGCAAGTCTGTGAATGTATGACCAGTAGCTAAGTACCTGAAAGAAAGAAATAAGCTTAGTTACTTTTATGTTACAGATAAAACTATACAACAGAGATGGAGAACAGCTCGGGATGCGTATACAAGGTCTAAAGCTGCAATTATTAATACGAAGTCCGGATCTGGCGGCGGAGCGATAAAAAAAAAGTATATGTATATATTACGATCACATGAGATTTCTCGACAAGAAACACACAGTCCAAGTCGAGGACTCCCTAATGGCAGATGATTCCCAGACAAATATTTCGGTGCCCGACTTTGAGCCTGAGCCCGAGCCCCAGCCCGAGCCACAACCTTCGACAAGCACTATTTTCGACACTAGAGTTTTCGAACAAAAAAATACTGAGCCTGCATCCCAGACAAGTCAAAATAAAAAAAATAGACGAATTACAAAATCTAAAAGGTCTATAAATAAAGAAGAACTTGAGTTTGACAAACAGATGCTGCAAATGTTTAAAGAGAATAGTACAATACTACAAAATGATGACATGGCATTTTTCACATCGCTGTTACCAATTACTAACTCATTTTCTATTAGTCAAAAGTTGACTTTTCGTTCTGAAGTACTAAAAATAGCTACGAAGATTCATGATGGTGACAATGCTCTTAGTCGTCCCCAGTCCCAGTCTTCCAGTACGACATACTTCGTCACGTCACCAGAGTCCTATTCATCTCATTCACAAACATCAAACAATATTACTGCACAAGAATCGGAACAGCTTCTCACAAATATTTATCCTAACATGCTGCCTGTTATGGTTTCCAATTCCAACGTAGAGCAAACAGATTTTTCTGACCTTGTTGTATTTAAACAAAACTGAATTTTTATTTTTAAATAATAATAGTTAAACAAGAAACTGTGATTTTATTGTAATTAAGGTATTTTAAAATCATGATTATTTTAAACATTATTTTGTCATTGAGTCCCATATATCTCTATCATACTAGTGGGATGGGATTAATAGGGTTAGTAATTAGTGGAATGGGATTAATATATTTAAATTGATATCTACATTTATGTAATCTGTAATATAGACATAGTTACATACCTTAAAGTGACTGCAAGTCTTTCCACCGGTGATACAGGAGCTCGAAATAAGTTTACATGTTTTAAGTAGTCTTGTAACTTCGCTGATAATTCATCAAAACTTTTGATCGACATTCTGAAGTAATTAAAAAACTTTTCTTCATCTTCGCGCAATAATGAATATATAGTAGTGAATTCCCCTTGTAATGTTCTTTGGGCGACGATAGTGTGTACATGATATCTACGTCTTCTTCTATTCTTAAAACGTCTACGAAGATAATAAGCAGCAATTAAACAATTCGTAAACGGTTCCATTGCGTGCGACTGTACCAGTCCGGTCAGTTTGTTGGTCAGGAGAGCACTGAATGATAGAAACTGACGGTCGGTTCAAGCGTATCGTCAGGACGGACCGTACGTACTGACGGTCGGTGGAGCACTGTAACCGGCCTAAAACGAAACACGCGGACGATCAGTCTGCGTACCGTCAGTGCGGAGTGATCCGTACTGACGGTACGCATGACACTAAAACCAGCCATACTTGTATTTCCACCAACAAATAGTCGGACGGAAAGAGCCGAGCGTGTAGAAAGAGTAGAAATGAGCTCGCTCAGTTCTAGGGATCGGAGCGGAGTACTTACGGACTCCGCTCAACTCGCAATTACAATTTACATAGTAGCGTTTCCACACAGAAAGTGGTGAGCGGGGCGGATTGAGCGAGTAAAAAGAAATTGAAAAGAGTCCGCTGCGCAAGGCCTGCACCGACTAGTTCAGAACGGACTCGCTCGCTGTCTGCCCCCCGCGCTTCTCGCCTCCCGCAGCTACGCGCCGGCTGGCGCTCGCATCACCGCATTGTTGTTTGTTATGGCAGTCGAGTAACACGTGTTGTTTTGGTTTGGAATGGAGCGATTTAAAGAAGCTGTACGACAATACCCATGTTTGTGGAATGTATCAATTAAAGAATACCGAAACATAGATATAAAAGAAGCGGCATGGAAATCTATAGTTGATGATGTAAATTTGGCTGAAATAAAAAACAGTAAGTGTCTTTTTAATTGAATTTATTTTATGAAACAAGTGAATCTTGACTGGCTATTCTACCGGAATTGATAAAATAATCGCAATATATGTTACGTACATTAAAAGCTTCTCGTGTAGCTCGCAGTCTATCAAAGGTCATGTTGTTGGGTCGTGGATTATTATAATTGTCATTTTGATAATCTGCAGCCGATGTGGGTAGTGACGATAATTGTACAGATCAATAATTATGCAACACGCAAGTTGCTTTTATTATATGATCGACCGTCTCAAGTTTGCATTCTAGTAGTCGCCGATAAACACGCCATCTAGCGGATAAAATACCGAATGCATTCTCTACAACATTTCGAGCTCTGCTGAGTCGATAGTTAAATATTCTTTTCGGTCTATCATTTATTGCGTTTGAATATGGTCTCAGTAAATTTTTACGTAAAGCAAAGGCCTTGTCACCTATAAATACATAAGGTACTCTGACTGAACTACTTTCATCTAAATGACGGTCGTCCGGTAAATTTAATTGATTTTTTTTTTTTTTTTTTTCCAAACACGCTATCATTAAAAATACCACCGTCACTGAAACGCCCCATCGATCCAACATCAATGATTATGAAACGTTTGTGTGCATCAACAACCCCTAGTAATAGTACGGAATAATATTTTTTGTATTTGTAAAATTGACTTCCTGAATGTGGAGGACATTTAATCGCTACGTGTTTACCATCAATGGCACCAAGGCAATTTTTAAAGTGCCATATATTTTCAAAAACTTCTGCTATATTTTCCCAATCTTGCCTTTTGGGTTCTTTCAAATAAATAGGCTGTAATTTTTTCCAAATTGCAATACAAGTATCGTGTACTATCCTTGAAACAGTTGGTGTGCTCATGCGATAATTGTAGGCTATTGTTATGAATGCGTCGCCTGTTGCTAGAAATCTGAAACAAAATATAATAATATTAATAAATAATAAACTTTTTGGAACGAAGTTCCTTATCGCGCGTTGCGAAAGGGAGCTAGACGGAAAAAATTAAGACCAAAAGTTGTCACGACACTTTTTACCCGACTGCGCGACACAAAGGAGGGTAATGTGTTTATTACCATGGAATGGAATGGAATGGACGACTGGACTGGAATGGAGTGGGGTGGAGAGTCGAAAATCGCTTGAACCTTTTTTTTTAACTTGCTATCGTTAAGCAAGTCAAAAAAACAGGTTTAAGCGATTTTCGACCTTATTGACATTTAAAATTTAACTCGTTGGCTAACATTGCTCCTTCATTAAAATCCGGTGTTTGCATAAATGTCAATAAGGTCAAAAATCTCTTGATCCTGTTTTTTTAACTTGCTTAACGATAGCAAGTTAAGAAAAAGTCAGTCGCTACAGCGTCATTCGAAACTAAGTACCGGAACCTAATTATCTTTATTGTTTCAGTCCAGGATGCGAAATCCGAGTAGAAAAAGTTAAGGGATAACCATAGAGACAGTTTAAAGAGAATGAAAGCCACCAGATCTGGGCAGGCAGCTACAAACCTCAATACTTGGAGATATGCGGCATTGATGAAATTTTTACTTCCATATATGAAAAATCGTAGTAGGTCTACCAATTTAAATTCTACAGATATACGATCATCGGCAACACCTGAAACCTCCATAGCGCAAGATGACGAAGATACTAATAATTCAGAAATATCTGTAGTTCCAACAAACGATACAATCAATAATACGGAGGCTAGTGCACCACAAGGAGGTAAAACTCAGACAAGGAAGCGGACCGGAAAATCACCAAAAAAGACAAGAAGAAAGAGATTTAAGACGCACAATGACAAATACACAAGAAAAAGGTGCCATTGATTTGTTTTTAGAAAGTATGGTGATCACCATAAGGCCTAAAACATACACAAGCGACGTAAGGCAGCAGGCGTGGAACAGGCGTGGCGCAGGCGTGCGCCGCTTCAAAACGATTTCATACAAAATGTATGCAGGCGACGTTTTTGAAATATACTGAAGCGACGCGGCGCGGACACGCCGTTTCGTTGCCTGCGCCGCGTCGTTAGCAGTCGGTTCTCGTGAGTCACGCAAGGAGCACGTCGCTTGTGATACGGTATGCTCAGTATTTACCAACCCAAAAATGCGTGATGATATTGATTTTAATGTACAGTTCTGCGAGTTAGTGGAACAATATCCAGCCCTTTACGATTATACCAAGCCGGAGTACAGTAATAAAATATGGATGGAAATAGGATTGAAACTCGGCGAATCGGGTAAGTTGAGTTTTATTTACTTAAATAATTTAAACATTATGTCTATTTTGAAATGGAATTGGAGATCGAGTTGTTACGTATGTGGTAAGATATTCTCTGATGAAATTTGGATCTTCCATTGGTTGCTGCACGTTAATGTTCCTATTAAACGATTTATAAATCTTGGTTCCGAAAATTTTCCATCACAACTGCGGATAACATTATGCAATACACACATACCTTTTATAATGGTATCGACTTTTGCCGGGTCGCAGCAAACAGATGTGTCAAGGACGCAAAATTTTGTCCTTATCATACCAAATGCACATTACACTGATTTTCGTGCCCTTGATAATCTGTTATTAAATGCTCTTCTCTCGTTTGTTAACTGATTTCGGCAATATGGTCTCATTAAGTTTTTCTTAAGAGGAAAAGCTTCGTCTGCAACGAAATAATGGGGCACTAGTTCAGTTTCTCCAGGCAACGGAGTTGGGTCTGGTAAATTGAGGTCTCCTCGTTGCATAACTTGCCCAAAGCTACTAACTAATAAGGCCGCAACAGTGACGGGCGTGCATTTCGATGCACGCCCGTCACTGCGGTTGCGGCCGTATTCACCTACGTCTACCGTTAAAAACAGTCCATCTGCATCTACTACTCCCAGCAATACGATAGAGAAATATCCCTTATAATTTGTGTAAGTCGAGCCGGAATTTCTTGGTGCTTTTATTCTTATGTGCTTTCCGTCTACACTTCCAATGCAATTTGGTAAGTTCTATAAAGTGTAGAAACGTTGAGCAACTTCAAGCCATTTCTGTCTTGTAGGTATTGGCATAAATTCTGGCTGTAAATATTCCCACAATACACGTGAAGTTTCTTGTACAATTTTTTGAACGGTAGTTCCACCTCTTAAGACATATCCAGAAAGCGATTTAAAATTGCATCCATCTGCATAATATCTGTAACAAAAGAAATCAGTAGGGTTAGGCTTAGCGCGCACTTCGATTAAAATCCGGTGAGAAAAAAAATCCCCATTCTGTGAACAATAGAAAAATATACTACAATCCGCGCACTGCGGAAAAAATGATCTTGAAATGCAAAAACAACGCGTTGTTCAGGGTGATGGTCTGAAGCCATGGTTAAAGTTTTCGGAAGACCGTCCATTACACCCTGTATATAAATTGAATTGAAATGAATTTAAGTAAATTGCCTATTAATACTAATTATAATATATATAATTGCCTATTACTCATAGTAATGAAACACTTTTTAACGGATTTAAGTCGATGGATGAGATGAGTCATCCGTGACCACGGGTTCTGTACAGAACTCGAAACGTTTGATAGTTACCTAGTTATAAAATGTCCAATTAACGCGACGCGCGTGAATGTGAATCCGTTAAAAAGTGTTTAATTAAATTCCATGTCCTTGTTGTACCTATGTAGTAATTTTCTTGGTTTTTGTTTCAGCTAAAGCGTGCAAAGATAGATGGAAAAACATCAGAACTAGTTACTAAGAAGAATAAGAGAAGCATAATTTCTCCGTCTGGCTCCGCTGCAAAACCAGTAAAAGAATATTACCTATCATCATCCTTACGTTTTTTAGAAAAAAAATTAAAATACCGACTCTCCAAAAGCAATATAGTCATCAATACAGATGAAATCGATAATAATGGTGAAAACGAATCGTCAAACATGTCTGCCGGTTCAAATGCAGCTGATCTGCAGGAAACTAATTTAGGATTCACGCCACTACGTACTACCCCATCACTACCAAAAAAGACACAGATAAGTTTAAGTGACGTTAATAAATCGGCGTATGAGTTCTTTTCAAATAATTAAGAACAAAGACGAAAGACCAAAATGTGGACGATTCAGACGCTGATATGGCCTTTTTCCGGAGCATGACTCCAAACCAGAAGCTAAAATTAAAAATTGGCATAAGGTCAGTTGGGCTAAGAGGGACTATGGGGCAAGAGAAACTTTAGTTTGTAAATACAAAACTATAGGTTCTAGCTTCAAGGTTACTCGGTCGATAAAACAGTATTATAAAATAAATACCACAGAAAAAACACAGATGGCGCTAGTATTAATCAACCCGGCAGTTTGACACAAACAAAAATTCAATTCGACTATGAAAGCACGAGTTCGCGGCATTTTTTTTGTGTGCTTATTTAACCCTTAATTTGATAATGTATGCCCGCCCTGATATACATGAACATTGTTTTTTTTTTTCGATGTAAAAAAATAACGTAGATTTACATTTTTATCATCTTGCAATACTAATAATTTTTAGAAGAAAATGTAAATCAGACATCGGACAACACTAATTTTGACATAAGTCGATGAAAATGGCGACCCGCCGTCAGTCAGCTGTGCTATCCAAGGTATTTATATTATTATATTATGTCTTTTATTAATTACATTTCTTATAAATTACATTTTTAAATATTTTTATAAAATAAATTTAAAACAAAAACATTTAAAAATATAAAAAATAGAGGCCCACCGGTATCGGGAACAGGGTCCAAGCTACCGGCGGTCAGGGCTCCAGAGAAAGGAACCTCCTAACAATGCGAGCCGTGTCCAGCAGTACTGCTTTCTGGATCAGGCCCTTGACCCAGCCGCCTAACGAGAGCCTCCTAAGGTGTTGGTCGAGGCTCGTGGCTATTAAGCCATTGGCCGACACGACTATCGGTACAATGATCGCTGTGTCCACATCCCACATGTCGACAACCTCGCGAGCCAAGTCAAGATACTTGATTTGCTTATCTTTCTCGGTTTTCACGAGGTTCCCGTCATGCGGGACGGTAATATCAACAATCATTGCACGCCTCTCGATTCGGTCCACCACCACAATATCAGGCTTATTGGCTACAATAGTCCTGTCAGTGATGATGGACCGATCCCAGTACAATGTGATACTGCCATTATCGAGAACTGGGTCGGGCACATACCTGTAGTACGGTACCTCCGATGCCACAAGAGTGTATTTCAGAGCAAGTTGCTGATGGATAATCCTGGCTACAAGTTTGTGCCTATGCAAGTACTCTTCGTTAGCTAGACGAGAACAACCAGAGATAATGTGGCGGATCGATTCACCCGGACGGTGACATGCCCGACAGATGTCAACCGTGCCACGTGCCTTCCTTATTATATTAATTATTACGTGGTTTAGGATCAGTGCATTGACAATTTTTATACTTGACTTTATGATAATATACTTCTGATAATAACTGTGAACTTTTTCTTACATAAAATGGCTATTTACTGGGTACTAACATGATGTATGCTGTGACATACAGTGCCAAGTTCATAATAAAAGACCCTTCAGTTTATTTGTATGTCATGGCATACATCGCCCAATTAGGGGTTTTGCTTTGCTTATTTTATGTTTTAGCATGTTTTTCTTTGTCGGCAGCAAAAGCTTCACACTCGTGGTGGTAGAATTTTAGCGCTTGTCCCTACTCAAAATGCGCCTTCTGACGATAGTGAACGTTCAGATATTGAAGACGAGATACGTGTCCACACTCCGCTTTCTGTGTCTAGTTCATCTATACCCTCAGTTGATAGCTCCTTAGAAAGACTAAACCTACTAGATGATGAACAAGACTCCACCAGTGAAAATGTTTGCCTTACACCCATTTTCCAAACAGTTTATTCTAGCCCATCTCTAGAACCGAATTGCAGTAAAGTACCAATATTAAGTGACGTTCCGTCATTTCCTGCAACAACACCTGCAACTCCTGCAACTCCTGCACTGCATGCACGCCCTGGCTTGCTAACACAACGCACGATGGCAAATAGCTCTTCCACATCAAGTTTTTCCAGACAAACAAGGTCACAGCGTCCCACTGTTCATGTTGCTAAACGACCGAGGCGAATTCAAAAGTTCACTCTCAGTTATCGCTGGAAAAAAGCTGCGTTTCGTCATATGGCAACTGTTGAAGATGAAGTGGATCCCACCGACGACGTTCAAGTCCTATCTCCACTGGAGTATTCTTATAAGTTTTTTTCCCCTGATATTTTAATAGACATTGTTGAACAAACAGACGCTTATACAATATCCAAAACTGGACGTACCCTTGGATTGAACGAAGACGAATTGCGAGATTTTTTAGCGATACATATCATCATGGGTGTTGTGAGCATGCCATCGTACACTGATTATTGGAGTTTGCGATATAGATACAAACTGGTGGCTGATTTGATGCCACTAAAACGTTATTAACAGATCCGTCGTTACTTACATTTCGTTGATAATAACATACAAGACTCTGATTGATATTATAAAGTTAGGCCTTTACTACAAAAAATACGTAATAATTGTTTAGCTCAAGACAATGAAACCAGATACAGCATCGATGAGATGATGATTTCTGATGATGATGATGATCTTTCTCTTCTTGGTGTCACACATCTGCCGGTGTGCCGCAGGGTGGCGTTTTATCTCCTCTTCTCTTTGCACTCTTTATTAATGCTATCACTCAACGACTTTCTTCTTTCTACCACCTGTATGCTGATGATCTCCAAATTTATACCCAAGCCCCTCTTGGAGAGTTACCTGATGCCATTGAGACGATCAATAATGACCTGGCTCGAATAGGTGACTGGAGCTCTGAGTTTGGCCTGATGATCAATCCGACGAAGACTCAAGTGACTATAGTTGGTAGCTCTCGGACTGTCTCTAAGATTGATTGGTCGACACTTCCCCAGGTTTCTTTTAACAACACCAGTATTCCTATAACTCACACTGTGAAGAACTTGGGGATTTATATCGACAGCACACTTTCTTGGACCAAACAACTGCAGGAAGTCAGTCGTAAACTGTTTGCATCTGCGGGCTCCCTGAGACGACTTCGTAATTTTCTTCCCGTAACCACTAAAATTGCTATTGCACAATCTCTTCTCCTTCCTATTCTGGACTATGCTGATGCCAGCTATCTTGATCTCACCCAAGACCAATTGGACAAGCTTGAGCGACTTCAAAATCTCTGTATCAGGTTCATATTTGGCTTGCGCAAGTATGATCACGTTTCTGAATTCCGTATTAAGCTCAAATGGCTTCCTATTCGCCTTCGCCGGAATGCCCACATACTTTCTTTGCTTTATAATGTGCTCTTCAATCCTCTTACTCCTTTTTATCTTAAAGAACGCTTTCAGTTCCTCTGTGACACACATTCTAAGTCCTTGAGATCATCGGAGAATCTAAAATTGAGTATTCGTATGCATTCCACTTCCTTCTTTGACAAATCTTTTACGATTCAAGCTGCTCGGTTGTGGAATGTATTACCTATTGAAATAAGACGTGCTCAAACACTGCCAACATTTAAGAAAATGGTAAAGGAGCATTACCTCTCACTATAATTTGTATTCTTCTCCTTTCTCTGTCATATATTTGATATTTATTAGTATATTATATAGTATTGTATTTATGTATTTTATTTTATTATGTGTAAGTAATATTATTTATGATATATTGTACACTGACAGCCCTAAATTCATCTCCTCTTGCTCAGTCCATCCAAAGGTTGTCTGTAAGAGATTGCCTAGTGCGATAAGACCGCCCATTGTACACTTGTTTTTTTTTTTTTAATGTTTGTCCTGTATGTTTTTTGTGGTGTACAATAAAGTATATAATAATAATAATAATCCCGTACAAAGGGACAAAAGCGGGTAAGCGTCGTCAATATATGAAAGATAAACCCAATAAATGGGGCTTCAAAAGTTATGTCCGAGCTGGTGTGTCAGGTATGATATACGATTTCGTTTTGTATGGTGGAGAGGACACGTTCAGATTTCATACTTTTACAGAAAAGGAAGCCTCTATTGGATTCGGAGCGCAATTGGTAATCGCTTTATGCAAAAGTATCAAATCTAAACCTGCTTTTGTTTTCTGCGATAATTTTTTTACCTGTCCGGAGTTGTTTCACATACTTAGGCAAGACTATGGAATCTTTGGATTAGGAACTGAAGGGTTATGGTCGAAATAATATACGATTGTTTGTATAAGCAGAGATTTAAAAGGTTTATTCATTGAACGACACAATACACAGCAAAAATCCAACAATGGCAAGATAGTGAAGGAAGAGTTTTCTGTCAGATTCAAATTAACGTAAGGTTGACATTCTTGGTGGACTTAACTAGTCGCATTTTCGGAGCTTGTTAAACATACATCAAAGTTTGCGTTTACAAAGACATTCCAACACCTGCCCTTAAACGAAAACATT
This sequence comes from Orthosia gracilis, assembly GCA_947562075.1. Classification (NCBI taxonomy): domain Eukaryota; kingdom Metazoa; phylum Arthropoda; class Insecta; order Lepidoptera; family Noctuidae; genus Orthosia; species Orthosia gracilis. Next base: position 13,915,918 of record OX387264.1, on the reverse strand, counting down.
ATCAACCGAATATAAGACAAGAAACATTACTCATAAAAAAATTCTACACAATATTCCTTAAACTAAATTGGTTTAGACAGTTAACAAATTTTTCCCTTACTAGAGGTTTCGTGAGAATATCAGCCGGCATTTCATCTGTGGATAAATATTGTATATTAACAAAACGTTTATTTATAATATCTCTAATAAAATGATGCCTGATATCTATGTGCTTCGTTCGAGCGTGAAACATTGAATTCTCACACAACCTCTGTGCAGACTGGTTGTCATTATACAAAGTTAAAATACAACTCAAATTGAGACATTCCATGAAAAAAGTGCGTATAAATAATGCTTCTTTACATGCATCTGAAAGCCCCATGTATTCAGCCTCTGTGCTGGATAATGCGACAGTCTTTTGTTTGCGACTTTGCCATGAGACCACAGAGTTACCTATTTTGAACACAAAACCTGTATACGATTTGCGATCGACTTCACAGCTCGCCCAGTCAGCATCTACATAACCAGCGATATCTAATCCTGATTTTTCAAAAAACAAACGATAGTTAAGTGTGCCTTTCAGATATCTTAAAACACGCTTTGCAGCCTTCCAATGAATCTCTGAAAAACAATTATTAAATTGACTTAAGAAACTCACCGCATGGGCGATGTCAGGTCGCGTACATACTGCGATGTGCATCAGACAGCCAATTAGATTTCTGTACTCATAATTGTCAGATGACGTCTCTGCTTTGGTAAGTTTGAGACCCGGTTCCATCGGAGTCCCTATGGGCTTACAGTCATCCATTTTAAATTTATGTAAAACATTTTTAATATAATTTGTCTGATCAAGAGTTATTGTATCTTTTTCTTTACACAGTCTCATTCCTAAAAATTCATGAACTGTACCCAAATCTCTTATTTCAAATTCTTTAATTAGCTGATCTTTAATAGCCTTTTTATCTTTATCCGAAGATGTCAATAACAAGATATCATCTACATATAAACAAATCATGGTGAGCCCGTCCTTTTGGGATTTAAAATATACACAAGGTTCTATTGAAGATCTTTGAAAAAACATCTTCTTTGTTAGAACTGTATTTATTTTATCATACCAACATTTTGCAGACTGCTTGAGACCATAGATGGATTTGTTCAATTTATATACCTTATTTTCTTTTCCTTTTATAATGAAACCCTCTGGTTGATCCATGAATACATCTTCATGGAGATCGCCATTTAAAAATGCAGTTTTAACGTCTAACTGATCTATATCTAGATTATATTCAGCAGCTATAGCGAATAGCATCCTAATTGTTGAATAACGGACAACGGGTGCAAAAGTTTCCTGATAATCAATGCCATATTTTTGCGTGAACCCCTTTGCAACTAAACGAGCCTTGTATTTAATTATTTTACCATTAAGACCACGTTTAATTTTAAAGACCCATTTACACTTTACAGGCTTTTGCCCCTTTTTCCTATCCGTTAAAGTCCAGCAATTATTTTTATTAAACGAGTTGTACTCATCTTGCATTGCGTCTCGCCATAGTTTAGTGTCCTTGCCACTCAGCGCCTCCTGTACTGTCAGTGGCTCGTCACTGCCATAGCTCTGCATGGATACCATGTTGGCATACTCCTTGAAATCCACCATGCTTTGGAAGCTAGAACTATCATCATCAGATTCCAGCGACGATTCCCCTGGTATGTAAGTTTTATCCAACGGATCATCTGTACTTAAAATTGAGGACTCTTCCGGGTCAGTCTCATTCGATGAATAAATCTCTTGTCTTCTCTGGCTAGACTTAGTTACTATGTCATCAGACAAATCCTCATTAGAAGACTCTGGACCGAGTCCACCATCATCGAATGATTCTGACTTAGGAACGAACAATTGAGATTGTTCTACAGAATCAATTCTTGGTGTTAAAGGGACTTCAAAAAAATCATCATGTGACATATTATTTTTAAATATCTTTGAAATAAATTTTTCTTCAAAGAAAACTACATTCCTTGCTTTTATGCAGGAAGTTGGGCATTCCGGGTCTATGAGCCTGTAGCCCTTAGTGTCCTCACAGTACCCAACCAAAATGTACTGTTTACTTTTGGCGTCTAATTTCTTTCTATTATGCACCAATGCATAAGCTAAACAACCAAAAATTCTAAGATGACTAACATCTACCTTTTTGCCTGACCATTTTTCTTCCGGCGTCACACCCATAACAGCTTTAGTGGGTGTTCTGTTTTTGATGTACACCGCAGTCTTGACTGCTTCTGCCCAAAACCGTTTGTTCAAGCCGGCATCTTGAAGCATGCACCGTGCCTTCTCCATAATTGTCCTGTTGGCCCTTTCGCTAACTCCATTTTGTGCCGGGCAGTAAGGAACAGTCGTTTGATGGACTATGCCGTGCTCCTTCAAGTATGCCTGTAAACGATTATTGACATATTCACAACCATTGTCACCTCTCAATATTTTAATTTTCCTATTGGACTGATTTTCTACTAATGCCTTAAAATTTTTGAAGCTTTCGAAGACTTCACTCTTAGACTTAAGAAAATAAATGAAAGTCTTCCTAGTAAAATCATCCGTGAAAGTCAAAAAATATTTTGCTCCTCCAAGTGAAGCTTGTGACATAGGCCCACATAGATCGGTGTGAACCAACCCTAATATCTCATTTGACCTGCTTGTAGAAACCTTAGGAAACGGTAATTTAGCCTGCTTTCCTTCTACACAAGCAATGCAAGACATATAATTATTTTCATTATAATCAATACCTGTGACCATACCTTTTTTCATAACATACATACTCCTCGAGTTCAGATGAGCCAGCCGCCGGTGCCACAGCCCTTGTGTAGCCTTACAACCCGATGCGGCAGTTGTGGAGGTTAGAAACCCTGCCTCCTCAACAGATGTGCTCGCAGACACATTCGAAACATCTGAAGTCTCCTGTGAAAGAACTGCAGAATCCAACACAGAACACGAAAAAAGACTGGCACTTTTAGATGCTGTATTACATGTAAATGAATCTACTGTGTCTAGTTGATACACATTATTTACACGAGTAGCAGTAGCTACTATCTGATCCCCGTCTAATATCTTACACCCTTTTGAGTTGAAAGACACTTCAAAACCTTTACTGGTCATAGTGCTGACGGATAAAAGATTAGCTGTAAGTTTAGGTACAAAATATACACCACTTATTGTCTTTTCACAGTTTTTCAACTTTACTATGATGTTGCCTTGACCAACAGCGGACAGTTTATCACCATTAGCGATGTTCACCTCTATAGGCTTTATGGAGACAAAGTCACTGAAGATACTTTTATCGTTACACATATGGTTCGTTGCTCCGGAATCAATACACCAAGAGTTTGCTTTGACAACAACCGAGAGTGCTGTCAACAAAGCCTTATCCTTGACAGATGGCTTCTCGTGTCTTTTATTTTTCTGAGGACAATTCTTCATCATGTGACCAGACTTTTTACACCTGAAACACTTGAAAGTCTTCCTCGCAGCAAGAGCCGTAACCGTCTCTGTATTCTCATCCCGTCGCTGGTGCTCCTGAAGTAACTTGCTTTTAACCATTTCACTCGATAGCTTGATATTATTATTTTCTAGTGTCATGATAAGCGGATCATATTCTGGTGGCAGCCCGCTCAACATTATTACAGCTACAAAATCATCATCTAACGGAGAACCAATATCAGCCAGCTGTTGCACAATTTCAATAATATTGGATAAATATTTGTCCATGCTCTCGTACTCACACAGTTTCATGCTGAACAGACTTCTCAAAAGACTTAGCCGTCTGCACAATCCCTTATCCTCATAAGCTCTTTGCAAGTTATTCCAAGCTTCGAAAGCAGATGCCGCATTTCTAACGTGAGGATATGCTGATGTATGCACTGACAAGCATATTTTTGCTAAAGCTTTCATACTTTTCTTGTCTGCAGCTTTTCCTTCAGATACCACATATTCCCATAAATCTTCATGCATCAGAAGCATTTTCATGGCAAATTTCCAATTATGGTAATCCTGGATTCCTTTCAATTTCTCCAGTGGTATCGACATACCTGTGCTTCCATTGTTAGCGGCCATTGTGTCACGTTGACGAACAATTATTTAGTTTGAATAGATATTAAATTGTTTTACAACTTTTCTTGTAAATAAACTCATTACTACACAGGGATAACACCCTGGGCCCATAACCTGAAGGGTTATGGTCGAAATAATATACGATTGTTTGTATAAGCAGAGATTTAAAAGGTTTATTCATTGAACGACACAATACACAGCAAAAATCCAACAATGGCAAGATAGTGAAGGAAGAGTTTTCTGTCAGATTCAAATTAACGTAAGGTTGACATTCTTGGTGGACTTAACTAGTCGCATTTTCGGAGCTTGTTAAACATACATCAAAGTTTGCGTTTACAAAGACATTCCAACAGGAACCATCAGAAATAACAGATTGACAGGTGCAGAAAAAATTCTGCCTTCAGAGAAAATATTAAAAAAGAAGCCCCGGGGTAGTCATGCTCATGTTACCTGTGATAAAAATCGTTTGGTCATAGTGCGGTGGAACGACAACAAAGCTGTGACGTTGATAAGTTCTTTTGTAGGCGTGGAACCAGTAGATACGATAAAAAGGTACTGCAAAGATTCTAAAACTAAAGTCGATGTACAATGTCCGCAAATAGTTAAGGAATACAATAAGCATATGGGAGGAGTTGATTTAGCCGATATGCTTATTTCATTATATAGAACCCCATTCAAAACCCGGAGATGGTATATTGGTATATTTGCCCAACTCCTGGACATATGTGTAAACAACGCATGGCTCTTACACAGGAAAGATAATTCAAAATCAGGAAAACCATCAATCCCTTTGAAGGACTTCCGATTTGAACTGTATGAAGGTCTCAGAAAATACGAACGCACTGAGAATGAAGTCAAAAACAAAAAAAGAATACCACTGGCCAGCCCAGTGGAATCGTCACGTTTTGACAACGTTGGTCATTTCATGACAATGACCACTCAAGGTCGATGTCGACTGTGCTCTAAACTGACGGCTGTGCAATGCATGAAATGTCAAGTTCGCCTTTGTTTTGTGACAGGAAAAAATTCTAGAAATTGTCAACTTCAATACCATTTACAAGCGTAATTTTTTTTTTTTACTTCCAGTAGTGTTTCGCTTATTTTTTTGTAATTTTTTGCTAATAAAAAATACTAAATAAAATAATTATTGTTTTTATACTCACTTCCTAAAGTTCCTGGTAATGTATGCCCCTACATACAACACATTTACAAGATCTTGAGGAGGTAGCAATGTAAGTGGTGGCATACATAAGTTTTCAGGAAAACTGAACTTTGCCGATTTTTTTTATTATTTTTCCATTATAGCTTTATGTGTGCCAATTACATTTCCAGTTAAAAAAATCTGTTTCTATTGCATTGTATGCTTTGCCAAATTAAGGGTTAAGTGCTAAAAAGTTTAGCTGGAGGGCTGTCAATGTGTGTAAGTATTGATTTAAGTTCAATTTTGATAATGTTACATGTTATATTGTATAATCTATGCTTTGAATATCTATTTTTCATGTGATTCAACACGTAACCTTCAAATTATAAAGTGGGGCAACAGAAACTGTCATGGCCGGGTTAAGAGAAACATATGTTCCTCTTTCCCGGTGTCAGAAGTTACAAACATTTAACTTTCATTGATATATTATAAATTGGTTTTAAAAGTACCTACCTAAAGCTATGACTGACTTCATTAAAATACCATATTTGTTACAGAAAAATGCGAAATTATATAAGAAAAAGTGATAGAGCATCGTACCCGCCAGACAAATTACAAGAAGCAGTAAGAGCAGTTAAAAGTGGGGCCTTATCCGGATATGCGGCTTCAAAACATTATAATATACCCAGATCAACGATAATAAATCGCGTATGTATAAATCATCATTATAAAACGGCTCTAATACGTATAATATGTAATGAAATGAAACATGTACCTAAAGTACCCACATGTTATGTGCGTCACGTTTGCACTTATTTTCACCTGGTTTATTTAACTATGCAATGCATTATTTCAGTAAACTTTTATTTATATTATTTTTTTATTGTTTTAGGTATATGATCGTAAGCGCTCCTGCACACGATGCCGCCACCGCGCCGTCACCGCGCCGACGCCGCACAACTACACTACATACGAGTCGCGCGAAGACCGCCACCGCGCCGCCGCCGCGCCGCCACCGCGCGCTTTCCCAGTTATTTCATTATCCTGATTCATTCCATTGCCGGCCGCGTATGAACATGCACGTGCATAACTTTTTAAGAAATTATCATGGAAAGTTTTGATTACGAAACCTTTATAAGTTTAGTGGAGGACAGAGAAGTTTTATGGGACAAAACTTTGGAAGTATATAAAGACAAGCGTAAAAGTTTAAAAGCTTGGTTTGATATCTGCCATATAATGAATGAGAACTTTGCAGAACTACCTGATACGGAGAAAAGTAAATACGGTAAGTATCTTATTACAAAATTTTATTAATTCTTGTTAATGTGTTTCTATCTAGTGGGGCCAATTGACAAAATATATAAGTAGACTCTGACTTAAAGGAACTTTGGGACAAGATATGATCAGTATGTTTTTTAATTAAATTGTAATGCAACAGAGGGTACTTCTATATATTTCTAACTGAATAAAATTAAAAGTCGGGGAATGGTAGCAAGTGATTGCTTGTTTAATGTAGATAGTAGGTACCTATATTAAACAACATTACACACAAAATTCATCCGTCATTTTACTTTTGTTTTACTTACGAAACTGCTCACGAGATATACTATCCACCCACTACTCTGGATAGTATAAGAGTACTTATAAGCACATTTTGTCTTATATTTAAAAACTATTTTAAAAACACGGTTAAAAGGTTTAAATATTGTTTATATAATTTTGTTTCGGTTTTTTTTAATAAAGTAAAACGACATGACTTCTATTTTGTTTATATGAGGAGAAATAAAACAAGGAACTTACTTTTGCACATAAAAAATAATAATTTTATTTCCCACATGTTCTAAATCAATATTTAAAATTTTATTTAAATCAAACCATTTTTATCATTCGTTCATATATCGTTCCTTACGCAAAATCGTTCATTATCCAACACTATTAGTTGTAGTATGGTATCATTATTTTTCTATGAACTGTCGAAGTTACTGAATAAAATTAAAAGTCCAGGTAAAGTAGTTGCTTAAGTATTCCCGCTAGATATAAACACGTTTCGTGCTACATATTAACAATAGTTATTTTGCCATGGTACATTGCCATATTCAGAATTAAAAAACTCCTTATATTTGTCACGTATATCATTAGCTGTTGAAGGAACTATTTCTGTTGAATCAAATGGCAAAAACTCCTCTAATCCACACCCGCTTAGAGATTCTTGCATCCCTTTTACGCCCTCCTCTTTGTGTATAAAATTCTGCAGTAAACAAAAAGCTTTCACAACATCAACAGCCAAATCCAATGACACATTTAAAGGTCGATGAAAAATTCGCCACTTATTGGCCAGTATCCCAAAGGTACATTCTACATATCGTCTCGCTCTTGTTAACCGATAATTAAAAACGGATTTTTCTGTATCAAGCTGTTGACCATTATATGGACGCAGTAAATTCTGATGTAGTGCAAATGCTTCATCGCCTACGAATACATATGGCAAGACAATGTTAGTATTAGGTAAGGAAGCAGGTTCTGGCAAGTTCAAAGTATTGTTGATCATGTTGTGCCAGAAAGCTGTATCTTTTAAAACACCTGAATCACAATCCTTTCCATAAGCACCGACGTTGATATAAATAAAGTTGTAGTCACTATCGGCGACTGCCATCAATACAATCGAGAAGTAATGTTTGTAGTTCAAAAACATCGATCCACTTTTATTTGGTTTAATTACTCTGATGTGCTTTCCATCTACAGCACCGACACAATGAGGGAAATTAGCAGAAACTTCAAATTTATTTGCTATTGCTAGCCAATCGTTCCTACATGGCATTTTCATATATTTTGGGTAAAGTTCAGACCATATTAGAGAACATACTTCTCGTATGATTACGCTTAAAGTTGATTTTCCAATTCTAAATCGATATTCAAGATCGGCTAGTGAAGTTCCGGTTGCTAAATATCTGCAATTGAAAAAAAAACATTATGAAAATATAATGGATTATTAATATTAATTATTTCAGGTAAAATATTATCTCAGAAATGGAAAAATATAAGAGACGCGTGGATGAAATGCGACAAAAAGATACGTGAATCAAAATCTGGATCAGGTGCAAAACCAATACATAAATATCAAGATTATGATAATTTACAATTTTTGAAAAAAATTACCCCACGGCCACCCCAATCTGGATCAAACATGCCGGAAGAAAAAAAACTGAAGTTACTAATATCAACAAAAGAAAGAAAAACAAAGAAATAAATCCTGTAGATAAGAAAATGATTAAGTTTATGGAAACGTTAGAAAAAGATGACGATAGTAGAATGATGTCTTTTTTTAAAGGTATAGCTCCTACCGTGGAACGCTTCAAAGACGAAGACATTGTTGAATTCCAGTATCAAGTATTGAATATTATAAGAAATATTCAATATAAAAATAGTTATAGCGCTCCACGTCATTCACGCACAACAGATGCAATGGACTCCCCGGCACACTATGGTTACAATACTGCTGCTGGACCCAGTACGAGAGTTCAATCACAGGCTTCGAATTATAGCATTGAAAACGATTCATTACAAAGCATCCCAAGTCCATCTACATCAAGCTTGATTGATTTTGATTTTTCTACATTAAATCAGAATAATTAATTAAACACTTTACCTCAATGTAACAACCAATCTCTCCTTAGCAGATATAGTTGCTCGCATATTTGTATTTGTGTGTTGCAGTTTGTTCTTTAATAAAACTAATAATTTATCAAATGTCTTGTAATTCATTCGAAAATAATCACAAAACTTGGCCTCGTCTTTTCGGAGATCTTCGTAAAGTGTATGAAATTCACCATATTGCTCCCGTGCCGACAGCATAGGATGTACCCACAACTTTCCGACTCGACGTTCTTTTTGCCATTTTCTATACATGCACAAACTTCTTTTTTTTTCACTAAATTAGACATATTTGTGTCACGTGCGATCTCGCGGCGTGCACGTTCGTACGCGGCCGGTAATGGAATGAATCAAATAGATGCGCGGTGGCGAGACGAGGACCGCGCGCGGTGGCGGCGCGGCGGCGGCGCGGTGGCGGTCTTCGCGCGACTCGTATGTACATTGTAGTTGTGCGGCGTCGGCGCGGCGACGGCGCGGTGGCGGCATCGTGTGCAGGAGCGCTAAAGGCTTAAAGTCGAATTCTTTGGGAAGACCCGCCATCTTGTCACGCGAGTTAGAAGAAGATTTCGTAAAAAATCTTCGTTTCATGGAAAAGTATGGCTTTGGTTTGACAAGAAAGGAGTTACTAGAAACGGTGGGTCAGTACGTTTCGGCAAATAATATTAAAAATCCATTTAAAAATGGCATACCTGGTGAGGATTGGTTTCTTCTATTTAAAAAAAGCCATAATTTGTCTATCAAGAAGCCACAGCCGGTGGAGTATGCGCGAAAACAAGCATGCAGTCCATATGTTATATATCCATATTTTAATTTATTAGAAGAAACTATGAATGAGTTAGAGCTATACGACAAACCATCGCATATTTAGAACGTGGACGAAACTAGCTTTTCCAAGGATCCTTCTAAGTCCAAAGTAGTTGGTTGTGTAGGATTTACCTCTACGCGAACTATAGCATCGCCTGGAAAGGACAACACCACAGTCTTGTTGGGGTGTAATGGCCTAGGAGAGAAAACTCCACCTATGATAGTTTTTAAGGGAAAAAATATTTGGGATGAATGGACGACCAATGAAGGCTATCCCGGAACAGCATATGCTGCGACAACTAATGGTTGGATGGAGACAGCAGTTTTCGAGGCCTTATTTGAAAAAGTATTTCTAACTACAGTAGGACGAAAACGGCCTATACTTTTGATCTTCGATGGTCATGCAACTCATGTGGGTATAAACCTTATCGAAAAGGCCCGAAAAGCTCAAATCACAATTCTCAAAATCCCCCCTCATACAAGCCATTTGTTACAACCATTAGATTTGGCTGTAAATAAATCATTCAAGGATCGATGGGACATTGCCATACTAAAATGGCAGAGGTTGAACATTGGTAAATCATTACCAAAAAAGAATTTGCCAAATTTGGGGTGAGTTAGATCCGACTATATATGCAGCAGGTTTTCGAAAGGCGGGAATTTACCCTTTTAACAAACAAGCTGTTCCAGAAAACAAGTTCAACCAAGTGCATCTGCAAGAATGGAAACAAAAATTACTGTGTGATTCCGTCGAAGGACCAACAAATCAGCTAGATGTTGAGGTGCCGTTGTGTGTCAACCAGATCTGTGCAAATACGAATTCCCAAGAACCTCTAGCTGGTACATCTCAGCAAAGTGACTCAATCATCAACCATGTGATCAATGAACAAATATCAAGCGGCTATTTCACTAACACGTCATACCGTGCTGACCACCTAAACAAAAGATTGAATCCGGATTCATTGCTCAAAATTTCATTGAAACAAATAAATTTAGGCATGGTCTCGGTGCCAAACCTCCATAAGTTTCATACGCCAGCCAATGCAGATACCGTAGGTTTCCAACTACATAATAATATAGGTAAAGTCAAAATGCAAAAACCTAAGATTCAAATACTGGAAGACCGCCTTGTAACATTTGAGGACTTGCTTTTGATGAAAATTAAATCAGGAACCAGTACAAAAACAAAACGGAAACGAATGGCCATTGGTGCAGAAGTTATAACGAGTGACGACGTCTACAAAAGAACTCTAGAGGCACAGCAATCGCAAACCAAAAAACAGGAGAAAAAGAGTAAGATAAATACAAAAATACCTATAACTAAACAGCAAGATAAACGGACAGTGAAAGAAAGCGAAAAAAGAAAAGAGAAAACTTATATGATTAAACAGAACTCTAAAAATGGAAACAAAAATGAGAAAACTTTAGAAAAAAATAGAAAATATTCCACATCAAGTGATAGCGAGACGGAAATAAAGTATGACGATGATAGTGACAGCAGTAATTTCTGGGAGGAACTATTAAAAGGTGATGACGACGGTGAAGAGAGTGAAGAACTAGAGGTGAATATGGCCTCTGGTACAGAAGTTATAACGAGCGACGACGTCTACAAAATAACGCTAGAGGCACAACAATCTGAAACCAAAAAAGGGGAAAAAAAGAGTAAGATGAATACAAATACTTTTTTAACTAAACAGCGAGATAAACGGAAGGAGAAGGAAACTAAAATAAAGAAAGTGAAAACATACATGATTAAAAAGAGCTCTGAAAATGGAAACAAAAAAGAAAAAACTTTAGATAAAAATAGGAAAAAAAGAATACATTCCTTATCATCAAGTGACAGTGAGATGGAAATAAAGTATGACGAGGAACTTTTAAAAGGTAATGATGATGGTGGGAGTGAAGATCTAGAGAATGAAAAAGAAAACCACAATACTAATGCACCATTTTGTGAGAATGATTGGCTCTTAGTAAAATTTGAGCAAAAAAAGTACGTAAAACATTATGTAGGTGTAGTGTTACATATAAATGCTAACGGTTTTCCTGTGGTAAAATACGCAAGAAAGAAATCGAAAGTAGAAGGCGATACCATTTTTTCTTTCCCTGTACTAGACGATATCTCTGATGTACTACACACGGAGGACATTGTCTCAAAACTGCCTACGCCTGCAATTGGTCGAAGAGGGCAGATTATTTTTAAAATGTCATTTCATTCTTTTAATATTCAGTAAGACTGCCTGAAAGGCACCAATGTTGTAGCTTTTAATGAAAAAGGTCCGAGCGCAGATTATTTAATCGGCGGACTGTTCGGGTGCACTACAGTTCAACAAATAATTCTTTGCAGTAAGTTACGAACTTCTCTGAAATAAAGGCTACTTTATCATGCTTTTTGCAATTTATCTGTCAAGAAGCTGCCAAGTTACTGCATCGAATTATTTCTTGAACTGTACGCTCAGTACCTACCCTGTGGTTCCTACGTTAAGCCAACTGAACATTTAAGACTGATATGAGGCTGTTGTACTTTATGAATAAGTAAATTTTTATAAGAATATACCACTTTGATTTTAGTTTAGTACCCCTGACACGAAATGATATGTTCCTCTTGCCCCAAATTATTATTGTAGACGTTATTCTAATGACATTTAGTTCACATTTGATTAACACAATTTCATAAAATGAGATGGTCCCATATTTAACCACACAGGTTAGGTATTTACTGAGTTATGTCGACTGTTCCTCTTGCCCCAAAAACCGGAGAAAGAGGGACAATAGCACTAACTTAACGATTTGCCATTTTTTGGCTATTAGCATTGAAATTAGCTTAAGAACTCTTTCAACTATGGAAAACTGACACACGTAGGTATATGTTGTGTTTATCAAAGTCACATTAGTCAACTGTGGGTTATAAATTTTTTATCTCTTCTTTTTAAAAAATAATTAAAATAGTAATAGTCTAGAATTTTATATTTTAATGATAAATTTTAAGAGTTAGTCATCACTACCTGCCAGTAAAGTGTTATCAGCTCCAAAACACAACATTTATTATTACAACCACACCATGGAAGCTATCAACCGCACAATCGCTGATATGAGCAATCTATTTAGTCTCAGAATGACTGAATTTGAAAAGGAGCTGCTGAAGACTCCATGCACCACAACAATAACCACCTCAGGATTGGCGGCAGAGTTTACTTCATTCCGGACGTTTATTGTACAGGCGCTTGGTTCTCTCCAGCAGCAAGCTGCCATGCTAGCCCAGAGCCTGGACAACATGGAGACGCGTGGGCGGCGTAAAATCCTGTTGTTGCACGGAGTGTCGGAGCAACAAGACGAGGAGACTGCTCAGGTGGTGGCTCAAGTTGTCACACAACGTCTGAACCTTGAATTGGCTGTTTCTGGCATCAAGAGGTGTCACAGGATGGGGCGCAGCGCATCTAACAAACCAAGACCAATCCTCTTCAAACTCCATGATGTGGCTCTCCGGGATAAAGTCTGGTTTAGCAAAACCAAGCTGAAGGGGTCTGGTATAACTATGTCGGAGTTTCTCACGAAATCCCGGCATAACGTATTCATGGCAGCACGGAGCAAATTTGGCGTGGCACATTGCTGGACCACAGAAGGCACTGTGTTTGTGCTTGACGCCAAGGGATCTCGACACCGAGTGACTTCCGCTGCCGACCTCAACAACATCGCGCCCAAATCAGAACAGGCCGGAGCCGGGCGTTGCTCAATCAGTCGCAATCGGAAAGGTCACCACAACAAAAACAAAGCGTACTGTGGCCAGGAAGTGAAGTTCTTAGTTGTTTTTTGTGGTCCAGGTATTTGTTTGTGCTTTGTGTTTGTCAGTAGGTAGGTATAATTATCTTTATTTTTCAAAACTTCTCACACCTGTTCTTATTTAATTTCACTTTTGTTTGTGTACCGTAATTTTTTGTTGAATCGATTTTTAACAATATCATTATGTTATATCACTGTCACAATTTGACAGCTTATGTTTTTTTTGCGTTCCATACCACTGCATTGACAAATAAGTGCAGCCGTTCTGAAGTGATGCGCTTGCATACACTCGGCATTTGATTTTTATTTATATATAGTAAACTTATGTGTAGGTACGTTGTTTTTATGCCTGGACCACAAAATCATAATTAATTTTAATGTTTTGTTATTATTATTTTTAATTCATGTGTCTTCATGTGTTAAGCACAACTGGCAGGTGGACAGTAGTACTTTACCGCGCGACTTTTATTATTGTTTTTGTTTAAGTATTTATTTATATTTATGCTCAGCCTTGAAAGTAGCAGTGATACTGATACTTTTTATTCGTTGGATAGTGATGATGAAAGCTTCATAAGTGTTCCGTCTTTAGCTGACACTCTAGTTTCACTTTTTTCCGATGTCTCCAGGAACTTTAATGTAGTCCACATAAACGCCCAGAGTATTCCGGCTCACTTCTCTGATATGCTGGCAACCTTTGACTGTAAGAATATTCATGCGATTCTTGTTTCTGAATCTTGGTTGAAACCTTGTCTTCCCTCTTCCTCCTACTCTCTTCCGGGTTTGAAGCTTATCAGGAATGATCGCGCGGCCGGTGGTGGTGGCGGGGTGGCCATTTATCTTCGTAATTTCATTCCATTTTCTATAGTTAACATGTCCACTCAGCCGCCTCCGCCGGCGAACATCTTTCCCTGGAAGTTGAACTGCATCATTCCAAGATTCTCCTTGGGGTTTATTACTGCCCTTCTCTTCGGATTAATTTCTTCTCTTCTTTCGAACATATTTTAGAAGCTTTAATTCCCTCTTACAGTCATAGTATCATAATGGGCGACTTTAATACATGTCTCCTTAAAAATGATTTCCGCTCTTCTTCTCTTCGTCATGTTATTGAATCTGCCAATCTTTCTATTCTTGATCTTGGTGCCACTCACCGTTTTCCTAACTCTGTTCCGTCGCTTCTTGATCTAATTGTTGTTTCATCCTTCGATCATGTGGCTAAACATGGTCAATGTTCAGCTGATGCCTTCTCTTATCATGATCTAATTTACACCTCTTACAAAATTCGACCTCCTAAGCATAAGTATAAAACTCTTCTGCTTCGCAATTTTGATGGCATGGACACTGATCGTCTTCGGGAAGATGCCGGCAACATTGACTGGACGCCACTAGTTACATCCGCGTCCGTCGACGAACAAGTTGAAATCTTGTCTGCTACTCTTATTCAGCTTTACGACACACATGCACCTATTCGAGCCGTGAAAGTTAAACATCTTCCAGCGCCATGGTTGACTGATGAAATTAAAATTTTACTTAGTAAAAAAGCAGCAGCGAAGTTTAGATTCAAAATTCGGCCCAATGACGTCAACAGACAAAAATACATCTTAATTAGAAATCAATGCAACAAGGTGTGTAGAAAAGCTCAACGCCAACATATCCACAACTCTGTTCAAAACGGTGATCCAGCCAAAGTCTGGAAATTTCTCAAATCATTAGGTATCGGAAAAAAGGCTCATGACCCGGTTCCTAAAGACTTGGATTTCAACTTACTCAACAGTCATTTTTCTACTTCGCCCGTATTGGATAGGGCCACCAAAGCAACAACGCTTAGTTATCTTTCTAATCTGCCGATACCTGATTTTTCCCCTTTTGTCTTAAATCAATTCACTGCCTGTGATGTTAAAGAGTGTATTGTATCGATTACATCCAACGCTGTTGGTAGCGACTGTGTCAGCCGTAAGATGATCATCCCCATTCTTGATAACATTATCCCTGTCATTCATTATATCCTCAATTTCTCTATTTCCAGTGGTGTTTTCCCAAAATCCTGGAAAGATGCCCAAATTATTCCTTTACCCAAAAAATCTCATCCTGCATCTTTTTCTGACTATCGTCCCATTTCTATTCTTCCTTTCCTATCCAAAGTCCTTGAAAAACTTGTCCATCGTCAACTCAGCACGTTCCTTACCAAACACAATCTGCTTAATCCTTTCCAATCTGTGCCTGCAGTCTCGACATAGTTAGCGATCGCTAACTCCTACCGATCGGTCGGTAAGTCCTAACGATCGGAAGATAACGATTTTTGGTAGTCTCGACTGTCAAAGCTATCGATTGTCATCGCAAACTTAACGAATATTGTCGCTAAGTTAACGATTTATCGGTATGTTATCGACTTTCCTAGCGAGCATTTTTGACAGCCCGCTAAGTTTTCGTTACGATCGTTATCATTGGTTTTAGAGGTTACAAAAACAATAAATAAATAATAATTAGAGTAATTTGGCTGTATAGTATTTAGCGTGGTCTTTGGTCGTGCTCGAACACAGACTCGATATGATAATGCGGCGGAAAAATGCGCGAAACCGGCGTGAAGGTGAAAATCCTTTGGACTTGAGGATGGCCAATTTCTCTATCTTTACCGAAATAAACAAGGTCATGTTTCGTGAGCTCGTTGGTGAACTTCGCCCATCTATTCAAAGACGAGGGCCTTACGGACTTTCTGTGGAGTCTCAAGTGAGTGTCTTTGTGTTGGGTAGCTACCGTGTCAATAACATTTCTATTTATTTTTCCTAATATCCAAGATGTACTTATAATTTTCTTCTTAATAGTCAAGTGGGTGCTACCAACTACCGATTGGCATGCAGTGGTGCTGCAGCATAAGCCAAAAGTCAGTAAGCCGAGTAATACATACTGTAACTTTGGCTATCAATGAAAACCTTTTAAGAAGATATGTCAAATTTCCCATGACCCAAGAAGAACAGTGTGCAGTTAAAGAGAAGTTTAGAAATCCTCCACAGCCATTCCCTGATGTGATTGGAGCCATAAAATGAACACATGTAAATATTTTGTCAATGGGGACCACCGTACATGGCTGCTTGGTAACTAATAATAAATGTTCATTATAATCTGTCTGGAACAGGTTGCCCATTAGACTGCTGAAAGTACATTCTATCTTTAAGGTGATGATGGATAACCTCTGGAACCATGGTTGATGACTCCTTTAAAAAATCAACGCCCAGGGACACCGGAGTATCAATACACAAATGTTCATTGTTCAGCCAGGAACGTTGTTGAAAGATGCTTTGGTGTGCTGAAGTCTGTTTTTTGGTGTCTTTCCCACCAATGCATGAAAACACATATATAAAATATAAATTACATGAACCAGAGGCCACCAGGTTACAGGTACCTAATCAAATGATTTATTTTAAGGTATTCATTTAATGTTTTATTATATTATATTTGCAGTAGATATAATTTTCCCCAGATCTTTATACCTATTTCATTGGCATCTCCATTTATTTGACCCAAAGATGATACACAATGGCTTATAGCATCAAGTCCGACTTATGTAACACCATTGTATGAATAATCCTAAAATCTTGTTTTTGTTATACAGGACTTGTATCGTGCACTGGTCTAGCTGTTGCAGAGCGCATAAGAAGACTCATTAATACTAGTTTTACATCATTTTATTTTATTGACCCTCTGTGATTTAAATAAAAAACATATTATATCATTTATTATTTTTATTTATAAAAGCATCAGCTATTTTATTTGCAGTCTACGCAAATAGCACTCATGCCTCGGCTTGTTCCTTGGATACCTCAGTCTGCATCTTGGCAACGTCTGCTTGCACTTGAGTTGCAGCTGCCAGCAACTGTAAAAAAAGTTAGATTTACTAAAAATGCTTCTTAATGCTCTAGCGTGCTAGTGATTCTAATAATAAAAAAGGAAAGGGCATAGCGTCCGGGCAGTCAGTGTAAAATGTGTAATCTACACTAATTAAGGATGTTATTGCGTCTCACCGCCTCAGTCAAAAGAGCAGTGAAGCCGCCTAGGTTGCCATTTTGAATGATTTCTTTGTATATTTTTCCACCTTTATGCAGGCGTGGCTTTTTAAGTACTTATCTCCAAACCTGTAATTAGGATACCTAATGTATTCCACTAAATATAAACAAAACTGACGAGGCTTGTACTTACATTTCAAAACCAACTTGAGATTTGACATCATGCACTGATCGGGCAACTTGATGGATCCGTTTGGGAGTTTGTTAGCTCCTCGGCAACCTTCTTCCAGCCTGTTTCAAAATTTGTCCGTTTGTAGATATGGTTGGGTTTCTAAAGTCGCCAAAAGCGCATCAATCTGCCCCGAAGTACGCCTAAAACATTTAAGATATTCATTGAGTAAACACAAACTACTTCGGACATACACAAAGTATTCAATTTAGTATCAAAAATAGTAATCGAAAATTGATGTAGGTTGTAATTACCTGATACTCACGCTGCTGGCACTCGGGCTAGGGCATGCGCCTGTGTCACTGTTTTCCACCATAGAAATACGGTTCTTTTCCAGTTTTTTCAATTCCAATTCTATCTTATTGTCGCATCTTGTTTACAAACAAACTTGACATTGACAGTTTGTTTCCCATGTTCAACGTCTGTGTTGCAAGGAAGCGAACTATTTTCTTCTTTGTTAAGCGTATTCTTAAAAACAGTATAAGCTACTTACATGTTTCAATCCAAATAAGTGTTAACATGGTAAGGTTTACCTATCTTCTGTACAATTTTCAAAGAATAATAGTTATTTAATCATATCTTATCCAACAATTTTCCCTATAATACAAGATTTTTTTTCAACTGCCATTATTTTACAATAAAATCACCGCACTATGAATACGAACTTCGTTAGCGTACCGACATCGCAAAGTCAAGATTGTGACCGATTTTGCTCGCTATCTCGGCTGTCGAGACTTGCATTTATCGATAGCGTCGTTACGGCAAGCGAATTTTTTCGTTAATATTTAACGATCGTTACTTTGCGACGGTGTCGCTATCTAAGTCGAGACTGCAGGCCCTGGTTTTCGACGCGGACACAGCACTACCTCAGCACTTGTACATATTACGGACGATATTAGGTCAGGCATGGAAATGGGAAAGTTAACGGTACTTGCTCTACTTGACTTTAGCAATACCTTCAATACCGTTGACTTCGACATTTTGCTTGGCGTCCTAAGCTCTTTTAACATATGTATCTCCTCCGGTAATTGACTGGTTTCGTAGTTACCTGTTTGGCCGCCGGCAGCGTATTTGCACTGATGAATATTTCTCTTCTTGGTGTAACACCTCTGCCGGTGTGCCGCAGAGTGGCACACCGGCAGAGGTGTGTTTTATCTCCTCTTCTCTTCGCACTCTTTATTAATGCTATTACTCAACGACTTTCTTCTTTCTACCACCTGTATGCTGATGATCTCCAGATTTATACCCAAGCCCCTCTTGGAGAGTTACGGGATGCCATTGAGACGATTAATATGGATCTGGCTCGAATAGGTGACTGGAGTGCTGAGTTTGGGCTGAAGATTAATCCGACGAAGACTCAGGTGACTGTTGTTGGTAGTTCCCGGACTGTTCCTCGAATTGATTGGTCGACGCTTCGCCAGGTTTCTTTCAACAACACCATTATTCCTATAGCTAACACTGTAAAGAACTTGGGGATTTATATCGACTGCACTCTAGCTTGGACCAAACAACTGCAGGAAGTCAGTCGTAAACTGTTTGCTTCTGCGGGCTGAGACGTCTTCGTAATTTTCTTCCCATCACCACTAAAATTGTGTTAGCACAATCTCTTCTTCTCCCTATCCTGGACTATGCTGATGACAGCTTTCTTGATCTCACCCAAGACCAATTGGATAAGCTTGAGCGACTTCAAAATCTCTGTATCAGATTCATATTCGGCTTGCGCAAGTATGATCACGTTTCTGAATTTCGTACTAAGCTCAAATGGCTTCCTATTCGCCTTCGCCGGAATGCCCACATACTTTCTTTGCTTTATAACGTGTTATTTAATCCTTTTACTCCTCTTTATCTCAAAGAACGCTTTCAGTTCCTCTGTGACACCCATTCTAGGTCCTTGAGATCATCGGAAAATTTAAAATTAAATATTCGTATGCATTCCACTTGCTTTTTTGATAAATCTTTCACGATTCAAGCGGCTCGGTTGTGGAATGTATTACCAATTGAAATAAGACGTGCTCAAACACTGCCAACGTTTAAGAAAATGGTAAAAGAGCATTACTTGTCACTTTAATTTTTATTCTTCTCCTTTCTCTGTTATATATTTGGTATTATTAGTATATTATATAATATTGTATGTATGTATTGTAGGTTATGATGTCTAAGTTATTTTATTTAAGTATGTAATTTTGTACACTGACAGCCCTAAATTCTTCTCCTATCGTACAGTCCATCCAAAGGTTGTCTGTAAGAGATTTCCCTGTGCGATAAGACCGCCCGAATGTTTGTCCTGTACATATTTTTGTTGTGTACAATAAAGTATATAATAAATAAATAAATAAATAAATTAGGACATAACAGTTAGTAGCAAGAACTGATCATAGAATTTGAAAAATAAAGTATGTTTCACTTACCCCACCTAACCTTACTTAATTTAGTTGAGCAAATTTTAAAAGAGCCCGCTAGCCCTATCGCATATTCGAGATCGTTCGTCAGTTCAGAATCACCTTACCAAAGCACTCCATCGCGGGAGTCAGACTATTGTTCGCCTGTACATATGGGATCTTATGGAAGTCCAAGACCTGAGCAGACACAGACAACTGGTGCTTATGGAGGTTCAGCAACTCAGCAGATGCAACCCGCACTACAGCAGACGCAGCCGGCACTCCAGCAACTACAGGCGACTGGTGCTTACGGAGGTGCACCAACTCAGCAGATGCAACCCGCACTACAGCAGACGCAGCCGGCACTCCAGCAACTACAGGCAACTAGTGCTTACGGAGATGCACCAACTCAGCAGATGCAACGTCCGACTCAAGTGTATTTACCGATGTATTCTCCAGTTACCCCGAATACACCTCAGTCACATCAAGCACTGCGCCAACCTCATGATGAAACTGATTTCAATAACTTTTAAATTTTTGGTATTTAGGCCATCGCGCTAAGTAAATTTGTTCGATTTGTATTTCTTAATGACTTAAGCGCTAACGACCATAAGGTACTATTTCTTGTGGAGTGTCACATTTTAGGAAGAGATACTTCTAATTTTATCAGATATAAGTAATTATTAAAAAAAAATTGTACTTAATAAAAACAGAATATGTCAACACTTGATCTCAAATAAATAAATAAACACACATTATGCTAAGTTAGGACAAATCTAGTATCGATAACTACTGCTTATCAAATCATACCTAGTCTAGATTTGGTCAAGTCAATCAATGTTTTTCCAAAATAAAACAAATAAAACATAAAAAGATATTTTACTAACCTTAATGTTATCAATAGTCTTTCTTCAGGACAGATTGGTTCCCTCCAATGTGTATACTGCTTCTGAAGCCCAACTTTCACTTTTGACAATATAAAATCGTAACATTCTGGTGACATTTTATATACGTCGGAAAAACGATCAGGGAATTCATGTAATTGTTCCATTATTTTAAAATATCTGTGCTCTTGTGACAATTTCCACACTGGGTGCACCCAATATCTTCTGGACCTTTGCACATTAACTAATTGCAGCAAAGCAAGCGCATCTTCGTCTTCTGAAGACGAAGACATCTTATCGCACCAAAGTCAGCCTATAAAATGCCGCATCTGAACGTTTCTTGCCTGTTCCACGCCTCTTCTGATATAATTCAAATCGCGTCTGCGCCGTATCTGTCCCACGCCTGCGCTGCGCCTGCCCCGTGCCTTCGCCTTACGTCGCTTGTGTATGTTTTAGGCCTAAAAACGATGCCTATGGGGATGCAAAATCGCGTTAAGAAAAAAATATTTCTAATCGTTAGTGAAGCCGAGGAAGAACTTGAAAATTATAGTACTTGTGTTACACCAGACTCAATAAACAATACCTTGCCGCCAGCAGCAGCATCATCACGTTCTGCTAATTACGGATACACTACGTCGAGAGACTATGTAAACAATAACTTGCCGGCAGCAGTAGCAGGATCATCACGTTCTGCCAATTACGTATACACACTACCGGAAGCAGCAGCGTCACGTTCTAATAATACGACATACCACGGATACAGTAGCTCGGGAAGATTTGAGCCATCCCCGTTACATGATTATGATAACTAAGCATAATGTTCTTTTTCATTATTTTACTGATTTGTTTTATTTCTGAGTAAAGTCTAAAATAATTACCTATTAACAATGTTTTATTTCTTACCTGAGGCACACAGCTAGCTTTTCTTGAGGTGAAATAGCTTTCCTGAAGTTGGTGTTTTGTTTCAAAATATCGACCTCCACAAATGACAAAAGTTCTTGGAATTGTTCTCTATTAACCCTGTAATAATTCTTAAATTTTTCGTCGTTTAAATCATAAAACAGCCTAAATTCCCCTTTTAATTTACGTTCTTGAATATGCTGGCACAGCCAAAATCTTCGTTTAGCGCCTTTTTTTCTTTGCATAAGATACAACAATACGTGTTTCTTTTTTCTGTATACATAATCACTGTCATCACTCGATTCCGTGTCACTCGATAATATCGCAACAACACGACCACACGCAACCAGCTAAAAACTTCAACTGAACTCGTTCTCTGTGGAAATTATCTATTCGTTTTTCATTTATCATTTTCCGTTCAGCTCAGTCCGCTCATTTCTCTATCTCAGTTTCATTTTGCAGTGGAAATCAAATGACCAACTCTTCGTTAATGGAAACTCAAACCTATTTAATTAAAAAGGAGTCCGTTCCGCCTAACCATTTTCCGCACATTACCCTTTCGCAGTGGAAACCGGGCTTAAGGCTCTAGACAGACGGACTGCATTTCAACTGCAAATTTGCAGTTCGGATGCAGATTGAATGCAGTTGACACGACTGCAATAAGTCGTGTGAACTGCACACCGACTGCAATCGGACTGCACGGTTGGTTTGCAGTTCTATTGCAGTCGTGTCAACTGCATTCAAACTGCATCCGAACTGCAGCACCATACCCACCCGCCCGCACTTCTCGCTCCGCCCCCCCGCGCTTAGAATCAGTCGTAGAAACAAGGTTAGAGTGAGCACACGCGTTGTCTGTCCGTAAATAAAATAAATATGTCGAGCGACGAGGATAGTAATACAGTAAATGAATCTGTACATTTTGATACTGATGCATTTATAAGTTCCATTATATCAAAACCTTGCATTTGCCTTGCAACTATAAGATTGAATCATAAAGTAACAAAATTGAAAAAAAACAAAGCATGGGCCACTATTTGCGAAATGTTTACGCCCGGATTTGAACAAAAGAGTAAGAAGGAGAAAAATATAATTGGTAAGTATTATAATTCGGTTTTTTTATTTAATACTTTAATAAGCAATTGGATACATTAAATCATATTCATTTGCCATTCAAGTTTGCCTTCACCCATAAAATAATCAGTAAGTTGTTTTCTTATACCCTCCGATGTCCTACAGTTTCTTTCACTACCGTCGCCTATTATTATGTCTTGTAATGGTTGAGTAAAAGAATTTTCAAAATTATACCCATCTCTTTCTCGCACAAAGTTATGCAAAACGCAGCAAGCTTTTATAATTTCTTTTGCAAAATGTGGTTTATGGTCGATGGTTCGGTGAAAAATACGCCATTTATTTGCTAGAATACCAAATGAACATTCAATAAATCGTCTAGCCCATGATAGGCGGTAATTAAAAACCTTCTTTTCCACACTTAATTGTCTCCCCGCGTAAGGGCGCATAACATTTTTAGAAATTGAAAATGCTTCATCACCCACAAACACGTATGGCATTGAATTTACAGGTGGCGGAATGTTTAAGGTTTTTTGTTGAAGTTTTTCATATAAGTTTTTAATACGCTTTTTTCAAATATTGTAGAATCTGAACATCTCCCATAAGAGCCAATGTCAACAAATGTAAACATATAGTTACTGTCGCAAGTGGCTAGTAATATCATAGAAAAGTATTTTTTATAGTTGTAATATGAAGAACCAGTGTCTCGAGGTTTTTTTAACCTTACGTGCTTTCCATCAATTGCACCAAGTCAGTATGGAAAATTTGCTCGATATTTAAAACCTTCCGCTATGTTTTTCCACCTTCAGTGAGTTCTAGCATAACCATATCTTTTAAGTGAATCCATATGTTACTACAAACATCTTTAATAATTTCTCTGATTGTGCTTACTCCGTGTCGATAAGCCCAGTGTAAATCATCAATAGAACATCCACTTGTTAAATATCTGGAAAATAATAAATTAATTATTATTTTCAGCTGTTCAATATCAAAAAAAGTGGAAACTACTACGCGATAATTTTTCACGATATGAAAAAAGAATGAACACTATGAAAAGTGGTTCAGCGACCTCCAATTTACGACCATGCACATACCATCAACAGTTACTCTTTTTGAAAGATTTACAAGAAAAAGGTGAAAGATCGTCTAATTTAGATTCTACAAATGAGGAACCTGTAGGAGAAGAAATAACTAAGAAAAACAAAGCTGTTAACAAACGTAAAACAAAAAATTCATTAGAAGAGGACTTGATCGAAAATATAACCAAAAGGGTAAATAAAAAAATAAATGATGAAGAAGATGAAAGAGATGAAGACCGATTGTTCCTTCTATCTTTCTGTAAAGATTTTAAAAGAATTCCAGATTATTTAAAGCTAGATGCAAAGGCAGATTTCATAAATGTAATAAAAAAATATGCTTCCACATATAACATGTCCGGACCGCAATATCAGCCAACGAATGATTTCAGGGGATATTTTACTTCAAATAATATGAACTATAACGTGCCTTCGAGTTCAAATGTAACTCCTATCCAACAGGAGACATTCAATCGGCCAGGAACTTCAGAATCTCATTACAGCAATATTGTCTCACCTGATCATTGCAGCGATGATAGCTCATACATAAACGGATTAGGCGCACAATGCCACATTCGCTAAATGACATTTTGAAATTTCGCAAAATGTCACATTCTCAAATTGTCATATTCCGAAAACGCCACATCGCAAAACGTCACATTAGCAAAATGCCATTTTCGTAAAATGTCATTTTCGCAAAATGCCTTATCGCAAAATACCATTTTCGCACAATGTCATTTGGGACATTCGATTTTTTTATATTCAAACATTAAATGTTTTTATGAATAACGCCACCTAGCTATAACTTTAAGAATGACTTGATTAAGCAAATCGTATAATCAATGCTGCAAATCAATTAACCCTAAAGGTACACTGGCAATAGAATGCGCATGCGGAAAAATACTTTACAAAAACCCAAGCCAATTTTACAAAAAAATTAAGCTTTTTTGAAAAAAGTTTTTTTTTTGTTAATTATGTTTATGATTCTCAGTGACTTATATTATTTCAGTTTACATTTTTAATTTATTTTATGTTAAAATAAATGAAAATGAATAAATAATGTGATTCCATACGTAATTAAATTAGTTTTATTTTTTATTCATAAATCATCGGCTCAGAAGTCACTAAGTGGCCTTAACTTTTAAGAATGTGTCATTTTGAGAATGTGTCATTTTGCTAATGTGGCATTTTGCTAATATGGCATATTGAGAAATGACATTTTGCGAATGTGTCATTTTGCGTCAATTATGTCATTTTGCGAATGTGGCATTGTGCGCCTAATCCACATAAACGACGTATTCGGTTAAACATTTTCTTCTGTTTATATACATATATATTTTTTAAGTAACTATTTTTGTAATTTAATTCATAATTCCTATTCAATGGCGACAGATCGAGCTTTGCAATATAAAAAATAATGTTTAAAATTGTTAAAAGCTTACCTCAAAGTAATTGGGTGTTTCCGTTTGCATCCCACGTTTTCATCCCAGGAGTTAAAAATAATAATAATTATTCCGCTTTCAACCCGCAACAAAAATGGACTCCGTTTTCAACCCACGGCATAGTACATAACTGTTTAGTAACTTATGTAAGTAACGTTAGCAGACAAACAAACTTTGTTAGAAAAATCTTTATTCATAATTAACACAACTAAGTCTTTAGAATATTGATATCTAGAAAATCACAGATTCGTACTATTATCAATTCTACATTTAAAAAAAATCACAGATTGTAAGTATTATTCATCCTACATCTAAAAAATCACAAATGGTAATTATTATCAATTCTACGTCTAAAAAAATCACAGATCGTAAGTATTATTAACCCTACATCTAAAAAATCACAAACTATTATCAATAAATTCTACTTCTAAAAAAATAACAGATTGTAACTATTACCAATTACATATACATCTAAAAATCACTGATCGTAACTATTACCAATTACTTATGTATTTAAAAATCACAGACCGTAACTATTACAAATTATACATCTAAAATTCACAGATCGTAACTGCAGCGTCAATGAAAGGCGAGGGTTAGCAACACACTGATTTATTGAACTAAGATATTAATCTACCCACCACCATACAAATATCATACCCGCAGTCATGATAACAACGGTACATTTCTCCCCTTTAAGCTTAGCATAATCTAACATATAAACATTAATATATGACAAGCATGAAATCATGTTATTTAGTGACTGCTGGTCGAGCCCGATTATAAGCCCGCACAGCACGAGCAGATGCATCTGACGGTGGTGGTGGTGTCTCCGGCCCGGATGCCGCTTCAGAACCAGTGGTCTGTGACTTCGCACCAACGCTGTCAGACGCGTCTTCGTATGTGTCCTCCGCCTCCTCACGGACCGAAGGAACTTCTCGTTCTGAGGATAAGTCTTTACTCTCAGAAACTATACTAGTCCGAGATAACGAGTGGCGATTCTTGTTATGTACAGGCATGATTTGGTCAACATGTCTACGCCACCCAACTCCACGACCAACGTCTACTTTGTACGAGACCGGTCCAGTCTGGTCGACTATTGTTCCCGACAACCACTTGTCCCCCCTCGCGGTGTAGTCGCGGGCTAGCACCGCGTCGCCCAGCGCCAGCGAGCGCGTCGTGCCGCCCGCAGCGGCCACTTGCCGCTCCTGCGTGGCGCGCACTACCGCCGACACGTCGGGCCGAAGTGCGTCAAGGCGCCCGCGGAGCCTACGCCCTTGCAACGCCACCGCAGGGGAGACACCAGTGGTTGCATGTTGGCAGTTACGATACTGGAATAAGAACTTACAAAGTGCCGTGGCGACATCCTCGCCCTCATACAAAGCACGTTTGATCGCTTTCTTAACGGTTTTTACCGCATTTTCTGCTGCACCGTTTCCTTGCGGTCGGTAAGGAGCTGTGGTCACGTGTTTAATACAATTTTTCTTGCAATATGTTTTAAATTCCTGTGAGGAAAATGGTGGGCCGTTGTCAGTGACGAGTAATGACGGTAAACCGAACCGAGCAAATATTGTTCTCATTGCTGTGATAGTCGCCTGCGCGTCCGTCCTACTCATTGCAATAGCTTCTATCCATTTAGAGTTTGCGTCCACCATAATTAAATACCGTTTTCCCCCGCAATCCCCGAAGTCTGCATGTACTCGCTGCCACGGATGCAGCGGGAACTCCCAGGGGTGTAGCGGCGCGTGCGGCGGCGCGTCGCGCACGGCGCGGCACGCTGTGCACGCGCGACATAACTCCTCTATGTCCCTATCTAAACTGGGCCAATATACATAATTTCTTGACAAATTTTTCATTTTATTCATTCCTAAGTGCCCATCATGAATTTCATCTAAAATGAATTTTTGTAGCGCGTTTGGTATAACGATCCTGTATTTATAGATAAGACAACCCAATTCTGTAGCTAAATCCTGTTTCCTTGCAAAATATGGTTTCTCTGTGTCCGACACTGTCAACGGCCAACCAAAAGTGACATAACCTTTAACCTTACATAATAATGTATCTTTCTCCGTCTCCTTAGCAATATCCTTAAAGCTAATTGGAATTGTTTCCTCTATTAAATTTATGTAAGTGACTGCGTCCACTAAGCGACCCTCCTGAGGTAGCGGTAGCCTCGATAAAGCATCGGCCGGCCCATTGTCAGCCGAGCGGACAAATTCTACAGTGAAGTCGTATGCGGCCAGGCGTGCCGCCCACCGCTGTAGCCGGCTGGCAGCGGTCTGTGGAATTCCACCCTTAGCACCGAAAATGTGCGTCAACGGCTGGTGGTCCGTGCGTAATATAAAACTCCTACCGAACAAGTATTGATGGTGCTTTGTTATACCAAACAATATCGCGAGCGCCTCTTTATCAAGTTGACTATAATTCCGCTCGGCCGCGTTTAGTGTGCGGGACACACAGCTAACCGGGCGCTCACTGCCATCGGCATAGCGGTGGGCTAACACTGCGCCTAGCCCATACGCACTACTGTCTACCGCGAGCACGAGCGGCCGCCCCTCCTCGTAATGTGCTAACACTTGGTCACCCAGGAGAACACGCTTAGCTTCTTTAAACGCCTGCTCACAACTAGCATCCCATTTCCAGCGCACATCTTTTTTAAGTAAATTATGTAAAGGATATAGCAATGTGCTCAAATTACTAATGAATTTGCCGTAATGATTTAACATTCCTAAAAAACTTTTCAGTTGAGTTATGTTCTCTGGTGTGGGTGCGCTGGCAATAGCATCCAATTTGGCAGTATCTGGCCGTAAACCCATTTTGTCAATAACAAAACCTAAGTATCTTACGCTGTCTTGTAAAAAACTACACTTACTTAACTTAACTGTTAAGCCCATCTCGCGCAACCTATCGAGTACAGCTCGTAAATTACTAATGTGTTCTTTGTCATTAGCCCCCGTTGTGCAAATATCATCCAGAAAAACAACACAACCCGGAATACCACGTAGTGTTTCCTCCATTAGTTTCTGGAACTTCTCGGGTATGCACGCTAGTCCGTACGGTGTACGACGGTAAGCATATGTCCCGAGGTGAGTTGTAATTGCTGTGTAGGGTTGTGACTCCTCTGTTAATAAACACTGTTCGTAAGCGTGAGTGAGATCTATTTTCGTAAATTTTTCTCCTCCGCTTAAGTTCGCAAACAACTCATCAATGCGGGGCAAGGGATAATAATCACGCTTGAGTTTTGGATTAATAGTGATTTTATAATCCCCACAAATGCGTATGTCTCCATTTTTTTTAACAACCGGCACAATTGGCGTTCCGTAGTCGGAATAGTCGACGCGGTATATGGAGCCGTCGGACTCCAGTCGCGCCAGCTCACGCTCGATGCGGGCGCGCAACGCCAGCGGCACGGGCCGCGCACGCACGTACACAGGTTCATCGTTAGTCAGCTGTAGTCGAATGGTTCGCTTACAAGTACCTAATTTTTCCGTAAACACCTCCGGAAATTCCGCACATAAGCGGTTCACGAATCCATCGTCGGTTATTTTATACAAATTTATTTGTGTTACTTTCAAGGCACGCAACCAATCTCGTCCCAGTAATGGGCACGCTCCGTTTTTAATTATATACAACGGCAAGGATTTTACTTCTACATCTCGTAACCTAACTCGGACTTCTATATAACCAAGCGATTCGATGCATGAACCAGCATAGCTACGTAACATCAAATTATCAGTCTTAATTATTTTATGTGAAAATTTGTGGGTATACATGTCTTCATTGATTGCTGAAATACGACTACCAGTGTCGATTTCGCACTTGGTCTCAAAGTTATCTATGATTACGTTTATAAAGTACGGTTTATTATCCTTACCTCCAGCAAACATATTAAACATGTCGTCTGAATCGTCCGCACCACTCATATAATTTTGCCGACTGTCTACCCGATTGCCACTACCTTTCACTGATTTGCACATCACTCGTAAATGGCCTCTTTGTTTACACTCGTCACAATTATAATTTACGTAACGGCATCTGTCCGCGCGATGCGCCTTACCGCAACGCCAGCATGCTGGCGCAGCCGCCGCGCCGCTCAGCGGTGTGTCCGCCGCGCCCGCCGCGCCGGCCGGGCCAGCTGCACCGCCTGCGCCAGCCGAAGTGCGCGAGCCGCGGGCGCGTCCTCGGCCCCCGCGTGTGTAATGCAGGTCTTCACCTGCCTCGCCGCCAGCACCTGAGGTCGTCGTCGGCACCGTGCTGCCGCTCACCTCCGCGTGCTTCTCTGCAGCCTCCAGTGCTAGTGCTAACTCCACCGCCTCCTTATATTCTATTTTCCTTTCGGCAAATATTCTCGAACGCATGGCGTCATTTGTCAAACCCGAAACAAATTGATCTCTAAGGTTTTCTTCAAGCGTAGAACACTTTTTACATTTGCCAAAATTACAAGTTGCTGCCAGATGTTTTAGCGCCTGTAAATATTCCATCAAGGGTTCGCCGGTCCGTTGTCTACGCAGCCGGAACACGTGGCGTTCGGCGATCTCAGATCGCTGCGGTTCCAAATGATCGGTAACTAGCTTCACCAATGTCTCGTAGGATTTGTCCTCGGGAAAGTCAGGGGAACACAGGTCACACATCAATGAATATGTGGCTTCGCCTACGATTGTTATTAACATCGGCACCTTTAGGTTATCTTTTATGTCGTTAAGTAAAATATATTGATTAACCCGGCGTATATAAGCAGGCCATTGTTTTGAACTGATATTGAACGGTTCTAACTTTCCGATTGGCATCTTAATAAAAGTTGATAATATCGATGACTTCACTTCACTCTTAATGCAGACGCAAAAACTACTAATTAGTTCCGTCTTAGATTTAATTATGTCTAAGAATCCCGTACTCGTCGCCAATGCAGCGTCAATGAAAGGCGAGGGTTAGCAACACACTGATTTATTGAACTAAGATATTAATCTACCCACCACCATACAAATATCATACCCGCAGTCATGATAACAACGGTACAGTAACTATTACAAATTATACATCTAAAAATCACAGATCGTAACTATTACCAAATTGTGCATATAAAATCACAGATTTAAATTATAGCTTTATGATTTACATATGAAAATTATCAAATAATTTACAATAAATTAAAAAGTAAATGGTACTAATTTCTCCAGACAGTGTCCGATGCTAATTTTACCACAAGAAAGATCACTTAATGCTGAATTAATTATTTTCTCTCTCTCCAAAACATCATTGTTACGTGGCCTTGATGATGAAACTTGTCCAGTAAAACGCGTGTTTTGTAACTTGGCATCTTTATTTATAATTGTGAGGAATTGGAGCATATTGAGAGTCTTCTTTTTTGCCACATAGCGGTTTAGGGTTGCATGCCAGCTTTCTAGTGCATTTGTAGTTCGGTGTCTTCTATTATTTGCGGACCACAATGTTGGGGGATATTTACCACCATTCATATATGTTTGGACAACATAGTCATTAAATTTAACAATATTGTTTAAGGTGGGACAGTCTTCCATAATATATAGGAAGGCATCATCAATCATTTCCTGAGGTATTAAAGGTAACGTAAGTATTAAACCCACATGTTTTTTCAAATAGTTTTTTTTTGTTAGATCAAGCTTTTTGGCTTTTTTGTGTATTGATTGACAAAAGTGAAAATAACAAGCTCTTGTCTTCGTTTCTGGCGAAACAATTTTTAAAGCGTTTATGGCTGCCGGCTCAAAATCTGTCAGAAACTCTAAAGGTTTCCAGGTTGGTATTTGCGATTTGATAAGTTGGAAGAGTGTTACATATGTTGATTTCTTTTTGTTTAAAAGAAGACAGTAAACAAGTGGTGTGATACCTGTTGTAGTGTCTGTGCTGCCCATGTCACCATGAATGACATATAGCTGCATAAATGGTCGTATGCAACATTTAAATGTTCCGTCTCCAAAAAACATTGCAAGTTTACTCATTCGATCTCTAGCTTCATGTGTAGCGAACGCAATTATTCTATTATTGCTATCTTCGTAATCAAACAGTAAAAAATCTTTGAAGGTGTTCGGTATTTCTACTTCACTTTTGTTCTTAAATACTAATTTAGAAACATTTTGACTTCTGTTTCGGGCATCGAAAAATGCTGTTTTCACACTTGAGAACTTGGGGATTTCTTCTACTAAATCTAACCCTTGTTCTTTTATTAATAAAACTTCATCTTCGTAGATCTGTTGAATAGGGCGACCATCGGCAGATTTGACTTGTTCTTTTATTTTCTTCATAGAGTTTTTAATTAAAAGTTTGTTATAATTAGCATGGCAATTACTATTGTGTCCACTTCTATTAATAATTTCACTGTCCATTGTTTTTATAATGCCAAAGCAAGAAGGCGCTTTCGCACATCGCCATATTATGGAATTGTCCTTATTCACTCTTTTTTTATGGAATTCTCTACCACCACACACTAACACTGGCTTGTTTCTTTTTGACAGGGTAAAATAAACTTCGGAATCAATGTTTTTACTGGTACTTGGACCTGGATTTTGCATTTTAACTGCTTTAATATCACTTTCACAGCAACTATGCTCCTGTCGATCACTTACGACTAACTAACAGATAAGAGAAACAAAGGGTATAACAGATTAGCAATATTCTTTAGAAATATTGCTTTCTCTTTCACTCCCTCTCCGGCTGAATGAAATAGACATAGTGTCTGTGCCTGTGTGTGTGTATGCGCGTCTGTGCCAAGGAAGTGACGTCGTAAATAAGTACCTATTCATCAAATTATAAGTATACAAAGTTTAAATAGTTTAAGATTATTTTTCTGTCTGTACAAAAAAACAATTATAAACTGCAGTGGGTAGAAACCGGAATATATTTTAGGTAGAATACGGAAAAAACAACTATTATTATGATTGTGGGTAGAACACGGACTAAGATTTGGGTAGAAAACGGAATAAAATATTCGTGGGATGAAAACTTGGGATGAAAACGGAAACACCCAAGTAATTGCAATCCTTTCTTCTGCTGATATACTTTTTCTCATGATGGTGTCTTGTCGGCATATCTTATTTTTTAAGATGTCTGTTAATTCTTCGAAACTTCTTCTAGACATGCGAAAATAACTGTAAAAGCATTTCTCTTGTGATCTGATTTTTGGTAATAAAGTATAAAAATCACCTTCGTGTTTACATTGCAATATTAATTGAACCCATATTTCACGATTTCTCTTTGTCTTGTGTTTACGAGCACGGCGGCGGCGATGAAGTAAAAGTAGCAGTAAAGCTTCGTCAAATCTTAATCTTACAAAATTGTTGCTCGACATATTTATTTTATTTACGGACAGACAACGCGTGTGCTCACTCTAACCTTGTTTCTACGACTGATTCTATGCGCGGGGGGGCGGAGTGTTAAAGTAGTGCGGGCGGGTGGGTATGGTGCAGTTCGGATGCAGTTTGAATGCAGTTGAAACGACTGCAATAGAACTGCAACCCAAACGGTCAATTCGATTGCGGTCGGTGTGCAGTTCACACGACTGCACGCCGACTCTAATTGGACCGCACGTTTCAACTGCAGTCGTGTCAACTGCATACAAACTGCATCCGAACTGCAAATTTGCAGTTGAAATGCAGTCCGTCTGTCTAGAGCCTAAACATTCTGATTATTACAATAAATGTAAAAGGGAAGACGCGTGGCGTCAAATATCACAGCAAGTCAACATTCCCGTCAAAGACTTGAAGAAAAAAATACAGTCACTAACGGGATCCTTTCGACGGGAGAAATCTCGAGTTAAGAAGAGTCAAGTTACTGGATCAGGTAAATATTTTATACACTACTAGCTGTCCACCGCGGTTTCGCCCGCGTTTTTGGTTACTGCCCCGCTCCCGTGAGACATAGCGTGATGTTATATAGCCTATGTTACTCGTGGATAATGTAGCTTTCAAATGGTGAAAGAATTTTTAAAATCGGTCCAGTAGTTTTTGAGCCTATTCATTACAAACAAACAAAGTTTTCCTCTTTATAATATTAGTATAGAAATTAGATTATAATATTAGTATAGAAAACATTAAATTTTCTGTCGATTTTTTTTTCGTAAACAAATAAAAACGGGTATTTCCCAGTTGTCCCCACTGTCAACGCCACCACTGGTGACAAATGGGATTTCTTTCCATAAAATGTCCCATTTGCCACCAGTGGTGGCGTCACCAGTGGTGGTAATTGGGAATGGCCACTTTTTTTGTTCCCAGTTGCCACCAGTGGTGACAAATGGTAAAAATAAAATGATACGCCTCCATATTAGTACGGTACACAAAACGAGAGAAATAATACATTGCACAGACTAATCAAGGTTTTATTCACAATAATTTACATATTCTCTACTAAGGATGTCACAGATTTACACTTGTATGTATGCAATTACACAATCATTTACTTCGAATTTTCTAATTTACATCAAATAAATCAGACAAGTCCAATTTTTTTAATACGTAATCCTGTCATTCCCAGGGTTTTATCACAGAGTTACAAGCTTCAATGATCAACTTTCTTATTATTATTTATCACAGATCAGTATATTATTCACAATAATTGACGTTTTATAATATTCTAACTTACCAGCTATTATTTTACTCAGTTGTTTTCCAAGATGGACGATTACGATAAGTTACAAAAAAATATAGGTACTTACTTCCTTTTTATAATATCACACAATAATTGACTTCACATATTTGTCTGATTTTGGTATAATACTGTAAAAAAATTAGCGTAACTTTCGCGCTCCTATCCTGTCGAACAACCCCCTCCACTTGCTGTTCTCAGTTCATAGACCAGTGACGTAAAATTCATCAGTATATTTCTAACAATGTCAGGGTCAAGTGCGTCGTGCATAGAGCATGCAATACCGTAATATCGTTACCGCAATTTCGTTAATTTCGCACTGTTTTTCAGTACCGCAAAAGCGAAATTGGAAATGCGAATTTCGCGGTATTAAAAACGATCCGCGATAGGGAAATCCCCGCTACATTCCGTCGCATGTTGGTCGGGCGGGCAATATTTGGAGCGTCTTCGGGGAATTCCCGAATTGTCTATCGCGAACTAACGTTTATTTGTATTCTTACTCAGTCTCAGTCTCACTCGCAACTACTCGCAGGTCGGCCGAGTAACTGATCTCTTATATTTCGGTTGTTTACTACGTGAAAGCGTGAAAAAATGATAATTAACGTATTTTACTCTTATCAGTGAATCGAACTTTTTGTTAGTAAAATGAATACTACAATTAATGGTATTGAATTCAAAGACTTTAAAAGTTCTAATATAGTGTGGAAACATTTTTTGCGATCTATAGATCGTCAATCAGCGAAGTGTAAACTTTGTCCAGTTATTATTAAAACTAGTGGACGGTCAACAAGCGGACTACATACTCATTTACGCACTAAGCACGGAATTGGAGCTCAAAATGTTAACTCCGACGCCGACGTATCAAAAGAAGTTGTAGTGCCACTCCAACTACTAGCCGCAGCCAATCTACGGAGGTAGCAGCTTCGACCTCGACACTAATTGACGAAGATGATAATATCGAAGAAATACAACCACTGGCGAAAAAAAGTAAGATATCACACTATTTCGAAAAAACTGATTCTGTTTTCTTGAAGGTGTCTCGTATGGTGGCAAAAGACGGATTACCTTTTAAAGTCTTCGTAAGTTCAGAAGATATACGGTCATTATTTATAAAAGGGGGATATAATTTGCCTAAGTCTCCCAATTCCATTAAAGATATGGTAATGAAATATGGCACTGAAGTTAAAAAACAACTGATTGAACAGTTTCTATTATTAAAAACACAAAATAACCAAAAATTCAGTATTACTTTTGACGAATGGACGTCTAATCGTAATAGGCGGTACCTAAATCTAAATGTGCATGCAGTTATTGACAGAAAACCAGTATTTTGGAATATTGGATTACTTCGTATATACGGAAGTTTGCCAGCTGAATCATGTGTAAAAATTGTCAAAGAAAAATTGCAAGCATTCAATTTGGACTTAGAAGTTGATATAGTTTCAATAACAACTGACGGCGCAAGTGTTATGCAAAAAATCGGACGTTTGATTGGTCCTGCTCAACAACTTTGTTACGCCCATGGCTTACAGCTGGCAATATTAGACGTAATATATTCGTCTAACAATGAAAATACACCAGAAGTTACTAATGATGTCGTAGAAGACCTTGATCATTTAGACAGCGAAGATGAAGACTTTGATAACGAGTGTGATGTCGTTGATGAATTTATAGTAACTACTAACAGTGGTACGGAAAAGGTTGAGATTTCATCGTCGGAATATAGAAGTGTAATAAAAAAAATACGCAAAGTTGTGGTAATGTTTAAAAGATCTCCTACAAAAAATACATTGCTACAGAATTACGTAAAGCAAGAATTTGGAAAAGAATTAAATCTTCTGTTGGATTGCAGAACTCGTTGGAGTAGTTTGTCTATAATGATAGAGAGATTTATTCAACTACGATCATGTATCTCTAAGGTTTTGATTGATTTAGAATTGGGTTCAGATTATTGGATCTCAGAAGACGAATTCAGTATTATGAGTGAAATAGACAGAGCTCTTCAGCCAATCAAGTTAGCAGTGGAAGTGTTATGCCGGCAAGACTCTAATCTGCTTACGGCTGAAACAACCCTGCGTTTTACAATAGATAAATTGCAGTCACAGAAAACAAGCTTATCAGAAAAATTAGTCTCATCGTTAAGTGTCAGAATTAAGCAACGACGCACAAACCTTACAAGTGTTCTTATATATCTTCAAAATCCCTCAAAGTATCTGTATGATTTGAAAGATACCAATGTAAATGATATATTTTCATTACCAAACAAATCTTTAATTATAAGGGAAATGATAAACTTGTTAGAAAGGTTAGATAAATCTGCTTCCACTACTGACGAAACAGACAATTGCCCCGAATCTGACCAGCACAGTGTTATAGATGTAGACGATGATACACCATTATCGATCATCACGTCACGAAACAGAGAAAATCAACTTGCGGTCTCGACATCTTCTTTTCAGTCTCTGAAAGATGAACTTAATAATAAGCTCAGGTCCGAATTTACGACTCCACACATAAACATCAATTCCAATCCTAGATTAGATCTCATACTTAAAAAGGAGATGGCTTTATATGAGACTGGAGGAACAAGAGGAAAATATCTGGAGACTGTATACAACTATCTGCTAAGCATTCCACCAACGAGTATAGAAGCTGAGAGAGCATTTTCGGCCGCTGGATACATTTGTAATAAAATTAGAAGTTCTTTAAATGATGATACTCTTGATATTTTATGCTTTTTACGTAAACATTTTCAAATAAAGAATAAAGACTAGCGTTGTGTGTGATTAATTATAACTCATGGTAGTTTTATTTTATCCTCATTCAATAATTTCGCGATATCGCAAATTTTGCGGTATTACTTGTCCGATACCGCAATATCGCGGTATTGAAAATATACTGCGGTATTGCATGCTCTAGTCGTGCAGTTCTGGTGCAGTTTCGTTAGTTTACATAAAAAGACGTCACGGAAGTATACTGCTTCGCGCAGGATTCCAATATCATACCAAAAGGAAACACAAAAGTGGGTTAACAGTATGGGAATGCACCAAACGAAAAACCAACTGTAAAGGAATTATTAAGATCAAAGTTAGTTTTCAGCTTTTGTTTGAAAATTATATTATTTGTTACATAGTTTTCAAGAGTATATTTATATTATTTATGTTGTCAAACGATGTATAAATTATGGCAAAACAATCAATACTTTTGAAGGCGCTCAGATTTATAACAAAATACCCTCAACTATTAAAAATATAAACTCATTGAACGTATTCAAAAAGAATCTTGCTCAACACATGTTATCTAATAAATTCGTGACTAAAATGAAATGAGTGTTCCTTTTTCTGTACTAACTAGATATATAGGTACGAAATCTCTAAAATCCTTACTATTATTATAAATTTGAAAGTGAATTTGTGGTTTGCTTGTTTATATTTTGATACACTTCTTTTATTTTTTTCTGTATTTTAGGATAACAATGTTCTTCATGAAACTAGACACTCCTGTACCCCAGACTTTTTAAAAAATGAAGTAGATGAGCGATTATATGGCTGCAAACAACAAATTACTAAAGAAAATTACCCAGCTGTACCGCAAGCTTACAATGATATGGTCGGCTCATTTCAGTCTTCCGGATTAGATTTGATATGTAAAGTACCATCTTTCAGAGTGTAAAATCATCTCTTTATAGATTTAGAAATTCAGCAGCTGGAGTAACACTCCTAAAATCAAGCGAAGGAGTGAAAGTTCAAATTCCCCCGAATTTTGATGATTTTGTATTGGCCGATTATAGTGATGGTGGTAACCGTATTCTTTAATTAAATCCCAAATACCTAAGTGGAATCCAAAGAAATATAAAACAGATTATGAAAGAGCAGCAATGAGTGCTATAACGACCGTGTTTCCATCTGTAAATATAAGTGGATGCTATTATCATTTCAATAAATCCATTTGGGAGAAGGGTCGTAAGCTTGGAATAACTAAATCCAATGATGAAAATAAGATAAGAGAAGAGGCATTAAGCGCAGTTTTGCCACTATTGCCGCCGAATGAAATTCAAAATGGGTGGAAGTATATAATTCGTAAGAATACACAAGAAGCCGACATTAGACGAGCTTACATGGAAATACAATGGATGATAGACGACTTCATTCATGTGTGGTGTGTATACGGTGAACAGCATCGAACAACGAACTTTTTAGAATCGTGGCATCATAAATTAAACCAAACAGTAGGAAAAAAAAATCCCAACATCATACATTTTCTGAACACCTTGGTCAAGGATTCGGCATATTAGAGTGTCTGTAAGAATATGATTTCAAATAAAATTAAAACAAGGAAGAAAAAATATGTACTCAATGATGAGTTCATTCAAGATATTCAAATGGAGTTCTTGCATGGAAATATGACAGTGGGCCATTGTTTAGAAACTTTAAGGCGCTAATTTTTGATAAAAAAAATACCTAAATCGAAAAAATCGTCATCATCATCATCATTTCAGCCGAAAGACGTCCACTGCTGGACATAGGCCTGCCCCAGGCGTCGCCACATTGACCGATCCCGTGCGTCTCGCACCCAGCGCCTTCCCGCAACCTTAACCAGGTCATCGGTCCACCTAGTGGGAGGCCTTCCAACGTATTGTCTTCCGGTTCGCGGTCGCCATTCCAGAACTTTTCGGCCCCATCGAAAAAATATGTAAAGTTAATTATTGTGTATAATAAGTTGATCTGTGATATGAAAAAAACAAATTGAAAAAAAAAAATGTAAATACTGAAAAAAGAAATTGTAAATACTGCATTGATTAATCTGTGATAGACCATGTTGGATAACAACTGAGTAAAATAATAGCTGGTAAGTTAGAATATTATAAAACGTCAATTATTGTGAATAATATACTGATCTGTGATAAATAATAATAAGAAAGTTGATCATTGAAGCTTGTGACTCTGTGATAAAACCCTAGGATTTACAGGATTACGTATTAAAAAAATTGGACTTGTCTGATTTATTTGATGTAAATTAGAAAATTCGAAGTAAATGATTGTGTAATTGTATACATAAGTGTAAATCTGTGACATCCTTAGTAGAGAATATGTAAATTATTGTGAATAAAACCTTGATTAGTCTGTGCAATGTTTTATTTCTCTCGTTTTGTGTACCGTACTAATATGGAGGCGTATCATTTTATTTTTCCCATTTGTCACCACTGGTGGCAACTGGGAACAAAAAAAGTGGCCATTCCCAATTGCCACCACTGGTGGCAAATGGGACATTTTATGGAAAGAAATCCCATTTGTCACCAGTGGTGGCGTTGACAGTGGGGACAACTAGGAAATACCCATAAAAACAACCGTCAAATGAATATAATATTCTTTATTTCCAATTTTAAATAGAAAATTAAATGTAAATGGAACTAATGTATTTTACAGGAGCTGACGACACATATACTTCTAAATGGTTTGGATACACATGGTTCCAGTTTTTATACGACAAGGATATTCCAAAAAAACACAATAGATTCAGATAGACAACGTGACCAGGAGGTAATGATAAAAAAAATACTTATTTTGCTGGTTTTATAAATTCCTTCTGGAATAATGTTTATTTTAATAATTATTGTAAATTTTGCCATGGAAGAGTAAATTTGTTTTAAAATACTCTGCTAAATGCAATCGTATGTCTTTGGCAGAGTTAGGTGGTCTTCGCGGTATATTATCGATGGGCTGAAAAGCACTACCTCCCTGTTCCGTTCTCCAAATTCCAGGAATTATATTTCCATTTACCTCTCTATCAAAGGTTCCATCAGGTGTGTAAATATCTCTCGAAGTAGTACTCTTGCGTAGAAAATTGTGTAAGTACATAATCGCTAAGACCACCTTCTTGGCTGTTTTTGGTGTTGAAGCAATAGTGGTTTTCTTAAAATTCGAAAGACAGAACTGGATATCCCAAAAGCATTCTCCACCACTCGTCGCGCCCTGGACAGGCGATAATTAAATATTCTTTCAACTGATCCTGATACTGGTGTTCCTCTGAATGGTTTCATGGTGTAGTTATTCAATTCAAACGCTTGATCTCCTAATATCACGTATGGGACTTTAATAGCATAAGGAATCTGTAATACTTCTGGTTGTGGTATATTTAATTGGTGGTTTTCTAACTTCCGATATAATTGTGTGTTTTTAAATACACCGCCATCAGATATTCGGCCAGGACTTCCAACATTAACATATAGAAAATTATAATTAGCATCCACTAACGCAAAGAGGACAATACTGATTTTTTTTTATAGTTATGAAATTCAGTACCACTTTTAAAGGATGCTTGGATCATGATATGTTTCCCGTCCATAGCACCTAATGCATGTGGGAAGTCCCAAAATTTTAACAAATTCATTCGCTCGCCACTCTTCTTCAGAGGAAGGCAACTGAAAAAAACGTTGTATTTAAATTACTTGGGTAAGGTTAATATAATACCTTAATGCGTACTAAAATTGTTTCAGAATATTGTCCCAAGTCCGAATGAGGAAACTGAAGATGGTTCGGCTTCGCCCACATATGCAAGTAGTATTACTTCAAACTCACAATCAATTCGTACTTCTGGTTTTAATTTAGATGTTAGTGAGGCACCTTCAAATTCCAGTGATAATACGGCAAATATAACGAGGACAAAAAAACGACCAATTAAACGTCGTGCGGTGGCAGTTAATGAAGATATTGCTCTTGAAGATGCTTACAACATGTTAAAAAAAAACAAGTGAAAAATCTTATGACCATTATGACTCATTTGGAAACCATGTAGCTAGTGAGTTACGAAAATATGATCCGCAAATTGTACCGTATGTGAAAAAAGCATTACTAGACGTACTATTTCAAGCAGACATTGGTCAGTTTCATCAACATCCAAGGGGCATTACTAGACGTACTATTTCAAGCAGACATTGGTCAGTTTCATGAACATCCAAAGTTACGAAAATATGATCCGCAAATTGTACCGTATGTGAAAAAAGCATTACTAGACGTACTATTTCAAGCAGACATTGGTCAGTTTCATCATCATCCAAGGGGCATTACTAGACGTACTATTTCAAGCAGACATTGGTCAGTTTCATCAACATCCAATGGGATATTATACTGCTGGATACAATTACAAATACAAATATTTATTGGAATAACATAATACAATTTTGTGTACGTTAATACTGCGTTAGTTTTTAGGTAACTGTGTCGCAGTTATTAGCGCCCACCCCAGGACCGAAAATACAACTTGGTTCCAAGACAAAATTTTGGTTATACTTAAGGTAGAAACTAGACATACATTTATAATAACAATAAAACTAAAACTAGACATTATTAATAATAGATTGTAGCAGTATAAGTGGGTGTGTGTGTGTGAGTGTATGTATGTGCGTGTGTGTGTGAGGGAGGGTGAGGAGGTGCATGTGACTGAGAGTGTGTGCGTGTAGGAAGGGTGCGTGTATGTGTATGTGAAAAATGTGCTAAGAGTACAATTTAAGTTTGTATGAGGCACTCTGTTTCCTCATAAGTCAGGTTTAGTAGCCATTTTTCAATTTTCAGTTTGTGCTCTCGTAAAGAGAGCGGATAGATATTTAATTTCTCATTAATTTTGTTGTAGATAACAGGACTCAAAAAGTTATAGTGTCTTCTAGCGATAACTAGATTTACGCACTCTGTCTGACATATTCTGTTAACTCTGCGTTTTTGAGTATTGAGATTAGGGTCATATTTAATGTCACCATGCTTATGCAATAATATGCTTATTAGATATGCTAGTCTTACAGTAAGCACTTTGCTAAGGGCATACAAGTCGTGCGTGGGGAAGCGAATAGGTTTATGAGCCATAACTTTTAGAACGGCTCTTTGTGTTCTTTCCAGACGAAGTAGAAGGCATTTACCAGAGCATCCCCATGCGGTAATGCAGTAAGTTATCACGGAATGTGCTAGCGCAAAATATACAGTTTTTAACGTTTGGAAATCTGCCGAGGTTCTGAGGTTTTTAAAAACAAATATTAGTTTTCGGACACGTGACACCAATAACTCAATCTGCTCACTCCAGGTCATAGTGCTATCTATAATGACCCCCAAATATTTAATTTCATTAGTTCGCGTAATTGTAGCACAACTGCAGGTTGCAGTTGTATTCGGGAGGCATTTGTGAGCAGTAAGTGTGAAGGAGGAATCAGGTTGTGATAAGAGCCGAGGTGCAAACGTTATGAATTTTGTTTTTTCTAAATTCAGGGTGAGCAAGTTGTTATTCAACCAATTCATAACATCCCGTAGGGCAGATTCTGCATGAAAGCGCACATCCGCCCAGTCACTTCCATGAACTAGTAAAACTGTGTCATCCGCGTATGTTATGATTTTGCAATTTGTTAGGGACAGTCTACAGAGTCTGTTTATGTAAATAAGGAAGAGGGTAGGCCCCAGGACACTGCCCTGGGGAACTCCGTAGGTAAGAAACTGTTCTTCACTTGTGAGGTTACCAATTTTTATAACTTGAGAGCGGTTACTAAGGTAACTTTTGAAAATATCCAGTGGCAACCCCCTAACCCCAATCTGAGATAGTCCCGTGAGCAAAAGAGGGACAGAGACAGTGTCAAATGCCTTGGAGAGGGCTAGAAAAACAGCTATTGTTTTAAGCTTATGATTCAAATTATTTGCAATAGCTCCAGTTAAATCAAGCACAGCATCTTCTGTGCTTTTACCAGACCGAAATCCGTATTGATTTTCGGCAATAATTTTATTAGTGTTTAAGTAACTGAGAAGTCTAGTATTTAGGATTTTTTCAAGAATCTCAGAAAGAATAGTGAGCACCGAGATGGGCCTATAGTTGTTGACACTGGCCCTGTCCCCACTTTTATAAATAGGGTGTACAATAGCCTTCTTGAACATAGTGGGAAAGACCCCTGTTTCGAAAACAAGGTTGAAGACATGAGTGATAATAGGGATAAGAGTATTTCAAGCAGCCCTAATCAGGGTAGAAGATATACCGTCCCAGCCTACTGCGGTATTAAGTTTCAAACCCAGGATAATTCTTTCGATCTCTTCATTATCTGTACCAAACAAGGCCTTTGAGTCATGTGGTGCCCTAGAACCAATATTAGAATCTGAGTTATAAGGAACTCTTGTAATTTTGGATGCCAGAGTCACTCTCACATTTGCGAAGAAGTCATTGACGTGATTTAGTGAAAGACTAGGATCTGAATGAAGAGACAGAAATTCATTGGGGGAGATCTTATCACTCTTTAAGTTAGATATAGTTTTGATAAGATTCCAGGTAGCTTTTGGATTCTTTCGGTGTTTTACGAATTCAGATCTCTCATACTGACGTTTAAGTTTTCTTAGTAAATTATTGCAAAAGTTTCTATAACGGGTGTACGTTATTTTAAGAATGTAATTATCGGGATTACGTTTTGTTTTACGATAAAGATTGTCACGATTTCTTATACATTTCAAAAGCCCTGGAGTAATCCACGGTTTAACAATCTTTTGTCTACTGGGAATGACACGGACACTTGTATTTATTTCAACTACCGCAGAGATTATATTAACAAGAACAGCTGCAGCATGGTTGGCATCATTATTGCAGTCTGTTACTGATGAAAAGTCTGTACTTTCTAGCATTGTCACACAAGCGTCAATATCAACGTGACTGCGT
Organism: Orthosia gracilis; assembly: GCA_947562075.1. Taxonomy (NCBI): domain Eukaryota; kingdom Metazoa; phylum Arthropoda; class Insecta; order Lepidoptera; family Noctuidae; genus Orthosia; species Orthosia gracilis. The sequence goes on along the minus strand of OX387264.1, from coordinate 13,872,210 downwards.
GAGTTTTTAAGTTTAGGAGTTTTGGTGTTTACTTTGCAAAAAATTATTACTGGGGCATGATCTGTTATATATGAGTCAAGAACAAGTACGACTGCAGGTTTATTTGATTTAATGATTGCGTGATACAGACAGTTTTGTTTACGGGTAGGGAAGAGGTGGCCAGGTAGCATTCCATGCGAAGCAACTGTATTTAGATACGAATCCGCACTTGTATCGTTATTATTCGGCGAAATATTAATATTTATGTCTCCAAGTAAAATAATTGTTTTAAATGTTTTTAGTAAAGATAGAGTTTCATCCAAGCTATCAATAAAATTATCGGTGTTTCGATATGATGGGGAGCGATAAATTGCTACAAGTGCTACGTCAAAGTTAATTTAATGATAAATGATAAATGATTTTATTTCTGTAAGTAGGTTTGTACAAACACTTTTACATGTCGATCATATTTTTTAAAACTAGATGAAGTCGGCGTTTCCTATCTGACTACTCTGAGAAGAAAGGCCGAAACAAACTCAGAGGTCACAGTCTCTTTTAAAGTCCAGACAAATCTTGGTTAGATCATGTGAAGACCATGTAGACTGAAGTCTGAAATGGTCTTTTGAGGAAAGAACCAGCCAGATTGAGTGGACCTGTCCAGTCAGTGCACGCATTTGTCAATAACCGTGCAGCTCAACTCAGAAATTAAGGAGCTCAACGATTCGACGAACAATACTAAAGAAAGGACATTCGGGTAGGCCGCACAAACTACTCAAACTGCCAGACCATGATTAAAACTAACTTAGATTAAAAATTAAAAACAAACAAAAAGTATGATCCACATAGTCTTCACATTCACAACAATTAGAAAAGAAATTAAAATAAAATAATATAATACTTTAAAAAGTAAATATTCTTGTCTTGCAAGAAAACAAAAAAAAACAAAATTCACGGTGAAAAATATATAAAAAAAAAAACAAAATTTATTGGAGCAGCTCAATCCCAAGCCTGTTTGTCCTCAACGTAATCTTTAATTGTATAAAACGCTTTCTGGCACAACTTACGTTTAATGAATGTTTTGAATTTATTAAGACTTAGATCTTGTACGTGGCTTGGAAGCTTATTATAAAAGCGTACACATTGACATCTAAACGAGCCACCTATTTTCGTGAGCCTTGTTGCAGGTACTACAAATTTGTGTTTGTTCCTAGTAGAAGCAAGTATTTGAAGCATGATACAATTCGCTTCGCGAATGGTATGTGCCACCACAGTGCAGCGGATGTTTAATTTGGTATACACTACTATCCCATCGTTTTGATTTGTGTATTCGGATGTGTGTACATCAAACCCATTCATGTGAGGTAAAAAAGGACATTTGCTCAGCCAGCACTCAGATAGCACAATTACGTCAAATTCGACTTTAATTCGGCTTAGTAATATTGAAAGATTATGAAAATTGAAGGAATTGCCAAGGCTTCTTATATTCAGGTGAAAGAATTTTAGTTCATTTGTTGCACTGCCTAAATATGTGTGGCATTGTTCTGGGGAACATAATTGTGCATCAGTAACTGAAAGTTGCTCTAAATCCTCTGTAATACTCTTGTTTTCTCTATCCATATTTCGAGTTGAAAGTTGGAATAGGGTTCAAGATTAAATGACAACTTTGATACACTTGGACTACGCTTGGCTTGGTTAAGGTATTAAAAGCATAGTAAAATTTGTATGACAATTTTGATGAATCAACCTGACTGATGAGAGCGCCATGAATGTTTGAATGTGTTAGTGAGAGTGGGGGAGCTTGTATATGTGTTAGAGTAATATAGGATAAATTATTAGTTAACATATAGGTTTTTTGGTGTATATGTGTAGTGGTTATGAATGTGCGTAAGCATAAGTGTTTTTTGCCACTTATGTAAAAGGTGTATGTGTTTTTGCGTGTAAGTGTGGTTAAACAAGGACATAAAATTGCATTGAAATTAGCATAACATGTTAAGCAAAGGGTTATTAGTTCAAAAGGGTAATAGTAACAAATGTTTCTCATGGATAGTCAATTTTCTGGTGCTATTATTTTTTTTTAATCAGATTCGGTGTTTATTGGGTAGGAATTTGCTCCCTCCTTCTTGCGAATATAGATCCTGCCATGAGTAGTCCAACAGAATTTAAAATCATTGGTTTTAGAAAATTCTCGAGCCAGGTAATATAGTCTTTTAGCCTTATATGTTAAGCTTTCAGAGAGAAAAATTGGTTTGTCTGGGCCTTCCAGTTTCAGCTTGGCAGTTGATAGTCTATTATGGCTATTAGTTTTGTTAAAGTTTTTCACTGAGTTTAGTAGATCTTCTTTCATAATAACTGTTGCAAAATTGATTAATATGGGTTTATTTGATTCCGATTTAGTTTTCAACCTGTAAATATCCTTTATATCAGCTTTATCTATGTGCAGCTTCAGAGCCTTGCCGGTGTTGATTATAATTTTTGTTAGTTTATCTTTGGATTCGTTAGCACTGGTAGGAATATTTCTGAGCTCCAGGCAAGAGGCCTTCTGATATCTTTCCAGGGTTTCAACTTTTTCTTCTAATAATTGGATACAAGCAAGGTTTTCTTTTCGCTCAGCAGTTAACTTGCTAAATTCTTTCAGCAGGTCATCGTATTTGCCAGAGACAAAGTCAGCAGATTTTTTAATAGACGAGTTAAGTTCCTTTAGTTCATTAACAGATGTCTGGAGAGTATTATACTTTTCATTCTGTTTCTTCTCAAAGTCGGCGAAAAGCTTCTTCATCTCAGTCATAAACCCATTTATTTCATCCACCTCTTGAAACTTGCGCTTCCTCATTGTTATGTTATGTTCTAGTTCCAGCGTCTTGGTCGACAAGTCGGGTTCGGAGACATGGAGGCTGGAAGGTGACGAAGATGGTGGGGTGCGGTTTCGCGGCATAATTAGCATTCAAATAGGATAGACCAAGGATAAAATAAGACAAAAATATTGGTCGTCTCAACAAAATGTGCTTCTCGGCCGGGTTCGAACTCAGATACTCCACAACAAAAATAAAAAATATATAAAGTCCAAAAAGTAAGAATTGTGCTGCCTCGGGTTTGAACTTGCTACAACTTAAACGTAGAGCGGTGCTTTCCGCCTCGGGACCAAACTCACGGCAAGATATCTGCCATGCTATTCTCTAAGAGACAATTTCTTGGCTGTGCTCATCGACGAGCTCGTCAGTGAGACAGCTTAGAAATCGACCGATCGTGCAGCGCTGATTTAAACGGTATTCTCTAACGCGGTTATGGTCGTCGACGAACTGTAGGCTGACATCTCCCGTCACATTTTCGTAAACGAATTAGAGCTTGAAACAAAATCTTTAAATTGTAATCGATAAATCTCGACTGAGAGTTTTATGTTCCTAAAATGTATAATACAGGTCTACTTTTATGTATTTTAAGTAATAGAGTGAAAGTACAAACGATTCCATAGTTATAAGAGTTTAAATAATGCATTTTTATTAATACATCTTAAGGCTGAATGACAATTCCATTGCCTATTTCGTAAGTAAAAGCAACGCTCTGTGAGCTGTGACGCTGTCACCATACTCAAAATCGCAACCGACTATATTTTTATTTGATAATTTTTGTTTATATTTAAAACTAATTTCAAGTTTGAAATTTTTAATGATTTCACAACGATTTATTTTAACATTCTGTGGATGTGTGAAATGTGAGTATTATTATATAGTATATGTACAGTGACAATGTGACAATATTATTGTTGTCCAAGAAATATATAATATGTTTATCTTTAGATAAAATATAACAGTACTGCGTTGAAATACATTTACAGGATGTAAAATCAGAGCCATCTTGACGTATGGACAAAACAAAATGGAAATCCAGCCGAACACAAAACAAGTGGGGAGGTTTTTAGAAACGTCTTACTAGGTATGTTATTTTTTTATATTTCACTAACTTGTTTATATTTCGTATTACTATTTGACGACCTGTAGTTCCTCATAGGAGAGTTGCCTCAATTGCCTCTACATGTAAGTTTAGCTTAATTATTGGTTCAGTGTAAGAATTGCTCTAGATAATTAAATAGTGTTCTCACTGTTAATTCCCAGGCTGGAACAAGTTGTTGGGGTTTTTAACAGTAGCCAAAACCATATCAATTAACCTGCAATACTAAAATGTGTAACCTATAATATATATTCCTTCAGAAAGAGAGAGCTGAATTGATGTTGTTATACATTAGTATTCTGCATATCTTTTTACCTCTAAATAGTAATTTGTTGCATGTTTATGGTCACAGCTCCTTGTAGGCGTCGTATGCTAACGGTACGAGGCTATCTAATCCAACGCTCATATCACAAACTAGCCCAGTCATATTAGGTAAAAAAAGGGGTCAACCTCGGAATGAAAGATAATAAGCTGCAAATTGGTATGAACCTTTGTTTTGTCATTCTAAATGTTGTCTCAAAAGTCACAATCGTTATCGTGTCCGCGTCTCAAGATATTCAAGGTCAAAGGTCACAAAAATCGGTTTTTCGCGAATATCTGGCTTCCTATCGGTTAAATGAGATTTGCATTTATTATAAAAGTTGTAGGCTATAAAATTCCCTACAACTTTTGTTTAAACTTTTTTTTCATACGACCAACCGTTTTGAAGGTAGAGCGCGAAGAGTGCACATCGTACAGTCATATACGGCCTAATGCAAGGTCAAGCGTGAGTTATGGTTATCAGTACGTTATAAAGTCAATTATTTACTTGGAAATTATAATTATTAAACAATGCCTATTATTTATGTACTAACTATTAATTATTTATATTTAATTAAAGTAAGTAACTTGATTATTTATATATAATTATTCATATTTAACTATTTAAGTATAAAATATTATTAATTCTGGATTATATATTTTAGTTTTATTTTAAGTTAACACGACATTATATATCTTTTCTTTAAAACGCGTAAATTTCTCAATACTTATATACCTGGAAATACTTGTCCCTACCCTATGCCCTTTTCTATTCATTGCCGGGACAGATGTTCTATAGTATTCAAGGCCACTCTCTCCACTTTGTATGAGTCAAGATTATTCGTTAGTTTGAAATTGTACCGTTGCAACTACGGACGTACGGTTTTAAGAGCTATGGCTGATTTGTGTTTTATATGAGATAAGAAACTTTCAGAAGGTGTTTCTGTGAATGTCGTACGTGGTTTACAAACTTTAAAAACTGCAAGTATTGAAAGAAATGATGGACATATAGACTATTTAAATACTTTAAGTTCTGTAAATGTGCATTCCGAGTGTCGAAAAGTGTACACGAGTAAAAATGTTATTATTGCATCAAAACGACGCACAGATGAGAGTGAACCTTCAACGTCAAGTGCACCTCGTAAAAAACGAAATGAAGTCTTTGATTTTGGAAAGTTATGCTTATTTTGTGGCAAAGAAGCTGATGAAATAGCAGAAAAGAAAAAAAAATTAAAGTATAGACGGACAATAAGTAATGTAAGTACTCTTGCATTCAAAGACAACGTAATTAAGAGAGCAGAAGAACGAAACGATTCCTTAGGAGAATTAGTAAAGGAACGTATATATTACGAGTATGATTTGATCGCTGCTGAAGCAAAGTATCATACTATTTGCTATACCAACTTTTTAACCCGAGTACCATCTGCAGATAAAAAGCCTCGCCAAGATGATCAAGTCACTCAAGCAATGAAGGAGATTTTTTATTATATAGAAAATAATGAAGATTCTCAATTTACTTTGAAAGAACTTAAAGATGTCCCTACGGAATACATACCTGACGATAAGACAATTATTACAAAATTACAACAAAAGTATTTAACTGATATAATAATCACAAAAAAAATTGGATCATTTACAATTATATCTTTCCGTGATACACAGCTTAACGTATTATCAAAAGCTTGATACGAAAATAAAAAAAGTACTCCTGTAGAAGAACGTCTACGGATTGTAGAAGCTGCTGCGGCTATTATTAGGCAAGACATCAGATCATCTGTAGTTGAAACAAAAACGTATCCACCTCCGAATAAAATGCTAGATTGTATTAATGAAGAAATACCAAAAACATTATCACATTTTTTGGAAGAAATGATATTAAAAAATAGAAAAGGACAAGTAGATCATTTAAAAACGAAATGCACATCTATTAGCCACGCAATAATGGCTTCGATACGAGAACGTTCATTTTCATCACAGCTACTGTTGGACCTTTCCGTACTTCTTCACAGAAGATATGGGTCTAAAAAATTGTTGGATGTTTTATCATCTTTAGGATTTGCTGCATCATATAGTAATACCATACAGTATGAAGTTTCAGCAGTTTACCATCCACAACCTCGTATTTTACCATCAGAGTCTGGTGCGTTGGTACAATATGTTGGAGACAATGCAGATATTAATGTCAGTACTCTTGACGGTAATAATACTCTTCACGTTATGGGAATGATAAAAATAATTACTCCGAAAGATGCTGTAATTTATGATGATCGCATAAAAAAATGTACAACTAAACCGAGTGCAAAAGAGTTAGCAGCAATATCACATGTATCTCTTTTAGCATATGAAAAGCCAGTTGTACCTGGGTACAGCAAGATTCAAGTCCAAAATCTACATGATGATCAAGTACTGATTGAAAAAAAATTTAATGCAGTTGATTTGTTGTGGTTATACGGAAAATGGAAGAATCTTTCACCGTTGCCAGGGTGGAATGGCTATCTTCAACAACTTACGAAAAATAATCAAAATTTGTCAACTTTTCAGGTTATATTTCTACCTTTCATTGATCATCCTGCCAGTAATTTAGACACAATTTATACAACTTTACATAGTGCTATAAATATTGCCAAGTCACATCAACAAAAAACGTGCATAATTACATTTGATCAGCCCCTGTACTCAAAAGCACGTGAAATGGTTGCTGCGTCAGATGCAAACTCAGACTTGTCTAAAACAGTTGTCTAACTTGGAGGATTTCATATGCTCATGTCTTTTCTTGGATGCATAGGACATGTAATGGACGGTAGTGGTCTCAAGGAAGCTTTAAGTAAAATATATGCTACAAATTCGGTCGACAAAATGTTGAATGGTCACGCTTATGCAAGAAGTATCAGAGGCCATATATTATTACGACTTGCATTATCAATAAAGATTTTTGAAGAGATGAAAATTGAAAATTGTGTGTTAGATGAGTTAATTGAACAGATAACTAGTCGCGATGTTTCCTACGAAGATGTTGAAGGATGTACGAGCAGCTCCAACTCGTTAATTGATCAATTTCAGGATAAACTAAAAGAATTAAAAGCTCGAGGTCCCACGGCACAGTTATGGGTGCAATATTTTGAAATGGTATCAATAGCCCTAGATTTCATTCGCGCTGAAAGGCTGGGACTTTTTCAAGAACATTTGGATGCAGTGCGAAAAATGCTGCCCTATTTTCATGCTGGTGGTCATTTCCTATATGCGAAATCAGCTCATTTGTATCTTCAAGATATGTTAAAACTTGAGGAGACAATGGATCAACAGGCTTTTGAGAACTTTAAAAACGGATTCTTTACTGTAAAACGAACAGAAAAATTCAATTCTGGTACATGGACAGACATGGTAATCGAGCAAAGTCTGATGAAATCTATGAAGACAGAAGGAGGAGTATCTCGAGGCCGAAGTACACAAGAAAGTGTTCTATGTAAGTGGGTATATGCTATGTATGCCACGAATACAATTTGTGAAGAAATTGAACGGTTTTGTAACATTTCTTTCGATTCTGTGGACCAACATGTTGATGCTAGAGATTCACGAATAAAAAGGGATGATACTGATGTAAATGAACTGGTTGGTTGGTTTACGCTTCATAATCCCTTTCCAAATACGAATCAGTTGGTATCCTTAGCTTCAGGAATCGTTGGAAATGACCAAATTAATTGTCACCGAGCCCATGAAATCGGATTGCAATCTATGGTAAAGATAACTGGTTTGAACTTCAACGAAATAAAGTTAAAACGCGTCGATAAGGTTTTACCGCTTTCAGCCATTAACAAATCTGTCAAAATTAATGATTGTAAAGTTTCTATAGATCCAATGTTACTTTTCCAGAGAATAACTGTAAGCAAAAAATTTGAAAGTAATTTACAAGAATATCTTCAGTATGAACTAAGCCCGTATCCGACATCTTTATTTGATAGTAATGGCATGAGAAAAACCACGAAAGCAACATTATATGACAATATGATGCCTGTCGTTATCGATCTTGATGAAAATAATGTAACATACATCATCGATGGTGGATTTCTTCTGCATCGCGTCGTATGGAGCAAAGACGATACTTTCTCTATTATTTTAAATAAGTACATTAAATATTTACAAACACATTATGGCTCAGCAATTGTTGTTGTATTTGACGGATATTCGGACTATAGTAAAAATATTAAAGCACTGGAACAACAAAGAAGAACTGCTGCACTTTCAAAATCATATGAAGTTTGTTTTGACGAAACAATGGTTGTGCCAATCAGTCAAGAAATTTTTTTATCAAATCGGTCTAATAAAAAAAAATTTATCGACATGCTTGTTGAAAAATTTAAAACTGTTAATATCACAACAAAACAAGCCAGAGATGATGCTGATGTTCTCATCATTGACACAGCTATTGCCTTATCAGAACATCAAAAGACTGCTGTCATCATAGGAGAAGATATCGATTTGCTCGTTATTTTAATTGGACGTACTCAGTCACATCATCAGGATTTTTTTTTGAAAAAAGTTGGCAAAGGCAATGTCAAAACACAAATATATTCTACTAAAAGTTTTGACCAATATCCTCGTACTAAAAAGCACATTTTATTTTTACACGCATTCAGTGGCTGTGACACGACTTCTGCGCTATTTAAAAAAGGAAAAAAAACTGTTACTAGAGCATTGGAAAAAATTCCTGATTTAGATAAACTGGTGGAAGTATTTCAACAAGAAAACTGCCCAAAACAAACATTATTAGAAAATGGAGTGCGCATCTTGTTGGCATTATATAATGCTCCAAAATCTGAGGACAACATTGATCATTTCCGCTACACGCAATTCATCAAATTTACAAAACTAAATAAACCTGTACAACTGTCAACACTTCCACCAACAAGTGTAGCAGCTCATCAACACATAAAACGTGTCTACTACCAGATTCAAACGTGGTTAGGGAAGGACTTAGAACCTCAAGAATGGGGCTGGATGCTTGAAAATGAAATCCTGGAGCCCATACGAACGTTATTACCTCCAGCACCAGCCGAACTACTAAACGTAATATTTTGCAATTGCAAAAATGGTTGTGGTTCCCGCTGTGGATGCAGAAAATCAGGGCTACAATGTTCTTTAGCTTGCGGCCAGTGCAACGGACAAGCTTGCCTCAACGCTTCACTGTATCCAAGTAATCCCGATGAAGAAAATACATATGATCCCGATATTCTGGAAGGTTTGGAGATGAACATGACAGATAATGAGGATGATGACAATGAATCGAACATTTTTGAGCGACAAGAAGAAGAAGACGACGAAGAAGAAGAAGATAATTAGCTTCCATTTCCAATTTCATTACAATTAAAATCAACAAAGATACTTTTGATATTTGAACTCACATTTTGATAAATGTATATTATGCCGTATTTAATAATAAATAAAAATATGTGTAAAATATATACTCTTACTATCATTTTAACTTAAAATAAAACTAAAATATATAATCCAGAATTAATAATATTTTATACTTAAATAGTTAAATATGAATAATTATATATAAATAATCAAGTTACTTACTTTAATTAAATATAAATAATTAATAGTTAGTACATAAATAATAGGCATTGTTTAATAATTATAATTTCCAAGTAAATAATTGACTTTATAACGTACTGATAACCATAACTCACGCTTGACCTTGCATTAGGCCGTATATGACTGTACGATGTGCACTCTTCGCGCTCTACCTTCAAAACGGTTGGTCGTATGAAAAAAAAGTTTAAACAAAAGTTGTAGGGAATTTTATAGCCTACAACTTTTATAATAAATGCAAATCTCATTTAACCGATAGGAAGCCAGATATTCGCGAAAAACCGATTTTTGTGACCTTTGACCTTGAATATCTTGAGACGCGGACACGATAACGATTGTGACTTTTGAGACAACATTTAGAATGACAAAACAAAGGTTCATACCAATTTGCAGCTTATTATCTTTCATTCCGAGGTGAAAGCCCTAATATGACTGGGCTAAACACCATTCACAAATGGAGATTAACTAAATGTTTTTTCGCTATTGAAGAGAGGCGCTTGGAAAACCAGCAACTCCTTATTGCCAACCGGTGGACGATGTTGGATATGTATCAGAAAATAAGAGAGTCTTGGTCAAGAGAGACCTAAGCACTGCACTAAGTTGAATACATGGAACATGATTTTAATATTTATTTTTTATACACACAGATATATTTAGTTTATGAGAGATGTTAAGAAATTGTAATACAAATTTAAGTGAAAGTACTGAAAGATTATCACTACTATTGGCATAAGTTACTTAAATTATACTAACTTAGTGATAAAAGATTCTAAAAAAAATACTTGAGATTAGAAACTAAAAGGGTATTTATTATAGAATAAAATTTTATTACTGGAAAATATTTCAATAAATAAATCTTGAGTTTTGTCATTTTAAGTTTTTTTTATTACTCAAAATATATATTACTAGCTTTTACCCGCGGCTTCGGTCGCAGTGAAGCCATTTTTTTATTATTATTATAAAAAGTATCCTATGTTACTTCTAATAAAGGTATTATACATATATGTACAAAGAATATATGTACAAAGTTTCATGATGATCGGTTCAGTAGTTTTTGCGTGAAAGCGTAACAAACAAACTTACATTCACATTTATAATATTAGTAAGGATGTATAATTATTTTCCATACTAAATATATTATTCCGTTTTGCAGTCTTAATGCACATGTTTGCTTGTACAAATAAGAATTAGGCCAATTAAGATTCAGCATGTAGCTGGAAGGCAGGTTATGAAGGTTGCGGGGTTCCGCTGGATGCGAGACGCACAGAACAGGTCAATGTGGTGACGCTTGGGGGAGGCCTATGTCCAGCAGAGGACGTCTTTGGGCTAACATGATGATGAAGCCGGACCAATAAAAATGATTCACATCGCAATAAATCTTACTTAATATTGAATGTCCTCAAATATATTTATGACTCATCATTTTAATAATAAAAGCTACTAATTAACCTGTGAAATCTAAACTAATATAATAAATGCGTAAGTAACTCTGTCTGTTACCTTTTCATGCTTAAACCGGTGAACCGATTTAGATGAAATTTGATGTGGAAACAGTTTCGAGACCGTAGGTAACTATCCTATTCCCTTCATAGGATAATTTTTATCATGGAAATCTTTCGGTGGGGTGGAAGTTTGAATGGTGAAATAATAGTTTCTCTAATAAGGCGGCCCATATACCTTCAATATTATTGCCTGATATAAAAAATGGCTAGTCGAAGTACTAATGCTACACAGACGTAGTTGTGGGCAACAGTTAGTTACATAATATATAAGTTTACATTCATATGAAACATAAAATGCCTATACGCTAAGAGCTAAATTGTTTTCCAATATGTTATTTAATCCTGAGAAAGCCTGAAACTATGGATAAAGTCAATATCCCGGGGATATTGTTTTCAACGTTGCTAATCCTCTCGTCTGTTAGAATCATTAATTTTCTTAGCTTCTTCTAATAAAAGAAAATTTAAATAACCGAGCTGCCATTTTTTTAATTAATCGAAATAATTTATTTTATAACGAGCCCCTGCCAGCGGCTTCGTCTTATCCCAAGGGTGCATTATGTCGGGATGAAAAGTAGCCTATATGCTATTCCAGACTATAATCTCTATGCAAAATTGCATCCAGATCCGCCCGGGGGTGATTGAGTAACAAACATACATCCACACACACATCTATTATATCGAAACTTTCACATAAACTTTTACAATATGAGTAAGATTAAAATCCAAGAAGAATTACGCGCAAAAATAGTGGCTTTTGGATTTGACACATAAAAACGAGGCTGTAAGCGAGGCTGCGAGCGTCTTCGACGCTGTTTTTTCTTACGGAATACCAAAATGTATGAAGAACTGTCAACTTGCTCGACATTGAGTAGTTCAAACTCACGGCCGTCACAGCTTAGAGCGCTAGTGTCGCTATTCGCGGCTTAGCGAATACCAAACTGTAGATTCGTCGCTGGCACAGCACTGCGCTCAAGGCTGTTTCCTTAGAGAATAGCACCCCTCGTTCAATCTAGCTATGTGCTGCCGGTAATTTTGGTGCTTTCAAAAACGTAGTTAACCTTTATTTGTTTTTTGAGGGTAATTTTGCACTAACTGGTCACAACAACACATATTTTCAAAAACTTTCCGAATTAATTTTGCTCACTGTTGCTTGTTACACTGTTTATGTTTTTGCACAGTTCACTTTGTCACTTGGTTCTTAGCCGAAAACTGGTAAGTTTAGCCTTATTAGAGATATTTCAGTAATTTTACGAATTAATAATGTGGAGCGCTTGTAAGCACGTCTGTTCGCGGCGGCGGCTCGAGCGGGGGGGGAATCTTCGAATACATCAACTCCATCTTCAAGTTTCACAACACAAGCAAATCCAGTTCTCCCACCTACAATCACCTCTAATACCCCAAATTCCGGACACCAACCTCTACTAAATAGCCAAACTATAACTTTGGAGTTTTTACAGGACGCAAATCCAGATGCTACTGATTCTGCCGATCCTTTTGCCATTAATACATTTTCTAATAATAACGCAGGCATTTCATCATAAATTAAGATTGATAAAGAAATTACTGTACTTTTACTTTAATCAAACAATAAAGACTGGTGATTAAATAATTGAGCTCATTTATATCTTACCTTTATATAATCCTTCAATGCTTCAATTTGTGCGTCGCATACTTCTGGTATAATCGATGAAATACTTTGTCTAGATATACGAAATAAGTATTGTAAACTCGCGTAGGAATCACCCGTAGCTAAAAATCTTAGTGTGACCATAACTCGTTCATTAACAGAAATAGCATCACGCATGTAAGTATTACTCTTTTCCACGGCTGGCCTTATTAAATTCGTTAGATGCTCCGAATCTTCCTTTGAAAAGCGTAAGAAGTTTTTATCATCTTCTTCGAAGGTGATATCGTCGTATAATGTATTCCCATAGTGTAATCGGTTCGTAAAAAAACGTTTTGTCCACCAGCGTCTTTTCTTCTTTTCTCTTTTTTTTATTATTGAATGAATCATTATATAGGCCGCAGCTGCAATCTGCACGCCTCGCCTTATCGGAGCCATTTTTCTACTGACGAACACCGTGCGTGGTGGTTTGCTTGCTCAGCTTGAGCATGTATCGTTCGGGACGCACTGTTACATCTCTATTCTGTATTAGTAAATGCTGACAATATTGCTTAGTCAGCAGTTGCCCACCAAGAAGTTGTTTTGCTCATTGGTTTCCAGCCAGTTCGGGTTTGGCATTCATTGAGTTGGGACGTATACCGAATTCTCCCCAAATATATTGTTTATTAATTAGGAAGTATAAATAAATCCTTTTAAAAAGATTCGGGAGTTTTTCATTCTAACATTTGGTGGCAGCGGTGGGATAAGACATCCCCAGTGTCCTTAAATCGCTAAATACGTCACAGGAAATAACATTTTGTGCGTGTCTGTGTTCCTAAAAGTGACCAGTGATTGTGTCGCCCAAAAGCACTCCAACCCGAACTCATCACATCGAAGGTCGATATTATTCGACCTAGTCTAAGCCTGGTCGTCACTCCGGGTCCCCTGCGCAGTAAGTGGTGCTAAGCAGTTGGGTAGCACTTGCTACACCCAATCTATTTTGTATCCAGCGCCGACTCGACGGCAGCCGTCGGCTTCTCGTCCATACGTCTAAGATAGACGTAATCCAGTAGATCCAGAATGAAGAATTCCTATGAGCTGTTCCTGTAAGTCCAAATTACTCTATCCAGTGAAAATTGTGTGTGTTGTGCGTTATGTGCGTATATCGTGTAATCTATTATTAGATTCAAGGTAACTTGTTAAGAGGCAGGCGCCTCGATTCTATCAGTCTTCCTTATTAGTTGCGCATAACTTATACATCCGGACCTCACGTAATTCTCAGAACTAAGTAACCCATAACGTTTATTAGTCCATAACAACATCACGCCCGTACTTTCCGAAGGGTTAAGCAGTGGCGTGTAGTTTTTAACTTTCCTTAATAATTTACAAAAAGCAAATATGTCAAAATCTGAATCTAAAAAAGACATTAAAGAACAAAAAGGAGATGAGGAAATCCCTTTAAATGTTGTGCTAAAATTCATAAAACCATTTAATGGCGATAGAGACAAGTTAACAGCTTTCCTAAGAAATTGCGATAGCGCAATATCCTTAGCGTCTTCTCAACAGGAAGACGTCGTTTTTAAATTTGTACTAAGTCAATTAGAAGGCAAGGCAGAGACCGCGTGCTCTATTAAAGATTTTGAGACATGGCCATCCCTTAAATAATTTTTGAAAAATCAGTTTGGTGAACGTAAACACTATGCTCATCTACTCACTGACTTGCAAGACTGTAGGCAAGGAAATCAAGAACCCGTTAGCCAATTTTCCTTGAGAGTAGAAACCTGCTTACAACAACTTCTCACAGAAGTTACCGTTTCGAATACTAAGAAGACCGAACTTCCGGGCAGATTAGCCGCGATGGAAGACCTCGCACTCCATACATTTATATTAGGATTAATCCCTAGAATCGCTAATATTGTGAGATGTAGAGACTACAAAACTTTGAATGATGCCATTAATGCTGCGATATCCGAAGAGAAAATACAGCAGTTCTCTTATCGCAACTTCAACAGGCAGAAAATGACTGAACGCTTTAATAAAAGAAGTGATACAAATAATACATGCCAAGCAAAAGTTTTTATTAAAAGTAACAATTCCAGTCAACCCAATACTTCTTACAAAGATTCTGTTGTCTGTAGATACTGTTAAAAGCCAGGACACATTCTTGAAAATTGCAAATTGCGTGACTTCAACAATAAAAGATTTTCAAATGGTCCTCAGCCATTTACTCCGTTTAAATCTTCGTCCTTGAATAATAGAGAAACAGGCGTTAAACCAGGATCTCGTGTAAACTTCACTGATAATTATGAGGAGGAAGATAGAGATGAAGTTGACAAATCCATCAATAATCCCTATTTAAACTAAATAATATCCCGTTTAAGTATCGCACGGGGCAAACCCCTTTTAATCAAGCCGATACTACCCCTATTATCAAGACCAATAGACAGGGTAACCAGCCCCAAACTCACGGTCTTTCCAAAAGTAGAATCACGCCGCAGGGTAACCAGCCCCATATGGAAGGTCTGAACTTTTCTAATAGTAGGACCCCGCCGCAGGGTATCCAGCCCCATATGGAAGGTCTGAACTCTTCTAATAGTAGGACCACGCCGCAGGGTAACCAGCCCCATATGGAAGGTCTGAACTTTTCTAATAGTAGGACCACGCCGCAGGGTATCCAGCCCCATATGGAAGGTCTGAACTCTTCTAATAGTAGGACCACGCCGCAGGGTATCCAGCCCCATATGGAAGGTCTGAACTCTTCTAATAGTAGGACCACGCCGCAGGGTAACCAGCCCCATAAGGAAGGTCTGAGCCAACAATCCAATTGTAAACCTGAAAAAGAACTTAATATATATGAAATTCTTACCCGAGAAAGATACTTACCTTTCATTAAATTACAAAAGATTCTGGCGAAACACTTTGTGTCTTGAAAAAGAAAAGTATCACAAGCACTCTGCAATTAGCAAATAGTGACGTTGCAATTAAAGGGATAGATACAAAAAATAAAACTTTGAAAAGTGTAGGAAGTTTTAAACTACAACTACAGTTCAATAAAAAATTAACTATAATCCATCCTTTCCAAATATTTGAAGATATAAACCTACCTTATGATGGTATAATAGGTAGCGATCTGTTCACAAAACATAATTGTCGAATTGATTATCAGACCGACTCCTTAGAAATAAATAATTATAATATTAAATTATCCTTCGATGAACCAACATATGTCATTGAACCTCGTACCGAAACAGTAATAGAGTGTTCAGTAAAAAACCCTGAATTGAAAGAGGGAATGATATTAGATCAACATATTTCCGATTCCCTTCTTATATCAAATTGCCTTGTTAAAGTGAAAGACAATAACAGAATTAATTTGACAATTGTCAATGTATCCGAAAAACCAGTACACTTAAATGCTAACCTTATGCTTACTTTAAGTCCACTTTACCTTACTCAATGTAATGTAATACAACATAATGGATTAGTTAACAGCCTTGAAAGATCCCGTCAATTATCCGAACTCCTGCGAACATCTCATTTAAATGTGGAAGAATTACATTATCTTAGTGAAATCTGTCATCACTAGTCTGATATATTTCATCTACCAGGAGACCAATTAACCTGTACAGATGTAATTCAACATGAAATAAAAACTAATTCCTCACAACCAATTAATGTAAAATCATATCGATTGCCAGAAATACACAAAGAAGAGGTTAAGTCCCAAATAACCAAAATTTTAGATCAGCAAATTATTAAACCATCAAAATCCCCATGGACATCCCCTATTTGGATAGTGCCCAAAAAGGATGACTCCACCGGTCAAAAGAAGTGGAGAATAGTGATTGATTATAGAAAATTAAATGATATTACTATTGGTGAAAATTATCCAATTCCCCAAATTAATGAAATTTTAGACCGATTAGGTCAAAGTAAATACTTTACTACCCTGGACCTAGCTTCCGGTTTTCACCAAATTCAAATGTCTCCAGAAGATGCACTAAAAACCGCATTCAGTGTACACTTCGAATTCAGGCGAATACCATTTGGTTTAAAAAATGCACCTGCAACTTTCCAGAGAACAATGAACACTGTTTTGTCTGGATTACAGGGTGTACATTGTTGTCTTCACATATAAAAAAACTTATTCTTGTATTTGAAAATTTGAGAAAATTCCGCCTTAGACTTCAGCCGGACAAATGTGAGTTCCTGAGGAAAGAAGTCGCCTACATAGGCCATGTAATAAGTAGTGAAGGCGTTAGACCCAATCGTAACAAAATAAAAGCTGTTGTAGATTTTCCTGTACCGAAATGCGCTAAAGACATAAAATCATTTTTAGGTTTAGCGTCATATTATAGAAGATTTATACCAGAATTCTCAAAATATGCTAAGTCTCTTACTACCCTTCTAAAAAAGGATATTCCGTTTAAATGGACCAATAATCAACAACTATCGTTTGAGCAATTTAATAAAAAAAATGGTAACTGCACCAGTCCTTATTTACCCCGATTTTACTAAACCTTTTATTTTAACTTGTGACGCGTCAAATTACGCCATTTCAGCTATATTATGCCAGGGTGTAATTGGCAAAGACCAACCAATCGCCTTCGCCTCTAGGACACTTAATAAAGCGGAATGTAATTATAGTGTCACTGAGAAAGAATGTCTAGCTATAATTTATGGAACTAAAACATTTCGTCCTTACCTTTTCGGCCGTCAATTTAAAATATTGACAGACCATAAGCCCTTAAATTGGCTTTTTAACTGCAAGGACCCTGGCTCTCGATTAATCCGTTGGCGCTTAAAACTAGAGGAATATAAATATGAAATTCAATATAGAAAAGGTAAGACAAATACTAATGCTGATGCTCTCTCGAGATACCCAATAAATCCTTTACAAAGCATAGAGGAAACTCAGACAAATAAAACATTTTCTAATAATCATCCAATACCTAATCCTGATAATGTGTCCACTAACCCTGACCAAATACTTACCGATGACGCTCCTCCTTCGCAGTCCTCGTCACAATCTAATCCTGGAATCTTAGACTTACCTGATGATTTTGTCCTCCCTGAAAACCTGGAACTCCCTGATGACTTTAATATACCTACTCCACAATCTAGTGAAGCCATTGATGACGATGATACGTATTCCAAATGCCTAAAAACTATAAATAATAGATTAGTGACATTTGCTACTAAAATTCTCGAATATAACGAAAATCTCCTAAAGACCAAATCAAAACATATTGTAATACCTACCTCAATCAACTTTGACGAATCAAATCGTTATGTATCTGAAATTATCGGTGATATGACTGAAAGTAAAGAATTCCTTGCACATGAAAGAAATCTATATTCATTCTTGATATCTGAAAAAGAAAATATTACTTATTATTTTTTATTCATTAAAGTATATCATTATGACACGACCACTTATGATGATATTTTCAAGAGTCTAAAAAATTTTAAGAACTACCTTTTATCTGCAAATGTAAATGAATTCAGCATCACGGATTTCAGAAATCCATTTGATAGCCACAGTTTTATAAAGGTTACACAACATAATCACGTACCTTTTTCATAAAACAAGTGTATCCATTAACATTTATAAAAACATTATAATGTACCCGAATATGAGCGAGATTGCAAAAATTATGCGTGAAAATCATGATATCCCCATTTCAGGTCACCTAGGATCTAACAGAATGTTAAAAAGAATCCAAGAAAAATATTATTGGCGAAGTATGCGTAGTGATATCGATAATTATGTCCGTAAATGTATGCCCTGCCAAGCTAATAAAGCACTGCGTCAAACTAACATTACGAAGTGGGCCCATGACAACGGCATAATATTAAATTTATTAAAAACAAAATGCATGCATATACACTCGCCATACAATTTGCGAGCTAGAGCCGAGTTAAGAGATAATATGGATGTAATAGGACATACTTACGAATGCTTGCATGATAACAAGATTAATTGCAGATGTGTAAAATTAGAGTATGTGAGCTCATTTAAATATTTAGGTGTCAGTATCGATATAAATTTTAATTGGAAAACGCAAATAACTGACATTTGTAACAGACTGAGATCTGTACTTGGGAAGTTCTATCAGCTGAAAAGTGTAGTGAATAAACAAACACTATTGACTGTTTATTACGCACTCGCTGACTCGCTAATCAGTTATGGACTTATTGTGTATGGACGGACTTTAAAGTAGTGTATATCATTAAAATTCCCTTAGTGCATAAGTCAGAATACGTGTTATATAAACCTATCTCTGTACCTATCCCACATGATGTGGACCAGCCTCATTCCTATGCTATGATTATACCTCATTGTAATCATATAGCTATAAGTAAGGATAAAATAACACATGTATGCCTCCAGGAACTAAGTAAATGTGTTAAAACTGTTAATTAGATTTATATATGTAATAATCTCGATGTATACTCAATTCAAAATATGCCTACTTGTGAAACAGAAATGTTAAGTAAAATAATTAATCAATTGCCTAAACAATGTGAAACTAAATTAATTCATGGGAATAAAGATATTTGGCAAGAATTAAAAAACAAGAAATGGTTATTTGTAACATCAGAACCAATTAAACTTACCCTTGAATGTAGTTCACAAATAACAGAGTACAAACTATTAGGTACTGGTATAATCAGTCTAGAACCCGAATGTAAAGCTTATTATAAAGATAGGGAACTTTTATCTAAACCTTATTATAATATTGTTATAAAACCTATCATGTTTATTACGCACTCGCTGACTCGCTAATCAGTTATGGACTTATTGTGTATGGACGGACTTTTAAAACATATTTACAAGAAATAAAGAATTTACAGATAAGACTGATCAAGTTCCTAGTTAGCAAACAGGTTAAGATAAAGTGTAACAAAGAGTACGACACATTATTTTCCATTTGTAAAATCTTGCCAGTAGATTTGAAAGTTGAGTATTTGATAGGGTTAGAACACTATTATAGTGATAAGTTCAAGGTATTTTCTAAAAATAAGTATAACACAAGGAGTGTGAGAGTGAGAAGACTAGTACAACCAAAAATAAAAAACTATTACGGAAAAAGAACGTCAAAATATTTGGTGCCAAAGGTATTCAATAAAATAGAATTGTTAAGAAATAACTGTAACCTAAGCAAAGGTGTGTTAAAATCAAAACTAAAAAATTTGTTTCTTATTTTAAATTTGGTTTAGTAAATTGTTGTTTAGTTTAATAATTTTTTAGTAAATAGTTAAAGTTAATTTTAAGTCAAGTTTTTAATTTTTGTATGATAAACGAGCGCTTCTCGCCATCAAACTGTAAAGTTTGGCGAGTAAAAACTGTAAAAAAAAACTTGTATTTTAAATATTATGATTAATAAAGATTGTAGGCGACGCATCACACATTCATACTTACCTGTAATGTGTACCTACTTAAGCTAATAAACTTATAACTAATCCTAAAACTATAACTTAAAGCTAAATAACCTAAATGTGTCTTAATACTAAATACTTACCTTGTATGTTGCCCATGCCTATATCATGTATTTATGTGTGGAACTATTGATGTTATCAATAAATTGAAATGCCCGCGCGAGCGTCCCATTCGCGCCTGTGCTCATTCGGTCCGCGATTCGTTTCTACATACAATCATTCGCGGATAGGGTTGGCGCGCCATCGCGCCCCCTGGCCCCCGCAGTCAGACGTTAGATTCCAACACGCGCACACGCACCGCGACACAACGCGAAGGACGCTCGCCCGCCGCTTGTTTACCGATAAAAACCGTTGTTTCCGTTCATTCCCCGGCCTCCCAACACACCAGTGACCTACCTACGAACTCTACACTTTACAAAGATAAAAAAAAAAATAACCGTGCACCGATGCAGATCACCACAACTTCAACACAACCGTTTGAACGCGTTGCTTTAGACATCGTAGGTCCGCTTCCTGAAGTTAGTAACGCTAAATTAAAGTTTATTCTAACATTGCAGGACGACTTGACAAAATATTCATCTGCTTATCCTATATCTAATACTACCGCAGAGGAAACCTCTGAATGTCTAATTCATTTTATCGCTCAATTCGGTATTCCAAAAATAATCCTAACCGATCAAGGCACGAATTTTACGGCCGAACTATTCAAACAAACTTGCATCTTTTTAAAAATTAAACAGCTCTGGTCTATCCCTTATCACCCACAAACACAGGGAGCCCTTGAAAGGAGCCACTCAACTTTAAAAGAATATCTTAAATCTTTTGTAGACGAAAACCAAACTAATTGGCCCCGATATGTTTATACAGCCATGCTCACATATAATACAACTGTCCGATCGTTTTGCATGTCATGATGTCAGTTGCCTCAATACAGAGCTAGCAAACAGTCGCGTATTTTTATTTTTTAAATATCCCGAAAATATCTACAACTCACAATCAACCTAACGGCGTCAACAACAACGGTTCACAGTACTACAAATTTCACCCCTTATGAGTTGGTATTCGGTCATAAAGCACTTATACCTTCATCCATTTACGATTCCGCCTTAGAATCTACTTATAACAACTACGTTAGGATCTTACAACAACGTCTACGAATTTCCAGAGAGAAAGCTATAGAAAATATACTGAAATCAAAAATAACGTCCAAAGCATATTACGATAAGCATACCAAACCAGTGAAGTATAAAGCAGGTGATATGGTATACGTCAAAAACCACTTACGACTCCGTAAAGCGTTATCACCCATTTGGAAAGGTCCCTATAAAATAATTCGAGTAAATGGAAATAACACACTTACTTTATTGATAAACCGTCGGCATGTATAACATCACTGTGATGAAGTTAAACTTGCTGAAACGAATGATTAGTTTTATAACGTTATAGTTAGCTACGTACTCGTACATTATAATTTGCTACTTTTAATTGTAAGAGTGTCAAGCGCTCTATAAGTGGAATACGAGAGCTGTGTAAAACGTGTGACGTGATAGCTCTTCAGGAGACATGGTTGCTGCCATGTGATATTTCGTACTTGAGCAGTATTGATGACGAGTTTAGCAGCACGGGGACCTCCGCGGTGGACATGTCATCGGGCATGTTACGAGGACGTCCTCACGGCGGTCTTGGAATACTCTGGCGGCAAAAAGTGTTTCCTAATGTGATAGTGGTGCAGTGCAATAATCCGCGAATATGTGCGATACGCGTAGTGTTACCTGAGAGGTCTGTACTTGTGGTGAATGTTTACATGCCTGTGGACACAGCGGCGAATCTAGTCGAGTTTACGGATATCCTCGGGTCGGTAAGCGCTATTATAGACAGTTGTAACATTGATTGCGTATACCTACTAGGTGATTTTAATGCGCACCCTACTGAACAATTTTATAACGAACTATCGTTATTTTGTGAGGACCAGGAGTGGACTTGCATTGATGTTGAATTGTTGAAGGGCGTTTCTAATTCGCATGATTGTTTCACTTTTGTGAGCGAAGCTCACGGATCACAGAGATGGCTTGATCATTGTATAGTTTCTAAGGCGGCGCTGCCATCAGTACGAAAAGTGTTTGTCAAGTATGACGTAATGTGGTCGGATCACTTTCCGTTAATTATGGATTGTAATCTAGGCATAGTGTCACCTAACATACCAGAATGTAAACTGACTGTAAATGATGCTATATGGGGGGAGAGAAGTGTAGATCAAGTTAGTCAATACATGACTGAATGTCATACACACTTGAGACTTCTTGACTTTCCAGAGGAATTTGCTAAATGTGCGGATTATACTTGTAATATTTTGCAGCATAGACAAGCTATTGACAGTTTGTATAGCAATATTGTAAAAATATTGAGAGATGCAGCATTGTGTAGCAAACATAATAAACATAAACGTAAGAAAAAGAAACCTGTTGTAGGGTGGAACTTACATGTTGGCGAGGCACACAGGGAAGCTAAGCAGAAATTTTATTTGTGGTGTTGGTATGGCAAACCAATTTCAGGTGCAATTTATAATGAGATGTGTGAGGCCAGGAAAAACTTTAAGAACCGACTAAAATGGTGTCAGAATCATGAAGAACAGGTAAGAATGGATATCTTGGCCTCTCATCACTCAAAAAACGACTTTCGATCTTTTTGGAACGCTACAAATAAACTTAATAGTAAACCAGCTACTCCTGTGTGTATCGACGGTGTAAGCGATGCCGGTGAAATAGCTGAACTGTTTCGACAGCATTTTACTGTCAAATCGCCATTGGGGTCCCAGCAGTCGGTGATCAATGTAAAGAATGGTGAAAAAATAGGTTTTAGATGTACAACTAGTGAAGTAAAGTTGATAATCAAATCAATGACTAGAGGCAAATCACCCGGTCATGACGGGTTGAGTATTGAACATCTTCAGCATGCGGGACCCCACTTACCAAGATTGTTGGCAATGCTGTTTAACCTTTGTCTAAGCCACTCATATCTTCCTGAAGAGATGATTAAAACAGTTGTTATACCTATTGTTAAAAATAAGACAGCGAATCTATCAGATAGGAACAATTATAGACCTATCTCTCTTGCCACAGTGGTATCGAAGGTATTTGACAGCATGTTGAACACACAGCTGACCAAACACATTGAACTGCATGACAATCAGTTCGGCTTCCGGGGTGGACTATCCACTGAAAGTGCAGTTTTGTGTGTTAAGCATGCTGTCAGATACTATACAAGACGTCAAACTGCCGTTCACGCATGCTTTCTTGATCTTTCGAATGCTTTTGACCTGGTTTCCTATGATATTTTATGGAAAAAGTTAGAAGGCACTAATTTACCAGTAGACCTCATCAACATCTGTAAGTACTGGTACGGAAATCAGGTCAATGGCGTGCGATGGTCGGGAAACATGTCGCAATCGTACAGGTTGGAGTGCGGGGTGAGGGAGGGGAGATTGTCCTCGCCAACCCTATTCAACCTGTATATGAACGATTTGATTGTTGCACTCAGTAGCACTCGGATAGGTTGTCACATAGATGGCATTAATATAAACAACATAAGTTATGCGGATGACATGGTGCTACTGAGTGCATCAGTTTGTGGTATAAAGAAACTGCTTACCATCTGTGAAGCATATGCCAAGCAACACGGATTAAAATATAATCCACTCAAAAGTGAAGTCATGGTCTTTGAGGCCAGAGGAAACTGTAAAAATAATGTGTTTCCCAACATTACGCTTAATGGTACGGCTTTGCGTAGGGTGTCTAAATTTAAGTACTTAGGACATATACTGACCTCTGACCTCAAGGACAATGATGACATCGAAAGGGAACGGAGGGCGCTGGCAGTGCGAGCGAACATGATAGCCCAAAGGTTTGCACGTTGTTCAACTGAGGTAAAAATTACACATTTCAGGTCTTATTGTACTTCGTTTTACACGTGCAGCCTGTGGGCTGACTATACTCAAAAGTCTTACAGTGCCCTCCGTGTCCAATTTAATAATGCATTTAGGGTGCTGATGGGGCTGCGGCGATTCTGTAGTGCATCGGGGATGTTTGCTGAACATCGCGTCGACTGCTTTTACGCTACGATGCGTAAAAGATGCGCATCCCTGGTGCATAGAATACGTAGCGGCGCCAACAGCATCCTCAGCATGATCGCTAGTCGGCTAGACTGTACGTACGTCAATCATTGCGGCGCCATTTGTCACGGAATGGCGCAGCAGTGATTGGTGAGTTTTCTTTTTTTGTTATGGGTAGTTCTAAGTATTACTAACACTAGTCTTTAAGAACCCTGTTACTAACAAAATGGACAC
This sequence comes from Orthosia gracilis, assembly GCA_947562075.1. Lineage (NCBI taxonomy): Eukaryota > Metazoa > Arthropoda > Insecta > Lepidoptera > Noctuidae > Orthosia > Orthosia gracilis. The sequence continues at coordinate 13,847,504 of OX387264.1, read as the reverse complement.
CTCGTCTGAAATAAAGTATTTATTATTATTATTTATTATTAGTTTTGTAACCTAGAATATTATTTCAGGACCGCCTCGGCGTGTATCTCCGTTATCTCGGCCGATGTTATAGAACCAATTAAAGAAAGTACTGGAATCTATTTTGACCCTGAGGGAACTCTGAAAGTCTCTAATAATTATCTCCACATATTAGTCCCGATTGACATTGGGTATATACAACCTCATATAGAAAATATTAAGTCCGCCTTAGGAACTGCTAGATTTCTTTGCCAACAGAATGAATTAAGTGTTTCAAAATGCCATAACTACCTACAACCATTAAAATCTCGCCTTGACAGTATTCTGAAAGATTATAGTGCTATATCTCATCTTATTCCCGATAGAGATAAGAGATCTGCGTGGTTTGCTGGTATCGGTTCTTTTTTCAAACAAGTTATTAGCACAATGGATGAGGACGACTCAATTAAGTATAATGCCGCAATTCAGCACTTAGAAAACAATGATAAGAAACTTTCATCTCTCTTAAAAAATAATATTTTGATGACTTATATAGCAATACAAAATTATAATGAAACACTTAAGATAATCAAAACTAATGAAGCTCGTTTAGGCAATGCCATTGAAAATTTATCTGCGGTATTAAACAATGTTTCTATTATACCTAAAGATTTATATATAGAATCTAAAATGAATGAAATCTATAATGAATTGTTTTCTAGTTTACTAACTTTATCATTTAGACTTGATGATATTATTAACGCTATAATGTTAACTAAGAGTCATTCTATACATCCCTCTGTCTTAACCCCTAAACAACTCTACGAACAGTTGATACATAGCGTTAAAGATTTAAATAAGAATAGTGATTTACCTGTTAGCTTAAGTTTAGATAGAATCCATATGTTAACCGACTTAGCCCAACTATCGTGCTATTTTATAAATAATAAAGTAGTGTATATCATTAAAATTCCCTTAGTGCATAAGTCAGAATACGTGTTATATAAACCTATCTCTGTACCTATCCCACATGATGTGGACCAGCCTCATTCCTATGCTATGATTATACCTCATTGTAATCATATAGCTATAAGTAAGGATAAAATAACACATGTATGCCTCCAGGAACTAAGTAAATGTGTTAAAACTGTTAATTAGATTTATATATGTAATAATCTCGATGTATACTCAATTCAAAATATGCCTACTTGTGAAACAGAAATGTTAAGTAAAATAATTAATCAATTGCCTAAACAATGTGAAACTAAATTAATTCATGGGAATAAAGATATTTGGCAAGAATTAAAAAACAATAAATGGTTATTTGTAACATCAGAACCAATTAAACTTACCCTTGAATGTAGTTCACAAATAACAGAGTACAAACTATTAGGTACTGGTATAATCAGTCTAGAACCCGAATGTAAAGCTTATTATAAAGATAGGGAACTTTTATCTAAACCTTATTATAATATTGTTATAAAACCTATCATTTCTGATTTTAATCTTATCAGTGATCCTTGTTGTGACATAGATAAATTTATGTTAGTTAAACCAAAATTAAAACCTTTAAAGTTAAATGACGTACATCTTGAAAAACTTATAACTGTTTCAAAACAGCAATTAATGTCAGACATTGACACAATTATTAATGAACCTAGCCCGTTCATAAAATATGAATCTCATTATCCTATTATTACTTATTGAAAAGAAAGAAAAGAAAGAAAAAGTATTTAACTGTCACAAAACGACATACAATATAAATATATGCTTATGCTAAACCCTTAACAGTAGTATTAGTAGTACTTAAAGTAAGTTAGTAAAGATGAGAAATAAATAAAATAATACCATTTACCATTTATTGTATAACTTTTCTACTTTTAATTTTTATGTCTTATAAAGTTTGTAAAAAAATCGGTAAATGTCCGACCTTCAAAACTAAAAAAGAATGTAACAGTTTAGCAGATGAAGTTCAGGAATTAGAAGAAATTCCAGTCCCAAGACTTCGCATATCTTCCTGAAACTTATGTAAAAAAAAAATGTATAAGTTTGATCTTGTTGGGGGGGTTGTTACTTCCCTATTCTGTATTAGTAAATGTTGACACTATTGCTTAGTCAGCAGTGGCCCACCAAGAAGTTGTTTTGCTCATTGGTTTCCAGCCAGTTCGGGTTTGGCATTCATTGAGTTGGGACGTATACCGAATTTTCCCCAAATATATTGTTTATTAATTAGGAAGTATAAATAAATCTTTTTAAAAAGATTCGGGAGTTTTCCATTCTAACAGCACGTATAAATGTACCGTCGTACGCCTCAGGTTGAGGCATGCGAGACGAACCATTCGTGTCGCACGCCTCGCGATGTCTGTACGCGGCTTTAGGTCTCTCATCAAAGCTTTTCCTCCAAGTCTGTTTCTGTTTCTAAATAAATCCGTTTGCCACCATCGTCTCTGTTTTGGTTTTGAGGTTCGAATGTTGTGAATGACAATAAAACAGGCACATGAAATTGCTAAATTCTCGTACATTTCAACCAACTGCGACGACATGTTTGATCGAGAACAGAAACTGAACTGGGCAATTTGATACGCGATCATGACTATTGTGAAGATACGGATACGGAGCAAATCGGAGGCGACCACAACTTGATACGGGTCTTGATACAATACGCAGATACGGATACGGTGATCGGATACGGTGTTACCCCCTGGCCACAGCCAAGAGCGGCGTGGATTGCGGCGCGGTTTGAGACGCGGCAAGCGGTGAGCGGCGAAAACAAATGGTAGACAACGGCGACGCGCAGCGCGGCGCGACCTGCGGCGCGGGGAGAGACGCGCGGTACACGGCGGCGACGGGCTGCGCAGTGTGCGAGTGAAACAAATGTACTAGCGAGTATCGAGGCGGCCACAGCTCAGAGCGGCGCGGGCGGTGGCATCGGTGGACGCATTCAGGCATCGCACGACCGAAACAAATAATTTTGTTTCTACCGCGCGTTTTTAACTTAAAATAATGAATGTGGAACAATTTATTAGTGAAATACTGAGTAGACCCGCAATATGGATGTCAAAACATCCACATCATAAATATAGGCATGTTGTAAAAAAATTGTGGGACGAAATAAAACAACAATTTCCTGGTAGAAGTGGTAAGTATTTATTACCTATTTTTTACGAGTAATTAAACAAGATACGGCAATTTAATATCATAGACTCACGATTTCATAGATACCTACCTACCTATTCTTGGGTTGGGTTATTGAAATAAAGTTTGAATTGATCTCGTATTCTAGATGCTTGAATCGTAGCTCGATTATTCCGTCTTGACCTGCGTACGCTATTGTGACTATTTGAGTCTTCAAACTGGGAAAAAAACTGCTGAAAATCTTCATCTCTGTCTCCGTCTCTTTCTCTTGTAATATTGTGTAACAGGCACGAAGCCTTTATAATCAATATTGCGTGCTTTTTGTCTGCCTCTATACTTTTCGTAAAAATACGAAATTTATTTGTTAGAATACCAAATGCGCACTCAATTGTGACTCTTGCCCGAGATAATCTTTTGTTGAAAATTCTTGTTTCCTTATTTAAACCACCGGAGGGATATGGGCGCATCAAATAATTTTTAAGAGGGTAGGCTTCATCGCCAATTCTTTCCTGTTTTAAAAAACATTGAAACGGTATGTAGCCATTGCTGCCAATCTTCCGAGGTAGAATGACTTAATTTGTCGGGGTGCGATCGGCCGGCATCGACTCCGATTTGTCGTTTTTAATGTAATTCCGTTACTAACTACAACGATGAATTTTCCACAAGGTGGGGGCAGACGCCCAAATTTTGAACAACAACCTGGTCAATTCGGTGGTAACCGCCGTGGACGCAGGGACGCAGAGAGGGGCTATCAACATTTTGTCGATAGAAACCAGGTGGCTCAGTGGTCATATGAGCCGCCGAGATAATCTTTTGTTGAAAATTCTTGTTTCCTTATTTAAACCACCGGAGGGATATGGGCGCATCAAATAATTTTTAAGAGGGTAGGCTTCATCGCCAATTCTTTCCTGTTTTAAAAAACATTGAAACGGTATGTAGCCATTGCTGCCAATCTTCCGAGGTAGAATGACTTAATTTGTCGGGGTGCGATCGGCCGGCATCGACTCCGATTTGTCGTTTTTAATGTAATTCCGTTACTAACTACAACGATGAATTTTCCACAAGGTGGGGGCAGACGCCCAAATTTTGAACAACAACCTGGTCAATTCGGTGGTAACCGCCGTGGACGCAGGGACGCAGAGAGGGGCTATCAACATTTTGTCGATAGAAACCAGGTGGCTCAGTGGTCATATGAGCCGCCCCCTTATGACCCGCGCTTCGAGTTTCAGCCCGGCCGAAATAAAAATACAAAGAGGTCCGAAGGCTTTAAGAAGAATATTCAGCAGAAGAAAGCTGATCGGGAGCAAGCGATGGTTAATTCCGCACTGCCACGCTCTACTGTAGAAACGCCGCCCATGGATGAACCCATGTACGACATCGGGCCGCATTCGTCTCTTACAGCTATGAGAGATGTTCATTGCCAGAACTACGAATACTCAGGCTTTATTACTATTTTAGAAGAAACTTATGAAAAGTTGAGGGCTATTGACCCTCGTCTATTAGATAGATTGCCTTACTCTTTATTCCAGCACGTTATGTGCAATCATTTGAATCTCACAATTGCAGAAAGAGCTAGACAGAATGGCCAGAACATTTTAGATCTGAGAACCGACATATTGGATGTGCTACCAGACTACCAATGTATACCGAAAGTCGTTACAGACTATCTTTCGCACATATCCAATTCATTGACTGGCTCAGGAATTGAATTAAAGTTGAATCTACCAGTTATAGCCATTCCAGAAGGAGGAGAAGAACTAGCCGGAACGTTTGGTGCGTGCAATGCTCAATCGCACAACGTTTACGAAGCATACGTAAGTCCATATGTGACAGCAGCTCGAGTCATCGCTAGCCGTGAGAATAACCCAGACTACAATCCTCTACCAGTTGTGTACACTCCAGCAAATTTAGTACCAACTCGGAATCTACTTGGTTATGGACCGATAGATAGCCAAAATTTTGGTATGAGACAACGTCTGGAGGGTATCAATTTTCTAGCCGATGATACCATTGAAGGCAGATATAAAGTAAACTCAACAGCCTGTAATAGAGTGTATAATATGCTTGCTGAATTGAAAGACAAGTTTAAGATGGTAGAGTTAAGCCGTGATAAAAATCAGAACGGTCTTAATCTAATGCCGAGAATTCCTATGATAACAACAGCTGCTAATTTAACTTTTGTTGAGGTTGTGGGCCCAGATAACCCATTACTAATACCATTACATTGGCGCCCACGGGTTAACTGAAGGAAAGATAAACAAGGTGTAATAATGGTCATGGCTATTCAGTGCATTTAGGTATTTGTCCTGGACAAACTTTAGTAACTTGTACTTACATCTTTGTTAATTTTTTTTCATAAGTACGATAAGTTTTGTTGTATAACTGTACACGTAACAGAAACCTATTTATTTATTGTGTTATTTTCATATTACTACTGTTTATTAAAGTTCATCTCTGTGTCTAATCATGGATGTCAATGCGCTCCATAAAGATGAACTTGAGTTTGAATTGGCTTGTCGCGGAATCTCGGATTGTAAGACCGTGGCGACTATGCGGCAATTTTTGCGAGAAATATTAGTTCGAGAGCAGTCGGGCGAGTCGACTATCTCCTTTAAGGTTCCTAAATCCTGCATGGATAACCCAAATAATGAAATATTAATTTGTAAAAAAAAAATATCGGCTATAATTTCACTTATATCTGAACTATCGCACAGTCCTGAGCATTCGTACTTATCAAACCGTGCTAAACTTATTATACCTTCTGAATCCAGTGACATTGAGAAACACTCGATCTTGCTAAAGAACATCCAAGATACCTTGTCGTCACTAAGGCAGCTAGAGCAAGAAGAAAGTGAAGAAGAGGATGTAATTTCCGAGCATGATAAAGACATCTTACAGAAGTCCCTGGGCGAAGAGGCAATGCAGATAATGGAACAATTGGAGAAATGCCGAAACGTACCAAAGGATGGTGACACAGAAATCCACCAGAATCGTGCTTCACAGTCTACTGCTGCCAATACTGACATACCACAAACCACCTTAGAGAGACCTAATCTCTCTTCACGGCAACCAGGCTTACAGAGGTCTTCCACATTTGATGATGGCTTCTACAAACGGAAGCTGGTTCCTATTAAAGATTGGGGTGTCAAATTTAGTGGTAAGGGCACCGTAAGTGTGAACGCGTTTTTGGAAAGAATTGAGGAACTTAAAGATGCGCGGAACGCTGCTGATGAAGACTTATTTCGATATGCAATAGACTTCTTCGAAGAAGAAGCATTAATATGGTTTAGGGCCAATACAGGTGCAGTAACAAATTGGTCACAATTAGTAAGGCTACTACTTGACGCATTTCAGCAACCGTATTATCAAGAGGAGTTGTTGGAAGAGATTAAACGGAGAACTCAAAGCAATCAGGAAAGCTTTTGGTTTATATAGCCACTATGTAAAATATGTTTAATCGGCTACCCACTCCCATTTCTGAAACACAAAAATTGTTGATACTTAGAAGGAATTTACAACCCTATTTTCAGAAGGCCATATGCCGAGACACTTTCGATTCAGTGAGCGAATTAACGTCAGTTCTAAGGATTATTGAACGCACCAAGTTAAGCTGTGATAATTTCAAGGAACCTACTCAAAAAGTGATAACTCTCTGGAAAGAGATCTAGCATATAAGGGAAGTACTTCGAATATATCACGAAATGATAACACGACTGAGCTGGTAGCCATAGATAACAAGGAAGTACTTTCAGCAAAATGCTGGAATTGCAGAGCACCAGGACATCGTTTCAGGGATTGTAAGTTGCCAAAACAAAGACTCTTCTGCTACAAATGTGGACGTTTCGGGAAAACGACAAATAAATGTTCATGCAATGCTACCGATAAGGGGAACGACAAATCGGAGTCGATGCCGGCCGATCGCACCCCGACAAATTAAGTCATTCTACCTCGGAAGATTGGCAGCAATGGCTACATACCGTTTCAATGTTTTTTAAAACAGGAAAGATCTGTAATATTAATAAGCACAGTCAAGACAATCGGTACTATGCTCAAATAAAAATTTTAAATCAGTCATTTGTGGGATTGTTGGATTCAGGAGCTACTGTCTCGGTGATTTCGCAGAGATTTGCAATGAAAATTAAGAAATTGGGGTTTGCAGATCATAAAGTGGACAAGGAAATGATCTCAACGGCTGATGGTACCTACCATGCAATGGATTCCATTGTTCATTTACCTATTGAGTTTACGGGAAAATATAATGTGGTAGATTTTTATATCATGGACTGCTTAAAACATGATATAATTTTAGGTATGAATTTTTTTGAGTCATCTAATTTAGCCATAGGGGCAGGGAAATCGATTGCTGACATTACGGAAATGAACGTCTCGCAACCAGTGATTTCGCGGGATGAACTTTCTGTTCAACAGAAAGGGCGCCTAGACAAATTGCTAGAGGAAATGGCAGCAGAGATTGGTAGAGGTTTAGGAAGAACATCGTTGATCAAGCATAGAATTGACACCGGGGACAGCTTGCCCATCAAACATAGACAGTACCCTTTCGCTCCTCCAATTATGGCAGAGCTTGAGAAGGAAATCCAGGACATGCTGGACAATGATGTGATAGAACCCTCCTTCAGTTCATGGCGTTCTCCTGTATTAATGGTGAAGAAAGCTTCCGGTAAGAATCGACTGTGCCTCGACAGTCGTCAGTTAAATAAGATTACAGTAAAAGACTCTTATCCTTTGCCTAGAGTTACCACCATCTTAGACAGTCTAAAAAATGCTCGGCTTCTGTCAACTATTGATCTACGATCAGCCTTCTGGCAGATACCACTAGAAGAAACAAGCAAGGAAAAGACTGCTTTTGGACTCGCTGGAAAAGGACTTTATCAGTTCAAAGTTATGCCGTTTGGACTAAGTAATGCATCTCAAACACAACAACGTTTAATGGATCGATTGTTCACACCGGAATATGAAAGTAGAGTATTCACGTATTTGGATGACATAATCATATGTGACGACAGCTTTGACGGCCATTTATCGTCATTGTCTCATGTTAAAAACCAACTTAAGAAAGCAGGATTAACAATCAACCTGGAGAAATGTGTATTTGCAAGATCATCATTGAAATACTTGGGCTATATTGTAGACAAGGAAGGATTACGCACGGACCCGGATAAAGTAAAAGCCATACTTGACTATCCCAGGCCTACAACTTACACAGAGCTAAAGCGATTTATTGGTCTGGCTAGTTGGTACAGGCGGTTTGTGGAAAATTTTGCCATAGTCGCAGCTCCACTTCATGAACTAACTAATGGAGGCAAGAAGAATAAAAGCATTGTATGGAATAAAGAGGCAGAAGATTCTTTCTTAAATCTTAAGACTACCCTGACTTCGACACCAGTGCTAAGAGTGCCAGACTTTACAAAGCCCTTTTCTATTCAATGTGACGCTTCTAACAGGGGGACTGGTGGAGTTCTATTTCAAATAGAGGATGGTCTGGAGGTTCCCATTGCTTACACAAGCAGAAAACTGTCGGCAAGAGAATGCAATTACTCAGCATCTGAGCGAGAACTATTAAGTGTTCTGCATGCTGTAGAACAATTTCGCCCATATGTTGAAGGGAATCATTTTAAGGTCATCACGGATCATAGTGCTCTTCAATAGCTACACCGTAATAAGGACCCTCATGGACGTTTGGCAAGGTGGGCCATGCGCTTACAACAATTTGACTACGAAATAGTCCATCGCAAGGGTAAATATAACACTGTGCCGGATGCTTTATCAAGAGCTATTGAAGAAGAGATTAATATATTAGAGATAAAACCAGAAGAAAAGGATGAGTGGTATAAATCAAAAGAGGACTTGGTGCTGTCTGGGAAGAATGACCCGGATTGGGCAGTCAGTCAGGGTCAACTATGGAAACATATGAGATTAAAACAATTTCCCAATGAAAATGATAGTTGGAAACTGGCGATCCCAGAAACACTTCGTCAAGGAATCCTAAAGGAATGTCATGATGACCCCACAGCTGGACACTTTGGTGTTAAAAAATCGGTCAACCGCGCGAGACAGCGATATTTTTGGCCGACATTAATCCAGGACATGAAAAACTACATACGGAAATGTGAAGTGTGTGCAAAATTTAAACACTCACAAAGTAAGCCATCTGGTTTAATGGGAAAGCAACGACAGGTAACAGAACCTTTTCAAATCATATCTATGGACTTAATGGGGCCCTTTCCGAAATCTAAACATGGCAATACTATGCTGCTGGTTATAACATGCTGGTTCAGCAAATTCTGTTTTTTATATCCTCTCAGGAATGGAAAGTCATCAACTATAGCTCAAATACTGGAGGAACATATATTTTTAATGTTTGGAACTCCTAGTGTAATAGTTTGTGACAATGGAAAGCAATTTGTGTCTAACCAGTTTAAGGATCTAGTTTCAGGGTACGGTGTAAAACTATGGTATACCCCTTACTACCATCCTCAAGCCAACCCCACTGAGCGGGTAAACAGAGTCATTGGCTCGGCTATAGCTTCTTATGTTGAAGATAATCACAAAGAATGGGACAAGTATATACCACACATAGGACATGCAATCAGAACATCGGAACATGAAGTGACGGGAAAAACACCAGCCTATTTGTTTTTTGGACGCGAGACGATGGTCCAGGGCATGAGACCATATAACTTTGACTCAGACGAACCGATTACTTTCGACAAAGCAAAATTTGAAAGAAATATAGCCTTCAGGAGTAAGATTTATGACGAGGTTTGTGAAAGGATACGGCAATCACATGAGAACAACAGCGAACAGTACAACAAGAGACGTCGCGTATGCGACTATAAAGTTGGTGATCTAGTTTGGAAACGCACTAAATTCCTGTCGAATGCTGATAAGGCTTTTATGTCTAAATTGGCCCCTAAGTTTGAGAAAGCAGTAATAGCAGAGAAGATATCAGGCGACGTTTATAGATTACAAAGTTTCAGAGGCAAAGATTTAGGAAAATGGCATTCTTGTGACCTTAAACGTTTGGTTTGAATCCGGTTGGATTCTTTAGAGGAGAGGGGATATTGTAATGATTATGAATTTCGGCAATAATGTGCACGAGAAATCTTTAATTTACACAAACGGAATGTTATTTTCAATATTCTAATAGGTATTACAGGTATTTTGGATGAATGGATGGATTTTAAAATGATAAATAAATAAATCATACTTCACACTATTGTAATGATCAATATTTTAATTCTCCAGTCCTATACTAGATGGCGTTACTAGGCTCGCCGCAGGAGTTTTAATAACATATATTGGACGAAGGGCAAGTGACGGTAGCAGAAAAATAAGTATACCGGAGATGTCAATAAAAAAAAAAGACAGAAAACTAACGGTTGCTCTGTGGTTAATTTGCATTAGTTTCTGTAGATTAGAGAATAATTTCTTTGGAAATTACAACAGACTTGGTGTACGTTTTGCCATTGGTGCAAGATTGTGAATTTAATTTGTGTGCGAGTAGTGGAAGTAACGGGGTAAGTGTTTACGTCTATATTGCGGCTTGTAAGCGGGATGATTGGAGACGTTTTGCAAGACTGATTGTTCTCATTTGTTCTCAGCTTACGGAAACGCCCTTATCGTGCAGACACATTCTGTTGAGGATTAAAGTCCAAGCCCGATTCACAAAGCAGCATATCGACTAATTTCGAGATACGGATCGACATTTTCGCCACGGTTTTCAACAAGCCAGTTAGTCTTAGGGCATAGTGTCGGACTTGCGTTTCTCGACATCGAGTTCGAGCCCGACCTAAAAATTTCTTTTTGTTTTGTTAAAGACACTGATTTGTTTTTATGTGTTTTCCATTTTGTTTTGGTTGATTTTTTTATATATATATTTTACTTATTTTTATTTATCTTCCATTATTTAGTTGATAAGGTGTTAGTATTTGGATAGTAAGAAAATTTATAACGTGTTGCTAAGTAAATTTGTTTTAAGTGCCTATGTGTTTCTTTCAACATTCAGTTTACTTGAACCCCGGTCATTACAACGTATGGCAAATTCAGATTTGAACCAGGTAATCTTTGTGACGGTGGAACGTTGAATCTATTTTCTGTTAATAATCTATTTAATCGTGAAAAATGAAAAGTGCCTCCATCACTTTGTTTGCCTTTCCCGCCAACTTCCACAATAATAAACTTGTAGTCTGCATCTGACACTCCTTGTAGCACTAATGAAAAAAAATGTTTATAATTATAATATGCACTTCCACTATTGGGTGGATTTTTTATGCGGAAATGTTTGCCGTCTATCGCACCCAAACAGTTAGGAAATTGCCATCTTGAAAAAAATAAATTTGCTACACTTTTTAACTTATCACAGGTTGGCTGCGGCATATGTATTTGGGCCAAATTTTTCCAAATAGCTTCTAGAGTTTGATAAATTACTTTGGCAACTGTACTTCGTCCTAATCGATAAGATTGAGCCAGAGACCTAAATGATCCACCGTGACCAAGAAACCTGAAATAAAAAAGCACTTATTAATGACCTAGCTTTTCCAAATAATTTACTAAATGTAGGTAATATTATAATACAAAATTTTAATGTGATATTACGTCTAGCTATCCATCCGTCCATCCATAATACATCTTTATATTTTATGCATTACTAGTAATGAGGTTATGAGTTAATGATGGGACTATCGCAAATAAAAAAAGAACTGTTATTCCATAAAAATCCATTATTGGTAATTACTTTTAATTTTCAGATGATAGTTTAAGGAAAAAATGGAAGAACCTAAAAGACGGCTACCGGAAAGAACTCAAAAAAGTAGGGGAGACCGGGGCAAGATGAAGTTCGGGGCAGCACGGGAAGTAAGCTTGTGTGCGTGAATAGTAATCGTGTTCGGAGCGGCAACAGCGCCATTTGCACGAACTTCACTCTCCGCTAGTGCGTCCAAGCAGAGCGAACAGGTTAGAACTCGTTTTTGCGTTGCAGAGAGAAAAAAGTGATATTGCAAGTGTTTTTACGCGATATTTGATTCGAAAACTGATGTACAGACATGTAAGTACCTGTGTTAATGTATTATTTCAATCCCGAGCTTATTATAGTAGTCCAAAACATTAAATTTAAACCAGATTTTTTTGCCGGTAAAGTTTGAGGTTAGAATTGCGTCATCTTTTTTACCTACGTGTGGATCGGGGCAAGATGATTGGGGCATAATGGGATACTGTCCCGTTTTGCCCCGCCCTTGTTATTAAAATAACATTTTCTATGTACTGATAATATTTGTAAATTCTACTTAAATCAGGATCAAAAATATTTACCTATTTATTTATTTGTCTACAGATAAAATGGTTCCCAACTATAAACGAAAAACAGATCGTGGCAAATGGAACGAAGAAGATATCGCACCCCCGGTGCGACACTGTCACTTATGCAAAAATGTAGTTTTTCAGGAGAAGCATTTAAAACTTTGAACCCTCACAAAACAATGACATAAGAATATATAGATGAGATGAACAGCTTATACTACAACGTCAACTTTTAACTTTACTTTTGGATAAATATTAATCACTTTATATTGTAAAAAATATACTATATCATTATTTAAGCCTTCCAACCCCCTCAGAAGTGACGTTGTGGCTCTAACGAAAAATTATAACTGTAGTTATGTCACAATGAGTTAAAAAGAAAACAAGAACAAATTGTTTACTAAGTTTTATTTTAAATCATAAATACCCACTGTTATTAACGAAAGAAATAAAATAAGTCAAAACTTCAAAATAAACATAAGAAACTTTGTACTTCTTAACATTTCTACATAAGTGTAGTACAAAAAGAATAAAAAATTGAAAAGTAAATAGTGTAAGAAAGTCTTTCAATCAACAATCAGCAATCTTATTAGGAATAAAGAGAATTTTACGTAAGTACGTATACCCTTTCGAGTCGGTTACAACTTAATTTAATATTTACTTACAATTAAAATTAAAAATAACTTTGGGTTCAGAACCAATGTTCCTAGATCTAGTTACTATCTGAATTCTTAGTTTAATCAGACTTATAATAATTATGACATCACAGCGAGTTAATCACCTTTACCTTTAATAATTCTTATCAGTGTAGTATTAGAAATCACTTACTAAATTCTTCAAAACAATAACATCAATCATACATAAATTTGTAACATAACAAAATATTGAATTCGTTTTCAACACGTATAATATTTAATAGTTTCATAAAATTAAATGAGATCTCTAAAGAACTTTTCATAGTATCTTGGTACTATGTTTGTCTCTACCAAACTCAAAAGGTCGCGCTTCTTGCGTTCTGTAATAGGAATCTTCGAGGTATACGCTGGTTGCAAAACGACCTCGTTAATGCTTGTAACATTGCCTCGACTTCGACGTAAGTTATTTCTATTTGGTTCTATTATAGCTTTGGCCTCCTCCCAGTTTTCAGTCTTATAGGTTGTTCGATATTGATAATTGGCGCAATTTTTAGTAAACTTAATACTCATAATCTCGCCAATTTTAATTGCATCCCCGTTAATATTTTTGCTTATATTAAAGTTTATGTTATCTGTCAAAGCCTTAAGATCGAAGAAATCACTGTAGTTCATTTCTCTCACCAAAAATGGTTTCCCTGTCTTCTTCGCTCCTCGTATTATGGATATGTATTGTTCAGGAATATAGATGGGCCCAGATTTTTTGGCTCTAGTGATGGCTTTTTCGATCACTGAATGCGCAGTGTCGCCTTCGTTTTGTGTGTGCCCACGTATCAAAAAGTTATGTTGTATAGAATTTATGTTTAATTTTGTAACTGCGAAATGGTACATTGCGAATACGAATCGGTTTTTTTGCTGCCCGCAGCAATTATCGGAATAAAAAATTACGTCACAGCCAGGATACTTATTAGCAACATCTAACAAATATGAGTACACACAAGATCCTATTTCTATAGATCCCCTGTTGCCTAAGCCTTCATGCCAAAAATAGCATGTAGTTTCTTTATATTTTGCATTGGAAATAGTAAAATTGTAGCAATTTAGCCTAGATTTATAAAAAAAAGCTGATGAATTTCCTAAAGGACATGGCAAGACAGCTTGTAAGTCGTAAGTACATACGATCTTTGTGCTTTGAGGATCTTGACATTCTTTCATGTCTCTATCTTTTTCAATCCTACTCAAGCTCTTTTCTTCTTGGTGAACCTTGTAGTTGTCGTATAATTTAACTATTTCTTGTTCTGGTGCATTTTCGTATGCAACGCATTGGTCACAAAGGTCTTTCTTCGGCCTAAAAAAGCCAATATTATAATCATGATTAAAAATGCGCTGATAGGCATCGTAATTAACAGCTGGCTTATTATTTTGTATCTGTACTTCCTTATAGTTTCTGTGCAATTCTGCAATGGTCAAGCCACCGTCAATAAAAAGCCTACTTGTGTTTGCCCTCAGATAGTGGCTTTCTACTTTCGGAATAGATTCAATGTGGTCTTTGACGGCTTTTATCATTTCATTGTCCAATTTGCAATGCTTCCCGTGTTTGCCTCGTTGGTCTTCGGGAATGATACCGTCACTGAGTTTTTTAGCATCAATGACAGTTCTTATAGTTCTTGGTGAAATACCTAAGGTGTTGATTAAAAATGATTTGCAAACCCGGACTGACCGACCATCATTGAGTAAATAAAATGCAGAGTTACCTTGTCTCGGGTACCGACGATTCGTGTTAATACGCCGGCTTGCAATTTCGAGTGGTCTGATGCAGGAATTCAAAAAATCACGGTGTCTTTCTATGCTGCCTAGCTCCCAATAAGAATTGAAAATTTGAATTCGTTTTTCTTGGGTAAAATTAGATGAGCAAGCCAACCGACACTTATTTGAACAAGAGGGACCAATTTTTCTAGCCTGAACTGTTTTGCCAGTTTTAATTGATCGATATTCATTACCGGAATTCCTTAATTTTTTTGCTATATTTTTTTTCCAGCTATTAGGATTACGAGTACGTTTTCTACCCCTTTTCTTTGGTGATGATGTTGGTTCTTGGTCATCAACAGCCTCATTCTCAGAGCTACTATCACTTGATGAACTACTTGAACTGGAGGAACTATTTGAGGATGAAGACGAACTAGAAATCGGCTTGAAATCGTCACCTGAATCGGTACCAGAGTAGTCACCAGTTGGACATCCAGATTCTTGTTCTTCTACTGAATTCGTTTTCAATTCGTAGTCAATAACAGCATTACTAGGTGGAGAGTATACAGTTGGTAAAACAGAGTTACTGCCATCTTGATTGATTTCAGAAGGTGGGACTGAAGATTCGACGGGTTCATTTCTTTCAATGGATGATGTTAGATGTGTCAGTAATACCAGTTTTTTTCCCCGAGACAGCATCTTATTTAATTCAAGAAACAACTGAAAATAAGTAAAAAAGATCAAAATAAATAAATTGTTCATACAATCACCACAGTTAGTTAACCCAAAACTAATTCGAGCTTTAATAAATAAATATACGAAACTAAGTATAAAGAAAAACCTTAGTTTGAGACCAGGTGATTTTTATGAATTATGTGGCACATTTATTTAAAAACGCAAGGATTGGAGAAACAAAGTCATTTATCAACAAAGGTCATTGTAGTACAAAACTAAACATTTAAAGATATTTAAATATTGGGGAAATAATGTCACAACTGTATCTTAGGTCACTATTGCTCCAGAATCAAAAAAATATTATGTCACAATTACCTTAGTAACAGTGTAGCTCCAAGACGCATTTGCACTGGCGGGGGGACCGCGCACAACTGACCAATAAAACGATGTTGCTCCCAGCGACGCGTGATTCGCGCCAAAACGGCAATGACACTCACGCCCTCATTCGGAAACTATGCGTACTACAAAAGTAACGTTATCGCACCAAGTAAAGGGGTGCTTTAGGATCATTTTTAGATATTTAACTCATTTTTGCATTTTTTGCAAAAGTGACAGTGTCGCACCGGGGGTGCGATATGAGAAGAGCAGTAAATGCTGTTCTTACTGATAGAATGGGATTTCTTCGAGCCTCGGCTACTTACGATGTTCCGAAGTCGACCTTAGAACGACGAGTAAGAAAAGCTCGTGAAACTGTTATTGCCAACACTGATTCTGATAACGACTGCGGGAAAAAACATTTAGGACGATTCAAAACTGTTTTCACAGCCGAGCAAGAAAATGAGCTGGCGGAGTATGTGAAATCTATGGAAGCACGGCTTTTTGGTTTAACAGGAAAAGTGCTTCGTATTATAGCTTATCAGTTGGCTCAGCGGAATCACATAGATAACCCATTTAATACAGAAACTGGTATGGCAGGTGAAGATTGGCTCAGCGGGTTTTTAAAACGACACCCTGATCTAGCATACAGACGCCCAGAACCAACACCAGCTGCAAGAGCGATGGGTTTTAACAGAGTGGCAGTCGACAAATTTTTTACATTGTTGGAAAATGTAATAGATAAACATAAACTGACGCCTGAAAGGATCTATAATGTAGACGAAACGGGGATCAGTACTGTTCCAAAAAGTCAATCTAAGATATTGTCAATGAAGGGCCAGAAGCAAGTCGGCTGCCTCTCATCAGCAGAGAGAGGCCAGTTGGTCACTGCTGAAATTTGTTTTAATGCCGTTGGCACCTATGTCCCGCCTATGCTAATATACGCTCGGAAGCGGATGAAAGAAGAACTTTTGGATGATGCTCCGTCAGGGTTTTGCGGCACTTGCAGTGACAATGGCTGGATTACAACAAAAATATTTTTTGATTGGTTTAAATCATTCGTGCAGTTTGCACAACCAACAAAAGAAAAGCCTGTATTGCTTCTGTTAGACGGTCACTCTTCACATACCAAAAATATTGACCTAATAGATTATGCAAGAGAAAATAATGTTATTTTATTATGTACACCACCACACTGCACTCACAAATTGCAGCCTTAAGACGTGTCTTTCATGAGACCTTTAAGCACGTACTACAGTGCAGAAGTGAAAAAATGGCTGAGAGATCACCCTGGTCGCGTGGTTACACCATATCAAGTGGCAAAACTTTTTGGACAAGCTTACTTAAAAGCAGCCACAATGCTCACAGCCATAAATGGATTTCGGAAATGTGGTATATGGCCATTAGATAAAAATGTTTTTACGGATGCTGATTTCATAGCTGCAGAGACGACTAACACAGAAAATCTGGCAAGAGAAGAGCTAAATGTGGAAAATGCTCCATCAACTCAAACATCCGAAACAGCAATTACTGAAGAAAATCTATCGCGGCCATCCCCTTCAGCTCACCTTGGACAAATTTCATCTGCAACCCAGCAAAATAATGTACCTTCTTCAGCTATTTGTCCTCAGGCTGAAAATGGTCGTGGTTTGTCAGAAAATACAGAAAACATTATTTCTAATCCAAACTTACACATTGATAAAGGGAGTGTTCAAGAGCCTCTGATATCCTCAGAAAATGCTGTCCATCCAGTTTTATCCATTGAAAAAGAAGATATTGTTGAACCAGCCACATCTTTTTCGAATAACAATGATGCCCCGGTCTCGTTGAATTCTCAAATTGACATTTCTATGACTAGGTACCACGTCTTCCAAAAACATTGCTGCAGATGCTAACTTCAATAGATACTCTCCCGAGATTATTAATACTAGAAAGAACCCTGAACAAATATTTGCCGAGCAACCTTCGACGTCAATATTTCGAGCTAAAGACAAAACTCCCGAAAGGCAAATGAAAAGAGTAACTTCTTCTTTTCTGGTAAGTCCTGAAAATATTATGGCTATACCTAAAGAAGTTAGGACTCAGGAGAGAAAGACTAGGAAAAAGCGTCAAACCAAAAGGTGCAAAAAAGAAACTGAATCGGAAGATAGTTCATCCCAAGAAGAGGATGATGACTGTGCTTGCATCTATTGTGGGTACTTATACTCAGATTCAACTGAAGGTTGGGTCATCTGCGGCGTGTGCCACGGTTGGGCGCATAATTCATGTGCCGGAGTAGATGAGGAAGACGAAGAGGCACACATTTGTGAACGCTGTCTACCCGATTAAAAAGCGTACTTGTTTTGCCCCACAGCGTTTCCCATCTTACCCCAGTTATGGGGCAAAACGGGCAATTTGCTGAGTTTATTTTTTCATTATTTGCCAAAAAAAAGTTCTGTGATTTTGCATGCTACAACGTTTAATTATAAGAGAGAAATGTATAATGGTTACCTCTTTTGTTAAAGAATGTTATTAAAGAGTTTAATTTTCCTTGTATAACGAATTTTGTCTTAGCTATCTCATCTTGCCCCAGTCTCCCCTACCTATGTTAAGGTCTGGAGATGAAGGTTCAGATTATCAGTCTCAGTGGAAGTATTTTGAACAATTATCATTTTTGAAAGACGAATATTTGCCCACCGTGGGAGAGACTAAAGCGCAGGCCACACCGCCAGCTAGCGGGCGGGCGGGCTAGGCGGGTGGGCGAAGCGAACGAAGGAAACTATACAAACTACGCGAAATATTGGCGAGCTAAACTATGGGGTTCACACCGAAAACTACGGACAGACGAGCGACGGGCGGAGCGCGCGGAGCGGGCGAAGCGGGCTAAGCGGGCGAAACGGTCGAAGCGGGGGGCGCGGATGGGAGAGCGAGAGGTTAGCGTTCTATCTGTCCATTGTTCATTTGCGCGCAGTCGCATTGTGCACGTCATTGTTGCAAGCGTCATGGAAGAATTTATCGAGAGTGTCCGACAGTTTCCTTGTTTATATGATGTAAAATGCAGGGAATACCATGATTTAGTGAAAAAAGAAGCAGCATGGAGAAGAACCGTGCAGGAATTAAACGACCCAGATATTTCTGACAGTAAGTACTTTTAATTATTATTATTTAAAAAATCACAAAATAAATCTCTTACACGAAAAGTTGCCCTAGAAATCCCGAAAGTTATTGTTGTTTAGTCTTATAGATGATGTTACTTGTTGTTGTGTTATTAAATTATTAGTGTCCCTGGGTAACGTTCCTTTACATAATACATAATTATGTAGAACACACGTAGCACTTTACTATATCATCTGTTGTATCCAATCTGCATGCAATAGGGCGGCGATATATTCGCCATGTTGTAGCTAAAATTCCGAAAGCATCCTCCACAACATTTCTTGCTCTGCTGTGGCGATAATTAAAGGTTCTTTTTTCTCTGCTATCTCGGCACGCAGTTTTCGAATACGGTCTTTCGGAAAATTTCTCATTAAGGGAAACGCCTGATCTCCAATAAACACATACGGAAATTCATAACCGCCAGGTTGTGGAGCCTCGTTAGCAGGCAAATCCAACTCTCCATTAGATATTTTTTTCCCAAAGGTACTATTCGAAAAAATTCTTCCATCACAGAAACGTCCCATGGAACCAACATCAATGATGGAAAACTTTTTTTTTGCATCGACAACTGCTAGCAGAACTATAGAATAATAATTTTTGTAGTTATAAAATTGTGAACCTGATTTAGGAGGGCTTAATAATAATACTTTAATATGTTTGCCGTCAACGGCTCCAACGCAGTGTGGAAATTGCCACAAATTGTAAAAATCGATGGCAATAGACTTCCAATCTGCTTCATTCAAAACTCCCATATATATATTGGCTGTAAAGCCTCCCAAATGGCTATACAAACATTTCTTATGATTTCTGAAACTGTTGACTTGCCTAATCTGTAATTATAGCTGATTGTTTTAAACGAGTCACCCGTTCCCAAAAACCTGAAAAATAAAAATAAAAGTTTTCAAATACGGTAGAAGTGGTTAATATAACGCATAGCGCCATATTCCGCGCTGTTTGTACATCGTATTTATTATACATTTCAAATGATCTATTTTATCTGGCTGACAAGTATGTTATATTCTATAGGTATTTCATATTTTTTTACAGTTCCAACTGCAAAAAAACTATGGAAAAATCTGAGAGACAGCCACAGACACTCACTAAATAAAGCTAAGTTTTCCCGCAGCGGTCAAGCAGCTAGTACCGAAAACACATGGAAGTACGCTCAATTAATGGAATTTCTTCTACCGCACATGAAAAACCGTCCAACTAGTGGAAATTACAATCAATCGACTGGTCTACCGAATACCGAGAGTAGTTCGAATAGACAAACAAGTGAAAATCGATCCATTATTGATTTAAATGCGGATGACTCAACGCAATCAAGTAATGAAAATATTAACAATTTGGGATCAGATTCAAATCAGATTCAAAAATGGTCTACCGAATACCGAGAGTAGTTCGAATAGACAAACAAGTGAAAATCGATCCATTATTGATTTAAATGCGGATGACTCAACGCAATCAAGTAATGAAAATATTAACAATTTGGGATCAGATTCAAATCAGAATATAAATGTTGAACAAGATGCCAATGTCAGCAGGACTAAGAGAAAATCACAAGTGGATTATTACGATATACAATTATTAATAGACGATATTGACAAAAGCTACAAGGAACGCACTAAAGAAAGGAATAAAAGAAGACAGGCTGAGCTTGAAAAAGAAAAGGATAAACACCCTTTAAATTAATTTTTTGAGAGCATGTGTGAAACCACGAAACGATTGCCAGAATGGCTACAAAGAAGCAATAAGAAACAAATATTCAATATAGTTTTACAAGCTGAAGATACCTATGAAAATTGACAATTACGAGATGAACACTATCCACACTATTCATCCCTAGAACACATACCACAAAACATACAACCTCATACTTCTCAAAACGCACCACAAGAACGCATACCACAAAAACCTCATACTTCACAAAACGCACCACAAGAATACATACCACAAAACATACAACCTCATACTTCTCAAAACGCACCACAAGAATACATACCACAAAAACCTCATACTTCACAAAACGCACCACAAGAATACATACCACAAAAACCTCATACTTCACAAAACGCACCACAAGAATGCATACTACAAAACATACAACCTCATACTTCACAAAACGCACACAAGAATACATACCACAAAACATACAACCTCATACTTCACAAAACGCACCACAAGAATACATACCACAAAACACATTATAACCAATTGATGAAACACCCACAGATTATTAGTTAAGGAAGAAAAAACATCTAAAACTGTTGTTGATTGATAATTTTAACTATAATAATTTACCTTTTATAATTTTAACTATTATAATTTTATTTAGTATTGAAAGTAAGAATTGTTGATTTTATTTGTTTGAAGATAAAAGAACCCTAAAAATGTTATCGGTCGTTAATTAAAGCAAATGCAAAATTATACTTAGGTATTTGGTTTTACTAGTTGGTACCTATCGCTAAAAATTGTTGTTGATTTATTTTATTCTAAACAAGTTAAAAATGTTGTTTGTTAATATTAAGAATGATTGTGATGAAGCAGGGCAGATGTATCATGTTTATTGTTCAAATTGTGATATGAAAAATAATAAAAGTATATTTTCTAAACTGTTTTTGGAATTATGTAAATCCCAGCAGATAAAAATGATTACTTATTATAAGCAGGTAGGATGATCATTCAATCGAATCATAATCACTGCTGGACGAGCTCCTCCAAGAATTTCTACTATGGACGATCTCGCGGATTTCAATAAAAAAAAATATCTACTAGAGGCACCTGTCAGCTTCGTTCCGATGGGCAATACTTTCGTAATATGCAGTATCTAAGCAATAACAAAGTATAAGTAGATAGATTCTTACCTTAAGCACACTGCCAGTTTCTCCGATGGGGTAATAGCTTTCCGGTAATTAGTATCAGTTTTGGTAAGTTTTTCAGATATCATACTTAATATTTCTTGAAATTGTACTCTTGTGAGTCTATAAAAATCTGGAAAATCTTCGTCATTCAACTCCCGAAACAAAGTATAAAATTCTCCAGATTGTTGCCTGAATTGAATATGTCTACGCAACCAAAATCTACGCTTTCTCTTCTTCTTCTTAATTCAAAGAGAATTTAACAGTAATGCAACGCCAACTGTTCTTCCAAACACGTGTTCAAGGCGATGCATGGAATTCGCTCGCGTCTCGTCACTTCGCCAGTCGCATTATCATTCGTTTGTTTTTCCACTGTGCAGCGTTTGAAATAAGTGTGCTTTTAAATAATCAAATATTAGATTATCGAACTATTAAAAGATAAATTGGTAATATTGTGAACATTAAACAAACAAACTTTATCTTGTGATCGTGATAAATAAATACAAAGCAAACTTTAGTTACACTATTAGAACATTTTGAGGTTATGTTTATAGAGTGTGCTTTCGATTAATATGGAACTATTGAAGAATATACTTAGTGGTATTCTGGACAATTTTGAAGTCGTAAAATATGATGGAGACAATGATAATTACCAATGTAAAAATCGATGCTCTTTATCTTGTGAAGGTGATTATGACAAAAAGTGTGGTTATTTCATTAAAAAGTTTTCGGAGGCAACGCAAACAAATTGGATTATGTTGAGACGATATTCTCAGCAGATACGATATGATTTCAGAAAAGTATTTATTTGTCATCTTTCGGAAAGAAACAAAACCAAAGATAAAAAGAAAGGTGTGACTAGAAACTATAATTGTAGAGCAAATATTGGGATAAAATTTTTAAAAGTAACAAAGAGTACAATAAAAAATTCGCAACTAATGAAACGGGGACTGAATGTTCTAATAGAGATAAACTATAATCATTCCCACCGAGTCAATGTCGCCCAAGCATTGAGCCTACTGCGTTGTTCCGAAGACACGATAAAACAATTTGAATCATATTTTGAAGGTGGGATGACAGCTGCAGCAGCAAAATTGTATCATGAAATAGCTATCATTGAAAGATGTGAGAAGAATGCTTACATTACTTTATCTAATGCACAAAAAAATCCATGCGACCGCCAAGTTATTCATCTGTATGAACAATGGCGTCGCCGAACCTACGGAACGCGAGACATCGGTGATATAATTGAAGTTTTAAAACGAAAGAAGATTGAGTTGTCTAAAATAAATGTAGAGATATATTTAAAGGAAGAACCAACTGTGTGTGTTGTAATAACGCCTATTATGCAAAGAGTGTTCATGGCTGGTTTGGCTGATGAAATGGTGTTTATGGATACAAGTGGATCTTGTGATCAAACAAATGCCTGTGTTACATTTATCTTTGCTGCAACGAAAATTGGTGCTTTACCTATTGTTGTCATTTTGCACACGAGTCAATCTCAGGAAAATTATACACATTCATTTCAATGTGCAAAAGATTATTTAGAGGAGACTTGCCAGAAGGTTTTTCAACCAAAAATCGTAATGACTGATGATAGCAGCGCAGAAAGGAATGCCTTACGCACAGTATTTCCAAACAGCAGATTACTTCTTTGCATATTTCATGTAAATCAAGCTCTTTGGCGTTGGTTGTGGCAAAGTGAACATGAAGTTATTAAAGAAGATCGGCAATCAGTTATGAAAAAATTCCGTACTGTAATGTATGCCAATACAATGCAAGAAGCCGAAATTAGAATGTATGATTTATCAAATGAGGAGAAAGTTAAGAAAAATAAAAAGCTTGAAAAACATTTAACAAGTTTATGGAGTCGGCGTGAGGAGTGGTGTTTAGCATATCGCTCTGGTATTCTAACACGAGGGAATAACACAAACAATTAATGTGAATCCTCAATAAGAATTTTTAAAGACGTAGTATTGCAGCGCTGTAAAGTGTTCAATATGTGCGCGTTAGTTGACTTTATCGCAAATACCTTTGAATCATACCACAAGAAAAGGTTGATTCAGTTTGCCAATGGGCGGGCAAGAAATCATACGTTAGCGTATGAAAAATTTTGCCAAGCAAGTAGCAGTATTAAGGATATTGTACACATGGATGACAATACCTACTTCGTGAAAGAGAAGACTGATCTGTATGTTGTTGACTGTGAAATGGCAACATGTGACTGTCCATATGGTGCTGGGGGCCGATTTTGTAAACATCTCTGCGCTGTAGAAAGAAAACATGGGACTGAACTTACCACATCGCTACATTTGAATGACTGTGATCGTCAACAGTTTGCAAAATTCGCTCTGGGTGATCAGTTTTCACCGTCATTCTTTGAAAATATTACGGGTGAATCAAGCACAAATAATGAAGACAGCCAAACTGACTCTATTACACCAGATGATGTTATACCAGACACTTTTGAACTTCCAATAAATCGAGCGGAAAACAATGTAACTATCAACAATGAAAACTTTGACAATGCTATTCGTAATATTAAAGCTCAGTGAATCACTGAAATCTTGGAAAAAGACTCCAATGCTGCATATACAAACATTCTTACAAAGTTTGGATCTGATTTGTCGAAGCTGCAAACTCCATCGAGTATTATAACATTTATAGTTGAAAAAAATGTCCGACGAAAATCTCGAAAAATTCATGTACAACCAACATCGATCAGTCGCCGCAAAGAAAGAGGTCTACCATGCAGTGGAAGGATTCAATCAGGACGACCAGCCAAGTCAGAAACTGTGAAAAGAAAACGTGTTCATAATATTGCATCTAATATTGGTGATAATGAGCCTCCTGCCAAAAAACATTGATTATATAAAATTACTACATTATATTTGTTTATGTACCTAGGTATAATTTTGGTCTTAATAAAAAGTTAAAGATTTTGTTTGAGTTTTCTTGCCCATTCATTAAACACAAAAATGCCTTTGAACACACACGGATTTGTGGCGCTTAATCAAGGCGCATACTCCTTGAAAACCCGTGCGCGATTGGAGGACGCGTACCCTGAATTGAACACGTGTTTAGAAGAACAGTTGGCGTTGCAAACCCGTGCGCGATTGGAGGATAGGTGCCTTGGATTGAACACGATTTTGTAAAGGCAGTTAGCGCGACAAACCCGTGCGTGTTTCAAGACAGTACTGCCTCCTAATAAACTCGGAAATAGAAATACGCAACCGGGCGAGCGGGCTGGCGGGCGAGCTAAGCTAGCGAAGCGCGGGCGCGCCAACGAGGTGAACGAGTAGCTTCGCTGGAATCGTCGGATATTTCGTTAGCTTAGCTCGTTAGGCTAGTCGGTAGCTCGCGGTGTGAACCGAAGTATGTAAAGAGGTGAAACGATGTTCGCCCGCCCGCCCGCTAGCTGGCGGTGTGGCCTGCGCTTAACTTAATAGATGAAGATACATCAACTCAAGATCTAACAGAAGAATTGTCGTCGTCACTCTTCGAATCACCGCCGCCTCCGCCGTCGGTTTCACCAGTGCCATCAACCCCCACCCACCTCCCCGCCACAGCAACCGCCAACTCCACAATCATCAGGACTTCAGGTACAGACTAATGCTACCACCTCAAGAGAAAATGAAACACAAAACTCCTCCCGAAAGCGATTGAAAACCACTGAAATCCGTGCTGAGTATTTAGAAATAGAGAGAAAAAAATTGAAGTTATTGGAAGCTGACTTAGCAGTTGGTAAAGAAAAAGACATTCCCAGGTCAGATGACTATCACTTTTTGATGAGTCTATTACCAGAAATGGAGAAGCTTAACGTTTTACAGAAAATGAGACTGAGAAACAAATTCACTCAAGCTTTGATGGACGAAATTAGTCTCAATCAATATCCAGGCTATGAGGGCTATTACACTCAACCTCCGCCTTCTGACTACGGCACAAATAATTAAAAATTTACATTTTACCAAAAAGTTAAAAACTTAATAATTGACTAAATGACATGCCAAAAATATAATTATAATTAAAAACTAAATTTGTGATTAATAATTTGTCTATGGTACATAAATAAATACTTAGTGATGAACAAATTAATATTTTTATTTATCTACATATTTACCTTAAAGTTAGAAACAGCTGTTCATGTCCGTCAGAATGAACGGTCACTAGGCGTATTTAACGTTGAATTTATGCCCAAGAAATGCTTCCCTATTGCTTCTATTTGCTTCCTATTCTCAAACACTTGCTTCCATCATATTCTAGAAGAAAAAAAACATTCTAAGGGTGATCGTTCATTCTGATGTCAGGACGGCCGGTCACCGAGTCTATTTATTTATTTATTTAAGGATCACCAACGAGTGTTACAAAACAATAAATTAACACAAAATACAAAAATTGGTATACATCAACATTATCCTGTAATGCACACTCAATTATAGGCAACCGCATCTTTTACATAGTCAAGCATACACAGCTTAATATAATTGATTAAAAATATGAAAGTATATAATAAAAATGTCAAATAATAATATTAACAGTAATGTCAATAATTATAATTAAAATCAATATAACATGTCAATATTTAAAACAAAAATCATACTGGAATTGAAATAAAATAAAATTATAAAAAAAAACAGAGATCATACATAAAATGTCCCAAAATACACAAAATAAAGGGTGTTTCCGTTTGCATCCCACGTTTTCATCCCAGGAGTTAAAAATAATAATAATTATTCCGCTTTCAACCCGCAACAAAAATGGACTCCGTTTTCAACCCACGGCATAGTACATAACTGTTTAGTAACTTATGTAAGTAACGTTAGCAGACAAACAAACTTTGTTAGAAAAATCTTTATTCATAATTAACACAACTAAGTCTTTAGAATATTGATATCTAGAAAATCACAGATTCGTACTATTATCAATTCTACATTTTAAAAAAATCACAGATTGTAAGTATTATTCATCCTACATCTAAAAAATCACAAATGGTAATTATTATCAATTCTACGTCTAAAAAAATCACAGATCGTAAGTATTATTAACCCTACATCTAAAAAATCACAAACTATTATCAATAAATTCTACTTCTAAAAAAATAACAGATTGTAACTATTACCAATTACATATACATCTAAAAATCACTGATCGTAACTATTACCAATTACTTATGTATTTAAAAATCACAGACCGTAACTATTACAAATTATACATCTAAAATTCACAGATCGTAACTGCAGCGTCAATGAAAGGCGAGGGTTAGCAACACACTGATTTATTGAACTAAGATATTAATCTACCCACCACCATACAAATATCATACCCGCAGTCATGATAACAACGGTACATTTCTCCCCTTTAAGCTTAGCATAATCTAACATATAAACATTAATATATGACAAGCATGAAATCATGTTATTTAGTGACTGCTGGTCGAGCCCGATTATAAGCCCGCACAGCACGAGCAGATGCATCTGACGGTGGTGGTGGTGTCTCCGGCCCGGATGCCGCTTCAGAACCAGTGGTCTGTGACTTCGCACCAACGCTGTCAGACGCGTCTTCGTATGTGTCCTCCGCCTCCTCACGGACCGAAGGAACTTCTCGTTCTGAGGATAAGTCTTTACTCTCAGAAACTATACTAGTCCGAGATAACGAGTGGCGATTCTTGTTATGTACAGGCATGATTTGGTCAACATGTCTACGCCACCCAACTCCACGACCAACGTCTACTTTGTACGAGACCGGTCCAGTCTGGTCGACTATTGTTCCCGACAACCACTTGTCCCCCCTCGCGGTGTAGTCGCGGGCTAGCACCGCGTCGCCCAGCGCCAGCGAGCGCGTCGTGCCGCCCGCAGCGGCCACTTGCCGCTCCTGCGTGGCGCGCACTACCGCCGACACGTCGGGCCGAAGTGCGTCAAGGCGCCCGCGGAGCCTACGCCCTTGCAACGCCACCGCAGGGGAGACACCAGTGGTTGCATGTTGGCAGTTACGATACTGGAATAAGAACTTACAAAGTGCCGTGGCGACATCCTCGCCCTCATACAAAGCACGTTTGATCGCTTTCTTAACGGTTTTTACCGCATTTTCTGCTGCACCGTTTCCTTGCGGTCGGTAAGGAGCTGTGGTCACGTGTTTAATACAATTTTTCTTGCAATATGTTTTAAATTCCTGTGAGGAAAATGGTGGGCCGTTGTCAGTGACGAGTAATGACGGTAAACCGAACCGAGCAAATATTGTTCTCATTGCTGTGATAGTCGCCTGCGCGTCCGTCCTACTCATTGCAATAGCTTCTATCCATTTAGAGTTTGCGTCCACCATAATTAAATACCGTTTTCCCCCGCAATCCCCGAAGTCTGCATGTACTCGCTGCCACGGATGCAGCGGGAACTCCCAGGGGTGTAGCGGCGCGTGCGGCGGCGCGTCGCGCACGGCGCGGCACGCTGTGCACGCGCGACATAACTCCTCTATGTCCCTATCTAAACTGGGCCAATATACATAATTTCTTGACAAATTTTTCATTTTATTCATTCCTAAGTGCCCATCATGAATTTCATCTAAAATGAATTTTTGTAGCGCGTTTGGTATAACGATCCTGTATTTATAGATAAGACAACCCAATTCTGTAGCTAAATCCTGTTTCCTTGCAAAATATGGTTTCTCTGTGTCCGACACTGTCAACGGCCAACCAAAAGTGACATAACCTTTAACCTTACATAATAATGTATCTTTCTCCGTCTCCTTAGCAATATCCTTAAAGCTAATTGGAATTGTTTCCTCTATTAAATTTATGTAAGTGACTGCGTCCACTAAGCGACCCTCCTGAGGTAGCGGTAGCCTCGATAAAGCATCGGCCGGCCCATTGTCAGCCGAGCGGACAAATTCTACAGTGAAGTCGTATGCGGCCAGGCGTGCCGCCCACCGCTGTAGCCGGCTGGCAGCGGTCTGTGGAATTCCACCCTTAGCACCGAAAATGTGCGTCAACGGCTGGTGGTCCGTGCGTAATATAAAACTCCTACCGAACAAGTATTGATGGTGCTTTGTTATACCAAACAATATCGCGAGCGCCTCTTTATCAAGTTGACTATAATTCCGCTCGGCCGCGTTTAGTGTGCGGGACACACAGCTAACCGGGCGCTCACTGCCATCGGCATAGCGGTGGGCTAACACTGCGCCTAGCCCATACGCACTACTGTCTACCGCGAGCACGAGCGGCCGCCCCTCCTCGTAATGTGCTAACACTTGGTCACCCAGGAGAACACGCTTAGCTTCTTTAAACGCCTGCTCACAACTAGCATGCCATTTCCAGCGCACATCTTTTTTAAGTAAATTATGTAAAGGATATAGCAATGTGCTCAAATTACTAATGAATTTGCCGTAATGATTTAACATTCCTAAAAAACTTTTCAGTTGAGTTATGTTCTCTGGTGTGGGTGCGCTGGCAATAGCATCCAATTTGGCAGTATCTGGCCGTAAACCCATTTTGTCAATAACAAAACCTAAGTATCTTACGCTGTCTTGTAAAAAACTACACTTACTTAACTTAACTGTTAAGCCCATCTCGCGCAACCTATCGAGTACAGCTCGTAAATTACTAATGTGTTCTTTGTCATTAGCCCCCGTTGTGCAAATATCATCCAGAAAAACAACACAACCCGGAATACCACGTAGTGTTTCCTCCATTAGTTTCTGGAACTTCTCGGGTATGCACGCTAGTCCGTACGGTGTACGACGGTAAGCATATGTCCCGAGGTGAGTTGTAATTGCTGTGTAGGGTTGTGACTCCTCTGTTAATAAACACTGTTCGTAAGCGTGAGTGAGATCTATTTTCGTAAATTTTTCTCCTCCGCTTAAGTTCGCAAACAACTCATCAATGCGGGGCAAGGGATAATAATCACGCTTGAGTTTTGGATTAATAGTGATTTTATAATCCCCACAAATGCGTATGTCTCCATTTTTTTTAACAACCGGCACAATTGGCGTTCCGTAGTCGGAATAGTCGACGCGGTATATGGAGCCGTCGGACTCCAGTCGCGCCAGCTCACGCTCGATGCGGGCGCGCAACGCCAGCGGCACGGGCCGCGCACGCACGTACACAGGTTCATCGTTAGTCAGCTGTAGTCGAATGGTTCGCTTACAAGTACCTAATTTTTCCGTAAACACCTCCGGAAATTCCGCACATAAGCGGTTCACGAATCCATCGTCGGTTATTTTATACAAATTTATTTGTGTTACTTTCAAGGCACGCAACCAATCTCGTCCCAGTAATGGGCACGCTCCGTTTTTAATTATATACAACGGCAAGGATTTTACTTCTACATCTCGTAACCTAACTCGGACTTCTATATAACCAAGCGATTCGATGCATGAACCAGCATAGCTACGTAACATCAAATTATCAGTCTTAATTATTTTATGTGAAAATTTGTGGGTATACATGTCTTCATTGATTGCTGAAATACGACTACCAGTGTCGATTTCGCACTTGGTCTCAAAGTTATCTATGATTACGTTTATAAAGTACGGTTTATTATCCTTACCTCCAGCAAACATATTAAACATGTCGTCTGAATCGTCCGCACCACTCATATAATTTTGCCGACTGTCTACCCGATTGCCACTACCTTTCACTGATTTGCACATCACTCGTAAATGGCCTCTTTGTTTACACTCGTCACAATTATAATTTACGTAACGGCATCTGTCCGCGCGATGCGCCTTACCGCAACGCCAGCATGCTGGCGCAGCCGCCGCGCCGCTCAGCGGTGTGTCCGCCGCGCCCGCCGCGCCGGCCGGGCCAGCTGCACCGCCTGCGCCAGCCGAAGTGCGCGAGCCGCGGGCGCGTCCTCGGCCCCCGCGTGTGTAATGCAGGTCTTCACCTGCCTCGCCGCCAGCACCTGAGGTCGTCGTCGGCACCGTGCTGCCGCTCACCTCCGCGTGCTTCTCTGCAGCCTCCAGTGCTAGTGCTAACTCCACCGCCTCCTTATATTCTATTTTCCTTTCGGCAAATATTCTCGAACGCATGGCGTCATTTGTCAAACCCGAAACAAATTGATCTCTAAGGTTTTCTTCAAGCGTAGAACACTTTTTACATTTGCCAAAATTACAAGTTGCTGCCAGATGTTTTAGCGCCTGTAAATATTCCATCAAGGGTTCGCCGGTCCGTTGTCTACGCAGCCGGAACACGTGGCGTTCGGCGATCTCAGATCGCTGCGGTTCCAAATGATCGGTAACTAGCTTCACCAATGTCTCGTAGGATTTGTCCTCGGGAAAGTCAGGGGAACACAGGTCACACATCAATGAATATGTGGCTTCGCCTACGATTGTTATTAACATCGGCACCTTTAGGTTATCTTTTATGTCGTTAAGTAAAATATATTGATTAACCCGGCGTATATAAGCAGGCCATTGTTTTGAACTGATATTGAACGGTTCTAACTTTCCGATTGGCATCTTAATAAAAGTTGATAATATCGATGACTTCACTTCACTCTTAATGCAGACGCAAAAACTACTAATTAGTTCCGTCTTAGATTTAATTATGTCTAAGAATCCCGTACTCGTCGCCAATGCAGCGTCAATGAAAGGCGAGGGTTAGCAACACACTGATTTATTGAACTAAGATATTAATCTACCCACCACCATACAAATATCATACCCGCAGTCATGATAACAACGGTACAGTAACTATTACAAATTATACATCTAAAAATCACAGATCGTAACTATTACCAAATTGTGCATATAAAATCACAGATTTAAATTATAGCTTTATGATTTACATATGAAAATTATCAAATAATTTACAATAAATTAAAAAGTAAATGGTACTAATTTCTCCAGACAGTGTCCGATGCTAATTTTACCACAAGAAAGATCACTTAATGCTGAATTAATTATTTTCTCTCTCTCCAAAACATCATTGTTACGTGGCCTTGATGATGAAACTTGTCCAGTAAAACGCGTGTTTTGTAACTTGGCATCTTTATTTATAATTGTGAGGAATTGGAGCATATTGAGAGTCTTCTTTTTTGCCACATAGCGGTTTAGGGTTGCATGCCAGCTTTCTAGTGCATTTGTAGTTCGGTGTCTTCTATTATTTGCGGACCACAATGTTGGGGGATATTTACCACCATTCATATATGTTTGGACAACATAGTCATTAAATTTAACAATATTGTTTAAGGTGGGACAGTCTTCCATAATATATAGGAAGGCATCATCAATCATTTCCTGAGGTATTAAAGGTAACGTAAGTATTAAACCCACATGTTTTTTCAAATAGTTTTTTTTTGTTAGATCAAGCTTTTTGGCTTTTTTGTGTATTGATTGACAAAAGTGAAAATAACAAGCTCTTGTCTTCGTTTCTGGCGAAACAATTTTTAAAGCGTTTATGGCTGCCGGCTCAAAATCTGTCAGAAACTCTAAAGGTTTCCAGGTTGGTATTTGCGATTTGATAAGTTGGAAGAGTGTTACATATGTTGATTTCTTTTTGTTTAAAAGAAGACAGTAAACAAGTGGTGTGATACCTGTTGTAGTGTCTGTGCTGCCCATGTCACCATGAATGACATATAGCTGCATAAATGGTCGTATGCAACATTTAAATGTTCCGTCTCCAAAAAACATTGCAAGTTTACTCATTCGATCTCTAGCTTCATGTGTAGCGAACGCAATTATTCTATTATTGCTATCTTCGTAATCAAACAGTAAAAAATCTTTGAAGGTGTTCGGTATTTCTACTTCACTTTTGTTCTTAAATACTAATTTAGAAACATTTTGACTTCTGTTTCGGGCATCGAAAAATGCTGTTTTCACACTTGAGAACTTGGGGATTTCTTCTACTAAATCTAACCCTTGTTCTTTTATTAATAAAACTTCATCTTCGTAGATCTGTTGAATAGGGCGACCATCGGCAGATTTGACTTGTTCTTTTATTTTCTTCATAGAGTTTTTAATTAAAAGTTTGTTATAATTAGCATGGCAATTACTATTGTGTCCACTTCTATTAATAATTTCACTGTCCATTGTTTTTATAATGCCAAAGCAAGAAGGCGCTTTCGCACATCGCCATATTATGGAATTGTCCTTATTCACTCTTTTTTTATGGAATTCTCTACCACCACACACTAACACTGGCTTGTTTCTTTTTGACAGGGTAAAATAAACTTCGGAATCAATGTTTTTACTGGTACTTGGACCTGGATTTTGCATTTTAACTGCTTTAATATCACTTTCACAGCAACTATGCTCCTGTCGATCACTTACGACTAACTAACAGATAAGAGAAACAAAGGGTATAACAGATTAGCAATATTCTTTAGAAATATTGCTTTCTCTTTCACTCCCTCTCCGGCTGAATGAAATAGACATAGTGTCTGTGCCTGTGTGTGTGTATGCGCGTCTGTGCCAAGGAAGTGACGTCGTAAATAAGTACCTATTCATCAAATTATAAGTATACAAAGTTTAAATAGTTTAAGATTATTTTTCTGTCTGTACAAAAAAACAATTATAAACTGCAGTGGGTAGAAACCGGAATATATTTTAGGTAGAATACGGAAAAAACAACTATTATTATGATTGTGGGTAGAACACGGACTAAGATTTGGGTAGAAAACGGAATAAAATATTCGTGGGATGAAAACTTGGGATGAAAACGGAAACACCCAAAATAAAGTCAACATTAAATTATATTAAAGTAATTTTTGTGATATAAAAGTCATGAAAGTTATAAATTAATTAATTATTATTGTTTATTATTGTTGGAGTGATAAATCAAAAGTCCTCCGCCTGAAAGTACTTATACAATTTCCTTTTAAAGGAGCTAAGAGTGTCGTGACTAATATCGATATCAGCTTTGCGGCATATAGCGTTGTACAATTTGGTAGCCCTTGTAAGAGGAGAGTTGTCGCCGGGGTTCGTTTTGCGCGAAGATTGTCCGAACAATTTGTAGGTATGGGACCGTGGTAATCTACTAGGGACATTAATAGATATTCTCGACAGAAGGTCAGTATTTAGTTTGGATGTCACCAATTTATGAAGAAAACACAGATCCAGTACTTTTCTACGATTCGCGAGGCTTTGAAACTTATAGTGCCGAATTTGGTCTTTGTAAGATCTTAATTGATTCGTGGTTTTATCTGTCGTAGGTTCCCTTATAAATAGAAATATTGAAATTCACGGTAGCCATTAATTACTTCCCGTTTGCTTCTCTCAATGTTTTACAACGACAATACTGTAACAATCACGACAATAAAGATATCAACAAAAGTGTTGTTTATCAATATCTTTAGCGCCTAAAAAAAAAGCAAAACTCTTATTTAACATTGCAGTTATGCTTGTGTAGGCGATAAACCTATCGTATTGTATCGGTGGCCTATAGCTAATTAATTTATAATATATGCTAATAATTTTGTTTTTAAAAAGAAGTCCCTATCGTATTTAGTGAAAAAAATTCAGAAAAATGCAATAAACACCTTCAAAGATAATATTTCAATTCTAAAGGAAGTGTCTAATGCAATTCAACAAAAAAGAGTAGGAAGACAATACATATGTGACAACAGTTTATTTTTTATATACATAATGCAATGGGGTACCACCATCTTATTACTCCTTACAACTCTCTTACTTAAATCATCAAAACATTCCCATATATTTCCACGCCTACAATGTGCTTTATAGTGACCCATTATACCAATAGCAGGCGGAACAAATTCAATGATCGAAAGCAATTCATATTCGTTATTATGTAAAACCAACATTGGAGGCGCTTCATGTACAAAAATCAGTTCATCCAGTACTTCAAAACTTATTAAATTCCTCAACTTCAATTCAAACGACATGATACCATCACATGAAAGCCGACGGCATTGAGTCATTTCCATATTGTCGATGAGTGAACTTGCAGCTTCTTTAATATCAGCTACACTTTTATCGTGCAAACGTAAGACAGACACTTTCCTGGTTACTTTATTTATAGGACAGTCCAAGTTAATACATGACATTTTTTCATCCGCACTGTAAAGACAGCAGTCAATCAGAATTTTATCAAAAATATATAGAACATTGCATTCACAATCTACTTCAGTCACATCATCTCTTTGAACGTTTTTGAAATATGTTTTAGCAATAGATGATCTTATTTTATATGCTTCTTCACTGCTGTTTTTGTCACTCATTGTTCTTATTTTTTTTTTTTTTTACTTTTGATGGGTTTGCTCTTGACTCTAGTCTAGGTCAATGACAGAGACAGAGTCGACGATGGAGTGAGCTTACCCAGAAGAAGCCTGTTCACTCTAACTTTGAAGAGATTCGGGTTAAATGCGTTCGGAAACACAGACGCAGGTAGTGAGTTCCATTCATTCGCTGTGCGCATTATAAAGGATGTTTGGAAGCACTTGGTGCGAATTGGTGGAATGGCAACAAGGTAAGGATGGTAACTTGCAGTGCGTCTAGATGTCCGATGGTAGAAGCGGGCTGGTGGGATAAGATCGTGGAGTTCTTGAGCACACTCACCGAAGTACAGTCTGTAGAAGACCGACAAGCAGGCAACCTTGCGGCGATGAGCCAAGCTGTGAAGCTTGGCATTTACCAGTTTAACGTCGCCGATGAGCCTCTTGGCTCTGCGTCCCACCGAGTCAAGCGCGGCAAGCTGATACTTAGCTGAGCCATCCCAAAGGTGGCTGCAATACTCCATGCAGGATCGGACTTGCGCTTTGTATAGGGTAAAAAGCTGTCCAGGCGTAAAGTATCGCTTCACTCTATTAAGGATGCCCAGTTTTTAGCCCGAAATTTGGGCTTTGTACTCAATGGAGGTGCCGAAGTTGAGACTG
Organism: Orthosia gracilis; assembly: GCA_947562075.1. NCBI lineage: Eukaryota > Metazoa > Arthropoda > Insecta > Lepidoptera > Noctuidae > Orthosia > Orthosia gracilis. The sequence goes on along the minus strand of OX387264.1, from coordinate 13,811,810 downwards.
GATGTCAACTCCATTCCTAGGAGCTCGAGCCGATCAGTCACAGGAACAGTCAGAGGTCTTATTAGCTGACATAGCATATGGTCACTTCCCTGTATTGTTGAAGTTATGCTAGATCCATCAGTATATGCTGTAGCTAATGCTTGACAGACGGAGTCCAGTGCACAAGTATTTGTTGTAGTTACAATCTCTTTGCCAGTTTTGAATCTGGCTCCATTCGAAAGCAGAAACACTTTCTTTCTTGGTTCATTGGTCTGTTTTTTACGTTTACGGCTCAATATACCCAGACCTCTCCAATTCTCTACCAAACTTGGATGATCTGAGAAAATAGAATCATCAGTAAACTCCAACATCTTTTTAACTTTTTCTTTTTGTTCGGTTACCTTATCTGATTTTTTTGTTTCATTTTTTTTTTGTAATATTTAAGTTACTGTTCGCGATCTTCAACTCACCAGTCAAAAATGCTAAGTGTTTGTTAATAAATTCGTCTATACGTAACCTTTGAGATTTTGTTCCGATTTGAAAAAGTAGTTTTTTTAGGGTTCTGAAATAAGATTCCACATTTGAAGATGTAGGTCTATCTATTTTAGATTTGTATAGATTTTTCATCACATTGGACCATAAAGGAAACTGGTTCATCAAACGTGATAAGACATTAATAAATGCTGGGAAGTAGTATACGTTTTCATGATTCCCAAATTCATTGTCATCACTAAGAGTAATAATAATTTTTTCAGCCTCAATTTTTTCATAAAACCATGATGGATGTTTTTCACCAAGTAAAATTATGTTTCCGCTTTTAGTAATGTTGCATTTCAAAGAATCTTGAAATACTGAATTACTTAGATCTTCAACATTTGTATTCAATTTATCATTCTCATTAATTTCGATCTCCGTGTCGTTAACACCGAAGGCACTCAACTTTTTAAGTCTGCTTTTGGCGCTTTCACATCTTGTCATGATGCCATCGTTATTCACACCATCTCGTTGATTTAAACATACAATAATCAAATCTGAAATAATGTCTTTTGCTTTTAAATAATCGATAGAGTTTTTAAGTTCAATGAGGCGCTTAACATGATAAACGAAATAATTTTTTTATGAAATGACTTGTGTCAATTCGAATGTAACACATATCATTAGCTTCTTGACCTTCCTCTAATAGTCTGTAGGAATCTTCAACATATTTAGCAGTAGAATCCCATTTAGTGAAAGCATTTACTGCTGCTCCAATTAATGCAGAGGAATCGTCTAAGTTAATTTCATCAGGAACGGGATTACATTTGCTCCACGCCTGTAGCCATTGATGTATTGTATCCATTGTCTGGCTTTCGGATATCATCTGAGAGACTGGGACCGAGCTATCGTTTTCCTGGGTTTTCATCATTAACACATATAAAAATAAATGTTTAGTTACTAACATCTTGTAATTTGGACCTAATTCCTTGACGATGCTACCAGTAGCATCAACACTGAGATTTTAAGACTTAAAACTAATCTGTCAGATTTTTTTTAAGTCTTAAATACAAGTTGTCAAACTCGCAAACATTACCGGAGATTACTCTGGTGCTTCTGGTCCAATATGGATAATTCTTTCACTAATATAAAGGTACACTATTCCTGGTGGTGCTGGTATATTTTGTGAAAATTAGCCGAACTGTAATGAACTGCGTCAACCAACTCAGAAAATATTATGGCACTTTTGAGCTCAGCTAATTTTCAGAAAATTCTTCTAAGTAAACTAATTTAATTAATATTGTATTGCCAAGGTAATTCTGCATTTGTTATAAAATGCCGTGCGATATGCAAACGAATTTCTTTGATTTGGTTGGTAGATCTCCTGGGTACGTGTGGCAAAAAAGAGAAGGATTGTAATGGCTCATCGGTCCTAAATGTACCTGGAATTATCTCGCCATTTTCTTCCCTATCAAAAATCCCAATGGGACAGTAGTATTCTCTAGTATAGTTTCTTTGACGCATGAAGTTATGCAAATGCGTAATAGCCATTACAACTGAAACCGCATTATTAGTGTCCATTGCAATCGGTTTACGTAATACTCTGAAAACGGATGCGATAATACCAAATACATTCTCGACGACTCGTCTAGCTCTTGAATGTCGTTAGTTGTAAATTCGTTCGAGAGAACCTCGTATATAATTATTACCAGCAAATGGTTTCATATTATATTCATTAAGAGCAAAAGCGTTGTCTCCTACAATACAATAAGGTACTTTTACATTATAAGGAATTTGCAATATCTTTGGTGGGGGAATATTCAAAGTTTTATTTTCAAGTTCTCTATATAAATTGGTATGTTTAAATACACCTCCATCAGAAATTCTACCCTTACATCCAACATCAACATATATAAAATTATAGTCAGCATCTACTACCGCAAATAATACAATACTAAAGAAATCTTTATAGTTTCGATATTCAGCTCCACTATGAGGCGGTGCTATGATTTGAATATGCTTGCCATCCATTGCCCCAACACAATGAGGGTAGTTCCACTTTTTTTCGAAGTTTCGTGATATATCTAGCCATTCACTTTCTGTTCGAGGAACCTGAAGCAGAATAACAAACCATTACAAATTACAATGCATCAATTCCTTATTAATTTTTTTTTACAGGACAACCGAACCAAAGACGTTTTGGTTTTTTTTTTTTATTTGTTATAGGCTTGCGCTTGACCACTATCTCACCTGATGGTAAGCGATGATGTGGTCGATGGTGGAGCACGCTTGCCTAGAAGTAACCTATTCACTCTTGACTTAAAGACCCCTAGATTGTAGCTATCGGGAAACACAGACGCTGGCAGGGAATTCCACTCCTTAGCTGTACGTATAATAAAAGTATTCTCAAAACGTTTAGTGCGTATGGGTGGGATGTCCACCATGTATCGATGGCGCATCGCCGTACGTCTGGTAGTTCGATGGTGAAACGGGCTGGGCGGAATTAGATCATGCAATTCCATCGCACACTCCCCAAAATGTAACCGATAAAAAACCGACAAGCTGGCAACTCGGCGACGGTGTTCAAGGCTCTGGAGCTTTGACTTAACCAGTGCCTCATCGCCGATGAGACTCTTGGCCCGCTTTTCGATCGACTCTAGTGCATCAAGCTGGTATTTGGCAGATCCGTCCCAGAGATGAGAACAGTACTCCATGCATGATCGAACTTGCGCTTGATACAAGCTGAGCAGCTGTTCTGGCGTAAAGTACCTTCTCACCTTTGCAAGGATTCCCAGCTTTTTGGCAGCCAGCTGAGCCTTTGCCTCAATGTATGGGCCAAAATTGAGAGTCGATGTCAACGTAACGCCAAGAAGCTCAAGATGGTCAGTTATTGGCACGGTCACATCTCGGAAAGTTGGAGCCGGGTGAAATTGGCTCTTTTTAGCGGAAAAAAGACACGCCTGGGTTTTAGCAGCATTAAACCTGACCAGATTGGCATCGCCCCATTCGGAGACTGCCTGCAAGGACAGGTTCAAGCGCTCCACCATGGCCTCCCGGAGAGACTGAATTTGAGGCCCGGTAGCACGAGCGTTGGACAAGTATCTCTCAGCAACAGTGCTGTCGTCAGCATACCCAAAGGTACCGGGTTTTAGCAGATCGTTAATGTGCAGCAAGAATAAAGTTGCTGAGAGAACCGACCCCTGAGGGACCCCGGCATTGATATCCAATTGGTCCGACGAGCAGCCATCGATAACCACTCGAATGGACCGATCTCTCAGGAAGTCTGCAATCCAATCACACAGACCACCGGGCAAACCGAATGAAGGAAGCTTACCAATAAGGCTTTCATGCCAGACCCTATCAAAAGCCTTCGAGATGTCGAGGGAGACGGCAAGCGCCTCCCCGTGCCTCTCGATGGCCTCACTCCAGATGTGAATGGCATACGCTAGAAGATCCCCAGTAGACCGATTTCGGCGGAAGCCGTACTGGCGGTCACTAAGGATATCGTTTGCTTCTAGGTATGCCAGGAGCTTAATATTGAGTACACGTTCCATACTCTTACAGAGTATGGAGGTTACAGATATGGGTCTGTAGTTGGCCGGGTCAGCTCGACTGCCCTTCTTGGGCACGGGCTGTACATTAGCTTGCTTCCAAGCATTCGGCACTTTTCCAGCTTCATACGAAAGGCGGAATAGGCGTGTCAAGATCGGAGACAGTTCAGGCGCACAGGTTCTTAGAACTATAGCTGGTATTCCGTCAGGGCCGCTAGCCTTGTTCACGTCGAGGTTGCGCAGCACCCTACGAACGTCCTTTTGATGGATGCGAATGTCCGACATACTCGTCTCGCATCCATCAGGAGAAGGAAGGGGCCGCGCGTCACCAGGATTCAGACGTGAAGATTCCGCAAAAAGAGAGGCAAATAAATTTGCCTTCTCCTCAGCGGAGTGAGCCAGCGACCCGTCGGGTTTCAGCAGTGGTGGTAGTGAGGGGCGGCAGAAGTTCGACTCGACCGACTTAGCCAGGGACCAAAACGCTTTACTACCTGCTGGGTAAGAGGCAAGTTTGGTCCCTATTCGGCTGATATGGTCGAACCGAGCTCTTCGCAACACCATCTTGCAGGACTTGGCAGCCCTGTTGAAGGCCTTCTTCTTCTGACCCACGTCACTTGCCTTGCGCGATCGAGCGTCGACCCAAGCCAGGTACGCCCCATGTTTATTAGCGTCGGCGCGCTTACATTCGGCGCCAAACCATGGCCGGTCTTCGCTAGACATTGATACGTCAGAGAACGGAATGTAATACTCCATTCCCCGACGCAACACATCCGTCACGGCATCCGCACACGACGATGGATCAGTCGAAGAAAAGCAAGTAGGCTGCCAAGGATAGCATGCGAAGAAAGATCGCATACCATCCCAATCTGCTGACTTGTACCGCCAAACCCGCCGGGTGCCTCTTGGGCTGGGATCGGGCGGGGAATAGACGAATATAGACTTCACCAGACAGTGGTCGGAACTACCCAAAGGTGAAGCTATCGACACGGAGTATCTGTCTGGATCTGTTGTCAGCAGAAGGTCCAAGCAATTCGCAGTGTGCGAATCAACATCCGGTACCCTTGTTGCCCCCTGGACCAGCTGGGTGAGGTTTAGCGCTAGCGAAAGCTTACGCATCTCCCGTCCAGCATGATCGGTGCACTGGTATGGGAAGAGCCACTCCTGGTGGTGGGCATTAAAGTCCCCCAGTAACACCAATTGGGCTGAAGGATACCGCTGCTGTGCCGCATCAGCCGCTTCACTGAGGTACTCTGTGAGCCTGGTTGTCTCCTGATCTCCGCTGTGCGAACGGTAGACACAGGCATAGATAATTTTATCCAGACCTGTGTCCACCAGAGCCCAGAGGGTTGTGAATCTGGAGTCCTCAAGGTTACGGAGACGCCGATAGCAAACGTCGTCACGGGCGTACATACATACGCCCGCCCGTGGTCTAAAATTGTGCTCCAGGGTGAACCCTGGGTAAGACAAGTACGACACGTCTGACGGATTCGCTATCTGCGTCTCCGTAAGGAAAAAGAGCGCTGGTTGGATGTTGAAAATGCTGATAGTCAAGGCATTAATGACAATGAAGCAAGCAGTGAAATGCGCCCTCCAAAACAAAAAAGTGCTAAGAAAAAGAAAATAGAATATGACAATCCAATGGTAAAGAGTGCATATGAACTTTTGAAGAAAACAGCGGACAATGATGACCCGTACACAAGTTATGGATTGCATATTGCCAACGAACTAAAAAAATACGATAAAAGTACCTTGGCCTGTGTCAAACATGCCATTAATAATATAATATTCCAGGCAGATATGGGAAATTATTCACCAAATGTCTATTGTCCACGTGATTATTACAATCAGCCACAACAATATGGGTATACTACAAGTACATCAACTGTTTCATCGCCACCTGCGCCACCGTCACCAACTTTGGAATCGACTAATCGACCATCACCAGCAGAAACAGCAAATGCTGATAACCAATTCACTGAATCGGAATCGCTGTTAACCTCTCAGAATTTTTTGACGTGACAACGTCTTATAATTCGATGGAGCCGGCTGCACGCACGAAAAAACATGACTCATGCGGCGTTTCCTCGCTCTGAGGCGTTCCATTTAAGGCTTGAAGTGCAAGCGAGAGCGCGGAACGAGCGACAAAGAGGCACAATGGGCCTCCGCGTTCGGCAGCGTTCGACTTCTGTCTCTCCTACTTGAGTGAGCGATGCGTCCGCGTGGACAGCTGCTATACAATAATACATTTACATGTTTTCGTCAAGTATGAAGTGCAGTGAAAAGTGAATGTGGTGTCAATTGTTTATAGCAACGATAATTGCGGCGATTAAATATATGTTCAGTGATACTTGTAAAAACTATGTAAATTGTAAAAAAAAAAATGACATTATTGTATTTATGCGTACAAATAAATGTAACTTGATCAATTCAATTGTGATTTCCATTTACCTCCTTCTCTATATCCATACAAAATATCTATCAAACAATAAAATTAAAATTTTCTTTTAAAAAATGCAACCATTCCATCAGTATTTTCTTATGACGTTGTCACGTTCAACTATCGTCAGTAAACCGACTTTACAGACAACCGATTTTTAACATTTAAAAACTACATAATTATTCTATGTTTATACTCAAGCTTAGTCCGAGATATCTTCTATATTCACTGTGTAGTTTCACAATCCTGCATTGTGTGTGCCGCGAATATTTAGAGGAAGCTAAAAGCTTCGTATCCAAAACGGAAATAAGGTAGTCTGCTGTCAACACTGTACCTGTAAGTCATTCATTATTTTCGCGCCGTGTGTGTTTGACAAAATAAAATTTTAATTCTGCTTTTTGAAGTTATTTAACGATAAAATGCTGAAAAGAAAGTGTGAGTGTAAAGAAGAAAGGTACCAAAGGAAGATTAAGAAGTTGAAAAAGAAATTAAAGGAAAATAAGAACCGGTTGAGTGAAAATCGTTCACCATCACCAGAGGTTTCGTCGCCATCGCCAGCAGCGTTATCGTTGTGCGAGACAGAAAATGATGCCGGCGACAATGAAATACCCGTCATCGAGCTTACAGGCAAGTTTTTTCTGCAAGAAATAACCTGTCCAGTGATCGTCCCTGTTTTTCCATGATACGTGGTACGTGTCATACAGGCACTCCGCTGGAGTGAGATCACCACTGGGATACCCCGCCGTGTACAACGTTGTTACAACAGAACGCTGTTCTGGCATAACTCACTGCCGCTGGCTGTGTGTGACACCTGCGCTCGCAATGCTTGCCAATATATTTATTTCAATTTAATGTTGGTAAAGAAAAGTTTTCTTTACTAAATCGCCACGAGGTGGCATGAATACTTGTAACAACTTAGTACATACAGCTGGTAGCTGTTGGCGTTATGTATACATGTAGTACATATTATAAGGTACCGCTGGTAGCTGTGTAATTAAATGCAAAATGGTTTGGTCTTTTCTAGATGCTGAATGTGTAGACAACACCAAAGATTCAGAACCTTTGACAGAAGTGTTGGACGATTCCATAAAAAGGGCCCTAGGCCAGACTTTGTCCACTGAAAGAGAATATGGACCAGAAATTCATGTGGAACTGGTAAAAAGGGCTGAAGGTATTCTTACTACAGGCCTTAAACAAGACATCAGAGACGAACATCTGAAGAAATATTTAATTCCCTTCAACATTAAGCTTCTAGATGCACCAAGGCTTAACAAGGAGCTGGAAGGACTCTTAAATGATGCTATGAAGGCTCGAGACAAGCGACTTCAAGAACGCCAACAACAAATTGGTGTTGCAACAGCAGCCTTGTTGTCTGCTACAGATAAACTGGTTAAAGGTGATGTTGACAAAATACATCTGATTTCAACAATCAGTGATGTCACTCGCTTATTGACAGACCTCCATCATCAAGATACAGTCACCAGAAAGAAGCTAGTGATTCCAAATCTTGACAAAAATATAGGAAAGACAGTGGAAAACCAAGAACGTGACGAGTTCCTTTTTGGAGAAAAATTTAATGAAAATGTCAAATCAGCCACAGCTATTAAAAAATCAGCTGGCACTATTTTGAAGCAAAATAACTCCAATCGAAAAAATACATCATATCGACCAACTCAGTCTCAAAATTATCCCAAGAAACAGGGAAACTTCAGGGGCCCTCCTCGTGCAAGTATGACTCAGTTCAAACAAGGAGGGGGAGGGCAGATATCACCAACAGACACAGCACTACAAACCGAGACCCCCACAACGTCCTCCGGCCAAGGCACCTGTTCGACAATCTTAGAGGTAAATACTTTTGCTGGTAGACTTGAGTCTTTTTATCCATGTTGGTTAAAAATAACACAAGACAAAGTTGTCTTATCTTGGCTCAAAGGTTACAAAATCCCCTTTTTAGAGGCTCCTCATCAAGATTGTGTTCCAAAAAATTCAAATTTTCCTGTAACAGAGAATTTTATAATATTGAAAGAAATAAATAGACTTTTACAACTTGGGGTACTTACAAAATGTGTAGCAGTAAAGGGACAATATTTTTCAAATATTATTACTGTACCCAAATCAAACGGGGAAGTTAGATTTATTTTAAATTTAAAAAGTTTGAATAGATTTATTACACCTGAACATTTCAAAATTGAAGATATGAGAACACTTTGTAAATTGATTTCAAAAAATAATTTTAAGTGTACCATTGACCTTAAAGAATCATATTTCTTGGTCCCAATGGGTAAAGATAAAAAATATCTAAGGTTTTGGTTCCAGAATATAATGTATGAGTTCAACTGCTTGCCATTTGGTCTAAGTACTGCTCCATTCACATTCACTAAGTTACTGAAGCCAGTAATAAACTTTCTTCGAAGAAAGGGTTACAAATCCGTTGTGTATCTTGATGACATTATATGTATCGGTAATTCTTACCAGGAGTGTCAAGAAAACTGTCAGATGACCATTAGTTTACTGGAATGCCTAGGCTTTATTATAAATAATGAAAAGAGTGTTACTGTCCCAACCAACATTGCAGAGTTTTTAGGTTTCGTAGTAAACACAAAAGAAATGTCATTGTCAGTAACCTCTAAGAAAAGGGAAGCAATTTCTTTATTGATAATAATCGAATTAGCTTACCTTAATGTAATTTTTGAGTGCCTGTATAATAGCTTCACACACTACCGGAACAAAACGGCTTATACTTTGTTTAGATACTTTGAACATGTATTGCAAGCTAGTATAGGAATCTCCTGTAGCTAAAAATCTTAAAGTTATCAGTAACTTATCCTCCGGTGATATGGCCTCACGCATATGTGTATCTTTTTTTTTAATTTGCGGTCCGATCAATGACAGTAAATATTCAAAATCAATCCTTGACATTCTTGTAAAGTTGTTAAATGACGAACCATTTAACAACTTCTCTCTTTCGAAAATCTCCTTCGAAAGTCAATTCACGAATTATATTAGCAGAGTTGTTTCTTCGATGACGATACATTTCTCTCATCCACCACCTTGGTGGTTTTCTCTTCTTCTTTATGGCACAGTGAATGATTATAAAGGCAGCAGCAGCTACACGTGAAGACATGACGGAGCCGAGCATATACTGAGCAGCATGAGCACAGCTTTTTCAATGTTGAGGCTCGTTCGACCAAAACATTCATTTTGTTCCTCTGAGCATGCTCGGGCGAATGAGCGGCTCATTCGCCCGAGCATGCTCAAGTGGATACAAGGCTTAAATGCTGTTCTCCCTCCTCTATTACGCTCCTGATCTGTGGCAGGTTGGAACCCCGTTACTGTCAAAGTATCGTCATATGAATAGCCATCTCTAGAACGTACAAAATTATGCAAAATACAACATGTCTTAACAATCTTCTTTGCTAAGTCTATATTTACATTCAATGGCCTGTGGAATATCCTCCACTTATTGGATAATATACCAAATGTGCACTCGATATATCGGCGTGCTCTAGATAAACGATAGTTGAAATTTTTTTGTTTGTAACTGAGATTGTGTCCTCCATAAGGTCTCATGAGGTTTTCATGTAGTCCGAAAGCTTCATCTCCTACAATTGTATATGGAATATTGTCACCATTTTCTATCAGTAGTTTGGCCTCAGGGATACTTAAAGAATTGCTCATGAGGTTAAGTGTAAAAAGAGCTTTCCTTAAAAATCCCTGAATCGCTGCTTTTTCCGTACGCTCCAACATCTATATATGTGAATTTATAATTAGCATCACATATTACAAGTAAAACAATTGAAAAGTAATGTTTATAGTTGTAGTACAGTGATCCGGAATTTACTGGCTGAATTATTCTGATGTGTTTTCCGTCAATGGCACCAATGCAATGTGGGAAATTGGAGTTTTTTTTAAATCCTCTTGCAATACTTTCCCAATCATTTTCTGTAGTAGGTATTATTATAAACTGTCCTTGATGTTTGCATATAGCGTCACACACTTCTCTAATTATTGTAAATATTGTTGTATAACCGAGTCTGTAGTTGTTATAGTTCAATAAATGTACAACCTGTTGCAAGATACCTGCAAAAAATAATTATTATTATAAACCTAACTACCTTTTCACCGCCAGCGTACACAGAACGCGATGTATCGCCTAGCGCCAAGCTATAAACGTATAACGAAATATATAGTAAACAGTAGTCATGAGGGTAGCGTCATATCGATGAATGAAAATTATACACGTTAAGTTATGTTTTATTTATAATTTTACGGATATAAATAAAAACTGATTAACTATTTCCATATTTGTTTTATTTCACAGTAGCAATATTAAGAAAAAACAATATAAATTATAAGTATCAAAGAAACAAATACGTAACTCAAATAGAGCCATAAGAAACGAGGTGCATCTCTAATTGTTTCATGACGTCATTCTTTGACTTCATTTCAAGTCCTTGGCGCTCAGAACACGTTAAATTCAATTCTGATTAGGGATGTGGTCTATGGTCGTTTTTCTATGTTTGTCTACTCCCGTGTTTTTTAAACTACTTCAGTCAACATTTTTAACCGTTAGGTATATATCTAAGCAGCAGAACTTTTAGTTGGATTTATTGTGTATTTCGCCGTGTTTTTCGAAATGGAAAGTAAGTATGGATTTAAGCACCGCGGCTTAAGCTTTATTTATATTTTTCTATTTTTTTTTTGTGCTTTTGACTGCATCTCATCTCTCACTACAGAATTGAAGCGAAAACGCAATGACGACTACATTCCTGAAACACAGGACGACGACGAAACTCAAATGGATACGCCAATACATCAAAACAATGATTATGAACAATACTCCCAGTCATATGATGAAGATATACCTCAAAAGGAATTTACCGATGCTGGTACATGTACTGAAGACGAAAATAAAGATCTAAACGTAAATGTAATAGATTTATATGGGTGTAAATATTTTGGTCAATTTATTGCAAACGAATTATTAAGATTCGAAGTTAAGGAAAGATATGCGAGAATGGAAAAAATTATTGAATTTTAAAAAAAATTATTTATTAAGTACTTACATTAAAGTTTGACAAGTTTATTTCAATCACATTTTTGCAATTATTTACTAATTATTGTTTTGTACTTTTTGTTTGACCTAAGTAATTGACAGACAATACCTACTTATTTATAATAGAAACTTGAGTATAATAAATAATACAAGTCAAATTTTCAAATACAATCAAATTATACAAATACAGTGTAGTTTAATTCAGTCTAATTTAAAATATCACAGTAATCAATATAGTTCTAATAGTACTACTACTACTACTTTTTAGACTACTTGTAATACTTACAAGTAGTCTAAAAAGTAGAATCTTCTTAATTAAATCACAGATCGATTTGAAAAAATAGTAAAAATCAATGTTAAAAACTCGTAAGTAGGTAACTAAAAATAATCCAAAACAGTTTAGGTAAGTACACGTAGTTTATTATTGACACTTAATTACCTATTTCAAGTGATAGTTGTGTTACGCCACGGTACAAGCTAGGAATCGCTGACGCTGGACACCAATTCTGCGCATCGCAACCGCGGTCGACACGAGGCGCCGACACGAGGAGCCGACTCAGCAGAACGTGCATTTCCGATCGCGCCACTTTTGTTTCGCAATAATTTACTTGACACCAAAAATTTTGTAATAAAACAATAAAGCATTCTTGGTACAACCATCGACCGATTATCACCTTGTTAGGCTATAATTCAATTGTAATTCTTTTATACAATAAATTGTTCTAAGTAAATTGCTTTTTTTTGCATCCTCCGGCTCCAGATCTCTTATTTGGCGCAGCCGGTAGGACACTCGCGGGCCGGTTCGCGAGAGTAGCTTACTAGAATCGCTATTATAGGCGCGATACGCGGGCAACCCGGGTGGCTATCAAGCACCATACGAGTATCCGGATCTACAGGACCTGCAGCCGGGAGGTGTATCCAGACATAGATACCGCAGAGAAACCAATTATGTGCATGTAAGTACTCTAGAATAGTTCTCGAGTTGCTTCCTTTTATTTTTACCGTGTAATTTTAATCCTCCAACATTTTCCATCCCAGGCAATCGCGGACCCCTAGGTTAGATAGATCCTCTAGGTCAGATTTTATAGATTCAATAAGACAAAGCTCTGGTTTTAGTGTTAGTGATAGGAATAATATCGGTGTACCGTTAACGGAAATGGCGAATTTGATGGGAACACGAATGTCCTGACTAGATTCATTAAACTCTGTGACCAATTAGTGCAAACCTTCATTTCGCAGGATCCAGGAAATCAGTTAATAAATTTAGCGCTTTTAAACGGAATCCTTAATAAAGTAACTGGACCCGCAGCACGTTTAATAAATACTAACGGTGTTCCAGAAACTTGGGAAGGCATTCGTAGCTCATTAGTGAATAATATCTCCGATCAGCGCGATGAGACTTCGCTTTACAATGACTTGGCTTTACTCACTCAAGGTAATTCCACACCCCAGGAGTTTTATGAGAATTGTCAGAGCTTATTTGCAACTATTATGACGTATGTTAGCTTGCACGAGACTGTTCAGAGCACTATAGAATCGAAACGGTCACTCTATAAAAAGTTAGCCCTTCAGTCTTACTTAAGGGGCCTCCAGGACCCCCTAGGGTCGCGCATAAGATGTATGCGACCAGACACGATTGAAAAGGCCTTAGAGTTCGTTCACGAAGAAATTAATACTCTGTACTCACAGCAGCGTAATAAGCAATTACCAACAAAGAAAACTCCATCTCAGGTTCCTAATCAGCCAATGAAGCCGTTCAATCCTGTCATGTCGCCTATGCAAAAGCCATTTAATTTTAGCATGCCCGGCCCTTCGCGACAAAATGTAATTATGCATCCTCAACGTCTTCAAATTATGTGGAGACCAAACTTTAATCCATCACCGCAATTCCAAGGCCCTTCGCGCACTCAACAAATGTTCGGTGCACGCCCTCTTAATTATAACGGGCAAAATAATGCGTTCAGACCTCAGCCTAGTTTTCAACCTAAAGTTCCAAATTCAAATGATGCACCTAAGCCTATGAGTGGAGTATCGCATTATGTAGCTAGACCAATGCCAATACGTGGTCATGATTGGACGAGGAGTGGTAATCCACCACCCTCTAACTATTTTAAGAGTAGAGAACTTAACCTTAATGAATGTTACGAATATCCATATTTCGAGCCGTTTTACGATAATAACTACGAAGAATATCACTGTGGCTATTACGAACAACCTGACTCCATTTACTATGATATGTCTATGCTTCAACAACCTTCTTGTGCCGATGTACATTGCGCGCCTGCAGAGGAAACGCCAGCTAATGCTACGATTCCTAAGGAGGAAAATTTTCGGAAAAGTCCGAATACAAAAGAGTCAAAATAGAAGTTAACTTACAGACACAGCGTTACTTGCCTTACATAGAAATCTCTAATCCGCCATTAAAACTGCTCATTGATACCGGGGCAAATCAATCATTCATTAGGCGGGAAACTGTAAAGAAATATTACCCTCACTTTCGTTGGAATGACGACCCGTTTGAAGTTACAAATGTGCATGCGACTAGTCGTAACGATTACTCCATTGACTTACCTTGTTTTCAGGTATTCAATGATGACAGTGGATTAACGTTTTATATATATAAATTTCACGACTATTTCGATGGTCTGATCGGATTAGACCTCTTAAATAAATGGGAGTCAACTATCGATCTCAAAAATAATAAACTTGTAACAAAGCATGCTGTTAATCCAATAGTAATGTAAAACTCTCGAAATTGTAATCTATATGAAGATATAATTCCGGCAAATTCTTCAAAATTAATCAGAGTCCCAGTTGATGTTCGAAACGGTGACGTATTTATTTCGGAACAAAGTATTTCTAACTGCTGTGTGCATGAGTGTATTACTAGCGTAAAAAATAATCGCTGATATTTAGAAATATTTAACCCTACATCTAATGATTTAATATTTTCTATGGACCACCCAATTAAAGCAGAGATTTTTAACACTGAAAGCGTTAACATATCATCTTCATCTCGCGTGCAGGAAGTTTTATCTCGTTTACGTACTGACCATTTGAATGAAGAGGAGCGAGCCAATTTAAAATCGTTAGTTTCCCAATACGCTGATATGTTCTATATAGATGGCGAACCTCTTACCTTCACTAATAAAATAAAACACCATACGTACCACAGATGAAATACCAGTTTATACTAAATCTTACCGTTACCCATTCATACATCGCGAAGAAGTTCGAAGTCAAATTGCAAAGATGCTGGAACAGGGTATTATCCGCACCTCAGAATCTGCGTGGAGCTCACCGATCTGGGTAGTTCCTAGGAAAGCAGACGCGTCCGGCAAAGTTAAATGGCGCATTGTAGTTGATTTTCGAATGCTCAACGAAAAGACCATAGATGATAAATATCCTATACCAAACATAGCAGACGTTTTAGATAAACTAGGAAACTGTAATTATTTCACTACTCTCGATTTAGCTAGTGGATTTTATCAAGTTGAGATGAATCCAGACGACATTACCAAAACAGCATTCAATGTCGAACACGGTCATTTCGAGTTTTTGCGTATGCCGATGGGACTTAAAAATTCTCCATCGACATTTCAACGTGTTATGGACCATGTCCTTCGGGACCTACAAAATTCTATCTGTTTAGTATATTTAGATGACATCATAGTCTTCAGTACTTCTTTACAAAAACACATTGGTAATTTAGAAATGGTATTTAAAAGACTGCGTGACTCTAACTTTAAGATACAGATAGATAAGTCGGAATTCTTAAAGTTAGAGACGGCGTATCTGGGTCATATCATCAGTAAGGACGGGATTAAACCAAATCCTGATAAAATTGCTGCCATAAAAAAAATCCCTTTACCGCGGACTCCGACAGAAATTAAAAGGTTCCTGGGACTGTTAGGGTACTATCGTAAGTTCATCCCTGACTTCGCAAAGATCACCAAACCAATGACACATTGCCTCAAGAAAGGTTCTAAGATAAATTGTAACGATATTAATTATATTAATTGCTTTCAGAAGTGTAAAACTTTGCTTACCAATGACCCAATATTGCAATACCCCGATTTTTCTAAAGATTTCCTGCTTACAACTGACGCATCAAATCTAGCAATAGGAGCAGTCCTTTCACAAGGACCAGTAGGGTCGGATAAACCGATAGCCTATGCATCGCAGACGCTAAATACAAGTGAAATAAACTATAGTACAACAGAAAAGGTGCTTATTGGCTATAGTTTGGGCCACGAAGTATTTTCGGCCTTACTTATTTGGTCGCAAATTTAAAATCTTCACCGACCATAAGCCTCTCCAGTGGGTTATGAGCTTGAAAGAGCCTAATTCTAGATTAACACGTTGGAGATTAAAATTGAGTGAATACAATTTTACAGTAATTTACAAACAGGGCAAAATTAACACGAACGCAGATGCTCTTTCTCGCGTTGAGATTAATACCGAAGAAACAGACTCAATTGCTGTCAATGTATCGGAAAAGCCACCTTCATTAACTGGTTCGTCCACAGCTACAGCTCATACAAGCACCGAAAACCCAATTCTGGAAATACCTATCTCGGATGTTCACCTAAATAAATTTAATAGGCAAATCTGTTTTACTGTAGTAGGTGATATAAAGAAACGTCCAACGGTTTCTAAACCATTTGAGACCCACACTCGTACTTCAATTCAACTCTCGGAATCAAATCTCGAGGAAAATGTGATTAATGCTATCAAGGAATATGCATACCCAAAAGTAAAAACAGGCATCATAATATATCCCCCTTTGGCAATGTATAAAATTATACCTATTATACAAGAGAAATTTAAAAGTTCAGCTATGAATCTTGTCCTGACCAAGACCGAGGTGGAAAACGTCAAAGAGTATCTAAGACAACAGGAAATCATTCAAAAATACCATGAAGGTAAAACCAACCACCGTGGTATTAATGAATGCTACCTAGCCCTTTCTCATAGATACTATTGGCCAAAAATGCGAGAGCAAATTGCTAAGTACATAAATGAGTGTAATATATGCGGCCAGGCCAAATATGACCGGCATCCCATAAAACAAAAATTCACTATAGTTCCGCCGCCAACAAAACCATTTGATGTAGTCCATTTAGATTTATTTACCGCCCAAAATGAAAAGTATTTAACAATAATTGACGCGTTCTCGAAATATGCCCAGGCATACCATCTCAGAGACGGTACCGCTGTTAGCGTTGTTCAAGCCCTCTTAAAGTTCTGTTCACATCATGGCGTCCCAGTATCTATAGTTACAGACCAAGGTCCTGAATTCACAAACCAACTTTTCACTGAATTCACGACCTTGACACATAACAATACTCATAAAAACAAGGTTCATAAAATCCAACACCACAAAACTTTGGCCCATGGCCCTAATGATAATGGAATGGTTGAACGACTCCATTCCACTCTATTAGAGCATCTGAGGATTTTAGATTACAAAATCGTAGTGAACCAGTTGTCAATCTTATGACATACGCTATATTGGCGTATAACAGCAGCATACACAGTTTTACGAAATGCCGACCACTCGAAGTAATTACCGGGCATACGGATCCACGCGACCCTCTAGATATAGACCTATCTGTGCATTTACTGCAAGAATACGTCTTAGAGCATCGGGACAAAATGTCTAAACTGTACGAGGCAATAAGTGAAACATCTTTACATCAGCGTACGCAATTGATTGAAAATAGAAATAAAGATAGGGAACCCGAAAAGGAGTATGAACCGGACCAACATGTATTCGTGAAAAACCCATTGGCTAGTAGACAAAAACTCGCACCCCGTTTTACACACGATACGGTGTTAGCAGACCTACCTATTCATATATACACTAGAAAGAAACGTGGTCCCGTTGCCAAATCGCGCCTCAAGAGAACGGCTAACACTAAACAATTGTTACAGGATACTACTGATGATGTTTCTCCACCTGGCCCGAGCGGACGACATAATACTAGAACGTCTACAAGATGGGCCCGGATTACTACCTTTTAAACTAGGAGCAGCAAAGATAATATCACATTATCATTCTTTCCTCCTTTACATAGATCTAGACGATATCCAATCCAAGATTAATGTAGTTGCGTTACAGCTGAATGAGTTCAAACCTTTAGCTAACAATAGTACATTATCACTTTTCGATCCACATATTAGTTATCTCGCGTAACTTAACCAGTTATCTTCTCAGCTAGAGAGTTTCAAGCCTAGTCGTAATAAGCGTGGACTTATCGACGGATTAGGATCTGTAATTAAGAGTATTTCTGGTAATTTGGATTACACAGACGCAGTAAAATACAATAATGCCATCCGAGTTTTACAAGGAAACGAAGAAAAGTTAACGTCCGAATTCAACAGTCATATAAGCCTAACTAAGGACTGGATGTTTAAACATTCCAGTATACTTGAAGAAATGTTAAACAATCAAAACTTAATTGCTAAAAAACTTAATTCTATAATAAAACAGGATGTATCTAAGCAAGATCTAGTTAGTTTCGCTGACTTAGCCCAACATCTATTAATCTTAAACGATTATATAGAATCAATATCAGACGAGCTAAATAAGATAGAATACATGTTAGCCTTTATACGTGCATCAAGTGCTACCCATACCATGGTTAGTTTAGTTAATCTTAAAAGCATGTTAAGTTAAGATTATTGTACTCGAAGGACGAAATCATCGATATTGACCTTCGAGAATATTATAATGTTATTAGATTAGGTTCATATTATATTGATAACAGAATAGTTGTAGTCATAAAATTGCCGATTGCCTCACCTGGAGTTTACACCCTCTATAAACTATCCATAGTCCCAACTAAAAATAACCTAGCCCTTATACCTACCTTACCCTACATAGCAATTCAGGGATCATATTCTATGTACATAGAGACAGAATGTCCGAAGATGAATTCATGGTATCTCTGCGAAGAGAAGATTGGCTACAAGATTCTGGATAAACCAGACTGCATTCAACAGCTCATCACCAAACAGCATCTCAACTCCTCTACACTAACACCGGTCGTCCTGCACAAAGAAGCCCTAGAGCAACTAGATGACAGGCACTACACTCTGAACTTTCCTCAACCAACTAAGGTTCAAACATCCTGCGGACAAGAACAATTCCAAATGCTACAAGGGAGTTATCTGGCAACCATACCCCAAGATTGTATTATGAGAACGACTGAATTCACTTTCGCCAACCTCAATGATCGGATTAAAGGACACGTACTGAAAATATTGTCACTCAGCATTCATAATGTCTCTCTGAAAACTGAAGAATCATTGGTCCAACTTAACTCAATCAATCTTGAAAGCCTTCACGACAGTTACAAGAAAGTCTCCGTGCAACCTTCAATTAAACTTACGCCGATCACGAATAACAGTATCTACCATACCACCATACCTGTCTACCTACTACTTTTAGGTGCAGGTGCACTTAGTATTGCCCTAATATATCGACGTTACTATGCGAGAAATAAAGATCAAAAGGGCGATGCTACTGAGATGGAAGCTGCGCAAGACATGTATGCTCAAGTGGAACCTAGAAGGAGCTTACGCCCCGCCGAGATAAGAGTTGATCCGAATACTCTAACAGCAACATTTTCAACCGCTGTTAACAAATAGTTGCTGTTCTACGGGGGGAGGTGTTATGCCACGGTACAAGCTAGGAATCGCTGACGCTGGACACTAATTCTGCGCATCGCAACCGCGGTCGACACGAAGCGCCGACACGAGGAGCCGACTCAGCAGAACGTGCATTTCCGATCGCGCCACTTTTGTTTCGCAATAATTTACTTGACACCAAAAACTTTGTAATAAAACAATAAGGCATTCTTGGTACAACCATCGACCGATTATCACCTTGTTAGGCTATAATTCAATTGTAATTCTTTTATACAATAAATTGTTCTAAGTAAATTGTTTTTTTTTTTGCATCCTCCGGCTCCTGATCTCTTACTTGTTGTGAAAACATGGAGCAACACATAAATAAACATTACAAATACGACACATGTATCTAGTTTGTTTTCTTATTTTTTGTTTTGCGCATTCTTTGCATTTCCGATATTGACCTTTGTTTACGGGCATATGCTCGACTGTGCTACCAGGCAGTATTCTTAAAGGATTATTCTTAATACTGCAGGATACTTGGGGAAGTGTTAATGCTAATGGATTGTATTTTTGGATTATTTGTCGTATAACATTTAATTGGAAATTAGCAATAGGTGATTTACTCTTATTAGTTATTATTTTATACGAAAAAAAAGCGTTTAACATATGCATGTCTACAACATGAAAAAACAGCTTTTTGTACCATTTTAAAGTTTTTCTTATACATTGCACTGAACTCAATAACATATCAGCTGTGTCTACACTTCCCATATTACTTGAATAATCTAATACTGCTTCTGGTTTTAAAACCGGCAAACCAGTGACGCGATCCTCCTTCAAAGATGGCAAAATTCTCCCATTATGAGTACTGGTTAACATATATATATCCTTTTTATCGCGCCATTTGATAGCCGTCAATGGTGGATTGGATTTTGTGATAAGCTCACCTTTTTTTAATTTTTGGGTCAGAACAGGCATTCCCGCTCTGTTTTTCTTTACTGTACCACATGCGTATATTTTATTGTCATATAAATATCGAAATAATTTTGGACTAGTAAACCAATTATCAATATACAAGTGTCTTTGAGTCCCAAAAAAGTCTTTGAGCAGTGTAGCAACTACTGCACCGCCCACACCCAAACTAGCTGGATCCGTGATAGCACTTGTTGCACCGCAATAAACTATGAAGTCAATAATAATGCCGGTGGTCACGTCACAGAGAACAAATAATTTTATACCGAATCTGTTCCGTTTTATCGGAAGATATTGTTTAATAGTTAACCTTCCTGTTTATAAATTGGCTGATTGATATTAAACACTATTTTGTCTTTTAAACTGTTTATTTATTATTATTGAAAGATTACAAAATAAATACGACATTTCTTTCTTGTGTGTGTTATAGTATGTGCCAACCCCATTACTGCAAGATTGCATCAACCTAGATACAGCGCATGGAAACCGCCTTACACGTGTAGCCGCAAAATGCTGACGCCGCGTGTGACGCCCGTCATACGATGCCCCTGTTTACCGAACCCAAGTGTGTTTCTAGAAATAAGTAATTGTGTAAACTTAGGACATCCATTCTGTATCTAATATCGATCGGACTAGGTTATCTATTTAGTTATAATTAATATTGTAATTTTGACTTAATTAAAGATAGTTGAAATCATTTTGGTTTTTTTTGGGTCCTCCGACAGCGACGTACATATTTGGCGCAGTCGGTAGGATACTCGAGGCGTCTCGAGTTAGCTGGATAGGGTTCTAATATCGATTACCTACCGTTTCGCTAATTCGCTACCGCCGTCGTGAGCGATCGCGTTCGCCGAGTATCCTGATCAAGAACCTGACGTCCTGCGCGGAGGAGAAATCCAGACATCGATCCCAGAGGTACCAAAATGCAGTTCATGTAAGTACACTGACAATCGTTTCTGTGAGTTGCTTTCAATTCCCCTCCTCCTTACCTATAGTAATTAATTTTAATTGCAATCATTTTTCACCCTAAGCAATCTACCCCCGAAGGGCCTGGGCGCTCTAGAGTAGCACGTAGAATAGATATAGATTTCAATAGAGATATCAACTTAGATTTAGATAGTACAGTTACTAGCCTAGAAAATTCCTCAGTCTTGGACAGTCACGAACCTGTCATAATGTCTGACCCTGATGTAATTTTTAAGACTCTACGTTTAGTACCGGATTTTGATGGTAATCCACACGTCTTGCCGAGATTCATAAACCTTTGTGATCAAATTGCTTCAGAGTACCTGGGAGCCAACCCTGAAAATGCTCTGGCTAAACTATGTTTAATTAACGGTATTTTAAACAAAATAACCGGACCAGCTGCGCGTATAATAAATTCAAATGGAGTATCTGAGGATTGGGATAGTATTAAAACGTGCCTTATAAATAATTTTTCTGATCAAAGGTATGAGACCGCTCTTTACAATGACCTTATGTTAGCAACTCAAGGAAACAGTTCACCTCAAGAGTTTTATGACCGTTGCCTTAACTTATTTAGCACCATTATGACGTATGTCACCTTACACGAGAATATTAAAACAACCGTAGAAGCTAAACGCACTCTCTATCGGAAATTAACCATGCAAGCGTTTGTTCGTGGATTAAAAGAACCATTGGGTTCACGTGTAAGATGCATGCGTCCTGATAGTGTCGAAAAAGCGCTCGAGTTTGTGCAAGAGGAATTGAACGTTCTCTATTTGCAAAATAGACATGAACCAATAAATGATAAAAAACCGAATACATCTTTAAATAAAACTTTGCCGATGACTCCATCGACCCATATTGCCAACCCTATGGCTAAAACGTTCAATTTTAATGCACGAGCTGGGCCCGGTGCAAACTTTCAGCCGCTACAGACATGGAGACCGAATTTTCCAATCAATCAGCCTATTCCGTTTGGGAACGTTTCCGGAATGCCTTTGCATTCGCAACAAATGTATCGCGCGCCGATGTCAAATACGCAACAGATGTTCCGCGCAGCTCCGCCTAATTATAACCGTTTCAACAATAATTTCCAAATGCAACCGCGAAATGTTCCTCAAAATTCTGGCCCTAAGCCTATGAGTGGCGTTAGCCACTACGTTACCAAAGAAAAGCCATCGTTTGGTCAACCAACAAGTCATGACTGGCGTAGGAGCGGTAACCCGCCGTCATCTAATTATTTCAAAACTAGGGAAATGAACATGAACGTATGCGTAGATGACGACGGCCAGTACTATTTTTATCCGGAATATGTAATGGAACCCGATTATACTTGTTATCCGGAAAACCCAGAATATTTTAACATGATACCAGCATATTGCGCAAGCGCAGATTTAAACTACGATCATATCGCTGTAGATTATCCGGCCACTAATACAACTAACGAACCTGAACCGTCCACGTCTAAGTCCGCTAGTGAGCAGGATTTTCAGAAACGGGAGAAGTCAGACAGGTCAAAATAGAATTAAATTTACAGACACAAAGACAACTTCCATTCATTCAGATCTTACAACCACCATTAAGATTACTAATCGATACGGGCGCTAATCAATCTTTCATTAGCCCAGAAGCCGTACAAACATTTTTCAATAATTTCCCTTTAAAAATCGATCCCTTCGAGGTTACAAATGTACATGCTACAACGCGAAATAACTACTCTATAAACATTCCCACTTTTAGCGAATTTCAAGAGCAGGATGACATTAAATTATTCATTTACAAATTTCATGATTTCTTTGACGGGCTTATAGGTTTGGATTTACTAGAAAAATGGGAAGCCAAAATCGATCTTAAAGATAAATTGTTAATAACTCGTAATTCTACTAATACATTGAACATGTACAATTCGCGTAATGTAAATTTGTACGAAGATGTCATACCAGCCAACTCATCAAAAATACTCAGGGTACCGATTAATTTACATGATGGCGAAGCGTTGATTCCTCAGCAGATTATAGCTAATTGTATTATTAGAGATTGTATAACTACTGTAACAAATAACCGCGGATTTTTGGAAGTCACCAACCCCACCTCACACGACTTAATATTTTCAATGGACCGTGCTGTACAAGCGGAAACCTATAATATTCAGTGCACGCGTACCGAACAACAATCCTATGATAATCGGCACGCGGACCTCGAACAAATGTCAGCTAGAGCGAAAGATGTAATATCGCGTTTACGGACGGACCACCTCAATGATGAAGAACGTATTAACTTAGAAACTTTATGCGGAAAATACGCAGAGATATTTTACTTAGACGGAGAAAGTTTAACATTTACTAATAAAATAAAACATCGCATTCGAACGACTGATGAAGTTCCGATTCACACCAAAAGCTATCGATATCCGTATATACACAGGGATGATGTCAGGGAACAAATAGGTAAAATGTTAAATCAGGGCATTATAAGACCATCCGAATCTGCCTGGAGCTCGCCTATCTGGGTCGTGCCAAAGAAGGCCGACGCTTCAGGTAAACCTAAATGGCGTTTGGTAGTCGATTTTAGGAAACTAAATGAAAAGACCTACGACGATAAATACCCCATTCCAAACATTAATGACGTTTTAGATAAACTTGGAAATTGTCAATACTTCACAACCCTTGACCTTGCGAGCGGATTTTACCAGGTTGAAATGGATCCCGTTGACATCCCCAAGACCGCATTTAATGTGGAAAATGATCATTATGAATTTTTACGAATGCCCATGGGATTGAAAAATTCCCCATCAACATTCCAGCGTGTTATGGACAATGTCCTTAAAGACCTCCAGAACACGGTCTGCCTGGTATACCTGGATGATATCGTGGTCTTCAGCACATCATTACAAGAACATATGATCAACCTTGAAAAAGTATTCAAAAAATTACGGGAGTCGAACTTTAAAATAGAGCTAGATAAGTCAGAATTCCTTAAATTAGAATCATCGTATTTAGGTCATGTTATAACAAGAGAAGGCATCAAGCCAAATCTCTTTTTGTTAATTGTCGCTATCCGAAATTACCCCATTCCAACTACCCCTAAAGAAATAAAACAATTCCTTGGATTAGTTGGATACTATAGAAAATTCATCCCGGACGTTGCTCGCGTAACAAAACCATTAACACAATGTTTGAAGAAAGGAAGAAAAGTAATAATCAACTCCGAATACACTGCAAGTTTCGAAAAATGTAAAGCCTTAATAACTAATGATCCGATTCTGCAATACCCCGATTTCCATAAAGAATTTA
Source organism: Orthosia gracilis (assembly GCA_947562075.1). Classification (NCBI taxonomy): domain Eukaryota; kingdom Metazoa; phylum Arthropoda; class Insecta; order Lepidoptera; family Noctuidae; genus Orthosia; species Orthosia gracilis. Next base: position 13,787,441 of record OX387264.1, on the reverse strand, counting down.
TATTAACTACAGATGCCTCTAACGTCGCGTTAGGTGCTGTTCTATCACAGGGAACGATTGGCTCTGATAAACCTGTTTGCTATGCGTCCCGCACTCTCAACGAGAGTGAGCTAAATTACAGTACAATTGAAAAAGAGCTCCTCGCAATAGTTTGGGCTACGAATTACTTTAGACCGTACCTGTTTGGGAGGAAATTTAAGATCGTTACGGACCATAAACCACTTCAATGGGTTATGAGTCTGAAGGAGCCCAACCATAGATTAACCAGATGGAAGCTTAAACTATCCGAGTACGATTTTACTGTAATATACAAAAAGGGTTCAAGTAATACAAACGCAGACGCCCTCTCCCGTATCCAAATACATAACGAAGAAACCTGTTCTTTGGCGGTAAATACTTCCGAACGTCCAGTTTCAATGAATAACTCGTCTACGTTATCAGTCCATACCAGTCAGGCAAGCCCCATTCTCGAAATTCCAATTGTCGATCAACCGTTAAATAAGTTCCATAGACAAATTTGCATAACAGTAGTAGGCGATATAAAAAAACGCCCTACAGCTTCCAAACCTTTTGATACACATACAAGAACGGCTGTCCAGGGCCTGCAGTCTCGACTTAGATAGCGACACCGTCGCAAAGTAACGATCGTTAAATATTAACGAAAAAATTCGCTTGCCGTAACGACACTATCGATAAATGCAAGTCTCGACAGCCGAGATAGCGAGCAAAATCGGTCACAATCTTGACTTTGCGATGTCGGTACGCTAACGAAGTTCGTATTCATAGTGCGGTGATTTTATTGTAAAATAATGGCAGTTGAAAAAAATCCTTGTATTAAAGGGAAAATTGTTGGACAAGATATAATCAAATAACTATTATTCTTTGAAAATTGTACAGAAGATAGGTATCCTTATCATATTAACATTTTTTTACATTGAAACGTGTAAGTAGCTTATACTGTTTTAAAGAATACGCTTAACAAGTCGCAGACCCGAGCCCGAGTGCCAGCACTACTAGCAGCGTGAGTATCAGGTAAGTACTTACAACAACTATTTTCGATTCCTATTTTTGGTACTAAATTGAATACTGTGATTATGGCCGAGGTATTTTGTGTTTACATAATGAATATTACAAATGTTTTAGGCGTAAGCGTACGCCACGTGTAACGTCGGGGCAGGTTGATGCGCTTTTGGCGACTTTGGAAGCCCGCCCATTTCTTCACACGCGGAAATTTACCGGCCTTCAGGGCCGGGAAAATTTTGAAACGGGCTGGAAGGAGGTTGCTGAGGAACTCAACAAACTCCCCAACGGATCCATAAAGTCGCCAGACCAGTGGATAACGGTATGTCTCAATCAAAGATTCAGTGAGTTTTTAACTAAGTGCGTGCTGCTCATTTATATATATTTACTTAAATAAATTATCCTTATTATTAAAGGTTTGGAGAGACTTAAAAAGCCGTGCCTGCAGTAAGGCGGCAAGATTAAAAAAAGAAATCATTCAAACAGGCAACCGAGGCGTCAATACTGCTCCTTTGACTGAGGTGGAGAAACGTGTAACGTCCATAGTTGGTGTAGAGTACACATTTGGCACCGACTGTCCGGACGCTATGCCAGAGGAAGATGTGAGTTGGTGATTACTGTATTTAGTACGGTGTCATAATCTCTGATAAACAAATTAATAATAATTAATCTTTGAATGATCATAAAACTAAAAGTACTTTTACTACTATTTACAGTCATTACAACATGAGATGGAGGCTGGGGTGGTAATATCGGAGGTTCTCACTTTACCTCGGTCTCACTGTAAGTATTTAAATTGTTAATAAAAATATAATGTAAATTTTATTGTAATTTTTAATGTACTAATTTATTTTATTACAGCTGAAGACGTCATGGTCATGGACATCATACCATCAGAAATAAGTAAGTTGGTGTTTCTTGTTATGTTTATTACTCCTAAATAATTATTTATGTATATACATCTCTACACAGTCATAATGTCACCAAAATAACATGCAAATTAATATTTTTTAATATTTAAGCAACAAGTTACAGCCGAGCAACAGCTGTAATTGCGCCAGCCTTGCAAGAACAGGTGCAAGATGCAACCTCTCAGACCAGACGTCAGAACCACAGATTAGTATGTTTGAGTTTTGTAACTCTTATTATACCTATTTATTTATTTTCCCTGGACGTTATTTTATGAGTTTTTGATTATTTCAGCAGTAAGTGGCAGCAGGGCAGCAACTGTTGCATCACCACCACCAACACCACAACAAGAGAGACCCAGAAGAAATAGGAGTAAGCTTAAATTTTATTGAATAATACAAACATTACTTCTACAAGGTGGTCAGCCAAACATTCTTAAAATATCTACAATAGAATTCATTGTGTGTTTTTCCAGGTCTGAATCCACGCCAAAGCGTTGCTGAGCAATACACTGCAGCTCGGCGAGAATTTCTGGCAGTTGCAGAAGCAAATGCAGATACAATGAGGGTATGTTTCAGTTTAAATTACCGTTACTTTTTTTAGAATCGACAGCATGCTAGAGAGCATTAAAAAACATTCCTATAACTTTTTACAGATGCTGGCAGCTGCAACTCAAATGCAAGCGGACGCTGCCAAGATACAGGCTGAGGCAGCCAAGGTTCAAGCTGAGGCGTCGCTGCTATTTGCACAGGCTGCAAATAAAATAGCCGACGCATTAACCACTTTTGTAAATAAAAACAATCAATGATTTTATATGTTTTTTATTTAAATCACAAAGGATCAATAAAATAAAATCATGTAAATTTTGTATTAATGAGTCTTCTTCGTATGCGCTCTGCAACAGCTCGCCCAGTGCCAGGTACTAGTCCTGTATTATAAAAACAAGATTTTAGGAGTATTCATACAATGTTGTATAAGTCTGACTTAATGCTAAAGCCATTATCTATTAGCTTCGGGTCAAAATAAATCATTTGATTAGGTACCTGTAACTTCTAGGCCGTCATCATGAACTCTACCATCATTGTCCATTATTTGCGTGGGTATAGTGGCCTCTGGTTCGTTTAATTTATATTTTATACGCATGTTGTGTAATACTGCACATGCATTGACAATTAGGCCAGCAGTGTAAGGTTCATACATCAACTGGCGTTGGTGGGATAGACACCTAAAAACAGATTTCAGCACACCAAAGCATCTTTCAACAACGTTCCTGGCTGAGCAATGAGCATTTGTATATTGATTACTCCGGTGTCCCAGGGCGTTGATTTTTTAAGGGTGTCATTAACCAAGGTTCCAGTGGATATCCATCATCACCTAAAAGATAAACATAGAAAGTATTATCAGCAGTCTAGTACGTGACCTTTTCCAGAAAGATCATAATGTACATTTATTAATATTTACCAAGCAGCCATGTACGGTGGTCCCCATTGTCATAATGTCGCTTCATTGTTGAGCGCACGGGTGAATTCGCCCATATGTGAGCATCATGTCTAGCTCCTGGCCATCGAGCATTAATGTTTAAAATCAATAGATCTGGGTCACACACCTATAAAATATTAAGTATGTAAGTACATATTTTTCAAAGAATATATAAAATCAAGAAAGATTTGGAAAAATAACTATTGAAGGTCAACTAACAGCTTGCACATTTAATGAATGGCCCTCATGGTGACCACTCACATACGCCTCTTCATGGACTTTTGGAGCTAAAATTTTTATATGTGTGCAGTCTATGGCTCCAATCGCATCTGGAAATGGCTGTGGAGCATTTCTGAATTTTTCTTTAACTATACACCGTTCTTCTTGGGTCATGGGAAATTTCACATATCTTCTTAGAAGTTGTTCATTTATAGCCAAAGTTACAGCATGGATTACTCGACTTACTGATTTTTGGCTCATGCTGCAACCCCACTGCAACAGGTAGTTGGTAGCACCCGCTTGCATAAAATCGGAGTGCGGTCAGTATCTATTAAGTGGAAAATATTAAATACAACCTTATATATTAGAAAAAATAAATATAAATATTATTTGGGCACGGTTGGTACCCAACGCAAAAACACTCACTTGAGACTCCACAGAAAGTCCGTAAGGCCGTCGTCTTTGTATAGATGGGCGAAGTTCATCAACGAGCTCTTGGAACATTTCCTTGTTTAGCCGGTAAAGGTAAAGAAATTGGCCATCCTCTAAATCCAAAGGATTTTCATGTTCACGCCGGTTTCGTGCAATTTGCCGCCGCATTATCATGTCGCGTCTGTGTTCGAGCTCGACTAAATCCCACGCTAAATACTCTACCGCCATATTTCTCTAATTATTACTTATTTATTGTTGCGTAAACTCTGAAAACCAATGATAGCGATCGTAACGAAAACTTAGCGGGCTGTCAAAAATGCTCGCTAGGAAAGTCGATAACATACCGATAAATCGTTAACTTAGCGACAATATTCGTTAAGTTTGCGATGACAATCGATAGCTTTGACAGTCGAGACTACCGATCGCTAACTATGTCGAGACTGCAGGCCCAGGTATCCGAATCTAGTTTAGAATCAGATATTATTAACATAATCAAAGAATATGTTAACCCTAAGGTAAAGACTGCGTTGCTTATAAATCCCCCTCTGGCAATGTATAAAATCATACCTATCATTCAGGATAAATTTAAAAGCTCAGAAATGAACCTTGTTTTAGCCAAAAGAGAGGTCGAAAACGTCAAGGAGTATTTAAGGCAGCAGGAGATTATTAAACATTACCACGATGGAAAAACAAACCATCGGGGAATAAACGAATGTTACCTAGCCCTCTCTGAACGTTACTATTGGCCAAAAATGAAAGATGAAATAACAAAGTTCATCAACGATTGTACTGTCTGTGGCCAAGCGAAGTATGATCGTCATCCTATAAAACAATGTTTTAACGTAGTACCCCCGGCCACCAAACCATTTGAGACCGTTCACATGGATCTTTTAACCATCCATAATGAAAAGTACTTAACGATTGTAGACGTGTTCTCCAAATACGCACAAGCTTACTATATAAGAGATGGTACAGCTGTTAGTGTGTTACAAGCATTACTGAAATTCTGCACGCACCACGGGATTCCTTTAACCATCGTTTCGGATAATGGTACAGAGTTCAACAACCAGTTATTCAATGAATTCATTAACTTGCATAAAATAATTCATCATAAAACTTTGCCGCATGCCCCAAATGACAATGGGATTGTGGAACGTTTTCACTCATCCTTATTAGAACATTTACGTATTTTAAAATTAACTCATAAAGACGACGATGTAATCAACCTCGTCTCTTATGCAATTTTAGCATACAACAGTAGCATACATAGTTTTACCAAATGCCGACCATTTGACATTATAACCGGACACTTCGATCCACGAGATCCCTTTGATGTAGATTTAACCAAACATCTTCTACAACAATACACACAGAATCATAAAGAAAAGATCAAGTTAGTCTTTAATTTAATAAACGAGTCTTCTCTCGCAAACCGTACTAAAATAATAGAAAACCAAAACAAAAGTCGCGAGCCGGAAATCGAATATCAGCCCCAGCAGCGTATCTTTGTTAGCAACCCTTCAGCAAGTCGTCAAAAATTAGCCCCCAGATATACTCATGATACTGTATTAGCCGACCTTCCTATACACATCTATACATCTAAAAAGCGAGGTCCTTTCGCTAAGAGAAGGTTAAAAAGAGTACCTAAGTGCGCTCTATTGTTGCAGGGCACTACTGGTCCTGACTGCTCCTTTGATAGCAGCCCAGGAAACAGATCGGAAGATAACACTTGAAAGCTTGGACGATGGTCCAGGAATACTTCCATTTCGGCTTGGTGCATCCAAACTCATTACACATTACCATACCTTCCTACAGTACATTCAAATTAAAGACATTGACTTAAATATTATGATGTTACAAGGTCAGTTGGATAATTTTAGACAAAAATTGGATAACAATACGCACGCGCTATATGAGATTCAATTAGAATATCTTTCGAATAAACTGGAGAGCGTCGACCGCCAACTACAAACGATAAAACCAGGTCGAGTAAAGAGAGGTCTCATAGATGGATTAGGCTCTATAATAAAAAGTGTCACAGGAAATTTGGATTACTCAGACGCGGTCAGATACGATAATACTATCAAAACCCTTCAGGAAAATGATTACAAAACTACTGAAGAACTGAATAACCACATCAGTCTCAGTAAGGAGTGGATGGCTCAGCATTCCGAAGTTATCGAGGAATTAGTAGCAAACCAAGTTAAAATAAATAATACCCTAAAACTATTATTAGATAGAAGTGCCTACAAGGATTACAGCCTTATAAGATTTGCAAAATTCGGACAGTGTTTAACTATAATAGCCGAGAATCTGGATGAAGTACTAAACGAGTTAGTAAGAATCGAGAACATGCTAGCATTTATTCATAGCTCAAGTGCACACCATTCCATGATTAGTATAGAAGTTCTACGTCATATGGTTGATAGATTAGTTAAAATCTACGGTAGAGATAAGGTTATAGATTTAGAACTCCGAGAATATTATGATATTATTAAACCAGGATATTACTATTCAAATACGCAAATAGTCATCATATTTAAATTCCCAATATTTGCTAAAGAAGTATATAATCTATATAAATTGTCAATAGCCCCCAATAAGTTTAGACAATCTCTTATCCCTCCTTACCCACTGATTGCAACAAATAGAAAAGGTTATGTGTACATAGAGGCTGAATGCCCGAAGTACAGTAATTGGTATCTCTGCGAAGAAAAGATGAATCATCAGCTGCGGCAAGATCCGGATTGTATGCAGATCTTATCATGGACCAGTCCCTCGATGGAAGCTGCAAAGTCGTAACTATATCATTATCAAAAATAGCCATGGAAGAGTTAGATGAGAAGCATTACATCATATCATTTCCCAATACAACGCAAATACATACCTCATGCGGACGAGAAGAATACACCCTATTGAATGGCAGTTACTTGGCTACGATACCTGTGAATTGTTTCCTGTACACCCCAGAGTTCACCATCACTAATCTTAACGATCATGTGGAAGGACAACCAATCAGAATTATGAAACTGAGCTTCGATACAGAAGCCCATCCAGAGCCAGTACACTTCAACCTCAACTCGATTGATCTTACAAAACTGCACAATGCTCAACATGGAATAATGTCACAACCTCTTCGGCGGGAACAACCGTTACCAGTGGAATACTTATACCATACAACGATCCCGTTCTACATAGTGTTATCCTGTACAATTGCTCTTAGTACATTCATCATTCTAAGACGCTGCAAGAAACCAAAATCTGAGGTCGAGAAAAAATCTGCAGAAGATTTATGTCGAGCCTGGAGCATCCGGAGTATCGAAGACACATTCAGCAATATTTTCTCAGTTTAAACTTCAAAAATAATTGCTGATCTGACGGTGGAGGTGTTATAGTATGTGCCAACCCCATTACTGCAAGATTGCATCAACCTAGATACAGCGCATGGAAACCGCCTTACACGTGTAGCCGCAAAATGCTGACGCCGCGTGTGACGCTCGTCATACGATGCCCCTGTTTACCGAACCCAAGTGTGTTTCTAGAAATAAGTAATTATGTGAACTTAGGACATCCATTCTGTATCTAATATCGATCGGACTAGGTTATCTATTTAGTTATAATTAATATTGTAATTTTGACTTAATTAAAGATAGTTGAAATCATTTTGGTTTTTTTTGGGTCCTCCGACAGCGACGTACATATTTTGTCTAATGGTTGTTTGTAATTATGGTCACTAATGAGAACTTTATTTTATTTATTTTATTTTTCAGTAAAACTGATTGTATAGTTTGTGTTTCGTTAAAAAATAAAGACTGCTAATTTTCGTTTAAATAATAAAGACTGATTTGAATTATATATCCTGAATTTTTATTTATTTATTTATTTTGGTTACTTTTTTCGCTATCTTTAAAATTTTTTCAATTCCTTACAAGGTATGTTTGTCCCACTGCGCAGTATAGTTCTACAGCGCCGTGCCGGTCACGGAGTACGAATAAAGTAACAGTCAGTATGGCCGGCGGCGAGAAAAAGTAGTTTGAATATGACTATACGTTGAGGTCACCGGTGACCCCCATGGCGCTATGATAGAGGAAGGGTGAGGTCACCGGTGACCCCCATGGCGTTTGACGTGTTAAGATATAATCTTTAATAAAGTTAATTAAGGCGAAAGGATAGGCCAAACTACAAAATAGAGCTCTCTTTGAAGGACTACTACTACTAGACGGATGGACCAAAAAAATAAAAAAAAATACCTAACACGCATAACATATTTAACTTTAAATTTTAAGTTCACTTTTTTATTATTGTTCATACTTTTCTCAGAAAAAAATCGAATATATCCGCTTTATTTTTGCAATAATTTGCTTACTGCTCTCAAATAACTAAACCGATTTAAATGTTTCTTTAATAAAGCAATAAATTATCTATAATTTTTTATTATTAAATTAAAAAATTATAGATAATTTATTGCTTTATTAAATTTAAGTTCATAATTTTACAACATTATTACTTATGTGCCGCTAAATCAATAATACCAAATTATTACACTCGCGCCCGGCGCACGCGGTCCCGAATACGCAATGGTCAGTCTCACACTAGCGTTCGCACGGGGAGGCTGTGTCGCATGTTAGCGCGCCCCGCTGTTAAACATTACGTCAAAGAGTAAAGAGCGCAGATAGTTCGTTTGGTACAGTGGTACGGTTGACCTATTTAAGGTCGATTTATATCTACAGACATTGAGTGTGGCAGACACGTGCCGTGGCAGACAAAATGATATTCTTCCATACAGTAACTATTAACGTATTTATATCTATTGTAACACGGCCGTACAGACGCTTACAGACACTTGTCGTGCCCGGCCAGTATTCTCGGAAAGAATATTTTGTCTGCGCGGTTCATGTCTGTACCTCCACACTGCCCGGCAAGGAGCCACAGACACGTAGGTACAGACCTACGTGTCTGTGGCTCCTTGCCGGGCAGTGTGAATAGAGTATCGGAACTGCGTACACGTGCTTTCTTTTTAATTTGCATTTTTACAATGGATAACGAAAAGCTCATAGAATTTGTACGAGATTACAAATACCTTTATGATTTAAGTGATAAAAGGTATAGTGATAATCAGAAAAAGGATCAGGCGTGGAACGAAATAGGAATAAAACTTAATAGTAATGGTGAGTACATATTTTATTTTTTTATAATGTATTTTACACTTTTTTTTTTAAGATCTTTATTTAACATAACAATATTTAAAAATATTATTTTAAAAATAGACACAGTCACATAATATAATTTACTTAATTTTAATTTGACTTGACAGGCTAATGACGCCTTTATTAGTCTTTCAACAACAATAGTATGTTGGGTTTTTATTAGATAGGTAATATTTTTTCAACTTTAAATTAGTATAGTTATGGTCAAACGACAGGGCACCGCCACCGATATAATCACCTAGTAGTTTAACGCTCCTTCGGGTGAATCGAAAAACCTAGCAAAATTCTCTCTGACATTAAATGCGGCTACCTGATGATTTCCACCCTGTCTAGGTAGGTTTGACAAAGAATATGATGCAATAATGTCTTCTTCATTATGTAAATGCTGAGAACCACCAGATTTTATATAATTATGTAAGATACACGTCGCCATAATAACATTGTCTGCATTATCTGGATCAAGTTGTATTCTCCTGTTATAGATACGAATTTTTGAGACAAAATCCCAAATGCATTTTCGACAACTTTTCTTGCACGAGATAGTCTATCGTTGAATATATTTTTTCTTTGGTCACGTAGTTGAGGTTTAGGATATGGTCTCATTAGATAAGTTGTCAAAGGGAATGCTTCATCTCCTATGATAACATATGGCGCTGTAATTTCAGTGCCAGGTAAATTTGTGCTTTCTGGAACGTTAAATGTGTTTGAAATTAATGCTTTTCCGATGTTTGAATTTGAAAAAATACCTCCGTCACTGTTTTTTCCATAAGCGCCGACGTCGACACATATAAACTTGTAGTCAGCGTCCACAATTGCCATCAACACGATTGAAAAAGTTTTTTTATAGTTAAAGAACTGAGATCCAGAGTTTGCCGGAGCAGTTATTTGAACGTGCTTGCCGTCAATGGCTCCTATACAATTTGGAAAATTCCAAGTATTCCAAAACTCCTCTGCGATTTTTTGCCACTGTTCTTTTGTAGGGACAGGCATTGTTTCACTCATCAGCCGTTCTATTATTGCACTGCAAACCTCTTTCACTATCTTGTGTACAGTGCTTACTCCTAGTCTATAACTAAATGCTATAGAAACGAAGGAGTCCCCAGTAGCCAAAAATCTGCAAAGAAAAACATTATGATATTTTATTTTATTTTTATTTTTATTGATTATAGGCTTGCGCTTGACCACTATCTCACCTGATGGTAAGCGATGATGTGGTCGACGATGAAGCACGCTTGCCTAGAAGAAACCTATTCACTCTTGACTTGAAGACTCCCAGGTTGTAGCTATCAGGAAATACAGACTCCGGCAGGGAATTCCACTCCTTTGCTGTACGCATAATGAAAGTATTCCCAAAACGTTTGGTGCGTATGGGTGGGATGTCCACCATGTATCGATGACGCATCGCCGTACGTCTTGTAGTCCTATGATGGAACGGGCTAGGAGGAATTAGTTCATGCAATTCCAACGCACACTCCCCGAAATGTAACCGATAAAAAACCGACAGGCTGGCAACTCGGCGCCGATGTTCGAGGTTCTGGAGCCTAGATTCGACCAGTACTTCATTGCCGATGAGCCTCTTGGCCCGTCTTTCGATCAACTCAAGTGCATCCAGCTGGTACCTGGCAGATCCGTCCCAGAGATGAGAGCAGTACTCCATGCATGATCGAACTTGCGCTTGATACAAGTTTAGCAACTGTTCTGGCGTGAAGTACCGTCTCACCTTCGCGAGGATCCCCAATTTTTTGGCAGCCAGCTGAGCTTTTGCCTCAATGAACATGAATATTATGATTATGATATTTGTTTTCCTTGTTTCAGGAAATGAATGTAAAAAAGCATGGGCACTGTTGCGAGATGCCTTCAGACGTTCTCATAAAAAGAAAAAAGATACGAAAAGTGGACAGGCTAGTGTTCGTGAAAAAAAATGGAAGTACGAAGAAGAAATGTCTTTTTTGTTACCGTACATGAAAGAAAGGCCGACTAAATGTCCAATTCCACCTGTACCCGGTTTTAATGATTATGCACACGAGGAAGAGGTTGCTCAGTCACCTGAGGTTGAGCAACAAACGACTGACACATTTACACCTGAGGTTAGTCAACAAACTGTTGGTACATTGCCAACTACACCCTCCCCAGCTCAAACTCCAAAGCACCCTCAGCCAAAGGGTAAACGAGGCCAAAAAGCAACTGATGAAACACCTAGTACTGTACTAATGAAGTATATAATAGAGAGTAAAAATAATACTCCACCGCCGGACGACATCGAACAAGTTATGGCTGGAGTTGTAACTACATTGCGATCTTTTCCGCCCAGAGAGAGGGCTATTGCAAAAGCAAAGATATTTAAAATAGTATCTGACATGGAAATAGACATACTGAGCAAGCCATCAACGAGTACTACGGTATCCACGCCATCAACATTTGACACTTATGAAGACAATACTCCTATGCCAGAAACAATACAAGATTTTTACCAAGGTTTTCAGCCAGACCTTACTGACGAAAGGGTGTATCGGCACTTAGAATAGTATAGTATTCCACTTTGTTTACACAATAATAAATAATTCTGTAATAAATCTTACCTGAGACATACTGCTAGCTTTTCTTTTGGTGACAAGGCTTCCTTAAAAACTGTATCTTGTTTGGTTATCAGCAATTCAATTTTATTTAGTAAAATGTCAAACTGATACCGGCTCATACGAAAATATATGAAAAATTTTTTTTCATCGTCAACAAGCTCTTTAAAGAGTGTCCAGTATTCTCCTTCTAATTTTCTTTTCTTAAGCATAGGATGTACAGCCATGTGTTTTGCTCTTTTTTTAGTTTTATCTTCTTCTTCTAACAATAATGCAATTTTGGACAAATCTTCAATAGAGAAGTGTTTGAACATTTTCAATAACATGCTTTTTCTTCTAAAGCTATGCAGTAACTGCCAGTGAGAGTGGACGTCGATGACGGTGTCTGTCGGTAGCCGGGGTGTCTGTCACGGCACGTTTCTATACGTTACATATAAATAAATGGTGTCTGTCACGGCACGTGTCTGTCACACTCAATGTCTGTAGATATAAATCGACCTTTAAACGGTCATTTCGTTTGCGCTTGAACGTATGTGAATATTTAGTTTTAGTGTTGATTGCGAGTGGACGCTTGAATATTATTTTATTTTTTTTAGTGTACAAACTGTTTCTAAGTAGGTTTTAAGTTTTGTTTGCGAGTGGACGCTTGAATATTATTATTTTTATTAGTGTACAAACTATTTTTAAGTACCTAGGTATTAAGTTTTGTTTGCGAGTGGACGCTGAAAATAAACATTTTGTGACTGTTTAGACTTTAATTAAGTGTATTCAAAATGCCACGCAGAAGCAAGAAAACTGCGAATTTCTTAAATAGAGCTCTGCATATGAACAAAGTTCGGTAAGTACAAAATTCTTTTCGTTAATAATACTATAAAAATAAAATAGGTTACTAAATAGTTACTAAATAGGCACTTCCAACTTTTCTTTCCCCTCATTTATTTATCACTCTAACGTTTTAATTCTTATTTTATTTATATATATAAAATACCTAAAACTATACCGTATATTATACGGTGTAGTTTTAGGTATTTTAGTTTTATAAGCATTTATCATAATATTCTTCATTTTTTTATTCTATTATTGCACCAATTCCATGTTTAGTTCTCTCCATCACCCTAAAGGTCATGGCACATCAGAACGGCGCGGCAGCGGTGCAGCTGTAGCACGGCGTTGTTTCAAATTTTGGCTGATGCGGTGTTGTTTTGCTTGCTGGCGCCTGGTGGGCGGCTCCCAGTCGGTGCACTGGAAGCACGCTGTTCACACGCTTGAAGCGCGCGGGCCTCTACCTAAACACTCAAGTAGTTGGGTAGAGGCCCGCGCGCTGACCACCCGCCGATGGTTTTTGGTATTGACGTTGGGAAATATGACATACGATTTAATATTCTAAATGACAAGATAATTGCTGGGTTGAAGTGGTGCCGTTACTGTGCTTGCATAATGTGGCATGACCTTAAGATAGACTGGAAGAGTATTAAGTCCGCCTATATACTAAGTGCATAAAGTTTTAAATAAATAAAGCAACAAAAATTTTAGGAAGTCTTTTGTGTGACTGCTTTAGTTCCTATTTTTAGATGCACTTCTTTATTCTTTCAGGAAAACAAAAAATACACCTTCACATGATGCGTTGCGAGCCGTTGAGGAACATGAACAGGATGAAACCAGGTAAGTCGTCTTCTTATTTAATTATGACCTCAGGTTTATCAATGAGTTGCAGAAAGTTGGTGACGGTAGTCCATATTAATTTTTTCCATATTTCCCCTGCAGTGGTTTTATTAAGTACCTATGGAATTATTGATTTGACCATTGTTATAAACAAAACCTGATTGTTACTAAATCCCAAGTGGCTTTTTGGATATATTTACTGGTTTTATTTTTGTTACAGAGTTAATAAAACACTTGAGGATAAAGAGCAAAGTCACCAAAATCTTAAAAATAACTTGGATGATTTACCTAAATCATCAGCTGATAATAACTGCAATAATGATACTTTGCATTCTATTTCGGACAGCCCTGCTGAAATTTCAACTATTGACCAAAGTACTGAATTTCAGGTAATATATCTGATTTTTTAAAAATTCTGGTTACAATTATCCTGGTGGTGGTGTCCTATATACCACACTAAATATTAAATAGCCTTATAACCTTATATTGACGGATCAGATCGTATCTGTAAATTGTAATATACTTAACTTTACGTTTCAGATAGAGTTAACATCAGCTCCAGAAGAGCATGCAAAATTTGCAGTTGAGGGTCGCCGAATCATTGATGTTACCAGACGGGATGACCATAATGCCTTGGAAGGTGGGTAGGCCTTTGGTGTGGGATGCAACATGTGTCGACACCCTTGCGCCATCCCATCTTCTTAGCACGGCGGGCTGTGCTGGGGCGGCTGCTGCCGGTGCAGAAAACCTCAAACGGCGCAAATATAACAACCTTATTGGAAGTTACATGTTTGAGCCGTTTGGGGTTGAAACATTAGGTCCATGGGGTCCGAGTGCGCATCGAGTTTTTCGAGAAATTAGCACAAAGCTCGTCGACTCTTCACGTGACCAGAGGGCTGGCCTTTTCTTCGGCCAGAGAATCAGCATTGCCATCCAATGTGGCAATGCTGCCAGCGTTCTGGGCACGTTTCCCATTGACATCGATGTGGACGAATTTTTTGATGCACATTGAGCTCTTTATCGTCTCCCTTTTGTATTTGTATATAGATTTGTTTTTATTTTAGAATATTCAATTGTATATATGTTAATAATTGATGTTACTTATTTTTATAAAAAAATGCAAGAGATAGCATGTCATGGAAGTTTAAACTGCGGTTTAAGTTGCGTTGAAATTGTAGGTGAAAAAAGAACAGGGTTCCATTCACTGTTTACCCTTAAGTGCCAGATGTGTAATGAAAAATTTCACGTAGCAAATGTGGAGAGAACCTGGAGAGCAATTGACCATTAACCACTGCGCTGTTGCTGGAACAATCGCAATAGGCAATGGACACTCTCAACTACAAGAGTTTTCTGCAGCTCTAAATCTGCCAATTATGACTACGAAGATATATAAAGCCTGTCATTGCAAGCTTCAAATGCACTGGGAAAAAGTTTCGGTTGAGAGTATGAATCAAGCAGCGACAAAGGAAAGAGAACTAGCGCTGACTGAAAATCGCGTTGACAAGAACGGCATACCGATCATAGACGTCGTAGTCGACGGGTGCTGGTGTAAGCGAACTTACAAAAAAAATTACTCGGCCTTGTCTGGAGCTGCTGCGATTATTGGGAGAAGAACAGGTGAAGTACTTTTCTTAGGAGTAAAAAATAAATACTGCGCAATTTGTGCTCAGGCAGAAAATAGGAAACAAGAACCTAAACCCCATAAATGCTATAAAAACTATAATGGACCATCCACGGGTATGGAATCAGAAATTCTTGTCGAGGGTTTTAAGTGTTCTATTGATATGCATAACTTAATTTACGGCAGAATGGTTTCCGATGGGGATTCTAGTACATACGCAAAACTATTAAAAAGTCGACCATATCCTCACATCACAATAGAAAAAATAGAATGTCGTAATCACATTCTTCGAAATCTATGCAACAAACTTGCGGCTCTACAAACTGATACCAAATACCTGTGTAGATTTAGAAAATTTGTAACGACCAAACGTATAATGATCATAAGAAGGTGCATCCGAAAAATCATATACAATCATAAAGCAGATACAGAATCAGAAATAAGGTGTAAAATAGAGCCATTATATACTGATATACTGCTAGCTCATCATCACGCGTTTGATGATCACACAAGATGCTTTTTTTTGTAATTCCGTGGGTAGTGAACAGCCTTCAGATGTCTCTAAAGACTTTTTCTCTAGTACATTATGGTCCAAAATAAGTCTGATAATGTCATATGTGGCAGCACATGCTCCAAGTTTAATACATGACATTGACAGCAACAACGTGGAGCGCTATAACAGCATTGTGGCGAAGCTCGTCGGTGGTAAACGAGTAAATTTCAGCAAGAGTGGATCTTACCAAGCCAGATGCCATGCTGCTGTAGTTTCTTTTAATACACACAAAGTGTTGACATCTGTGTATCAATCTATCGCAGGGCATAGTCCGCGAGGAAGTGTGAGAAAGTTAGAAGATAGGAGAATAAAACGAATGAAGGCATTAAGAAAATATTATAGAAAAAAAAACAGAGTCTTATTCACAAAAGATGGGGATCAAAGTTATGGCGAAAATTGTGAAAAACCTGATATGTCTTCCGAAATCTTTGAAAAAGAGAAAGAGACCTTCTTGCTAAATTTAAAAAAAACTAAAGAAGAAAGGCAAAAAATTGAGCGAGATACTATTCTACAAAGCTCTTGCTCTGAGTGGTTAGAGCTTAGGCGAAGCCTATTAACTGCTTCAAATTTTGGTAGAGTGGTAAAAAGACGTAACGTCGGTGCGCGTGCGAAGCCGCGTAACAGCAGTTTGTTAATACCGCGTAACAACAAAAGGTGCAAAATTGAAATATCGCGCCAACAGATTCTCAACGCGGATTCGCTTATATTAGACCTCACGCGTTTCGAATTAGCCAATAGGAAACGTCATTTTTAGCATTAAAACAATACAGCGGAACAGTATTAAGCTTGAAGTTGGCTGCAAGTCCGCGTATTTACCAAATCGGCGAACAAGTGTCACACAATCTATGCGTGCTTCTGAAATATATTACTTTGCCGCTAAAAACAACTATGTAAGTACGTTTTAATTGTTTAAAATGTGTCTACCAATATGTTTATGCATGCATGGTGTAGATACGTCTATTTATTTAATAATTTAATAATTCTGACGAGTTAATCCTATAATACGTAATTACGCGGTATTGATATTTACATCATTTCATTGTGTTGGTTATTTACGCGGTATTGCATTAAACTAAAATTATTTTGTTATTTTAGGTAAATACGTTGAAGCTTAAAATCCAGTACCTAACCAAATAATGATGGAGGACCAAGAAAATGTTGACTGTTTTTTAGAAAATGCTTGTATTGACGATGAAGTGGTAACTCTCAAAGACCTATGTGAAAGGCGAAACGCATTGCTAGAAAAAAAGAAGGAAATATTAAATAAACTTAGTTATAAAAATCAACCAGCATTGCAAATAGTTACTATCCCTGTGTCGGAGGAAATAGAGCAAGAGCAAGAATGCCGGAATGAAAATGTAACATCTGAGTTTACTACACTTACAACAGTTTTTGATCCAGTTTTACAAAATGAAGATGATTATATTGCTACTTCTACTGTGTTGAACGATAATGATTTTTCATCCGACGATTCAGTCGCTGATCCTTCTTTTGTCGCACTTTCAGACATTACAAATTTAAAACCATTATCGCCAGATAATATGGAGTGGTTTCCCGAAAGGGAAATAGAAGAAACATCGAATAGAAATAAAAAAAAGCACAAAGGGGATCCAAATAATTGGAAAAGAATAAAAAATAAGCGGCAGAGAATGATGGGAGAAGAGTATGTTGGATTTAAAAAAGAGGGCACTAAATTTGTTCAAAATGATCCAAAACCAGCAAGAGTAATGGGGCCGTTATGTATGTCAACGCGATGTTTTAGTGGTAAAGCTATGTATTGTTCAAAATTAACAGAAGAAGTTCGATCACAAATTTTTAAAACCTATTGGAAAATGAGTTGGCAAGAAAAGAAAATGTACGTATCATCAATGGTAGATAAGATACCTACAACTAGAAAAACTAAAAGCTCTAATTCAAGAAGGAGTGATACCAAACATTTACTATTTAAAAGTAAATGATAAAAAAGAAAGAGTTTGTTTAAAAACATTTTTGGAAACACTGGGTATTAAAGAATGGACAGTTCGATATTGGCTTGGAGAGAAGACGAGTAATGAATCTGAACCAGGAGATGAAGTAGTCAAAGAACCCAAAAAAGAACTGGCTAGAAAATATTTGACTGCGCTACCCAAACTACCATCCCATTATTGTAGACAGTCAACATCAAAACTATACTTAGAACCAATAATACAATCAAAATCACAGTTATATCGTCTATACGTAGACTATTCAAGTTTGAGAAACGAACCCATAGCTTCTAGAAAGATATTTGAAGGTGTTTTGTTTGAAGAAAATATCGGACTTTTTCAACCTAAAAAAGATGCTTGCGACCAGTGCTGTGCTCACAAAGTAGGAAATCTATCAGACGAGCTGTATACCAAACACATTGAACTTAAAGATTTAGCTAGAGCTGAAAAAAACTCTGACAAAGAGGCAGCACAGAAAGGAATCATACATGCAATAACAGCAGACCTTCAGGCTGTAAAGCTGTGTCCGTTCCTTAATGCCAGTGCACTTTATTTTAAAACAAAACTCGCTGTTCACAATTTTTCAGTATACAATCTAGGCAATAATGAAGTCACATGCTACTGGTTTGACGAGACGGTATGCGATTTGAAAGCCACTACATACGCATCGTTTTTTGTAAATTATTTGACAAAATTACTTGAAAACGATCCCAAAGATGTTGTAATATTTACAGATGGCTGTACCGCTCAGAATAGGAATAATGTAGTGTCAAATGCGTTGTTGCGTTTGGCTATGGCCAAGAACATTGTCATAACACAAAAATATTTAGAGAAAGGACACACACAAATGGAAGTGGACTCGGTTCACTCCGTGATTGAGAGGAAGCTGAAGAACCGGGAAATTTTTTTACCGTCACAATATGCAACTATTACAAAGGAAGCCAGAAAAGTACCAAGTCCTTACGAAGTTATAACACCTGATTATACGTTTTTTAATGACTTCAGTCTTAAGAATTACCTGATTTATGAATCAATAAGACCTGGTCGTGGGGCGGGTGATCACTGTGTCGTAGATATAAGGGCTCTGAGGTATAATCCAAGTGGAACAATCGACTATAAGCTCCATTTTGCTGATGACTTTAATCCTTTGCCTAGAAGACCAAAGAAAATAACATGTCTGATTGACAGTGTGCCGTCACTTTATGAATCTAGACAACCAATAACTAAAACAAAGTATGACCACCTACAGGAGCTGAAGAGTGTCATACCTAGAGACTGTCATAGTTTTTATGATAATTTACCTTATACATAAAATAGTAATGTTTAATGTTAATTTTACTGAGATTTTAAAGACTGTGATTACCTGATTAAGTATAATTATTTTTTAGAAGTTTGTACCACACAGATTATTGTTTGGAATGTTAATTTAATAAGAATATTTTACTAATTAAGATTTAAAAAGAAAAAGAAGTGCTAATTGAGGAGCAGAAAAGCTGATTATATTTGAATTCAATGAATAATTATTAGCATCATTGATAAAAGGTACTTTTACTATACCAGCTAAATACTTTGCTGTTATAGTAAAATTACCTTTACTTTTATTAGGTAGGTACCTACACATTTGTGGCCAATATTCAAAGTGCAACTACTACTTGGTACTAAAGTACAACTTATTGGACTGATTATTTTTATTATTTATAATTAGTTAATAGCAAGAAATATTGCTGAGATTATTAAGAATAGTTTTTTTATGTTTACGTTTAAGAAGCGTTTTTTGTTATTTCATTTTAATAATAAATTCATTCATAAATAATAAGCATATTTCATTTCAAATCCGCGTACCTACTAAAAGTACAATTAAAATTTTTGCAACTTATTGCAACAAAACCGCGTAAGTGATTTTACTCGGAATCCGATCAAGTTTTAGGTAAAATTACTTCATTTTCCAATAAAGTAAGTAGTTAAGACATGTCCACAAAGTTCAGTCAGTAAAATATAAATAAATGGCTAAGTTATTAAGTTTTTTCTTCCTCCTGTAAAATCGTGTAAACACAGATACGCGGTATTTACAAATTACTCTTCCGCGGTTTTGCACGCGCACCGACGGTAAGAATGTTAGTTGCTCAAATCTCATAAAAGACATGCTTTATAAGAAAACGTTATCACATGTCAATTCAATAAAGCATGGCAAAGAAAATGAAAAAAAAGCTCTGGATCAGCTAGCAAGACAACTAAATGTCCAAATTGAACCGTGTGGACTTTTTATAGACGAAGCTATACATTATCTTGGGGCCACACCAGATGGCTTGATTGGAGAAAATGCTATAGTGGAAATTAAATGCCCTATACCAGCATTCAATAAAAGTGTCAGAGAAGCTGTAGAGAATAAAAAAATCACATTTTATAAAATTATTAAAGGAGAGCTGATTATAAACAAAACGCACGCTTGGTATTACCAAATACAGGGACAGTTGCATATAACCAAAAGATCGGAATGCTTGTTTGGCATTTGGACTGGGGAGGATCGACCTCTATGGACAGAATGGATTCGCAAAGATGATAATTTCTGGGCAAACGAAATGGAAGAAAAATTATGCATATTTTACACAGAATGTCTGCTTCCAGAACTGGTTGATACCAGGTTTCCACGAAACCAGAAAATACGAGATCCCCAACTTACTCAAGGCACGATCAGAGAAAACACTCTCAAAAAAAAGCGAAAATATATGAGTATTGAAAATGAAGATAAATCTAGCCAGCCACAAAAGAAACAAAAATCTATGAACAAAGGAAATGAAGGAGTGAAAGCAAGCTCTAACAAAAGTAACACAGAAGAAAAAGAAAATACATGGAAATTTAATTCTAATTATAGCAATCCAGAACAAAAAAGTAATGAAGACATCGTATGGAAGTCAAACTCCAATGAAAGCAATACTGATGAAAACAGGCATTTAAAATCTACGTTTGTTAGGGAAATGCAATTTGACGAGTTTTGACTGTTTATAATTTTTCAGAACTAATAAAGATATTATTTTGATATTTAAGTTTTTTATTGTTTCGTAGCCAAATGACACAAACCATTTTTTCTCCATTGTTAATATTATTATTATTCGCGTCGCCCGCGTGGCACCGTGATAAATAATAGCTTATGTTTTATTCCAGATCATACCTATCTACCCCTCTATATATTTACCCCTGTTCCAAATTTCATCCCGATCCCTTTAGCCGTTTTGACGTGATTGAGTAACAAACATACACACAAACTCATAAACTTTCTCGTTTATAATATTAGTACTATAGGGCGTGTGTGTGAGCGAAAGGCACTGGTTGATGTTTATAACGTTTAATTAAAGGTAAAACCACATCGGTACATAATTTTATAAGACACACGGTTAAACAGAAACTTAGGTACACAATATCGATCGCGATCGAGTCGGCGCGCGTCGCGCGCGCATGTGTTTACGGGGTGGTTTCTCAGACTCTACTGTTGTCATTCGACTCTCTAGCGCGCGGCGTAGACGCGGTTCCCCCCCGCTGCACCGCTGAGTCGGCGCGCGTCGCGCGCGCATGTGTTTACGGGGTGGTTTCTCAGACTCTACTGTTGTCCTTCGACTCTCTAGCGCGCGGCGTAGACGCGGTTCCCCCCCGCTGCACGAAGGCGATCCGAGCGCCGACTCGGCTGCGGAGTATGAGGGGTACGAGCGGCGATGCGAGCCGATGTCGTGCCCTCTAAGCACGCTATAGTACTAAGAAGTAAGACTGTATTTCTAGGTTATATTAGGTACCTAGATATTTTACAGAGGTCAATATTTCTTTCTTTAAAAATAATCGATGCGATCGTGGTCGCGGTGTTAAAAGGAGTGTGAAGAGGCGCGCGAGCCGTCGTCTCGCTCAGGGGCATGAAACTTCCGAACAAATCTATGATTCAAAATTGAACAACTAAACCTAGCGCCATCTGACGGTTGAGGTTCTCCTAATTTTAAAGCTTGTTTAATGTAAATTTACCAAGATGGCAGTAAAACCTCAGACTATGTAAAATTTTTAGAAAATAGATCAAATTTAAAATTCGAAAAATATCAGAATTGTTTTAATAATAGTGTAAATTTATTTTAAGAATTATGTTTTGCTTAACTTTGAAAATAGCGCTTTTTTGTAACAGCAACATTTTAAAATGTTGAAGTGCGGCAACGAAACGAACTTGTAAACTTGACGAAGTTTGAAAACTTTGTTGAGTTGTCAGTTTGGTGTCTATCTATTATTTGCGATTTCCCGTGTTTCTTGATATTTTCTACGACTTGGCGCTCGTCATACTATACGGAACGGAATAACGAACCCTGAGTATTATCTGAAACCACCTTGGCTTTGAATTTGGACACCGATTACTGCTTTTCTGATCTACTTGGCGATACACCTGGAATACTGAGTTTTGCCTATCGACTAAGATAAAAGAAGGATTCGAAACAAAATGCCTAAGAAATCGCGGTTACGTTGCTTTTTTGGGTGCAAAAATGATGGTAAGTTCAAATTAATATTTATATGTTGGACTTTACAGTGGCAAAACCTTTTTGTTTGTTATTACTTTGTAGGTATTTTGTAATCCCTAGCATAATTAATAGATGAAATGAAAACTCAATCAAATAATACGCAAATTCTTATCAAATGGAATAAAATTATTATCATTTAGAATTCACGCTTCTTGTATTTTCAGGACCTTTGCACTTATTTCCAAATCCCAACACTGGCTCATGGGAGGTCTTGGAAAAATTCAATGTTTGGAAAAGTGTACTTCCTGCATCAATACAGGCAAAAGGACAAAACTATATTTTTAACACTGTTAGATTATGTAACAACCATTTTCTGGAAGGTTTCTGTTTACCAAGTCATAGATTGACAAAAAATGCTGTTCCAACTTTAAACTTGGGTAAATATTATTTCAATATTGTTCACTCACCAAATTCTTTACAAAAGTCACTGTGTTTTAAGTTATTCTCATATGTCGTGGTGGCCCAGTGGCTAAGACCTCGCCTCTCGTGCTTGAGGTCGTGAGTTCAAATCCGGGCAAGTACCTATGTGACTTTTTAAAATTCATATGTACTTTCTAAGTTTATCTTGGACATCACAGGCAACGGTGAAGGAAAACATCGTGAGGAAACCTGGACTTATATACTTAATGTAAGTCTGTAATAGCCAAGTCAGAGGCTTGTGGGGTTCCCAGAGGCGGTTAATTAACTCTGACACCAGAGGTGGTCACATCCTCACACGAAAAGAAGAAGAAGAAGAAGTTATTCTCGGTTTTATATGCAGTTTTAATGATTATTTTAACACACTCATACTTTAAAAATAACTATAATATAGTGGAATAGTATTTAAAGAGTTATGGAATGTAGCGATGTGCCATTCATACATTGAAAGTTCCATATAAATACACTATGTGTTATAAATCCTATAGGTAATAAGATTAATAAAGCCACATAGCGATAATGAAAAGCACAGTGATGATTGTGATGGTCTATGAATCTCATGTTTCAGTTACAATAACAGGTAATTATATCATTATGCTACAGAACCACAACCAGCCAACCAACCAACCAATGACCAGTCCAGCAATGAACCTATGTTGCAACCAACAACCAATCCGGATCATGACCAACCATCGACATCTGCTGCTATTACCACATCAGGATTTGCTACCGGTTAGTTTAACAATACTTTAAATACAATTTTATTTGGTCATGAATTGCAGTGGCCTATACGGAAGGCATTGAATCAGCTAAGTACCCAAGAAGCCCACTACAAATATAATTTTCAAAATGAATAATTATTGATCTGTCCAACACCTGGTGCGAATGTGGTGCATCTGTACAGACTATGTCCCACTTGCTGAAGTGTCCTGGCTGTCCATTCACTTGCACCCTGGATGACCTGTATAGTGCTTCTGATACTGCAATAAGCTTGGCCACCTACTGGGACCAAACAATTTAATTAAATGTGCCATTGTATCAAAAGAAGAAGAAGAATAACTTCTATATAATAAATTGGGTTAAGGAATGTAGCTATGTGCCATTCATACATTGGAAGTTCCGTATAACTACACTAAATGTTATAAATCACATAGGTATAACAAGATTACTAAAGCCATATAGCGATAATAGTAAGCACAGTGATGATTATGATGGTCCACGAATCTCATGTTTCAGTAACAATAATATGTAGGTAATTATATCGTTATTATACAGAACCACAACCAGTCAACCAACCAACCAACCAGCAGTCCAGTGATGAACTTATACCAACAACCAATCCAGATTGTGTACAACCATCACCATCTGCTGCGATCATCACATCAGGATTTGCTTCTGGTTAGTTAAATAATATTTTAGTTACCATACATTTATTAATGTCCCTCAACCACAATGACTCAGGCAATGAGGTGGCCTGCCAACGTGTTTGGGCTTGTCCACCGACAGCCATCAGTGGCTGGGGATAGTGTTTAATATTTCTGCTCAGTTTGCTCCCCTTTTTCCTTCACGAATCGTGTTATGAAATACACAAAAAACTCAGTGTATAGCATCTTTACATATAAAACAAAGTCGGGTTAGTTACACCAATTATAACTCGAGAACGGCTGGACTGATTTACATAATTTTTTGTTGGTTCAGGTCACATTGACTAATATTTTTGTTTAATTTGATACCTAAGTATTACCATAACAATGTGTTTATGTTTTTACTACTAGATGGCCCACTAGTTGACTTTGCACATTGTATATTAAAGCAGTTAACAAGGGTGGAAGGTCTAAAAGGTTAACATAGATTGGGTGCAGACGGAGCACATTGATAATAACATAATTACTCAGAAATATACTACAGCTCCAGAATATGATTGTGGCTCAATCAAATTGTAGTTATAGATAAATGTCTATAGGAAAGTAAGATAATTATTGAAATGGATAATAAAAACAGAAAATATTAATTTCAGGTACCCGGAAACGTTGGAGGCCAAAAACGAATCCGGAAAACAAGCTTATTATTAAGCTCACAAACAAATTGGAAAAGATATCCAAAAAATTCAACTCGCAAAAAAAGAAAATACGTGCTGCAAAAAATTTGTCACTTTCAAAGTCATTTTTGTCTGTAATAGATAAATTACCAAAAGAAATACAAACTTTAACTAAAATGCAGCTCAAATGCTTCAAAAAACCAAAGGGTAGAAGATTTACTTTAGAAGAGAAAATTCTGTCTCTGACAATTTTGAAGCAAAGTCCAAAAGCTTACAAACTAATGAAGAAATTGTTTGTGCTTCCATCAAAACGTTGTCTTCAAAATCTGCTAAGTAACTTTACTGTGCAACCTGGTCTGAATGAAGCCATATTAACAGAGCTTAAAAGCGTTGTTCAAAGATTGCCTCCAGAAAAAAAGCTTGTCACGCTTTTATTTGACGAAATCTCTTTGGCACCAGCAACAGAGTATAATATTACAACTGGCCAAATCGTAGGCTTTGAGGACAAGGGGAATGACAGAAGAAACAAAACTCTGGCTGATCATGCACTAGTCTTGATGATAAAAGGCATAAAAAGTAAAAGCAAACAAGCCATTAGTTTCACATTTTGCAAAAGTTGTACAAAAGCATCAGATTTAAAAGAAATGTTAACAGAAGCTATAAAGCAACTCCATAATATTGGGTTTAGGGTTGTGGTCACCATATGTGACCAAGCAGCAACTAACGTAAAAGTTATAAAAATTCTCCAAGAAGAAACTAAAAATAAATATAGACAACAAGGGATAATTTTTGATTCAAATGCGTTTGAAATTGAAAATGTCAAAGTTTTTCCTCTGTTTGATACACCACATTTGTTGAAGGGAGTTCGCAATAACTTGTTAATTAAAGATGCTGAATTTGTGCTAAATGGGAACATTTAAAGCTTTTGCTTGATCTTGATGATGGAGACGATGAAATAAGGCTACTGAATAAGCTAACAGAAATGCATGTAATTAAAGAAAAAATACCAAAAATGAAAGTCAAATATGCTGCACAAGTTTTCAGTCAAAGGGTGTCAAGTGCGATGAGATTTCTAGCAAGTAAGTATTTTCATCTGATTATACTGATGAAAAGAGAGCTATGCTCGAAGTGTCCTTGCGTGATCGAATCAGAAACGAAGATATCCGCAAGAGAACCAAGTTTACCGACATGGCCCGAAGAATTACCAAACTTAAGTGGCAGTGGGCAGGGCACAGTGTTTATGTAACATTGTCTATCTGTAATTGACTGCAACATGTCATCATTATCACTACAGATGTAGCCTGCATCTAGTGTGTTCATTATTCGTACAAAGGAGTTGAATATGATAATGTTAAAATTAACTATGATAACAGCAACAACAATTTTATAGTCACCACAATCATTAAATATTGTTTTTTTTTTCAGGACATAAAGTGCTTCCAGAAGAATGCCAGGGGACTGCAGATTTTCTATTAATTTTTGATAAATTATTTGATACATTCAATGGTCATTCTTACAAATTATCAGAAAAGCCATACAAGCAATGCTTAAAAAATAACTCCCCTCACTTCAAACTGTGGGATGATTTGATTCCGATTTTAGAATCAATTAAATTCAAATCAGTACTTAAAAAAAATGGACGTGAATCAATTAAGTATGAAACAATTCCTTCTGTTAAAAATTGGATCCATAATATGAAAATTTTTAAGGAATTATGGCATTATTTGATTACTGAGCATGATATCAAAAATTTAATAACACGCAGTTTCAATCAAGATCCTTTAGAAAATTTCTTTAGTGGTATTAGAAGTAATGGAATTAGAAATGTTAATCCTACTTGTAATCAATTTTGTAATGCATTTAAAACACTGATTATTAACAATTTTAACTCATCACATTCTCCGCGAGCCAATTGTGAAAATGATGATAATAATGCATTTAAATCAATGGCGAATCTATTAAATGATAAAAAATCTACTGATTCAAATACTGATGATTTTGCATGTGATATTGATTGTTTATTAAAGGTGATGGGTCAAATTAAAAATAATGATAAATTGGTGTATGCCGAGGCAAAAAAGTATGTTATTGGGTATGTGATTAAGAAATGCAAAACAAAGATTTTTAGGAATTGTAAATTTTGCATGCGTGATTTATGTAGATCTGAAGTTGATTTGCAATCTTTTAATTACGAAATTGATTATACTAAAAGATCTCTATTTCACCCAAGTGCAAGATTCATTCATTTAATGACAGATATTTTTTATGTTACTGTTGCATGTTTACGTGATTGCCCTGAATCAAAATTTATTAAGAAAAAAATTAAGCTGATACTAAATTGTGCATGTGATTATCAAATTATTACATGTAAAAAACATAAAGATGATTTGATTGATTTAATTAATAATCTCGCTGTTAATTTAATTATTCACAGTTGGTGTAAAGGGGTCAATAGAATATTAAACGGGAAGCTATCAAAATTTGATAAGAATGACCAGGTCAAGCAACAGGCTTTAGACTTTTATTTAAAAAAAAGAAAAAAATGAAAAAAATACCAAAATTCCTTAGAATAAAATAATAATAATAAAATTAAATAATATAATTCCTGTTATTTATGATTTTGCTATAAACTGACCTTAAAAAGCCTACTCCAATACCTTGTGGCGAAATAGAGCCCGAATTATGTGTAAGAAAGGGTCAGTCATAAAAATATACACAGTGTATACTTTTTTCAAGACTGAATACATTTTTGTATATTGAATATTTTTGAGTTCGGTCCCTATATTCCGAGGGTGCGGTTTCTTCTTTCTTTGTATCTAATTGTATGCATAAAACTTAAGAAAGAATTGTATGTATTCGATGCAATAAATGTTTTCATATAAATATCTCTTTTATTTATCAAATTCTTAATTTTACTATTTTCATAAAGTACGTAATAAAGAAAAGAACACTAGCGCGACCTGCAGGATTTTTTTTGGAACTAAAAGCGCCCTCTGATGAATTCTTTTGGAACTAAAAGCGCCCCCTGATGGTTAGGGTCATCAAACAACACACCTTTTTTCGTACCTAGAGATGCGCATCTATCTCTGTATTTAAGTGTATAGTCTATGGTCTCGCTGTTGCGCTGCCACGCCTCCCGCTCCCCTCTGCTTGATGATGCATGTGTGTTGTTGAGATGTTAACGTGTGCGTTAACAAAAGCGTTATATTTATTTTCATAAAAACAAATTGATATTTTTTATATTTTGATTCAGAGTGAACTACAAAAACTGTACCTACTTACTAAAGAATATTTTGTTCTCAAAACAAGCATTGCAAATGTTCAAAAACTATTCCAAAATTTTGCCAAATTACGTGCCGGAGACTGTACTGACAAAAATGTTTGGAACGTATCTGCGCGGCGTCCGGTGATACTCTTTGACGTGCGGGGGAGAGCGCGGGCGCGCGCGGTGGTCAGCACCGGCCGCTTGTTGCACTTCAATGCTCAAGGACGCTGGCCTATCCTTTCACCTTAAACCAAAAGTCGACAAGAAAAATGTGCAAATATTAATAAATGGAAATAAAAGTCACGTTAATAATGATTACATTGATCACGTAGTTGTCCAGAATACATGTGCTTTCGATGCTGTGGCCCACGCATTCGCCGTCGCCTACAAGGAACATGTGTTCATGAATGATTGGAAGGAAAAAGTTCTGCATCTGCTACCCTAGTAAAAGCCATATCGAATCACGATGATGCTATAGATGTATTAAGATTGAGGACAGAAATTTTGTTAAACTCTTTCGAAAAAGTAATACGAGGCAATATTCAAGTTGTCAACTGCACGTGTAACATTACAAAAATTTTTGAAAGTCTTTTAATAACTGAATATTCTAGTGCAAAAACAATGCTCCAGTTGTGATTATAGAATGTTAAACAAATACATTCCAGTTGATAAATCGTAAACATGTTCTTAGCTCAAAAGTTACAGCAACTCAATAAATTATACTTTGTAAACAGAAACACACTGGAAAGAGAAATCCTTAATGAAGATGAGGCTTTGTTTTTGATTTGGGCCAAAAACAAATCCGCATATGCTTTTTGTCATTCAAATTCGTTGGATGCTTCTACAACATCAAACACATTGGAAGAGGTGAGGTATCAATCAAATGATGTAACCACTGCTCAAACAAACGACAATGTACCCGATGAATCAATAGCTATTTTGTCAGATGCCGGTCACACTGTGCCTACAGAAACTGAAGAAATGCAATTCAACAGCGTGCATACTGAAAATCCACCAAAAGATGCCAATTTAGATGACTTGATAGAAACTGATTCATCAGCATTTAACTCGAAGACATTGGTGTTGATATTGGCATGACTCAGTTTGCCTGTAGCAAAAAAAGTCACTTCCATATGAGTCCGTATCTTCAACTGATTTACCTAGAGTAATAGTAGAATATCTTCCTCAACAACTAAACGATAACTTCAGGGATGATGCTGTTATCCAACCTCTTCCACAAACGCAAAGTTTTTTGACGACCGATTTATCTGAAGATCCTCTAATGCAACAACCTAACAAAATCTTCAAGACTAAGACTGTTACTAACCAACCTGTTTTAATACTGGAAATTACTTCACCGATGGGTTCACCGGAAGTAACAGGATATCCCCAAATGTATCAACCTAATTTTAATGCGACAATTAATACATTATTCGACCAAGCATTTCCACCACCAATACCTTCATCTTCATCCGGTTTCCCTGAAGTAGTACGAAATAGCCTAACTCAACAACCTATTAAACATAAAAAACTACATCATTTATTTTTAAAAGTGCTCATTTACAATAGATCAATTAGATTCTAGAAGATCAAATAATATTGTACCATAAAATTATTTCAAATGAATTTCTGCCATCTTCCTAATATGCCAAGTGAAATTATGCCGACTAAAATTCTGTAATCGTAAAAGTATGCCATTGTAAATTTGGACATAATTATAAACATTCGGCCAAACAATAATTATATTAATAATTTTTATGCTTTAAAAATAACCGTCTAAAGAAGATTATGCCAAGTGTGTTATGCCATATAAATTTCGGAGCATCGAAATTCTGCCAGATAGAGAGAACCCATAAATGATATGTATGATAAACTGAAAATACACATTATTTCTAGATTGAATAAACTTGTTTTGGACGATAGTATTTGATCAATGAATACATGAATGAAACGACGGTGGGTGGAGTATTGGTCACAGCACGCACGCACGGGCAATGGGCAGCAGACAGAGTACACTTATTGCAGTAGGTATATGCACAAGACAGAGTACATTTTAACGATTTTAACTGATGACTGATGTGAATGTGACTATTGATGTCTTGATGATGATGGACTGTAGACCAAAGATTAATTAACTGGGTACTCAGGACTGTGATGACTTTGCTGATAACACGACAGACTTATTTCACAGTTACCTATGAAAGTGTCTACTGTCTGCTGTCTGGACTCTGGCAGTGACACAAACGGACTGGTCAATAGTGATGGGCGATTACCACCAAAACTAACCGAATTAGTCGATTGTTCAGTTTAGATAATAAAAGTCATCTACTAAAGGAGTGCGGCGAGCGACAATGACTGACACGGTTACCATGTCAACTTGAACTACTAATTTGTAGCGCAGCGCACCCATTACTACTCATGCGTAGTGCGTACTACTAAATAAGTAATTACAAAAGATGGTGCGGCGGGCGTGCGCTGCGCTACAAATCAATCGTTAAAAGTCCGTGCGCCACTACTTAGAGTCTGTCAAGCGAGTCGTGTCCACAACCCTTTTACTGATTTCTTATAATGGCAATACTATGATCTGTCAAACAGATTGTCACAAATTCTGTTATAACCTCGTAATAATCCGGTTTTTGTTGAGTTTTTTAATGTTATAATGCCGAAACCTATTAAAAGTAGTGTCAGGAGCTTGTTGTTTACAATGATTAATAAATATAATTATGTACAGAGTGAATCTGACGACGTGTTATCGCAAAAACGACGACTTTTGGACGAA
Source organism: Orthosia gracilis (assembly GCA_947562075.1). Taxonomy (NCBI): domain Eukaryota; kingdom Metazoa; phylum Arthropoda; class Insecta; order Lepidoptera; family Noctuidae; genus Orthosia; species Orthosia gracilis. The sequence continues at coordinate 13,756,759 of OX387264.1, read as the reverse complement.
ATCGTTTCAACATCAGGTAGGTTGGCAACAACATATTGATACTTTCAGCACAATAAACTTATCTGACTTTTTTTATTTTACTGTGATGTGATCACGATTTCCATTTTGGTTTAGATCCAGACGTCGTGTTCATGACCGTGAAACTTACTGAGGCATCTGTATGTGAAAACTACTATAAAGATTGTTGTCAGTGTTGACACCTGAAAGATTTTTGAATTTGCCGCTTTTTTCATGGGACTAGACTCGCTTGACAGACTCTACATACGACTGCAGCTATTATGCGATTATAGCTAAAAGATTATTCAATCTATCTAGTAATCTCTAACTCTCCATCAGTTGAGGGAACATCTATTACGAAATTACGAACAGATAAGTAGGTAAGGACTAAGGAGTTTCTAACTAAGTACTAAAAGACTAAAATAAGAATTAAGTTAAAAAGTTATATTTATTTCCACTAAACCAACTTAAATAAATGAATTGAAGTACTAATACATATAAAAATAAACAATTGACGCAACACCACCGTCCCGCATGCACCGCCCCGCGCGGCCTTACGCTTTTCACCGCACGTTAGTAGTTTGTCGATTGTTATTCGAATAATAATAGTGAGAAACTAATAAATCGAAAATAGAATGAGCATATTGAGCATTAGCACAATTTTCGATTCAGTCGACTGTTTTTTTTTGCAACAATCGCCCATCGCTACGGTCAGCGCAGTGGTCTATGGTCCTTCTGTGCTGTGACCAGAGACATTGTAATAACTAGGCAGAACGTATTTACGATGGTAAAGAAACTATCAATTCTATCGTTCTTTCTTACAGAAAATTATATGAGAAAAAAGAGACAAACATAGACAAACGCTTCCATCCTGAACGTCAAAGAGATAACTTTTTAGTAGAGGTGGTCTGTAACAGATTAAATTTGATACCTGTTGAAGTTCCAGGGAAGTAACAGCTCCAAAGTCCCGTTCCAAAATAACAGCCTGTTACACTGCAACAGCAAATAGTACCAACCATTCCACAGGACCAGTCCTGTGGAAAGATTTCATTACAGTACATCTGCCCCAAAATTATATCACTTTCATAAAATTTTTCACATATTTTGTGGTGGCATTTTGTAATAAAAAAAGCTTATAATAAATAAATGAAAAGCATACAATTGTAAAAAAAAAAAACAAAAAATTGCGTTAATAGAGTTATTTATGCAGTTTTGGGTACTTTTAATATGTATTTTATAAACCTGCTCATAATTTTACCATGGCCTACATATATTCGACGAAAAAAAATAACTTAAAATTATAAATAAAAACTTGATTACATATTAGCGAGCTGGCTGACCAAAACCAGATGTATCCTTCGACTGCACAACATGATTTTCTTCTTGTTTACGTCTTTTTAGTTTGCAGTCGGGTTTTTGATATTTTGAATTAACTTTTTTTAGCACGACAATGTGATGTGTGGGTTTAAAATAAATATTTCACCATCATCTTTTTATTTTTACCTTACATAAAATATTATAAATAAATACAATCACTATTACATTATAAAATCTATGGTTTACACATTGTTTTGTTCAATGGTAAGTTCATTATTTGTGTGTGCATCCGAATGGGTAACAGTGACAGGCAGAGAACAGTAGCCATCTCTTTCTACATCAGAAGAGAAAATAGCTTGGTCTAGTCTCACACGGGTACATGCGCAGATCATTTTTGTTTGTATCTCTTTCTAACAACGTAAACATCCCTAAGCTAGACCAGAGAAGAGCTTGTTTTGTAACATAGATACACACACACTAGTTACGCGAATGGTCGGTTGTGACTTGTGACCATGCGGAACAGATAGGGATGTGAACTGCCATTTTTTCACGATAGGTGGCGCATCGTCGCTATGGCTATTGAAAGCTGTCATATCCATACATTTTTTATCCTATCATTCTCAAAATTTTAATTTCTCAAAATATGCCTCTGTATACTGTACCAGAATGTACCTGGTGTTCATTTATTGCCCAAAGATACAACACTAAAAAAAACTGGGAAAAAGCTACACATATTTATAGGTTATGTTATGTATCTGTCAAAGTAACTGATTATGTTGTTTGGTAATCTTCGGCGAAATAGAGGAGCTATTAACGTATTGATAAAGTTCTATAGCAGAAATGTTATTTGCTTGGCCTTCAGAAGCTTGAGGGCTTTGATTGCCCAGAATAAAATAAAACTTTTAACCAAAACTTATAGAGAACATTAAAGTAATGTTCTCTCATTTTTTGTAAATCTTCCTATCATGAGTCAAGTAAGAAATTACTCGTTACAACTAAAAAATAGCCAAATCTAGAACATATCACCGCTGAAAAATATTTGATTATGTAAAAGTCTGCGTCTCAATAAGATCTGTTTTCTTTCCAGTTATCCTTGCTCCTCATTTCTTTCGTTCGTCTTTCAATTCCTTAAGCTTCCAGGGTCAAAATATACTATAAATAACGATGGTAGACCGGTTTAAACACAAAAAATTACAAAAAATCATGATGTAAAAAAAGCAAAAATGATTTGACAGCAGCCATTGCGCCGCCAGCGACATCTGCGCTCAGCTTTGCGATCACAAACCCATTGTGACTGTGACTGCGACTGTGACTCACCGTTGTTGTTGTTGTAATAGATGCTGTGATGAGCATTAAGAAGCTAGTTCGCGTACAAATCAGCACTTTTGCAAATTTGTATCGAAATGGATGATGATTTAGGACGAAAACGAGCGCGCTAAATTTTATAAACAGAATTTTGGGAGTCTAGATATCATGAAAAACGACTGTATGTATATTTGCAAAATAAAATTATTTTCATTGTTGAATTACATATCTATCCCTGTAAGGAGGCCGTTTTGCAATTTTCCTTCTTCTTATGGTATTTATTTCCGCCCAAAGATGCGCTAAAATTAGTATTGGATTATCTTTCGACGCTCATAACTTTCAAATATTTATTTGTTTCCATACAGGGCTAGATGATAATACAAATTGATGTAATTTTTTATTATGAACGTACATGGTCAAACAGTGATGTAATCGCCAGACTACGTTTGTATGGAAGAATGATCGACTAGTGCAACCTTACGGGTTTATTTTCAGCAAAATCTATTAATTAACGTTTGTTACAACAACGACGTTTTGTGGCAAATAAATAAATACTTTCTTTCTTTTTTCTAAGATAGCGAGCGACTAAATCATGCTAACAAACGTTCATGTAATGATTTATTTTGTTAACCAATATTTATTATTTACAACAGAATTAAGCTAAAACTTGTGCATCAAGAAATTCGTCGACATCCATGTCAATGGGAACAGTGCCCAGAACGCTGGCAGCATTGCCACGTTGAATAGCAATTTTGATTCTCTGGCGGAAGAAAAGTCCCGCCCTCTGATCACGTAGAGTCGACTATACTGTGATTTTTAATTTCGTAGACTAAAGTAACAGCTGCCAATGACCTTTTTTTTTTTTTTTGAATTTTATGGCCTGGTTGCTAAGACCTTTAAGCCAAGTCTTTTAGATGGGTAACACTTTAACACAATGGAGTATGTACTGCACTGTATATGTTAAATTTTTTGAATTGTACTTTTAACATATTTGTAAAGCGGCATAAAACAGTTCAAATCTTTTAATAAATTGTTAAGCGGCGGCGGGCGGGAAGAACTATCACTTAAGTTTAGCACATCACTAAGATCACTGGCTAACATTAGCCTGTCAATCAAAAATTTCTGACAACTGAAGAAAAGATGTTCCATGTTTGCGTCTTTTTCTTCACAATATTTACAAGTACTGGTTTGAATTATGCCAAGTCTTGCAAGGTGTGATGGCACAGTGTTGTGGCCAAAACGCAGTCTATTAATTGTGGTTATAAAGTCACGGCTGGCATCTTTAAGTCGATCGTACCAAGGTCTAACTGGTAAGCTCTCTTGAATGCTTCCATACCATCTTCCTTTTGTCTCCTGGTCTTTCTTCCACATCTCTATCCACAGATTCTTAATATTTTCATTTATAGAATACAGATAATCAGTCATAGGCACATATATTGTATTTGTAAGGTCAAGAGCATTAACACCCTCAAATGCAGCTCTATCAGCTATTTCATTGCCAGCAATACCTTTATGAGATGGCACCCACATAAAAGAAATTTCTATGCCCCTGAGCGAATGTCGATGAATTTGTTCTTTTATAATGTACAAAATAAAATTAGATTTAAAATTTATTTTGAGGTTAGATAAACCTTTAACCAAACTTAAAGAATCAGTGACAATTAAAAAGTATTTACAATTATTTACATTTTCAATTCGCCTCAGGGCTTGAAAAACTGCATAAGCCTCTGCAGTGAATATCGAACACACATTGTGCAGAACAAAACTCTGAGTAAACTTGATCTGTGAATCATACACAGCACAGCGCACATAACCATCTCCTTTACTGCCATCAGTGTAAAATGTATAAAATTCATTATTTGCCGAAAGAAAGTTTAGCATGTCAAAATTATTGTCAACTGTACTATGTATAACTGTAATGGGATGTATAATGCTTTGATATGAAAAAGTATAACAGGGCCAAGGGCACTGCTTTTTAATCTTAGAACAACTATTCTCAATTTCCAAGAAAATATTGAGCAGGATTGGGGAGTGACCGATAAGGAGAGAATTACCAGTAGCTAAAGGTCCAGAAGTACTGATTCTATGAGGTATAATTTTGTTGATAATTTGTGTGTTATTTGAGTACAGCAATTTCAAACAATATCTCTCCGTAAGAAGGAGACGTCTCAAAATCAAAGGCATAGTTTTAGTTTCAACTTCCATGGCCCTAATGGGAGTTGTGCACATAGCACCAGAAATGATTCTCAGAGCTCTATTCTGCAAAATGTCTAATTTATGGGCATGAGCACTGTTTATATAAGCTATGGCACTATAGTCAAAATGGCTCCTTACAATTGCTTTATATAAAATAGATAATGTTTTGGGGTCTGCTCCCCAGGAAACTCCAGCAAGGCATCTCATTATATTCAATCCTTTTAAAGCATTTTTTGAAATATGTTTAATATGCTCTTCAAAAGTAATTTTTTGATCAATGATAACTCCCAAAAATTTCTTTGAACAAACTCTACTAATTGCTTCTCCACCATATACAATATCGCATGTTGGATAATCTTTGCCAAAAATCATAAAACTACTTTTGGATGCATTAATTTTAAGATGTAATTTACCATTATAATAGTTAGATAATTGATTTAAAGCACTATTAACTTTATCAATGGCTATTTGCAAATTTTGGTTACTGCTATATAAAACTATGTCATCAGCAAATTGCAAGATATTAACATTACTTGTATCTACATATTTACATATTTCGCTTGTATACAGATTGTACAATAAAGGCGACAATGTAGCGCCTTGCATGGTGCCTTTTGATGCTATTTTTGGCCCATGTAGTATATTATTATGCTTAACATAAACAGTTCTGTTACTTAAAAACTCATAAATCCATTTACATAAATGACCAGGGATATTTATATCAGATAAAATTTCAACCAGTATTCTGGGATCAACATTATCAAAAGCACCTTGTACATCTAAAAATACACATGCAGTGTTTGAAAGTAAATTATTTGCCCTTTTCAGGTCCGAGATCAAAGATACAAAGCTGTCAACGCAACTACGCCCACGACGAAAGCCATACTGCACATGAGGGATTATACCATTCGCCTCCACATACCAATCCAACCGTGCCTTAACCATGTTTTCAAATATTTTGCCAAGACATGATGATAGAGATATTGGTCTATAAGAATTTACATTATCTGGTGATTTATCAGGTTTGAGTATAGGAATAACACACTGTGTTTTCCAAGAGTCTGGTATCAACTTTTTATTCCAAAGAGAATTGAGAATATTTAAAAAAACTTTTTGAACAGACTCATGCAAATTTTTTATCACAACATACGGAAAGTCATCTAAGCCTGGGCTTGTATTACGTCTGGACTGTAGACTTAAAATGTATTCTGTCCATGAGAAAGGTTCCAATAAAAATTTTGAATTTTGATTATTGTTATTTTTTCCAAAATAAGTGTTTAAATTATTAGATTCTATTAGGTTACTGTTATCTGAAAGTTTATCTAAAAATGAAGGTATAAACTCATCTCTGTATAATTTATTTACAGTTTTAATTCCTTTAAACCTTTTAATAAGATTCCAAATTTTACTGATAGGAGTAGTCCTATTAAAATTATCACATAAATTATTCCAGCCTATCTTCTTCTGCTCCGAAATTGTCCTTTTCTTTAAGGCATCTAGCCTTTTATATTTGATGTAATTATCAATATTAGGGTCACTTCTGTACAGTTTTAGGGCATTATATGATGCAACTACAGCCTGCTCACAAATTTCATTCCACCAAGGTGTTGGAGGTCTACTTTTAAAATTATTATGTTTAGTAAACTTCGGAATTACCATCAACTTCAGGGCAGCAAGACGATTACAGAATTCTACATATGAAGACATAGGATCTGCCTCATCTATCAACATGTCTGCAAATATTGTTTCTGATAATTCATGATATTTAATCCAATCAGCTTTACCATACAAAAACTTATCGACAGGAGGATTAACTTGATATTTGTCAACAGCCAAAGATATTTCCGTTATTGTAGGATAATGATAACTTCCCATAGCATCATCATGCACAGACCACTCGCAAAATGGTGCAATACTCGGACTAGTGAAGCTGACATCAATAGCAGATGGATTACGTGTGGGATTATTAATTGTAGTAAAACTGCCATCATTTAAAATGCACAATTCAGAATCATCTATAACATCATACAAATCCCGACCACGACTCTTAGTCGACAAACAGCCAAACGCAATATGATGAGCGTTAAAATCTCCACTCATAAAAATTGGCTTAGGTAAATCTCTTAATATATTACGCAGCCTATTCATTCTGATGTGCCCGCAAATAGGAGGGCAATATACACAAAGTATTGAGAGCTTACCCTTTTCAGTGGATAATGATAAAGCAACTGTTTGAATATCTTCATAAAATCTAGTATTTACAATATTATACTTAAAATATGGCCTAATCAATATGGCTACTCCATTATGTTCATTCTTTGAGTTTCTTTTATAAATATTATATCCAGGTATTTTAAAGTTACTATTGTCTTTAAACCAAGTTTCATTTAGCAAACATACATCAATATTTTGTTCTTGCAAGAACTTAATTAGTAAGGGCTTTTTACTATTAGCACTTTGAATGTTAAACTGCGCAATACGTAATCGAGACGATCTAGGAGGACTTAAGGTGTAGAGTCACCCTTATTGCCCAATTCCACCAATGTCTGTACCAGGGCCATTAGTACATCATTGTTGGACATTATTTGAGACTTGATGTCTACTGAAGGTATGACATCATTGCTGGCAGCCTGGGAAACAGGCTTGCTATGTACAGATTTATTTACATTACTATTTACAATTTTATGTACAGGTTTAATATTTACAGGTTTATTTACATTTTGAATTGGGTGCTTTGGCATCGGCAGTGGAGGAAATTCAGTATTTTCTGATATCTTAGTCAAGGCAACACTTGCATAAGTAATTTTAGATTTCTTTTCAGTAATTTTTTTAATCTTTATTGGACATATTTTTGCTATTGCTAAATGAGGACCGCTACAATTGATGCAGCAGATCTCGTTTGGCTTATCACAATCTTTATACAAATGCTCCCCTGAGCAGATCGAACATCGTTGCTTGCCATTACAAATTTTAGCCGAATGGTTAAATTTAAAGCATTTGAAGCATTGCTGCAATGGTGGGATATAATCAAAGACTCTATACGAAAACAAGTCATATTGCACATTAAATGGTAATACATTTGATAAAAAAGTAATGCTAACTGTTTGTAGTGGTACTCGCTCTTGACCCACTTTTTTAGTGAATCTTCTGATAGCAATGATTTCATAAATAGAAGATAGCTTTGTGTAGAGTTCCTTGTTCGAAATATTACCTGGTACAAATCTGATTATGCCTGTTTTTTCTATTTGTGCCGCAGGAATATATGCTTTTATTTCATATTTCTCCATAAAAGTTGTATTGTTAATAAAATTGTTTGCCGTATTATATTGTTTGAATGTAACTGCAATTTTATTAGCATTTACACGCTGAATTGCCACCACACCCTTTACTTCATTGTTGAAAATATGGTTTAAATAAATGGGACTTTTATTGCCCAATCTGTCCTTTGCATTTTTACTTTCCACAAACACTTTAAATTCAGTATTGGAGGAGTTCTCCGGGTAGAGTCTTTTGTAGTTAGGTTTTAAATATGGTAAATACATAGAGTCAATACGCTCACCGCCGCCGCTACCAGAGTCCAAGCCGCTGGAGGAGCCTCCGTCCTCAGGCCGAGGACGTTTGTTTGAGAAGGGCGGGTTATCCCCGCCCCCCTCGTTACCATCCATTTTCCTGGGTAAACTTATACTACCAGTGTAGTTTTAGTGTTCTTTTGGCAACTTTAACTAAAGAAAACTAGGAAAAAAACTTTTATAAAAAAATTTGAAACCCGCTCTTTTTCAAGTTCCCGCCAAGAATCTGCCAATGACCTTATTTTTTTTAAATGTTGCAAGCGCAGAGCATAGTGTTGTAGGTAAGGCTCAATCATAAGTGATTCATCGAATCGATGTGACGTGACTCCTCAATTTAATTTTACTAATTGGTGTAAATAAATGTTTTATGAATATAAATGTAATATATTTAAATATAACAGTATTCATAGACATAGTACATAAACTTTTATTGGGTTAAATATGAAATCAAAAATAAAATATATGCAATCGATAAAATGAAGTGACATAAATGAGTAGAAACTAAATAAGGGCCGCTAATTTCTAAATATTTTTTTTTCGCCGTGAAATAGTTTCATTTTCTATCTACTTCGATTTTCGATCACTCAGGGTAGTCAGGATAAGACACTATTTTATGTAATGATAAAGTGACAAACCCCCAAATGTCAGGTAAGTCTACGAAATTAAAAATCACATTAAAGCTGCTTATTAATGTCTCGAAAAGCTCGATGATCGCTCGGACCACATGGACCTTATGTGAGAGCCCCAAACAGCTAAAATATATAACTTCCAATGGTCGTTATATTTGCGCCGTTAGAGATTTTCGGCAACAGCAGCAGCCACCCGAGCACAGCCCGCTATGCTAAGGTGGGATGAGATGGCTTATCCTGCAATAAGAGCGCTGATCGGATAACACGGCAAGCCAGCATTAATGGTATCATACCTACCTTGCGTTCGTGCCATGGCCAGGGTGCCAGCTGTTTTAGAACCCAATGGCTTGGACCGCGACAATGGGCAGACGCTTGATGGGATGCAACATGAGTCGACACCCTTGCGTGTGCCATTCCATCTTCTTAGCACTGCGGGCTGTACTGGGGTGGCTGTTGGAAGTTATGTCAATCGTGTCGTAAGTGTTAATCGTGCTCTAGCTGCATCTAAAGAAAGCAAGAAAAATATCTATTTGTGACCCGCACAGGAAACACGAGTTAAGCAAAAACACAAAAAAAAACAATAATAATAAATAATAAACCCGTGCAAGACCAAAAAGGCTATATATATTATCTCAGCGATATTAAAGGAAAATAACGCTGCGCTGATATTCTGATCAACCATCATCATCTCTACCTTCACTTTCTGGGAATACAGGCGTGATGTTACGTTATGTCAATTAAGATATTCTGGTTTTTTCCAGAAACTCTACATGGTCAGAGTCAGAGACCGACAGCCAGCTGACGGTGAGCACGCTAGAGCGTACATAGTAGAGTGGTATTATTTTAACTAATCGTATAAGTTATGATAATAAATAATAATATATGTTTATTAAACATTTATAACTTTCATGACTTTTTTATCACAAAAATTACTTTAATATAATTTAATGTTGATTTTATTTTGTGTATTTTGGGACATTTTATGTATGATCTCTGTTTTTTTATAATTTTATTTTATTTCAATTCCAGTATGATTTTAGTTTTAAATATGATTGATTTTAATTATTGACATTACTGTTATTATTTGACATTTTTATTATATACTTTCATATTTTTAATCAATTATATTAAGCTGTGTATGCTCGACTATGTAAAAGATGTGGTTGCCTATAATTGAGTGTGCGTTACAGGATAATGTTGATGTGTACCAATTCTTGTATTTTGTGTAAATTTATTATTTTGTAACACTCGTTGGTGATCCTTAAATAAATAAATTAAAAAAATACAGATTTAGCAGTGCACAGCATATTACAATGAATGGCTGGAGAACCTACTTATATAAGTATATTAAGTGTATACCTAGCTGGCGCGTACTTTATACACAATCAAACATTTCCTGAACGTGAGTACTTAAAAAAAAAATAAACACCGTGCAAAATAATAATGAAAAAACGCTTTCAGTTTTTACCCATTGTGATGAAATTCAAATTCATTTTGAGAATTGCTATTTTTGCGAATTGCGTGTTTTGCGATGTGCACATTCTGGGTCAAACCCTTTCGGATTTGGCCATCCACGCCCACTTGAAAAACTCACCCTGTAGGTATATAAAAATTAAACCCTATTTCACTTGGTCACGCCATAACTTGAGAACGACTTTACCGATTTGAATAATTCTTTTATATTTGATTCCGGAGAATACAAGGAAGGTTTGAAAAAACTGGCCAAGTGCATATACATAATAGTGATTTTATACAGATGATTTATTTCTGTTGCCCCTATAACAACAAATACTAAAAACAGAATAAAATATATATTTAAGTGGGGCACCCATACAACAAACGTGATTTTTTGCCGTTTTTTGCGATAATGGTACGGCGAAAATAACTTTATTTTCGGAAGTCGGTGTCAAAAAACGATGAAACGAAAACAGGAACATGACTAACTGAATACAATAAATATTTAAGCGGGGTCCTATACAAAAAACCGGCTAGTTGCGAATCGGACTCGCGCTTGAAGGGTTCCGTATATTTTATTCGTTTTTGACAACGACTTCCGAAAAGAAAGTTATTTTTCGCTTTGTAGTGTATTGTATTGTAAGTCGGTTTAGTTTTAATGTAGTTTTCTTTTTTCCCTTTTGAGTTAAGTACCCGTTTTATTACGGAGTTCCGGTGCATACCTTCCGGCTTCATCACCAGATAAGTTCAATAGTACTATTTTCATTAGAACCATTTATTTAAATTTGCTTCATTACATTCATTTCATTCGAGATAATTATCTCATTCCCAAAACATACTTATTATTGACTAGCTGTCCCACGCGGCTTCGCTTCCATCAACTGGCTACCTACCCTTCATACATGAATGTTGCGTAACTTTAACCACTTACGCAGCGCACGTAACGAAAGCTCTCAAAAAGGAATAATTTTGCCCGTTTTTGCAACATTTTTCATTTATGCTCCGCTCCTATTGGTTGTCTCCTAGTGTGATGTTATATAGCCTATAATCTTCCTCGATAAATGGACTATTCAACACAAAAAGAATTTTTCAATTCCAACCAGTAGTTCCTGAGATTAGCGCGTTCAAACAAACAAACTCTTCAGCTTTATAATCTTATATATAAAATTCTCGTGTCACAATGTTAGTTACCGTACTCCTCCGAAACGGCTTTACTGATTTTTACCAAATTTTATATGCATATTCAGTAGGTCGGAGAATAGGATACTACATATACCGGCACGGTTCTTGAGCGCTCGGCGGAAGAGTGGGGATCGCTTTGCGCATCGTACACTTATGACAAATAAAACGCACACTCGTTTATTATTTATTTTTTCTAAGTTACGGTCTACGTAATTTCTTACTTATAAGATTAAATAATGATTTATTAAATTGAGAAATGGAAATTGAGATAAAAAAAAAGGTAACTAACAAAAGTATTTCTAATTTAAAATTATAACTTAGTTCTTATAGTTTGTCAAAAATTACTAAAAAATCTACAACGTACCTACATACTTTTTTTTGTTAACATTTTTGACCTCTAATTTCATTTGTTCATTAATGAAATGAAAAACAATATAGTTTGTAAGTATAGTAGTATAGTTAGTAATGAAAAATAATAGTTTTGCTATAATTACAAACTGACATTAATTTTTTTCCTGCTATATTTTCGATAAATATCACCTTTTATTATTATAACAAAGATCTAATTAATAAAAAAATCACATAACATATTTGAGTTCTAACTTACCAGATAATTTAAAATGATGCAGTTTAAAAATTTGTTGCAATTAAATTGGCCGGAATTGTACTCGTCGTCGTGAGGTACGTGCAACAAGAGTAAAGAACGAATCACGACTGACGGCTATGACGCGATACGCTACGGGCCAATCACTGCACTTTCCCCGCCCCCGCGCCTCACTTCATACCACCAGAGGGACCCAATAATTCACTTTTGCGCACATGAAGCTCAGCGCTCAAGAACCGTGCCGATGATTGTATCTATTTTTCATACCCCTAGGGTAGGGTAGGCAGGGTAGGGTAGGCAGGGTAGGGTAGGTAGAGTAGGGTATGTAGGGTAGGGTAGGGTAGGAAGGGTAGGGTAGGTAAGGTAGGGTAGGATAGGTAGGGTAGGGTAGGGTAGGTAAGGTAGTGTAGGGTGGTAGGGTAGGTAGTGTAGGTAGGTAAATAGCCAATTGACGGGAGCGAAGCCCCGGGGGTCAGCTAGTATTAAGTATAGATAAGTTCCAGTGGCCATCTGTGTGTGTTGTCTTCTTCATCAGTTGCACTTCACCAAATGGTACTTCCTGAATGCAAATGCTCGCCATGGTGATGAAAATACCAGAACCTGACTTGATGACCATGGGACCACCTGGGAAGTAGACCCTTTCAAAAAAATAAGATACTTACTACTTCAGTATTGTAAAGAAAAACATAGTCCATTAAGTATTGCATTTTTTTCTTTGGTTCTTCATAGGCGTGCGTAGTCTGTAAAATAAATATTTGGAAAAGGTAAAATAACCTTTGTTATGTGACACTATCTTAAACATCTATAATGGTATGTTAGTAAAAACTGTAATTTAAAAAAAAAACTCGGTGAAAACGATAGTGCCGGGTTTTTTTTAATTATTTATTTACGCGTTTATCTTCGCACATCTTGTCATCTTGATAATGGATCATCATCAACATAGGCCTTCCCCAAGCGTCGATTGATCGGTCCTGTGCGTTTCGCATCCACCGGATTCCCGGAACTGGATTGGAATGCCAAACTTAAGTGGCAGTGGGCAGGGCACATTACTCGCAGAACGGATGGCCGTTGGGGCCAAAAAGATCTGGAGTGGCGACCGCGTACCGGAAGTCGCAGCGTTGGAAGGCCTCCCTCTAGGTGGAGCGACGACCTGGTAGACGCATTGCTGGGACACAGACCTCCTCTCTGTGAGAGGGAATGGGCCGTAATCCAACACGCGGGCCTAGTGCGGGTTGGTGGATGTCACATGTCTTCGTATTTTTGGTTTCAGGACATGCCGGTTTCCTCACGATTTTTTCCTTCACCGTTTTGAGAGCAGTCGTGATGAAATAATTTACACAAAGTAAAGCGCCTGCCTGGGCTCGAACCCACGACGACCTACAACTTGTAAGTCGCGGCCCATACCACTGGGCCACCACTGCTCTAATCTATCTGATAATGGATGGTTTGTTACAATTTACAGTTTAATAAAGTTTATGGTTTTTGTCAATTTTATTGTTTCCTGAATTTTCAACAGATAACAATTTGAAGTACTATACAGGGTGAGTTTTCCAAGTGGCCGTAAAAGGCCAAATCCGAAACTATGAGAAATAGCTAAAAACACTCAAAGGAGTTACGGGGTAATTCTAATGAAAATTAAAACCGCGTCATCGTATTTTTGAAAAATCTTTATTCCTAGCCAGAAATCGAACGCTTTGTTTTTGAATAAAAAAAAAAACATATTATGCTGTATTAGTACACTATCGATAGTGTAAAACTTATTATTATAGATTTTTCATGATGCTGTTTTCATCTAAATCGGCACCGTGACTCCTTTGAGTGTTTTTCGCTATTCCTCAGTTTCGGATTTGGCCATCAACACCCACTTGAAAAACTCACTCTTTATAATAGGGTTTGCTAGGCACCTAAATAATAGTATCAAAGTAACATTATTATTAATGTAGACAATTGGACATTCCCTACAGGCTAGAAGAAATTCGCCGAAGACAGTCACAGGAAGTCCTAAAGAAGAAAGGAGTAGTTAAAATATATGATTGTCTAAACAGATTTGATTTATTTTTACGACGAATTCGGCAAAGTAAAGGGCAAAGAGTATGAACAATCGACCATTCACATAAGACGGCAAACCACATCGAGTCTTTCATCTCGCATGTGATTGGTCGATTGTTCATTGTTTTTGTACTTTGCCTTGCCGAGTTCATCTACGCAATAACGCTGCTGACTTTATTACCGGACGTAGGAAGGTACAGTACTCGCCAAACTTCTTGGCTGCCCTGAAGTTGGCTTTCCGAAGCGCAATGCACGGCGCGGTGCTGTTTTTGTATGAAATTTACTACGGCGCAAACATTATTGTCAACTTCCGGCGGCCAAGAAGTTTGGCGAGTACTGTACACTTCTAGTTTCATCCCGTAGGCATGCAGAGAAGAACGAACGAAACTAAGTTATTCAAACACTAAGGTCGTTCGTTAGTAGTGATAAGCTCCATAAATTGATATTGCGTGCTTTTTAAGAAGCGTTGTTAGAAATTACACAAATCGAGTTTCTGGTTATAAATACGGCGAAATTCCATAAAAAACAAAATCTAGAGCAACAAATAAATAAACAATTTTTAAAATAGAATAATATGCCATACATATAACGTTTATTTGCGTGTATGTGTAATATAATTCACAGCCAAACCAAAGTTTCACTGAAAGGCAATTTTAATAGGTAAAGACCCAATACACGCATGGGTTGCTTTACGGAACAGACTTGAAAGACACCTTAGTTTTTACAACAACCGATCAAACTTCGACCGGTTATGGTTCTTATTCCTTTTCTTAGTAGGATTCTTGTTGATCTTCTGTTTTGGCAACTTTATCCTCTCTTTTGCTGCCTTTTTCAATATTTGGGTTCTTTTACTTTGCTTCTTCTCAGTTTTCACAGTTTGCCTATGGAGTTCTGCCTGAGCCTTTAGTTTTTGGTTGCTTCTCATATTGTGTTGGGTACCTTCTTTTGCTGTCAATCCTGTGAATTCGCCATATTCGAATTCTCTTGGTTTTCTTACAAACTGTCCGGGTTCATTTCTGCGGGGTCCTTGATTCTTATTGTTATTAAATCTGTTGTTATTGGGACCACCTTGGTTTCTGTTGTTTTTCCTATTAAATCTGTCTTGTAATTGATTTTGACTACCATCTTGACTTTGACCTTGTCTATTATTAAATCTATTCTGACCTTGGTTATTTTTATTAAACCGGCTACCTCTTTGATTTTCATTAAAGTTATTAGAACCATCTTCTTGATTATTATTCTTATTAAACTTATTTAATTGACCGAATTTCCTTCTCTTAGCATAACTTTCATCGGGCGCTATTTCCGGCTTCCGTTTCCTATTTTTCTTGTTTGTGCTATCGCCTCCATTTTGGTTAGCTAGGGGGTTGTTGGCTATGGATTTCTCTAATCTTTTCTTTCTTGCGTTCAAGGCTGTTCTGTCTTCTATTGAGAATGAGACGATGGGCCTCTGAGGAAGACATATATATATAAGTTTAGTTATACAATAGGGATGTTTCCTTGATAGAAAAATGATAATTCTATTAAGTCCGTCAGTGAGATAATCAAATAATATTGGACACGTTTTTTTGCTTTACCAAATCAATAAAAAATTACAAAGTTAAAGCGCTTCAAAGTTCAGGAGTGGAGGCTTGTGACGTCACAAAGGACAAAAAGACAAATTGCAAGAAAGCAATACAAAGTGTACTAGCAGCGTGACGTTTCACAATTTTTCAACAGATTATATCGTCGTCACTTTATGTTTACGTGTCAAAAGAAAAAATACGTGTCCAATATGTTTTATTAATCTAACTGACAGACAAACAACAAATTTTTACTAAACTACCCAGTTAATCTGTAATGCCATTTGAACTTGATGTGTAGATACGAATGCCACAGATTCTGATGGGTATTTAAAACATTTAATCTAATGCCGCAATTGATATATTTTACTTACATTATTCTTATCAAATATATCAGGATTGTTATTCAGTTTCCTAAGACAAGCCAGTGCATCTTCATGTCTCGTAAACATGACGAAACCGTAGCCCTTTGATCTGCAACAACAATAACACTTAGATTAGCTATGGAATTCTTATACCAACCAGAATGTATACCATTCAGTCAATAGGGTAAATTACTGACTGATGGAAAATCATACCAGTCACATACATAAACTAACGCCTTATTCCCAAGGGAGTAAGGCCATGCCACTGTGTCGGACCATTGTGATTGGAAGCTCGCGCATGATGGGTAGACTGGCGGTTAGCTCTCTTCCTCCAATCATTTTTAATGGTTCCGTCATTCCCATTAGCCCTAGTCTGAAAGATCTTGACTCGACACTTAGTTGGCAAAGTCAGGTGGCCAGTGTCAGTCAGAGAGTCAACGGCAGCTTGCGATCCTTATATCGTTTCAGGAGGTTTTTACCCGTAAAGACAAAGACAATGCTTGTGCAGACTTTAATTTTCCCAGTGGTCGACTATGGTGACGTGTGCTACTTTGACTTGAACGCGGTCTTGCTGGATAAACTATATAGGGTCTTGAATAACTGTATCAGATTTATATTTAACCTTAGAAAATATGACCATGTGTCGAACTACAGGTCTGAGTTAAAATGGCTGCCCATTCGTCAGAGGAGATGTTTACGAGCTTTGACCACACTTTTCTCCCTGCTCAATTCGCCCACCTGTCCTTCCTATCTTATGTCTAACTTTCAATATCTATGTTCTTCACATGCTCGGAATCTGCGTTCTTCTAATAATCTCCTCTTACTCTGTCTATCTCATTCGACTGATTTTGTTCACTCTTCCTGTTACTTTATATAAATATATGTATTTATTTAAGTATATATTATTATTTTCAATATATATGTATGTGTATTTTGCCTATTTTAGTATGTTATACAATAACTGGTTTTATCTTTATTATTAAGCAGTGCACCTGCCATGTTGTCTCTCCACCACCCAGGGTTGACTGGTAGAGAATGCCTAAGGCATTAAGTCCGACTTTGTACCTTTTGTGCATGAAGTCTAAATAAATAAATAAATTAGTAAGCAGAAACTTCAGAACGCCACCAGCTACAATCTTTACATAATTCTTTTGTTTCATACATCTAGTCATACACGCGCACCGGTTATGAGTACTGTGCAACTAGCCTTTCCAGAGATCATCACCAATATGATCCGTGTATGTCCTACTAGGGCGTCCCTTCCCGGCATTTCCACTAATGTCTGCCTAATAAATACCTATTATTTTATTATTCGCCGTTCATTCATCCGCTCAACATGCTCAACAACCAGCACCCTAATTGCGTATCTGTTTTTACAGCACGAAGCACTTGAGGACTCGATGGGAAGCATCCGTCAGTATCAGTAATGATACATACGGATTCTTCCCGTCGCTGCCCTGGGGCGTCCTCAAGTCGCGCATGGCGCGGCACACGTGCGATGTGTGGTGATGTGGTGGACAAGCGACTGGTTACTGATACATACGGATGCTTCCCGACGCTGCCCTGTGGGGCGTCCTCAGGTCGCGCATGACGCGGCACTCGTGCGGTGTGTGGTGGTGTGGTGGACAAGCTACTGGTTATTGATACATACGGATGCTTCCCGTCGCTGCCCTGGGGCGTCCTCAGGTCGCGCATGACGCGGCACTCGGTGATGACGGCGCGCTTGTCGGCGGCTGTAGTGCACACGCGGCGCAGCCTCACGTCGTCGCAGTGTGCGGGCAGGTTCGACACCACGAGGCGGTAGCGGGACACGAATCTGTGGATAAACACCAACATTACTTTTAACTCTCTCGATGTAAGGCGTAAATACTTATTGCTTGCTCTGGCTGCCGTTTTGTGCGGGGTGAGTCCGATTGCCAGGAGCTAGTGGGGCAGTTGGTAAGGCTGTTTGTTCCTGTGGTACCCAAACATTAGCTAAGACCGCGAGCCCACTGGCTTTTGGCCGTACCTTCAGCACGCACGGTGTCCCGAGCTAACTCGCCTCCCTAGTTCGGGCGCTTGTGATGAACATGAGAGCACAGATTAATGAGATACGATCGCTCTGCGAACCGATTAGCGACTGGCGCTGCGCTGCGTCCTGGGCGCGCGCTGTGAAGTTGGCTGCCGCGGCCATGGCGGGGTAGGAAACCAGGCCCTCCATGGAAATTCTACTACTGGAAACTTCATCAAACTACGGCATCTCCAGATGATAGGAACCAACTTGTAAAACTTACCGTATTGGAATGAGAAGTAATTAGAACCGTCGAGAACATCTGTGTTCTAAGCGAAACACATTGGAAGGGCAGCGGACACTTATTGACAGATCATCACGCCATTTTATTTTCTGGCAACGCCATCAACAGCACCAACGGTGTAGCCTGGTTTTTAATACCTATTCATATGAAAAAATGCGTGATGGGATACGAGCCGATAAACGATCGCATTATCAGCATTAAGATAAAGGCTTCACCAATGAATCTTAACGTAGTTCAAGTATATGCTCCCACCTCTACCGCAAGTGACGAGGCAATCGAGAAGTTTCACGCCGATTTAGGATCTACAATAGCGAAGGTGCCCATCAGAGAGTTACTAATCATCCTAGAAGATTTGAACGCTAAGATCAGAGAAAACGCTCAGCTGAGCGGAAGTGCAGGGAGATTTGGACTCGGGAAGCGGAGTGAAAGAGGTGAACACTTAATGCAATTCACTAAGGAGAATGACCTGCTGAATTTAAATAGCCTTTTCCAACACCACCCTAGAATTTTGTACACTTGGGTATCGCCCGATGGAAAACCTCGCAACCAAAATGATTACATCATGATTCGGTCGCGATAGAGATCATCTGTGACAAATGCCCATACGTTACCTGGACCTGACTGCGGATCTGACCACCATCTTTTGATCTCTTAACTGAAGCTCAAGCTTACAGCAGCCAGAATCATTAAAAAGTCGAGGAAGTTTGAAGTAAAAGATGTTCTGAGATTTCGTTCGATTGTCGAGCAGAACTGGTCACAGTGGTCTAAAGCGGATCTGGCTAACGTAACACCCGATGCACTGTGGGACAGAGTTAAGTCACTCATTACTACAAGTGTTTTGAATAGAAAGAAAAGAAAGAAAAATTAGTTTATTGGCATTACAAAACAAAAACACCTTAAAATTAAACAAAATATTTTTTAACTATTAATGCCAAAAGGGCCTCAGCTCAGCATAATGCCAAATGGAAATACAGGGTATTCCACCTGACGCTGATTTTCAGCTGCAGCCCACGAGTGCCATACGCTCGAAAACACAAACAAACATTTATAATATACATTTTTTTGTAAAAAACCACCTATGATAAAAATTTTTCGACTCTTAATTATAACAAAACAAAAATAAAAGTTCTATGTGCCCAGTAACAAAAGAGAACAAATAAATAAAATAAAAATTGTATTACGTCATCAAAACGGGGATAGGTCGCTGGACTAAAATTAATTGAAATACAATAATAAAATAATGTGCTTTAAATGGCTGACGTGTCAGCACGAATATCATTAAATTCATTCTGATGATTCAATAAAAACAACTTTAACTTGAATGTCGAGCAAGTTTTACTATACTTTATTGGAGGCGGGATATTGTTCCAGCATTTAGTAGCTGCGTACCGAAAACTGCCTCTAAAAGCCGCCGACTTATGCTGGGGAATAGAAAGCTGTCGGGAACATTTTCTTCCCTCACCGATTTGGTGTCTACTAGTCCACGACAGCTTATCGTATAAGTAAGAAGGGGACTGAGACTTGATAACTCCAAAAAGTAGGGTCGCCAAGTGCAGCTTACGTCTAGCTTTCATTTTCAGAATGTTCTGTTCATTCAAAAAAGGTGTAACATGTCCTCTAAAGGGAACTTTAAAACAGAAGCGTGCACAGGCGTTCTGAAGTCTTTGGATCATTCTTTCGGTTTTTGACAAAATTCGTTGACCATACACTGTGTCCGCGTAATTTAATTTCGATAAAACCAAAGACTCCACAAGCAAGACTCGCAATTCTTCGCTAAGATACGGACGAGCTTTGTATATAATCTTAAGTCTATAATAACAATTACGGATACACTCTGTCACGTGTTTGTGAAAACGAAGCTCCGTGTCCATAATAAGTCCCAGATTACGTGCTTCGTATACCCGTTCGATAGGCTCACCCATAATTGTTACACAGCTGACACAGGGTTTAATTTTACTAAGCTGGTTTACGGTGCCAAACAACATATACTTCGATTTCGTAGGATTCAATGCAAGCGTGTTGGCATTAGACCACCGAACAATACTTTCAAGATCTGCATTAAGATCAATTAAAGCTTGTTCGTAGTCTTCCGGCTTAAATGATATATATACTTGTGTATCATCGGCATAAATATGATATTTACACTTCTTTATCACTTTAATCAAATCTGCACAATACAAAATAAATAAAACTGGGCCAAGGATCGAGCCCTGCGGAACCCCTCTTACAACTGAGCATTGCCTTGAAACAACTGCCGATCCGTCCGCCCGGCGTATCTCAACGAATTGCGTACGATCGCTTAGATAGCTATCAAACCATTTTACTGTGGCCTCGTCAAATCCATAGAAAACCATTTTTGACAAAAATAAAGGAACGTTAATACAGTCAAACGCGCGTGAAAAATCAAGCAAAACCAAGAGTGTACACATTCCACTATCTTGAGCTGACAAGACATTGTCAGTCACATCCAACAAAGCCGTGGCCGTACTACGGCCCTTCCTGAACCCTGACTGAACATCTGGGAGGATTTTATTAGTCTCTAAAAAATCAACCAATTGCGCGCAAACCACTTTCTCCAAAACTTTAGAAAGTACTGGCAGTATACTAATAGGCCTAAGATCCTTCATGTCTAAAGCATTAGAAGTCTTCGGCAATGGAAGCACTTTGGCTATTTTCTAAGAGTCAGGGAAAGAAGAGGACGTGATAGATGTATTCACTAAGGCGGTCACGACGTCCAAAGTCACCGGTAGTGTCAGAAACAGCATATTAACGGTAATGCTATCGCAGCCTTCAGCATTCGATTTAATAGTTCGCACTATATTCGCGATATCCTTGGTAGTTGTAGGTGACAAGCTAAACGTGGAATCATTATTCCGAGTTGATTCATAAAATGCAAGCATTGATTCACTAACCGTATCCGTTCCTGGCATTCTCAGAAAATGGTCACAAATTTTATTGGGGTCGTTAAAGTGCAAAGGCAATTCCTTATGTTTAGACGGGAGCAGGTTAGATTTTAAGTTTTTCCAAAGCGCTTTGGAATCATTTATTTGGCTGTTGATTTTGTGTTTGAAGTATGCTGACTTTTCATAAAATAGAGACCTAGAAACCAGCGACTTTAATTCTTTGTAATATTTCTTTTTGTGATCGTTTTCTTTGTCCTTTAAATACTCTGCATGTGCTTTATTTCTCAAATGAAACATCAATTTAACATTGTCAGTAATCCAAGGGCAACAATACTCCTTAACAATACTAGTTTTTAGAGGTGCATGGACATTCAATAGTGTGAGCAGGTGCGAATTAAATTCATTTACCATAGCATTAACATCTTGCAGCTCAGTTATCGCTTTCCAGTTCAGCAATACGAGATCCTGATCAAAACATTCCCCAACTATATCCTTAAGTGGTCGATACGTAATGGTTCGCCGTGGAATTTTTGGTCGTTCAAAACTAAATTCGCTGGAAACCAGCGCGTGCGCCCCTAGATCTGGTATTATATCAACTGATACAGAGCGAGTTTAACATTTGTACAGATGATGTCAATCAGAGAGTTGCCGTGTACTGTGAAATGCGTGGGTGACTGCACTAATTGCGTGAGACCAAGGCAGTTCAAAAATGAGACTAACTTGTCCGTCTTTGAGTCCAAGGCGTTGAGCACGTTTATGTTGAAGTCACCCATCAATATCGTGTACTCACATTGCGTTAAGGAGTTTACTGAACTAGATATAGCGTCCAGGAAAAGATCAACATCTTGCCAGGGAGGGCGGTATGCAGTGCCTATTGCTAGCTTTATTCCGCGAACACTAATTGTGACCCACATCTGTTCGACCGTGGTGTGGGATGTATTAGCAGAGTGCGAGTGACTTCGAACATTTATTCCGTGTTTGAAATAAAAACCAATCCCACCACCTCGTCCCCCCTTGACAGACAAAGAGCGTGGTATATGCCGCAGCCTATATCCAGGCACGGAGGGCGCGCGCCCTTCTTCACCTATTCGCGACCACGTCTCATTTATGGCCATAATATCTACGTCCAAACCTAGTAGAGCTGCTATAAATTCATCATGTTTCGTGCCCAAAGAACCAGCATTCCAGAAACCAACCTTCAGGTATTTAGTAGACATCATTGCATAAATAATTTACTAACAATAAATAAAATAAAATATCGCGCACGCCATCCACCCCCGGACTCGTCGCTCAGCTCCGTCTCGCCGCCGCCGGACCTCGGATCACCAGTATCATCGGCGGCTGCAGTTGCGTCGAGCTCAAGCGACGAGTATTTTTCCCCGCCGACGTCGCCAACACCTGTACGTCGGCAGGGGAGAGGCCGGCCACCGAGGAGCTTGGGATCTAGGGGCCAACCGGCCCCGAGCCGGGTCCCCGCTGCCGGTGGTTGTGTGCAGCGCATGAGATGGACTCAAGGTATGAATGAGAACGTCATGCGCGCATATTACGGGTCTACAGAGGGGGGAACTAACCTCACTGCGTACCGTGTTAGGATGCTGTCTCTGTTTCGGGACCTAGAACCAACGGTAAATGTCTCGGCCCAACGATTGTCGGATCAGGTGCGGGTCATCCAGCATAATCACAGGTTGGACGACGCCGCACTTGATAGGCTGCGCTCAGAAGTGCTGAGCAACCAAATCATCTCAACCCCGACACAGACCGTGGCACCGCCAACCACTATTGTAGTCCCGCCACGGTCCATTCAAGTTGATGTTGAGGAAGATGATAGGGTTGTTTCAGTAAGTAGCCAGTGCAACGAAAGGTTGAGGAGCGCACTGGAGGATGCGCTCCGCGAGTGCAGGTCCACTCCGTCTGAACTTAGACCCCGATTACCACGGTTGCCTATGCACAAGAAAAATAGGGCGCTGGTGTGTGCTTTGGACTCGCTGCTTGAGAACATCTTTGAGAGCAGCGAGAACCTCGTTGATACGCACTCAATCCTGTATTGTGGGGCTGTTGCAGCATGTCGTTTAGCCAAAGTTAAGTTCCCAAATGAGGCTATTCGACCAAAGCCTGCTGTGCCAGCCTGGCAATGCAGGATCGAACGGCGTATCGATGGGGCCAGGGTACTCATCGGCAAACTATACTGTTTCAGGGAGGGCAATACACGACCACGTGTGATGCGCTTCGTGAGGCGGGCATTTTCGGGGACTGGAATCAGTCCTCGAGAATACATGTCCAATGTCACGGAGCGCATCGACTTCCTGAAGCAGAAAGTTTGTGCATGGGCCAGTCGTATTCGGCGGTATAAGCGGCGGGTTGACCGGTACTCGCAGAATCGCATGTTCCAGAGTGATGAGAGGTGGGTATACAGAACTTGGGAGCGACCTGAACAAAATGTGACTGACGTGTGCCGCCCGGATGATGTCGCCACGAGTACATTCTGGCGAAGCATCTGGTCGGTACCCGTCTGTCACACTGAGGACGGCTGGATGCGTGATGTTGAGCGCGTGTGTGAAGCTATACCATCAATGGAAAAAGTGATCATCAGTCCATCTGATGTAGCCAAAGCAGTTCGTCCACTACCGAACTGGAAGTCTCCGGGACCGGACGGACTGCATAACTTCTGGCTAAAATGGTATAGCAGCTCACACGCGTTTCTGGCATCTCAATTCCAGTCATGTTTAGAGTCTGGGTCGCTTCCGCAGTTTTTAACAACAGGCGTTACCCATCTGCTCCATAAGACAGGTAGTCCCGCGGAACCCAAGAATTATAGACCGATTACTTGCTTATCGACGGTTTATAAACTTCTTACATCCATCCTGAGAGTAAAAATTGTTAAACACATTGAAAATAACTCAATAATGTCTACCTCTCAGAATGGATGTAGGAATGGGTCCCGCGGCACTAAGGAGCTACTCCTCATTGACATGGCCATAAGCCAACAGGTTCGTCGATCCCGCAAGGATCTGTCGACATGTTGGATAGACTACAAGAAGGCCTACGACTCTGTGCCACATACATGGCTCATGAGGGTGCTGGAGTTGTACAAAATAGATGCAACTCTATGCACCTTCCTTGAGTCATGTATGGGTCAGTGGAAGACAGTCCTTCGATATCCGGGATGTCGACCGATTCAGGGGGATGATGAGCCTGTATGGATTAAGCGGGGGATATTTCAGGGCGACAGTTTGAGTCCACTTTGGTTCTGCTTAGCCCTGAATCCTTTAAGTACACTGCTGGAGGATTCAGGTTTAGGCTATCGGTTGAGAAGAGGTGGTCAGGTCATATCTCACCTCCTTTACATGGATGATCTGAAACTCTTTACTCCCAACAAATTCCAACTGACGAAGCTACTGAAGTTAACTGAAACATTCAGTAACTCCATCAGGATGGAATTTGGTGTGGATAAATGTGCAGTCATGCATGTAAAGCAAGGGGAGATTATGGAATCCGAGGGAATTCAACTCTCTGATTCCATACACCTTAGACACCTCTCCTCAACTGAAACTTATAAGTATTTGGGTATGTCGGAAGCGTTGGGCATCAACAGTACTAACATGAAGCAACTGCTGAAGGAGCGTTTCTTTGGCCGCCTGAAAAAGGTATTAAATAGCCTTTTATCAGGCGGAAATAAGGTGCGCGCCTTCAACAGTTGGGTCATGCCGGTTTTGATGTACTCTTTCGGCATACTCAAATGGACTCAGACCGAGCTCGACGCCCTCGACAGGAGAGTCCGGACACTGCTGACCGCAAACCGGATGCATCACCCACGATCATCGGTGATGAGACTGTACATTCCGCGGAAGTGTGGGGGTCGAGGCTTTTTAAACGCCAAGACTCTTCACAACCGCGAAGTGTGCAGTCTCAGAGAATATTTTTTAAAAGCTGAAGTGGGTATGCACCGGGATGTGGTCGCAGTGGACAAGGGATTCACCCCGTTGTCTCTGGCTAAAGAGAACTGGCGCAAACCTGTAATACTAACTACTGATGAACGCAAAGAGGTATGGCAAGGCAAGGAGCTACACGGGCGCTTCTATCGGGCTCTCCATGGGCCCGATGTAGATTTTCAAGCTTCTGTGTCCTGGCTACGTTTCGGTGACCTTTTCGGGGAAACTGAAGGTTTTGTCTGTGCAATCATGGACGAAGTTATCCTGACGAATAACTATCGGAGACATATAATGAAGGACGGGACGGTTGACATGTGTCGGGCATGCCACCGTCCGGGTGAATCCATCAGACATATAGTCTCTGGTTGTTCTCGTCTGGCTAACGGCGAGTACTTACACAGGCATAACCAAGTGGCCAGGATTATTCACCAGCAACTTGCTTTTAAGTACAATCTAGTGGATTCTGAGGTACCGTATTACAAATATGTGCCCGACCCAGTTCTCGAAAATGACCATGTCACATTGTACTGGGATCGGTCTATCATCACTGATAGGACTATTGTCGCCAATAAGCCGGATATAGTGGTGATAGACCGATTAGCGCGCCGCACAATGATAATCGATGTCACCATCCCGCATGACGAGAACCTCGTGAAAGCTGAGAAAGAGAAACAAATCAAGTATCTCGACTTAGCACACGAGGTTGTCGACATGTGGAATGTGGACTCGGCGATCATTGTGCCGATTGTTGTTACGGCCAAAGGCCTGATGGCCAAGAGCCTCGACGACCATCTGTCGAGGCTGTCATTACACGGTTGGATCAAGGGCCTGATACAGAAGGCAGTACTCCTCGATACGGCTCGCATTGTGAGGAGGTTCCTGTCTCTGGAGTCCTAACCACCGGTAGCTTGGACTCTGCTCCCGACACCGGTGGACCACCATTATTTTTTATATTTTTAAATGTTTTTTTTTTTGTTTTTATAAAGAAATATTTAAAAATATAAATAGTAGATGTGTAAAAAATTGAATAAAATAATACAGAAAATAAATACTAAGTAAAAGAACTCAAAGATTAATAAAAGATGCATGTATACATACTTGTTTTGGTACATAAACAGTGAGCAATGTAAACAAAAATTTATGAGCGGCATGGTAAAAGCATATTTATGTAAAATGGCACCGTGGGCAACGCAAATTGTTAGTAAAGATTGGAAACTTAAAAAACTATAGATACCAATAGGGTGAAGCTCACAGAGGCATGCAATTTTCATTGTACATAGTATCCTAAAAGTAGTTAAAAACAAAAAGCACCTACCGAACAACAACATGCAACAATTGACTAAGAATAAAAATATGCTATTAAGTAAACAACTTATTGGATTAAATAGAACATTATAATAAAAAACGCTGATGGAAATCCCTACCGCACAAACGAGCAAACCTATTGTGTGATAAAAAACCGCGAGATGTTCTTTTCCGTTCGGATATGCACGACCGGCTTTCCCTCCTCTTTGCGCGCAAATATGCGACCATCTTTAGTCCAGGTGTATTTCCATTCAAGTCGACTAGCAGCTTGGCGGGTGTTGTAGTATAATTGCCTGTTAGTTTTAGTTAGGCGCTCGTTGAGGTAGATTCGGTTTGGCGTTCCCGGAGCTTCGATGTCAGCAGTAGTGAGATTCCGGCGCACACGCGCGGCACTCAGTAAACTATCACGCGTCGCGCGTCTTGCCAGTCGGGCAACGATGATTCGAGGTCGGGGCTTTTCACCTTCGGTGTGGTCACGCCGAACGTTCCCAACTCGTTTAACGAAAACAAAGTCTCGTTCCTCGAGGTTGATCGCTAGTTTAAGAGCAAGGGTACCAATCAACTGAGCCGGGTTTTCCCCACTTGACTCCGTTACGCCTGACAGTTGCACATCGTTCATCAGTGACTCTTGCTCACGTTCATTCAGCTGCTGCTGCAGTTCCACAATTGTTTCCTCCAAGTGAATCATACGAGGGGAACTCGAATGGTCGGTGTTCTCCTCGAGCTCCTTGACACGAACTTCCAGGGTGTCCATACGATTACAGCACTTATTCATCTTATCATTCAAGCCTGAGAAATCGTCACGAAATTGGCGTAACTCATCTCGGAAGGCATTAAACTCCTTGCGGAGACAACGGATTTCTACCGCTAGGCTGATTACTTCAGTATCAGGCGTGTCATCAATTACTGTCACTACATTATCAGTAAGGCTGACCGCTGTTTGGATAGTAGATGCGCTGAGCTCTTCAATTCCCTTGCCAGGAGTTTGGGATATTTCTGCCCGTGGTACCTTTGCCTTACATCCAAGGCAAGTCCACTTTGACGAGGATGATGCTGTGGGAGCAAGGTTGACGCAGACACAGTGATAAAATACCGAACATTTCATGCATTTGATGCCATCATTCATCGCCAAAAATTTGCCGCAAGCTCCGCACTTCAACATTGTAAGTTATCGTAATCACCAGATTAAAACAATTGAATTCAACAAAAGTTGGGATTACAAAAAGAGTTCGGTGCTCGGCGTAGGCTTGAACCCACGAACACGTAATTAGTGTGGAGAGGTACGGCCTTAGTTAGCCTCGCTATTTCAACACACTATGTGGTGTCGAATTATTTGTCCTTAGAGCGCAGGATTGGCGATGAATTAAAATTTTAGAATTAATGAGGGTGTATTGCTTTTTCTGGTTCAAATACTCAAAGACCCCGCACTATACTAACACTTTTAGTGTGATTTTATCATTAGTTTTTATGCTATTGTAATGATTTGCACTGTTTAATTTTGCTGTATAATTTGAAACTTTTAAGATATAGTCACAATCACCAATTATATGTCCTTCGCAATTCCAAACTTCACCAATTACTACAAAAAAAAAATATTTTTAATCGCGGAACAAAAAGAAACACGTATCCACAGTTTCGAGCGTACAACGCGACTCCCACACCACCAATTACAAGTCACAAAAGACAGCATTGGATGACTGATGGCACCTTCAAGCTAGTCGAAGACCGCCGGAAGATGAAAGCAGCGGGCGTCGATATCAAGGCTCTCAATAAAATGTCCGCAAAAATACAGCGCAAATGTAGACAAGATCATAATACTTACGTTCCCACTATGTGCAAAGATATTGTGTATCATGCAGACAGATATGAGTCCAGAGATTCACAAAATTCGATCATTACGAAAGATCTGTCGTCCAAAACATGGGCCCTCCAAGATCAGAATGACCAAGAAGTCACTGAACTGGACAAAATTACTGAGGAATTTTTGAGGAATTACTGTCAATCCTTGCACCAAGATACTCAGTCGCGAAATTTCGCACCCACGGAGCCTGCGAGTGATGTGCTCGAGCCGGATATTCTCGAGTCGGAGGTGAGAGCCGCTATCCAACATCTCAAGAATGGGAAAGCGACAGGAAAAGATAAGATCCCAATTGAAACCATACGTGCATTGGGAGAGCGTGGCGTTCATATCTTCCATATCATTTGCAACAAGATATGGCTCACAGGGAAATGGCCCTCCGAGTGGGCTCACACAGTCTTCACTCCCCTTCATAAAAAAGGTTCCACGAAGAAGTGTAGTACCTTTCGCCTTATTGCCCTAATAACACACGCCAGCAAAAAAATGTTACACAAGCGACTGACTTAATAAACGAGCGACTGAAAGCATATTTGTCCAGAGAAATTGCGCCAGAACAAGCCCGATTTTGTAAAAGGAAAAGGAACCCGTGAACAAATTCTCGTTGTTCGCCAAATCATTGAGAAGGCTCGAGAATTCAACAAGCCGACATACATATGCTTTGTTGATTTCTCCAAAGCGTTCGACTCAGTGAAATGGCCAATGTTGTGGAAAATACTACTGGACATGGGTACACCTCAACACAAGTGCGGGCGTGCGACAGGGATGCATAATATCGCCATTACTGTTTAACGTCTACACCGAGCTTGTAATGCGAATCACTGTCGAAGATTGGACCGATGGTGTTGTGATTGGTGGATTTAAAATAGTAAACTTGTGGTACTGTGAGGACTCTGCTTATGTAAAAGGAAACTCCTTCTTTATAATAAGACTGGCAACAAATAACGTAGTTTTGAAAGGGAATTTTATCGTGCTGTACCTATGCTTGTAAATTTCCGTTTCAGGTTTTCTTTTTTATTTTTGTTTTGAATTGAGCTGTATAACGCCTTAGGTGTCAAACTCACTTGTATTGTTATACATATAAACTTAAATACAATAAATAATTTTAATAAATCATAGTTCAGAGGACATAAACCACAAAAAAATATTACAGTAAAAAGAGAGATTGCCCACTAGTTACCACAACAAAAAAGTGTAAAAAATACCTTTTTTTAAGAAAAAAAACAACCTACTTTCAAATAAAAACACTACAAAGTGAAAAATTACTTCAATTTCGGAAGACAGTGTTTCTGGTTTCGTTTCTTGATACCGACTTTGAAGTTATTTTCCACTTTGAGATGTTTTTATTTGGAAGTTGGTTGTATTTTTAAGAAATTTGTTTTTTTAGATCTAACTAGTATTGAAGTACAATAATTACTTAGTGCATTCATGTAACTCTAGACCTATGTCACATCATAAGTGTATGTAGACAGTGGATAGTTCAGTTGGTTTGGTTACAAGATTAAATAAAATACAAACTTGTTGAAGATATATCACCTTCATGTACTAACACTAGGTACTGGCTAGATAGAGAACTGTCTAGTTTGAACTAGCCATAGAATATAGTTTTGTACTGTCTTTTGTACGGTTGTCCTGTTTTTATATATCTTGATCTTATACCTTCCTATTACAATATGCTTAACGATATTCCATGTGTTTTCGCTCTGTAAACCTTCCCTAACAAAGGTTATGGGCCCAGAGCAGTAAAGTGTATTGTGTACGTTGTGAAAATAATTCGAAATTGTAAAATTATAAAGTACATGTCGGCAGAAAAATGAATGTACGAATAGAATTATTGACGAAGGACAACTACGACAGTTGGAAGGTACAGGTAGAAGCATTGTTAATAAAAAATTACTTCTGGGAGTATGTGAGTGGCGAAAAGCCAAAACCCACTACGGATGCTGCTATATTGACATAGGAGAAGGCTGACAGAAAAGCGAAGTCTGAGTTGATATTAGCATTAGATCCAAGTGTAGTTCGTCATGTAAAAAGGGTGGAGACTGCACGAGAGGTATGGTTAAAATTAGAGAGCTTATTTGCGTCAAGAGGACCTGCAAAGAAAGCGAATTTAATGAAAAGGCTCATGTTACAAAGGATGAGTGAAAACCAAAAGGTATGTGAGCACCTTGATTCCTTTTTTGAAGCCGTCGACAAATTGGAAGAAATGAATATAAAAATCCATGATGACTTGTTAACGATCATGCTGCTGTATAGTCTGCCGGGAAGTTATGAAAACTTTAGATGTGCTATAGAATCTAGAGATGAGCTCCCAAAGCCAGAGCAACTAAGAGTTAAAATCATCGAAGAGTCCAAGAGGAAACGCTCAAGTTGACAAAATAGAAGGCGCCATGTATTTGGACAAAAATTCGAAGAAAGTTACTGGAAAAACATTTAAGTTCAAATGTTTTAAGTGTCACAATTTTGGCCATAAAGCATCGGAATGCACAAAAAAAAGGGAGAAGACTCAAGAAACTCGATGTGTGGAGACATGCACTAGTTATGAAAATTGTGAAGCCTTAACCATATATCATGTTTCAGATGACTGTCGCATCGCTGTTGATGCTAAGCGCCGTCAGGAATGGATCTTTGATAATGGTTGCACTTCTCACATGTGCAATGACGTGGAAAGGTTTGCTGAGGTACACCCTGTGAGTCAAAAATTAAAATTAGCCACAGATTCTTTGACAACCGTGCAAGGTAAAGGTACAGTTAAGTTATTAGCATGCAATGATGATCGAACGCGTAACATTCAATTTGAAAATACCCTATTAGTTCCCGATTTACGTAGTAATTTAATTTCTATCGCCCAGCTTACTGAACGAGGTTGTGAAGTCACATTCAAGCGTGACGTAGCCTATGTAGTTAAAAAAGGTGAGGTAAAACTGACCGCTGATCGGCGTGGCGATTTGTATTACTTGAGGGAGCAGGACGCTTCAGCGTCTGTGGTATGTAATGAAAGTGTTGATTTGTATAGATGGCATGAGCGTATGGGACATCTGAATGCTAGGGATCTTATGAAATTACTTAAGAAATCAGATATTGATCCGATAAAGATCGACAGTAACTTGCATGATTGTGATGTGTGTGCTAAAGGAAAAATGGTATCGTTGCCTTTTATGAAATCCAATTCACGCTGCAATGAGAAGTTGTAAATAATATACTCTGATGTGGTCGGTCCAATGAGAGTTCAATCGAATGGCGGAAATAAATACTTTATCACTTTTATTGACGATTGTACTCGTTGGTGTGAAGTTTTTATGCTGAAAAATAAAAGTGACGTTTTGTCAAAATTCAAGATTTTTAAATGTCATGTTGAAAATTTGACAGGAAGAAAAATTAAATATTTACATACGGATAACGGAACTGAATATAAAAATAAATTTTTCGATGATTTTTTAGAAAATGAAGGAATTAAGAGACGTTTTACGACGCCATACTCACCTCAAAGTAACGGCATCGCTGAACGAATGAACCGTACGTTAATTGAGATGGTACGGTGCATGATATTATCGTCAGGTATATCACCAAGTTTTTGGGCAGAAGCTGTAGCTACTGCATGCTATTTGCGTAATAGGTGCCCAACAAGCAGTCTCAATGGTGAAATTCCATACGAAAAATGGTTTGAGAGATCTGTGAATGTCAAATATTTAAAAATGTTTGGCACCAAAGTACATGTCTTGGAAAAAGAACCAGGTAAGGATAAGTTTGCAGTACGTAGTTCACTCGGCATTTTTGTGGGTTATCCAGCTGATGCTAAAGGCTATAGAATATGGATACCTGAGAGTAGAAGAATCGTAGTGTCGAGAGATGTAAAATTTCAGGAAGGTAAGCTAACTGAAATTGAGTCTAAGGTCTCAAATGAATCACTAATTGAACCACAATGTGAAAAGAGTATTGTGACAAAGACTGTGCATATAGAAATCCAAACTAAAGAACAGTCGGATGTGCCGTTTAGTGATGAGTCTTCAAGAGAAGAAATTCCTTTAAACATTCAACCGAATGTACCAGTGATTAATGAAGAAAGTACAGAAAATACGGAATCTACTGAAATTAGTCATAGAAACATTATTTTTAAAAGAGGTTCTGGAAGACCAAGGATCCAGAGAGGACAGGTTGGCCGCCCTCGTAAAATCTATAACATGGTTGAGATAAGAGAGAGTAGCGACAATGATTCATCGACGGAAGAATATGTCGACACTGATGATTTTGCTGGAGCTATTGAAATTACATTAAAGGAAGCTTTGTCATCTGACGAAAAGGTCAAATGGGAAGAAGCGATTCTTTCAGAAATAAGACGAAATTGTAAAGAAACCTTCAGATCGTAATATCGTGGGTTGTCGATACGTGCTGACGACAAAGCTAAATGTTGACAATACTGAGAAAAAGAAGGCCAGACTAGTAGCTAAAGGATACAGTCAGCAACATGGCCTAGATTATAATAAGACATTCCCCCAGTTGTGAGACTTGCACTGTACGTTTGTTGGTCGCCTTAGCTGTCGAAATGGGCATGGACATTGAGCAGATAGATATAAATACCGCCTATTTAAACGGTGATCTGAACGAAGATATTTATATGAGGATCCCAGAGCTATGAAAGCAGGTGGTGACACCTGTCTTCTAAAGAAATCTCTGTATGGTCTCAAACAAGCTGGACGACAGTGGAATATAAAACTAAGCGAGAAGCTGAGAGAAATGGGATTGAAATCTACGATAAATGAACCTTGTTTGTATCATAAGCGTAATAAAGGTGGATCAGATCTTTTTGTCGTTATATATGTGGATGACATATTGATCGCATCGCAAAATATAATGTATTTAGATAAATTCAAGCAGGAATTGGCGAGAAAGTTTGAGCTCAAAGACTTTGGCCAAGCAACCTTCTGTCTCGGGATAGATATAAAGAAAAATGGCAATGAATATTTCTTATCACAAGAGAAGTATATAAAAGATATTTTGAAGAAATTTGCTATGGATGGTTGCAATCCTATTCGGACTCCAATGGAAATTGGAAATCCTGTTATTAGTGAAAAAGAAGTAAATAAAGGGAAACAATTTCCGTATAGAGAACTAATTGGTGCGCTCATGTATTTAAGTATAGCGACAAGACCTGATATTGCTAACGCTACGGCAAAACTTGCACAGTTTGCAGAAAACCCGCAGGAAACTCATAGGAGGGCTGCGAAGCGAGTTCTTCGATACTTGAAAGGTACGATAACTCACGGTTTGGCGTTTAAGCCGACAGGGTTATGCATACAAGGGTTTGCAGATGCTGATTGGGGTAACTGCGTTATCGATAGAAGATCCTTTACGGGTCATTTATTCGTTCTAGGTGGAGCAAGCATATCATGGTCTTCACACAAGCAACGCATCGTTGCGACTTCTACTTGTGAGGCTGAGTTTGTAAGTTTGGCAGAAGCTATGAAAGTAGCTATGTATTTGAATAGCCTGTTGAAAGAACTAGGTTTACATCAACTCTGTAAGGTAAGAATGCATGCTGATAATTTAAGTGCTATTTGCCTTGCTGAGGATCATGGTGTAATTTAGAAAGTTTTTGATAATAAATGGCTAAAAATAATAAAAATATTATTATTACGTTTACCAACAGTTCGTAAAAAGAAACACTTTAGAAGTACAGTTAAGTTAATTATTTAATTTAATGTTTAAGTCCTATGTGTCAGGGGGATTATATTGCTATCAATCGAGCACAAATTAAATCTATAGCGATTAAGCGAATGCAACTCGTTAAAACGTACCTGTTGAGATTCTTCAACATTTGCGTCTTGCTGCGTTCTAGCGCGAGTCGCTTGGCCATGTCGGAGGCTGAAACGCCGACCGCTGCCTTTGTTCCTGCTACCACCACTGTAAACATCATTAATTTTACATAAGCTTTAGGAACTTTTGAAAACTTTGAGTTGCTCTTCCCAACAATCCCAACTGTTTCAGTCCTATTTTCCGGGCAAAACCCATTTCTCATTTCTCTTCGAGGTATGGAAAAGTGTTTACTCTGCCGATTTATTAACAGGACTAGACAGAGACTGCAACTATTTTTATTTTTATTAGCTGCAGCGTGTCGTGAGTACCCGCACAGAAAAATAGTAGATTGTTGGATCGAGTGCAAAGTGAGTTAATAATGCATGCAGTAAATAAACACGAGTGTATTAATTATTCACTTTAGCGAGATGCGTAATCTGATTTTCTTTCAACTACCAATCTACCTACCGTGATAAAATATACCTACTCAAAACAAAAATAAAAAATAAAAAAAAGTATTTATCCCGCGACTTTTGCGGCAAAAGGTTAACAATTAAATTTGCAGCTGTATATACACTTTTTGGAGTTGAATTCATATCCATATCGCTGTTAATTTCCATTTTTTTTACTTTTCTTGCTAAATATGAAGTATCTAAGATTTACAATGAAAGAAAATGCGCGCCGTTTGTTTGTTTTTTTCATCAAATCGATTTTATTCAGCCGATTTATATTTTCAGCCAGTATCTTTTTGATCTAATGCATACATTTTATATTAAACTTAATGGAAGACATTAAACCTCTGTGGTAAGTTTATATCTAAATAAAAAATAAAAACAGTGCATTAATGAAAAACTGTGCAGCAATGAGATTTCATATAAAATTTCTGCACTGTTTAGTACTAAGCAATAAAAAGTTAATACAAAAAATCTAAAAACCTTATTCGCGAAACTTATTTGCGATCTGGCTGACCAAAACCACATGTATCCTCCGACTGCACAGGAAGATTTTCATCTTGTTTAAGTCTTTTTAGTTCGGGATTTTAAATTTTTTGATTTGACTTTTTTTAATAATAACTTTTTAGTTCAATTTTTTAGAATTAGGTACATGTCAACATATAAGTGCTATTATATTTTTGAAATCACCTCTTAAATCCTCCCTTTATTTTGATACCCCACACGATAGGTATGGATGAAAAAAAAAATTTTGGTCCCCCACAATATGGCGCCCAAAATCCGCCATTTTTCTATTATCCAATCTTAATGCAGCCATTGACACTCGCAGGGTTAAGACGAATCTTTGGCGTGCGCTTAGAAAACTATTGATGATACATAAAAATTATGTACTACATGTTTAATGTACTCATTATTACCTACAAAAAAATTTGCGAGAGAATATCTATCTATCAAAGTCACAATAGCAGTTTTTATGTTCTAAATTTTAATTAGATCACCGCCTCCGGTAGAAACAAAAGTTTGTTACATTCGTATTGTAGTATAATTCTTATTCAAATAAATAATTTAACAAATTAGTAGGTAGGGTAGGGTAGGTAAGTTTCGGTAGGTAGGGTAAGTAAGTAAGGTTTTGCTTCTTTAGGTTACATTATTGAAATATTCATAGGGACCTCTAATTTTTTTGAAAATAAATTATAGCCTATGACACTCAAGAATAATGTAGCTTTCTAGTGGTGAAAGAAATTTCAATATCGGTTCAGTGGATCCAGTGATTACCCCCTATAACGACACAAACTCACAAACTTTACCTCTTTATAATATTAGTATAGATTGTACGTTCTTCTTCTTCGTCGTATCAATGATTCCTCCACAATTATACACGTTTTGACCAGAATTCAGCCACGGCAACAGCGTTTTTATTATTAACGTTTTTAACTTAAAAAAAAGGTAGTAACTAAAAACCTATGTAGGTAACAAATGATAGAATTTACTAAGAGAAATACGAAAAATAAAAAAGTTGTTTTAAGAAGTTTTTTTCAACAGAGTCCGAAGAGGTATATATAACCAGTTGTTAAAATGTAATGGCGTAAAACATACTTATAAATTTTGTCTGAGTTTTTGCCAGTAAGTTAAAAATGGTTATTTTTTGGTTTCTATGTTTTTTTTAACTTAAAACACAACTTCTATAAAACATTGTTTATTTCCAAACTCTGACTTCTATAGTTTAGGAGAAATTGCAATTTCAAAAGTGTAGTACTAAGTTTTGAAGGCCAGTGTAATTGCAGTAGCTTTTCTTGGAACTACAAAACGACTATTTAATGGCTCTACTGCACCCTAACACTTCACATAAACTAGTATATCATACCTCCTTCTTTCACCAGGTACAAGTTCCGATTGTCCTTGGCTTCCTTGGTGTTCCCTTTCTGCAGGTTTTCTCTCTTGAGCGCCGGCTTCACCTGCAGCGTCTGACCTTCTAACTTGAGCTGGTCTGCTGGTAACGAGAGGAAGGTATCGGCGTGTTCCTTGTCCTGTAATGAACGGAATTTCGTTATTTGTAGATTTTAACTTTACGGTAGCCAGTGGTGGTTTTTTTAAACGGTTCTCAATTCGAGAATAGTGTTGTATTTTACTGATCGTAAATATTTTTGACTCAGGTTCTGCTGTGCGGTGACACGGTATTTTTTTTATATTATAGGTAATTCTCAAACTTAATTTGTCGACGCACACCAGCGCGTACCTGACTATCACACTGGGTAGGCAGAGTTGTCACTCACCACAAACTTGACGAAGCCGGAGCCCTTCGAGTGCTCCGTCAGGTGGTCGACGCACACCAGCGCGTACCTGACGGGTCCCACTCTCTCGGCGAACTCGCGCAGCTGTGCGTTGTCCACGCTGAACGGGATGTTCCGTATGAAGACTGTGCATCCGTCTTCTGCGTCGTTCAGTTTTATCCTGTAAAATGTTATTTAAAAGTTCAGTTGGTTATACCGGCGAAGGTGTACCTATAATACGAACACATTAAGCCAGTTTATGAGCATCCTTAGACGGACTGCTAGGATCAAAGAGTGCCGACAGCTTCAAGCGGATGGGACTGCAATTTTGTACTAGAACCGCAGATGCACAGCAGAGACCGCTGAAGCTTCAAGCGGTCGGCACTGACTGCTCCAAGCAGTCCGTTTATGGAGGCTCAAGTCCTATGTTATGACGCAAGCCTATTGCCATCAACCAGACAGATTCCAGAAGAAAAATCAAATAAAACTTTATCCAATCCAAGAAACAAACCTAGGATCTCATGGTATCGCCTCCGCTCACTGAACTAAAAAGGCAGCTAGATACCTGGGATTGTACGTATGTATGTAATTTTGTTGGAATCACACAATATTCATATGTTAAGTGTACAATACGTGTGCCAAATTTCATAAGTGTAAGTATGTATATATGTTTGTATGTATGTTTGTCCACGCATTTCTCCGAAATTACTAATCGGATCGTGATCATTCTTTTTTTATTGGATTAGTTATATCACTCAACTTAAGGAATACAGAACAAGTTTCATCGGAATCGGTTCAGCATTTGTCAAGATATGGAACATATAACCGAACTTAGACACACAGCATGAATGTGTAAATTGAGTTACTATGGGTATTTTGTCAATCCTTTCGGTATCTTATTATAGAACTTACTCACGTCTAGTGATGGTGTGTAGAAAATCTAAAAAAAAACTTTTTTCACGAAAAATCAACAGGTTTAAAATGCAAAACACTAAAAAGTGCACAAGTCACTTTCATTTCAGACGTCGGTGTTTTAGATACTTAGGTACCTATTGTTTTTATCGTTTTGCAACATTGACTTCTGACGAAAGTTATTTATGCACTTTTTAGTGTTTTGCATTGGAAGCCAGTTCTTTTTTTTAAAAGACCAGTTAGTTAACCCTTACTACTACTGTGACACAAAAACACTTTAAACCCACCGTTGATATTCTGGTGTCACATCTGCTTGAGGTTCTTCATCATCATCGTCTTCATCTTCAGTGCCATCATCTTCATCTTGTTCACTATCTTCCTCATCATCTTCCTCGTCTGAATCATTCTTTACATCACCTTTCTTATCTCCATCATCATCACTCTCTGAATCACTGCCTTCTTCATCAGAGTCTGCGTCTGAATCACCTGGAAGCATAGCAAACATTTTAGGAATACTTTAATTGTGCATACAGCTAAGGAGTGGAATTCCCTGCTGGAGTATAATAAAAAATAAATAAAGAATAAAAAATTGGAGCCTATAATAATAAAAACTTATATCTCAACCTAAATAATATTTTGAAGTGGTAAATTTTTTTGTTTATATGCTTGTATGTGTGAGGCAATAAATATCGTAATCTGACTAATAATTCTGCAATCATCAGTGGGATTACGAAATTTTTTTCACAGACACAAAGCTGTGCACTATCGCAGAAAATTTTTTGGTTCTTATGAGATGTGGGGCCAGAAGAGCGAAGGCGCGAACGGCTGAACCGATTTGGCTGAAAATTGGTAGGGAGGTAGCTTAGAACCAGGAGACGGACATAGGATACTTTTTATCATTTTTTTTCTTTTTTTTATTACTTTTTCATATGTTCGTCATTACGGTCGGCCAGATCTCTTTATTACTTTTACCATTATTAATTAGGGTAGGGTAAGTAGGGCAGGGTAGGTAGGGTAGGGTAGGTAGGGTAAGTAGGGCAGGGTAGGTAGGGTAGGGTAGGTAGGGTAGGGTAGGGCAGGTAGGGTGGTTCTGGTAAGTTTTTATGTTTTGACTACTAAGGTATTATTAGGACTTTAAACATATTGGAACATAATTCCTCAAGTGAAATTACTCAAGTAGGATTTTTTTTCGCAGTAAATGTCTTTATTTCCTGGGAATATAGTCTGCCCAGCGTCTTGTCGGTGTGAGCTGACAATTAGGGGCCGGCTCCACGAGCGAGAGAATCGTGGCGATATTATACGTGGCAAACGATAATATTACCCCGATTCTCATGCT
Source organism: Orthosia gracilis (assembly GCA_947562075.1). NCBI lineage: Eukaryota > Metazoa > Arthropoda > Insecta > Lepidoptera > Noctuidae > Orthosia > Orthosia gracilis. The sequence goes on along the minus strand of OX387264.1, from coordinate 13,717,480 downwards.
CGTGGAGGCGGCCCCTTTAGCATCACGAAATAATTAAAGAATATAACACTCACTCTCACTCTTAACCTCCTCCTTAACATCTTCACTGGTGACTTTTAGCGGAGGCTTGTCATCATCATCATCGCTGTCAGACTCTTCCTTCTTGATGTTCTCCTCCAGCGCCATCTGCTGGTTCACGACGTGCTGCATATACTTGTTTTTGGCTACTGCCCAGTCCACTGATATTGGACGACCTGCAAGAAAATGGTTGATGTTATAGCAGGAGCAAGCCAAAAACCCTTTTTAACCTTTAGATTTAACATTCATTTTCTGGAGTAACTAATGAAATTTAAACTATTGTTATAAAACTATCTCGCCGACTGATCGACACTGCGTGATCAGAGGTGATCAGAGGGCTGGCTCGTTCTTTGGGAAAAAAAACAGTCTGCCAGTCTTCTGGACACGTTCCCGGATTACAGCGATGTGGAGGAGTATTTCAACGCATTGGTTTAGTATATTAAGTTAGTATAGTCACAGATAATATAATACTAGTTTTTAAGTACGTATAGTTCTCGCCAAACTTCTTGGCTGCCCTGAAGTTGGCTACAATGGCTGCGCAGCAGTAAATCTCATAAAAAGAAAGCACCGAACCGTGCCTTGCACATCGGAAAGCCAACTTCAGGGCGGCCCAAATGTTTGGCGAAAACTATACTTGCATATTTTACTAGCTGTCCCCCGCGGCTTCGCACCCTTCAACTGGCTTCGTACCTACCCTACCTACCAACCTACCTAGCTACTTTGTTAAACTATTTATTTGAATAAGAATTAATACTACGATACGAATGTAACAACTTTTGTTTCTATCGGCGATCTAATTAAATTTTAGAATCAGGAGGTCAAATTGATTGTTTGTTATTTAGGTAATCTCTGGAAGGACTGATCCACTTACGAAAATTCTTTCAGTGATAGTCAACTATCTCCAGCACGTAAGCTGGCAAAAGTCGTTAGATGCGCAGAAATCATTTTTTAGGTCTCTTTGGTAGTGAAGCGGGGCGCGGGGATCGTTTAGCACTTTTCCGAGCGCGCGATTGGTTGGTTAGGTGACACAAGGATCTACTGACCAACCGCGTCGCATCCACGTTCCGTTCGCTCTTTATGGTGGTTGGTCAGTTCGCGCACATTTTTTTACACTACACTATCTTCGAGTACCATAAGCTACTTTTTGTACTGGAAAAATGCAAGCTTTTTGTGGGATAGGCCACGGATGGGAAGTTGTGGGTAACTGCTACGTTTTGATACAGAGAAATCTTAAGAAGCCAGAACTTTGGCTGACTAGCCAATATATCAACAAGTATTTTTTGTGTAACAATAAAACTATCAAAACAGTGGTAGACCCGTTAAAATTCACTTATAAAATTAACAATCTCCTTTTGGCCACAATTATTTAAGAATAAGATGAAGAAACCACAGATATAAATCTTGACTAGATGACGCGATTGTACTTCGTGTGCCAAAAAACGGAGTAAGTTACATCAATGATAAAAGAAGAAACTATAAAAAACTAATACGCCTCAGAGGTAGGACCAGTTGGAGGCGTTTCTGCACGAACATTGAAAACAACAACCAGGCCATTAGGGTCAAAACCTGTCTTGCTCAAGAGACAGAACACTCAATAGGATGCCTGAAAAAAACAGATAACACATACACAACAAACGACACGGAAACTAGCGAGCTGCTTCTGGCTACCCACTTCCCAGGTTGCCGGATTGCTACCCAGCAATGTTGGGAACCACATAGGGATAGGGACACGAGTAGCTTAGACTGGGAAGTAGCTTCAGAAGTTGTCGACAAAGATAAATTAACATGGGCAATCAACAGCTTCTTACCTTTCAAGGCAGCAGGGTTAGACGGCATTTTCCCAGCTCTGCTTAGGTGGAGCGGTGACTTTCTGGCGGAATACCTCGTCAAGGTATTTCGAGCATGCCTAGCGCACCGCTACATCCCCTTGAACTGGCGCGAAGTAAAAATCATCTTCATTCCGAAACCGGGTAGGGGTGACTACATCCAGCCCAAATCTTTCAGACCCATTAGCCTCACCTCGTTCTTCTTGAAAACGCTAGAGAGACTAAGGGACAAGAAGATCAGAAACCAAATTTCGGAAGTGTTTCCCCTACACCCTACACCCTAATCAACACGCCTACTGCGCAGGTAGATCAACCGAATCAGCACTCCACTGCGTAGGCTCACGTATCGGAAATGCTCTCAAAACCAAAAACCCAACCCTTGGCGCTTTTATTGATATAGAAGGTGCTTTCGAAAAAACAAGCTTCACCAGCATCGGGCAGGCACTCGCCACGCACGGTGTTGCGCCAACGCTTATAGAATGGATCAATGACATGCTAAAATACCGCGCTATTCAATTTTCTGTGAACACCACCACATGCGGTGTCGTGAGTAGGGGCTGCCCACAGGGTGGGGAGCTGTCACCACTACTGTAGAACTTAGTTGTGAATGAGGTCATTGCAGAGCTCAACGCTAGCAGCCTGTACTCGGTGGGATACGCAGATGATATAGCAATTCTAATCTCTGGGAAATTTGAGGGCATCTCATGCGATCTCATGAGAAGAGCTTTCAACATAATCGAAGGTTGGTGCACTAAGTATGAACTATCGGTTAACCCCTCGAAAACGGAACTAATAATGTTTACAAACAAAAGAGTTCTAGGACCCCATAGACTCCCTAAACTTTTCAACACAGAACTAACTCTTAAAGACGAGGTCAAGTACTTGGGGGTGATCCTTGATAGCAAACTGCTCTGGAACAAGCATCTTGACTACAAACTTAACAAAAGTACATTCACACTTTATCAATGTAAAAAATGTTAGGAAAAAAATGGGGACTTTCTCCGAAGATCACGCTGTGGCTATACACAGCGGTGATCAGGCCAATGCTGGCTTATGGCGCTCTGGTTTGGTGGACAAGGACAGAATTGTCTACCACCAGTGCCAGACTCCAAAAGTTCCAGAGACTGGCCTGCTCAGCTATCACCGGCTGCATGAGGACCACACCGACAGCAGCCATGGAGATAGCCCTACAACTAACTCCCCTTGACCTATACATACAGCAGGAGGCAGCGCTAGCTGCCATCAGGCTGTTGCATCTGGGCATATGGGGAAAGAATCTCACCAGCCCACACGCTGTAATCTTGGACCGGGCGATTCAGTACCAACCCCTCATCGCCGCCCCGTGTGATAGAACACCAAACCAACCTATGTTCAACAAAAACTATAGCATACAAACTATAGAGGAAGACAGAGATCAGTCTGGAGCTAATGAAGTACGCATTTACACAGATGGCTCAAAAACAGACAACGGTTCAGGTGCTGGTGTACATTCCCTTGACCTCAACATTAACTTTCACCTACCTCTTGGCTCACACAGTTCAATCTTTCAATGTGAATGTGTTGCCCTAACACAGGCCGCTACTGCTGTAAAGCGTTTAGGTATCCATAACTATGGAATCAGATTCCTATCCGATAGTCTGGCAGTGCTCAAAGCCCTAGAAAACAAACAAACCAACAGCAAATTAATCTTTGAATGCCAATTTGCCCTGGAGAGTATATCGACATCCAATGGAATCACCCTACAGTGGATCAAGGGACATAGTGGGTCTTTAGGCAACGATGCCGCGGATGAACTTGCAAGGAGGGGTTCTGAGATGATAGTGCCAGGCCCGTACCCACTACTCCCCCTGCCTTTCTCACAAATTCGTGCATGGATCTGCCAAAGATCGATCGAACTGCATAACAACAGATGGTCACGGGCTACAGACTGTAGACAGTCAAGAACAGCCCTACCGAATGTAAACCCGCGATTAACCAAAAAACTTCTTAGTCTAAGTAGAAATAACCTCAGAACAATCATAGGGACAATTACGGGTCATAACCCTCTTAACAAACATCTTTTTAACGTAGGCACCACAGACAGCCCACTTTGCAGGGGCTGTTTTAACGCCGAGGAATCAGCTGCCCATGTCATCATGGACTGCGAGGCCGTGGTTTCCCAACGTGAAGAAATCCTCGGAACGGTGAGGTCGCGCCGCGAAGCCTGTGAAGCCCCCAGGAAGCTTCTGTGCTTCTGGACGGAGCTAGGCTGGCTACTTTAGCCGGTAACCCCATGCACAACGGACCAAATAGGAGTCTAAGTGCGGAAAAGGGAGTCCCTATTCTATTCTATTCTATTCATCAATGATCTTAATCTGAGCTTTTCATTAAGCACTATCGGCACCAGAAATCCACCGAAATCTAGAAAAATTTATAGAAAAAGTTGGACGAGGCATTGGAAATGATTTCTTTCATTGGCAAGTAAATTTGTTTTTAAATTGTTTCTGAAAAAGTGGCACACTTGGTTTTCATACAGATGGAGGGACTTGTGTTATCTAGTTAGATTTATGTCTGTGGAAGAAACCCTATTGTACATGAAGGTTTTAAGAACATTCTAACACACTCACCCAAAAAAGGCTTCATATTAGTGTTTAGCAAAGCCTTTTTAGCCATTGGAACATTCTTGAAATGGACAAATGCACATCCAACGAGTTTTCCATCCGGCTTCTTTAGCAATTTCACTTCTAATACATCGCCATAAGACTCAAAATGCTCTTTCAATGTTTCCTCGGTGGCTTTGAATGATACATTACGTATTATAAGGCGAGCATTGCGGTTTACTCGCTCTTTCTTCTGTTTTTCTTCTGCTTGCTTCTCCAAGCTTTCTGAATTTTCTTCTGAAAAATAAAGACAATATTCTTTATATAATATTGTAGGTGAAATTATGGTAGCAATATAAATAAACCAAACCAAGTGAAATAAACATAATAAATTGTTGCTATTTATCATATACGATTCATACCATAATAGATCATTTTTATCAAATCGTATACACTTTAAATAAAAGGGCAATCTCTACAGTCAGCACAATAATTATTTTTATGAAATCATTAAATGTGTTGCAAAAAACCGCAACAGAATTGGGAAAAACTAGTTACTATTTGAATTCTGAAACACAGGAACCGGCGATGCAATGAGCCCAGAATGAGATGGCATGACTAGTTAGATGCCTGTGTAAAGGGTTGGCCAGATATAGCAAAAGAGAGAGCAAAATTAATAGAAGGAAGTGAGGCCTTTGCTCTGAAGTGGGACACAACAGGCTCAAAATAAAATTGAAATCATAGTTTGTATTGAAATGTGTTGCAAAAAACTAAACAAAAATTGTAATAATAACTTACTCTTAAAGGGTTTCTGGTCATCTTCAAAGTTTGCACTTTCAAACCTCTGCCGTGTATTATTTTCAACAATATTCTGCACATATGCCTTTTTAGATACAGCAAAAGCCACATGAATGGGGCGCTCTGAAGATAAAAATCAAATTTAGATGGTAAAATTTTGGATTATTCAATAATACTAGAAATATAATTTGCAAGGATATTTATAATATTCACAATGGATCTTTGTGTCTCTGAATTGGCTAGCGGTGAATATTGTGAGGAAACCAGCATGTGGTAGAACCTAAAATTCAAAGACATGACATCTACCAATCCGCATTGGATTATAGCCCATTCCCTCTCTAAGAACTCTAAGAGAGGCCTGAGTTCCAGCAGTGAGAACATTATTAGGCTGTTGATTATGATAAATCTTTAGTCTAACGTTAAAGATGGTCAGTGGGTAGTCTTAGGGGCGGGCTCTTTATATAAGTGAATTATAGTCATACAAACTGATCACATAGTTGAGGTCAGATACAAATTAGTTGATTTGTAGGAGCTTTTCAGAAGTGAAGCCTACACAACATCAACAAAAAAAATATAGTTCTAGATTTTTAAATCTTACCTAGAAATGGCTTCTTGTTTGTCGCCGCAATGGCTTTTTCTGCACTAGTAACATCAGTAAAATGTATAAAACCACACCCAACCAGCTGTCCATCTGGTTTCTTCAGTAAATTTACTTCCTGCACCGTTCCATACTTCGCGAAATGGTTTTTCAAAGCTTCCTTTGTAGCTTTGAATGATATATTTCTCACGATAATCCTGCCATTGCGTTCAGCAGGCTCTTTGGCTTTAGCGTCGTTAACGCCCGAGTAAAACTCGTCGTCCATTTGACCCATCTTATTCTTAAGTGAGTAAGTAAAAATAAGCGCAAAGAAAGGCCAAAATTCGACACTTAATTACGGTACAATATTCACGTGGTGCACCAAAACATAACCTTAATTTGTTTTCCTCTTTGGCAAATGATTACCATTAATATCTAATGTTCAAACGTTTGCCTTAGATAACCGTTTCACACTGTATAATAATTGAATTGAATAGAATGTAAGTAGTCTTTAAATTATGTAGTTGTATGTACCCAATATTTCAAATATTTTCACAGCCGCACTGCGCAAAGACCAAAGTTGACATTGGTGACAAGCACACACAGATAACTATATACCAGTCAGAGACAGATAGGACAGTGGTGTGGTGTGGTTGACGATTAGTTACAAAAATATGCGCCTAAGCGCTAGTGTCATTCATCGCCTAGTGATGCCCACAGCGTACTACAAAAGTATCGAAAACCATCCAGCAGAAAGCATCGATAACATAGTGATGTGCTACGACAAAATTCTGTTAGGGTTTCTTTGCAAGATTCAGAAATTTACAAATAAAACGACTTTTTAGATTTTACTTTCTATATTTCTCTTAACCTATGGGCTGTATATTTTATTATATTGCACCAATTGTGAACATGAGTATACGTTAAATACTGTATTTCATATTTTTCAAACAACAGTTTAGACAACCATTTAAAACTTTATATACTTGTAACCATGGGCATCGCCAAGGGGGGGCAGGGAGAGATTTAAAAACAAATGAAGCCAAATGTAAAGAAATCATAGTCCTAATTCCACTCACTTAACATATCTAAACGTTGCTGATGTCCTAAAAGAGACAAAAATCTTCTTTCCCGAAACGGGCAAAGAGTTGATAATTATGATCGCTCTACCGTGCCCAACGTGTATGGTAGAGTGTACGGTAGACTGAGAAATCGTTTATGAGCCTAAGGAGACTAAAAACCTGGTTAAGAAGTAGGTAATATGGGGGAAAGTCGCCTCAATGATCTGCCCATGATGAGTGTGCACATAAAACTTACAAGATTTTCATAAAAAAGTGGTTAAGAAATTTACAAAAAAAAACCCGTAGATTGTGTTTTGATTTACATAAAAAAAAGAACAATAACATCAGTTTGACTTATGTCGCAGAGATCAAGCTAACTTTTGAAGTATAGTTTCTTATTTTCCAGTCTTTAGTTTGTTTCAATAAAATCCATGTTTAAGATTTGTTTTGTTATACACGCCCCGGTTACCGGGTAACCGATACTGGGTATCCAGCGGCGAATATATAGCCATGTACGCCAGTACTTGTGAAAGCTAACATACATGACTATTCACTTCGCCGCCGGTTACCCGGCACCGGTTACCCGGCACCGGCTACCCGGCAACCGGGGCTTGTATAACATAACAAATCTTAAACATGGATTTTATTGAAATAAACTGAAGACTGGAAAATAAGAAACTATACTTCAAAAGTTAGCTTGATCTCTGCGATATATGTCAAACTGACGTTATTGTTACGATTATGGTTAGCCTGTCAAGCGCTATTGTAGATCAAGCTATCTTTTTTGAATGAATTTACCTGGATTTGATTAACTATGGATAAATACTAATGACTTAAACTGGAATTACTTACCTATTGATACATATAAAACTAATAAATTTTATTGGATTTCCCTTATGGATTTACATACTGATGAATCGAACTGGATCTACCCTACTCAAGAAAAACTACTAGGCAGTCTGGTCTCAGACCTTAGCCTATTCCGTCAGGAACAAATAACAAAAAAAAAAAGTAGTGCTGTTACATACTCTTTGAGGAGTTTTTGGCGGGATTTTTTCGAGTTTAATTCAGCGGCTATTAATATTATTTGCAAATTGATTCCTCCTAGTGCATATTGTGATATAAAATTGGTGTAGTTTTGTGTCTCAACTGTCTATGCAACTGGACAATATGTGAAATCATTGACAGAAGCGATCTCGGGATAGTGGAGCGGAGAATTTTATTGTAGTATTGACTACCTCTGCAAAGCTTACTGGGAAGGCTGATTCGATACAATTTGCTGCCAAATACTCCAAAAAAGCATTAGAATCTGTTACATCCGCATTCTAATGCATACTAAAGAATTCAAGAAGAGAAAAATACTGATGACTAGGCAGCTAGGCAGCAGGATAACTAATATAAGCATAACAAATAAAAAAAATACTCTTTGCGTAAAATTTTATTGCACGCTGGCCGGACCCAGCGTTGCCAGAATGTAATTTTGTTACATTTTACGTTACTTTTGACCTTCTCATGTAACCTCTATGGAACACGACTAAAAATGTAACTTTTACGTAACTTTTAGGACTTCATAAAAATATTCAAATATTTTCCAGCAAACAAAAAATTATCGTGAAACTGAACGCATCTAAGAAAGTTTTTGTTCGTCGTGTGGTCGTACTGATTTTGTAACACATTATTTGACGTATCGTATAGCATATTCACTCACTCACTCACTTGTATTTCTAAGACTTAACACACATTACGTGTTATAGCCACGCGGATTTTATTTGCGCGAATTTTTGTCCCCATACTGAATCCGACTAATACGACTGCGGATAAAATTCCATGCGACTTTTCTCTCTTTCTACCTGTTCATAGAGCTCAAAATATTCGCAAGGATTCCTAGCGGTATTATTTTCGCGCGATTTTTTGACTGATCGCAGAATGGTCCGAAAAAGTTCGCGCGAATAAAATCCGCAGTGCGTGTTAGTTAGAATCAGTGAGCGATTGAGCGTTTTAGTGTCGTTTTCCACATAAAATAAGGTAGTGTAATTTTTCTCATTAAAATGCAACTTTTAGAGATGTCACATGTAATATTTGACTATCTGCCACTGGCAACACTGACTTAGCTCTAAAAGGAAAATTTCCATGGCTGATTGTGATTTGTTTTGTTAAATGTTTTGTAGTTAATGTTTGTTGTCATAGAACTGTGAGAGGTGCGCGAGAGACATTCCGGTAATTACCTACATTTACTGTTTGGTACATTAGTACATTAATTGTTTCAGTTTTCGTCTTAATATAAATTATGCATGTCTAATTATCATGTTTTGTTATTTCGGAAAAAAATAAATTTAAAAGTAAAGAACAAAACTTAATGAAAGCGATTCACTGAAATGACAAATCATCGTCGATAGTGTAAGTTTAATTTTTGTTTGTTTTTTTTTTGCATTTAGGCGATTTTCCCCTTATTATCAGCCCTCTTCAGAACATATGGTAAAAAGCACGTTAAGAGGGTTCTATACACATCGAATATTAGTAGTAAGTTCAGTGTAAAACTAACAGATGCACCTCCTCTCGTAGATTTGGTTCAAACTAATAGAATAAGTTAGGTGCTCGACTAGATAGTGACAACTGTGAAGATGGCGCTGCGAACAAATGAAACTGGAGTCTGTTTTATCATAACATTAAATACACCATTAGACATAATAGATTCCTTTATATTCCGCCATTTTGCTGACATCAATTTGCCTCCGACCTCAAAAACATGATATTAAAAAAATAAATGTCACTTCTGCAGCAAAAATGTAACATTTCAGGAAATGAAACGTAACTTTTGACTTAGGGGTCCTGGCAACACTGGCCGGACCACAGAGTACATTGAAAATATGCGGACTAGGCCGGACGGCGGACGCAAAGTTATTTATTAATTTGTACGTTTATATCACTGGAATTGGATATAATATGCCTGCTTAGTGCTTACCGACTTGCTCAGTGCTGCTGTCAGTGCTCAATGTGCTCATAATAACGGACGAGAAAACCAAGAGACCGTTCGTGACGTTCAGCGACCAAATGGCTTCTCGTAATGAGCAACGTGCTAAAATTTCCAACAAAAAAGCAACTCAAGAATACTCAGATATGAAACGACTCTCCGTATTTAAGCGGAGAGATGAAACTGCTAAAACGCCTATATATGGATCTCAAAACTGGAACAAACCAGCTTTAAAACGAGCCGCAGAAGAAAGAAACCAGTGTGGGTCTGCAAAAGCCATTGTTAATCCATTTTGTGATTCGCAATCCCATACTTCTGACTGCTTGCACAGATTAGATCTTGACGAACCATGCTATAATTTAGGGCCGCACACTGCTGGAATGCCAGTGTGTGAGAATCTTGATAATGATGGATGATTGATGATCCATGTTCCTGTGGGATTGAAACGGGATGTGTGATAAATTGGTAAAAGCATATATGCTATAGTGTATTTGTTTAGGTAATTAACTAAAGGTAAACAAAAAAAACCACGTGACTCAGAGGTGCTGAACCTTTTATTACAACAAATATTTCTTGGGTTCTAATTAAACTAAATTTATGTGAGAATCGTTTATTTGTCAATTCAAATGCCATTATCTAAACAAAGCGTGATTACGAAAACGATAAACGAAACGAGAAAACGTGAAAAGTTTCATATGATATCTAATGCTGTGGTTTAAGAGACCAATTAGAGAAGGTTTTTGTGAAAATATTCATGTGACAGATAGTTCTATTTAATCACCACATTCTAATACAATTTATTCTGAATCTGATGATGAAGTAGAACTATCTGTCACATGAATAATGAAGCATTCAGTTGTCTCATCTATTATTTTATCTAAATTAAACATTTTTTGCTCCTCTTTGATGACATGGTCCTCACAATTTTTCCAATTATCCATTGTCACACTTGCTAAGGCCTCTGGCAAAAGCATTTTTAAATCTGCCATTTTAAATGTTTTATTTTTGTCCGCTATGAATCTCTTGACTTGAGCCCATATTAGCTCTATTGGATTCAGCTCACAATGGTACGGTGGTAAGCGCAATACTGTGACACCATTTTCTTTTGCTAATTCATCCACTGCATATAATTGATATTTATGTTTCTCATATTTTACTTTTTGTAATAATTCTGCTTTTATTTCTGTTGCTTCAAAAGCAATATTTTTGTCCGTTAGCCACTTTTGTATATCAGCCTTTCTTGTTGCTGTAGTTGGTATCTTTTCTATTCTTCTGGAATGATACGAAGCATTATCCATAACTAAAATTGAGTTTATATCCAGTTTTTTTAAAACCATGGATGGTGATCCATTTTTCAAAATTATGAGAGTCCATTTCGGAGTGGTAATCACCATCACCCTTTTTAGCCTCAAATATGAGCTCCCCTCCTTCAACAAAACCACTGGATGAACCTTAAACAAAATAAAATAATAATTCAACTTCTGACACCGAACAATCTCATTCTTAAATAAGCAATTTAATTCAGATAAAGTATATGTTTTTAGTTTCCGGCTTCACCCCTGTATATCAAATATAGCCTATGTCAGTCAGGAATAAAGCAGCTTTCTATCGGAGAACAATTTAAAAAAATCAGACCATTACTTTCAGAGATTACCTCCCAACAAATAAAAACAAACTTTACCTCTTTATTATATTAGTGTAGATGATATTTATCACAATCTTGTTAAAACTATCTTTTTTGCATTTTAATAAATTATCTCTTACCAATGTGGCCTAAAATAAGGCGTTTTCCTTTCCCGCTGGGATTTTTCAACCCCGTAGATAATCCTTGCCTGTGGGCTTCTTTGCAGGTTGTTATTGTGGAATCTTGCCATGATGAAGATTTGGTGTGTCCTGCAAAACCAATATTGTTGATAAGTATTTGTATTATGATAATTCTATGCAAAGTTAACAATGTACAATATTTGTTTTAAAAATATATTGATGTTGTTATTACCTTCATTGACCCAATTTCATCCAAATAATATATTTTCTTTCCATCTCTTCTATATTTCGATATTTCATTTAAATATTTTACACGCCATACTGCAATCTCTGGTTTGTCAATGAGCATACTCTTACGATTCCGTTTGGAGTATTTGAAGCCTAATTTTTTCATTAAATTATACATCATGCTCCTTTTCAAATTAGGCAGACTGTCATCATTATTTACATTTTCCAAAACTTTACCTATTGTTGGTATTTCATTGTCAAAAAAAAAACATGTGTATTTTCCTCCTGATTGCAGATAAATCCATGTCATCGAAACTATTTATTATCCTTGGTTACGTTGCCGGTAGAGGAGGTGATTTTAGTTCATGCGAGTTTGTGTACTCTTTAATAACCCAGTACAAAGTAGGTTCGCAAATTCCCAATGTTGTTGCAGTTTTTTTTATAATTTCTTTTTTGTACGGATCCTTGGGCCAAGTTTCTTCAATGTATTTGAACACATTTATCACTATCTGCTTCTCAGTTGACGAAAGAGGTCCCCTTTTGGGACGTTTTTTCTTGGGTGATGGAAATGTGAGGGCGGAGCTTGCCCGGCTCGTCCCAGGCTCAGGTTCACTCATTTTTCAATACAATACTAATTTAATAACGATTAACAATGAATAACAACAACTTACAATAACTAAATAACAAAGAAACAAGATAAATTCAACAAAACCGAAACGTAAGCGCAAACGACGAGAGAGCTGTCAGTGGCGTCTGATTAACCGACTAAACGTATAACACGTCACTTCAGATGTCGCGCTGCGTCACAGTCGTACTCTTCAATTTGATGACATTATCTAGTTCATATTTCATAGAGAAAGGTTTGCGGATCCTGTCTTTTTAGGCTCTTTCTAGTAGACAGATTAAAAACTATCATATTATTTTGTAAATGTAACTAAAAATTGTACTCAAGTAGTTATATCTACGGAGAGAACTTTCTGGAATTAATGAAAAAGTTTTAACAGACACTTATTAAAAGATTCCGAAAGAAAACTGTCGTAAAATCGTAGATAAATTAAATTTGGTTGTTACGTATTTGGAATCAAGGAAGTGTCATCTATAAACAACCCTTTTTATGATTTGTTTACCTTTAGTTAATTACCTAAACAAATACACTATAGAATCGTTCTTTAAAATAATATTTGATAAGGTATGTTTTGTCTGTTCAATAGTCATCTGTTGAATTTTGCTGATTTGACTCTATTGTCGATTGTTGTCTTAGGTATTCCCCATTTTGTCTTGATTCTGTGATCTTGATTCATTTTGTGTTTATTGTGTGATATCAGATTCATGGTTGATGATAGGTTTTTATTTAATTATTTTGTGGAATATAAAACAATTGAGGCTTATAAAATCAAAGGCAGCTAAGTCCAAGTCGGTCAAATTCTCAGGAACCAAAAAAAACCGATAATATTGTCAAGTTAACGACGAATTCAATATTTTAAAATCAGATTTGAGGAGCTGGGGAACAAAAGCGGACTTGTCCAATTAATCAAATTTTACACTAGAGCAAAAAAAACTGAAATAGGTATATGCATATGGGCTGTAATTTTGTGCATTTCAGTATAATTAGTATTTAATACAACATAACTAATAGCCTGCTTGTTGGTCATAAAACTATGCGTTTTCAATTTTTTTTTATTTTTTTGTAATGGACAAGTCCGGTTTTGATTACAAAAGGTGGACAACTCCGGTTATGATTGAAAGAGTTATGGACATGTCCGGTTATGAAAGAAAACTAGATTCTATTATTGTATTTTTTTATTTAAAAATTATATGAACTCTCCCACATCTGGTTCGCAACAGTCACAATCGTCACTGTGGTCGTCGTCTTCGTCATTTATTTGACTTGTTTCAGCAATTGCCACTGGTGAGGTATGGAATATATTGTTTTTAAACCAATCAAGCTCTTGATTATCCATCCAATTATCTCCGAATTGTTTCTTTAAGAGTGTTTCAACATCTTTTTTCTTGTTTGGTTTTAGTTCATTAACCATTGAAAATCTTTGTAGTAAACTCGGATGGTTTTTTGTCATTTTTAACAATGATACAGCATTTTCTGATGATTCATCTCCATAATAGGTGTTTAAGACTTTCACACCAAAGTTTACGTGATTTAAACGTGCAGTAGGATCTCTTCGTATGTTTGCAGTGCCTCGGCCATGTGCTCTGCCACGACTACGGCCCTGACTTCTTCGTGTTGATTGTTGAGATTGACAAGGAGTTTCTGTTTGGATGATGGTTGACTTTCTTTCTATTATTATCCTCTTTGCATCACGAATACTTTCCACTTTCTTGTAATAGTCTTCAAGGTTTTTGACGTTGTAAAGGTTCCAGTTTTCAGCTAAAATATGAACTTTGCCATGCTTTGCGTAAACCTCATGATATTTTTTTGGATCCAAAATGAAAGGCATCTTCCGCAAATCCTTTTCGACCCTCCCGAACACTCGATCCGCCGGCAAGAAGCTGTGACCGCGTACAGGAAAGGTTAGTACGATTTTGGCGACATTTTGAGGGGCGTAGTTTTTCAACCAGAAAATCAAAGTGTGGACGACATGTGCATTTTTATTTTGACCTCCACACCCGTCCGAAAAAAGGCGTAAAACTTCCACTTCAGAAAAATCAGTAAACATCAGGTATGTTAAAAGGGCAGACGCAATTTCGGTGGCGCCTTTTTTAGCTTGGTTTTCTGTCCATATGAAGAAATGTGGCTCCTTTGTAGGCATATCAGTAATGCAGAAAGAATAAAGTCCAACTTGTCGTAAATAAAAACATTCCTGGATTGGCGTTTTAGGAAGGGATTGAATTTGTTGGAGATCAAAACATATTGTCATAGAATTTTCAGGTTTTTCTTTGGTAAGGGAAAAGAACGCTTTGGCTCTAGCTTTATGAACTCGGAGTTGAAGTTTCAATGATTGAAGTTCTTCAGGATTATTTTCAGTCTTCTGCCTATTTTTCAGCAGTTCGCAGGTACTACATATGTCGGAAGATGGTGACGCAAACCCAATATTAAAATCGTTCTCAAAAACATTTCGGAACATCGTTTGTGAGACTTTCAAATCATCAGTCGCTGAATTATTGTACAACTCCCACAACTTTTTTACGTTTAGCTCGTATGACAGGTACACTCTTTTTGATTTATTTCGATTGTAATGTGACTCCTTTGCTGGCAAACCACCGAGAAATTTTCTTACAGATTCCTTTTTATCAATACTTTTGAAACTTTTCCTGTCTCCTCCTCTGCCGTCAAGTGGCGTTTTGCCTTCATATAATTTGCTCGCAATTAAGTTTACCCTGTGCTTACTGAGCCCAAGAGCAGCCAAAAAAAAAGATTTGCATACTTTTACTAACCTTTTTGAATCACGGAAGAGAAAGTATGTCACAAAGTACTTATTCCTCTGCGGTTTGCGAGATTCCTCTCTCGATCTTTCTCTTTCTATGGGGCATGGTGATATGAGCCGTGACAAGTAAATATCCTGTAATTTTTTGCCAATTTTTTCATATAGTAGTTTGCGGTTGTAAACAATTTCGTTTAATGTCAAAGTCTGGCACTTAAATTTTCCCTTGTTATGTTCACACGCAGACACGAAATTCAAAGCAAGGGGGTCTTTATCTGCGTACCTAAAACAAAATAATAGCAATTTTAAATTCATCATAGGTTAGAATAATAACAAACACGCACCGGTAGGTATAATTTTACACTCACTTCGATTCCCTGTTGTTTTGCGCTTGCCGTCCTGTTTTTTTTCGTTTACGTGAGCCGTCATTTATATTGGCCACTATTTCTTCGATTCCGTCCATAATTTTGTCGGTTTTCTAGGAAAATTCTTCTCAAAATTACGAAAGCAATGACCGTCACACAGCTGATTATCTTTTTTTTAATTTAGCAGTGTTGCCACAACTGATTTAGGGATATCATAACAAAAAAACAATGATTTTTTTTAGACTTGTCCGGTTTTGTTTGACATTTTTCGTACTAACGGCAATTCTCCTTACGTTTTTGTCCGGTTTTGATTGGAGAAAAAATCCCTTAGAATTTTAATAAATTTCTAACAGGACAAGTCCGCTTTTGAACGAAATCATCATTTTTAACAATTTTTTTCTCTAAGATCGGACCGCTTTTGATACACAATACTCCGGGGTTCGATAGATATGAGCTTAAAGAGTGCAAAAAAATAAAAATAAAAAATTCGAGTACAGTGGACAAGTCCGCTTTTGTTCCCCAGCTCCTCATTTATAAAGATAGAGAACATTATTCATAATCTGAATTAAAAATAATAAAACTCCTTCCATATTTGAGTCTAGAGTGAAAATAAAATCGCACTTAGCTGTATGTGATCCTCACTATTGGACTTAGCTGTATTTGATTTGGAGTAACTGGATATAGCCGAGTTTGATAATGACAGCCGCCATTTTGATTTGCTTCGTTTAGTGATGTTCATTTCAATTCAATAAAGTAAACACAACAATATTTTGACACATTTTAATAAATTCTTAAAATAATCAGCATAACTACCTACATACCTAGGTACTATTATTATCATTATACCATAGATTACTAATAAGTTACTACTACCTATACTCTTAAATCTGGTGACTCTTCTGCTATTCCTTCGCACAAACTTTCCTCTAAATCTTGATTTTCTTCCGAAGTTGGCCCTCTAATAATACCTAAATAAAATTTTAAATCGTCTCTTTCTTTCCAGTCCAATCCAAAATGCTTTTGTAACAATTTGTCAACGTCGGTTATTTTCGCATGCGTCACAGGCGCTCCCAATGAAATGGTGGTAGGTTGAAGCATGCTTGTTTTTTGACCGGTTTTACAAACATTTGAAGATTTACTTAAATTACTTAAATAAAACAGCTCGCCGCGGATAAGTGTGTTTCCCGGCGTCTTTGACCTTTTTATAACAAATCTCTTGCATTGCGTTATTTTGAATGGCCATTTTGCTGTCGGCTTAAAAACCTTTTGAGTGGCGCTTTTGAAGTCGAATATTTCAATATCCCTTAGATTAGTGACCGTCGCATTACTGGAAATAACGTTGCAATATTCTTCTGGTTGTATGATTACTTCTCGTTTCTTTATGACTTTTTCTATGTTACCGAAGACTCTGTCCGGAGGCATAAAACTATGTCCGGTTATGGGAAATATTATTTCAATACTTTTGACGGTCGTGTGGTCCAATAGCCATTTAGATAGCATACCTAGCATTATGCTATTTTTGTTTTGGCCACCACATCCGTCGGCAAATAAGCGTATGACGGTGATACCTGCTAAATTAGTTTTGTTTAATCGATCATAAACGGCTGATGATATCTGATTAGCTGTTTTACCAAATTCGTTTTCAGTCCAGGTGTAGGCGAAGGTTGTATCCTTGTTAAGTTTGTCTTTAGAGGTTCCTTGTACAATGGTAAAATTATATAGGTAAAATTGTCGACTATAATAAGCGCTCTGGTCAGGAATTCGAGGTAGTGGACTGTTTTTCTGACAGTCAAAGGAAAATGTTATCATGTCGTCTTTTTTTTCCTGCATCATTTTGAAGAACGCCTTTGCTCGTAGTTTATGCACTCTCAGTGACGTCATGAGTTCATTTTTCTTGGCTGGATCGTTTTCTGCTTTGATTTTCTCGTTTAATTCTATACAAGTTGAGCAGACGTCAGTCTTAGGGTTACCGAAACCCAAATTAAACTCTCTATTAAAAATATGGCGAAAGTATGATTGTTTTACAGGAGACTGAGGATTTTCGTCTTTAAACATGTAGTACAGCTTGTTAATATTCAAGTCACTAGATAAATATTTGCGTTCTTGAGTAGCCGAGCGACAATAATGCGACTCTATACATTTTAGTTTCATAATATATTGACGAACGGATTTCTTCTGATCTTTATATTTATTTATCTTGCGGTTACCCCCCCGTCGTTCCTTGGCAATCTCTCCTGTATAAAATAAATGTTTCAAAACATACTCTACACGATATTTCGTAATGCCAAGTATTTTCAAAAATGCTTTCTGGCAAACAGGAACAAACTCATGGCGTTCTCTTATAATATGATACTTGATATTAAAGTCTCTACCCCATCTTTCATTTTTGGTAGGACGCCTTCTTTTTACCTTCTTGGCTTTACAACACTTCAGTATCAAAGCATCTTGTACGCTCTTTACACTTGTGGAATAAAAAGAGCGATGGAATTTTATAATGTCAGGCATTTTCAAAGTAGAACATTTTAATTTTGTACTTTTACGTGTACAGATTATTCGTTCTGGTGCTTCCTTTGGCATGTACCTGTAAAACAAAAATTATATGGTTGTAGTAGTATTAGAGAGCTTGAGCATCATGCACTATTCATTAACACCCGAGCGCCGCCCGGCGTGCGCTCGCTATTGTCTTACTATTGTGTCTATAATGAAGGTACTTGAAAGGTAAAAGCGCGGAAAAGTATAGGTACCTATACCTATACATACACGACTTTATCCCGTTTAATAAAATAGTGTTTATGTTGTGTAATAGGTTGTAAGAATCCAAGAAAATACTTTGTCTTTACAAAGTTTAATAAATTTAATATTTTATTATCAGAATAGTATCGAATCAGTCACATCACTAACCTCATTTTCTTAGCTATGTTAGCCTTCCATTTCTCGGGGTTTTTTGTCTTTTTACGAGCCTTGCCCGCACTTGCTGGTGTTACTGGGACCTCCATGGGTATCCAAACTCGTGTTTTAATACAAAATTAATCACGTTATTTCACTAAAACCACAAGATATTAGCCAAAAACTGGACTTAATGTGCACACGAAGTGTATGGCGGCGGCCATGATGAATCTTATAAATCCTGTTCTCTCATTGGCCGGCGTGACTCCTAGCTGTATTTGATCCTTATTGGTTGAAACGTAGCTGTTTTTGATTCCAACATCAGTTTTCGAATTGAATTTATAGGGAGTTTAGCTGCATTTGTTATTAAAATGAAGATATCAAAGCGTGCGTAACTAACTAAAGCAGATGGCGCCATAGCTAACTCATTTTACGAATGTATGGCGCTTAGCTGCCTTTGATTTTATAAGCCTCAATTGAGAGTGAATATAAAAACTACAATTTAAAATCCTCATATTGTGTCTTTTATTTATTTATGTATATTAAGCATAAAATGTTTATTGTGCACTTAGATAAAAACCATACATAAGTTAACTTTAAATAAAAACAATCATACAATAGGCAGCATTATCGCATTCTGCAATCTCTTCTTTCTGATGGCAGTTGTCACTTAAATATTAGCTTCTTGTGAGAGTAGAATTATGTTGTGAATGGTATTTATGTGATAAGGGAGTTTCTTGTCTGTTCTAGATGTTTCTTGTTTGTACCCTGGAGTTTCTTGTCAGATACAAACTACCTTTGAGAATGGACTACTAGAATAAATCGATGGGTCCTACGTATAAGGGCCAAAATGCAAAATGACAACTTTACAGGAGAGGCTTTCAAAGTTTAAACTTGCTGTAACTTAAGATTGATAAAGCCGAAATTTATGAAACTTTGCTTGTTTACTAAGACAATTGTCCTACTTATATATACTACAACATTATATATATACAGGGTGTTTGGAAGGGAGCTGTACATACGCCTAGGGTAGAAACTAGGGATAGTCTGCTACCTACCCCCGCCCATTATATTGACCTTGGCCTCAAGGTTTTTTTTTAATTTATTATTATTTTTTATTTGACTTTTTTATGATTTTTTGACTAAAACTACCTGTAGCTCAAAATCTATCCATGGGACCGGTCGGCTAATGGTCTTGTTTTAATCGTTAGAGTCTTAGGGTCCTGCAAAAAATTATTTTACACCAGAAAATTGTGGAGAAGAAAAGTTATGGGGCCTGAAGTACCGTAGTAAGGTAAAGAAATAATTTTAAGGGCAACTTTCTATGGGGTTTAAAAAAAAACTAACAGGGTTGGAGTTCTTCTGATTTTTTTAAAACATCCTCAGTCCATGCCCTTTCTAACGATATGCTAAAAGTGTAATTATCACTTTTAGTTTTAAAGTTATTAATTAATTTCCGCAACTAGGGCACTTCAAGCAAAAATTTCAACTAATGAAAATTAAATGTGTTCGATCGTAAAAGGATGGCAAATGAAACAAAAAATTTGGTAATGACTAATGTCATTAAATTACAAATTTTAATTAATTACTAATTTTAATTAATTACAAATTTTGTTCAAATTGATGACCATTGACCTGTAAACATGCTCGGCACCTCTTCCTCATCTCCACGGTCACCGTTCTAAGCAGCAGTTCCTCGCGCATTGTATCGAATGCGGCGTGGATCCTGTTAATTAGAACCTCCCTTGTTGGTACTTCTTCTGCGTACACCAACTCTTTCGCCCTTCCCCAGACGTAGAAGTCGAGTGGGGTAAGGTCAGGCGACCTTGGGGGCCAGGGAATTGGCCCACCCCGACCAATCCAAGAATTAGGAAAGCAGTTGTCCAGAAGCTCCCTCACTGCTAGGCTCCAATGAGCAGGACAGCCGTCGTGCTGGAAGACTATGGGCCGATCTTCGTCAAACACTTCTTCCGCTAAATCAGGCAAATCGTTTTCGAGGAAATCTAAGTAGTTTTGCCCGTTTAGGTTGTCTGGCAAAAAGTGCGGCCCTATCAACCGATTACCGATGACGCCTGCCCATACGTTCACGGAGAACCTTCGTTGAAAACCTCTGTGCCTCTTGACTCTCGGGTTTTGATCTCTGGGTGCCCAGTGATGGAGATTGTGGTAATTTACAATTCCTTCCTTGTCAAACTTGGACTCGTCAGTCCAGAGAATACTCCGTAAAAAATTAATATCTTCCACGTCCGTATGGAGCAAGTGGCGGCAAAACTCCACCCTTCTTGCATAGTCGTTATCCTCTAAGCCTAAAACAATAAAAATATCAACGTTAGCGGTTTCTTTATGAATTAGTAGCTATGTAACATTGCGGAAATTAATTAATAACTTTAAAACTAAAAGTGATAATTACACTTTTAGCATATCGTTAGAAAGGGCATGGACTGAGGATGTTTTGAAAAAATCAGAAGAACTCCAACCCTGTTAGTTTTTTTTTAAACCCCATAGAAAGTTGCCCTTAAAATTATTTCTTTACCTTACTACGGTACTTCAGGCCCCATAACTTTTCTTCTCCACAATTTTCTGGTGTAAAATAATTTTTTGCAGGACCCTAAGACTCTAACGATTAAAACAAGACCATTAGCCGACCGGTCCCATGGATAGATTTTGAGCTACAGGTAGTTTTAGTCAAAAAATCATAAAAAAAGTCAAATAAAAAATAATAATAAATTAAAAAAAAACCTTGAGGCCAAGGTCAATATAATGGGCGGGGGTAGGTAGCAGACTATCCCTAGTTTCTACCCTAGGCGTATGTACAGCTCCCTTCCAAACACCCTGTATATTAAACAGTTTTTTTTTACTGCATATTGGCCCTTTTACGTTAGTTTTTGTTAAAATTATTTGTATTTTAAAACACCATAAAAGGGCCAATATGTCAAATTGGCCAATATACGTGTATTATGCCAAGTTGCATAATATAAGTATTTTTAAATATTTTTGCTCATGAAATCAATTAAGGACTGAAACAGTTGATAATTAATTAATTATAATAAAAGCCATTTGGATATTTAGATAATTAAATCACATTGACACTTATACGTTTTAGAATCTGCTAACCTACTAACTGTGTTTTCAGTTAGGTAATATAAAAAATAGACAAAAATCACAATAGTTTTAATCATTTATTGAAACAAAAATTTAAGTTTCTTTAAACTGCAATTATGGACCCGTATTCAATGGTTTTTTGGCATTATCTACCTAAGAATAATTAACAAAAAAATCACTTAATATCTTAGTTTGATTAACATAATCACGTAATAAGCTTATAAAAACAAATGTATTTCACATTATCATTTTCTCAATAAAATCACAAAAAAACTTAACAAAAATAAAATCCTTACTGGCGTAAACAAAAATAAAAATCTCAATAGTACAATCAAGTAGTAAAATGTCCAAAATCAGCCTTACTCATTAATAAGAAAAAATTAATGATTGTCTTCATTTTCGCTATCATTCGTAGTCACAATGTCATTAGATGTTACTAAATTCTCATAATAACTGTGGTATACAGGTGGGATGATATTTTTTCGACATAAATCCAGCAAGTCTTTCTTCTTAGAAGGTTGTATCGGTAACAGTTGATTGTAACATAGTTGCAGAGGAATATCTGTTGGTATATCGGCAATTCGTCTTCTTGTTCGCACACTGACTGACTGATCTAAGATTTTAATATAATTTCCAATACCATCTTCACCCAAATCATTTTTATAGTACAAAACGTATGATTCATCTCTGCTTACACGAATTTGTTTTATTTTAGACCAAAGGATTTTTTGTCCTTCCGAATTTTTAGTCCAATTAAACTGCGTATTTGTCTGCATCTTTTTGAAGTTATAAATCATATTTTGAGGTACGTTTATGACGTTATAAGGACTTCCTTTTGATTTTGCCCATCGAATCAATGAGCTCCATTCAGAGGGTGTGTAAATATTTTTATATTTTGAAGCTCGTTCAATGGTGGCGTGTATGGAGTCGCCTTCATTCTGAGTGTGGCCTACCTCAAGAAAAGAGTGTTTTATATTCAAATTAAACTGTTTAGCTGCATAAAGATACATGAAAAAACATAATCCTGTTTCGGTTTTGGCCGGCGCAGTTGTCTGACCAAAATCTCGCAAGCAAAATACGTCTGACGTTTATACGTCAAACTAGCCGATTGGCCCAAACAATAAACAAACGCGCGGGAAGTCCCCGCGTATAAGTCTCAAATTACTCTTTGGACCTTATACGTTTCAATTCACGCTACATATGCCGTTATACTTTAATAGAAAGTCGTGTTTCCATGCAGTTTTTTTTTTTTTAATAGCTCACACGATTAATCATATCAATAGGATGCGTTTATCATAAAAAAGTCAAAATCGTCAAATTGTTTTTTCGTTTCGTTTTTTTCGTCAAATTGTTAGTTAACGTAGGACCCATCGAAATTATTATTATTCTGCTTTAGGGGGTTTTATTCTTTCAGGACAGCCAAATCTGCTAATCCATGTCTTGTAAAATACCTTAGCTACTTTTTCTGCAGCAATTTCTTTATCTGGTTTTGCCTTAGGCCAGTGTGTACACTGGTAAATCTTAGTTACTAAGTACCTATTGCCAAAAATTGAAATTATGTTGATATTTAAATGTTCAAAATGTTTACTTTCTGAATATTTCTGTAAGTCTGGAATAGTGTGCCTGTTAATGTTGCTTTTTGGCAAGATATGCAACACTTTGCCCACCGGGTGACATCTTTATTCAGGCTTGGCCAAAAGAACCTTTGTGCAACTAACTTGCATGTTGCCCTAATACTGGGATGATTAACATTATGTATTGAGGCAAATGCTATTTTTCTATAACTGTGTTAAATATGGTCTACATGAATTAGTTGAATAAAAGTTGTCTTGTACGTCTGGGTGTTTCGGAGTCACTTTGTAGTTTATTGAACGTGTAAATAAACGACTGAAATAGTTGGATTATTACCTTCAAAAAGATGTCGAAAATACTTAACTGCCAGGTGGATTGCTAACAATTCTCTATCAGATGAAGAGTACTTTTGTTGGGCTTTTGTGCCTGGAGTCGTTTATTTTATGTTGCAAAACCACACCTGCACATGTTTCTCAAACATCGTTCATAAGAGCTACTGGTACATTGGACTTTGGATGAGACGTTCGATCGTGGAACTAGTGAGATTTTTTTTTCTCAGTTGTTCGACCGTTGAACTAGTGAGAATTTTTTTTCTCATATGTTCGACCGTCGAATTAATCAGATTTAAAAACAGTTCAACTACATTTAAATGTTTTACTAATTTCGAAATAAAATAAATATATATTCGTGTACTTATATTTGTACATCTATAGCATGTCTTTGATCAAATAAACAGTTGAAAAACTTATAAATTATATGCTGGCTTCCTTACCTAACAAAAAATAATGAAATATTAAATGTAATCTAATATTTTTCTGTCTTGCTTATCTCACCCTCAAACAAGCACAACCAAACAAGCTTAACCAGAAAGAACAAAAATTAGTTTATATGTATAATAAGTGATCAAAAAAAATCATCAAATGGGACATGTCAAATTTGTTGTTAGTGTCGTATAGAAACATACTTCTTCATACATCTTTGGTGAAATATACATGGTCAAATAATTATAATTTTGTCTGTCTTACTTATCTCAATAAGCAGAGACAAAAAGAATTACGAATACATGTAATCCATCAAAGATATATACAGGGTGGAAAGTTAAGTCAGGCTTTGGAATTCAAAATCTTTGAATGCAGTTTTGTTTCTTTTTAAAAATAAAGGAATGTTACGTTTAAGTAAAATGAGCTCACTTTAGGATTTAAGGTAGTTTTCTTCCAAGGCCCGACTTAACTTTCCACACTGTATTGAATATTATATGATTACCATGATTTTATCTAATAATCAAATTTAAAAAATGTAATAATCAAATACTAAATGTAATTAACTAGCGCATTTTTTCTAAAAAATTTCCAACACTAATTTGTCCACATGTTAATTGCATTTGAGCATCAATAATACAGGGTGTCCCAGAAATCGACGTCAAGCCGTAAATGGGTGATAGACCAAGTTATAACAGTTCTCAGAAAAATACGAAAAAAAATCTATCTCATGTTTTTAAAAAATTATGTTCACTTTAAAAATTTACTAAAAAAATCAATCCCTGTAATGGTTCTTTAACTCCAATTGCTACAAATCCCATAATGTATCTAATTTTTTTATTATTATGTAATCTTGAATAATGCTTGTGTAGATTTTTGCCTAAAATTCAAAGCCAACTCCTCCTACTTGGAAGAAAATTTAACTTTTTCAAAACCAAATTATTCAAATTTACTATTTCGCCCAACTTTAACTGACTGTACTGAAAAAAAAATGTACTACGCTAGTTTGGCAAGTAACATGAAAAATTGGCGCATTTAATAAGGATTCAAAAATGGTGTAACACTTGCTAGATTACGTTTTCAATAATTGGTCAATTTTTTTTTTGTAAATAGCCTCGGTTTTTACACAAAATGTCCATACTTCCTTAAAATGACTTTAGCTTACCTAAAGCTTTGCTAAACTCCGTTTCTAGTTCGATAGAGACGTTACGTAATTTAAGAGCAAAGTTATGATAGTGACTCAACCTTTTTACTTTAAGTCAGGACCAGTTTTCTCATCTTAGAAAAAAAAACAAATTATCAGATTTAATTTTTTTTTATTACAATAAATGTTCAAACTGCCTTCCTTCGACGGCAATGCAAGCACGACATCTTCTTAAAAAAGATCTGGTTATTTTCCGGGCAAATCTTCCCCTATTTACAAAGACAACGGCTTCCGTTATTCTTTCCCGCAGCTCGGCTAAATTCTCTATTGTTTTTGAGTACACTTTCTCTTTTACAGCTCCCCAGTAAAAAAAATCTAGGGGATTTCAATCAGGCGAACGGGGTGGCCACAAGATTGTCCCACCGCGCCCTATCCACCTGAGCGGGTATTCTTCATCAAGATGTTCTCTTACTAAACGGGCATAATGCGCTGGGCAGCCATCTTGCTGGAACCACATTTCCCTGTAAACGTTCAGTGTCACTCTCTGTCTCGCTCACACTTCGTAAAATGACTCTCTCCGTCTCTATCGAACTAGAAACGGAGTTTAGCAAAGCTTTAGGTAAGCTAAAGTCATTTTAAGGAAGTATGGACATTTTGTGTAAAAACCGAGGCTATTTACAAAAAAAAATTTGACCAATTATTGAAAACGTAATCTAGCAAGTGTTACACCATTTTTGAATCCTTATTAAATGCGCCAATTTTTCATGTTACTTGCCAAACTAGCGTAGTACATTTTTTTTTCAATACAGTCAGTTAAAGTTAGGCGAAATAGTAAATTTGAATAATTTGGTTTTGAAAAAGTTTAATTTTCTTCCAAGTAGGAGGAGTTGGCTTTGAATTTTAGGCAAAAATCTACACAAGCATTATTCAAGATTACATAATAATAAAAAAATTAGATAAATTATGGGATTTGTAGCAATTGGAGTTAAAGAACCATTACAGGGATTGATTTTTTTAGTAAATTTTTAAAGTGAACATAATTTTTTAAAAACATGAGATAGATTTTTTTTCGTATTTTTCTGAGAACTGTTATAACTTGGTCTATCACCCATTTACGGCTTGACGTCGATTTCTGGGACACCCTGTATAATCGTCATTGAATAAATCAATTTTTCTCCTTTTAGAACTTTTCTTTGATGTGGAAGGTCTCTGAAGAACATCATTTCGATATGAAGACAATACAGAATCGTCCTGTAAAATATGCAATATTTGAAATAGTATGTGTGCATCAATAATTACATGGCCTTTTGTTACAAGGTTATTTATTTTATGGTGCCACCCTTCTACGGCATTATTTGTTCGGTGGCGTTCGCCATACACAGACCAAATTCTATGATAATCAACCTTCATCCAGTAATTATCAAAATATTCTTTAAACTTCATCATGTATTGACAATTCTCCGTCATTTCATTTTGAATATACACCCATCCTGAAACAATTTCATTTTCTGGAAGCAATGCTAAGTTGGCGCATAGCGAAATTATTCTTCTGTTCCGTTTGTCTTTACTTAAACCTAGGGTTTTTGCCTTGCGCCACAAGCTGTTCACGTAATGGTCATAGCAACCTTTTATTGTAACCTTCATTTTTTGTAACGCTTTCGTTGTGCCTTCTTCGAAATCTATCGTGACTTTTGCAGGTTTCCACTCTGGAATTTGGGACACAATCAAATCAAATGAAATTGAATAAGCTTTTTCAGTCCTGTGACTCATGAACGCGTACACCAAAGGGATCACATTCGTGTTATTTATGTCACTGCCGATGTCCCCGTGTATAGTAAAAAGTTGTTGAAAAGGACTTGGACATGATTTAAAGGTCCCGTCCATAAAAATATGTTTAATATTTTTCATAATTTCTCGGGCGTCACTTGAACAAAACACTAATATTCTCATTTTTTTGTGACGGAAATCAGCGAGTAAGAATTCTGAAAAAGCATTGGGAACCTCGACTTCCTCTACAGTTTTCGCGCATATTTTTTTTACGTGTACTAGCTTATTTCTGTTTCTATAAATGCTTGATTTTATTTGTTTAAATTCAGGTACACTACTTTTTGAAGCTAAATGCAGGCCTTGATTTTTTTATGTAATTAGAGCTCTGTTATAGATTCTTGGAGCTGGTTCTCTTCCCAATGCTGCTTCATTGCAAGCATTATTTATAATAAATATTAACTGAATTGCGTGTTTCATCAGGATTACATTGGCCGCAGTGAGGTTTTATTTGTAAAGTTTCAGTGAGGTCCTTAAACAAAATAAGTAGTTTAAAATATATATACTTATGTCTACACGTTATTAATTATATTATACATATAAAACACTCAAGACTTACCATATTCAATGTTACGGATCCAGTACATTTTAAACTTTTATAATTTTTACACCGCCATATGCTTTGACCATTTTTATATTTACGCATTGAGTAATATTGATGTCCTTCTAATTGCAGAATGCTTCCTCAACCACTTTTAATAATTATTAATTCTTTAGACGTCATTGCAAAAAAATAAACAGTAAACTAAACAGGCACCACCAAATAAAACGTTGCAACTGCAGCGTATAACCAATATAACACATCCATCATTTTGCATAGTTGAACAGGCTCAAACAGCATCTACCCTCAAAATGAAAATAAAAACTATAACCATATTCCTTCTGACGGGGTGTTTAGCTAAATGTTTATAATGTTTTTAATGCACATACCTACCTAGGTGCTGTAGGCATAGATGCATTTAAGGAAATGTACAGTGGACGACTTCCGAGTGATATAACGATGATTTGTGTAATCTGAATGTATTGTTTATTTATTATTACTATTATTTACTTTGTTAGGAAGCCAGCTTATAATTTATAAGTTTTTCAACTGTTTATTTGATCAAAGACATGCTATAGTGTCTAAACACACTATGCCGAACGTACGCGACCGAAGTTCCGCGGCTGATTTTACGTTCCAACGTATTCGGCTGATATGACACACCATAAGTGCCGAACTTACGCGGCAGAAATTCAGTTGCGCAATTTTGTGTGTATATTCAGTGTTTCGAGCGCTGTCGTGGCGTCGTGTCGTGTTATCTAAACAGCCGGACAGACAAATGCAAAATAAAGTGGTCTTGTTAGGGTTCCGTTATTACTTTTGAGGTGCGAAACCCGAAAAATGGACTATTTTACAGTAATAGCAATTGCAGAGGCTTAAGAAGAGGACAAATACAAGAAAGAATATTGGGTGCACCCATTGAATTCTACGAGACTACAAGATGGCCAGTTTCAACGTTATGCAAAATACAGAGCCTATCCCGTTCATTTTTTTAAGTATTTTCGCATGACAATACAATCTTTCGACGAACTGTTATTTCTCATCAGTAACAACATTTTGAAAAAAGATGCTACATTCAGAGATTCCATTTCACCTGCAGAACGATTGATGATCACTATACGGTAAGTAAATAAAATTATCCATATTTGCAAATATTAATTTATTTATAAGTATACACTTATACATTATACTCATCTAATCAATCAATCATCGATCATCATTAAATGTTAAATCAAGTTTTCTCCGCTAATTTTACACCATTCAGCCTCTTATTAACTATGATCAACTTGTTTATTGCTCGCATTATCTCCTTATTGTTTATGGTTCACTTTCAGGTTTGTTATTAGGCAATAAGCCTGACTGGGTGCCAATATTCTGAGTTTGTAATATCTCTTCAAGGTCGTCACTTGAATAATGGGTATGTGCGGGTGTGTCGACATTATCGTAATCTTGAGTACGAGTCCTATAACCATAATTGTTATCTGAATTGTTGTTGGAGCCAATGCTTGAAGGATTATACCTGTATTGATTATATTGCACCGTTGATGATCTTGGTAGATATTCATATGTACTGGTAGATGGAGCTGATGGTATAGGTTTGCTATACTTCATCCTTTTTTATTACTCATAATTTCAAATTTGAAGTCGAATTTTTCACTGTCGTGACATTTTTTTCATATCGGGTTATAAGGATAGCAAAAAATTTTTGTCGGGAGCATTTTCTTCATTGACAGACATTCTATTTAATATAGATTTTTGAAATGGTGTTAACTTCTTGTTATTACGCTCGGAATTGGTTAGTGTGTTCGACGGTAGCAATGGTGGAGTAGTTAGTCGCGGTGGACTAGTAGTTGGTGGTAGCGAATCACAACTGGTACTATTTTCATCTTCGGGTAAACTGAGATTGCTATCAGTATTTCGATGTTCTATAGTGATATCCAAAAAAGATAAAATCTGAAAATATGAAGTGTTTCTCTTCTTGGCTGGCGCGGCACTACCACTCTTTAAACTGTCTTTTTTCTTTTCTCTTACGTAGTAATCCCTTAAATGTTTCCATTTTTTTTGTAAGTCTTCAACTGAAATAAAGAAATATATATATTTAGTAATAACCAACTTACACTAACAGAATATTATTGTTGTTCATAGGTACTTGTCAACTGGAATGACCTTCCAAAGTTTATCAGAGGATTTTTTAATAGGCCGATCAACAATTGCTCGTATAGTTAAAGAAACATGTGTTGTAATTTGGAAGATATTACAACCAATTGAAATGCCAGAACCTACAAAAGAAATGTGGCTCGACATTGCAGAAACTTTTTTTTCTACAACAAATTTTACAAATTGCATTGGTGCCCTAGACGGCAAGCACGTGCGGATTGTGTGCCCAGCACTATCCGGTTCTCGTTTTTTTAATTATAAAAAAAAAATCTCAGTTGTATTGTTGGCTCTTGCTGATGCCAATTTAAATTTTATTATGATTGATGTAGGTGCTTACGGCAGGGAGGGGGACAGTGCCATTTTCAAAAAATCAATATTAGGAATCCGATTGAGAAGAGAAACATTAAATTTACCAGTTAATAGAGAACTACCTAACACAAATGAACCTGAAGGCTTCCATTTGTAATAGTAGGCGATGAGGCATTTGCTCTTGACAAACATTTAATGTGACCATTTCCAGGTAATAATTTAACCAGAGAAAAAGGTACATTTAACTATCGTCTCAGCAGGGCACGAAGGTGTGTAGAATGTACATTTGGTGTTTTGTGTAATAAATGGAGAATCCTACATACTCCAATTTTGACTTCTCCTGATTATGCAACTCATATTGTAAAAGCAGTTTGCGTTCTTCACAACTTCATCAGAAAACGTGATGGATACAACTTTAAGGATAAATTTTTTGAACACAACTTAAAATCTATATCATCAGAATCGTCACATCAGAATATCACAAATACCACTACTGCAAGGCAAAAATTCATGGAATATTTTAACAATGAGGGGAGGGTAGCTTGGCAGGACCGTAATATATAATAATAAAAATATTTAATAAAATCAATAAACTTACTTGTTTCATTTTTCTTTTTGGCACTATAAGTACTCCAATCTTCGTAAAATTCTTCACCTATTTGTTGCCAAGCTATTTTTTTCCTTGGTCGATCACTATAAGGGTTGGACCTCATCTGGCAGCACGGAATCGCATTTGTTCCGCCTGTGCTACCACGTGCTGCAGTATGTTGCCGCATGCAAACGCGCGCTGTCGCATTCCGCAGACAAAAAAGGCGATCGCACGCGTCAGCATGCTGCAGCATGGGTGGCATACTGCCGCGTTCTTTCATGATCAGTTTAGTTTCAAGCGCGCGATGGATAGGACCACGGAAGAGAGAGCAGTGATTCTAGCGTGTATTTTGCAAGAAATGCAAAATCAAAATAATAAAAAGAAACGCATTCGCAAAATAAAACGGAGATACTGGGTTCATCCTTTTTGGAAGCAGAGAGCGGTTCATGGACTATATGTTACGCATTTTCCGAATTTAGTAACATATCCAGATAGTTTCGTAGATTATTATGGAATGACTTTAAATGATTTTAATGAATTAGTTGACCTACTGCAGCCTACTCTTCAAAAGCAAAACACAAAGTTCCGGAAGTGCATCTCAGTGAAACAAAGATTGTGTGTTTGTCTAAAGTAAGTAAAATACACTATTATTAATTAATCCTTTAATCAAATCTGAGAAACAATTAACAACTTTTTCTTTATAATCACAACTACAATAAGTAAACGCTTTTCTCCTCAAATAACAATATCACAAGTTTAATCATCCATGGGAAACAACAACAATAATTTAATAATCACAACTTCAATATCAAATAAGTGTTTGATGTAGATTTACACATAATTTTGCCATTTTCTTATTAGATAGAATCATCAAACTGTTCATTGTATGTCGACGACAACGTGGCTGTAGTTTGTGTATACCCTTCCAACGACGTCGTTATAGTTGTTGTATATCTCGCAGAAGACGTCGTTGCAGTTGATGTATACCCTTCCAACGACGTCGTTGTAGTTGGTGTATACCCTTCCAACGACGTCGTTGTAGTTGGTGTATACCCTTCCAACGACGTCGTTGTAGTTTGGTGTATATCTCGCAGAAGACGTCGTTGCAGTTGATGCATACCCCATAGACGTCGTTGTACTCGCTATATTACTAGTATAACCATAGCTTGAAAAATGAGGAGTACTAGGGTGATAAGTACGAAGTAAAGCAGATTCCGCATCACTTACAATTTCAAAAATTTTTTTTCTTCAGTTCCAGTTGTATCTCTGAAGGAAATGTTTTGACCGTTTGTGTCATACTTAAGAAAAACATTTTTATGGGATCATTATTTTCCTTGGCCTTGTTGCTCTTTAAATAGTTATCTAATACTTTTGCTAGACTTTGTTCTCCTGTATATGACTCGCTTGATCTACTACGATCGTTTGTTTGATGTGTACTTGAATCATAGGCTGTAGTTTCAGTTGACTGACTCTCATTATCTGTTAAGTCTTGTGCTTGTGGTGGAGACGTTGGTGATAAGTTTGTAACTGTGGCTCTGTCCTTATAATTTTTATTTAAAAATGAAAGAATGTTTTCATATTTTATAGGACGAGTCACTGTTGCCGCAGAGCCACTCCTGGGAGTTTGTCTTTTTTTTTAAGCCTTCCTATAGTTTTCTCTAATTCTGGTCCACTTTTTTTTGCAATCTTCAACTGAAAATAAGATAATAAAATTGTAGGCACATTTATATGATTGTTAAGACACTCTAATTTTCTTGCAGGTATTTATTTTATGGAAACAGTCTGAAATCAAAAGCGTATGATTATCGGATGGGGAAGGAAACAGCTCGTCAAATTGTATTGGAAACAAGTCAAGCATTATGGGATATATTATCGCCGATAGTAGTACAGGCACCAACTACAGAAGATTGGAAAGCAATAGAAGACAAATTTTGCAACAATTTGGAACTTTCCTAATTGCGTCGGCGCAATCGATGGGAAACATGTTGTGTGCCAAGCACCTCAAAATAGTGGTAGCATGTTTTTTAATTACAAAAAAATCTTTCAGTGTAGTACTACTAGCAGTTGTAGATGCAGAAAATAATTTTGTTATTGTGGATGTTGGTTCCTACGGTAAAAATAGTGATGCAGGAATTTTCTCAAACTCTCAATTTGAGAGAAAGTTTATGAATGGTGCACTGAACATACCCCCAGTAAAATGTTTACCTGGTACTGCTGATTCTATGCCACATGTATTCGT
Source organism: Orthosia gracilis (assembly GCA_947562075.1). Classification (NCBI taxonomy): domain Eukaryota; kingdom Metazoa; phylum Arthropoda; class Insecta; order Lepidoptera; family Noctuidae; genus Orthosia; species Orthosia gracilis. The sequence continues at coordinate 13,684,756 of OX387264.1, read as the reverse complement.
AGGTGATGAGGCGTTTCCCTTGGATTACAATCTCATGCGCCCTTATCCAGCTGAGCAATCACGCAGCTTAACGATGAAATCAAAATATATAATTATAGACTTAGCCGTGCTAGAAGGATAGTGGAGTGTGCTTTCGGAATTTTGACGCAGAGGTTCGACATATATTCCAGAAGAATTCGTTTAGAGCCTAACCAATTAATAAAAGTAGTTTTAGCTACCATTAGTTTACATAACTTTTTGAACAAAAGAGGACGTCAACCTAGAACATCACATAATAATGCGTCAACACCTAACGTAGAACGGGCTCTGCAGAATTTAATGCCAATCGTAGGAAATGATAATAACATGAGTGCGATTGTGGTTAGAGAAAATTTTAAAATATATTTTAATACCGATATTGGAAGTCTAACTTGGCAGTACGAGAGGGTACATAGGACATGATAAACTAAAAATTACGCGTTTATCAGTATTGCAGTAATAGATTGGACTATCAATTACTATATCTTGACCTAGGGAAATAAATAGTCTTACGACTGCGTCTAGCATAAATAATATGTATCTATTAGAATAATAAATACATTTCTCTTTAATATGTGTGTTTACCTACAAATTTTAAAAAATAAATCGAATTCATAAAAATACTTACCCCTGAGATTTATTATTTTCCCTATTTCTTCCCAAGCATTCTCTTTACGGTGTTGGTCACTGTATTCCGCCGACTCCATGTCATAGAGACAAGGATATTTCTGCACTAAAACTATAAAATTTTCGTCAGTCATTGTTATTTCCATCCCTACGGCATGAATGAACAGGCTGCACTGAGCTGACGAGCGGCCGCGTGCGCTAGAGTGTACGATTGTACGATAGAGTGAGACAGCATGCGATAGCAAGTGATCGGCGGTGAAAGGATGCGTTAGCATGCTATCGCGTGCTTCAGCGTTCCGGAGTCTCCCTGCCGACCATTGCATTTTGTCCGTGATGCCGATCGCCTCGAGGATTCCGCCGCGTGCTATCGCATTATGCTTTCTGTCTCGGTCTAGCAAATGGCAGTTCTAAGCGACAGAAAGAGAAAGGGCGACGGAAAAAGGCGATTCCGTGCTGCCAGATGAGGTCCAACCCTAACTTGCATCTCCATTTTTCCATAAACACGGTCGCGATTCAACCGCGATAATTAATTTTTCTAAATCAAACATGGAGTACGGTCTACGTTTTAATGACACAACAAAGCACGTGCATCTCGTGCGCAGACAGAGGCGAAATAAACACTACGGGCGGACACGCGGGGCGCGGGCGGGGGCATGCCCGCCTCCCGCTGCTCCCCGCTCCCGATCTCCGTCGGCAATCGAACCGAACTTCGGTCGCGTATAATGTGTGTTCTACAGAATACGTTGCCGCCGAATTTCCGCTGAACTTACGCCCGACTGAAGTTCGGCTGTACGCTATAACGCAACGTAATTTCGGCATAATGTGTCGCCAGTAATTCAAATAGCATTGCAGGCATAATCATGCCGAACTTCCGTCGCGTATCCTCGGCATAGTGTGTTTAGAACTTTAGACACCTTGATGTACAAATATAAGTACACGAATATATATTTTTTGACGAACCAAGCGTTTTTTATTTTATTACGAAATTAGTAAAACATTTAAATGTAGTAGAACTGTTTTTAAATCTGATTAATTCGACGGTCGAACATATGAGGAAAAAAATTCTCACTAGTTCGACGGTCGAAAAACTGAGAAAAAAAAATCTCACTAGTTCCACGATCGAACTAATGAATCGAAGTAATGGGAATGAACGGATGAAATGGCTGCAAAAGTGACATTTGTGTTCCGTTCCACTTTATTTTTTGTGTTCCCATAAAATAATATTTCTATGTTGGCATTTTTGACAGATTGTTGTAGATTCTCTACCAAAACCTGGTAAAAACTCTTAAAAATCTAGGTGGGAAATGCTCAATCCATAGCCTGGTTAAGGGTTAATCGGAATTATTAGCAAAATAAATTTCACTTAGAGCTCTTACACACAAGCGGCATGTTCCCAACGGCAGAGGTAACTGCAGCCGTCGTCTGCTCTCTTAGTATAGGAGTCAGTTGTAAAATGGATTCCGAAGAAGAAACACTGTTATTGCTTTTACTTCGTCGATGCCGACGGAAACGAAAAATAAAAACACGTTCATTGTGGGTTCAAGAAATATTAATCAATACAGATCAAAATGGTCATTTTTTTACTGTCTATGTTACGAAGAAACGAGCAAAAGTTTTTCAATTATTTTCTAATGTCTATTGCTTCTTTTGATGAGCTACGGCTATTTTAACAAGTTCAATTTCTCGCCAAGATACCATAATGCGGATCAGCATTTCAGCTGAGAAAGGCTCGCTATGACATTGAGCTGTTAAGTAATTTTTTTTAATATAATAAAAATATAAAAGTAATTTAGATCATTCCTTTAGTGAGATCAACATAATGTGGCACCATTTTCTATTTATTACACAAAGCTTACAAGTTCAAATAAAAAGAAATTCACCTACTACCTATAGGAACAATAATAATTATAAGTTACTTATATTTTAATAAAAATAGTTAAAAAAATAATCCAAAATGTAGTGTAATGTAATTGTAGAAAACCAAGCAATGTTTTCTAAAACATATTATTATTTACTAACATAATATTATTATTTTTTCGCAACAAAGCGAAACAAACAAAACATAAAAGGAATTTAAAATAAAAAGGAAAGGTAAAAGTCTCCATGGGTGGGACTTGAACCCATGACCCTCGGGTTATGTACGGGTGTACGGGTGTCCCATTGCTCTGCCAACTAAACCACGGTAGCTCAGTTGGCTTACCTAACCGTGATAGGTCGTGGGTTCAAGTCCCACGCGAGGAGATTTTTGCCTTTCCTTTTCACTTGAAACATGTTTTTAAAATATATTTTCGTAAACAATAAATAATATTAAAACAATCAAGTATACCCTAAATCTAAAGCAGTCACCATCTGAATCATTCATTAAAAAAAAAACATTCTGAAAAGAGATCCGCTATTATTGTATTTGCACCAGAATCCTGAGACGATAAGCTATCATTAGATGCGAGTTGACTTTCCGGTCTTACAGGATTTCTTTCAGAGGAGGTTGTGTATCCCATGTAATTATAAGAAGATTGACTCGTTGAAGGCGTCGAAATTGACCTGTAGTTTTGCATTACCCTGTAATTCTTAATAAGTTGGATAATTTCACCTTTGGCGTCCAATTGCCAATCGTCTGGTATTTTTTTTAAATCACTTAGTAGTGACAACAGAAATAACTTGTCTTCATCAGGAGGAGGTGAAGGTTGTCTCTCAGCTTTTTGCAGTTTATCGTTTAATCGCATGGTTAATGTTTCGATCAGAACACCAACGCTGTCAGTTTGGCGCTTCCGTGGTCTTTTTTGAACACTATCTTCTTCTGTTGGTTGAACTGTTAGTGGAGGACATGTTTGTTGAGAGTCAAAGTTTGAATCGTGAACCCATCTCTCAATGTTTTCCATTTTGACTGAACATCTACACCTGGAAAAAAAAAACAATACTTAATTACACTTTTTTTTATTTCCAGATATTAAGCAACTGGTTGTTCATTTGAAGATCTGCAGTATACATACCGATGCGGAATTTCCACTATTCGTAAAATAATAAAGGATGTCTGCCAACAAATCTGGATAAATATGCGAGACGACAATTTGCCACAGAACACAACGGAAGAAACTTGGAAAAGTATTGCTGATAAATTTGAAAGACGCGCTCAATTGCCTAACTGCATTGGCGCAGTTGATAGAAAACATATTAGAATATTCAAACCGAGAAATAGTGGCTCATCCCATTATAATTATAAGAATTATTTTTCGATTATTCTACTAGCTATCTGCGACAGTGACTATAAATTTATCTTTTGTGATATAGGTTGTTACGGACGAAATTCGGATTCAACTATTTTTGAAGAATCAGTTTTTTATACATAACTACAAGTAAAACTCACTAAACATTCAAAAACCTACACCGATTACAAGTGATGGAATTGCTTTGCCTTTTGTGTTTGTTGGAGACGAAGCGTTCAGTTTGTCACAAAATTTGTTACGTCCTTATCCAGGCAAAAAATCAACAGAAAATATGAGGATTTTCAATTATCGCTTAACACGTGCAAGGAGATATGTAGAATGCTCATTTGGTATTCTGACCAATAAGTGGCGAATTTGCCATACCCCAATGAACTTATCTTTGCAGTTTTCTAAGGATGTTGTTAAAGCGTGTTGCATATTGCACAATAACGTACGTGACAGGGACGGTATTAAATTTGAAGACACACTTACTATCAATGGTTTGGAAAATGTATCTACGATTCCGGATGAAGATGAATCGTTATCGGGTTTAACAATAAGAGACAAATTCGCAAACTATTTTTGTAGTACTGAAGGTAGTCTCTCATGGCAGTTAACCCTTCATTGCGTGATTTAATGTTTTCTTGTAGAAAAAATCATATGCATGTAATTATAGCCCTAGGATGGGTGAAAAATAATAAAAAAAAAAATTGACCTTAAATATTTATTTTTGAAAAAAAACCATATGATGGATATTTACATCACTATGCAATTAGTAACAATGAGCTTAGTACAAAAGAAAATAATGCAACTAGAAATCAGTTTTTATGATGATTTTCATAACAGTTATTGTTTTTATTAACTTTTCGGACGAGTTTATTGTTTGCGTTTCGAGATATTTCTTCTAGAAAATGTCCAGAGTTACTTGAAGAAGCTATTGAAGATCTTGGAGAGCTACAGGAGATTGAAGATCTTTTAGGTTGATTACTTTCTGTGGTTGATGCTGCAGGTCCAAAGAAATGTCGGACTAGATGTTCTTGGACTTGTAATACTGTCAACTTAGGGCCGTCTGCCAACTCGTTGTAGATGCATCTGGCATTGATAATGGCGACTTGAAATAGCAAATCTATTGCTATCTTTTTGTACCACGATAAACTTTTACGTAACGGCGAATGAAAGGAAGCAAGTTGATCTGATATATCAATGCCTTTTTTGGCTTCATTGTAATCGATGACTGCATCAGGTTTCATAACGTCACCGCGGTAGGTGGTAACGTTAGACATACCCTCTCCATGGCAGGTTGAGATCATAAGGACGTCGCGCTTATCATGCCATTTTAGTACAGTATAGAGGTTGTCCTTTTGTCTAGCTATTTGTTCTCTTTTTTTTAGCTTCGCTTTTACTACTTCTTTTGGCAAATTTCTTTTATTTTTACGTAAAGTGCCGCACAAATCAGTATTGCGACTTTTTAGATACTCAGCCAAAGGCAAACTGGTATAATAGTTGTCAGCGACGATAATACGACCTGCATCTAAAAGTGGCTCTGTGAGCTGTACCACTGTTGAACCAGGTTTATCAAGACCCTCTAATTGATGCGAAATCCCGTTATAAATTTGGTAGGACCATGTGTAGCTATTTATTGTGCAGGCCTTATATATTTTCATACCGTAGCGATGTTTTGGCTGGGTTATAAGTTCTTATTAGCAACCTTCCATGAAATTTGACCATTGACTCATCAACAACAATAATATCGGAAGGTATATAAAGACTACGGAAATTGTTTACTATTTTATGTATGAGTGGGTCTATTTTATGAGTTCTTTGCTCTCCAATGACACCTATTTGGATTTCTGTAAAATGCCAACATCTTAGAATGGAGCTGAATCTGTTATATGACATATTTATTCTGTGCATAAGAGGATTGTAGTAAAGCACGTCTAATTTCCAGTAGTGTTCCATGTAGATTATTACTCCAAAAAATGTTTTGAATTCCTCTCTAGTGACATCTTTCCATCTTGTCATTCGACTAAATCGTGCAGTTCGTAATTACTTCAACAACTGAGCGTAATTATTGGTATGAATGACCATTTCATCGATTAAATCATCAGGTACAAAATAGGTATAAATTTTGATCAAACTAATTCGCCCATCTTCAGTAATTGCATCGATGTTTTGTATACCATGATTGCCTATAAACGTTTCCCTCCCTAAAGGCAAAACATCTCTTTTCCATTGGGCATCAGATGACGACGAACTTGCAGAAGAGGGTGACGGACTCTCAGTACCTCTCCCTGTACTACTTGCTATAAAAGCTGCAATTACCTCAGCATCCTCGCTTTCTTCATCTTCATCATTGGGCTGATATTCTTCGTCACTTCCACTACTAAATGGTTCTTCATCTGAATTTTCTAAATACCGCAATAATTCTTCATTTGTGTATCTTCTATTAGCCATTTTCTAGACAAATATCACAAAACAACTAAATGGTTCTTCATCTGAATTTTCTAAATACCGCAATAATTCTTCATTTGTGTATCTTCTATTAGCCATTTTCTAGACAAATATCACAAAACAGACTTTATTCCAATAAAATATCAATTATAACCTCAAATAAACATTCAACTTTCTAATCTAATTGTAGTTATGACAGTTGATTGACATTTGACGGATGACGTATTCTTATTTTCACTCAATAAATGCATTTTTGCGTGTGTTCACATACGACTCATTGAACGTGATGAAGAAAATTTAACGCCCTACGTTTGTGAGTCACATGTGACTCAAAAAAGCTAATAAGCGTAACAATAAGAAAAACCTGTGGACGTACGGCATTATCAAAGTGAGTTGTATGGGGACAGGGAAGTTGTTAAGACACAGATTTATTGAACATTTACTGCATCTTATTGTAGAATACCCCTTACACTGTGGGTACTTACAACGAAGTGAACCTCCAACTTGTGGCCAATGATCAACACCATCTGTTCTGATGTCCTTTGGTGGAGCAATAACTGCTGGTCCCCTCTTCCTTTTTGTCTGTATTTCGTTCTCTAGAGAACTATTACTGGGACTCCTATTCTACACAAAACTTGTGCTAATTCATTTCTAAAGCTGCCCATTGAAAGTATATCCTTTTTTGGTATATTTCTATTTGCTGCATTTTTTTTGTACAAGATCCAAGCATTAATCACTGTTAAATCAAATAGATGGAAAAATATACGCAAATACCATTTTTTTGTCCTTACTGGAATGTGGAATCTCCCCAAAAAACTGTCCATTAAGTCTACCCCCCCCATATGCTTATTATATTCATGAACAATTTGGGGACATGGAATTACTACTCTTTCCTTTTTCGATTTATCATATCTAGTGACACTAGACACTGGTGTTGCCCCAACATAGGTTGATAAGAGTGTCACAATCTTATTGTCTTTCCAAGTGACACAGGACATCTCAATACCATCATAAGTAGATGTTCTTTCTTCATGACTGCCCCTGGGTACTGCCTTCTTCATAAACTCTTTTTTTTCTGGCAATTTTGAGTTAGGGATTCTATTCTGCTGGACAGTTCCAACAGAGTGAATTCCTTGTTTGGCTAAAAAGTAAATTAGAGGCAGTGATGTGTAAAAATTATCAAAATAAACAATATAATTTTGATATCTTGGTACACCTCTTAGCAAACGAATTACAATATTCCCTGTAGCTCCTAGGTCTGGTTCTCCTTCAAGTCTCCCTGTTTCCTGTCCTGCATACAATTCAAATGTATGTGCATATCCAGATAAATCACAAAGTACATAAAATTTGAACCCCCATTTGTGGGGTTTTTTTGGCAGGTACTGTTTTAGAAAGTGTCCAATCTTTGTTGCACACATCTGCTCATCTACTGATAATCGTTGTTCCATTGGTAAAGCAGAAAACTTTGTTTTGAGGTACTCAATAACTGGACGAATTTTAAATAACCGGTCATGATCTGCATGGCCCACAGGTTTATGAAGCTCATTGCCTTGAAAATGCAATGCAAGTTTGATTTTTTCAAATTTATTGACTGGCATTGTGGATGAAACTGGGCCATATCCATAAACAGGGTGCCAATATGCTCTGGTATTTTGAAATCTTTGCACTGACATGAACAGCAATATCCCAAAAAACTTTTTGATATCTGGTGCTGTGTATACTGTTTTGTTATTAGGATCTTTTTGCATGCTATATAAATTAGTTTCTGCTACAATTTTCTGTATCAAATCATCATTAAAAAATATTTAAAACATTGGTAAGGAGTTTCTAGCTGAGATATTTCAGAAACAAATGTTGAACAGCCTAAGAATCTAATTTTGTCTTCATCATAGTCCATATTCCTCTTTTTCCAAATAAGTTTTCACTTGTCCAATAGTGAATTTAAAATATTTCCACCAGGGGATCTATTTTGAATTTCTGCTCCTTCTAGTGGTTCTTCAACCAGAGGTGGGTCTTCTTCATTAAATTGCTGATCATCTTCATTATCATTCTCATCACCTAACAGATGTAGAAGTTCATCTCTAGTATAGTGTCTGTTGTCTGTCTGTTGTATGGCTTCCTATTCGCCTTCGCCGGAATGCCCACATACTTTCATTGCTATATAATGTGCTCTTTAATCCTTCTAGTCCTTTTTATCTTAAAGAACGCTTTCAGTTCCTCTGTGACACACATTCTCGGTCCTTGAGATCATCGGAAAACCTAAAATTAAGCATTCGTATGCATTCCACATCCTTCTTCGACAAATCTTTCACGGTTCAAGCAGCTCGTTTGTGGAATGCATTACCTATTGAGGTAAGGCGTGCGCAAACATTACCTTCATTTAAAAAAATGGTGAAGGAGCATTTCCTTTCTTTGTAACTATTCTTCTCCTTTCTCTGCCCTATATTTTTATATGTATTAGTATATTATTTTATTTGTATGTATGTTTTTTATGTTGTATCAACGTAATATTATTTAATATAGTTTTTGTACACTGACAGCCCTATGTCTATCTCCTCTCGTTCTGTCCATCCAAAGGTTGTCTGGGGTGCTATTCTCTAAGGAAACAGCCTTGAGCGCAGTGCTGTGCCAGCGACGAATCTACAGTTTGGTATTCGCTAAGCCGCGAATAGCGACACTAGCGCTCTAAGCTGTGACGGCCGTGAGTTTGAACTACTCAATGTCGAGCAAGTTGACAGTTTTTCATACATTTTGGTATTCCGTAAGAAAAAACAGCGTCGAAGACGCTCGCAGCCTGGCTTACAGCCTCGTTTTTATGTGTCAAATCCAAAAGCCACTATTTTTGCGCGTAATTCTTCTTGGATTTTAATCTTACTCATATTGTAAAAGTTTATGTGAAAGTTTCGATATAATAGTTGTGTGTGTGGATGTATGTTTGTTACTCAATCACCCCCGGGCGGATCTGGATGCTTTTTTGCATAGAGATTATAGTCTGGAATAGCATATAGCCTACTTTTCATCCCGACATAATGCACCCTTGGGATAAGACGAAGCCGCTGGCAGGGGCTCGTTGTAAAATAAATTATTTCGATTAATTAAAAAAATGGCAGCTCGGTTATTTAAATTTACTTTTATTAGAAGAAGCTAAGAAAATAAATGATTCTAACAGACGAGAGGATTAGCAACGTTGAAAACAATATCCCCGGGATATTGACTTTATCCATAGTTTCAGGCTTTCTCAGGATTAAATAACATATTGGAAAACAATTTAGCTCTTAGCGTATAGGCATTTTATGTTTCATATGAATGTAAACTTATATATTATGTAACTAACTGTTGCCCACAACTACGTCTGTGTAGCATTAGTACTTCGTCTAGCCATTTTTTATATCAGGCAATAATATTGAAGGTATATGGGCCGCCTTATTAGAGAAACTATTATTTCACCATTCAAACTTCCACCCCACCGAAAAATTTCCATGATAAAAATTATCCTATGAAGGAAATACGGTAATACCTACGGTCTCGAAACTGTTTCCACATGAAATTTCATCTAAATCGGTTCACTGGTTTAAGCATGAAAAGGTAACAGACAGAGTTACTTACGCATTTATTATATTAGTTTGGATTTCACAGGTTAATTAGTAGCTTTTATTATTAAAATTATGAGTCATAAATATATTTGAGGACATTCAATATTAAGTAAGATTTATTGCGATGTGAATCATTTTTATTGGTCCGGCTTCATCATCATATTAGCCCAAAGACGTCCTCTGCTGGACATAGGCCTCCCCCAAGCGTCACCACATTGACCTGTTCTGTGCGTCTCGCATCCAGCGGAACCCCGCAACCTTCATAACCTGCCTTCCAGCTACATGCTGAATCTTAATTGGCCTAATTCTTATTTGTACAAGCAAACATGTGCATTAAGACTGCAAAACGGAATAATATATTTAGTATGGAAAATAATTATACATCCTTACTAATATTATAAATGTGAATGTAAGTTTGTTACGCTTTCACGCAAAAACTAATGAACCGATCATCATGAAACTTTGTACATATATTCTTGGAGGTATTAGAAGTAACATAGGATACTTTTTATAATAAAAAAAGTGGCATCACTGCGAGCGAAGCCGCGGGTAAAAGCTAGTAATATATATTTTGAGTAATAAAAAAAACTTAAAATGACAAAACTCAAGATTTATTTATTGAAATATTTTCCAGTAATAAAATTTTATTCTATAATAAATACCCTTTTAGTTTCTAATCTCAAGAATTTTTTTTAGAATCTTTTATCACTAAGTTAGTATAATTTAAGTAACTTATGCCAATAGTAGTGATAATCTTTCAGTGCTTTCACTTAAATTTGTATTACAATTTCTTAACATCTCTCATAAACTAAAGATAATATCTGTGTGTATAAAAAATAAATATTAAAATCATGTTCCATGTATTCAACTTAGTGCAGTGCTTAGGTCTCTCTTGACCAAGACTCTCTTATTTCCTAATACATATCCAACATCGTCCACTGGTTGGCAACAAGGAGTTGCTGGTTTTCCAAGCGCCTCTCTTCAATAGCGAAAAAACATTTAGTTAATCTCCATTTGTGAATGGTGTTTGTGAAATGAGCGTTGGATTAGATAGCCTCGTACCGTAAGCAAACGACGCCTACAAGGAGCTGTGAACATAAACATGCAACAAATTACTATTTAGAGGTAAAAAGATATGCAGGATACTAATGTATAACAACATCAATTCAGCTCTCTCTTTCTGAAGGAATATATATTATAGGTTACACATTTTAGTATTGCAGGTTAATTGATATGGTTTTGGCTACTGTTAAAAACCCCAACAACTTGTTCCAGCCTGGGAATTAACAGTGAGAACACTATTTAATTATCTTGAACAATTCTTACACTGAACCAACAATTAAGCTAAACTTACATGTAGAGGCAATTGAGGCAACTCTCCTATGAGGAACTACAGGTCGTCAAATAGTAATACGAAATATAAACAAGTTAGTGAAATATAAAAAAATAACATACCTAGTAAGACGTTTCTAAAAACCTCCCCACTTGTTTTGTGTTCGGCTGGATTTCCATTTTATTTTGTCCATACGTCAAGATGGCCCTGATTTTACATCCTGTAAATGTATTTCAACGCAGTACTGTTATATTTTATCTAAAGATAAACATATTATATATTTCTTGGACAACAATAATATTGTCACATTGTCACTGTACATATACTATATAATAATACTCACATTTCACACATCCACAGAATGTTAAAATAAATCGTTGTGAAATCATTAAAAATTTCAAACTTGAAAATAGTTTTAAATATAAACAAAAATTATCAAATAAAAATATAGTCGGTTTCGTTTTTTTTTTTTTTTTTTTTTTTTTTCCTTCGCCCTTCTCAGGCAGGCTAAGGTCTTGGACCATACCGCCTCGTCTTCAGTGTTATTATTTTTCTTGATTTTTAAGTAAGGCCAAAGCCTCGTCCTCAGTAGTTTGTTCCTTGTTTAATATTTATTTTAGGCCAGAGCCACGTCTTCAGTATTTATTATATAGTTAAAATCATATATTATGTTGTCATATCCGAGTATTAAGTAGGGTCATATCCGTGTATTGGTCATAATCATGTTGTGAAGTAAAGTCATATCCTTCTAGTCGCCCCGAACGGTCAAATTGCCCATCCAGTGCTGTCAATAAATTTATACAGTGCTATGTATGTACTGTAATTTTCCAGCAAACCTTGAGTGTCGCGCGGGATGCTTGCTGGCGTTTTATATATTTCCAATAATTTATCAACTAAATGAATTCTTTGTAAGTCATAAGCAGGGCATTCAAAAATTATATGATCTAGAGTCTGATCACTTCCTATGTCACAATTGATACAAACAGGCGATGTTATCATTTTCATTCTGGCTAAATGTGCATTGAATCTTCCATGTCCAAGTCTAAGACGATTTAAAATTGTATAAAATTTTCTGCTCTTAGGAATAACAGATCTGGTGAACCAGGGCATAGAACCAATGGTTCGATTTATTTTCGCATACCATTTTCCTTTAGTTCTTAGTGTTTCTTGCCAGTTCTCATGCCAAGTAAAGGTGTATTGTTCATGTAATTTGATAAGCAGGTCGGAACTTGGTATGGCAACATTTCTCGTCTCTGGGATGTCAACGTCAACAATAACTCTTGCAAGATAATCTGCGTTTTCGTTTCCTGCTACTCCTATGTGGGAGGGTGTCCATAATAAACATATCGTAAATCCTCTAGAACAAAGATCAGCGTATAAAGCCCGAATCTCATATAAAATATTTCCGGTATTGGCGTCCAGTTTCGGATTGTGTAAGGCCATGAGAACACTCATGCAGTCGGTCGCTATAAGCCAGTCTGTGTGCCCAAGATTCTTTTCATGTATATACTGCAAAGCTGATAAAATGGCTAGAGATTCTGCTGTAAATATAGACATGGCTCCAGGTAACCGAACTCCATGTCCAACAGTAATATGAGGTATATATATAGCTAACGAAACATTTCTATTGTTTTTGGATCCATCAGTAAATATATGCCTGTATCCAGTGAACTCTGAAATTAACTGATAGACCTCTTCTTTACTCCGTAGGTCACGGTTAATATAAATGTCCATGGGCCAAAATTTGCTGATATAATTACCAGAGTAACATGGCCATCTGTCTTTACATTTCTCAATTTGATATTGATCATCAATACTGATTATATTAGAAAAGTCATGAAATATATAGGGGACATTTACGGAATTTGAGGGACTGTATACTCTATGATAAAATAATATTTTCTTTAATAGAGGATGATTTTCGAAAGATAAAAGTTTGAGAATGTACTTGGATTTTAAAAACTGAAATCTTATATTCATAGGAGGTGTGTTACACTCAATTTGAAGTGAATTAATTGGAGTTGTTTTCATTGCACCAGTTACACATCTAAGATTGTGGTTTTGAAGGATCTCTAATTTGTGAACCAATCTCTGATCAGACCCAAAGCATAAAAATCCATAGTCAAAATGACTACGAACTAAAGATTTATATAGCATAAGTAAAATTTTAGGATCAGCTGCAAATGACAGTGACTTTATAAAATTAAATGCTTTATTAGCTTTACCTAACAGATAGTCAACATACTTAGACCATGAGAGGCTGCTTGTAAAAATTATACCCAAAAACTTTACTTCATTTACTATTGGAAGAACACTATTATTGTAATAAATACATAAGTCTGTTTCAGACTCTCCAAACACTATAACTTTAGATTTTTCTGGACTGATATCCAAGTTTAAATAATGAAAATAGTTCTTTAGCCGAGTTAAAGCTGTGTTTAAAGTACTTTCAACAGAACTTATATCTGAACCTGAAGCATAGATTACCAAATCATCTGCAAACTGCAAATTTGCCACTTCAAGACCAAGAACAATGTTAAGTCTATGTAAATAAAGAAGGTAAATCAATGGACTGAGGATGCCACCTTGACATACCCCTTTGTATGAAAAACGTGGCCCTATTAAACGTTTATTTACTTTGACATATACTTCTCTACCATGTAAAAAGTTAAAGATCCATATTATAATTTTTTCAGGAATACCAAGGGCACGAAGTTCACCACACAAAATGTGCAGATTGATGTTGTTGAATGCACCCACTATATCAAAGAAGACACCAACAAAATGATTGTCCATTTTATTAGAATTGTATATATCTAATTGCAAATGAGAAATGCTATCTCGAGTGGAGTAACCACGTCGAAAGCCAAATTGATTGGATGGTAATAGACTATTACTTTCTATATAAAATTCTAACCTTTGTTTAATTAATTGTTCAAAGGTTTTTCCCATGCATGAAGTTAATGCTACTGGCCTATATGATTCTGCTTTATGTCTTTCTTTGTTAGGTTTAAGTACTGGGATGAGACAATCTATTTTCCATTCATTAGGGATGATTATTTCCTGCCAAAGTAGATTAAAAACACTTAGTATGTCAGAAAGTGCCTTAATTGATACATTTTTCAACATTTTATAGGGTATTCCGTCAAGGCCAAAAGCTGAATCACGTCTAGATGATATTGCAGATTTGAATTCCTGAAGAGAAAATGGATTAAGCAGATACTCATATTGTCCTGAAGCTTTTACTTCATAAGAAATTGATTGAAATGGCCTCTCAACTGTATCTGGAGTATATTTTTTAAGAAAATCGAATACCCAAGCTGAAATATTATTACTTGGAGGTTTATGTGTTTTATTAAATCTCTTTGAAATTTGCCAAACTCTTGATAATGGAGTAGTTCTATTAAATGACTCACATAGAGAAATCCAGCTCAAATGTCTTTCTCTTTTTAACACTAACTTTTTCAGTGCTTGTAATTTTTTAAACTCAATATATTTTTCTAATGTGGGATTGTACTTGAATTCTTTATAGGCATTCCTAGAGTCTTTTACTGCTTTAGTGCAATTCAAATTCCACCATGGTAATGGGATGCGTTTTTTACGATTATTATTTACTAATGTTGTATCAAATGATGTAGCAGGTCTTAAATTTGAGGGTGATGATTTAATAATAGCTAAATTTAACAACTTTATCAAGTCATTGTATGACTGTAGTGGGTTATCTTGATTAATTTTAAAATCCACTATCAAACTATCAACACTCTTCCTATATAATACCCAATCAACCAAGTTAAAATTAACATGTTTTGGTAAATTTGAAGTTTCTGCATCATGTGAGATATTATAATTGTTATTTATATGTACCCTTGTAATTACAGGCAAATGGTAACTACCTAACGGATCGTCATAAACAGACCAGTTACAAGACAATGATATTGAAGCTGATACTACAGTTAAATCAAGTGCATTTCTTTGCCACCTATCAGAGCCTACAGTAGTCATTTCTCCATCATTTAATAAAACCAAATTATAATCATTAATGATTTCAAGCACCTCTCGGCCGCGAATGTTCACACTGTTACATCCCCAAGCCGAATGATGTGCATTGAAATCTCCACCAATCAAGAGAGGACCAGGAATATTGCGAACTAAGTTATCAAATTTATACTTAGTAAATGGAGCGTTTCCGGGACTATAAAAACTGACTAATGAAATTTCTTTACTATTGCCATATTTTAAACGAATCGCTATGTTTTGTATGGAATCATCATATAAAGTATCTATTTTACTAAACTGTAAACTGTTATGTATTAAAATAGCTACACCATTATGTGTATTACCTGAGTCTAATCTTACTATATTATATCCTTTAATACTAAATCTCATGTGAGGCTTGAGCCAAGTCTCACACAATAAAGCTATATGTATGTTATACTCATATAAAAAGTATGAAAAAGCATGTTTGTTACTATTGATGCTCTGAGCATTCCACTGTACTATATTTAGCTGATCCATAAAATTAAGGTTTACTTATATTATTCTGAATTTTTGATAATAAAACATCTTTTATGCTTTGAGTGCAAATACTCTTTTCGTTATTTTTATTTTGAGAAATTAATGTTACTATTGTCTGTATTAAAATATTTAAAATTGGTTCTGTTTCAACTAATGATTGTAATTGTTTAGCAGGACTGGCCTTTGAAAGAGATGGAAATGACTTTTCATTGAATAAATCTGCATATGATTTTTTATTAATCTTGCTTTTGTTTTCTTCCACTTTTTGTTGTTTGACTGGGCACTGTGATGAAATAGCTACATGTTTACCTTGACAGTGGCAACATGTTGCCTCCGTTGATGGTATTTGGCATTCTTTATAATTATGGTCTTTTGAACATATGGAACATCTTTGGGAGTTCTTACAGAATTTAGCTATATGGCCATACCTTAGACACTTCAAGCATTGTTTTACCGGCGGAATGTACGGACGCACTTCGAACCGCCAGCTGTTCAGGTCTACACTATCGGGTATCGCTGCACACGAGAATGTGATGGACACCGTCTTCGTCGGCTGAAAGGACACCCCCCCTCCTTCTGAAATAGTGCGACGCATAAATCTTCTAATAGAAATAATATTCTTTGTACTAGTTATTGCGTTGTAGATGTGTTCATTGCTAAGGTCAATGGGAACATGCATGATAACACCTGTATTTTCCGTAGCGGCTGCAGGAATACTGGCTTTCAATTTATAAGTATCCAAAAATTTTCTATTCATTAGCGCTGCATTGGCCAAACCAGGACGTTCAAAAATGACACCAATTTTGTAACGATTCATCCGTAATAATTGTTTTACACCCTTGTTGTATTTTTTAATGCTGGTTGAAAGAGACATCATATCTCTATCACCAATCGGGACTAAATCAATGCTTTCTAAAAATACGACATATTCAAAATTGCCTCCGTTTTCAGGATATGACCTAATGTAGTCGGGAACCCTGAATTCCCGATACTTATCCTTTTCTACAGGGACAGCTTCCTCTGAAGAGCTTGAGGCTCCACCGTCATCTTCAGAAGACACCAACGGTGGAGCAGTAGACGAACTATCTTCTTTTTTTCTTTTTTTAGGATTCCCTTTCTTCCCCAACATGAGAAAAGCAAGCAAATAGACTTATGAATGAATAAAATAATTATTTAAAAATTTGTTTTAAAAAAAGGCGCCCTTTCGCTATGAATTTCCCGCGCTTTTTTTTAGTCGGTTTCGATTTTGAGTATGGTGACAGCGTCACAGCTCACAGAGTGTTGCTTTTACTTACGAAATAGGCAATGGAATTGTCATTCAGCCTTAAGATGTATTAATAAAAATGCATAATTAAAACTCTTATAACTATGGAATCGTTTGTACTTTCACTCTATTACTTAAAATACATAAAAGTAGACCTGTATTATACATTTTAGGAACATAAAACTCTCAGTCGAGATTTATCGATTATAATTTAAAGATTTTGTTTCAAGCTCTAATTCGTTTACGAAAATGTGACGGGAGATGTCAGCCTACAGTTCGTCGACGACCATAACCGCGTTAGAGAATACCGTTTAAATCAGCGCTGCACGATCGGTCGATTTCTAAGCTGTCTCACTGACGAGCTCGTCGATGAGCACAGCCAAGAAATTGTCTCTTAGAGAATAGCATGGCTGGAAGAGATTGCCTTGTGCGATAAGACCGCCCATTGTACACTGATCTTTATAATGTTTTGTCCTGTAATTATTTAAGTGGTGTACAATAAAGTATATAATAATAATAATAATAGGAATTGAGGAGTGCTTTGGAGTGTGCTATTCGGGAATATCGCTACATGCCGCCCGAACTTAGGCCTCGATTACCTCGTTTGCCCATGCACAATAAAAATAGGGCGCTGGTGGCTGTTCTGGATTCGCAGTTGTCAAACTATTTTGATGACTGCGAAGACCTCACTGATACACATTCGATCATGTACTGCGCGGCTGTAGCGGCATATAGTGTAGCCCACGTCAAATTTTCAGATGACAGTGCTACACGACCAAAAGTAGCCGTACCGGCTTGGCAGTGCAGGATCGAACGTCGTATTGGTGGGGCCAGAGCACTCATTGGCAAACTAACTTGTTTCAGGGAGGGAAATACTCGCCCAAGAGTGATGCGCTTTGTGAGACGGGCGTTTTCTGGGACTGATGTCAGCCCCCGAGACTACATATCCCGTGTCACAGAGCGCATCGGCTTCCTGAACCAAAAAGTGTGTGCATGGGCAAACCGTATCCGTAGGTATAGGCGGCGAGTGGAGCGATACACCCAGAATCGCACATTCCAAAGAAATGAAAGGTGGGTTTACCGGGCTTGGGAGCAACCCGACCAAGGTGTGACTGATACGCGCCTGCTGGATGATGATGCCATGTTCACATTTTGGCGCAGCATCTGGTCGGTGCCTGTCAGTCACACCGAAGGTGATTGGACTCGGGATGTCGAGCGAGCGTGTGATCCAATACAAGAAATGGGGGCTATCACGATTAGCCCCCAAGATGTAGCCCGTGCAGTCCGTCCGTTGCCGAATTGGAAATCTCCAGGGCCGGACGGGCTGCACAACTTCTGGATAAAATGGCTACAAAGGTCGCACGCTCGTTTGGAATATCAGTACCAGGCAGCCTTAGAGTCTGGTTCGCTACCCAAGTTCCTTACAACAGGAATTACCCACCTGCTCCACAAGTCTGGTAGCACCGCGGAAACCAAAAATTATAGACCTATTACATGTTTACCGACGGTCTATAAGGTTCTTACATCCATTTTGAGAGATAAAATTAATAAACACGTCGATAATAACTCGATCATGTCGGCGTCTCAGAATGGATGTAGGAACGGGTCCCGTGGTACTAAGGAGCTACTCCTCATAGATATGGCCATTAGCCAACAGGTTCGGCGTTCCCGAAAGGATCTGTCGACATGTTGGATAGATTATAAGAAGGCCTATGACTCAGTGCCTCATACATGGCTCATGAGGGTGCTAGAATTGTATAAAATAGATACAACTCTACGCACCTTCTTGATGTCGTGTATGGGGCAATGGAGCACAGTCCTTCGCTATCCAGGATGTCGAAATATCCAGAGGAATAGCGAACCTGTAAGGATCGAGCGAGGTATATTCCAGGGCGATAGTTTGAGTCCACTTTGGTTTTTTCTAGCCCTGAATCCACTAAGCATGCTGTTGGAGAATTCAGGGCTGGGCTATCGGTTGAAGAGAGGTAGTCAGGTTATATCTCACCTGCTTTACATGGATGACCTGAAGCTCTTTGCCCCCAACAATCTTCAACTGATGGAGCTACTAAAAGTAACTGAAACTTTTAGTAGCGCCATCAGGATGGAGTTTGGTGTGGACAAATGTGCGGTCAAACATGTAAAGCGAGGGGAGATTGTGGAATCCGTAGGAGTTCAACTCACGGGTTCTATAAACCTGAGATCCCTCTCTCCAAACGAAACCTATAAGTATTTGGGTATGTCGGAAGCGTTAGGTATCAGCACTACTGACATGAAAAATCGTTGAGGGAGCGCTTCTTTGGCCGCCTGAAGAAGGTATTTAATAGCCTTCTTTCGGGCGGAAACAAGGTGCGCGCCTTCAACGGTTGGGTCATGCCGGTATTGATGTACTCTTTCGGCATACTCAAATGGACTCAAACGGAACTTGACGCCCTGGATAGGCGGGTCCGCTCACTGCTGACTGCATATCGAATGCATCACCCACGATCATCGGTCATGAGATTGTATGTCCCGCGGAAGTGTGGAGGCCGTGGCTTTTTAAATGCCAAAAACCTCCACAACCTCGAGATATGCAATCTCAGGGAATACTTTCTAAACACCGACGTGGGTATGCATCGAGATGTAGTAGCAGTGGACAAGGGACTCACCCCGCTCTCCTTGGCGAATAAGAACTGGCGCAAGCCTGTAGTGCTTGATACTAAAGACCGCAGGGAAGTATGGCAGAGTAAGGAGCTTCACGGACGCTTTTTCCGGGCCCTACATGGGCCCGATGTAGATCAATCAGCGTCCGTAGCCTGGCTGCGTTTCGGTGACCTCTTTGGGGAAACCGAAGGTTTTGTCTGTGCAATTATGGACGAAGTTATCATGACGAATAACTACCGGAGATTTATTGTGAAGGATGGCACGGTTGACATCTGTCGGGCATGTCACCGCCCGAATCGATCCGCCTCATTATCTCTGGTTGTTCTCGTCTAGCTAACGAAGAGTACTTGCATAGGCACAACCTTGTAGCCAGGATTATCCATCAGCAACTTGCTCTGAAATACACTCTTGTGGCATCGGAGGTACCGTACTACAGGTATGTACCCGACCCAGTTCTCGATAATGGCAGTATCACATTGTACTGGGATCGGTCCATCATCACTGACAGGACTATTGTAGCCAATAAGCCTGATATTGTGGTGGAGGACCGAATCGAGAGGCGTGCAATGATTGTTGATATTACCGTCCCGCATGACGGGAACCTCGTGAAAGCCGAGAAAGATAAGCAAATCAAGTATCTTGAATTGGCTCGCGAGGTTGTCGACATGTGGGATGTGGACACAGCGATCATTGTACCGATAGTCGTGTCGGCCAATGGCTTAATAGCCACGAGCCTCGACCAACACCTCAGGAGGCTCTCGTTAGGCGGCTGGGTCAAGGGCCTGATCCAAAAAGCAGTACTGCTGGACACGGCTCGTATTGTTAGGAGGTTCCTTTCTCTGGAGCCCTGACCGCCGGTAGCTTGGACCCTGTTCCCGATACCGTTGGGCCTCTATTTTTTATATTTTTAAATGTTTTTTGTATGTTTTATAAAAATATTTAAAAATGTATTTAATAAGAAAATAGTGAAATAAAGGAAATAATAATAGTGTGAATTTGGTGGGTCATCTTCATCAGAGTCATCAGCTTCTAGTCCATCTTCTGACAGCCAACCGTCTTCCAGATGTGCTAGATAGTGTTCTATATCTCTCTCTTGTAAATTATTCTAAAACAACAAAAAAAATGTAAAATTTCATGAACAACAATTTCTCCATACTTCAGGTATGACCATACTGCATAATGATGTAAATTTACATCATACCAAATCGACACATTTTCGATATATTTTTCATGTTTTCGTTACAAAATATTAGCAAATTCTAAAACATTTACCTTATTTCCACTCATTATGAATATTTTCAACAACTCCCGTAGATAAAAAGCAAGCAAAATAACGTATTATTTTTGCACCGTTACAGCAAAATTATTAGTCACTTATATCCAAACTGTGATTGTCATTTTTGACATTGACGTTTGTTTTTTTTTACGTAGTTACGTTCCGTATCAACCAAAAATATTTCAAGAAATTGTCAGACGCAAAAATATTAACATCGTCCACTGATTTGTGTGTTTTTTTAACCCGTGAACCGTTTGATGGAAATTTCCATCAAGATGCAATGAAGGGTTAAACTGCATATGAAACAATAAAGTACCTACCTACTTATTTTTAGACCTATAAAAAATATGTTATCATTTTTATAACGCATTAAAATGAAAAATACACTTACCAATGGCGTTATTTTTCATTTATGGATTTATTATTAAAATCATTTCATTCATCAAGAAGTCATAATTAGCAATTCATTATCAATTTCGTCAGTAGAACTCATTTTACAAATTTGCGACGCGTGTGTACTCTTGAACTATTTGCAGTCGACTGACAAAATGGCGGACGCGGCACACTACAACTGCAAGTGTCGCTATAGGTCGACTGCTGCCGTCGACGCGTCGACGCACTAACGAGCATTTTGCTTTTTAAACCGGACAAAATTAATTAGCACTTTTATTTTATTGGAAATGAATAAAAATACGTAAGTGAATACAGAAAATCGTATATTTTTATGAACATGACTAAAAATATTAAATAAACACAAATTATTTAATTCTGATGGATCTTATTCTGACTCATCTGAGTAAACATGTCTCGATGATTGGTCTACTTCTGTGTCTAGTTCTTCTGCCTCGAACAACTCTATGGTTTCACTCATGAAAGGCTGGCTTTTGCTCGGTTTACGTTTCCGTACACAACTTATGTAAGGATCTGATGTGAGAAGCAGCCTGTTGAGGACATCGTGGTTACATTGAATCCTCGAAAATTTTCGGGCATAATTTTGCCGGTATGAACGGTAGTGCTTATTACGGGCTTCTGCGGCCTCTTCGGATAATTGCCCGATAGGCAGGATGGCATATTTGATCACAGTTGTACCGTGAACTAGGATTTTGTGAAGAGTCGGCGTCATTGGATGCCAACCGTACAGTTCGACATACATTTTTGCAGTATCTTTGCAGTATTTTCCGAACTTCTCTGCATTAATTTTGAGTCCAGATGACATTGCTTCCAGAATCACCTTAAGTTTAATTATGAACTCTTTATTTATCCCAGTGATTTCAGCAGCTAGATCAGGATCGGCGAAGAATCTTCTAGACGTGTTGCCTGAATTGGAGTTGCCGAAACCAGGTTTCGGCATATCTATAACAAGGCCAGTCTTTTCTCTATATTTCTTTTGTATATTTTCTTTTGTTTTCTTGACCACAGTTTTTTCTTCTACAGTTCGAGCTTGCCATTTTTGCAGAGGAAGTTTGTAGGCTATATGCAAAATCGTTTCAAAGAAACGGATTCTTGCATGAAGAATTGACAATCCGAATTTTAACGATTGAGGATCCTCCACATTTAAATTTTCGAAGTCATTGAAGGCTTTGGACGTTTTGCCACATATGTAACATCTCATAGTAGATGATGTGCCAGTAGCTGCGTTACAAACTTTCGCATCAACCATGGTTGGGAGCAATGTATGTCGCACAAAAGTGGCTCTGTTACAATTTTCTAATTCAGTCTTTAATAAATGATTTATTTGGTCTTCTATATAGTTTATTTCATCATTTGTTATGTCTACTGTTTCGTGAAGAAATCGAATGCGGATTGGTCGACAAAAACGAGTAGAGGAAGGTGTTGGATTTTGCCATATAGTCTTAATTTTTTCTCCAACTCGTGATTGTAATCTCAAGGGAACTAATGAACTTTGAAAAATGTTTGAGTCATCATGAGAGCTGTCTAAAAACTTTTGTTGGTAGGCAGTTTGATGAGAGCCATCACATCCCCATTTTGAAATGAGTTCCAGATTTTCCAATTCTTCTATTGTACAGTTTTGGAGTACATCCTCAAGATAAAGACAGAGTCTTTTAGCTGTGTGATCCAGTAAGTCTTGGAGCACCACTTCCACACAAGTCTCCGTAACTCGAACTGCCTCTGGTTTTGGATAACAGAGTTTTTTTACTTCTCTAATAAGGGTATAACAAGGGAATATACCCTTAGTTGCATCATGCAGTAACTCCCACTGCTTCCTTGTAAAGCCACCTTCTATAAAGATGCGCAAAGCTTCTTCAGGTGTGTGCTTCTTTATTTTTGGCTCCTGAGCAGTATTTATTGCTTTTCTGTACCGTTTGGCTCTTGTTGGTGTAGAAGTTGCATCTTTTATAAGTTTTGAAGCCGCAGCATTTCCCGACATATGTTGACTGACGCTAGCTGCGAAGGTAAGCACTTCCACTGGTACCTCCTCACGGAGTTCTTTAGTTTTTCGTCTTTTACTGCGATCAGTCAATTCTTGGAAGTCCTTGCTTGGGCGCCCCGGCTTAGTATTTGGCGTCCATATATGTATTAGTATCGAAACATTAAGCCAACTTTCGTTTTTTTTCATGAATCTATCTTCAATATAATTGCACGATGCCCATCTTTTCTTTAAATCTGATTTGAAATGTCGTAAATCATGACTTAAGGTTCGATACTCGTTTTGGGGACATTCCGTTATTTCTCGGACCTTGTTTTCCATAAATAATAACTTGTCATCTAATCTTCTTGCTGGGTTTTCTTTAAAAAGCATATACAACGATTTCCGAGTCATCTCAATCACATTTGATGTCGAATCTGCAAAAAAAACGACAAAGTGCTAAACGATAAAAAATCCTAATATAACTTTAAAAGTAAATTTTTTTGGAGTGGTGGAATGATGTGGTAAATGTTATTACTGTTTTGATGAGATAAAACTCTATATTTTACCACAAAGGTATACTAATAGCTCGATCTAACTCGGTACTATTACAAATGTATTAATTAGTAAAAAAAAAAAACACGATTTTCACTTTTTTTCCCCATCTATAGAAGCTGGTTCTAAAAATATAAAATAGTCAATCGTATTAAAGATAATATAGTTAAAATTAAGTACATACCTTGTTCTTCAGACTCCATGGTTAAAACTTTCCACTATCCACTTCTAACCACTTTTTAAACCAAATGCAAGTTTGAAAACAATAGAGCGTATCGTGAAAGTAGACGTGCGTACTAAACAATGACTAGTTTCCGACTACCTGAACGGGGCGCGCGGAGGGGAATGGTCCGAGGTAGGACCGGTTTATGATAGTACCATTACTCAGGTGCAATAAAATGACAACTTAAATGGCATTTACTCAAATTTGTAATTGTCACTTTTGTCCGGTTTTGAAATCAAAATGCTCGTTAGTGCGACGGTTGCCGCCGATGCGCGTCGACAGCTTCAGTCAGTTACCTCTGCCGTTGGGAACATGCCGCTCGTGTTTAAGAGCTCTTAGGTACTGTCTGGAGTATGAGTTTCTTTCACAATTTCTTCCCAAGCCGCATCTTTAACATCAGAGGCAAACCACACGGGCGGTACGGCGCCGCACTCATGGTCGATTCATCAGCTAAGTTTAAACTATCGTCCGTGGCATTCTGTGCTATTTTGGTTAAAAATAATAGCTGATTGTAATAATGATATTTTGTAAGCTTTTTAGAGGCTGAGCCGAATCTCGAGGCTTCTTTAATTTTTTTTTAATGTTTGAAAAAGGTGTCCTTGACATTTTTCCACTTTTTCACAACAGTATTACCTGAAATGAAAATCAAATATTAAATGTATATTTGTAGGTTTATCGCGTCTTTTTTTTAAGATCCTATAGAAGCGTAACTAGAGCCTTAAATCGAAAACTTCAGAAATGCATTTCATAAATATAAGGAAAAATATTGCCGAATAAACATGGGTCGTCGGTCAAATAGGAAAAAAAAAAATAGCACTCCCAGACTGATTGCGGATTATGCATGAGAAGGCAAAATATTTTTTTCTTATTTCGAATCATATTTTTTTGGGAAAAATAAAATGTATTTGAATCACCTCTAAAAAGTGACTACAAACTAACACCAGTATGTGGTCACTTTCAAGGGGTGATTCAAAAACATATATATTTTTTAAAGCATCTACCCCTGAGTGAGTACTGTTTTATATATCTTTTATTTAACCCTTAAGGTAGCCTTTCGAACTAAGCGTCACAAACGCAGCGTCTATAGCGTCACCAACACCGCGTCACTAACGCCGCGACAGAGACGCTTTTGTGACTTTCGATACCCAGGACAGACGCACAGTCGCATCACACTTTCGCCGCGCGCCGCTCTGACCGGATTTATCTATAAAGCAGTCTTATCATAAAAAATATGGATTTGCAACTTGTTTTGCTAGAAGAGGAAGAAGATGATGATCTTTTACTTCAATACTACCTCAGTTTGGAAAGAGCCTCTACCAATTTGATGTTCCAATTGCGAAATGAAGAAGGTTACTTCAAGATCTTAATACAACGACACCTAAGTGAGAAAGATGAAATTTTCAGAGATTATTGTCGTTTTACAACAATACAATTTTATTTTTAACATAGTGAAAGAAGAGTTACATCCAAAAACAAAAAAGGATTGTATTGGTGCAGAAGAAAACTATTTTTAACTTTAAGGTATGTTTATTTTTATAAAATTTTTAATAATTAGTACCTATTAAGTATTCTTATTTATTCCTCGAAGAAGGACTTTTCAATATATTGTGCGAGTGTTAAGTCTGCAGGTTCCTCTTCATTGTCTTGTGATACAGGTGAATAGACAGGCAAATTATTATTATTGGAGACTAATTCCAGCGCATATTGAGGTCGAGTGACATTGTCTGGTGTATCCGGTGACTCAGGTGTATTACAGTCAATAGATATATTTGTTGAAGCATATGAGCTTGATGTATTTGGGCGATTACTTTCTATATCTGCTGACTTAACATCTAATATCTAAAATGTCATGAGAACATCAAATATTGCTCTTTTTGCCTGTAATTGCCGTACAGGTTTCAGTTTTCTTAAAACTGCTTTAACGTGTTCAGAAAAAGTCGACAAATCGTCATCCTCATCCCTATTTTTTAAATTTTCTAAAACTTTCTGGCGAGACACTTCTCTTTTCTGCAGGTACATTAAAATATCATCTTTCTTTGTACGTGTTTTGTTACACTTTGGAAAAGACGACGACGAGGCTGGTGAAAGGTTCGTGAAACATTAAGTAGGGATTGTGACGAATCATCGGTTAAGTTCGTTTACAAATATCATAATGAGTAAGTTTATTTGAGATAATAAGCTTACTCATTGTGATATTTGTTAAAACAATTATTGTTTTTGTTGAGGCAAAGGTTAACATTACATTTAGAACAATGAATAGTTGAATATCCCTTACAATTGGGGTATTTACATCGCAAGGATCCCCCTACCAAAGGCCAATGATCTTGCCCATCTCTACGAACTTCTTTTGGTGGGGCAACTGCTAAAGCACTTCTTTTTTTTTTGGCTCTTTTACTTTCTTTAGCTGCTCCCATGTTACAGAGGACGAAGGCCAGTTCATTTCTAAAAGCACCTAAATTGAGGATATCTTTCTTAGGTACATTTTTAGCATTTTTTTTTTTTTTATAAATTATCCATGCATTTATTACTGCCAGGTCTAAAAGAAGAAAAAAAATACGAATATACCATTTTCTTGACTTGAGCTTTATTCTGTAGCTTCCCAGAAAACTATCCATAAGATCTACGCCTCCCATGTGGGCATTGTATTCACTTATGATCTTAGGGCATGGAATCTGTATCTTTTCTTTTTTTTCTTGTCATACCTAGACACGTTATTCAAAGGCAAAGCACCAACATAGGAAGACAATAATGTGACAATTTTGTTGTCTTTCCATGCCACTACACTCATATCAACACCTTGAAACGTTGTCATTCTTTCTTCATGTGCACCTCTTGGAGTAGATTTTTTCAAAAAATTTTTTATCTGTTAATTTTGAATTTGGTATTCTATTTTGCTGAACTGTCCCTACTGAAAGGATTCCTTGAGTTGCCAAATAGTAGACCAATGGCACAGAAGTGTAAAAATTGTCAAAATAGACAATGTGACTGACTTGTCTTGGTATACCTCGAACTAAACGCAGGACAATATTGCTGGTTGAGCCCAAATCTGGTTCATTCTCAGGTTTACTGGTAAGGTCCTGTCCAGCATAAACCTCAAATTTGTATGCAATTCCTTGCAAACTGCACAAAACATACAGTTTAAACCGCCACTTATGAGGCTTGTTGGGCAAGTACTGTTTCAGGAAATGGGCAACTTTAGTTGCACACATTTGCTCGTCTATGGATAGGCGTTGTTCCATAGGTACTGATGAAAATTTTGAATTCCAATCCGGCCTGGATTACCAATTGCCTTGTGATGGTCATTGTTGTTAAAATGTAAAGTTTTTTTCAACTGTTCAAACCTATTATTAGACATTACTGAATGTATTGGTTCATATCCATATCTTGGAGACCAGGATGCTCTTGTGTTGGGAAAATGTTGGACTGACATATATATTAGTATTCCAAAAAACTTCTTCAAGTTTGATAAATTGCATGCAGTTGAATTTGCTGGATTTTTTTGTGTGGCATAGAGGTTTGTTTCTTCCACTATCCTTGCCATGAAATTTTCTGTAAAAAAGTAGCTAAAGCATGCATATGGAGTATCTAATTTCGACAACTCTGGCCCTAGATCAGAATTGCCTTTAAATGTAATTTTGGACTCATCAAATTCTATGTTCTTTTTTTTCCAGATCAATTTTCGTTTATCTAATAATGATGAAAATATATGTCCTAAAGGGCCACTATTGTCTACAACCTGGTTGTCTGTTGTCTGTATTACCTCATTTTCAACCAAGGGAGGGTCACTTTCATGGTATTGTGGACTTTCTGTGTCTTCCTCATCACTTTGTAACATGTCCAGTAACTCGTCTCTGTCATAACTTTCAGGCACATATTCCTCCTCTTCATCAGACTTCTCCATGTCATCTTCCGACAGCCACCCACCTTCCAAAGATGCTAAATAATTTTCAATATCTCTATCATTCATTTTATTAAATATCAACACCTGGAACCAAAAAATAAACAAAACTAAATCAAACAATAGCACTTCACTAACTTTAATACAAGCTAAATGAACGTCATTACATGATGATGTAAATTTACAACAACACAATATTGAGTTTGTTTCTACATATTTTTCTATTTATGAACAAAATTATATACATAAATCAAAATACTGACCTCAAATCCAGCAATTACGAATAAATTGAAAAGAAACCGTGAGTATCTTATACAACTTTTTTCCAATCTTCACCGAGCAAAATAGCGCGTGTTGATATTTCCAAATAACATTTGACAGCTGACATTGACGTATGAAGTTTTTCTTTTCGTTCGAAAACGTCACTAAGATTGCGTAAAAGTTACCATGTACAAAAAATATAATCCCCGTGCTCTGTGGAAACGATAAAATGGCATTGAATTGGTTGATGGAAATTTCCATCACAATGCATTTAAGGGTATCTTAAAATGTTTTTGTTACAGGTACTGTAAAAGGGGGACTCAGCCAGGGGCTGAAAAAATACTATTCGACTTCTACGACGTATATTTATTCAAACGTGCCGCCCGTAGGTCGGCCCTCATAGAAGTGCCCGCTAAACAAAAAACTACACGCGTTCGATATATTTCTAAATATTCTGTATTCGATTTCCTTCCAAACTTAAAATAAATATAAGCTGCCAGCTTTAGGTGTCAGCGGCCGAACAGGTTGCTCGTCTTATGTGGAAAACCTCTACAGTACCTAGGAAGCGGAAATACGATTCAAGATTTAGAATTCAAATTTAAACGGGGGAAATCTACGATTGCATGTATGATATTGAGAGTATGCGAAGCTATATGGAAACATCTTCTTCGTGACAACATCCCTGAACAGACAACAGCCCGATTCCAAAAAATAGCATCTGATTTTGATATCAGAACAAATTTTCCTCATTGCATCGGGGCCATCGACGGAAGGCATATACGCATGTGTAATCCTGCTAATAGTGGCTCCCTCTTTTTTAATTACAAATCTTTTTTTTCTATGGTGTTGCTAGCTGTTGTGGACTCTAACTATAAATTTACTTTTGTCGACATTGGCGCATACGGAAAAAAGTGCGATTCAACTGTTTTTCAAAACTCAAAACTGTACGAGTTAATGATTTGCGAGAAGCTGCCATTGCCTGATCCCCAGCCACTATGTGGTTTTAATAGACCAATCCCATATGTGTTAGTGGGTGACGAAGCTTTTGGATTAAGCAAACATGTTATGCGTCCTTATGGTGGTAAAAATCTCGATGTAAAACAAAAGGTATTCAATTATCGTCTTAGCAGGGCAAGAAGATATGTCGAATGTGCTTTTGGAATCATGGCAAACAAATGGCGCATTTTTCACAGACCGATAAACGTATCCTATGATTTTGCTACTGCCATTGTAAAAGCATGTTGTGTCCTACACATTTTGTGGCCGATCGGGAAGGTGTTCGTCAAAAAGATAAATTGGCGATAATTTGTGATGAGTTTCACTCTCTCCAACCCCAAAATGAAGAGTTGACAGCAGCTAATGGTATTAGAGATGAATTTGGAAACTATTTTATGAGCATCACAGGATCTTTGAAGTGGCAATTAAAGAAAATTTAGTCATGTTACTAGTATGAAGAAAAATAAGGACTCACCAATTTTGTTCTTTCGGTCGGGAGCGTAGCTATCATATTCTGGAAATAATTGTTTTGTAACTTCTGCCCATGCCTTCGTTTTTAAATTATTGTTTTTAAAATCCACATGAAACTTATCCCACAGTACTTCCCGTTCTTGAACTAAAGAAATGAGTTAGTCCATGTCAATATTTTCCTCACTGGTACTCATTTTGATAGGTACAGGTTACGTGATCGTACTTAACCCATTCAATGCCACCTTTTTTTAAACACTACTGACCAGGTGCCACCAACTTTTATTATGTATTGTGGTTGAAAATAGATTACTTATGATGTAATTAATAAAAATATTAATAAATATTGTTGATAAATACGAAAAAAAAACACCAAACGCATATGGTGCGTAGGTGGCATAAGGTAAAAAAAAATTTTCTAGAGGTCCGAGAACGCACCTTTGAGAGTATATAGTGGATGGCTTTATGCACGATTCGAAACATGAACCAAAAATCTAAATTAAATTTAATTTATAATTAAAATTATAGCTCTTTAGTTAAAAATAAAATTATAACAAATAATCAAAACTCTTAACTTTGTAATCCCATATAAATATTAGGATTACAAAGTTACATTTGCAGTGAATGAATCAGTGTATGTTTTATATTATGGGAGAGGCCTATGCCCAACAGTGGACGTCCGTCGGTTGAAATGATGATATTTTATATAATATAATTATAAAAAAAGAATTGTAAAATATTTTTTTATAATATAAAGGAACTTACAAAAAGATATGAGATAGTATAAAAACATAACTTGTAAAAAAGTCAAGTCTCGCAAATCATTTCTTCTACCGTAAAAAGTTGTGAGATCCATGTAATACCAAGTATAATCACAAATACATAGATTGACTAGGCAATCGGGTTACTTATGAGTTATATTTTTTTTATGCGATTGCCAAGTCAATCTATTTATGAATATACTTAGTATACACCGTTAAATTTTGATCGTTTTAAACCCGTAGAGGGTCGATCCGGTACATGAAACACTATCGATTTTTTAAGATAAAATAAAAAAATAAAGTACTTTTTTTCTAAAACTCAAATTAATATAGGCATGTACGAAATTAATTTCTTTAATTAAACGAGTTAATGAACTCGCCCAGCTGACGTTTACTTAAATAAATTAATTTTGTACATACGTAACATGTATTACATGGATCTCACAAATTTTTACGGTAAAAGAACTAATTTGCAAGACTTTGCTTTTTTACAACTTATGTTTTTGATAGCTTGTGTTTGTATTTGTGTGTTTATATGTGCATGAGCTTATGCACTTAATTTGTGGTATAACCTGAAGCAATCAATAATACAAAACCCAGGCTGCTGAGGGCAGTTTGGACAAAAGAATGGCGTATCTTTACGTATTTTATTGACTTCCCAGCAATATTTGCATCTTCGGCGCATTGATTTTTCCTTCCGTGGGCAAGGCTGAATTACATGAATAGTAAGTACTACTCCTTCAACGGCGGACTATTTGAAATTGTTCTTGGATCAGACACTAGGTTATGAAATTCACAATAATATGACGTGTAAATCTTATCTAGAAATTAAACACATTATTGTTATATTGGCCGTCGGAAATCATTAATTTTGACCTCAGCGTAGTTTTAACAGATGAATGCTCTTAAATACAACAGAAAAATGTAATATGAATGAAAATGTTATATAACTTTTACTATGAACTAGCCACAACATGTTTATTTTAAGCGTTACATTAAAAAATTTCCCATTCATGTCAGAACGTGCACGCCAACTGTCACAAAATGGCCGATATTTTTGACGCTAGTTATCAGTAGAAAAAAATCACTTGAACGTGGGATCTTTTCGGCTTTGGATTTCGATTAATTACTATACTTTTTAACGATTATATTACTCGAAATTTATTAGGTACTACTTATATTGAACCATAAATTGAAAACATGTGCATTGTATCATTACGTATTTATGTATTTTTATACTGTGTTTTATGTATTTTGATTGTTTATATTTTGATATGTAGTTATGTACTAAAGCAATAGTTACATTTGCATTTATAAAACAAATAAATATAGATTACATATAGAAAACAATGGTACTTACGTGTTTCATGCAATCAAACGTTTTTTAACCACTACAGAACTTGCACTTACACAGTAGTTACCTAGTGCACTCTTTCAAGGTTAAAAGGACACTGGTAAGTTTTGCCCTTCATAGACTTGGAACGTACAACGCTGATAACTATAAATGTGTAAGAGGGACAAGTATATATGTGCGAAAGAGAGGTGACATCTAAGTAAGTCTTAGATGTCACCTCTCTTTCGCACATTCTTGATATTCGAACTTGAGTTGCGCTAATGTACATACCTACATTACGTATTATGTTAGGTACACCGACAAGTCATAATATTGCTGTACTTAATTTATGTGAAATCACCAATGCGTCATTGAATTTCGGTTAGTCAATTATAATCTAGTCCGTATAATAAATGAACTTAATATTTTAAAAGATAGGTACTTTTTCATCATGCACATAATTTCGATATTAAAAAAAAATACACTGATATTATGACTTACTTTGATGGTTAATATAAAATATAATAGTAGGTACATAGTACTGTATGGTTAAAGTAATTAGTTGTTTTAAAATTCTTTTTTGTGTATTATTGATTCTAAATCATGTGCATGTATATACATTTCATTGGACGTGACTGTACTTCTAAAATATGATATTATTAAACTCGACATAAAGGTAATAAAAGCGTGGTAAATAAACTCGATATAAAGGGAATAGAAACGGGACAGAAAACTAAGCTCGACATAAGGGTAATAGAAGCGAGACAAGGTTTTCGGCTCGACATAACGGGACTCGACATAAAGGGAATA
This sequence comes from Orthosia gracilis, assembly GCA_947562075.1. Classification (NCBI taxonomy): domain Eukaryota; kingdom Metazoa; phylum Arthropoda; class Insecta; order Lepidoptera; family Noctuidae; genus Orthosia; species Orthosia gracilis. The sequence goes on along the minus strand of OX387264.1, from coordinate 13,652,163 downwards.
TATCGTTTTATCAGACTTAAGGCCGCTTACTGACTTGGCGGTGCGGTATCGGTATGCAGTAATTTATATTATACCGCGACTTTACTAATGTCGCTCAGATCTCCTCACTAGGCGGTATACTGTCGGTATGCTTTCGGTATAAAACAGTGGGATCTTGGCAGAATCGTTTGTGCCGTCGCGTCGCGAGAATGTCGTCGTCAGATGAAGAAGATGCTTTAGCGTGTTACGCGAATTTGCGATTGCGTAAAAAAAGAAAGAAGTATTGGGTACATCCCTACATTGCCAAAAATATTAATTGCAGACTTTTTGTTGCGGCACAACAACTTTCAATAGATGATGCAAAATTTCAGGCGATGTACAAGATGTCGAAACAAACTTATCGTGAACTTCTGGGACTTATTGCACCCGTGATCACAAAACAAACTACTAGATTAAGGGAATATGTTAGTGCCGAAGAGAGATTGCTTATTACTTTGAGGTAAGTGCTTGCACAAATATAAATAAAAGTAAATATTATTTAAGTCATTTATTGTTCAAATTCAGAAAACAACGAATTATCATTTATGGAGCCGGAAGATATGTCAGCATTAAATTGTGACTGAGCAGAAAAATTTATAGGCATGGCTTGATTTTGATATACTGGTGAAGATTCAGACTGGTAGTTCATTTGAGCAGGAGGTTCTTTTCGATAGTTGATCGATGCTGGAGGTTCATTTTGATAATTAATTGGTGTTGGTGCCGGAGTGCCTACAGATGAAATTGGAGAATATACGGTATAATATGATTCTCTTGATGTACAGGGAGTAGAGTGTCTTGAAGAAGTTACTGACGGCGCGTTCTTAATGTCATCTATAAGTTGCAAAACTTTGATTTTGAAAGAACGGATTTGTTGGGCATTCATATCTGTAAACTCGGGTAGTAAACTTTGAAAGAAAAGGTTCATTTGCTTTTCGGTTTTATTTAAGATTACTTCTTCCGCCTTATTGGTTTTATTTTTTTAAAAGTTAATCATTGCGGCGTCTACTTCCAAAGCTGTCGTTTTGCGGCGGCGTACTCCGTGTACAGGTGCGGAGGCCTCAGAAGACATAGATTGATCCTGTAAAGCACATTATTTACCATGATTGATACAGGCTATGCTGGACGAAATAGTGATGGCGGAGTATTTCAAGCTTCGTCCATTAGTTACTGGTTGCAAAGAGATGGTTTGAATATGCCTACATCATCTCCACTTCCGCATGATGATACACAACAAGAAGTGCCTTATTTCTTTGTTGCCGACATTGCTTTCCCTTTGAAACGCAATATCATGCGGCCTTATCCTATGACAGGTATAAACAATATCAAAAGAATCTATAATTACAGACTGTCAAGAGCACGTAAAACTATTGAGTGTGCATTTGGGATGATGACTCAAAAGTTTCAAGTACTTTTAACTCCAATTCGTTGTTTAAATTACGCTACAGTGAAAAACATAATAAAATCTGTTTGTGTTCTACATAATTTTATACGATCACGAGATGGAGTACAATATTCTGCCACTGAGTCCACAGATTATGAGGGTCCTAAAAATTATTCTTTCAACATTGAAAGTGATGAAATTTCCGTCAACGCCAGATCAGCAGGACCAACTGTACGAAAATATTTCACTAACTACTTTGTTTTACCTAGAGCAGCACTTCCATGGTAGTACAAGCATTGTATTTAATAATTACAATAAATGAATACCTACTCACCAGTCAATTTTATTTTATGAGCAATTTCTGCAAACGCTTTTTCTGTCAGATCCTTTCTTGAGTATTCAGGTAATTTATAGTTATATAAAAGTGGATATTTTTCCACTTCGGTCACCAAAGTAATACACGTGGTTCTTTCCGCCGCCATTTTGTTTACCAAATACTCGCGGTGTGCGGTCGGCATGCAGGCTTTTACTGGCTCTCCGACCCGCGACGCGGTATGCCCCGCTCGCTTACCGCCCCGCTCCCGCGCAGCCCGCGCCAATCAGGAAGCGTGCATTTAAATATAGGCGCTCGGTAAGCTTTCGGTACCGATGCGGTATACCGAAACGAAATCGTACCGATACCGCACCGCCAAGTCAGGAAGCGGCCTAAACGTATTTATGCATATGTGTTACGTTTTATTAATAATTGTAAAAGCATACAGTTAAAATTAAAGGGACCTTTGCAAGCTAACGAACTGGAGAACTCCTTAATAAAATTACTTAAAGTTAGTCAATCTGAGTCGTTTGCAAAGGACTTAAAAAACCTTCAAAATGGAATAGAACTGCATAACAAAAGTAAATTACTATCGTTAAATCCAATGTTAGATACGAATGGTTTAATAAGAGTGGGCGGCAGGTTAAGTTAGTCTGTTAACTAAACTAATAATGAAATATGAACACTTACATTTATTGCACGCAGGTCCACAATTGCTTTTGTCATCTGTTCGCGAGAGATTTTGGCCACTAGGTGGCAGGATCTTAGCTCGCACTATCGTTAGACAGTGTGTTGTCTATACTCGAATGAAAGGTCAGACTGCGCAACCTTTAATGGGCGACTTGCCAAGTGTAAGAGTAAACCCAGACTTTCCTTTCAATTCTTGTGGGATTGACTTGCTGGGCCCTTTATGATTTCTTCCAAGAAAGGACGAGGCAATCGTATCACCAAAGCCTACTTATGTATATTTGTATGTTTAGTTACTAAAGCCCTACATTTGGAGGTTGTAAGCGATCTCACCACTGAGGCTTTCATATCATGTCTGCGCAGATTTGTGTCGCGTCGCGGCAAGCCTTATGCCATCTACTGCGACAATGGAAGGAACTTTGTTGGCGCAAACAATGAGTTGGGTAGGGTCATACAGTCCAGCGTTCAATCGGTCTCAGATTATGCAGCAAACGAGGCTATTAAATTCAAGTTTATTCCTGCGTACTCTCCAAGCTTTGGAGGAATCTGGGAAGCGAGCGTTAAATCCGCAAAATTTCACTTAAAACGTATAGCTGGCAATGCATCCCTCACGTTTGAAGAGTTAGCGACGCTCTTCACCCAAATAGAAGCGATCCTCAATTCCCGACCTCTTTCCCCCCTGTCGTCCGACCCCACTGATATAAATCCCTTAACTCCTGGGCACTTCCTAATTGGACGACCACTGATGTCAGTACCAACACTTCCTGTGAAAACTTCTAGACCCAACAGATACCAGCTTATCGAAGAAATATGACAGCGGTTCTGGGAGAGATGGCGACGAGAGTTCATGGCAGAACTGCAAGGTCGAGCGAAATGGAAGAAGACATGCAAACCTATCAATGTCGGCGACCTTATTATACAACTATATATTAGAGGACAACTAATAAAATTAATAAAATATGCCCCCTACCTGTGGCTGAAGAAGAATAGTTGAAAGAAGATTTCAACGGCGCGGAGTATGAACGCACCCATAAGCGCGCTCGATTGACGCGATACGGCGGCACGCGTCCATAAGACGACGGAAGCAGAGGGGTGCGCGCGGGGAGCCATGTCCGGCCGCCGGACGCTCGTGCGCCGCCATTAGTTGGCAATATAGACCGGTCGCGTGCATACGTACTTACCTTATATGTCGCGATCGTCACCATTATAAATGTAATGTGCCTTCTCAATATGTAACTTAAATTACTTCAATATATTATCAAGAAAAGGTTGAGAGTATCATTTACTACTATCCTCAACAAATGTTTTACTACGAGAACAAAAATGAAACTTTAATATTAAGAACAAACGAGAAATACTGTTTTCTTGCTTTTCTTTCAAATAAACTAATAGCAAACCCTAGTGTGTTGATGATTGTTACCGATACATTTACCTAAGTAAACATTGAATAATAAAAGATAGTTTGTATTATTCAGTAATTTATTAATAAAAAAGTAATTGAGTAATTAAAAAACATTTAACCCTTTTACTGGTAGATGCATTTTTTTATGTCAAATAAATAAAATCGCGTTTTATGGAATCATTGTGGGTAGTTTAATAATAAATGTTCAAGAAAAAAAATTAGACATGTTTTGGATAAGAAAAAAACATGCTGGCAATATGGTTGCAAGCACCAGTTTGGAGTCTGGTCACCTTCATTGATTTTCTGGCAGTTGGTGAATTATTTTAAAACAGGGATGCATACATAGTGCCACTTTACATCGTTCACATTCTATTTTAGATCTCTTATTATTTACTTTAGTGCTGCAGTAGCGACACCTCTTATATGTCTCTATTTCTATAGGCCAGTGTTCTCCTAATCTTTCAAATCTAATTTCTTCTGGTACCCCAAAAATTCTTTTCTGTCTTTCATCACTCTCTTCCACTCGTTTCATTTTTTTACCTAAATATTTTGGCGTTGATTGGAATGATCTTTTTCTAAAGGTTTTATTATCCACCAGCTCCCTTGAAAGAGTAATTCTAAATTCTTTTTGACTCATATCATTGTGCACTCTGGTGTTCGTTTTATATAATATATAGGCATTGGTTATTGCAACATCTATCAAAAAATAAAATATTCGGGGTCACCATTTGCGACTTCTTCTATCCACGGCATATGATGTTCTTTTTTGGTCAAAACGATCGACACCACCCATACGTTTCGTGTATTCGGGTATTAGTAATGGGCATTTGATAGACTTTTTTGACCCATCTTTTTGAGTTCTATTACAAGTTCTCTTTTCTTTAGGATGAAATGCTGTGCTTGCAACAGTCACTTGTTTTGTATCTTTCCAAACAGCAAATCCTACGTTCTTCTTGACTCTCCACTTCCATTTTCCTTTCTTCATTTTTTTGAGCTTTGTACTCGCTCTATTAGAAGCTTCAGCTATTCTCTGATCTTCTTCTCTGTTTCCAGTTTTATTTGGTTTCTTTACCAAAAGAGGTAAATCGGCGCGATCACTTCTAATCGTTGCCGTACTGTAGATACCTTGTTCATATAATTCTTGCATTAGTTCAAAACTTGAAAAGAAGTTATCAAAAGCCACATGACCAGAATAATTATTTCTCAATAAGGGCTCGCATAGTGATTTTACAACAATACTTCCCAATCCTGTCTCTGCGGTATCAGTCTTGCCTGTGTATACTTGGAATTGATATAGATACCCTGTACAACTGTCAGCTCTGCACCATACTTTATATCCTCGTTTCACGGGTTTCATTGGCATGTATTGTTTCAAGGTAGAGCGACCTTTAAATTTTATCATACATTTATCTATGGACTGAGAATTAGTTGTAATTGCATTGTTTTGACAAAGATTATTCAAACGATCAATAAGGGGACGCAATTTATATAATTTATCATAGTTATTGTTATTGCGGTTCGGCATTGCCATATTATCATTGATATGCAAGAATTTCAATATCTTTTGGAACCTTTGCAATGTCATCGTTTCAGCTATTTCTACTACATGTAATAATGAATCACTTGACCAATAGTCCTCGATTGTAGGAAGTACATGAATACCCATCTGTATTATGATTCCAAGAAATGCCTTCAATTCGGGTACAGTTATCATCTAAGGTGTGAATCTAAGGTGTGATGAAAGCTGAATCAGGTGTTTTAATATGGGCGTTGTATTCTTTCACAACCTTTGGACACTGTATAAAGGGGCATGCCAAGACGCCATAGTAACTTAGGCCCACTGTGCACACATATAAAAATTCTTGATAATAACAGGAGGCAATTCAAATAATTAATTAGTAAAAGAAATGATTCACAAAAAACTTAGCATTTTAAAGTTATTTAAGGTTCTTATATTTCATCTGTACTGTACTGTATGGTTATGTTATATACACATTATTGTAATGTATTAATGAGCATAATTAACTGGGAGTCAAATAATACAACATACATTGTAGTTTTACATTTTTATTCATTTAGTTCATCATCATACACCACTAAAACATCATCCAAAAATTGTGCCGGTGGAAAAATATTATTCTGATGCCGTGCCCATCCTAAGTACCATATCACTGTCATGACGTGGGCACAGCATCCTACAGTACGGCGGCCGACAATACAGTTACAGCAGTATTGCTGTATTGCTGCGCGACCTGCGTTAGCAGTGCTTACTAATACATACACGAAGTAGACTTTGCGACTAACGTGACGACTTGCGATTCTGGCCCTCACCAGTGAACAGTTATGTCCAAATATAGTGCCATTTATAATTCTATTTCTAGCATTAGTACACACTTCGATACGATAGGTTCCATTAAATCTTATGTGCTCCCCATAATATGAGCGAGCTTGCTTAAGTTGGTAAGTCCCACATGCAATCAGTATTAAATCTTGTATATTTAATATAGGGAATTCTCTTATATTATCATTTCTAACAGTAATGTTTTGAAAATCTGCCCTACTTCTATTAAGGTTGTGATCCCGAACATAATCAGACAGATCATTATTTATAAACATGTTTTGGTTCACTATTGCTAGTATTTCAGCAGCATCTTCTCTGTCCTGCACTCTCAAATGGTACTTATTGATAAGAGCACCAGCTACAGAGAAATCTATCATAATATGCTTAGAAGCCTTGTTGAAAAATGCTTGCCTAAATATTTTAAACTTCGTTTTAAAAATTCCATTTACCGCTTCCACCACCCATCGACATAATGTGACTGCTCTTGTCTTGTTAGCGTCCCTAGTGGAAAGTTGAGTCTCACCCTCTTGTAGAGACAAGGGCACATGCACACTATAACCACAAGTCTCTAATAATACCAATGAGTCCCTAAAGCCTCTGTCCAAAATAAATACATCCCCTGGTTGGAAAAATTGTCGGCAAGGGTTATTTTGATTTGCAAATTCTTTATTAATTATATCAGCATCAGTTGTTGTTGCAGGATAGGGACCCAATATATCAATAATATAACCATCACTGCATACAAACAAAAATGGTTTTACTAAATTGCGGTATTTATGTAGAGAGTAAGTCTTTTTTTGATACCAGTAATTGGAGCTTTTCTCTATGTAGATATAAGTGCCATCAGCAATTACTATTGGTGCCCTATCTGCCCCTCCAAAAAGACCATTAGGAATTATAAGATTCCTTCGAGAGATATCTTCTCTTGTCATATGGTTTAAGCCAAGGTTTCTGGGAACAAAGTCTTGGTGCAATATTTCACGAGCTGTATTCATTAATTTTTCTAGTGTGCTCCTAGGCACTCGCAATAAAGCTGCAATACGCTCGTTACTATCCCCTGTTCTCAATTTCATTAAATAGGCTGCAAGTGCAAAAGCTCCTCTATGCATTCCTGATAACCTTGGGACTTCTGCAAGAATTTGCTCAAATTGCTGTTTGGAAAAGCCTAAATAATAGTGAACAATATGATCTGGCATAGTCTGAATGTTGTCGAAATCTAAATGCATTACCATATTATCTTTCAATAAAGAAAGTAGTTCTTCCATTTGCTCTGAGCTAAATGTCCTAATAGGATTAAATACTGATTGCAACAATAAATCCCATGAATTACTGGTCAAGTGATATGAGCAGATTCTACAATCTGAAGGCACATAGTAATTATAATCGCAAAGTACACTTACGCGTAGTGATGCTGGGACTAAAAGTCTTTCAATACCGTTGCAACCAGGAAAAAAACATTGCCGTTGTGTACTTGGTGCTCGTATATAGTTTGGCAATTGTATGTGGTTATTAACAGGTATATCATGAGGTATATTATCAGGTATATCTTCAGGTATATTATCAGGTATATCTTCAGGTATATTATCAGGTATATCTGCATTTCTTTCTTCTGCTTGATTAGAAGCCACAGTTTCTGCCTCAGATTCAAGAGAAGGACTACGTCTTATTACATTGGGTTCTTGTTCTGAAGCAGAACGTGATGCTGCTCTGTCAGTCCTTCGCCAACAAGTATGACAGAGAAGTGTTGTTCTTGTCAACTGCAATAAAAAGCAAACAACTAATGTAAATAAATTATTTTGTTTCAAGTTAGCCATAATTCTAAACAATCCAATAACTAAAAGATATTACACAACACAAAAAATATATTACCTGACGAGGTGCTATCTGTTGGGCAACCATATTTCTAATAGCAGCTTCACGTGCAGTGTTTGTATTCAGTGTATGCGATCGTTTCCTTAAAAGTGATGTACCACAGCTGATACATACATTTACATGACCAACAATAGGTTCAGGTCTTGTTGGATGTCGTATCTCATCCCAAGCATTGGTCCAACATGCATGGCACACTAGCCTATCACTGGAAACTTGTACCTAAAAAAAAAGATGTTTTTATAAAGTAAGCACTTAAAATACGTCTGGATAAATAGTATTGTTGAATAAAGATTTCTAATAAATACGCATTATGATTTACCTGGCCAATCCATCTTTGTATAAGACGTCGAACTTCTGCGATTTCCAAAGTATGTCTTCGCATTCTGGATACATTCAAACCGCAGTTTACACAACGTAGATCACCACTTACAGTATTAGATGATGACTGTTGTGAACAACTAGGTCCAGAGTGAATGCCGGGTTCCTCAGGTTCGGTCGAAGCTTCTAATATCAAATCCAAGTTGTCGCCAATGTCGTCATGAGTAGCTGGAGCAGAGTCCATAATCAGGCCGTGGTCGTCAGGTATGGAAGAATCGTCGGAGTCAGTAGTATGCATGGGCAAAAGTAGTCAATTCAAACCGCAAAAAATAAACACAAGTCGCCGCAATGGAGTTGCAAACAAGCAATGATTTTGACATTTACGTTTTCCGGCAGCTGTCGCAGCTGACAAGTTAGACTTGGTATTGCCATAAAAAGTACAAAAAAATCGATAGATCGATAAGTATTTATTTTTAATTTATCTTTAAAATCAACAAAAATAGAAATCATAATCATTATTTAAGGGGATTTCTGTGATTTATAATGTATATATGTTTGCTACGAAGAAAATGAACACTGATTATTCCAATTACACATTTCAACATTTTTTTGCAAAGGCAACATTTAGAAATTAATTTTTATTCAATTCAGTTTAGTCGTTTTTATATTTAATATTTTCAATAAAATGTTGCTGACTTGCACAGGCTAATGAATATATGGAACACGTTGGAAAAATATAAACATATTTTTTTAGGGAAACCAATACTATGTGCATCTCTGGGCCTAAAATTGGCATTCCCCTTTCTTCCTCTTCTCAACCTTATCGTAGCGCTCAATCGTAGATACAGGCTCAGCTCCCACATAAGTAGACAGCAAAGTCACTTGTCTATTGTCCTTCCAACTTACTGAAGACATTTCAATTCCATCGTAGCTGGTCACATATTCTTTATAAGATCCCCTCTCCACAGACTGCCATCACTTGTTGCTTTGTAGGCAATTTGCAAGATTTTCCAAGACGGTTTCTTTGCACGGTTCCTAAACACCAAATGCCTTGTTTTGCCATTATAGTACATGAGTGGCAAAGAAGTGTAGAAATTGTCAAAGTAGACAATGTGATTCATTCTTCTTGGAATAGCTCGAGATAATTTTATGACGACATTACCAACGGTTCCTACATCTGTTTCATTTTCTAACATGGGCTCATTGTCCTTTCCTGAGTATATAATGAATTTATAGGCATATCACATCAATGAACAAAGCATGAACAATTTGAATCCCCACTTATGTGGTTTCAAAGGTAAATATTAATTCATGAAATGACGTATTTTTGTAGCGCACATTTGCTCATCGATGGATAGACGTTGATCCAACGGTATGCTAGAAAATTTTTCGTTTAGATGGTCTATAACTGGACGCAACTTGTGAAGTTTATCGTGATTGGGATCGTTTATAGGTTTGTGCATATCGTTGTTATTAAAATGAATGATGCGCCTTATTTTTTCAAACCTGTTTACAGGCATAGCTTCAGATATGGGCCGAAAGCCAAATTTAGTATGCCATTAGGAACGAACGTTTGGGTAATGGTACACAGACATGAAGATCAATATCCCCATATATTTGCGTATTTCAACGTCAGTCACACAATCGGGACGATCTGGTTGCTTTTGAACGGAGTATCTGTTCGATTCTTCAGTGATATTGCTGATGAAATCCGGAGTAAAATAATAGGAGAAGAATTGAAAAGGCGTTTCGAGTGTCATTATTGATGCAGGAAGATCATTACAACCTTGGAATCGTATATTATCTTCTTGGAATATAAGTGACTGCTTTTTCCGTATAAGCCTTTGCACATCAATATCTTCATGAATTTGTTGGCTACTACTACTAGTATTATTGTGTATACCTGGCACAGGGTCTTCAATCAAAGGAGGGTCTTCTATCAAAGGAGGGTCTTGCACATCGGCTTCAGGTTCAGATTGCTCATCGTCTCGCAGCTCTGCAGTAGTTAGAATTTCTTCAAAATCGTTTTCATCTTCTTCATTACCATCCTCGGATAAGTAGCCATCTTCTAACTGGCTTAAATAATCTTCAATATCCTTATCGGCAATTCTTTTACGTTCCATTCTACAACAAAATACATAAAAAGCTCAAGCCCGCGCAACCAAGCAAAAATGTAACCAAATCAAAGTCCCAAATACATGATGTCTCATTTTTGATACAAGCAAAAAAATGCTTTTTTCTATTTATAATGTGAAATTCGAATGGAAAATATTATGTTACCATGCAATCAAAGTACTTACCTACAATAAAATATATTTTATACCATTCCCCCTCTAAAAAGCTTATTTTATTCACTGAAAACAGTGAATAAAAAGCACTTTTAATCACTGTTTTGGTGTTTGAATTTAGAACACACCAATATATATTTGACCTCCATCTCAATGCAATACAACCTACTTGCGCATAAAATACTCGATACAAACTTCTTGTGCAAACAAAGAATATTCGAATTTCAAACTCCTTCGTCGATTTAATTTTAAGTTTGTTTATATTTAGGATTTTGATAATGATTTTATTATAGTCTAGGATGTTTAGTGAATACTTATTTGCATTGTTATTCTAATATTAATTGGTGTTTAATTAATTATAATTATGTAACTTAACGGAGATGGTCACTGGCCCCTGAAACACAGGTGCTGTTTAGGTAACTCAAACTCAAAGGCTCAGCTTCAATTTACAAAAAATGTGAAACCACACACACACACACACATACATTTTCTGTAAATTTTGAAGGTAATAAACCATTAATTTATTTATGATTATTCCTTGTGCTTTTGGCTTAAATCCTTCTTTTTCTCGAAGTCATGGTATAAAATATAGTATGCAACTCTTGAATAAAACGGATTTATATCGAGGGCCATGAATCACTCGCGTCGTTCAGGATTCTAACACTTGAATCACTCGCTATGCTCGTGATTCATCTATGGCCCTCGCTTTAAAACCGTCCTTTATTCACTAAATGCATAATATACTATTTTTATCTGGATTAGCTTCAAGATTCATTCAGTAACACCTGATGAAAACTTTCAAATTCACTTGTTGTTAAAAATTGTAACTGTCAGCGAACAATGACATATCGACGGTTAACCGTCAAGACCTCCTAACTCGATATGTCAAAATTTTACAGGAGGCGTAAAAAACATTGTAACTTTGGTTCAAATGTAAATTTGAGTAAACCAAAAATATAGTTGGTTTTAAACATAATTATTTACCATATTTAGAATATGTCTTTTCTTTACATCGTTCCAATAAATTTCTAAGTAAGATAGGAGAAATTTACACTTTTTTAAAAGACCGAATTTGTAGATAGGAGGTCTTGTCATTACATTTAGGAGGAATTGGTCGCAAAATTAATGTGCATTTTACAAGAAATCAGGAAATAAAAGGTATTGGCGTTATAAGAAAATAACTTTTAATAAAAAAAATAAGATAAATCACAACGTTTTGTTAATACTCACATTACCTATTTAGTATCTTATTAAAATCAGTTTAATATAACTATCAGTCATTAATTGAGATCTCAGTTTTCTACTCCTCATCAGTTTAAATATTTTGGTTTCTAGAGTTTAAATAAATTAAATATGAGGCAAGGAATCATAGAATGACTGACAATCTTGCGGCAGTAAAGACTTCAGTTCTTGAAGATGTTTATATTTAGAGTCGGGAATCGGTAACTGCTTAGTGTGTAATGGTTCATAATGTTCTGTGACAGGAAGTCTTTTTGGTCTCTGAGGAAGTTCTATCCTGTTAGAGTTATTTTTAGTTTATGGTTCTGTGTAATAAGTAATTAGTCTAGAATTTTAAATGGCTCCTCTTCCGTGTCCGCCCTCATGGTGTGTGCAATTAATGGCTTACAGGTAATAAATATAATAAAGGATAATTGGTGTTTTATTAGCTAAAGACCCAGTTATTCTAATAGGTTATGGGCCCAGAAGCCCTGTCAGCCAGATGGCAATAAGATTCGTGTTCAGTCATCAGTAAATTTACGGAAAAGTAATAAAAACTCAAAAATGGCGTCCGGATCGGCATCGACGAACATGCCACAATTTACCGGGGAAAATTTTAGTACATGGCTTTTCAGGATCTCATGCATTCTAGAAGAAAAGAATTGCAAGGAAGCGCTAGAAATACGCGACGATCTAAAAGAAACTGATACGGAATTCAAGAACATTGAAAGTAAAGACGCCAAAGCAAAAAGTTTAATAGGTCAGTGTTTGCAAGATAAGGGTAATTCTTCCATTACGTGCAAATTTGGCGAAAATGAGAGATTTTTTTTTACTTCAAAACTAGAACTTTATTTCTAAAATATGCATAATTCTTTATGATTTTACCAATTAATAGCCAATTGCACACATAAACTTAGAAGTTATAAGGGTTTTAATTTTTTTTTCGAACTGGTAATGACTTTGATAGTGAAGGTAATAACAACAAGGAAGACGGTAGTGATACGATCTTACTGGTAATGATTACAAAAAGTTTTGTGATTACATTAAAAGACTAGGTAATATTTTTTTACATTTTATTAATTAGTGAACACAATTATAAATCAGACTTACAAATGATCTTAAAATAATTTTTACTTTTATTGGTGCTTTACATTAATTACCATAAAAACAATGAAATCTTTTAAAGACAAGTGAAATAAAAATCTATGGAAATTTGAAAATTATTATATAAAACGAAGACTTTCAATATTAATTACGTTATTTTTAGATATAGATCTAAAAGACCAAAACGAATTGAAAAGACACAAAAAATTTAATAAGTATATAGGTAATAAACATTCTACTTGTTTATGTTATTTTTATTTCTTGTGTAATTTTTAGGTACCTATCTAAACAAAAACAGAACATTTTTAATCAACTTCGTAAATAAACTTTTATTAAACTTTTTTTCTTACTAATATTAAAATCAGTCTTATTATAATTCTCGATATCTATTTGTACTCATATTATCATTATTATAGTAAATAACAAATAAAAACTAAAAAAAAGTATGAACGAAACCAAAATATAAAGTAAAAAAGTCGTTTCAGTCACTTTCATAGATTAAAAAATATTGTAATCTTCATCGTCATCAGATTCAAGAAAATTTTCCTTATTTTGGTTTTCACATTTAGTTTCTTTTTTATCATCTAACATAATTGCACTTGAATCGGCCGGTTTTGATGTTTTGTTTGAAGATATAAAATTTTCAAAATTTGATTGAAATCTCTGCTGTTTGTGAGTTGGAGTCTTGAAACTAAAACTAGTATTCGACCAGTTTAATCGAACATCAGACAGTATTTTTACTTTTGGTGAGACTGAAACTTTTTGTGTATCTGGATATGCATGTTGAATATTTTCTAAATTATTAAAGCTGGTAAAATATCTCTTGGGTGAGTTACTAACTTCTTCTATCATTTCGGGAGTAGTATTTGTGTCCAGAAAATCATGCAACACCTGTTCTGGTTCCTGGGGAATAGTATCCTCGGGTACATCCATATATCCCAAATGATAGCCGTGGGTACACGTGATTCCATTTGGACAAAAGAAGCAACTGAGCTTTCTAAATGTCATCCGCAAACTACTTGCTGACCACAAAACTTGGTGCACAGACATTGTACCCTTGAAAGTTTTAATATTGCTCGGCGTTGTCCTCTCTTCAATATCTTTTCTTGTGATGATACGCATCTCGATATTCTTGATTTTCTCCTTCATTACAAGCCAAAAATCTTGCAGAGTTCCCACATCCCTACCAAATCTGACAGTTTTGTCTGCTGTACGTTTAACGACGGCCCCAATCCCGTCTGGAGCTCCCTTCCCGTGACCGGTTTCCAAGTAGTTCCATGAAATTGCTTTCAAATCTGGGAACATGTGTTGAAGTTGACTGATGATATAAAATATCTTGCGATTCCGATACTGGCTAGAAGGGCTGTCAGTCAAAAAGTGTAAAGTATCAATGACACTGTTGCTTTTTACAAATTCTATTATAGGTATTATGTGTGCCCATACAGATTCAGCATCATGTCTGGTGCATTCACTCATAGTGCACATACTGTGAGTTTTATGTACTCCTGTTTCAGAATCAAGCAAATAAACAACGGAAGTATGAAGGCTAATTTGTTCTGGACTACTACCGAAATGGTGGCTTTGCACTTCTTCATGAAATTTTGCGATATAATTTTCAGAAAAGTCCATGTGTATGAGGGCTTCATTGGGCGTTAAAGTCTTTTTTAAGTTATCTATGTTTTTATATTGTTGGACAATATTTAAACAGTGTTCAAAATAGTGCGGCAGAGAATCTTCAAGTTTTTTAATTATGGTAAGTGGCAAATCTTCCATTTCAGTTTTTTTGGTCTTCTTTGTTTCCTTCTCTTCGTCCTTACTCACATAGGTGACAGTTTTCGTTTCCCACTGGTAATATTTCAAAGGTTTGTCATTAGAGAACTCTCCATACTCAATAACTTTGGTTTTACATTTTCCACAGGTTCTATTTAGGCACTTTTCTCTTCGAACATCGCAGCAAAGGCTTTCCAGCAACATAGATCCGTTAGCTTCCTTTATTATTTTATTTCTTTGAAGCGACTTTAGTAATAAGTCCATATTAACATGTTTTACACACGAGCATGTGTTTCTGTCGGACTCTTTCGGATAAACCACCCAAAATGGACGATACTTGCAAAATGTTGAATAACTAACTTCTTTACGGGTTTCATTAAATTTTTTGTGAAGATTAATCAAAGTATCCGTAAGATAGCGTTTTTGTTTTGTCAAGCCACTTTTTTTGATACATTCTTTTTTGTCTGCAGCAATTCTACTATTACTATCTTCATCAAAGAACTCTTATATTTCTCGTTTTATTTCTTTCTCTTGATCTTCATGTACTTGTTTTTTATTTCTTAATGTAAATGGCATTATTGCTGTCGTTATTCTGTGTTTTTTGAAACTTTGTTTGTCTGTCTTTTACAATAACATCACTGAATTTACGTTTATCTGTTTTTCTTAGAGTTTTGAACCCTTCTTTCAGCTGTTTAGAAATAACTTCACTAAATATCAACTTCTTTTTCACTTCTTGTTTTTTGCCTTTATCTATTTTATCCAATAAATTTTCAATTTTCTGTTCAGTTGATGGATTTTCTTTTTTAGCTTTTATACTCTCTCTCCTAAGCCTGTCTATAATTTTTTTCAGCTCTCTCTTCTCATTTTGTTCCTTCTGAATTTATTTTTTCAATACTCCAATTCTTTTAGTATAAATATAACGAATGCGCCGTATTGTTTTTATTCTCTTAACACAGTTTTCACATTTTTTATTAAATTGATCTCCTTTATTATTTTTGACTTTGATCTGAGAAGTTGATGGTCCCTCCAGTGGTTCATCTTCACTAACTTGAGGCACTTGATGATTTATTGTTTCATCATCGCTGGTAGGTGGAGAATTATCAACAAGCATTTGCTCTATTGCTTTTTCTTTTTTCTTCTTTTCTATGTATCGTTGACGATTTTCTCTCCATTGTTTTCTTTTCTGTCTTTGTTGCCGTGGCGTTAAGACTTTAACTGACTTTATTTTATTCTGTTCTTTGCGTTTCAAATATCGTAACCTTTCTTTTTCTTTTTGAGCAGCATATTTTTCTGGATCTTTTTTTATTTCTTCATACTTTTGTCTTTTATGAAGTCTTTGTTGAGCTAACTTTTCCTCGGTAGTTTTCTTATTCTTCGCCTTCGGTTTCGCCATGATTCTTATTCCTGTAAATAAAACACTGTAATTAATTATTTATTTAACTAAAGAATACTAAGCTTACTTTAAGTTCCCTCTGCCGTGACTGTGGACCTTTATAAATATATATATATATATGCATATATATGTATATATATAAGTTAAGAAGTATGTGCTTATTAAAAAAAGTACACGATAATATCCATAAATATGATAACACCAGTGTTCTTAAGAAAAATCCAACCCACGACACCGCATAGAATATGTTAAAAATAACACTATACTATACCTATAATATATACTACCTATGTATCATAAAAATAAATTGTGTACATTATATTAATTTATTTCCAAAAAAAATATACTAGTCACACACATTTTCTGTGCTATATAACATTTTAAAGCTCCGATTAGTAAATTAATGTGCCAAGTACTTGATAAAGAAGATCTGGAAAAAACAAATATTTAGATACATTAACGACCCGAGTAATTGAAACGATTTAAGTACCTACTCAGAGCTTTAATATATAAAATTAAGATTAAAAAAGTATTTTTTTTTTAATAATTTCATCACTACTGTGAAGGGGTAACTCAGGGAGCTCTAATAATAAGCAGAAATTACTTTTAACTTGTATTGAATCAACAACGTGCCTGCCCTCGGGCGGCTTTTACAGAAGTCCCAGCTAAACAAAAAAACTACACGCGTTCGATATATTTCAAATACTCTGTATTCGATTTCCTTCCAAACTTATAAGTCGCCAGTATTAGGTGTCAGCGGCCGAACAGGTTGCTTGTCCTATGTGGAAAGCCTCTACACTACCTTCCGTTTAGGATCATTACCTTCAGTTTCAAAGCTGAAGGTAAAATAAGGTAATGATGCTGAGGGTAATGACATTTTAGGACATTTTAGTCTGTAACCCTATATCCGTAAATACGACAATTATAAAACCAACAAGAACATTAATAATCGTAGTGAGCTTCCTTTTTAAAGATCAAACTTAAATAAAATCTTATTACTTACCCCACAATTTAGGCGACGGTAAAGACAAATATTTCGTGACAAAGTAAAATTTCGTGTGTTCAATGTTCTATAATTCTCCAACCCAAACGCGCAGCCTTCCTCTCCCGTGCCTGTGGCTCAACTGGCTGGCGAGTGAAATGCAGGGCGAGGGGAATAAAACCACAGAGTAACATAATACACTGATATTTTGTACTTTCAAATTTTGCCGCTGGTAATGATCAATTTTGTGTGACAAAAGTTTGTTTTTTCTTTTCAAAATAATAATACAGTTTAAGTTATTGAAAAACATGACTACAGATTCTTTGTAATGTATGTAATGATATTTATTCACTGAGTAATTGATTGTAGTAACGCAGCATTAACATTGAAACACCTATTCGGCAATACTCACGAACGGATACTGAAGGTAGATGATTTTTAGCATATTTTTGTAAAATATTCATTAAACCCATTGGAAATAGCATTTCACGTTACCGTATGGCTATAGTTTAATACTATTCTATTTCGTTCTGATAGAAAGCACACACTTAAAGTGTTTTTTTTTTTATGACTACAAATAGCAAATTTGCACGAACTCGTAGAAGTACCCATAAGCATATAGAGTACTTAAGAAACTCGCAAACAGCAAATCAAATGATTGCTAATTTGAAGAAAATATTTGAAAGAAAAAGTACATTGTCAGCCTTGTACTTACGGAAAAAGCTTCTAACCTTAAAATGCAAAGAAAATGAAGACCTAAGCGAACATTTCAACAAGTTTGGTACTATTGTCAGAGAACTAGAAGAAACTGGAAGTACATTGAATGAACAGGATAAAGTTTGTCATCTGTTATTAACTATGTCTGAAATATATCAACCAATAATCACAGCGATAGAGACAACAAATGTTGAACTAACATTAGAGTATGTTAAAAGCAAATTGCTAGATGCAGAGTTAAAGTTTAAGAACAACCAATGTCAAGTAAAACAAGAAGAGTTCAGTTTCACAATGGGAGAAACAAAAAATTGTTTCAACTGCGGAGAACCTAATCATTTTGCAAGAAATTGCCCTAAGAAGGAGTGGACACACTTTAGAGGCAGTAATAATAGAGAAAGAGCAGGTTATCAAAGAGGAAGAAACTTTAGAGGAAGAAACTTTAGAGGAAGAAATTATAGAAATAATAGAAGGCCTAGTGCAAATTTAAGCGAGACATGTGAATTGTCATTTCTAGCAGAACAAGCTGTTGCTGTCAATTCGGAAACAAACATAAATAAAGAAGGGATAACTTTTGTAATAGATTCAGGAACGACATTCAACATAATAAATAGTAAATACAGTAAATATATGAAGGAAGTACAGAATAACCCAGAAATAAAAATTAGAGTAGCCAATGCAGTCAATTTCAGTAAACAAGAAAGGGAAGTTAATCGTAAGATCAGAAGAAGGAATAAAAATAACTATAGAAAGTTTATTAGTGGCGAACTTAACGCACAACTTATTGTCTGTAAAAAGAATAAATGAAAATGGTCAAAAAGTAATATTCCAAGGGAACGAAGCGAAAATCTGCAGTAATATTGGAACAATATATGGTAAAAACAATGGAAGTCTATTTACAGTAAAATTCAACCCAGAAGATGAACTGGCGCTAATAACAACAGATAAGAATTTATGGCACAGGAGAATGGGACATTTGAACTATGGAAGTATGAGAGTTCTGGGACTACCACTAAGTGATTAAAAATACTCTACTTGTATGGAAGCTAAAGGATCAAGAAATCCATTTAGAGAACTACCATTACCAAGAACAAGGAAAATAGGAGAGCTAGTATACTGTGATATAGGTGGTCCAATATCACCATTAACCAAAGATAATGAAAGATACTACCTAACAATTATCGACGATTACTCTCATTTCACAGAAGTCTATCTATTAAAAGGCAAAGATGAAGCGAAAGAACATATCATTAACTACATAAAAAGGTTGAGAAATAAAAATATTAAAGTTTAAAAAATAAGAACCGATAGAGGAAATGAATTTTTAAATGGAACACTAAAAAGTTTTTATACTAATGAAGGAATAGTACAAGAAACAACATGTAGTTACACACCTCAGCAGAACTCCATTTGTGAACGCATGAATAGAACGCTTTGCGATAAAGTGAGAGCAATGCTAATAGAAACGAACATGGCCAAAGAAATGTGGGGAGAAGCCATAAGATGCGCCACATACACAATAAATAGATCCCCTACAAAAGCATTAAAAGGAAGAGTTCCAGCAGAAATATTTAATGGAAAGGTGAGATATGAACACTTGAGAGTATTTGGAAGCCGTGCTTGGGCTGTCATTTTACCAAAGCAAGGCAAATTGGAAAGAAGAGCAAAAGAAGTACGTATGATTGGTTACTGTCCAAGTGGATACAGATTATGGGATCCCAAAACAGGAGATATATTTGATTCTAGAGATGTCAGATTTGATGAAGGAAACTATACATACAAAAATGAAAATTCAGGAAAGGAAACACAAAATATATTTTATGATGAAGATATAGAAGAAAGTACCGAAGAAGAAAAACAGATTAACCAGGAAGAAAATAATCTAGATGAAAGTATGACAGAACAAAGACTGAGTAGGGAAAATAATAAAAGAGAAATCAAAAAACCAAGGAAGTTAGACGATTATGAAATGTATATGGCATATGCTTTGATCACGGAGAATGACCGTACGACCTATGAAGAAGCAATACAAGAAAGCAACGAATGGAGAGAAGCAATAAATAAGGAAATAACATCATTAAAGAAACAAGAAGTATGGTCAGAATGTGAGTTACCTACAGGAAAGAAGGCAATTGATACAAAGTGGGTATTTAGGACAAAACAGGATAATACATAAAAAACTTTTTTACAAAAATTACAACCGACTTCCAAACAAAAACACTACAAAGCGAAAAATAACTTCAATTTCGGAAGTCGGTGTTCCTGTTTACGTTTCTTCATTTTTTGACACCGACTTCCGAAATTGAAGTTATTTTTCGCTTTGTAGTGTTTTTGTTTGGAAGTCGGTTGTAATTTTTGTAAAAAAGTTTTTTATTTTTCACTTTTTAGTTGTGGTACATAATGGACCAGTTCTATAGGCTAGGTACCTACGCGTATAGTGCCCAAAGTGAAGCTAGAATAGATTAACCCAATAACATGAAACTTAAACGAAACCAGTGCAATGAGAGTAAACCAGGGTGAACTGTTCACACCTGCGTACCCCTTAAGAACGTACCAGTGTGATGTTATGTTATGAAATGGTGTAAACAATAAACAGACATGCGATTGGATCTATCCAGAGTGATTTGCCGTCATTTATTGAAGAGTTCTGATATATTTCTCCGAAGTTCTTCATCAGATCTTGATGAAAATTAAATGGGACCACATGACAAGCACCCGCTTTCAAATTAAAAAAGAATCATCAAAATCGGTTCGCCCAATAAAAAGTTCTGAGGTAACAAACATAAAAAAAAAAAATACAGTCGAATTGAAAACCTCCTTCTTTTTGCGAAGTCGGTTAAAAAAGAGCTCGTCTAGTAGTGAGAGGATTCCAACAAGAAATGGACTCAAACATGGCTAACATTTATGCACCAGTTGCAAAAATGACTACTATAAGACTTGGATTATCACATGCAACAGTAAACGATTGGGAAATAAGACAGTTAGATATTCCTACAGCATTCCTGAAGGAAACAAAAACATACATAAAGCCACCTGAAGGAGTGAAAACTACAGCAAAAAATAAAGTTCTAAAACTACATAAGGCATTGTACGGTTTAAAAGAAGCACCAAAGAGATGGAATGAAAGATTCAATGAGTTTTGCCTAAATATAAATATGAGAAGATCTAAACAGGACGTTTGTTTGTATATTGGTGAAGAGTTATGGCTAATATTATTTGTCGATGACATTTTATTATTTGGAAAAACAGAAAATATAGAGAAGACAGTAAAGTTATTACAGCAAGAATTTAAAGCAAAAGATTTAGGAAAAATAACAAGTTTTTTGGGAATAGACATAAACAGAAATGAAAATACACTCAAATTGTCACAGAAAAGATTTATTGATAGAATTTTACAAAAGTTTAATATGTCAGAGTGCAAAACCATGGAGACACCTATGGAATACAATTTTCAAGGCAGTGAAAAGACTGAAGATATTTTAAACAATGTTCCATACAGGGAACTAATTGGGTGTCTTATTTATTTATGAATGGTTACCCGGCCTGACATATGTTATGCTACATCAATGCTTAGTAGATATCTGGATCGACCTACAGAGATGTTATGGAAAGCAGCAAAAAGAATACTGAAATATCTAAAGAACACATCTCACATGGTTTTGACTTATAAGAACAAATCACTTAATATTATTAAAAGCTCTTCAGATGCAGATTGGGCTGGTGACAAGCAGGATCGTAAGAGCATCAGTGGTATGGCAATCTACCATGGTGCTAATCTCGTATCCTGGGCATCAAAGAAGCAGCAGGCCGTTGCTTTATCATCCGCCGAAGCGGAATACTCAGCTGCTGCTATGTGTGGTGCAGAACTACTTTATGTGAAAGGACTAAACGAAGAATTTAATAGAAAGTGCAGTGTTGTGTTGTATTGTGACTCTACAAGTGCAATAAAGATGATTCAGAACTATGAAAACACGAAAAGATCGAAACATATAGACATTAAAATACACTTTATACCATTCCCCCCCTAAAAAGCTTATTTTATTCACTGAAAACAGTGAATAAAAAGCACTTTTAATCACTGTTTTGGTCTTTGAATTTAGAACACACCAATATATATTTGACCTCCATCTCAATGTAATACAACCTACTTGCGCATAAAATACTCGATACAAACTTGTGCAAAGAATATTCGAATTTCAAACTCCTTCGTCGATTTATTTTGAGTTTGTTTATATTAAGGATTTTGATAATGATTTTGATTTTGGTCTAGGATGTTTAGTGAATACTTATTTGGATTGTAATTCTAATAATAATTGCATTGGTGTTTAATTAATTATAACTATGTAACGTAACGGAGGTGGTCACTGGCTCCTGAAACACAGATGCTGTTACCTAGTTCAGCTTCAATTTACAAAAAATGTGACTCATTGTCAGTCAGTGTCTCATTTTTTGGAAATTTGGAGGTAATAAACCATTTTTATTAATTACTATTCCTTGTGCTTTTGGCTTAAATCCTTTTTTTTCTCGTAGTCATGGTATAAAATATAGTATGCAAGTCTTGAATAAAACGGATTTATATCGAGGGCCATGAATCACTCGCATCGCTCAGGATTCTTACACTTGAATCACTCGCTATGCTCATGATTCAATCATCATGAATCACTCCCTACGGTCGTGATTCAGTTGTTAGAATCCTTCACTTGTTCGTGATTCATCTATGGCCCTCGCTTTAAAACCGTCCTTTATTCACTAGTTGCATAATATACTATTATTAAGGACATTGTTGCGAAGCATTTGATCAGTGTTAAGTATGTGGATATGAAAGAAAACATCGTGGACATTTTTACCAAGGCATTGTGCAGCGTAAAGTTTGATTATTTTCGTAACAAGTTGTTGTTTGGAATATGTACTTGATTTACATTGAAGTTATGTTTTTGTTTACATTGTCATGTCAGATTGAAATGTCAAAAATTTGGGGTTGGCAGTTAATTGTTAAAAAAAAAAATTGGACTGCTGTTAAATTGGAAAATGTTGCCAGAATTATTTTATATCTTTTTTGGAAAATGTGTAATTTAAAGAAACTTAAAATTAAAGGGGGGTGTTAGAGTTATTTTTAGTTTATGGTTCTGTGTGATAAGTAATTAGTCTAGAATTGTAAA
This sequence comes from Orthosia gracilis, assembly GCA_947562075.1. Classification (NCBI taxonomy): domain Eukaryota; kingdom Metazoa; phylum Arthropoda; class Insecta; order Lepidoptera; family Noctuidae; genus Orthosia; species Orthosia gracilis. Next base: position 13,629,203 of record OX387264.1, on the reverse strand, counting down.
TGGCTCCTCTTCCGTGTCCGCCCTCATGGTGTGTGCAATTAATGGCTTACAGGTAATAAATATAATAAAGGATAATTGGTGTTTTATTAGCTAAAGACCCAGTTATTCTAATATATCCATTCAGAGTTATAATCAAGTTTTACTCTAATCAATCCATCTGGTAGATAAGCAATAGCTTTAATGTCGGTCACTTTAGGGTCACCGGCTTTTCTTCCTGGTCTTATTGAAGAGTATCGGCACATTTGAGGATCTGCATAGTTTAGGAAAAAAATATAGTGCAGCATACATGTCTCATACGGAAAGGGTTTGATTCTTGCTTCTTTTGTAGCTGTTACATAATCGCTTGGTAAGTTTTTAATCCTGTTTTTAAGCTTCCTTTCAATACAACTAGGTACCGAATCCCCCTCCATCTGGGTATGTCCTACTTCTAAAAACTTTTGGTACACTGGGTGTGTACCAAAAGTTTTTAGAAGTTATGGTTATGGCGTATTGAAAAATTAAGTAAAGCATTAGCTAGAACATTGTTTCTATTTTGTGCCGCACAACCATCTGAGTATATTACAATAGGAATATTTTCCGAAAGACAATGTTTTTCTAAGTAATCTATAAGCATGGTCGCAAACGTAGAAGATGATAAATCGGCTTCAGTTTACGCAAACCATTAGCACTTAGCATTGTGAGTTGCCACATTATATACAGAGTAATTATGCAAAGCCAATTTGGTTTTATAATATACTGCACTAGCAGTCAAAAACGGACACACTTTTACAGCTTGCAGGTCAACATTTAAAACTATACATTTACGTTCTAACGCGTCCTCCTTGTCCTTTTCTTTTTCTTGTCTAGCAGTATTTTTCCTCGAAATATGCTGCTGATAATCACCTTCACTTAAATTTCCGTTTTGATAGGTTAAACAGGTGTCGCACATGTCTTTTTTTAATTGGTGTATTGCAATGTTTTTATTTGAGAAAATTATGTTAAACTTTTTTATTGAAAAAGGTCTAGAATTTTTATCATTGCAGAACTGCTTATAAACCTGGTATAAATGGGACTTATTTCGAAAAATTGGCTCTATAAAAAGTTTACTTGAGTCTTTTCTGTTATAATGTGATGGTAGTTTAAGGATAGAATCAAAGAATTCGTTTATTATTACATCTTGTGCTATCCGGCCCTCACGTGGTGTAATCTTCCTGGATCTACATTCATTTTCTCGAGAGGGAAGTATTCCAGATCGACTCTTCTTCGCCCATGATTGCACTGCAAATGTACCGAGACAAAGGGTGTTTATAAACATTTTTCTGCACACCGGAATTTTTTCTGTCGTATTAGGGTGGTTTTTTTTAAAAGTGTACCTATGTTGAAATTAAAGTTCTATTTTTTTTTGTTTTTATTTCAATATGTGTAGTTGTATTCTTATTGTCTATTAATTGAACTTTAAGAGTATATATATCGAATATTTGAATAGCTGCTACAAATTAATCATAATATGTTATTGAAATTCAGTTATAGGATTTTGGGTTCCACTGAATAACGATTTATTATCTTACTCAGTGAGTTAAATAAAACGGGTATAATGAAAATCATACTTTTATTAATATCAGGTAGATATTGTTAATGAAAATAATAAACATTTAGTTTGGACAAAGGAATTTTACAATAAAATAATTGTATATTTATATCCTCTGACTAACTTGTTGATTAATCAGTAGCGTGTTTTTCTTTATAACTATTCAAATTGTCATTGATTACTATTTTGTTATATAGTTTTAAAGTAAAACAAATATGTTGTTTTCTTATCAATATTCAAATATTAAAAACTGGACACAAAAGATAAAATAAACCCTAAATTTTGAATTATTCTAAGAGGGACAGTTACTCATTGGAACCTTGAAATTAGTCAGTGGAAAAGTAAGGGCTCTGGTTACAATGAAGGTTTTTTTTGCAAATTTTTTTGCTTTATCAACTTACTGAAATTATTTTGCTTTGTGATAAATGATATATAGGTACTTACTAGAAAACTAAATAAACTTTGAATGTCTAACTTCTTAATACAAAAATGACAAGTTGTAGGAACTTGTCATTTTTGTATTAAGAAGTTAGGATAAAGAGAATCTCAAAAATATCATTAAAACTGACTTTGTTTTAATGAGACGTAATATATCACGTATATAAAATAACAATAGGAACACTAGTAATCATGATAATGAAGCTGCTTTTGGACTGGAGACCGGTTTTTTCCATCGATGTACATCGGTGACGATGTTTGAGAAGAAACCAGAGTAATATAACTAGAAAAACTAAATAAACTTCGAAAAGCAAAACAAAAACAAAAAAATCTTACAATAAAAAAAATGTCTTACAAATATAATTAAAATTGACTTCGTTATAATTAGACATATCACATAACAATAGGAGCATTGGTAAAAAGTTTATTAAAGCTGCTTTTGAGCTGCATACTTTTTTTAAAGTAGTGGCGCTAGTGGACCGGTGAGCGCCCTCTTAAATAATAATTAATAACAGTATTCGCATTCGTCATGTGGATAGTGATGATACGCAGCATACCCGCAATATTTGCACCAAAAGAAAGTGCTGGATAGTAACATATTTATTTGTTATTTCATGATACTGGTGAAGTGAGGAGGCATGGACCGTTTTTCTGAATTTAGTAATCTGTGTCTACAACCGAAACATTTCGTAGCTAAAACAAAATGTGTTAATGTCCAAGGCCAAATGAGGCGATAGTGTAGACATTGTGTAAAATCATTTTTGGTTAAAAACTTATCTACATCCATAATATAATTTATAACCATGTTTTTGAACCTTTTCTGGTATGCGATGGTAAACTTTCTAGGGACTTATAATTATACCTGAAACAATTTATATAGTTTAGGAAACATACCCCATATTACAGAAAATAATCTTCTGAAGCCCTACGCTACACTATTTGGTAACTTGGAATCGCAGGTTTCCCTGCGCAAAACATTATGTAAGGCCCGTATTACAGAATCTCACTCAAGACACAAACATTACTAGGGCCGTATTACAGAACGTCACTCAATACTCAAGCATTACTTAAAACTCGTTTCAACCAATCAAATGGCTTGAATCTAGTTTTAAGTAATGCTTGAGTATTGAGTGACCTTCTGTTATACGGGCCTTAATTAAATAGTTTCAACCAATCAAATAGCTTCAATCTAGTTTTAAGTAATGCTTGAGTATTGAGTGATGTTCTGTAATACGGGTCTTAGTATCCTAATCAATAATAATTACACACATTTTTATTCTTCGCCTAAACAATTGTTACATTCGTAATCAAAATAAGTATAGCCGTCGCTGCATTTTGCACAAATAGATTTTTTGCATGCCATGCATTTTACTATTCTTGATCGGAATGGCGACACGTGTTGGTTGCAGGTGGCACATTGTATGGTTCGAGTGATGGAAGTTTTTATAGCTTTTGAAACTCTGGTTTGGATATTTTCTTTGGCTTTAGGATAGGCAATTGGTAGTTCCGTTCTAGTTAGATTTTTTGTTTGTTTGGGGTTAAATTATTTTGATTAGCTTCGGTTAATTTACGTTTTTTGATTTGCATGGTTTTAGGGCTAGTTTGGCCAATAATATCTTGTCGCCCTTCGCAAAGTGTGTGAGGACCTAGTTGATTTGAAACTGTTATGTGTGAAATTGTATTCAAAATTAAATCAATATCTTGATTAACTAGACCTACTAATTCTATTTCAGGAGATGGACATGATTGGATTGATATTTCAGAAGGTGGACAATTTTCAGAACACTGTGTATTTTCATCATCAACCTCTGTTGCTCGGTAACTCGTAAGCTCGGCTGTTCAGAATCAAAACCTAGTAACTCATAATTTCAAAAATGTCCAGGAAAAGCCAAAAACATGTTTGCATCCTTAATCGTCTGCCCTATTTGAACCATTAGAGTTAGGGTTATGAATGTTAGACCAAAATGTGCGTAATAAAATCAGCTACACTTTTCAATTGTCTTTTACTCAAGAAGGCGTTCAGTACAGCTTAGAACCTCCTTACTATTTAATAATTTGATCAAACATACCAATTATTCAATAAGGAACCAAATCATAACACAGTGAGTATACTTACTAGGTTTTAAAATTGCGTCTGATTTGTGTGATTATCTTTTAAAGTTCAAAAGATAGTATCTCTTATACTACAGAAATTAAAACACATAATACAAAATAATAAGTGAATGTATTTATTATTATTCATACAAGTACAGTTGACTACCTCACAATAACTTTTACATAAATAACGTTGATCAACTGCGACAAAAAATAATCGGAATGCGATCGAAAAATCGAATATAAATAGATGAATAAATTAACTCGATATTTTAACACGTTCCCTGTGCGTGCACCACATGTGGGTCACGACTCCATACAAATTTGAAGCCTTTTTACAGTTTACACGTGTGATTTATTTTATTTTTTTTGCATACACGTGTGAACAATAAACTATAAAAAAAGTTTGCTCAAAAACCGGGCAACATTTTTATAGGGTTGTCAGGAAATAAAAGCCTAACCTTTGTATTAAAAAAAGTTAATAATAAAGATTAATGACAAATAATAAACAAAGAAAGAACAAAAAATAAACAAAGAAAGTAAGATTGGTACTTTTAATGAGACGCATTGTAACATGAAAGGCAGAAGGCTTTCTTGCATTGGATGCATTCCGTATGAGTTTTCCTAGCTTTTGTTCTCGCCTGGGTTGCAGAGCATCCTCCTTCGACTAGGGCTTTATAGCACCCAGTGCAACGCCTTCTCGTTATTTTATCCATTCTTCTAGGGATTTTTGTAAGGTTATGGCTGGATATGGGTAAAGATCTGGAAGTAGATGATGTTATCGTCGATAGTCCTCGAGAAGGCGCTGCATCTTGTATGTTCAGGAGACGTTCTATTATAATTTCGTTACCTTTTAGTATTGGCATCTTATTACGATGATTTAGGTCCTTAAAGATTAGCACTGCATTTATAACAGCTATTTCCATCAGGTCACCAGCTATTTTTTTTGTACCAAAAACAAGTTTTACGAACAGGTGAGTTATAACTAGCAAGTTGATCTGCTACATCTATACCTTTTTTGCCACGATTATACTCTAATATAATTTTTGGTTTCGGAATTGGTCTATAACCACTGGACATCTCCAGCTGATGATCATGACGCGTAGACATAACCAAGACGTCCCGCTGGTCTCTCCATTTCAGAACCGTCAAAAAATTATTTTGCTTCGCAGCAATTTCACCTTTGTTTAGGCGTGTATTGATCACGTCTTGGGGAAGATAGCGTCTATTTCTACGAACTGTTCCGCAAAAATCTGTTTTATTTTCTTTTAAATGTTTTGCAAGTGCAATGCTACTATAATAATTATCGGTTACTAATAATCTACCTTCGTTTAACAGTTCTCTAGCCAAAACAACTACCGTGGAGCCTGGTTTGTCAAGACCTTCAATCGATCTATCTTCTCCTGAATGTACCTTATAACTCCATGTATAGCCTGTATCCGTGCATAATTTATATATTTTCATTCCGTATTTACTTTTCTTTTGAGGGTTATATGTACGAATATTCAACCTTCCTCTAAAAGCAACCATAGATTCGTCTACAGCAACTGTATCTCCAGGTGTAAATATCTTTCGCGAGTTTTTGATAAAGAGATCTATCAATGGCTGCATTTTGAAGAGCCTTCCTTCATGTCCATCTAAATTGTTAGCAAAATGCCAGCATCTCAAAATAAGAGTATACCTGTCATACGTCATAGAAATCTCATGGAAAAGCGGATGATAATATAACTTATTTATTCTCCAATAACATTCTGTTGTGGGAAAGTCAACTAATCCTGTAAATAAGTAGACACCAATGAATTTTCGCATTTCATTGACAGTAATATTCTTCCAAACGTCTTAAACGGGATTTTGGAAATAATCCCAGTTGTTGCTGTAACTGAGCAGCGTATAAATTCGTTTGATCAACCATCAATTGTATCATTTCTTCATCTACAATAGAGCAAAATATAGTCCACAAATCAGTACTACTGTCGAAGACTTGATTTTGTCGTTTTCCTTGATCGAAACCTGTAAAAACTTCTCTTTGTAAAGGTCTTATCTGAGAACTCCAAACACTAGATTCATAAGCATAGGTAGGGGGTTGGCGAGCGGCAGTTTCGATTCTAGGCAACGTAGCAGGCGAGTTAGTAGACTCGTTAGTAATAAGCATAGGGGTTAAAGCACGTTCAGGTAATGACATGCTGTGTTCCTCAACCACGGGCATAGGCAGCTCTTCAATGCCAAGCAATGGCGGCAGGTGTTGTTCTGGCGAGGACACGACAGGTTGTTGGAAAGTAACGGAATTTGAAGCGAGTAGGGAGTCAGGTTCTTCGGCACTATGAATAATGTAGTTTGTAATATTATCCACTGTTTCATCATCTTCATTTGGTATTGCATCCAACTCACCAGATAAATTTGTTTCCTCCAGTTGCTCGACGAGATCCTCTTCACCATCACTATCTTCTAACATTCGCCATAACTCCTGTTCCGTCAATGATAATGACGGTATTGGTCTTGAACGTTTCATGACTAAACAAGGTGATGAAAACAAAAAAGAAAAACCAAATGCGCACGAGCCGGATTTGTGAAAGTATTTGCATGTAAAACAGCTGTTTGACAGTGACTTTGACAATTAGATTTAGTTGTTCACAGTTGTAATGAATGCGTTCAGTAAAAAATAATTTGTTTTTACTCTTATACCGTGTGTTGTACACATATGAGGCAATAAATGTATAGTTCGTACGTGGGTGCACCACATGTGGGTCAATGAATCTATAGCTAGTACCTGAGTGTACCACATGTGGGTCACAAGTTTTTTTTTAAATTTTTAAACAATTAGAGGGTTTATATTTATATAATTTATTCAAAATTATCATTACATAAGCCTCTCTTTACATATTTCCACAAAACGTGTTTGCACGTGAGGGGCTCCTCTCACATTTAGTAGCTGCACTGTTAACGTGTTAAGAAATAGTCTGTATTATTTCCAAGTAATAATTTCTTACAATATCTAGATAATTTACTCATCATTAGTTATTTGTCCATCAGATATTAAATCAATAGATCGGTCATTAATTGGTAACTGTAACCAAAACTCTCTTCGACTAATGGGCATTAGTGGTACTAGTTTAGAAACTATACCATCTTTTTTTGAAGATTTTATTCCTCGTGGAAAGTTATTTGATAAAGGTGGAAGCTTTGATACATCGAATTTATTAGTTTCGGGTATTATGGCACACCATAAGCCTTTTTGAAAATAAAACTCGAAGTATATGAGATCAATCAGTCTTTATTGGTTAATTAAGTCGTCAAACTAATCAGTAATAAATAACAAGAAACTTAATGGCCATATAATTTCACAGAATAACTAAAAATATTTTTTTTCTTAAACTTGATTATTCACAAAATTTATTCGTGGAAGGATAATATAGCCTAGGACCATATTGGCCCTAAAATCCGTGAGCCATATTGCTCACCAGAGCAAACAATTAAGCGCAAGTTATTTTGAGGAACAAAACTCACAGAAAAAAATATCAGTTTCCACTCCTGAGCATTCTTCATGGGCCCATAGCTTACAACATAGACATTGGATCCATGATTCACCTCTGTTGTCCATAGAATAAAGAGACTCTGACACTTCGCGTCAGAAAAATTGCGTATATCTGGACTTTCATCGGAGCTGTCCTCGTACAAAGGTTCATTTTCTTCCTCCGAGCTAGATATTTGTACATCCATTATTTTGGTCTTTTTGCCCTTTGCCTTTCTGTTTTTTGCCTTTACCCATATTAGTCTTTTCTTTTTTCTTCTTTAACGAGTCTTTCAAGTCGTTTTTATATGGAGATGAAGTCAGCAATGTCGATTTACAAGCCTTTCTGCCTCGGTTACTAGTCTTTCTAGGTGTTATTTCTGGAATCGGAGATAACTGAAATGGTGTTATAAAATTGTGATCTCTAGAAGTCGACGGTTGTGGAGACATCGTGACGGGAACCATAATTTGTTCAGAGTCTACAGGTGGAGTTTTGTTCTGGTCTCTTAACACAGGGATTTCTATATCAGACGCCGCATGAATCGTAACGGGTTCATTTTCAGAGGGTATTATAGCAGGAGATTCATTTGTTATTATAAGAGTACAAGATGTAGTTGTAGGTTCGGGTGTAGTGTTTTCTTGATTGTCAATGTAGTTTTCTCGTTCATTGTCCATGTCTATAAAATCGTGGTCTTTAAACACATTTCTATCAACAGGATATATCCCTGTTCCACGAAAACCATTAACAGCTATCTCTCCGCTTTGAGCTCTTAAATACGCATGTCCAAAAACTTTGGCTGAATTTTGTGACTGGAGTGTGGAGGAATTGATTACAAATGAACATGATTTTCTCTTGCAAGATCTATCAATTCGAGATTTCTTGTGTGACTGGTATGGCCATCAAGAATAAGCAAATCTGGAGATTCTTCAGCAGGTTTCACATGTTGTATGAAATGTTGAAACCATTTTGTAAACAAGTTAGTTTGAATCCAACCTGAGGGGTGGCATTCGTGTATAGCACCTGGAGGTGCACCTTTCATCAAGAGCGGGTGACTTCTTTTTCGTGGAAATATCACCATGGGCGGCACAAATGAACCTCCAGCACTCATACACATCACGCAGGTTATCAAAGAACCCTTTCAGCTGATGTCAAAGCACCAATTTGCCGCTTCCCCTTTCGGCTTAGAACTTGGGGCATTTGGGATGGTACAAAAGTTATGCCAGTCTCGTCAACGTTAAAAATTCTGGTGAACAGTGGTCAGTGGGAACTTGTAGTCATCCATAAATTTTTCATAAAGGTCAAAGAAATGGTCCACATTTTCTTTATTAAATCCTTTAGTCCTAGCAAAAGATGTTCCTGTTGGGCGTCGAAAAGAAAGCTCCGGATGCCTTTCTAAAAATGATTTTAGCCAATCTTTACCAGCGGTTTCATTTTTTGCTGAAAATGTATGGGCAATATTGTTTTTCACTGCCAGCTGATAGGCTAAATTCATAACATCTCTTCGTACTAAACCAAACAACTTAGCTTCCATTGCTAACACATACCTGACTAGTTGTTTTTCTAGCTCTTCAGGTAAAGTAGGTCTCCTTCCCAACTTGCAAGACAAATGAATATCAAGCCCAAAAAGATGTTACATCTTTTTGGGCTTGATATTCACGTCGGAAGTTGTCCCTTAAGTGTTTCCATTTTGCTTGCAGTTCTTTGCCTACAAAATATATGTAATTAATAAACCATTCCTTTGTTACAGATTTTTAGCATCAGGCAATAATTTTCATGATTTACATTACCAGTTTTTACTTGGAGTATCTACTATACATTACATTATTAAACAAGTCTGTAACGAAATATGGGATTGTTTAAAACCTATTTATATGCCAGAAAAAACAAAGGATGACTTTAAGAAAATATCGAATCTGTTTTACCTGCATTGAAGTAGGAGCTTACGGCGGTTCTACTGACTCAAACGTCTTTAAAAATACATCATTTAACAGACAACTAGAATCGGGCCAAATTGATTTACCAGAACCGCAAACTTTGCCGAATGATCCGAACGGGAAAAATATGCCATTTGTATTAATTGGCGATGAAGCCTTTGCCCTATCTGGACATGTTTTACGACCATATCCGAACCGCAACTTAACTATGCAACAACGCATTTACAATTATCGACTAACACGAGCACGAAGAATGATTGAATGCAGTTTTGGTATTCTATCAAACAAGTGGAGGATTTTAACGAGGGCTATAGAACTTCAACCTAATCGCACGATATCGGTAGTTAAAGCATGTTGCATTCTACATAATTTTGTAAGAATCAAAGATGGATTTCAATTTGATGATACTTTATTTGACAGTCCAATACAAGGTCTCCAACCGACAGGGCTAAGAAGTAACCATACTGGTCTGGAAATACGCGATTATTTCGCTAGATATTTTACATCGCCACTAGGTTCTATTTCGTGGCAATATCAAGTTATAAATAGAAAAAATTAAACCACTGAAATAACTGAAAAGCTAAAAATAATAAACCATTTTGTATTTAACCATAACAACTTGCATTATTTACTTACATCGATTATTTTTTTCCTCATTGGCGAGGGTTTCCCAGTCTTCTGAGAGATTTTTGGTTAAGTCCTACCAGGCATTATTCTTCATTGTTTTATTGGAGTAATCTGGCAATACTTTTGCATATAGAAGTGGACGAGACTCCACCTCTATAATTAAGACTTCGGGATCCACAACCCACGACATCGTCATGCCGCTCTGCTAACATAAATACAAAAACACGTCCAACTGCCGAGCGAGCGCGCGGCGACTGAGTGAAGCGCTGGCGCTGCTTGTGTGAATAATAATACGAAGTTTCATATGATCTATTCCCTATAACGCTCAACGCCCAGCGCTCAAAATGCAACACTGCTCGATAAAAAATCGTCGCGTTTTAAAAGCGCTGTCGTATGAACATACAAGGGAAATTGCATTTGTTTTATTTTAACGCTTTTTTAACGGGCGTTAAAAAAGCTCCCGTGCGAATAAGGCCTTAGAGTGTATGTCTGTGTCTTTCTTTATCGGTGCAAATGTTAAATTAAATGCGATTAATCTGCTGAGGAAAACTGAGTCTTTAATACTCGGCATGTCTGGTAGTAGAGTTACTTTTTGCAAATCCATAGAATAGGTATGATTTGTAGCGGTATTTTTATATGTCCCGTCTTCTCTGTATCTTTTAATCGCTTTCTCAGCTTTTTTCTTGTGACTTTCATATGTCTCTTTTAAAGTTTCTGTTTCGTCACCATTCTTAATTTTTTCTTCAAAAACTCCGCAATCTGTACATTGGTCTCCTTTTGGAAAATTTAATGACACCTTCATTTGTTTCATCGTCGTCCGGTAGGTTTCAAGTGAACATTTGGAGTTAGGATTTTTCGACTTATAATCATTGAGCATAGACTGAAGTGTAAGTGTTCTTGGAAGGTATTTTGTCAAAGGCGCATTATTTCTTCGGTAATGGCTCAAAGCCGGATTATAACTCGTGATGTTTTGCTGAATTGGACCTCTTGAAAGTAAAGGCTTCTTTCCTCCCCTATTTTCTTTGACATCTTCAAAAAGTGGTTTCCTTTTGACAGCTTTACGCAGTTCTGTTATGACACTGTCAGTCCTATAACCTAAAGTTTGGAGAAAATACGCCTTACACACATTTATTTCTTTTCCCATATAGTAAAAATAATAGTATCTAGACTCTTTCTTCAGGTGCATTTTATTTGAATTTTCAATAGCAGTAGTAGTTTGTTTTTTTGGTTCAATTTTTACGCATTTATTCAGAAACTGTCGACGTGAAGAATAACTCATATTCCAATAGTTATTCCATATGTCTTCTCGCTCTTTCTCAGTCAAATAATTGCAAGATCTCTTACATTTCGCTTCACAGGTTTTTGCCATTATTGGATATTTCAGTTTATTCTTAACTACCTTCGATTGTGTGTCGTTATCGGAAGGTTTATCAGATTTATTCAAATCGTATATCGGACCTGGATACATTCCTGAAAAGCGTGCTGGTGCAACAAACCGGAAAGCTTGTTCAACATCGATAAAAATAGTTGTATTTGGATATGTAGCAACAAAAATTGTACTGCTGTTTGGAGTTGGTGATAAAAGAGGTAGGGGAAACCGGGGCAATGTGGGCCCCTTAAGGGAAATGATGAATAAAATCTGAGAAAAACAAGATAATGAAAAAAATCAACAGCCATTTATTGGTCTCATTATTACTTATTATCATTAATATCTTAGGCTACCAGTCTTTGGTGCTAATATAACTTAAAAAAAATAAAAAAGCTGCCTGTTTTGCCCCGTGTCTGGGGTAAAATGGTCATATGCGGGGCATAATAGGCATGTACGTTTAAAACCGAGCACAAAAAGTACAAATGTGAAGGGATTCGTCATCATTATCCTCTTCACCGGCGCAAGAACAGTGGGCCCATCTCTGGCATGCACGGCAAGTGACCCAACCCTCAGTAGATTCTGAGTACAAATACCCACAGTACAAACATTCTGCATCTTCTTCCTCCGATTCGTTTTCTTTATTTTTTTCAATTTTCTTCGTCTTTTTCTTCCTGCCTTGCTTCTCATTAGCCACTGGTTTCCGTATCTGGGCATCTTCTATATCCTTCTTATATGGTGAACTGGTTATTAATGCCGTTTTTCCGCGTTTCCTAGTGACTCGTTTTTGGACACGTGCTTTGGGTTTTGGCATGATATCTAAAGGCGACATGACATGAAAAGATGTTCCAGGCGGTGGAGTTGCACATAGCTGTAGCATTGTTGATGGACCCGGAGAAGGTGATACAGGAGGCTGCTCGATATTTGGCTGTGTCAGGGAACCAGTTGAACTTTGTGTGGGATTATGCATAGCCAACGGTTGTGGTTGGGATTCTTGATTCAAAGATGACGGTGGTACAATTACATCATCCATAGGCAAATCTGTAGTGTCAGCAGGTAAAAAATCCTCATCACCAAAGATGTCTGGATTAATTGGCCAGATGCCTGTTTAACGAAATCCATTGATTGCTACAAGCATTGTAGCAGATTTTAAAAACGCATTGCAAAATAAGGTTGCTACTTGATAATGTGTCACTACACGCCCTGGATTTGATCGGAGCCATTTTTTAACTTCTTCTCCATAGCAAAAAGCAAAAAAGCACTCAGTGGTTTCATGAAACTAACATCCAGCGGTTGAAGCCGGTGCGTGCAATGTGGTGGGAAACAGATAATATGAACACCGCTTGATCTGGCAATATCGATAAGTTCTAAATTTTTAACATGGCTAGCGTGTCCATCTAGGAGTAATAAAACTGGTTGTTCCTGCGTAGCTCTGGACCAGGTCACAAACTTGTTAAACCATTTCAAGAAGATTTCCTTTGTAATCCATCCTTTTTCATTGCATTCTGCCCAAGAATTGGGAGGAGCTCCATCCATTAATTCAGGCTTGAGTCTCTGGCGGGGAAAAATGAACATTGGCGGCACGAAAACCCCTGTAGCACTCGTTGCTCAGTTGCCCACGCTCTGCCGATGACAATGATCCGACTTGTTTCCTGCCTTTGGTAGCCACTACTTTTCCAAGGCTTTTTGCAACAGTTGTCATCCCGGTTTCATCAACGTTATAAATTTTATCCGCTGTAATTTTAAACTTATCGACTGTCTCGATTAAAATTTTAAAGAAAGCCTCCACAGCTTGGCGATTGAAGCCCATGGCTCGAGCAGCGGATGTGGCTTCAGGTTTGCGCAGGGACAAAGAAGAATTGCGTTTCAGAAAATTTGCTAACCAATCCTCGCCAGCGGTTTGAGTCGTCGGATCAAAATTATGTGGAATGTTATTTTTTGTTGCCAATTGATAGGCCAGCTGACGAACTTCTTTTGGAGACAAACCAAACAATCTACCTTCCATGTCTTTAATATATGAAGCTAACTCTTCCTCTTGAGCAGCTGAAAATATTGGTCTAAAACTACCTAGTTTTGTTGGTGATAAGTGCTGTTTTGATTTGTACTCCTCGAGTTTTCGCTGCAAAGTTGATCGTGGCACATTGTACTCAAGAGCGGCCCGTTTACAGCTTAATCTGCCACTAGCCACATCTTTTACGGCTGCTTCCATATCCTCCAAGCTCCATTTGGCACGTTCTGTCTTCCTTTGGTAGTGGCGAACCATAATTATATCTGCAGAAAAAAGATTAACTTAATAAGATTACCCGAGGCAAAACGGGCACCCTGCCCATGCACAATGTCCCCGAGGTCAAACAAAACAAATGATATCCAAATCAAACGAATATGTGGTGGTTAGTTCACAACTCTTTCTAGTTATTTAGACACATAATTGAACGTAGCAATTTACTTAATAATTGAGCATTTAACACAAACACGAATTAGCAATAGCACAGACTTAAAACCAAAAAATTATATCAAATGCATCATCTTACGTAATTTCGTTCTGTTGATGTACGACGGACATCTACACGCACACAACCACTTTACTCGCTGGCGCGAGGTCGACTGCAACGCGATCCGACTAGTTCCGATCGTCTCGGTTTATTATCCTGCGGGGAAGAGAGGGTGCCCGTCTTTCCTCGGGGGCCCGTAATGCCCCGGCTTCCCCTATTTGGGGAAGATCTGTTGGAAATGTTGGTTCTAAAATTGAATTGCCGGTTGGAGTAGGTGAAAAAGAAGGTATTTGGGGCAGATCTTCTGCTGGAAATGTTGGTTCTAAAATTGAATTGCCGGTTGGAGTAGGTGAAAAAGAAGGTATTTGGGGCAGATCTTCTATTGGAAATGTTGGTTCTGGAAGTTCAAGATTTTCGAAAAGAAAATCTGTGTCATTGCAATCAAAAGTAAAGCCCTTTTTCAGTTTCTTTTTCGAGGGTGGGAGGTATTCAGGATCAGTAAAAGAATCATCGCTTGAATATAACACGCTTAAGGCTACATCATCTGATTCTACGCTGCTCGTAGCTGATGTCCCAGGTACAGGATTTTCATAATCTATAGCAATATGAGGGATAGCTTCTTTATTACTCTCTATGGTATTAGATCTGAAAGAAAATGAAAAGCAAGCTGTTGGTAAGCAAGTCCCCAGAAGCAGTTATGATTGATAAAAAAAGATAAAAAATTAAAGCAAAATGAATAGGGATGCAACACATAGTTAATATGTGATATATAGTTTTAAAGATATAAGCATACAGGCAGAGCCGGACAGAGACATTGTTTTATACTATGTAGTGATGAGGTACTAGACCGAATACTAATACTAGACCTAGAACTGGACCTGCAGTAGAAAATCACTACACATCACTACTTCAAGCAGCGAGATGTTTGTCCCCGCACTAGCTTTTACTTTGACAGTTCATGTTGGCGGGAGAATGAGTATGCTGACGATATTATTGCTAATATTTTGTAATAGTTCAATAATAATTTAAACCCTTAACAATGTATAGTATAATTCGTTTTAATACTACCGCCAATAAGTAAAAAGAACTGGCTATCGTACTTTATAACATTCACAGAATTATAGGTACTCAGTACTTTTCAAACACTAGATACCAGGGTTTCAAGCTAATGAAATGCTAATAAAAAGAAAGAAGATGCGTATGTAAGTGGATTTCAGTAATAACTGGGCATTATAAAGCTTTACTTATAAACAGAATCCCATAAAAGAACCAACAATTAAAAACATTGAAATATTTTGAGGTTAATTTCATGCTACGACCAAATTTATATAAAATTTAATAAAACTTTGTGAAGGTTTGTACTTACCTAGTTTCTTCTGCATTTTTCATAGCATTCAAAATGAGTTTGGACCGGTAAAACTGTTGACGTCTCATTTTAAACAATATTGAACACTGTGTAAAAAGTTTTTGCGCCCGCGTAAACTAACTTACTGGAACGAATGACCGACGAACGAATGAATGGCACAATTTCAAAACAAAGTAACAGTGAGTATCAAAATTAAAACCTAGTAACTGAGCTGCCTTAGGGCTCTTGTTAACGACCGTTTTTGTCAACGGGTAACGGGCCGACGCGAAACGGTTACCTCTGTAGACGAAATCCTCCGCTAAATATAACGTGAGCGCGTCGGTTGTTGTCGTATCAGTTCTGTACTTGAAGGGCGAAGAAGTGCACGTACGTTATGTCGAGTGCAAAGAAAAAGCTTATTTTATCCTACTATTTATACAAAAAACAACGGCTACAAAAAAAAAGGAAGAGGCTATGGGTTCATCCTATTTTATTAGAAAGAGAGTCTTATGGGGTATTCCATACTCTTATGGAGGATTTAAGGAAAGACGGAAGAAAGTTTTTTAACTTCTTTCGAATGACTTATGAAAGTTTTCGCAAATTATTAGAACTGGTATATGATGACTTAATACATGCTGACACGAATATGCGACTATCTATTACACCCGCTGAAAGATTGGCTGTTACCATAAGGTATGTATGTAAGTTTACTAGCTGTTCCCAGCGGTTTCACCCGCGTGTATGGTTACTGCTCCGCTCCCGTCCGTCGTAACGTGATGTTTTATAGCTTAATACTATGTCTGGCTATCTTATACAAAAATAATTATTCCAATTGGACCGGTAGATCCAGAGATTAGCGCGTTTAAACAAACAAACAAAAAAGGAAACAATCTCTATCGCTTTATTATATTAGTATTCATTTAAAAGCCTAATGTAGTGTTTCTCTACTCATAATGAGGTTTTAGTATTATGGGAAGAGACACACCTAATACCTATAACAGATTTTAAAATTACAAGTCATTTTTGAAATTGGTAGGTAATTGTTATTTATTTTCAGAAAAACATATAATTACTATTACATATTATCATAATCAACTGACTTTGAAAAATCAAAATCATTTAGAGAACTTAATGTGGGGATTATCTACAGAGACTGTGTCGTCTATTTGATGAGAAGATTGTATATTCTCAGGCGTTTCTGGAATTGATATTTCATATTCACGATCGTGTACATTATAATTTGTGGACGTAGCTGTAGCAGTACGATATCCCCTATATGGATTTTGGGGGCTAGAAGTATAAGCAGTTTGGGAATAATGTGGCGCAGAAGTCGAATTATAACCATAACGTGAGACATGAGATGTCTGTGAATGCAAAGGAGATCGAGTTCTTTGCGTAATGTTTCTCATCACTTTTATAACCTCATAGTGAAATTCGACGATATCAGCGTCATTAAATTTTTCGATTGTTGGTGCGATTCCCCTGAAAAACGACATAATTCTACTGTTTTCTTCAAAGTCAAAGTCAAAGTCAAAGTCAAATATATTTATTCAACTGGGCCAAAAAGCGGCACTTTTGAACGTCATAATTAATCATAAAATAAAAAATAAAAATTGATTCTACCGTGCTTCCTTTTCAACAGAATCCACTAAGCTTGAAATTTTTCTCTCAATCTCATTCTCTGTGTCTTTTTTCTTTCTTTTTTTCGGGACTGTAACCTTTAGGACTTCATTTTCTTCTGTATTTGGAATATGAATAATTTGACCACCGATGTCAATTTACCTATCGTACCTCATTCAAATTCGGTAAGAGGTAGTTTGACAGCTAATGTGATACGCAATAAGTTTGCAGAGTATTTCATGACACCTGAAGGGCAGCTGCCGTGGCAGAATCAACATGTTTAAAAAACATGTAATATATATTGAGTTTGTCTAATAAAAAAACTAAACATTGATCACATACCGAATTCGTTTTTTTTCTTTATCAGATAATGTCTCAAATTCTTCATTTAACATTACGCAGATTTCTTTCCATGCCGCAAAATTTGCTTGTTTACTTTTGTAATTTTCTGAAGTCTTGTCCCACAACACAGGCCTATTTTGAACAAGACTGATTAATAAATCCATATCAATGGTAAACTCCATATTCGCAATGAGCAGCACAAGCCGGTAGGTTGTAAAAACGTGCGCCCATCCGTCCTCGTCAACACACTTCTATGGAATGACGTGGTCCACTGCATCGGACCGACCGCCGTCGAGCCGAGGGGCGACGTTCGTGCATCCGTTGAGTTCCGTTGCGTTAACAAACGCCTACATTAACCTATTGAACACTGCACGTCGGCCCGTCGCACGTTATAAAAATCGGGCCGTTATCCGTTGTCGTTAACAAGAGCCCTTACTAGGTTTTTGAAATTGTTTTCTGAGTTACTACGTAACGAATTTGTTATTTTAGGGAAACTAGACATGGATTACAAATTAGCTTGACTTGCTCAATATTTTTTTAAATTTATCTTATGACTGTTCCGGTTGTGCGAGGTTTTGACAGTAAGACAGTTATATATACTAAAAATTATCTTGCAAGTACACAACAAACAGCACTACAACCCAATGTTATTACAGAGACGTCGTAAACATCATGTATGTGACAATTTATACACATTTAAAACTAATTTTGGAAAGAGATTTGTTAGTTTTCTGGGCCCATACCTTTATAATAAAATTAATAAAAAATTAAACATATACCCTTGACTAGAAAACAGTGCAAAGTAAAAGTATGCCTATATTTGCAGAAATTAAGCTATGAGGAGACGGAACAACTACTATACATACCACACTAAGATTAAAACTAAGAGCACACATAACGAAGATACACTCTACATTGCTCACCTACACACACCACTCACATACACTCATGTATACTCACACCCACACACTCACCACATAATTACACTCACATCCGCTTGCACCTACATATACTCATATACATACGCCACTCACACACCTACACATTCTCAGAAACATACACAACACACACACTCACATATGTACACACACACACACCCCACACAATAAATCCATTTAATAATAATTGCTTATCCAAAGAGTGACGGTGTGTGTCCGTTACTTATCAACTATTTTTCTGTAGTATCAATTGTATTACGCTAGCATTGCTTGGCACTTATTCTTGTATTGTAAAAACTCGAGGGGACTGGTGCTGATAGCCGAAATACAGGCTATGCCTAGTTCGGCTACAGACGCTAATCTCTTTGCCCAAATTGAAATTGCTGCCACATTGCCATTGTAAAGTAGTATTAAGTTTTTTTGGAAATAAATTATTATTATATTATTATTATTTCCAGTTGAGTTCCTCACAACGCAACATCAGAACTGGTGAATGCTGCTCCACTGTCTGCAACAAGCCTACTTGGATTACCAAATTGCTGTTGATGAATACGTAGCTTGTTTAACGTCTCTTTGCTCGTAGTGCTCTTTGTTGGGAAAATCCAGACAAACTTAGTGAATCCATTCACTACAGACAAGACGTGATTGTACTGCTTCTTTGTATCTGACATCGGGTAGCTATAAGAAGCTATACCCTTGCAAGGGTAAACCTTCTTTGTCAATCACATATAAGAATCCTTCTTGTTTTCCTTCCTTTCTGCTTGCTAATAAACATGGAATATATGTTAATAGAAAATAATCCTTATCAAGCAATTCTAACATCTTCTCTTTGTAAAAATGACCATTTTGGTGAACTCTCTCTCTCTTTGGTAAATCAGTTAAGTTTTTTGACGTAACAAAATTAAACCGAGATTGTGTGTCCATGTTCATAAACTTCGTGCATTTAAATAAATAGTTTTATAACTATTGCATAATGGACAGCTGCTATTATTTTGATTCGGTTTGTTTGATTGAACTGAATGATTATTGCGATTGGCTGATGTTAATGAGACCTTAGGGAAGCTATTAGGGTATATTTATAACAAGGGTTGTTGTGGGGAGCAGATTTGCTCCCGTTGTGAACTACATTAAGACCTGACGTTTCCAAAGTCTTACATGTATTATCTAAGTATGTGTTAAAATGATCGAAAGTAGGTATTTTCACGTTTTGGTATGCAAATTACGAAACATTCCTGATAGATACAGTAGGTAACGATAACATTGCGCTCAGATGTGGGTCGGGTATCATTCTCTTGTCATCATACCATTTATAAATATTGAACGGGCGTCCTCATAATTCTGGGGAATATTATTCAAATGTTTAACTAAGTTAAGCGGCTCGTGTGAAAAACAACTAAGTAAATAATGTTTTTTCTGGACTTAGCGATTGTTGAATAAGTACTTGACTGTCAAATAGGTTTATAAAATTAGGAAAATCACAATAATTACCCGAGAAATGTGGTAAGTTAATTCTCGGCAATTTAATATTGTTATCTGATTGGAAACCAGTTTTAAAGCTACTAGTAATCGGGACACAATTCTGATACCTACATTTTATTTCTTAAAATTGGTCTTCGAAATGAACATACTTTTCCTTAAATAACTGTAATTGTTCTGTATTAGTAGCAAATTGACTTAACAAACTTAGATAACAATCCTCAACACATTGTTCGCCTTCATCTAAATCGGCACATTTAATCTTGAACGTTTCAACAAATAATTGATCGTTCATGTTACTTGTTGAAAGCGAACCGTACATGTTAACAATCTTTTCAATACAAAACTCAAATTATGTTACCAGCATCTGATTACTTTTAGCCATTTTAGCAAAATATAAAAAAAAATATGAAAGGGAAATTCCAATGAAGTTGCAAGAAGAGGTTAATGGCCGCCGGCCGGCGTGTCGTGTTTACACTATCCAGCGAAGAATGGACCAAACTTGATTAGAAAAAACAGGAACGGGATCTGGAAACTGGGGATCACAGGTATTCACAACAACCGCTCTAATTAGTATTTTGTTTGGTGATTTTTTGAACACGCGTTGATTTTTTGCCTTATTTTTGTAATGAATGAAGGGAAGTGGAAGGGACAAGATGACGGGTGGTTGCGATCAACCAATTAAATCGATCCATTGTAGTTATTTCAAAATTTGAATGTGTGTTCCCTTTTTATGCAGTAATTACATTGATTGTACTAGCAAAGTCAAAGTCAAGTAGCAAGTAGCTTACAGTTGAGTTGTTGAATGTGAGTTGACGAAAACCACAGACTTCACGATATACATTAAAGTTCCGTTGGATGCTAATCCGCGGCTATAGCGCTACGGCAGCTATTGGTCAACTAACTAATTATAAGTATAAAAGTAATTAAAACGAGTAGCGAAAAGTAGGTTGCGGCGTTAGCAATTTGCCTGTACGTGAACCGTACATGCTCCCGAGGGAAAAGTGGGATGAGCATCCATTACAAAGCAAATAATAATATACGAGTAAGATCAATGTAAAATAAATAATTAAAGTTAAATAGTAAACAACAGTAAATGTGTAAAAGTATAGATGTAGAAGTATAGGTATAACCCTCAATTTAATTCGTCTAAGTGAAAAGCTTTCTTCGGCTGTCTTGCTTCGCTGTAAA
The DNA here is from genome assembly GCA_947562075.1 of Orthosia gracilis. NCBI lineage: Eukaryota > Metazoa > Arthropoda > Insecta > Lepidoptera > Noctuidae > Orthosia > Orthosia gracilis. The sequence continues at coordinate 13,608,264 of OX387264.1, read as the reverse complement.
CGGGCTCCGCTGCTGACGAATGTATCTCTTGTAGCTCGATATGCCCTCCAAAGTTATCCCTTCCTCTAGGTGTCACTCCTGTTTTGCCAGAGAGTGTTTTGACGCCTTTCTTTGTTTTGTCCCATCGTTTAATGATAATATAGAGGGAAAGCACAGCGATTCCTCCCAACAACAAAAAAGTAACCGAGTAGAGATAGATTTCGTGACTTGACATGTCAGACGCCTTCGGTAATAATTTTATTCTCTGTTTTTCTGGAAGTCCAACTGTTGATCTATTCTTCTTATTTCTACTGCAGTTGGCGTTTCTATTATATTTAATTTCGCATTCTTCCAGCCGAGGTTAAAGATGTTGTTAATTGTTGAATTTATAGTTGGTATTTCTATCTCTGGTTCCATGTTAAAACTACTTCCCAGCTGGTTGTGTGTAAATATTGTGGCGTCCTTTTTCTGTAGTAAGCACTTTGACTTCAAGGAAATCACTCCAGTTCCGTCAATGACCGCAGGCGTAACTTGATCGTTACATATGATGCGCATCAGCTGTTTTCCGCACGATGTAAATAGCCACATGTTCGATTTGTGAAGCTTTGTCCAGGTTTCTTTGCATGTTACGTCATTAAGGACGCATGATAAGGACTCTTGTTGGTTGAAGACTTGGGCTTCACATGGGGCGTCTTTATCGTACATGTTGTAGACAGGATTACGAGAGACGCAAATGAAATCGTCCTCTCCGTATGAAGTACATTGGCGCATGTCTTGGTCTTCCATTGTTATGTAAGAGTTTTTTACAAAGTTGATTGCTATGAACCTTGAACTTGGTTGTACGAGTTTTAAATGTCCTTGTCTAAGAAACGGTATTGGTATGATTCGATATATCCTGTAGTCTTCTTCGCTCAGCAAGGGGATGTGTATTTTAAATAACATATAGTTGTTTGTAATTCGAGCCTTCACATGGATGAGGTCATAGATATTTTTCAAGTCCCCTTGAATGTCCTTTACAGGTAACGACAATCCCTGTGGCAACCTTCCGGATATTATGATTAGTTGTTCGATCAGTTGGTTAGCCGGAAATAGGTGGGTGTCTATATGTCCTCTGTAAATGTTTGCGATGGCATTTATCAGCATTTCTAATATTCGATTTAGATCACTTAAAATCAGAGTTGATGTCACGGCAGCGGAATTTATGTCATTCATCGTGAATAGCATTTGCGCTTTATTCACTATTTTTGTGATGTCGCTGCAAGTTTGGTTCATGTAGACACGCAATGTTTTGAATTGTTCATCCATAAAGGCAGTGTTTCTTTTTATAATGTTGTTTTCAGCCTCTACAATTAATGTTTGATTTTTCATAAGTTCTACAACTTATGAAAAATCATCATTCGATTATATAAGTAGTCATCATTCGATTGTAGATTCTGTATGTCTCTTTCGTACTTTTCGGCAAAGTCTGCGTCGAGAACTCCGAAAAGAGTTCTTGCTAATTTCCCAACTCCATCAAAGTAACCTCGTTTTGGTCTTGAGTGTTGAGTGAGCAGCATAGAGTTGTAGTCGGCTAGGTGAATCAGTTCATGACATAGAGCAACACAGGCCACCGGCGAACCGGAGGGGAGTGGCCATTGCATTTTTCATCGATGCAAATTTGTCTGTCATTTTTCGCGGGGGGAAGTCACACATTCTCAAATTCTCACACAAAGAAAGTGGTCTGTCACTACGAAACTCACACCATGACAATTAAAAACTACACTAACAATTTCACACACACACATTTAAACAATCGCGTCATGACAGTATAATAATATGATGCAACTACATTGACAAGTCCATACAGCCATAGTTGTATCATCTGTCGATACGCATTATCGATAAATTATTCAAGAAATCGGATAGGAAATTAATTTTAAAAAGTTATTCAAAAGTAGATATTATTATTATGATGGACTTTATTTATTGTATATTATCATCATAAAACAAATAAACTTAAGATTTATATATATTTTTTATAAATGTATTTTAAAATGAATGATAATGATAATAGTTATTGATTGCTCAATTTTGATGACTGAGCAAACAACTTTAAAATTTAATCACGAGCGCAGCAAGTGATAAGAAAATTATAATCCTGAGCGTTAGCGAGCGAATTAAAAGAGAACAAAGTGAATAGTAATGTTAAAAAAAATTGGTGAAACTTGTAACTTAACAAAAAAAGGGTACGGCCGTTTATGTTGCAAAAAACGTTTATATCGAAACTCTTAAGAAAATTTGGTATTATAAAAGGTTTAGCACAGCACAGGTATAGGAAAAAAAACAGAAAACTGTAAATTTGTTGTTAATTCACAGAAAAAAAAACTGCGATTCGTAAAAATCTTCGAGACTTCATTCGGGAATGGAACTATTTTTTTTTATTTGTAAAAATGGTTTGCTGACAACTCCTTGAGGCGCATGGGGACAGTACGCGGCGTTAAAAACCAAGCACCGTTAAATACTGGCACCAAGGACGTAATAATAAAATAAAAACTTAAATAAAAACGACTTTATTTGTCACAAAATTTACATACCTATACAGTGGTTAAAGAGTTACATTTAGAAATAACAATGTTTCACAGTACATCTTATGAATCCAACAAACTAAGCTGTATTATGAATATGGTGGTCAAGGTAGAAGTAAATAAGTTTAATGATATTTTGGATTCACAAACTTAGTGCAAACGATGTTTTAAATTCAATTTACCTAATCATCTAGCGGATAAGAACGGCTATTCCACTCAGATATCGAAGAGCAAAAATACTCTTTTCGCAAAGAAAATTACATTTATTTTAAAAATTGTTTTTTTTTTCAAAACACTTTTACACGTAATTCTTTTTCGTCAGTTTAAACAAGATGAGGCCAGTGTTTCCTAGATAACTACCCTAAGAAGAAAGATCGAAGCAAACTCAGAGGTCAAAGTCTGTTTTAAAGTCCATACAGCAAACATGTCAATCACGCCACTGTTGAAGTAAATTTTACCAATTTTACTGACGTAATAATGGTCAAAGCAAATGAAAACTATGCAGATAGTGTTCAAAATGGTCTTTTGAGAAAAGAAACATACAGATTTGATTTGACCTGTCCAGTCAGAACAAGCATTTGTGAGTACTCGTGTAGCTCAACTTAGGTCTACTAAGGTGCTTTAACAATTTGACAAACAATACCGAGTATTAGCATTTGGGTAAGCCATTGAAATATTCGCATTGCTAGATACACGTCAAAATAACTGAAAAAAATATATTCACAATAATGAAAAAACTTTTCCAAGTTTAAACTAATCCATTTTAAAAACCAGTGATTAAGATACTGACAACAATCACTGGTTTTTAAAATGGATAAGTTTTGTATAAATATGACGAATACTTTTCTGGGGGTTTGATTTTTTCATCAAGAAAGAAATTCGTGTATCAGCATATTTTTGCATGATTAATCTTGCTAGTTCCAAGTTATGATTTATAAAATCATTTTCGTGTGAATGATAACTGATTGAGGGAAATAAGTCTTTGCCAATAAACTTTTTTAAAGAGCGTGTCACGACTTCATGTGTGGTACAAGATCGTGTAGGTTTATTGTCGTCACTTAAGTGTTTTCTTATTTCTTTTTCACAAATCCGGCATAAAAGTATCACCTCTTTTGAGGCATACAGTAACTTTCCTTTGCTTTTCTGATGAAATAAACTTTTTTCATCAAGCGGGCCAAGCAAACCTTTGATGCACGTATCGCATTTAATTTTTTTTTTAGTCGAGAAAATAACATATCCAGCTATATACTCCACAACTTTTTCCGCAAAGGGGGATAAAAAAGTTAGAGCTTCAATCTCATTAACCAAATCGTCAGTAAAATTTGTAATATTGACTTCGTCAGTAGCGTCGTTGCTATTGTATCGTCGTACGGTTGAAACATTAATTATGTCAAGTGCAATTAAGTATTGTAATTTTTTCCAGCGGAATACAGTTCGTTCCGTTTCCCGTTTGTGTTAATTCTGTATTAACAAGATTTTTTTTATAAATTGCTTCAAACTGGGAGCTTGAGGGATTATCGCAATAACCACCATGACTCCTAACTATGGAAAAAAAAAGTTCGATATGATCTTATCCTGTGTAGTGGCATATATTTGAGGCCATTTTGTTGACTTTGTATCTATATCTATAAATCTTTGAAGATAGATTTAGTACTCTCTATGCATATCAAAATTCCCAAAAAACCTGTGTATCGTGGAGAATCTACTAATTTCATTTTACGCGAGTCGCCATTGCGTTGTTTTACAAAAGTTGATAAGCTCAATAAAAGCTTTTTAGTTTCGTCCATTTTCTGAAAAGCCTTTTCGAAGTTTTCAGAGTTTAATGCTCTTTTATATCCAATTTGACGTGACCGGGAATCCAATATATCAAAAACGTCGTTAATCAGTGAAATAAACTTCGAAGTTGCAGTTGATCCATGAAACTCCGGCAAATCTAATTCTTGTTCACAAAATAAAAGTGCATCCGCAACACTTGCGCTGAACAATTGTGCTGCGAGGCGAACATTCATTATTTTCGTTTTATAATAAATATGATTTGCTTTTAACTTATTAGCCATGTAAAATAATTCATCTTCCTGGATTTTATGTAATGCTTCCACAAATAACCATTGAATTTATTTTCATTATCGTCGTAAAAACACTTGTAGTCACAAAAAGTGTTTCTAATTAATAACATGTGACTTGGATCTAAAAAAAAGTAAACTCGTTGTCCCGTTGTAGGATCTATTATAGTAGTTTGCAATTTATTTGCAACTAAGCAGCAACCCAGTTCGGTAGCCATCGCTAAATTTGCCTTTGCGCCATCACACGTTAACGCTTTTATTTCTATTCCAGTTTCATGTACTAATTCAAATGCTTTAGTTACAAGTTGAGCTTTTAACTTAGCACTTGTACCTTTTACTAAAAAGTATCCAATTGGTACTTTCCATGGAGTATTAATGCCTACCAATAGAAATACTAGGACATCTGTTGCTTCATCTGTATTGTCAGTTATCAAATCAAAACCATAATCAATATAAGTAGGGTAGAATTGGGGGTTCTGGATCACTTGCTCTCGCTTTGCTCGAGCGCATGATCCAGAAGCCCCAATTCTCCACACATGATTAATACAATGCGTATAGTAATCTGATTGCATCGACGCAGATGCGCGATGATGTTATGATTATTTAAACTTGCTCTCGCTTTGCTCGAGCGCATGATCCAGAACACCCAATTCTCCACACATAAACAAATATCATCGCACATCTGAATCTGATTGCATCGACTCATATGTGCGATGATGATTAAATTAATTATTATTTAATTGTTAGCAGTTATAGTTCAAAGCGTGTCTGCTTACAACGACTGATCATAATAAATGTCGCATCGAGACAATTGTCGAACGTGTCTTATTCGTTTGATGTCTGTTATATAAAATTAGCTCACTTTATACAAAATTATGTGATATTATCTGCTTAAAATTATTGGTCATATTATACTTTTTGTTATTCACCACAGTACGAATAAAAATAAGATTATAATTACTCTCTTAATTTCTTGTTAATTATTACACGTAAAAGAGTGTCAAGAATTCTCATACCATTTACAACCAATTTATAAAACTGCGAGAAGTCCCGATTCTAAACATATTCCTCGCTTTCTCCACACAAATTTACCAAGTGATAGGCATCAATCTTATTGTTCTGAGAGAGTACATAGCAATTCCTTTTTAGAAAATCATCTCAGGTATACGCGACAGAGCGGCGCCGTCGACAAATAGGGAAAGTAAGGATGCGATCATATTGAGTAAGTAACAATCAATGAATTTTAGACCCTATTTGCTGATGACATAGAACTAATCTTTTAGCACACATGTCGAAAACGCTTTCTCACTTTGCTAGCGATTTGTAACTGTAATCACTGCTTTAAATCGCGTAATCTATAAATATGACTGCATTCAATAATTTCATTTTAATTAGCACTCATCCCGAGTACTCGTGGTTTTTGCTTTTTTCAATATTATTGTGATCAATAGAACTTCAAGTATGTGCGTATAACTCAAATAATATTAATATCGAATAATAAATTCGATATATTATAATATGTAATAGTTAATTGAATTTATGAGTGACTTTATTTATGGTGTTCTTAATTTTAGGTCGACAAATCCCTTCGATTCTGACTGTGAAATACCAGCATCTCAGCCAGCACCATCGGTAGAGAAAAAGAAGTCAAGGAAAAAGGTTTCCGGCAAAACAAATAAACCTGCAATAAAGAAGATTTCCAGTGCCCCAGTGGTAAAATCTAGCTTTTTTGGGTCCGACACGGAGTCGGATGTTGATTTGCCGGCGCCATCGACATCGGCCAAAAAAAGGAAGCTGTCGGATTCAGAGGTATGCTAAAGTTTATTTATTTTTTTCTCTTCTCATACAGAGAAGGCTCGAGCATTGATCACCGCGCTTGCTCAAGACGGGTTTGCGATTTCAAACTTATAGGTATTAACTATAAAGTCCCGGTTTTCCTCACGATGTTTTTCCTTCACCGTTGTCAGGGCCATCCAAGATAAACTTAGAAAATACAAATGAATTTGATAAATTCGCATAGGAACTTGCCCGTTTTTGAAACCACGACCTCAAGCATGAGAATCAAGGTGTTTGCCACTAGGTCACTAATGATAATCATTTTTAATTTCAGAACGAACAAGATCTTGGTGGTGAACCCATCCGCGCGGCTGCACTGCGGAGCTTCTTGTCAAGACGTAGCGGTTCTGGTTATACACTCCAGCGGGATCCCACCCGGCAGGGCAACTACTACGTGGAACTGCGTGTTTACAACGCTCGGGAAGCGGAGGCGCTCGGCACCGACCGCTGGAAACGAGCACTAGTTACCTTCAAATCGGCTGTTGATGACAGCAGTCCGGTATGGAAAGCAGTCACAAAACTTGTGAATTCTGCTAAAGAAGATTATCGGAAGATACAACCGATACTCTATCAGTCTAACTTATTTTAAAAAATAGGTAGGTAAGCGTCTCTTACCACAATTTTTTAAAGACAGAAAAAGTTGTAACGATCACTTTATCAGTCTAATATTAAACAGTAATAAACAGTCTAAACTTACAATTTAAGTAAGTACATATCCATGAAGTCTATAATTGATATTTCTTTTTAATGTTTTTTTGCCGTAGATTAAGTAGATTAGTATAAGTACTTACTTGTATATCATTATTTGTATGTTTTCTTTCAGTAAACCAAAAAACTAAAAACCAAAAAAGCCAAAAAACTAAAAACCAAAAGCCAATAAACTCGAAATAATGAATCTCAAAGCTTAAAATACTAGACCAGTAATTATGACCTTGAATCTGATGCTTTAAGTACTTACTTGTATATAATTATATGTATGTTTTCTTTCAGTAAACCAAAAAACTAAAAACCAAAAGCCAAAAAACTAAAAACCAAAAGCCAATATACTAGAAATAATTAATCTCAAAGCTTAAAATACTAGACCAGTAATTATGGCCTTGAATCTGATGCTTTAAATATTTAAAAAATCCAGATCAGTAATTGTGACCTTGAAACTTAATTTTGAAGAAGTTATAAATTCTAGACTAATAATTTTGACCTTGAAGAACAAAACTTGAAACAACTTTAATTTTGGTGAATATAGTTAAGGTTAAATTAATGGACTATTGTTTTACTGTTTTTTATTCAATATAATCAAACATGAAGTTTTGCCAAGATTGTAAGGTTTATACCCAAAAATATTCATCACATAAGAAAAGTAATATACATAAATCAAACTGTTTGTTGAGTACTGATTTTGATAATGTACAAATAATAGCTACGGCTTTCAAAAACAGAATTGCTAGTTACAGATTTAATCCAATAAGTTTAGATAACATATCACCAGAGATATTTTTATCAGATATTTCTAGCATGATTTACAAGATTATTGATACATTGAGATTAAAACATCGAGCGATTAAAATACAATTTGAGCTTTTTGTATTATACAAGTTACCTAAAAACGACGAATTGTCTTTGAAATCTTTCAATACAAAGTATTATGTGATAATTCAGAATACTAATATAAAATTAGTTTTTGAAGAATGTGTACAAAAAATACTGTGTAAGTGCACAGAATTTGAATTATCAGAATCTGGTTGGGCTATAGAGTTGATTAATCATTTGGAAATGAATATTGTAAAGTATAATCCCTTAAAAGCTGGCAGTTACATATCTTTACCGATAAAAATTATTAAAACAAAGTCATGTCTTAATATTTGCAATAAAGATAGACATTGCTTTCTCTGGCGTATTGTAGCTCATATGTATCCAGCACACTATAACAGTAATAGAGTTTCATCATATACACATTACTCTAAATTATTAAAAATAAATGGTATATCTTTCCCACCATCATTTGATGACGTAAAACAATTCGAAAAAATAAATCCTCATAATCCTCATATAAGTGTAAATGGTTATGGTTTAGAAAAAAAAAACACTATTACTGGACCATTATACAAAACTTTACAGCGGAAACTTGCTCACGTAAATTTATTATTGATTCAAAGAGGAGACAAAAATCATTTCTGTTTGATAAAGAATTTTGCGCGACTAGTTCATCATCAATTAACAAAACACAAATCTAAAATTCACTTATGTGACGAATGTTTTATATACTTTGATTCAGAGGCAAAATTAGATAATCATAATTGTGCACGAATGCAAACAGTGCTCCCAGAAGAGAATAGCAAGCTTCGGTTTTCTAATTATATAAGGACTCAAAGAATTCCTATTGTTATTTATGGAGACTTTGAAAGCTTACTTCGAGAATATTCAGATAAAAATAAAAGTCAGTTTGTTGAAAACATACAAATTCATGAAGCAACATGTTTTGCCTATTATATATGCTGCGAGACTAATCCAGAACTTAATAATTTAGTATCTTATCGAGGTCCAAATTGTTCAAAAAAATTTGTAGAATCTATTGCTAAGGATTTAGAAAGTTTATATGATATTTTATCTTTGCCTAGAGACATGTCCCCGCTGAATGATGAAGAGCTTCTTTCATTTAAGACTGCTGCAGTTTGTCATATTTGTAAAGAAAAATTTTCTAGTAATGATATTATCGTTCATGACCATGATCATTTCACCGGTAAATATCGTGGTCCAGCTCATAATTCATGCAACTTAAATAATAAGTCTGTAAAGTTTATTCCCATAATATTTCATAATCTTTCAGGATATGACTGCCATTTATTTATAAAAGAACTTTCAAGTGTTTGCGGTCGAATCAATTTAATTCCAAGAACCAAGGAAAAATATATTTCTTTTACTAAATTTTTCCCATTTAATCCTCAGAAAGTAGTCCAATTAAAATTTATAGATTCTTTTAATTTCTTAAGTTCGAGTTTAGACAACTTAGTAAAGACGCTGGACTCCAATGATTTAAAGCATTTACAATCATTTTTCACTAATGAAAATTTATTTCGACTATGCCTCAGGAAAGGTGTGTATTGCTATGATTATATAGACTCCTGGGAACGATATGCGGAAACTCGGTTACCAGATCGCTCAATTTTTTTTAATAAACTCACATCCGAAACAGTGTCTACTGACGATTACAATCACGCTTTAAATGTGTGGTCTAAATTTGGTATTAAGAATTTAGGTGAATATACTGATTTATATTTGAAATGTGATGTCTTACTATTGTGTGACATATTTGAGAAATTCCGATCTATGAGTTTACGTCATTATGCGCTTGACCCTTGCCATTATATTTCATCACCATCATTAAGCTGGGACGCCATGCTCTTGTTAACTAAAGTAGAATTAGATTTAATATCTGATATAGAAATATATCAAATGCTAGAAAAAGGTATCAGAGGAGGTCTTGCTCAATGCTCACTGCGGTATGCAAAGGCTAATAATAAATATTTGTCAGACTATAACGAAAAAGAATCAAGCACTTTTTTAGTTTACTTAGATTGTGTCAATTTGTATGGGCATGCTATGAAACAAAGACTTCCCACTGGCAATTTTAGATTTTTAACAAAATCTGAAATAGCTTTATTTGAAATTGCATCCGTTTCTGTTGATAGTGACGAAGGGTACATACTTGAAGTTGATATTCATTATCCTCCTGATTTACATGACACGCATTCTGATTTGCCATTTGCGCCAGAAAAATTATCCGTTCCTATTCCATCTGGTAGCAAAAACACAAAACTAATTGCTAATCTGTATGATAAATATAGATATGTCATCCACTATGCTCACTTACAAGAATGTTTAAAGAATGGTCTTATATTATTAAATATCCACAAAATTCTAGCATTTACTCAAAAAATATCTTAGAACCATACATAAATCTTAATACAGTACTCAGACAAAAAGCTAACTCAGATTTCGAAAGAGATTTTTTCAAGAAGCAAAATAATTCAATATTTGGTAAAACAATTGAAAACAAAAGGAAACAAGTAGATGTTAAATTAGTTAATGTGTGGAAAGATAGCTTTAATAAGACCAATAAAATAAAGGGGGCAGAAAAATATGTAAGTGCCCCTAATTTTAAAAATATGGCTATTATTTCAGAGAACCTTGTTGCTGTTCAATTAGAGCCTGCTAAAGTTGTTTTAGATAGACCAATATACATTGGTTTTACAATACTGGAATTAGCAAAGTGTCATTTATATAAATTTCACTATTCTGTTATGAAGAAAATATATAAAGATGGAATAAAACTTTGTTATACTGATACTGATAGTCTCTTGTATTTAATACATACAGAAGATTTTTATAAAGACATGATACAAAATATAAAATATTTTGATACTAGCAACTTTGAAGAAAATAATATTTATGGTATTCCGAAAGTGAATAAACAAATACCTGGCTATTTTAAGGATGAGATGGGTGGAGATGTCATTACTGAGTTTATTGGTTTGAGGGCTAAACTATATTGTATAAATAGTTTAAACAACACAATTAAAAAAGCTAAAGGAGTTAAAAAATCTGTTTCTAATAAACTCACAATTGAGAAATATAAAAAAACTTTGAATAATGACATAAATCTCAGAGATACTATGTATGTCATTCGATCTAAAAATCATAAGTTGTATACACAGAAAATTAATAAATTAGTACTTAATGGAAATGATGACAAACGTCAAATAAGAAAAAATAAAAATGATACTGTACCTTGGGGTCATCATCGTACTATGTTCTAAGATGTTTATTTTGGACTATGTACCTGCTTAATTTTATTATCTACTATTTACTTTATTTTATTTTATAATGTTACAATAATATATCATTGTATGAACAATAAAATCTCATGTATTATAGTATTTCTTGTTTTATTTCTCATTTTATGTAATAAATATACTCATTTGTCTAAAGTACCTTTAACCTGAGTCTGAGTTCAATTCTCAGTTCAAATAAATGTTTTAAACTTTACTCTGAAATCCTTAGTAAAGTTATTATTTTATCAGAGGAAATGACAATAGGCTAGACTTTTATTATAATGTGATAATGTTTTACTGTAGTGAGCCATCTAGTTACTAAGTGATGAACTTGATAGTTAGTCAAGTCCAACTTAATTTCACTTTTAAATTATAGATGGCATGCATTATGAGGCTCGTTCTCATCGATTAATGTATTTTTCAATTTGCATCCAAAACTGCAAAATATGGGCGCAATGCGAATGACATTTACAAAGGATGAGTGAATATGAATGTACGAATGAACTCTAGGAATGAATGAGTATTGTGTGATGTGTTTTATTATGTTATTTTACTACCCATGCAGTCTAACACAAAATGAAACTAGTTAAGTTGGAAATCATAATATTTATTAAACTTTCAGATTCATATATTTACATGAGACAAAAAGAAAGACTTAAATATTACAAAAACAAAATACATAATTTAACATAGTCAAATAATCAAAACACGCACTTAGGTAAATGTTCACAATCACAAAACAAACTCTTTATATTACACACATTTAAAACTGCTTATTACTTAATTTTTTCACTACTTTGCCGACTAGATGTTCAGTTTCATCTAAAATGTCATCATAATCATCTTTTACAAGGTATTGGATGTTTACGTCAGCGCTGTCACTCACATCATAGTCAATTTCACAATTTTGTTTATTGTCTTTAACACATCTGGTAAGATCATATATAAGTATTTTAATCAAATGATGAGGTATTCCTGTCTCCTTCCGAATAACGTAAGATGAAGACTGTGTAGGATACTTTTTCATGACCTTCTTGTTAATATTTGATTTTTTTCTTTTATGTTCTTTAGTTTCCACAGATTTCTGTTCTTCTTTTTTTTCATTTAGATACTCTTGATGTGCTAGTTCTGCTTCTGTGTTATAAAAAGTTTCCCTGTCTTGCGCAAAAAGAAACGGATTTCCAAGAGAGTAGGTGTCGTCTGGACAAAGATTATTCGTTTCCTGTAATAACATAAAATAATTATAACATAAAATAATTATAACATAAGTAAATTACAAATGGCTCAAATAACGATAAATTAAATACGCACCGCAAGAAAATCACTCTCCACAGGACTATACGATGGGGAGACAGACATAATTCTGTAAAAAACGAAAAAAAAAGGTTAGACATAAATTCTAATAATTAATTATTGAGATATCATAATTATATGAAATATAAAATTATAGAAATACTTGCCTTGAACATTTAATTCTGAATAGGTCCTACTTATTGGAAGAATAGTAATAAACTGAATTATGAGCTTTGTTGCTTCACTATATTGAAACTGGTACAGGAATTAAGTTACACTTACCATATTTTTATTATCTTTTACGATGCAAATAATCAAGTCTAAACTTGTTGTAGGATTGGGATAAAGTTACTTACCATATAAGTCATGTATATAAATATGAAGGTCTATAAAGAATTGAAGTAATTAGCAAGATGAAGTTGATTAAACAACCCATATCTCTGAACGTTAATAATAATATAAATTTTAGTGACTCTGCTCACCAAATCAAACACAGCATTTAACTGCCTAATACGATTCGTTGTATAATATGCGGCCCTTCGAACTGTGGTAAAACAAACGTGATGATCAGTTTGCTTCTGCATGAAAATGGACTAAAATTTCAGAATCTTTATCTTTACTCAAAAACAAGTTTTCAGCCAAAATATCGTTTTTTAAGCGAAGTATTAAGAAGAGTACCTCAAATAAAGTTCTACGAGTTTAATGATGACAAAGATGTAATATCTCCGAGTGAAGCTTTAACTAACTCGGTATTTATTTTTGATGATGTAGCATGTGAAAATCAAATTAATATCCGCAATTATTTTTCTATGGGTAGACATAAGCAAATCGATTGCTTCTACCTATCACAAACCTATTCCAAAATTCCGAAACAATTGTTACGTGATAATGTAAATTTTCTTATAATATTTAAACAAGACGATGTAAATTTAAAGCATATTTATGAAGAGCATGTAAGTTCTGATTTAGAATGGAAAGAGTTTAAAAATATTTGTCAAACTGTTTGGAGTAAACCTTATAATTTTCTACTTATTAACAAAGAATCGTCATTAAATAATGGAAGGTACAGGCAGAACTTCGATACTTTTTTTAAATTTGATTGATTGTTCCTATATACTTCATGTCTGTAATCCTCGAAGGGTTATGCAGAGGCATACCCTAATAGTACACCCACATATAGCCAGTTATGTTTAAGCCCCATGTTATTGTTTATACATATAAGTAATTAACATGCGAAAACAAATTCAGTATGATTTGTTCACTAGCTGAACGCAGTTGATAATTAAATATGGAGAAAAATATTAAGATAGAATTAATAAAGTCCGTAGACTCCATAAAGAATAAAATAAAACATATGAAGAACCAGGAACACACAATGAACTTGTCACTCGATAAAATGCTTAAACCTGTCACAGATCCTCTTAAAACGCTAGCTGATTCCAACACAAATATGGGAAAAATATTTTTGTTACAAAATACAACCCCCACATGTTCTGGAGATATTAAATTGGATGAAATTAATAGTAGGTCGACTACAAAATTTGAGGATTGTTACGAACCAAATCAAAATTCCACACACTTGGTTAAAAAGTCTCCTAAAATGGAAGATGATTTAGAGATTTCATTAGAGGATTATGATATTTATGATGGTGTAAATATACCGTTTGGAATAAGAAGTGAAAACAAAACTTTATTTATGGGTAATTCGATAGTATCATTTTCTAAAATTGATAGTTTGAACAACGATAGCGTCATTTTGATTAAAATCGGTGATAAATCTTACAATTTAACTCCTGGCCTGAAAGAACTTTTACTTCGAAAAAAACCTGATTTACAATTAGTATCCCCTAAAGATAAACTTGTCTACAAGGATATATTGCATTACACAAATGCTCACAAAAGAGACTTTAATCCTAAAGGCCAAATAAAAGGTGATAAAGGAATAAAATATCGTGAAATAGTCAGACCATTTTTTACTGACACGTTAAATGATAACATTCACGCCAAACTTGGAGGCAACTTGCCAAAGTTAAAGAAGTACAAAAACAATACCGACTTGGTATATTGGGATGATCCCAATGAATTGGTTGAGAGATTAAAATTATTAGTCGCTTCAAGAGATGCTGGCAATACAAATCATGATAATGAAATTTTATCGATAATTGAAGAATTAAAAGAAGCTGATATAATTAGAGAATAAATAGTGGAGATAGTATGCTTTTCATTCAGTATTATTGGTGGGGTTCAAGACAAATGTTGATATACTGAATTAAAAATATGAGTAAAGCCGACGTAGTCAACGAAATACATAAAAATGCAAGACTAAACTTTCCACGAAGACATGTTATTATGAAAGATATAGATGACCTTTGGCAAGCAGATTTAATTGATATGCAATCAATTTCCAAAGAAAATAAAAATTTCAAGTTTATTCTTGCTGTTATTGACACATTTTCGAAATACGCCTGGGCCTTTCCTTTGAAAAGTAAGACAAAGGATAGTGTATGCAATTCTTTCAAGATTTTGTTGGTTAGTGGACGTGTTCCCAAAAATCTGCAAACGGATAATGGAACAGAATTTTATAATAACATATTTCAAAACCTTATGAAATCTTATAACATAAACCATTATTCAACCTTCTCAACAAAAAAGGCGTCAATAGTCGAGCGATTTATTAGAACATTGAAATCGAAACTGTACAAGAAATTTAGTTTAAAAGGTAACTATAATTGGATAGACAGTACTCTTAATAATGTTATTTATGAATACAATCACGCCTATCATCGTACAATTGATGAAATCCCAGCAAACGTGGATAACACTAATAAAAAACACATATTACAAAGATATTTCAGTCTAGTAAAAACTATTAGCCTAAAAAGCAAGTTTAAAGAGGGTGATTATGTACGCATTAGTAAGTATAAGGGGACATTTGAAAAAGGATATACTCCCAACTGGTCGACAGAAATATTTAAAGTTCGAAAAAAACAAAATACAACTCCTATCACCTACTTAATTGAAGATGCAATCAGAGGCCAACCCATTTTAGGAGCATTTTATGTACAAGAGCTTCAAAAGACAAAAAATCCTCACATGTATCTGGTTGAAAAAGTTCTTAGAAGGAAAGGAAACAGGGTTTTGGTTAAATGGTTAGGTTTGCCTTCTTCTGAAAACAGTTGGATTGATAAATCGAATATTTATTAAGTGTTCAGTCCAAATGTGTCAGTCTTATGATGTGTATTGAAGAGAGTAGTCTTCTCAATTGGATTATAAATCATTTACCATTTGAATTACATTTACCGGGATACAATTATTGTGGGCCTGGCACTAAATTAATTAAAAGGCTTACACGTGGAGATAAAGGTGTTAACAAGTTAGATGAATATTGCAAACAACACGACATTGCTTATCACGAGTCTTCAAAGTTAAAGGATCGCCACAAGGCAGATTTAGTTTTGTTAAATATGGCTAAAGAGCGCGCACTTGCCTCAGATGCGAGTGTAGGGGAAAAACTGGCAGCATGCTTAGTAAGCAGTGCTATGACGGCAAAAATTAAAACTGGATTTGGTCTAAAAAAAGACGACAAAAAGAGTTCTCCTAAAATTAAATGTGGAAAAGGATTAAAAAATAAATTTAGAAATGTTATTAGAAAAACGGGGAAACATATAAAAAAATTAAAACCGAAATGCAAGAAAGTGGCAATAGAATTAGCTATGGCCGCTGCCAGAGAATTAGCTGGTGATTCATCCATTAAACTTCCTCGTGTTATTCCTATACCAAAAACTGGTGGAGTATTGCCGTTGATTCCGATTTTTGCGGGATTATCTGCGGCGGGAGCTTTAGCAGGTGGCGCAGCTGGTATTGCTAAAACCATAAATGAATTCAAGATGGCGAAAAAGTTATGGGCTGAATCGAAGAGACACAATGAAAAGATGGAAGCTCTCTGCATCGGAAAAGGAATACACCTTAAACCGCATAAAGATGGACTCGGTATTTTTGTATCAAAAGAAAAAAACTAAGATATTGGCTACCCAAACGAGCCTTGAGTAATTTGGACATTTTGAAGTATGGAAATAATATTCCCTATTTCAGAGGTGTCTTTATGAGAGATAAGCTCCCTAAACATCCTTTTAAAAAAGAATGTGGAGTAATAAATTTAGATAGCTCTAAAAATCCTGGTTCTCATTGGGTAGCCTATGCAAAATACAACGATTATATTGAGTATTTTGATAGTTACGGAAATCTCAAGCCTCCTAAGGAATTTATAAAATACTTGGGATCCAAAGTTCACTATAATTATGATAATATTCAGCGTGATCACCCTTTTAATCTTTGTTTAAACTTTTTGAAGAATTTTTGGTGCAGTGAAGGAATAAAATAAGCAGGATCTGTCGAAAGTTGTCAGTATAGAAGTATGTCTACTACGATTACCATCTCTGGGAAAAAATCGGAACTAGTTTCATACTTTCAACCACCATTGCATTTGTCAGATCAATATGAGTGCGGTTTGATATACTTTTTTTTTCAGTATTAAAATCAAGACCAAATATTCCCATTATTAACAAAGGTCTGTCTGTAATCAGAATCGAATGTGATCTTGTTCAGGGTTCGTACTGCAGCGGATTACCAACTCATTTTATTCATGAATTTGTGTCTGATACTACTCCAGGTCAACAGTGCATGGAAATACCGCAAAATGTTATTTACTTTCCAGTAAATAAAAATATAATTTCATCGGTATCTGTTAAGATTGTAGATCAATTTGGACACTGTATTAATTTTGGAGAGGAACAAGTTCAGTTACGTCTTCACTTAAGGAAAACAAAATGATAGTACATTATAAAAACACTCAAGCGAATGAAAAACGTCTTAGTTCTTCTGCGATTGTTAAGGTGCAAAGACGCAAGGAAAAAGTTAAGAAATTGACTAAAGCAAATAAGGATTTTCTAAAAGCCCTAGGATTTAAAGTATGAATATACTACAGGTTACTGAATTACCACACTTCGACACTTCGATCGAAAGTTATGAAGTCCATTCATACAATCCCTACAATAACAGCTTTAGAGAAAACGATGAAATCAGAATTCCCATCCACCAGCAAGACATATACGTGCTACCATCAGCCAGTTCAATTTACATCGAAGGAAAAGCGAAGCTCTTCGGTAAAGATGGGAATCCAATCAAGAAAAATGTTACGTTCACTAATAACTCTGTTATGTTTTTGTTTCAAGACATCAGATACGAAATGAATGGTATTGAAATAGACCGCATAAAAAATTCTGGAATAACATCAACAATAAAATCATACATTTCATTAAATGAAGCAGAAAATAAAGTTGCTGCCCTATGGGGTTGGAGTTTAGAGGGATTTGAAAGTGATGGGCATTTTAGTGCGGTGATACCATTAAATAAGGTATTAGGATTTGCAGAGGATTATAATAAAATAGTGATAAATTGTAAACATGAACTTATATTGAACAGAAGTAACACTAATTTAAATAGCGTTATCCTTACTGATGATATTGTTAATTTTCAAATAGATGTACAAAGAGTTCAGTGGAGGGTACCGCATATAAAAGTATCAGACCGAGAACGACTGTTACTTTTAAAACATTTAGAAAGAGATAAACCTATTCAGTTGGCGTTTAGAAATTGGGATTTGTATGAGTATCCGTTACTACCTAAAACAACAAAGCATTCTTGGTCAGTTAAAACTGCTTCACAATTGGAAAAACCTAGATATGTAATTTTTTGTTTACAAACTAATCGAAAAAATAATAAAACTAAAGACGGTTCAGTATTCGATCATTGTGAAGTAACAAACGTTACGCTCTTTTTGAATTCTCAATATTATCCATATGAACCTTTAGGTTTAAAGTTTTCTGAGAACAAATATAGTATATTATACGAAATGTTTGTGAAATTTCGTCAGTCGTATTACAACTGTCCAATAGACCCGTTGCTTGATCTAAAGGAGTTCAAAGAAAAAGCTCCTCTCTTTATCTTAGACTGCTCAAGACAAAACGATAGCCTGAAAACAGGTCCAGTGGACGTGAGGTTGGAAATTGAATGTTCTACGGCAATACCAGATAAGACGACTGCATATTGTTTGATTATAAACGATCGACTTGTGGAATACAAACCTCTCAGCAACATTGTGCGCAGGTTATCATGATTGCTATTGTGGATATTCAAGGCTTTAAAACAGAGACAAATGAATTTATAATAAAAGAAATCGCTATATTGTATGATAAAAAATTACAAGTGTTTTTAATAAAGCCACCATTTCCATTTTCAAAATTAACGAAACTAGAAAAAAAACAAGTTTCTTGGATTGAACGTAACAGAAAGATACACTGGTGTGAAGGATTTTTACCCTATTCTAATTATCAGAATTTGGTTATAGATATTTTAAGAGATAAATGTATCTACGTTAAAGGTTCAGAAAAAGTGTTGTGGTTAAAGCATATTTTAGAAAATAGTAATTGTAATATATTTAATTTAGAAGATAAAGGTTGTTCTAGTTTGATAAGTTTATACGATCTATATAAACATTCTCAAGATTTATATAACTGTATTTATCATGACTCTGTATGTGCTTTAAAAAATGTATTATGTTTAAATAAGTGGTGCTTTGATAATAAAATTCTAAAATAAATATTGTTTTTGTTTTATTTCTATAGTTAGGTAAAACTCATCTTAGTTTTCTACCCCCCCCCTCCCCCTCCACATACCGCTGTCCGGTCTTTATAAGTTGTTGACAAAAGGTAGATGATGTCATTATACGTTTATAATTGAATTAGAAAGTGAATAGAACATGTCTCAAAATGAATACAAACCTCGATATGACATGTATAACAAGTTTAAAATGCGTGAATTTTCATTTAATTATTACTGGGGGGTGTTTAATAAAAAGAAAAGATTAGTGATGGAAATGGCTGACGCAGGATTCTTTTACTATGGAAATAGTATAAATGATATTACAGCATGTTTCTCATGCGGTGGTGTTATCGAAGATTGGGAGATTTATGACGATCCTTGGATGCAACATGCTATACATTATCCTGATTGTGTTTATTTGAACGCTGTGAAAGGGAGAGAATATATAATGAAATATGCATATCTCCACACAGCATTAAACTCTTAGCATTGTAATGTGATGGTTCCATCTTAATCAACGCTTGTTATATCAAGAAAAATAATAAATTAATATTATTCACAATATGTTTCATTCATCGAAATTTGATTTGGAAGGCATTTCTAAAGTTATTTTCAAGAATACTAGTGGTGAGATTCTATTTACTCAAGACATTAGTGACCAAAAAATAATGAACACCAGTTCATCAAAACTTCAGGACAATACAAGCAAGACAGAGCAAAACTCAGTAAAATCCACCATTGAAAATACGACATATCTAACGCTCAAGAGAGGTCGCAATGAGCTCCTTACATTTGGTCGAGTTGGCAACATACATCCTGGTCCTGAAAAACTGGCTGCAAGGTCACCAAATGCTGTGCCTGACACTAAATTAATAACAAGAAGTATAGTGCGTGATATAGTGTTTCCTGATTCAGAAGACATTCTATGCTACCAGATACTGCCAGAAGATGAAATACCTTCTTTAATTAATAATATAAATAACTGTCCTATAACTACTAAAAATGTTTAAGCTTAAAATGATATTGTGTTTATGTGTGGAGAATTGGGGGTTCTGGATCATGCGCTCGAGCAAAGCGAGAGCAAGTGATCCAGAACCCCCAATTCTACCCTACTAATATACCTGAATCGTCTGTCACCACTTGGATTGTCATGTGATTGTGTCTTTATTTTCATTTCGTCGAAAACCAAAGTACAGTAAATTTTTCTATGTGGATTGGCATCGGCTTTATATTTTAAAGCCGCCAAGGCTTCCTTGGTAAAACCAGGCCGTCCATCAATATTACTATACCATTTTGTTAAAGTCCGTGGAGCTGGTAAACACGTCCCAAACGTTTTACGAACATACTTGTAAGCTTAGGGGGAATAAAAGTTGAGAGTCAGAGCAAAACACCTCAGTTCTGGTAAATACTTAGCTCGTGAGAGCTTCCCACTTTTACACTTCTTTAGTTGACGCTTAATAAGCTCTGCTTCTTCAACGCCAATTTTTTCCAAGACCATCCTTTCCTCTTTATCAATCAAAGCTTTTGCATCTAGACTCTGAAGAATTTCTTCTAGCCCAGCAACTTTTTTCTTTAAGAAAAGATTTTTAGCTTGTAACCTTTTAATTTTTTTTTTCTGATAATCTAATTGTTGCTGCATTTTTCCTTTTCTTGGTGTAAGTGCAGTAGTGGGAATCAAAGTAGATTTTTTAGATATTTCGTTTGACTGAACCTGAAAAACAAATAATTATGCTCTTATCATATTTTTTCATAACTTACTTAATCTCAATAGTAAAATAGTAGAAATGACCATTTTATCAATATGCGATTCTACAATAAACGATTTAAAAGCAACTCACATTTTGAGGAGTTGATGATCTACACGGAGATGTCAATGAATTAGGAATTGTGCAAGTGTCATTAATGGCACCATAAGATGATATTCTCTCATCTGGTATATTGAATGATTGTTGATGGTTCTGGAAAAAATAGATTTAATATCCTTAATTTTCAAAATCTACGCTTTATTTCACTACTATGACTAAGGTCAACTAAGTACATCATGAGGAATGTACGCTTGTTTACCTTGTCCATGAATGAAAAAAACTTACGGAACAAATACAATTCTGCGTCAGAGTTGGTTTGGCGCCATCGACTAATCTCCTCCTATTGTTCGCCAACACTTGAAAGTTAGAAGTCATAAAATGATTTGAGCAAATGACACTATTTCTTGTGGGAATCCAGGTTAGTCTGTTATTACAAAATGTCTTCCATGTATTTCTTAAAATTGGATCTTTAGGAAACCTGTAATAAATAAATAAAAATACATTATAGTTGACGTTCACACTGAGTCATTTTAATAAAATGTGCTAATACGCGTGAGTATTATATTTTGTTTAATTTAAGTATACAATTATTTATAAAAAAAAAATAAAGCCATCAATATGATGGGTATTTAAATCACAAGCATTTCTTTTCCATTTTTATCGATAAATATCTGTCTATAAACAAACCGGCAACAACACTATTGCTCGTCAACAGCGATTTCTAGGAAAAAGACTCGGATCTGTCGCACGACTGATCTATCGATTCAATGAATTCGTGCGGTCTTTGTTGGTAAACAAATCCGAAACAATACGATTAATATTATTGTAGTTTTCTAATATAAAGGTAGTAAATAGCAATAATGTGATTAAAAATTACTTACATATGAAAGGTTACGCCATCTTTTTGTAAATTTGACGTGGCAGATCTCTTTTTGCAACAAAAAACAGAACAATTCGGCATTTTTTTACGACGACGTCGATTCAGACACGCAACTAGATTTAGTCTAGTGATTTGTGCGGTTGCAACTAGTTTTATTGTACGCGTAGGTCCATCTGGACTTGTACTTTGACAGAGGGGAACGTCTGCGTATGGCTACTCCCCTCCGGTTCGCCGGTGGCCTGTGTTGCTCTATGGTTCATGACGTAGGTGGCCGACAATTGTTTCGCAAGGCGTGTACTCATGTGATATTCTTTGGCATAATTTATCTATTTGGTTCACATAATCTTTGATTCGATCAGTTGCATGCCAGTATGACGTTAAGTTGTAGTAAACCAATAGGGTCCATTCGTCATGTATTAGTTGTATCTTCCCAGCTTCATCGAAGTAAATCGGATGATTGCTCGGTATAGGTGTAACCTTCAAGTTATTATTCGTTGGCGCTGATTGTGCATATCCCGTCATTGTTAGTACGGACAGGAGAACAAGTGACAGCCAATTGTTCTTGTTTTTTGTTGTGCCTCCCCGTTTTTTAGTTTCCGGAGTAGGTGACGTTTTCTGTTCCTCCTCGTTTACTCTCGGTACTTCGAATTTCATCGGTAATGGTGAAAGCTTCGTTATTGGTCGTTTTAGTGACCCTCTCCTAGTTTTCAAGGTAACGACCCGTATTCGACCATCGGCTCCTGGATGTAGTTCCTGGACTCTTCCTATAGCCCAGCGGCCAGGAGGTAAGTGTTCATCTTTTACCAACACGAAGCTTCCTTGTTTCAGGTTTTCTTTTGGTTGCTGCCATTTGCTTCGGATTTGCAGTTGATGTAGATAATCGTTCGACCAGCGCTTCCAGATGTGCACGTTCATTTGTTCAACTAGCCTCCATCTGTTTCTTAGATCGTGCTCAGCAAAATCGTGCTCTTCTTGTGGTAGTGACAATAGGGGGCCGCCAATGAGGAAGTGACCGGGAGTTAGATATTCCAGGTCTTCGACATCCTCTGTTAATGGGCACAGCGGACGAGAGTTAAGACAGTCTTCAATTTGATTTAGTAAAGTGGTAAATTGTTCGAAAGTAAGCTTCTATTCTCCTAGTACTCGATGTAGGTGATATTTCATGGCTTTGACGGCAACCTCCCACAGGCTTCCTGCTGTTGGCCAAAGTGGTGCATTGAAATGCCACTCAATTTGTAAGTGGCTCATTTCATCGAAGAATTCAGAAGTCTTAAACGTATTGTGTTGTTCAAATTCCTGTTGAAGTAGTCTCTCGATAATCTGTAATTGATAACTTTTTTTGTATGTGTGAGTTGTTTTCCACTATAAGGGCGCATCACATTTGACATGATTCCAAAGGCTTCATCGCCTACAAACACGTGAGGCAATGGTGTTCTATCGATAATTGATATGGGCTTCGGCTTAGGAATATTTAATTTACTATCCATCATTCTTTTATAAAAATCGGAATGTTGAAAATTCGCGGCATCACTGTTTTTACCATAAGATCCAATATCAACGTATATAAAACAATAATTTGCGTCACACACTGCCAGTAAGACTAAAAAGAAATATTTTTTATAATTAAAATAAAGCGAGCCTGTATGTTCCGATTGTATTATTTCAATGTGCTTCCCATCAATTGCGCCGATACAGTTTGGGAAGTTGGCGTATTTCATAAAACCTTCTTCTACTTCTTTCCATTTTTCGGTAGTTATTTCAAAATTGTTCCACTATCTTTATAATAGTCGATTTTCCAAAACGGTATCCATAGTGTAAATCTGCGAACGAACAGCCTGTGGCCAAGTATCTGTCAAAATAAAAATAGCATTTTATTATGTATTTTCAGGTACTACACTAACAAAAAAATGGAAAAGTATTCGAGACAATGACATAAGGGAGTCTAAACGGCAAAATACCTTCCATCTGGGTCTGGATCTTCCAAACATGTACCATATGTGTACTTCGGAAAACTAAAATTTCTCGAGAGTTCCGTAGTAAATAAGGATACAGAGAGCGTTTACGAAACTCCTGCCGCAACTAATTCTGATTTAAACAATGCGGAAAACGAAGACTTGATAACACCTCCAAAAGAACAAATTGAAGGGACAAGGAAGAAACAAAAAGGAAACGCCGTTGATAAACAAATAGTTGATATTTTACAAAAAAGTTTACACGCAAGACAACAGATTCAAACAGCACCACTAACTAAAGAAGATGATGATAAATTATTCTGTTTATCATTATACACTGAGCTAAAAAAAGTACCTGAGAATCGGCGGCTGTCAACAAAGATTGAATTGCTCAATGTCATTCAAAAAGCACAGAATCAATCATTGCCACTACAAACAAATCAGTACCAATATCAATACACTTATTCTACACCGACTTATTCCGGATACACTACTGCTAGGTCCTCAACACCATCACAACAATGGTCTGCAACACACCGCCACCGCCAACGTCGACGCTGTCACCGTCACCTTCAAGCCAAGATTCGGAGAGCCTTGATTTATTTGAATAAATAAACTTACCTTAACGTTATAACGAGTTTTTCTTCTGGTGAAACTGAGTCTCTTAATATTGTTGAATTGCCCGTTATGTCAGCTTTTATAATGCTCAGTAATTCATCAAATGATTTCACAGACATTTTAAAATAATTAAAGAACTTAGGCCCGTATTGTCTTATACAACATAACAAACATTCCATGCGTCAGTCTATCTGTTAGTATTGGATGCACCCAATGTTCTCTTTGTCTCTGTCGCCGTCTTTTATAGCGACGGTAGAGGAGCCACACACAAGCAATCTCTTCGACGTCCATTTTCGAACTGAGCCAAAAAGCATATTCGCCCTACTAACGCACGTCAAACGCCATGTTAAGCGCGGTGTTTGTACGCGACCAACGCGCGCTCAACGCAACGCCGAGCGCCCAGTATGTACGAGCTCTGACTGTCATTATTCACTAAATCGTCAGTGCCAACATCACGGCAATTCGAACTTGTAGTATCTGCAAAGTGCTGCTATCGACTTCTAGCGGCGAAGTGGATGAACTAAAATAAGTTCTTTCGGTTGGGAGCCCTGCTGCACCTGCCTGGATGATGATAATGACTTGCATTTATATGATGACACAACTTTTTATTCATGTTTACCGATTTTGCAATCTGATGCGACATGTCCAAAATTATTGCACCTAAAGCGCTTTTGTCCTTGAGTCTTGTTCGGGCACTCGGATGACAAAGTGATCGGGTTCCCCGCCGAGCCGAGTTATAGTAGAAAGTTATCGCGTTGCCGTTACTGCAACGCGATGACTTTCTACTATAACTCGGATTATAACTTTTCACGATCACGTCCTTTTTGACTTTTTCTTTGATAGTCTCATATATTTTCAGTTTATCTTTCAGCTCGGGATATGTCTTCACACCGTATAGCATCATTTTATGTAATTCAGAAGATACCGTCCACAATGTATTTTATCGCTATATAGTCGGGAATCTTATCTTTTTTGCCCATCTCTTTCATGACGAGCAAATAATCCCTAAATGTTTCGTCCTTCCTTTTCTTTCGGTCGCTCATCATCTCATGGATCGTCTTTAGATCGGTGTTGTCTGCAAACTCCTTGAGTAATTCTTCCTTCAACTCCCCACATGTTTGTTTGAATATTGTTGAATGGCCTTTCCGACTTCAGCCAAAGCGCCGTGGTGCCTACCAGAGCACGCCTCACCACCAGCAGTTGTTGCATCGCAGTCCACTCGAAGATTAGGCATTGTCTTCGATCTCCTGAACCCATCGGGATGCCGTATAAGATTTGTCCTGGTCGTTGAATTTTGATACCAGGTCCGCGGTCATTTGAAGCGTGAACACTGTTGCTGCATCTTTCTTCGCTAGTTGTTCGGCCGACGTCATTGTGGTTGGTTTTCTTTTTTCAAACCCGCCACGCGGCCACACTGCTTTGCTTCATAAAACTTTTATTTCGAAATCTCGGACGAGCCCCCAAAGGACATGGCCAGAATTTGTATGGAGCTGTGCCCTAACAAAAAATATTCATGTACATTGACATACAGTACGTCGTAATAAAGCATAAAGGTATGGCTTTCCAATAGTTTTTGTTTTATGATCAGAGAAGAAGCGAGAGACACTGTATAAAGGAAACAAAAAAAATGCCTTATCATTTTGAATAGCAATGATGTCGCTAACTAACAGTTTAAGTGACAGTTGACAGTGACATTTGACAATGACAGTGACATTTGACAATGGCAGTGACATTTGACAGTAGCATTAGACAGTGACAGTTGACATTAAAAGATGAGTTGAGCGCCTTTCAGAATTTAGAAAATGTACGATAGATAAACACTCTCACTGCCGGTGTGCAGACTTTCGAAGCGCAATTCTATGAAAATGCATTCATAGAATTAAGCTTCGACAGTCAGCTAGTGAAGAAACAGTCAAAGATCAAAATACCATTATCGTTATCCCATTGATGTAACTATATTGGTCTGTCCTTTGAAATATTGTTTTAGGGCTTGCCGCGATAGCGTAGAAGAGCTTCGTCGTCTACTTATATTACTGGACATTATGACTTCCTCATAGCAAATAAGCAAAAAATATACAAATAGGATATGCAATAAAACACGAACATAGAACTTGAATGTTTTATTTAGGTATTTAATTAAATACCGTAATTAAGTACATACATTTGCTTAAAAATATCTACATCTAAATATTTTACAGAACACATTTTAAGAAAAACATCATCACTGCAATTACTCAGACAAGACACATTTTCAATTACCAAGCCTATTCATCTTCAAATACCAATAAAATGTTATCAAGAAATGAGGCTGGTGCCGTTATATTTGCTTGATGCCTGGCCCAGCCCAAATACCATAATAGCCTCATGACATGGCAACAACATCCAACAGTCCGATTTCCAACAAGGCAGCTACAACAATAGCCTAAAATGGCATCCAAAGGATTGGGTGGCCCCAATGGCTCCCTGTCAAACAAAATATACGAAAAATATTTTTTCCTGTTAATATGCCGAGACTTTATTCTCCCCCTCAAAAGATAAGGGCTATTGCCACGCACTTGTGCAATCATATTTTGGGCATTTTGCAATTCTGGACATACTTCCACTTCGTAAATACCATTATTCCTAACATGTTCTCCATAGTATGAACGGGCTTGCTTTACTTGATAAGGCCCAAGGGACACTAACATTAATTGCTCATAAGTAAATTGAGGGAAATTCTCTAAGTCAGGTATATTTGCATCAATTCTTTGAAACATTACTCGCCGTCTATTAAGATTTTCTTCAGCAACATACTCAGCTAAAAAATTACGGGCGTGCAAGTAATGCCTAACTCTATTTATAATATCTGGAGCATCAGTCCTGTCTATGATTAGTGGATGGAATCTGTTGATGAGGGCTGCACCAATTTTAAAATCGGTCATTAAATGCTTAGATGCAACATTAAAAAAATCTTGTCTGAATAATTTGTAATCACGCTTGAAGCGACCATTTACCACCTCTACCACCCATCTACACAATGTGACACATCGGCTTTTGTTAGCCTGCATAGTTGTTAGTTGTTGTTGACCTGGGTCAACAGTTTCAGGCTTATGAATTCTATAATTGCAATACTCTAATAAGGGTATCGCATCCCTAAACCCTCTATCCAAAATAAAAACATCATTTTGCCTGTAGAAAGTCCTCATGGGGCTTTCGGGATTTTGAAATAAATCAGTCATAATATCTGCATCAGTTTGTGTGGCAGCATAAGGCCCTACAACATCTACTATATGACCATCTGTGCATACTATCATGAATGGTTTAACCAAGTTTTCATATTTGTGAAGACTGTAAGTTTGTTTCTGATAGAGATAGTTGGCACTTTTTTGAATATATATATAAGTCCCATCACAAACTGAAATAGCGGGCCTGGCTTCTATTGGAAGTTCTTGATTGCCATATAATGCATTAGGAATAGCTAGATTTCTTTCTGCTATTTGCTGTGGTGTTATATGCTCTAATCCAATGTGCCTTGGTACAAAATGTTCGCTTAAACATGACCTTACTTTGTTCATGTGTGACTCTAATGTTGATCGGGACATGTTAAATAGTGAGGCCAGCCTTCGATTACTCTCTCCAGTTCGAAGTTTAATTAAATAAATGGCTAATGCAGTTTTCGGTTCACTAACTAGATTTTCCATAGGAATTTCATTATACAATGCTAAAAAATCTGTCACTGTAAGTCCCGTCCAATAGTGACAAATGTGATGTGGCATTTGATCCACATTATTAAAATCAAAAGTCACTGGATCTCTTTTAAGAAGTCCTATTAAATCTTCTGACTGCTGAACCGTAAAATAAGACGAGGTATTTGTGTTCTCAGGTAATAAATGCCACTCATTAGCAAATAAATGCACCTCACATACTCGGCACCTTATGGGAACATAATAATTGTGTTCTTTAAGCAAAATTACCTTAATAAAAGTAGGAATTAAATGGCCTGATTGATTTTGACACATCCTAAAAATACAATGGCTAGAAGTATTCGGAGCACGTTTGTAACTAGGCAGATAATTCATTTGGCCAATCCTTCCTGCTTCAGGTGGATTATCAGCTGGAGGAGGAGGCGGTGGTGGATCATGTGCAACTCTAGGATTACCAGCTGGTGGAGGAGGCGGTGGTGGATCATGTGCAACTCTAGGATTAGCAGCTGGTGGAGGAGGCGGTGGTGGTTCATGAGCAACTCTAGGATTACCGGCTGGTGGAGGAGGCGGTGGTGGTTCATGTTGCTCTCTAGGATTAGCGGCTGGTGGAAGTGGAGGTGGTCCCGGCAATTCGGTTTCATTTTCCTCTAGTTCTTCAACCTGTCTTTGTGTATTCAGTACTAAGTGCCTATTAGCTCGCATCCAACAGGGATGACATGCTTGCAGATTTGTCCTCCGATTCTGTAACAATCATCATTAATTATTAAAAAGTATTTGCTTGACCTGACTGACCCTCAAGTCACCCAGATCTTACACAGATGTTCTGAAAAAATCAGGAGCTCTGATTAACTTCTGGAGGGAGGTGGGCTGGTTGTGATAACCATCAAACGGCTGCCATGGCCCACACACATTGGTCCAACTGAGTGACTAAGTGCGGAAACCAAACCCTCCTAACATAGAACATAGAAATAATTCACTTTATCATGGGAACACTGAATAATAAATTGGCAGCAGCCGGGGCAAAATATAAGTTCAACAGCTCACACTAACCTGATTGTGGGCTTCCCATGAGAAGAAAATATCGATTAATGGACTGTTTTCTTCAAGGGAGTGGTGTCGCACTGAGTAACGCCTCCCCATAACAGAGCATCCACAACCAATACACACCATTGGATAGCCCAGAACTCTGCTAGGTGTACCTTCTTCCGAGCATTGGTTTATCAATACATAACATGCATTACAAATCAATCCATCAGAAGGAAGCTGAAAAAAAATGAAATATTGTACTTAGTATGTAAGTAATACGAGATTTTTAAGTTATGCTAACACTCTTTAAGATTATGGCACATAACTGTTTAAAATGGCAGGTGAAGTTTGTAAAATATGAAAATAATGACTTACTACGTCGTACATACCTCTTGTATAGATAACCATTCAGTCAATGTATTTTGTAACTGCGGTGTTAAAGATGTTACAATATGCCTTCGCATTCGAGTAGTGGCCACACTACAATTCAGGCACCTTGACATCATGAAATCGTGAGCGTCCGAATCCAACCAAACAAGTCCAATATACACAGCACTAATATTCACGAAGAAGCGAAAACGAAAGTCCGACAAACGATAGCGTAGGGTCAAGCTAAAATATAAAACAGAATAACAAAATAGAACAGTAATACGTGACAATAAACAGTGATACGATCAACGCAAAACTGCACCACAGATTAGACAGCACCAGTGCAGTGCGCGCGCTTAGAAACGTCAAAATGACTAGGACGTTCGGATACACACTGGAACATATTGTCGATGTCGATCACAGATGTCGATGCATTAATCATTATGGTGACGCGCGGCAGCATGAAAAATGGTGTCTGCGATATTCATAAAATCTTAACTTTTATTTTAGAGGTATTTATCGTAGCAAAACAATTCATGCTGTTGTAGTTGTATTATATTTTAATCTGACCTTCAGGCGTACTTCAGAATCAGTGTTTGTCTTACTCGTGTATCCAAACGCAAATGCATTGCATACAATCCGCTCAAAAACAATTAACATACATATTTTTTGGAATTTTTTGTCGCCTGTTCTAGAGAAATGTAATTGTTGCGTTTAATTTTAATTTATTTTACAAATAATTTTCAAATATAAAGAATTACTGTACATTTACGTATTCTAAATTGATTCCAGGGCAGAATCTGGCCATGTCCTTTAGTGTATTTATTATAAGATATTCGAAATAAAACTGGTTGAGCGAACTTCACTTCTTATATTTTATTCTTCAGAAAATTTGTTACAATTCCCGTTGACAACTTAACGTCTTTAGTCTTCAAAAATCGCGTCCTCTCACATGCTGGATCTTTCACACAGTGTTGTCACTCCATCATCTTACATTCCCTTATTCAATAAGCGTTGCCACTTAACTAACGTCTTACATTCATATATTCCCACATACATAATATAATAAAACCCTTACTGGTGGGCGCTGTTTTCCCGACGTCCTCCGGCGCTGTCTCAATGCAATGATATACCCTATTTATATCGAGATAAGATATTTTTACCGGCCATGTTATTGGTAAAATCTTGTAACCGCGGAATTGGGTATCTATCTGGCTTCGTGATTGTGTTTAGTCGGCGGCCTAATGTCCCCATTCTTTTTCTCAACTACGTGTGTAGTTGAGAAAGGAGCTTGCCCAAGGACTCTTTGAAAGTCGACAGATACCTAATTCTTGCATTTTGTTGAATTCATCTTTGACACGTTGGTATCAGACGGGTGCTGGAGGCCGTGCTCGTGCAAAGACCGGTGGTCCGGTTGTTTCTATATTATGCTGTAAAGAGCTCGGTTTCGTTTCCACGAATGACATTGTTTTAGTTATGCTTGGAAATTTCAATATGAGGTCATGATAATGATGCAGGAGTCGATTTTTTAGGGTTTCGAATTTGTTGTTCTCCGGAGGACTTGCGACTATGTCTGCTACTTATTGAATAACTTCTTTATTCAATTTTGCCACAACCATGAAGTATTTGTTTGCGTCCGATGTTTTCTGAGGTGCTAGAATCGCTTCTACTTGTATGAACCATGGTCGTGGGTTTTCTGGCCAAAAATCTGATATCCTACTTGCTACTGATAAGGTGGAGATGATTGTAGACGACTCTTCTGTCTTCGGTGTAATGGTAGGTAGAGTTGGCGGTGCGTATTGTGGATTCATTTTTGTCACTAGGTATTGTCTTTTTACACTGATACTATTTATTTAAACTTATTTGTTACAGCTCGCGACGCGTGTAATGCGATACGGAATGCGCTTGTGTTCGACGTCGGGTCATCACTTTGCGGCTAGCGGTGTGTAGGTATGGGTAAGTGTGTGGAGACAAGTGAAACGCGTGAGGTTCTAATGCCAACTGAATATTTATTTATCGTAATGCTATTTAAGTACACGCCAATGTGTGGGGTCCTACAATCGATGCTAACAGAAAGTACAGAAGGTTCCTCATGCTTACTATTGATGCTATGACATTTAAATCAGTTACCCGGTCGATAAGTTTTTGGACACTTACGTCAACCAGGAGTTTATGATGGCTTAGAAAATCTGCACCCAATATTGGTTGTTTTACGTCTGCAATTACGAAATCCAACTGATAAGGCTTGCGTAACTTACGATTTAAAACTACCCCATAAGTTTTTATTTCGTCCCATTGACTGCAAATAATTTGTATTCACTGCATTCGCGAGTACTAGGTTTTTATACGACCGGTAGCACTGGCACATTTGCTCCTGTATCCACTAAGACATAATTATAGTTCACTGTTATTGTCCATGATCCTGAGGCGTTGATTCGGTGAGATAGCGCAGAGCTCCGCCGTTGTCTGCGCCTTACTTACTTTTCCGGTTTAGTTTTCCACGCACAAGTTTCTTCGCACTTCTTTGCCTTGGTGCGAAAACGGAAATGATAGTAACATAGCCAATGTGGGTTCTCAGACGTCCGTCGTTGAGTGGGGATTCCGAGAAGCAGAACTATTATAATTATCGCTATTCCAGCGCCTTTGGTATATTGGTCTTGATCTTTCCATTTTTGCTAAGGCCAATTTCGGCCAAGTCGGAGGCTTGGGGCAATCCGGCTGCCTCCTGCAACGTCCGGGGACGCGCCGCCTAATTTTGGGCGGCCTTATGCGGCGTGTCCCTCCTCAACAGGGGGGCGGTCCACACGTGTGTGCGGCAACGGGGTGGGTCAGTGGTAGACGTCTCATTTGCCACCCCTGCCCTAGCCGTCCGCGTCGTGAACTGGCGGGTGGAGACGGTGGAGACTGTCGGACGATGGCTGAAAGGCTGTGCCAGTTTCCCAGTCCTCCTCCACTCGGACGATGCGGGAGTGCCGCTGGGTTGTTTTAGTGGGTATACCGGGCTTGCCCGGGGATTCCCACATAGACCCACCATTCCCCTAATGGGTGGGTATGCGTAATACATTTTTTCCCAGCGAGATCAAAAAAAAAATTGTTTAGTTTGGGGTGGAGTCGCCTGGGATTGAGGGTGGCGCTTAACAAGACCGAGGCGGTGTTCTTCCACGGGCCTCGGCAGCGCTGCCCTCCAGATGCCCACATCGTCGTGGAGGGCGTCCAAATAGCGGTGAAGGCCCAGATGAAATAACTGGGCCTAGTGCTGAACAGCAGGTGGCGCTTCGTCCCGCACTTTAGCGGGCTGTCGACGCGCCTACTGAAAGCCGCGGACGCCCTCTCATGGCTCTTCCCCAACCTCGGGGGGCCGAGTGCACGGTGCCGGCGCCTTTATGCCGGCATCCTGCGCAGTATGGCCCTGTACGGGGCACCCATCTGGGCGGACTCCCTCCATAGGAGGGAGAATGCAACCGCCATCCGCAGGCCACAAAGGGCCATTGCACAGCGTGTGGCGAGGGCCTACCGCTCAGTGGGCTTCTCAGCGGCGTACGCTCTGGCTGGCACCCCTCCCTGGGAGTTGGAGGCATGGGTGCTCGCTAGAGTGTACGAGTGGACAGCGCTGCGTAGGGCGCTAGGCGAGCGCCCCGCCGCAGAAAAGCGAGAGGCCGTGCGGCGGGAGGCGAGGTACGCAATTGTCCTCGTACGGAGGACCTCGCCGCCGCCGCCTTTGGCCGCCGGACGCTGGACGCGCTCGATCCAGTCCTGCGGGGCTGGTTCGAGCGGCCTCACGGTTTCCTCTCATTCCGTTTGGTGCAGGTGTTGTCCGGACATCTTCTTCTGCCAAGCCTTTTCCTAACTATATTGGGGTCGGCTTCCAGTCTTACCGGATTCAGCTGAGTAACAGTGTTTTACATGGAGCGACTGCCTATCTGACCTCCACAACCCAGTAACTGGGTAACACGGTACCCCTTGGCAAGACTGTTGTCAGATCTCAGGCTTCTGACTACCCGTAACGACTGTCAAAGATCTTCAAATGACAGCCGGGACCAACGGCTTAACGTGCTTTCCGAGGCACGGAGGAAACTCGGTATGTTGAAAATGGTCACCCATCCACGGACCGACCTCGTCAAGCATTGCTTAACCTTGAAGTTCGATCCGTGCGGCTGTTATTATTTAGCCACGAGCTCCTCTCTCTGGTGTTGTCCGGACATGGTTAATTAAAAACAAAAACCAAACCAACAAAAAAGGAGGAGAAGAAGAATGAGAGGGAGCAGGAGCAGGCGACGGAGTCACAGCAAAAAGAGCTTCGCGTCCGCATAACGCGTCTCTCGGAGGAGTCCGACTCAGACGCCAGTCTGATGATGGTCGGTTCCGAGAGCGGAAACGAAGAGGCTCGGAAATGGTGCAAAAGGCAGTTAGGGGAAGAGGAGATGGCGTCGCCGTCCAAAGGGGCGGCACACAAGTCAAAGAGAGGAGGAGGCCGACCGCCCACACGGGCGGCGAGTACGTCGGCCCAGCCGCGGCCAAGGCCCGCTTGAACGCGGCAAAAGAGGCGCTCAGGCTAGAGGCCGAGGAGAGCGTGGCGGAAATGGCCAAGACTCTTAAGGAGTCCAGGCATGCCTGCCACCGCGGCCTCAACCCGCCAACACCAGAGGAGGACACGGAGCAGTCCCTAACAGCGCTGAACCAGCTGCTGTTAGAGGCTGCTAAGCGTGGAGACAGTGGCCACCTCGTCCAAAAACCTTAAAGGTACGAGCGTAAAGACGCTGAAGGATGCGGCCTCCATCATCAAGGAGGCCGCGGTGGGCAATAAGGGCCCGCACAGCGTCCGAGGAGGTGGCTCAGCTGGAGGCCGAAAATCGGCGGCTTTCGGCTCAGCTAGCGGAAGCCAACAGCCGGCCGGCGGCGGTGGCGCCCGACGCGATCCGGGAGATGATGGAGGAGATATCTCAGGCCAGCGTCGTACAATTCAGCAATATGCTGAATGCACGACTCGAAGGCATCGAGTGTTGCCTTCAGCAACCAGAACCCGCCGTAGGCGGCCGACAAGAAAATGGCGGAGGATGGGGCCGCGGCGTTGGCAGTGTCACAGCCGCGGCCGTCGGGTTCGGGGGCCTCGGCCCCTGGGCCCGGGCGGGCCCCGGGGCCTCCGACTCGGTCTTCAGAGTCGGGAGCGAATACCCCCGCCCCAGAGAATCCCCCAACAACCCCGGCGCCTCTGCTGCCGCCTCTAAGGGCAAGAGAAAAGGTAAAGGCAAGGGCAAGACGACGGCCCCGGTCCCTGTTAGGGACCCAACCCCTGTGCGGGACGCCCCTCCGCCGCCCCCATTGACGGAGCAGTGGAGTGTGGTCGCAGCTCGGCGAGCACGCAGCTCTGGGAAGCAAACAAGCACCCAGAGCAAGAAGGCGGCGACGGTTGCGAAGCTGCGTGCACCGAAAACAGCAGCGATAACACTAACGCTGCAGCCGGGTGCGGCAGAGCGGGGCGCGAGTTACACCACCGTCATGAGGAAGGCCCGAACTCAAATAGATTATGCGAGTCTGGGCATCGACGAGATGCGCTGCAGGACAACCGTCACCGGCGCCCGCATCCTCGAAATCTTCGGGGATGGGGGCGCTGAGAAGGCCGACGCTCTGGCCACTAAGCTAAGAGAGCTCCTCAGCGCAGACGTGGTAAAAATATCGCACCTCACGAAAAGAGTGGACGTGCTAGTGTCGGGGCTGGACGACTCGGTCACCGCCGCAGAGGTGGTGGCGGCTTTCTCTGCGCAGGGAGGGTGCCATGCCGACGAAATCAAGCCCGGTGTCATCGGCGACCGGGCCGCGATGTGGCTCGGCTGCCCGGTGGCCGCCGCCAAAACCGTGGTCGGCGCCGAACGCCTCAAAGTGGGCTGGATCTCGGCAAAAGTCACCCTGCTGGCGGCGAGGCCCCTGAGGTGCTTCAAGTGCCTCAACCTGGGCCACGTCGCCAGCAAGTGTGGGTCGGAGGTGGACCGCAGCGGTCTGTGTTTCCGCTGCGGAAAGCCGGCCCACGGGGCGCGTGAGTGCCGGGCCGAGCCCAACTGCGCCACCTGCGCAGCAACGGGCAAACCGGCGGGGCACCCGCTCGGCGGAGTGGGCTGCGTGAGCGATGGGAGGCAGGCCAAATCCAATCCAGGAAAGAAAAAGACAAAGGCTAAGGGCAGTGGGCCTACCCATTGCCCGGCCACGGAGAGTCAGTGGAGACCGCCCCATAAATGACAGCTCTACCCATGTTGCAGACGAATATTAACCACTCTGCCAGGGCCCAGGATCTTCTGTCCCAGACCCTGGTAGAGTGGGGAATCAAAGTGGCCGTGGTCGCCCAGCCCTATTACGTCCCCACTCTGGATGACTGGGTCGGAGACCGGGAGAGTTTGGTGGCCATGACCATGACCATGGGTCGAGTGGTAGGGGCTACGTCCTGGCCGTCGTGGGTGGCGTCACAATTATAGGGGTGTACTGTCCGCCTAGCCGGGTTCTCGCCGACTTCGAACAAATGCTCGTGGAGGTGGGAGCTCTGGTTGGGCAGGTCGCCCCTAGCCCCGTGCTAGTCGCTGGGGATTTCAACGCCAAATCTACGGCGTGGGGAACCCCGGTGACGGACGCGCGGGGTGAGTGTCTGGAGTGGGCGGTCTCGCCTGGCCGTCCTCAACACGGGGTCCGAGGACACGTGCGTTCGGCAACAGGGTGGGTCGATAGTCGACATAACGTTGACATCGACTGCTCTGGCGCGCCGTGTCCAGGGTTGGAGGGTGGTGGTGGGCATGGAGACACTGTCGGACCATAGATATAACCGATTCGATGTCTCCGCGCTCCCCACCGACTCGCAAGGCTCGGCCCGGTTCCCTACTGTTGGGGACGGTCCACGCTGGGTGCTGGGGCAGCTCGACAGGGAGGTAGCCAGAGAGGCCGCAATAATTGAGGACTGGGTGTCCGGGACAGATATCGGCCAAGACGTGGACGAGGAGGCGGGGCACCTTGGGACCTCGCTGGGTCGCATATGCGACGCGGCGATGCCAAGGGCGAGACCCCTCCCTCCTCGACATCGGGTGTATTGGTGGAGCGACGGGCTCCGCCGCATGCGCATCGCTTGCGGTAGGGCTCGCTGCCAATACACACGGTGTAGGCGGAGGCGTCGCCGGGACGCCCAGGAGGAGAGCGCCTCCTATGCCGCTTACAGGGCTTTGCGTGACGAGTTTCGACTAGGAGACAGCATGGGAGAGAGATTAGACAAGGAGGCGGCATGGGAGGACTGGCTACGGACTCTCGAGGGCGACCCCTGGGGTAGACCTTACAAGGTGATCCGCCAGAAGCTGCGGCCCTGGGCTCCCCCCGTCACGTCCAGCGTGGACGAGGGATTTCTCGGCGTGGTGGTGGGCGCCGTCTTCCCGTAGCGAGACGAGTGGGTGCCTCCGGCGAAGGCCCGACAAGACGCGCGATCTGCCGGGGACGACAAAATCCCCGCTCCGCCGGTGTCGGAGGCTGAATCCGGGGCGGCTGTCCTGAGGCTAAAGATGAAGAGGACCGCCCCGGGCCCGAACGGTGTGCCGGGGAGGGCCCTGGCGATCGCGCTGGAGGAGATCGGTGAGAGGGTGAGGTCCCTGTTCACGGCTTGTGTGGTGCAGGGTCGTTTCCCGCAGCGATGGAAGACGGGCAAGCTCGTTCTTCTTCCGAAGGTCGGGCGCCCGGCCGGATTGCCGTCGTCCTACCATCCGATCGTGCTGCTCGACGAGGTGAGCAAGCTCTTCGAGAGAGTGCTCGCTGCTCGCCTGGCCGAGTGCACGGATCTGGACGACG
Organism: Orthosia gracilis; assembly: GCA_947562075.1. Taxonomy (NCBI): domain Eukaryota; kingdom Metazoa; phylum Arthropoda; class Insecta; order Lepidoptera; family Noctuidae; genus Orthosia; species Orthosia gracilis. The sequence goes on along the minus strand of OX387264.1, from coordinate 13,570,898 downwards.
ACGCGCAGTTCGGTTTCCGCCGAGTTCGATCGACCCTGGATGCTGTTGCGCGGGTGAGGGACCTCGCCGAGGAGGCGGTCTCCCAGGGCGGCGTGATGCTTGCGGTGTCATTGGACATCCGCAATGCATTCAACACGCTGCACTGGAAAATGGTCAGGACGGCGCTGCGATACCATGGCGTACCGCAGTACCTCCAGAAGGGTCATCGCCGACTACTTCGCCGGCAGAGCCGTCGTTTTTGCGACGAGGGCCAGCGAGGGGAGGAGGGATATGTCGTGCGGTGTTCCGCAGGGGTCGGTCCTGGGCCCACTCCTGTGGAACATCGGCTACGACTGGGTGCTGCGCGGGGCCACTTTGCAGGGGGTCAGTGTGACTTGTTACGCCGACGATACCCTCGTGTCGGCCCGCGGCGGCACCTACAGGGAGGCATCCCTCCTGGCCACGGCCGGTGTGGCTCAGGTCGTGGGGAGGATCTGTGCCTTGGGGCTCGAGGTGGCCCTTGAAAAGTCGGAGGCCCTAGTCTTTCATGGGCCCCAAAATAGGCCGCCGCCGGAGGCCTTGATTATTGAGGGAGGGACTTCCATCGCCGTCGGTACTACAATGAAGTACCTTGGACTCGTTCTCGACGGCCGATGGAAGTTCGAGGAGCACTTCCGGCGGTTGGCTCCAAAGTTGTTGGCTACCGCTGGGGCCTTGGGGCGGATCCTCCCAAACTTTGGGGGGCTTGGAGGAGTCTGCCGACGCCTGTACAGTGAGTGGGAAGAGCGCGGGTGGAGGGGGCGGAACATTGGGCGTACGGAAAACGATACAACGTCTGCGATCTGCCTACAATCGAACGTGTATCGTGTGCAAGGAATTACTTTCGCGTTGCGCTGTCATTTGTTATATCTGAGTGTGATCAGTAATACTATTTAGTATTACTTAACTGTGCGAGGAAGTGAACCATTCATTGCTGACCGTTGATCTTAACTATACTTATTGAATTTGTTCGTAAATAATATTGGTAAGTGAAAATTTTTTTTGATAAACCCTTTCCGTAGGTATTATTAAAATGATCGTTTTCGGGCCGTTATTAATTGAATATTTTCAATGCGGCTATTACTGTTTGTCTTTTGGCGGGATCTTACCTATGGCAAAGTAGTATATTGCTTGTAAATTAAAACTACTTTGGATATTATTTTAAAAATAAATATTTTATATAAGCTAGCTTACGCGATCATATTATACTAAAACTTATGCTTTTATATTCTTGGTTTGTATGCAGTATCATTTTTTGTATCTTATTTTCAGAACATGGGGCCTAAGAGAAAATACGACAATAGTTAAATACAATTTGGATTTATTTGTCTGACCGTCCCACTAAAGGGCCGATCATATAAAAACATGGCAGAAACTCATAAAGTCTAAATGCATCACATTTTTGTTACATTATTCGTTATCGTTGAGGAGCTCGTGGCTAGATAATAACAGCCGCACGGGTCGATCTTCAAGGTTAAGCAACGCTTGACGAGGTCGGTCCGTGGATGGGTGACCATTTTCAACATACCGAGTTTCCTCCGTGCCTCGGAAAGCACGTTAAGCCGTTGGTCCCGGCTGTCATTTGAAGATCTTTGACAGTCGTTACTGGTAGTCAGAAGCCTGAGATCTGACACCAGTCTTGCCAAGGGGTACCGTGTTACCCAGTTACTGGGTTGTGGAGGTCAGATAGGCAGTCGCTCCACGTAAAACACTAGTGCTCAGCTGAATCCGGTAAGACTGGAAGCCGACCCCAATAAAGTTGGGAAAAGGCTAGGCAGATTGATTTATTCGTTATCGTTAGATGGGTAACCGGCCTACCTGAAACCGGTTTTTGTCAACCCGTGTGGCGCGAGGGGACGTAACAGTGAACAGTCGAAACTTGAACTTCGTACGGATTGTTTGTTAGTGCCGAGAACTGTGTTTTTAAACTGTTGCTTTCTTTATATAATTGTAATTAAATATCGAAGTGTTTATCAAAACCCGCTGATATGGCATCATTGGCAGGAGGTAAGTGGTCTTATTTTAGCATAAAACATATATTTTATGGAGTGTAAGTTAGTAAAAAACATCTGAATAAAATGGGAAGCGAGTTCATCATTTTTTTTAAATTATCTTTTTAATCCCATAGAGTTTTAGTTACACTAGGTAGCCATAGGTGTTTATATTAGTTTTATATTATGTATAAAAGTATATTCTTCAAATCTAAAAAAAGAAATCTTGCACCAATTTGCACCTTTTTTAATTAAAAGCTCAAAACCGAACCTATAATATATGGTATTTTTTTATGTAAAATTAAAGAAAATACATTTTTACTTTTCTTTTGTTTTAGGTTCGGGTAGTATACTGATATATTCTTGTCCAGAAAGTTTTTATATGAGAAAATGAATGAGTCTGGCCATTCTAAATTAGAAGAAAAAGTGTTATTTTTAACAAAATACTTAGAAAAGCGAACAAGGTGTCCTAAATTGAAATTAGCTGAATTACACAACAAAATTTCGTACTTCGTTTCTGATTTTAAGAAGAGATGGTCAAGTTCTCAAAGGATGAAGCATCGATTTCTAGATAAAAACACTGCTTGGCTAGAAAAGTCAATAAATTTTCGGAATTATAAGGAATGTATCAACACAGAAATTTCCAAAAAAAAAGGGAAGACCCAATATTGACTTCAAAGCCGCTTCAGAGAGGACTAAGAGACTAAAAACTCAAGACTTAAGGTCTACACGTAATACTGCAGAATTGTGCTATGCAGCACAAATGAGTTTAAGGTCTTCAGGGGTAACTGATGCGGCAACAATAGTCAAAGAAGTTACCCAAACATCACCCAAACGTGCCACTCGTTACAAAGCAGCTTATAAAAAAAGCACTGATCGACAAATAACTCAGCTTTCAGCAGAAGAAGCTTTAAGTACATTTATAGACGCTCAAGTGACGAGGCATCAGTACAACATATTTAGAAATAAAGACAAGGCGCGATTTCCTTCGTATAAAATTATTCAAAAGGCTAAAAAGAATTGTTACCCTGAGAGACAATTTATATCAATTACTGATCTTTCAGCTGAAATAAATCTTCAAGCACTTCTAGATCACACAGCCTCTCGCCTTATGCAATCTCAAAAGATTGTTTTCGAAGATCAAAACGATGTTTTTGAATTATTATTAATTTATAAATGGGGATTTGATGGTTCATCTGGGTATCCGAATATAAGCAAACATTTGCAATTGGGGTAGCCAGTGATGCAAGCATTTTTTTACCATCAGTTGTATCTCTGAGACTTATATCTGGCGATCGCGAGGGCCCAGTAAAAGAACAAGTTGTGTATTGGAGTAACCCGAGGCCTTCATCCACAAGATATTGTCGCCCGATTAAATTTCAATTTGCTCATGAGACCACTGAACTCGCTAAAAAAGAACATGACCATATTAATACACAAATTCTTAACTTGATACCAACTGCATACGAAATAAATGGTCGCAGTATTGTAATACGTCACAAACTTTTGTTCACAATGGTTGACGGGAAAATCTGCAATGCATTGATTGATACCAGTTCGACTATGAAATGTTATCTCTGCGGATTAACATCAAAAAAGTTTAACAATTGTAACATAGTGTTCATTAATACTGATTAAAAAAAAAAAAAACAACTTAATTTAAAAATAAACAATTAAATAAAACTATTTACAAGAAATAAACAATCTAAATAAAGCTATTACTTGAAGCTATAAAATAACAATTCAATTATATTCAACTATTATTGAAATGTAACTATTAAAAATAAAAATAAAAACCAAAGTGTACAAGTAATGCGGACAACCACATTATTTTATAGATACGGAAATAACCGGTTCCTCATCGCCGCCCGCCAGCGGCCGCGCGTCGCGCGCGCACGTAGCTAACACAGGCAGTCCGTAGCCGAACCTCTCGAGGCACGGACGCTGTCGCCTTGACTAATTTTCTCACTGTACTACCGTCATTGCGAAATATCAATTCTGCACGTAAAGTTAGTTACGAATATTTAAACTATAATATCAACTTAAGAGTGGATTGCCTTTGTCGATATACTTAAAACAGTTGTAATTATTAATTAAGTGACCGTGATTCCCAAACTTGGGTGAGTTGTGCACATTTATTTATAAAGATTTCTAACGGCCGTTACCTACCTGTTGTATTTTCTTTGTCTTAATTTTAGAGGTACGAGTCCGAGTAAATATTGTAGCTTTATTCTATCCTGTGTGTAATGCTTATAGTTGCCTTTCTTCCATTATGTTCTACTTAAAACGTTCAAAGCTTAACGTTGTAACCGTCTCTGCTTGCTTAAATTTACTATTAATTTAGATTCTTTACACCTAGAATTCTTCCCGCCGTTATAAGCCCTAAATTGCCAATCTAGTTCTTGCCATGCATCCTAGCGTTTCCCGTGCGCCCCTTATACCGGCAGCTTAATGATTCGGCTTTTGTTCCTAGGAATTACGTCACGGTTCAACTGACTGAGCCGGATTCTCATTCTGTCTCCTTCATCGCCTGAGTGGAGTGGCCGAGCTGACCGGGACTACGCCTGGAGGACGGGACTTCGCCAGGGAAGTGTGGAAGGCTAGACAAGTGCGCAACGACCTAGGCCGAACCTTTCTTTTTTAAAATACCGTTTTTTTTTATAATTTCAAACTTAGTTTCATTTCTTTTCTTTTCTTGTTCACGTCCTATATACGTGACAATGGCGCCCATAAACGTGGTTTAAGGTCTTTCGCACTTGGTTTTGGTCTTTTTAGTGGTTCTATGTGGTGGTGGTTTTTTAGCAGTGTTTGCCTACTTGTCTTAAATTTCTTAGAACTTTAAGTAATTCTGTCATTTAATGATAAATCGTCTAAAAAAATATCCTTCTAGAAGCTCTTCTGGAAGGACTTTTAAAGTCCTGCTAGCAGGTCTTTAATTTGTATGAAATTTGACGCTCGTCCTACTGGCAGTACGCCGGCTTCTGGCAGGACAACTACCGACGAATCATAAAATTTCCCTGATTTGAAGAAACATTTTGTGCACTTTTATATTTATTTGAAATAAACGAAAAGGTATGTTGCTGTGTTTATAAATAACAGTAGACTAGGGTAGGTAACAAAAACTATTATTTTTCTAAGACATTGCTAAATTTAAATATTTTGGTAAGTATTCAATGTTGTTACATTATTACGGTTGCAGAATTAAATTTTTGTGAAGTTACTAGCTTTTGCCCATGACTTCACCCGAGTTCATAAGATATACCTAGCCTGTGTCACTCAGGAATAAAGCAGCTTATTATCAGTGAAAAAATCCTAAAAAAAAAACTTTACTTCTTTATTTTATTAATGTAGATTTAACGCTGGTATTATACCATACAATATTTTTCCCGCGGTTTTGTTTGCATGGACCCCGAAAAAAGTTATTGTGTATCTTTTTATGTAATATAATTTTTCTGTACTTGTTTGTCGCCTAACTTATAAACGACTTGATCGTTTTGGATGGAATTTTGTGTGTATATTTGAGTGGATGGTTTGTATAGGTGGAGCGAAAATCAGGTTCTCATTGTTTTAGTTAATAAGTAGTAACTGGTTAGGTTAGATAACTTGGCAAAGAAAAATCAAACTCGTGATTGATCATTTAAAAAATTTTAATCAACAGAAAATTATAAAAAAGAAAAAAGAGAAAGAAAAAAGGAACATTAAGCGGGAACACCGTTTGTAATATGGTATGCGAAACAATTGCGCCCTGTTTGAGGAGCACACAAGACGCATCTTTTTCCGCATAATTTACAGTAGTAGCTGGCTTTTTGTTGTCTTTTGTGGACACGAGAACAGATGATGCATTTTCGCTGAACGCGTTGGCGGGAATCGTCTTTTGAAAGGGCTTCTAACATGTGATCTTGCACAAAACGGTTTTGATCTATTTCTTGCATTACCTGCCTTTCATGACTTTTATTGATAAGTTGCAAGCTTAAGTTGGTTGTGAAGGTGTCATGATTAAGTTTTTCATTTTCAGGCTGCATAAAATAATTGAACACCAAAAATGCATTGGTTTCGATCACGCCAAGTAGGGACGCAAATATTCTATGAGTCCATTTATGCGTTTTCCAAACTTGTTCTAAAGCAAGACCACTCTGGCGAATATGGTTGTGTATGTCAATAGACGGTGCTCCATCAAAATAAGTTTCCACGATTTTTGGTCTGGGTATTTCTTTAAATCGCACAGTTCCACAATCATCATATCTTCGCTTTCTGGCAGGAGTGCCTGGCAGTGTGGTTCCACAAGAGGAAACAAAAGTATGTAGTTTTCTATCCCTCCAACTGATAGCATATAAATCTATATTATTGGAGTTGCCAAAAGCAATTAAACTGCTACCTTTGCTAGGAGGTGTCTTTTCTGTCAACTTTTTTAACGGAAAATTTTTGTGTGCTGTTTTTAACATACCGATGTAATATAAACCACATTTTGAAAGCTCCACAGCAGTTTTCACTGACGAAAACCATGAATCGCCTACGACAATACGTCCAGTTCCATGCCATGGCTCTGTTAACCGCAAAGTAGTAGCAGTACCAGCACCTAATTGTCGCTGCCATTTTTTTGTTACTCATATCATTTTTACCCTCATTTAACTCTAAACCAATCATTATGTTTGTCTGGCTATCAGCAATAGTTTTGGCTTCACATCCAACACCTTTGGGTTTTCTTTTTATTTTCATGACAGCGGGCATTCCGTTAGTGAAATAGGATCCACGACCATACCATGCAAACATAGATTCATCTACAGTTATTTTGTACCCGGGTGCAAATACAGTTCGCCATTTTTCATTCAGCATTTGAATTCGGTCTCACTTCAAACCATTTGTCGTTATCGTTTACTTTTTCAGGTGTAAATGATAATGCCATAAGGATTTCCTCAAACCGTAATCGACTCATACCAAATCTTTTTCCGAATTCGGGAGCGGGAAATAAACCATTGGATCCAGTACCCCAATAACTTCTTCTTTCAGAAAGCTGTTGAGTGCACATAGCATACATTAGGCCAAAAAACTTATAGAGCTCATTTTCAGTAACGGGTTTAGCTGCATTTTTTAAATGAGCGTTTGTACATGTCAAAATATAAGAAATCTTCTCCTCAGGAAAAAAATAATTGCCAAGTTTCCAATTCGTTTAGTTTTTTTGATAAGTTTAATAGTTTTGGTTTATACGCACCATCTTTGTAAACGTCTATCAAAACTTCTTTTTTGAATTGCCATTCTATTTCGCCTACAAGCACGTTATTTTCTACTATTTCCTCTTCTGCCAAGCTTTCCGAATCACTTTCAGATTCACCTGATTCCGATGTACTCGAATCCAATGATTCTGTTTGGGTTGTTGGATCATTATCAGCATTTACGGGCTCCAAAAAATTTTTGTGCACACAACTTACAGATCCATCCAAGTCCCATACTACCTTAACTTTATTTTTTTTATCAATTGCATTCACTACACCATAGCAATAAGAAGTTGCAAATGCATCACCAAATTGTTGACGACTCCACGCGTTATTAGTTCCCGGCGCATCGTAGTGCGACGCCAGCGAGTGCACGCGATCTCCACGTCTAAACATCGTGGCCATCTCGCTCACACTAATGCTAGAACGATGCGACAAACGCACCCACGATCAGAAAGAGACAGACTATCTACTTGTATTATTACAAATCCTGCTAGCAGGACAGTTCACGTAATATTCATAAAAAAAGGTGCGTCCTACCGGAAGGACCGAAAGTCCTGCTAGCAGGACGCTGGTCGATTTATCATTAAATAATAGGTTTAATTACATAAACTTTGTGTAGTTTACCGTAATTTCTATTGTGTTGAACGGTAGTTATAAAATTTTGAGTCGCTTAAATAAAAGTAACTTAGTGTATGTCACCTGACTTCACCTGTCTTATTATTTTATGATTGGTTTTTGTTCTTAAATAAATTGTAACAGAGCGGATTTTACTTGATTTATGTTAGTAAATTGTGCATAACCTACCCAGTTTTTTATCATATATATATTTTTTTTGTTTTTTAAATTTAAATAACAATATGGCAATTCCAATAAAATATTTACAGCTTCAGAAATCTGAACTCATGTATGAAGTTGCTATCCGTGGAGAACTTCCCTCTGACAACGTAGCGGGTTTAAGACGTCAAGTCACTAAATTGACTCAATTATATTCGTCTGATGACATAATCGATTCGGTTTTCCAGTTTTCAGAGGATAGTAAAGGCTCTCAAGAGACGCTAGAGAAGGTTAGGGCTAATCTGGATGCCTTAAAACTTAACTTTGATGAATCTCTTTTTAGTAGAACTAAGTCTCTTCTACATCATTTATATTATAGGCTACAACGTATTGAAAAACCGCAGGCGGCTGATGATTTATCGGAATTAGATAAAATAAAGAAATTTTACGAGGGGTATTATGAGATGCTTTTGAGCCTTGATAAGCCAAGGGTCAAAGACCAGAAGCAGTCTACGTCTTCAGTTACTTCTGAAGAGGATTTTTTAGATAAACCTAATTTATCCGGGATGAATATTGCAGTTTCGTGTGATCGCGGGTTAATGGGAGAACTGAATAAGTTTAAATATGACGGAAAATCTTGTGTCAGATCATTTATACAGAAAGTTGAAGAATTCCGTACGTCTAAAAATATAACTGAAAATAAAATGCTTAGTTCGGCTACTGATATTTTCATTGGTGATGCACTTCACTGGTACCGTAACATCAGGGGTAGTATCGGTAGTTGGAATGAGGTACTAATTGCGTTAAAGAATGATTTCGACGTCCCTGACTACGATTATCGCATGGCCTCAGAAATTCGTCAGCGTACACAAGGCGAGGAAGAGTGAAGTGTATTAGCCTTAAGTAAATCTACTTAGTATTACCCTTAACAAAACGGTATCATATTAATGCTTAATATGTACTTTACGTAACGCGCATTATTGTAACTGTACTGTATGTTTTAATGAGACATTCAATAAATCCTACTTAGACCTACTGGTTGTCTGCTTTGCGAAACCCCAACATTACATGGCGACCCTGCCATCAAGGCCTGCCAAGGGGCTCTAAATTTTTTTAGACTGTCGCGTTTTCATTTAAAAGTTTTCGGCGTTATTTTCGGACAGTTCTTCTCAAGTAAATTTTTACGATGTGTCGATCAAATGTGGAGAAAGAAGAGGTTTTCCTTAACCAGAATGCTGCTGGAGGACAAAATGACGGTACATTGAAGATCATGGGAAGCAACCTTGAGCACTTAAGCATCGTGACCTACATCATTCTTGCTGGTATACTGGTACTGGCCATCTACATCTGGATACGTGTGTACAAGAAGTGCCATCGCAGATGGATGCAGGAGGAAATTGGGCTCAGCACGATGCAGAGGATTAGAGCATCCATACGAGGACGAGTCAACGAATCTTCACCTGCCAATTGAAATTGGCCCGCCCACATCACATTTCAGCGTCATCGTGAGATAAAGAAAGCGTTTCATTATTTTATAGACAAGTGTCACATTTCATAACGCAATAACTTAAACGAGCTTCGATAGTGCAGTGATTATACGTGAACTTGATACTCTGCGCGCAAAACTGCAACGTAGTGATAACCTGTGTGTCGTTTCCTTATAATGTCGAACTTGATTCTTTGTTTGTGACTTACGTGTGTAACTACTTACGTAGATATGCTATTTTTAGAATATGACTGATAGTTTAATAAATAATTGTCAAACATTGTTAACTATTCGGAAATATTTGATTAAAAAGGGACAAAGTAGGTATAAAGGTAACGTAATTGAGATAAAGTTAACGGAAGCTAAAAATATTTTCGATAAAAGTACACAAATAATTTTATTGTTAAAGAGTAGTAAGAATGATAAGTTGTCATCGGCAGTAGAGATTTTTAACGATATTAAGAAATTATATGAAGAGATAAATAAATTGTGTGTTATCCCTATTCAGGTAAATTTAGAAAAAATGGAGTTTGACCTAAGAGTGGCTTGTAGTTTAATTCCAGTTATGGACGGTGTTGAGGACACCACTAAACGGTTGATAGACTCAGTAGAGATGTACGCGGACATGCTGGATAAATCAGGTGAGGTTTTATTAATTATATTTGTTTTAAAAAATAGACTCTCTGAAAGTGCTAAATTGAGAATTTCTACATCATATACATCTGTTAAAGAATTAATTACCGATTTGAGACAACATCTATTGCCCAAAAAATCTTTTGTTGCCGTACAGACTCAATTGCAGAATGTGCAACAAGGTTCAAGGTCTGTCGAAGTATATGGCTCCGAAGTGGAAAAATTATTCACCGAATTAACAATTTCCCAAGCAGACGGAAATTCGGAAACGTTCAAAGTTTTAAAGCCATTGAATGAAAAACTTGCCCTACAACGTTTTTCAGGTGGTCTGCGAAGTTCCAAATTAGGCACAATTATCTCCGCCCGAAACTACACTAGCCTGAAAGACGCCATCCAAGCTGCAAAAGATGAGGAGGCTACATCCTGCCAGTCTTCATCAGGTAACGTCATGCATGTGTTTAAGAATGGACATGGTTATCAAAATATTAGACGACCAAATGGTCAAGGTCATGGTTCCCGTAACCCAAATCAAAGAGGTAGAATGCGTGGTCAATATAGCTATTATAACCGTGGTTCTCGTCACCAATATAGTGGTGCTTACCCACAAGCATTTCGTGGTAATTTTAGAGGTTACTACCGTGGGTCACCAAACGGTCAAAGAGGTAATAGAGGTCCAAGATATTTTAGAAATCAAAGACAAGGTCCAAGTGTATATTCTATTGAACATGACCCTGAACGCCAACGTGTTCATATTGACAATAATATACCACAGGCACAATCACAAGGTGATAATAAACCCAAGCCAGATTTAGAAAATCCAAATCAGTTTTTTCGATTTTAAAAATTTAATTCTATCTTGTAATGGCAATGCTAAATACGTAGCGTTTAATATTAATAATGTTAAATATTATTGGCTAATAGATACTGGCGCTACATTGTCTATTATAAAATATGAAACAGTACCGAAAAATTGTATTACTCATGGAGACAACACTTTAATAAATGGAATAGGAGGACAGCGTAGATCTAAAGGTTCAGTAGATTTAATTCTGAGAAATGGCAACGAAACGTTTTCACACAATTTTTTTATTTTTGATTCCTTACCATTAAAAGCTGATGGAATCATAGGATTAGATTTTCTAAAAAAGTTTCAAGCAAATATTAATTTAAATTCGAATATTTTATCATTGGTTAAGAATGAGAAATTATATCATTTTAGTTTAGTGGATGAAAGTGATAGGATAAGGAATACTTTAACTATACCAGCTAGGTCAGAGTCAATACATTTTATTTTTGTGGATCAGATTATGAATGAAGATGTGATTGTTTGCGGAAGAGAGTTAACGAACAATGTATTTTTAGCAAATACGATAGCAAAAGTAATAAATAATAGAATGCCTGTTAAAATACTAAACGTATGTGAGGAAGACATTACCTTACCATTCTTTACTCCTGATTTAAAATCTTTGAGTGAGTATGACGTTTGTGAATTTAGTCATAACAACATTAATGTTCCTAGAGTTCAATCGTTATTATCGGAATTGAATTTAAGTCATTTAAATGGAGAAGAAAAAGAATCTATAGAGGCGATATGTACGAAATATGCGGATGAATTCTATGTAAATGGAGATAAATTAACTACAACAAACATTTATGAACAATCTATAATTTTAAAGCCAAATTCAACACCTGTTCATGTTAAACCTTATAGGTTGCCACATGCATTGAAACCAGAAATAGATAAGCAAATTAGTAAAATGATAGAAAATGATATTATAGAAGAGTCGAATAGTGAATGGTCAAGTCCAATTTTATTAGTACCAAAAAGAAGTAGCGAAGGAAGTGAAAAGAAATGGAGGTTAGTGATAGATTACAGAAAATTAAATGAAACTATTTGTGATGATAAATTCCCGTTACCCAATATAACAGAAATTTTAGATTCCCTATCTGGTGCTATTTACTTCAGTCATCTTGACCTTCACCAAGGTTATTATCAAGTGACCTTGGAACCCGAGAGTCGTAAAATTACAGCATTTACTACGAATTCAGGTCAATATCAGATGAAACGCCTACCTATGGGCCTTAAGACAAGCCCTAGTGCTTTCAGCCGTATGATGTCTGTAGCAATGTCTGGTCTAACCAATGAGAAATGTTTAGTTTATCAAGACGATTTGATAATATTTGGAAGAAATCTATATAATCACAATCAAAATTTAGTTAATGTCATGGAGAGATTAAGAAAAGTCAATTTAAAATTGAATCCTCAAAAGTGTCAATTTTTAAAGAAAGAGATTTTGTATTTAGGCCATGTTGTATCTGAAAAAGGAGTTTTGCCTGATCCAGACAAAACTAAAGTATTAGTTAATTATCCAACACCTAAAAGTTCAGACGAAGTTAAACGCTTTGTAGCTTTTTGTAACTATTATCGGAAATTTATAAGGTCATTTTCAGATATAGCAATGCCATTGAATAAATTATGTAGGAAAAATGTACCATTCGTTTGGAGTAATGAGTGTCAAAGTGCTTTTGAGTTTTTGAGAAATGCGTTAATCTCTTCACCTATTTTGCAATATCCAGATTTTTCTGATAACAATGAATTTGTGCTACAAACAGATGCATCAGGCACAGGTATTGGTGCAGTGCTGTGTAATAAAGATCTTCGACCAGTTGCTTATGCAAGTAGACCGCTAAATAAAGCAGAAAAGAATTATCCTACTATTCAAAAAGAGCTTCTAGCGATAGTATGGTCCTTAAAGTATTTTAGGCCGTATTTATATGCAAGAAAATTTACCATAATGACGGATCACAAACCTTTGGTTTACCTTTTTAGTTTGAAAGATCCTTCTAGTAGATTACTCAAATTTCGATTAACTATGGAAGAATATAATTTTAAAATTGTTTATGTAAAAGGAAAAAATAACGTAATAGCGGATGCTTTGTCTAGAATGAATATGACATCAGATGAACTAAAGAGTATGCATGAACAAGTTGTAGCTGTGATGACTAGAGCTCAGAAGAAGAGAATGAACGATCTGTGTGATGATAATAAGGATGAAACTGAGACAACGGATCCTAGTAAATTCACTAACAATAGGTCTGATCAACCAAGAGTTGTGGATATATTAAGAAAACCGATAGACTCCGTAGAAATGTGCTTAATTAAAGGTAATGAATTAAAAAAGCTGAGAGTAAAAAACCAGATATCAGAGAAAATTGAATGTTTTGCGTTTATTGCAAATAAAAAGGAATTGTTTATAAATCTTGATTTCAAGGTACATTTCTCGCGAGCCGAATTTGTACAGAAATTAAATGATATTTGTAAAAAGATACGTATCGATGAAGTTTGTATAATTAAAAACGAAGAGAATATTGATTTTATAAAGAGTATATGCGATGAGATATCTTCACTCACGCATTGGTCCGGACCACGAGTATGTATATTGCGAGGAGTTAAGAAAATAAATGACGACAAGGAAAAGACAATTATTATGAACGATTTCCATTTGCTACCATCCAGTGGTCATGCTGGAGTCCGTAGAATGGTAAATACGATTAAAAAACGATACTACTGGCCAAGTATCGATAAGGACGTCCAGAATTATGTCAAAAAATGCACGAAATGTCAGAAATCGAAATATTTTCGATATATTAAACAGCCGATGGAACTAACCACAACGGCTTCCTCGGCATTTCAGAAAATTTATTTAGATTTAGTGGGACCTTTGGATAGAGACATTGACGGTAATTGCTATATATTGACTATGCAATGTGAATTAACTAAATATGTGCAAGCTGTTCCCATAAAAAATAAGGAAACTGTGTCCATTGCAGATGCATTTGTAAAATATTTTATTTTAATTTTTGGCATTCCTGAGATCATAGCGACTGACCGTGGAACAGAGTTCATATCAGCAACTATGGAACAGGTATGTAAACTTCTTAATATTGAAAAGTTATCCTCAACAGCTTACCATCACCAGTCCATTGGAGCTCTTGAAAATGCGCACAAAACCCTGGGTTCATTTTTAAGGATTCAGTGTGAAAACCACACAGACGGTTGGAGTTATTGGTTACCGTTCTGGTGTTTTAGTTTCAACAACACAGTCCATAGCGAAACAAATTACACTCCACATGAGCTTGTTTTTGGCAAACTTTGTAGAATACCCAGTAGAATTACTGATACGTTAGAACCATTGTACAATATTGACAACTATCCTTTACAGTTAAAGTATAGATTACAGTTAGCTCATGCCGATGCAAAGAAAAATTTGTTTAATAGTAAATTAAGAAGAAAATGTTTGTATGACAAATCCATGAATCCATTCATATATGACAAAGATGATTTAATTTTGTTGAAAAATGAGACAGGTCGGAAATTAGATGCGATATTAGAAGGTCCTTATATAGTAATAGAAGATTTAGGTTGTAATGTTAGAATAAGTAAGAATAATAAAATAGAATTAGTGCATAAGAATAGGACTAGACCCTATTATGAATAAAAAAAAAAAAAAAAAAAAAAAAAAAAAAAAAAAAAAAAAAAAAAAACTGAACTGTAACTAAATGAGAAATTTGTGAGCTAGATTAGAAATAGTTATTATTTTACTTAAGATGTTAACTTCGGTTTATGGTATATTGTTAGTAAACGGAAAAAAAAAAAAAAAAAAACTATGTATGATTTTTTTTATTTTTTTCACTTTCGCGGGAGGTGAAGTGTTCACTTTCGCGGGAGGTGAAGTGTATTAGCCTTAAGTAAATCTACTTAGTATTACCCTTAACAAAACGGTATCATATTAATGCTTAATATGTACTTTACGTAACGCGCATTATTGTAACTGTACTGTATGTTTTAATGAGACATTCAATAAATCCTACTTAGACCTACTGGTTGTCTGCTTTGCGAAACCCCAACATTACAAGAGAACATAACAATTTATTTATCTATAATGCAAGGCATGTTCTCTAGGCTAAGTAAACCTTTAGAGGAAGACGTTAAACTCGAAATTATTCTGCATAATATTCGTCCTTGCTACTCTACTATTATAGCTGCTAGTCCTAATATTAAATCACTTGAAGACTTAAAATTAATTTGCAAGAATTATGAACGCATAAAGGTTCGTTCAGAATTCTTTAAGGAACCACCTTCGGTTTCGGCTAATACCTTGGCTCCAGAATTTGGCTACCAGTCTTCAAAATGTAAGTCGACGACTAGTAGCCAAGGTAATTTTTACGCTCGTAGTAGGTATGACGGTGCTCACCATCAAGGGTCACACAAGGTCTCTGAAATTCAGGCTCCAGAAGTCGAAACTTCGGCTATCACCAAAGTTCCCTACTGTCATCGTTGCCGTGCTAATACGCACTCTATGAAAGACTGCGCAGCTGAGCGTAAAATTTTTTGCTTTAAGTGTGGCATGAAGGAAGTTCGCACACCAGAGTGTCCAAACTGCAAACCAAAAAACTAGTTTCTGAAAATTGTAGGATACATGCGGTTAGTCATACAGATAGCTCGAACTGGAATGATTGGCTCATGTTTGTAAAAAACTTCTTTTCTAGAAAACATATTTCTACAATTTTCAATGTCAAACCGAGTAATGACCCTAGGCCTTATGTGAAGGTAGGAATCAATAAGGATTTGTTTTTGTATGGTTTGTTGGATTCTGGTTCCGCCGTCACTATCCTAGGTAAGAACTCTCATGAACTTTTAATAAAATTAGGTCTGATTTTATGCAACGATGAGAGAATAACTGTTACTGCAGCAGGAGGTCAAAGGATAACATCCCTTGGTTATATTCTTCTACCCTTGACCTTCGAAGAAAAATTTTCTATTATTAAGGCGCATGTTATTCCAGCGATTGAAACCGTTTTAATCTTAGGAATCGATTTTTGGAACACTTTTAACCTGTGCCCTAAGTAGTTGTCAGAGAAAGAAAACTTATTCTTAACTGACCCCGGGCTCTCGGAAATTTCTTCGTCATCTATTCATCACCTGTGTGGCTATGACGCTTTGAATTCTTCTGAAAAGCTGTTAGCTGACAATATCGTAAGTCATTTTAAGGACATTTCGTACGCAGAGAGAGGTTTAGGTCGTACTCACGTCATTAAACATCGTATAAGATACCGGTGACGCTGAACCTATTCGACAGCGATATTACCGCATGTCACCAGAAAAGCAACGTATTGTTGCTGAACAGGTTGATGAGATGTTAGCGTTAGACGTTATTGAACCTTGTGAGAGCCCGTGGTCTTCTCCGGTGTTAGTGGTCGGCAAGAAGGATGGAAAGCCCCGCTTCTGCTTAGACAGTCGTAAACTTAATGCTGTTACAAAGAAGGACGCATATAAGCTGCCATATGTGTCTGAAATATTGGATAATCTAAAGGATGCGCGTTATCTTTCCAGCATTGATTTATCTAAAGCTTTTTGGCAGATATTCACATCACATCATCAGCCTATTAATGTTCCCACTGCTGGGACACAGGCCTCCTCTCTGTGAGAGGGAATGGGCCGTAATCCACCACGCGGGCCCAGTGCGGGTTGGTGGATGTCACATGTCTTCGAATTTTTGGTTCTAGGACATGCCGGTTTCCTCACGATGTTTTCCTTCACCGTTTTGTGAGCAGTGGTGATGAAATAATTTACACAAAGTAAAGCGCCTGCCTGGGTTCGAACCCACGACCTACAACTTGTAAGTCACGGCCGATACCACTGGGCCACCACTGCTCATATTTGGCAGATATTAATCGATGAAAAGGACAGAGAGAAGACTGCGTTTTATGTTCCTGGTCGAGGAACTTTTATGTTCAAAGTCACAGCTTTTGGACTTACCAATGCCCCTGCTACGCAACAGAGACTTGTTGATCTCTTATTCGGGCCTGAATTCGAGCTCAAAGTCTTTGCTTATTTAGATGATGTAATTATCATTAGCAGAACTTTCGAGGAACATGTAGAACTGCTTCAGAAGGTTTTCCAAAAATTACGTTCGGCTAATCTCACTGTCAATCTGGACAAGTGTCACTTCTTCCGAAGTCAATTACGTTATCTTGGCTACATTGTGGATGCTCATGGCTTAAGGACTGACCCAGATAAGGTCAAAGCCATATTAGACTTCCCCACTCCTACTAATAGGAAGGAGGTTAAGCGTTTTCTGGGTACAGCGTCTTGGTATAGGCGTTTTATTCCACATTTCAGTACCGTAGCAGGTCCTCTAAATAAGCTTACTTCTAATAAAAAGAACGCCCCTGCGTTTCAATGGAACCCTGAGGCTGACAAGGCTTTTCTAGAATTAAAATCCAAACTAGTTCAAGCACCTGTCCTTGCTTGCCCTGACTTTAACCTTCCTTTTGAGGTGCACACTAATGCTAGCAATTTTGGTATCGGTGCAATGTTGGCCCAAACTATTGATGGTGTGGAACATCCAATCGCATACATGAGCCGTTCTTTAAGTAAGCCGGAGAGGAACTACAGCACAACAGAACGGGAGGCTCTTGCCGTTCTTACGGCCCTTGAATACTGGCGCTGTTAACTTGAGACTGACAAAACCTTTTTAGTCTACACTGACCATTCATCGCTTAAATGGTTTATGTCTCTCACTAATCCAACCGGTCGGCTCGCAAGGTGGGGTGGGGAGTTCGCCTTTCTTCTTTTAATTTTGAAATAAGACACCGCCGTGGAAAGGATAATGTTATCCCAGATGCCCTTTCTAGATGTGTTCCAGTTGAGGTTATTTCAAACGGCGATGTTCCCGCGGCTTCAGGCCCTGATACTCAGGATTCTTGGTATCTGAAGATCTTCCAGGGCTGCCAGGCTAATCCTATTAATTTCCCAAATTGCAAGGTGAAGGAAGGAGAATAATGAATTATATAGGTACATGAAAACTAAGGTTGACCTTACGGTTGAATTTGCTTGGTTATTCCTAAAGAACAACAAGCAGACATTTTAATTGAGTGCCACTCTGAACCTATTTCTGGTCATTTCGGCGTGTTTAAGACATATAAGCGCTTAGCACTTCGTTTTTATTGGCCCGGTATGTATTCTAGCGTAGTTCAATTTGTTTCTAACTGTGAAACATGTCTAGCTCATAAGCATTCTACACAAGGTGTCTCTGGAAAAATGGGTAGGCCTAAAGACGTTTCTCGTCCCTTCCAGGTTCTATCAATTGACTTGGTTGGTCCATTGCCTTCTTCTCGGAAACAGAATCAGTTTATTTTCGTTGTGACTTGCTGCTTTTCTAAATATTGCCTTCTTTTTCCACTTCGTCGAGCTACCTCAAATTTAATAGTTAAACACCTTGAGGATGACGTCTTTCTCGTCCACGGAATACCTCAAACTATTATTCTTGATAATGGAAGTCAGTTTATTGGCCGAGAATTGGATAAGCTTTTCAAAAAGTACAAAATTCCTAGCATACATTTTACTCCAAAGTACACTCCACAAATCAACACAGTGGAAAGATATAATAAAACAATAATAACTGCTGTTTCTAGTTTCGTAGATGGGGATCATAGATCTTGGGACTCTAACCTTCCTCAAATCCAATTCGCTATTAATAATTCTGTTAACGAAAGCACTGGTTATACTCCATCCTTCTTGGTACACGGAAGAGAGTTAGTCGTGTGTGGTTCTCATTACATCGAATATCCAGATCCAGCAGACCTTATATTTCTACCACGCGATGCTTATGCTGCAAACCTGGGTCAATTATCGCCAATATTCGATAAAGTTCAGGTTGCTTTGTGGGAAGCTCATGTAAAAAATACACAGCATTATAACTTGCGCCGCAAACATGCAGAGTTCAGTGTGGGCGATATCGTTTGGAAGCGTTGCTACTTCCAGAGCGATAAAGATGCTCATTTTAGTAAAAAAATAGCTCCTAAATTTAAAAAATGCCGGGTAAAAGTTAAACGATCACCATTAGTTTACGTTCTAGAAGACATGAATGGTCGCGACCTTGGCGTTTGGCATATTAAGGACCTCAAGCTTAAGAGATACCCGTAGTAAGTTAATAACATTTTTTTTGCGGATTTCAATAAGTTGAAATCCTTTTTCTGGGGAGAGGGGTAATGTAACATAGTGTTCATTAATACTGATTAAAAAAAAAAACAACTTAACTTAAAAATAAACAATTAAATAAAACTATTTACAAGAAATAAACAATCTAAATAAAGCTATTACTTGAAGCTATAAAATAACAATTCAATTATATTCAACTATTATTGAAATGTAACTATTAAAAATAAAAATAAAAACCAAAGTGTACAAGTAATGCGGACAACCACATTATTTTATAGATACGGAAATAACCGGTTCCTCATCGCCGCCCGCCAGCGGCCGCGCGTCGCGCGCGCACGTAGCTAACACAGGCAGTCCGTAGCCGAACCTCTCGAGGCACGGACGCTGTCGCCTTGACTAATTTTCTCACTGTACTACCGTCATTGCGAAATATCAATTCTGCACGTAAAGTTAGTTACGAATATTTAAACTATAATATCAACTTAAGAGTGGATTGCCTTTGTCCATATACTTAAAACAGTTGTAATTATTAATTAAGTGACCGTGATTCCCAAACTTGGGTGAGTTGTGCACATTTATTTATAAAGATTTCTAACGGCCGTTACCTACCTGTTGTATTTTCTTTGTCTTAATTTTAGAGGTACGAGTCCGAGTAAATATTGTAGCTTTATTCTATCCTGTGTGTAATGCTTATAGTTGCCTTTCTTCCATTATGTGCTACTTAAAACTTTCAAAGCTTAACGTTGTAACCGTCTCTGCTTGCTTAAATTTACTATTAATTTAGATTCTTTACACCTAGAATTCTTCCCGCCGTTATAAGCCCTAAATTGCCAATCTAGTTCTTGCCATGCATCCTAGCGTTTCCCGTGCGCCCCTTATACCGGCAGCTTAATGATTCGGCTTTGGTTCCTAGGAATTACGTCACGGTTCAACTGACTGAGCCGGATTCTCATTCTGTCTCCTTCATCGCCTGAGTGGAGTGGCCGAGCTGACCGGGACTACGCCTGGAGGACGGGACTTCGCCAGGGAAGTGTGGAAGGCTAGACAAGTGCGCAACGACCTAGGCCGAACCTTTCTTCTTTAATATACCGTTTTTTTTTATAATTTCAAACTTAGTTTCATTTCTTTTCTTTTCTTGTTCACGTCCTATATACGTGACACAATATTTCGAAATGTGTGGAAGCTACAGTAGACGAATCTAGACTACAATTTGGAATGTCAACGCTCCATGCATGGATTAGATTCTTCGAATGTCTTCTGAAAGTAGCCTACAAATTACCAATAAAAACCTGGCAAGCTCGAGGAAAAGAAAATCAAAAAATTGTTGATGCCAACAAAAAGAGAATATGTGAGGAATTTAAGAGTGAACTTGGACTGATTATACACAAACCGAAACCAGGTTACGGGAGTAGTAACGATGGGAACACCGCAAGGCGTTTTTTCGAGAATGCTGATACATCTGCCAGAATAACAGGGATTGATATTGATATTATAAAAAGATTTCGCACAATTTTAAAAGCCATAGCTAGTGGGTTTGATATAAACGTAAACCGATTCAAAGCTTATGCTTTGGAAACAGCATACCTATTTGTTGAAAAATACTTCTGGTACTCAATGCCTCCTACGATACATAAGGTACTGATCCATGGGCCTATTATTATAGAAAATACATTACTGCCTATAGGACAACTGAGTGAAGAAGCGCAAGAAGCAAATAACAAAATGTTTAAAAGGTACAGAGAGAGATTTTCACGGAAAAGTTCTCGCGAAAAAACCAATGCTGATATTTTATATCGACTTTTGATATCATCGTATCCTCTCATTTCAAGAATGCATCAACCGATAAAGCGGAAATCAAGTTTTGATCCAGATACAATCCAATTACTGGACTGTCCAGATTTAAATACATCTGCGGCTTCATCAACCGATGAGGTGACATACACTGAAGACAGCGATGAAGAATCAACTGATTGTAGTGAGGGATAAAACGAATCAATGTGAATAAATATTTTTAGGAATTGAATGAAATAACCATCCAAGGCTATACAAAAGTAATATAATAAAACACTAACACAAAATTAACAAATTTAGTATTTACGTTACAAATTCAAGTGAACAGAATTTAAGGGGAATAATAAACAAAGTGCGCGCCGCCGGATGCGGGAATGAGCCCTTGGCCACGGTTCGCGTTGGCTTATATAGACTCGATGACATGCTCCGGGCTTTCTGGAGGGGTGAACGCTGGAGACGCAGCTAACACGGCCTCACCTGACGTGCCAGCGTCCTCGCAGGCCTCGGGAACCACCGGAGCGTCTTCAGCGGGTGCAACCTCCGACTCGGCATTACTGGGTGTCGCCGACGAGGTGCTCGGCTGTTCCTCTACTTCATTCACCTCATCATCAGAACCTGCACATCATAAACCAAAAATGAGCACTATTTTTTTCCATTCATGAGCTATTTCCTGGATGAAAGAAATTTTCGATCAAGTGCTAATGAGACGTGAATTACTTCTTAATACTGAAATCCACCCTGACAACGACTACCCAGCAGCTGCACGAAACACATAGCCATACGAACTCAAAACCTCATAAAGCCTATCAATGAGCTCACTTGCCATAATGCCTGCACCGGGCTTACATGATATAAATGGCAAATCTTGTCCTCAGGATTTACACAGTACTTTGCCAGTCACGCCCCGAATGTCATAGATGGACACGGGTACTTTCTGGGTCACGACTGTTACCAACTGGTAGGAGCTAAGCTTGTCCTCGGAATTTACACAGTACTTTGCCAGTCACGCCCCGAATGTCGTAGATGGACACGGGTACTTTCTGGGTCACGACTGTTACCAACTGGTAGGAGCTAAACTAAAGGCGTAGGTTAAAGTGTTGCTACAGAAAGTACTTGCTATTTAAGTGATTCACTTCTCAGAAACAAACAAAGATCTTACACTGAATTAAAGTTCTCACACTTAACCAAGTTCTTGAAGCGTTACATAAGATTAACAAAAAGTTTAACACTTGAGAGGTTTGTTTAGTTCATTAATTATGAATTTATGAACAGCATACTTTAGACTCAAGTTCACGGTGACACTTAGCCACATAGCGATAACTGCCGTGCACTCGTGCGTCGTCGTATTACACTTTAAGCTGTGTCACTCACATACCAATTCAATCAGTGAATATTTATGTCAACGTAAATGAATGTCAACAAAGTGGCTAAACGTACCTACGACAAAAGTGGATGAAAGGATCATTACAATGAACAGTTCGCATTTAGAACACTAAAACTTACATTCGAAGATTGCAGCACAGCACATAAGTGACCATTCGAAGAATATATTTGGCGGCAGCTTGTGTAGTTTTGCCATATGATCCAAGTTAAGTAATGATAAGTTTGGTGGCGACCAACTGGAGCTCGTACCGACCATTTGGTAGGACTTTAGTGATACGATACCGTCCTCGCATACCTCTGTCTAGCTTTTTCCTGTTCGATACCCCAAACAAACTTAACTTAACTAAGCTAGCTTAGCGAAAGGGGTTGTTAGTCAAAGTAGCATACTACGGGTATGTACTGTCTATAATATCTGCCAAGGCTGAGTAATTGACGCACTTGTTTAATTGTTTTCGGCGTCGGCGATTTAGTTAAGCCTTCTATTTTATGAATGCTCGGCCTAACCTGACCATTGCTTATGGTTCTACCAAGGTACACCACACAGCACTGCGAGTCGTCACGGTTTGCCGTATCACCCTTAATTTCAGGACAAAAATTTACATTGGATTTATTGCGCGACTCCGATCGCTGTTTAGTAAAACACTTATCTTCCGTATGTCCCATTTTTTTACAAAAGTTGCACTTAAAGTTTTTTATGTTCGGAGAATTTGAATTGAGAAAAGTGTTTCGACTATCGCTTACGGCATTAGAATTTGAACTGCCATTACTAGTTTTAAATCGTTTGGGACAAGTGTTGCTCTTACTGGTATGGCCGTGAGCGCCGCACGAAAAACACTTAATAGATTTTTTATCAGACACTATAGCACTACGGCTCCTACGGTTGTAACCGTTATCGCGACAGCTAGTATTTCGACTAGAATGGACCTCAACATTGTTTTTGTTAATATTTGCAGTAGTTTTATTTGGCATGACATAAATTGATAAAAAATCCACAATAGTTGCAGTAGTTAATTTTGCATTCATAGCTGCAGCACGGATCTGGGGGTCCTTAATACCGCGCACAATGATTGCACACAAAAGGTCATTACTAAGTCCTTTAACAATACGCAAACGCAACAAGGATTTGCGCACGTATTCCGCGTACGTGGAATATTTATCTGACTCAGTGCACATGACGTCATACAGGATATTAGCGACATCGACACGTCGTGGACAAAGTGATTTTAACTGGAATTTAAATGTAGACCAAGTACAATCCGTTTCGGTCCAATCGCGTAACCAAGAGTGAGATTCACCCTTCAGACACAAACCGATACGGGCCAGACATTCTTTGTCGTCCCACCTATTTTGTGTCTTAGCACGGTCAACTTCCTCACACCATGCTATGACGTCATGAACATTAGGGTCAAAGTCAGAGACGTAATAATGGTTTGATCTCACCGGGTTTAAGCTCCTTAGCGCATCGATGAGACGCTCTGCGACGTTCCCAGTAGCCGACGTTGAAGGCGAGGGCGACAGCGACAGCGCCGGTGTCAGTGGCGTCGGGACAGGTCGCGTGTTAGCAGGAGGGCTGGCCATGCCAGTGATGTTAGGGCACGGCTGCTGCTCCACACTCGATCGTGGTTCTGAAATTGAACTTCGCTCCAAGGCTGAGACCCTATTAAGTATTGCGTCTAAGGTGATACTAAGATGAGTTAGGTCGGGCGGCGGTGGCGTGCACTCACGTTTACGTCTTTTTCTGGGGCGAGTATTATTCGACATTTTATTTTATTTTAGTTTAGTTAAGTGGGAAAACGAGAGACGTCCCGCTTCTGATTTTAGGAATTGAATGAAATAACCATCCAAGGCTATACAAAAGTAATATAATAAAACACTAACACAAAATTAACAAATTTAGTATTTACGTTACAAATTCAAGTGAACAGAATTTAAGGGGAATAATAAACAAAGTGCGCGCCGCCGGATGCGGGAATGAGCCCTTGGCCACGGTTCGCGTTGGCTTATATAGACTCGATGACATGCTCCGGGCTTTCTGGAGGGGTGAACGTTGGAGACGCAGCTAACAATATATACATTTATAAAATATTTTGTGTTTTTTTTTGTTTCCTTAAATCAAATTATGACATAATCTTTGTGTTAAACTTATTTTAAAAGTAAAACCAGCATAATATATTAATTGCCAAGTTTTGATGTTATCGGCCCCACTGTGCGTCCGCTAGAATTCTTTGAAGGAAGATTAGAGAACCTAAAAAAATGAAACCCGAGTCTAGTGGTACGAGATTTGCAACGTCGGATAAATTATTAGTAGCGTCGTTTGAGATTTCTAAAATAATAGCACAATCTAAAAAACCTCACACAGTCGCAGAAACACTAGTGAAACCGTGTTTAATCAAAGCCCTCGAAGAAGTTTTGGGATTATAGGCCAAGAAAAAAATACAAGATATACCTCTGTCCAATAACACGGTCAAGGCTCGAATTGAACTTATATCAAATGATATAGAGGAGCAACTTGTTTCAAGAATCAAAAGGTCGCCATTTTTCGTTTTGTAGTGTGATGAATCGACTGACATTTCGAATTGTTGTCAACTACTTGTATTTGTTCGCTTTTTAGACGACGACAACATAACTAAAGAAGAATTATTAATTTCATGGGAACTGGAAACAACATCAAAAGATATCGACGTCATGAACTTAATATCGGAATATTTTGAGAAACATAATCTTATGTGGGATAAACTCGTTGCCCTCTGTACTGATGGTGCTCCGGCAATGTTGGGATCACGTTCCGGGCTGGCGACGTTAGTAAAACAGAAAAATCCTAAGGTAATAACAACGCACTGTATCATACATCGCCAGGCGATAGCTTCTAAGACTCTTACTGGATGCCTTAATGATACATTGCAAATGACTATAAAAGTTGTAAATATTATCAAAAGCAGCGCCTTAAATACACGCCTTTTAAAAAAAATGTGCACTGAAATGACTCTGACTATGAGGCACTTCTCTTTCAAACAGAGGTTCGATGGCTATCGAAAGGTAATATGTTGGGAAGATTATATGAACTAAGAGCAGAGGTTGAGATTTTTATGGTTGACAAAAAAATGAATGATCTGTTAAAACTGTTTACTAATCCGGCATGTCAGCTGAATTTGGCTTATCTTGTGGATATTTCACACACTTAAATAAACTGAATATGCAACTGCAAGGTTCCGGAAATAAACAATTAGAAAACGTCGCAAATATATTCATTTTTGAAGATAAACTTCACGTTTTTATTTGCACACTCCAGTTGAATGCATGATTGTAAAAACCCACCTCAGACCACTTTTGCCGAAATCCTGTTTATGGCGGATTTATATTCTCTATGGCAAGACAAACAGTTTGAGTGTAAAAATACACCTCGGTCATACAAGCATCCCACAGTTATAAAGGCATGCATATTTCAATGAGCGTAAAAATCCACCTTATCCAGGATGAGGTGTTTTTTTACAACCAAACATGTGGCAACACCACAACTGTCAGCTGTCAATATTGAAGTTTTTAACGTTAGTTTGAACAACTGAGGTGACTGTAATGGACACGAATTACTTGTATTACACAAATTAAATTAAATTTTATTGCTTAATGGTGAAATTGAGTGCTGAAACGGAGGAAAATGTGATATACTTAAACCCAGGTGAGTTTTCCTCGGGTGAAACTCGCAAAAAAAAAGGCCAAGATAACTCTGCTGATTATTCTCGAAATAAGATCAAACAAGCACGTATTCATGGGCAGGCTTATGTAACGACAAAAAATAAAACTGTACGGACTAAGACAATAGGACCTCCATGCAAATGTGCTAAAAAATGCTGGGAAACCATTTCCGAAAATGACAAAATAGAGAACCTCGCCAAATTACATAACTTGGCGACAAAAAATGAACAAGATATCTATCTCCAGGGGCTAATATCCTGTAAGGACATAAAACGACGCCGTGTGCTGAAGGAGATCCCATTGAGATAGAAAATGTTTACATACACCATTCAAATTGGTAAAGAGGAGAAAGATATATGCCATTCTGCTTTTCTTAGCTTGTTTGGCATCACTAAGGACCGTGTTAAGAGGCTCCGTGACTTGTTGGTCTTGGGTAAAATACCGGAAGACAAGAGAGGGAAATCGTAAACGGTCAATGCGATGTCTGGTGATGAAATTACTGCAGTGATCTCTTATATATCCTGTTTTCCAGCAAAAGAGAGCCACTTCTCTTCTGGCATAATAAAGTATCTTCCTGCTGACCTATCAGTGAAAAAAATGTTTCGACTTTTTAAGGAAAAATACCCGGGATCTAGGATTAAGTACGAATATTATAATAAAATATTCAGGGAGAACTTCGCTCTTCGCTTTGGATGACCAGCAGTAGATACGTGCTGCCTTTGCGAGAGTCTAGACTTGAGAATCAATTCGAAAACCCTGAATGACGTAGCTAAAAAGGTAGTTTTGGCCGAAAAGCTAGTACACAAAAAGAGGGCAAAGAAGTTCTATAATAAACTTCAAGAAGCAAGGCAAAGATCCCAAGAAGATGAAACGTTCTTGGGAATTTGCTACGATTACAAGCAGAATGTGTCACTGCCAATAATCCCAGTGCAAGAAATATTTTATTTGAGGCAACTGAGCGTTTCTATCTTCTGCATCCACAATTTGAAAACGGGTAAAAATGTTCTGTTCGTATATCATGAAGGACAAGCAAAAAAGGGACCAAACGAAGTATGCTCGTTTATTATGACATACGTTAAAGAGTACGTCGACAAAAAAGTGGTAGAACTAATGCTTTTTTCTGACAACTGCGCAGGGCAGAATAAAAACAATACAGCAGTACGAATGAATATGGCCCTAGTTGACAGTGGGCGTTTCAAAAAAATCCAACAGATCTTTCCGATGCGTGGCCATTCTTTTCTGCCGTGTGATAGAACATTTGGGATTATAAAAAGAAGCCTTCGTCGTAAAGAAAGGCTGTACAGTGTACAGGAACTTATGGAATTAATCGTATCTTCAAGCAGGCAGAGTGATTTTTTTACAGTTCACTTGGTCAGCGGAGAGGATGTGATCGAGTTTAAAAAATGGTGGGTTCAACATTTCAAAAAGACTGCACTATCCCTTGAAACAAAGGATCGGCGAATTCCGAGAAAGCAGAAAGTAAGCTTCAGTATCTCAAAGTTTCATCACCTTATATTCAAAAAGATCGGCAGTGACGTGCCGGTAAAAACGCAGGAATTTATTGATGGAATGATAAAACACACATTTTTATTGAAGATAATGCCACAGATTACCGTATCGCTACCAAATGAACCTGCATATGGACCAAGGCAGCTCTGTATTAATGCAAAGAAGATGGAAGACCTGAAAAAATGCGTTCAGTTTGTGCCTGAAGACGAAAAAAATAAGTTCTGGGACAAAATATTGCAATGGCCAACAGCTGAAAATGTCGAAGATGAAGAATTAGATTAATTCAGTTAATTCTTTATGAAAATAAATATAATGAAACATTCATACAAATTGGACTTTGATTGTAAAAACACACCTTGTGCAAGATGACTGTAAAAATCCACCTCATCCCAAAACTTAAAAAAATAAAATAAAAAAATCTATGAATATATTATGCAACCACTTTTTAACATACCATATTTTAATTATTTTTCAACATATATAGTAAAAAACAAAAACACGTGCAGTTCATTTTTTTTACACCAAACAGTTTTCATTGATTTTCTGCAACTTTTGTATTTTGTCTGAGGTGGGACAATCATGCATTCAGTTGTGGTTACGTAAAATTTAAGAAAATAATTATTCTGCATTTGCGACATTAGAAGCACTTGTGTAAGATAAAAAGTATGACGCTAGTAAAGCAAATATACAAGAAAATATCAAGACTCATTTACAAATGTTGATTGATGAATTCAATCGCTTCCCAGAATATACCGAAGACACTAAAATTGATCAAAAACTGATACGTAACCCTTTAGCACGGACGCTGGTGAAGTTACTGAAGAAATCCAGGAAGAACTTTTTGAAATCCAAAATGACAGAAACTGCAAGGATGCTTTTGAATATAATTCACTTGAGTCGTTTTGGTGTAAGAAAGCAATTTCTTATACTAAACTTCGAGAAATCGCCTTGCGCTATTTTATGGTTTTCTCAACAACTTATTTATGTGAACAAGGATTTTCTGCTTTGTTGGTAATTAAAAACAAGACGAGGAATCGTTTGAAAGTAAGTGATGATTTGCGTGTAGCTTTGAGTAACGATATTAGTCCTAGGATAGCCGAACTCGTGAAGAAGATGCAAGCACAGAAATCACAATAATACAAAATTACAGATCCTATTATCCTAAAATATTATTATTGCTTTTATGTAATTTCCTATTAAGTTTTTAATTAAAGTTTCAGTTTGATTATTACAGTTTATGTTTATTATACCTACATAGTGGTCCCTGCTAACAAGAATAATATAAAAGTGGTCCCTGACTGAACCTTTGGATAACACCCTTACAATCCTTAAAATGCTTCAAATGGATGTGTTTAAAGAAAGATCTGTCCGTGTGAAATCGTAATTTGAAAAATTCACAGACGCACTAGTGTTTTTGAGGCACAAAGGAATTCCGGTAGATGACGCAAAACTATTCGAAGAGTTCTGCCTGCTTAAGAATTTTCTGAACACAAAGCAGAGCGATTTTTATGACGAGCTCGCTGAAAAGCAATTTGGTGTATCTTTTTTAGATAATATAATTAACGACAGCTCAAGAGTTTCAGAATTTCTGAAGATTTGTCAATATTTCTTTAGTATTTTGCCACACAACGCAGATGTGGAGAGAGTCTTTTCTCTCATGACTTCTCAGTGGACCAAAGAGAAACAGACTTACAGTGGAGTCAGTGAGAGCCATATTGCTTACGCAATATAACTATAAACACGTGACGTGTGAACAATTTTATTGCGAAATAGCTGGAAAAAACAACTTTTTGCATGCGGTTGCTGGCAACCAAAAATATGGGTCTAAATAATATAAGTAAATAAAAACGTACTTAAATACTATGATTTTTATTTAATACAGGTGCGTGACCGGACTTTTTTTTCAAAATCAGGATTTTTAGACATGACAGACAGGATTTTGCATTTTTAGGCCTGGTAACACTACCCACGCACAATGAATGGTCCAGTTTCTTGGCGGGAATTTCAACCAAGGCGCGCTTTTTCAATTTTTGTCCAAGTTTTTTCATTGAATTTAAATACTGTAGGTAAATTGTGTATATTTGCTGTAAATAGTTTGTTCTCGTCCTGAATATGGACGGGAATGAGGGGAGCGGGGCTGATCCCCCGAATCCCAAGATTCGAAAGCGGACTTTTGGCACTGATGCTGAGGACCATGTCGGCGGCGGTGAGGAAAGTGACTTTATTAATTACGCGCCCTACTTTAAACCTAATTATAAAAGACTGTATCCAGAACATTCGGGTAGCACAGAGTTTTAAAGTGTTTGTTGAAAGCCAGGATAAAGAACGATTGGGAAATAAAAGCCCTATATACCCGAATCACATTTTCGCAGCGGACGTTAAAGGTGTGGTGGCGATACGCCGTGTCAATGTGAATAAAATAGTAGTCGTGTTCAAGCAATACAACACGGCCAACAATTTCATCAACAACGTAACCTTTCTAGAAAAACATAAGATGAGGGCATATATCCCAGCAGCCCAGATAGAACGAGTTGGCATCATCAGATTCGTGCCAACAAATATCTCAAATAAAGAATTGTACACAAAGCTTTCTTCTGTCTACGAAATTGTGGCAATCAGAAGATTTACAAAGAAAGTGGGACAGAACAGGGTACCACTTCAGACAGTCAGTATAACATTCTTGTCAAATTCATTACCAGACTCAATTCTATATGACCTTTTTTCATATAGAGTTTTTGACTATATTCAACCCCTGTTGCAGTGCTATCGCTGCTTCAAATTCAACCACTCTGCCAATATATGTAATGGTAAACAGCGCTGCAGCAGCTGTGCTGGAGAACACTCTTACAAAGAGTGTGACAAGCCCAATGAGCTCTGCTGCATTACTGCAGTGGACCTCATTTGGCTATATCAAGGACCTGTCCGGTTAAGATTAGGAAAATGTTAGAAAAAAAGAAAAAGTAACTTATGCCAACATAGCTAATACAAATAATACAAAGAAGGAAACTGACTTCCCTCCTTTGCCGGACCGCTCCAAGACTGTTCTGAATAAAAAGGAAAATGTAAATAATGTAAATAAAGAACTGATTCTAAATAAGAACAAAATGAAATTGTACAATGTGGATAGTGTACATAACACACCTATAAATAAAGAAACCTTGCCTGAGAAAAAACTGCACCCAAACCAAATATCCAAGCCCAAATCATTGCCAATAATGATGTCTTAATGGCTTTAGTCCATATTTTAGTACAATTAAGCAACAAATCAGACGATGTGCCCATAACCACGTCGTCTATCAATCAATGGTTATCAATGGTTTTGAGTTCCAACATTATAACTTCCTTATGTATTGCACAGTATAATGCTCAAAGTTTAAATAATAAAAAACCTTTATTAATTAATTTTCTAACAAAATCAAAATATAGATATTTGTCTAATAAATGAAACTTGGCTAAAAGACCAACAGAGTTTTAAAATACCTGACTATAATTTCCACAATAAAAATTCAGCTAACAGTCGTAATGGAGTAGCTATCTTAATAAAGCCATTTATTTAAAGTATAAGGTTTTAGACCCCCTTTCTATGATGATATTCAGACTATTGCAATTTCTGTATTTACAGAAATAGGCGACATAACAGTTTTATTTGTATATTGTCCACCTAAATCTGGGCATATAAGAATAAATTGATTGCAGAATATTATCAGGGACCTCCCTAAACCTATATTCTTAAGCGGTGATTTTAATGCCCATCATATTGCCTTGGGATGCGTGTCCACAAAAGGTAGTGGGCAAGATTTATATAATTTAATTGATGTATAATTAATAATGGTGACTTTACTACAGTCAATCGCCCTTATTGCAACCCATCTGCAATTATTGATGTCACTTTCGTTAGTCCAAACCTTGCGCCACTTTGTGAGTGGTCTGTTCATGATGACACAATGGGAAGTTATCATTACCCAACTATTACAAAACTTGCAATTTGTGCTGACAAATATCAAGTTAATCCACCTGTTGACAGATTTTTGTAAAGTCAAACTGATTGGAGTAAGTTTTATGAAATATCCAAAAATGGTTTCCATGACATGACGATTGATGAAGAGGATCCAATGTCCACTTACCTCGAATTTTGTACTTGCCTTAATACCTTGAAGAAAATGGTGATTCCAAAGTTGGTTAAAACTAGTGATTTTAGAAGTAGAATTCCAGCTCCTTGGTGGAATTCTATTTGTGAGCAAAGTGTAATTGCATCTTATACTGCTCTGAAATTGTACAGAAGTGACCCAACCATAGATAATTACATTAATTATAAGAGATTAGATGCGTTAAAAAAAAGGTACAATTTCAGAACAGAAGAAGATCGGTTGGAACAACTTTTGTAACACTTTTAATAGAACTAGTCCACTAAGTAAAATTTGGAACCTTATTAAGAGATTTAAAGGCATCAGATCTGGCAACAAATCCTTAAAGGGATGAATTTATTCAACCATTTTTGACAAAAATATCTGATAATAATAACCTTATAGATAGTAGCGAATATAAGCATTATTTTGATCTCAATAATGACAACCCAAACACTAAATTTTTATTGGAACCTTTTACATGGACTGAATTCTTAATGAGTTTGCAATCTAGAAAAAATACAACCCCAGGTTTAGATGATTTCCCTTACATACTGATTAAAAATCTTGATGATGATGTAAAACATTTATTCTTAAAAATTCTTAACAGTCTTTGGTGTAAGCAAGTAATACCAGAATCATGGAAAACACAGTGCGTGATTCCCATATTAAAACTCGACAAACCACCAAATTTAGCTAGCAGCTATCGCCCAATTAGTAGAAGATCAGAACCTACATCGACCTTCACCGAGCTGATAATAGAACGAAACATATTTTATCATGAATTTAGTATATTAGAAAACATATTAAAAATGGGTTGCCTAAAAAAATCCTGGGCAGACTATTTTTAATTATTTTTCAAAAAATGATTTTTAATTAAATGTTGCAACATCAGGATAATAAAATAAAATTGTCCTGACTGAAAGTATCAAACGTATAGAATGTGCAGCCGTTGGGTTGTCTACTATTTACCTGGGCGAACTACTGGGTTGTCAGGTATAAACCGAGCATGCGCACTTTCTACTATTCAGGGTCCCATCATAAGCGACTGCGATGTTGGGTCCTTTATTATTACACAGTATACTTACCTCGGATCTCTCTGTCACACATTTCCACGCGCGTTGCAATTAAAATCTTTAAAATTCGCAAACCCCTAATAGGACCGAAATTTTCGCAGACAACCCTATATCAACGTGTTCGCAATAAAACAGCGCTTATGATGATATAATTTTTTTTTTAATTATCCAATCCAGTGAAAGTAACTGGCATCGATATACCTGTTTATACCTGACAACCCAGTAGTTCGCCCAGGTAAATAGTAGACAACCCAAGGGCTGCACATTCTATACGTTTGATACTTTCAGTCAGGACAAATTTTTTTTATTATCCTGATGTTGCAACATTTAATTAAAAATCATTTTTTGAAAAATAATTAAAAATAGTCTGCCCAGGATTTTTTTAGGCAACCCATTTTTAATATGTTTTCTAATATACTAAATTCATGATAAAATATGTTTCGTTCTATTATCAGCTCGGTGAAGGTCGATGTAGGTTCGGATCTTAGACTAAATCTCGTTGTCCTCATGTCTTGGAAAGATTTTTGAGAATATGTTGAAGAATCGTTTGGACTGGTACTCTGAATCCAATAACAGTATTCCACCAGTGCAATATGGATTTAGGCGCGGTCATAGCTGTGCTGACCGCTTTCATTTCCTTAATAGCAGACCTGAAAAGGGCAGAAAATAGCAAATTACATACTGTTTGCGTATTTTTGGATGTACAAGGTGCTTTTGACAATGTTGACCCCGGGCATACTTGTCAAAATAATGACTGGTAGTTTAGGTTTTCCTGGACTTGTGTCCAAATGGATTTATTACTTCTTAAGTAACAGAAAACTCTTTGTCAAACATAATGACATCCTTTATGGACCAGAGTGGGCTAGTAAAGGTACAATGCAAGGTGCAACTCTGTCGCCCTTGATCTATAACTTGTACACTTGTGAAATATGTAAATATGTTGATACTCAGAATGTAAATATATTGCAATTTGCTGATGATTTAGTTCTGTATAGATCGAATTCTAATTTATGTGCAGCTATTGATTCTGTAAATATAGCACTAGGTAGGTAAACTTTATAATTATTATAGTAATAGGCTGCATCTTAAAATTAATGCTTCAAAAAGCAGTGTTATGATTTTTGGAGATGACAACCCTACTACTGATGTTATATATGCTACAGAGAGCATTCAAAGAGTTAACCAGCATAAGTTCTTAGGTATTGTCATTGACCAAAAACTAAAATTCGAGGAGCACATTAAATATATTTCACAAAATTCTTAAAAAGGGCTAAATGTTCTTAGATGCCTTGCTGGGATATCTTGGGGAGCTGATCCAAAAATATTGTCAATACTGTACAAAGCAATTGTAAGAAGCCATTTTGATTATAGCACTTTAGCTTATATTAATTGTACATATGTACATAGATTGGATATAATTCAAAACAAGGCTTTGAGAATCATATCTGGAGCAATGTGTTGAACTCCCATAAGAGCCATGGAAGTTGAAACCAAAATCATGCCTCTTATTTTGAGGAGAATATTACTATGTGAAAGATATTGCGTGAAACTTTTGTCATCATCTAATAATGATGTTATCAACAGAATAGTCCCTCACCTGGTCAATGTCTCTGGTCCTTTGTCCTCAGCAGATGAACTGTTGAGGGGCATAACTCCACAGTTGTGCCTGATATATCTGGAAATATATAATAAATGCACAAGGATTAAAAAACAGTCACAGTGGCCTTGCTTTGCCCACAACTGTGTTAGTATAACTCATCCAATTCATGTTCTAGAACACAGAGTTATAAGTAATAATGACATGCTAGAATTATTGTCAGAAAATAATAAGTATTATACTCTATACACGGATGGCAGCAAGGGAGATGACCATGTGAGATCTGCTTTATATGAACCTCAAACAAGGTTCACTCAAAGCTTTGTTCTGGACAATGAATGCTCAATATTTACTGCGGAAGCCTATGCTATCCTAGAAGCATTAAAGTTGTGTAGAAGATTTGTGAACAGTGGATTCGAAAAGCACTCACCTCTCGCCTCCGTAGGTATACTGCCTCGCGCTCCTCGGGCTTGGCGTCGTATCAGGCAGCGAGGGTCTGGATCCAGCCGTTCACACACACGATATCGTCATCAAAACAAGTCCATAGGCATAAGTCCTTCAAATTGTTCACCTGGAGCACACTAACCACCAGAAAATCGGGATAACAGAAAAAAGCGCGGAGAGGTCCGCCGCTTGTTCGACGTTCGAAGACAATTCATCTTTTTTTTATAAAGATGGCGCTGCATTGTGGTTCGCCGTTCGGATTGGTTAGCGAGTGTCCAATGAGACGATGGCGGGACGTTTCAAATCCACCGTAATTGGGTTCCTACTACACACAA
This sequence comes from Orthosia gracilis, assembly GCA_947562075.1. Lineage (NCBI taxonomy): Eukaryota > Metazoa > Arthropoda > Insecta > Lepidoptera > Noctuidae > Orthosia > Orthosia gracilis. Next base: position 13,535,827 of record OX387264.1, on the reverse strand, counting down.
TTGATAAGACACTCTCAGAAGACTACTAATATTTAGAATGTTTATAAAATAAAGAACAGTACGGAACATGCCGCTCGCCTTAAAAGAATGTAATTCTTTTAACCTTAAGTTAAAGATATTGAAATAATGAAAGATTAAACGAAAATAGTCGCTAATCGCATTTAAAACTGAAATAAATTCTATTAAAAATAATTAATACTTAAGAGGTAGGTACTTAGCTAAGAAACGTAACAGTAAGAAATAGGTATTCTTAATTATTCTAAAGGTAAAGGACATATTTTAACTACAGAACGTTTTACAAAAGTTTTGCCCATCTGAAGGGTTACGACGCGGGCGATATTATCTGACCCTGGATGAAGAGCATGTACACGAGCCAATCGCCATTGCAAGGGTGGCAGGTTGTCTTCACGTACGACAACAATCATACCCTCTCGGAGTGGAGAGCCGCTATCCTTAAACCATTTATTGCGTTGTTGAATCTCGTGTAAATATTCACGACTCCAACGCCTCCAAAAATGCTGTACGCACTGTTGCACTCTACGCCATCTAGTGAGACGATTTGACACGTCTTCGCATAAAGAAATATCAGGCAAGGCCGTCAGAGGACCTCCTATTAAAAAATGAGAAGGGGTTAAGGGTAAAGGGTCTAACGGATCAGCACTTAACACACAAAGTGGGCGCGAATTTAGTACCGCTTCTATCTGGCAAAGAAGAGTATGCATCTCATCATAGGTTTGAGTCTGAGTGCCAAGTACTCGATGAAGATGGTGTTTTTTAGGCAGAATTAATTGATGTTTAGAAACAAACGGCAACAATGACTTATGAATCCGCCCACCGACACGTAAACTATTTTGTTTGTCAATGAATGGTTTTAACCTACGTAGTTTAAGGGAAGGATAATTACCTAATGCAATATTTTTTATATCTTCGGGAAAAGATGAATGTTGAACTAAATGAATAAGTCGACCTAGACAAAAATTAAATTCGGGAACTGTTATGTAGGTTGGATATTGAATTTGAACCTTTTTGCATCTATTATAAAATCGAAATATGAGTGAGGTGACTCGAACAAGTTTACTTAAACTAGAAAATCTTTCTATGTAATCCGTAGCATCAGGAGGCGCCGGCGTCGTGATGGACGAGTTTGTTACCACCGATAGTGGGGAATTACGCTTTTCCTCGGTAACTTTAGATACCTCTTTAGGAATTGGCCAACACTTAAAATCACGTGACAACCACCAGGGCCCCTGGAGCCACATTGAAGAATTTTCAATAAAACTAGCAGGCAACATTCCTCGAGAAGGTGCGTCTGCTGGATTATCAGCAGAGGGAACATGTCTCCAGCAATCGGCAGGAAGCCGGGATAAAATCTCACTCAAACGATTAGAGACGAATGTTTTCCATTCATGTGGTGGCGAACGAAGCCACGCTAACACAATCTGAGAATCAGTCCATGCATAGACATGATTGCAGTTCACACGGTCACCGTACACCTTCATAATTTTATCAATTAGCTGTGACAATAAAACAGCCGCACACAGCTCGAGACGCGGAATAGTGAGAACCGGTTTGAGCGGCGCTACGCGAGTTTTCGCTAGTAAAAGAAATGTTTTAACGTTATCACTACTATCAGTCACACGAACATAGACACACGCAGCGTAAGCACGCTCAGATGCGTCCGAAAACCCATGAATCTGAATAGAACTTACATTTGGAAAAACAAAACGTGGGATTTGAAAACTTGATAGCAATGATAATTCATTGATGAAATTAGACCATGAATTAATTATATCTATGGGAGGTGACTCGTCCCAATTGACACCGGAGATCCATAATAGCTGAATAAGATGTTTTGCATAAATAGCTATAGGAGATAACCAGCCCATAGGGTCATAAATTTTTGCTATTTGGGATAATATGGTCCGCTTGGAGATTTTATCTAAAGTTGCTTGAACACTAAAGGAAAATGTATCTGATTTTGGGTTCCATTGGAGTCCTAAAACCTTTGTTTGTTTATCGCTTTCCATTAATGCAAATGAAACATTATCGGGCCGCTCGCCATGAGCCTCTGATGTATGTACAGCAGCGAGTAACGCTGGCGAATTGCTCTGCCACTTTCGCAGTTCGAAACCAGCCGATGAACAAATACCCACTAACTCTCGTTGTAAAATCAGAGCATGTGTGACGTCACATGTGCCAGTGACCACATCATCAACAAACACTTGGTCGCGGAGGACCTTAGAACCTAACGGGAAGTTAGTAGCTTCATCATCCGCCAACTGTTGAATCGTACGAAGTGCTAAGTACGGGGATGAACTAACACCGAAAGTGACGGTTCGCAGCCGATAATCACGCAAAGGTTCGGTTGGAGATTGTCGCCAAACAATACGCTGATAGTCCCAATCAGACTGTTGTAACAAAATGTTTCTGTACATCTGCTTAATATCAGCAGTGACAGCGATAGCATGAATACGAAACCCTAATAAAACATCTACGATGTCCTGGTGCAATTTAGGCCCAGTTAATAAAACATCGTTAAGTGAAATACCATTAGAAGTTTTGCAACTCGCATCAAAAACAACACGGGTACGAGTTGTTTCACTAGAATCTTTGACCACGCAGTGGTGCGGAATGTAATAGGTACTGATAGAAGGAGGGGAATTCACGGGCTCCATGTGACCAAGATCTAAATATTCCTGGAGGCACGCGTGATAATCAACCTTAAGTTGTGGATTACGTTCTAACCTATACTCTAATTTTCTAAACCTAGATACTGCCGTATCTCGTGATTCGCCGAGGGCAGGTGCATCGGGTTTAAATGGAAGCGAAACTACATATCGCCCATTTTCGTCGCGAGTGTGTGATTTTACGAAGATAGACTCACACAAGGCTTCGTCAGGGCTGGAAACTCTTTTTTCAGGAAGGGACTCTAATTCCCAGAATCGTTTCAGATTTATGACGTCATCGTAGGATGAGCTAGAACTACTGAAACACACTTGAAGCGAAGAAGGCGTATTTTGGTTGCAAGAAACATCACCCATTAATAAATAACCAAAGATACTATTTAATGCCATTGGGGACCCGGAAGGGCCCGTAATCACGTGACCTAATATCACCTGGGATAGAATATCCGCACCTAAAAGCATTTCCACCGACTGTGGAAGATAAAATTTCGGATCTGCCAAATGTAAGTGTTTTATGTGTGGCCAATCCCTAAATGGTAATGTTACACAAGGCATGCGTGACATAAGTGTAGGTAAAATCAATGCATCAACTGAAAGGGATGGTTGATCAGCATGAGTAGGTGTGACGCAAAAAGAAACAACACCCTTAGGGTATACAGGATCACTACCTCCTATACCGAACACGGGAACGCGCGCATGCCTACGCTGCAATCCTAACCGCTGCACACAAGGCTCGGTAATAAAAGTCGCTTGACTACCGGTATCTATAATACACCGAACGGTGTGTTTTTGCGAGCCTACGTGTACATTAACTAGCGCTGTACACAAAAGCACTGTACTTGCGCGCACGGAAGGCGCAATGGATTGCGGAGCGATCGCGTTATCCCTCGACGTATGATTCACCGCTGTCAGTACGGTTGGCGCGGTACCGGGCGCATCTGTCTCTGTCGTTTGATGCACGGTAGGTGAGACAGCACTAGCGTTCGAATCTGCTTCACTGACAACCGGAAAACTATGCTGTTGATTAAAATGAATTAAACTATGGTGTCTTTTATGACACGAACGGCACACAAAGTTAGATTTGCAATGTTTCACATCATGTCCTACACTTAAACAATTGTAACAAACATTTTTGTTTTTTATGAAAGAATACCTATCTTGAGGGGATAAGTTTAGAAAATTCGCACATTTCGTCAACGTATGTTGAGCACCGCAACTAATACAAGATATCCTTTTACTATTTGAATTGTTGGACTGTGAATTGTCTGACTTTGTTTCCGGGCCCGCCGCGACGCCGGCCGAGAGCGCACGGCGCGCGTTCGATGCGGGCGGAGTCCTAGAACTACCTACCTTTTCCGCATTATGAATGGGTTTGTTTTGATACGCAAATTCACTTGCAGATAACTCGCGTTCTAAGAAATTTATTAATTCACTAATTGTGGGTATCTTAGATGGTTGGGACAACGACAAATCGAAACGTCTACGTAATGTTGGTGGAATCTTACGTAAGAAAAGAAGCACTAACATGAAACTCCACTCCTTCGTAGGAAAGTGCATTACTTCTAAAGCCTTGATATTTTCATGATAAGTGTTCAGTAAATTTCTTAACCCTTGAACTAATTTGTCGCTTTTATCGGACTGACAAGGTTCAATATCGAATATTTTTTCTAGATGAGCGGAAGCAATGGCTCGTTCGTTATCATACCTAGACTGTAGCATACCTAACGCGACCGTATAGTTCTCGTCAGTTATTGGAATAGATTTAATTAGATTGTAGGGTTCATTTTTCAAAGAAAGTAGCAAATAGCGGAACTTCTCCGAGTCTGAGTAGGTATTTTTGCTGTGCACTAGTGACCGAAATAGATCGTAGAAAGCAGGCCAATCTGTTATTTCTCCTGAAAAGGTAGGCATTGGAAGAGTAGGTAATCTACTAGCACAACTACTAGACGATGGCACGTGAACAACAGAATTATTAGGGGATCCGAATGACGACATCCTACGTTTATGTTCAATTTCATCTTCTTTAATTTTATTTAAATGTACCACAATAGCATAATAGCAATCATTAAAACTGTTACGAATTCTTAGCTGTTCCTCTTTATCAAAAGTATTAGACTTAATGAGGGATTTTTCAATTTTAGCTTGAAGTTTGAAAAACTTGCGCTGTTGTGAAGTTAAATCTTTAGATCGAGATTTAAATTGTTGTTCGTCGGAATCTATGAACTGTAATGTTCGTTGAAGCTCATCGAGAATTATTTCTCGTTCAAAAAAATCTTGTTGGATTGCCGCCATATTGATAGACGCGTGGCGTCGTAACTTGAAATTCGAACAACAAGGGAATATGGAATGGAAAACCTCACAGGTGAAAAAATATGAACAATCCGGCTCGAATGATCAAACAATTATGTGTAGAAGATTTGTGAACAGTGGATTCGAAAAGCACTCACCTCTCGCCTCCGTAGGTATACTGCCTCGCGCTCCTCGGGCTTGGCGTCGTATCAGGCAGCGAGGGTCTGGATCCAGCCGTTCACACACACGATATCGTCATCAAAACAAGTCCATAGGCATAAGTCCTTCAAATTGTTCACCTGGAGCACACTAACCACCAGAAAATCGGGATAACAGAAAAAAGCGCGGAGAGGTCCGCCGCTTGTTCGACGTTCGAAGACAATTCATCTTTTTTTTATAAAGATGGCGCTGCATTGTGGTTCGCCGTTCGGATTGGTTAGCGAGTGTCCAATGAGACGATGGCGGGACGTTTCAAATCCACCGTAATTGGGTTCCTACTACACACAATTGATAAGACACTCTCAGAAGACTACTAATATTTAGAATGTTTATAAAATAAAGAACAGTACGGAACAAAGTTAATAATTCATATTCACCAGTCTTATAAATTCTTCTTAATTTTAACCGATTCATTGAGTGTTTTGGAAGCTCTAAAATATTTGAAATTTAATTTTAAAACTAATTATATTTTGTACATAATTAAAGATTTAGTATATAAGTTAAATTGTAAGGATATTGAGATATCCTTTATATAAAGGTATATCTGGAAATGAAGTAGCAGATAGAACTGCAAATAAGGGGATAAATTCACTGGATGTTCAATATGTAACTAGTGTACCGCATACAGATTATTATAGCTCCATAAATGAAGAACTAAAAATTCTCTGGGTTGAAATGTGGAAGAAAGACCAAGAGCAGAAAGGAAAGTGGTACGGAAGTATCCAAACAGACTTACCAACAGAACCCTGGTACAACGACCTAGAGTCAGCCAGCCGGCACTTTATCACCACGATTAACAGGCTTCGCTTTGGCCATACCACCACACCTGCCCACTTACCCCGTTTGGGCATAATTTCAAGTGATTCTTGTAAATTCTGTAACGCACCGCAAGCTGACGCTGAACATCTGATTTTGAATTGTCAAAATTTTACAATAGAAAGACTGATACTTGCCAGTGAATTGAGTGATATCCTACCAAATAATTCCTCCCGCCGCCTGAAAGATAATTATTCTAAAAACTAAAAAGTGTTTTGTGCCAGTTTTTAAATATATTAAAAACAGTTGTGAAAGTATGTAGTGTACAAACCAAGTGTGTAAACTCTTAAAACTTTAAATTAAGATTTTTCTATTAAAGACTTGGCTTAAAGGTCTCGTAACCAAGCCAGTGGCATAGCCACAAACATTAAAAAAAATAAAAAATGAATGGTCCACGTCCACCTGAGGGACTAAGTACGGAAACCAAACCTAAAATAGAACTTAAACTCATGAAAATAGATCATTTAAGGTTTTAAAATTACTAATATCTCATCAGATTTATTAGAAACCACAGGCAGTGTTTCCACTATAACAATTTCATTCCCCCACGTCTCAATTTAGATTTCCCCTTCTCCGGACTTTTTTCCCCTCAAAAGTTATTTAGCTGTATTTTTAGTTTTGACACCATACGCCACACCTAAAAAAAGGCCTATAACGTTTTTCTTGTATAGCTTGCTATATTAATATTATTTACACTAAATACGTCAACAAAATCATCTGCATTTGACGACTTTGCTATAGTATAGATAGCTGCACATCACTAGCTTTCAATTTTAATGTTGGTAACACTTGTTCTATGGTCTATGGTGGTTGGTACGGTCTGTGGTACGGCGCTCGCTTCGCTCTTCGTCTTCGCTCCATTAATAGTTAAATACTTCAAGTAAACAAACAACTAGAAATATTAATTGTGACGGTACGGTTGTTTTAATGTGAAAAATGGATCGGTGGCTAAAAAATACTGCTGGTAGAAAATCGGTAAGTTTGTGCTTCCATTTTTGTATTAAATTAGTTAGTATTTTGTATTAGTTAGAATGTTAGGTTATTAAGAGGTTATGGAAACGTTGTTACTTCTTTATGACCAAGCTGATTGGCAGGCAAAGATTTGTACTTTGTACTTCCATTTATCCCAAAGGGGAGCTAATATAAACTAAACTAAACTCCTCCCTCGATCATTGTTTTGTTATGACAAGATTAAGAATGTTACCAACTGGGTATTTTGATTTGAGCTGAGCTGGGTAATTTTTTTTAATTATTTTTTGTCTGATATTGCTACAGGAATTTACATTTGAGTGTACAGCGATTACTAAACGTTATCAATATTTTTTCAGAATAAAGAAAAGGTTCCTTTGCGCTCATCTGAAAAACCCGGCGCTAGTACATGCTCTGCTGATGAAGCTCAGCCCGGAACGAGTTTTCTTCAGTCCATTAGTAATGTCGAGAATCAAAAAGAACAATTAGATCCTCAAACATCGTCAGCAATGGAAGTCGAAAATGAAAAAGTGTCTGATAAGCTTGAAGACGAAGAAGAGGGATACAATACTGAAAATGAAAAAAAGCAGTTGGGTAGTTCAAAATCTATGGCAAAAGGTAGGAAAAAGATATTTAAGAAGAAGTTTCAGCATGATTGGCTTAAGCTACCTGAGTTTAAGGCATGGTTGTTAAGTGGGAATAAGGATGATGATGCAATTTGTAAGGTATGCAATGTGGTTATGAAGGCGGGAAAATCTGAGCTCAAAAAGCATGGTGATGGAAAAGTTCATAAAAAACACATGGAAGCGTGGCTACAGTCAAATCAATCTAGTATTACAACATTTGTTGCAGAAAATACAAAGCTGAAAAACACCGAAGCTGCCATTTGTTCTTATATCGTCGAAAACAATCTTCCTATTTCATCGGTTGAACCATTAATTGAACTTATTAAATCTCTACCAGAGAAGGCAATCTCGTCCCAAATCTGTTTAGCAAAACAAAAAGCCACTAACGTCATTAGGAATGGTTTGCGCCCATTTTTTAATGATAAACTTGTTAGTGAACTGAATGATCATTTGTTTTCCGTCTATATTGACGAAACAACTGATGTTAGCGTGAAAAAGCAACTAGCGATACTCCTACCGGGGTTCGGGGTTATCCGAAAGGAAGCTAGAGCCCCGGTATGAAGGCTAGAAGGAACGGCGCGGGGTTTTTAGTCAGTACAAGTCTGACACTATCTCCCGCTCCACCCAAGAGCGGGATTTGTCATAAGATGATTTTCCCAGTCGACAAAAAAAAAAAAAAAAAACTAGCGATACTAGTCAGCTACTGCCATAATTTTGTAACAAAAGTAGATGTGGTCGATGTTGTAGATTGCCCTGACGAGACCGCTGTGGGTTTGTACACACAAATGATGAACACCCTAAAAGAAAATAATGCGCCTCTGCAAAACTGGGTAGGCTTTTGTGCTGACACAACTTCAGTCATGATGGGACAGCATAACTCTGTGTCTCAACTAATCAAACTAAACTATCCTCAAGTATTTGTGTCAAAATGCTCTTGCCATATGATACATCTGGTGGCAAGTAACGCATGCACTAAGTTAAGCAACTCTTTAGAAGATTTGTGCCGCAATGTATACAATCATTTTGGAAGGAGCCCTAAAAATTCTGCTGCTTTCAAAGAGTTTCAAAGCTTCCATGAAGTCGAACCTCATAAAATTTTGAGAGCTGGTCAAACCAGGTGGTTTTCGCTTCAAGCATGCGTGCGAAGAATTTTAGAACAGTGGGATCCATTGAAGAGCTACTGGAGAGTATTAAACTTCGAAGATCCAACACATGCAAACCGCCACACTCTCCAAACCTTGGAAAACCCTTTGATAAAAAGTCAAATGCATTTTGTAGACTACGCTCTTGGAATGTTTAATGAGTTTAACTGCATGTTTCAAGCTGATTATCCTAAGTTCTCAGAATTGAAGATTCAAACTGAGGAATTAATCAAAACATTGGCGTTAAATTTCATGAATAGAAACTATGTCAAACAAACCCCTGCTAACAAAATCAATCCTCATCAGACAGATGAACATCTTAAATTGAACCGTATTTATTTAGGTGTGGATGCAACCTGTTTATTAGCAGAGATTGAACAGAAAGAAAACTGTGAAGTTCAGAAAATATTTCAGTCAGCAAAATTGTTGTATATTGAAGCGATCGTACAAATTAAGAAGCGATTTGTATTTGAAGACGTGCACAATGATTCGTCTTTTTTAAACCCGCAAAATGCCAATGATTTGCACCCTACATCACTGTACAAAATCGCGAAAAAATACATTCCGTCGCACATTACTGTAGATTTAACAGAGCTGGACAAGGAATGGAGAAATCAAAGTCTCCTTGCCGATACGGATTGTAACGATTGCATAGATGCTGTACACTATTGGAAAAAAATGTTTGAAAAAAGAAATGTCGACGGCAAACGCAAATTCCTTCAACTGCCTATTTTGGTGAACTATTTTATGTCACTGCCTTTTTCCAACGCTGCTGTTGAACGATTATTTAGTGATCTGAAAAATATCAAAACAGATAAACGCAATAGGCTGGATAATGAAACGCTTGCATCAATCCTCTGTGTAAAATCTGGCTTGAAAAGAACCGGAGTAACATCTGTACAAGTAATGAAAAATCTGGTAGAAATACCACACCTCAAGTTTGTGCAATCCAATGCAACTGCAAGCGAATCTAAAAAAATTAGACTTAGCATGAATAAAGTATAATTAAACAATTCGTGTTTTATTTATAGCCTAACCAAAAATATAATAGGAGCTGTATACTTAACTTTTATTCCAAGTCAGTTTACGCTGTCAGCGCATAAGTTTTATTTTAAGCCACAGAATGGAACTAACATTGATAGATAATGTCAAAATTCACCAATCACGTAGCAGTTAGAGCCATCTTTTCTCATCTGGCTAGGTTTTATCTATGATTTACCGCAATTTCCCCTCATATAGTCTTTCCCCTTTTCCTTCCCCTCTGGACCCTAATTTCCCCTTAAAAGGGGAACTTCCCCTCAATGTGGAAACACTGACCACAGGCAGTACTAAAAAAAACAATGAAAATGCTTATTGTTACACTTGCCCCATTGATGGGGAAAGTGTGTCAGTCACCAACATTTAAACGTTATACTTATTTAAAGTCACGGAAAACCAGTAGAACATACTGGAATAATTGATAAAACATAAAATAAATCAATAATTTACTTATTAAAACTAAATTATTTGTGCTATACTATCACAGCATAGAAATATTCTTCTTCTTCGTAGAAATATTGATATACAATTTTTTTACAAATGTACATTTGTAAAAAAGTATTTATGTATTTTTTTTTGTGTAAATGTATTTATGTCACACTTACATCGGTTGATCTTACTGTATAACTCATTAAACAAAAACAGGAAATAAGCCACTTGTCAAGAATAAGTATAAGAAAGTCAACAATATTTGACCCTGCATCAACAGCATTGACTTTTTTATTCTCATAGCCATGTTTCTGTTTGAACAAAATCAACTAACCATTTCAAACAGTTTTAATACAAAAGAAAAATTCATGATCTGCAACATAAATTCATTATGTTAAATAAATGAATTTTAATTACAGACTTTTGTTTGACCGATGCACCATTACATTACTATATTGTTTCATTACATTACTTTGCCATAATTAAATGGCTTCCAAAACCTTGTTCTGCCTGCCTGTACTAGGCATCAAAATCATAGTGCACACAAACTTTACCACTTTTCATGAACAAATCAATGCTTGTATGACAGTCAGAATGTCACATTGTCAACGATACAATTATTATTTTAGTTGTTTGTTGAACATAATTATAGACGCAGACAACCCAGTCCTATTAAAATTGTGCACCTTCTAAAGTCAAAATTATTTATTTCTATTAGGCCATTAAGCGCAACAGTTCCACCAGAGAGAGAGTTAGAGTTGGCCAGAGGGGGTCAGTTTTATCAAAGGAATATGTGCCAACTATCGCAATCCGTTCACATATTGATGATTTGCTCAGTTCTGTTGCAACACGCATCGAGTGCAAACGTCGTGCGAGAAAGTCATCCTCATCCACAAAATTGTCACAGGCATGGTTAAATGAAAATGTCATTGAATTCATAGAACTATACCAGGCACATCTAGTAATATGGACCGCATCTCGGAAGGATCATAAAAAACAGCTGGTACATGGTGCACCATTCAACTCAAGGGAATGATTTAGTCCTTGAAGATAAAAAAAAGCGAGAATCATTGATGAGCACATATCGCCTTTAAAGAATGAAAATTAGTGACTACTCATTCTGGATTATGGACAGACAATATTTTTATAAGTAACAAATATAAACTATAGTATGCACTCAGTTCTGTAAAAGCGCTTAGAGCAATTTCTGTATCGGACATCTTCACATTGGCTCTGATGAGACAGAACTAGTTTAATAGCCAACATGTGCCGCCCACTTCTAAAACTCTGAATTTAAGATTTACCTACAAAATTTAATGTAAATACCACGAAATCGTAACATAGTACACATTTAACCTCCTTTTTTAGCCTTTACCCAATTCCTTTATAATAGTTAATATACTTATGCTCTATGACACAGCTCAGCTATCTGCTGTGTATATTCTAGTCAAAGAGTAGTTCATTTGAGTACAAATATGAAATAACCACACAACACAGAACAACCAAAATAGTAAATAATACTTGACTAATACTCCGTCAAGCGTCATATCAAGCCTGTTTGCTGTTATGTTATTGTTCTGTCAAGTGTCATGACATCACAGACCACTCACAGACTACATAAAGCAGAGGGTTTGCAAACTCTTTGACTTATAGATACTACTTAAATTGTCATGTGTTATTTTAATTTGATAGATGTGAACTTTCGTAAAGGCGGAACCACACTTAAGGTAGAAACACATTTGCCTGGCGTGTCGTAGCGTGGCGCATACTGGCGTGGCGCTGGGTGTGCACACTATGCTGGCGTGTCGTGACGCGCCCTGGCGCTATTTCTGAATTATTCATCGAACCTTCGCAACGTGTAGACGTACATAATGTTTGATGATGATTTCGATGAAGGCTTTCAATTTATTTGTATGCATCTGCCATAATATGTCTCCACCAACCTTGGTTGACTGGTAGAGAATAAATCAGGCTTTAAGTCCGCCTATGTACCTTTATGTTGCATGAAGTTTTAATAAATAAATAAATTACTCCTAGCAATTAAACTTCTTTAGAGCACCGACGACTGACAACCGCACGTTTTGAGACCATCCTTGCGTTCATTTTCACTTAGCCGAAATCTTTGGAGCCGTGTATTTTATTCAATTTTCAAAATAATCGCAACAAATTTGGACTTAAAAGATAGGGTTTGACCACGTACACAATTTACAATAATAATATTTACACATTTTACTATAATTAAAAAGTTTCTAGAACAAAAACATGAGAATATCGGTTTGTTTACATTTTGATTATAATGATATGCGATTATCTCGGAATCGTGTGGACCGATTTACATGATTCAAACGGATAAAATGGTTTTAGATCTAGACCTTTTATTTGGCACTAACCTCATCAAAGTATCTCCTCAAACAAAAAATCACGTTTTCAAGTTCCTCGCGTAATTATTAACTTGTATGATATCTCTTATCAATTCCTTAAAAAACTATCTATGTCAACTTTTAATATTCAAATTAGGATTTTATATGATTGTACATGCTTATTGAGCATAAAACAATTACAACACTCTAATTGGTATCTAACAAGACTTAATTATCACGTATTGACTGACCTGTTGGTCTAGTGGTTAGTGGCCCCGACTGCTATGCCGCAGGTCGTGGGTTCGATTCCCACCCAGGACAAATGTTTATGTAATGAGCATGATCATTTGTTCTGTGTCTGGGTGTAATTTATCTATAATATGTATGTATTTAGAAATATATAAGTATGTTTATCAGTTGTCTAGTACCCATAACACAAGCTCTGCTTAGCTTGGGACTAGACGGCGTTGTGTGATAGTTGCAGCATATTATATTATATTATATTATATTATATTATGTACTTCGTCATTTGCTTACAATCTGTTTAGTAATCTTATTACTAGTTGAAATCTTATTAGATGTACTTAACTAACACTTTTTAAACAGTTCTTATGTACTTTACAAATGTATTTAAGGTACTTGCATGAGTAGGTATTGTATAATCTTCTTTTTATCGAGTCAGCTTATAGATGGGGTTTCGTCGCCGACATAATGAATGCAAGGAAAGCGTACCTTGCGCTATTCTACGAATTTACACAATTAGGGTACTTGTCAAATGATCTTTATACTCCCTAGACTTTGTGTTATATAAAACTGTACGTTGACGTACGAGTTCGTTAAGCTCGTCGATCATTTTCAACACGCAGCATACAAGCGTTCGCTACGAGTTCGCATCGTTGAATGGCGCGCCACGAGCCACGCGGTGTAGAAACACATTTGCCTGGCGTGTCGTGGCGCGCCATAGCCTCCACCACCGCTCTGGTGCAATCGGTCACGGGCAGTCCGCGCCACGCTAGGACGCGCCACGCAAATGTGTTTCTAGCATTACGTGCCGTGGCGTGGCGCGGCGCGGGATCCATCAATCTAATGACTCTGTTCCAGCCTATATCATAATACAACGAGTTTTGTAGCCAATCAACTGCGTCAGGAGGCGCCACGCCAAACCACGACACATAAGTGTGATTCCGTCTTAATTATTAACAGGCAACCATAGATAAGGCAAGTATACCATACCATGAAATGCAATCTTATTATAGAACCATTACAATAGTGTGGCGACGTGCTCTGTAACCACGATATGCAGATGTTTTTTTTTTTTTTTTGATACGCGCTTGATCACTATTTAACCTGATGGTAAGCGATGATGTGGTCGACCATGTATCACGCTTACCTAGAAGAAAACTATTCACTCTTGACTTAAAGACTCCCAGATTATAGCTTTCAGAAAATACGGACTGGCAGGGAATTCCACTCCTTAGCTTAATTAAAGTATTCACAAAACGTTTGGTGCGTATGTTTGGGATGTCCACCATGTACCGATGACGCATCGCCGTACATCTTGCGGTTCGATGATGGAAAGGGCTAGGAGGAATTAGTTCATGCAATTCCATCGCACACTCCCCGAAATGTAACCGATAAAAAACCGATACCGATACCAAGAACTTGACTACTTTATTGAGACTATGATAGGCGTATCGAAAAAGAAGTTTTAAGGAATTGCGGGTTCAAGGGAAATATTTTAACTTACGTCCATTTCATTACAAATTTGGCTCAAGTAAGTTAATAATTTATATTATAGCATATAGAAATTATTGACTTACAAGCATATATAGGAGAGCAGTGACGGCCCAGTGGTAACGGCCCTGACTGACGTGTCGTAGGTCGTGAGTTCGAACCCAGGCAGGCGCTTTACTTTGTGTAAATTATTTAATCACCACTTTTCTTAAAACGGTGAAGGAAAACATCGTGAGGAAACCGGCATGTCCTAGAACCAAAACTTCGAAGACATGTGACATCCATCAACTCTCACAGAGAGGATGCCTGTGTCCCAGCAGTGGGAACATTATAAGGCTGATGATGATGATGATTATAGCATAAACATAAAAATTACCCTCACCTAGTTTGTATCCTAAAAATGACTGTGGGTGACCATAAGCTCTTAGAGCAAGGTTATTTTGAGTGTGCGTTAGGGACAGATGTATGTAACTTGTATACATCTGTCCCTTTTTACAGTCGAACTATGACAGTTTTGACACGTCAAGGTACGGGGCAGATGAAACTTTACTCTAAATTAGGGTAAATTAACCTAAGTTGGCACTACTGATCATATCATAGCTTCGTTTCTAGTATTATTTCTAATACTAAAGTCACGGTATTGGCCTGAACTCATATCTTATAATACTGAGTACCGTTTTACTAATTCTTTGGATTGTTTATCCAACATTTTAAATAAAAACATACAAAAAATACCTTCATGCCAGGAATGCTCTCACTGACTAACACGTGGCGTCGGGTGTTAACTACAAACACACTGTGTGTGAAGCGTCGGGTCTTCGGGTGTCGTGTGTGCCCCCTCTCCCTACAACACGCTGATCTAGACCGACTGGGTGTTGCCGCGTGGGAATGCGTGTGATCACATGGCGTGTTGTCTATGTGTTTCTGACCATATTAAATATATGGGATTGATTAGTACTTCAATGCGTCATAAGGCGTCGCGTGACGTGGCGTCGTGTTGGGTTTTAGGTTTTAACAGTATGTTTCCACCGTGGAAACAAACTTACGTGTCATGGCGTGGCGTGGCGCGGGATCCACCAATCAACTCTCTGATCCAGCCTACTTCATCATAACACAAAGAGTTTTGTAGCCAGTCAACTGCGTCAAAAGGCGCCACGCCACGCCACGACACGTAAGAAGTGGAATTCCACCTTAACTCTGTTTTTTTATTAGGGATGGTCGATTTTTTCAAAAAGATTGTGTTATGAATCGATTCTAATTAAAATCTGAAAAACCGATTCACAAAAAAAAATAACGTCTAAAAAATCAATTTACCAAAAATCTAATTTTTTATTCGCATTTCTTCGTATAATTAAAGTTGTTTTTAAGACTAATTAAAAGTATCAGGTATAAAAAAGATAACTATATTTTGGTACATATAACATTGTAAAGTTTTCTAGTAAAATTTATAACATTGTAAAATTTTCTAGTAAAATTTATAACATTGTAAAGTTTTCTAGTAAAGTAAAATGTTTTTTTTCATTTCTTTACATGTGTTTGTGAAGTACATTCAATTAATAATTTTAAGTAATATGTTGGTTTTTAGCAAAACTGGAAATTGAATATCGATTTTCTAGGTTGAAATATCGATTCAGTACTAGATATCGATTAAAAATTGAATTATTGGTCCTTAAAACGATTCGTCAATTAATTGATTACAAAATACCAGGTCGATCGCCATCCCTAGTGCCCTAGCCCTAGAGGACAGTGGTGATGTGATGTGAGGTGTATGACTGATAAGTTTCCAATATATACATCTAGGAAAATAATATATCTGGAAAGGGAATCACAGAGTACATGTAATTGGTTATCGTTGATCGTTCTGGCTTTCCGGAAAGGTGTTCTTTAAAAAAATTTTGGTTGACTTCATAATTTCACTTCTCAGTTTGTGATGCAGTGCAGTCAGAGAGTCGTCTTTATTTATTTTATAGGTTATTGTGCACCCTAAAAATAAAATTTTTACATTGAAAAAAAAGAAGGTCACATACAATGGCGAGCCTTATTTATATATTCTTATCTAGATATCTTCAGGGAACAGTTTTTGCTTACTACCTAATAGTATATTGTTGTGTGGTTCTTGGGATGTCTGGAAGGTTTACCAAAATGTTTCACTTAAGCTGTCTCCGATGGAACTAAAATCGAATGAATTTGGTTAGTGTTTTGGTTGGTATGGGTCAAAATGTTGTTGTGCCTGTGTTTTTATCCTAAGGACTTTGTTGTTATCTCTCAGGTTGCGTAGCACAATATGAAAATAAACGCTGGGCGACAAATTAAAGGTAAACAAACCATAAAAAAGGGTTATATTGTGTCTACTTTGCTGTCACTAAAATCTAAAATAAGGAACGTGAGAAGATGGTTCTTTTTAGTTTGCATTACCCTGACAAAATGTTTTTCTTTAGAGAGGCGAGACTATAACTGTAGAAGAAAAAGTAAAAAGTGTTTCATGAGGAGCAATTTGTTTTCTTATAGCAAAATTTGTTTGAATTGTAGTTTTAAAGATTTTTGTGGAAAACAGATTTTGCTAAAGTAAAGTTTAAAACACCCTGGTAAATTCTTTTTAAAAACGTGTTTCAGCCCGGAAACAAATACATGAAAAGACAGCTTTTGTTGCATAGCAAATGTTTTTAAATAGCAAAATTTGTGTGTGTTATGGTTCTTAAGTTATTTAAGATTTTGCTGCGGTAATGTTTTGGGATTTCACAGCTCTCTAAAACAGCTCACTGCAGAAGTTTGAAAATAATACCAATAAGATAAGACACCTTTATTTGTTTAAACATTAGTTTTTGATTTGGTTGACATAAACCAATGTAACTAAATGGTTTCAATACCCAGAAAAAACGGATTTGCAAGTAGACCAATATACTTATAATCAAATAAACAGCTGTAAAAAATACCCGTGATAGACGCTTATAATGTCAGGAATTGTAGATTTTGTAATTTTATACAATATATTTAATATACTGATTGTACTTAAGCAATTGAATATGCAGTTCTCATAACATTAAGAAACATGGCATACTTTAAACAAATTAAAATGATTCATAAGCATTGGTTCCTGTTTATTTCAGTGTTCAATTATGGCTTTTATGAAATTTATAGCAAAAATAAGAATATGTCAGCAATTCTCTAATGAGCCAACCAAATTGGAAAGGTCACCTAAAAAGCTACCACACCACACCAAGTGCAACCTTCTTAAATGAACAGAATAATATAAATGTTTTGTTGGTACTGTTGCATACTAAATTTGGTGGTCAGGTTAGTAAAAATAATAAAATGGTTATGATTCATAAAGTTTATTTAAAAACCAGTCTCATACAAATTATATGTATTGCTTGGTTCAGGTTGGCTTTTAATAAAAAATTCACTTTTATTTAACATAGATTTGTTAGGCTTCAGCCGTTACCATTCCAGATCTACCTTATACATAGATAACGGAGTTTCATTAGAGAGGTTCCACATATGAATAGTTTATTTGAGAAAACCCATAAGTCAACAGACCCTAACTTTACAGGAAACGAAAAAAACCTCTACGTGAAAAAAAAATATATGGAAGTGGAAGTGTTTTGTTTTTAGTTTAAATGGTTGAAGTGAAATCTATATAAATTGATGCTTTTTTTCTTAAAATTTTGTCCTTATCATGGAATAAATAGCGCCGGAATGTCGTTGACTTAAGGGCTTTCTCAAATAAACAAAATGAAACACGTTTTATAGGTTTAATATCATGAAGTTTTAATCAGACAATATCATAAAGCAATAATTATCTTCTGAATAAATT
Source organism: Orthosia gracilis (assembly GCA_947562075.1). Taxonomy (NCBI): domain Eukaryota; kingdom Metazoa; phylum Arthropoda; class Insecta; order Lepidoptera; family Noctuidae; genus Orthosia; species Orthosia gracilis. The sequence continues at coordinate 13,517,707 of OX387264.1, read as the reverse complement.
AATTATTAATTGCTTAGGCCAAAGTGTCATCTACATCGCGATCTGTGACCGGCCATGCGTATATTTTTTCGTAAAAGTCCTGTACTTCTTTATCTTGAGACAAGTAACTTTTAAGTTTATTTAAATCTTCCATTTTCTTTTTGTTAATTGGTATTTGACCCTCTGGATACGCTTTATTGGTTGGCAAAACAAGTCTCTCTTTATTTGCATTCCTAAGATTGAAAGAATGTTCAATCAGACCATCAATAAAGTCCCTTACGACCACTACTCCATCTCTTTCGTGAGAATAGCGAAAGTAGCAATATTGGCTGATCTTGAATGACACTTTCTGTTCTTTGGGTATGTGTCTACCAGCTGATTCAACCGCGAGCATATTCTTTTTGTAAAATTTTGGCCACCACTTTTTGTAGTCTAGTATATCATAGGACGAAGGCAATGAGACCAAGAAAATGTTTTTCGCCGTTGAACTTAGAATCAATGCTGCTACTTCTTTCACTGTGTAGATCCGATCAGTTCGTCTTATTTTTCTTTTCAAGACGGCGAAGTCTCGATCGCAAGGTAAAAACGAGTGACCTCGAACCGGAAAATACTGCTCGATGGTCTTGTAATGTTCGCTGGGTTAATAAAACACACTTTCAACGATCACACAGGCGAAGTAGTATATGCGTCTCGCGCACGTCCGCTTTAGCTCACGGTTAGCGCTCGACTCCCGCCCGCGCCGCTCAGGCGCATACACTACATCCCTTCTTTATTTTATAAATGATTAAGTTACAATAACTTTAATGACAATATTAAGAATGAAAGAACAGAATAGATTTAGTATTATGGAGTAGTGAATCAAGCATATAACATTATATTATGAATCAAATAACAGACAGATAATCATTTTAATAGCCTAAAGATTAATTGTAATAATTTAGTCCTCATTATTCAATGACTCCGTCTCTTTATTATCATTGTCCACAACTTGCCAAGAATCATTAATTTTCTTTAAATGTACTATATTTCTACGATACTCTTTACCGGTTTCGTCGTTCCGTACATGAATGTCACCGTCAGTGACTCCCGTCACTGTGTGAGAGGTAGGGTTATAGTTAGGTGTCAATTTGTTATCCTTAGTTATATTTTTTAAAATTACCTTTTCCCCTATTTCTAAATTAGAATCAGTAGCTCTTCTTTTTCTATCCCCATATTCTTTCCCTTTTTCTTTCATTATCATATCCCTATCTCTCACATCAGAATCTATGAGTTTATACTCTACATCTGGAGCGAAAGGAACTTTATCTCGGAATCGTCTTTTAAAAAATAACTCAGATGGCGATGTACCTGTAACAGAGTGGGGTGTACTATTATACATCATTAAATAATTTAAAATATCCTCTTTCCAGTCCTTATTTTCAACTTGGCTAATTTTAAGTCTCTTTAGTACGTCTCGATTTTGTCTTTCGACTTCCCCATTCATTTGAGGCCAATATGGAATAGTACTATTGACAACGATACCGCATTCTTTGCAGAAGTTACGGAACGCATCGCTCGTAAATTGATTCCCGTTGTCACAAGTTATAGTTGCGGGATAACCTAGCCTTGAAAACATTTCTTTTAGGACTTTAATAGTGTCCAGTGCAGTGATGCTTCTCATAACCTTAATTTCTTTATAGCGGCTATAATAGTCGACCAGAATTAGTATGTAGTCTCGACTCGGAAGTGGCCCTAGAAAGTCAACGGCCACATCTACCCATGGCTCTTTAGGTAATGATCGCCTTTTCATCGGGTGTGGCGGATTAGGAGCCGATACAAGAGTGCATCCGCGACAACCTTTCACAACACGCTCAGCATCTCCATCGATCCTAGGCCACCACACTTTCGTCCTCAAGCGACCTTTCATTGCGACTATACCAGGGTGCCCTTCGTGGGCAGCTTCTAACACCCTATGGCGTAGATCTTTTGGTATGACTATCCTAGTACCCCGCAGCAAAATATCTCCGCAAAAACAAAGCTCGTTTCTTATAATTTTGAAACAATTTACGGAATCGTGCCAATCTTCACTGAAAATACCCCTTTTTACCTTTGAGACTTCCTCATCTTTCGATGATGATGCCTCTATTTCATTCAGGGACACAGGGCCACCACACTTTCGTCCTCAAGCGACCTTTCATTGCGACTATACCAGGGTGCCCTTCGTGGGCAGCTTCTAACACCCTATGGCGTAGATCTTTTGGTATGACTATCCTAGTACCCCGCAGCAAAATATCTCCGCAAAAACAAAGCTCGTTTCTTATAATTTTGAAACAATTTACGGAATCGTGCCAATCTTCACTGAAAATACCCCTTTTTACCTTTGAGACTTCCTCATCTTTCGATGATGATGCCTCTATTTCATTCAGGGACACAGCGATAGGTCGAGAATATGTCACAATTTGGTTTATATAATTTTCGCTGTCAAATGGTTTCGTTGGAGCTATTTCACATAGTCTAGAAATGGGGTCTGCAATATTTGACTTACCAGGGCGATAGATAACTTTGAATCTATACGCTTGAAGCCTGAGTACCCACCGCTCAATTCTCGCGCAAGGTTTGGAATGTCGTCCGAAAATCGTTTCTAACGGTTTGTGATCGCTTATGAGCTCAAAGTCCTTGCCAAAAAGATATATTTTAAAATGTTCAACAGCCCAAACTAATGCTAATGCTTCCTTTTCTGTTTGGCAATACCTTTTTTCACAATCAGTCAGAGCTTTGTGTCCATAAGCGATAACTCTAGGACCTCCCGTGTCTATTTGGACAAGGACAGCACCCAGTCCCACTGGTGACGCGTCAGCAATAACCTGCGTTTGGTCGCTGGGATTGTAGTAACCAAGACATTTTATATTGGTTAAGCTAAGCTTTAGAGCTTCAAATGCTTTATTTTGTTTGGAAGTCCAGAATTTGTCAACAGTTGCCGATTTCCCAAGCCCTAATCTCAACAACTGTCTAAGGGGGTCGGTAAGTGTTGCCAAATTTGGAATCCATTTCCCCACAAAATTGACTAAACCGAGAAAACTCTGTACTTCTTCAATCGTGTTTGGGCGTCTACTAGTTTTAATAGAGGTTAAGTATTTTGCAAGGGGTTTTATTCCATCTTCTGTAAGTTCGTGACCGAGAAACTCGATTTTGTTTGTTTTATAAATGCATTTCCTTTCGTTTAAAAGGACGTCATTTTCTTTCAAAACCCTTTGCACCTTACTCAACCGCACATCGTGTTCTTTCTCTGTTGCCCCATACACAATAATATCATCGATAAAATTAAATGTACCTTCACATCCCAACAACATTTTTTCAAGAATTTTTTGGAACATTTCCGGAGCACAAGATATACCGAACATTAATCTTTTATAACGGAATAGTCCCTTGCTAGTACTAAAAGTTGTTATGTATCTACAATCCTAATTAATTTCAAGCTGATGGAAAGCTTGTTTAATATCGAGCCTAGAGAACCATTTTGCCTGTCGAAAATTTGGAAGCATCTGGTTCATCGTTGGAAGTGGGTGATTTTCCCTTATAATAGCTTCGTTGGCTCTCCGCATGTCTATACAGATACGTACCTCATCATCTTCTTTTAGCACCGGTACCATGGGTGAAACCCATGGTGATGGCTCGTCCACTTCTTCTATGATGTCGGCTTCCTTGAGTTCGTTTAACTTCTTGGCAACCTTTTCTTCTAAAGGAATAGGTACCCTTCTATACGGTTGAACTACGGGCTTTATCGTTTTGTCGATTGGGATTTGGACAGTTACCCCTTTGAACTTGGGAAAGACTGCTGGAGTCTTGTTTTCAACTGTGTTAATATGGAGGCCTATCTGGAGCACTCCCAACTCGATCGCGGTAGCTTTTCCCAACAGATCGCGCGAACCATTTCTGATGACGTAGACAGTGGATTCTTTACTTCTTTCGCCCACTGATATAATCGCGTTGAAAGATCCTATGACGTCTAAAGGCTTCTTGTTGCCATATGGAACTAAAATTTTGTTTGGTTGACGGATTTGGTTAGTAACATAAATCTTACTTTCTTTTAAAAACTGCCAGGTCTTATCTGTGATTACGTTGCATCTACTCCCAGAGTCTATCAACATGTCTAAGTCTACTCCGCCTATATTGCATTTAATTACGCTGTCTTCATCTAAATGGAAAATATAGTCAATTTCAGATTTTTGGATTCGCGTCGAGTCTAATTTCTGTTTTTTATTTATGGGTTCCGTGGTCTTATTATTTGTAAATCGTCGTTTCTGCCTAGTCCGGCAACATTCTCGGAAGTGACCAACAAAATTGCATTTTAAACATCTTTTGTCTTTAGCTGGGCACTTAGCATCATTTGATTGGTGTTTACTGCTACCGCAACGACTACATCTGAGATCTTTATTTAGTTTAAAGTTTTTATTGAAGGGTTTCCTGGAATCAATTTTATTTATTTCAATTTTTTTGTTGTCGGTTTGGTTGTTGGAGTTACCGAACTGCTCAAGTTGTCTGGAAACAACTTCTAAGGCATTTGCCTTAGAAATGATTTTATCTAATGTAATTGAATCTCCAATTTCTAAAATGTTTTTTCTCAAATCAACAAGTCTACATTTTTCTGTAATTTGGTCTATCAAATGTTCGTCTTTATTTATAAAGTTACATTTTCCAGCCTGATCCCTTAACCTCAATAGGAACTTTTCGAATTTTTCACCTTCTTCCTGCTGCATGAGCCGAAAAAGATATCTTTCATAAATATGGCTTTGCTTTGGGGCAAAATAATCGTTAAGCTTTCCAAGTGCAATTTTATACACATCTAAATCTTTTCCATCATCATCTTTACCTTCCTCTACATGGGCCCCGGGCAGATTGTAGTAAATCTCTTGTAGTGCTAATCCACCAACGTGGAGAAGAGTAGCTCGCTTTTTATTAGGGGAATCAATATTAGCAGCTAAAAGATAAATTTCGAGGGCCCGTTTCCATTTCTCCCATCGGGTACCAACCGATGTCGTGTCACCCTCACAATCAAAGTTATCCAATGTTGTCAGCATTGAAGTTGCGTGAGTCATTTTTTGGGGCGACCTGTAACAGGATTTTGAAACTCGTATGCGTGGCCTTTTACCTTTTATATAGATAACGGTAACACTATTACATGGCCTTAAGGTAGGTACTTGTCAGTATTTGCGTACCCATTAGGGCATTTCGGATTTAGCATGACCTTTGACGTAAGCGTAAGCACGAGTATGAGTAACTAATTATTATATTAAATAACTTTATTCAATAACGTTATTTGTTGAAATAAACTTTTTTTTTTTTTTTTTTTTTTTTATAACTTTATTTTACTGATAACCGTTATTTTTTTTTATATTAGGTTTAATAAATATGATAAATATGACGGTAATAATTAAGCCATTCTTGGTGCTTACACTAACGTTTCCCGGTCTTTTCTTACGTTTATTCTTTAAGCATGGTCGTATGTGCCAATAGTATTTGCGTGACCTTGATATTCCTGTGTTGGTATGCAAACAATTGATCCTAGCAAAACCAGTGACTCGATTAAAATTGTATCTACTGATTTTGTTTTATATTTACAATAAGTGAGTAGGTACGTAGGTTATTTACAGCAGAAAAGTTAAGTATGATCAAGATTCATAATAATTGATTATTATTTTTAAGCCCTTTCGGGTACTACCTAGGTACCGTGATTAGATATATATAGGTAATAGAGAGACAATAGGTGTGCGAACGCCAGCGTTCGCTCGGGGCTCAAGAGTTTAAAACAAGAACCGTGCAAATAACTTAATTATTTCATGTTATTTACACGAAATCACTTACTTAACAATAACAATCAACAATAATTTACTGTTTGCATCACAACACATTTATAATAATTGCGTACTGTACTATTCAGGCGTGGCCGTTTGTTTTGTTGTAAACAACACTCACTGCATGGCCTTTGTAACATTTACGCTTATCAGTTGTTTACATCAATCGCAGAATTTAGGTTAGGTTTTTAGGTATAGGTTTAGGTACCTACCTACAGGGTAACTATGTTCTGTTTTCACTTTAGTAGGTATTCAAGCTAAGTAGGTAGGTACTAACGATCCTTATCGAAATAATACTAGTCGCTAATTGATCGTAAACAACTTTTAACGTGCATTATTTTTCAGTATGCATTCTTCCCCTTTTTTGGTAAATGTTTTCAGTACTTACTTTTATCCTCGTCGCCACTTGTAATGTTCGCTGGGTTAATAAAACACACTTTCAACGATCACACAGGCGAAGTAGTATATGCGTCTCGCGCACGTCCGCTTTAGCTCACGGCTAGCGCTCGACTCCCGCCCGCGCCGCTCAGGCGCATACACTACAGGTCTTAAACATTCCGAGCGACACCAACGCCGATAAAACCCTTACAATCGTGTGGTTTTTATTTTGTCCACCACAGCCATCAGTAAACACATGCAGGTGTTCAACATCACCCATATTTTCTTTCAAATATTGATGAAGAAATGTGCTTACTTCGTTAGGCCCTTTACCTCCAACTCCTTCGTGATACACTATAAAGTGGGCACTGTTATCTTTTAGGTTGTGAATGCAGCAAACACTTACAGTTAGTTGCCTTAGGTAAAAGGTTTCTTGCACTGGTATAAAGGGAAGGCTAATATTTTGCATGTAATCTATGCAAATAGCTCCATTCTTTCCGGATTCATTTTGTACTAGCTCCGTAACAGATTTAATTTTTTTATAAAATTTGTTTGCACGTCGTAAATGTACCATTTTTTCTGCCACTGCCACACGTTTAGCAGAGTCATTTAAAAATTTACTTTTTATTTTCACTTCCAACTCTTCACAAGTACAGCAGGTATCTACTTGAGGTCGCCCAAAACGAAGTGAAAATTGTTCCTTAAAAATTTTTATGTAAAAGGAATATTTAACATCAAAATATGGATGTTTCGCTCGAAACATTGAGTGCATAATTTTAACATTAAGTCTAGCATCCAAATAATGGCACTCTTGACTAGCGTAATGTGATATCTTTTGGGGAAATGACTCAATATGTTGCTTCACAGCTTGTTTTAGGGCTCCGTCTTTCGCGTTCCCGGGTGTATTCAGTCCTCGTTTATCAATAGGCGCCTTTCCTTGAGACAGTAGGGAGCACAATCGTCTTATACGGTCGATGGTAATGCCGTGAATGATGAAAAACGCTAATTTGCAAACTTGATATTTACCAGAACATGTCGATATAGTATATTCGTAACTTGAACCACGTGACGGCCTTGTGAGTCGTTTTCAAAATACGTGTACGTCACGAAATTGTCAGTAAATTGTTTTGTTAGGAAATGTCAGGAAATTGTAAAAGTAAAGTCGTATTCAAAATTAAGTAATATTGTAGTAGTTACGGTGTTATACTTATAATTATTTTCAGACTATAATTTATGAGAAATATCTTTATAAACTTTAGCACTTAGGGTCCATGTCTAGAAAGAAAAACAAAAATAAATTGAAAATTGTTTTATTTTTTTTAAAGCTGCATTGCTACATTGACCATCATTGACCATCTAAGGGTCAACTGTAAATAAAAAAACTTAAACAAAAAAAACAAAATATACAAATTAAAAAAATATTGTGTCTTCCTCATTGGCTAATACAAACTCCTGACGTTCTTTCGATATTTGTAACAATTCAACATGTTTAACAATACAATCTTGTGGTACTATATCAATATCTTTGGTAACTCTTGGCTTTGTAAATTTCAAACTACCTTTTTGACGGATGCTTTTGAAGTAATTAATCTTATAACTTTTATTAGTATTATCAATCTGTTCAATTGTACCGATATAATATTTCCAGGTTTTTTTAAAGTAATATCTGATCAATACAGTATTATTTATTTCCCATTTGTTTGTCTCGGTTTTCTCGTCCTGAAAGTCACCTCGATTTCCAATGATAGGTTCAGTTTCAACTGCTTTGACGGATATAATTTGTATATTGCCTGTTTTTTCATTTAATATCCTCTTTACTGCTGCTTCAGTCAATATTTTCTCCGGTGTTAAATTACTAATGCTTGTGCTTGCACAAGGAGGTGAGTCCTCTTTTTGATTTATTAGTTTTATCATCATCTTAGCACCATCAGTCATTTCCGGTTCTTCGTCGACATTCATCTTCACTTCTCCTTTAGTTTCCTTCATGTCTGTTTCTGTTCTTAGGTTTCCTGAATCACTTGTTTCTACTCTCAGCTCTTTTGCATGACTGCCATCAATAATCGTGTATTGTAAATTTGCCTTTCATTGGATTTTTGTTTCTCTTTTTTTGTTTTCTTCAAACCATTATCTTCTTTTACGGGTATTATTTGCATATTGCCTGTTTTTTTCATTTAATATCATTTTTACTGCTACTTGAGTCAATATTTTCACTGGGGTTTCAGTTACTTGGCATGACTTACTAATGCAAGTACTTGCACAAGGAGGTGAGTTCTCTTTTTGGTTTAGTAGATCTATCATCACCTTATCATTGTTAGCATCATCAGCCATTTCCGGTTCTTCGTTGACATTCATCTTCACTTCACCTTCACTTCACCTTCACTTCACCACGTTTTTATTCTCAGCTCTTTTGCATGACTGTTTATCAATTGGGTATGGTACCGTTGCCCTTCATTGGCTTTTTGTTTCTCTTCTTTCTTTGTTTTATTCAGGTCATTATCTAAAATCTGATCGAATTTATCAATGGTGTTTATTTCCAGGTCATTTTCATCAATGTGCTCAGTTTTCATTTTTTCAATGTTCTCAACACTATCTGCATTTATGTCAAGTTTTTCTACATCGAATATCTCTTTAAGCATAGCATCTTCCTCATAGTAAGTACTATCATCTGAATCTGCATAGGGAATATCGTCACTATCATAATCATCGCTGTCAGACGAGTTGTTTCCAGATCTTTTATTGTTTATGCGTTTAAAAGTTTTTTTGGGTTTCCCGCTTATATTTTGAGCTTTGTCGGACTTATGGGTTGATATTAAGTCATGTATTTTTGGTTCATAACATTCACAACAACCCTTTTTTGGGCCACAAAAGCAACTTAAGTCTCGATATAGGACACAACCTTGTTTTGCAGTTGTGATAATCTGATGAATTCTCATTGTACCTGGCAACGCAATCAACTCATCGGGAACTTTTTGTTGCATTTCTCTTATTTCTTCCTCTGATATAAAAAAATATTTCACCTTTTTTTCTGATTCCTTCAACATCTTGAAAGCGATGGTTGCATTAGGAATGTCTGTTCCGCGAAATACAAAATCATCCAAAGTTCTTTTTACTGCTCCACCCACCCCATCTGTCGCTCCTTTCCCATGGGATGCTTCAAAAAAGGACCAGGAAGCATAATCCAAAGTCCTCTCTTCAACATTTTTACTAAAAAGATAAAAGTTCTTTTTCTGTTTGTATTGTGTGGCGGGGCCATCAGAATACATGTGTACAACTTCTAAGGAAGGAACTATTTGTTTTGCATATTCAAAAACTGGTGAAAGGTGAGCCCAAATCGCTCCAGGATCGTGGTCACAACATGGCGATACAGAACAAAACGATGTGGGATTGTTGTTCTTACTATAAATTACTCCCGTATGGAGAGAAATTTGATCTCTATTTCCACCAAAATGGACGGATTGTATTTCCTTATGTAATTTGCCCGCATAATTTTCTGAGAAGTCACAAATTATGACTACTTCATCCTCAGATAGGTTCCGTATGCAATTTTGTAGAGCCTCATGCTGATGACCAATATTGTAATAGTGTTTCTTAAAAACACTCAGTTCTTTGTTAAATTCTTGAATAAGCTCACCAATCGTACCACTTTTAATATCTTTTCCGACTTTTTTGGTCTTGTTTGGTTGGATAGGTTTTCTTTCGCCGGTTTTTAAAATCTTTATATACTCATGCTTTTTTAACCCCCACTCAAGCCAAGTGATATTGATGTTATTGGTATTATCTTCAAGAGAAACTGGAATGGACTTTGACATACAAGATGAGCATGTATTATACATACATTCTTTAGACTCAGGGTTGCAAGATATTTCCGTGATTAAATCGGTGACTTTACAACTCGGTATTATTTTTAAAGCTTTAAGTTTTTCGGCCTTCAGTATCAAATTGCTGTGTTTAACACAAGCACAAGTTTCGCGATCGTTGAGAGTAGGATTTACTACGTAAAATGGTCTATACCGACTATACCGAGTAAATGTAGTGTAAGAGTCTTTTCCACCTTCCGATTTATATTTGGCGTGCAAATTTTTCATGGAATCCAAAAGAAAACGTTTCTGTTGTTTATCTTTTTTAAACGTTTTACATTCTTTTCGGCCTGCTGTAGCACGGCTGACGTCGTCGCGTAAAAAGAACTCCTTGATTTTTTTAATATTGTCTTTTTCTTTGGCCTCTTTCACTGTATTATCATTTCTAATTCGTCCCTTTAATCCTAAAGTTGTTGTTAGTTTGGTAGTCAAACTATATTTCTTTACAAGATCGTTGTTAACCACATTTTTGAGTACCCTTTTTTCATTGTTTGTGTCTGCATTGTTATACTGTTGTTTTAAAGATTCTGAAATAACATTTAATTCGAAAACTTTTCTCTTTACTTTTTCTTTATCCTCTTCTCTTACAATAATCTCTTCGACAAAACTGCTTGCTTTTGACATTGGAGTTGCTTCTTCAGGAAAATTGCTTTGTACAGGCTGGTTATCTGTGGCTGTGACTAGATTTCGGTTTTTAACTTTGAGATGTTCAATACATACTTTGCTTCTATAAATGCGTTTTTTCATTACAACCATTCTTTTCATCATTTTGCTCACCTTTTCTTGAAGTTTTTTATTTTCCTGTTTAGTTTTGTATTTTCTGCTTTCAGGTATAGTACTCGTTTAGCTGCATAGATTTCTCTTTTTCGCCTAATATCTTCTTCCTTTTTTAGCTTTTCTGTTTGGTTTTTCTTTTCTTTTCTTCTATCGTTAGCTTCTTTCCATTTTTGTCTTCGAGCTTCTTTTTCACTATCAATAAGATCTGATATTTTTCTTTGTTTTTGTTTCACTTTCTCCAGGTGTTTTTTCTTTTTTTCTTCATATTTTTCAGGGTTTTGCTCTTAAAGTTTTTCAATATATTTTCTTTGCCGTTCGGCACCGCTCAACGGCATTCTGGAACTAAAACAAGCTGTTGGATATCTTTTGAATAACACACAAAGTACGTATGGCTAGTGTGGGTGGAACAATCAACACTAGTGTATTTTTTACTAAGTACACGAAAAGTCTAATAGTGAAAATAAAATCAAATCAAATAAAAATTAGGAAAACTTTAGACTTTGTGTAGCATTAAATGAAAATTGAGCTTTTTGTATCCGTAAAAAGATTTTTTATATATTTTTAATTTTGCGCGCGGTATATAATAACGATATTCAGTTTTCTTCTAAGATAATCCGTAAATATTTATCGTTTCTCTCTTTTATTTTTATTCATTACATAAAACACTCATTTTAATATTATGTACCTTATATTTTCATACTTTACACATGAGAGCCACAGCCTTACCGGCTACAATTTATTGACGTCAGTAAATGTCAGGAAATTGTTCGTCACTAAACATGTAAAATATAACCTAAAAAATATTTTTACACTAAATACAATCACATTTACTAGTACATTGAAAGCGTAATCTATTATTCTTGACATAATTTAAGTATTTTACAATTGCGGTGGCTGAATTCTTAAAAAAATACTTACTTTTGTTGAGAAGACCTCGTCAGGAAAAGGTTAATTATTTTTTTCACAATTGAACTACAGAACTTCTGCCGTGTCACCATAGATTATATATATATACTGAGATAGATACGCCACTCTATGATTCGAAAATTGAGTTTTTGACCCTGCTCGCCAGGTAGCGTAACAGTAGTTTAATACCGAAAAAATCCGATAGGTGGCGTCTACCTGAGATTTTAATATTATGTACATTATATTTTAAAGTAATACTAAATTGATTGAAATAAATATTCTAAAATCGAAAACTTAATCTTTTGTCGATTAGAATATTTATTTTAACCAATCTAGTACTTTTATAATCTATTAATTAGATTTAGAGAGTGGTAAAAATAAAACACGGTCAAGATAGATTCAATTATTTTTATTTGAATTTTTTTTATAATAATCATAGGCCTGAATCATCATCATCGAATTTGGATATCTTTCCACTTAGTATTCGATTTATCCCTGTACACCAACTGTGTATAATTAGCTTGATTGATAAATTATTAATACATTCAATCAACTCCTCCTTATGTCGAACACAAGTAATTACATTATAATCGCATGCACAATTAAGTAAAGACTTGATTTTTTTATTTATTAAAATTGTTTCTGGACAATCTCGTAGACATGTTATGATTATATGATAAATGTCATTCATCAAATAATTAAAATTTTCGCTAGGGTGGAATAATGATTTTTTAGTATAATCAACTTCATAATTAAAAGATTGCAAATCAGTTTCTGGTCTACATAAATCACGTGCACAAATATCACAATTTTTGAATATCTTTGATTTCATTTTTTTAATTACATATCCAGTCACATATTTTTTTGATTCATTATAAATCAACGAATCATTATTTTTATAATTATTCATCGTCGTTAATAAAGCATCAATATCACATGCAAAATCATAATTCTCTGAATCATTAGATTTATTACCAAGCAGATTTACCATTGATTGAAATGATTTATTACAATCGTTCTCACAATTAGCTCTTACAGAATGTACAGAATTAAAATTATTAATCAACAAAGTTTTATACGCACACATGAACTGATTACAATTGGGATTAATATTACGCACACCATTACTCCTAATACCACTAAAAAAATTTTCCAAAGGATCCTGATTAAAATTTCTAGTTAATAGATTTTTCACACCATAATTTACATTTAAATCTTGCCATATTTCAATAAAAGTTTTTATATTATGTATCCAATTTTTTACTGATGGAATCGATTCATACTTAATCAACACAGAATCATCTTTTTTAACTACTGATTCAAATTTAATCGAGTCTAAAATCGGCAACAAATCATACCACAGTTGGAAATGGGGCGAGTTATTTTTTAAGCACTGCTTATATATTTTTGATGACCCTTTGTAAGAATGACCATTAAAAGAATCAAACAGCTTGTCAAATAATAAGAGGAAATCTGCAGTTCCTTTGCATTCTTCAGGCAGAATGTTGTGTTCTGAAACAAAATATTGTTATTAGTTAATAACACATGCAAAATTTGCTAGGTAACATTACAAGTTATGTTATGTGAAATTAAAAATAGGTATACTAACTTGATAAGAACCGCAAAGCGCTAGACACCCTCTGGCTGAACACTTGTGCTGCATATTTTACTTTCATTTTAGGGATTTTATTGCTGATCACGTGTTTTTCTGACAATTTATTAACTAATCTTATTTCGTCATCTCCAGTGTCTACATCTAATAACATTTTTAAATGCTCCCATTTAGCCCGTTTGATTTCGCCATTTTGTATGAATTTGGCATTTTTTTTAAATAAATTATTTCTCACTCCTTTAAGAAGGTGGGGTGTATCAAACAGGGGAAATATTTTATAATTTTCTATCTCGAATGCATTGGAATTGTATTCCGTTCCCATTCTCAAATAGTTAGCTTTAGTGTCATTTATTAACTCCCGCACCACTTTAACATTTGTTGCTGCTTGGTCACATATTGTGGCTACTACCTTCAGGCCAGTTCCATGAAGTTGTTTTATAATTTTTGTCAGAAGTTTCTTCAACTCACAACTCTTTGTTGAGGCCTTACAAAATGTGAAACAAATGGGCTGTTTGCATTTGCTTTTGATCCCTTTTATCATGAACACAAGTGCATGGTCAGCCAGAGTCCTAGTTCTATGGTCTCCAAAATCTTCAAATCCAATTATTTTGTCCAATGATTCATTACATATTATTCCTGGTGCTAATGAAACCTCATCAAATAAAACATTCACCAACTTTTTTTCTTGTGGCAAATTTCTAGTAATTTTTTGTAAATCATTTAATATATTTTCATTTAATCCAGGTTGTACACTAAATGTGCTTAGCAAATTCTGCAAGCAACGTACTGATGGCAGGACAAACATTTTCTGTAACAACCTGTATGCCTTAGGGCTTTGCTTTAATATAGTCAGTCCCATTATTTTTTCTTGATTTGAGAAACGTCTTCCTCTAGGTTTCACTGCACTTTTAAGTTGTAATTTAGTAAAAAATTTAATTTCTTCTGGTAATTTTTCAATGGCTCTTAGAAATGCTTTATTCATTGAAAGTTTTTTGGCTGCTTGTAGTTTCTTCCTCTGATTCTTATATTTCATGGAAAGTTTTTCTAATTTTAATTTCAATCTGTTTGCCAATTTAAAAGTTCTGCTTTCGGCATAAGAGTGTTTTCGTTTACCTGTAACAAATAACAAGGTAATCAGTAATTTGACCAATTTTATTAGGTTCGGAATGTAGGCCAAGCCATCTGTAATCTCTCAGAAAAACGTGCGTTTTCTGTACTTCTGTATTCAAAAATTGAATACATGATCGAATTGAGCTGATTGTGCAAATAATACATAATATTTAAATATGGCTTAGGAATTTTTAGAGGTCACATCATGGAATCTATAAAAATTAGGTACATATAAATAAATAAAATTGAAGTGCCTGTTTGTATTGTCAAAATAACTGTGTTTTACTAAATGTATATTAATAAAAGTATGGTTCCCATTTATGCAAAATACATCATATTTCACACAGAAAGTCGCAGGCAAAAACTAGTAATATTAATATGAAGAGCAGTTAAAAATTGTTTGAGAAATCCATAAAAATAATGTTTAAGTTCTGTAGTTGTAACCAACCAGAGACATTATGATTTGTATTTGTTTTTTCCCAGTGGCTAATATCCATAACCGAAATTATGCAAATATATTGGATACTAAACCAAAATAATTGTGTCCACAGCTGTATCTAATACTGGCATATTATTCAGATATATTAAACTAATTTAGATTAAGTCAGCAGTTAACATACCAATAGGCTTCACAGGAGTAACGGATGTTGAAGGCTCAGATGTGACAGCAGATTCCATTGTTAGATATTGATCTGAAAAATAAATCACATCATATATAAGTATCTACCTATATACACTGCACAAACACATAAATATATGAATATCATAAATGTAATTAAATTAGGAAGTAGGTGTACAATAAAATTTGATTAAGAATATTTTTAGGAAATGTATAACATTCTAAAAATGAATTAAAAAGTATGTATTATACTCATTTTGTTGCTAAGTTCTAACACCACATAAGCCAAGCAAATAAACTGTTTAGTAGCATGTAACAAAATCTGAGTTACGCACTGTTGCTATGGGAGTACAACTGAGTTCTGTGATTTTGCTGTAACTTGCCTGTTTCAACATATGTATTGTTTTTATGTTAAATAATGCGTTACCATTGTTTCAAATCCTTGTGCTTGATTCCTTAAATGTTGAGTTAATTTCCTATCAAATGACATGTTTAACGAATTTTGACCAAAAACTGACTTACGTGGTGTTGGAACTTAAGCAACAGATTCCGATTTAGAACAGCTCAACTTGTTTAGATTATGTTAGAAAGCATAAAAAATATTTACTTACCAGTATCCAGTATGGCCATCGCAGATGTTGATGGTTGCTCAGTTTGGTGAACTATCTTGTTCAAGTTTAAAGTAGGAACAGCATTCTTGGTGAGACGACGCGACGCCTGGGTAGCTGGTAACATTCTAAAAAGGGTTTGTTGTACAATCTTAGATGATTATAAATATATTTATCTCCTCTTTCTTGTGTCGTTCCATCTAGCACAGCCTTCCATTGAGAAAATTTTTGAATATTTTCCAAATTATCGCTTTTCGGGTCTGGAAAATGGTGCAGAGGGCCTGAAAAGAATTCATGGTAAAGATGTCGTATAAATCATTGGGAACAAATTATAAACATTTATAGGCTGTTGTAATATTCAGCAAAGTACGTCAATAGGTTGATGTGATGACGATAGGTATAAAACAATGATGGCTCATTAAAAAAAAAAATATTGTAATCATTTCTTCTAGTAGTTGCAGTTAGTAGAACAAATATAATTATCTAGCCCTTCGAATACCGTAATTAGAGACACAATAGAAAGACAATGACAGCGCGAAAGCCGGCATCCGCTTGGGGTTTGATGAACTAGTTTGAATGTAACAAAATGTTTTGCTGTTACTTTTCAACTAAGTATTTAAATCTTAGACTTACCATCAATAATGCACCCGAAATAGCACACCAAACGATGTTTAGCGGGCATGATTATAATCGTGAGCAGTCAGTAGTCCAGGTATCTTGCCAAAGTAAATCGTGAAAGCAGTTATCGGTATCCAAATTCAAAGCCAAGTATTAACAGGTATGCAAGAATCTCAAAATCCAAATGAGGAAAGCCAAGTCGTCAATATAAAATCCAAAAAAACAAATCCACTAACGAAAAGTCGAAAACGAAAGAACGCAACTCAACCAACTCAACAACAATAGTTTTGAAAACTTTTAAAAAGTGTTTCACCATTCATAAACAAGAGAGGTGTGTAGAGTCCACATTCATAAACAAGAGAGGTGTGTAGAGTCTATGATGCAGTAAAATTGTAATGTCATTTAATTAAGTGTAGTTAGCTACCTAAATATATTAAATAACGTTTTAAGAATTTTTCGATAACAATATTTTTTTATTACTTTTGATTATAATTTATATAGAAATATATCGTTGCTTCTGCCATCTATTGGCAAAATCAGTGCATTACTTACAAAACTAAGTGGACTCCAACCGTAAGATGACGCTAGTTTCTTGGCAAATTTTGTGTCTGACGTTTCTTCGGGAGTTTCACCTCCCTGCGTGTCACAACGACAAAAAAAATGGCGGCGCGTCATTGTGATGTTACTTTTCGTGACATGATCAGTGTTGCCAGTGATTAAAGTTAGATTCCCACTCTTCGTGACACAAAAAGTTGGTAAATTATGTCAATAAATCAATGTCACGAAATTGTTACGATTATTAAGGACATTTTTTAAATATTCATTCTTAGTTTATTTAACGTGAATTTAAATAGGTTATCTATCCAACATAACACTTAAACATTGTTTTTTTAATTATGGTATACAAAACTAGTAAGTTTCGTACAAAAATCTGATTAAAAAATATGTTTCCATTGTCATCCAAATAGGGGACAATAAAAAATGTATGGTGTTTTTTTGTTACCTTATTTTAACATTCTACTTATGCTAGGATTTGAATCGCAATTCATTGCTTTTTATCAGGATTATTATACAGAGATGTTTAGATTAGTCTGTGAAATTTAAAAAAATGATTTATGTTATTCGGAACCATTTTGTTTTCAAAGATTTTTAATGAGGACAAACGTTTTGTAGTAATAGTACACATATTTTGAAAATGACTCTTGTAGTATCCGATGCAGGCCTTCGTGGTCTTCTCTGTTTTATTTCAACAACTGAAATTTGGCCCTGTAGGTAACCATCTTGTTCGTTTTTTGTGTTAAAACTGATATTAATAACCGTTCTTCATCACTGATTTTATCGTAACACTTTCTTCTACAACTGGAACAAACGTAGAAAATCTTGTAACCTAATGAAATTAGAATTAATATTCGCTAATATGTATAAACTGAACCTTACCGGCAATCTTCCTTGGGTGTTAAAGGGTTAACAATCCGCCCCTTCGAGTTTGTGTATTGAAGTCCTTTTACTCGAGCATGTTTTATTATTTCCGATTTATAAGCAGATTTATTGATAACGCCTCTTTTTCTTTTCTTCGGACTCTCACAGTAACTGCTTGAATCACTACTATCAGCCATTCTTACACTTTTTTAATTTTAACAAAATCAACAACAACAAGAAACCGTTACAAATATAATTAAAACAAAACAACGAGTGACACACAGACTACCTTTATAAAGACTGACTGACAGTGACAATTGACGACAGTTGATTCGCCACTCATTTATTTGAGAAACACCATTAGTCACTGACTTAAGGGGTTTCTCAAATAAACCAAATATTCAGCATGTTATAATTTCCATACTAATGCATTGACTTGTGGGATTTCTCTCTGTAGTGTGTATTTACTGCCAAAGAATGCATATTACAAAAAAAGTAATTTTGCCAAAAAAGCTGACTTATGGGGTTTCTCAAATAATCGATTCATATGACATCATTCCTACAGTATGTACTGTATATTCTAGTTCCACTTCATTTTTGGGTTTAACACGTTCGCGTGAGCAACCTCATTTCTGAATGTTGGTGCTAAGGCGCACCTTTTTCCCATACAAAGTTTAGCAACGTCTAAAGACGTCCCGCCGTAATACGTACGTCTTAGAACTGTGTTATGTGGCGCAACGTTATTTCACGTCTGACGTCTATATACGTTACCGCCACCACGTAGGTCTGACATACCATGCTTAACGACACAACGTTCATACGCGTCAACTTAAATTTAGGAAATTTAAATAATACAACTGGCTATAAAGGAATGATCAAAAACTCTTAACATTCTTATTTGTTCGAGTCCAAAATCTTTATTACTTTTTAATCAGCCTTAATGGTATATGTACCTATTTATTAATAATTAACAAACAAGATAATGTTAGGAATGTATATAAAAATAAGAAGACATAGATTAAACGTGTGTAGCTGTTTGATTATGCCACTCTTCAAAACATGAAGGGCACAGAGCTGGCTTGTCTGGGCACCCTTTGCACCTATAGCTACTTTCTCTTCGTGTCTTGTTTTACACATCTTGCATTTCAAAAATGTATTCTAATTAGAAGAGATTTTTTTAGGTATCTTTTCGGGCCAGTGACCAGTCGGAAAAGATGTTTCTTTATTCGAGGATGGTACAGATTCGTTTCGTACTTTCTGTCGATTATCATATCTATGATGTTTTATTAATTTGTCTGGTTTTAGAGCTGGATCTAATTTTAAGAGTTTTATTATTAAGTCCTCCCGAAAGTCTATAAATTCATAACTCTTAGCATTACCTTAACGATATTTTTTATAAATATAAAAGCTGTTCCAAACTGCTAGGTCTAGTATATGTGTTCATGATCGTGTTCAGGAGCTCAGGGAGATGAAGAAATGAGTGGACTGTATACTCGATTAACAATTATATTAAAACAATGAAAATAAGTAGCGGTACAGAATCGTTGCTTAAGGGGAACGCGAATGTCGTGGAAGCCGTCTGATCGTGAAGTGACCCCCGCCGCCGCCGCCGCTCGCCGCTCGCCGCGCGCGGTTCGTTGGCCCCGCGCCCGCGCCTCAGCCACCGGTGTCGCCAGTCCACATGCTCACGCGTTTGGTGCGTGAACATCCTCGACGACATTAACGTCTTCGAAGGGAAGAGGGCAAATATTGTTGAACCCTCTTGTGATGACTCTTCTCTTTGTCTTCACGTCTGCCACGCGTGTGATGCCGTCGACGCCCGCATATGTTCGTACTACACGACCTAGTGCCCAAACAAGTGGTGGAAGCGCCTTGTCTCGGATGAGCACAAGTGTTCCTTCTCTAAGTTTCCTGTCTGAAGCAACTGACCATTTGGTTTTCTGTTGAAGTAAGGAAACATATTCATTAGAGAACCGCTACCAGAAGTGTTGACGGATGTACTCAATCCTTTTGAAGCGGTCTAAGCAGCTGATGGGTTTGTCAGGAACCTGTGAAGACGGTACAGACGTGAGTGTTCGTCCAATTAAAAAATGGGAAGGAGTGAGAACAGACAAATCGGATGGGTCACTGGACAAAGGAGTTCGAGGACGGGAATTTAGAACGGCCTCTATTTGACACAGACAGGTTGCCAGTTCCTCGTAAGTGAAGTTGGTGAGGCTTAGCAACTTTCTAAGATGGTTCTTGGTGGACCTTGCGGCAGCTTCCGCCATGCCATTAAAATGCGGGGAATAAGGAGGAGCAAAAACAAATTTAATGCCTTGCTGTGCCATTTCAGAAGCAACATCAGAGTCATTAATAATTCTTTGTAAGTCATTATCAGCACCTACAAAATTCGTGCCATTATCTGATAATATGCTTTGAGGTTTACCCCGACGAGACGTGAAACGATTCAGAGCTGCAATAAAACCTTCTTTTCTAAGGCGGTGACGAGCTCCAAATGGACTGCCTTCGTTGCATGTCAAACGAAGATACATAAATAAGACTTTGTTAGCTTACAACCGCGACCCTTTCGGCCAGCTATCAGTACTGGGCCAGCATAATCAACACTAGAGTTAAAAAATGAAGAATTAATATTGGTTCTAGAGCATGACCTATGAGTGGTTGTATATTTTGACACTTGTATCTGAAGCATTTCATACATTGTTTGACGACAGTCTTAGCAAGATTCCTGCCGCCTAAAGGCCAATAGTTAAGTCGCATATTTGCCAACAACAATTGCGGACCAGCGTGGAACAATCTTTTATGTTGCATATGAAATAGAATTTTAGTAAAGTGATGTTTTCTACAAAGTAAGATTGGATATTTTGTATTATAATCGAAAGGTGAGTTATCAAGTCTGCCTCCTACGCGTATAATTCCCTTTGAATCAACAAATGGTGTCAATGAAATTAAACGATTTTTATGAGGCAGAGATTTACCCGACTTTAAAATATTGCACTGTTTTGGAAACATCTCTGCTTGCGCACTAAGTAGTAAACATGTTAAAGCGTTATCTAATTCATCAGTAGAAAGCGAGCCATGCAATTTGCAATCAGAATTTTTTTAAATTATAAATAAATCTATTGATATAGGCAATGATTCTTTGAAGATGATTGAAATTAGAATTATTATGAATTAATGACTGAATTATTGAATTATTGGATGGTTGATTAGACTTAATATTAGTGTTATTTTGATCAGTGAAATGACACACTACTTCAGGTAGATCGTGTTTCACGCTATTACAGGGCATAATAGGCCAGCCACTTTCGAAGCCTTGCAAGAAACTAGGGCCCGTCCACCATAACGAGCATTCACCGATGGAATCGGCCCTCGCCCCGCGAGAAACAAGGTCCGCCGGATTGTCCTTCGACGGTACATACCTCCACCGGTCTCCAGTAGTGCTTTCCTGAATTTCAGCGACTCGATTACGTACAAAGGGTTTTAGTTGATTAGGCAACATGTTAAGCCACCCCAACACGATCATCGAGTCGCTCCAAAATAGTCGCTTAACTATAGGCATAGTGTTTTATAATAAAACTTGTTGTCTATTATAAAGAATTTATTAATATTAAGTTGAGTTCAGTATAAGCTACTTAGCTACACATTAAACCTTTTAGAACTGACAACCGCTTACGGCGGGCTGTCAAAGTGACATTCTTCTTATATTTTTAATAGGAATGTAATGGTAACTTAGCCATTCCAACACGCTTTTTACAGAAATTAACAAAAGATGTTTGGTATGAAATTAAACAACATAAAAATACTATGTAACTGTTACACCACATACCTAGTAATGTGCTTAAGTATGTATAAACTACAACTAGTTATACTTAACAATTCAACACAGAGTACAGTAAAATTTAGGAACAATCAAAAGCTATAGTGTGTTTAGTAAACACAATTTATGTGAAAGTAATTTGACAAAAAAATCTCGTATGTGTCTTAAAGTACAATACAATTAGAAAATATTTGAATGTTAGTTAACAACAATAATGCAAGTATAATTTTAACTTAAACTATTTAAATAATACTTATAATTTAAACACAATGACCTAACATACATAATCTTTCAGGTAAGAAGGAGTTTTTATATCTCTCCTGGGTCTATTAGGTTTGCTATCGTTAGTTAATAGAGTAGGTGCTTTACTGATATCAGAAGTCTTAGTAGTGGATTGAGAACTTGATAATGGACTAATAGTTAGCAAAGAATTTTGGGATTCAGGATCCTCTAAGGTGTTATCTAAATTAATTTAAGAGGTGCAGGGTAGTGATAAAGTAGTTTCAACCTCTTCTTGTGTTTTCAAAGTTACATTTTCTTTTTCCTTAACAACAGGGAGTAGATTTTGTTGTGTTGTTGTATCAGTGGTCTGTTGAAGTGTCTCAGATAAATCTGTTGAATGTGGTGAAAGTGGATGAATATGTATAAGATCTCTTCTATATGTTGTATCATTTACATCAACTAAATAGGAACGATCTGAAAGCACATCTGTAATTATTCCAGGAGTCCACGTTTTGTTAGACGCTGGCTGAATTTGAACTGAAACGGGCTGTCCTATTTCTAATGTGGTTGCCCTTTTGGCTCTTTTATCATGCGAATATTTTACCCTCTCTTTATTACTCTTGATGTTTTCAGAAACATTTTCAATCACATTTGGTTTCAGTAAAGTTTTAACAGTTGGTAAGAAACCTCTTGTTCTACGTGAAAATATCCTTTGTACAGGGCTCGAGTCCAATTTATTAGGAGTATTTCTTAGACAAAGCAGACTCAACCAGATATCTTCTCCATCATCGGTAGTTTTCATTATTAATTTTTTGGCTATTTTAACGGTAGCTTCAGCTTTGCCATTGCCTTGGGGATGATGTGGAGATGATGTAACTTGTGTAAAGTTCCATTTACAAGAAAACTCTGAAAATTCTTGACTGACAAAATTAGTTCCACCATCTGTGACAACTATTTCTGGAATGCCATGTCGAGAAAAAAATTTCTTGCAAATTTCTATTACTTGTTTGGAAGATAAATCTTTTAATACATCAATCTCGAAGAAGTCAGAATAATGGTCAACCGTTATCAAATATTTAATTTGTTTACCATTTTGGTTGAAGAAGAAAACATCCATGGATATTATTTGGAATGGATATTCAGGTATTTTGTGACTTTGCATGGTAAATTTTTGTTGACTTGGTTGATATTTAATACAAGTAGTGCAAGTTTTAATCATTTCTCTTATGTCGTTAGACATTGATGGCCAAAATATAGCATCTCTAGCTAATTTTAATGTATTTTCAATTCCTGAATGTGCTTTATGTAATTTACTCAACATTTTTTCTCTTAAATTTTCCGGTATTAGTATAGCTTGGTTCTTAAGTATAAGACCGTTATAGGTTGTTAACTCACTTTTATAATTATAGTACTTTTTGAGGGCATCTGGCACATCTCTTATAAATTTTGGCCATCCATGTAGAATAAAGTTTTTTAAAGCCTGAAGATTGTTATCTTTTGATGTTGTATTTTCTATTTCCTGTATACAGTTGTCAGATATAGGTAAGTTTAACAAAGGATCAATTTTTTCAATAATTTTAAATATTTTCAAGTCTTTTGATCTATCAATGTCTTTACACTCTAAATAGAATCGAGATAATGCATCTGCCATAACATTTTCTTTTCCAGATACAAATTGAAACTCAAGACTATATCTCTGTAACATCAGAAGCATTGATTGAAGCCTTTTTGGTGCTTGCAGAAGAGGTTTTTTAAATATATTTAGTAATGGTTTGTGATCTGTTTTAATAATTGTTTTTGTGTTACCTATAATTAGCTGATCAAACCGTTTGCAGGCGAAAAGTACTGCCAGCAATTCCTTTTCTATTTGGGCATACTTCCTTTCAGTTGAGTTGAGTGAGGCATCGTGATGCATATGCTACTGGAAGGTTCTGTTGAAACAGCGCCACCCCCAGAACCCCTTCACTGGAATCACATTCTACAATGAGTGGCTCATTTTTGTCATAATATTTCAACGTTTTGGTGTCACAGATCATGGACTTCAATGAATCAAATTCTTTTTGAGCTCTTTTATTCCACAACCATTCAGTTTTATCATGTGTAAGGTGTCTTAGGTATATTGAGTTAGCACTTAAGTTAGGAATAAACCTACTGAGATATGTAACTATACCCAGAAATCTCTGAACTTCTTTTTTATTTTTCGGTATTGGAATATTTGAAATTGACTCTATTTTAGATGGATCTGGTTGGAGACCTTTATTTGAAAACACATGTCCATAATATTTTACTGAAGTTTGTAAGAGTTTTGTTTTAGTTCTATTTAACTTGCAATTATATTTTTGTAATCTGTTAAATAAATTTTGAACATTTTTGTTATGATCTATAATGACTTCTGTCATTGTATCCCCAACTCCATATACAAGCAGATCATCGACCAGTGCCTCAATACCATTTAACCCCTGAATCATTTCACTCATTTTTATCTGAAAATGATCTGGTGCTGAAGATATGCCAAAGGGAAGGACCTTCCATCGGTATTTACAAAATGGTGTCCAAAATGTTGTTAATTTACTGCTTTTTTGAGATAGTTTCAAATGCCAAAATCCTTTTTTGACATCAAATGTAGAGAATATATTAGCTCTGCCTAGCTCTGGTAGGATTTCTTCAACTGTAGTATATTGATGATTAGGCCTTTTTATAGCTTTGTTTAAAGGAATTGGATCTAGGCATATTCTAAAGTTAATCTTTCTTTTTTATAATAAGTATATTGTTTACTCAATCTGTGTGACTATCTTCTTTGGTTATTATTCCTTCTTCTTCTAATCTCTTTAATTCCTCTTTCAGCATGGGTCGTAGAGCCACTGGAACACGACGAGCTTTCTGGATAACTGGTGAAACTGCCTCATCCATTTCCAGATCTACCTCGCCTGAAAAGCTTCCGTTACCTTCAAAAACTGAACTAAATTTATTTACAATGTCTTGTGTCTCCTGTGAATAATTGCATTGTATTATTTCCTTGCAGAATTTTACGAGACCCATATCAGTACAAGCTTGACATGATAAGAGAGGAATGTGTGTTTTGTGTACTATTTGAAATGTAACAGTGTGATTCTTTTTATGACCTGAAATGTTGGTACTTAAAGTTAAATCTATTTCCCCATGTACAATAATATGATTTCCTCCAAAATCAAACAGAGTTTTATTTGACCGTCGCTTTTTTTCTTGTACATAACCTTCACCGAACATTTCCCTGACATTCTGGAGACCAATTAGACACTCATCAGCTGCTGTATCGAGTAGACATTTTGTAGATTTCCATTCGTTTTTGACCATGTATTCAAGTGTGCACTCCGCTAAGTTCTTATTATTTTTGTTTATGATCTTGTTGATAACCAGTTCAGTGTCAGAGTCTGAGACAATGCTGTTATTTTGTTCTTCTGTTTGGTTTCCCATCACCACCTTTACTTGTCTCTTCTTCTTACATACTTTCTCTAGATGGTTTTTTCCTTTACAGTTTTCACATTCTTTACCCCAGGCTGGACATATTTCTTTCTCGAATACATGAGAATTCCCACAAAACTTGCATTTTCTTTTCCTATTTGCAACTTTCTCTTCTATTTTCTTTATTTCTGAAGTTGTTGTTCCTGATAAATCTTTCATATGTCTTTCGGTGGCCTCTGCGGCACGACACAAATTGACTGCATCAGTTAAAGTTAAGTTTTATTTTTTTTAAAGGTCTTTCTTTGTTTTCATATCTTTTATTCCTAAAACAATTTTATCCCGTAACATTTCATCTTTGAATGTAGCATATTCACAGTCTTCAATCAGCTTTGTTAAGTCTGCATAGAAAACATCAAACACTTCGTATTTTTGTTGAATTCTACTTAAGAAGATATATCTATTGTAGATTATGTTTTTCTTAGGGAGCAATTTGGTGGATATAATTTGCAAAATATCCTTGCATGTTTTGTTTGCCTTATTTGTGTCTGTCAGACCGAAATTCCCATATTTCTTTAACGCTTCGCCGCCTATGGCGCTGAACAATACGCTTACTTTTCTTGGTTCTTGTTCCGCCGACCATTCATCCATTTGAGTCGCAGAACAATAATTAGTCCACGCAGATAAGAATGATTTAAATGCATTTTGCGGGTCTATTTCAACGTTTATAGCTGTTGGCCAGGGCACATTTATGTTTTGTGGGTGTGTTTTCTGCGAAAGTCTTGCGATCTCTTCTTGCATAGACTTCAGGAGCACAGTTTGTTGTTGGACGATATTTACTAGCGATGTATCTTCCATTGTGCTCGATTTACGCTGCCACCATGTTTTATAATAAAACTTGTTGTCTATTATAAAGAATTTAATAATATTAAGTTGAGTTCAGTATAAGCTACTTAGCTACACATTAAACCTTTTAGAACTGACAACCGCTTAAGGCGGGCTGTCAAAGTGACATTCTTCTTATATTTTTAATAGGAATGTAATGGTAACTTAGCCATTCCAACACATAGTAAGGGATTCCATTACGGTAATACACAGTCTTGCACCCAATAGCGCAGCACAAAGTTCAAGGCGCGGAATGGTTACAGTCTTTATTGGTGCTACACGATTTTTGGACATTAAAAGTCGTACTTTTACTGATCCGTCACTACATACTGACCTAACATATATGCATGAGGCGTCACAAAAAATATGCAGTTCATGTTCCACCGCTAAATTGCAGCAGACCCATCGTGGAATATTTAAACTGTTCAGACTGGGAAGTGTGCGAACAAAAGTAGACCACATTTCGATTATCTCAGGTGAGACCATCGTCCCACTCGGACTGCTCAACCCATAATCGCTGCATTATTAACTTTGCTTCCACGATACACGGGCCAACCAGTCCTAGGGGATCAAACACCTGACTGATTACAGAAAGAATGTGCCGCTTTGTTATTTTTTCTTTTGTGGAAATATTAATTAAAAAGAATAAGGTGTCAGTATCACAAAACCAGTGCAAACCCAAGGTTTTAGATGAATGAATGACTGGACAAGTCTATGAACTAGATTTCCCTACGTTACCTATTGCTTTGAGGATTTCCGGACTATTAGATTGCCACTTTCGTAAGAAAAAATGAGCAGATGAAAGAATGGAATTAATTTGTTTCACTAGATCTATAGTTTCCGATATTGTAGAACTACCGCCCAAGTAATCATCTACATAAAAATCCCTTAAAATTGCAGACCTCACGTTGTCTGAGGTAGCTTCATCCGCAAGACTTACCAGACACTTTGTTGCTAAATAAGGTGCGGATGATGTCCCATAAGTGACTGTGTTTAATCTATAAGTCTTTAACGGTTCTTTGTTGGGGTTAATAAGGTGGACACCAAAGAAAATAACGGTTTAAAGGTTTAAATAATAACATTTTAATTAACCTTTGTTTTATGTATCGGAAAGGTGTGTGTAAGCACATGTGGCTCCTACTAAGGTTGACGGAATACAGTACCGTGACCAGCTAGCATTTCAGTTTCAAGTGTTGACAAGGGTGAGCCCTTGTCAACACTTGAAACTGAAATGATAATAAACTGTATAATTAATGGTTAGAGAGAAAAGGCTATAGTGTTGAATAGTATTGAATTATTTTTGATAATTTCCAACACGCCCCCTCAAAAATAAATCTCTTTCTCTTTAATAACATCATCGTAATAATACATATAACAAGCCATTTTTATACAATAATAAAACACACACCTTTCTTTCTGGGAAAACAATATCATCATGGTCCAACATTAATTGCGCAGGATTAGGGAAACCCAGAAAAACCTAATCAGACCAATCAATCATTTCATCTCTTGTAATTAATGAAATATTAAAGTTATTCATCTACTTATTACCAAGCTCTTATAATCAAATATTCGTATAATTATAACCAAGCTTTTATGTTTAACATATTATGTAATCATCTTTGTAGTTATAACCAAGCCTTTTATAATAAAATTGTCCTTTTTATTATAACCAAGCCTTTTAATTAACATATCCTTATTACCACGTTGCATATACATATTTGCAACACCACCCCGAACTTCATACTCATTCAGAGACACACCGCGGGAAATTTGCCAGGATAACAAACAGCTGGTTAAAAGAAACATAAAACACATTCACACACTTTTCCGAAACTTGGTTAGACTATCTTAAACTTGCGATTCTTGTAACTAATGCAAAAGTTTCTGATTCAAACCGCCAGCCATTTATTCATAGGTTTTCCAAACTCATCATCTTTAATCGTAAATGCCCACTTACAATCGATCAAAATAGATTTAAACATGATTTTAGTGTTATACATCAGGTATCATGGTTGCCTGGAAGAGATCGCGGTATGCGATAAGGCCGCCCATTGTATGTGTATTAGACTTAAGTTTCTTTTTATTAATGTATTTTATGGTGTACAATAAAGCGTATAATAAATAAATAAATAAATAAATATCATTTACAATAAGTGAATTATATTCCTCATTGATTTTTCCTATATGTACATGTTTATTATACATAGATTCAATTTCTGAATAAATAAAGATTCAGCACACGACAAATCAGTAGATAATGTTTACCAAAAATACAGTCTTCATAATATTTATTATTTGAAACAGATAACATATTTTGCATCCTAACACTTAATCTTGATTTTCTATGTTTCATTATTTTATGGTAAAGTTAACCCATTGTGATAATATGAAGATCGATACAAACATTCCACTGTTTCTTTAACAGATTTATTAGATCCACACCACTTCACCAGCGTGTACCAACTCATGCCAGTTGCATGCAGTTAAGCCAGAAATAAAAAATCTTTATATTATCTGAGATCAATCAATTATTTATTTAACCTTGTTAATATAGCTACAAATTATTATGACAACAGTAACAAAAAAAATATAATCTTCTAAATAATTATTAAAAAATCACGAATCGGGCATTGCGCAATTTTGTACACCCTAGGGTGTAAAATTGCGCGTTGAGATCGATAAGATTGAGCAACTATATTATACACATACATCACAAATAAAAGCGCCGGAACCATTGTAATCTGAACACTTTTCATGCCACCACTCCTTACAAGTATTGCATGCAATCCAGTCTTCTACAAACGGTTTCTTATACAATTCGTTGCACCCACCACATCTCCAAATCTTCCTATTATTACTCGTATTATCTTTTGGTTTAGTTACTTTCTTCACCTTTTTCGGCCTTGGTTCAGATTTAATCTTATTTTCTTCTTCTAGTTGTGTTTTATATGGCGAACTGCTAATCACTTCTGATTTTTTGTGTTTCCGATTAGAACTTCTGTTTTGCGTAGCTTTTGGCAACGGAATCAGATCAGCCAACGGTGCTGAACTTATTTGAAGACTAGACCTCGCTTCTACAACTGCTGATGGCTTCTTAAATACAGGTGCAGGTGCTATAAACGTTTTCGGAGGAGGTAAATTGACTGGCTGAGAGTTAGAAAGCCCGGGCTCTGGTGGATCAATTTCAACAGTGTCATCACGCACGTTTACCATTTGTGCTGATGAAATGATCGCTGGTGTAGGCTCACACGTGACACTTGCAGCAGAAATTGACGGCTCTTGATGGACAGACTGGGTATTTTGATTTTCTTTTGGATCTTCTCGTTCAGTAACACCGCTAGCCAGGAAATCAGCGTCAGTGAAAATGTCAGGATTCCACGGCACAATACCAGTGCATTTGAAGAGTTCTACTCCACGGCCAGTTGTTGCAGCTTGATGAAAAGCTGGTGTAAAAATTGAAGCCATCTGATACACTGTTATAGCTCTACCTGGGTGATTACGTAGCCATTTTTCACATTCGCTGGAATAAAACTTTTTCAAAACTCCGTGGAATCCTCTATCAAGAGGCTGCATCTTGTGGCTGCTGTGTGGAGGTAATGTCAATGCAATTATGTTGTTTTCGCGGTAAAATTCCACAGCTTTTATTGTACAATGTGACACATGATTGTCTAAAATAAGTAAAACAGGCTGTTCTTTAGTCGGCTTCGCGTGGTCTTTAAAGTGAGTCAGCCAATCAAGATAAAGATCTCAGTTTATAAAACTAGAATCCGAGACCATGCCAATAGATCCAGGCGGTGCAGCATCTAACAACTCTGCTTTCATCCTCTTCCTTCCAAAAATAAACACAGGCGGAATGAAATGACCAGTCGCAGACACTGCATTGACGAGTCGTCACTAACGTGACTGTCGTCAATGACGACAGTCACGTTAGTGCCTCGCTCTCCACTGGAGATTTTGTTGACGGACCGTTTACCCTTTCTAGACAGTACTTTCGGCGGTTTAAGTAGGTACAGAGGATATACCTGTCTCATCCATATTGTAGATAGACTGTGGTGCAAAATTATATTTGTCCATTAGAGCAGATAAATTTATGTAAAATCGCTCAACCTGCGGTCTGTTGAATCCTATTGCTCTTGCAATGCTTGTGGATGTTGGCTGTCTGAGGGAAATATCTGTGTGCCGTTTCAGAAACGCACGTAACCACTCCTTTCCTGCAATTTTAGTTTCTTTGTTGAATCTATGAGGAATTTTGTTTTTTTCTGCATACTGGAACGCTGCACTCCTCAATGTTTTTGGCGTTAAACCATAAAACATGTCATCTAAAGTATTCAGATGTTGGCAAAATTCTTCTTCTACCTCTTTTGAAAATGTTGTATCATATCGGCCTAATTTTTTTGCACAATGCGGTTGTTGCAAACGAAATCGTAAAGTAGATTCTGCCATCCCTAAAGACGCAGCCACAGATCTTTTGCTTTCGCCATTATTAATTCGCCTACGAGCTTCCTTGATAGTCTCATCAGAACAAACATGTCGACCCGTTTTTCTTTCTCTTCTCGACATTCTGATAATTAACATAAAATTATATCTAGAGAGGAAAAAAACAAATGAGTAATCAATTAATTGATCGAAATTAAAAAAATAAAATAAAAAACCTGGCTTAACAATACAAAAATTATATTTATATTTTGTTAAAAAAAATCAGACGTGTAAAATTGCGCGCGCAGTCTTACACGCACCGAAAGTGCGCAATTTTACACATTGCAATACTATTCTAAATATCGCGATATTACTGCCATCTCTTTAAAAATGCCCAAACTACTTCGTACTTTGTCGAAACATGAGTGATACTGCCGCAAGAAAATAACAGCAAATCACTAAAATTACATAGATTTTTGGTACAGTAATGCATTCATTTCATCAAAATATTAGATCAAAACTGAATAAAAACTTAGTACTTACGTATCTCTTTTGTTTCCCACTTATGAACGATTTTTTTTTGGGAGCACATATCACTTGCAGCCGGCAACAAAACACAACTGAAGTTAGCTACGAAGCTCACGTCGTTGTCCTGCTATGACGTATGCGCAATTATATCGCCCGCGCAATCTTATACCACCCTACCCTACTTTTTACAAAGTAAACGGTAAAACCAAAAACATTTAAATACTTAAGTTGTAGCGTCTTATTATATCATAACTCATAAGGTATGTTATATAAGCTCAGTGCTTCCCAGAACAATCTTTTCCCTAAATGAATTAACACAATTTGACCCTAATAGTAGGTACAACCTACTACATACGACTCCGTTCTATATTATTCATTGTTCTTACCATTATTCGGCAATTCCATACAAAGCACTGTAATGGTAACTAATTCCATTTCGAGTTCAGAACTCTTTCATTCAATTGGATACAATTTCCTCTCCATTTATCACAACATTAGTTAGGAATAATTATCAGATCAAAATGAACTTTACAACTTTTTAAAAGATTTCCAATCCCGAAACATAACAAAAACATCTGGTCTATCACAAAAACACAACTCAGTTTTTCTTTTCAATAGACTCAAGTGTCGTAACTCATCGGTGAGAACTTTAAATATCTACTTTTAACAAAACTTTTGTTTTCAATTTTATCAATTGCCAAACAAGCTTGTTTTCCATAAATACAAGCTTCACACAGTTTTTCGTAAGGCACAATATTATTAATTGCATCACTATTATAAAATAGTTCAATAAATTTAAAATCCAAAAATATAATTTGCCTTTAGCCTCGGATTTCGTTCCACATTAAATCGTAATTATTATTTACGAATTTATTTACAAGCATTTGCCAATTAAAAACTTTATAAAATGCAGACAAATAGCATCTATTAGATTATTCAAAGACTTACCCTTTATTACCGGTTTAACATCTTTGAACACAATGACTCCGCCGTTTTATCAAAAACGATAGTCATTCTTGCTTGCTTTTTATATTATGGAATCTCGCAGAAAAATACATTCTGGAGCACACCTGGAACGCTCATCTTACAGGTAACCGGCAGATCTCCTTCCTTCGTCGCTTGTATAAACGCGCCATCATGACTGCTCGTCACGATGGTAAAACCAGACGTATTTTCATCATGTGGTTCTGGTTTCGAACTAACTGGTGTGGCGTGTAAATAGCCAACACCTTTTTTGTACTTGCGTACTAAATTAATTTTCGGGAATACCTATAAAAATGGCTACCCCTCCCTGTGAACCTATAGGTATCCAACAAGAAACATCAGTATTTCCATAGTGCAGTATTAAATGCGCTCACTCACCTTTGTCTTCGAACCAGTGTCGCTTCCAATACTCCTCGAGAGAAGACCAAGAGGATGAGCAGGACTCGAGTTGCGTGAAATCGCCGGCGAAGTCCAAATGAAGAATAGCAGATAAAGTTCACAACCAACACCAATGTCAACTGAATTAAACTCACAAGGCACGGCCGCGCTATTAATAAATGCAACAGAACAGTTTGTAATGTCTCTTGTGGATAGGATTATATTATTTTTCACAGCAAAAGTTCACATCCGTTCAAATCGAACGAGACTACTAGAATCTTCTTTTTACCGACGCCAAAACAGGGCGAAGTCGAGGCACACGACGACCAATCGCGTCGCAGATAACTTCATCAAAACGCGACTGCTAACGCCATCTCTGAGCTCGATGGTTACAACTCTTGAACGAATCCATTGACAAGCGAGCGTTGCACAGTACTAAAGTTTTCTTGTTGGATATGTATTTATGGATGTAAATTAATTAAACATCTGATAAAAATATGAATATTATGTAAATTACTATTTCAATTTTAAAGAAGCCATGGCGCTTCTCCATGCACCCCGCCTTGGAAGGTCGTAAGACTTTCCAACACAAGCAGAACAGTCACACAGTTAAACAATGTTGAGTAGAGAAGTCTGTTCTATACTATATATTATATTACAAAATATTTATACTACATTTAATGTAATCCTAATTCGGTTACTGAACTAGAAGAAAACATGGACTTATTTTATTTTAACAGTTACTTTACAATTAATAAGATCTCAAATCATCGTATTGTTGGTTTACTTAACATTATAATAATTGTCTGTAAGTAAATTTACGTTTAAGATTTGAAGAGCTTTCCTATATGGTTCGGTTATTGGTTGGGTAACGGATATAGTTTGACGACGGGGCGTTTAAAGGAGCTATGCCTAGTCTTGACAGTTGCCACCCGAACAATACCATCGGACCCAGGGAAGATTTCAGTAATAACTCCCAGAGGCCACGATAATGGAGGAGCATCATCTTGCCCAATCAATACGATGGTGCCCAGTTGAATGGGACAATCATTGTTTTGCCACTTTTGTCTGACTTGCAAGGTGTGCAAATACTCAGTACGCCATCTCTTCCAATAGGAGGCCACTATATTATCCAGTAAGTGTTTACGCTTTACGAGATTAATGCGCGAGTCAGATAAATCTGAAGCCGGTAAATATGTCAGAGGAGTGGACATTAAGAAATGTGCCGGTGTCAGAATTTCAGGATGTGGGTCTGAACTGATAACACCTAAAGGTCTTGAGTTCATTACGCACTCTATCTGCACTAGCACAGTTTGTAATTCTTCGTAAGTCAGAAGTTGGTTGCCTATTACCCTATAAAGGTGGGTCTTTAAACTTTTTACATTTGTTTCCCATATTGCACCAAAATGCGGCGCCCGAGGTGGGATCATTTTCCACTCGATGCGATGTTTTTTGAGTTCTCGCTTCAGAGTCGCATTGTGTTGTGAGTTGAGAAGCAAATTATACATCTCATCTAATTGTGCACGTGCACCGACAAAATTGGTGCCGTTGTCTGAATACATGCAGGACACAGGCCCACGACGCGCAATGAAGCGTTTGAAAGCGGCTAAGAAGCAGTCGCTTGAAAGTTCAGTGACAAGTTCAATATGAACTGCTTTGGTAATGTTGGTGGAAACAGAAATAAGACGCCAATTATTGGTAATTAGTTGTATTTTGAGAACACACATTAATATTACAATTTGAGAGCAGAAAAAAATTGAATGACGGATGCGGTCATAGACCACAGAGTATAAAAAACTAGTGATGAGGTGTCGAGCCAGTGCTGTCCAACACTCCTCCTCACTGGATCGGCAGCATCAATCAGCATACAGGCTAAAACAGCCCCATTTTGTTGGTCAGCATGCGAAGCCTCGGGGCAGGTAGACCTTTCGTGAAGATGTCTGCTTCCATATTTTCTGATTCCATGTACTTGATGTCTATTGTGCCTTCCAGTACATTCTGACGTATGAAGTGGTACTTGATGTCTATATGTTTTGACCGACCACTTGTAATTTGGTTCCTGCATAAACCTTGGGCAGCTTGATTGTCACTGTAAATAGAAACACATGTTATTTCTATGCCAAAGTCAAATAACAATTTTTGTAGATGTAAAGCTTCTTTTGCAGCTTCTGTGAGAGCAATGTACTCTGCTTCGGCTGTTGATAATGCTGTACATTTTTGTTTTCTAGATTCCCAGCTGATGCACGCATTTTCATATTTGAAACAAAATCCAGAGTATGACTTTCTGTCAATGGTACAGCCAGCCCAATCTGCATCAGCCATTCCATACAAGTCCTTTCCTGACTTTTTAAATAGTATTCCTTTATCTTGGGTACCCTTTAGGTATCTGAGAACCCGTTTGACACATTTATAGTGCTCTGCAGTATGGCAGGTATTAAATTGAGATAAATAGCTGACAGCATAAGCTATGTCAGGTCTTGTAGCCACTGCCAGATACATTAGTGCGCCAATCAAGTTTTGATAAGGTATGTTTTCTTCACATTTTTCATTTTTCTCTAGCTTTAAATATGGTTCAATGGGTGTGGTAACAGGCTTA
Source organism: Orthosia gracilis (assembly GCA_947562075.1). Taxonomy (NCBI): domain Eukaryota; kingdom Metazoa; phylum Arthropoda; class Insecta; order Lepidoptera; family Noctuidae; genus Orthosia; species Orthosia gracilis. The sequence goes on along the minus strand of OX387264.1, from coordinate 13,482,723 downwards.
CAATTTTCCATTTTATATTTGTTCAGAATCTTCTGTATATATTTTCCTTGAGAGATTTTCAAACCTTCTTTTTCTTCTGATATTTCAATGCCAATACAGTACTTTAGCTTTCCCATGTCCTTTATTTCAAAATCTTGGTTTAATTGCTTCTTTAATTTTTCTACTAACTTCTCGCTAGAATAAGCTATGATAATATCGTCAACGTAAACAGCAAGGAAAGCTGTATCTTCTTTGTATCTGTATGTATAGATGCATGGATCTGCCTGGGATGGTTTGAAACTCAGATTTTTCAGTTTTTCATCTAATTTCTTGAACCATTGTCTTCCAGACTGCTTCAAGCCATATAAAGACTTCTTGAGTAAGCACACCTTCTCTTTTTTGTTCTTTGTAATGTCTATTAACATTTTTCTGGCTTTGTTGAAGATATCTAAATTGTTTCTTTCACTCTCTTCAATCAATATTTCATTTATGTATTTTTCTAGATATTCTGGTTTTTTCATCATGATCTTTTCTTCTAAATCTCCATTTAGGTAAGCAGTAGTAATGTCTAACTGCCCTAATTTTAAGTTTTGTTCAACAGCCATGGACAATAATAGTCGTATAGAACTTAGCTTTGCAACTGGTGCATAAGTTTCATTGTAATCAATTCCAGGCCTCTGGGTGAAACCTCCGGCTACTAATCTGGCTTTCTTTATCATGTTATTGTTTTGGCCAATCTTTTCTTTCAAAATCATTTTATGATCAATTAGATTTTTTAAGTTCTCCTCCTTACTTATTATTTCCCAGGTCCCATTCTTGATATGGGCTCTTATTTCAGCCTTTATTGCTTCATGCCACTCTTGGTCATTAATGTTTTCATCTGATTCACAAAAAAAAGTGTAATCGCAGTGTTCATTGAGTTCATAGTCCTTTGACCATACAGGGGGCTTGACATTCCTTTGGGGTCGCCCTCTGGGATACTGCGGAGCTTTATTTTCAAGATCTGGCTGTTCAGGGCTTATTACTTCAGAGATTTCATGATTTATGTCCACTGGTGTAGGGCTCGAGATGTTTTCATTGTCTTCAAACTCTGTGAATGAATACATTTCATCTTTGCTGTCATCATCATTGTTATTGTCAACCTGAAACTGGAGAGGTAGGTTAGTACATGATGAATTTTCTTTGTTTTCATTCTCTATAATGATGCATTCTTTTGTTACAGGTGCTGGTTCCTGCTGTGTAATTTTTATGTCACTTCTTTCAGTATAATACATCTTGTCATCTAAGATTTTCACATCACGACTCACTATGATTGTATCTTTTTCAGGTAAGTATATTCTATAGGCTTTGCTGTATGGAGCATATCCCATAAACACACCCTCATTTGCCTTTGGTTGGAATTTGCCTCTTGATTTATGTTTCTGTAGAATAAATGCCTTTGAACCAAATACATGTAGATGGTTTACAGATGGAGTTCGACCAACCCACTTGATATATGGCGATTCTCCTTTCAAAGATTTTGTAGGGCATCTGTTTACAATGTAATTTGCAGTGTATATTGATTCAGCCCATAATCTTTCAGGCACATTGGCTTCAACAATCATACATCTTGCCTTTTCAACCAAGGTCCGGTTTTTGCGTTCGCTTATACCGTTTTGTTGGGGGGTATATGGGGCTGTGAGTCTTCGCTGGATACCACAGTTCTTGAGGTAAGTAACAAAGTCTATATTGACATATTCTTTTCCATTATCAGTTTGCAGACATTTTATTTTCTTGTTTGTTTTGTTTTCTACTTCATTTTTAAATTCTTTGAATTTTTCAAGTGCTTCAGACTTGTGTTTCATGAAATATACAAAACAATATTTGCTAAAGTCATCCACAAAAGTAATGAAGTAGCGGGAACCTGCTATGCTTGACTCTTTCATTGGACCGCATATGTCGCTGTGTATCATTTCAAGCAAATCATTGGATCTCAATGAGTCATGTGATTGGAAAGGTAAGCGTGACATTTTGCTTTTTATACATATTTCACAATCTTTCAATTGGTCACCTGGGTTAAATACCATACCTCTAACAAGGTCCTTATTCAGCATGAGCTTCATATCATATTCATTCAAATGTGCCATTTTCTTATGCCATTTCATAATGTCGCTTTGTTGTGCACTGTTAGCTTGTTCACTGCATTTGCTCTTCAGGTAATATAGACCATTTAGTTTTTCAGCTTGCAGGACTGTTTTCCTATTTTTGTCTTGAATGAAAGCTTTATTCTTGGTAAACATAACAGAGTAATTATTTTCTGTAATGCATGCCACAGACATCAAATTGGTGGACAGTTCAGGAACATATAGGGCTTTATTTAATATTATGTTTTCTTCTTGTAATTTTATTTTGCCAATGCCCATTATCTTTGTAGTGTGATCTTCGGATGCCAACTTTACTGTACCAATTTGAGGGTTAATTTCAGTAAAATTTTGTTTCAGGCCACTCATGTGAGATGTACATCCGCTGTCAAGACACCACAAGTCCGATTTTGATGTATTTGTGTTCAGACAGACATTAAAATTCTTCTCTTTATCCGTTGATTTATTTTTGTCTTTATTTTTCTTAGACCAGCACTTTTCAGCCGTATGACCCTTTTTGTTGCAATTAGAACACTGAATCTTCTTTTTCTTTGAGTAGAATGCTTCATTTTCTTGGTTGTTCTTAGATGACCCATTTCTACGGGCTTCACTTTCTTCAATGATTTTTATTTTCAATTCTTCGGGTGAAGGTAATTTGTCCCTTGACTCGATAGCAATACGAAAATTCTCATATTTTGCAGGAAGACTATAGAGGAGCATAATACTAAGTAATTCTTCATTTATAGCGACGTCCATGTTTTGTAATTTATCCACTTTATCAAACATGGCGTCAAGGTGCTCACGAACATTTTCATTATCTTGAATTTTCTTAAGGATCAATTCTTTTAATAATGTGGCTTTCCTTGCAGGTCCTTTGCTTTCGTAAATATTTTTCAGGGTGTCCCATATTTCTTTGGCGCTAACACATTTTTTCACCTGGCGTAATTCCGACGGCGATATTAACAATAGAAGTTCCGATCGGGCCATGAGTTGATCTTCTTCGTGTTTTTTCATTTCTGTGGGATCCGTTGGTGCTTTTTCTTCACACGTAACATGGTTCCATAGGTGATTCTTGATAAGAACGGCTTGCGCTTGGATCCGCCATGTGTCGTAGTTTGACTTGTTTAGCAATTCGATGCGATACGTGGAAGATGCCATATTTGCGTATATGCACGTATTTTTCGAAACACCAACCACGCTCTGCTACCATTTGTTGGTGGAAACAGAAATAAGACGCCAATTATTGGTAATTAGTTGTATTTTGAGAACACACATTAATATTACAATTTGAGAGCAGAAAAAAATTGAATGACGGATGCGGTCATAGACCACAGAGTATAAAAAACTAGTGATGAGGTGTCGAGCCAGTGCTGTCCAACAGGTAACAAGACACACAAATAAACATATGTATGCCTTCTGAGCATGTTGTCCACGTCGACGTGAAAGAAGAATTCGTAGTGGGCCAGCGTAATCAACGCCCGTGTGCACGAGAGCTTTGGCTTCTGTTATACGACAAGGAGGCAGATCTGCCATTTTTGGCGTCAGAGGAGAGGGATTAACACGGAAACAAGCATTACACTTACGCACTCGTGCTCTTATAACTGTTCTGGCATCCAATATCCAGAATTTCTGTCGCACAATGGACATCAGAAGTCCAGGACCGGCATGACAGTATAATTCGTGAAAATGTCTTATGATCAAATCCACGACATGTTCATGTTTAGGAAGAAGCACAGGGTGCTTAACTTCAAACGGCAAGTCTGACCGTGAAAGACGTCCTCCTATACGTAAAGTTCCCTCAGTCTCGTTAAATCGAAACAATATCCTCAAATATTTTCGATGGTCCTCAGGAACACCAACCTGTAAATACATCTGCTGCACATCTGCTGTCATTGCGATAGGAAACAATCTAAATTCCAATAACAGCAGGAATAAATCAGCTTGCAAGTTGGGTCCAGCATGCAGTACATCATTAAGGGACAAACCGGTATGCGTCTTTGCACTAGCGTCTAACACAATACGAGGGTGAGGCTTGTCCTTTCGGACAACCGCGTGATGAGGAATGTAATATCCATCACTACTGATATTCGAATCGGAAACTTCAGAAAGACAACCTTTATCAATATACTCATTTATAACAGTATTATACTTGTCTCGCAGTCCAGGTACATTCGCAAACTTCTTCTCCAACAATACAAATCGACGATGAGCAGCATTTCGGGAGTTACCTAAATTATCTGGAGCTGCGCAAAAGGGTAGGGCAACCGAATAACGACATTCATTGTCACGTGACACAGACGCAGTGAACAAATTTTCACATTCAGTTTCCTCTGGACTCAAAAAACCCTTCGAAGGAATCTCCTCTAACTCCCAGAACCTCTGTAATGAAGAGTCCAACTCATTTAAAGCGAATGCAGAAAACGAAGACTCGCCTCGAGAAGATGGGACTGTAACACTACCGGGAAAGTCACCCATCAGCACGTATCCGAAAGAAGTCAACAAAGCAGGTGGCGCTTGAGACCCGGAATTTATTTTATGACCGAGATAAATATGTGGGAACAATTGGGCTCCAAGAACAATCTCTACATTGCCAGGAATATTCCAGGTTAGGTCAGCCATCGATAAGTTACATAAATAGGCCATGTCACATTTTTCAATTATATGTGAGGGCAACTGGTCGGTTATGCAGTCAACGACTAATGCATGTAATTTATATTTATCATGTGGGCTAACTCTAGACTCAATCTCGAAATCCACATATCCGTGTATAGGTCGAGAAGATAGACCAATTCCTCGGATTACAGAATTATTCAAAGGAACAACGGGTAAATTGAGTTTCTTGCAACATTCCAACGTTATCAGGTGATTTTGTGAACCATTATCAATCAGGCAGCGAACTATCTTTTTATTATTACTATTATTTATTTTTGCGTAGACCTGTGCAGTAGCTAAAAGTATGGTACTAGCATCAGGCTTAGAATTCGCATTCAAACATAGTGAAGGTTCCTGTGACATTAAGGAATCTGTGCTGCTTAATTCGCTACGCTGTGGCACGTTTGCAGCGGACGCGCAGTCGCACGAGTCGAGCGCGGGCGGAACCGTGGAGGTAGCCGGGACATGAGAATCGTAAGCCATTACTTGAGACGTTTGAATATACGTCTTGGTCGTTTTCTTGTTCGACTTTTGATTATTATTATAATTTTTATCGAAATGTAAATATGTATGATGCAACTTATTCTTACATTTTTCGCAATTAGCGGGAGCTGTACAGGCCGACACAGTGTGAGAAACACTAAGGCAATTTACGCAGCCTTGTTTCGATTTAATATAATCAAACCGTACCTTAGGCGATTCCATCCCCTTAAAATATAAACATTCGGAAAGTTGCAAGTGATCGGCCTTATTACACAGAACACAAGAGCGAGTTTCATTCGTACATAACTCATTGCTCGTGACGAAAGCATTTGCGCGTACGGCGGCCGATGACGTTTGTTTGTTCGTATTGAACTTAGCGCGCGGATTCGACAAAGAACTCGAATTATTCGCATGCGATCTTTCTAATATTTTTACTTGACTCTGAACAAATGTTATCAAATCTTTATAAGACGGAATTTCCTTATCCTTAATCGACATTTCAAATGACTGCATTATCTGAGCGTCCATCTTTTTTAGTGCACAATGCATCAATATAAAATCGGACAAATCGGGCATGTTTAATTGTTTCAATGCCGAAATAGACGCGGAATATTTCTCTATAAAAGAGTCGAGACTTTCAACCGTATTCTGACAATGTTTCAAGTCAAAAATATTATTTAAATAATGCGTACCTAATGCGCGTTTGTCCTGATATTTTTTAACCAAACTGTCCCATATGACGTGGTACGTGTCACCCGTCGGAACTATACCCGCGAGGACCTTCTGCGCATTATGTGTGAGCTTACCAACTAAATATTGCACACGTTGCGAGTCCGACAGCTGATCGTTATCGTGAATGTTCGACTTGAATGATTCATAGAATATGGGCCAGCTCTCGATTCTACCGTCAAAACTAGGCAGCTCGATTGGCGGCAATTTTATTGCGCTTGAAGCTTTTGAGCATTTCGTGGCTGAATCGGTGAATGTTTTAGTAGTAGTAGTAGTAGTACTTAATATCTTATTTCTCACACGTTTTACTCTACTGTACAAATCATCGAAACTGACCAAGTCATCGTAACTCGGTTCCGCGTCTGAGTCGACACTTAAATTTATCTCGTTAATTTCGTCAATTAAGCGTTCGAATTTCACACGATACTCATCTATCATTTCCGATTCCGCCATAAAATTCTCATTCGATCTTGACTCAAAGTTCGAAATATTCTTCGACAAACCGTAAACATTATTCAGCCTGTTAAAGATAGCCTCCTTTTTACATATCAATATTTTCAACTTAGATCCAGATACTGACGTACTTTGAGAACTCTGGTTTAATGCCATTTTAACAAATATTCGTTACCTACCGAATACAAGGCAAATATCTATTCCAAAATATCGAGTAGGTAAATACCTTCTTGTACTAATGCAATATCACGTTCATAAATACACAAATGATGCACCTATAAAAACCTATTGCTACTACACATAGGCCATTAACATACCTAGGTAAGCTACAACGCACAAGCGTATCTGCGATCGTACGTAGGTAGTTATAAGTACATAATTTTGTAATGATCAGATACACAAACACAAGCCAATCGAGTAGGTAAGTAATAAGAAAATAACCACAAAACCAAAACCCGTAAGAATAGGTACGTACGACACGTACTAAATAAAGGTAAGTAAATAAAGGTACAAAGTAGAAGATGTACTAAATACTATGTACTACCTACTTGCACGTATAAGAAATAAACAGTTAGAATATTCTATGTAACATAGATAGGCACTAAGAATTATGTACCGTTTACCATTATTAATTTATTACTTTTTGATACAAAGTAGAAAATGTACTAAATAATATGTACTTGTACGTGTAAGGCGTAAACAGTAACAATTATAAGTAACGCAGATAGGCACTAATAATTATGTACCGATCCGATTACAATTATTAATTTATTACGTAATAACTTTAGGTACAAAGTAGAAAATGTACTAAATAATATGTACCTACTTGCACCGTAAGAATTATTTTTTGTAACGCAGGTAGGCACTAAGAATTATGTACCGATTACAATAATTGCGTATTATTTTTATTAAGTAAATCTCAGATCGTTTTGTACCCAAGATTTATTGTATGTAAGTACTAACAACTTATGTACCTACTCCAATTAAACATAAACTGTTGAATATCTACTAAGATTATGCATTACACAACATTGTTTAGCTGGCACAATCCGTCTCGTTAGGACCATAATATGATGTGGCGTGTAAATAGCCAACACCTTTTTTGTACTTGCGTACTAAATTAATTTTCGGGAATACCTATAAAAATGGCTACCCCTCCCTGTGAACCTATAGGTATCCAACAAGAAAAATCAGTATTTCCATAGTGCAGTATTAAATGCGCTCACTCACCTTTGTCTTCGAACCAGTGTCGCTTCCAATACTCCTCGAGAGAAGACCACGAGGATGAGCAGGACTCGAGTTGCGTGAAATCGCCGGCGAAGTCCAAATGAAGAATAGCAGATAAAGTTCACAACCAACACCAATGTCAACTGAATTAAACTCACAAGGCACGGCCGCGCTATTAATAAATGCAACAGAACAGTTTGTAATGTCTCTTGTGGATAGGATTATATTATTTTTCACAGCAAAAGTTCACATCCGTTCAAATCGAACGAGACTACTAGAATCTTCTTTTTACCGACGCCAAAACAGGGCGAAGTCGAGGCACACGACGACCAATCGCGTCGCAGATAACTTCATCAAAACGCGACTGCTAACGCCATCTCTGAGCTCGATGGTTACAACTCTTGAACGAATCCATTGACAAGCGAGCGTTGCACAGTACTAAAGTTTTCTTGTTGGATATGTATTTATGGATGTAAATTAATTAAACATCTGATAAAAATATGAATATTATGTAAATTACTATTTCAATTTTAAAGAAGCCATGGCGCTTCTCCACTAACCATCTGCACCGTTGTATTGTTCCTTCTTTTTTTCAATGGCTTTAACTTCTCTCGGGTTCTTGAACGGTTTTATTGACTTTTGCTGATCTCTGGAATTGTTTCAGAGTGTGACTTATGGCCTCTAGATTGCAGCCTGTAGTACTTTTAGACTTAGATCATGACCTTCAACTTTTAAGTTTGATTTCATGATCAAACAATCTCTTTTTCACAATCGCTAGTATTATATTGTCTTTAGTCAATTGTATCTTCAGTCACCTGTCATTCAGTCTCGATTTCGGTGACGATGTTGCTGTTTCTGTTCACTAAAGTCATGAAAAAGTTCATAACTTTTTCGAATTCCTTTGATTTTACATCTGCAGCTTCCAGTTCAGCAATCTTTTTAAAGAGATACCTACATCGCACTTAAGCACATATTGTCGTTGGAACTTCACTGCCGATAATGTTCCATAGGCTGTGCCGTAGGTATTCGTAATGTCTGCACACTTTACTTATTGATATCAAAATGTTAAATGTTCATATTATTCATTTTGATTTTAAACAGCCTTATTCCTTTTTATTTGTTTCACTAGATGCACAACTCGTTTTTATTATTTAGTGTCCAATCATTATTTTCACTTTGGCTTAGCGCTCTGGGCCCATAACCTGTTGGGGTTAATAAGGTGGACACCAAAGAAAATAACGGTTTAAGGGTTTAAATAATAACATTTTAATTACCCTTTGTTTTATGTATCGGAAAGGTGTGTGTAAGCACATGTGACTCCTACTAAGGTTGACGGAATACAGTACCGTGACCAGCTAGCATTTCAGTTTCAAGTGTTGACAAGGGCTCAAGTAATAAACTGTATAAATAATGGTTAGAGAGAGAAGGCTATACAGTGTTGAATAGTATTGAATTATTTTTGATAAACTCCAACATTCTTTGGGATCTTTTCTAAAAATAATTTGCATTAATGATCGTTGTGAATGAGTCACTTCTATGCAACGATACATTTTTTCTATGTCACCAGTAACAACATATTTGTGTTGACGAAATCTTAGCAGAATTGAAAATAAATCATCCTGAACCTTGGGCCCTACCATAAGAATATCGTTAAGTGATACCTTGGAAGAAGTAATGGCAGATGCGTCAAACACAGCTCTCAGCTTCGTTGTCGTACTGGATTCGCGAATTACCCCGTGATGAGGTATAAAATATTCGGTGTCCTGGTTTGAATGTGGCGTTGACTTGTTAACTTCAGTCATGTGACCAAGGCTTTCGTACTCCTTCATAAACTCGATGTATCTGGCCTTGAATTCTGGCTCCCGTTGAAAGCGACGTTCTAGCGAAAGAAAACGGTGTTTCGCCATATTGCACGAGTCGCCTAATGCGCTTGGATCGGCTTTCAAAGGCATAGTAACAATAAATTTACCGCTATCATTACGAATGGTTTTTTGTTTGAAACTTAATTCACAATCCTGTTCCTCTTGAGACAGGGCGTGCTTAGAAGAGATGGAGTCCAGCTCCCAAAACCTTGTCAAATCAGGTTGTTCGGTTGAGTGGGCGAAATTACAAAAATGTGAGCCCTTTTTAGAAGACGAACGAAGCTGAGCAACTGGACCAGACACTATCCAACCAAATTTGGTTTCATATAGCTTAGGCATGCGTTTGCCTAAATCAATGGTAGCAGTGCCTATAACGCTCCAAAATATTTCTGCGCCTACTAATATGTCAATGACTGTAGGAATATTAAATGTAGGGTCTGCTAAGCGAAGACTTGACGGAATAGGAATATTTGTCGTATGGACATAAGTGGATGACAAACGTTTAGTTATCTCAGGTAAAATAAGGCAGTCCAAATTAATCCTATAGTCACCATTACAAGACTCAATATTTAGATTGCAAGACTGTGTACTGTAGGAAGACTGTTGGTTGATACCTGTGACAGTGGAGGTAGTTTTACATCGGAACAAATCCAGTTTGGTGCAGAGGCTCTCCGTCATAAAGTTGGCAGTGCTGCCGTTGTCAAGCAGCACTCGAGCGTTGACTCTTTCACCGCTGTTGCTCACCGCTTTCACAATAGCTGTGGACAGTAATACATTGGATGTACTAGTATGATGTATAGTATCAGCTGATAAGACGACACTGTTTGAAGTATCGATTGGTAAGGCGAAACTATTTGACGCTGAAGGCATTTGGTCTTGATGCAAGAGAGTGTTGTGCCTGGATTTGCAATATCTACAACCAGCTAATCGACATTTCTTGGTTAAATGACTCGAGCGTAAACAATTTAGACAGAAATCTAATTCCTTAGCCTTTTGTATTCGTGATTCAGTAGGTAAACTTTTAAATAAATCACAAGTATATAAAAGATGATCGTTAGAACATAATGGACATTTTAATTTGTTTTGTAAATTGTTATTAACAGATTTTTTGTTTTCTAACTTACTATTCAGCCTTTCTTTGCTATTCTGATTCTCTGTGTTACTTGAAATAATAAAAGTTTTTTGTTTACTATTCACAGTAGTGCTTGGCTTATTTTGATTAGCCTCTAGTGTTTCTAAGAGATCAGCCCTACCATTAATAAATGAAATTAATTTCGACAAAGTAGGAGATTCAGACAATGCATTGCGGTACTCTTCCCATTTTCGGTTTGTATTTAAATCTAACTTTCTAGACATCATAAATATTATAAGAGTATCCCAATACTCTGTCGGCTCCTTTAAGGTCTTAAGTGCCTGTAAATTTTTATTTATGACATCAATAAAACGCCGCAAAGAAAAAGATGATTCCTTCATTATCGGTTCTACATCGAATAGAGCCTGCACATGATTATTAATTAAAAGGCGATTGTTATTGTAGCGATTACATAATAAATCCCAAGCGATTACGTAATTTTCACTCTTAAAATCAATATTCTTAATTACTTCGGACGCACGACCCTTCAGAGATGCACGAAGATAGTGAAACTTATTTATGCCATCGATACAATCGCTGCTATGTATTAAAGAAATGAAGATATCCCTAAATTCCAGCCAGTACTGGTAACTCCCGTCAAATTGCGGTAAATTAATTTTGGGTAAGCGAACAAAGTTATTTTTAAACGATGCACCTGATTTCGAGTCCATTGTAGTCTCCGAACCCTCACGCTCAGCACAGCTGGTCTGGAGCTGGCTGCGCGCCTTGGCAATCAATGTGTGATACCGTTCTTCAATCTGATATCGTTCCACGTACTCGTCTTCAGGTTTCGCCGACGCTAACTCGATCTCCATCTGTAATGCATCGAAAATATCGTATACAGCTTCAAATTTGCTCAAGCGGTCTTCTAAATCAATCCGTTGAAGTTCGGATATAAGCTTTGAAGAAGAAAGAACAGTAATATACTTTTCAAAGTACTAATTTATCGATATCCATGTTGCACTTAAATTTGAGAATTGAAAAGACTTTTAACAATTATATTAAAACAATGAAAATAAGTAGCGGTACAGAATCGTTGCTTAAGGGGGACGCGAATGTCGTGGAAGCCGTCTGATCGTGAAGTGACCCTCGCCTCCGCCGCCGCTCGCCGCTCGCCGCGCGCTGTTCGTTGGCCCCGCGCCCGCGCCTCAGCCACCGGTGTCGCCAGTCCACATGCTCACGCGTTTGGTGCGTGAACAAAGTCCTCCCGAAAGTCTATAAATTCATAACTCTTAGCATTACCTTTACGATAGTTTTTATAAATATAAAAACTGTTCCAAACTGCTAGGTCTAGCAAATGGAAAAGTACCTTTTTATTCTACCTTACTGTCTTACTGGGAGATGAATAATATGAGACCATTTGGTCGGAACGGTCAATACCTGACATATATTTATTATAAATCGAGACTACCAGCGGCTTAGATATTGATTGACCGTGTCTGTTATGGTCATTAATTATTTTAGGATGATTTAGGGTGGTAATCATGTGTACAGGTCTTTTGTCGACCCATTTGGACACGTACACTTTATTTTTTCTCGCCCAAACATGCTGTCCTTTTTTAAGCTTTTTAGAAACAACTACTTTAGGATTACCTTTCCTGTTTGACCTTAAAGTTCCATTGGTATGTGTTATTAAATCTAATAGTTTTTCAGACAAGGACACTGAATTATAATAATTATCCATAAATAGATGGTGGCCTTTCAACATATACGGCCTCATTAGCCGAATAACGAGTTTTTCTGTTTCCTTTCCTTTATCAGAAGGATTATCAGTCTTCCCAGCATACATAAATATATTAAGAACAAATCCTTCCGCAGTCGTCAACTCGTAAAATTTTATTCCATATCTTGCTTTTTTGCTTTTCATGTACTGTCTGAACTTAAGTCTTCCTCTAAACAATAGAGACTCATCTAACGAAAGCTCTTTTTCAGGTTTATAACAATTTTGAAATACTTTGCACATGTTATTTATAAAATTATCGATCTTAGCACTTCCTTTAGCATTTAAGTCTGAAGCGTATAGACATCTTAGTATTTGTTCGAATCTTCTTTGTGACATAGTATAAAGAAATATTGGATGATAATACAGTATGTCTGAATAGGTGAACAGTTTTCGTTTTTTAGGAACAGATATTTGTCCTTGTAATAAACACAGTCCTAGAAATTTAAGAAATTCATCTTCGTCAACTTCCCTGAACGAGTATCTACGACTATGTTTCGTCATTGGTCTATTTTTATTGCATATAGCGTCACCATATTTATTTATATGTTCGATAAGTTGACTAACAATATGAGATGGAAATAATTGTTTGAATACATCGAGAACCGAAGTATTTTGATCAATATGAAACTGGACGCCTGTTGGTGTAGAATCGAAATTGAATTCTGGGATATCTAGTGTTGTGTGTTCCCAATTTACAGTTGTATGTGGTGTAATGGGCCTGTTATGCCTCTCCTGTACATTGCTTGGGCCTGGTTCTGGGTCTTGCATTGGTATATTCGAACTATAATCAGGCTCCTGTTGCTCTTCGACTGTTTGGGTAGTATTAGATTGGAGTATTGATTCCGATTGCACAGATTCACATGAAGTAATAGAATCATCGTGACTATGTGGAACATTTTCAATTAGTATCACATCTTGACACTCGTCAGAATCAGTCTGTAAAGATTCGGTTTGGTTCACATCAGATGATGACGATGAGCTCGAACCAGAGGTACGATTACGCAACAGGGTTGCCAGGTGCCATATTTTTTTTCTCGTACTCGGGTTGCCAAATATCTCGTACTTTCAATACATAATCTCGTAAAAGTAAAATCTCTTAGAGACCTTACTTACACTATGTAAGTACTATTATTAGCTAGCCTGGGGTAGGTATACAGGGTGTTTGGAAGGGAGCTGTACATACGCCTAGGGTAGAAACTAGGGATAGTCTGCTACCTACCCCCGCCCATTATATTGACCTTGGCCTCAAGGTTTTTTTTTAATTTATTATTATTTTTTATTTGACTTTTTTATGATTTTTTGACTAAAACTACCTGTAGCTCAAAATCTATCCATGGGACCGGTCGGCTAATGGTCTTGTTTTAATCGTTAGAGTCTTAGGGTCCTGCAAAAAATTATTTTACACCAGAAAATTGTGGAGAAGAAAAGTTATGGGGCCTGAAGTACCGTAGTAAGGTAAAGAAATAATTTTAAGGGCAACTTTCTATGGGGTTTAAAAAAAAACTAACAGGGTTGGAGTTCTTCTGATTTTTTTAAAACATCCTCAGTCCATGCCCTTTCTAACGATATGCTAAAAGTGTAATTATCACTTTTAGTTTTAAAGTTATTAATTAATTTCCGCAACTAGGGCACTTCAAGCAAAAATTTCAACTAATGAAAATTAAATGTGTTCGATCGTAAAAGGATGGCAAATGAAACAAAAAATTTGGTAATGACTAATGTCATTAAATTACAAATTTTAATTAATTACTAATTTTAATTAATTACAAATTTTGTTCAAATTGATGACCATTGACCTGTAAACATGCTCGGCACCTCTTCCTCATCTCCACGGTCACCGTTCTAAGCAGCAGTTCCTCGCGCATTGTATCGAATGCGGCGTGGATCCTGTTAATTAGAACCTCCCTTGTTGGTACTTCTTCTGCGTACACCAACTCTTTCGCCCTTCCCCAGACGTAGAAGTCGAGTGGGGTAAGGTCAGGCGACCTTGGGGGCCAGGGAATTGGCCCACCCCGACCAATCCAAGAATTAGGAAAGCAGTTGTCCAGAAGCTCCCTCACTGCTAGGCTCCAATGAGCAGGACAGCCGTCGTGCTGGAAGACTATGGGCCGATCTTCGTCAAACACTTCTTCCGCTAAATCAGGCAAAACTTAACAAAAACGAAGTAATAACAAACTCAACAAAATTAACGAAAACAGTGGAGCGTCGTAACGGCAAGTACGTAAGTTAGCTAAGATGGGTAAATCTCGACTGACTAACAAAGACCCCAACGAGTTACCTGCCCGGCCCCGTCGACCCAAGAGCGAAAGAGACATGACATGACATGTTTTGTCTCTTACATGTTGCTCTCGTGTAAGAGTGAGACAACAAATTTGCCAACTGTAGGCCAAACTGGTTTAAATTCTGGAAATTACATTTGTCTTACAAATGTCGACTCGTGGTGGTAAAAGTGCCCTAGTTGCGGAAATTAATTAATAACTTTAAAACTAAAAGTGATAATTACACTTTTAGCATATCGTTAGAAAGGGCATGGACTGAGGATGTTTTAAAAAAATCAGAAGAACTCCAACCCTGTTAGTTTTTTTTTAAACCCCATAGAAAGTTGCCCTTAAAATTATTTCTTTACCTTACTACGGTACTTCAGGCCCCATAACTTTTCTTCTCCACAATTTTCTGGTGTAAAATATTTTTTTGCAGGACCCTAAGACTCTAACGATTAAAACAAGACCATTAGCCGACCGGTCCCATGGATAGATTTTGAGCTACAGGTAGTTTTAGTCAAAAAATCATAAAAAAGTCAAATAAAAAATAATAATAAATTAAAAAAAAACCTTGAGGCCAAGGTCAATATAATGGGCGGGGGTAGGTAGCAGACTATCCCTAGTTTCTACCCTAGGCGTATGTACAGCTCCCTTCCAAACACCCTGTATTTCTTAAGTTTGGGATCGCCAAATGACAAAATATTTTTCTATGGGATTCATTCTTTTTAATAATTTTACTAAAATCTATAAAAAACATTGCAAATTATTGACTTATGCAATAAATTTTGTACTTAATACTAGTACACGATTATTATTATGGTTTTATTTGTTAGTAATATGTTATATCAGGAGTACTGGTAAAATCATCTTCGTTTTTATTGTATAGTGTTTCAGCTGTCATTCTGGAATACATTTCCTGAGATGAGTTGGTTCTGCCCTCCAAAGAATCTTTTGTAACGGACGATTACTGTCATGAATAAGAGTTTGTCGATACATTTTTTCAATGTCCGCGCTTATGATAATTTTATGCTGACGGAACCGAAGTAATATTGACAATAAATCGTCTTGGATCGGACCAACCATCTGTATGTCGTTAAAGGACTTACCTGATGTAGTTCTGGCGGAAGCGTCAAAAACTACCCTTAACTTGGTGGTTGTTCTAGACTCCTTTAGAACACCATGATGTGGTAAATAATTGGAGCATGTTGAGTCGAGTGGGCGTCTAATTGATTCAGACATGTGTCCCAGCTCTATGTACTCATTAATAAAGTCGATGTATAGGCTTTTAAGGTGAGGATCTCTATCCAAACGACGTTCAAGAGATAGAAATCGTTGCTTAGCCATCATGTATGAATCACCCAATACGTCTGGTGACTCTTTAAAAGGAATACTTACCACAAATCGCCCATTAGAATTACGATATGTGGTATCATTAAAATGTTGTTCACAGGATCTCTCTTCACTAGAAAGTTTATGTATGGACGACACAGAATCTAACTCCCAAAACCGATCTAAATCTACTTGTAAGTTATTAGTGTGCATAAAAACATGTGAAGAGGAATCAGACTGATGATATGCACCCGAGATGAGCCAACCTAATTTTGACTCAAGTAAAGTGGGCTTATGAGTACCTAATGCGATACGGCCAGTGCCTATGATACCCCAGAAGATTTCCGCACCAACAAGGACATCGATCGAAGACGGAACATAATAAGTGGGGTCAGCAAGACGGACGTTCGTAGGTATACGTATGTTACTAGTATCAACATAAGTATGAGGAATTGATGCTGATACTTTCGGCAATATGAGGCAGTCGATGTTAAGTTCGTACTCACTGTCATCAATTGATTTTAATGACACTGAGCATCCATGAGTACAGCTAGAAGTTTGAAAATTGATACCTGTTACCTTGGACTTGATAATGTAGGTAGGAACATGTATCTTACGAACAAAGTTTTTCGAAACGAAATTGGTTGTACTTCCACTGTCCAGCAAGACTCGTGCTGTATGATGGTTACCGTCAGCACCGGTCACCCTCACAAGCGCTGGGGAAAGTAAAATTATTCGAGATGTAGACGGTTGACTAGCTGATAATGCAGTATTGTGTGCACTAGAAAGAACATTGTCAGTATCGATATGCAACAGAGTATTGTGTTTTTGACGACAATATTTACAATGACTTAATTTACATCTGGCAACATCATGACCTGGACGAAGGCAATTCATGCATATATTTGAACCCTGAGCCTTTTTGATACGAGCCTGTATTGACAGACCTCTAAATGGTTCGCATGCAAAAAGAAAATGATCTTGACGACACATGGGACATGACAAAGGTTTTACTAATTTTTCAGTCACAGCACTGCTCTTAGGTTTGGTCGCAACTGTGGTGGGTTCGCTATTAGTTGTCGCTATAGGCTTAGACTCTTCAATTGTCTCCAGTAAGTCAGCTCTGCTACTGAGAAAATTAGTGAATGCAGATAATGTAGATTACTGTACTAAGATTTTTATTTGTAGTGTCAATTATGTAACGTAGTGACTTACTTGACTCTTTATCTATAGGCTGAACGTTAAAAAGTGCTTGTACATGATTGTTGACAAGCAATCTTTTGTTGTCATACCTCTCACAGTAACTTCCAGGCAGCGTCGTAGTTTTCTGATTTGGAGTCAAGGTTATCAATAATGTAATATGTTGGTTAAGGAGCTCTCGAAGAGAAGAGAAACTCAACGTGGAGTGTTGAATATGTTTATATTTAGGTAGTCTCCATAGTAAAAAGGGACAGTAAACACATTACACTGTCTTTTATATTGGTAGCAAATGACCCCAATTCGTACGTCAATATGTTACGGTAATTACTATAAATGTAGCAGTGCAACAGTGAATTATGACATATGCTACATCTCCCCCGAAAAGACACCCTTTACACCCCCGGATTTAAAAAAAAATGTATGACGTACGCACTTGAGTCTTACATTCTTGATTATAGCGGATGTTGTTTTGCTGTGTAGAAGGTATCGAGTTACCTCCTTGTTTTGACAATTCCTTAGAAAACGATTCATGAAGCAATGTGTTGTGAAATTCGTTGCATTCGACGCAACGCTTCTTTGATAAGCATTCTTTCCCTCTTTATGGTCATATAAGCAGTTTTGGCAATAATTCAAGTTAGCAACACATTGTTTTTTCTTCATTTGGGAAAAGTCAGCAAATTGTTTGCAAAAAAATATAGCATGTGCATCATTGCAAACTGGACAGTTTGGCCGATAGTTTTGCAATTTCCTGTAATTTGGTAATTGTGAAATAGCCTAGTTACTTGAATGTGATTGCTTTGAATGATAATTTTTTGATTCTGATGATTTATTGTTGTTTGAAGGAAAGGATTTTTGATGACTGATTTCCTGTTTTCTTCTAAATGCTTCCATGCTCGTGAATATCCCCTCTAGAAAGGCTAGAAATTCATTCAACTCGAGTAGTTCTCGGGGTTGTTTGATTGCTGCGTTGTATTCGCTAAATGTATCCGAATTCAATTTCTGACACAGGATGTGCACGATCAACGGGTCCCACGAAGTCACGTCTACGCCGAGGGTCTTTATGGCGTTCATCGTTTCAAGTGCAGTATCATGGATTCGTTTGATATGATTGATTGATGCTTGCTGTAATATTGGTTTATTTAATAAAATGTTAATATGTGAGGTAAATATCATCCTCTTGTTGTCATAACGATGGCTCAAGATGTCCCAACAAATGATATAGTTGTCGGAACTGATCGGGAGATGCTGTATGAGGCGCTCTGCTTCACCTTTCACTTTCGACTTTAGAAACTGCATCTTCTGAGCCCCAGACAATGAAGGGTTCCCATGAACTGCTTCTGTGAAGAGATCCTTAAATGATGTCCACTGATGGTAACTACCGCTGAATGTAGGTATTTCTATTTTTGGCGTAGTATGCTCTCTATGTGAAACGGACGACATCTTTTTATTGATTGCTTTGATAGCATCGTTGTATGTGCTTTTGTATTTGAGGTACATATGATGATACTGTTGATTTCGGTCTCCCAGCTCACTGTCTAATTCCCAATGCTGAGAATCAATTTTCATCCAGCGAGACCTTACCGTGCTCAAAAGATGATCGAATTCCCATTTCTCCGCTACTGCATCCATGTTGATGCTTGAAACAGTATGTTCAAAGGCCTTGAAGTTGCTAATCTGTTTCCTCATCATCTCATCCGTCTTGCTGTTTGATCGCTGACTCTTTAAAGATTCTCCTGAAAGTTGATGTACGTTGCTTGAAGAAGCTAGAGGAGTAGCAGGCTTTAGAAGTGGTGTTGATGGTCTTTCCTCGGTTGGCTGATGATTCTGAATAATTGCTCTGATTTTCTCATATCTCTCCTTCACAGTGTCAAATTGCTTCGAAGTAAAATAAGTATGCGTTCTGGCATATTCGATGCTAGATAATCTAACATGATTCGATTGATACTCTTGCCAGCATACATCCAAATTTTCTAACCTTCGGCGTATATAGTCCGAGGTTTTGCGATCGGAGCCATCCTTTTTAAAGTTTGAGTAATTTTGCTCTATCTGATTGAGTAGTTGCTGTTGTTGAACGAGAACGTCATGAGAACGTCTTCCAAAGACGACATGTTGTTGAAATGATAATAAATGGAACGATCTTACTTGATTGTCCAAACGGGAGCCTTGTTGCTCACCAAAGCGGATCTCTGTTGACCCCTGCTGCTATGTACTGCACTATTGCTGGCAGTACAAACGCCTTCACTGATAGTTCACTTTATGTCACTAGTGAAAGTTTTACAGTGCTTGATTGCTACACTGTAATGAACACACGTGACATCCGGCTCGAAGGACCAAAATGTACGGGTAAGGGTACATTTAAATGATAAACTGATAGAATGATTGAATTTGTATATTGATAGTGTTGGAATGTCTTTGTAAACGCAAACTTTAATGTATGTTTAACAAGCTCTGAAAATGCGACTAGTTAAGTCCACCAAGAATGTCAACCTTACGTTAATTTGAATCTGACAGAAAACTCTTTCCTTCACTATCTTGCCATTGTTGGCTTTTTGCTGTGTATTGTGTCGTTCAATGAATAAAACTTTTAAATCTCTGCTTATACAAACAATCGTATATTATTTCGACCATAACCCTTCAGGTTATGGGCCCAGGGTGTTATCCCTGTGTAGTAATGAGTTTATTTACAAGAAAAGTTGTAAAACAATTTAATATCTATTCAAACTAAATAATTGTTCGTCAACGTGACACAATGGCCGCTAACAATGGAAGCACAGGTATGTCGATACCACTGGAGAAATTGAAAGGAATCCAGGATTACCATAATTGGAAATTTGCCATGAAAATGCTTCTGATGCATGAAGATTTATGGGAATATGTGGTATCTGAAGGAAAAGCTGCAGACAAGAAAAGTATGAAAGCTTTAGCAAAAATATGCTTGTCAGTGCATACATCAGCATATCCTCACGTTAGAAATGCGGCATCTGCTTTCGAAGCTTGGAATAACTTGCAAAGAGCTTATGAGGATAAGGGATTGTGCAGACGGCTAAGTCTTTTGAGAAGTCTGTTCAGCATGAAACTGTGTGAGTACGAGAGCATGGACAAATATTTATCCAATATTATTGAAATTGTGCAACAGCTGGCTGATATTGGTTCTCCGTTAGATGATGATTTTGTAGCTGTAATAATGTTGAGCGGGCTGCCACCAGAATATGATCCGCTTATCATGACACTAGAAAATAATAATATCAAGCTATCGAGTGAAATGGTTAAAAGCAAGTTACTTCAGGAGCACCAGCGACGGGATGAGAATACAGAGACGGTTACGGCTCTTGCTGCGAGGAAGACTTTCAAGTGTTTCAGGTGTAAAAAGTCTGGCCACATGATGAAGAATTGTCCTCAGAAAAATAAAGGACACGAGAAGCCATCTGTCAAGGATAAGGCTTTGTTGACAGCACTCTCGGTTGTTGTCAAAGCAAACTCTTGGTGTATTGATTCCGGAGCAACGAACCATATGTGTAACGATAAAAGTATCTTCAGTGACTTTGTCTCCATAAAGCCTATAGAGGTGAACATCGCTAATGGTGATAAACTGTGCGCTGTTGGTCAAGGCAACATCATAGTAAAGTTGAAAAACTGTGAAAAGACAATAAGTGGTGTATATTTTGTACCTAAACTTACAGCTAATCTTTTATCCGTCAGCACTATGACCAGTAAAGGTTTTGAAGTGTCTTTCAACTCAAAAGGGTGTAAGATATTAGACGGGGATCAGATAGTAGCTACTGCTACTCGTGTAAATAATGTGTATCAACTAGACACAGTAGATTCATTTACATGTAATACAGCATCTAAAAGTGCCAGTCTTTTTTCGTGTTCTGTGTTGGATTCTGCAGTTCTTTCACAGGAGACTTCAGATGTTTCGAATGTGTCTGCGAGCACATCTGTTGAGGAGGCAGGGTTTCTAACCTCCACAACTGCCGCATCGGGTTGTAAGGCTACACAAGGGCTGTGGCACCGGCGGCTGGCTCATCTGAACTCTAGGAGTATGTATGTTATGAAAAAAGGTATGGTCACAGGTATTGATTATAATGAAAATAATTATATGTCTTGCATTGCTTGTGTAGAAGGAAAGCAGGCTAAATTACCGTTTCCTAAGGTTTCTACAAGCAGATCAAATGAGATATTAGGGTTGGTTCACACCGATCTATGTGGGCCTATGTCACAAGCTTCACTTGGAGGAGCAAAATATTTTTTGACTTTCACGGATGATTTTACTAGGAAGACTTTCATTTATTTTCTTAAGTCTAAGAGTGAAGTCTTCGAAAGCTTCAAAAATTTTAAGGCATTAGTAGAAAATCAGTCCAATAGGAAAATTAAAATATTGAGAGGTGACAATGGTTGTGAATATGTCAATAATCGTTTACAGGCATACTTGAAGGAGCACGGCATAGTCCATCAAACGACTGTTCCTTACTGCCCGGCACAAAATGGAGTTAGCGAAAGGGCCAACAGGACAATTATGGAGAAGGCACGGTGCATGCTTCAAGATGCCGGCTTGGACAAACGGTTTTGGGCAGAAGCAGTCAAGACTGCGGTGTACATCAAAAATAGAACACCCACTAAAGCTGTTATGGGTGTGACGCCGGAAGAAAAATGGTCAGGCAAAAAGGTAGATGTTAGTCATCTTAGAATTTTTGGTTGTTTAGCTTATGCATTGGTGCATAATAGAAAGAAATTAGACGCCAAAAGTAAACAGTACATTTTTGTTGGGTACTGTGAGGACACTAAGGGCTATAGGCTCATAGACCCGGAATGCCCAACTTCCTGCATAAAAGCAAGGAATGTAGTTTTCTTTGAAGAAAAATTTATTTCAAAGATATTTAAAAATAATACGTCACATGATGATTTTTTTGAAGTCCCTTTAACACCAAGAATTGATTCTGTAGAACAATCTCAATTGTTCGTTCCTAAGTCAGAATCATTCGATGATGGTGGACTCGGTCCAGAGTCTTCTAATGAGGATTTGTCTGATGACATAGTAACTAAGTCTAGTCAGAGAAGACAAGAGATTTATTCATCGAATGAGACTGACCCGGAAGAGTCCTCAATTTTAAGTACAGATGATCCGTTGGATAAAACTTACATACCAGGGGAATCGTCGTTGGAATCTGATGATGATAGTTCTAGCTTCCAAAGCATTGTGGATTTCAAGGAGTATGCCAACATGGTATCCATGCAGAGCTATGGCAGTGACGAGCCACTGACAGTACAGGAGGCGCTGAGTGGCAAGGACACTAAGCTATGGCGAGACGCAATGCAAGATGAGTACAACTCGTTTAATAAAAATAATTGCTGGACTTTAACGGATAGGAAAAAGGGGCAAAAGCCTGTAAAGTGTAAATGGGTCTTTAAAATTAAACGTGGTCTTAATGGTAAAATAATTAAATACAAGGCTCGTTTAGTTGCAAAGGGGTTCACGCAAAAATATGGCATTGATTATCAGGAAACTTTTGCACCCGTTGTCCGTTATTCAACAATTAGGATGCTATTCGCTATAGCTGCTGAATATAATCTAGATATAGATCAGTTAGACGTTAAAACTGCATTTTTAAATGGCGATCTCCATGAAGATGTATTCATGGATCAACCAGAGGGTTTCATTATAAAAGGAAAAGAAAATAAGGTATATAAATTGAACAAATCCATCTATGGTCTCAAGCAGTCTGCAAAATGTTGGTATGATAAAATAAATACAGTTCTAACAAAGAAGATGTTTTTTCAAAGATCTTCAATAGAACCTTGTGTATATTTTAAATCCCAAAAGGACGGGCTCACCATGATTTGTTTATATGTAGATGATATCTTATTATTGACATCTTCGGATAAAGATAAAAAGGCTATTAAAGATCAGCTAATTAAAGAATTTGAAATAAGAGATTTGGGTACAGTTCATGAGTTTTTAGGAATGAGACTGTGTAAACAAAAAGATACAATAACTCTTGATCAGACAAATTATATTAAAAATGTTTTACATAAATTTAAAATGGATGACTGTAAGCCCATAGGGACTCCGATGGAACCGGGTCTCAAACTTACCAAAGCAGAAACGTCATCTGACAATTATGAGTACAGAAATCTAATTGGCTGTCTGATGCACATCGCAGTATGTACGCGACCTGACATCGCCCATGCGGTGAGTTTCTTAAGTCAATTTAATAATTGTTTTTCAGAGATTCATTGGAAGGCTGCAAAGCGTGTTTTAAGATATCTGAAAGGCACACTTAACTATCGTTTGTTTTTTGAAAAATCAGGATTAGATATCGCTGGTTATGTAGATGCTGACTGGGCGAGCTGTGAAGTCGATCGCAAATCGTATACAGGTTTTGTGTTCAAAATAGGTAACTCTGTGGTCTCATGGGAAAGTCGCAAACAAAAGACGGTCGCATTATCCAGCACAGAGGCTGAATACATGGGGCTTTCAGATGCATGTAAAGAAGCATTATTTATACGCACTTTTTTCATGGAATGTCTCAATTTGAGTTGTATTTTAACTTTGTATAATGACAACCAGTCTGCACAGAGGTTGTGTGAGAATTCAATGTTCCACGCTCGAACGAAGCACATAGATATCAGGCATCATTTTATTAGAGATATTATAAATAAACGTTTTGTTAATATAAAATATTTATCCACAGATGAAATGCCGGCTGATATTCTCACGAAACCTCTAGTAAGAGAAAAATTTGTTAACTGTCTAAACCAATTTAGTTTAAGGAATATTGTGTAGAATTTTTTTTATGAGTAATGTTTCTTGTCTTATATTCGGTTGATAATGTTTTCGTTTAAGGGCAGGTGTTGGAATGTCTTTGTAAACGCAAACTTTAATGTATGTTTAACAAGCTCTGAAAATGCGACTAGTTAAGTCCACCAAGAATGTCAACCTTACGTTAATTTGAATCTGACAGAAAACTCTTTCCTTCACTATCTTGCCATTGTTGGCTTTTTGCTGTGTATTGTGTCGTTCAATGAATAAAACTTTTAAATCTCTGCTTATACAAACAATCGTATATTATTTCGACCATAACCCTTCAGATAGAACACCCAAAACTGTTAACTGATCGACTCCCGGCGAATGAGTCTTTTGTGGTTAGCCCAAACGGTGATATGCGACTACTACTCGTTGACTTGAAATTGTATATTTTATTCATTCGCTGCGCGTCGATGTCAGCATAAAATTGATACATATGATATTGTACGGGTTTGCACGTACACACCTAAATTTTCAAGAGCTGTAGTAACTCTTATTCCTAGGGCCGTAAGATTATACTTTTTACTTATAATTGTAGATAATATAACTGGATTATGTAGTACTTCGTTTTTGTTCAAATAACATAACTTCTTAAGATTTTTTATTTTGGTTGGCTGGAGCACAGTGAACCGTGTGAGTAAACAATGAACCATGACCATAACCAAACCATTAAAATTATTGGATTGTAATAAATGTAGCAAAATAAAACTCACTTATCAATTTAAAGTACCTATTTATTTGTAGTTAGAATCAAGAAGCGTAATTTTTTGTTAAAAGAGGTACCTAATATCGTAAACATTAATGAAAAAAACGTTAAAAAACTTTTATCACGCTTAATTAAAAGAGAGATATCAACAGGAAATCTGTTAGTAGTTTGACGTCGATTATTGGAATTGTAAATTTTAGGAAATTATGTAATTTCCGCAATATTAACAACAGCCGTATCAGATTCCTTTAGATCAGTAAATTTCTGTTGAATCTTGCTTTTTAATTGTTAGTATGAGACATAAAAATCACAATCTTCTTCATCATCTAAAATTGGCAGAGTTTTACCGGCGTAATAGATTTTTTCGTTTATTGTTTTAAAAAGTATTATAACAAAATTAGTTTCACAGGGACTACGTTTAAATGGTGGAAAATCATCTTTCAGGACTATATCAGCTTCATCACTTGTAATCTCATTCATCTCACCGCCAGAAGATGATCCGCTTGGCTGAAATTCTTCCTGATCTTCAATTTGACACTACAATGATATTGTACGGTCTCATCACCGTACATTTTTCTGGCACTTTTCTTTTCGGCACATTGAGTACCGGAACCAAACTACAACTATTGGAGGAGCTTTCAACAACCAGAAGTGCCTCCAACGACTAACTACAACTACTGGCATTTAATATACGGGTCGTAAGTCCGTACACCGATTCGCCGTTATTTGGTTGGAGAGAAACACGTCACAGTTAAATCCACTAGTTAAATATATTCGAGTTAAGTAAACTACAGTATAACTTAGATGGAAGGCGACTATTTCTCTCTCTTGGTTTGGATAGCAACACGGCTATAAGATCACTATCAACGTTGGTTGCTTTGTTATGATGTTTTATACGGTAAAATTATGACGCACATCGTTGGCCTAAAGTAGGTACGGTAATGAGACCGTACATATTGGCAACCCCCAAAAGTAGCTAAGATGAGTGTAGAAAGGTCAATAAATACAAAAACTCGGTGCTCGAATTCAGGTCCATAGAATAGCGTGTAAACCAGCCTTTGTTGTGTAGCAGGAGCGCCCGTTAGCCCAAAGGGCATAGATTTGAACTTATAGGTTCTCCGTGACGGAATATAGAAAGCTGTCTTCAGTCTGTCTTCTTCTCTAAATAAAATTTGCCAACTCGTAAATTGTCGAAGATTGCCGAGTTATAGGGTAGATTATATGCATACTTCTTAGTTACTGCATTGAGTTGCCGACTATTAGGGATGTTATGGATATGAAATTTCGGTTACGGATAGGATACGGATATAGGAATGATTATTATACCGGATACGGTTACGGATACGGATAATAAATTATTTCGGATTATCCGTTAGTTTCGGTTACGGATATTATATTTTTAAGGAATTTTAAAAGTAAAATACTAATAGGTAATAAAGTAGTTTTATTTCGTTTTTGGCAGGAATTACAATCAGTCTGTGAGTAATTATTACAGCTATTTAAAATAAAAATAAATATAAATAATTATATTATATTGAGTATTATCTAAATTTTAGATGATTTAGATCAAAAACACCTAAAATGAAAATGTAATAACAAAATTATTACTTATACTGAATCAGTAATTTCGTATTAAAAGAAAATATTGAAATCAGAATTAAATTAAGTTTACTATAACTATAATTTAAGTCGAACATAACAATCATAGCTTCCTTTTTTATAATTTGTGCAAACATAACAATCATATCTTCCTTTTTTATTCTGAACTTAATCATACATTGTCTTACATTAATTTATAATAACATTAAACATTTTCAATAATCAAATTTTATCAAAGGTAAATTATACTTGACAAAAAGTAATTTCGCAGCCTTATCACCAGAAAGTCTATTTCTTAAAGGATCATAAATTAACCCAGCAGCACTGAAAAGCTGTTCACTCGGTACACTGCCAGGCGGCGGAGAGAGGTACTGTCTGACTAAAGCACTTAAACTGTTGTACTTCGTATGCATTTTCCACCATAAAAGTGGATTTTCACTGAGTGTCAACCTTTTCTCTCTATTGTATTCATTTAACAATGCTTTTTTGACAATTAATTGATTGGGTACTGTATCATCCTCATCACCACCTACGTGCTCTTCTTCGTCACTTGCGCTTAATATTTCAGCTAGACAAGATTGAATGTATGAACTTGTTGATGGCAGCTGAGTCCGTGATCTCTTTGGTGAAGAAGGACCTTCATCATGAGAAGTTCTTGAACACCCAACGATTCCTAGAATCTCTGTCTGTACTTGTTCCTTAGTAATTTCATTGAAAAACTTGAGCTTGTAGCGTGGATCTAGATAAGTAGCTATTGTATATATTTTATTATTCTCAATGTCCTGAAATCTGACGCTGATATTATGGACCATATTTGTAATCATTAATTTAAAGTTTTCTGATGTGTCTTGTTTAGTCTTTTCTGTTTCTAATGTGTTTTTAAGAGTATAGACTAAAGGAATCACTGAAGCTATTGTCGCAGTTGCACTACTTAACTCCTGTGTAATTTCTTCGAATGGCTTTAATATTGCAATACACTTTTCCAAGTCGAGCCATTCATCAGCAGTAGGAATCGGTATAGTATGCGCGCCCGAATACAGTATCAAGGAGTCTTTTAATTTCAATATTCTATCCATCATATAATAAGTCGAATTCCATCTGTGAATAAATAAAACATATGTGAAATTAAACAACGTACAGAAGAAAAAAAAACATTTATATAAAATTATTTTAGTTTAAAATAGAAATATCTTACCTTGTAGAACAATCCTGAACGATACATAACTCTGTTTGGTTCAGTCTTTCTGTTTGAATTTGTTTTAATTCATTTTGAGCAATTAGTGAGTGATGGAAGTGAGTAGCAATTTTTTTGCACTTTGTAATCACTGGCGAGATAAATTCTTCGGTTTCCATTGCTGACCTAACACATAATTGAAGTTGATGAATAGTACAGTTTGCATCAGGGAAATTGGCCGTTCTCATAGCTTTTATCATATTTGATCCTTTGTCGCGTAAAATACAATGAACTGATTCATTGCTTAAGCCCCAATCTTGCAAAATATTGTTTAAATTATTCGCTATAATTTCACCTGTGTGCCGACCCTCTAATTGTTCACACTTGAGTATTATAGAAACTCTTTCATAATTATTCGTGATGCCATGAGCAGTAAGACTAAGTAACTAGACATTTGCGCTGGGCTCGGACCACATATCTGTAGTAAATGATAACTTCTCAAATTGTTTCAATAAGTCCAGAATCTTTAACTTCATTTTGTTGTAGATATCATTGCACAGTAAATTAGTAAAGTACTGCCGACCTCTAAGATTATAACGTGGTAAGGCTGCCTGCACTAATCTTTGAAATCCCACACCTTCTACAAAATTAAATGGCAAGTTTTGTAACGCTATCATTTCAGCCACTAATTTATCAATTTCTTTTTGTTTGGTATTAGTTTCATCCCAGGCACCTTTGTTTTTTAACGAATCTTTGAGTGTCAACTGTTTTTTACACTCTTGTAAAGGTGTCAGCTGCTTGGCTGTTTGTAGGTTATTTTGTTGGTTACCTTTTTCCAGTAGCAAAAGTTCTTCGTACTTATCACTATGTTGTGATTTAAGGTGAAGTTTTAGCGATGTAGTCCCACCTCCTTTCCTTGAAAACCTTTTACCACACTGTTTACATTTTGCGGAATCGGTCATTTCATCAAAAAACGACCAAACTGCACTCGACTTAGGACGCATTTTGTACAAATTCAATCGATTCCGTAACACAACCAACACTTTGTCAAAGAAGAAAAAAAACAAACAATACGCGCAGCTTGTGTGTCGGCACTGGCAGCGGCCGGCCGATCAAAACAACTTGTCATAACGTGTCTCAATTAGGCTCCGCCCCTATCCGATACTATCCGAAACTTTCATTTCGGATTCGGTTACGGTTACGGATGATTTTTTATATCGGATATCCGATAGTTTCGGTTACGGTTACGGAGCTCCCTAACATCCCTGCCGACTATTTAAGCAAAATCGAAGTTCACCATTCTTTTTAGGGGTGAGAAGTACTGGGGAGGACCATGGACTCTCATACGGTTCCACAACGTCATCTTTGAGCATCCCATCCAATTGCTCAACTAGGATACGCTGTTTTTCTGGCGACATTCTATAATAACTTTGGCGAATGGACGCGGCATCTCCGTATCTCGGTATCAATTGGATGGGTTATTAAACTGGTCGACGACCCAGTCCACGTACCTCGTAAGATCTGTCACTAAATTGAGATATTATGTCATCGGCTGTACATTTTTGTTCGTCCGATAGATGCTCGTAAGCACACACATTTTTAGATACAGTGTTTGCAGTGACAACCGTATCAGAATCCTTATAAAAGGTAATGCGGTCAAGGTGTTTGGGAAAAAGCCCAAAAAGCCGCCAAAATTCCATACCTAATATAAGTGAGTGTTTTATACTCGAAACAACGAATACTTTAAGTTTATGAGATTGGTGTTGAAACTCAATAGGTAAGTGCAGATACCCAATAGAGCTGATGGACCTTATCACACAGTTCTAATTCAAAACCAGCCCTTAATAGGTACTCATGGCTTCCGTTACCCAGTGTCGTAGTAGAAGAGCCAGTGTCAAGCAAACCTATTACAGATTCTCCCTTAATAAAGACACGAACATAAGGGTTGGACCTGCCTACGTTAATATTATTATTACGGATTGAAGATACAGCGTTAAAGTTTGAAAAAACAAAACGATATGAATTTTAACCTGTCCTTCCAATCAATAGGATCAAAGTTAACATGAACTGCTGGCAGATCTGTAGCACTGTCTCTCCAGTCTTGTTTCCTTAGTTTTTTGAACTATCGGGACGTGTTGGATTACAAACGGGTCATTCTGAAAAACGGACGTCTTTTCTTCCACATTTGAAACAGTTAAGGAACTTTTCCTCTTGGCAGTTCCTCAACATGTGATTATTTGTTCGGCATCGCGAACAGAATAAAGGCTTATGAGCAGTAGGAACCAAAGCCGCATCATTAGTATTTATATTATTGAAGGGCTTTTCCGCTTGTTTGTATAGTAGGTACATACCAGGCTTAGTATTGGCGAAATTATCAGATCTATACGTAAATTCAGGGGAGATTGTGCTGCTGGACGCTTTAGGAGGCTCCCGAAATTCGGAAAATCGTGCCTGAATGATCTCAAAATTACGGCACACTGTCTTCAACGTATCAATAATTTTGATGTCTAGAGAGGCAGACAATACGCTAGCATTGCATGGACGAATATTGTGTAGTAAAATGTCTAATTTATCGATTTCAGAAGAGTTTCGTTAGGATTCTCTCCGGTACCACGGAGTGCCCCAATACCTGCAGGACCTCCTGCCCAGTTACTTGGAGGACCGAGAGGTCCTCCTTGTAGGCAAAACGGCGACGGTCAGGAGGTACAGCGCGGAGTCCGGTGGGTCGGTGGTCCGCAGGGGTCGGTTCTAGGCCCTCCCCTGTGGAACATCGGTTTTGATTGGCTCCTCCGGGGCACCCTCCTCCAGGGCACGAGCGTCATCTGCTACGCGGATGACACTCTCCTCGTTGACCGGGGGAGGGATTTCAGAGAGGCGGCCTGTCTGGCCTCGGCTGGCGGATCCTTAGTTGCAGGTAGGATCCGCCGCCTAGGTTTGAGGGTGGCGCTGAACAAGACCGAGGCTGTGTTCTTTCACGAACCTCGGCAGCGCTGCCCTCCTGACGCACACATAACCGTGGAGGGCGTCAGGATTGAGGTTGGGGCCCAGATGAAGTATCTGGGCCTCACGCTGGACAGCAGGTGGCGCTTCGGCCCACATTTCAGTGGGCTGTCGACGCGCCTGCTGAAGGCCGCCGACGCCCTGTCGTGGCTCCTCCCGAACCTGGGGGGGGCCAAGGCACGATGCCGGCGCTTATATGCCGGCATACTCAAGAGTATGGCCCTTTATGGGGCCCCCATCTGGGCGGACTCCCTCCACAGGAGGAAGATCGCGACCGCCATCCGCAGGCCCCAAAGGGCCATTGCACGTAGGCGGTGGCGAGGGCCTACCGGTCGGTAGGCTTTGCGGCTGCTTGCGCTCTGGCGTGCACCCCTCCTTGGGAGTTAGAGGCTTGGGTGCTCGCCAGAGTGTACGAATGGACGGCGCGGTGGAAGGCGCTCGGTGAGCGCCCCGCCACGGAGGAGCGGGAGGCCGTGCGGCGGGAGGCGAGGGACGCAATCGTCCTCCATTGGACGGAGGACCTCGCCACCGCCGCCTTTGGCCGCCGGACGCTGGACGCGCTCGGTCCAGTCCTGCGGGGCTGGCTCGAGCGGCCTCACGGTTTCCTCTCATTCCGTTTGGTGCAGGTGTTGTCCGGACATGGTTGTTTCGGAACGCACCTGCACCGGATCCGGAGGGAGGAAACCCCAGCGTGCCACCACTGCGGAGCGGCGGAGGACACGGCGTAGCACACACTTGAGGTGTGCCCAGCCTGGGCTGAGCTGCGCCGTGCCCTGAATCAAGTGGTCGGGCGGAACCTCTCACTTCCCAGTGTGGTCAACTCCATGCTGGGGAGTGAGGAGGCCTGGCGGTTTGCGACATCACGTCTTCGCAAAAGGAGGCGGCGGAGCGGGCGCGGGAGGACGATCCTCTCGCCCCGCCGCACCGTAGGCGAAGAAGGGGTGGGAGAAGGCGGTTGTACGATCGTCTCCTCCCACCTCCTGGTGGTGACTAGCGGGCGAAGGGCGCGGGGGCGCCCTAGCTCGCATTGCACGAGTCACCACCCTCATCGGGCGGGAAAGGCCGAGCACTAGCGGTCGTTCCCGGGCCCCTCCACTGAGGGAGGGGCGTGAAGGCCCCGCTGTAAAGGCGGGCAGTCGTCGGCGGGGGACTGGACGTAAAGGCTCTGCCAGTTTCCCAGTCCTCCTCCAATTCAAGACGATGCGGGAGTGCCGCTGGGTTATTTTAGTGGGTATACCGGATTCATTCCGGGGAGTCCCACATTCCCCCAAGGGGTGGGTATGCGTAATGCATTTTTTCCCAGCGAGATAAAAAAAAAAAAAAAAGGCACCCAACATATAAAACTGATGTTATTTGTTTCACATGTAGCTATAACATCGTTGTCGATATGAGACGATAGATTATCACCGATTAACACCTTTTTCCCTTCTAATCTTTTGGCATGAGGTAGAAAACAAGTCATGAACCAATCAAACTAAATGTTGGTGTATCAATCCATCCACTAGTTGTTCTATTGTAACGGCATCCCCGGCTGCAACATGGCTCTTCACAGCACGGTTTACCAACAATACCTCTTTCTTCCCATGTATCATAAAGATGGGTACTTTTGTAAATAATTTGTACCACCGCATGTAGCCGCAGCACGTAATATTGCGATTTCTTCATTGTGCATGAAAACTGGTTGGGCACCAGGCGTCCTTCCGTGTAATCCTTTATATTTATTATAAAGTGTCCCAAATGGAATTTTATAAAGAAGTGAAGCAGCATTTATAGACAATTCGCTATTTGATATATTTTCTATTGCTTCTTCCATTGCCTCCTCTGTGTAATTTTTATAATTGCGGGTACCCGCGGTCTTTTTATAGGTGCGAACCATGAGGCAAGTAAAACAAAAGCAACAAATGGGGTTAAATTGATAATTTGTATATTACTCCTATAAGATTGGGTACAGCAACCATTGGGGTGAAATTGATAACAACCAAAGTCGCCTCGTATATTCTATCAAAGTAGCCCCGATGAACTTACAGTGTTCATAAAAAATAAAATGGCGACCGTAACCAAAAATGCAAACATGCTCTAAATCTTAAAGAAACGTTTAATTAAAACAGTGAAAAACTAAAATTCAAACAATAATACTTCCGCCTGTGCCACTGGAGTTATTCAAACAATTTTTTAAAACCCTTTTGACATTTAACTTTAACAAATAGTTTTACATAGTTTCGACAACAACTATTCGTTGACATTTCGGCACAATATGGCCGATCTGTCAGTTTAGCCAACAGAACAAACAAAATTTTGGCTGCGTTCAGTATCACGCAATAAATCCGAAAAAACATACCAAGTTTAGCTATCATCAAAGTTACTCCAGCTCTCAGAGTAACCCCGTTTTACGGTATTTATCGATCAAAAAATGAATATGGGCTTCATAACCTTTTAAAGTACCTATATCATATTTGTCTTTCGCGAAAACTGAATTATATTTGCATATCAATTTATCAATATCAGATTCTTTTGATGATCTAAGTTATTTACTGAAATATCAAAATTATCGACTATTATATTTTCATTAAAGTTTATTTTATACTCATTAATGATAGTTAAATACGCAATCGCACAATATGAAGATCAGCGATCTTCATATTGTGCGATTGCGTTTTATACATAGTTGCTGCCCTACACTGTGTGTGTGAAAGTGACGTCAATGAACATTTTCTTGTAAACTATAATTTAAATAATTTGGTATTTCATAATCATACTTCGATTAGGTCTCATCTCTTTTGTTTTATAAGTAATTAATGTAATTTTTCTAATTAAATCTTTAATTAAATATTTTCCTAAGTCAATTTGGTTTTTTTTCGATCCTCTGATTGCAGCTAACGTAATTGGCGCAGTCGGTAGGATATTCGCGGGTCGATTCACGAGATCAGGAAGAGGTAGTTAGGCTTCGTTACTAATTCGCATCGCAAATCGCCTGGGTGGCTATCAAGTCCCAACACCGAGTATCTAGAATCTACGGACCTGCTGCAGACCAGGAGGAGAATCCGGCAATCGATTCACGAAGAGAACCAGATGAAACCTATCTGAGTACACTTGAATTGATCTCGTGTTGCTCCCTTTATTTTAGTGTTATCGTTTATTACCCTTTAGTGTGTTAGTCTTACCACTTCAAGATTTATCACCCTAAGGCTAACAGTTCTCGCGAGTCTGAAACTCGTCAGGCTCGCCAGCGTCAGCTAGATAGTTGTAGAGATACAGATCTAAACCAGTCTTTAAACGACTCATTCGGCGAAATGTCTCACGATCCTGATACGATATTTAAGGCTCTCTGCCTCATCCCGGATTTCGACGGAAACCCTAATGTACTGACAAGGTTTATCAACGTTTGCGATGAATTAGCAATTAAATATCTTAGTAACACCCCAGGTAGTAAGTTTTCAAATCTTTGTCTCATCAATGGCATATTGAATAAAATAACAGGCCCCGCCTCATGAGGCGAAAGTTGGTTGGGGATTAGATCTGCCCTGATAAATAATTTCTCCGATCAAAGGGACGAAACGGCTCTGTACAATGACCTCTCACTTGCTACTCAAGATAATCGGACACCTTAGGAGTTTTATGACCAATGCCAAACGTTTTTCAGTACTATAATAACGTACGTGACTTTACACGAGACAGTACCCACGACTATAGAGGCTAAACGCGAACTCTATAAGAAGGTTACTATGCAAGCATATGTTCGTGGACTCAAGGAACCTCTAGAGTCCCGTATACGTTGTATGCGTCCTCCCACTATAGAGAAAGCCCTAGAATATGTCCAGGAGGAGCTCAATATAATTTATCTTCAACAACGTAACGAACCTTACAAGACTCATGTCATCCCTAAAGCTGCGCTACAACCCCTACCTTCAATTGTCCCACTACCGCGGAATAATTCCCCAATGCAAGTGCCCAATTGGACTGCTCCCGTGGGACAGATTTCCCGTGGGAGAGATTTGCATTTCTGCCAGATGTTGATGAGCAATTTGGTCTATGGTTTGAGTCAAATTAAAATACTCCTTTTGCATGGTGTTCTTAGCTCCAACAAAATTGGTTCCGTTGTCGTTATATATGTGTCGAGGAGCTCCTCGTCGAGCTGACATTCTTCGAAGTGCAGCTATAAATGTTGATGACGTGAGGTCCGACACAAGCTCAAGATGAACTGCTTTTGTTGCTAAACTTAAAAAAACAGCTATATAACCTTTACTACTTCTACATAGCCGGTAAAATCAACGCCCGTATGAAAAAAGGGTCGTGTCTGATTTATCCGCGCAGCTGGTAAGTCTGCCATTAACTGGTTTTGGTTTTCAAATTTAGCTGGTCGGCATATCACACAGTTACGTAAACGCTTCTTTACGGCATTATTTCCACCTATGATCCAAAATTTCCTCCTCAACAAAGCTAACGTCGAGGTCCTCCATGGAATGTCATTTTGTGTGCATGGTCAATAAGCATATCAGTAAGCTGATTATTGTGTGGTAATATCATCGGATGCTT
This sequence comes from Orthosia gracilis, assembly GCA_947562075.1. Lineage (NCBI taxonomy): Eukaryota > Metazoa > Arthropoda > Insecta > Lepidoptera > Noctuidae > Orthosia > Orthosia gracilis. Next base: position 13,447,756 of record OX387264.1, on the reverse strand, counting down.
CATGTCTTCACTGAGATTGGCATGTTTTATTCTCCCGCCAACTCGTAAAACATCTTCAGAGTCAATGTAAGGGTGTAATGGTAATAAACGACTTTTTGAACTCAAATTAGTCTGGTTTTTAAGATTGGTAATTTCTTCATAAAATTCTGTTCTTTGTAGGTGCATTACTAATTGGTTAGCAGCTCTATTCAATTCTCCAATGGTTAGGTATGTTGATTTGTTATTGTTATCTGAAAACGCGCGTAATATCCACGCGAGTACTCGACACGTTCGTAAATAAGTACTGTTGTTGGTTATCAAGTTACCTATGACGTCATTTTCATATGGTTTAGTGATGAAATTGGTTTGGTATTGTTTTCTAGTTTCTTCGTGCGTGTAGTATTTTGGTTTCTTGGTACGAGGATTTGGTTTCGACGTTAGGAGCCAGTTAGGACCACTCCACCAAATGGGACGTTTTAACAGTTGCTCAGCGATTATCTCTCGGCTTGCGCAATCGGCAGGATGTTCGTCAGATTTAACGTAACTCCAACGTTCAGTTGGTATACATTTGACGACTTGGTCAGTAGTGTATTATTGGGGGTTCTGCATCACTTGCTCTCGCTTCGCTCGAGCGCGTTATGCAGAACGCCCCAATAATACACTACTACTATGGTCTGCCTCAAATTTTGACACAATTTATGTGAAACAAATTTCATTCCCTGGCAGTATCTGGTAGCAATCAATATCTTCTAATGCAGGTAAAACTAACGCACGGGCTGTATCACTCTCCTGATGAAATAAATCTGCTGTTGCTGTCGATATACTACTCCCACTAGTCTTTGACGAACTCACAATCGATTTTTCATTATCAACCTGTTTGTTGATAACATTAACGAATGTGCGAAGAAGCTCACCAGACTCGCTTTTGAGTATAAGATACTTAGTATTTTTCAATTTAGATTTCTCTGGATCTTCCAACTTCTGGTAAAATAAATCTTCTGTTTGTGTTTTAACATTATCCTGGTGTTTTAATTCACCTACGTCCGATATTTTTTTTTTAGGGTGCATATCTTGAATATGTATTATCTCACCCCTAGCATTCTTGAAAATCATTTTACGAATGCCATCTAAATTAGATTTCACTGAGTGAAACATTATAAATAACATCAATAAATGTAATTATTTATTTAAGAAATAAATTTAATATTGAACCTTTGCACTGTAATATTCAAAGTTAAATTGCTGTGATGCACGACGCCTATGTAATATATACCCATAAATTGACTCATTTTTAAGTGCAATGTGACATCCTATACATATACACTTTAATAGGGTAAGTATTCCAAACACTTTTTTGTAATATAGTTTGTGCCCTTCACAGCGTTTAAATAAAAACATTTAGGAAAATGTATGGCATGTTGCGTCCAAGGATCATCATAAATCTCCCAATCTTCAATAACACCTCCACATGAGAAACATGCTGCAATATCATTTATACTATTTCCATAATAAAAGAATCCTGCGTCAGCCATTTCCATCACTAATCTTTTCTTTTTATTAAGTGTCCCCCAGTAATAATTAAATGAAAATTCACGCATTTTAAATGTGTTATACATGTCATATCGAGGCTTGTATTCATTTTGAGACATGTTTTATTGACTTTCTAATTCAATTAGGTACAAATGTATAATGGTATGGTCCAGCTTTTGTCAGCAACATATAAAGACTGGACAGAAGTAGGAGGAAGGGGAAGAAAACTAAGATGCATTTCACCTAACTACAGAAATAAAAACAATAAAATATTTATTTTAGAATTTTATTGTCAACACACCACTTATTTAAACACAATACATTTTTTAAAGCACATACAGAGTCATGATAAATACAGTTATATAAATCTTGAGAATATTTATATTGATCGTATAAGCTTATCAAACTTGAACATCCTTTATCTTCTAAATTGAATATATTACAATGACTATTTCCTAAAATATGCTTTAACCACAACACTTTTTCTAAACCCTTAACGTAGATACATTTATCTCTTAAAATATCTATAACCAAATTCTGATAATTAGAATAGGGAACAAATCCTTCACGCCAGCGTATCTTTCTGTTACGTTCAATCCAACTTACTTGTTTTTTTTCTTGCTTCGTTAATTTTGAAAATGGAAATGGTGGCTTAATTAAAAATATTTGTAATGTTTTATTATACAATATGGCGATTTCTTTTATTATAAATTCATTTGTTTCTGTTTTAAAGCCTTGAATATCCACAATAGCAATCATGATAACCTGCGCACGATGTTGCTGAGAGGTTTGTATTCTACAAGTCGATCGTTTATAATCAAACAATATGCAGTCGTCTTATCTGGTATTGCTGTAGAACATTCAATTTCCAACCTCACGTCCACTGGACCAGTTTTCAGGCTATCGTTTTGTCTTGAACAGTCTAAGATAAAGAGAGGGGCTTTTTCTTTGAATTCCTTTAGGTCAAGCAACGGGTCTACTGGATAGTTGTAATACGACTGACGAAATTTCACAAACATTTCGTATAATATACTATATTTGTTCTCAGAAAACTTTAAACCTAAAGGTTCATAAGGATAATATTGTGAATTCAAAAAGAGCGTAACGTTTGTTACTTCACAATGATCGAATACTGAACTATCTTTAGTTTTATTATTTTTTCGATTAGTTTGTAAACAAAAAATTACATATCTGGGTTTTTCTAATTGTGAAGCAGTTTTAATAGACCAAGAATGCTTTGTTGTTTTAGGTAGTAATGGATACTCATATAAATCCCAATTTCTATACGCCATCTGAATAGGTTTATCTTTTTCTAAATGTTTTAAAAGTGACAGTCGTTCTCGGTCTGATACTTTTATGTGTGGCACCCTCCACTGAACTCTTTGCACATCTATTTGAAAATTAGCAATATCATCAGTAAGGATAATGCTATTTAAATTAGTGTTACTTCTGTTCAGTATAAGTTCATGTTTACAATTTATCACTATTTTATTGTAATCCTCTGCAAACCCTAAAACTTTATTTAGTGGTATCACAGCACTAAAATGCCCATCACTTTGAAATCCCTCTAAACACCAACCCCATAGGGCAGCAACTTTATTTTCTGCTTCATTTAATGAGATGTATGATTTTATTGTTGACGTTATTCCAGAATTTTTTATGCGGTCTATTTCAATACCATTCATTTCGTATCTAATGTCTTGAAACAAAAACATAACAGGGTTGTTAGTGAACGTAACATTTTTCTTGATTGGATTCCCATCTTTACCGAAGAACTTCGCCTGTCCTTCGATGTAAATTGAACTGGCTGATGGTAGCACGTATATGTCTTGCTGGTGGAGGGGAATTCTGATTTCATCGTTTTCTCTAAAGCTGCTATTGTAGGGATTGTATGAATGGACTTCATAACTTTCGATCGAAGTGTCAAAGTGCGGTAATTCAGCAATCTGTAGTATATTCATATTTTAAATCCTAGAGCTTTAAGAAAATCTTTATTTACTTTAGTCAATTTCTTAACTTTTTTCTTGCGTCTTTGCACCTTAGCAATCGCAGAAGAACTAAGACGTTTTTCATTCGCTTGAGTGTTTTTATAATATACTATCATTTTGTTTTTCTTAAATGAAGTCGTAACTGAATTTGTTTCTCTCCAAAGTTAACACAGTGGCCAAATTGATCTACAATCTTAACCGATATTGATGAAATTATATTTTTGTTTACTGGAAAGTAAATAACATTTTGCGGTATTTCAACACACTGATGGCCTGGAGTAGTATCAGACACGAATTCGTGAATAAAATGAGTTGGTAATCCGTTGCAATACGAACTGTGAACAAGATCACATTCGATTTTGATTACAGACAGACCTCTGTTAATAATGGGGTTATTTGGTGTTGATTGTAATACTGAAAAGTATATCAAACCGCACTCATATTGATCTGACAAATGCAGCGGTGGTTGAAAGTATGAAACCAATTCCGATTTATGTCCAGAGATGGTAACCGTAGTAGACATGCTTCTATACTGACTTCTTTCGGCAGATCCTGTTTATTTTATTCTTCCACTACACCAAAAATTGTTCAAAAAGTTTAAACAAAGATGTCCACAATTATAAGGGTGATCACGCTGAATATTATCATAATTATAATGAACTTTGGATCCCAAGTATTTTATAAATTCCTTTGGAGGCTTAAGATTTCCATAACTATCAAAATATTCAATATAATCATTGTATTTTGCATAGGCTACCCAATGAGAACCAAGATTTTTAGAGCTATCTAAATTTATAACACCGCATTCTTTTTTAAAAGGGTGTTTAGGGAGCTTATCTCTCATAAAGACGCCTCTGAAATAGGGAATATTATTCCCATACTTCAAAATGTCTAAATTACTCAAGGCTCGATTGGGTAGCCGATATCTTAGTTTTTTTCTTTCGATACAAAAATTCCGAGTCCACCTTTATATGGTTTAAGGTGTAGTCCTTTTCCGATGCAGAGAGCTTCCATTTTTTCATTGTGTCTCCTCGATTCTATGAATAATTTTTTTGCCATCTTGAATTCATTTATGGTTTTAGCAATACCAGCTGCACCGCCTGCTAAAGCTCCCACCGCAGATAAGCCCGCAAAAATCGGAATCAAAGGCAATACTCCACCAGTTTTTGGTATAGGAATAATACGAGGAAGTTTAACGGATGAATCATCAGCTAATTTTCTGGCAGCAGCCATAGCTAATTCTATTGCCACTTTCTTGCATTTCGGTTTTAATTTTTTGATATGTCTTTTCGTTTTTCTAATAACATTTTTAAATTTGTTTTTTAATGCTTTTTCAGGTTTAATTTTGGGAGAACACTTTTTGCTTTCTTTTTTTAGGCCAAAACCAGTTTTGATTTTTGTTGCCATAGCGCTGCTTACTAAGCGTGCTGACAGTTTTTCTCCTACAGTCGCATCTGAGGCAAGTGCTCGCTCTTTAGCCATATTTAACAAAACTAAATCTGCCTTGTGGCGATCCTTTAGGTTTGAAGACTTGTGATAGGCAATGTCGTGTTGTTTGCAATATTCGTCTAATTTATTAACACCTTTATCTCCACGCGTAAGCCTTTTAATTAATTTAGTGCCAGGCCCGCAATAATTGTATCCCGGTAAATGTAACTCAAATGGTAAATGATTTATAATCCAATTGAGAAGACTACTCTCTTCAATACCCATCATAAGACTGAAACATTTGGACTGAACACTTAATAAATATTCGATTTATCAATCCAACTGTTTTCAGAAGAAGGCAAGCCTAACCATTTTACCAAAACCCTGTTTCCTTTCCTTCTAAGAACTTTTTCAACCAAATATACATGAGGATTTTTTGTCTTTTGAAGCTCTTGTACATAAAATGCACCTAGAATGGGTTGGCCCCTGATTGCATCTTCAATTAAATAGGTGATAGGGGTTGTTTTTTGAATTTTTCGAATTTTAAATATTTCTGTCGACCAGTTGGGAGTATATCCTTTTTCAAATGTCCCCTTATACTTACTAATGCGTACATAATCACCCTCTTTAAACTTGCTTTTTATGCTATCGGTTTTTACCAGCCTGAAATATCTTTGTAATATGCGTTGTTTATTATTATTGTCCACGTTTGCGGGAATTTCATCAATTGTGCGATGATAGGTGTGATTGTATTCATAAATAACTTTATTAAGAGTATTATCGATCCAGTTATAGCTTCCTTTTAGACTAAATTCTTTATAAAGTTTAGACTTCAATGTTCTGATGAATCGCTCAACAATTGAAGCTTTTTTTGTTGAGAAGGTTGAATAATGATTAATATGATAAGATCTCACAAGTTTTTTAAATTTATCATTATAAAACTCTGCCCCATTATCAGTTTGCAGATTTTTAGGCATACGCCCTTTTTCCAATAAAATCTTGAAAGAATTGCATACAACATCTTTGGTCTTACTTTTCAAAGGAAAGATCCATGCATATTTTGAAAATGCGTCAATAACAGCAAGAATAAATCGAAAATTTTTATTGTCTTTAGAAATTGATTGCATATCAATTAAGTCCGCTTGCCATAAATCATCTATATCTTTCATAATAACATGTCTTCGCGGAAAGTTTACCCTTGCATTTTTATGAATTTCGTTTACTACGTCGGCTTTACTCATATCTTTAATTCAGTATATCAACATTTGTCTTGAACCCACCATTGATACTGAATAAAAACCATAGTATCTCCACTATTTATTATTGAATTATGTCAGCTTCTTTTAATTCTTCAACTATCGATAAAATTTCATTATCATGATTGGTATTGCCAGCATCTCTCGAAGCTACTAATAATTTTAATCTCTCAACCAATTCATTGGGATCATCCCAATATATCAAGTCGGTGTTGTTTTTGTACTTCTTTAACTTTGGCAAGTTTCCTCCAAATTTAGTGTGAACAAGTTTATCATCGTTTGACGATTCGGAAAATAGGTGTTTGATTATTTTACAATATTTTATACCTTTGTCACCTCTTATTTGACCTTTAGGATTAAAATCTCTTTTATGTGCATTTGTATAATGTAACATATCCTTATAGACAAGTTTATCTTCGCTCGATATTAACTTTAAATCAGGTTTTCTTCGGAGTAAAAGTTCTTTTAGACCAGCAGTTAAATTGTAAGCTTTGTCACCGATTTTAATTAAAATGGTACTTTCGTTATTCAAACTATCAACTTTAGAAAATGATACTGTTGAATTACCCATGAATAAAGTATTGTTTTCACTTCTGATTCCAAACGGTATACTAATACCATCATAAATACCAAAGATGTCATCACCTTCTAATGAAATTTCTAAATTATCAATCGATTCCTTTTTAGCATTTTGTTCGACTAATTGGGTACATTTTATTTTTGGATCGTAATAGTCATTGAACTTTATAGATGAACTAGCATTATTTTCATCGGATTCGATTCCTTCGGAATTTTTTAGAGTTGTATTTTCATTTTTATTATTTTTTTCTGCAGATTTATTAGAATTAACTAAAGTCTGAAGAGGATCTGTCACCGGTTTTAGCATTTTATCAAGTGACAAGTTCATTGCATGTTCCTGATTTTTCATATGTTTTATTTTATTTTTTATGGAGTCAACAGACTTCATTAATTCCATTTTAATATTTTTCTCCATATTATGTAACCACAACTGTATTCAACTAAGAAAGGAATAACACTAGCAATGTTTTTTGTATACAATTCATTTATATGTACATGTATTTGCTTTCATTCAAATTTAAAAAAAAAATCAAAATTCTGTCTGTACCTTCCATTATTTAATGATGAGTCTTTGTTAATAAGAAGAAAGTTGTAAGGGTTACTCCAAACACTTTTACAAATATCTTTGAACTGATTCCACGGTACATCAGAGTTGACATGTTCTTCATAGATGTGCTTTAAGTTCACATCATCTTGTTTAAATATTATAAGAAAGTTAGCATTATCGCGTAACAACTGTTTCGGGATTTTTGAGTAGGTTTGCGATAAATAAAAGCAATCAATTAGCTTATGTCTACCCATACAGAAATAATTGCGGATATTTGTTTGATTTTCACATACAACATCATCAAATATAAATACAGAATTTGGTAAAGCTTCACTCGGAGATATGACATCTTTATCGTCATTGAACTCATGAAATTTTATCTGAGGCACTCTTTTTAATACTTCCCGTAAAAAACAATATTTTGGTTGAAAATTAGTCTTCGAGTAAAGGTAAAGGTTTTGAAATTTGAGCCCATTTTCATGCAGTAACAAACTGATCACAACGTTTGTTTTACCACAATTTGAGGGGCCGCAAATTATACAACGAATCGTATTTGGCAACAAAGCGCTATGTCTAATCTCTTTAGGAGACTCACCAAGATTTATATTTTTAACGTTAAGTGATATGGGTTGTTTGATCAACTTCATCTTGTCAATTAATTTAATTATTAACTAACATAAACATATATACTTTATTTGGGGCTATCTTTAGACTTGTCCCAACAGGAATGGTTCTAGTCTCATCTTACAAGATAGGTATGTATATTTAAGAGCTACGTAATGATCCATATTACTCATCGCAAATCAAATAATTTTTGCACGTGTTATAAAAATAAGCGATCACTTCACAGCTGGTGTTCTATGCATAAGGAGGTCGTTTTGTTAACGATTTTATATTTTCAAGGTAAGGTTTTTTTTTTAATTTAATTAATTAATTATTTAAACTAATAATAATAAGTATGTAATGCATCCCTTTTTTTTTTACAGAATTATGTCACACTCACCATCGTACAGCCCCGTTGTAGATATGACTGCCCCGCAAAATTTAGCGGTATGTAACTAATAAGATTATCTTAAATCAAACATTAAATCCATAGTTCATGCTGTTTAGTTATAATATTCTTAGTATTCTTTCAGAATGCGATAGAAGACTCAGACCCTGTCACCAATCCGTTTTACTATGCTCAAGATGGGGAGAGCTGGTATGCGGAAGTAGCAGCTAAAACATGTGAGGAGAGTCGAAAGAAAAAAATAGAGGAACGAAGATTCAAGAAGAAAAAAAGTAAATCTTTTAAAAACTCTTCTTTTATCATGCGTAAGGAGCAAGGACGTGTTCGCCAGTTAATAAAAATTATGGTTTTTGATTTGGAAGGCCGTGATATGGAAGAAATAGACACTGAAACTGATAATGCGAGTGTGAATGTGCAGTATTTAGTGACAAGTGATTATGACGATATTGTTGACAAAACTGATCATTTAGTTAGTAAAATAGTACAAAAGTTAAGCAAATCTAATGTGTAATGTTTGTTATTGTTATTATTGTAAAAGTGAATTTAATTATTATTTGAATGTATTATTGTTAAATCAAAAAGAAATGTTTAAATTAATCGGGTTCATGTTATACCTGTATAATAAGACAGTATGAATAAATCAAACAACTGCTGTAAGATTACATAATTTATTTATTTCACATATTATATTAAAATATATAATTATTAGTACTTAAACTACAAACTAACAATTCAAGTTAGGTATTATTAATACAAGATGCTCAAATACATGCAATAAATAATATTCGAAAAAATCAATAATTTGTTTTCATTTAAAATATTGTTTTATGATGACCCCATGGTAAGGTTGTTATCTTATCAGCCATTATTTGTCGTTTATCATCGCTGTTTGACAAAATTACTTTATTTATCTTTTGAGTAAAAATTCTATGATTCTTAGATCTAATAATACACATATCATCTCTGAGTATTTCATTGTTCAGTAAAACCTTTTTATATTTTTCTATATTCAGCTTTTTTGTAACACATTTCTTAACACCTTTAGCTTTCTTTAAAGTGGAAATTTTAGAATCTATACAGTATAATTTTGCTCCCAAACCTACAAATTCTGATATAATTTCACCACCCATCTCATCTTTGAAGTAACCAGGTGTTTTAGCATTAACCATTGGTATATTAAATACATTATCTTTTTCAAAGTTGCTAGTATCAAAATATTTTAAATGTGCTTTTAAGTCTTCGTAAAAATCCTTTGTCTGTATTAAATATAGCAGACTGTCAGTGTCTGTATAGCAAAGCTTTAATTTATTTTCGTAAATTCTTTTCATGACCGAATAGTGGAATTTATATAAGTGACATTTTGCAATTTCTAAAATACTAAATCCGATATAGATTGGACGATCTAAAACTATTTTTGTTTGGTTCATTTGAATTGTTACAAGAGATTCTGAAATAACAGAAAAGTTATTGAAATTAGGTGCGCTAACATATTTTTCAGCCCCGTAAAACTTTTTAGTTCGATTAGATTTGTCTCTCCATATATTTACGAGCTTAACATCAACTTGTTTTCTTTTATTCTCTATGGTTTTTCCAAATATAGAATTATTTTGTTTTTTAAAAAAATCTCTTTCAAAATCAGAAGTTGCATTTTGCCTCAGCCCAGTATTTAAAGAAATATATGATTCTAAGAATTTACTTTGGTGAAATGCTAATATTCTATATATTTTTAACAGTTGTAAACCATTATTTAAGCATTCTTTTAAATGAATATAATGAATAACATATCTATGTTTATTGAAAAGATTAGCAATAAGTTTAGCATTTCGACTACAGAACGGAACAAATTTTTCGGGTGCAAATGGTAAATCGGAATGGTTATCATGCAAGTAGTCAGGGTAATGAAGATCTACTTCTAATATAAATCCAATATCAGAATCAGATGATAAGCTCATAACATCAAAATTTAATATTTCCTTCTGAAGGAGAAACCTAAATCCTCCTACTGGAAGCTTTTGCATCATAGCATATCCATATAAATTAACACAATCAAGATAAATTAGAAAACTATCAGGTTCTTCACTATTATAGTCGGTAAGATATTCATTATTTGCCTTAGCATATCTGAGTGAACATTGAGCAAGTCCTCCTCTTATACCCTTTTCTATCATTTGATATATTTCTAAGTCAGAGATTAGATCTAACTTGATTTTAGTATACAATAACATAGCATCCCAACTTAAGGATGGTGATGAAACGTAATAGCAAGGATCCAGACCATAATTATTTAAACTCATTTTCCTAAATTTTTCAAAAACATCGCACAGAAGTAAAACGTCACATTTAAGATACAAATCGGTATATTCACCCAAATTTTTTATATCAAAAGTTTTCCAAACATTTAAGGCATGCTCATAGTCTTTATCAGATATAGATTCAGATGTAAGTTTGTTGAAAAATTTTGACGGTTCTGGTAATTTATTCTCATCATATCGTTCCCAGGAATCTATGTAATCGTAACAATAAATGCCTTTTCTTCGAACAATATCAAATAAAGTATTATTATTAAAAAAAGATTTTAAATGTTTGAAATCTTCAGGGTTCATAGTCTTAACCAATTTGTCCATACTTGAGCTTAAAAAATTATATGAGTCAATAAATTTCAATTTTACAACATTTGTTGCATTGATGGTTATGAATTTTGTAAATGAAATATATTTCTCTTTAGTTCTCGGTATGAGATGAATTCGACCGTTTATCTTTGAAAGTTCATTAATAAATAAATGACTGTCATAACCGGATAAGTTATGAAACACTATGGGTATAAAAGTGCATTGCTTTGCATTTAAATTGCATATATCATGCGCAGGTCCTCTATATTTTCCAGTAAAGTGATCATGGTCCTTAACAATATTATCATTACACGAAAACTTATTTTTACAAATATGGCACTCAGTGCTGTTGATAAAACATCTATGTTCATCCTCAGTAAGCGGTATCATATTTTCACTCTCTAATAATACTTTATATAATCGTTTTACATCATTAGTCAAAGATTTGACAAATTTCTTAGAACAATCTGGCCCTCGGTAAGATACGAAATCATTTAATTCAGGATTTGAATTACAACAAATATAGTAAGCAAAACACGTAGCCTCATGAACTTGAATATTTTCTACATGTGTTGATTTATGTTTGTCAGAATATTCACGCAATAAACTTTCAAAATCACCATAAATCACTATTGGTACTCTTTGAGTTCTTTCATAATTTATGAAACTTATTTCAGTACCCTTCTCAGGTAATATGGTTTGTATTCCGGCACATTCGTGACAATTCAATTTCTCTTCAGTGTGAAAGTAAATAAAACATTCATCACATAAATATATTTTACTTTTATGTTGGGTCAATTGCTTGTGTACAAGTTTTTCAAAGCTTTTAATTAAACAGAAATGACTCTTTCTATTGTTGCTAATGTAAAGCAAATTGACATGGTATAAACGACGTGATTTTGTTTTATATAAGGGACCTGTAACTGTAACATTATTATCTAAACCGTATATATTGATACTGATATTAGAATTGTTTATTTCAAAGCGCTTAATGTCATTGAAACTAGGGGGAAAACTCATGTCAGAAATATTAAATAATTCGGAATAATGTGGATATGAAGAAGTTCTGTTTGGATTGGTCTTTGCCGGAAACATATCAGCTACAATACACCAAAGAAAACAATGTTGGTCTTCATTTTTTATGTTTAGGCATGATTTAGTATTGACAATACGTTTAGGCAATGGTAAATAAGAACCACCTCGCAAAGGATTATATTTTACGATATTAATTTCTAAATGACTGATAGACTCAATTGTCCAACCTGACTCAGACAGTTCAAATTCGGAACATTTACAAATAAGTTTACCACAAAATGATTTATATAAGGACAAAATATCTGTGTTTTGCACGACTACATTATACTTTGTGTTAAATGACTTTAAAGATTTTTCATAATTTTTTGGTAATATATACCAAACAAATAGTTCAAAATTAACTTTTACCGATTTATGTTTTTTCATCTGGTCTTTGATAAGGTAACAAATCGTTTCAGAAATTTGTGTTAAAAATAATTCAAGTGAAACGTTAGCCATTCTAGGATTCACTCTATAACTGATTATCCGATTTCTAAAAGCTGTTGCTATTATATGAACATTATCAAAACGTGTCTGTAATAAGCAATTCGATTTGTGTACATTAGTTTTTTTGTGTGCAGAATATTTCGGAACTGAAACGTTACAGACTTCACAGAAAAACATATTTAGATAATTGTAATTGCAAAAAAACTATCTTAAAGTATTTAAATATTCTGGATTTCGGATATTAATTTCCTGTAAATTATTATTAAAAAACGAAATTTAAAGTGGATAAAGTTTAAATGTAAAACAAATTACAAATCGAATATTATAATTAAAATAATATCGAGTATTCTCAATGTTGAGATTTCTCAGAATCGAGTATTTTTAATATCGAGTATTCTGTTTCTTAGTATCGAGTTTTCTTAGTATCGAGTATTCTTAGTATCGAGTATTCTTAGTATCGAGTTTTCTTGGTATCGAGTATTTTTAGTATCGAGTATTTTTTGTATGAATTTTAAAGTGGATGAAAGTTTAAATGTAAAACAAATTACAAATCGAATATTATTATTAAAATAGTATCGAGTTTTCTCATTGTTGAATTTTTCTCAGATCGAGTATTCTTAGTATCGAGTATACTTAGTATCGAGTTTTCTTAGTATCGAGTATTCTTAGTATCGAGTTTTCTTAGTATCGAGTATTCTAAGTATCGAGTTTTCTTGGTATCGAGTATTTTTAGTATCGAGTATTTAGATTTTTAATATTTCATATATTTGAGCTTCCTGTAAATAAATCACAATTAATAATATAATGAAAATAATATTAATAAGTATATTATATGGATTACATTTGTTTAATAAGTAATGTTTTAGTATAAGTCAGTATCGAGTATTCTAAATATGATATTTTAAAGTGGATGAAAGTTACAAACAAATTACAAATCGAATATTATTATTAAAATAGTATCGAGTTTTCTCATTGTTGAATTTTTCTCAGATCGAGTATTCTTAGTATCGAGTATACTTAGTATCGAGTTTTCTTAGTATCGAGTATTCTTAGTATCGAGTTTTCTTAGTATCGAGTATTCTAAGTATCGAGTTTTCTTGGTATCGAGTATTTTTAGTATCGAGTATTTAGATTTTTAATATTTCATATATTTGAGCTTCCTGTAAATAAATCACAATTAATAATATAATGAAAATAATATTAATAAGTATATTATATGGATTACATTTGTTTAATAAGTAATGTTTTAGTATAAGTCAGTATCGAGTATTCTAAATATGATATTTTAAAGTGGATGAAAGTTACAAACAAATTACAAATCGAATATTATTATTGAAATAGTATCGAGTATTCTTAGTGTCGAGTATTTAGATTTTTAATGTTTCATATATTTGAGCTTCCTGTAAATAAATCACAATTTAATACCTAATGTAAATAATATTGTGGATTACATTCGTTTAATAAGTAATGTTTTAATATAAGTATAAAGAAGAGTATATGAGTAAAATAGGTATCACAATAATATTATTTTATTCCATCAAATAATATTATTTGGATACAGAACAGGCTGCACGCCCTTAAATTCTGCTTTCGCTGCAGATACAAGATTATTAGTGGCGCGCCAAGTCGCTGAATCGGAGTATACAGAGGCCCTATACGTGAGGAGCGCTTGCTTCCATCGGTCCTTTCCGAATTTTTCAGCGTCCCTATGGTTATAAATACGGAGCTCGATATAATAATCACCGCTCCGTGTTAGGTCCTGCTGATAGGAGTTTCCAGAAGCTGTTCTTCTGGACAGGGACGATCGCAGTGCAGCTGCCCTCACCGGTTCAAGATCTCCCTCTTCCTCCTGTAAACATTGTTATAAAATAGCATTAGATAAACATATTTGAGAGGAGCAGAGGAGAGCAGTGGTGACCCAGTGGTAACGACTGTGACTTACAAATTGTAGGTTGTGGGTTCGAACCCAGGCTAGCGATTTACTTTGAGTAAATTATTTCGTCACCACTGCTCTCAAAACGGTGAAGGGAAACATCGTGAGGAAACCGGCATGTCCTAGAACCAAACATTTTAAGATATGTGCACAGGGCCCATGTATCCGCCACCCGGGCCCACTCCCTCTCACGGAGAGGCCTGTGTCCCAGCAGTGGGAACAAGCCGTCAGATTGAAATCCTATAGGTAATTATAAATCTTAAACACATGTTTGATGAAATATATATTTTTTTTTACTCACCGAGGAATCAGCCACACAAATCCGCTTGATTTTCTTAGGCCTCTTTGGTGAAGTATCGGTTTCGGAATCAGACTCACTGCCAAATAATTCTTTTACAGGTGGAGTTGAGACCGCAGCTACTTTCTTCGATTTGCCTTTGCCTTTAGCCACTTTTATTTTCGGCTTTGTATTTCTTTTTGGTTTAAACGATGTAGAGGGCTCGTTGGGATGCGACTCTACATCGGATTCAAATGGATTCACAAATGTCGACCTAAAATAAAAAGAAATAGTATATAAGAAGTTATACAAATGAACGATTCCTAAAAGGATAGACAGAGTAATAGAACACTCTCTATAACAATTTTCTCTATCTGGAAATCGATCCTTGAATACTTAGAAAATTGAATAAGTCGTTATTTGGTTCTAGAACTCAGCGTCAATACTTCATGTTGTGAAATGGTAGTAACGGTTATTAAACCACTGCACGAGAAGCAAACAAAATAACTCAATAATAAATTTTAATTAGATCTGGAATCGAACCCAAAACTTTGCATTCGACGGTGACACTGATGTTGAATGGGCTACAGGGAACGTAAGAAATAAAAACAATTAACACATTAAATATTTATACCTTGGAGTCGAGCCAAAGATTTTACGTTCAGCAGTTATACTTGTAGTCTACATCATCACTGAGTTACTAGTAAGTTTAAACCCGTAAATAAACAATACTTAAAA
This sequence comes from Orthosia gracilis, assembly GCA_947562075.1. Taxonomy (NCBI): domain Eukaryota; kingdom Metazoa; phylum Arthropoda; class Insecta; order Lepidoptera; family Noctuidae; genus Orthosia; species Orthosia gracilis. The sequence goes on along the minus strand of OX387264.1, from coordinate 13,432,362 downwards.
TTGGGAATCGAACCCTAGACTTAACTTTCGATTATTGCATTTACCATCACTAAATTGCAAGTGCAGTAAGTTATACAAAAAAATAATGTGATACGTACATACTTGTTGTGGAAGATATAAATTTGCACACTTAATCACTGAAGATGATGGAACTCGTCACCAACACAAGAACACCAACAATTCACAAATAACTGATTATGATTGATGGATGCGTCATTGAAGGGACTTATTTATAACACTTTTACGTAAGGTAGCGATTATATTAATATTTGCAACTATTGTTTTAATGTTTCACTAATATTTGACTTGTAAATTATATTTTCATCACTCCTTAAATAAGGTCTATAATCATTTGTTCTTTATTAGACACTATGCACACAGCCTACAATTCCATTTTTGGGGCGGTGGCGACACTCTGTCGCAGCAATCTGAGACGAAAATCTAAAAAGGAAGTTGCATGTACCTTGACCATTCAATATCGGTCTATGAAGTCTCACATTAAAATGGTAGCAAGAGGTTTTGTAAACACTTACCAAAATAAGTTAAGCCTAGACATTACATTTAGGAAAATGTATGGCATTTTACATTCAAGGATTATCGTAAATCTCCCAATCTTCAAAGCGATCCAGTATTTTGTCACATTTTTCGACGACACGTATGGCGCATTGCTTAAGAGCTCGTCTCGCTGCATCACAATGTAAATATTAGTTTATAAACGTGCTGCTACTAAATGTCCCAAGTGTCGCGGGTTCGATTCCCGCACGGAACAAATAAGTATTTGTTCCGGTCTGGATTTTGTTTTCATGTTTTATTTTTACCATTATTTAATTTAATAATAATAATACTCTGAAAAATGAGCAAGTATGAGCCTGGCTCAAAACATTCTTTAGGTACTTACTTAATGGTAAGGAGGTACGATTGGTGCAGTGGTTAGATTGACTTCTGCCCTACGTGTCGTGGGTTCAATTCCCACACAGCAAATATTTGTATGATCTACAACTAGCTCCGGGTCTGGCTGTCTGTAAAATGTATGTCTGTCAACGAAAGAAATCTTAGGATCGTATCGTTTTATTCTTGGCTTTGTGCTAATAGTCTGTTGATATCTATTATTTTTTAATAGCATAAAGTGTAACGTCGGTTCCCATGTGCCTAATGAACCTGCTGGAATTTATCGGGTGCAGATCCAAACTACTCGCTATTAAGAATTACGTTATAGAAAATAAAATAACACTGGACCTTGGAAATCAAACTGGGTTCCTCATGCTCAACAATTGCAAAATTAAAATCGCTAGACCAAAGAATAAAATAGATAAAATGCAAGTAAATTCTTGAACTACTAATTGATGCACTCTACATTGTTTTACCTAACTACTTTAAAAGCATCACACTTTCGTCAAGTAATATAAAATATAGGGACATAAGTTGATCAAACGAGTCGAACTTGATATGGTTGTTTATAAATTTTTAGTACACATCGCACCGTTGATTGAGGCATTCTGCATAACGCGCTATTATTTATTCCAATGTTCGACATCGCACCGTTGAATGAAATAAAAATATTCAGCCCGTATTGCAAATTTGAGGCAGACCATAGTAGTAGTGTATTATTGGGGCGTTCTGCATAACGCGCTCGAGCGAAGCGAGAGCAAGTGATGCAGAACCCCCAATAATACACTACTTTGGTCAACTCTATTAACTACGAATGGTTTCCAACGGTTTGGGTTACCGTTAATCCACCCTAGTACCCAGGGCCGGGTTATGCCTGTCGGGGCCCCTAGGCAATGCTCATCCAGGGCCCCCTACCCTCTTCTAATTTTTTCGTTAACACAACAAAATTCAAAATTACACCGTTTTTTAGTAACCTGGGTATATCATCATATTATTCAATAAAAATGTTGAATCAAATGAACAGAATGTTTATTTATGCATTTAAAAAAAAACATACATAGCTTAAATATTAACTCTTCTAACTTTTTTTGATACAAAATCGTTCAAGATATCCTGAAAGGTAATCTTCTCCAACACGTCATTTTCAATTGCCATTATAGCCAATGAATTTAAACGGTTTTGAGACATCGTTGAATTAAGACAGTTTTTAACTAATTTCAATTTGGAAAAATTTCGTTCACCAGTGGCATTTGTAATCATTAGACTTCTATATATTTGCAAAGCTGTCATTACATTCGGGAAAGTTGACTGTGCCATGTTACCAATAATCAGTTTGTAAGACTGCTCGGCTGGCATATTTTTTTGTCCGGCGTCATCTAATTGTAAGATGAAGTATTTATACTGCACCATTTCGTCTATAAACTCAGGCTCAATGTCCTCGAAATAATGATCCTTAAATTTTGTACAAGCCTGTCTAATTTCAGCGTCCGATTTTGTCGAGAAATCTGTTAGAAACCCAAACAGATCATTTATTTCCCGGTAAGCTTCTAGGCGCCGCGACAGTTCTGTACACAACATGTCTAGTACTGGCAAATATGTATCAACTTTTAACTTCTCTTTTCCTCTGAGCACAACTTCTTCTGCTGATCCGTCATCGTGATGCCTTTTCCTTTTTCGCTCACGCTGATTCTCATCCCTGTATTGAGTATCAGTTTTCTCATTTGCCTTAGTCTCGTAGTCGTCAAATAAATCTCTCTGTGAAATTAAAAAATCTAAAAGCGATTTTAAAAGATCGACTGCCGTTCGTAGTTCAATTGTTTTCTTTTGTAAAGATATGCTGACACCATTGATCCGATCTAGTATGGCAGCCCAGAATACGGCCATTACAGCATTTTCTTTTTTTCTTAAGTCATTCAATAGACATTTAGCTTCGTGAATCGCTTGTGATGTCTGAGTCTCATCGCTAGCAATAGACTGCAAAGCTTTCTGAAAACTGTTGTAACCAGTTGCCAAAGCCTTAGTAGCATCGGCCCTTGCACACCATCTTGTATCGGATACACTTTTCAGAATCAATGACGATTTATGCTTACGTTCATCACCTTTTTCAAGATTTTCGAGCATAATTGCCCAGCGATGAGTTGATGCCGAAAAAAAGTTGTATAGTGCCTGTACAAATCCGAAGAATGAGATTGCTCCAACGCAGCTTTCCGCTGCACGTACTCCAACCAAATTCAGTGAGTGCGCTGCACAGGGAACGTAGTGTGCGAGGTGATTTATTTTCTTTATATGCGCCTGGAGACCATTGTAACGACCAGACATATTCGACGCATTATCATAAGACTGACCTCTCAAATTTCTTACATCAATATTATATTGGCTTAAAAAATTTAATATTTCGGTGGCTAGTTCTTCCCCTTTGTGGTTCTGTATGAGAAGAAATTTAAGAAAACGTTCAGCCACTTCTCCATTCGACGTAACATATCTCAGCACTACAGTCAACTGATCAGTGTGTGATATATCAGGTGTCGAATCGACACTTATTGAGAAGTATTTGGCTTCAATAATTTCATTAACAATATATTTTAAAACCTTATTTCCCAATATTTCAATAAGTTCCTCACAAATCGTTGCAGATAAATACGATTGTTTTCCTTTGCCTTCATTACCATATTTTGCTAAATGCGAACTAAGAAAAGGATCGTACTCTGAGATTAACTCTAAAATTCCCAAATAATTGCCATTATGTTGAGAACCGAGAATTTCATTGTCACCACGAAATGCTAATCCACGGGATGATAAAAATTTTATCACAGAGACCATCATCATCATCATGATGATGGTCTCTGTGATAAAATTTCTTTTTTCCAATATTCTTTTTCTTTATTAAATGTAATCTCTAAAGAAGTGTCGATTCGTCCGTGAATGCGTCGTCTACTAATGAGTGTCTGTACACATACTCGGTGAGTTGCATTATTCTCATGCGATTGGATTCGGTGCAACGCATTTTTCCAATCAGAAAATCCAGTTTGAAATTGTGATCGGTTTTGTGCTTCACCAAAAAGGATACATGGAAAACAGTATACTTTTCCAGTAGACGGAGAATACATGAGCCACTCCCGTTTGATTTTACCACCACTGATGTGTTTCCGAAAAAACATAGACTGAGAAAAAAATCTTTTACTGTCGTCGTACTGTCGGGCCGAAGCAGAAAAATTACAATCAAAGTGTTGACATTCGTTAGGGTCTCTAGTACACCAAAAATCTTGCATTTCGTTGGTAATATTTTGCCATAAGCCAATGTCATTCTGGTATTCCACCCCTAGATGAACTACGTTTTGATGTATGACCCCTGTCTCGGCCTCACCTTCCTCTGCACTGACTAACGTAGGTGTTTCTTGATCCTGGCCAATCTGTTCAAAAGGCTCGCAAGGAACCTCTACTGGGTCTACTTCCATCTTGTGGCTGGTAGAAGACGTACTTGGAGTGTCATGAGGTTGATGTTCCTTTAATTCGCGACTAAATCCGAGTTCGAAAAGGTTTTGTGTCTTCTTTAATTGTTCATTAAGTTTATTTTGTTGCTCTTGCCGCTTTTTACGTTTTTCGGAACCACTTTGATGCTTTTTCTTTACGGGTACCTCCGACATTTTGTTCCTGAAAAGAATAATCTTTTGTTTTAAAACAGTAAAGAAAATTTCACCTTAGCAGCTCAAACAATATAATAATAATAATAGTTTCCTGCTTAATATTAATAAACACCCAAAGTAAAAAATATTTAATAACATAGAAATTAATTAAAATATCCAATTGAATAATAAAACGACACTTCACATTTGTCAAATCCTGTATCAGGTAATAAAATATGTAAAAAATAATAAAACTTACGTAAAGTAATTTTAACTTCAGTTGATGAAACTTTAGTTTCCACTACACTGTTTCTAACCCGTCGTTTCACCGATTTTCACAAAGCCTGAAGCACTTCTGCAGTCTTTATAAATAAATATCCAACACTTAGCCTTAAATTCGTAATTTTTGAAACACAAATTGTAAAACTCTCTTTTTATTCACAGCCGTTAAACTTGCAAACGAATTGCACGAAGTAAAAATTGAACGATTTAATTGAAAATGGTTCGAAAATAATGTCTATGACACATCATCATACAATACGTATTTAACGACTCGGGGAATTCCCCGGTCATGCCAACGAACCAGTACTGCCAACCTTCTGAAAGTAGCTTGGCCATAGAATATACATACTTGGTAGGTACCAGTATAGTAAGTGTGCATTCACAACAAAGAGTTTTGAGCGTTTTTAATTAAATTACCGCGATAAAATTGCTTGCAATTATATTACTGCGTTATAAACTTTTAAACTATCATAATAATCATAATAATAATATCTAATAAGGAATGCGTTCCGAAATGTACTAAAATAGCGTCGATGTAATGTACAGAGCAAATTTTCAAATTAATTTTTTACTGTTTAAGAAACATTGCCCATTCTTTTCCCTGTAGCACAGGGGCCCCTGAACGTGGCAGGGCCCCTAGGCAGTTGTCTATAATGCCTAATGGATAAAACGGCACTGCTAGTACCGCTGTGGAGTCTGATCATCCGAATGTTTTAATATGGTGTTCTGAGAGACACGATTGCACTTTGTTCATTAACTTGGTGATTAATTGCGCAGCACAGTACGAGACGCGACTTTGCAGCTACAAGCACCACTGAATTATGCGTCGTACAGTAGATGACACAGGCGTAGGCCTTGGTTGAAGCGTCGCAAAATCCATGCAGCTCGATGTTATCGTTTTCATGGCATTGCAACCATCTTGGTATTCGTATGTCATTTAGCTGTTGTAGGTCTAGTTTATTTTGGTTCCATTCATTGTCAATATTTTCTGGTAAAATATCATTCCAGTTGAGGTTTAGTTGCCAAATTGACTGAAATAGGAGTTTTAATTTTGTGGTTACAGGGGAGAGTCATCCTAGAGGGTCGAATACTTTCGATATCTCTGAGAGAAGCTCTCTTTTGGTTATGCGTTCATCATGCGCAAATGATAACATTTTTATTTCAAAACTAAATTGGTCAGTGGATGGTGTCCATTTCAAGCCTGGAGTCTTAGTTGATTCCTGCTGTTTGAACTGAAATGAGTTTTCATTATCGTTTGGAGTGGTTTCTAATAAGGCTGTTTCATTTGATTTCCATTTACGCAGATTAAACCCACCGGCCTTAAATAATTCGATTAATTGACCCTTAATCTTTTTGGCAGAGTCGAGGTTGTGTTGCCCATGTAAAACATCATCCATGTACAGGTTATTTTCCAGAACCTTCGTTGCTTCTGGATATTTGTGGGCTTCATCTTTCGCTAACTGCTTCATAGTCATAAGTGCTAAAAATGGTGCCGCTTTGGTTCCATCCTAAGGGCTTACTCGGAGAATCTCTCCATATGATTTTCTGGTACTGTTGGTCATCTTCATTTACGATTATCTGGCGAAAAATATTCTCAGCATCTGCTACATAACCTACTTTGTACTGTCTCTATTTTATAATTACAGATAATAGGTCAAGTTGCAAGTTAGGTCCGCTGTACATGAGGTCATTCACACTATATCCAGTAGATGTTTTCGCTGACCCGTTGAATACAACTCGTATTGCAGACGTTGTTAATTCGCTTCTTATTACACAGTGGTGTGGTAAAAAGTACTCTATTAGTTGGTTATTACGACTTATTTTCATGTGACCAAGGTTAAAATATTCGTTCATGAATTGTTTGTAATCAGCTGCTATTTGGTTATTTTTTCTAAATTTTCTTTCTAATTGGTGAAATTGAGCTATGGCAAAGGCCATAGCTCAATTTCACCAATTAGAAAGAAAATTTACTTGACTTAGACTCTCCCAATAGTTCATTTACTTCTGGTTTCATTGGCAATCTACCGACATAACGGCCATCTGGTTGACGTTTAGTTTCGGATTGATACTGTTGTATGCAGTATAAATCTTCTCTAGATTGGTTATCCGGTTGGTCCGTCAAATCTTCTATTTCCCAAAACCTTTTTATATCGTCACAGTTGTTCAAAATCACATTACAGTAGTACGATTTCACGTTACCACATTAGATCCATCCTAGTTGCGTCTGTTGTGCGATGGGTTGTGATTGATCTTCCTTTATAATGCCGTGTCGGATAATTTCAGAATACACCTCTGCACCTAGTAATAGGTCGACAGGGCGGCTTTGGTTGAATTCAGGGTCTGCGAGCTGTATATTTTTGAGGTACTGCCAGGATGGTTTGGTGAAAGATTGGTTTGGTAGCTTTTTGATTAAGATTTTCATTATTAATACATCAATATTCGTGGTAAACTCATTATGTAAAGATGCTATGGTAACTGTCATTACTCCCGTACAGTTACTTTCTTTCGCTCCAATACCGAAGATGGAATCTTTACACCTCCGGCGAGGGATTTCAAGTTGTTGTGCTGCATTTTCGGAAATAATGGATGTTTGAGACCCTTGGTCAATAAGTAGTTTAAGTTTTGTAGGTTCCGTCAGCTCCTAAAACATTAACTTGAGCTGTTGCTAATAGAATGTCTGTCATTGGCTCGTTGTCTTTTGACACGTGTGACACACATTTTGATTGGTATGAGTCTGGTTGGTAACAGGGTTAGTAATCACGTAGGCATTATGCAATAGCGAATTATGCTTTTCGTGGCAATGGCGACATGTTTTTTGCGACGTACACTCTTTGCCGTTATGGTTAATTAGGCAATTTTTGCAAATGTTATTTTACGCAATTAGTTTCCGTTTTTCTTGGTTATTTAGTTCACGGAATTTATTGCATATAAACAGTGCATGATTTTCGTCATAAATTTAACATTTTTGATATGGTTTGATAGCAGAATGATTAACAAATGGTTTGCATTCGTCGTGTCTATTAGCATTATTGAATCCTGAATCTCTTGGGAGTAGGTAAGTATTGGGGGTCCCGGATCAAATGAGATCCGCGACCCCCAATACTTACTCTATTCGAATAGGTGAATGCATTCAAGATTCTCTATTCGAAATGACGACTAGGTACATTGAGATCCGAGCCCTCAATACTGTATTCAAAACGATCCTCTTATTCAATAATCTCTATTTGAAATGACCTTTCTATTCAATTATCTCTATACGAAATGATCTCTCTATTCAATAATAATATCTATTCATAATGATACTTCTATTAATTATTCTACATTCGCTTGCATTCATTATGCTTGCATTCAGAAACCTCTGCTTAAAGATCACTATTCGAAATGATACCGCCAGTCGAACACTGAGATAGATTGTTTTCAAATCTTAAGCCATAAATGAAGGATGCATTATTTTATATTGGCTGCCTAATGTCAGCCAGTCAGCTATAAATGCATACCTGCGTGTGTACATGTTTCTTTATTAATGAATGATGGTTGTGATATTATTAGATTACTTTAGTACACAGTCATGTATATACTTTTATATGGTATGATATATTGTTACTACAGTGTGGAATAAAGAATAATAATGTTCTTACATTAATATATGGTTAAATTGATTTAAACTAGCTAGGTATACCCACTTATGTATTGTGATGCTAGCTGACTTCACAGCAATGACGCATAATGCAATTGGTAAAATGAATGAGTACCAATATGATAAGAAATTAAACAAAATATAAAGATATTGTAATAGAAACTCAGTAAAAGTGTTTTCTATTATTATATTTACGAAGTTATATTCGATACAATTGAATATAACACAAATACAAAGTGAGCGTAGAGGGTAAAGTGCGTACACCAGTTCTCAGTGCTGTCCAGCCAGTGAGGCTGAAGCAGTCCGGGAGCGTAGTGAGCACACACTGCGCCGAGAACGCGAGTGATCGTCTTATATACCGGCCGGTAGTGCTGAATCGTTTCGAGTTTTTCGTAAAACGAAACAAAACAGTTTTTCAAAAGAAAAAAACAGTTCTAAGAAACGGTTACAAAAAAAACTAGTTTTTTAGGATTCTGTACCCGATGGTTGCTAACGACAGTCAGCGGGCTGTATACAAGAAAAATGATTTTTTTGGCAGCTTTGTACGGAACCATGTGCAACTCCGACTTGCGCTTGGCCAGTTTTTTTGTACGGTCAGAAACCAACTTGTCAGTTGTATTGTATGTTATAATGCCACTTACTTTGGTTACGTTTTCATACGAAAGATACCTACCCGCTCGCCATTGTGTAAGTGGGGCAACCCCGTTTACACAATGGCGATTGGCCGAGGCTGGGCCCACGAATAAACGCACCATTAAAAGAAAAACGTTAAGAAAAGGTTTTTGGCGGGATTTTAACGAGTTAAGTACAGTGGCTGTTTTAATTATTCGTAAATTGATTCCTAGTGGATATTGTGATGTAAAATTGGTGTAGTTTTGTCTCTCAAGTGTCTGCGCAACTGGACAATATGTGGAATCATTGAAACAGGCACGATCTTGGTAAAATGGAACTGAGAGTTTTATTGTAGTATTGACTACCTCAGCGAAGTTTATGAGAAGGCTGACTCGATACATTTGCTGCCAAATACTGCAAAAAACATTAGAATTTGTTGCACCCACATTCTAATGAAACTCAAAAAAGATTAAATATGTAAGACTTGGCAATATGGTCGAAAGACTTTCTCCTGTCCTTAGGGGCAAAAATAACGAAAAAAAAAGTAAAACGTTAACATGTTAACATAAACATTGAGAAAAAAAGTAGGTAGGGTAGGGAGGGGGAATGGCGTTCACTTAAGGATAACATGGTATAACTTTTTATTTATTTATTATTAATCAAAATGAAGAAAAGCAATAACGTCTTTTACTATAGAGTAAACAACAAATTAACAACAAAATCATAAATCTTTGGAGTAATAGTAATAGGAACAAATTAAAAAAAAAACATGTTTGAGCGGCATTACCCCTGGCTTTGGGTAATGCCGTTCAGGGTACGGGGTAATGACGCTCAAACATATTTTTTTGTAATTAATGAGATATTAAAGTAAGTAATCATAGAAATATTAAAGTAACAAAAATCTTCGACTTTAAATCAACTTCAATTATATGTTATAGGTAAGACTTATAATAATATTTTATTTTTGGACACATAAATCACAGATAAACCCATCTGGCGAATCCCACCCAGAACATATTGCATGAGCCCACAGTCCGCAGATTGTGCAACGATACCACAACTCGTTGTTTTTTCCAAATTCTTCGCAAATAATGCATTTGTTATAATTTTCATCATCCACATTCATTTCGTCATCACTGTCATCGTCGCAAAGTTGCTCTATATCTTCACTATCTGAAGAACTTTCTTGTAAAATTCGTCTCTTGTAAGGTTTTTGTTTCATATCTTTGTTCTTTTTTTTCTCAACAACTTTTTTTTGTCTTGATTTATTATCTTTTCCAGTGTTATTGAGTTTCGCTATTTTTTTCTTTTCTTTATCCTCTAAGATAGTTTTCATAGGAGTCGCAGTTAATATGGTAGCATGTTGTTTTCGTTTCCTTTGAGCTGGCTTAGAAGATGATGCAATAGTAGGTGTCGTTGCTATAGCAGCAAAGGATACCTCAGTTCTTTGTTCATCTACAGGTTCTTGATTACAAGCAACTGCCGAAACAGATTCAGGGTATTGATCCTTGTTTGATGGACCTGCTACCGGCGTCGTATGTCCTGAAATTATGGCCATACCATCAGACTGCGCGTCTTCAAAATTCTGCTCATTTGGGTTTTGGTTTTCACCGATTTGTTCCGATTCCTGTGCCATCAGGGACGCTGCCAGAAAATCTTCTTCAGTGAAAACATTTGGGTTCAATGGGTAAATTCCCGTTGCTCGAAATCCAGATTCTGCTTTACTTATGTTCGCAACTTGTATGTATGCTTTATTGAAAAGACCTGCAACATCATACGGGGTTATTTTGGACATTAAATGTGTCTTCATGTGCCTGTTGCATTCGTGCCTGTAAGCAGCTTTGAGCGGCCCGTAAAAAGACACATCCAGCGGCTGTGTTCTGTGCGAACTGTGTGGTGGAATGGAAAGCATTGTGATGTGGTTTTCCTTGCAAAAATTGAATGCTTGAAGAGAAATGTGACTGCAGTGATTATCCAGAATTAATAATACAGGTGATTCGTTGGTAGGCTTAGTAAATGCTGCGAAATGTTTGAGCCATTTGACAAATAAATCTTCGTTTATCCAGCCATTCTTGGAGTTGGTGTATAATGCTGCAGCTGGTCCATCTTTTTCTAATAAAGGCGTCATTCTCTGTCTGGCAAAAATAAACATGGGTGGTATGTAGTTTCCGGCTGTACTCATCGCACACATGACTGTTATGTTGCTTCCTCGTTCGCCGCTAGTAACAGATCCGACTCTTCTTTGTCCTTTTTCAGCGAGCACTTTTCCTGGGTCTGTCACTGTGGTGATGCCAGTTTCGTCAGCATTATATATGTTGTTGGGAATAAACTTATGTTTTTCCATTAAGTCGCTAAGTTTCTCATAGAAATGTGTTATTTCTTCTTTATTAAAAGCAGAAATTCTATTCAAGCTTGTCGCTTCAGCTTTGCGTATAGCAACTGAAGGATTGCGCCTCATAAAGGCGTGTACCCAGTCCAATCCAGCTGTTTTGCTGCTTTGATCAAAATTGTTTTTGATATTGTTGAGCTCAGCATATTTATAAACAAGTTTATGCAAATCTGCGACACTGAGACCATAGTATAATGAACCCAGCAACTTAACTTGGTCAGCAATTTCAGTTTCTTGCTGTTCGGTAAAAACGGGCTTGCGACCTAGTCTTGGGTTAGTCATGTTTTCGTTTTTTAAGTGATCTCTCAAAGTAGTAAAAGGAATGTTATATGTTTTTGCTGCTTTTCTTTTGGACAAACCTCCATCAATCGCAGTTTTAGCTGACTGAAGGTCTCCTTCGGACCAAGCCGCTTCAGCGGTGGTCCTTTGGCGATTTCTTGGCATATCTACAACAATATAAAAAATAAGTCACTTAGGGGTAATGGCGCTCATATGAGCGGTATAACCCCAAAGGGTCGTTTTGTAATTAATTTAAAAATGTAAAAAAATCATACACAATTGTTGGAAATTTATTGCACTATCCAAAAAAAGAATGGTTTTATTGTAGAAGAGTGGAATGAATAACTAAATATGCATTTAAGTTTTGGACTTACCGACAAAAACACGTAGCCAAAAATTAGATCAGCGCGGCCGCTAACGAAGAAACGCACTTCACCGTCGCATGAGGCGAGCCGACTGACCGTTTGCAACGTTGCCTGTTAGAGCCCCCCTCTCCCCGCGATTCACGCGACGTGGCGCTTTGCTATGTTCCGATTTGACAGAGTTAAAGAGGTGAGCGCCATTACCCAGTGAGCGCCATTCCCCCTCCCTACCCTAACTATTTTGTACAAGAAATGCCCTTTCCAATGATTTATCACACGTGTTATCGAATAGCCACCGAAAAACAAACCGAAGAAAGATTAAAAATCGCAAGAAATAGGTGGGTGGGCGGCCATTTTGTTTGTTTACATTTTTGTTCACCGGACCCACTTGAAATAAAAAATCTAATCTTAACTTAAATTACGTACCTTTTGTATATTTTATGGCTAAAAACTATTATCGAGTAGACATTCAATGCGATAGTTATTACTTTTTACACAGAACTGGTCTCACGATTTGATAAATTACGATAGTATTCTGACAAAATTCTAGTGCAGTTTAAAGTGCACTGAAAACCACACAGAAATAGAAATATACTCACCCTCAGGTTAAAATACGGTTGCACACAAATAAACTATATTCTAATTATGACAATATATCAGTAATTCACTCAAAAATACTCATCCAAAACCGAAAATCGGTAAACTTAAACTGCTACACACAATAATAATTCATTTTGCACGCGAGAACGAACGACTGACCGACTGCTGCTGACTGACATTATTTTTTTAATCCGAATGCACCATTCTCAAACTATCGTCGTATTTGTAGCATGAAAAAATGTACACATTTAGATTCGAGTAGAACAGAGAAGCGGTATTAAAATATCGTGTGACAAAAAGAAATAGACATATTATAATGTCGTATCGTACTGGAACGAAAATCGGGACAAAAGTCACTTTGCTGTGTTTTACCGGCTACAGGAAAAAAAAACGTTGATTGTACAATAAACGATTAACTTCCCTTCATACTTCTTCCAGGCTTAGGACTGGCTGCAAAATGTTCAGGCGTATTTAAAAGTTCATTTTATGTACATGTTTTCATTAATCACATTATTTACACTATGTACAATAAAGTAAGATTAAAGAATATTTACAAATTAAATCTATTTTGTTCTAAATTGACATTTAGGAACATAAGCTGCCTGACTTTATTTGTCTTTAGACTAGCTCTTCTGTCCGATATAATTTGTCCAGTTTTGCTGAACATGCGTTCACAGGACACTGACGTCGCAACCATGTTGCAATTGGTGCGGTAAATCTCCGCTAAGTTAGGGTAAATGTGACGATGGGCATACCACCAGGCTTGAGGGTTGGAGGCATTTCCGTAGGCGTCATGTCGTGGCAAAATGTCATCATCTATATACATTTGGACCTCTTTGATAGCTTTTGATAGGGGTGTGCCTTGTTGTCGCCTAACTGTATTTGACATGAATTGGTCAAAAATGCTCCAAGCAGAGCTAGTACTTGCGGCCGATGGTGTTTCTTCAGCCATGTTGGCTGTGGGCTGCCATTTCTGCGTAATCATCTCTTGGACTTGTATGAGCACGCGGCGCTTAGTAGTTTCAGCGTCCGATGGGTCAGTAAAAGCGGCCATTTTGAATCTTGGATCCATAAATGTGCACAAGGCAAAGGTTCCACTTTTTTCCACATTTCCCAATCTTGTGTGGAAATTGTACTGCAAAGTATTTATGAATCTATGAACAATTTCCATGTTCTCTTTCGTTTCTGTGTGTGCAAGTTCTAATGACTGCTTTAAAATTCGCGTGACGACTATTACCTCACTCCCTGTGACATATTTTTCGCCACTCATACAAGCGGTCATTTCCTGAAATGGCTTCAGGATTCGGCATAAGTGGGAAAACACCGACCACTCTTCTTCTGAGAAATCGGTAAATTATTATTAAGAACAGCCATTGTTATTTTTATTTCGTCCTTTAAGTCTACTACACGCTCTAGCATGAAAAATGTGGAATTCCACCTGGTTTCCACAGCTTGTACGAGTCGTTTACGTGTTTTACCCGCTAAAATTTGCTGCTGGTTTAATTTCTCTGTACCACTATAACTTTTGTGGAAGAAGCCAACATTTTTTTTTATTTTTGCTAAACTGTCTTTAAACTCTTCCAACGAATCCTGCAGGACTAAATTTAATGTGTGGGCATAACACCCATAGTGCTTCCAGCCTAAATGGTCTTTTACAGCATTTGTAACATTGGGGGCGTTATCTGTAATGGCAAAATTGACCTTTCTCAGCAAATTCCACTCTTCTAATATTTTTTTTAATTTAGCAGCAATATTCACCGCTGTATGATGACCAGAAAAACTACAGCAATCTAATAGAATAGTTTTTAGCTCGAACTCTCTGCTAATAAAATGACCGGTCACAGCAATGTAAGACTCTGTTTTCCGTGAAGTCCACATATCTAATGTGACGCAAATCGCATCGCAATCTGCATTAATTACTGGTTTAATCTTCTCTTTAGTAGTGTTATACAATAAAGTTAGTTGTATGTTGGATAAGGTTTTACGCGACGGCAGAGTATACCCTGGTATCCAACGCATCAAATTCCTAAAATATCGCTCTTCCACTATTCTGAACGGATGAAACGAGTCTATACACAGTTCTAATACATCGCGATCTATTAACTGCTTTTGTTCTCTCGAAATTTTTTTTGGAACATAAGAGTCCATAACGTTTTGTCTTTTTCGCTTTAATGAGGCTGCTGGTTCGTTATCGGAAATAGGTGCAGCTGATGTACTCGCTATTGCAGCTGATGTATTTGCTATAGCAGTTGATGTACTCATTATTGCAGCTGATGTACTTGCAGATGCAGTTGACGTACTTGCAGGGGCAACGTTAGTCGGTTGGGATTCCGACTTATGTACCTGAGATGGCAGAGAAAGATATAAACTTACGTGCTTTCTTTTGAGATGGTTTTTAAGTTAGCTGTAGTTGATTTGTAGCTATAACTTTCTCTGCAGGTTTTACAAGTCGCCTTTCCACCGTCAACTTTGTCAAAATGATCCCAGATTTCACTGAAGTTCCTTCTCTGCGACATTTTGAACTCGGATCAATTTTCACAACACAAAAAAGTTTAACACAAATCAATTCACTCACAGTTTTACGGGGTACTTATATTAGAAATACTATTTACAATACAAAACTATACTGAATACGAATATTTACTAGAGTTTATAATGTTCGAAACATGAAAAAAGCGATAGCGAAAAGTAAGACACGCGCGCGCATTTCTAATGTCAACTGATTATAAATTTCAAATTCAAAATAAATAAAACGAACGAATCTTCATCAGTCAGCTGATGCTAAAAAAACTAGTTCTTTTTGGTCTTCTACTTTCCGACTATCTAAAATGATTTCTAAGGCTACAAAAATAAGATTTAATTTACCTTGCACATAATTCAGAAATGAAAAACAGTTTCTTTTTAAAAACTTTTTATTCATTCAAATTTAGGTCTTATTTCGATGAACATATAGAATGTATTCCAATGTCACATTCGAAAAAACGAACACGTTCCGAGCTAACGCAACTTTTTAAGAGCGAGTGGTTCGTTCCGTAACGTTTCATTTTTCGTTTTCAGTTCAGTCAGTTTTTAGAACGCGTGTAAAGTACAGTTTGTGGTTTGTGATCTGTGTACGTTTGTGATCAAGTTTTTTTTTGAAACGTAATGTTGGCTAAACGTGAAACAGTTCGTTCGTTCTTTTTAGAAGAACTGTTTTTTAGAACAGTTTCTGAATGAAACGCCCAGTACTACGGCCGGCGGCCGGCGCGTGGCGGGGAGCCGAGCTCCGCCGCTCGGTGAGGTAGGGGCGCCGCGTGCGCGCTGCGTGATCATTTTTACTTGCTACAGTCTCCCCCTCTGGATCTGAAGTCGTCCTGACGATGATCCAGGATCAGAACAGGTAGTCTTGGGTCTGCCGCGCTTCCTTATCTGTACTTCGTCTTCCACGAACTCGGGTTGCTGTTTTCTTGGTCGCCCTCTCTTTCTAATAGGCTGGACGGGGGCTGGCAGCTCAGGACAATTTCCAACGTAGGGTCACACTATTAGTGGCATTACTCAGGGAATGCAGTGTGGCGAGTACAAGGTCACCAGGACTGTAACCCGGATTCTCTCGTCGGCGTTTGTCCACATATTTCTTGCGTCTTTCTTCATGTACTTCACACACTGTACTTTTGTGTTCATGTACTTCTCGAGCCTTTTGTAGGGTAGTAGCTAGTTGCATTAACTTTGGTGTGATCTCAGGTATAAAATTCTCTGATTGCAGGATCTTCCGGAAGTCATGCGATGTATCATCAGGCGTTCTGAGTTCCCTCCCGAAGGTCAAGTAAGCCGGTGTAAACCCTGTCGAGAGACTGGTTACTGTATTCATTGCGAAACGAATACTAGGGAGGTGTTCTGGCCAGTTTCTGTGCTTGTCTTTGACTAGGATAGCTATCTGGGGCTTCAGATCCCTGTTCTTCCTTTCTACAGGATTTGTTTCCGGGTGATACACGGGTGTGAATGCATGTTTGATATTTAGCGAATAAACGACTTGCTGCATTATGGAGCTAACGAACTGAGGCCCGTTATCGCTTATTATCCGTCGAGGAAGTCCATAGCGAAGGAACACCTCATTAATGATCGTCATAGCGCAGCTCTCGGCAGTGGCCTGTTGTAGGGCAAACAGTTCCACCCAACGAGTTGCCACATCTTCTACAATAAGGATCCATGTTTTCCCATCTGGAGATACTGGCAATGATCCAAATAAATCAAAAGATATGACTTCAAATCTTTGGCTCATCACGGTAGTCTGAAGCAGTCCCGCTGGTTTCTGATTTGATGACTTGTATCGTTGACACTCCAAACAGTTTTTCGTGTAGCTTTCGATATATTTCCTCATTCCAATCCAATGATATCGCTGGCTGATCCGCCGATAAGTCTTATCTGAACCATAATGGCCTGCTAAAGGATCATCATGATATGTCGCCAGTACGTTAGACCATTCATGTTCTGGTACAACTAATTGAGCCTCGTCAGATTCTGAGTGGGGGCTGTGTCGATAGAGTATACCATTATTTAGTAGGTACCCCTTGTTACTCCAATATACTGCCTTCTCATCGTTGTCTATTCCTTCCAAATCCTTGACAATCGGTCTTATTCTTTCGTCCTTTAACTGTTCTTTTCTAATTTCAGCTGTACTACGCAAGGGCATGTCTACGGTTACTGTACAAACGTCACATGCTTGAACCGTTTCTTCGTTACATGGTGGTCTAGAAAGACAGTCAGCGACAATATTTGTTCTACCAGGAGCGTATTTGATTGTTATGTCAAATGCTTGCAATAATAGTGCCCATCTTGCAAGCCTTCCTGTCGGCGTTTTTAGTGACATAAGCCACTTCAAGGCTTGATGATCTGTTACAATGGTAACAGGGAGACCTTCAATATAACCACGGAACTTTGTTACTGCCCAAACGACAGCAAGCGCCTCCCGTTCTGTGGTAGAGTAATTGCGCTCTGCTGATGTCAGAAGACGACTAGCAAACTCGACGGGGTGCTCATCTTCTCCCTCTCCCTGGACCAATACTGCTCCGATCGCATAAGAACTTGCGTCACCTTTTATTATGTAGGGTTTAGTTTCATCGGCCTGTCTAAGTATTGGGGCAGAAGTCAAGCGGCTCTTCAGTTCGTGGTAGGCATTCTGCTGGTCCTCTGACCATTCCCAATTAGCGTTCTTTTTCGTTAGACGAGTGAGAGGTTCCGCAAGCTTGGCAAAGTCTTTGATAAATCGCCGGTACCAAGAGCACATTTGTAGAAAGCTCACTAGATGTTTTAAGGTTTTCGGTGCGGGAAGCTTCGTGATCGCAGCTGTTTTCTCGGGATCTACTTGCAGTCCCTTCGGCGTAATACAGTGTCCAAGGTATTTAACGAGTGATCAGCAAAAGCGACATTTCTCTCGATTTACTGTTAGGCCAAATTCTGTAAGCCTATCGAAAACTTTTTCCAGATCTTCGAGGTGTATTTGAAATGACGGTGATAGTATTACCAGGTCATCTAGATACGCGAGGAGCTTTACATCAGGTAGACCCACTCGCATTCGATCAATCAACCGCTGAAATGTGGCTGGAGCATTACGCAAACCGAACGGCATGCGAGTGAAATTAAATATGCCAAACGGTGTAATAAATGCAGTCTTCTCTTGGTCTTGTTTGCCAATAGCCTGCTTTCAAATCTAGTAATGACATGTATGGGTTTGGCTTGGCTTCATGCAAGAGGTCATCAATCCGAGGAATTGGATATGAATCGGGTATCGTAATTGCATTAAGTCGACGATAATCCACGCAGAGCCGGATGTTCCCGTTGGGCTTCGGTACAAGAACTACTGGCGCGGCCCATGGGGACGAAGAGGGTTCAATGATGCCGTCTGCCAGCATAGCGTTGATCTCACGTTGCAAAGCTTCTTTGCGAGGCGGTGAAAGTCTGTATGGTGGGACCGAGATTGGCTTATCGTCCGTGGTTCTGATACAGTGCTCAATCAGCTTTGTTGGTTCTCGCTTGGCATTGAAAACGTTCCTGTTTTCTTGGAGGAGCCTATCCAGCTGTTCGTTCTGAGCACTCGTGATGGGTGTTTCGATGTCAATTGCGTCTATTCTTATTTCCCAATTGTTTGCGTCAAAGAGACTGGCACTTTGTGAGAATAATTCGACGTCTTCCATGTGAATACTGATTTGTGCGTCTCGTATCATAAAATCTGTGAAACTGGGAGAATAGCCATCGAATAGTCGTGGTCTCTTCTTTGATGGAGGCGTATTTGAAAGATGTATCGGTGCCAGCTTATATGTATCATCGACTGGCTGATTCTGTGGTGTTGACGGTGGTTCACCTATCTCCATCAGGGGAGGTGTTGGTGGTGGAGTTGGTGGTACTGTCGCAATACTGGTACTATCTTCGCTGTCTGTCATCGTGAGTGAAGTTATTGGGCTTGGCAAATCCATCATTTCACCGATGACAGTGGTCTCAAAGGTGGCAAATTCTTCAGAATATAGCTCGTATTGGTCTTCTGGTTCGTCAATAAAATTCCAGGTGTACTGCGGCACGTTGATGACCATACCCGCGTCCCGTAGAAAACCAACACCCAAAAGAGTGCGGTTCTCCTTTGCTCCAGGTAACACGATGAATGTCGTATACACCTTTCGGCCTATTATTTCAACCTCAGCTCTGCACTTTAGCACTTTGACTTTTTGTTATTCCGTCAGCTAATGTTAAGTTTGCTGGCTGTTCCTCGAACATGCATCCGCATTTAATCAGTGCTAAGTACAAGGAGTACGATGCAACACTCATCTTCGCGCAAGTATCAATATAAGCGGTACCTTTTATTCCTTCGACCTCCACGAACACAACAGGTCGTGAAAATGCATCTGAATGTACGTCGAAGGCGCAAACCTTCAAATCCTCTTTCTTAATGGGCGACGAGTTCTTACAGGTGGTACAATTGCTTCTGAACACACCAGGTGCGCCGCAACCATAGCAAGAAAACTTCGGTTGAGAAGGAGATGGTGCCTGTGTCTGCACTTCAGCAGCATCTTTCGCCGCCACTGAGACAGTGCCTTCAACACGCTTCTTCTTTCGGCATACATCCACCGTGTGTCCTGGTTTTTTAAAGAAAGTGCATCGCTGCTTTCCTTTTCGCATCTGAGCTATATATGTTTCGGTATGTTTAGCTCCATGTGCGTATTTTTGCAGAGTTTCTACTATACCACGTGCCGTTTCTAAAAGCTTCTCGAAAGTTGGTACCGTATCTCGCGGCATGCGGTTTCGTACTTCCAACCTTATGAGCGCAGTATGTGCGGGAGGTGGAAGTGATGCGAATAATGCTCGCTTCTTGGCAATAAATGCTCTTAAGGATGTTTCTTAAAAAACTTTCGTTTTGATTAATTGTTTATGTCGGATCCCAAGAGTGAACCATATTCCAAAAAAAAAGACAGGATGTATTTGTAATTTTTCCAGGCAATTTTAACATCATTTCTTCCACTCCAAGTGCATTGGCATTACAAATCTCGTGAAAA
This sequence comes from Orthosia gracilis, assembly GCA_947562075.1. Classification (NCBI taxonomy): domain Eukaryota; kingdom Metazoa; phylum Arthropoda; class Insecta; order Lepidoptera; family Noctuidae; genus Orthosia; species Orthosia gracilis. Next base: position 13,412,170 of record OX387264.1, on the reverse strand, counting down.
TAAAATATTTGCCAATGTAAAGTCGCAATCAATACCCTTACAAAGGAGTATATTACCGAATACTTGTGCTTTAACTTTTATCTTACGCTGCTCTCTAATAGCTGCTTTTCTAATTCATTGACTTGTTGAATGTCAACAACTGAGTTACTTAATGTAGATCTGACTTTATTTAATTCAGTGACCGGAGAATCTCTATCTATCTAAAATAACGCAACTTTCTGAATTATGGTTTTTGCACCTTGTTGATGGTATTAAGTTGCTCCAAGATTTGTGTTTGATTCAATAACAGTAAGTTTTGAATTGACAAAATTTGCTCCAAGTTAGTACGGCACTGTTTTTGATTAGTGTTATTTTGAAGTTGTGTTACTTTGAGTTTGAGGAAACCTGTACTTATACGATTACTTTTAAACGGTTAAGGAAACATCGTGAGGAAACATTAACGAATTCAAAAACCCACCACCGCGCCGTGCCGCTCCGTTGGTCACTGTTGTGTAGGTCGAAGAGGCCCAAGGCCTAAACAAACACTCTTCACCTGAACTTAATCTAAAATGTGACTATGTTAAGGGCGTTGCGAAGTACCTAATGAGGAACAGCGACTCGCTCTTTGTGATAAAGCCACACACGAAGTTGCGGACAGAAGCTAGTCTATACCAAAATTATCAAGAGAAAAGTGTTTTTGTTTGTTTGTTTGTTTGTACATGTATTCGTATACTTCGTATTCGGTACAACCGAATAGGCTCCGAAACTACTGGACTAATTTTAAAAATTTAATTTAGAAACCTCACTCCGGGTGGAGACTGATAAGTGCCAATTGGATAAGCCATGGTAACCAAAAGTTTTATCTGCGCTTTTTTTCTAACTGAATACTGTGTATTAACACGAGCTTGTTACCGATATATTTTGCACCACAAACTAAAAATGGGCCACGAAATGTGAGAGTGCTTTTATACGAGAGTTCGAAAACGTCTTTTTAAAAAGAAACTAAATTTGAGCTGGAAACAAATTTAATTTATTCAAAGAACTTGGTACAGGAATTAATATACTAAGGAAATAGAATGATTTTGGGACTTCCGACCCGTACCAAATCTAAGACCGAACTTCAGTACCACCCAATGAAGGATGACGTTTCTAACTTACTAAATGCTGACGAGGCAAGTCTGGGTGGCGGTTAGCCATACTATTTACAATAGCAAGAAATAACAACCCCCCCTCCCCCTCCCAAAAGACTGAAATTCGAGGGGATAGAAGCCGAAATTCACGAAGTTATACAATTTCTCGTAATCTAGGCAATGGAATCGAAGTGTCTTCATGTTCAGTATTTATAATACTGTTATTGATATCGTCATCGGTATGGGTCGTCGGATTAATACAACAGATGTAGAACTTAGATCTATATTTAATAGTAGTCTTATATAACTTAAAGGACATAACTATTAGAGCTGTGTCGATCAATCATTTTTTGTAACCCGGGTCAATCGCGACCCACTGGCAAAGTGATCGAGTCAAAATGATTCGATCTTTTCGATCACTTCGATACTTCTATCGCGGATCATGGTTTACTCGTGAGTTTAGCTCGTTTCCCGAGTCTCATACGGTAAGTAACACCACAATGCAGGTAACTGAAACGTAATTCAGATCAGAAAAAGGGTAAAAAGAAATTAGTGGGCCAAACGAAGAATAAATCAAAAAAGTTATCATTAAAAAATTAAGTTATGTATTGCTCATTACAAATTATAATTTAAAAATAAAACTTGTGAGGCCTTTTCGGGTTTCAATGTACTTCTTTTCTGTGTGATAGTCAAGCCAGCCTTAGAAAATACTCTCTCACACGGTACCGATGTGGCAGGCACTCATAGTCGCCTCTTCATTAAAATATATAAATTAGGGTATAGAAGACGACGGTCGTGCCACCAGGTTAGGGGATCATCTGATCGTTTTATTAGTGGCTCATTTAAATATTTGTCAATCTCAACTATGCTAGCAGCTGTGGGGTTTCGAATTATTTCCTTTTCGACTTCTTTGTCAAACGCATCCCAAATGCTGGAAGTTGATTGTTGTGACATTTACTTCGCGCGCACACAAAGCGCGAAGTTTTCCTTTAATGGACTTTAAACATAGATCATATTTGTCTTTGCTGATAAATGCATGTTTTTTGAAGCATGGATCTAATAAAGATGCTTCTGCAACCAACGGGTTACTCTCTATGTCGTAAAACCGATCGTTTAACTGATCACGAAGGGTAATTAATAATTGAATGTACTGATCAGGACCACTTTCAATTAAACATTTCTTAACGTGTGTTTTCATTATTTTAATAAGTACCATTACGTTCGAAATAGACACAGATTTCTGCGCGCTCATTTCAACTGTGACGTTATAAAATATTTTTAGAACTTCGACACACTTCTCTAAGAGCATCCAGTCATCAGGTGTTAGGGTGTTAAGCCGGGGTTGTTCTATAGCCAGTGTACTAACTACTGCATCTTTTATTTTGAGTAACCGGTCAAGCATGTCATATGTGGAATTCCACCTTGTAATGACGTTCTGTTTGAGTTTCAGAGGAAGCAGTTCCATCTGAATTTGCATAGCTTGCAGTCTACTAGCAGCTGAAGAACTGTGTTTAAAATACTGCACTATCGCTTTTATTTTATCCAACTGATCCTTTGTCGTGTCCAAACTGTGTTGAACCACAAGATTCACGGTATGGGCGAAACAAGGGAAATGTCGCCAGGTTGTCAAGTGGACAGCCGCCACTATATTGGCCGCATTGTCCGTAATTATCCCAGCTGTTTTGTGCGAAATGTTCCAATCCGATGCCTGTTTCAACAAGAAGTTTGATAAATTCTCTGCAGTATGCCGTTCATGAAACTGAGTGCAACCCAGAAGGGCCGATTTAAGTGTTGTGTTGTCTTGATTTATAAAATGAGCTGTCAGGGCTATAAAGCTAACATTATTTAGCGTATGTCGTATGTCCAGCCGTCGGTGGTTAGACATACAGCGTCAGCTTCGGCGGTCAGTTGTAATACTTTCTCCTTGGTCGATTGGTAAAGTTTCGGTATGAAACTTAAAGATATAGTCTTACGACTCGGCAACGCGTATGTTGGCAGTATCATTCTGTACATGTTTCTAAATTCTGGTTCTTCTACTATAGCAAACGAATGGAATCCTTTAACTATAAATTTTACTAATTGTTCATCTAGCTGTTTTGTTTTACTTACTGGTAACGGCCTGGTTGACTTTGCAAAATGATCGATACTTAATTGTACAGGTGGATGTGTTGTTTGGCGCTGAATCGGGGTAACGGCAGAAGTGAGAACATGCTCTTCTGATGTTGAAGTTGAAGGAACAATACTGGGACCTGCTTCTGCACTGTTTGACTCAGTCCGCTTTGTATCAATGGTTGTTCTATTGACACTGTCCCATGCAGTTTTTTAATATGCCTGTTCAAATTACCAGTACCGCCTCCACTGTAGCTAATAATCTTCGAGCAGTACTCGCATTTAGCCTTGTCCTTATTAATAATAGCCTCCTAAGACCCAGATCAGAATTATCAAACGTAGTCGTAAAAACCCACTGTACAAAATTTTGCACAAATTAATTTATTGCTGTCAGACCCAGAGACATAAAACATCGTAATTTTGAAGCTATGCCTGTTAGGTTTTCGAGAGTATTTTTACCGTAATACCAGGTGTCTACGGGACATTTTTGGTCACCTTATGTCGTTCTATCTTTTGTACAAAATATTGCACGGTGGGTCTTAATGTTGCAGAGAAAATAATAAAGAAAAATTAGAAAATATAAGCTTTATGAAAGAAATTATAGAAAATAAATAGAAGACAGAATCTTTCAGTCTGCGATCTTTAAGCTTAAATTCTATTATGGCACTATAAGGCACTTTGACCAGTTTTCACAATAGGTACTACAATTACAATATTTAATCATCTTTGGAAAAATTCAGACTCACTAATAACAAAAATAAGTAAATAAAAATATTTTCTTAACATTAGTTTTAGGAACTTTAATTAAACTCATAGAAATTAGTAATATTACTCATGAAATGCTTTGTAGCAATTACGAGTGGAAGTTAGGCAAAGAGCTACCAGGCAGGTACTGCATTTGGCAGTAGTTCTCTTCTTGCAGCCAGGCAAACGGCATCTGTTTGCTATGCCTTCAAATACAGGCATGTGCAATGCTCCTTGCTGTCTACAAATCTTTGAGGGAATAGGAACTATTGCTGGCCTTCCTCTTTTTCGAATTTCGGGCTCTGAACTATCCTCTTCTTCTAATGCATCTTCATAGTAAGTATTTTCTTCAATAATGTCTTCGGCCAACTGCATCTTCCATTGCCTCAAAGATTGTAATTTTTTGAGTGGGATTTGTTGTTCCAACTTGTCATTTCGATATTGAATCCAAGCGTTTGATGCCGATAGGTCCAACATGTGGGAAATGAAGCGAATGGTCCATTTTTTTGTTCTGTCGCGGGATGAACATACTGCCAACATACGGTCGGCCAAATCGACACCCCCCATGTTACTGTTATACATCCTGACGACCAGTGGTCTTTCTACGTTTATATATTGTTTTTGACTTTTACACCAACGACGACACTGATCTTTCGGGTCGCTGCCATATATTGTCGACATCAGAGTGACTGGTTTGTTCTCACACCACTTTGTGACAGCCACTGTGTCATCGCTATTTACAAACACAGATGTGGATCCTCTTCCGCAACGTTTCATTTCTTTATCGTCTGGCAAAACCTCTTTCAGAGCAGGAGGAATCCGGTTTTTCATTATAGTACCCGAGCATCTAAAGCCTCTTGTGCTCAGTTCGTTGACCAATTTAAGAGAAGTAAAGTAGCGGTCGAAATAAAGTATATGTCCAGGAACTAACGTGCGCGTCATATGTAATACCGCAGTTTCACCAAAACCAAACCCAGCTGAAGCCTCGTCTGGAAAAGTCGTCGAACCTTGATAGACAATAAAATCACATACCATGCCATTTGGGTTCGCAAGCACGAATGCTTTTAGCCCAACCGGATTTGGCTTATTTGGGCAATACTGCCTAATACCGCAGCTAAAAACGGAATAATCATTTCATCAAAAGCGGAAAACGGAATAATCATTTCATCTATGGAAATGTGTTGGTCTCGTTTTTGCTTGTGGCATCCTTGCAGCACTCTCTCAATCAAAGGTCTAACCTTCCACAGTTTATCTTGGTTTCTTTGCTCTCGACTTGTTTCGGGATCAAATACAAGCGTCAACGCGGTTCTCAAAAGGAAGTATCTATTACGGGGCATACTATCTGCTACTAAGTGTAATGTTTACTTCTTCTATACTTTCTGTAACTTTTATGGTGTACATAATAAAGAGTATTCTATTCTATTCTATTCTAAAGGAATCCGCCATTTATTTTCCCAGTACATTCTAATGTAAGGGTAATTTATGCACGACATGATCATAGTGATTCCAATGAATGTTTTACATTCCTTTTCACAAAAATGTAGCACTTTTCCGGTTCGTAATACATAGTTTTGATTAGTTTTATTAGAGATCAAAGCAATGAGGTCATCGTCGATGTACTGCCTGAAATACTGTAAAGATCTTATAAAAGTTATTTATCTTTTGTGTATAAATAGATCGGGTTTAGTATAATTTTAATAAAACACAAAATTTAATGATAAATCAGTTTAATTATCGTATTCACTTTACAAAGGGGTTTAAAGGTTTTGACCGTAACTATATGTTTTGTTTTTCTAACTGTCCCCTATGAAACATTCGTCGTGCACCGCTATTGAAAAAAAAAAACAAAATGGCGGGCAATTATTAGAGCCACCCTCCATACAAAAATCTTCAAACCCTTTTTACATCCTTTTTCATTTCAGTACAAATACAGTGTACACAGTGAGTTTCGTTATATTTTGTAAATCAACGAGCAAACTAACTTCTGAATGGCTCATCCAAGCAGCTCTGTCAAACCACCCATTAAAAACTTTAAGTGCAGTATCTGGCACATTTGTATGAAACCATCTCAACACAGACACAACACGCAGAACAAAGAAGTTATAATTTTTAAACTTAATAATTAAGTATTAACCGATTTGGTCCAATTGGCATATGCGCTGTAATAATTTGGTCTACATTAAAAAAAAAACACTTTAAATATAACAACAGGTAATTAATCAGCCTTGATCTAATCAAATTAACATTTTTAAACTTATAATTAAATATTAACGGCCGACTCCAAGTAATATGGAATAGGGGCAGGAAGAAGAAGAAGGAGAAGAAGATCGCTTTGGTCAAATTGGCATTAGACACACTGTAGTTTTGTTGTATATTTAAAATTATACTTCAAATACGACAAGTATGTTTATATAAAGTACTTTAAAAATTAAAAAAATAAATCTAGTCAGCCTTAATTTAGTCACAATCACAGACTTCACAAGTTTTAGGCACACGTTAACACAGCTAGAGCTGATAATGTAAAAGAACCAGTTAAAAGTATGTTTCACTCGAAGCTCACGATAGTTAAAAACTATCGTCATCAGAGTCACTTAGATGTAGAAAGAAATTACTATTTTTTTCAGCACATTTTGCACACTGCCCGACGTAGATGGCTCTTGTATGTCTTTTTGATCTTTATAACTGACTTTATTACTAAAATCTTCAAAGTCGTCCGAAATGAGACATGAAGAAATGTTATACCGTTTTGAACCACTCAATAAACCTCTTAGTTTTTTTTCATTATAATTAACTCGGACATCTGCGAGAACCGTGACCTTATCTTTTGAAACAGTAGATTTGATAGTAGGTATGGTAGGTAGTATGGTACGTGGTAAGGTAGACGTGGTAGGTGGTATGTTAGGTATGGTAAGTGGTGTGGTAGGTGGTATGATAGGTGGTGTGGTAGGTGGTGTGGTAGGTGGTGTGGTAGGTGGTGTGGTAGGTGGTGTTGTAGGTGGTAGGGTAGGTAGTATAGTAGGTGGTATGGTAGGTACGGTATGGCTGCGTTTAGTAAGTATAAAACATTCATCATCAGATGATGAATATGACAAAATTCTTTTAGCACGCCTCTTAGTTAAAATTTCTTCTTCTAGCAAATTGTGCTTTTTAAGAAAATAACATTGACAAAATCCTCGATTGGACGCATTAGTGCAGAAGCAACTCAAAATTCTTGATAAAATGGCATGTGAATTTCCAGAAGTAGTATGAATTTGGTGTATACTCATGGTATTAGGAACTGGTTTAAGGGAGAAAAAAGGTTTCTCAAACGTTTCTTTAATAGCTTGAATATCTTCTTAGTTCACAAGATACAGTTTCACAGTAATGTCATCTTTTAAAAGTTTATATGCTGTTTCTGCATCCAGAACATCTGCTCCATGAGCAACTTTTCTGTCCAAAAGTCTTTTTACCGTGCCTCCTACCCTGTTCCGTACTGTTCTTTATTTTGTAAACATTCTAAATATTAGTAGTTTTCTGAGAGTGTCTTATCAATTGTGTGTAGTAAGAACCAAATTACGGTGGATTTGAAACGCCCCGCCATCGTCTCTTTGGATACTCGCTAAACAATCCGAACGGCGAACCACAATGCAGCGCCATCTATGAGGCAACTTTTGAAAGCGTTCGTTCTTTTTCTTTAAAAAAAATGAATTGTCTACGCACGTCGAACGAGCGGCGGACCTCTCCGCGCCCTTTTTTTGTTATCCCGGTTTTCTGGTGGTTTAGTAGTGCTCCAGGTGAACAATTTGAAGGACTTATGCCTATGGACTTGTTTTGATGACGATATCGTGTGTGTGAACGGCTGGATCCAGACCCTCGCTGCCTGATACGACGCCGAGCCCGAGGAGCGCGAAGCAGTATACCTACGGAGGCGAGAGGTGAGTGCTTTTCGAATCCACTGTTCACAAATCTTCTACACATAATTGTTTGGTCCTTCGAGCCGGATTGTTCATATTTTTTCACCTGTGAGGTTTTCCATTCCATATTCCCTTGTTGTTCGAATTTCAAGTTACGCCGCCACGCGTCTATCAATATGGCGGAAATCCAACAAGATTTTTTTGAACGAGAAATAATTCTCGATGAGCTTCAACGAACATTACAGTTCATAGATTCCGATGAACAACAATTTAAATCTCGATCTAAAGATTTAACTTCACAACAGCGCAAGTTTTTCAAACTTCAAGCTAAAATTGAAAAATCCCTCATTAAGTCTAATACTTTTGATAAAGAGGAACAGCTAAGAATTCGTAACAGTTTTAATGATTGCTATTATGCTATTGTGGTACATTTAAATAAAATTAAAGAAGATGAAATTGAACATAAACGTAGGATGTCGTCATTCGGATCCCCTAATAATTCTGTTGTTCACGTGCCATCGTCTAGTAGTTGTGCTAGTAGATTACCTACTCTTCCAATGCCTACCTTTTCAGGAGAAATAACAGATTGGCCTGCTTTCTACGATCTATTTCGGTCACTAGTGCACAGCAAAAATACCTACTCAGACTCGGAGAAGTTCCGCTATTTGCTACTTTCTTTGAAAAATGAACCCTACAATCTAATTAAATCTATTCCAATAACTGACGAGAACTATACGGTCGCGTTAGGTATGCTACAGTCTAGGTATGATAACGAACGAGCCATTGCTTCCGCTCATCTAGAAAAAATATTCGATATTGAACCTTGTCAGTCCGATAAAAGCGACAAATTAGTTCAAGGGTTAAGAAATTTACTGAACACTTATCATGAAAATATCAAGGCTTTAGAAGTAATGCACTTTCCTACGAAGGAGTGGAGTTTCATGTTAGTGCTTCTTTTCTTACGTAAGATTCCACCAACATTACGTAGACGTTTCGATTTGTCGTTGTCCCAACCATCTAAGATACCCACAATTAGTGAATTAATAAATTTCTTAGAACGCGAGTTATCTGCAAGTGAATTTGCGTATCAAAACAAACCCATTCATAATGCGGAAAAGGTAGGTAGTTCTAGGACTCCGCCCGCATCGAACGCGCGCCGTGCGCTCTCGGCCGGCGTCGCGGCGGGCCCGGAAACAAAGTCAGACAATTCACAGTCCAACAATTCAAATAGTAAAAGGATATCTTGTATTAGTTGCGGTGCTCAACATACGTTGACGAAATGTGCGAATTTTCTAAACTTATCCCCTCAAGATAGGTATTCTTTCATAAAAAACAAAAATGTTTGTTACAATTGTTTAAGTGTAGGACATGATGTGAAACATTGCAAATCTAACTTTGTGTGCCGTTCGTGTCATAAAAGACACCATAGTTTAATTCATTTTAATCAACAGCATAGTTTTCCGGTTGTCAGTGAAGCAGATTCGAACGCTAGTGCTGTCTCACCTACCGTGCATCAAACGACAGAGACAGATGCGCCCGGTACCGCGCCAACCGTACTGACAGCGGTGAATCATACGTCGAGGGATAACGCGATCGCTCCGCAATCCATTGCGCCTTCCGTGCGCGCAAGTACAGTGCTTTTGTGTACAGCGCTAGTTAATGTACACGTAGGCTCGCAAAAACACACCGTTCGGTGTATTATAGATACCGGTAGTCAAGCGACTTTTATTACCGAGCCTTGTGTGCAGCGGTTAGGATTGCAGCGTAGGCATGCGCGCGTTCCCGTGTTCGGTATAGGAGGTAGTGATCCTGTATACCCTAAGGGTGTTGTTTCTTTTTGCGTCACACCTACTCATGCTGATCAACCATCCCTTTCAGTTGATGCATTGATTTTACCTACACTTATGTCACGCATGCCTTGTGTAACATTACCATTTAGGGATTGGCCACACATAAAACACTTACATTTGGCAGATCCGAAATTTTATCTTCCACAGTCGGTGGAAATGCTTTTAGGTGCGGATATTCTATCCCAGGTGATATTAGGTCACGTGATTACGGGCCCTTCCGGGTCCCCAATGGCATTAAATAGTATCTTTGGTTATTTATTAATGGGTGATGTTTCTTGCAACCAAAATACGCCTTCTTCGCTTCAAGTGTGTTTCAGTAGTTCTAGCTCATCCTACGATGACGTCATAAATCTGAAACGATTCTGGGAATTAGAGTCCCTTCCTGAAAAAAGAGTTTCCAGCCCTGACGAAGCCTTGTGTGAGTCTATCTTCGTAAAATCACACACTCGCGACGAAAATGGGCGATATGTAGTTTCGCTTCCATTTAAACCCGATGCACCTGCCCTCGGCGAATCACGAGATACGGCAGTATCTAGGTTTAGAAAATTAGAGTATAGGTTAGAACGTAATCCACAACTTAAGGTTGATTATCACGCGTGCCTCCAGGAATATTTAGATCTTGGTCACATGGAGCATGTGAATTCCCCTCCTTCTATCAGTACCTATTACATTCCGCACCACTGCGTGGTCAAAGATTCTAGTGAAACAACTCGTACCCGTGTTGTTTTTGATGCGAGTTGCAAAACTTCTAATGGTATTTCACTTAACGATGTTTTATTAACTGGGCCTAAATTGCACCAGGACATCGTAGATGTTTTATTAGGGTTTCGTATTCATGCTATCGCTGTCACTGCTGATATTAAGCAGATGTACAGAAACATTTTGTTACAACATTCTGATTGGGACTATCAGCGTATTGTTTGGCGACAATCTCCAACCGAACCTTTGCGTGATTATCGGCTGCGAACCGTCACTTTCGGTGTTAGTTCATCACCGTACTTAGCACTTCGTACGATTCAATAGTTGGCGGATGATGAAGCTACTAACTTCCCGTTAGGTTCTAAGGTCCTCCGCGACCAAGTGTTTGTTGATGATGTGGTCACTGGCGCATGTGACGTCACACATGCTCTGATTTTACAACGAGAGTTAGTAGGTATTTGTTCATCGGCTGGTTTCGAACTGCGAAAGTGGCAGAGCAATTCGCCAGCGTTACTCGCTGCTGTACATACATCAGAGGCTCATGGCGAGCGGCCCGATAATGTTTCATTTGCATTAATGGAAAGCGATAAACAAACAAAGGTTTTAGGACTCCAATGGAACCCAAAATCAGATACATTTTCCTTTAGTGTTCAAGTAACTTTAGATAAAATCTCCAAGCGGACCATATTATCCCAAATAGCAAAAATTTATGACCCTATGGGCTGGTTATCTCCTATAGCTATTTATGCAAAACATCTTATTCAGCTATTATGGATCTCCGGTGTCAATTGGGACGAGTCACCTCCCATAGATATAATTAATTCATGGTCTAATTTCATCAATGAATTATCATTGCTATCAAGTTTTCAAATCCCACGTTTTGTTTTTCCAAATGTAAGTTCTATTCAGATTCATGGGATTTCGGACGCATCTGAGCGTGCTTACGCTGCGTGTGTCTATGTTCGTGTGACTGATAGTAGTGATAACGTTAAAACATTTCTTTTACTAGCGAAAACTCGCGTAGCGCCGCTCAAACCGGTTCTCACTATTCCGCGTCTCGAGCTGTGTGCGGCTGTTTTATTGTCACAGCTAATTGATAAAATTATGAAGGTGTACGGTGACCGTGTGAACTGCAATCATGTCTATGCATGGACTGATTCTCAGATTGTGTTAGCGTGGCTTCGTTCGCCACCACATGAATGGAAAACATTCGTCTCTAATCGTTTGAGTGAGATTTTATCCCGGCTTCCTGCCGATTGCTGGAGACATGTTCCCTCTGCTGATAATCCAGCAGACGCACCTTCTCGAGGAATGCTGCCTGCTAGTTTTATTGAAAATTCTTCAATGTGGCTCCAGGGGCCCTGGTGGTTGTCACGTGATTTTAAGTGTTGGCCAATTCCTAAAGAGGTATCTAAAGTTACCGAGGAAAAGCGTAATTCCCCACTATCGGTGGTAACAAACTCGTCCATCACGACGCCGGCGCCTCCTGATGCTACGGATTACATAGAAAGATTTTCTAGTTTAGGTAAACTTGTTCGAGTCACCTCACTCATATTTCGATTTTATAATAGATGCAAAAAGGTTCAAATTCAATATCCAACCTACATAACAGTTCCCGAATTTAATTTTTGTCTAGGTCGACTTATTCATTTAGTTCAACATTCATCTTTTCCCGAAGATATAAAAAATATTGCATTAGGTAATTATCCTTCCCTTAAACTACGTAGGTTAAAACCAATCATTGACAAACAAAATAGTTTACGTGTCGGTGGGCGGATTCATAAGTCATTGTTGCCGTTTGTTTCTAAACATCAATTAATTCTGCCTAAAAGGCACCATCTCACCAATCTACTTATTGACCATGCCCATGTCAGTCACTTGCATGCCGGTCCACAGGCTGTACAGTACATATTATTACAAAGGTACTGGATCGTATCTGGTCGCGACGCTATACGTATGCGTATACATCGCTGTGTTCGTTGTTTTCGTGCGAAGCCCACGCACCCGCAGCCAGCTATGGGTACCCTACCCGCCGCAAGAGTGCAACCTGAGCGACCTTTTCTTAAGACATCTGTTGATTTTGCAGGCCCGTTTTACGTTCGGGCAAATAAGGTTCGCAATGCAAAAATAGTCAAATGTTACGTTGCGGTTTTTGTGTGCATGTCCGTCAAGGCCATTCACCCTGAACTCGCATCCGAGTTGTCAACTATTGCTTTTTTGGCAGCTTTGCGACGCTTCACGTCCCGCAGAGGTTTATGTTCTGATATTTACTCGGATTGTGGAAAGAACTTTGTGGGTTGTAATAATTTCCTACAAGATTTATATAAATATTTACGTAACGATTCTGTCCAAACCGTTCTTCACAGTAAGACATTAGAACAGGGTATCACTTGGCATTTTCAACCACCATATGCGTCACATTTTGGTGGTCTTTTCGAATCTGGAGTTAAAAGTATTAAACACCATCTTCATCGAGTACTTGGCACTCAGACTCAAACCTATGATGAGATGCATACTCTTCTTTGCCAGATAGAAGCGGTACTAAATTCGCGCCCACTTTGTGTGTTAAGTGCTGATCCGTTAGACCCTTTACCCTTAACCCCTTCTCAACAGTGCGTACAGCATTTTTGGAGGCGTTGGAGTCGTGAATATTTACACGAGATTCAACAACGCAATAAATGGTTTAAGGATAGCGGCTCTCCACTCCGAGAGGGTATGATTGTTGTCGTACGTGAAGACAACCTGCCACCCTTGCAATGGCGATTGGCTCGTGTACATGCTCTTCATCCAGGGTCAGATAATATCACCCGCGTCGTAACCCTTCAGATGGGCAAAACATTTGTAAAACGTTCTGTAGTTAAAATATGTCCTTTACCTTTAGAATAATTAAGAATACCTATTTCTTACTGTTACGTTTCTTAGCTAAGTACCTACCTCTTAAGTATTAATTATTTTTAATAGAATTTATTTCAGTTTTAAATGCGATTAGCGACTATTTTCGTTTAATCTTTCATTATTTCAATATCTTTAACTTAAGGTTAAAAGAATTACATTCTTTTAAGGCGAGCGGCATGTTCCGTACTGTTCTTTATTTTGTAAACATTCTAAATATTAGTAGTTTTCTGAGAGTGTCTTATCAATTGTGTGTAGTAAGAACCAAATTACGGTGGATTTGAAACGCCCCGCCATCGTCTCTTTGGATACTCGCTAAACAATCCGAACGGCGAACCACAATGCAGCGCCATCTATGAGGCAACTTTTGAAAGCGTTCGTTCTTTTTCTTTAAAAAAAATGAATTGTCTACGCACGTCGAACGAGCGGCGGACCTCTCCGCGCCCTTTTTTTGTTATCCCGGTTTTCTGGTGGTTTAGTAGTGCTCCAGGTGAACAATTTGAAGGACTTATGCCTATGGACTTGTTTTGATGACGATATCGTGTGTGTGAACGGCTGGATCCAGACCCTCGCTGCCTGATACGACGCCGAGCCCGAGGAGCGCGAAGCAGTATACCTACGGAGGCGAGAGGTGAGTGCTTTTCGAATCCACTGTTCACAAATCTTCTACACATACCCCATCTGCAGCGCCTTTGCCATGGGAGGCCTCAAAAAAATTCCATGTACCCATAAAGCCAAACTGTTTAATAATTTCGTTAAACAAAAAGAAATTCTTTTTCTGCCTATATTGTGTTACAGGTCCATCAGAAAATACATGTATAGTATCAACATCTTCATATTCACGAGCTATATACCCTAAAATTGGGTTTAAATGTGCCCAAATTGCTTCGGGCGAATGCTCTGTAGAATTAGACAAAGTGCAGAAACACTGTGGTTTTTTTTCTTTTTTATACATTACACTGGTATGTAGCGAAATTTGATATTGAGACGCACCAAAATGGACAGCTTGGATTTCCTGATACATTTTACAAGTGTAATTTTCAGAAAAATCGCAATGTATGATGACTTCGTTAGCCTGAAGATTATCTTTTATATTTTTATACATATTGTACTGATGAGCAATGTTAAACAAGTGAAGTTTATAAACTTGTAGTTCTGCTTCAAACATCAGTATTAAATTTTGTAAATTTGCTGTCTTAGTCAACTTTGTCGATCTTTTAGATACCTTGGTGACCTCGTTTTTCTTGTACTCTACATTAATGGCAGACCACTCCAACCAAGATACATTGTCATTATTTTTTATTGTAGAAAAATCATAAATAATACTATTACTTTTACAAGTCACACATTTTGAATACATGCACAGCTGATTTAGTGTCACAGACTAATGTGTCAATAAGATCATTAAGATTTTTATATGCTTTTAAAACTTGGAGCTTTTTGAGTGCTATAAATTTAAATTCTATATTTGCATGTTTTTTACAAATACATGTATCACGGTCTGAAACCTTTGGCCGAAGAACATAAAAGGGTTTATATCTTACAAACGTTGTATAGGATATATTAATTCCTATTTCTTCTTTAAATTTTTTGTAAATATCTGTTATATTAGCGAGCTGATATCTCTTCTGGATTTTTTCTTTATTCTGTGGTTTAGTCCCCTTTTTTCCAGCTGTAGCTCTAGACACATCATCCCGTAAATAAAAATTTGCAATAATAGTAGCTAAGTTATTTTGTTTTTCAACCTTTGGTTTTGATACTAACGAAGAACTTTGTAAACGCCTGAGTAAATCTGCTTATGCACTCTTTCAATTATCAAAAAAGGTGAATAAAGATACGTTACTGGTAGCATACCATGGACTTGTAGCTTCTGTGTTGCGATATGGCGTAATTTTTTGGGGGCAGTCGACTGACCGTGTGCTTATATTTAAGATGCAAAAAAGATGTGTCAGAGCAATGTGTAATATAAAAACAACGGATAGCTGTAGACCCTATTTTAAGTCTTTAAAAATACTGACGCTTCCAGCATTATACATATTGGAAACTGCGTTGTTTGTGAAAAGAAACACGCAATTGTTTGAAAAAATATCCTCTACTAAAAAAACTCCATTGCGTGCCCAATACGTAAATAAACTATGTCATCTAAAATGTAAGACCGCATTGATGCGAAAAAGCTTTTTTGGTATGGCACCTAAAGTGTTTAATAAAATTCCTGATGAAATAAAAAACATGACATTAAATAAGTTTAAAAAAGCTCTTATCAAATTATTAATTGACAAATGTTATTATGATGTAGATGAATTTCTAAACGACCAATTATTAAAATAATGCATTATTTCCTTTCGATAAGAAGTACTATGACTATTTATTAATTTTATTGTATTTGATGTTTCTTGATTTAATGACATAATGTAATGACACCTACTGGGTCACTTATAAATTTGTATGTCTTAATTATGACAAAACATAGCGCACCCCTATTTATGTAAACACCTATGTAAACACCTATGTTTCACAAATAAACTGATTGATTGATTGATTGATTGATTGATTGATACTCTTAATGCTCCTTTTAAACCCACGAAGGAACTTAAGTGAGTTTGCATTTTGTATTGCCGAACCAAAGCGTTGTTAACGATTCTTTTTAGGACGTGTCGTTCTTGATTACAAGTAGAAGTCTTGTATGCCCTCTCAAGTGACCCAACAAGAATGTTTTTCTCTAATAGAGCTCGTCTCAATTTTTTTTTATCAGGTGTTCTTATGTTTAATTTCTGAATAAAAGATTCTGTTTTCGATAGTGGACTTGCAGGTTTAACTTTCTCTATATCGGGCTCATTATGTTGACAGTCTAATAATAATTTATATCTATATACCTTTTTTTTCAGAGCGTTGACTTGTTTCTTCAGAGACTCTATTTTCATCTTTAGATTCTTATTTTCTTTGGATAATCTATAATGATTATTTTTATAGTTTCGACGATTCTCTTTCTTAATTTCACTAGGTTCCTGAACTGTCTTTTTATTTTTTAAATCACGCCACTGCTTACGTCTTTTTCTTTGTCTCTCTCAGACAATTGTGACATCTTCAGATATTTTTTCCGTTTATCTTCAGCTTCTTTCCTTTTTCTTTCTTCCCATATTTCAGGTTTATTAGCTTTTAGTCGTTCTCTATAATTTCTCTGTCGTTCAGCCGGTGTTAGCGGCATTTTGCCTAAAACAAAACATTTATTAAAAAAAAAACAAACTGGTGGGCGACCGATAGGACCACACTCTATACCAAAATCTTCTATTCCCTTTCATCAAATGACAGATCTCGCCCTTGGGCGGAGCGAGAAATAGTGTCAGACTCTTACTGACTAAGAAACCCACCCCGTTCCTGCTTTGCCATTTATACCAGGGCCGAGAATTCCTTTCGGAGTACAACCCTAGCCCCAGTTGGCTTCGACCCTACCTGCTGCCAGGCTAGGCCCCTACGATTTGCTGACAACTCCTTGAGGCGCGCGGGAACAGTGCGCGCCGTCGAAGCCTTGGGCCTGGTCTAGACTATTGCCAGACGATCGGACGGCGAGCTACCCATTGCTCGCCGTCCGCAATCTCGCGCCTACGGTGGCCGGAAATCGGGATCGGAATCCCGGCGGCGTCCGGGGCGGGTGCGCCTTTGCCTTATGCGGTCGGCCTCCTCCTTTGATAGCATTACTGCTTCACAGAAGGAGGCGACCGCCTGCCACCCCTCCTCACTCCGGACCATGGCCTCAACCAAGGCCTGACGCGAGAGATCGCCGCCGCCGATCGCCCCCACGAGGACACGACGATGCTCTGCCCAAGCGGGGCACACCTCTACCGTGTGCTCCACCGTGTCCTCCGGGCGGTCCACACAGTGGCGACACCCGGGCGTCTCTTCCGCACGAATCCGGTGCAGGTACCTCCCGAACTTGCCATGTCCGGTGAGCTGCGTCATGCGGAAAGTGAGAACGCCATGAGGTCTTTCCAACCACGCCTCAAAGAGGGGACTTACCGCCATAATTATGCGTGCCCAACGTCCATCTGTTTGATTTTATGAAGAATCGCGGTGTACAACAAAGTTACATATTTAGACATAGGATACTTAGGGTCTGTTTCACAATGTTCGGATAAAGTGCTATATACCTATGTTACACATAAATTATACGGAAGATAAAAGTTCTGTTTAAGAAACTTTGCGTTTCACAAGCTTATTTTATCTGACACATAACTATGCGAGACTTATATGTAAGCGCGGTGGCAACACCGTATACTTACGCTCCGTTTTTTGATGTCATTTCATCGAGTATAAAGAAAGTTAACACTAACTACTTATAAATATATTTTAATTTACACTAGGAGTATTGTTTTAGTTTAATATTCGTATATAATTAGTTATTATTTACATAAAGGTTAATATTCTATAAATAAACTTATATAAACCATTTGATGGTAATTGAAAATTGCTTGTAACGAAACGGGATGTCGTTTGACAATGACAATAAATTGAAATTCACTATTATCGTATCCGTACCGTGGTATTTATATTCTATTTCGTCTATTTGTGTTTCTCTTTGTTTTGTTTGTTAATCTTGATTCTTTTGACTTTAGACTTGATTTGTGTGTACTTGTTAAATACATTTTGTGCAGTGATTTTTTGAAATTGATATTCTTTCAAAGTGAAAAATGACGACACCGAAACGTGAACGAAGTGTTAACTTCAGCCGGGAAGAAGTTGAGCTTCTAACCTCGCTTGTTACTCAACATAAAAGTATATTAGAAAATAAGAAGAGTGACGCAGTCACTTGGCAGGAAAAAGAACAGTGCTGGAAGACACTGGAGGGATTGTTTAATAGCACAAGCGGTACAAACTTTCGGAGTGCTAAAACTTTAAAGGCTAAATACGAAGGTATAAAAAGAAGTACAAGGCAAAAGTCTGCTCTAATACGTGCTGAAACATACCGCACAGGAGGGGGACCTAGTGCTGCTCCTCATCTGACGCCTATAGAAGAAAAAGTTAAAGACATGATACTGTTGTCTGTTGATGGAATAGAAAGTGAATTTGATTCCGACCGTGTTGGTAAGATCTTAAGTTTTAAATTATTATCAGTAATTGTGTGCTAGTCAATTTGACTAGCCAATATGTATTTTGTATATAAGTGAATTATTCAGCCTAATGGTGAAGCAAAATAATACATTTGTCCCGCCCCTTCTCTTGCTTACACAATTTTCTTTATGTTGCAGATTTTGAACAAATACAACCAGAAATTCCTCTTCCTAGCCAAGAAATATGTTTTACAATAGGTTCACAAAACATTGAAAACACAGAGCAACAATCTCTGTGTTTTCAATGTTTTGTGAACCTATTGTAAAACATATTTCTTGGCTAGGAAGAGAAAAAAATTTGGCCAATCAGTGGATATAGAGTATCACACAAGTAAGTTACCTACTTTATATACATGTTAAGCCCAGTTAACTCAATAACTTTTCATCTTTTTTAAACGCCCCTACTTTTTGGTTTTCAGTTGAAGAATCTCAAAGATCAGCCTTCACAAAATGACGATTCTGATGGAGAAGTGTCATCAAGAAAAAAGATAAGTAAGTAGTGTTCCTGATGTGCCTTAGTATTGTTGATAAGCACACCTTCACCAATACCTCACCAATTCTTTTTAATTTCAGGCCAACATACTACACCCAAAAGAGTTGCTAATGACGAGAAGTGGACAAATTGGATACCAAAATCTCTGCGTTCTAAAAAATATCCTGCTTTATGTAAGTTCTTTTAATATCATTAGAATAAACAAAATGCCTATTATAGATTATATTATTATTTAGATGACTTATATATACACAACATAACTTGATTTAACAAAGTTGGTGATTTAATGGTAGAACCAATGACAGGTATTTAAAAGCCGGGGTTTGATTTGTCTTAGCATGTAGCATTATGTGACCATAAACTCCTCTCTAGAGGAGACCTACATATTATATCCTGCAGTGAGCCAGTATGGGTCAAAATAATTATATTGATACTAGCCTGTGTAATTTTTACCAATTCTCAAATTAAATAAAAATCTTGTTACAGCTGCTGAGAAGGTGAAAAGGCCATTTGAAAAAGTAGCAGAATCCTAAATAGAGATTGCAGATATGCAAAAGAAGATTCTGGAGGAAGAATTAATTAATAAAAGAAAACAATGGGCCTTTGAAGAGGAAGAAAGGGAGCACAAAAGAGAAATGTGGGCTTTGGAAAAAAAATACCTTTTAAATAAATTTGAAAAATAATTCGTTTTTTATTTAACTTAACACAGAATACAATATTTTTAAATTGTTTGCTGTCATAATGAAATGCAAATGATTATTTTTATTATAGTAACAAAGCAAAATAATCATTAATTAAATTACTTCGCACCGTTGCATCCCCCACATTTTCTAGTCTACTTTGATTCAAATCATGTTCATCTGGCTCATCTACTGAGTGGATAACTTCAAAATGATCATCCCGCATATCTATTGCAATATTGTGCAATACTGCACATGCCACTATTACGGCCTGTACACGGGATACAGACAGCAATTTTTTTTTTGATAGAATGGGAAATCTATTTTTCCAAACACCATAGGTTCTTTCTACTACATTTCTACTTCTTATTTGGGACTCATTATACAGATGTTTTGCTGGAGTCCTGGGAAGTTGTAGCGGTGTAAGTAGGTACGAAGTACTTTCATAGCCTTTATCACCGACAATCATACAGTTTCCAAAGGGGACTATATTTCTTGTCACACAAAATTTATATTTGTCATCAAGTTGTATCACTTAATAAATAGATCTATCGCCACGAAATATTTTCGTTCTCAGATAAACAAAAAGTGTTCCCAGGTATGAATTATCAAATTAATGTTAATATATGTGTAAAATAAGAGATGGATTACCAATAAATTTGTAGTGTATTAGATGAATATGAACTTCGTTCTTATAATAATAGTTTTATTACTTAAATAATAGCTTTGTGCTCAGAATGGTAGATCTGTCACCAAATAAATCGATTATCGATCCCTGACTGCGACTCCTTTTTATTTGTTACATTTTATTTCGTTCAGTTATTAAAATCTCTTTAAATTAGTTTGCTTAAATACTTATTAGGACAAACCTATTATAATACATACAAAAACATTTATTTGGTACTAGACCCTATATCTCCATGATTTTAGGTGATTTATTGTGGAATTGATTTTATATTGTTTGGTGACTACATTTTGGTGACAAATCTACTATTTTGCGTGCAAACCCTATTATTTAAGAAACACAAAACTAATTAAATTGGCGATGGCTTAAATGATACCCGTTTCCAAATTCTCCACTTTGAACTCGTTGCTTTATATAAGAATTATTAAATATTGTTTGATCATGTGCTGCTCCTGGCCATCTAGCCACTAAGCCATGATCTTTAAATTTGCACTCACTACAGTTTGCACATTAAAAGAAAATTGTGACTTTATGTTTCTCCAGTCTTCTGCATTGTTTCCACCTGAAAATAACGAAAACATTATTTATAAAACACAGGAGCTTTATTTAACCATTTAGATAGTATAGTTTGAAAGAATTTATTTTATACCTGGAGATTTTATAGGAACATGGGTACAATCAATAGCACCAATAAGTCTTGGGAATTTAGCTATATTATAAAACTCTTGCTGGATAAATTGAGTGTTGGTTGGAAATTTGATAAACTCCCGACTCAGTCGTGCAATAGCTCGTGAAACCAGGCATATAATGCGACTTGCAGAAGCTTTGCTGACACCAGAGAAATCACCTACTACTGTGAGAAAGCTTCCCGTCGCGTGAAACCTCAACGTTAACAGTAGACGAGTAATCGGCCTTATAGCCCGATTCCTGAAAAATACATACATAGTTTGAGTTAGATCAGGTATAAAAAGAGGAGGAGGCGTGCCATCAAAAAAAATGCAGGTTGGTAGGTTAGGTAGGTAGGTAGGTATGTGCTTACTTACCTTTCTGTAGTGACAGATATTGCTGTCTCAATAATTGCATACACAAACATCACAGCTTTCTTATTGAGTCTGAAGCGCGCCTTAAATTCCGTTTCGTCTAATGTCTCCATGTAGTTTATTCTTTCCCGATACACAGGATTTCTACGTGGTATTGTGAGGCTATAAAAATCTTCATCAAACTCATCTTCAAGAGTCTCAAAAATCTCCATTGTCGTTATAAGTAGTTTATCTAGGATAGTAAGACAAAACACCACGCTGATTCCTTTCTGATAATAGATACAGATAGTTACCTATGTCCGTAAAGTCTTATAAATCCCTCCCCAAATTTGTAAGATATAACATGAAATCGCAGCCTATATCCTAGTTTCCTTAAATTCCCAAAAGTTATAAGGATTAGCATAGATCGCCATTTGCCGTTGCCTTTTTATCTCTCTCATCTCCAATTTCAGTATGTGCTTACTTACCTTTCTGTAGTGACAGATATTGCTGTCTCAATAATTGCATACACAAACATCACAGCTTTCTTATTGAGTCTGAAGCGCGCCTTAAATTCCGTTTCGTCTAATGTCTCCATGTAGTTTATTCTTTCCCGATACACAGGATTTCTACGTGGTATTGTGAGGCTATAAAAATCTTCATCAAATTCATCTTCAAGAGTCTCAAAAATCTCCATTGTCGTTATAAGTAGTTTATCTAGGATAGTAAGACAAAACACCACGCTGATTCCTTTCTGATAATAGATACAGATAGTTACCTATGTCCGTAATAAAACTTAGGTACCTACTCACACGAAATGTTTTTTTACGTAAACATATATCTAGTTTAAATACAACGCGAACGAAAGAAAAACACAGAAAAACAATATTATTTAATTTTAACTGTCAAACACACTACTTATGTCTAAGATAAATGTGCTATTTGCCACTTCGTCTGACCCATAATTTACGGTGGACTTTATGTTACAAATAGTGCTATTTGACAGTCGTGAAACGTAACAATTGTGTTTATCCTACAAATAAGTAACGCATAGCTTATTCGAAACTTGTGCAGAACTTATCGGTACATTGTGAAACAGACCCTTAGTTTAGATGGGCATATGTGTACTTGTTTTAATATTATGTTCAGCAGCTGTAGTATATATGACTATTAAAAATTAACAAAATGAAAAATATTAAAAAACATAACAAAAAAAACTTAGTTTTGCCTTCTTCTGGCTTGAAACTATTCATAAAAAAAATAAAAAATAGAAATTCTTAGCGTACTTTTGTTACAATACAGTCTAAAGGTCAGTTTTACAATCAGCGCAAACTTGAGCGGCGCACTGCAAACAAATCGGTTTTGTGCAAATGCAACAACTAAATCTCGTTTGCCGCTTCAATTTACTTGGACAGATACGACACAACTTTCTTGATGATGATGCGCCAGTGTCGTTTGGTGGCTGAGGAGGTGGTAAATCTTGTCCTAAAACGCGCCGAAGAGCCATACGCAATTCTCTTGGAAGTTTTTCATTATAAACTCGCTGTTTTAGAGCTGGCAGTACCAATTCCCTTGCAAGGTGCATAAGAAAGTCAGCTCTTCTCATGTTGCATTCTGGATACTCACTGTAAAGCACATATCGACAAAAAATTGCTTGTGGCCAACGTCGAGTTTTGCGGCTACATGAATAAATGGCGCATTATTTGTCTAATTCATCCACACCTCCTTTACTATGATTATAATCCACAATCATGGAAAGTTTATTAGTTACTTCATCGGTACTGGCATGGTGGTGGCAAGGAGAGAGCAGGATCACTGCCTTGTCTTTTTTGGACATAAGAAACTAAAGTCAACCTTTAGTGAATCCATATAAAGAACTTCCAACAGCACTATTTTTGCTTGGTTTGAACTCAGGTGGAATCTCGCGTTTGTTTTTTTTTAGTGTTCCTAAATACGTAATTTTTTTTTGCAGTTAAAGTTCAGCCAAGGGTCATCATCATCAGCATTTAAAAATAATAACGCATACATATTATATTTCAAAATAAACAATGAATTACGTAATTATATCAACTATTTTGCTGTCGTGTAGTATAAAATACACTATGAAAATACTGACGTTACGCCCATAATACAGTATTGGGATATAATCATTTTACTGACAATACGTCTATACGACACATCACTTATTACTGACCTTACGTATCACGGACCGCAGCTGTAATACTCGTCACGTACGCACGCTGCGGCTGTCGTCGCCGCACTGACAGGAGGGGCGCGCGGACGCGGTAAGCTACTGAGCGGCGCAGGACGATTCTCGGCAAAATGGCGGCATAGCAACCAAAATTTTATGTTGCGTTGTCTGTCAGACGTAACCTCAGCGGCAGAGGGTTAAGTTTCATGATATTCGGGTAAACAACTAAAAAGTGAAAATTAAAAAACTTAAAAAAATGTGTTATCGACTTCCAAATAAACACATTACAAAGTGAAAAATAACTTTCTTTTTGTTAGTCAGAGTCAATAACGAAATAAATTGGTACCTACCAAAGACACCGACTTCCAAAAAGAAAGTTATTTTTCACTTTGTAATGTTTTTATTTGGAAGTCTATATAATTACTTTTTGCCACAAATTTTTGGGTATATGTTATGTATTTTTAATGTTATCGTCACACATAAACTTTTTCTGTATCTTTTGCACTAACTTGTAGTCTTTGGTGTTGTACTCGGAAACCGCGGCAAAGTACCTTTTTTCATAAGTTCCTCAAAGGGAAAAGTTTTCTCGCTTCCCAGGAAGGAACTTTGCTACGATTGAGTTAAAATGTTTTGCAGGGTTATTCATGTCTTTTAGGAGGAGACTTTCTGCATTCTGTGTTAACCATCCCGGATTCTCATATATGTCAGTCCATATGCCACACACTTTCAGCTGAGGGACCAAATTCATCTTCACTGTATTTTCATTTTTGCAAAAATAAGTCTTGCACGAATTATGAAGACCAAAAACGTGACATGGATCGTTCAGTAGGTCCTCCTTCTAGCTCTTAAATTTTCTTGTAATGGAAAGTCCATCTTTGTAGAGTGCTCTATAGCTCCAGTGACTGCTTTATGTAGGCATCGAATACGGTCACTCAGTGTTTTGTGACAGGTACTGGTCCGTTCTTATTTTCGGTCTTTATTACAATTTCCTCAATTTATTTGAATAATTCCTCATCAAGTGATTGGAACATTTTAATTTTAATAATAGACCAAATACCTATATAAATAGGTATTTGGTCTATTGGGCATTGTATCTTTCAAAGTGTTATACACGCCGCTATCACCATCGCCAATCAATTTAGTATACTTTACTCCATTTATACTAACACTATTTTTTATAATGAAGGGCCAAACCAGTTTTTATAACATTTGTGAGTAGGTACTTCAGTTTTCCGCTTTGCAGCTACAGCACAAATGCGACAGTAGGAGTTCTTGACCCTAATGAATAATATTTTCTGAGTCTTAAATCCTATGATGCAACTCCCGACAAAGAATTCAAATATGTCCCATAACTTCGTTTCCTCCAAAATCCATCCGTTATTACGGTTATATATGGTATTCCGTCTTTGTCGATATCACGTTGCTCTATCGGCAATTGTTTTTCTTCTTTGCCTGCTTCAAGCGTGTTGTAGAGCGACATCTCTGTGTATATCACCTAATTTACTTCATATTTTGATATAATAACGCTCAGACATATTTACACAAGCACATATTTCGTCCAATTGGGCGTATCCATTCCTAGTTTGTAAAACGCCTTCTACTACACGTGCATTTATATAATCTCTTTGTTCGGGTTCTTGAGAAAGTATTATCTTTTTTATCTTGCACATTTTACATACAATATGAAAGCTCTACGTGAACCCTACCCTTTTTTCTTTTATTACATTCATACAGGTGAAATTATAGACTAATGGATGATGATATTTGCAAGTGTTCTTTACACATAGCCGATGTTACTAATCGATTTCCATCTAATGACAGTGTTTCTTCGACATTTTCTTGTTCTTCTATAATAATTAGCTCTTTGTCTAATAACGATGGTGTGCTAAAGTTGGTCGAATAATTGTATTTTTCTTTGGCAAGTTCTGCATTTCCGTTAATAATGTCGTTACAAAAATATTGTCGTTTTGTTGATGATGTTGCCTACAAAAAATACACAAATTTAGATCTTCAACATGAACAAAAAGCAAACCGAGACATGTCTTTTTTATTATGTCCATTGATACTATAAATACTGTGAAGAAAGCAGTCACCTTGAAAATAATGGTAGACTGCAGTCAATATTGTCATTACATTGTTCATAGCCCACAATAAAAAAAAAACAGTGGTAAATACATAAATTGTTTTCGTATTACTTCTAATAAGAGAATGTGGTCGTGTGTGTTGCCTTCTAGTGTTCAATTTGAAATTGGTAGGTTTTCAAGAAAATGTTCGATTAAATTTTTCCTACTTACAGTTTTTGTCTATTCTAACCGAGAAAAGGGGCCATTTTACGAATAAATATGAAAATATTTTACTATGGGGCCAATCTTGAAATCGCTAAAAAATATAAATCAGCTTTTCTAGCTGAAATTATGATTTGTTTTCGGATTAAATATCATATAACCTTTAACATTTTCTCCATAACCCACCATAATACCAGTCTCCCCTTTAGAATCCCATTTTCTTCTTTTTGGAACGAAGTTCCTTATCGCGCGTTGTGAAAGGGGGCAAAATGGGTCAGAGCCCATTCGTCCCCTAAGATTCGCACCCTGTGCCCACTCGTCCCCTGCAACTTTTGAGGGGCCCATTCGTCCCCTGAAGAATATTTATTTTTATTCATTCTTCTAATATAAGTACATGTATATGTGTATTCTGCAGCTTGGTAGTCCTGGTACAGTCGCGCAGAAAAATTAAATAAAAAATATAGTAATTCGGTAGATATCATGTTTATTTCAAATAAGATTAACACATACAAAATCACAATGTCCTAGAAACTAACAAAATACAACTCTTTTACAAAAATCAGTCTTGATTGACCATCATATAAATCAACATTAAATATAAAATATGCAAAAAAATAGAACACATCGCTCACTGAATACAAAAGGGCCACAAATCAAAAGGCAAATATTTTATACGACAGCCAAAACAAAATTTTGACCTCGATTTTTTTAAATATTTCGTCATTTTTATTTGTTACTATAACATGTTAATGTGTAGTTAGATGCGTTTTTACGTGCTCTATCCATTAAAAATATTAACATTTTAATAGCTATTACTCATGAAGCAGAAAATGCACAACCGTCCCTTTTGTTTTCAAAATTTGGATCAATGTCATAAAAATTATGTCAAAAATAAAACACAATTTTATAAAAATAAATTGTTTATTAAATCTTCTTCGTAATAATTATAATCTAAAAAGTCTCTTATTAGTCATAAGTAAGACATGGATAAATGACAGACAGTAAAACAGTATCTAAAATAAATTACAAAATCTACAACTTAAGAATCTTAACTCAAATCAAAAAAATCAAAAACGTTTATTTCAAATAGACCAATTACAGGCACTTTTGAATTGTCAAAATGTCGGTCAGTCAAACAAACAAGTGAAGCTAAGTTGCACGTTCCAAGGAGTAGATCTCTATGGAGAAGAACGTGCAAGAAACTCCATGGACACTCTTTTAAATCATATGTGTTACATATAATGTTTGGTTACATATTTCTTGTTGCTTCTATTATGTGAGCACAATGTAGATAATAATAAAAAAAAATATTAAAAGATAGGAACTGAATTAAGCCACTGGCAGCTAAGAGATGACCAGTCTCATCTGACGGCACCCGTTCACGAGCATGACGCGTGCATCAACCCCACTCAGCTCAACCATTTTGAAGGGAACCGAATGACCCAATAACACGCGCCACCAACAGCGAGACATTTGAGTGAGCATGACAAACTCTCAACTGCCATGCTCGCAATGTCAAAATAAAAATAAATAAAAAGTTGTAACCTAATAAAAATGCTACATGGTACTTCACATTCACAAATTTGAAAAAAAAAAGTGCTTCTACATTATACAATGCTATTATTTCCAAATATAACATGTAAAGAATCCTAAGTCCTATTGAAATAAACAAATGAAATAAAAATAAAACACTGAAAACAAAAATACGAAAAGGGCAGCAGCATCTCTTCCAATATAAACTAATTTGTAGCTACAAATATATGTGGCTGTGGAGCAGGACCGGCATTTAGCCAAGCATTTTTGTCAAGGAGATAATCTTCCAATTTATAATATGCTTGTCTACATAGTGTGCGTTTAATGCATGTTTTAAATTTTGACTCGTTTAATTGAAGAATTTCTAGTGGAATTTCATTATAAAATTTTACACAGTACCCCATAAAGGAGCTAGCTACTTTAGCTACCCTGAATCGAGGTTGATCTAACTTGTCCTTATTTAATTTTCTAGTATTAAAATTGTGCCTATCACTTATTTTAGTAAAAAGATGAATATTTTTCCGGACATACATTATATTTTCATAAATGTATTGACAAGGTACCATCATGATGTTGATATCTTTAAATAATTCCCTAAGAAAATCGCGCCTGCGAAGATTGTATATGGCTCTGATAGCTCTTTTCTGCAGAATAAAAATAGACTCTATGTCTGCAGCCCGTCCCCATAGCAAAATACCGTAAGACATGATACTATGAAAGTAACTAAAATAGACCAGCCTCGCGGTATGTACATCAGTAAATTGACGGATTTTTCTGACAGCATATGCTGCTGAACTAAGCCGTCCTGCCAGAGATGTTAAATGAGGACCCCATTGTAGCCTCGAGTCGAGCGTGTTTCCCAGGAAAACCGCGTTTTCGACGATTTCTAGTTTCTCCTTGTTCAATATTATTTCCAAGTCATTACTTTTAACATTCGGTAACGCATATCTTATGCACTTCGTTTTTTTTCTATTTAGTACTAAATTATTAACAGTAAACCAGTTTTGGACCTGCTGTAGAGCGTTGTTTACGTCATCAATACGTGTGGAACGTCTATTGATCTAAAATATTAAGGACGTATCGTCAGCAAACAATACTATATGTGGTTGTTTTTCAATAAATGCGGTAGATCATTTATATACACCAGAAAGAGGAAAGGACCCAATATAGAGCCCTGTGGTACCCCCATTTTTATTGAGATATAACTTTTAATTGAGATCAAATTGGAAGGTGGCTATAATTTTAATCAAAATTAAATATCTTTTAAACCTTAGCATTATTAATTTGTAGATGTTTATTAATAATATAAAAACATATCAATTATTTTCGTAAAAATCACATTAATTAACAAAATACTCTAAACACAACCAAGAGGGGATTCAGTTCAGTCTCTGAAACTTAAATATTAACATAAACTTCTATAAACTATGACATCAATTCCAACGGCTAAATAGCATAAAATATTTAACAATCACAATACAAAAGATATAATTAAAGTCGCTCACATTCAGTAAGAGATACGACTTTAGTTTTCCTGTTTGTATAACATACAAAGTTATAAAATCACAAAGAGTTTCAGACAGTTTTGTATAATAAGGAACTTTCTATGTTAACTATTTAACGATAGGTAACAACACTTTTATAAAATTAAAGTCGTTAACCTAAGACACTTTCTAAATTAACTGTCCTACATATTAATAATATTGTAAGAAAAATTATAAATTTTCATAAAAACTTTGGTAATATTTAGGTATAATATTTTTCTCAATAAGCTTAATTATACCCTGTTTTTTTGTTTCACTTACTTTAAGTTTGTTTTTGTATAACTTTTTTGGCAATATTATAGTATGAGACTTCTTTTTTGTCAGCGTAGTTACCGAGGTGAACTCTTCAGTATCGTAAGAAGTCTTAAAGAAAAATTTGTTGTTATAATCTCGATTCACTTTGATAACTTTTATATCAGCCCATTTTACTTTCTGCCCGTCTTCTGTAGTAGTATAATTGCCAAATGTTAGAGGTTTTAGATCCAGAAAACTGTCATGTGTAAGTTCATGAACAACGAAGGGTGTGCCTTTCTTCTTTGCGGTTTTAATAAGGGTTATGTACTGATCCGGCACATAAATAGGAGATGATTTTAAAGCGCTTGAAATATTTCTCTGAATTAATGAGTGGGCAGCATCTCCTTCATTTTGTGTGTGCCCTTTTATAAGAAATTTATGAGTGATACTTCTTAACTTGGGCAACTCATTGATGGCATACTGACACATCGCTAACATAAATTTATTTTTTTGTTGGCCACAACAGTTGTCACTATAAAAAAACGATGTCAAAATCACAAGAAGCTTTCTCTCCTTCATTTTGTGTGTGCCCTTTTATAAGAAATTTATGAGTGATACTTCTTAACTTCGGCAACTCACTGATGGCATACTGATACATCGCTAACATAAATTTATTTTTTTGTTGGCCACAACAGTTGTCACTATAAAAAAAGATGTCAAAATCACAAGAAGCTTTCTCATTGAAGTTCTTTAAGTACATGAATACACAGGACCCGATTTCATTTACACCTCGAGCTCCTGCACCCTCATGCCAAACGAAGCAATTTGTATTATTAGTACCCAGTTCAGTGACAGTAAAATTCAGTAAATTTAATTTGGAAATATAAAAAAAGCTGGAGACTTCACCTCGTGGACAGGGCATTACAGCCTGTAAATCATACACACATACCACAAAATTATCACTCAGTTTTTTTTTGTCAGCCTCCTTTTCTGCTCTTACTAGAGATTTCTCTTTTAAGTGCGTGTCGTACTTCTCTTGCAAAGGCCTTTTGTCTTCCACATTTGCGAAAGCTGTACAGTCTTCGCATTGATCCTTTTTAGGTTTCCAAAAAGAAATATTGAAGTCATTCACGAAGATGTTATAGTACAACTTGTACGAAAGATATTGTTTGCCTTCAGCTTTACACTGGTCAACGTAATCACGATGCAATGCAGCAACAGATAAACTTCCTTCTATATACTCACGTTTAGTGCGAGCACGGCAGTAATGGCTTTCGATCCGTGGGATTGAGTTAATGTGTGCCTTGGCACCATCCTTCAAAGCAGCATCTAATTTAAATTGGTTACCGTGTTTCCCTCAGTTATCTTGCATTTGGATTCCAGTTGGTCCAGAATTCTTCTTCACAACAGTCCTTATGGTTTTATCCGAAATTGCAAGAGTATTCATAAAGAATACTTTACATACTCGTATGCGTTTATTGTTTTGCGGTAAATAATATGCGTGGTTGAAGTTTTGGCGAGTGCTACCAACACGGACATATCGATACTTAGGCTCAATTTTTGTCATGTTGTTGTAGATAAACTGCCTCTGAAGGTTCAAATCACCACTCTGCCAATAGTTATTAAATATAGTTAATCTTTCCTCAAATGAAAATTCGTTTTGACATTTCAGTTTGCAACTATCGGAACAAACACGTCCCATTTTTCTAGCAGCAATAAGTTTTTAAGATTTGGCCATAGTTGTATATGCCTTTCCACAATTTCTAAGTGCCTTGGTTCTGTTTCTCTGCCATGATTCTGGATAAGCTTTTCTTTTTCGTGATAATGGCTTAGGATCCACGCTAGATGGTTGACTGTCAATGCTAGGTGACTGAATATTGACGCTGGGTTGATTTGAATCTATACTTGGTGGCTGAATATCTAAATCGACAGGTTGATCATTATAGATGAATGGCTGAGGTTCTTCACGAGAAGGTCCGGGTTGGGGTAAAATATAAAATTGTGCGGTATTAAGTTTGGACTGTATATCATCCTCCGAATCAGAAGATGTATGATTGTTAGATTGAAAAATAGGATCCTTGACACTGTCATCTGAAGAAAATCGGCATTTGATGAACTATTTGATGTTGCAGAATCGCTAGATTCTTCGCATTCGGAGTCACTATCAGAGTCGCTTGAATTACTACTTGAGTCACTTGGTTCAACGACTTTTCCTGGTGGTCGATGTGCAGATTTTATATCGGTATCTTCATCCTCAAGTAATGATAGGTTAAGCTGGCTGTCTGGGATGGAGTTTGTATCTAAGGAATCATTGGATAATGGGTCTGGCTGAAGGCATCCTTGAGTATTAGGTTCTGGTGTATCTTGGATGCTCTGGGTAGATAAAAGTTGATCTTTATCCGATTCTTTAGTCACCATGTTCAACATTAATCGTGCTCTGCTATTCATTCTGTAAGTAATAATTAATTAGATTAATTAACAAAAATAATAATCTTACCATAAACAGTTAGGTATTCAAAATGTTAATTATTGCGAAAATAAGATCCACTGACTCGCTATTTGTTATAATAACTTATTAGAAAATAATCCCACATTTATAGTCCGGGAAAGCTAAAATTAGATATTACAGCAATTATTGTTCGTGGAAAATCATTAAAATTCTAAGTTTAATAACAAAAGTAACAGATTAAGCGTTTTCTTTCATGCCTGTAAAATAGCTGTTGTAGAAAACACAATCGCGTACACACTTTATAATACAAAAATAAAACATAATCATTGTGGGCGCAGCGGAAAAAGGCAGTAGGTAGGTACTTACGGGTGTGGAATTGGAGCTTTGAATATTAATGTCCTTCGATAGTTTTTGCAGTGGAGTTTTCACTATAGTTGAATGCTGGTAAGCCACCCACAGAGTCTGTTTGTCACACACAACACGTCTTATACTTGAGTTTTCTTTGAGAGCGAGAGGAACGGGAGCGCACACGCGTTACCGGAGTTGCGACTTTTTGACAACTGAAGAGGAACTGACAAGGAAGGGCTGTGCGCGGGAGTTAAGGATTGGTCCTCGTGTATTTGATTGAATGACGTGAAATGAATGTAAGTGTTGCTATTTTAATAATTTGAGTGCGTGAGTAAATATTTATAATATTTAATTTATATTTTTAATATGGCGCAGACAACTCCCCCGGACTAGAAGTTTCCTCTAAACAATTTAAGAATTAAGATATTAAAAGAGAATAAGAGTAGTAGTAATATTAAAAAAAATAGTGAGTAATATTAAATTTACTGCGAAGGTAACGGACAAATCCGAACTACTGGCCTTATATATGAACCAGTCGCGGTTTTTACTTTAACTGTTCTTATAATTTTGTCCTTTCCAGGATAAACCACATCTACTATATTTCACTGTCATCATAGACAATCACTCTCGTGATTGTCTTTAATTACGACAATAGTACCTAACTCGATAGGTTTTGAGGGAGAGTTCCATTTTTGTCTTTCTTGCAAAGACGTAAGATATTCTTTATTCCAGCGTTGCCAAAATGAATGCGTTATCTTATTGAGTAATTGATAGCGTGATAAGCGATTATCAGCGATGTCGGTAACATCTTCAGCGGGTAAGAATTTGAGTGGAGTTATGTTTAAAATATGATTAGGCGTTAATGCGGAAATATCGGAAGGATCCGAATTCAAGACACATAGAGGTCGGCTATTTAGCAAGTTTTCGATTTGAACAAGCACAGTACTAAATTCTTCGTAAGTGAGTATTTGAGATCCTATGACTTTGTAAAGATGAGTTTTGACACAACGAACACTTATTTCGCTGAGTCCGTTAAAATGCGGACCATAAGGCGGACTATGTTTAAATTGTACGCGATGCTCAGACAATAACTGTTGACTAATATAATTAATATGCGATTTGGACTGTATGAGAGAGTAAATTTCGTTGAGTTTACGTTTTGCTCCAATAAAATTGGTACCTCCATCGCTATATATTAGCGAAACAGGACCTCTGCGAGATATAAAGCGCTTAAAAGCGGCGAGAAATAAATCAGAACTTAGATCAGAAACAAGTTCCAAGTGTAATGCTTTAGTCGTTAAACATACAAATAAACAAATATAAGCCTTTTGGCTTTTGATTCCACGTTTGCGAATATGAGTTATGAAAAAAGGACCAGCGTAGTCAACAGCGGTGTGAACAAATGGTTTCACGTCTGAAACTCGAAAAGCGGGCAGATCACCCATTGGAGGGTAAGTATTTTTTGGATTGAGTCTAAAACACTCATTACATTTGTGAACTATTTGTCTAACTAAATTTCTAGCGGAAATTATCCAAAATTTTTGTCTTAGCATAGATAATAAATGAGCGGGACCTGTATGAAGATTAACGATATGATAGTAACCAATTATGAGGTTAGTTACGCGATCTTTTTGCGGTAGTAATATCGGATGCTTTTGGCCGTAATCGAGTTGAGAGTGAGTTAATCTTCCACCTACTCGTAAGATATTAGAAGAGTCGATAAATGGATTAAGCTTTAAGACTTTTTTATTTATTGCTATTTAATTTTAAGTTGACCATATCTTCCGAAAAGTGTAAATTTTGGACATATTTTATGAGATATATTTCAGCGGTATCTAAATCTGAGACTTATAGATCCATGAGATTTAAGACGTTTAGAAAAGCGTAGAATAAATACTATGATGCGAAGTAATTTTGAGTAACTAGAGACGCGATCAATTAATTCTTGAATAGGACGAGTAGTTTCAGGTTGAATGACCTTAGCGGATAGAGTAGTAGTTTTCATTTCCATGATTTCCGAATTATTAGAATTTATTTCAAATGTTTTAATAGGCCATTGACATATGGGAGATGAGAACCAATGAGGAGCGTTAAACCAAAATTCTAGTTTTGAGAGTAATTTAGGCGTTCTATGGCGAGAAACAATATCAGCGGGGTTCTCTTGTCCATTAATATGAAACCAATGTTTAGCGGGTAATTTAGAATTTATTTCAGTGATCCGATTTGCGACAAATGTGTGAAATTTATATGCGGGTGAGTGTATCCACGTTAGTTTTAAGGTTGAGTCAGAGAATGCGTAAGTATTGTCAATTTGACAGCGTTTGCTTAGAGTATCTTTTACAGCGGTGAGAAGATTAGCTAATAAGAGTGCAGCGCATAGTTCCAGGCGAGCCAGCGGCATTTTATTGAGTGAAGCGACGCTTGATTTCGAGGTGAATAGAGTAACAGCTCCGTGATCTATATCATTAGCGCTAACCCTTAAATATACGGCTGCACCATAGCAGCGCTCACTAGCGTCTGCGAAACCGAGGAGTGTCACGTGAGTATCCGAAGTTATACCTACATGACGCGGGATTTTAATTTGTTCGAGATAAATGAGTTCGTTGTGGAATTGATTCTACTTATTTTCAATATGCGTAGGTACTGGACTATCCCAGTCACGTTCGTGTTTCCAACATTCTTGAACAAGTAACTTCATAAAAGCTGTCACGGGAGCGATAAGACCTAACGGGTCGAAAAGACGAGCGGTTGCGGAGAGAATTGAGCGTTTTGTGCATATGAGTGAAATAGCGTTAATTTTAAATTGAAAGGTGTCTTCTACAGGATTCCACTGCATACCTACAATTTTCACGTTTGAGTTAGCGTCTGTGTCGAAATTAATATTTTGCGGATTTTTATGCGAAGCGGGGATTTTATCCATTAATTGAGAACTATTTGAGACCCATTTTATAAGATTGAAACCTCCGGACTTAAACATAGCGACCATTTCGCGGTGAGTTTTCTCGGCTTTATCAACTCCATCTATTGAACATATATAATCGTCCATATACATATGATTTTCAGCCTCGTATGCGGCTAGTGGGTACTGATCTTTACTTTCAGCAGCAAGTTCGCGAATCACCCTCATAGCCAAGTATGGCGAATTTGAAACACCAAAAGAAACCCTATTGAATTCGTAAGTTTCTGGTTTACTAGCTTTATCGAACATATATAAAATGCGTTGAAAGGCGTGATGTTTAGAGTCGAGTTTTAATTGAAAATACATCTTCTCGATGTCAGCTGCAACAGCGACAGAGAACATGCGTAAATTTATGAGTAAGTCAAATATGTTACTTTGTAAATTAGGACCAATATATAAAATGTCATTAAGAGATTTACCTGATGAAGTTTTACAACTAGCATCAAGTACTATGCGTATTTTAGACGACTGTTTATCGGGGCGATAAACAGCGTGATGCGGAATATAATAATGCGGAATTTCAAAGGAGGGATTATCAACCCTTGACAGATATCCTTGATCTATGTAGTCTTGAATAGTGGCGTTATAATTTTTACGAATATCGGGATACGAATCCAATTTCTTTTCTAAATTAATGAGACGTCGGTGAGCAATAGCGTAAGAAATTCCTAATTTAGAATATTGAGTTTTAAACGTAACTGTACAGTATATCTGCCAGTACCATCACGTGATTGCGTAGTGTTAAAGATAAGGTCACAGGCCTCATCATCAGGGCTCCTGTGAACTTTATCAGGGACGTTTTCTAATTCCCAAAAGCGTTGAGTGAGATTTTCAAGTGAGTTATATGCGGTAGCGCAGAAAAAAGATTTATTATTATATGTATTATTATTTTGGAAGATAGGAGTGCGAGTATCTAAGCGTTTGTCACAATCTGCCCTACCCATGGCAATGTAACCTAGTGTAGTCTGTACAGCGACGACCGATGAACCTGGTATTGTAACCTTTCCACTTCCTAATAGGAACGGGAATAACTCGTTGCCAATTAGACAATCGATCTCGGCCGGTAAATAGAATGCATCATCAGCCATAGGTAAGTTGCGTAAGTGAATTAATTTTGACGTATAGGTAGACTAGGTAAGCCGTCGGTAATATTTTCTATTACGCGAGCATGGATAATATACGAGCAGCGTGAATCAAAGCGGGAAAATATTTTAAATTTCGTAAATCCAATAGCAGATATTTTAGATTGGCCTATACCAAGAATGGTTGAGTTATCAGGAGTAATGACTAAATTAAGGCGTTCACAACACGACTTGTTAATAAAATTACTCATTGAACCTGTATCTAGAATCACGCGAACCTTATTTGGATTCTTATTTTTATAAACGTATACAGAAGCAGTAGGTAATAAAACTGTAGTACTATTACTATCGATATTACAAGTAGAAGCGGTCATTGATAACGCAAGATCATTTAAATTTTGGCGCGCAAACTTATCAGCGGCGGCGGCGACCGAAGAAACATTCGACACGATCGCGGCAGGCAGAGCGGTAGTGAGGGGAGCGGCGCGGGGCGCGGGCTGCGTGTTGACACACTGATGGTTCAGCGGCGGTGCGTTAGGTTCGACTTCCGATCGCGGGGACATCGGTTCGGTTTTGAAAATATTATGAAAGTTTTCTACATGTAGGAGCGTATGATGTTTTCGTTGACATGTGGAACAAGTATTTATTGATTTACAGAATTTAGTATTATGAAATCCTAGGCAATTACGACAGAAACGATGTTTATTTACTAGTTCAAATCTAGTACGCGGGTCTTGATTAACAAAAAATGAACATTTATATAGATGATGCGAGTTAGGATCATTACATATTTTACATGAGCGTTTTTGTATTGCGGGTGAATGAGTATTTGCGATGCAAGCTCGAGTAGTTTTAGAATTTGATGTATTATTATTATAATTATTTGAGGAGCGTTGAGTCAAAAAAGGTTTTGTATTTGAGCTAGGATTACGTAGCGTTTGTATTTTACTTTGTTCTTTAATAAATTTAGAAAGATGATCGAATGTAGGTATTTGAATATGTCTATGCGATTGCTCGAACAAGTTCACTACCTCCTTATCGAGTTTAGTAAGTGCGAAAAAAAAAAAAAAAAATAAAAAAAAAAAAAAGACCGAGAGATCTTCAATATTTAAACGGCGTAAAGCGGCTTCTGCAGAGTAAAATTGTTCGAGAAATGTATCGATAGATTGATTTGGTTTATAGTTAATTATTTGTTGTACGTAAATGGAAGCTTGTACTCGAGTATCTTGGTATTTTTCTAATAGAGAATTCCAAATTATAAGATAATTATTAGCGGTAGGTGTAATACCTGAACAAACGGTTAATGCTTTGCCGGACAAAGAACCTATTAAATATTGAACTTTTTCGGCGTCTGAGAGATGCAGATTATCGTGGATAAGACTTTTAAAATTCTCGTAAAATGGCGACCAATTATATGGTGAACCATCAAAAGAAACTAACTTGAGAGGCGGTAATTTGCGGTTTAACAAATCATATTTATGAGAATTATCTTGAGTGTTTTTAATAGAATTATTTTGAGCGAGTGTGGATGCTGTATGTTTTACGTAACAATACAGTTCGTCAAAGGATTGTAAGGCGACGTAGTTCGGTTTTGCGGATGGATCATTTTCTGATCGAGCCATAACACACGAGTCCAGAGTGTCCATGAAATTTGAACGTATAATATCTACCGATTGAATGCGTGCTAGAAATTGCGATTGAAATGTTGGATCGGAAACTTTTAGGCTAAGATCGTATATATTCTGCATAATCTGGTAAAGATTCTACATCTTAGATTCGAGAAGAGATAGTTTTGAGTAAACCTCGTGTTCATCATCACTGGCTGTCTTCTTTTTTGGTTGTCTTGTTGACGCCATTTTGAGAATAGGTATCTAGTAATAATATAACGTGCGTGGATGCGTTAAATGTTTTTAAATGAGTGAAATAAGCGTTAAATATATATGCTGATACCAAAATATGAGTACACAAATAATTATATATCGAAAAGAGTGTGCGTTGGATGCGATGTATTTATGATTTAGCGAGGTTGCGGATGCGGTGCGAAATGCGACAATGGCTGCCGTTATTTCGAAATAATAATTGTGTGAGGAAAGCGTTTGCGTATTGTGTGTGGTTAGATGAGTGATTGAGAGAGTATATTACGTTTTTTATTCGGCGAGAGGGACCAGGGGGGCAAGACAAAATCCCTTTTCTGTAAGCGTTAACGCCAACAGAAAAATCAAATTGTATGGAATTGACATTTGCTAACCAGACGTCACGTGACTGGCGCTAAATTGGTAGAAAAAAGTCATTATTCCTTATGCGGAAAGGAAAGTTGAAGTGAGCGTGAAACGTAAACGCTAAAAATGTTCATATAAATGGTAGACAAGTGGCACTTTTGACAGGCGCTAGTGATATTTTGACGTTTCCGCGACACGCTATAATAACGGGAGATCGGACCCTGACGCTAACCATAAGAAGGAGTAAACAGTGAACTTTTTGAGTGTGTTTTAGTTATATTCTTTAGTGAAAATGCATTCTTTGAGATTATTTTGGGAAGCAAATAATGAAGCATCATTGCAAAGACGTCAAACAAGAATAAATCGTCCTAAACTGGAGCAAATTGTGGACATACCGGATTTGGAATTTGTTAATCGCTTTAGATTAGATAAACAAAGTTTTTGGAGTCTTTGTGATGATCTTCGGTGTTTAACCTCATTAAAAGGCACTCGGGAAATTAGTTTACAACTCAAGGTATGTTTTGTAATTCTAACCTTGCCTACATAACATTAAGTGCCTTTGTCATATCTCAATGAAACTATGTTTCAGGTTTTGTGTACTCTTAGCTTTTTAGCTACGGGTTCATATCAACGCATTGTTGGACTATCGCAGCATATGGTGCAAAGAACGGCTAGTAGGTGCATACGTCAAGTTGTTGATGCATTGAGCCACCCCGCCATTATAAATAAATGGATTGTGTTTCCGAGGACGCCACAACAACGAGCCCAAATAAGACTTGAGTAAGTTATGATATGTAAACTATATTTATGTACTTAACTATCACTTATTAGTAGCATATTGCTGATATTTCACCCTAAACATATCTACTTTAAGGCCAACAGGTATTAGAAAATGCCACATGGAGTGTATGCACATTAGGTTCTAAATTTGTATGTAAAAAACCTGTCCTTTTATATATAATATTATTTTTTCCATAACAAGGTTTCAGAGGCGGTTTAGACTCCCGGGTATAGTTGGATGCATAGACTGTACCCATGTGGCAATTGTCAAGCCATCAGAAGATGAACACTTATTTTTTAATCGGAAAGGTTATCATTCATTGAATGTACAAATGGTAAGTTTACATTTGTTTGTGGCTTGTAATAATATTAATGCCTTAAATAGTACTTACAGAAATATATCTATATGTTTTTTATATTTTTCCTTTGTTTACAGGTATGCGACAGTAATTTAAAAAATATAAACGTAAATTCTAAGTTCGGAGGAGCCACCCATGATTCATTCATATGGGCATCTAGCAGAATGGAAACATTTATGCGAGAGTTGCACCAAAATGGAGAACAAGTGTGGTTGTTAGGTAGGTTAATAAATAATACAGTATATTTTTAAAGAATAACTTTGTTATTTATATTTAAGTACTGTAACTGCGTACCCTTCTAACAGTCTTGATGACTACAATTTTCACAAATTTAATTAAAAACAAATATATGTCAATTAACTTTTAAATTATGAATTATAGGGCAGATATTTTTGTTTGTGTTAGAAAACATTTTATTCACAAAAAAAAATATGAAAAAGAATAATTTGTTGTTGTGTGGCAAATAATTATTAAGTACATAGTGCTAATATTTATTAATGTATTTTTTTAGGTGATTCTGGATATCCACAGCGGCCGTGGCTGATGACTCCTATACTAAATGCAGTTCCTGGCTCTGTTGAAGATACATATACTCAGCGACATGTACAAGCAAGGAACTGTATAGAGCGCTGTTATGGATTGCTGAAGTCACGTTGGAGGTGTTTACTAAGACACAGGACCTTGCATTACGATCCTATGGTTGCTGGGAAAATGGTACTTGCTTGTTGTGTGTTACACAACATGGCTTTAGAGGCTAATTTACCTCCTCCATCTACTATGGAAGTAGAAGATGATGCTCAGCAAGATAATGCATCTGATAGTGTTGGTGCTGCTAGTAGTCAAAGTGAGCTACTCCAAGGCAGGGCAGCACTGAATAATCTTTTGTCCAGACTTCAATAGTCAATTGTAAATACCTAAATAAACAAGTTAGGTTTTGTTAAATACATGTAACAAAACCTAACTTGCAAATTGAAGAAGAGAAGTTTGCTGGCTCACATATTATTTTCATTGTTTGGGGAAAGTGGTTTAGTAATTGTAAACTTGTGAACATTATGCTTGGGAACATGATATAGTTTCCATTTCCGAATTTGTATAAATATGTAGTTATTTTTTTATATATGCATGTAATTTGTGATGGAAATGGTTTTTTACATATTTCATTCTAATTTACATGTAAAAATGTTATTGTAACACTATTATTTTAAAAGAGTAAGTATGGAGTTTCTTGCCCATTTTTCTCCATATGAAACAACATTTTGGAATGGGCAACTAGATTCATTTTTGTTCTGTAAATGATGTTCCAAATTGCCTTTTTGATCTAATAAAAATAAATTTTTTGACTTTGACTTTGAAGGAACATATCAAATTTAAAAAGTGTTTTATTTTCTTTAAAACATTTATTATTTTTTAAATTATACTTACACTATCTAGTAATAAATAAGTCTTAACGAAAACAAATAAAAAAAATATAAATATAAGTAATACAAACATAAAAAAGTAAAAATTAAAAAAAAAATACATACTAATTTGTTCTCAAATCACGAGTCTCCAACAGTGCCATTAGAGATGTGATTTGAGAACTTAGCCTATGGTTAGAGTCACGTATTTCTGCCTCTGTGCGCATGCGGGCTTCTTCCACCCGGACACGCTCTGCTTCCACCTGAACCCTGTGTGCTTCTATGCGCAATCGTTCCCTTTCTAACTCGAAATATTGTGTCTGTCTCTCCCTTTCCAAACGCAACCGACTCCCCTCTATTGCCACAAACTCGCTGGTGGCTCGGTCGAACGGAGTTTGGCGGAGTCTTCGCTGTCTGAATCGGTGACGGCGCGGAGTAGAAGGGCCGGCGGACACTGGCGACCTTTCTGTGAACACAGACAAAGCTATTTTTATTTCTTTTGTATTTTGTAGTATATTGAAAGAATAAAAGTAAATCTAATATACTGAAATGTGGTAGAAGTTGAAAAAAGATATTGCAAGTAAGTTATTAGTTTGTGTTGCTAAATTAGTATTTATAATTATTTAATAATTTATTACTAGGAATCCTAATACATTTAGTAGTAAAATACTAATGTTGTAATTATTACCTCTTTGTACAGTTCTACTGCTTGAAGGGCCTGGCACAGGGCTTACAGGATGTTCAGGTGGAGCAGTAAAGTCTGGCACGGGCACTGATGGGGGTGTAACCTCTGGACTTAATTGTATGTTTATGGTATCCACTGGTGATGGTACCGTTTCTGCTTCCTGTCTTACTTGAGGTTGTTCCTAAGTACAAAAAAATACCTGTCATTGATCAAAACTATGCATGTAGTTTTATGAAATTAGAAATTAGAATTTATTAAAAAAAGCAATATATGAAGGGTTCACTTACTTGAAAGCCTGCTTCTTGTATTACTTGGTTACCAGTAATTGAGCTGACCCCAATTACTCGTAACACCCTTTCCTCAAGTCGACTTAACGGTTTACCCCTACCGGGCCCACCACCAGTGCCATGAATATCCCGATTGATAAGGGAGGCTTTCTTTTTTGTTTTCGTTTTCCAGTCAGACCATACCTGTAGCACAAAATATAAAATAATACATTGAAATAAATGGTCTGCATATACAACAGCAATTCATTTAATAAAATAAAGTTCCACGCAGGGTTCAACAGATTAAAGCTTATTACCCTTTTCCATTTGTCAGCTGTTTTGTTAACACCACCACCCACTGCATTTAAAATTTCTGCTAACTCCTGCCACAACCGTTCACTCCGTACCTTACCTTGAAGTCCTGTTTGAGGCCTTAAAATCACCATGGCTAAAAATAGAATTCATAAGATTAGGGTCCAGTGAGAATAAGAGCCAGTAAACAAAAAGTTTGCTACTAGCATTCTAATACCACATCTAATCAACAAGTGTTAAGGTTTGGAATGAAGTTTATCTTTATTGGAATAACAAATGTAAGAGCCACAATCATATAAGTGCACCGTTGTGGGGTTGTTTACATTACGCATTCCATAATCTCAAGTAGGTCCAATACTAGTTAAAATGGGAATAGAAATTTGGAATAAATGAAAAAATATCGGAAAACACCTCCCTTTCCATAAATTCTATTAGCAAACTAAATTGCTCGGGACTTGCACGAAGTCTAGATTCCATCTAAAATTTAAAAAATAATGTATTGAATACTCATCGCAATAAAAGTTGTTACTTTTACTTGAAATATTATTTAAAGCTGTTTACTTACTTTCTTTGTAATAAAACACTCTTCAGTCACTTCCAACAGTTCAACACACACAACACTTTTGAATAATTTTGTTATCGCGCGTATGCTGCGTTTGACATTGACAGCGACACTTAAACGCAATAATGTCACTGTGACATTTACTATATACACTATTCCATAGGCTAATTATAGAGTGTTTCGGGTAACGCTGCGGAATGAGCGTTTGGTGTTCCATTTGTAACTTGTCTACCATTTTCGGCACGCTAACGTTAAGTCCTTAGCGTGAACGGAAAACGCTCGTGCGGAAAACGCTTGGATTTGGTCTAGGCCCCCAGAACTTGTGGGCGCAGCGGAAAAAGGCAGTAGGTAGGTACTTACGGGTGTGGAATTGGAGCTTTGAATAATAATGTCCTTCGATAGTTTTAGAAGTGGAGTTTTCACTATAGTTCAATGCTGGTAAGCCACCCACAGAGTATTTTTGTCACACACAACACTTATACTTGAGTTTTCTTTGAGAGCGAGAGGAAAGGGAGCGCACACGCGTTACCGGAGTTGCGACTTTTTGACAACTGAAGAGGAACTGACAAGGAAGGGGTGTGCGCGAGAGTTAAGGATTGGTCCTCGTGTATTTGATTGAATGATTTGAAATGAATGTTAGTGTTGCTATTTTAATAATTTGAGTGCGTGAGTAAATATTTTTAATATTTAATTTATATTTTTAATATGGCGCAGACAATCATAAATAATTTCCATACAAAATGGCCACATTCCTGAACTTCCCACTTTAGCCTTAAAAAATTATAATCAGTGCATGCATAATTCCATGAAAAACGAACACATTTCAAATAATGGCCCTCTTATATTAAAAATATAATTACACTTACACGATGTTGGAATGCAATGCAGACGCATTTCAAATAATGGCCCTGTTGTATTAATAATATAATTACACTTACACGATGTTGGAATGCAATGCAGACGCATTTAAAATAATGGCCATGTTGTATTAAAAATATAATTACACTTACACGATGTTGGAATGCAATGCAGACGCTTTTCAAACAATGGCCCTGTTGTATTTAAAAAATATTATACTTACTTGATATTTGAATGCAAAACGGACGTTTTCCAAAATATGTCACTTTTGCACAGAAATATTAACACGAACTGGAGAATTATTTTGGGTTGTGGCCTTTTTGCACGCAACTGACGTGCGTTCACGTCGAGTTTCGGGTCGCAACTAACAAAATGGCCGCCTTGCACGGAAGTTAGCTGTCAAAATGCTTCAATGCAAAAAGGGCGGGCTACCGTTTTGGAAATAGTGATGCGAAAATTATGAGTGTCTTTTTTTAACATTAAAGTTTAGTCGATTTAGACCTCATTTTTGGTATAAAATAATTTTCAGAACTTTTTGATTGTGGCCCTTTTGTATTCAGTGAGCGACATATCAACAGTAAATAATCACTTCTTATTTTTTTGTATATTTACCAACTATATACATGCAAAATCATAATAACTTAAATCTAAAAAATTATAACATTACAAAAAAAATACTAAAATCACAGTGATTATTGAAGACTAGATAAATCAACATATATTTTTTTTGTATATTAATCAACTACATGCAAAATCGTAATACCTAACTTAAATCTAATAAAAAGGTACTTCTAGTACCTACATAAAAATTGGCTAAAATTACCGTATTTTTTGTATATTTACCAACTACATGCAAAATCATAATAACTTAAATCTAACAAACTATAACTACAATAACAAAAAATGACTAAAATCACAATAATTATTGAAGATTAAACAAATCAACATTATTTTAGTATAAAACTAATCTTATATATGTTTTTTCATTTTAAATTAATAATATATGCATAGCTTTTCCATGCAGTGGCCTAGTGAAATCTGATTTTCAAAAAATGGCTAGTTATACGATTTATTCTCGCTTCATTTTCAATCGATTCAGGAGTCCGATTATTTGTTTGGACACCCCTTTGCACCTGATCCATTTTAGTTTTTTGATAAATTCGCTTCTTTATGTAGAGTGTCTAAACATTGCAAAATATTTGGTTTATTTCTACCATTAATTTTACGATTAATTTTGGAATGCCAACTTTCTACAAGGTTAGTCGTCCGATGACGTTGTCCATATACATTCCAATTTCTGGCTATAGTTTTATTATCGAGCCAGTTCTCGACAAAATAATCATTAAAAGCTGAAATTAGATTATTTTGAGGGCAGTTCTCCATGATATAAAGCCAACCGTCATCTATATATTGTTCTGGTATTAAAGCTAGTGAGGCGCAAAGGGCAACGTGTCGCTTAT
This sequence comes from Orthosia gracilis, assembly GCA_947562075.1. Lineage (NCBI taxonomy): Eukaryota > Metazoa > Arthropoda > Insecta > Lepidoptera > Noctuidae > Orthosia > Orthosia gracilis. Next base: position 13,367,369 of record OX387264.1, on the reverse strand, counting down.
GTAGTCTAGATTTGAATTCCAAGTGTTTTGCTTTCTTCCACAGGGATTTCAAAAAATGGAAATAACATCCAGAAATTAACGTATTTGGGAAAACTTTTAGTGCCGCGTTTTGTATTGCTGTCTCAAAATCGATGGTAAACTGACGTGGACACCAATTGGGAAAACGGGCCTTAAGCATATGAAATAGAATTTCGTAAGTAGCTTGCTTTTTATTTAAAAGCAGCGCAAATACTAACGGTACAACATTCGTACTGGTGGTAGAACTTCCAATATCAGCGTGAATACTAAATAGCTGAACAAAGGGATGAATTACAAATTTAAAGGTTCCATCTAAAAAGAAATCGGAGAAACTTGACATTGTCACCTCATTTACCACAGAAAATATTAAAATTCAGTTTGAACTATCTTGATAATCACATATTAAAAAGTCTTCATATTTTTTAGGTACATCTACTTCCTCTGCTTTTTTAAAATTCAGCCGATTGGCACCATTTGCTTTTCTTCTTGCGTTATAGAGTCCATGTTTAAGGTTTTGGAAGTCGGGAATATTTTGTACAAAGTCCAGTCCTTTGTCTTTAAATTCCCTCATTTCCTCGTCAAATATATTTAGTAGTGACTCGTTTCCTCTGGCTGCTCTATTCTTGCATGAATTTAGAACTTTCTTGAGCTCATTTTTTGTTGTATCTGGTGTACATAAGTGAGGTGTTTCTTTTAAGATTCGGTTTTCTTGAATTGTGATACTTCCATGGCAAGTATTTCTTTGAGTGCATTTCCAATAAAATGAGCCATTTTTGTATTTTTTCTTCATATATAACTGTTACCCTCCTCTCAATAAAATTGGTCCAATCTTCAGACGATATATACTCAATTCCTGTCAAACCACTACTGCACTGTGGTTCATCAGCCATTATTCTGTAAGAAAAAGTTACCAAATAATAACATTCCTCGACATAATATGCTACTTTAACTATTATATGCTTATTATAAATTAAATAAACATACATGTCTTCATAGACATGTATGTTTATTTAATTTATAATAACCGTAAAAACATATATTAAATAAAAGTTGTTATTATAGTTTTTAACAGATACGTAAAACATTTATCTTCGAATACTATATTCAAACAAGAGTTTTAAGATGTTGTTTCACAGCACATCTATGTCAAATCGTATGTCCCTTGCTTTCCAAACATCCAAACGAATTAATGCAAAATAAATCAAAGCAACATATTATCAAAACATGCTGTTTTTATATGTGTTTGCTGTGATTGAATCGATTAATAAACAAACTATTTATCTACTCTATATAGATATGATAATCACTGAAAAAGTAGAAAAAGTAATATTTTATCATACAAAATAGAAAATTATGTGAGTGCATACACAGTAGCATACTAAAAATCTATGTTTTACCTTAAAATAAAATAAAGTATTTAATAGTAACTATTAAAAAGTAGCAGCAGTTGAATTTTTTTTTTCTATGTCATCATTCCAATTATATACATGTAAGTCTTTTGAAATAGGGATGTATAGGTAAATAGTAGAACTTACGTATTTTTCCTTCACGAACATGCACTGATCACTTCACTCACTAATTAAATTTAATAAGTAATCCTACAGGATACGCTAATGAGTAAACTTTCACTCGAGACAGTATAAAAATCAGTACGCTTGGATTTGCAACTATAAGTAAACTAAATGTAACACATGCCTGGAATAAATACGCTGAAGTTGTCTAGTACTGGTGTTAGCCAATCAGGTGCAAGTCCTTTCATCGAGCGTCTATTGTTTTGGGCTCAACTTTGTTATTTGCTCGCGCGCAAATACTCTGGCTAAGATTACCCCTCCCGCTTCGGCATTCCACACCCAGCGCACATCTGGAGAGTAAGTACTTACCAATTTTAAACACCTTATCTATTATTTGTAACCCGTTTTTTTAACAAGCCATTCGTAGTGAGACAATTTTACATCGTAAGCCTATCGACAGGTTATATTATTATCATGACGGATTATCATTCATCATAGCTCTTTTTTCAATGATCTGTTATGATTTATTAAATTAATTCCGTTAATAAACTGTTCACAAGTGTACTATGTTAACCGTTTCTTACGTAAAATATAGCTAATTTTATCTCAGGGGACCAATAGGCACCTGAATAGGTGCCGAATCTTTAACTTGTATATACATATATTAGAGGGGACCTGCACCTATATTAATAGAAAATGTAAGCAAGCAGAGACGGTTACAACGTTAAGCTTTGAAAGTTTTAAGTAGAACATAATGGAAGAAAGGCAACTATAAGCATTACACACAGGATAGAATAAAGCTACAATATTTAGTCGGACTCGTACCTCTTAAATCAACACAAAGAAAATACAACAGGTAGGTAACGGCCGTTCGAAATCTTTATAAATAAATGTGCACAACTCACCCAAGTTTGGGAATCACGGTCACTTAATTAATAATTACAACTGTTTTAAGTATATGGACAAAGGCAATCCACTCTTAAGTTGATATTACAGTTTAAATATTCGTAAATAACTTTACGTTCAAAATTGATATTTCGCAATGACGGTAGAACAGTGAGAAAATTAGTCAAGGCGACAGCTTCCGTGCCTCGAGAGGTTCGGCTACGGACTGCCTATGTTAGCTACGTGCGCGCGCGGCGAGCGGCCGCTGGCGGGCGGCGATGAGGAACCGGTTTTTTCCGTATATATAAAATAATGTGGTTTTCCGCATTACTTGTACACTTTGTTTTTTTTTTAATTGTTATATTTCAATAATAGTTGTATATAATTGAATTGTTATTTTATAGCTTCATGTAATAGCTTTATTTAGATTGTTTATTGTTGTAAATAGTTTTATTTAATTGTTTATTTTTAAGTTAAGTTGTTAAGTTGTATGTTTAGATAACTTTTATGAAATATAAAAATAAAACTAAGACCAAACCGAACGCGCGAAAGAAAGTAGCATTTTTATATTTAGGTTGAAAATGGTAACCCCAAATGGCGTTACTAGCATTTTTATACTTAGATTAAAAATGGTAACCACAAAATGGCGGCCCATAACGCCTTATGGGCCGCCATTTTGTGACGCTAAAACAGTCGTCTGTTGTCGTTTCGTGCGCATAGACCCCGTTCTTCAAGTGTTTTCGATCTGTTTTTATTTGATTATCCGGCTTTCGTTTAATGGACTGTTTCTGCTTTTCAAACTGACATCGGCGCTAAATCGGACTTCGATTGTGTTTTGTATTGCGTTCTTTTTACTTTTGGTGCATAATAATGCCTAAACGTGGACAAACATTGAAAAGTGGAGCCCGTGAGTTAATCATCAAGCTGCAAGATTACTTTGAGCGGGAGCGGCAAAATTGCGGACCCCTGGTACCTGTCGAACAAGTACAAAAACGCGTCTCTCAGGCGCTTGGAGTTAGCAAACGAACGATAACAAATATTAATAAAGAAAAATTCGGCTCTATTGGCACGGAAGATAATATTTTACGTACTCCGAAGAAGAAACGTAGAACTAAACCCGTGACAGATATTGACACCTTTGACGCCGATGCAATCAGTAATCATATATATGGTTACTATTCCAGAAATGAATATCTCAACAGGAAGAAGCTTTTGGCATCGTTAAGAGAAGCTGGACTGTTTAGCGGGGGTAAAACTGCTTTAACCAAAATCTTAAAAGATATTGGTTCTTCGTATAAAAAAAAACAGACAAAAGAAAAAATTTATTAGAACGATACGACATAATTTTAAAACGGATAAGTTTTTTGAGAGAAACAAAAAAAAAATGATAACTGGGATAATGTCGTGTTCATTGACGAGACATGGCTAAACGCCAATCACACGGTTTCCCGTACTTGGACGGATGATACACAAGCGTCGACGTCGAAAGTACCAATGGGTAAGGGGGCCCGTCTGATAATATGCCACGCAGGTTCTGCAAAATACGGCTTTGTAGAACGCGTTACTGGCATTTCAATCAAAAACCACAAATGACTACCACGAGGAAATTAATGCCACTACATTTAAAGAGTGGTTCCAGAACGTGCTTTTGCCCAGCCTACCAGAGCCTTCTGTAATATTCATGGATAATGCCTCTTATCACTCGGTTCAAATACAGAAACCACCTACCCAAGCTAATAAAAAAGAAGAAATGGTGGCTTGGTTACAAGCAAAAGGCATTGACGCAAATATGCAGATGCTAAAAGCAGAGCTAATTAAATTAGTTAAAGAAAATAAAGCGGCAAATGTGCGATACGATATCGATGAACTGGCTCTGGAGTACGGTCATCGCGTTCTAAGAATTCCACCGTATCATTGCCAATATAACGCGATCGAGCTAATCTGGGCTCAAATAAAAGGTTACGCCGCCCGCCACAATACTTCCCCGCCATTCAGCACGAAAGAGATGATGACCCTATTAAAAGAAGCCTGCGGGGAAGTCACAAGAGATGACTGGGCAAAGGTTGTTGAGAAGACTAAAAACCTGATTTTGGAAACATTTTGACCGAGATATCAGTATTGATTCTGTTATTGATAATAATATAATTATACATGTAGGCGAAGATAATGATGAAGACACCACCTCCTCAAGCGAAACGGAGTCTGATTTATATTCTGTACGCACATTCAATTCAATGTACTTGATTGCATAGAAATACAGATTGTAACTTTGTAACAAAGAATAAATAAAACAATTTTATTATATTAATATTACCTTTTTTTGGTTTCCACTTAATAACTAAAATATAAATTTTAAATGATTCCGCCAATTTAAAACGAAAATAATCTTAAAAAGAATGCGGCGGTTCATTTTGGAGGAACGGTAACGAACCCAGTGTTATGTTGTGCCCATCACTAGTCGTGACTAACTGATAGGTGTCAAGAACGCATTCTTTGAACGGCCGAACTATAATATTACTAATTTATTCAGTAGTTGAACATTTTGTACTACCCATGAATTTCGATGACTTTAAAAGGCTTTATAACTCTTCTTTCATGTGGTGTAAATTTTGCGAGTATGCCATTTATGATCATTTTCCGGAAGACGAGTGTTTTTGTAATAACCAGTAATAAATAATAAAAAGTAAGTAGGTACATGCTTCTATATTACTTACCTACCTATTTGATTCTTATATCGTAATATCATCTTACTTCGTACTAGTAGGTACCTATTATAAACGCGAAAGTTTTTATGCACTCACGACTGTTATCCCAGAAGGGGTAGCCAGAGGCTTTTTCGCGACTTCACATAGTTCTCAGGGCGAGTGCGTTAAACACTGCGCCTCGGAAGTTTAGGTATGGTGTTGTATGGTTACTCTTTCCTCAAAAACGGCTGAACGGATTTGGATGAAATTTGGTATGGAGTTACATTACATCAGACAACGTCATTACAGTTAGTTATAAGTATAAAATCTTTTTAACCCCTGACGCAAACGTCCGGTGTTATAAGTTTGACGTGTTTGTATGTGTATGCGTGAGTACGTGTGTACCTGAGTGTGTGTCTTACTTTTTATAGGTTTTCTTGTTTTTGTTTGCATTTGGGTCGAGGGTATTTAAAATTGTTATTGTTTTATAATAATACAAATATATCTGTTTTGTTTTCAGAGAGACAGGAAGAAAAAGAAAACCAACCAGAAACCTTACATGAGGTACGTATGTTTTAACTTAAATAAAACACGACTTACGTACAAACATTTTTTTATACATACTTACCTGTCCAACTCCAGAATTACCTGTTCACACCAGCCTGTGCCTCTGAGCTTACCTGTTTATACATACTTACCTGTCCAACTCCGAACTTACCTGTTCACACCAGCCTGTGCCTCTGAGCTTACCTGTTTATACATACTTACCTGTCCAACTCCGAACTTATCTAGTCACACCAGCCTGTGCCTCTGAGCTTACCCGTTTATACATACTTACCTGTCCAACTCCGAACTTACCTGTTCACACCAGCCTGTGCCTCTGAGTTTACCTGTTTATACATACTTACCTTTCCAACTCCGAAATTGCCTGTTCACACCAGTCTGTGCCTCTGAGCTTACCTGTTTATACATACTTACCTGTCCAACTCCGAACTTACGTGTTCACACCAGCCTGTGCCTCTGAGCTTACCTGTATATACAAACTTACCAATCTGTCTCTGATTTACCTATGTAGACGTACTTACCTATCCTATATGTCATCAGCCTGTGTTGGTTCGAGTTTTTCCCAGCTGAATACCTAATAGCTTCTGGTGTATATTCATTAACTTTACATTAGTCGCTCTTAAAAAAGGAAAAAAGTACCTATGATGTCTCGTTCATCTTCGATTTCTTCTGTGTTGTTATCATGTATTTTATTGTATGTATCTCTGTTTACAGGAATTATCTGATTCAAAATCTGGTTCAATATCTGACTTCTCTGCGACATGTTCTAATTACACTCCACCGAGACACGAAGTAAGTTTAACTAAAATACTTCATTAATTCATTAATAAAAATATGCTAACGGCTGTTATCCCAAAAGCGGTAGCTCTCTAAGCCGAAGCAGTCCTTAAGCCATGTCAGAAACCTTTTAGGTGGCTTAAAAATATCATAGGTATATAGTAGGTAATTTTGATGTTTAGCAAGGGATAGACAACACCAAGTTGTTACCTTCATATTAACGAAGCAACAATAGTAAAGTGCAACAAAATATAATAAGCTTCCCAGCTGAATACCTAATAGCTTCTGGTGTATATTCATTAACTTTACATTAGTCGCTCTTAAAAAAGGAAAAAAGTACCTATGATGTCTCGTTCATCTTCGATTTCTTCTGTGTTGTTATCATGTATTTTATTGTATGTATCTCTGTTTACAGGAATTATCTGATTCAAAATCTGGTTCAATATCTGACTTCTCTGCGACATGTTCTAATTACACTCCACCGAGACACGAAGTAAGTTTAACTAAAATACTTCATTAATTCATTAATAAAAATATGCAAACGGCTGTTATCCCAAAAGCGGTAGCTCTCTAAGCCGAAGCAGTCCTTAAGCCATGTCAGAAACCTTTTAGGTGGCTTAAAAATATCATAGGTATATAGTAGGTAATTTTGATGTTTAGCAAGGGATAGACAACACCAAGTTGTTACCTTCATATTAACGAAGCAACAATAGTAAAGTGCAACAAAATATAATAAGCTTTTTTTTTGTTGCAGACCAGTTCTGATGATTCTTTTCGAGATGAATTTTGAACTTCGAATAATTTAACGCCATTAGAAAATGTTTCGAACTTCGATTCATCGGTCAAGGAGCCTATTAATCTTAATTATAGCGAAATTAGTCACATAAGCGGTTCTCCATGTAGTGTATTTATAGAAAGGAAACTTCTTCAACCTTATAAAGCAGATGAATTCGTACCAAATCAAGGAATATCTCTCGATGTTAATAATTCCTTGTCTAATGTATCTTTAAAGCCTCCTAATAACATAAGTTAAAGTGAAGTTAGTTGTAAAAGCAGTTCTCCTTGCAATGTAATTGTAAGTAGGGAATTTCCACAGCCTTCCAATGAATCAGAACCAAATGAAGAGATTATTTACGATATTAATAGTGAATCTCAAATAGAAGATAATTCTAATGATAGTACAACAATTATCCAAAGGCAAAAACCCAAAAGTTCAAAGGTTCGAGATTTTACTGTGAGTCATTTGTTTTAAATTTTGCTCGTCATTTACTCCGACACCATATTTATGAAACTGAAGTCCAAAAAATTTAGTGTAAATCTAAAAAAAGTCTTGATAGAAAACAATTAATAGCAGCTCTACGTAAAAAAGGAAACTACCTTGTAAATTCAAAAGAGGTCACTAAACCGATGCGAAAATTCAAATTTACTGATTATTTGCCGTGTACAGAGTGTCGGGGATTCTATTCTAAAAAACTATTGTGGAAACATAAAAAGAAATGTAGTGGTAAATCAGGAAGTAAAAACATTCAATCTGAGGCTCAAAATCTACTGATACGTCATCTTAAAATCGACGAAAAACTTAAGGAAACTGTATTTCCCCGAATTCGGGCAGACAAAATATCACTTATTGCAAAAAAAGATAACCTTATATGTGCTTTCGGATCTCAATATTTAAAAACTCACCGAGAAAAATATTTCGTTAATGCAGTGTCTAGAAAAATGAGAGAGCTTGCAAAATTATTACTAGAATTAAAAAAGATTGATCCATCCACTACTGACTTCTTTTCTGCCTTAAGACCAATCTATTTATACTATCATTATGATATCATTGTACAAGCAACCAAAATACTGGGAAATTATGACATAGAAAAAGATAGGTATGAGACACCTACGTTCGCAATGAATCTGTCCACAACCTTGAAACAATATTGCAATAATGTGTGCATTAAAAAAACAAGGGCCTCACATGGAATTAGATACTGGCAAAGTAGAAGCCGACTTAACCCGTGAGAAGGCGCGCTATGAGCAATTTACTCACACAAAAATTTAAAGCATAATTTTTTGGTGATACCGACGCCCTAACGTCTTAAGCGCCTAGGTACCTTCCTAACTATTCATCCCCTCCCCCGTGACGCAACTCTCGTGCCGGTCAGTTCTGTTGCGACCGCGCCGCTAAGTGTTTGTGGAGGCCGCGTACCATCGTGCGGTAATTTGCTCTTCACGCGCCCATCCGTGTAAGTATTTATTTTTCCAATTAAAAATGTATAATTGTATTTTCTAGATTATATTATTTTATTTATTTATATTAAATTGGTTAATTATTACGTTAATACTTTAATAGTAATATTTTAATAATAATATTTTTTGTTTTTAGCTACAACACACATGTAAAATGGGCGACCGACGTCAAGCACAAATTTGTTCGTGGCTGGAAGAGGATTCTGGTGATGAAGCATTGGATGCGGATCTTGAGAATGTAGAACAACATCGTGTTGACACCATAGAAAGCGATACTTCCATCATTTGCAGTCCTCATGCAACAGATACAGAGCAATCTTCGGATGAAACTGAAGCTGACATTTCAACTCCTGCGCCACAACAACCAAGAGGTAGGACTCCATTCTATACTGGAAAAGATCGATCAACGAAATGGCTCATGCATAAACCTTTACGTAATGTACGTACCAGGAGTTGTAATATCGTTATCCACTTACCAGGAGTCAAAAACGTAGCCAAGAATGCAAAACAACCCTTGCAATGCTTTTCATTGTTTGTGGATGATTCAATGATAGACAAAATAGTCCTGTACACAAATATATACATCACAAAATTACATGAAAAGTTTTCACGTGAACGGGATTGTAAGCTTACAGATACAATTGAAATAAAAGCACTGATCGGAGTATTATACATGGCAGGCTTGAAAAAGATCAGTCATTTGAATGTAAAAGAAATGTGGCTTGATGATGGTACAGCTTGTGATTTCTATAGAGCAACGATGTCAATAAAACGATTTTTGTTTTTATTACGGGTTCTGCGATTTGATGATATCAATACTCGGGATAACAGAAAAGAAAGCGATAACCTGGCGCCAATCCGAGAAATATTTGAAAGCTTCGTTGCTCATTGTAATGAAAACTACACTCCCGGAGAGTACTGTACTATCGATGAAATGTTGGAATCATTCAGAGGTCGCTGTAAATTTAGAGTGTACATATCCAACAAACCCGCAAAATACGGCATCAAAATCTATGCGCTTGTAGATGCCAAAACCTTTTACTCATGCAATTTGGAGATTTACGCCGGAAAACAACCTGCAGGACCTTTCAATTTGAGCAATTCTGCTACGGATGTTGTCAGGAGAATTGCAAGGCCCATATTGAACACTGGAAGAAATATAACTATGGACAATTATTTTACATCCATACCGTTGTTTGAAGAATTAAAAAATACCAACAGAACAACTGCGGTGGGTACACTGCGAAAAAATAAAAAAGAGATTCCGCCTTTATTTTTGTCGACGAAGGATAGGCCAATGCCAAGTTCCATTTTTGGTTTCGGTGAAGATATGACGATCTTATCATATGTACCAAAGAAGAAAACCAAGAAAATTGTCCTTATGCTATCATCTCTTCACGATGACGATAAAATAGACCAAGAAACAGGAAATGAAGCTAAACCCGAGATTATAACATTTTACAATTCCACAAAAGGAGGAGTGGATGTAGTAGACCAAAAGAAAGAGGATTATTCCGTTGCCAGAATCACTTCACGATGGCCAATGCGCTTATTTTTTTCCATTTTGAACATAACTGGAATCAATGCCCAAATAATATACAAAGCTAACACCAAAACTTTGATTGAAAGACGTACATTCCTAAATGAAGTGGCGCTTGAGCTGGTAAAACCACACATTTCCCGCCGAATTTGCATGGAGAACATATCGTCAGATCTCAAGTTTCTAATGAAGCGATTTGTGTCGGCTCCCAGATCTATTTTAGAGCCTAGGCAAAGCGGATTCTGTTCTATATGTCCTAGACGTAGGAATAGACGGTCAAAAAAAGTTTATGTATTGCTTGCACAAAGTGCAAGCAATTACTCTGCACCGAACATATCACATATATGTGTTTAATGTGTTTCGAGAGGCACACTTCTCCAGATCTCATGGAAGCGTAATTTTTTTTAAGTTTTTGATATGTAAGATTTTTATTGTGATTTATATGAAGACTGTCAAAATTAGAAAATAAAAATTTGTTGTTTTTTTATTTGTTTTAGGAGTTGCATTTATGTTTCATAGTTTTAATAAAAATACTTATTTTCTTACTTACTAAACCTTGTTTTATTCATATAAATCCATTATAAGCCAATAAGTACTTTAAAAGTAGAAATATGAGCATTTAAAGTAGTGTGAGTAATTTGCTCGCGCGCGCCTCTCCATGTAACAAACAGAGACGCGCCTTCTCACGGGTTAAAAACTTTGATTCAACTTATTGAATCAAATTGGAAATATGATATGTCTATACAAGCTGCAACAGATTTAAACAAGAAAAAGTGGAATAAGATAACTATTGTGCCTTTAGCAAATGATTTAAAAATTCTTAAAGAATACCTAAATAAAAAATCCTTGAATGCTGCTATCACAATTAAAGAAGGCTTACAAACTACTGAAACATATACACAACTTTTAGAGACTGTGTATTGTAGGGTTTTATTATTAAATAGACGCAGGCCTGGAGAACTTCAAAGAATAACAGTGCACGATTATTTAGAAAGCGACAATAATGATAATAATAAGTATGAAGAGTTTGATCGTGCGCTTACTGCCTCAGAAAGGATTCTGGTAAAGAAGTTTAAACGTGTTGTCATTAGAGGTGTAGCGTCGCACAGCACTAGTGCGAGCGACGCACGTCACTACACTCCAAACCGGCCAGGCGCCGGAGGGGTGAACACCGCGGCGCGGGGGCGAGAGGAAAGGACGACGGGCAGTCGGCCGGCGCCCGAGCCAGTGCGCTCCCAAACACGATTGGAGCCACCCGCTGCCACTCCGCGCGACCGCGCTATACTCGCGTCTACCTCTTGCTGTGTTGTACATGCTTAATATTAACTTTATCAATATACCTTTTGTAAACCCTTAATTTCGCATTATTTACGACATCACCTTCCAAAGTGGTGACCCGCGACTAGTAGGTATTAGTCGGTTAGAGTAACCAACCACGCGGCGCATAAATCACCATAATATATTCGCGTAAATCCGCATAATGAGTACGGACGAGTATCAAGATTGCAACATGGCGTCTGTGGACCGCGTTACCGTCAAGCTGCCGCCGTTTTGGGCCGACGACCCGGAGGTGTGGTTTTCACAAGTTGAAGCCTAGTTCGAGACTTCTGCGATTAAATCGGACAGCACTAAATTCAATATGGTAATACAGCACCTAGAACAGAACTACGCCAAGGAGGTACGTGACATTATTCCGCATCCACCCGCGACCGGGAAATATGACAAGGTAAAAGCTGAATTAATTAAACGGTTATCCATGTCACGTGACCAAGGCATACAGCAAGCACTCTATTTAGAGGAACTAGGAGACCGTAAGCCCTCCCAATTTTTACGTGCGCTACGATTGCTCGCAGGATCGGACGTGCAGGATGAATTTTTATTTAGCGTGTGGTCAGGCCGCCTACCTACACAAGTTAAGGCAATTTTAGCCGCTCAGAGGAGTTTGTCCTTAGATGAAGCAGCCGACATGGCCGATAAAATTTGCGAAGTGATGTCGCTAAGCACGCAACAAGTGGCTAGTACTAGTAAGAGTAATGCTAACGTTACAAATACAAACAGTTTTGATGACATGTTACAGAAAATGGAAGAACGCGTCATGGCGCGCTTACAAAATGGCGTCATGCAACAACTAGCGCAGCTAAGCGTGGGGCAGCAGACACGTGGTCGCAGGCAATAAAGAGCTGGTAAAAATCACAGAGACCGTTCCTGGAGCCGCAGGTCGTACTCACAGAGCCGGACTCCAGGTATTTGTTGGTATCATGATCATTTTGGCGGGAAAGCGCGCAAATGTATCGCGCCATGCAATTTTAAAGCGGGAAACGCTCCCGACAGTCAATAGAAGCGGCGTCTGACTGTCTGCAATCCACCAGCCGCCTTTATGTTACAGACAGAAAAACCAAGGTACAATTTTTAATAGACACCGGTTCGGATCTTTGCGTATTACCAAGGAAATTCCTGAAATCGCAGGCTAAGCACACTAAATACCACTTAGTCGCCGCGAACGGCACCAGCTTACGAACGTACGGTTGTTTGAAGTTGCACCTGGACCTGGGACTTCGCCGCGATTTTACCCGGAATTTTGTGGTTGCTGACGTGGACAAGCCAATAATAGGCGCCGATTTTATGTCATTCTATAACTTGCTCGTTGATTGCAGAAATAAGCGGTTACTGGACGGGGTAACTGACCTGTCAAAACCTGGAGTGCCAACTACTGCTGAATGCCACAGCATCAAGGCTATTTCTGGCACCACTGAATACCACAGGCTGCTCTCACGGTAACCAACTTTGACTCAACCTGCTGGCATCCTAAAAGAGGTAAAGCATTCAACCATACATTTCATACGGACTACTCCAGGACCGCCTGTCTTCTGTAGGCCTCGTCGGCTCGCACCAGACCGTTTGAAAATGGCTAAACAACAGTTTGAAGAGATGATGTGTGATGGAACTGCTCGCAGATCTGATTCACCTTGGGCTTCAGCGCTGGACCTGGCTCCGAAAAAGGATGGATGGAGACCCTGTGGGGACTATCGAGCGCTCAACGCTCGCACGATTCCAGACCGGTACCCCGTCAGACACATAGAAGATTATTCCTTGATGTTAGAGGGTAGCTCCATATATTCAACTCTTGATCTAGTAAAAGCCTATCACCAAATACCGGTTTACCAGGAAGATATTCAGAAAACTGCGATTACGACCCCTTTTAGCCTGTTCGAGTTCCCCAATATGTCGTTTGGTTTAAGAAATGCAGCCCAGACTTTCCAACGATTCTTGGATGAGGTGCTGCGGGGTCTAGACTTCTGTTTCTCATATATTGATGACATCTTAGTCTTCTCCAGGAGCAGGGCAGAACACTTAGAACACCTGGAAAAACTTTTTGAACGTCTAAGTCAATTTGCGATACTTCTGAACGAAAGTAAGTGTTCTTTTGGGCAAGACGAGGTCACATTTCTTGGATACACCGTGTCTGCCAAAGGTACACGACCCCTGGACGACAAGATCAAAGCAATCCAGGACTTTCCGCTTCCAAAAACTGTAAAAGGCCTCCGTCGTTTCCTAGGCATGATTAACTTCTACAGGCGTTTCTTACCGCATGCTGCTGAAGCACAAGCGCCTTTGCATGACATGCTGTCTGGTCCAAACGTCAAAGGCTCAACAGCCCTGACCTGGACCACAGAACAAGCTACTGCGTTTGAGAAATGCAAAAATCAGCTGTGCAATGCAACTCTGCTTTCTCACCCTGTGCATGATGCACCGCTTGCCTTGACTACTGATGCTTCTAACTCTGCGCTAGGTGCTGTCTTGCAGCAAAGAATCAACAATGGATGGCAACCACTTGCTTTCTTCTCGCAAAAACTGTCCAAACAACAGATAAAGTACAGCGCTTATGACAGGGAGTTGCTCGCCATATATGAAAGCGTAAAACACTTTAAACACATGCTTGAAGGCCGACATTTCGTTATTTTCACAGATCACAAACCCATCACTTATGCTTTTCAACAGAAGGACCGCAAATGTTCTCCCCGCCAGTTTAATCACCTTGATTTCATTTCTCAATATACTACAGATATCCGGCACATCGCAGGCCAAGACAACCTGACTGCCGATACCCTCTCCAGAATTGAAGCCATCTCTACGCTCGATCTGACTACGCTGGTGCAAGCACAGAAAAAGGACCAGGAGCTGAAGAACCTTTTATCGGGTAGCACTTCATTAGACCTACGTCTGGTTCCGATCCCAGGTACGAAATTTGAACTTTATTGTGATGTCACACAAACCAAGCCACGACCATTTGTCACAAGAGATCATCGAAGAACCATTTTTAACCAGCTCCACGGTTTGAGCCATCCAGGGGCAACCGTTACAACAAAACTGGTCACTGAGAGGTTCATCTGGCCCTCCGTGCGGAAAGACTGCCGTGCCTGGGTTCGAACTTGCGCGGACTGCCAACGTAGCAAAGTCCAGCGCCATACATCTGCACCACTAGGGAAATTTAATCTCATTGGTACTAGGTTTTCTCATGTCCACATTGATCTAGTAGGACCACTCCCACCTTCTGCAGGCTACAAGTATTGCTTAACAGCTATTGACAGGTACACCAGGTGGCCTGAGGCTACACCACTTGAAGATATCGCTGCTAAGACTGTCGTCAAAACATTCTATGAGACCTGGATTACTCGGTTCGGCTGTCCGGAAACTATAACAACTGATCAAGGGCGACAATTCACTTCCCAGATTTTCAAGGCGCTGAGTGAGCTGTGTGGGGCCCAGCTGCGGCACACAACGACCTACCACCCGCAAGCCAATGGGATGGTGGAAAGACTTCACCGAACGCTGAAAGTTGCCATCATGTCACACAGCACTCCCCACTGGACTGACGTGCTACCAAGCATTTTGCTTGGAATGAGGGCGTCATGGAAAGAAGACCTACAGTGTTCGGCCGCTTAACTAGTGTATGGTGAGACCTTGAGGATGCCTGGTGAGTTCTTCCATTCTAAATCCAACACACGAGTACCACCAGAAGACTTTATACACGACCTCAGACAACACATCTCTCGCATCAGACCTACACCTGCGTCTAGGCATGGAACCAAGGCAACTTTCGTTCACAAAGACCTCAAAGCCTCAGAGTTCGTTTTTCTACGAAAGGATGCCCTTCGAGGAGCACTAGAGGCACCATACACAGGCCCACATAAGGTCACAGCAAGATCAGACAAAACAATCACTGTAATGTTGAACAGGGGACCTGTGACTGTTTCCATAGACAGAGTGAAGCCAGCTCACATAATGGCTGATGATAAAAACGAAGCAAGGATTTGCAAACAGACCGACGACCCACCGGTTAGAGTTACACGGTTAGGTCGCCGAGTTAATTTTCCAAATTATTTACAGGACTTTGATTCTCCAAGGGGAGTGGTGTAGCGTCGCACAGCACTAGTGCGAGCGACGCACGTCACTACACTCCAAACCGGCCAGGCGCCGGAGGGGTGAACACCGCGGCGCGGGGGCGAGAGGAAAGGACGACGGGCAGTCGGCCGGCGCCCGAGCCAGTGCGCTCCCAAACACGATTGGAGCAACCCGCTGCCACTCCGCGCGACCGCGCTATACTCGCGTCTACCTCTTGCTCTGTTGTACATGCTTAATATTAACTTTATCAATATACCTTTTGTAAACCCGTAATTTCGCATTATTTACGACATCACCTTCCATAGAGGTAAACGCGGCCGCGGAGTACCAGTTCTGTTTAATAAAGAAGTTCAAGATGATATTAAATTATTATTATCGATTAGGCATATTTTTTTTGCCTCGACACCAAATCAATTTTTGTTTGGTAATCCCGGTTATAACAATACAATTTATGGCTACAAAGTTTTGGAAAAGCATGCCAAATTATCAGGGGCGAAACAGCCTAAAGCAATATCTTCTACGAGGCTAAGAAAACATTTAGCCACCTTATCACAAATTTTTTGCATGTCGGAAAATGATATGGAGCAGCTGGCTACCTTCATGGGCCATACTAACGAGGTACATAAAAAGTCTTACAGGTTGCCAGATGATGTATACCAAACTGCTAAGATATCAAAGCTTCTCATTCTTATGGAAGATGGAAAAGCAGACGCTTACAAAGGAAAAACTCTCGAAGAGATTGATTTAGATTTGAATGAGGAGATAATTGAAGAGCCCGTGGACAACAACGAAATTATAGACTATGATCCTGAACCTGAACCTAGTAATTTAAATGACTTATCTCAGGCTGGACCATCTGGTATGCAAAATGATTCTTAACAACTTATTAATAAACCCGTATCTCAATTAGGTAACGAAAACAAAATACGAAAAGGAAAAAAAAGGACGTTGGTACCTTGGACAAAGGAACAAAAGGATGTAGTTACAAAATACTTTAAATTTCACATAAAAAATCACCAACCGCCTAAAAGAAACGAATGTGAGAAACTAAAACAACAACATGTAGATTTACTTAAGAATAAAGACTGGCTAAAAATAAAGGTATTCGTCCAAAATATTTACTCGAAGGATAAGAAATAAGAGAGAAAAAAATATGTTTTAAAATAGTATGTTTTGTTTCAAATATTTTTACTTTGTTAATGCATACCAATGATTAAGATACTTATAATTATGTTTTAATTGATGATTAATACCCGGTTTTTGAGGTCCGTATCAGCTGTTTATTTATTCCATAACTTTATCTGATGTTTAGCTGTCATTAAACTTTGTTTAAAAATGATTTTAAAAGGCCTTAAAAGCATTTTTAAACAAAGGACTTAATAAAGAATTAAAGAGGTTGTCTGTTTATCGAATTAATAACTAATAAAGAGATATCTAACATCACCTCAGAAACCGGGCATGAGACTTTTAGTTATAGCTACTGATTTATTTTAATTATAATATAAAAATACATGTTCCATTGTAATTAAGAGAGATTGATGTTCATAATTAAGTTTATTTTGTTATTAGGCAAAGGAAGAGCCCATTTATGTTTAATTATTTAGTATAACTAAAATTGTTAAAATGTCAGTTAAAATTTTTTTTACAAAATTTTAAATTGAAAGAGAAGTTGCAGATGGAGTTTAGGTTGTAGATGGAGTTTACATTTCTTTTAAGTAGATATCTAAAACAAGAATGACAACATTGGATTGATAAAAACCCTACTGATTTCTTTTAATTATAATATAAAAAACACATATTCCATTGTAATAAGGACTGACTGATGTTCATAATTCAGTTTATTTTGTTAGGCAAGGCAGAGCAAATTTATGTTTATTATTATGTCAATGTTAAATTGCATTGATTTGTTGATTGAAAAGTTTTATGTTTAGATACACATTTTTTGTAAAATTTTAAATAAACAATAAATGTTTTATATTACGACATGCCTTTTATTCCGTATGTCACCTACATAAATATGACTACTATTAGATTATTCGTATCATGAAACTTCCTCTTTCTATCTTTGAACCTACATGTTTACACCAGCCTGTGCATCTAAGCTTACCTATTTAAACATACTTACCTATCCAACTCCGGACTTATCTGTTCACACCAGCCTGTGCCTCTGAGCTTACCTGTTTGTACATACTTACCTGTCCAACTCCGAACTTACATGTTCACACCGGCCTGTGCCTCTGAGCTTACCTGTTTATACATACTTACCTGTCCAACTCCGGACTTACCTGTTCACACCAGCCTGTGCCTCTGAACTTACCTGTTTATACATACTTACCTATCCAACTCCGAACTTACGTGTTCACACCAGCCTATGCCTTTGAGCTTACCTGTTTATACACACTTACCTGTCCAACTCCGGACTTACCTGTTCACACCAGCCTGTGCCTCTGAGCTTACCTGTTTATACATACTTACCTGTCCAACTCCGGACTTACCTGTTCACACCAGCCTGTGCCTCTGAGCTTACCTGTTTATACATACTTACCTATCCAACTCCGAACTTACGTGTTCACACCAGCCTATGCCTTTGAGCTTACCTGTTTATACACACTTACCTGTCCAACTCCGGACTTACCTGTTCACACCAGCTTGTGCCTCTGAGCTTACCTGTTTATACATACTTACCTGTCCAACTCCGGACTTACCTGTTCACACCAGCCTGTGCCTCTGAGCTTACCTGTTTATACATACTTACCTGTCCAACTCCGGACTTACCTGTCCACACCAGCCTGTGCCCCTGAGCTTACCAGTTTATACATACATACCTACCTGTCACTCGTCAATAATGATTATATTGCTTTTTAAGATTCTGTAGACCACCAAAGTGAAAATACCTACGCTATACAGGTACAGATAATAAATAGGCACAGATAATAAATAATTATATTCATTATTTATTATCTGTGCCTGGAGTCAGTATAAGCCCTTATATAGGTGGAAGCCTCTTGGCTGATAAGCTGGATACAATAATTTAAAACAGTATTCGGAACCAATCTGAATTCAATAGTAGATGGATGTCATTTTGTTATCATAATCATTATGATATATGCAGAGCATTATATGGAATTTATATAAACATACATTCGGATGGAGGCGGGAATACGCATGCAGTGTTTTGAACGTATACGGAGATACCTATTCAGTGTTTAAGAAAGATTTAAGAGTGAACGGACGCAGTAATTCAGTTATTCGGAACCAATCTGAATTCAATGGTAGATGGATGTAATTTAGTTATTATAATTATTATGATATATGCAGAGCATTATACGGAATTGATTTAAACATACATTCGGATGGAGGTGGGAATGTGCATGCAGTGTTTAGTAGATACTTTCTTGCACACAGATATTCAGTGTGCAAGAAAGATTTAAGGGTGAACGGACGCACAAATTCAGCTAGATATATTTAATTTGAATATCACCATTTAACGTTTAAATGAAATTTGACGTCGACTACTGATATGATACTGATTATAACATCTTACATACGCATTGAAAACATGAAAAATCTCACTACAATCAGTGGACGCCGCAGGGTGCTAGTTTGTAAAGACGCAAGAAGTCCTTCGCGATTTATATGTATACACTCTGTTGTGTTTACAAAGTCCCGCGCATCTATGACGTGTATGAAAGAAAAGACAGACAGAAAATATATATACATATATATATATAAATGTTTCGGTGTGTGTATGTATATGTACAATTTTTTTGCTCTTTTATTTCAATAGCGAATCAACTAAAGCATCGACTGCTGAGGTACAAACTATAACATCAAGGAAAACGAAAAAGACAAATGCACAAAGATGTAGAGAATATCGTGAGAGAAAGAAATTACAAAATACAATGGTACAAAACATAACTGCAGAGAGATCAGATGAATGTAGTGAGACTGATCAATTACCAGCCAAAAAACCTGAGACTAATGCAGAAAGAAGAAAAAAATATTATGAAACGCAGAAATTAAAGAAACAAAAAAATAAAAAAATACCTAAAACTGATAAACAAAGAAATAAAGAATGTTACGATAGGAAAAAGAAATTTCAGGCTTTAAACACTTTAAATCATCATTCAGATGTGTAAGTATGATTTTTTTTTATCTTTCTAAGGTATATTTTTTGGAGTAAAATATGATGTCTTTTTAATCAATATTTTTTGATTGGTTAATTTTAGATCACGAGATAATTGCAGTGCAAAAATATGTAAACATCCAGAAGAAATACGTAATAATTAGTGATGCAACGAATACCACTTTTACGAATACGAATACGAATACGAATAATGACTATAATATTCGGCGAATACGAATACGAATAAATGAAAATGTTATAAGCAAAGCAATAAGAAAACCATATCCAATCAACGTAGAATGTAGATCTTTATTCAGGAATTAAAATTCACATTAGACATTTTTTTATTTAAAAAACAAAGTTTCTGTAAAGTGTTGGGCTGCAGACGATTTCTTTTGTCGGTTTGAATATTTCCAGCTGTAGAAAAAAATTCGTTCTGAGGCCACACTGCATGGTTTAATCGAAAAAAAATTCTGCGCATATTTTTTAAAATTGGGAAGTGTACATTTTCGCGCCAGAATGCTAAAGGGTCAGCGGTTGGCAGCAAATTTGGAAGCTTAAGGTAAGCGTCAACCTCTTTTTTGATACTCGAATTATCTGTAAAAATAAAAAACTAATTAAAAAGTATATCTTAAAAAAATATAAAATATATTAAATGAAATTAATTTAGAATCTATTAATATACAAATATACAAACCAGAAAATATAGCAACTGGTTCATCCATTTCAGCTTCTTCGATAATTTCTGTGAATGTTTGCCTAATTCCTGTAGTAGATGTAGATGGCCGAGGTTCCCTTGATCGTGGTTCAATTTGGGCAAGGCCCTCTTCAGCAGCAGCGTAAAGAAGTGAACGGGCCGTCTCTGATGTTAGAGATGAACTAAAAATTCTTGTTTTAAATCGGGGATCGAGTGTAGTAGCCAGAATATAGTTCTTATCATATTCTAAGAAGTTAAATCGGTCAGTTAGATCTTCTAAAAGATCTTGTGCGAGTGTTTTTACATCATTATGAACGGAGGGGGTATCTTGTATTTTACTAAGACATGACTTTATGCCTCGAATTATTGGAATGACTTGAGATAGTGTTGTTGAGTCTTTACTAAACTCTTTGGTCGCTTCTTCAAAGTTACTTAGGACATCAATGATTTGACTCATAAGGGCCCACTGTCGTGCAGAGATATCATGACGGCAATTGGGCAAAGAAGGTAAAACATCCTGAATGAAATGAAAATGCTATTCTTTGTTCATTGAGTCTTTTAAGCATTTGAATTGTGGAATCCCATCTAGTATCAACATCTTGAATTAAAACGTGCTCGTGTAAATTATTCGCTTGTTGAGAAATTTTTAATTGTTTAACAGCGGATGTTGAATGGCTGAAATGTGTAATAACTCCTCTACAAGCGGTGAGTAGTTCAGATATTTGTTCTCGGTTAAATATACAGTTCTTCAGTGTTAATTGCAGACTGTGTACTACGCAGGAAATATGGTCGACATGAAAATCAAGTGTTTGAATGGCCTTAGACATATTTCTGGCATTGTCAGTCACTACAGCTGTAACCTTTTCTTCTATTTCCCATTTCTGAAAAATGGTTTTTAAATTCCGAGCAATGTTTTCGCCACTGTGTGTATCACCGTCAAATGGCCATACTTCTAAACAGAAAGACTTCAACTTGAACTCATTATCGACGCCGTGGGCTGTTAAGCTAATGAAATCGTCAATGTTGGAAGAAGCATCACTGGTCCACATATCTGTGGTAACAGATTGAGCGCGCTAGTGATCGCAGGCTGATCTATGTTCCAGAAGAATGGTATTGTCTTGTTCGCTGGGCTAAAGCTGAGGGTAACCCTTATGTAGTAAAAGAGATGTAGAAAGTAGTGTTTGGTGCTATGGTGACCTAACACACCTTTCTTATAATGAAAGGGTAATGGCGAAAGTTAAAGTCTCGTATTATAAGGTAAACAACTATATTGAAACACTATAACACTTTGACTGATACATGTAATGTTGAATTATGGTAAACTATAAACTATGCGGCTAAATTACTGGTATAAAATATGGTAAAAATGGTTATTGGTTTGGTTACGAGTACGTGGTGTCTCTGACGAGATCTAAACGCGAACTGGCCCACATTTTTGTAATCGAGCGAATGTACATACTTGCGTTTGATGCAATTATGCATTTTCGCTGTGTTCGTTTAAAACTCGAACATATTCCCAATAGCGAGAAGAAATGCGGGATGATAGCTAAGATTACACTATGATATAACATTAAATAACTTAAGCACATTAGTTTCTTGTAATCTTATCTGGTAAGCATAATTGATAAAAGGCATATTAAAAGCTAAAGTTAAAAGCACATTGGTTTTCTTAAATAACTATTATGATTAAAAACATTCATGGTGGTTTAAAATCACATTATTGAGTCTTCCACAGTAAAAGCAATATTTTGATTGCCTGTGTCCATATATTTTTGGTCCCGTTTTAGCGAACTATAGTTCGCGCTAGGCCAGCGTTTGGCGTAATTGTGTAAGGGAAACCCGATTTCACTTTTATTCTTTAGATCACTGGCACTGAGCACTTCACTATATGATTCGCGTCTTCTGGTTGGTTTCGGAGTCAGCGGAGTCGCTGCTAACTCCTGTTGGCAGCGACTCTCGCTGCGGCGTCGAGGTCTCGGAGGTGGCGGGGTCGCCGCGGTTTGCTGTCGGCGGGATCCCTCGCCACGATGCCCAGCGGAAGTCTTCCGGCACAGGCGACATCGCCCCGTTCGCCTTATCCAGGCTGCTGCCACGCATAGAGCGATCGCCATCAACACGTAGCATAATACGTATTGGTGAATATCATGGGGTGACATATCTTCTATTTCTGAATCGCTTTTCTTCAGTTTTTCTATCGCCTCCCCCAGACTGGTCATAGATATGTTTTTGTTTCCGTCATCAGTTTGCCTTTCGTCAGGGATTTTGAGGTTAATCAAGTGATTGATTTGATCGAATTCGGGCATGTAAATGGTTGGTGAAATGTTCACTTGGTTGGACTGTTGGCGTATCGAATATAATGAGAAGTCCTTTCCCTTGATGACACACTCTTGACCTATGCCAATGACTCCGGCTTGGCTCATCTGACGAACTGTTACATGATCGCCGCATATTATTTTAATTGTGTAGGTGTCACAACAAAAACAAAAGTGCTGAGAAGTCAAATGTAATTCAATCCATACGTTGGTGCATTTGGTTTTTTGTACTTTACATTCATTGGTTGCCGGGTTCTTGTCGCAAAAACTTTCGTCATTTTGCAGGTCTGTTATTGGTTTTAGCAGCTCACACATGTAAGTTGGTCCATGGTGTAGACATGCCGTTAGTTCCTGTGTGGACATGCTAAAGTATGAATCTTTCTTTAGGTTGACTGCTACATATTCGGAAACTGGTATTATTGTGGTCATCATGGTGTTTGTTTGGTGAGGTATGGGTATTATCTTGTAAAGTTTGAAACCTTCTCTGGATACTAGTGGAAAAGTGACTTCGATTATGACGAATTTTTGCGTCGCTCTGGCTTTGACTTTCAGTAGTTTGTAAAGATACTGAAGGTCAGTGTCTAAATTAGTTATTGGTAGTGTGAGTTCGCTTGGCATCTGGCCATATATGGTTTGGAGCTCACGTTTAAGTTGCGTTGGTGGCAATAAATGTATGCTAATTTGACCGTGGTAGATGTCTGTTAATGCGTCGAGCAAAGTGTCTTGAAGTCGTCTTAATCCTTGCAGCAAGCTGTTTCCAGACATCGCTGACAATGTGAAGTCATTGACGTATGAAATGTTTTGTATTTCCCGTTGGAGAGTGCTCGCGTTTTCTTGCAATTCCATAAGCTTCTTGTTTATTAATTTGTGCTGTTTGTTTACAGTGATCTCCATTCTCTTCATAAGGTTGAACTCAGCTTCAATTATGGAAGTTTGGTTTTTCCATAAATTAGAAAGGTGTTTTTCATTGCGATGTATGGTTTCAATGTCCTTTTCATACTGATCTGCAAAACGCGAGTCCAATACTCCAATTAAGTCATTCGCTAGATACCCGATACCGTTGATTAGGCCTCGTCGGCGCCGACCCGTCTTCCCCGAGACGCGTCGCCGTCTAGCGTGGATATCAAAATGCTGTGTTAGCAAAAGTTTATTGTAGTATTCGAGTTCCTGGTAATCGTGCCGGGCTTGCTGCACGATCGTATTACAATGGGTTTGTGTTTCAATGGTTGCGCACAATTTATCTTGGTAATTTGCTATTTTGTTGTAAGTGTCTATGCCTGTCCAATAGGGTCCCATGTCGTAATACATGACTAATGTCCATTTATCCCTGATTAATTGTACTTTTGAAATTGGGTCAAAATAAAGCGTTTGGTTGTTTGGAAATGGTTTCACGGCGTCTAAACCGTAAGATGGAAAAATCAGCGTGGACAAACTCAGCAAAACAGTTGCTACAGTTGCGATTTTTGACCTTGGTTTTCTTTTTCTTTCTGGTAATTTGGCTGTTGGTTTTAACTCTGGTTCAGGTATATTTACATTATTCTGGTTAACGGGCAATAATGAGAGTTTCACAATAGGGCGTTTCATGACCCCATTTTTGGTTTTTAATGAAACTGCTCTGGTAAGACCATCATTTCCTGGATGTGTGTCGCTCACCCGTCCAAGAGCCCATTTTCCTGGAGGCAGATTCTCATCATGAATCACTACTAGATCTCCAATTGCGATGTTTTTCTGTGGTTCCATCCATTTACTTCTAGATGATAGTTGTACCAAGTATTCAGTCTTCCATCGTTTCCAAAGATCTTGGAATAGCTTATTGGTTAGATGCCACCTGGTTCTAGCATCTTGCTCGGTTTCTATTACAGTTGTTCCTGGTCTTCCTGATAAGAAATGAGCCGATGTAAGGAAGTTTATATCATCGGGATCCTCTGATATCGCGCAAAGAGGTCGAGAGTTGAGGCACGCTTCTATTCTAGCTAACAATGTGGTGTACTCCTCGAAGGTTAGCCTTTGTTGACCGATGACCCTCTTGAGATGATGTTTCAGACTGCGTACTGCTCGCTCCCATAGACCGCCGGCATTAGGCCAGCTAGGCACGTTAAAGTGCCATTCTATGCCCATCTCTGCTATCTCGGTTATAAAACTTCCACTGAATACGTCGCGAAGCTGGTTAAATTCTTCCTGTATCATCCTGTTTGCTCCCACAAAGTTAGTGCCATTGTCACTGTACATATGTCGTGGTGCCCCTTTTCTCGCAGCCATTCTGGTTAGAGCTGCTAAAAAGGCGGAGCTGCTCAGGTCTGACACGAGTTCTAAGTGAACCGCTTTTGTGACCATACATATAAAAACTGCTATGTACCCCTTCGTGGTTTTGATTCCCCGTCCTTTATTAGCCTTGACCTCTACAAAGCCTGTGTAGTCTACGCCGCAGTGATAAAACGCATGTTCTGGATTCACTCTTGGTTCTGGTAAATCTCCCATGAGCTGGTGCTGCTGCAAGGGATGTTGTTTTCTGTATATGACACATTTTCTTATAAACTTTTTAGTTGCCATGTATCCGCCAATAATCCAAAACTGTTGTCGAAGGTTTGCTAACGTTAGACGCGCTCCGCCATGGAAAGTCAATTTGTGAGCTTGATCGATAAGTAATGTGGTTAACAGGTGGTCATGAGGTAAGATGACGGGATGTTTCATCTCAAGGCTCATGTGGGCGTTTTTTAATCTCCCACCCACACGTAAAATTCCACGTTCATCTATGGTTGGATTCAAACTCAAAATCTTGCTTTTGGAGTGGACTCTTCCGTGTTTGTGTATTGAATCCAGGTCGTTTGCAAATTCTGCTAGCTGTACGTTTTTGA
The DNA here is from genome assembly GCA_947562075.1 of Orthosia gracilis. Classification (NCBI taxonomy): domain Eukaryota; kingdom Metazoa; phylum Arthropoda; class Insecta; order Lepidoptera; family Noctuidae; genus Orthosia; species Orthosia gracilis. Next base: position 13,341,759 of record OX387264.1, on the reverse strand, counting down.
TTATCAACTGTTTAGCCCGACGAAGCTCGTGTAATTCGAGGTAGGGTCGGCGTATTTGTTTGTTCGAGGTAGGTACTCGCAGTATCCACGCAAAAATGCGTATGATTTTTGTAATTGAGCTATATTTGCTTATCAAATGGTTAATAATTTCGGTAGTCAGCGATTCTCTTGGTTGTCCAATGACTACCGCGTTGGTTTGGTTTGAAATAGACGGTTTTACTTCTAAATTCGTCTCGTAAATAGTTTGGTGGTTTTCTTGATTTGTGTATGATGGCAGCCATGACGGCCCTTGCCACCATATCTTGTGGTCTTTGAGTTGCCTGACAGTCAAACCACGACTTGCACAGTCGGCCGGATTATCTATCGTCTTTACATACTGCCAATGTTTTGATGGTATGGTTTTGGTGATTGTTTTTACCCGATTTGCTACAAATGGTTTCCATCGGGCTGGATCTCCTTGTATCCATCCTAGTACTGCAGTTGAATCAGTCCAACAGTAGACATCCGTAGGGAATTCTGATAAGCAACTTTGTACTTTTTGCATTAGCTGAGCTAGCAGATGAGCTCCCATTAACTCTAGTCTTGGTATTGATATGACTTTGTTTATGGGTGCTAACCTAGCCTTTCCCGCAACTAGTGTAATGGTTGTCCCTTCTTTCCTTACTACCTTGCAGTAGATTACACACGCGTATGCCTTGTTTGAGGCGTCGCAGAATCCGTATAATTCGATATTTTGGTTTTCTCCCATTCCCAGCCATCTGTTGACTTCCATACTGTTTATGTCTGACAATTCTTGTTTTAATTTTGTCCATTCGGAGTTAATTGCCTCGGGTAGGCGGTCATCCCATTTTATGTTAGATAACCAGACATTTTGGAACAGTAGTTTCATGGTAGTACTCAGGGGGGTTAACCACCCTAATGGATCGAAGAGCTTCGAAATATCCGAAAGTAGAGCTCTTTTGGTAATGATTGCAGGTGATTCGGGTTCTATTTTCGAGTTGAAAGTGAAATTATCTTTCTGTGGGTTCCAACAGAGACCCAATGTTTTGGTAGAATCGTTTTGCTTGAACTCGTATGTTGACTGGTCGCATTGACCTCTCTCTAAATCGGTTAATAGCTCTGGTTTGTTCGAGGTCCATTTTCTAAGATTAAATCCTCCCAATCGGCATATTTTTATGAGATCGGATTTTAGTTTATTTGCTGCTTCCATTGAATGGCGCCCTCCGCAGAAATCGTCCATATAGAAGCTGTCTTCTAATTCTTTTGCTGCATCAGGAAATTTCTGTCTTTCATCGGACGCCAATTGTTTCAAGCACATCATCGCTAAGAATCCTGCTGGTTTGGTTCCGTATGTAAGCGTGACGAGTTGAAATGCTTGTATTGGCTGGTTATTTGATTCTCGCCATAATACCTTTTGGTAAGCTTGATCTTCTTGGTGAACTCGGATCATTCTGTACATCTTCTCAATGTCGGAAGTATATACAAATTGAAATTGTCTCCATTTCAGGATAAGCTCTTGAAGATCCTTCTGTATATTAGGTCCCCTGTACATGACGTCATTTAGGCTGTACCCTGATGAAGACTTTGCTGAGGCGTTAAAAACTACTCTCAACTTGGTAGTGGTAGATTCAGCCCGAATGACTGCGTGGTGTGGTAAGTAGCATTCGGGCGCTTGGTTAGTGTTGCATGGTATCATGTGGTTTAATGCAAAATATTCATCCATGAACTTTTTGTAATCTGTCTTCAATTCGCTGTTCTTCTCAAGTTTTTTCTCCAAGTTCCTAAATTGAGTTAATGCTTGTGGTTTGTTCGCGCCCAACTTGTCTTTGTGTTCCGGTTTAAATGGCAGTCGGACTTCGTACCTTCCGTCCTCAAGCCTCTTAGTGGTTTTATTAAAATATTGTAAACACTCATGATCATCGTTGGACATCTCTATCTTTTGGTTTATGTCTTCGTTCTCCCAATATTTCAGAAGGTCTTCTGTGTTGTTGAGAACCACGCTGCACTGGTAGTGTGGTATCATGTATCCACAGAGAAGCCATCCTATTTGCGTCTGTTGGGCGATTGGTTGCTTATCGTTGTCTCCTCTCAAGATACCTCCTAACATTATTTTGCTGTAAACATCTGCACCTAGAAGTATATCCACGGGTCTGCTTACGTAAAACTCTGGATCAGCCAATTGTATCCCTTGGATATGGTTCCACGTTGTAGGTTTGGTAAACGTTTTATTTGGCAATCGCTTGATTAAGTTATTCATAATAATAACGTTCGTGTCGCAGGTAAATTCACTATTTGCGGAATGTAGTGTTACCTGTAACATTCCTTTCGCGTTATTTTCTTTTTCACCGACGCCGAAAATTTGACCTTTGAAATGAGCCCTCTTTAATCCCAAGATCTGGGCTGCGCTTTCTGTTATTAACGATAGTTGAGAACCCTGGTCAACTAAAGCTCTCATCTTGTGTTGTGTTCCATTAGCTCCCTGGATTTTTATAATAGCGGTGGCTAAAAGTATCTCAGATGTGTCATCCCATGACGCGTGAGATGACCTAGATGTACTCTTTTTGGTTGCAACACTGTTGGTGGTTCCTTCTGCTGACGCGGTTGGACTTTGTTTTTCCAATGCTTCGTGAAGTAGTGTATTATGTGTAGCTAAGCATTTACGACATCGTTTGTTCGATTGACACGGTTTTTTGTTATGACTGCATAGACAGTTTTGGCAGTAATTCAATTGCTCAATTTTATTTAATTTTTGCTCGTGCGTCATTTGCATAAAATCAGGGCAACGCCACAATCCGTGGTCAGAATTGCACAATGCACAGGTTATCGACCGCGACACGTGTAATGCATTTGATTTTGTGTTTTCTTTGTTGCCTGATTGATGGTTATTTCGGTGAAAATTTCTCTTCTGGTTTTGGTTCTGGTTGCTGTGTAGGAATGGTTGATGCGGCGTGGTTTTTTGGTTGGCTGGTTCTTGCTTGCGACGAGACGCTTCTAGCGCTGTAAATTTTTTCTCCAAGAATTCCAGGAACTCCTGTAGATCGGGTAGCTCTCTAGGATTCTGGACCGATTCTATGTATTCGGTGAAGGTATCATTATCCAGCTTTTGCGCTAGTAGGTGCACTAGAAGTGGATCCCAAGTTGCTATTTCCACTCCCAGATTCTGTATAGCGTGTAACGTCTCCTTGGTTACGTCATGCAGCTTCTTAATCGTAGCCAGAGTTTGGTGTTGTATATTGGGAAGCCCCAGTAAGATATTGATATGGGACGTGAAAATCAATTTCTTATTACCATATCTATGGCTCAAAATTTCCCAACAAACCTGATAATTGTCAGAGCTAATCTGTAGATGGTGAATCAGACGCTCTGCTTCTCCGGTCACCTTACCTTTTAAGAACTGCATTTTTTGCGCATTAGACATCGACGGGTTTTTGTCGATCGCTTCGCTGAACAAGTCTTTGAACGGAACCCACTGGTTGTAAGTTCCATTGAACACGGGAATGTCCATCTTCGGAGCTGACTTCTCACGGTGCTTCACTGCCCACATCTTTTTATTGATGTCGTTTGTCAACTCACTGTACTTTTCCTCGTGCTTGCAGAATTCCATCTGGTAAGCAATATAGTCACCTCCATCCTCACCTTCAATTTCCCAATGCAGTCTATCAATCTCACTCCATCGGCTATCCAGTGATTTTAGAGCGTTCTCGAATTGCCACTGATTCTCAAACTTATCTATTTCTATATTACTTACGGTTCTCATGAACGCCTTGAAATTTATACCCTGCTTCTTTACCAGCCCGCTCAGCTTGTTGGACCCTCTCTCTGTATGGGGAAAATTCTCTCGCTGCGAGGACTCCTTATAGTGAGACGAGGTACCTGGATGTGGCTTCGCCGTGTCATCATCCAGCCGACTATGGTCAGCGCTTAGCTGTGACCTAGCCCGGATACCTGGTAATGGCTGTATCTCCTCTGCTCTTGGTCTACGGGGGCTTTCTTCCTGTAGCTGCGTTGCGCCTAATTGCCTTATGGTTTTATCAATTATCTCCTTTATTTTGAAATATACTTCCTGGACTGTTTCGAAACATCCCTTTTTGAAGTAAATGTGCTCAGCATCCGCAAACTGACACATTTTCTTATGGTTTTGTTGGTAGTCGTGCCAGTATGCTTCCAACATATCAGCCTTGCGTTTGTAATTTTCGATGGTCTTCCTCTCGGATCCATCCTTCTTTATATTGGTTAAGAACTTGTTCAGGATTTCATAGAGCTCCGTTTGGTTGATGAACAGAGTATCGGAATCCATATTAAAGTTTGGTTTAAAAAAAAATGGTAATGGTTAGTATAAATCAATGGTTTGATCTGACCTTTATGCTCCAACCGACCGTCTCTGCACTCCGAGTTTCCTCCAATTGCAGCGATCTCCTGGTTCGCGGGGCACTGTATCACTTGGTAGTCACTGGTAATTTTATGCTCGAAGGACCATGTAGAAAGTAGTGTTTGGTGCTATGGTGACCTAACACACCTTTCTTATAATGAAAGGGTAATGGCGAAAGTTAAAGTCTCGTATTATAAGGTAAACAACTATATTGAAACACTATAACACTTTGACTGATACATGTAATGTTGAATTATGGTAAACTATAAACTATGCGGCTAAATTACTGGTATAAAATATGGTAAAAATGGTTATTGGTTTGGTTACGAGTACGTGGTGTCTCTGACGAGATCTAAACGCGAACTGGCCCACATTTTTGTAATCGAGCGAATGTACATACTTGCGTTTGATGCAATTATGCATTTTCGCTGTGTTCGTTTAAAACTCGAACAAGAGATGACTGTAATGTTGGGGTTCCTAATGGGTGTTATTCAAGGAAACGACCACATCGGTTACGTACTATTTAATGAATGCCCTGGTAATAAATGTAAAATAATGCATATAAGGTATAGTGCAAACCCAGCATACATACAGTTAAAAAGAAGCGTATTTACTTACTAAACTAAACGAGCATACATATTATTCTTACACTTCACCTCCCGGGGACATAGAAAAAAAAAAAGAATGGTACCTACCAACTTTCTTTTTTTTTTACTAGATATTTATTTGAAGATCATCTTTTAAAATAATAGTGTTTATAATACACAAAGTTACTTATTACAAATAAAATGTAAAATTTTACCCTTATCATTATACATTGCAATGTTATCTAAAATTAAATCTTACATTTAAATCTATTGACAAAAAGGCCTAGTTCTATTCTTATGTACTATTTCAATTTTACTATTTTAAATTATTTTTACGTTACAACCTAATCTTCCATAACCTTATAGGGACCTTTAAATATTGCATCTAATTTACTACGTGCTTCATTTTTTACTAAAACCAAATCATCTTTCTCATATTTTGCAAAAATTGCTTCAATTGATTGTTTCTCCTCTCCGTCTAAATAATTTAAATTTAATTCAGATAGCAAAGTTTTAACCCTAGTAATGTCAATATTGGTCTTATTAAATTGACTGTTATTATAATCGTCCAAACTTTTCATATCTGGTGTGAAAGATGGCATGCTTACTTCCTTGTCACTAACATTAAGAATTTTTACTGGAATTCTAAACTTTTCATATCTGGTGTGAAAGATGGCAAGCTTACTTCCTTGTCACTAACATTAAGAATTTTTACTGGAATTCTATTATTACTAACTGTTGTTATAGCGTTTGCTATAAAGACATCCTTCGCTAACTCTTTACTACATACTACAACTTCTCCATTTACATTCTCATTCACAATAATAAAATGAATTGATTCCGAGCGTGCCGGAATAATAATAGAATTTTTCATCCTATCATGTTCATCAACAAAATGTAGATAATGTTGTTTATTACCGTTAAAAAGTGTTATATTATTTGAACCTAAATCAATATTCGCACTATTTTTTTCTAAAAAGTCCAAGAAAATTATGCTGAAACGTGGCATTGTCGTATTTTAACAATAAATTTACAGAACCTTGAGAGCGTCGCTGACCACCTATTCCATTTATTATAGTATTATCTCTATTAACAACGACATCTTTTGGTAATACTTCATTTTTAATAATTGACAATGTTGCACCCGTATCAACAAGCCAATAGTATTTAATATTTTTAATATAAAAAGTAACATATTTCGCATCACCTTGTAATGATAATATAAAATGCTTAGGAACGAAAAAACTGATTCGATGTACCTGCATTGTCATCCTTATCGCTTTGACGAGTGTCAGCTACTTTCTCTACTGGAAATGTGTTTTGACCTCGTCCACGGTTCCTAACATATCTAGAACCTCTATTTCCTCGCTGATTATTGTATGAAGGCCGATAATTTGCTCTAGAATTTCCTCTAGAACTAAAAGGACAGGGTCCTTTATTGTATTGGTTATTAAATTGATGCCCACGATGGTAATTGTTACCATATTGACTACGGTAAATACCTCTTTGACCTTGAAAACGTCTAATATCGTGTGACGAGTGGCGTCCATTTTTAGATGCATATAAAATGTTACCTGGAAGTTGGATAGACGTGCACTCCTCGTCTTTCGCTGCTTGTATGGCATCTTTCAAGCTGTTGAAGCCTCGTGCTAAGATGATGGTGCTCATTCTCGCGCTACGCAGGCCATCTGAAAAACGTTTTATGGCAAAACTTTCATTCTGGCTTTAAAATCGAAAATATTTCCTCTTTTCCATCTGCCTGGGTAATTGTCAGCTCTGTAAATAACTTTTCTACCTCCGTACCATAATCCTCAATGGATCTCGAGCCTTGTTGAATATTTTGAAGCTGCGTCTGTATAGCCATAAATGATTTTTTAGGTAAAAGAAATTTCCTCAAATCATCAATTAATTCTTGGACGTTTTGTACGAGCTTGCAATTCGTAATTTTGCATTTTCATTCAACCGACTTTTCAAAACGAAAGTAATTAATAATACTTTACCTGGGCTGTCCAGCATGTCAGCATACATCTCCACTGAGTCTATTAAGCGCTTAGTGGTGGCCTCTACACCGTCCATTACTGGAATCAAACTACACGCCACCTTTATGTCGAAATAATTTTACCTAAATCTAAATCTACTGTTACGGGAAAAGTACACAATTTCTCTATTTCCTCGTACTTTTGTTTTATTTTTTGATAAAGATATATTGCTGATTTCAAATCAATATCTTTACTTTTTTCAATAAGTAGATATATTTTACAACAGTTTTCGTATGCGCTTTTTGCTTGATCTAACTTAGTTGCAATAACATTACCCTTATATCTAGTTTGTCCCTTTTTTACTAAATAATTACGTATTTCTACTAAAAAGACATATGTTTTCTCCAAAATATCAATCATAATATTCTTAATCTAATAATAGAATTACACAAATGTAACACATTCTACATAAATATGAAGAAAATAGTCCGACGTTGCATTTTGTTTCCGTTTGGTGTCTTATTACTGAATGTCCGCGCACGGTTTTAGCACCTTTTGAATTATAGCGTTATGAAATATGATACCGTGTAACTAGCTCACTCACTGATATTAATTATATTTTTACGAAAACTATCCACAACACTTTTATTTTTCACTTTTATTTACTGATACTCGTTACCTTCTGTGCGCCCTCTGATGGATGATCTGATTCTCTGCATGGTACTCATCCCAATTTCCTGCTGGATCCATGTGCGGTGGCAGCTCCTGTACATCCGCAGGCCCACATAAACTGCTACGAGTCCTATAATGGCCAGAACAATATAGGTCACAATGCTAAGCCCCTCCACGTGGCCTCCGATTTCTTTCAACGTGGCGTCGTTGTTGCCTCCAGCCATGTTTTGGCTGAGGAAAACCTCTTCTTTTTCCACTGTTGACCGACACATTATAATATACTATTTAAGTAGTTATGTTAACTATACTAAAACTAACAATGCCCTTGGCAGAGTCATCCTGGCAGGTTCGCCATGTAATGTTGGGTTTCCTAATGGGTGTTATTCAAGGAAACGACCACATCGGTTTCGTACTATTTAATGAATGCCCTGATAATAAATGTAAAATAATGCATATAAGGTATAGTGCAAACTCAACATACATACAGTTATAAAGAAGCATACTTACTTACTAAACTAAAGGAGCATACATATTATTCTTACACTTCATGACAACCTCTGACATATTTGACTTTAAATCTCTGTTAGCAAATAAAAATTGGTCGAAAAACAGTGACAATGAGAAAATCCAGTGGACTCACTTAAGAGAGGTAACGGTACATGCACAGCACTATGATAGGATTGAATATAAGTATAATTTTCAAGATGAACCTAAAACTATAATAAGAAAATAGCCACTTAGTTTGTACACGTAACATCGTCGTATGTGGTAGATCCGACAAAATACAATTGAATTGGTACGCTTAAAAAAGTCATTTCTGACTTTCAACATGCTAAAAAAAACAATAATAGTAGTTTATTACCATGTAAGTAAGCTCATAAACATGTATACAAATTCTGTAAAAAAAATTAACCTAGCTCGTCTATATTTAAAAAAATATCAACAATTCAAACTTTGACGCGCTCTCTTGTAATGTTGCGGCTTTTCACATCCGACAATGTAAATAGGGATAGGCGAGAAACAAGTTGGTATAAAGTTTTTGTATTAAACTGATGCAATGTCAATGTCGCCGTCTCTGACGAAACCAATCTCTGAAACGACAATCCGGATGAATCTCAGTCAGCCGCACGTGGTATCTATTGAAAAACTAGAAGGTGCTCGAAATTATTCTGCAAGGAAGTTTCAAATGAAGCTTTTGCTAAGTGATGCAGGGCTTTGGATACATGTGACTGGTGATCACAATGATGATGATTACGATCAACGAGCTTACGCAAAGATTTGCCTCAATATTAGTCAAACATGTTACCCGGATGTGCGCAATGCAAAGACTGCAAAGAAAGCATGGCTTGCTTTACAAAACGCGAATGAAAATACTGGAGTTAGTCAGCGCTTATATCTGAAAAGGAAGCTTGCTAGAATGCATTATTCTACTTTCAATTCTATGGAAAGGTATATTTCGGAGATTATATCGGCAACACAAGAATTATGTGAAATTTGCTGTAAAATTGATGATAGTGAAATAGCAGAAATTATCTTGATTGGGTTACCTGATGATTATGACTCTATCATTATGGCCATTGAAGGCTCTCAGACAGATTCTTTGACATCGGAGATGGTAAAGCAAAGACTCATGAGTGGTGATTTCAGGCGTTCAGAGCTTACCTCTCAAACCAGTGCGTTGATAGCACAGAAATCGAATAGGAAGACAATCAGATGTCATCATTGTCAAAAAGAAGGACATATTCGACGGGCTCAGATTTGAAGAAAAAAGCTACAACTAACAGTTTATCTGCAATGTGTGACAGCTCAGCGACAAGGTGCAATGGTTCAGCTGTCCCTACAACAGTGGAATGTGAAGAGAAGCTGTGATGTAGTAGTTGTAAGGTACATAATAAGGTGTCATTATTCCAATATAGTCAGTGTATTCTCGAACCTCGTTCGTTTCATTTGTCTCCTAAATACCCGACCTTACATGGCGACCCTGCCTGTAACAGTAGTCGGCACGGGCCCGAGCGCGTGTATTTCATAAAAGGACAAAATATTATAAACAGTCTGTGCAGAATTAATGTGGACTTTAAAATGAAACAAAAATACACTTGCATACCTGAGAACATGGCGTGTTCTACTGTTGCGTATTCGTGTACATTTATTTTACTTGTGAAAAATGGGAACCACAAACAGCAAGGAAGAAGTTGTGATTGCTCAGACCGCCGGAGTCGGTAGTAATACGGCTCGTACGCAGCAGCTGCAGGAGACCTCGATCACAATTCTCGTAGTAATATGCACCATATTGGCGATTGGGCTAATAATCATATTATACAAGCTGTATAATCGTTGTCACAAGAAACGAATACAGCGTAGCATAGATGAAGTGACATTGAAGCGATACTACAGTATTCTACGCAGGCAGCAGACATACGTGGGTGCTGTGCCATAGGCTGGCAAGACAGAAGTTCTCAACATATAACTACGACGGCGAAATAACCCATGCCATCTTCAAGGCTCGTAATTCAACATTGTGGGAGTGCTAGTGTTGGTGTGAAAAAGTAGGCAGTGATGTGATCGTTCCTTATATCTATATCAGTGACTAAAGTACTAGTAACTGAATCGAGGTAATAATGAGGTATATTGTACGACCTTCTTTGTGAATTTTAGGAACTACTTGTCTCTTGATGATGGTATTGAATGCATGTTTTTATGTTTACATTTATTGTTTATTTTAAGAATACTTATCTACTAAGTATTTACTAATAGTCTCTGTTAAATTATTATGTGCGTTTCTTGAAATATCGATAACATGAAATATGTAGCTTAGAACAAGCGCCAAACTAATACAAAGGCCAACATATTATGGTTGAGGAATCAGGTATAATATTAAACGAGTTAAAAGTTATAAGAAGCTACTTGATAAAAAATGGTCCTAGCCGCCGACAAGGAAAGATTTCAGAGATAAAAAGCAAAGAGGCAAATACTTGTTTAGGTCAAGTACAATAAGTTTTAAGAAATCTATAAAGAAAACTTAAAAAATTATACGAGTTCAGAAATAACATTAATTAAAAAGATTTGCGAAGAGTTCGATAGGTTATTATAAGAAATAATTTTTTTATGTACTTTAACAGGAGAGACAGATATCTCATTACAAACCATGGCGACGGATTCATTCGATTTAAAAACTGCGCTACATCTTATGCCTATCATGGATGATAGCATTAATAACACTAAGCAACTGATCGAAAATATCTTATATTATGAGACACACCGGCATGTAAAAACAAACTAATTCAGTTTATATTGAAAAGCAGGTTATGCCAGCGTGCAAAGTTATTATTGTCGCCAAAATATGATAATGTCGATGAGCTCACAAGGGATATGCGTAAATTACTACTACCACAATCTACTTTTCCGAATGCACGGTAGAATCAAATTTTATTACTTGTTAATTTTAATTGTTAACGTTCGAAAGTGCCGCTTAATGGCCTAGTCGAAATAAAAACATTTGACTTTGACCACAAAAGAGTTACTTCGCTATTCAGACAAAATTACTGTTTTATAAACAAGAGAATAAAACAATTACCGTCTTATTAATAAAAATGGCGTATTACCAGCTTACTCCGAAGTTACTCTTGGACTAGCTAATCCCGGAGTAACTAAGGATTAACATAGATCTAGCAATGTTATTAATAAACATGGAATAACCTCGGAATAACTATTCATTTCTTTGTCTTGGACTTATGCGTAAACTCTGGCAACCCAGTTGAATTTAAAAGTAAAAAGAATGAACTAGTGAATGGAAATAAGCAAGTTGAAGACATTATGTAGAAAAAAAAACTAAAAATGACATCTGCCTTAGAGATTTGACAGTAAAGGCGAAGGAGGGAATTTTAAATTATCTTAATAACTTTAAACTTAAAAATTACTTATAATAATGAACATTTAAAATATGATAACATGTCTTATCAAGGCCTACCTTAACAAATATCTATTTCTTAAGGTGGTTGTCATTTCAGGACCATAACTATGTGAGCGCCATGATAAGTCTATCGAGAGAGATAAAATTTGAAGAACATAATAGGCGTATGGAGATGGTATAAGAATTACACAAAGAACAATTAAAATGTGCCTTAATAGAAAGAGAAATCTTGGAAATACGAAAATTTCGTGAAGAAAAACAGCTAACAAATGCATAAAACATAATTACATTAAATATATTTCTACATTTATTTTGCATTTTATTTTCGTGTTCATTCGAACCTTTAACTTCAGATTTCAATAATCTTAAAACCTTAATCAAATCAGTTAAAAACAGTTTAACTACACTCTTTTACTGTATTCAATTTAAACAACAACAATGTCACTGGATGCATATAAATATTTAATATCCGGTATAAAAAATCAGAGTCTATGTAATAAATTGTGGTTGCGAGAGTTTTTGGCGGGATTTTTTGAGCGTAGTTCAGCGGTTGTTAATATTATTTGCAAATTGATTCCTAGTGGATATTATGATATAAAATTGGTGTAGTTTTGTGTCTGAACTGTCTACGCAACTGGACAATATGTGAAATCATTGACAGAAGCAATCTCGGGGTAGTGGAGCGGAGAATTTTATTGCAGTATTGACTACCTCTGCAAAGTTTACCGGGAAGGCTGACTTGATACAATTTGCTGCCAAATACTCCAAAAAAACATTAGAATCTGTTACATCCGCATTCTAATGCATACTAAAGAATTCAAGAAGGATATTATGCACTGAAGACGAGGCGGTATGGTCCAAGACCTTAGCCTGCCCGAGTAGGGCGAACAAAAAAAATGTGGTTGCCATAGTTACACTACTCTTATTCCGACCTTAAACTAGCTGGCCCCATGGTTTAACTTTTAGTCCGAGACTAGTGTCAGATTAGTATAATCCCTCCTTATTCCGTGTTTATTAATACGGAAATTTGTTAGTACCAACCTAATCCTTGGAATAAAGTTAATCTTACCTTAGTCCACGTTTATTAATAAGACGGTTATAGATTACGGCAAAGTGATGTCAGAACTCTTTGTAGATTTGACGATATCGCAAGCTGACAGCGATTCAGCCAAGTATGCTTTATTGAAACCCATGAATGAGAAGTTAGCAATCAAACGATTTGCGGATGATTTTCGGGATCGTCGATTAAGCACCATAATTGCGGCGCGTAATTTTACTTCTTTAACAGAAGCAATCCAGGCAGCGCAAGACGAGGAGAAACCCGGTCCCAGTGGCTCATCAGAACTAATAGGTACGTATAGACAATCGCATTACCAGGGTCGGAGAGCCCAACGAGGGTACCGAGGACAACGAAATTTCGGCGCAAGGGGTGGTGCACAAAATGCAAACCAGCGTCGGGGTCATTGGCCACAGGTACCACATGGTTATAGTAATAACAATTACTATCGTGGTAATTATAACAATAGTTATCGTAAATTTCATAATAGAGAATAGCCAGGGAGCAACAGGCACTTCGAATAATGAGTCATTTAATCTTTTTTTTTGACTGATGTCATCTTCACGACACATTCTAACATTTTAAATAAGTTGTTGTTTAAAATTGGTAACTGTAACCATAACATGCTAATTGACACGGGTGCTTCTTTATCGGGATTAAAGTTGAAATGTTTAGAGCGTTTACGATTTCTTACCATAAAGAGAGAGTCAGCGTAAAAGGTATTGGTGGATATTTGTTCTCTGAGGGTTATGTGTATTTAACTCTTAATTATAACGAGTATAGTTTTTCACATAAATTTACAGTATTTAAAGATTAACCGTGTATTACCGGTGGCATTTTAAGTCAAGACTTTTTAACACGTTATAGAGCTATTTTAAATTTCGAAGTCAATACATTACAATTAATGACAAATGAGTCTAAGTTAGTAACATTATCGATCGAAAATAATCAAAAAAAGCGTCTCGGCTACTATCTGACCATACCAGCACGTAGCGAATCCACGCATTACTTTAATACGACATTAAAAGTAGATTGTGTGGTCTCAAATCAACAATTATGTGATGGTGTTTATTTAGCGAGTAGTATGAATAAACCGATTAACGGAAAAATTCCTATTCGAATTTTAAATACTCGAGACACAGATGTAAATATAAATTATTTTCAAGTAAGCACTAGTAAGTTAAATGAATATTATATATGACAATTTAATAGGAGTATGGTTGATTCGGAAAGAGTGAAAGCTTTTCTTTCCTCATTAAACTTAAGGGCTATATTTCACCGGGACACCATGGCGGCGCAACCAGTCACCTCTACCAACAAAATGTATACAGCTCTATAGAGAGTTACTCACCCACCTGGTGTCCGTTTGGTTGCGCAACCAAATTGGCGGCGCGACCAACACGGACGCGTGCACAGAATGTTACTGGTTGCGCCGCCACGCTGGTCGCGCCACCACTAATTACTATAGCGCTGTATGGTATCTCACTCACTCGGCCGCCAGTGACGCCCCCACCTCATTACATGCAACACGTGTTGTGCACTGTTATGTTTTGTTTTTTAACTGCTTATTTTAACATTTTAATTGTTTGTTAATTGCATACGATGGATAATTTCGATACAGAAAGGTTTATTATCGAAATTCATAGTAGACCATCAATTTGGGATAATTCCTCATCAGATTATTCCGATAGAGATTTGAAAAAGTTAGCATTTCTGGCAGATCTTTTTAGCCATCTTAACAACTTAAACAAAAGCCTTCAAGGGAGAGAAGAAAATATCTTAACAGCTAAAGATAAAGTGAAAGCATTTCATGTAAAACTTCGTATGTAGTCATCTTCTCTGCAAAACAATATATTTGAGTCTTTTCCGTGTGTTCAGAAGACTGTTGATGATAATGTAACAACCCAATCACATGTAGTAAAAGCTCACATTCCTTCTACGATACAGAGCTTACATAATTTGCAAGAGAAATTATTAACATACTTTCCAGACTTGCACTCTGAAGCTGACAATGGGCGTACGTGGATTTTGGTCCCTTTCTTGGATAAGTCAATAGAATTGGCAGATCTCGCTATAAATCTGAAGGAAAAACTTGTAGATTTAGCTTCTGACGGCGTGTTGAAAATGGAATATCATTCGCAAAGTATTGACGTGTTTTGGATGAAAAGAAAACAAGAATATCCAGAGCTTGCAAGGAAAGCTCTAAAATCATTAGTGCCATTTGCCACCTCATACTTGTGCGAATTAACATTCTCCTCATTGGTGGACATTAAAACTAAAAAGAGAAACAGACTACTACTAGAAAATGATTTAAACATAAACGTTTCTAAAATAGCACCACGCTTTGAGATTTTTTTGAAAAATAAACAAGCACATCCTTCTCACCGATATTGTATTGTTAGGGGTCGCGACCCACAGATTGAAAAACACTGTCCTAGACGAAAGTTATAATGCAATCCCCTCATCGTATATCCACTTGCGAGGTACTGTAATTAACAATAAGTAATATAATTTAATTTCCAGGGTTAGTGTTGCAAAAAAGATGGAAAAGCATCAGATCATGCTACGCGCGGGAAGTCAAACCCCAAAAAAATGTAAAGTCTGGTTCTGGAGCCACTAACCGCAAAAGCGAATAAAGATATTTTAAGCAGTTACAGTTTCTACGAAAAGTAGTAGCTATCAGAGAAGAAGGTGTAGAAGAAGAAAATTCGGAGAGCACTGAAGTAGGCGAGGGACCTAAACAAAAAGTTACAAACAAACGTTAACTACCAGTAGACGATGATCCCTTTGTTCAAGCATTAAACAATTCAATTGAGCAAAGACGCCGTGAGACAACAGAGCAGAGACTACGCGAGACAGCTGAGGTTGACGAAGATCGGCTATTTTCTGCTTTCATTGTTGAGCACATTAAAAAATCTAACTCCTCAAGTTGAAATGGCTACCAAAATAAAGATGCTAACTTTGTTGAAGGCCGCGTTAGGTTTTTCTGGTAACAGGACGTTTGATTATGCTGATCGTTCATTTCTGAGTTTTTCAGAAATCAATCCAGGTGGCAGGATGGTGAGACATGAGACCTATGATCCTGGTTATTCGACGCAACGGCAAGTGATTGCTGCTGAATATCCTGGACCGAGTTATAGGACAAACACGAATTATCATAATGAACCTATTACAAGTAGTCCTAATTATCTATATAATTCTATGAATACAATGACATATGCAAGTTCTCCAAGCGAAACACATGACTCACAGGACTCAGAACCACTTATGGATCTATTTCGCACTTAAGCGTTCATGGCTTGTTTGTTATTGTTTGTCTACATTTTTTAATAAAACTTACTTTAAAAATGCTCATAGTTTGTTTTAACTTACCTTAATGTTACAAACAAGTTTTCTTCAGGACTGATTGATTTTCTTAAGAGCCTATACAACCTCAGCTCAAATTCAAATTTCGCCCCCGCTTCACCGCGCCGTCTAACACTATCTCGCTCGCACACTGCTGCTCGCGGTCACGCGGGCACACTGCACCGCGAGTACGATGCAATTTTGTTAGACTAAACTACCTATATATTTTATTTATCGGGTAAGTACTAAACTTCTAAAGTAATAAAATTATCAATAATAAGTCACTATTATCAAAATAAAATTTTAAATATCACTTTAATTTCAATGTAGGTAGGTACCTATTTTATAGTGGTAAAATTTTCCCACCCTGAGTGAAGCGGAAGGGACTGTCAGACTCTTACTGTAAATAATCAATAGCCCTTTTGGACAGTACCGGGACCCTGCCCGGCAGGAATTTCAATGTACCTACAGACAGTTGCTTTTCAGACTAAATTTTCCAGTATAAAGTGACATCTCATTGTACGGAAAGCCTATACAATGCGAGATCAACTTATACTGGAAAAATGGTATAAAATAAAAGACGAGCCAACGTTACGGTGAGGGTTCCGCACATTGATTTTGTAGCAAGTTTGAGTTTTATAGTTTTCTCCTGGTACCTATGTATTTGTGACAGCCATTTTTGTATGTAATTATGTAAGTAGGTCTAAATGTATCTATATAATTATTATTACTATACCAGTATACCTATAAGAAATTTTTTAAACCGATTCTGAGCCACTGCATAAATTCTATTGTTACAAAAAACTAATCAAGTGCGAGAGTCACCGTTGCAGTCGGGGTTCTGTGGGTACATTGGCGTGGTAGTAAATCGCATTGCCATTGTACAAATTCAAAATAATTCACCAAAATGTATGACTGCGCATAACTTCCGAAGGACTGCAACATATTGGATATTATTTGTTTTTGGGTTTTTTTCGTGATTCTCAAGGCATGGTTTGCATGACTATTATGAATATTAGATAAGTAGGTAGGTAAGTATGTAGATAAGTAGAATAGTTGTGTAGTATGTAGCTATACATGTATGTGAAAAATTGATGCGTTTTCGTGTTATCTATCAGTAGGTAGGTAGGTACATAGGTAGTATACTTAGGTATGTATATAGTTATGTACGTAGGTAGGATAGTTAGGTAGGTCAACCCACTCCGTTTCTTCATTGCCTATAGTACCGGGAACAGGCTTTACTTTCGCAACGAAGTCCAGCTCCAGTAGGGTTCGACCCTGCTGGGCCTCGACAAATTGCTGACCAACTATCTGAAGCGCGTGGGGACGGAGCGCGCCGTTGACGACTTGGGCTCGGTCCAGACGGTTACTGGACGATCGGACGGCGAGCTATCCATTGCTCATCGCCCGCAAGCCCGCGCCTACAGTGGCCGAAAATCGGGATCAGAGTTCCGGCGGTGGCGACTGAGGCGTAAACGCCGTTGCCTTAGGCAGTCAGCCGACTGCCTAAGGAAGCCTCCTCCTTTGCGAGCATTACTGCTTCGCAAAAGGAGGCAACCGCCTGCCACACTTCTTCGCTCCGGACTATGGTCTGGACCAAGGCCCGGCGCAAAAGATCATCGTCGATCGCCCCTACAAGGACACGGCGATGCTCTTCCCAGGCGGGGCACAAGGGTATGATAGAGTAGGTAGGTAGGGTAGATATGGTTTTTACCATAAGTTATTACACATTGTCAAAATTACGTAACATTTAATTCGCTTAAATCTCTTATTGGCATATTTCGAACATGTCTGGGATCGCACAGCTCAGGCAACATGCATGTCATATAAAAATGTACTAATTTTGGTTCCATTTCTTGCCAATATTGGTCATCTCTCTCTATAATTTCAAGTTTAACGTCTTTGTCGCATCCAGACCATACTCCGAAAATACATTTTTGCCTACGAGTTACATGAAGTTGTCCTTGTACTTGTATATACCAAGGATGTTTTTTATTTATGACAAGTCCGTTTTTAGTATTTTTCCAAAAATTCACTTTTTTCTTCGCTATAGATTCTTCCAAAGATGTTTTAAATACTGTTATGGGACACTTGATTTCAATGATTGTGTCCTCTCCAACGAGTCCATCTGGAGTTGCACCTAGAAAAGGCAAGTTTTTATGTATGAAGAGACCACAAGGCTCTATTTGAATGTTTAATTGCAATGCTATTTGCTCTGTTGCTGTTGCTTCATGTTCTATACCATGTTTCAGAGATGGGACATGGCTCAAATTCTTTGGATATATAAGATTTTTTACTAAATTTTTCACACTTGAATTTTGTCGCTTATTTACCACTTTGGAAAAATTAGATGCCGTTAGAAGTTTTCTTCTGAGCTCTAACCACTCACTCGACTCTCTTTGTAGAATTGTCGACTTTTCTACTTGTCTTCGCTCTTCTTCTGAACTGGGCAAACTTTTCAAAAAATCCTCCTTGATGCGATTGTACTCCAGACTTGTCATGTCTGGCTTTTCACAATTTTCACCATAATCTTTGTCCTTTGTCTTTAAAAACAGTTTTCTACATTTTTTGTTACAATATGTTGATGTTCTTTGTCTTTGTTTTGAGCGCTTCTCCTCTAATTTCTTCACTAGCGACCTGGGACTTCTCCCCAAAATCGCTCTGTGTAAAGTGGTAAGTGGGTGCTTTGTGTTAAAAGATACCACGGCAGCGTTGTATCTTGCATCATAGCCCCGACGTAATGAAAAGTTGATACGTTTCCCACGAACAAATTTTGCAATTATACTGTTGAAAGACTCTGTGTGAGGAGTCATATGAAAGAAAAGGGAGTCAGTGATAGCGTGACGGGACCCAGGACGGTATGGAAAAAGAAAACGTGTTGCGCCGACCCCAAGTAACATGGGACAAGGACAGGAAGAAGAAGAAGAAGACTGTTGAAAGACTCTACTCTATTGCTGTCACTGTTGTGCATAAGGCTTCGAGCCTTAGCTGCCACAGTGTTAACCACAAATTTAATTCTATGCCATATAGCACATGTCTTCAAAATTAAAGTTGTCTTCACTATTGTTTTGGCTCGTACAACAATAGGGTTGGCAATTTTCGTGATTTCCGAATGCATGGTTGTATGAATTCATGATGTCTGTGAATAGGTTACTCACTTTCATGTCAAAGGTGGCGAAATATGTTCAGAAATGGATGAGCAAATGACTTTACGGATAGCTAGGATTCTTTGAGTAGTAATTTTTTTTCTTAAATTTGTAGGATATTTGGTTTCCGTAGTTATGTTTTTTAGCTTTTTACACATGTTTCTGAAAATATGATTTTTGCATTCTACTTTTTCTACGGTACAATTGGGATATGGACGACCTTCCAAATTTTTTTTATATGTGCTCGAGTCACCGTCCGCCACCATACGTTCGTATATAAGGTTATGCATGGGAATGGAATTTTTAAACCCTTCTAACAATATCTCAGACTCCATACCGGTAAAAGAACCGCTATAATTTTTATAGCATACATGGTCGCCTGGACTGATACCTTTACTTTCAGCTCGGGCACATATGCAGCAGTATTTGTTCTTCACTCCGATGAACAAAACCTCACCGAACCTTTTGCCAATTATAGCGGCAGCTCCAGATAGGGCTGAAAAATTTGTGTTGAAAGAACGTTTACTCCAAACACCATCTGCAATCACGTCTATGCAAGCAAGGCCGTTTTTTACTCGCCCTTCGGCAATAGCTGCATCTCGTTCCCTTGCTGCAGCTGCCTCCATTGTAATTATAGCAGTTTTTCGCCAGTCATTATATATTTCATTTTGGACTTTAGCATAGTGCTTTTGAGAGAAAGATGGACAATCCATTGATGCACATAATTCGCTAAATTGGGAATAGCCAATTCCAGAAGATATGATGCCAGATGTTGCAGATTTGTTTAAATCTAGGTCTGATTTCGGCTCAAAATCGAGATAAAATGTTAGATTACACATATTGCAAGCTAATTTATATTTGGAGAGTAGACTTTTTCTTTTTTCTGATATGATGTGAACGTTGCTCAATGTACATCCGAATGCCTGATTATGATTGGATATTTCTTGAAGTCTTCTATAAAAATATTCTACATCAATTATTCTCCGCCCTTCTACACAAAAACAGTTTTTCTTTTCCACAGGGTTATTAAAACTCACTTCGCACCTGAAATGACCAGAATACTTACTAAGCTGAATAACATACGTGATACACATACAAACTTTTCAAATAAAAATCTAGCAATTACCAATTAGTATCATCATCACATTCATCATCTAATGTGTCGTATTGCGGAAGATTATGTGAATATCTGAAAAAACAGAAGTTTTTTTAGAAGAATAATAAAAATTAAGAAATTAGGATCCTAACTAACTAATAATATAAATGTGCAAGTTGAGTTTGTTTTTTTTTGTCACGTTAAAATAGCTAAGTATTATTAATAATAGCTTACGGATCCAATATTCTTTCGTCACTATGTATGTTCAGTGAACAGCTTGTGTCTTCAGGTGGTACTTGTGATCTGCAAGAAAACGCAACATTCATTATAAAAGTACTTACACCTAAAAGCAAAATTATATCAACATGAATAATAATACGGAACCCTAAAAAGTATAACAATATCAAAAGTTTGTGAACTGAGATTATCAATCATATTTATTATTTAGCTAATCTACTACCTACAGTACGCCCAGTAGGTTCATATTTTTTATATATTTTACAACATGCATAAGTAATATAAATACTGCATAGGTACATACTACACGCGCGGCGACACGCCGCGCACCCGGCACAAAATAAATTGCACTGTCTTTTTAGGAGCAATCGGAAAAATAGGTATTGGAGTTTTGGTACGTCAAAACAAAAACAAATCTATTTAGGTAATTTTATTTTTTTATATAAGTTGCCTTATACTGATTTCTCCTGAAACGTGGACGGTGCGATTACAAATACAAGTCTTCACAACTCTTTGTAGACCATCACAATAACACATGTTCCATGCGGGAATCGAACACGCGATCCGTACTGCAGCCGAAAAACGCTTAGAAAGTTATAAAAATATGAGTTTGTACGGTAAGTACCTGGCGTTTAGTCGACATTTGACAGATTCTACTTTTGACATCATAGTCTACTATTGACAGATTCTACATATGACAGATTTTACATATAACAGATTCTACGTATGACAGATTCTACATATGACAGATTCTACATATGACAGATTCTACGTATGACAGATTCTGTATTTGACAGATTTTGAAAAAGTGAGACAAGTAACGGACACCTTGTGGAATCAAAAATAATACTGCTAAATAGTAATCACTATATTTATTGATAAGCATAATTTGTTTTTATAACTAGTATTAAATGTTTGTATTATAATACTAATATTTTTAGAAACAGTCACAATTACCAAATTATCGTTAACATTATTTTTTTGTTAACATAATTACCTATAAACAATCACAGTGAAAACAGTGGAAACGTTATTAATTAACAAGCAACAATCATTTTTATCACATTAATTATAATTAGTATTCTCTTTATTCATTCTAAAAAAATACAAATTAGTAACATAGTTACATCGGTATTTAAACAATCACATTAAAAAAAATGATACTTATTTTTAAGTAAATAAAAATTAAAAATAAAAATTACAGGAGCAGTTGTATATAAATTATTTTCTTAAAAAAATCTTCGACCGATATTTCATCACTTTGAAGTTTCTTGACAATTTTGCTGTATTTTTTATCAAAGTTAAAGTCGCGGTACCGACGATTTTTTCGCACAGATTGGAAGAGGCTATTACGAAGCCTAATATTGCAGTGGTGAGCTTCTTTACGCAACTTTTGGATAAAATTGAACAGGCTTGGTCGCTTTGGGATTAGGACGTTAAGTCTGTGATGCCATCCTTCTAATGCATTGTTCGTTCGATGACGTTGGTTGGCACAACTTAAAATTGAAGGACTCAAACTGGACCATTGCCTCTTGTAATAATTACTGAACTCTTGCATTTTATCGGTATGAACAGATTCCATTTTGTCCAAAATCAATTGACGCCCCTCTGAAATGTACTGGGCTGGTAGTAAAGGTAGGATGGCAGCCATTCTTACAATTCGTCTTTCTTCACTAGTCCTATTTACTTTTATTTCTTTGGCTTTCTTCCACACAGCTTTTTGATAGTGATAGTAGCATCCACTTACATTTGATTCCGGGAAAACTGATCTTACAGCATTCATAATGCCTACTTCGTAGTCGCATTTGAAATAACGGATACTAAAACCCAAATTTTTAATTATTTCAAAAAGTCGAATGTATGTAGCTTGGGATTTATTCGGCAGTAACGCGTATAGCACAGGGACTATATTTGTTGAGTTTGTATCAGAATTTAGGTCTATGTGCAGAGTAAAAAGTTGGTAGAATGGCTTGGGAACAGTTTTAAATGTACCATCACCGAAGCACAACCTTGCCCGACGCAAAAATTTTTTGGCTAATTTAGTTATGAAGACCAGTATTTTCTCTTCTGTACCTTCTTCAGCAACTAGGAAATTCTCACCTAGGGCTTTGGGAATAAACACATCTTCAATTTTATTAAATGACAATCGTTCTGCGCTCAAATACTTTTTTCTTGCATTATAAAAGCTATCTTTTTTGTCGTGAAAGGTCGGAATTCTACTTGGTCCGTCGGTACTGTCAAAAATATGTTCAAAAATCATTTTAATCGGACCCAAGTTTTTACACACTTCCCTCTTCACCATGTTAGTTTTTATAAATAACTCGTTTCCGAGATGATCAGCCTGACACGTATGTGGAGATTTACGAAGAATTTTCATGAAATTAACATCCACTGTTATAGATGCACTGCACTCATTTCTCTTCACACAGCGCCAACACGTACTTTGATCTTTATTGACTCGTTTGATTTTGTTAAAACGGTATCCTTTGTACAAGATTGTGTTAAAACCTTTTTTATTTTTTTCTACAACAAATTCCCTTTCTTCCGCCATATTATGAAAAAGACATACATAAAGGTAACAACACGTATCAAACTTTGAGAATTATCACAAAAACACCAAACTGAACTAAGTAGATTAGCCGTCATAGAAAAAGATCGAATAAAGTTACGAAAAGTTTTAAAAAAACCCACCATTTTTTTAATAATCTTTTGTCTCTATTTGTTCTAGTGACACGGCAAAGGAAACTGCCTAAACAGCCCATTATGGGACTTTTAAAAATTGATTGTAAGCATGTTAATGTACTGTATGTAAATTATACTGGATATAAATTATACATTTGCATTAGAAGTGAACACGGAACGATTTAGCGGATGTTATTGATTAGCTATCTGGTTTTGTTTAGGAGTAATTGTGACTGTTTCTAAAAATATTAGTACTATAATACAAACATTTAATACTAGTTATAAAAACAGATTATGCTTATCAATAAATGTAGTGATTACTATTTAGCAGTATTATTTTTGATTCCACAAGGTGTCTGTTACTTGTCTCACTTTTTCAAAATCTGTCAAATACAGAATCTGTCATACGTAGAATCTGTCATATGTAGAATCTGTCATATGTAGAATCTGTCATACGTAGAATCTGTCATATGTAGAATCTGTCATATGTAGAATCTGTCAATAGTAGACTATGATGTCAAAAGTAGAATCTGTCAAATGTCGACTAAACGGTACCTGGTCTACCCAAACACGCAGAAACTGCGCTAAACATGTATACCTACTACATATTTATCTACATGTTTGTAATCACTAATACTGTAAACAGATAGGTCAGCAGATACATCATTTCGATCATATGTTTGCCTGTTTCTTTACGCCAACCCCGTCGCTTCTTATTTTTATTTCGGTTATTTCCCATTACGCAAACACTAAAAACTCACGCAATTCAATATATATTTTTATTTTACGTCTTCTGTTGCGTAATTTGCCCTGAGCGCAAAATGACACAGCCCTCCCGTACGGAAGCCGGAGCAGGACTGAGCGCGGGTGGCGCGCGGCAGGGAACAACTTTAATATGGCCGACACTGTAGGTTATTTATGTTACGGCGAAAAAAAAGTGGAAATTCAAAAAAATAAATAACATAAGACCTGCTTTATAGTTAGTTCAATTAGTATAAAAAGTTTCATGATCTAATTTGCAGTATTTTATGATTGCCAGCGGTTTATTGTTCAGTTTAGAGGTAACTTTGAGATTTCTTTCTGTAGAGAAAATTTTATAGAATCGTGTTTTCGCCAAACATAGGACTTAACATTAGTCCTCAACTTTACCATATATTTATTTCAAAATTAATGCTGCAGTATTTTCGGCGTATCAGAGGTTTTTGCTAAGCCATTTGAGGTAGTATAGGCTCTTAATAATGTGTCTTGCTTCATCAAATCATTTTCACACAAAGTCAGTAACTCATCAAAGGACCTCACGGACATCCTCACATAGCTAAAAAACTTATCCGGATATCTTCTTAGATAGTCGTATATGTTCACGAATTGTCCTTTCTTACAGCGATCTGTTAAATGAGGATGAACCCACCACTGTTTCTTTTTTCTCTTGAACCCTCTTTTCCTATGTACATACTATTAGAGAATGGGATACGGTTGCAGAAAGAAACTACTTATTTGTAATGCAACAGAAAAATATAATAATTTTTCGACATTTATTACTACGGTTGCTAGGACACGTTAAGCAGTAGACAAGATGTAGTTTATATTAAACTTATAGGTTTGCAACCTCTAACACCGCCCCTTAAACTTATCTTGTTACCACAAATCAGTAGCCAAACCTAACTCGTTTACAAAATACTTATGTTTCTCTACCGACAAAGGTTTAGTCAAGACATCCGCCGTCATTTTGGACGTTGGCAAGTAATTTATTTTTACTGCACCATTGCTGACCACCTCCCGGACGAAATGATGACGTATGTCTATATGTTTTGACCTACCATGAAACATACTACTTTCAGTCAATTTCAAGGCCGACTGATTATCATTGAAAATAGTTATTTCAATGTTACTACCTTTACATTCGTGCAAGAAAGTTTTTATAAACAGTGCTTCTTTACAAGCATCGGAGAGTGACATGTACGCCGCCTCAGGACTATATATCAGGATAACGCAACGGTACGCTGTTTCCTACTTTCCCAACATGTAATAGAATTCCCAATTTTGAAAACATATCCCGTATAAGAACGTCTATCGATTTCATTAGAAGCCCAGTCTGCATCAGCAAAACCCGTCACGGATAAGCCAGTTTTCTTATAGGTAATGCAGTAATCTACTGTACCTTTAAGATAACGCAACACGCGTTTAGCTGCTTTCCAGTGGACATCGGAAAAACAGTTATTGAATTGGCTTAATACGCTTACAGCGTGACATATATCAGGACGCGAACAGACCGCTACATACATAAGACAACCGATCAATTCTCGATACTGTCATCCTTTTTATCAGCTTTGTTCAATTTTTGGCACTGCATTGGAGTTTCAACAGATTTGCAGTCTTGCATGTATTTCTCTAATATCTTTTTAATATAGGCACTTTGATCTAGAGTGATCTTGCCATGATCTTTCCTGATTCTTAATCCTAGAACTCTTTCTACAGGACCAAGATCTTTCATCACAAATTCTTTCATCAGCAATGATTTAGTTTTAGTTTTTTCCGCATTACAATTACTGAAAATTACTAAATCATCAACATACAACGCGATAATTAGAAACTTGTCGCCACTTTGATTTATGTATACACATGGTTCAGAGACCAATCTCTTGAACTTGAGTTTGTTGACAAGAATATGATTGATCTTTTCATTCCATGATTTAGACGCTTGTTTTAGACCATACACAGCTTTGTGTAGTCGATACACCTTGTTATTGCCTCTACCTTTTTCAAAACCTTCTGGTATTTCCATGAAAATGGTTTCTTTTAAATCACCGTTTAGAGAGGCTGTTTTTACGTCCATGGTCAATCTCCGTATCGTACTCCACAGCCAAAGCTAATAATATTCTTATGGTTTCGTATCTCACTACAGGTGAAAAAGTTTCAAAATAATCCACTACATACTTTTGTGTAAATCCTTTTGCCACTAGACGTGCTTTGTATTGTAATAGTTCACCGTTAAGCCCTCTTTTCTTCTTTAATAACCATTTGGTCTTTATTGGCTTTGCACCTTTCGGCAAATCGGTTTAGGTAAAGCACTTATTGTCCAAAAAGGACTGATAGCCTACTTGCCTGGCTTCAGAACTATTCAACGCTTCTTCAACTGTTCTTGGATCATCACTGCCACACGCTTCCCCCGTCAAAAAACCACACAGGAAGGAGTTCTCATCAGCTTCCAGGTATTCTGCTCTCGAGTCATCTGTATCAAATGAAACATCTGGAACATAAGTAGCATCTGAGTGATGATCTGTGACTAAGCTACTGTTCGAAGCCTCGCTATCGTTAGCATCATCAGAAGTCACAGAAGTTTGTTCTGACTCTGTTCTATTCTCGGATACATAAGAAGTCTTAAGTTCTATAATCACATCTGATTCCACTTTAGTGAAATTCAGATGCTTGAGGAATTGATTCTCAATGAACTTAACATTTTTCGCTATTGTTAGCTTATAGCTCTCAAGATCCAAGAGCCGGTATCCCTTTGTGTTATCACAATATCCCGCAAATATGTAAGGTTTAGATTTGCGATCCAGTTTTTTACGATTATTTTGCACAGCATATGCTAAACAACCAAATACACGTAAGTTATCTAAGTTTACCTTATGACCAGTGTAAATCTCTTCTGGAGTTGCACCTCTAACTGCCTTTGTAGGTGAACGATTTTTTATGTACACCGCAGTGTTCGCAGCCTCAGCCCAGAATCGTTGATCCAAACCTGCTTCCAGAAGCATACAGAGCACCGCCTCAATAATCGTTCGGTTCGCACGTTCGGCAACTGCATTTTGCTGTGGACAGTGAGGAACAGTAGTATGATGCCGGATTCCACACTCACTCAAATACTGCTTAAATCTCGTATTGATGTACTCGCCACCATTATCGCTTCTCAGGATTTTATTTTTTTTATTAGTCTCGTTCTCTACAAGAGCTTTAAAAATCAAAAAACACTCAAAAACTTTGTCTTTCGATTCTATTAAATAACAAAACGTCTTCCTAGAAAAATCGTCAATAAATGTTAGCAAATATCACCGCCTATAGATTTCACTGGCATAGATAGAGCCGCACACGTCCGTGTGAACCAGTCCTAACACCTCACTTGCACGTGAAAAGGATTTCTTAGGGAAAGGTAAATTAGTAACCTTACCTTCAATACAGGCGATACATTGCTCGTATGTGGATACATCATAGTCGATACCAGCCGCCATACCACTCTTGAGTTGGTTCTACTGCGACTATTCAGATGTCCAAGCCGACGATGCCATAAACCCTGAGATGGAAGATCTACCTGGGTACTCAAGGAGACGCTTACTGGCATACTGTGTACGCGCGAAACGGAATTTATATACGCATCCCCGGTTTCTAATTTATAAAGACCGCATGCATCCCGTTTTGCTACAGCTACTACCTTTCCGTTTTTGTAAATTTTACTTCAAAACATTTTTGTGTCAAAATACTGACAGATAACAGAATACATGACAAGTTCGGTATAAAAACTACATTACTGACAGTTAGCCATTGTTTTTGTAAAAAGAGTTTCACATTACCACGACCCGATGTAAAAAGTTTTTCACCGTTCGCAACGCTTATATCCTTTGGTATATCACACACAAAATCATGAAAAATGTCTCTGCTATTGGTCATGTGGCAAGTTGCACCACTGTCAACGTACCACACATCTGGATCCAGCTTCACCGTCAGAGCCGACAACATAGTCGTCCTACCAGGAGTTTTCTGAACCTTCTCCTCCTCTTGACAACTGGAACTAGATGGCTTATCCTTATGCGGTGCTTTCTGTCTGCAATCTCTAGCGTAATGACCTAATTTTTTGCATCGAAAGCACATGGGACGCTTCGAGATCGAAGTCGAAGTCGTTAGGGCATTCTGATCCGTATCTTCTGCATCACCTCGTCTCTGTGCCTCCTGGAGTAGTTTACTTTTCACCAGTTCACTTGAAAGAGAAAGGCTACTATGCTGTAACGTCATAATGAGTGGGTCAAACTGCTTCGGAAGCCCACTGAGCATTATTATAGCAACGAACTCGTCTTCCAGAAAAGCATTTATGTCTTGCAGTTGTTGGGCAGTATCTAGAATTTTTGTAACATACGCCTCCATACTCTCAAACTGCTCTAATTTTAAGCTAAATAGCATTCTGAGGAGACCTAATCGTCTACACAGACCTTTATTCTCGAACGATTTCTGTTTATTCTTCCAGGCATCAAACGCAGTATTGCAATTCCTGATAACGGAGTAAACAGATGGCTGAACACTGAGGCAGATTCGTGCTAGCGCTTTTTCCTGTTTGTTCGCGCCGTCTACGAGTCCTTGCCGATGACGTCACGTGAACCGGACGAGAGGTGCGGCGCGGGCCGGCCGCGGGGGACACTCGCTCACAATACTCAAGCACAACGCACGCGCATCGCCTTATTATTTTTCCTTAAAACTATTTTATTGTAACGTAATTCATTAAACCAAGTCAAATCATAATACTTTGCTTTTAATTGTCTTCTCCGTGGACAATATTGGTTAAAGCAAAGAATTTGCAAAATCTCAAGAAGTTTGAAAAGTAACGGAACATCGGTGACGAAACAAAGGAATCGAGATCAAGGAGGTGGCTGCCGGGTGTGCTTCGGCTGCATTACTGAACCAGGGGAGTGCTCTTTCCTTTATTCCTTTGATCCATACTATTCCTTTCTATTTGTGTAAAAGTGTATTTAACATTAAATCTATAAAATTAGTGAATTGTTTCACGCGAGTTCCGTTATCTGCTTACGCGCTTAGCCGGTGCAGTGAGTACATTTTACGCTTAATATTGGTGCTTAGCTATTCTTTATGCTTCCAAAGTGCACATCGCAACGAGTGGTTCCATAATTATAATCACCGTCTTAATTGCTAATGTGCAGAATAAGTACATAATCATATTTTTGTGCGTGGTATTTCTTAAATACATAATTACTTACATAATTACAGCTAAGCATTCATTTCAACGGTCGCAAGCGTGATATTCTTCCACATAATTAGCTCAGTCTTATGCTTAAAAATAGCAAATTAATAAATTTTTATTTTACCCACATTCTTAAATAATAATCGGATTTCTTTGTATGATTAATCTTTACACAAGCCACTTCTCATGCCCCAAACTTATTCAGATTAATTCATTATCATAAACAAAGGCATTCACCGCAGTTTGGCCGAACATTCCAGGATATCAGCGGATCGCGCGTAGTGCGCGTGACCTACGTTCGACCGACCAGCCGGCTGCGCTAGCGCGCAGGTGCAAGCGTCCAAGCGGTTACACCGAAGCGCCCGCCGCTCGGCCGTCTGTGACACCGTGCAGTAACAGCTACGAAGATTGGATCGCCACATAATCAACATTGTGGTTTGATGCACATTTATTATCTTAACTAATTTGTTTATTTGCCCTTAACAATAATTGTCTTTATTAATAATGACTTCTGGAAATGATGAAATTCAAGAATTCGCGTCGGTGAATGCAGCCTTAAAGGAATTAATAAGTTTAAGAGGCACTAAAAAGGTCAATTAACTAAGTTTAATAATTTCGTAAGCACTTTATCTGAAATTCCTGTTCAATCTATTACAAATAAACAAAATAAGGTATTAATTGTTCGGTTGAATAAAATAGAAAATATTATTCATGAATTCGATGAAATTCAAAACAAAATCGATGTGATGACCGAGGAACCTAAACAGCGTTTCGAGCGAGATTTATTCGAGGACCTTTATTATTCTAGCGTAGCGTTTGCTCAGGAAGTCATTGAGTCGTACTCGAAAGCTAATCCTAATAATAATAACGACGTAAATAGTCAACCTTCTTATAAATCTGCGAACACGGGTTGCAATCACATGAATAATATTAAGCTTCCAACTATTAATTTACCAACCTTCGACGGGAATTATCTTAAATGGCTCGAGTTTAGCGACACCTTCGATGCGTTAATAAATTCAAACGAGTCAATGTCCAATATAAACAAATTTCATTATTTGAGGTCGTCTTTGGTAGGCAGCGCGACTGTAGTCATTAAGTCCATTGAATTTACGGCTCAAAATTATACAATAGCATGGGAGCTGTTATGTGCTCGTTACGATAATAAGAAAATTTTGATAAACAATCACTTAAAAGCTTTGTTTGCTTTAGAGCCCATGACCCGTGTATGGTCGGGTGTCAGATATAATAAAACATCCCAAAATGTGGTGTAAGACTGCCTTTATTATGTTGATACTATGACTTATATATTGGTTACACACATTGAAATAGAGGTTGCATACGTACTACATCACACCTCCCAAGGCAATAAAAAAAAAAATATATATTCCTTTGCATGGATACTTTTTTTTTTTTTATATATATAAAACTACGTAATGTGGTTACAAATTTAATGTAAAATTACTGTTTATTATCTATGAGTAATGGTTATGCGTTTGGGTTACTCGCAGGTTTTTTTTTTTTTTTATATATATTTTTTTTTTTATATAAGTATATTAATAAACAACTTATAACTAAGATTACAGTTGTTGTATCGCTTGTGTTTACAAACAAGCGAATTGCTTTTTTTTTTTTTTTTTTTTTTTTTTCAAACTTATACCTAAGATTACAGTTGAGTTCTGTGTTTACAAATAAAACATGTAAGTACTTTTTGTTGGCACCATTCATTCAGGGCGTCACGAGTGCATATCATTTTACAGCCACGATCGCAACGAAGGTCAGTAACCTAGGTATTGTTGCTAAGTATACAATATATTATGACTTTATGAGTAATACAACTTCGTTCTGTTTTTATGAATAACATCAATTTTTCCATTAATGTTTACCTCTACATTTGGCGACAAATCTCTAATAACAGTGTAGGGACCAGTATAAAGGTTTGAGAGCTTATTACCAGTTTCATTTTTAATCAATATTTTATCATTTGGTTTATATTCTACAGGTCTTACATATTTATCATATCTGTTTTTCCTTTCTAATTTCGAGTTAATCAAGTTTTCCCGTGCTTCTGTTTGTGAAATCTGTAATCTACATATATTTAAGCTCAAGGGGATAACTGTCATAATTGTATAGTGGTTCTACTTTTCTTAAAAGGTTACTTGGTAAGTTACATTTCTTTCCATACACAAGTTCGAAGGGAGTAAATTTTGTCGATGAATGTACTGTGGTGTTGTATGCAAAGGCCCAAAAAGGTAACCATGAACTCCATGAGTCTGGTCTTTGATTGATGTGCATTCTTAAAAAGGCCCCTAGGGTTTTGTGAGAATTCTCCAGTGCACCAATGCTCTGGTGATGATAGGCTGTTGAGTTCAGTTTGGAAATATTAAGAATTGTACATACCGCTTTGAATGTCTCTGACATAAACTCCGTTCCTCTGTCAGTAGCGATTTCCCGAGGCACACCGTGCACGAGGATGAAGTTGTTGACGAACACACGAGCGACTTCAGCTGCTGTTCTACTCACTAGTGGAAAAGCGCATACATATTTTGATAGTTCACATTGAAGTGTTAAAATATACGTGTAGTTATAGTAATCCCTATCAAGAGGCCCTACTATGTCTAAAAATATCTTCTCAAATGATGATTGTGCCGTTGTGGTTATTACCATGGGTTCTTTTACCATAACCGTATACTTTTGTTTTTGACAAATAGGGCATTTTTTAACATAGTTATTTATATCCTTTTCGAGACCCGGCCAGAAATAATATTTTTTAATGTTGTTAAACATTCTTTTTGTGCCTGCGTGGCCACTTGTGGGTAATAAGTGAAAGTCATTTAAAATGACTCTCCGATCTTCTAAATTATCTACTTTTTCTATATTATTTAAAATACACAATCGCGGTCCTTCCCATTTAGTATATCTTTTAACCTCATTAGTTATTTTTTCTAAGAATAAGTTATGGGATTTAACATCATTTTTGCTTGATCATATGAAAATATATTATTTCCCTTATATATTCTATTCGTTTTTTGTAGCCTGTTTAGACTTGTTTTATCAATGAATTGCAGCTCTACTGCATTACTAGGCTTGTTAATTGTTCCCACAATCCTTGCTTGATCTTCTTGATCCGGGACACAGTTGTCTGCGGTATCTTCCGGAATATGAGAAGTTTGTTCTAATCGTTTTATCTGTGCTCGTGTCATTACAAATAAACTTTCGTGCATGTTCTTTAAATCTTTCGATGATATTGGAATTCGAGATAAAGCATCGGCGGCTGCATTTTGTTGACCTTTGACATATTCTATTAAATAGTCATATTCTTCTAAACATAATCTAAATTTGAGCAGTCTACTTGATGGCTCCTTTAAACTAAATAAATATACCAGTGGTTTGTGGTCAGTTACTATTTTGAATGGACGACCATACAAATAGGGTCTATAATGTTTTACGGCCCATACTATAGCACTATAGCCATAGAGTTCTTTTTCAATAGTCGGGTAATTACGTTCAGCTTTGTTTAAACTCCTACTGGCGTAAGCGACTGGCCGACCATTGCCGTTGGATAAAACCGCTCCTATCGCGTACCCTGACGCATCAGTTTGTACAATAAACTGATTTTTATCTGATAAATCCGGATATTGGAGAACTGGTGGTGTAGACATACATTCTTTAAGTGTCTGAAATGCCTTTTGTGCGTCGCTATTCCAAATGAATTCTACATTTTTTCTACACAAAATATTTAAACTGTTTGCAATTTCAGCAAAATTTGGAATAAATTTGCGATAATAATTCGCTAAGGCTACAAAACGCTTTACTTCATTTGTGTTTTGGGGAATTGGATAGTTTTGTATAGCACTAATCTTTTCTGGATCGGGTAGTACACCGTTATCTGTTACGACGTGGCCTAAATAGAGCATTTCCTTTTTAAGAAAGTCGCATTTCATCGGATTTAATTTTAAATTGACACTGCGTAATCTTTCTAGTACTTCGATTAAATTTTTGTTATGATTTGATAAGTCCCGTCCCATTATAATTAAATCGTCCTGATAACATAAACATTTTTCATAATTAAGGCCCGCCATTGCCAATGTCATCATTCGGGCAAATGAGTTCGGGCTTGTCTTAAGACCCATTGGCATTCTAGTCATTTGATATTGACCTGAATGAAAAGCTGTAAATTTCCTACTATCTGGTTCAAGTTCCACGTTATAAAACCCTTGGCTTAAGTCTAAGTGCGTAAAATAAATGCAACCAGAAAGCGAGTCTAATATCTCATGAATATTTGGCAGTGGGAATTTATCATTTTGAACACAGTTATTTAACTTTCGGTAATCAATGACTAGACGCCATTTCTTCTCTCCATTTGATTTCTTTGGTACTAATAGAACGGGACTAGACCATTCGCTATTACAGGGTTCTATTATACCTTGTTCGAGCATGCGGTTAATTTGATTCTGTATTTCCCCTTTTTGTGAATGTGGGAGCCTGTAAGGTTTGCTGTAACTTGGTCTAGTACCGGGTTGTATTGTTATTGAATGTTTATATATAGTTGTCGTAGTGAGTTGGTCTCCTTCGAGATAAAAGATATCGTTATACTTTGCGCATATGTTCCTAATGCTGATTTTTTCCTCCTTATTTAGATGATCTAATTTTAATAAGGGAAGCAGTTTTTTTGACTCGTTCTGCATGTTTCTTTGGCTTGTCAAATATACAGATATTATAATCGCTTGCTTTATGTATTTTAGGATTAATGCTATGTACATAAAAATCGTTTTCTGTTGTGTTCAAAATTCTTATTGGTAGCTTTCCGTCCGCGGGGCTTGCTATTGTACTTGCTAAAAATATTCCGTTTCCTATCTGCTCTGCGCAAACTACACAATCTTCTGTTATATCGGTCGTAATGTAATGTGTGCTTTCGGACCTAGCGGGTATAGTTAGCGTCTCGTTATGTTTGGGAATAGGCACACAAATTTCTTTATTGTTATTATACATAACTAAGGAGTAATTTTTGAAGTTAATAATCGAATGATATTTGCTCAAAAAGTCTTGGCCTAAAATGCCACTTGCCTTACAGGGTAAGGATTCAAATACGTAGAATTTATGGCTTAGAATTTGTTCACCTGCTCTTAATTCAAGATAAACAAAACCGATCGCTTCAATTTTTCCACCAATACAATTTACAACAAGTTTTCCTTTTTGGATGGGTTCATTCAACTCAGCAATGTGTTTATATTTTATGGCCGATATGGATGCACCGGTGTCGATTAGCCACGTATATGTAAGATTGTTATGTTTAGAGTGTAATGAAATATGATATATGCTACTACATGACATCATAACGCTTTTATTCACGAAAAAACTCTTCTGAATTATTATTATCATTGTTATTTTCAGATTGATTTTCTCGCGGATTTGAATCTGTCAAAATATGCGTATTTTGTTGCTGTTCCTGGTGAATAGTAGCTTGGTTAAAAAAAATCCTACCTTTAGCTCCACGGTTAAATGTGCCGCGGCCACGAGATCTCCATCCACCGCGACCTGTTTGCGATATTCGATCATCCCTCCGTTTCGCCGGTGGCGTTGATTGTCCTCGTCCTCGTGACATCCCCTGGCCTCTGGAATTCCTATATTGGTAGTAATTGTTATTACGACGCATAAATAAAATGTCACCTGACGTGGACGGTGTTGAAACTTCCTCATCGATGGCTGCTTGTATGGCATCACTTAAAGATGTAAACTGTCGTGCTGCTATTATTGTGCTTAGTCGACGATTTCTTAATCCGTCGGCAAAACTTTTAATGGCTGATTTTTCGTTAATAGGCTTCAATATATCGAAGCTAGACTCATTGCCTTCAGATTGGGAAATCGTCAAGTCAACAAACAAATCAGTTATTTTCTTACCGTAGTCATCTATAGTAAGATCATTTTGTTTCAAATTGTACAATTTGTGTTGTAGAGCTGTTGCTGATTTTTTTGGTAACAGACATGTTTTCATAGCCTTTACTAACTCATTAACACTGTCATACTTTGCATTAAGTTTAAGTTTAGCAGACTGCGAAAGTCGACTTTTTAAAACAAAATTTATCAATTTAATTTGTCCGTCTACGTCAAGTTCCGTTTCATAGTATTCTACGCCATCAATGAGCTGTTTCGTATTTGTGCCGTCGTCATTTAGAACTGGTAATAAGCTCAAGGCGATTTTTAAATCGAATTTCGCCATATTTTGTTCAATAATTGACTCTTCAGTCGATGAATTATTACACAAATCTAAAATATTGTCATACAGGTTAACAAAATCTTTGTTTAATTTATTAAATTTACATAATTCCTCGTCTTTTAATCCGGTTTTAAGTAGCCTTAAATGGTCTAAGCTCTCATTGAAATTACTCAGCAATTTATCGGCCTCTTTTAGTTTTTTCAAAACAATTTCACCCTTTCGTCTACTTGGTCCTATTTTTATTAAATATATTCTTATCTTACCAAGGTCATTGTATATCTGTAACAATTCGTCATACATAACTGTCCATAATTTTATAGTTCATATACCAAATGCAAGTTCATATCGCGACTATGATTCCACTGTTGCACGCATACACTGCCCATGTTAGAATTACCACACTTTCACATTCATTAGAACACTGAACTCACAAGAACACTAGCCGAATTGTATGATTTGTTACACGCCTCTGTGTTGTCAGGGATTCTTGTTGGAAGCGTGGACCCGACGTTCCTCGCCTGCAGACACGTTACAAGCACCGTCGCGACACCTTCTGGATCGATCCACAGAACGCCTTAAGATGTGTCTCGTTATCTGCTCTCGCGCCCAGGACTCATGACATCTTTTGTAAATTTTAAAGATGGAGTATAGTGCACCGATGAATAATATCGTGCAAATTATTGTTAACACGATACTTATGGCCGATAAATGAAATTTAAATTCCTCTACCGTCGCTGTGTTTTTAGCGGCGCTATTTTGATTGAGAAAAACCTCCTCATTAGTTACTTTTGAGTTGCACATTTTTCAAAGTCACTTTTAATATATTTTTCACTTAAACAGTTGCCACACTGAGCAAAACCGATACTAATCGCGTACATGATTCAAGCCCTGTTTAGTGGCAGGGTCGCCATGTATGGTCGGGTGTCAGATACAATAAAACATCCCAAAATGTGGTGTAAGACTGCCTTTATTATGTTGATACTATGACTTATATATTGGTTACACACATTGAAATAGAGGTTGCATACGTACTACATCACACCCGTGAGTCGCACAAGGCTATACAATTTCTGATTGATCACATATTAAAAAACATAAGATCACTTGAGACCTTAGGTCTACCCACTGATAAGTGGGACGTTCTTATTATTTACGTTATGATTACGAAATTGGACCCGGTTACTTTATCAAAATGGAAAGAACATAAAAACAATTTTACAGACTACCCTACTTTAAATGATTTTATTAAATTTATACGTAATCGGGCAGACATTCTTGAGACTATGTTCGTTAGTAAAAGCGACAAACCGAAACAAAATGTTTTTTCTTCACAAAAAGATATAAAAAGATCTGATAGTGATAATAATCATAAAAATTCTTTTCAACAAAAGAGTTCGAAAAGTTTTGTCGCTTCTGCTAATAATAGCAAGTCTAAGCATAATAACACTGACAGTCGTACATGCCCATTCTGCACATTTAACCCCTAAATGCATCTTTTGCCCAAAACGGCACAATAACTTAAAGTTCAAATAACGCGCCAAATATTGAACTGTCATATTATTAGCTGTTGCATTTTTAATTTGTTATCTATGAAGAAAAAATACGAGAATATCAGCCTTTAGTCTGTGTTACCAGTGTATTTTATCTGTCAAATTATGACAGAAGTTTGAGTACTTGGCGCCAACTGAAGTTACGAAAGTTCGATCGAGAAAAATCCAAGTCCGTATATTATATTCCCTCAAGCAAAAATAATATTTTAGCAGGTAAGTTCATCAAATATATGTGCTTTTTATTGTTTTACTTCACATTTCAACCATTTACTCATACAACGCCAAAATGTCTTGGTGCCGAAAACGACCCTTCATGCATTTTCAGCACATTTTTTTCCCGCTAATGGCTTACCTGTTCTAACTCGTTTCAAAAGTTTTATTTGTTTCTTTACTTTGCTGGATGGTTGGTTATTGCTTGTTGCTGTGTTGCTTTTCAGCTATGGATGACAAAAATATAGAAGAGATGCTTCGCATGCTAGAAGTGGTAAAATTTCTGACGATGAGATGGAATCCGACGGGGAAGACCTAGATTATTATCCGTCTCGTCAAGATCTTTTAGATGAGTTAGAAGAATCTCCTTTAGAACCATTCAGTGGTGACGAAGAAGACATCGATCCATCTCTTATAGATACCCATGCTACTGATCCTCCCGCAGCAACTGACAACGCAGATTGTGACAGTGATCCTCCAATAGTACGTAATGTTTCAACTTCTGAAAGCGCTAATTATATGCCAAGTGGAGGCAGAAATCTACTATGGAGAAAACGAAATCTGGTCTATTCTGAAGACAAAATAGCTTTTTTAGGTTCTGAAGAATTATCTTCTAATATTTTAGAATTAGATACACTATATCAATTTTTTACGTACTTTTTCACTAATGAGTTCTTAGAGTCTATTTTTCAGGAATCAAATTTTTATGCAACTCAGAACCACCAAATAGATTAGAAACTTGCGAAAATATTTAGGAATTATCACTTTTTTGTCTGTGTTCCCCTACCCCAATATTCGATCATACTGGGGCAAATTTGTTTGGCCCAATACGAGATACTATGCCCGTCAATAAATTTGAAAAGATTAGGAGGTTATTGTATTTCAACGACAATTCGAAACATCTCCCAGTCGACCATCCAGTCCACGACAAGTTGCACAAATTGCGGCCAGTGATAAACCATTTGAACAATAAATTTTCTAGTGTTGCGATCGACCAACGCTTGTCAATCGATGAACAAATGTGCTCAACAAAAGTCGGACACTTTTTGAAACAATATATGCCGAACAAGCCTCACAAATGGGGTTTCAAATTATTTGTCCTCTGTAGCTTACTGGGATATTCATATAATTTCATAAAATACGCGGGTAAAGAAAACGATGACGAGAGACTACCAAGTGAACCTGAAATAGTGGACAAACTGTCATGAGGTTGATCAGAGTGGTTCCTAGGCAAAGAAACATCATTATTATACATCGTTGCCCCTAATGTATAATTTGGCTACTGAAGGAATCCATTCTTTAGTTGAATAATGAAATTATTCTTCTGCAGCTCATAGGTTCGGTGAAAACTGCAGGTGCTTTATAAAAAAATGAGAATGATTGCGGTTGAGGAAGACAAGACTCCGAAGACAAATTTGCAAAGATTCGATGCTGCTAAGGCTCTAAATTGTACCCGACTGTTCAATAAAAAGTTTGAACAAATGTCACAAAAAGCCCAAGAATTTCTACTCATGCAGCTAAAAATGGCAAACAGAAAGAAGAAAGCATTGAGATACACTACCAGTGAAAAGCATTTGGCGTTGACTCTCATGAAGGAAAGCCCGAAAGGGTATAGGTTGTTGCAAAAACTATTTAATTTACCCAGTAAAAGAACATTAAACCGTCTTGCCGAAGATATAACATTTAATGTTGAACTTAATGATACTATTTTTAAAGTATTAAAGCACAAACCAAAAAAATGGGACTCTAAGAAGAAACTGTGTGTCACATATGTGGAGTCCCAAGATGAGATAGGCTTTAAACACTTTGGATATGCAAGAGATTTGAGGTTCACCGACCATGCTCTAATTTTTATGTTAAAAGGAGTGTGCTCAAACTGGAGACAGCCAATTGCCTTCTATTTTTGTGAGGGAACAACTGCAGCAGTTACTGTAGTAAGGATATTGAAGGAAGTGGTCAGAAAAGTGTAAACTAGAGTCAGATTTGGTACCAATTGTAATATTATATGACCAGGGCTCTACATTTAGAACAGCAATAAATACTATGAAAAGGGACACGGAACGTAAAAGGACTGTGAATGAGGAATATAATGGTGAGTAGATAAACTTTCTTAACAAATAGCCTTTCTATGCACATTGTATAAGTAGCAGTTTGAAATTATCTGGGACAAAAAGTATGCATCATCATTACGTAGGTACTTATATAAATATATACTTTTGCCTATTAAGTCCAGCTTTGCTGGTCTTTCTGCCAAACTTCATCAAATGTGTAGCTCTTAAACCACAATTTATTAATCAATCAAATTAACTTGAACTTTTTTAATTTTTTGTTTGCAGATGGAAGTATTGACATATCAAGTACAAAGTTAAGTGTGGTCTATAGGTCCACACTTACTAAGGGCCTTCGAAATAACCTACTTAAACCAAAGATGATTTTCAAAGGCAAAGTGGCTACATGGAAAGATATTCAAACAGTATTTGACTCTGATTGCCAAGTAGGTCATACAAGAATGCATAAAAAATTAACTAAGCACCATGTTTATGCAGAGAAAATGAGAAAATGAGAAAATGAAAATTAGTGTAGCTGCCCAAACTCTGAGTGCAACCACCAGTGGATTGCTTAAATACACCGCATTATTCAGTAAGTTTTTTGTCAATGTAAACTTCTAAATGCTACTTAATTAACCATCTTCTTAATCACTCACTCGTTTCATCTTTATTTATTATTAAGGAATGAATGAATTTACACTATCTATTTATATTTTGTAAAGAAGAATAAGGTTCTTAATAATTGAGGTACAATCTAATCTTTAAATAATGTACTAAGGAATATATTTCTTGCAATATCTTATAGTATGATAGGATAGAAACACTTTTTTGTTGATAGTTTATGTATTATACTTGTACTTATAATTATGTAATATTTCAGAAACTACAGCCACGGGTGAAAACAATTAAAACTACAGAAATTTTTGAAAGGTTGTCTAAATTGTTGTTCAAAAAATATGAAATACAGTATTTTATCCTAGAAATATAAATCAGGATCCTATAGAGATTTTTTTTGGTAGAATCAGACCCATAAACTATAGGCATGTCAATCCTGATGCCAATACGTTCCTAAACGCATTCAAATCGCTGCTAATGTTCAATGTTATGGGTCCACATTAAATATACTGTGAGGAAGATAAAAGGGAGACAGTAGTTGATTTTTTAAAATTCGTATCCCCATCCAATGTTGATGAGGATAAAGAAAATTCAATGTGTAGTGGACCCAAAACACTAGCAGCGACCAATCGCTACATACAGGCAATGAAAGGTTGCGCGTGCATTCTTCTGCATATACAGCAGAGTATATGTGCAGGAGAGTGACAAAAAACATAATTGTCAACTGTGCTCTGAGACTTAAAGCCAAAGAAAAAGACATGTATTTCATAAATGGATCGAACAACGAGAATACACTCTTCTAAAGGGATACATATGCCAGTAGCTTGCACACTAGCATACCAGCTCCTTGCACGTGCCAGCTACTGTCATGTGTATACGCTAACTGGCATGCCTGTACCTGGCAAGCAAGTAGATTGCACAACATTTGATTTACTTGCATGCCCGTTGAGGGAGGGAACGCGGGTGGTAGCCAAACGGGCACGTGTGAACAGACGCGACAGCTCTACGGGCATGCCAGTAGCTGAGTCGTTGTGGCCGTAGGAGCACGTATTTTTGTTTTTTTTTTGAAGTTCATGTTTTGTTCATGCTCCTACTCTGTTCTCTACTAACAGTAGGACCATAAGGATGTATATCCTCGTGCTCCTACTAATGGACAGTCAAGTACAACGATGTCACTTAATTACTAATATCATTACGAGGAAAGGGTCATATAAACATGGCTATTGCAGTAATTGTATATAGGTTTAAGTAGAAATGCATCTTGTTATCGGCCTCTTCCGAGAGATACCTATTATAACTGCATTACATTTTATCATTGACAAGGAAACAATTGAATACTTTTCATGTGACTCATATGTCTGTGATATTTCAAGAGTTTGTGACTGTGAATGTTAGTAGAATTTCATTTACGCAGAATAATGTGTGATAAT
Organism: Orthosia gracilis; assembly: GCA_947562075.1. Lineage (NCBI taxonomy): Eukaryota > Metazoa > Arthropoda > Insecta > Lepidoptera > Noctuidae > Orthosia > Orthosia gracilis. The sequence continues at coordinate 13,300,644 of OX387264.1, read as the reverse complement.
GAGGAAAAACTTATATTTATAAAAAGAAAAGGTGGTACAGTTCTGTTATATTCAGGTTATCAGTTCTACAAACAAAAATCATATTCCAATAGCAGTGAAATTTGGCAATGTAGCCAGTCTAAACTAAAATCCTGTAAAAAGTGTCCAGGATCAATGTAGGATCAGGTAAGTGATACAACATCATAAATCATTCGTTAGCACCAATGCGACACCACAATGTGGCTCTTATTTATTTTCCAGAATGATCAAATACTCAAAACTGTAAACCATGCATGTGAAGCAAATCATTTGAAGAATGAAATTGATGCTGGCATATACGCAGCAAAAGTAGAGGCTAAACAGTCAGATATGCCAATACCAAAAATATATAAAAACATGATTGCTACTTTTCGAGACCGCGGAGTCAATTTCGTCGAAAAAATACCGGAACTCAAAAGCATTAAAACTGGTTTATATAATAGTAGGTATAATGCTATTGGAGCGGAAAAGATAATGTTTAAGGAATTACAAGAAGTGTCTGTCCCAGGAAAATTCAACGATTTTCTTTTAGGAGATTACATAACAAATGATTCAAGAATTATTGTTTTCTGTACAGAGCCAGGAAGGAAACTTCTTGAAAGCTTATCAGAATTTTTCATCGACGCCACTTTTAAAAGTTGCCCTAAACCTTTTAGCCAATTACTTATCATTAACGGAGATTTTTGTGGTTCCCCACAGGCAACTAATACAGTGCCTTTAATATTTACATTCATGCCAGACAAAAAGCAACAGACTTATGTCACTGTTTTACAAATGGTTAAGTCACAGATTCCCAAATGGAAACCGCAAAAATTTCATTCGGATTATGAGAGTGCCATTATTAATGCACTGTTAGAGGAGTTCCCTGAAAGCGTGGTTAAGGGCTGTTATTACCACATGACAAAGGCTTTGTGGAAGAAAAGTAAGAAAATTGGACTTAAACGAAAGATTCAACGCAGATTCGTCGGACTTTGTACTGCCTATCCAATATTTCCAAAAGACATGGATGAAAGGCGAGTTTCGAAGTAAATGGTGTGTATATGAAGAAAGGCATATAACCAACAACGTTGCCGAAAGCTGGAACTCAGCCCTGAACAAAGAAGTCCAAAGAAATGTTACTTTGCTTCGTGTGCTGAACGTTCTTCGAAATGCTACAGCTGACAAAGGTATTCCGATAAAACGGCGTCGAGAGGATCTCGTAACTGATACTTTAATAATGAATACCCAAATGTCGCTTATACATGGTAAAATTACTGTAGGGCTTGTTTGGAAATACTAAAGTAATTATATTAAATTTTGATTTTACAACATTTTTTATTATGTGCTTAAGTATACTATTGCATATAAGGTTCCGATAGGAGCATAAGGACATATTGGTCCTCGTACTCCTACCAGCAGGAGAACAGAGTAGGAGCAAGTGGAATCGGGGAACGCATCATCAGTCGAAACCATAGCTCAACGAATGAATAATCGTACAGTTTTCTAGTACGTGTCTGTTACATGTGTGGGCACTACGAAACTATGCAGCTTAAACTGTACCGTCTAATCGTAACGTGTGTAGCAGCCATTATGTTGACATCGCAAGTTTATTTATGCGTAATTATGCCGAACCCAAAATATATGCAAAAATTTCGGGATTCTTGGCTTCAAGACCCACATCTAACCCTTTACGGCGCTGAATTGCAGATCTGCATCATACCATTTGAACTAACAAATTCGTTCAAAGAAACGAATAAAATACCTTTTAACGTAGCGATGCACATCAAACATCAAACTATTCTTTCGAATTAATTACCATATTTATCGTTAAATGGCGTTAGTTGTGTTTTATTGGCGAACTGACGGACCCGTCGAAACCGGTTTGTGTAGTTTGCACGCGATTGCAATTGCTATTTTTTTTAATAGTTACTGAAATTACCGACGTGGAATTGCTGTGGAGTAGCGGTATGTTATTGATTTTCACTGATTAGATGTAATTCAAATGTTTTATATTATATTTACAGTGATCGGTTCAAGTTTTGTTTTGATGCAGTAATGCATCACTACGCTAAACTGTTACATTTTTTTTTTTTCTAATAGGTATCTTTTTTTATACCAGGCTCAATATGAGTTCGAGGCATACACGTTCAGCTTCCAGGCATCCACATTTGTCGAAAAAAAAAATTGAAGATAGTGAGGATGGCTTAGATTACTCAGACGACGATGATGTAGCTGATCCTTCGTACATTTTGGAACTGAATAATCCGTGTTTACGTCAAGACTCGGATGAGGAACCCAAAGTAACAAACCCAGGAAATCAGGACAATGATATCTCGCCACCGATCTCTGAGACCAATACCAGCACTACGATTGATCCATATGAGACACCGCCTACTGTTCCAGTACCCAGTACCAGTTCCGTACCCATTTCTCGAAGCACACGTGTTCCTAAGACAAATGTCATATGGAAAACTAATAACTTAGAGCTGAACGAAGACCAGGTAAGGTTTCGGGGATCTTCCAAGTTACCGAATGAAACACTAGAATTGCAGACGCCTTATCAGGTATTTCCTTATTTAATCACTGACGATATTGTGAATCTCATAAGGGACGAAACAAACCTGTACAGTGTGCAAAAAGATGCCAGTAGACCTATCAATGTTACAAGCCAGGAAATAAGACAGTTCATTGGAATTATTTATTTCATATCCATAATTCATCTGCCCAATGTGCGTATGTACTGGTCAGAGAAGTTTGGCTATACCCACATTCGCGAGACCATAACTCTAAAACGGTTTGAGTTGCTGAGAGAAACACTACATTTCAATGAAAACTCTAAAATGATACCAAATGGTCAGAAAAATTCTGATCGACTGTATAAAATCAGACCGATAATTGAAAAACTGAACCGTAACTTTGCAAGAGTGCCCTTTGAACAACATTTTCCGTTGACGAACAAATGTGTTCAACCAAAGCGCGATGTGGTCTAAGGCAATATTTTCCAGACAAACCCCACAAGTGGGGTTTCAAACTTTTCCTTATTTGTGGTGTGAGCAGATATGGTTACAAGTTTTTCTACAGTGGCCAAAAATATATGCTCAGATGGCGAGCCTGAATTAGGTGCCTCATCTAATGTAGTAGTCCGACTTGCCAGAGAGATTCCTACCAACCAAAATGTAAAAGACAGACGAGCTTCGCGTGGTATTTTAGCATGAGGACATTTCCCACGTTAAATCTGTAACTACGTTATAGGGCGTCAAAAAGGATCTGTTGTCGGCATTTTAGAGCTAGTTCAGACACGGCGGGAACCGCGCGATTTCAGAATCGCATGGAAATCGCGCGAGTCGTATTTGTATGAGTTATTAAGTAATCGTTCAGACATAACCGCGCGGTTACGGCAACCCAACCGCGCGGTTACGGTAACCCAACCGCCAGAAAATAGAATCGCGCTGCTCCCGCGTGTTTCTATTACTATGGAGTCTTTACTTCGCGTTCAGTTGCGTTGCCGTTGCGGATACCGCGCGGTTAACACGTCACAGCTCGTGAGTTCGCCATGGATCGTTTCGACACTGAACTATTTATTGATGAAGTGGAGACCTGCAATATGGGATATTCAGTGTGAGAATTACTCAAATAAAATTATCAAGAACTTAGCTTGGCAAGAGTTAGTGGAGATATTTGGAAATTGTGAAGACACGTTGGAAAAAAAGAATATTTTAAGTAAGTAGGTTTATTGACCAAAATGAACTGGTAGAATTATTACCTATTACTCGTATAATTATTGTTATGAAGCGCTAGTATATTATACTCTCGGTAAACTGTAGGTACTTAACTAAATTAAACAAACTTCGGTTGTTTTATGCAGACATTTCGAGCATTTTTTAAAATGAAGGTCACAACGTTATTACCTTATTTTGCTTGTTTACATTTAGTTAAGTATGTTACGCGGTGCTAATCTATAAGGATCGCCGAGACAGCATTGACCCAAATCAACACTGCACACGGCTCGACCACGTCAGTTGCAGAGGGTTAAGTATCCTTGAATATCACAAGCCCTAAGTTTAATCCTTACTATATTCTTATATCCTGTCCAATCTATGTTCATGATATTATTTTTTACTTATAATTTCTGTATGTGTGTAAGTTTTTAGCGTTCAAGATTTTCCATCCAACGGAATATCGATCTGATAGGTTAGATAATAGTGACCGAAGCAGGAGTAGGCTCGCGGCTATAGACGAGAACAGGAATTTAGGCGCGATGTCGAGCGACGACGTAGACACGATTTATAAATCCCTGAGATTAGTGCCGGAGTTCGACGGGAACCCGCACGTACTAACCCGTTTCATTAGTATATGTGACCAGTTGGTAGTTACTTATTTTAAAACCGCAAAAGGTTATGAACTAACGAATTTAGCCCTCATTAACGGAATTTTAAATAAGGTTACGGGACCCGCTGCTAGGCATATTAATTCCAATGGTATCCCGGATACCTGGCAGGGTATTCGATCCGCCCTGATCAATAACTTTGCTGACCATCGAGATGAGACCGCTTTATACAGCGACTTATCCTTGCAAACCCAGGGTTCCAGTAGCCCTCAAGAATTCTATGAAAGGTGCCAAAACTTATTTAGCACCATAATGACTTATATCTCGCTTCACGAGACAGTTAACACCACTATTGAGGCTAAACGAATGCTATATAAAAAGTTAACCCTCCAAGCTTATCTGAGGGGTCTTAAAGACCCCCTAGGCTCTAGAATACGTTGCATGCGTCCCGAGTCCATGGAAAAGGCATTGGAATACGTGCAAGACGAACTAAACACGCTTTACCTGCAACACCGCAATGAGGGAGGACCCAGTAGAAAGGACTGGGCTCAACCACAACCGAATCATCATTAACCCCGTGGCTTAACCCGTACACAACAAATGATGCGCGCCCCCTTGCCATTTTATCACCCGCAAAGTAACGTCTTTAGAATGCCTCCTAGACCTCAACCGCAACCACAATCAAGTTATAATAACGCACCTAAGCCAATGAGCGGCGTTAGTCCTTTTGTGCCCAAAACCTTGCCACCCTCAGGTCGCGATTGGAGACAGTATGGTAATCCACCTCCGAACAACTATTTCAGGACACGCGAGGTTAATTTTAACAACTTAGACTACGACTATGATTATAGTAATTGTTACTATGCCGATTACGAACAAGATTATTATACTAACGAACAGTACCCCGAATCTGGATATTATGAGGATTCGTATCCCTACCACGACACTCCTTCGGTAGAAGAGGTAGACCAAGATACCCAACCTGCTGAAAATTTTCAGAAGGTATCCAAATTAGAAAAACCAAAATAGAGCTCAACTTTCATATACAGAGGCAACTCGGATTTATTCAGATTCAGGATCCACCACTTAAGTTACTAATTGATACAGGAGCCAATCAATCGTTTATAAGTCCAGAAGCCGTAAGCAAATATTTTAACCATATACCACTAAACTATGAGCCATTCGAAGTAACGAATGTTCACGGGACGTCTAAGAATGACTATTCCATTACTTTGCCATGTTTTTCAGAATTAAACGAACATTCAGATGTTACATTATTCGTTTACAAATTTCATAATTACTTTGACGGACTCCTAGGCTTTGATTTGCTTGAAAATTGGGGAAGTAAAATCGATCTTAACCGTAAATTACTAATAACACAGAATGCACAACTACCTATACAGATGTATGACTCACGCAATGTTAATTTGTATGAGGACATAATATCAGCTAATTCATCCAAGTTAGTTAGAGTACCTATTAATACGTTGGATGGTGAAGTAATGATCGAGGATCAAGTCATCTGTAGTTGCTTAATTTCAAACTGTATAACTAATGTTAAAAATAACCGTGGCTGGGTGGAGATTACTAACCCTACGTGTAACGACATCATCTTTTCAATGGACCGCCCCGTAGAGGCTGAGCTATTTAACATTGAAGTTGAAGGTACTGCAATTCCATCAGATCGTGTTAATGCCGTACTTTCTCGTCTCAGAACGGAACATTTAAACCCAGAGGAACTTGCTAACTTAAAAAACCTCTGCGCGAACTATGCCGACGTCTTTTATCTCGAAGGCGAATCGTTGACATTCACAAATAAAGTGAAACATCGCATCCGAACAACTGATGAAATTCCAGTACACACAAAAACTTATAGATATCCCTATGTCCACAGACAAGAAGTCAGAGATCAAATAAGCAAAATGCTTGATCAAAATATAATACGACCATCAGATTCGGCCTGGAGTTCCCCTATTTGGATCGTACCCAAAAAGGCGGATGCTTCTGGCAAGGTTAAATGGCGACTTGTCGTGGATTTCCGAAAAGTCAACGAGAAAACGATTGATGACAAGTATCCCATACCCAACATTACAGACGTACTCGACAAATTAGGTAAATGTCAATATTTTAGTACCCTGGATTTAGCCAGCGGGTTCTATCAGGTCGAAATGAACCCTGAAGATATACATAAAACGGCGTTTAATGTGGAAAACGGCCATTATGAATTCCTTAGAATGCCGATGGGGCTTAAAAATTCTCCATCGACATTTCAAAGAGTTATGGATAATATCCTTAGAGACCTAAACCACATCTGCCTGGTATATCTGGATGACATTGTAGTGTTCAGTACATCCCTGCAGGAGCATATTAATAACCTGGAAAAAGTATTTAAAAGATTGCGAGAATCTAACTTTAAAATTCAAATGGATAAGTCCGAATTTTTAAAGTTAGAAACTAGCTTTCTAGGCCACATCATTTGCAACGAAGGTGTCAAGCCAAATCCAGACAAAATTAAAGCCATAGAAAACTACCCTCTTCCTAAAACAGCAACAGAAATCAAACGTTTTCTCGGCCTGATCGGTTATTATAGGAAATTTATCCCGGATTTTGCTAAATTAACTAAACCACTAACTCAATGTCTGAAAAAGGGTAGCAAAATAACTTTGGATCAAAAATACATTAATTGCTTTGAGCACTGTAAAAAACTCCTTACTAACGACCCTATTCTGCAATATCCAGATTTCAATAAAGAGTTCATTCTAACAACCGACGCATCTAACGTTGCGATCGGCGCCGTCCTATCCCAGGGAGTAATAGGTTCAGATAAACCCATAGCGTACGCTTCACGTACTTTAAATTCTAGCGAGTTAAACTACAGTACCATTGAAAAGGAATTGTTAGCAATTGTTTGGGCCACCAAATATTTTAGGCCGTATTTATTCGGTAGAAGATTTAAAATAAGTACTGACCATAAACCCCTTCAATGGATCATGAACTTGAAGGAACCCAATTCGAGACTCACAAGATGGCGGCTAAAACTGAGTGAATTTGATTTTTCAATAGAATATAAACAAGGTAAATGCAATACTAACGCGGATGCTTTATCACGGCTTGAAATTAATAATGAAGAACTAATGTCTATTGTAGCTAACCCTTCAGAAAATAACCCTGCCCTTGATGACTCTAGAACCATTACGGCTACGGAACCCGCGGATGACTCGGGTACCGCTACAGTCCACACAGATAATGAGAACCCCATCCTAGAGGTTCCCATTTCTGACGATCCATTAAACAAGTTTACGAAACAGATTATTTTTAATATAGTAGGAGATATAAAGGGTCGAACAATTGTAACAAAACCCTTTGACACCCACACACGAATCAACATTCAAGTGTCAGAATCAAATTTAGAGGAGGACGTAGTTAATGCAATAAAAGAGTACGTTCATCCTAAAATTAAAACAGGGCTACTAATAAATCCAACTTTAGGCATGTACTCAATAATTCCCATTATTCAAAAGAACTTTAAAAATTCATCAATGACCTTAACGTTAACCAAAAAGGAATTGGATAACGTCGGAGAGTACTTGAGGCAACAGGAAATTATTAACAAGCATCATGATGGGAAAACTAACCACAGGGGTATTAACGAAACTTACTTAGCTCTATCTCATAAGTACTACTGGCCGAAAATGCGCGAACATATAACGAAATTTATTAACGAATGTACTACTTGTGGTCAGGCAAAGTACGACCGCAATCCGACCAAACAACAATTTAAAGTAGTTCCACCAGCAAGTAAACCATTTGAAATAGTACACATCGATTTATTAACTATTCAAAGCGAAAAGTTTCTAACTTTAGTAGATTCATTTTCAAAGTATGCTCAGGCGTATTACTTAAGAGATGGAACAGCCATAAGTGTAGTACAAGCCTTGCTTAGCTTTTGCACTCACCATGGAATACCATCTACCATCGTTACTGATAACGGGACAGAGTTTACTAACCAACTAATAGCAGAATTCACAAGGTTACACAAAATTCAACACCATAGGGTTGCACCACATACTCCGAATGAAAATGGTATAGTTGAGAGATTCCACGCTACCATATTGGAACACCTTCGTATCCTTAAATTAAGTCAAAAAGGTGAATCCGTGACTAACCTCATGCCCTACGCCCTCCTAGCTTACAATAGCAGTATCCATAGTTTCACAAAATGTAAACCTATCGAAGTTATTACCGGACATTTTGATCCCCGCGATTCCTTTGACATAGATTTATCCGCTCATTTGCTACAGCAGTATATGACTAGTCATAAAGAGAAAATGACTACTGCATATAATGCAATACATGAGCTATGTATCGAAACCCGCAAGGAGTCTACTGATAGTCGTAACCGTCAACGCGAACCAGAAGTCGATTACTCACCTGAACAACAGATTTTTGTAAAGAATCCATTTGCTTCCAGGCAAAAATTAGCTCCTCGATACACTCATGACGTTGTTATGGCGGACCTCCCTATCCACATCTATACAAGGAAGAGACGCGGTCCTGTTGCGAAGTCTAGGCTAAAAAGGGTTCCTAAAACCGCCCGATTGTTACAGGAAGCTCCTGATTCTACACCTGTTCCTGCGAACAGCTCTATCTCAAGAAATAAGACTTGAGAGCCTGGACGATGGACCTGGGATTGTACCCTTTAAATTAGGCCCAGCTAAGATCTTATCACACCACCATTCCTTCATACAATACGTTAATTTAGACACTCTACAAGATAAAATAAATTCTATTGATAGCCAATTACTAACCAGCAGCCCTAATCTTAATAACCAAACCAAATCATTATTCCAGCCTCATATAGATTACCTGAGATCCAAGCTCAATAGTGTATCCGAACAATTAAAATCTTTCGAGATAACTCGTGTAAAAAGAGGGCTCATAGATGGTCTCGGTAGTGTTGTGAAAAGCATTACAGGAAATTTAGATTATACCGACGCATTACATTATAATCAAGCTATAAAATCTCTCGAAAACGATGAACACAAATTAGTCACTGAATTCAATCAGCATGTTAGTCTAACAAAAGAGATGTCCACTCAATATTCTAAAATCATTGACGATATTGTAGATAACCAGAAAAAAATGGCAGCCCTACTAAATAGAATTAACGAAAGCAACGCAGATAGAGATCATGATTTGATAAAATACGCACATTTAGCTCAAATACTTATTATCCTTAGCGATAACGTAGATGCAGTTTCACAGGAACTAAACCGGCTGCAGAATGTTCTAGCATTTATAAAAACCTCTACAATGCACCATTCCATTCTCAGCATAGACGAAATACGCGCTATAATAAATAAATTAACAAGTTTATATAGTAGTGAGAAAGTAGTAGATATAGATATAAGAGAATATTATAATATAATTAAGTTAGGTTCATATTATGTAAGCAATAATATAGTTATAGTATATAAGTTTCCAATATTTCAACCGCATACATACGATCTATATAAGTTATCAATAATACCTAACAAATATCATGAAGTCCTCATTCCATCCTCTCCTTTCCTAGCCATCTTCCAGAAAGATTCTAAGAACATAGAGGCTGAATGCCCGAAGACTAGCAAGTGGTTCATATGTGAGGAGAAACGAAGTCTACAGAGTCATTCCTCTCAAGATTGCATACACGAACTCATCACCACGCAAAGGAAAAGTTCAACATGCAAACCTGTCGCTATCACCTTGGACCAGCCAGCGTACGAGGAACTTGATGATAGATACTACACCATCAGCTTCCCGGTTCCCACGAAGGTTCATCTCTCCTGTGGACAAGACCTGTACAAAGAAGTTCAAGGAAGTTACTTACTCACCATACCGCAGGACTGTTACATAGAGACACCACAGATCACTATCGCCAATAAGAAAAATCGTCTGAAAGGTCACGTATTGAAGATTATGGACCTACCTCTAGAAGACATAGATAATCAGCTTCCAGTCCCGACACTAAAATTGAACTCAATAAACTTGGACCACCTACATGCAGCCAATATGAAGATAATGCAACAACAGCCACATATTCCAGCTAAGAATGACTACGGAATCTACCACACCACGATTCCAATGTACATAGCACTAACCGGTGCATGTGCACTCATGGGTTACTTTATCTACCGACGGTACTGGTCAAAATCTAAGAAGACTCCAGACGAGGAACCACAATGTCACCCAAGGTGTCCAGAAAGAATTTACGCTCTTCCCGAACCTAAAGAGAGGATAAGCTGCAACCAACCCCCACCTCAATTTACTACGAAAATCATCGGTGGTGGCTGCTCTTCGGGGGGAGGTGTTACGCGGTGCTAATCTATAAGGATCGCCGAGACAGCATTGACCCAAATCAACACTGCACACGGCTCGACCACGCAGTGCAGCGTCAGCAGAAACGTGCCGCGCGATGACGACAACAGCGGCTTCGCAATAACGGAAACGCGGACCCAAATTCATAATTGATTCACACTTCGAACATTGTAAACCTCTTAGAAATAATTAACTTGTAACTTTTAGTATAATTAAATTTTATTAAATAACTTTTGCTTTTTTTTGGATCCTCCGGTTGTAGCCCACGTAATTAGTACCTAAACCTTTCAAGTACAGTATGTTATATTTTTGTTGTAGCTATATTTTTGTGTCTTGCCATGGAACACGCCCATCGTTCACAAAGTAATGAGCGAATTTATCTCTGAAATTCAAAGATGACGGTGCCCCTCTTCCCGCATGCAACGTATTGAGACTAGTCATTGGTACAGTATATAAAGTATCTTTATATTTTAGAACATCTCTAGTCCGCACATAGTTGTGTAGAATGCAACAGGCTTTTATTATGTCTTCGGCAAAATCTATGTTTAATTCCTAGTGTGGGGCAACGTTTTTTAAAAAAAAAATATAGGCCTGTTGCGCCATTTGTTCGCCAAAATACCAAAGTACACTCAATGTTACTTTGGGCTCTCCATTACCTATAGTTAAAAATCCTTTTTTTCATATGGTAAACATTTGCCTGAATATGGACGCATTAAATTTTCTGCAGGCCGAAGACTTCATCTCCAACTATAACATAAGGCATTGGTGTTGGGTCTACATTAGATATTGGTTTAGGTGTTGGTATGTTTAATGATTTTTCTGTCAGTCGTTTATAAAATAAAGAATTTTTAAACATAGCAGAATCACTGCTTTTGCCATAAGCCCCAATATCAACATAAGTAAAGCAATAGTTGGCGCCGCAAAGTGCTAAGAGCACTATGGAAAAGAAATGTTTATAGTTATGATACAAAGACCCCGAATCAACAGGCTTTATAACTCGGATATGCTTGCCGTCTATAGCACCAATGCAATTTGGAAAATTTGCATGTCTCTCAAAGTCTCGTGCTATTGTCTTCCAGGTATATTCAGTCGCTTCGGGCATGACTTTGTTTACCAACTTATTCCACAATGATTTACATACTTCGCGGACAATTCCTGTAATCGTCGATTTTCCTAGGCGATAATTGTAGCTAAGTGCTCCAAACTAACAACCCGTACCAAGATATCTGAAACAAAAAAATTATTAGTAATATTATTATTTTTAGATACACGTATTTTTCAAGACTTTCTTTCCTGCAGTAAGTAATAAAGACACTACAACTAATATGGAAGAACAGAATGAAAGGCAAAGTGAGGAGAGAAGTCAACTAAACGCCAATGCAACCGAAGCCACTGAAATAAGTTCACCTACACGTAAGACAACACAAATACCAGAAGAAAAACTAGCTGTTTTAATAGAAAAAAAGCATCGAGTCACGACAAAATTTTCAGAATGAACTTCAAGAAAATAGTATTACCAAACAAGATGACGAATTATTATATTATTATTTTGGGAAGAGACCAGACGGGATGACCATAATGCCATGGAAGGTGGGTAGGCCTTTAGTGTGGGATGCAACATGTGTTGACACCCTTGCGCCATCCCATCTTCTTAGCACGGCGGGCTGTGCTGGGGCAGCTGCTGCTAGTGCAGAAAACCTCAAACGGCGCAAATACAACAACCTTATTGGAAGTTATATATTTGAGCCGTTTGGGGTTGAAATATATGGGGTCCGAGTGCTCTTCGAGTATTTCGAGATGTAAGCAAGCGGTTAGTCGACTCTTCACGTGACCAGAGGGCTGGGCTTGTCCTTGGCCAGAGAATCAGCATTGCCATCCAACGTGGCAATGCTGCCAGCGTTCTGGGCACTTTTCACGTTGACAGCGATGTGGACGAATTTTTTTGACGCCCTATGACCCCTGGCCTTTTATACGTGTTCGTCGTATTTTATTTTTATTTAATTGTATATATAGGTAGTTATTGTTAATTAGGTATTATATATGACGGGGGACGGGCCCCCTGGTCATTTTTAAAAAGAGTGACGTCAGCATTGCTGACGTCACTATCTCTATTCTCATCATGGTGTTGGTGCTGGTGATGGTTACTCATGTTGAAAAATGAAAGACAAGACTTCAAGAGTTTCACTTTATATTCTTCCTAGTAGGTTGCTACCTACCGTTCCTATCCTATCCGTTGTGTGTCATTATTGTGTGCTACAATAATGACACACAACGGCATACAATAAATTAGGATCAACAATAAACAATGACTCACAATATTCCGGAGCTCCGTACCGTCCGACGACTCGACTGAGAATGAATTGTGAGCGGTCGGGCGGTCGTATTTATAAGGAACTTCGGTTAGAGTCGTTACAAGTCTATTGACTAAGTCAATAGACTGTCTTTGTTTGTTGTCTGTTTATAAATTCTAGTTTCTATTTTACAAATCATAAAATGAATTATGAAGTACAGATTAATTCGTTTTTAATAATAAAATGAGTAAATATAATCACATAGTCATTTGAGCGATTAACTTAAATATTCAAATAAGCAATCACACGTTATTTGAACTTAAAATAATCGATCATAATTTATTCGACGCTCGATTACGCCCTCACGCCGGTATTAACGTCGATTTGGCGCCGATATATACTATGAAAATTTTAATTGATATAATAGATGACGATAAACTTTTTTCTTTGTCGTTATATAAAGAAATCAAAAAAGTACCAGAAAAAAGGCGTTTAGTGACTAAAATCGAATTACTTCAAGTGATACAAAAAGGACAAATCTTACTGCCCCCTGTTCGCTACAGTACTCAGCAGATCACACCTTCATATTGGCAAAGACAACAGTATACAAGGATATTTTACTACATCTGGATCATCTACTCCTGTTATTCCGCCCGCGTCACCATCGCAAATTAGTTCTGGCTCTCAGTCGTCTACAGTTATAGAAAATATATATGCTGATTTTGAAGAACAATAAATAAATCTTACCTTAAAGTTATTACGAGTTTTTCTTCTGGTGACACGCTTGGTCTCAAATGCGTTTCAGAGCTTGAAATATCTTGCCTGATCAGTTCAATTAGTTCATCAAAAGATTTTATTGACATTCTCAAATAGTCATCAATTTTTTTATTATTCATTCTTAAATTGGGATATAACGTTATGAACTGACCATGTACTAGTCGGTCACTTAATAGTGTAGTTCACCAGCTGGTAATTAATAAATACAGCGATCTTGCCACGATACCGACGAAGACTTGTCATTTTTTAAATCTATTATGCCAAACATCAAAAAATTTTTGTTTAAGTACAAAGTAATAAACATATTGATTGACATTGAAAGAGAGACTGTTATTACATTGGAGGATTTATCGAACATCGTTGTGACAAGTGACAATAATACAGATCTTTCATCTACTATCAATTTAACATAGGTAAAGAGGTATAATAATGATTAGATACCTAAGTATAAAAACTCCCCACCCACTCCCGCGTCCCCCGCCGCTTCTCGTACACGGTTCACGCGTATGATGCATGGACATCCTCCGGCGCGTTGAAAGTCATTACTTTCAAGAAGTAGACGAGGTAGAGAGAATGGATGCGCTCCGTTTCGTTGTCACCTTGGGGCTGTGAAGTTGGCAGAAGACGTAATCTGTTGATCGCCCTTCGTATTATGCCCCTTGAAGTAGTGACGTCAGCCACCCTGCTGACGCCGTCGGCCCCTGGATAAAGGCGAGACACGCGCCCCAGCCGCCATTGTAATGGCGGTAAGTTGTCTTCCTTCAGTACCACCACGTCACCGCAGGTGACCCCCTTGCTGTCCAGTGCGCCACTTGGTGCGCTGCTGCAGCTCAGAGATGCACTCCCTGCGCCATCTCTCCCAGAAGTGCTGCCTTATCTTCTCCAGGAGCTCGTATCTGTTAGGTCTAGTAGCAGTGATCGGCTTCGTTGGAACAAACATTAGTGGTCTCCCAATTAGGAAGTGGCCTGGAGTCAGAGGAGAAGGATCGGTACAATTGGACGAGAGAGGAGTCAGCGGGCGTGAGTTCAGGATAGCTTCAATCTGTGTAAACAGCGTTGCTAGCTCCTCAAACGTCAAAGCAGCATTTCCAGCTACACATTTCATATGAAATTAAGCCGATTTAATTCCAGCCTCAAATATTCCACCGAAGTGGGGCGAATAAGCGGGGCTGAATACAAACTTGATGCGTTCAGAAGTGGCATAATCACTGACAGACTGCCGGCTGGATCGAAGTAGCTTACCTAATTCATTGTTAGCACCTACGAAATTCCTACCGTTGTCGCAAAAGATCTCATGACATTTTCCCCTGCGTGATATGAATCGTCTTAGGCATAAAATAAAAGCTTGAGTGCTCAGGTAGTGAGTGAATTAAGTGAATTGCCTTAGTACTAAGGCATACGAATGAACATAAATAACATTTACTAATTCGGTTACCACGACCTTTACGATTACTTATCATAAAAGGTCCAGCAAAGTCAACTCCACACGAGTAGAAAGGGAAACAAGCATTAGTACGCGCTTCAGGCAAATGACCCATTATTGGTTGTAAGGTATTCGCTCGCAATCGAACACAAACAATACACTGTCTTTCTACTTGCCGCGCTAGGCATCTCCCTCCAATAGGCCAGTACTTGTCACGCACTGACGCTAACAGTAGCTGTGGACCGGCGTGAAACAAACGTATATGTTCACTTATCATTATTATCTTAGTTAATGGTAGATGTTTGGCATCTAATATTATGGGGTGTTTCTTATCGAAACTATAGTTGGAGTTTTCTAAACGACCACCCACACGAACGATGTCATTGGAATCTAGAAATGGAGTTAATTGTAATAATTTATTTTTTCGTGGTAATGTTTTTTCTTGTTTACCCAAGTAACCCAATTTCGAAAGAAAATTATTGTAACTGACAAAATTTAATTAAAGACATAACTGATTTAAGGTTGATGGGACTGCGTTAAGTAGAATAGACTAATAATACACACGTGTTGTTGTAATCTACGTTTTATTGCGACTGGCTTGAATCTTACACGGCGGGCGCAGCCGCCTCTACACACATACACATGTATGCCGTAACTTAATACCCTACAACTGATTTATTTATTTCATCTGAGTTTATAGGGCCTGAGTACTTTTGTTTATTTTTATTACAGTTATTAACAAAACGTAGAACATATGCAAATATTCTACTTAACTTATTGAAGTTAGAATATTTATTAACCCTTAAATGCATGATTTTTTATTTATAGTTAAAAAAATATGTACGTGACTTTTCAGGGTATGGGAATTACTGGAAAAATAATAAAAAAAACATTTGAGAACTCTTAGTCCATTAAATTCTTCATTTTGTCTCTGTAGGATCCAGCCTACATTATGCATTCCAAGTAAAAAGCGTACGTTCGTAAGTAGCTTCATACATAGAATGGTTTTACTCAAAATTAAAACATCAGATTATGTTTAGTTTATTTATTGTGGTAATCTTTAAAACATTTTTCTTTTATTATAACAAAGTGAGATACTACATTTGTCACATATTGTTTGTGTAAAACCCGTACATTTAGGCATTTTACACCTATTGCTTTTTTCACAAAAAACTGGCCAGTGGGCTACTTGGTCGAGACGAACATCTTTTACTGGTGCAACCTGGCAAACACCCTTCTTCCTTTTCGCCTGTATTTCATGCTCCAATGACGAACTTGGTCTACCCCTTTTTACATAATTTTTTTTCCCCAAAAGGCAAAGGGTTTCTGCTACTTCTAGGCGAAAGGTGCCCAGGTTACATAGCTTCCCACTAAATCCAGGTTTTTGTGACATAATTTTCTTGTAACATAACCATGAATTTATCATAGCAAGGTCCAAAACGTGATGGAATAATCGCATATACCACTTTCTGTTTTTTTATGGATATATGGTATCTTCCAATATAACTGTCCAGGAGATCCACGCCACCCATGTGGGAGTTGTAGTCTTTGACAATTTGTGGGCAATCAATTAGATTTTTTTCTTTTTTAGTTTTGTCATATCTATTTATTTTTTGGACTGGATCTACTCCCACATAGGTCGATAACAAAGTAACTATTTTGTTGTCTTTCCACATGGTTACAGAAATATCTGTACCATCATAGGTGGTCATCTGTTCTTCATAAGATCCCCTTGGAACAGACTTTTTCATGAAAGCTTTAGGATTGGGCAACTTATTATTAGGCAGTCTGTTGATTCGGACAGTACCCAGACAGTGAATTTTTTGTTTGTACAAATAGCAAGCTAATGGAATGGATGTATAATAATTATCAAAATAAACTATATGATTGATGTTTCGGGGTAGCATCTTTACAAGTCTCGTCACAACATTTCCTGTTACACCCAAGTCTGGTTCATTGGGTTCTTGAATATTATTGTCACCAACATAAACTTCAAATTTATGAGCGTAACCAGAAATGCTGCACAACAGAAACAGCTAGAAGCCCCACTTGTGGGGCTTATTGGGAAGATATTGTTTCAAATAATGTGATATTTTAGTCGCGCACATTTGTTCATCGATTGACAATCGTTGTTCCATTGGAAAAAGCGCGAAGCGATTGTTGAAATGGTCTATAACTGGTCTAATTTTATGCAATTTGTCATGACGAGGATGATCAGATGGAAGCAGTGATTCATTATTGTTGAAATGTAATAAGCTTTTGAGTTTTTCAAAACGGTTTATGGTCATGCAATTATATATATCGCACCATCGGTGGAACAAGGGCACAACTAACAAAAAATCTAAAAAGGAGCTAAGTATGCCAATGTGCTTTAAAAAGCATCCCTTTATCTGGTGGAACAAAGTCGCTCATTTAGTTCAGTCTCATTTCGCTGGAGCGTTACTGAGCCTTTGTCTTACTGGTACGTTTTTTAAAAAATTTTGGATTGACAAAATCTCAATGGTCAGTGGCGTCGTTTCCCGCGTGTTGTGTAGTTGTGTGCTGGAGCGTCAAAGCCGTTAAGGTAAATATACCCTTTATTGTTTGAGGTTCTAGAAAGACAAAGTCACATTTAGTGTACTTATGCCTATTATACGAGCACATGTTTGGAGGAACAAAGTCGTTTAAAAAGTAGTGCTTTTGTATGTCCATTATGTTAACATTTCATTGTTATTTATACAATACTGACTTTTTCATTTCAATTGTTGAAGTTTGTAAGTAGATATAATAACATTTATGACTTTTTATTTCCAAATTGCGTATCTTTTATTTAGTTTTTGTAATTTTAGCGTATGATTATTATTACTTAGACAAGATTATTATGATTATATTTTTATTAATTTTGAACTTTTAATTAAAAAATCAAACTTAATCAGTTTGATGCCAATATTGACATAATGTATGACATTTTTTTTTCAGCTTAAAATGGAATCCCGAGGAAAAAAAAATTTAAATATGGTTCTTGATGATCAAACCAATAGGCAGACCGAGGCTACTGATAAGCCTCAGATTAATGAGTATTTAGAAAACACCTGTGTTAAAGAAAATGATCACGATAAGGCAATTACTACTCCAAACATTAATTCATTGACGGGTATGAAAATTCCATTTCTTTTGCTGACCTTCTAGATTATTTGTATTAACTTTTATTGAATATTTATAATCAGAATACATTCATATTGACATTTATTTTAAGATTCGTCGAAGAGAACAATGGTTGAAAAATGGATAGATAGTAATGACTTTGAAAATCAGGATCCTATGCTAATGAACAGTGAGACTTCAGAAGCAGTAAATATACCCATGATACCTGCATCGGATACAGATGATATTATGGTTTGGACATGCATAGACAGCAATGACTATAAAGTTCAGAATACTACATTAGTGGATAATAATATTTCGAACGCAGTAAACCCACCCATTATAAATACAACCTCAGGTATGAATGCAAAACAAATAATTATTAATCTAGTAGATTATTATTTATATTCATTGATAAATTACAAAGATGGTAATTGAATCATTTAGATTATAATTGGACGTAGTTATGTAAACTAGAACTAACCCACAACATATCAATTTTGAGATAATTAGGTTTTTGTTTTAAAGGTGCGTAGAAAAAAATAGGTAAGTTTTATGAGATAAATAACTTAACAACGTTAAAGGACTGTATTAGCAAGAATAAAGGAAAACTACATAATTCAATTTTATGACAGTTTAGTGTTTATTTATGATCAAAAACCTGATGGTTCCTTATAGCAAAATGATTGTATTGTGGTTTGGTTCTTTGTTTCTATTTTTTCAGGAAAAATAAATGTTTGATAAATGGTTTATTCATATTTGTTTATTGCAACTTGAACATACGAACAATTTGTACTAATTTTACACACAGAAATGGTTAATAACTACACAATTAAAGCAGTCAAAATCACTATTATTCATCATCTTGTACATAAAGTTACTTAAGCAGCATCTTCAATTTCTACTTCAAAATCAACAGTACCAGAAAACCCATCTATGTCGTCTTGAACTGTTGAATTTCCGGCTATTTTTTTATAATATTCTTGAGCATCATCTGGTATAAGATGCAGCAAACTTTTTAGGTCATTCAGCTTTGCTTCGGGAATAGCTTTTCTATTAGGTCAAAGCGGATCCATTACTTGTTTCGTTAATAGCCCCGTATTTCCTCGTAAACTTTTCTTTATATTTACTTCTATATGTTCATCATCCAGGTTTGATCGCATAAAAATCAAAAATTCATCTTCTTTTTTGAGCATTATCTCTTTTGT
Source organism: Orthosia gracilis (assembly GCA_947562075.1). Classification (NCBI taxonomy): domain Eukaryota; kingdom Metazoa; phylum Arthropoda; class Insecta; order Lepidoptera; family Noctuidae; genus Orthosia; species Orthosia gracilis. Next base: position 13,281,141 of record OX387264.1, on the reverse strand, counting down.
ATTAAGCCAAGACACTTTAGAGCCATCAGTAGCTTTCTTCCTGTTTGTTATTTCCTTTTCTAGATTAGCACTTGACAAAAAATCTTCTGTTTTCATGCTCTGAACTTGCATCGGTTTATTCTTCTTGCATACCTGCATTATTTGCATATAGTCCTCGGGCGTATACAATCTTTGTTGTAATTTTAAGCACATTCTATTCGGCCAAAATCAGTATCGTTCGGCAGAAAACTGTGACCGGATTCTAAAAAGCGTAGCCTGATTGTTTCGAGTGTTGGGTGATCGTTTAATAAAGCTTTTAGCATCAACGTTAGTTTAATATTTCAGTTTTGACCTCCGCAAGAGTCACTCCAAAGTATTAAGTTTTCACGCCGCTATCGCCAAGCCTATCCATTATATGCTTATATAAATAAGAGCCTACTTCTTGAGATCCCCTACCCGCTTCACCTTCCACCCAAACATTACAATGGGCCTGGTCATCGCTTCCCGAGTGGATTCCTAAATTGTACACCCATAGCTGCCTTTTGTAGAATACAATATTAGTTGGTATACGCGGAAGGGGTAGGGTTTTTTGCAGGTCGAATGTTATTGTTTCGGTGAATCGATCTTCTTTAGCTAACTGCATATCATTTTTGGTTGCTGTTGCAGTGCTTTTGCTTTTTGTAAGTGTTCCCTGTGAGCACTATCCAGCATAGCCTTTTCTTCTTCAGAGCCTTTTAATTTTGTGCTAGAAAAGTAGTCGCATTTGTTATATGTATCCTTTTTTAAAGGTTTTGTGCGAAGATTGAACTTCGTAAGGAACACGCGTTTAACTTTTGAAAAAGAGAGTAGCTTTTGCCCAGCTAATTTTGCTTCATCTTCGTATAACTTATAAATTGTAGGGAGAGTCATATCAGATCTCAAAAATTTTGCATCGCTACAATCTGCTCGCCGATAGTGGGAAACATATGTAGGCAGTTTTCGAATGACATTAATGATAAACTCTTCGCTTTCATAACTTGCTTTACTGTGTCCTCCTTGGAAACCTCGTTTATCTGTTATGCAATCGTCGCGTTTTTTGCACAGAGAAGTATTTACCCTTTTGGATGTTGTCTGAAGAGTGTTTAAAAACATTTTCTTACAAACAAGTACATCATTTAGATGATATATTCGAGTAAAGGTCTTTTTCTTTGAATTATTACTAGAAGCAGAAACGTATGAACGTTTTATTGGGTTTTCCTTCACACAAGCTGCAATAAACATATTTTGTGCTGCATAAGTGCCCAAAGCATAGAATTTTCGGAATTCGGATAATCTGTTCTCCCTCGAATTCTTCTCTTGACATTTTTTTGGACAGTTACAGTTATAATCTAAAAATGGCTTTGGTTCAATTATCTGTTTCCTAGAGTTAACATAGGGCAGATTTTGGTACTTTCTCTTCTTCCTTTCTTCTCTAGTGTGATCACCATACTTTCTCTTTCTACCCCTTTTAGGCCTACTTGAAGGAGATCTAGTTGCTTCAGAAATGTTCTCTTGCAAGATTTGATTAGAACGGCTGGAAGTTTGAGTTTCAGTCTCATCAGTATTAGTTTCATAAAATAAGTCTGGTATAGAGGTAATCAGTGATTCTGATACTCCTGAACTGTTATCACTGCCGCCATTATAACTTTCCCCTACAAAATCCGGGTCCTGTACTGAGTCGTCGTCATCAAATATCACCTCAGTTCTATTGGAAGATGCCGGTGAAACTATTGGATTGTTCTCATTAATATTAAACATATTTTCGGAAGTTCCGCAGTCATTTTCAAATTCTTCCGTTAAAATATTAAATATATTTGCTGTCTCTGGTGACATTGAACGCACAGGTGATGACGGAGGATCGGGGAAGGGGCTTTGATTGGGCCTTGGACTTATGGGACAAGACATAGGAGTGATCCTTTTCTCAGCAATGGTTTCATGAAGCGTAAGATGAGATTCAGGAGGTTTTATATTACACTGGTCAATGTTAGGAGAGGTTAGTGGATTGTTTTTCATGCATTATTACATTGTGATTGCTAAGTGGTCTAGGTGTTAACGGAGAATAGGGTGGAGGCTCTATACTTTTTTCTTCAACATCTTCATGAGATCTAATGTTAAAATACCTCGAGCACCCCATGCCAGAAAAAAGCAGTTCGACACTCTTCTCGCAACTGACTTCATCAGTCGGAACTTCATGCTCACTTAGGCGATTGGTATCGGCATAAGGCAAAACTGCAGAAGAAAGAAAATTATTACCTACTGATTTAATTTTATAGAGTATTAAATAAGTATTGCAGTAAAAACCGCCAGTAACCGACTTCAATTCCTCCTCCATAACTCCAGAAGTAAGAGTGGTCATCCTTATCTCAAAATTATTAAAAAACAATTAAATTAAGATTTTATTACGATTGAATAGCTAAGGCGTGAAAGCGATACAAATAAACTTACATTAGCCTCCAAACACAAGTAAGTATGTAGATATATGGGCGATTCTCTGTAACCTCGTAATCGGCTGTCCCAACCGATTTTTTCAACAAGTAATTAAATTATTTAAAAAAAAATCACTTCTAATGAAACTTTAACCCCGAAACCTTACGGGCCCTTTGCTTTTAGAACCATAACTATTTTAATTTTTTTTCTAGACGTGATAGAAGCTCTAAAAATACAGTCCCCTGGCTGCCCTCATCACTGCATTTCCACCTAAAAATTAGATTTACGAAGAAGTTATTGAAACTACATACATTTGGCAGTTAATACCATAAAGAAAAATAATTAAATTATATTATTTTCGTAAAACAAGGTCTCATTACGAATTTCATTTATTTAGTAAACTCCTGTAAACTTTGTCCCCAAAATTTTCATACAGTCCTCTGCCAAAAATTTAAATCCATAATAAAAACAAACTATAATATTTACGAACATTTTTTTGAGTGAAACGAAACGCAATTGCTGTGAAGTTGGCAACCTTGCCGAATGCGGCGTTGAGACGCCATTTTGTTTAGTGTCAGAGCGTCATTTGTGAGGTGAACACGCGCTTGGTCCGCTACCACACACAGTCCTCTGGTAAGTCATAATATGTATGTTGATTACTTTAATAATCTCTAAATAAAGTTTATTGTTATATTATTTATGTCTCAATTAATCGGTAGATTCTTAAAAAACTATTTTACAACAATTTTGTAAATATTGTGAAATCTAACCAAAATACACAGTCCCCTGGCAACAGTCCTCTGCCTGAAATTGCAGCAGGGGACTTTTTTACACAACAGGGGACTGTGTATTTTGCGTATTGGTTATTGTTTTTATGTATTGTTTGTGTAAATTTATCCGCTAATCTGTTTTATTAATGTAAGAATCATCAAAGTATCATTGTTTGCTTAGCATTATTTTCCTTTATAAAATTAAATTATTGTACACAGGCTAATCGAACGCACGTGATATGGTTCCTAAAAAGAATAAGTTATCCCGAGAAGAATTACTACAGAAAAAGAGAGAAGCAGAGCGATTACGTTACCAAAGAAGAAAAAATGACCCTCAAAAGAGAGAAGAAATGAGAGAAAAGGAGAAGTTGAAGTACCAAAAGAAAAAAGAAAAAGGTTTGCGGAAGTTAGTAAAGGATATGACACCTCGTGAGCACAGAGCTGCCTTAAAGAAGTGGAAAGAATATTGTACCGTATACCGAGTCAAAAGACAAAGACTGAAAAGCATCACTAACACTTTTGTACGAGAAAATACGCCGTTATCAGACCCAGAAGCAGATACTCCGCCTTCAAGACCCGCCAGTCCAGTTCCATCTCAAATATCTCCAGCTCCGAGCCCAACAGTTTCCAGTGCTAGTCTACAGCAAAGAAAAAAAGAAGTCAAAAAGCGACGACAGAAGTTTAACAGGGAAAGAAATGAAAAGATCGCACGTTTAGAGAAAAAACTTGAGAAGTACAAAAAAAGGTTAGCGAGATTTGAATGAAAAAACAAAAAGAACGTTGAAGATACGCCTAAGACAAAGATGTTAAAAATGTTAGACGAGCCTGATCAAAGAAAAGAAGTAGTCAAGAAAGCGTTGTTTGGCGACGTCATTAGTAAGCAGTTGAAAGAAAATTATTCCACATTGAAACGTACCAAAGAGAGACAAATATTTAAAAAAGTTGTTACTGGTAGTGTTCTTCAAAAGTACAAGCACTGGATACCTAAAGAAATGAAGTCGTTGTCTAGACCCGGAAAAAAATCTAATCTTATTGGATTAGAAGTACCTGTAGCTAAACGATGTAAAATACCTGATAGTTATAAAAGAGCTGTTCAGAATTTCTTCAAAGATGATAGTAATAGTCGTATAGCAGCCGGCAAAAAAGAATTAATTACTAGAAAAACTGTGACGAAACAGAAGAGATATCTTCTTGACACAGTTTTGAATCTTTACAAAAAGTTTATAACTGGGAACTTAAAAATTAGCTACCAAACATTTTGCCGACTCCGTCCATTTTGGGTTGTGAAACCAAACGCTCAAAACCGCGATACATGTCTTTGCATAGTTCACAGCAACATAGACATGAAGCTCAGCGCACTTCATACTGCTAAGATATTGACTTACAACAATCACCAGAAGTTGCTGGAAGATTTATGCTGCGACCGGTATAATGTGGATTGTTTGGCCAGGTCATGTCATACTTGCCTAAATAAAAACCCAAAATATAAAGAATTTGATGATAGAAATGTCATAAAATATAAAATGTGGGTTTCCGAAAGGCAACAAATCCAAGATTTTAAGACTAAAAAGCCTCGACTGGTAACTAAATGTTTGAAAAAAACATTTGTACATCCAAAACAGCTCATAACACATTTGCAGAAAGATTTACAGAAGTTATTAGATCACCAGCGAAATATTGTTCACCAATATAAAGCCATGAACAATTTGAAGTCACACCTACAAGGTGATGAAGTTCTGATCCACGTAGATTTCAGCGAAAATTATTGCACTAAGTACGCAGAAGAAATACAGGCCTTTCATTTCGGTGGATCTCGAGCACAACTGAGTCTGCATACCGTAGTAGTTTACCAACGAAATTCCATTATTTCTTTTTGCAGTCTCCGAGAAAATAGCTCATTCACCTGCTGACATTTGGACACATCCGCGACCAATTTTCAAGACTCTTCCACGTGGCATCAAACGAGTGCATTTCTTGAGCGACGGCCCTGTAACGGCCCTAACGCAGTATCGTAATAAAACTATGTTTTTTATAATGGCAACCAAACTTTCTGAAGAAATTCCAGATATTGAAAACTTTACATGGAACTACACCGAAAGTGGCCATGGAAAAGGTGCACCGGATGGTATCGGAGCAACGTGCAAAAGAACAGCTGATTTTGTTGTTAATTCTGGAGGCGACATCAACAATATTCATCAGTTTGTTAAGGTAATCCAAGAGCGATGTCTTGGCATCACATGTATCGCAATCGACGGTAAAGACATTCAGGTAATGATCGATAAAATTGAAGAGGAATCGGCCGATCAGAAGGGTTTTAAAGGCACTTTAAATGTGCATCAGGTCGCAGGTGTTTATTCCAGATCCATCCTCGGCTTTCCAAATAAATGTAAAACACTTACAATGAAAAGTCTCAGCTGCTTTTGCAACAGCGGCTCTTGTGAGCATTATAAGATTGGTAATATCAACTTTGCTCTAAAACCTAGATGGACAGTAGAAGAAGTGTTTACAGAGTCCGAACCGGAAGATCTTGAATCTGCTGAAACTGAATAGACACCTACACCAAACAAGTCCCCTCAAAGATTGGATGATGATATAGCAGGAACGAGTAGCACTCGGAATTCATGTTACAATACTGGAGATTACGTTCTTGTGAAATTTCCAACTAAAAATGTAGAATATCGTTATGCTGCCGTAATTAATGAGATTGATGACAATGAAAACGACTTACGTGTTACTTTTCTCAAGATTTGTGACCATAAAGTGCAGTCCTTTAGAATAGATGATAAGGACATTTCAGACGTATCATTTGATCAAGTTATCCAAAAGTTGGATAATCCAGACTTGATTGTTAAGGGAAAGAGAATATTTTATCAGTTTTCTACACAAGTTGACGTTTTTGAGCGCTAATTTTTTTAAATATTAAGTTCAATTTTTGTAAATGTGATTATACTTTATTATGTGCCTTATTAGAATTAGAAAAATCCTTAGGATTTGATTGGAGATCTCAGTTGAAATATCATATATTTCAGAGAATAGACTGTTTTCTAGTAATTATATTAATAATTGTATTTCAATGAATACTGAATAAAGCATTTAATTATTGATAGTATTAATAATATGACTATGTTGATCTCAGTGAGTACAAACTGTTTCTAGCACTTAAGGTTAATTTTTTATATGAATGTTTAAGGAAAGTTGTTATTTCTGTTAATTTTTTACAAAGAAATTTTGTTTACTATTGATGCGAAAATATGCTATAAAAATAATAAATAATTATAGCGCGGCAACCCTAGAGCAGGATTTCTGTGCCGTCCGCTAGAGGCGTTGGGAGGATTGACATAACGAGTTGTGACGTACGAGCGGCTACGGCGCGCGCTAAGATAAAAAAATCGTTGTATCTCTTTTAGTTTTAACTTCTTGAGTCTGTGAATAAAACCTAGATACGAGTGTGAGAGTCTTAATTCGTTCCCCACCGACGCTATAAGTGGCTGCCCAACGTGTGTAGGTGTTTCGTGTTGTGTATTACGGAGTGCAGATCGCGAAATAACTTGCAACGATCACAAAAGTGACCGTAGGGGACTATTATCGAACCTAAGAGTGTGTTCTTCTTGTTTATCCTGTGTCTTCAGTGGCCAAAATGCCAAACTCGGACTCCAGTGGCGCCGCGGGCGCGGCCGCCATGAACATTACAATGTCTCAAGAAACTCTCGCTAGCTTTATAGCATCGATACAACAAACTCAGAACGACTTTTGCCAGCAGCTGATCCGAGAAGTACGCTCATCGACGCCGCATAACATCTCAGAGGCCCAAGCCCATCAAGCATCGTTTGTTTTTGGCGCGAACGGAAACTTCGCGAAATGTACCTCCCGTTATGGCGGACGCGCGGACGAGTCGTTAGATAATTTTTTGGACGCCGTGATTACTTACAAAGACTGCGTAAATGTATCTGACGTGAATGCTCTCCGCGGCTTTTCGATGTTACTTGAAGGACCTGCTGCAGTTTGGTGGCAAGGCGTGAAGCAATCAACCAGCACGTGGTCGGAAGCCGTCACTAGAATAAAATGCGCCTTCGGTGAACACGACCCGCCACATCGCCTTTACCGGAAACTCTTTATTCTTATTCATCAAGAAGATGAAAACACAGACTTGTTTATTGCTAAGGTACGTGCAATATTAGCCAAGTTCCCAAAGGACGACCTCTCAGAGAAAGTCCAATTGGATATGGCGTACGGTCTACTTAACACGCGCATCAGGAAACGCGTGACGAGAGAATGCGTGAATAACTTCGACGAGCTGCTCTACAAGTCTCGACAGGTTGAAGATTCGGTAAGAGAAGTGCATAACAACAAGCACACAGCGTCGAATGCATCGTCATCGTCACCGCGGGATATACCTACAGTCGCTAACGCGTCGAGTACCGCAGGCCGCGGGTCGGTCGAGTTGTCCGCCGGCGCCAGCGGCGGTGTCGTCGCCAAGTCAAAAAAGCCGTTTTGTTCGTACTGCAAGCGTTTAGGACACGGGAAAGAAACGTGTGAAAAGCTTAAACGTGTTAGTGATAAGAGTGATAAAAGCGTCAATAAAGAAAAATCGGAAAGTGAAGTGAAATGTTACGGTTGCGGTGCCGCGAACGTAATAAAATCAAAGTGTAAAAACTGTTCACCACAAAGCCAGTCGTCGTTTTATTCCTTGAACATTTCGTCGCATAACGGGATACTAAGTACGTCAGTTTCCCGCGCATTCGCGCGGTCGCGCGGCTGTAGGTATCTTCGGCGCGGCTCGGCCGCCGGCGCCGTCCCTGCCCCCGCCGCCGCGCAGCAGTCGTCGTTAGTCAACCCGTCAATGCCAATGTCGACGCAAGGTAACCCTACACTTGCTGTAGGGGATTTTTGTAAAGATAATGTTTGTAACCTAAATACTTGTGAGGTTAACTCAAACAATAATTGTTTATCGTATGACAGAAAGATTAGTAATGTAAACATTTCGGAGCATAGTTTTAATGATGACAAATGTTTTGATTACAATAATGCTGTTAATGTAAACACAAGTTTGCCTAGTTTTTACGATTGTTATGGTTTCAATAGTTGTGAGTATGTCAATAATGTTAATGACTGTGCATCTTTTCGTCGCCCCGTGTTAAATATAAGCATTCTAGGGTTTTGTGGTACGGCTTTAGTAGATTCTGCAGCTAAAACTTGTATTGCCGGCCATACGCTCTACGCTCTCCTATTAAGGCTAGGACACCAGTTATTGCCGTCAACACAAATTGTTAGGTTAGCGGATGGTGTTAATAGGGAGATGAATGTACTTACCGCGGAGGTACAGGTGACACTCCAACATAAAACTAGAGCCATTAAGTTTGTTTTTTTTCCTGAGGCAGACAGTAATGAGAGTTTGCTAGGCATAGACTTTCTTACTATCTTCAATCTTGTTTTTAATTTTGGTAACAGCAGCTGGCACTTTGCTGAAAATGATGAGCATAAATTCGAAATACAGTTTGAAGGTGTGTCACCTGTGTCTTCGTGTGCCGCTGTAGAAGTGCTCCGGGACGACGAGGCGACCTCGCTTAGCGATAGTCAGCGCGAAGTTCTGGCACAGCTCCTTGTCTCAAATCAAGATATCTTCGAGCCAGGGGGAGAAGCGACTCCTTTTGCCGAACACATAATTGATACCGGCGACCACCCCCCCGTTGCCGTCCCGCCGTATAGGTTGACCCCTGCTAAGAAAGAGGTCATGCGGATTGAGTTGGACAAGATGTTGGCTGATGACATTGTGGAGGAATGTGAGTCTGCGTGGGGTTCTCTGGCACTTCTCGTTCCAAAGAAAAACGGAAAGGTACGTTTCTGTGTAGACTATAGGAAGCTCAATGCGGTTACTAAGACCGATGTCTATCCCATGCCTTTGATAGACGAGCTTATTCAATCAACGAAACGGCACTCTTTCATGAGTACCATTGATATGCGAAGTGGATTTTGGCAGGTTCGCGTACGTGATCAGGACCGAGATAATACAGCCTTTTTAACGCCTTTCGGTTCATTCCGCTTTAAGCGTATGCCGTTCGGTCTCAAGAACGCGCCATCAACCTTCCAGCGTCTGATAGATAGACTTCGTACGGGCGCTTCGTTGAAGGACGTGACCCTTCTAGCATATCAAGATGACCTGCTAATAATATCTGAAGGTAGCTTCGAGAAGCATATTGCTGACTTGCACATTGTGTTTGAAAGGTTACGCATGTTCAAGTTACGCGCGAACAGAGAAAAATGTGTCTTTGCACGGGATAAAGTAAAATATCTTGGCCATGTCATTACCCAAGATGGTGTTTCACCAGATGATGACAAGGTTAGTGCAGTTCTTGAGATGAAGACACCCTCGTCGTTGCGTCACCTGAGAACCTTTTTACAAACTTGCTCTTGGTTCAGGAAGTTTATTCCAAGCTTTTCTGCAATTGCTGAGCCGTTAACACGCTTACTGAAGAAGAATCAGGTTTGGTCTTGGGGTAAAGACCAAGACAGTGCCTTTCAGGAGCTGAAGAAGCGCTTGACTTCGGCACCGATTCTTATCCAAGCGGATTACAGCAAGCCGTTCGTGTTAAGGACAGACGCCAGCAATTACGCCATTGTGGCAGTCTTGCTACAAGGTGAAGGTAAAGATGAACGTCCGATAGAATACGCCAGCCGTCTTCTCATTCCAGCTGAAAGCAATTATAGTACTACAGAGCGTGAAGCTCTTGCTGTTGTTTGGGCTGTCGAACGTTCCAGAGGTTACATCGAAGGACATGAGGTTATAATAGGCAGCGATCATCAGCCGTTAAAGTGGCTTCTTACCTTAAAGTCACCGTCCGGTAGACTCGTTCGTTGGGCTTTGAAGCTACAGTGCTTTAACATTCAATTTCAATATACGCCTGGAAAGGCTAATGTTATAGCTGATACGCTCAGTCGCCCAACCTGTAAAGAAGATAATAAGGATCAATGCGGGGTTTGCTCTGTTGTCGTGGACTTACCTGCCAGGAGTGCTTCGAATCTACGGCGCGCGCAGCTCGATGACCTGGAACTAAAGAAAATCATTAGTGAACTAGAAGATACATCTGATGCTCAGTCTATAGGTGCTAAGCGGTGGTCCGAAAGAGGGTATTTCATGCAGCACGGTGTCTTATACAGGTATAATCCCGATGTCGATACAGGGCCGGGTTATGCCTGTCGGGGCCCCTAGGCAATGCTCATCCAGGGCCCCCTACCCTCTTCTAATTTTTTCGTTAACACAACAAAATTCAAAATTACACCGTTTTTTAGTAACCTGGGTATATCATCATATTATTCAATAAAAATGTTGAATCAAATGAACAGAATGTTTATTTATGCATTTAAAAAAAAACATACATAGCTTAAATATTAACTCTTCTAACTTTTTTTGATACAAAATTGTTCAAGATATCCTGAAAGGTAATCTTCTCCAACACGTCATTTTCAATTGCCATTATAGCCAATGAATTTAAACGGTTTTGAGACATCGTTGAATTAAGACAGTTTTTAACTAATTTCAATTTGGAAAAATTTCGTTCACCAGTGGCATTTGTAATCATTAGACTTCTATATATTTGCAAAGCTGTCATTACATTCGGGAAAGTTGACTGTGCCATGTTACCAATAATCAGTTTGTAAGACTGCTCGGCTGGCATATTTTTTTGTCCGGCGTCATCTAATTGTAAGATGAAGTATTTATACTGCACCATTTCGTCTATAAACTCAGGCTCAATGTCCTCGAAATAATGATCCTTAAATTTTGTACAAGCCTGTCTAATTTCAGCGTCCGATTTTGTCGAGAAATCTGTTAGAAACCCAAACAGATCATTTATTTCCCGGTAAGCTTCTAGGCGCCGCGACAGTTCTGTACACAACATGTCTAGTACTGGCAAATATGTATCAACTTTTAACTTCTCTTTTCCTCTGAGCACAACTTCTTCTGCTGATCCGTCATCGTGATGCCTTTTCCTTTTTCGCTCACGCTGATTCTCATCCCTGTATTGAGTATCAGTTTTCTCATTTGCCTTAGTCTCGTAGTCGTCAAATAAATCTCTCTGTGAAATTAAAAAATCTAAAAGCGATTTTAAAAGATCGACTGCCGTTCGTAGTTCAATTGTTTTCTTTTGTAAAGATATGCTGACACCATTGATCCGATCTAGTATGGCAGCCCAGAATACGGCCATTACAGCATTTTCTTTTTTTCTTAAGTCATTCAATAGACATTTAGCTTCGTGAATCGCTTGTGATGTCTGAGTCTCATCGCTAGCAATAGACTGCAAAGCTTTCTGAAAACTGTTGTAACCAGTTGCCAAAGCCTTAGTAGCATCGGCCCTTGCACACCATCTTGTATCGGATACACTTTTCAGAATCAATGACGATTTATGCTTACGTTCATCACCTTTTTCAAGATTTTCGAGCATAATTGCCCAGCGATGAGTTGATGCCGAAAAAAAGTTGTATAGTGCCTGTACAAATCCGAAGAATGAGATTGCTCCACCGCAGCTTTCCGCTGCACGTACTCCAACCAAATTCAGTGAGTGCGCTGCACAGGGAACGTAGTGTGCGAGGTGATTTATTTTCTTTATATGCGCCTGGAGACCATTGTAACGACCAGACATATTCGACGCATTATCATAAGACTGACCTCTCAAATTTCTTACATCAATATTATATTGGCTTAAAAAATTTAATATTTCGGTGGCTAGTTCTTCCCCTTTGTGGTTCTGTATGAGAAGAAATTTAAGAAAACGTTCAGCCACTTCTCCATTCGACGTAACATATCTCAGCACTACAGTCAACTGATCAGTGTGTGATATATCAGGTGTCGAATCGACACTTATTGAGAAGTATTTGGCTTCAATAATTTCATTAACAATATATTTTAAAACCTTATTTCCCAATATTTCAATAAGTTCCTCACAAATCGTTGCAGATAAATACGATTGTTTTCCTTTGCCTTCATTACCATATTTTGCTAAATGCGAACTAAGAAAAGGATCGTACTCTGAGATTAACTCTAAAATTCCCAAATAATTGCCATTATGTTGAGAACCGAGAATTTCATTGTCACCACGAAATGCTAATCCACGGGATGATAAAAATTTTATCACAGAGACCATTATTTCTAAAACTTTTTTCCAATATTCTTTTTCTTTATTAAATGTAATCTCTAAAGAAGTGTCGATTCGTCCGTGAATGCGTCGTCTACTAATGAGTGTCTGTACACATACTCGGTGAGTTGCATTATTCTCATGCGATTGGATTCGGTGCAACGCATTTTTCCAATCAGAAAATCCAGTTTGAAATTGTGATCGGTTTTGTGCTTCACCAAAAAGGATACATGGAAAACAGTATACTTTTCCAGTAGACGGAGAATACATGAGCCACTCCCGTTTGATTTTACCACCACTGATGTGTTTCCGAAAAAACATAGACTGAGAAAAAAATCTTTTACTGTCGTCGTACTGTCGGGCCGAAGCAGAAAAATTACAATCAAAGTGTTGACATTCGTTAGGGTCTCTAGTACACCAAAAATCTTGCATTTCGTTGGTAATATTTTGCCATAAGCCAATGTCATTCTGGTATTCCACCCCTAGATGAACTACGTTTTGATGTATGACCCCTGTCTCGGCCTCACCTTCCTCTGCACTGACTAACGTAGGTGTTTCTTGATCCTGGCCAATCTGTTCAAAAGGCTCGCAAGGAACCTCTACTGGGTCTACTTCCATCTTGTGGCTGGTAGAAGACGTACTTGGAGTGTCATGAGGTTGATGTTCCTTTAATTCGCGACTAAATCCGAGTTCGAAAAGGTTTTGTGTCTTCTTTAATTGTTCATTAAGTTTATTTTGTTGCTCTTGCCGCTTTTTACGTTTTTCGGAACCACTTTGATGCTTTTTCTTTACGGGTACCTCCGACATTTTGTTCCTGAAAGGAATAATCTTTTGTTTTAAAACAGTAAAGAAAATTTCACCTTAGCAGCTCAAACAATATAATAATAATAATAGTTTCCTGCTTAATATTAATAAACACCCAAAGTAAAAAATATTTAATAACATAGAAATTAATTAAAATATCCAATTGAATAATAAAACGACACTTCACATTTGTCAAATCCTGTATCAGGTAATAAAATATGTAAAAAATAATAAAACTTACGTAAAGTAATTTTAACTTCAGTTGATGAAACTTTAGTTTCCACTACACTGTTTCTAACCCGTCGTTTCACCGATTTTCACAAAGCCTGAAGCACTTCTGCAGTCTTTATAAATAAATATCCAACACTTAGCCTTAAATTCGTAATTTTTGAAACACAAATTGTAAAACTCTCTTTTTATTCACAGCCGTTAAACTTGCAAACGAATTGCACGAAGTAAAAATTGAACGATTTAATTGAAAATGGTTCGAAAATAATGTCTATGACACATCATCATACAATACGTATTTAACGACTCGGGGAATTCCCCGGTCATGCCAACGAACCAGTACTGCCAACCTTCTGAAAGTAGCTTGGCCATAGAATATACATACTTGGTAGGTACCAGTATAGTAAGTGTGCATTCACAACAAAGAGTTTTGAGCGTTTTTAATTAAATTACCGCGATAAAATTGCTTGCAATTATATTACTGCGTTATAAACTTTTAAACTATCATAATAATCATAATAATAATATCTAATAAGGAATGCGTTCCGAAATGTACTAAAATAGCGTCGATGTAATGTACAGAGCAAATTTTCAAATTAATTTTTTACTGTTTAAGAAACATTGCCCATTCTTTTGCCTGTAGCACAGGGGCCCCTGAACGTGGCAGGGCCCCTAGGCAGTTGTCTATAATGCCTAATGGATAAAACGGCACTGTGTCGATACTGAAGAGGCACAGCTGGTTGTTCCGGCTTCACTGCGCCTGGAAATTCTAAAAGAATGTCATGACTCTGATTTAGGTGGTCATCATGGGGTAGATAGAACGTACAATCGAGTCGCTCAAGGTTTCTATTTCCCAGGTATGTATAGAGCTATAACAGAGTATGTCAAAACATGTACGACTTGTCAACGGTATAAGTCTTCAAACAAAAAGCCATCGGGTCTGTTACAGACCCCCGTTTTAAGCCAAAGAGGAGAAGTGCTAGCAATTGACCTGTTTGGTCCGCTTCCCGTAGGGGACAATGGGGAACGGTGGGTACTGTTGGTGGAAGATACAGCAACTCGTTGGGCTGAATTTTATGCTCTGAAGGAGGCAACTTCAGAGATGTGTGCACGCACTTTGATTGAGGAGTATTTTCTCCGCTATGGACTTCCTCGACGCATTGTATCAGACAATGGCGTCCAGTTTGTGTCCGCCGTCATGCAACAATGCATGTTCGTTTTAGGTATTAGTCAAAAATTGTTACCTTTGTATCATCCGTCAGCTAATCCAGCTGAGCGTAAAAATAGGGACTTAAAGTTTCAGTTGTCACGTTTAGTTGAAACAGATCACTCGTCATGGCCGCATCACCTACCTGCGATAAGGTTCGCCATGAATTCAGCTGTTTGTCAGACTACTGGTGTATCTCCAGCATATCTAACATTTGCTAGAGAGCTTCGCTCACCAGTCGACGTTCAACACGACATTCGGTCGATACTTGATAAGGACAATTTCGTTCCTCAAATTACACCCTATTTGAAAAGTTTTGTTAACGCCTTTACCGCTGTTAGGGAAAGAGTCGAAACACAGCAGGATCGACGAAAGGAATGTGCTGATAAGACTAAAACCTCTGCCGAAGTGTTCGAGGTCGGAGATCAGGTTCTTTTAAAATCACATGTTCTTAGCAATGCTGCAAAGAACATAACAGCTAAGTTTGTTCCAAAGAAAGATGGTCCCTATGTGATTGTAAAAAGAGTTAGTCCTACAGCCTACGTTATCGCGAGTTTAGATAACCCTGAAAACGTATTAGGCAAGTATCATGTGTCGGATCTTACGCGGTTTCATAACAGGGAGAGTTCGCCTCCTCGTCCCGTGATTCCTAAACGTCAGAGGGCGTCCTCGAAAGCATGTTTGTCCTGTTTGTTAAGTTTAAGTTTAGTATTTAAGTGTTCCTTTGTGCGAGTTCACGAGCGAGGACGTTCTCTGGAACTCGAGGGGGAGTGTATAGCGCGGCAACCCTAGAGCAGGATTTCTGTGCCGTCCGCTAGAGGCGTTGGGAGGATTGACATAACGAGTTGTGACGTACGAGCGGCTACGGCGCGCGCTAAGATAAAAAAAATCGTTGTATCTCTTTTAGTTTTAACTTCTTGAGTCTGTGAATAAAACCTAGATACGAGTGTGAGAGTCTTAATTCGTTCCCCACCGACGCTATATAATTGATTATTGTAAAATGACTTTTTTTAAAGTACAACAGTCCTCTGACTCACTTAACAGTCCCCTGTCACGTTTAAAACAGTTCCCTGATGTCTCAAACAGTCCCCTGTCATGACTTTTTGGAAAATCGCTAAAAACTCGGAAAATATGAATAAATTCAGTGGGCCTCCTTATCTAACTAAAATAATAGTCAATTTTCTTCGAAATAGAACACGGTTTTTTGGCAAATGTTAAAAATAATTGCCAGGACAGCATTTATATGGGACCTGTACGAGCTTACAGAGAAATGCCCATATATACAAATTAAGATTTGAGGATTAAAATTAAAACTGAAAACATCATGCTGCTGAAATATGCTCGCATTTAGAAAAGCACAAGCTTCATTCACCTTAACAAGCTCATTCAAACTGTTTAGCTTGTTCTGCATAAATACCCAGGAATATAGTTTTTATTAAAAGACAGTTATAAGCTAACAAAATAAAATATAAAAGCTCATCACCTCTGGATGATTTTAAATCTTACGTAAATAATAGCTATACTTTAGTCTAAGGTTCTGTTTTTTCGGATGAAGCTCTATAAGTATGTGCCATTTAACAAGAGAAAAAGTCACTGCTGTTTCCCTTATATCTCTTCACGCGAATCAAAACAACGACTAATGTATCATATTTCCTTGGCTAAAAAAGTTAAGGATCACGATAAACGTCCATTCAGGATGTTAACTAGCAATATTTTTTAATACTCAATAATATCTGCAAATTAATTAAAATAGGTATAAACAAAAATACTTGTGTTGTTTAGCAAAATAAGTTAGTGGTTTAAATATTTACAATCTACCTACGATATACCGTGAAAAAGACTAGATATATAGAACTTAATCACATATCATTGCCTGTTTATGCTTGTAGTTATCAACAAAATAAAATCCTTTGAGGTTAGAACAACAAACTAATATAGTAATTATTTACTTACCAACACCACTTTGGTTTTCATCTTCATCATCTGAGCTATTTTGAAGGCAAGCACTTACAAGTGAGGGGTCTAAAAGCAAATCCGCCACTGTCCATTATGAACGAAAACTTAAGTATGAACGCCACCTAGTAGAGCTCGTTAAAACGAATTTATTACATTTAACAATTTAGATGCAATGTTCCCACTGTCCCATAGTAAATGATGTTTAAAAATTGAGGTAAGAAGCAAAAATGCCACTGTCCTTAACAAATCAGGTGCAAACGCGCCATTGTCCATTTTAGCCAATCACAGACCGCTAAAATCGGCATATTCAAGATGGCCGCAGATGATCGTGACTGTGATTTCGTTGTGAAACTGTGTCGGACTATTTTGTGTTTTAAAATTGCATTTCGTGATAAAACGTGTAAAAAATGGAAGAAAATGTAGTAGAAGTGACTCCAGAATGCGCTCGCAAAAAGAAAAGAGCACCAGAGACGTGGAAACGGGCTAGAGCAAAGTTTGAAAGGTAAGCATTTTTTCCTTACAATGGCGTGTGTTTGTACAATCAGCACGTAAAGTGAATCTTATTTTTGGATCGGTAATGCACGATTTTTCTTAAATATTCCAAGTTTTTTTTTTTACTACCTGAGCCCATGACTCCATAAGAGTGTAAATCAGATAAAAATAATCCTTGTTTCTGTAATAAATAGGTACCTACCTAATTATTGTTTCTAGGAATCCAGCACTAAGCGGCAAAAAAGAATTTTTATTATTTTTATTCAGCCCATCTGTCTATCCGTGGATCTTTTATGACCCCATCGTGTGGGTATTTATTGAATAGGTCTCATAAAAGGCAGGTTATTTCAGACTACTTATGTTTACAGGTACTCTGCAAGAATGCCACCAGGTTTGCCACGCTGTAATCATGATGCGGAAAATAAACAGTTTAAATGTTGTAAATTGACGATGCTCGATGTACAAAATTTCCATGAAGAATTTTATAGGACAAAAAATAAAAAGGACCAAGATGCATTTTTATTGAAGCACTGCAGTGTGTCAATGGTGAAAAGACGCCGGCCAAGAGTAGGTCAGCGCCAGCCAACACGAAATATAACAAAATTATTTGTTCGGAAGAGAAATTCTGTGAAGTTATTACGAGTTTGCCAAAAAACTTTCATAACTATTTTGGGGGTTACCGAGCACAGAATAAGAAAAGTATCTCGAACATTTGCCAGCACAGGAACCGTAGTTCAAGAAAAAAGGGGTGGAGATCATACATCGGCCAAAAATGTGCATAAATTAAGAGAAGTCAAAAGATTTATAGAATCATTTCAGTGCTTGGAGTCACATTATTGCAGATCTACCATTATGAGAAAATATTTGCCATCTACTCTAAACATTCGGAAAATGTGGAGAATGTATAATCAGAGCAAAGAACTCCAAGTACGTGAATGTTATTTTAGATCAATCTTCAACACATGTTACAATCTGGGATTTGGAAGCCCTCGTACAGACACTTGTTCTAAGTGCAATGAGCTGCTTGAACGCATATAAAAGTCAACAGATCCAACTGAAAAAGTAAATTTAATGACAGAGAAAAGGGTACACATGCTGAAGGCCAGAGCATTTTATCGACTGCTAAAAGAAAAAGGGACGATTTAGTTGTGCTTTCTTTTGATTGTCAGAAAAATCAGGTTTTGCCTAAAATATCTGATCAGGCAGCATATTACAGTCGCCAATTATATATATATAATTTTGGAGTCGTAAAGTCGGTGCCAGAAAATACCTTGAACAGGGACAACGTAACGCTGTATACCTGGACTGAAGATGAATATCGTAAAGGCGCAAATGAAATAGCGTCAGCCGTCTATAACACGCTTCAAAATACAATGCTTAATGAAAATGTCAAAACTGTTCGACTGGTGGCGGATGGATGCGGCGCCCAGAACAAAAACAGTATTATGGTCGGTATGTGCTCCAAATGGTTAACTCAGGCACCGCACCATATTAAAACAGTCGAACTAGTTTTCCCCATTCCCGGTCACTCGTTTATTCCACCTGATCGGGTTTTCGGTCTTGTTGAGAAGGAAATAAAACGTATGGAGACCATTTTAAAACCTGCGGAATACATAGAAATCTTTAATAAATATGGGACTGTTGTGTTACTGAACAATGTTAAGGATTGGAAAACTGCTCTCGGAAATATAATTCGTCCACCGGGAAACTGGCACTTCCAATTTAACCAATGCAAAAGATTTTTCTTAAAACGAAACAGAAGCAATGATGTTTATGTAAGAGGGGAGCCTAACTATAACGCTGATATCGGAAGTTACAAGTCAGTTTTAAAGAGAGGAAAAACATTTATTGACCTGAATCCGGATTTGATAGAAAAAGACAAAGTTGCAGTAAAGAGAGATAAAATAAAAGATGTTGACGCTCTACTAAAAAAACACTTTGGCGATAATTGGGATTCTAGGGATGATTGAAACTTCTACAAGAAGGTAATGCTACGAGCAGATAACGAAACTGAAGATTGTGAAGATGAAGATGTCTGTGAAGTTGCAGTGCCTGATACGGACTTAAGAATTTAATTACCAACATAATTGAACTCAATCAATCAATTTACTTACGGACTTACGAATTCAATTGCGTAATAAAACTTAATTTGTTACTGTATTGCTGGTTTTTATAAAATAAACGTCTTTATTGAATAAAAAAAAATACAACAATCTGCCTTGTTTCGTTGACTGTACTTTATCTACTAATAATACGCTTAGAAGCAAATGCACTACTGTCCTTTCCCTTAGCTGCAAATTCGCCACTGTCCAATGTCAGTTAGACGCAGATTCACCACTGTCCAATGTGAGATGCAAAGTCACCACTGTCATGTCTGTTTATTAGGTTTTTATCGAATTTATATTAGTTTAGAATAGAATGCATATTGATTTCTATTTAAAATATCTTCCCAAACATTAAAAACATGCATTGCTATAGACAATCGAATATAATGTTGCTTTGCTAAAGTTTCTTCGAATGACCTAAATACAATTTATGGACAATGGCGCATTTGCTTTTAGCCCCCTCAAGTGCTCTTGTTCGAGCACTCAACTTTTTATTCATTCTTTTTTTAAATAAGATCAAAGCACAGTAGAAAATGTAGAAGTGAATATATCAGTATTACCCGCTTAATTTTCGTGTTGCTATTTTATAATTACGATAGTTTATGGTAGACAGTGGTAGATGTTTATGTTTAATATAATTATCACCCGGGAAAAATATGACACATACGTAAATAATCATAATTATGTATTAGCGAACAGAGGTAAAGCATTTCCATTCCTATCAAACATTCATTTTTTTAAACGCAAACCAAACCCAAGCTTCATAGACCCTTATTTTTTTTTATAATTTCATAAAACATGATTATCGATATGGAACTAAGCATTTGGTTATTTTTAAGCTCATTTATTTTTTTGCAAAATAGAACCAAGCCACATGGTTCTCTTTAGAGAAAAAAAAAAGATAAATATAATTTTTATTTTTATTTTCTTCTGGGAACCATGTGGCTTGGTTCTATTTTGCCTAATAAAAATTCTAAAGTACGATAAGTACCATGCTACATGAGTCCGTTTTGCTTATAAAAAAGTGACTCAAACTCGGGTTGGTACCTTAAACGGCTCCTTTTTTTTGTTTAGTGGCTTGCTGTATCGGCCAGGATTTTTTCTGAGGAGATGTTATACACCATACACAGACTATCTACATACATAACTCAATTTCACTCAAAGTGTGGGATGGTTCTAGTTTGCATAACTACGTCCAATTATTGTTTTTGGTGTTATTAAAATTAAATTAATATTTCTGTTTTTAAGGTAATAAAGCTTCCGATTCTTCAAATGATGGAGATTTTTCACCATCGGAAGGTTCAGAATATAAGCCTCCAAGTCGTGCGAGGGAGATTGAACGTGACACTAGATCTTCCCAACGTAGAAACATGGCCAGTTCTTCTAGTAACAGCAGCAGCTCATCCAATTCCAGCAGTAGCTCTTGCAGTTCCAGCAGCAGTTCACCTCAGCCTGCTAATAATATGGTCGACTTGGAAAACGACGAAGGTAATATTGAAACAGAACCAACTTTCCGCGCAAATGAGGATAATATTGTGTTAGAACCTAATAAACAAAGGTCTAAAAAACGTCAAAGAAACATGAATCAATGGAAACAAGTTACATCAAAGCGATTAAAGAACAGTGGCCTAGAGTATATAACAAAGAGAGGAAAGATTGTAACAGCAAAATCAATTCTTCCTCCTTGCACTAATAAATGCCGACTATCGTGTTCCAATAGTTTCTTCTGAAAAGAGGAATATCATTTTTAAATCCTACTGGGAACTGGGAACACATCAAAGACAAAGAGATTTTCTTGCGTCCGTCATCAAACAAATTCAACCTGCTACCCGAAGAGTCACAATCACTGTTAATAACACCTGTAAGGAGCCAAGAAAACCAAACTCTAGCTTCTACTTTATAATAGATGGAATAGAAGTTAGGGTTTGTAGGACATTTTTGTTGAATACTTTAGCTATTGGTGAAAAAACTTTACGAAATGTAATTGACAGTATATTCATGCTTTGAATGTGAGTTCTATTGATAAAAGAGGAAAACATGGTAAACATTGTAAACTTACTGATGAAGCTATACAATCAGTTCATGATCACATTAATTCAATCCCACGAACGGAGAGTCATTACTTAAGAGCTAATACAACCAGAGAGTACATAGATGGAAGTCTAACTATAGCTGAGCTCCATCGCAGCTATCAAAGAGGAAGCTGGCAGACCAGCCGTCAATTATGACGCTTACCATCGAATTTTCAACAATGATTTTAATTTAGGCTTATTTGCACCTCGTAAAGATCAATGCGATGAATGCGAAGCATACAAAAACGCTGTTGATAAAGAACCATTGATGGATAAGCATAAATTACACATTGAAGAAAAAAGTCTGGCCCGATTGGAACTTGAAAAGGACATAGAACAAAGCAAAGAAAAAGATTCGAATAATATAGTAGCCATTTTCGACCTACAGGCAGTCTTACCATGTCCCATTGGCCAATCATCAGCTTTCTTTTATAAGTCAAAGCTTAACTGCTACAATTTCACGGTATGAGTTGCTATTTTTTTAAATATAACTTAATAATTGTAACAAACGCCATTCTTGCACTGAATTAATTATTTATTTTTCTAATAGGTTTCAAATATCAATGATGATACAACATTTTGCTATTTCTGGCATGAAGGTCTTGCAAAACGTGGAGCTAATGAAATAGGAACGTGTGTTTACAAGTTTTTGGAAGAACTTAGTTATAAACAACCTGATAAAGACATCATATTTTATTCTGATAATTGCTGCGGGCAGCAAAAGAATAAGTGAGTATTTTGCACCTCGAGTTCATCTCTAATTAGTTACTTGTTTTTTACTTTATCGTCACAATTCCAATATTTTTTTTACATAAATGCCAACTTTAATTTCAGATTCGTTTTCGGAATGTATTATTATGCTGTCAATACATTGCCCATAACATCAATCACACACAAATTCCTCATTAGGGGACATACCCAGAATAAAGCTGACTCGGTTCATTCCGTCATTGAGAAGAACATTAAACGGGCTAAGAAAGCAGGACCTATATACTCTCCAGTCGAATATATAAGTCTCATCAGAAATGCAAAAAAACGCGGCAACGAATTTATAGTCAAAGAAATGAACTTTGATTCATTCTTTGATTTAAAACTGTTAGCTGATGAAGTCAACTTGAATCTCAACAAAGATATTGAAAGAAATAATGTCAAATTAACTGAAATGAAAGCCATAAAGTTCACAAAAAGTTCAGAGACATACCAATTCACAAACAGCTATAACTCAGTCATCTGGACAGAAGCGAAAGTTAAAATAGGCCGGACTGCTAATAGAAAACAGCTGAAAGACATAACATTAAATGTGTTGTACAGTGAAAAGTTGCTGATCCCCGATAGGAAAAAAGAAGACATTCGTCAACTGATTGCTTCAAACATTGTTCCTTAATTCTATGAACAATTTTATAACGGCTTATTTTAATGACACATTCCAAAAAAAAATATTGTTAGTTACGTATAAATTAGGTACTTTAAGTAAGGATTAAGAAAATAAACGATTTTTGCAAAATAGAGTATTTTTTTCAGTACATAAATCATCTAAAAAGAATGTTACTAGGGTCATAATTACAAAATTATTTAAATTATGGTGCAAAAAGGGCAAAAGTGTATATCAAAAATGTTATTTCTTTAAATTATAGTACAAATAATAAGTACTTTACTCCTGTAAAGTACATACCTACATTTGCAAAAATATAAGGCTTATTTCACCCAAAGAAAATATAGAACTTAAAATCAATATAAGCAGAAACACTCGATATTATTCTACAAAAATCGTAAAATGTCTCTAGTGAAAAATTACAATACGTGCAGTTGTGCCCTTGTTCCACCGATGGTGCGAATTATGAGCAAACCCATACTTAGGATACCAATACATTCTAACATTCGGGTATTTTATAATAGACATAAAATATAATATACCTATGTAATTTCGGACCTCTGTGATACTGGTTGAAAAAGTGGAATTAGGGTCTTTCTGGACGGCATATAAATTAGTTTCATGAAGAATTTTCTCTAAGATGTCATCAGAAAGGAAAAATGAAAAGAAACCATACATTGTATCTAAAGACTCCAGCTCACCATAATGTAAATTACCCAAAAAAGCTATGTCATCTTCAGATGTTTTCATACCCTGCTTTTTCCATAATAATCTTCTCATCACTTGACGTGGAGTTTGCCCGCTACAAACAGCAGGTTCCTGTTCTATTTCTGGATCTTGGATTATTGGAGGATCCTCTGCACTGGGGTCTACGTAAGCACCAAGAGATTCGTGTTCCAAAGGAATATCATCTTCAGCCTCTTCAGGTTCAGATTCCAAAACTCGACGAATTTCGTCTCGGTCCCTATAAAACTGCACCTCTTCATCATTTCCCTCAATTTCGTCATCTTCAGCCCCATCTTCTGATTCATTGCCATCTAAGCCAACTAAGTAGGCGCTTATTTCATCATCAGTACCGGTCCATCTTCGATTAGCCATCTGAAGTATAATTTTGTACCTTTGTTATAAATATCTCATACAATATCATAAAACATCTACTTTAGTACTGAATGCATAATGTAGGATAAGGCCTACATAAAAGTATTTCCAAGATTTGTGGTCATGCCCAGGGTCTTTTCACTAAGTACATTCGTAACTTCTATGGACAAAAAGACTCAGGCAATATTTTCATCTTTCCTCAACAGATGGCGTATGTATAGCCAACTTACTCTTATTGAATTTTACAAAAAATCATAATAAAGATTTTTATTAATTATTGTGCATGCATTAAAATAAATCATATAAAAAAATTAATTAAAACTGTATCAATTATACTTTATGGCAACATTGTAAGAATTTAGTGGTGAATCCGTTTCATTTTATGCATTTTTGAAGCCATTCCAACACACACTCACTCGTTTATTGGAATTATTTCTGTTTATTTTTACTTTATTTGTAATGTTGTATTTTGTATTTGCAAATTAGTATCAGTCACTACTTTGTTGTTTTGTAAATTTAGATATAAAATAAAAATGCACAAATCCATTAACATCTAAATAAAATGGAATGTAACTGTCGGCTAAAACGGCCATGTTGTTTTTTTTTACCGGCATTGGCAATTTGTCAATATTGTTGTTTGCTGCTCTTTTCCCAACTTTTGTTTAATGCGTTTTGGATCTTCTACTTTACGACCTGGCTTTGATTTATGGACTTCTCTGACCATGTTTTATTCTGTTTACCTGTGCTCCACCTTGGATTTCGACGATCGTACCTTGCTTCTTTGGATCCCGGCATTGTTTTTTGGACTTCGATTTTCTACAATGGCATCAGAAAAGAAATGTTGTGTACCGAACTGTGTAAGAAATGTTAAAATACTAGTTTTTTTCGGGTCCGGTGTAAAGTATCATCCTCTTAAATAGTCTGCTCCGTCCACAAATTTTTAGGTTAAATAATGTACGGTTCTCTATACCAGGAGACACTCACGACTGCTATTTGTAAACTAAATCCTACATGTTCGGAAGCTACTGAAGCTAGTCTTTGCTACATGGTCTCCTGTGGTTTCACCCGCGTGTTAGGTTTTTTTACTTAAAATGTAAATGTAGTTCTCCGTTGGTGTAATTGCTGCAAGGCGTTCCGATGCGAAGATAGAATAATAAATAATTTATAAATAGCCTATTTCATAAATCTGGCTATCATTACAGAATTTCTTCAAAAATGTCTAGGATTAAAACAATAAAATTAACACCTACTTAATATTTTCTTTCAGGTTCGGAAAAGGAAATCCTGCACAAATTCCCAAATCCTATTAAAGATCCTGAACGCTTTCGAACTTGGATTTACAACATTGGAGGTGATATTTTAAGCTTGGAGAATGACATAATTTTTAAACGGCGTCGAGTATGTCATTTGCATTTTGAAGCACATTACCTTACTAGGAGCAAGTTTCTTAGTGCTAATGCTGTACCTCGACTTGGTTTACCTGGTAAAATGATTTTCAATTGTAAAATATTTGTAAATAAAAATTAATATCTTTAGTTCAATTTTTTTAACTAGTTTATAAAATTACAGGACCCTTTGCTAGAAGACCACCTCTCCTGGACTTAACAAACCAAGAACATAATATTATTCCTGCTGAAATCCTTCCACCTTTGGCATCTACCTCTAGAAGCAGCAATCCTAGTATTCCACCTCAAGAATCTGAACAAACTGTCTCTATGAGGAAAAGCAGTAAGTGTAATTTGTTATGCCTTTGTTTTAACCTTTCAAGTATGGTAATTAGAGACAATAGAAAGACAATAGGTGTGAGGAAATTTTTTTAAGTCCCAAAAATTGTTTTGATAAATTAAATTTTTTGCTTTTCTTCACACAGGGGCGGTAAGAAACCGCCCCTAAGTTATGCTACCAACTTCCAAAAATTTTTCTAAGTCCCTGCCTCTAGCCTACTCAAGGTAAAAACAAGCGAAAATTTTCTAAGTCTCAAATTTTTTTTTTTTATGCAGAAAGACTTAAACAGCAAAAAAAAACGTCTTTCTGAAAAAAAACTTTTATTTTTTATTTTTTTAAGTCCCAAAAATTTTTCGAGACAAAGAAAATTTTTCCCACCCCTAAGACGACCCACTGACCGCCGAAACCCTTGCGTTAAGGGTGTGC
Source organism: Orthosia gracilis (assembly GCA_947562075.1). Classification (NCBI taxonomy): domain Eukaryota; kingdom Metazoa; phylum Arthropoda; class Insecta; order Lepidoptera; family Noctuidae; genus Orthosia; species Orthosia gracilis. Next base: position 13,255,334 of record OX387264.1, on the reverse strand, counting down.
CCGCTTTTTATTTAATGGTGTGTATGAAGATATGTTGACTCTTCGATCTCGATCTTCCTATCGTGTCTCTAATTACAGTATTCGATAGGTTAATGTATTATATATACGTAGCAAAACGTTTGTGGGGCGTAGGCCGCCGCGAGAGAGCATGACGAGCTAGCTAACCAACCCAACTATGAATGTGTCAAATTGAGTCTGTTAAATATAAACCTGACTATGAACTGCGTCAAATTGATAGCTTTATTGAGGAAGAGCAATTTTTTGATTGAGCTAATGAATGATATCATAGTATACTAATTCACTTGTCCTAACAAATACGGAATGGTTTATTTCTGCTTTTTACTATTAAATATGTGCTAGTTATGCACTATAATAATTTATTTATTTGGTGGATTTAGTTAGTTCATAAGTTAAGACACATTTAGTTAGCTGACTCAAACTTTTCTTGCTTTTGTTTTCAGATATTACCAAACAACTGGTTGTCAGCAAGAATGAACAAAACCTGGCAAAACAAATAAATAAATTAAAAGCAAAAAACTTCTCTTATAAAATGAGATTGCAAAAAGCGTTAAAACTGTCCACAAATATTACATTTCAAACTGCTCTAAAGAAGTTTAAAACATTAGCTGCACTCTTTACGGTTATGCAGTTCAGGGAAATCTCAAAACCCAAAATGGGACGAAGATTCACTAAAGAGGAAAAAATAATGGCTCTCAGTGTATACAAAATGGGACCAAAAGCTTACAGATGGCTAAGCAAGATATTTGTTTTGCCTTCTCCAATAACATTAAGCCGGATGGTATCTCGGGCTTCACTCAAACCAGGCATGAATGTTAATGTATTTAACCAATTAAAAAAGAAAATTGGCAAAATGAATGAAGATCATAAGTTGTGCACATTGATTTTTGATGAGATGGCACTCTCACCGCACATGGAGTTCAATCCAAAGAAAGACAGAGTATCAGGTTTTGTAAACCACAATGGTGAATCATCACGCAAAATTGCAGATCATGTATTAGTATTCATGATTAGGGGCATCATGAAAAATTATAAACAGCCCATTTATTATTCATTCTGCTCTGGCAGTACGCCTAAAGAAATTTTGGCTGCACAAATTAAGACTATTATAAAGCAGCTCCATCTAATTGGTTTTACAGTATTAGCCACGGTGTGTGACCAGGGCACATCAAATACAAGTGCCATAAATTATTTAATTGAAGAAACAAGAGGCAATTATTTAAGAAAAAATGAAGAATTTAGTAAATCAATTTTTGAAATTGATGGTAAAGAAATAATCCCTCTGTACGACATACCACATTTATTAAAAGAGATGAGAAATAATTTAATGAATAAAAACCTCAAATTAACTTTGGAGGGAGAAGTGAAAATTGCAAAATGGGAGCATATCATGCTATTGTATGAAAATAATCCTACATACAAAGGTTTAAAAATGATAAAAAACCTCACCGAAAACCATTGCAATAAAGAAAAATTCCAAAAATGAAAGTGAAATATGCTTCTCAGCTCTTCAGCCAGACTGTCGGAAAAACTATGGGGTATTTAGCTGGTAAGTTTCTATTAACATCTATGATATCCTTATGGCGCCTACACACGCCACCGCGGCCCACCTGTGCAGGCAGCCACCACATTGTGGGTGATAAGAATCTAATAAAAATTCAGCTACATTTGCATCATTTGCATTTGCATCAGGTGGTCTCACAGTAAAACACCAAAAATTCTTACATTAGATTCTTAACACTTATTGTTGTTTGACTACATCTATGTTCTACTTTGTGCTTAACTAACATTTTTTGTCTGGTTTGCTTTTCAGAGAATGGCATACTACCAGAAGAAACAAAGCATACTGCAGATTTTATATTTTTTATGGACAATCTATTTGATTCATTAAATGGAAGCATGAAAAACTCAAATGTAAGGTCTGGAAAAGAGTTGTTGAGAAATGTAACTCCAAAATCGCAACACCACATTATTTGGAAGCAAGCAAAAATTGTTTTAAATTCAATGACATTTGTCACATCCAAATGTAGTGCTTCTGTTCCAAGTATAAGAAATTGGGTAAAAACTGTTGATAATAATATGTTAATATTACGAGAAAAACTATTTAATGATTATAAAATTAAATCATTTTGGTGCAGACATCTAAACCAGGATCCTGTTGAAAACTTTTTTGGTAGTATTAGAAGTCACGGGGTCAGAAACACGTCACCCACCTGTGCTGGGTTTGAAGCTGCTTTTGCTTCCCTTTTAATTAACAATATGAGCAGCAATTATTCACCGGGGTCTAATTGTGAGGAAGATTTTTGTTCCGTATTGGCTTCATTTGATGAATTGATTTTTTCTTCCAAAAATAATGAAGAAAAAAAAATTAGCCAAATCGAATTCGAAGATATAAATGATATTATAATAACAAATTTCGAAATAAAAAAGCAGGACCCCAGGAAAATTGCTCAACTTGAGTATGTAACTGGATATATTTTACGTAAAACAAAAAAAAAATTCAAAAATTGTAAAAATTGTAATTTAAATTTATATACCCATGATCCTGACAAAAATAAATACTTAGAGTGTCGGGAATATAAAAAAGGAAAAAAGTATTTGTGCTACCCCAGTGAAAATTTAATTAAATGTTTCTCTGAAATCCAGGATGTTCTGCACCACATATTGCGAAAGAGAAGTCATATTGAAAATTTAAAAAAAATATATGAAAACAATATTATATATTAATGTCAATACCCAATTTCTGGTATGTAGTTCTCACTCAAACGATATACGAGAATATATGTTTGATTTTTCCAGTAGATTTTTTGCGTATAACTGGTGTAAATGGACCAATAAATTACTAAATGGAATCAGCACTACTAAGGATGTAGATCCAAATGATGATATACAAAATCAAGCGTCAGAATATTATTTGAAAAGACGGAGGTCGGTACGGCCAAAATAAAATAGTAAAGTGTGTAAATTTGTGTTTTATTTAACAAAACCTTAAAAAAACAACAAAATATAATTTGAAGTGAAAACCTAGGTATGCATGCACTACTACATATACAGCACACATACATGAACACACATAGACATTTGCTGTGACCTTCAATGGTCACTGAGTTGTAACTTTGTCGTTAACCACGAGATGGCGCGACAAGACAGGTTAAGCTGATGACTTTATACCCGTATGTATAACCCATTTATAACGACCGATCGTTATAAAGATCAAAAAAAATACTGGGGAATACCCTCAATTTAAAAATAATAACGAGCGGATAACTTTTGCTTATTGTATACCAATCGCCGCAGTGATCGTTTGACAGTGTTTCAGTGCACCGAAAATAATCATAAAGTCATAATTTTGAAGTGATTTTGTATTTTAGTGCGTATTAGCGAAATCAACTTTCACTATGTCTTCAAAACGGTAAGTGTTTACAAATTAGCTTGTGATTGAAATTTATTTTATGCACGTTTTTTATAAATTTATTACCTGTCTAACAAAACTGTGAATTAAAATTTGATCTTGTCATACCATTTATAAAAAACAAATGATATTATATTTGATGATCGTTTTAACGATCGGTCGTAATTTGGGGATGTATTTTTTCTTTCAGCCCCAGGAATACCAATAAGCCATTATCTCTCAATGAAATCGTTGACGAATTGGAACAATTAGATGATGATGCCCCATTTCCAAGAAATATAACTATTTTACCACCAGATAACGCAAATGCTGATGTCACAGATGAAGATTCTGGTGATGAGGAGTTTGTAACTCTGAACAATCTTCCAGGTTTGTAGAGATGTCGAATCTAGGTTGTATATATGTAGAATCTTTACGTTATTTTCTCATGTCAGTTGTTGTATTTTTTTTCTATCTAGGTTCTCAGCTAAGAGCTCCTGCTGAGATAGAATACATGTGTTTCGAAAGTGACGAGGACAGTGTACCCTTGTCTTCTTTAGCAAAAAGAAGTCGTACCACCGAAGAACCCCTAATTGTGGAAGATCGTCAACCTGAGCCATCTACATCTAATTCAGCTCCAGTTATTCGCAGCACATCAGCCGTTCCTTTTGTTGATCCAACCGTACCAAAAAATCAAAATTATACTTGGAGAAGTCGCCATAATCCTCACGACCGACCACAATGGCAAGAAAACTATGGTCCAAGACACCTTCAAACGCCCATGTATTACTTTGACTATATGTCTGATGACTCTGTTATCGAATTATTGGTGAAATATACAAATATTGACGCGATTCAAAAGAACAAAGTGGGCAATGTGACAACGAGTGAAATGAAGTGTTTCCTTGCTATACTTCTTTACAGTGGATATATTGTAGTTCCCCGAAGATACATGTACTGGGAAAAATCATCAGACAATGATTTTAGTATTATTTATAACGCCATGTCAAGGGATAGATTTACATTTATCATGACTCACCTCCACTGTTGTGACAATGCTCAGATAACTACTGAAAGTGACAAATTTGCAAAGTTGAGACCGCTTTTCAATATCCTGAATGAAATATTCCTGAATATGAGTCCTTTGGAAGAAATGTACAGCATAGACGAGGCTATGGTACCTTATTATGGAGGACACAGCTGTAAACAATTCATACGTGGAAAACCGATTAGATGGGGATATAAGTTCTGGGTTGGAGCCACTAGATTGGGATACGTACTATGGTTCGATCCGTACCAAGGCCATGCAGCAATTATTCCACCGGCTTATAGGCAGTTAGGTATGGGAGCTGGTGTGATTTTGCGTTTTGCTGATCATTTACAATTTCGTCATCCAGGTGTGTCTTGTCACTTATTCTTTGACAATTTCTTTTCTTCTATTCCACTCTTCCACGAATTGAGTAACAGAGGGCTCAAAGCCACTGGAACAATTCGCGAGGACCGTACCAAAAAGTGTCCTTTGCCGTCCAATAAAGAATTCAAGAAGACAGAAAGAGGCACATTCAAGTACAAGTCTAGCCAACCAGAGCATATTTTGGTTTGCAAATGGAATGATAATAGTGTGGTGTCAGTAGCATCCAATTCGGAAAACATCGAGCCCTTACATAAAGCTAAACGGTTCTCGCAGCAGCAGAAAAAATATGTGTATATCGATCAGCCTGCAATTATAAAAAGCTACAATGAAAACATGGGTGGAGTCGATAGGTCCGACCAAAACATTGGTCTATATCGTACATCTATCCGTGGCAAGAAATGGTATTTCTCATTGTTTTGTCACTGCTTGGACATGGCGACTCACAATGCGTGGCAACTTTACAAAAGTAATGGAGGAGAGTACGATCATCTCACATTCCGGAGAACTATCGCCAGAGGTATCTTGGAAACGTATAAAAAAAATGAGAAACGCGGTCCTTGTCCCAATCCTAGAACTTACAGGGAAACTTCACGCTACGATAGAGTTGATCATCTTGTAGAGTACAATAACTCTCAGCTTCGATGTTCGCTTTGCAAAAAAAATACAAACTTTACCTGTCAAAAATGTAAAATTCATTTGCACGCTAAAACATGTTTTGTTACTTACCATACTCCTACATAGACTTGTTTGTTAACTTACGTTTTTTATTTAGATAATAAAGCCTTTCTCATGGTAATAACTGTGTTTTTTTTTTTAATTTAAAATAGGATACAATCGATTAAGTGGCAGTTATATGAGCGTTAACCTACCTGCCTATTACTACTGATCGTTAAAACGATCCGCATTTTCCGAGGTTTCCTGAAAACTCAGTTTTTTTTTAGTATTTTTCCATGGTTAGCATATGCATCAAGGTAACAATACTAAAAAATTACTGTGATTCGAGATAAAAAAAAGTTTCAGTAACAACTGGGATAATGTACTCTGTGGTCATGCCTACTACAATTGTAAGTTTTACTAACTCTACTCAATATTTGTTATTTATAAAAGCAAAATACAAATAAAACAGCACATCTTACCTTGAAAAATCCAAAAAAATGTATTCACGAAATCAGTACAATCACAATTCTTTCAAATCGCAGCCCGCCAAAAAGTTTTAGCAGCCAAATTCAAATTTGAAATAAAATTCCAGTACTGCAACATAAGAATTTAAAAAACTAAGTCTGTTCTCGATGGACCGGTGATATATTTTTTTTTCAAGGCAAAGGAACCTTCATTCAGCCATCAGAATGTTTGTAGTCTGCATCCTACATTATGAATTTAAGGGTTAAAATCTATAAATACTGTCGGCAGAATTGTTTGCTGCAGGTAACTGTACCTTTAACTCGGCTAATCTTAGATGGATTGTATTTTGAGGCCATTCTGAACGTTCCTGTTTTAGGAAGGAAGGACCTTCCCACTACAAGGAAGAAGATGATAGATCTTGGTGTTCAACTCCCCTTGAGGCCAAGTCAGCTGGTTCATATTTGTAGGTACATGTCGGTGTTCAAAATCGTTAGTTAACTCATTAATTTCATTAACCCTGTTGCATACAAACATTTTAAGATTTCTCACATCGGTTTTCAACCATTCTAAAACCACTGTTGAATCAGTCCAAATGGCTTTATAACTTATATTAAATCGCAATGACTGAAGAATTTCATTACATAACTTAGGCCCCAGCAGACAACCTAATAATTCTAATTTGGTATAGTCATTGGCTTTAAGGGCCAACCCTTGCCTTTGCGCACAAAAGTCTTACAGTAACCTCATTTTTTTTCATTTATTGATCGTAAGTACACACATGAGGCATACGCTTTCTTTGACGCATCTACGAAGCAATTTAATTCTATGGATATAGATAAATCGCAAAGAACATTTCGTTTAATTTTAATACCTATTAGAAAGGAAGTGCAAATTAGAAATGAATTTTAACCATTTTTTAATAGGGTTTGTGGTATAGTAATTTAACTTGATAACCCATAACTGTTGCAAAAAGATTTTAGCTTTGATAATGCATGCTCAAATTAATCCTAAGGGATCAAATATTTTACAAATAGTACTTATAACGACCTTTTTTGTAATAATTTGCGGTGGTGAATCGACCTTTGAGGGAAACTCAGTAACATCTGATTTTGGAGAATAATTTAAACCTAGCACACTAGATTCTTTTGTTAAATTTACCGGGTTGAATCTAGTTTCATCATCAGCAAATACCTGTAAACAGTTCGTACGAATCTTTCTTAAAGGAAAGCATGCTGAATCTAGAATTTTCTTAATATTCATATATATGTGCAGCAATTCACTTTCACTTTCCGCCCCCGTATTCAAATCATCTATATAAAAGTCGCTTTTGATAATGTTCGCTATAGTGCCGTCATTACATTCTTTAGCTAATAGTAATAAACATCTGGTACTCAGAAATGGATCGCTGGCCAATCCCTATATTACCGTATTTAATTGTAAAACTTTTAAATCATTGTTATCATCGGGTTCCGTAAGGGATGAATCCCTCCACAGAATGAATTGAAGGTGACGTTGAGAAGTATGTAAGGCCGTTTGTCGGTACATTTTCTCTATGTCTCCTAGGAGAACAAACCTGTGCCCGCGAAAGCATAACAGAATTGAGAATAAGTCGGACTGTACAACTGGACCTACAGCCTGTATGTCATTTAATGACTTACCTGAAGAAGTCTTGGCTGAGGCGTCGAATACCACCCTCAACTTCGTCGTTTCACTCTTCTCCCGAATTACGCAGTGATGTGGAAGGTAGTTACCAAACTCTGGACGATATTTTTCACTCAGATGACCTAACTCTTTATATTCATCTATAAATTTAGTGTATGATTTCTTAAGTTCCAGATTTTTATTAAATTTTAATTCTAAATTTAAAAAACGTTTCTTAGCCAGATAATACGAATCACCGAGACTCGTTTCGGGTTCTTTTAGTGGCATACGGACAGAGAACCGACCGTCAGGTAAGGCGATTAACACACGGCACCGCGCACCGCCGCGGTTGGCGGTGAAGCGGATCTCATGTCGCATTGATCTCTATTAAATCCGTCGATGCCTAACACAAGTACACCGCCTGACCGCGCGTTCGAGCGGTGCTCTCACCGCCACCGACCCTCCGCGCGGCCGGCCGCGGTGAGGGGCGGTGCATCACACACGGGGCGCCGCATAACCGCGCGAATCATCGTGTGTGCAGGATGTGTTGCAATTTAAAAATGGATTTTGATATTGAAAAGTTTATTTCGGAAATTGAAAGTCGCTCTGCTATATGGGACATGAAAAGCACACAATATAGTGATAGACTCCTTAAAATGAAACAATGGGAAGAAATTGTTACCTTATATTTGGAGCCAGGAGAAACTTCTGATAAAGAAAAAAAAGAACTCGGTAAGTTTAAAAAATATATTTATTTTTAATTTAAGCATATTTACTTTGCCATGGTAGTGTGTTCTCATTTACAAAATAATCAGCTAAATTATTACGGATCACTGCAGCGCTTGTACTTCCTCTGCAATTATTGTCTATAGGTATATTAACTATTCCCTCTGACTCATTGTTCGTATATAAAATATCTTTAAAATCAACGCCATGTCTTTCCCTAACAAAATTATGAAGAATACAGCATGCTTTAATAATTTTTATCGATAAATTTCTGTTTACGTTCAAAGGGCGTTGAAATATACGCCATTTATGTGTTAAGATACCGAATGCACACTCAATATACTTACGTGCCCTGCTCAAGCGATAATTGAAAACTCATTTAGTGTAATTTAAGTGATGTCCTGCATAGGGTCGTTGAACTTTGTCTGAGATATTGAAAGCTTCATCTCCGATAAAAAAATATGGCACGGGATTGGTGATACCAGTAATTGCAGAGGAATTTGGTATATTAAGAGTTCCATCTTGAAGTTTTTGATAAAAAATAGAATTATGGAAAACTGTAGAATCACTACATTTCCCATAAGCACCGATGTCAATATATATAAATTTGTAATTAGAATCACATATAGCCAGAAGGTCTATATTGCCAACTAATTTGACAAGTTGTCCTCTTTAAGTATAATAAGGTCGCCGACATTGATAGGTTTGCATGTCTTCTTCCATTTCGCTCGACCTTGTAGTTCTGCCATGAACTCTCGTCGCCATCTCTCCCAGAACCGCTGCCGTATTTCTTCGATAAGCTGGTATCTGTTGGGTCTAGAAGTTTTCACAGGAAGTGTTGGTACTGTCATCAGTGGTCGTCCAATTAGGAAGTGCCCAGGAGTTAAGGGATTTATATCAGTGGGGTCGGACGACAGGGGGGAAAGAGGTCGGGAATTGAGGATCGCTTCTATTTGGGTGAAGAGCGTCGCTAACTCTTCAAACGTGAGGGATGCATTGCCAGCTATACGTTTTAAGTCAAATTTTGCGGATATAACGCCCGCTTCCCAGATTACCCCAAAGCTTAGAAAGTACGCCGGAATAAACTTGAATTTAATAGCCTCGTTTGCTGCATAATCTGAGACCGATTGAACGCTGGACTGTATGACCCTACCCAACTCATTGTTTGCGCCAACAAAGTTCCTTCCATTGTCGCAGTAGATGGCATAAGGCTTGCCGCGACGCGACACAAATCTGCGCAGACATGATATGAAAGCCTCAGTGGTGAGATCGCTTACAACCTCCAAATGTAGGGCTTTAGTAACTAAACATACAAATATACATAAGTAGGCTTTGGTGATACGATTGCCTCGTCCTTTCTTGGAAATCATAAAGGGCCCAGCAAGTCAATCCCACAAGAATTGAAAGGAAAGTTTGGGTTTACTCTTACACTTGGCAAGTCGCCCATTAAAGGTTGTGCAGTCTGACCTTTCATTCGAGTATAGACAACACACTGTCTAACGATAGTGCGAGCTAAGATCCTGCCACCTAGTGGCCAAAATCTCTCGCGAACAGATGACAAAAGCAATTGTGGACCTGCGTGCAATAAATGTAAGTGTTCATATTTCATTATTAGTTTAGTTAAATGATGTTTAACATCCAGTAGAATTGGGTGTTTTTTATCGTATTGACAATCAGACTGACTTAACCTGCCGCCCACTCTTATTAAACCATTCGTATCTAACATTGGATTTAACGATAGTAATTTACTTTTGTTATGCAGTTCTATTCCATTTTGAAGGTTTTTTAAGTCCTTTGCAAACGACTCAGATTGACTAACTTTAAGTAATTTTATTAAGGAGTTCTCCAGTTCGTTAGCTTGCAAAGGTCCCTTTAATTTTAACTGTATGCTTTTACAATTATTAATAAAACGTAACACATATGCATAAACACGTTGAGGCCGCTTCCTGACTTGGCGGTGCGGTATCGGTACGATTTCATTTCGGTATACCGCATCGGTACCGAAAGCTTACCGAGCGCCTATATTTAAATGCACGCTTCCTGATTGGCGCGGGCTGCGCGGGAGCGGGGCGGTAAGCGAGCGGCATACCGCGTCGCGGGTCGGACAGTCAGTAAAAGCCTGCATGCCGAGCGCACACCGCGTGTATTTGGTAAACAAAATGGCGGCGGAAAGAACCACGTGTATTACTTTGGTGACCGAAGTGGAAAAATATCCACTTTTATATAACTATAAATTACCTGAATACTCAAGAAAGGATCTGACAGAAAAAGCGTGGGCAGAAATTGCTCATAAAATAAAATTGACTGGTGAGTAGGTATTCATTTATTGTAATTATTAAATACAATGCTTGTACTACCATGGAAGTGCTGCTCTAGGTAAAACAAAGTAGTTAGTGAAATATTTTCGTACAGTTGGTCCTGCTGATCTGGCGTTGACGGAAATTTCATCTCTTTCAATGTTGAAAGAAAAATTTTGAGTACCCTCATAATCTGTGGACTCAGTGGCAGAATATTGTACTCCATCTCGTGATCGTATAAAATTATGTAGAACACAAACAGATTTTATTATGTAATTCACTGTAGCGTAATTTAAACAACGAATTGGAGTTAAAAGTACTTGAAACTTTTGAGTCATCATCTCAAATGCACACTCAATAGTTTTACGTGCTCTTGACAGTCTGTAATTATAGATTCTTTTGATATTGTTTATACCTGTCATAGGATAAGGCCGCATGATATTGCGTTTTAAAGGGAAAGCATTGTCGGCAACAAAGAAATAAGGCACTTCTTGTTGTGTATCATCATGCGGAAGTGGAGATGATGTAGGCATATTCAAACCATCTCTTTGCAACCAGTAACTGATGGACGAAGCTTGAAATACTCCGCCATCACTATTTCGTCCAGCATAGCCTGTATCAATCATGGTAAATAATGTGCTTTACAGGATCAATGTATGGCTTCTGAGGCCTCCGCACCTGTACACGGAGTACGCCGCCGCAAGACGACAGCTTTGGAAGTAGACGCCCGCAATGATTAACTTTTAAAAAAATAAAACCAATAAGGCGGAAGAAGTAATCTTAAATAAAACCAAAAAGCAAATGAACCTTTTCTTTCAAAGTTTACTACCCGAGTTTACAGATATGAATGCCCAACAAATCCGTTCTTTCAAAATCAAAGTTTTGCAACTTATAGATGACATTAAGAACGCGCCGTCAGTAACTTCTTCAAGAGACTCCACTCCCTGTACATCAAGAGAATCATATTATACCGTATACAGCTTGGCAAAAAAGTCTAGAAACGGAACAAATTTTTTGTCTGTTGGCAACATTCCCAAAAAAATGACATTTCATAATAAACAAAGTTCGCGACTTCGTAGAATTTTTATTTCGACCACCAAACGTTGATTAATAAACGTAAAAAGTGAAAAATAATTAATAAAACCATTCGAAGTGCTGGCAGGGAGGTTATTTATAAGGTGTACAGGCGTTGTCTGGCGGAACATGAGGCCCAAACTATGCTTTCTGATCTTAACAATGTTTATCAAAGAACCGCTGATATGACAGGTATGTAAGTTTTTTTTGTCAATTTTAGTTAGATCAAGTGTTAATTGATGAATAAAAAACTGTATTAATTTGCTTGCATAAGGAATAAGTAGAAATTTGAAACAATAAAATTCGAGCATATAGGTTATGTTTACATTTTTTCTGTTCAGTTACTCTGGTATAGCGCGCCTAGAATAATATTGATACTTTGGTTTGATTTTTAAGTTAATGAAAATTCAATTTCTACTTAACTTATACTTTGAGTGTAATTAAAATGTAGTATTTGATGTAACGTTTGCATTCGAAATTTAAAAGAAATTATTATGCCATGGACTCAATAACAAATTCTATTTATTCAATCCAGGGAAATCTGTTAGCACTATAAGAAGAATCGTGCTGGAAGGAGATAGAAATAAAGGGATATTTTCTACACCCGGAAAACACAGAAAAGGTCGTCCCAAAAAAGAATTAGATAACTTTGATTTATGTGCCATTAGGCAAAAAATTCAATTTTTATATACCGTGAGAAAACAGGTACATCAAATATTATTATTTCATTTGTATTCAAATTAAACAATAAATTATTAGCACACAAGCAGTGCTCAGCGGTTTCATTCGCTATCCCACAAGCATTCTTAGTTTTCCCGGGATAAAATGTAGCCTGTGCGCTAATTAAGGGTTAGCTATCTCCATTCTAAAATCAGTAGGATTATGGTTATAGTCAAAGCAGTCGATTTTTTTATTCCACCATAATTTATTTAATATAGATTTTTTTTTTAAGCAAACTGGTCTTTTGATTTTCAGGTACCAACCTTACGAAACTTACTACCAGTAGTAAGAGAAGATTTAGGATTTGTTGGAAGCCGTGAGCATTTGCGGAAAGTACTTATAGCTCTAGGTTTCAAGTACAAAAAATGTCAGTCCGAAAGAACTGCATTGATGGAACGACCATATATAGCCGCAAAACGGATAGAGTACTTAAAGAAGATTACCAGTAACAGAAATTGTCCGAAGAGCTTAGAAAAGACAGTGTATCTTGATGAAAGTTACGTTCACCAATCATATAAGTTACAAAAGTGCTGGCAGTCTATTGATATGAGTGGAGTAAAGCATAATGTTTCAAAAGGGAAACGCTACATTATTGTTCATGCTGGAAGTGAAAAAGGGTTTATCCCTAATGCTTTGCTCATATATACTGGCGCTAGTGGTGGGTAACTCCGGAGTTACTGATTCAAAGGAGCCAGTTCCGAACGCGGATCCGTAAACCTTATTTATTCCTCACAATCCTTACCGGCACCGCGGTGTCAAATGATGCCGGGGAGCCAGAGCGAGCGGACGAGCGCCGGACTCGCGGAGCGCGGATTCGCTCTTGTTCACTCGCTCACTCGGTGCCGTGCCAGCCATAAATTACTATTATATACCTCGGTACGTCGTGTCTGGTTTGGTTGGTAGACAGACACAACACGGACGCGAAGCAACGACAAGCGGCCTTGTTATCATGAAATTAGAGTTCAAAATTATTTTGGATCTTCCAAGAGAGCAATGCGTTGACGATTTGACGATCATAATAACAGTACGGTGCGCTCTTATTCCTATGAGGTTAGAGTTTAATATGGATTGACTGGCACGCATAAAATGTGATTTCTGTTTCATTGTAGTCGCCTAAAAGTTTGACCACGCTTATATTATTATTATTTATTTTATTAGATATTCTTATGCCGACTTTAACATTGTTCTAGTCGTATACATTTTTTATTTCGGGGAAGGAAGTTAAATGGAAACAATAAAACCATCAGTAAAAAAAAATAAAGTTTATTGAACTTTATAGCTATGATCGCGTAGTTATGCACTACACTAGGCTTTCAATAAAAGTAGTAACGGTCAGTATGGTCACCCAATTTTTATTGTAGGTTCCAATGCAGTACTGGCGAATATTTATGAATTTTCAAATCTTGCGAATATTTTTTTAGTATTTGAAACAGCATTGCCTACGTGCGGTTTTATTGCTGAACAGTAGAGTGCAGTTTAGTATGGTTGTTTTATTGTGTTTCAAATTGTTTGTATATATAAAGTTAGTTATTTAAAGTACATTTCTTAGGATTTAGGGACTTAGATTTTTGTTTATAACAGGTGCGCTACGAACGGTTGCAAGCAATTTTACTCAAGTGTCCCACTTGAGTACGAGAGCCGCCACAACGATAAACAATAAGTATCTAATTTGTTTTGACATTGATTTATATTATTTTAGTTTGTTTAATCTACAGATTTTTTCGGCTATACTTAAGTAAAATTTCAACATAGCGATAAGTGAAGTGCACTACTAGGATTCAAAATTTTGTATTTTAAACTTCAGTCTTTAATAAACCGTCGTGTAAGCAAAGCAAGGCTTTGAAAATATTTCCGGCAACGCTCCAGAAAGTTAACTTAAAACTGTTGCAAATAGATTTTGTGAACTTAGTTTAAAAATAAACTGTCAAAAAGATTAATAGAAATATCTAATCATTTGATTGTGTGTGAGAGTGAACAATGAGTGATCGAGTGCAGTTAAGAAGAAAACGAAGTCCGATTTGGGATCATTTTACTCAAATAGAAGAAAAAAAAGGCAAAATGTGTGTATTGCTCCCAAATACTTAGTGTTTCGATGGGTTCGTCTAGCAATTTAACTAGACACATGGCACGTAAGCATCCCACAATTTCCATTGTAGTGGAGAGACAAGTGAGACAACCTACTACAGCTTTTACAGTAAGAAATCCTGAATGTATGAGCAGTGAACAAACCCACACTGACAATACGGCTCCAGTCCAAAGGACATCAGCTCAAGTTGACCCGTCGCCGACTGCCTCTGCTCATTTTAATATTATAGCCCCCACGATAACAGATTATTTTATTCAAAAAAAGCCGTTAAATGTTAGAAAATCGGCTGAACTTGATCGCCAGCTTGTTAAAATAATATCAAAAGAGTATCAACCTTTTAGACTTGTTGAAGACGTGGAATTTAAAAAAATTGTAGAAATGTTGAATCCAAATTATAGCTTGCCTACAAGAAAAACATTGTCAAACAGTCTCTTGACTCAATATTATTGTGAAGTGCAATCATATGTAAAAGAGGATATTTCAAAGGCACAAGCAATTTGCATTACAACAGATGGATGGACTTCTATGAATAATGATTCGTTTATTGCGGTTACAGCCCATTTTATTGATGGGAAAACAATTTTGAAAAATTATCTTTTAGACTGTGTGCAATACTCAGATAATCACACGGCCAGTAATTTGAAATCTTTTTTGAAATCTGTTTTCCAAGTTTCGACAACGCCGCTAACATATTAGCAGCTGTAAAAAATGAAAATTGGCAATCAATTGGCTGTTTTGCCCATAAGATAAATCTTATATTGCAGGATGCCCTGGGCACTAAATCTTTAGAGCGGCCTATTCCCAACACAATTGGCGAGACTATATCTAAAGTGAGTATAGTGCAATATTTTAAAAAAAGTTCTCAAGCAAAGGCCAAATATACAGAAATGGCAAAAAATATGGGTATACCGGAACTTAAATTAAAACAAGACACACCTACCAGGTGGAACAGCACTTATGAAATGTTAGATAGAGTCCTCAAAGTAAAGGAATGCCTAATTTCTACTTTGGCAATAATAAGAGCTGATTTATCGCTATCTCAGCATGATTGGGCAATAATAGAATGCGCAGTACCTATACTACAAATTTTCTATGAGGTGACCACAGAGGTTTGTGGGGAAAAATACGTCACTCTATCTAAAGTACCATTATACTACAGAATAATGATAGATCACATACATAAACAAGAATTAAATTTACTGGAAAATACTGATATACCTATTGAAATTGTTCAGTTAATAGAAAATCTGAAAGAAGGGCTTAATGGACGTTTCCAAGGTCTGGAAACAGAAATAATAACATCTGAGGCAACGGTTTTAGATCCACGTTTCAAAAAGAAGGGTTTTAAGTTCCCACACAATTATGATCGTGCTGTAGATCAATTGAAGGGAAAACTGACTGCTCTAATAAGAAGAGAAACGCAGGATGATTCAGTTACAACAATAGAACAACCATCTACAAGCGTATCGACATCCATCCAGCAAAGAGTGCCATCAATATGGGATGATTTTGACACGGAAATTGCAAATTTAGTGCCGGAAAATCCTACAGCCGCTGGCATCAGAGAGTTGCAAAAATACCTGCAGGAAGATTATCTGCACCGCTCGTAAGATCCGCTAGAATGGTGGGAGCAGAGAAAATCGATGTACCCGCACATATATTATTTAATGAAAAAAAGATTATGCGTGGCAGCAACTTCAGTTCCTTGCGAACGAATATTTTCAAAAGCGGGTCAAATAATTAGTGAAAAAAGATCCAGAATAACCTCTTCAAAAGTTAGAAAACTTTTATTTTTAAATCATAATATCTGTACCTCGGAGGTATACAATAGTAACTCCACTTTTTTTGAAAATATGTTTCTTACACCATTAAAATCGCAAAAACCAATTCCACTTAATGGTATACGACATTAAATCCTATTACATCTATAAAAAGAAATATTCAATCGTATATGACATTAAATCCACTAATGTCTAACTGGTAAAGGACCTCAAATGACCATAAGATTATTTTCCTCTACGCTTTGCGCGAACTTAATGTTATTCATTGGAGTTAATGTTCTTTACCTCTGAATTAAAACTCGCGCGCGCCTATTCGTACGAACGTCACTTGCATCAGTGCGTCAGTTGTCGTGCGTGCAAAACTATCCGCGTGATTTTAAAAATTGTGAAAAGTGCTTTAAAGTCATGTTTTCACGCGGAAAATTACTGTGTGACCTGGTGTATAACGAGGATCAACACGACACAACTTCAGGATATGGTAAGTACTTTATAATTATAATAAAATAGTTTAAAGACAACACAACGAGAGATAAACAATAGCATCTCCATTAAACATCTTATGCGATTGATCTTTATTTCTTGGTGTTAAGATACTTTTTACAATAACAAAAATTGTTAGTAGTTTGGTTTACATCATTCTTGTGGTAGTATTAACTCATAGTAGGGTCTCTTCTACAGTACCTAACAAAATATGTATTACTTCAAGTGGATTCTTGTTTACATGTCATGTATGTTTCTATATTAAATACAAAATAATAATTGCATTCTTTTATCTTTAATACTTTGTTTTAAGTTACATTTTTAAGTGTCATAAACACAACGGGTGGTCAGGTAAGCAATGTTTAAAGTAGGTCGTTCTGAGACTACTGAGTGGATTTTGATGAAATTATAATATTATTATTATTATATTCCACGACTATCACACAACGTCATCTAGTCCCATGCTAAGCGGAGCTTGTATTGTGGGTACTAGACAACTGATAAATATACTTCCGGGATAAAAACTATCCTATGTTCTTTCTCAAGGTCAACTCTATCTCCGTACCAAATTTCATTAAAATCAGTTCAGTGGTTTAGACGTGAAAACTTAACAGACAGACAGAATTACTTTCGCATTTAGAATATTAGTAAGGATTACGAGCTATTGCCCACAATCGTTCTATATTATATGCATTGATAGCATATTATGTAAGTAACTAATGTAGAAATTTTTGTTTTAGGATCACAGAGAGAAGAACAGCTTTTCCTGGAAAAGCCCGAAGTTTCGTTTTCAAGGCCACCTCAAGACATAGACGTGGTTCCGGCTCCAACCGAAGTAATGCATACTATCAATGATGTTACTGACCATGATACACAACCGTCAACTTCTGCTTCGCTCACTGACATTTCAAATAATCTCGTGCCATTGACTAGCTTTCATCGCATGAGAACTGAAGATGTGAGCTCTGAGGAAGATTTTTCACCATCAGATAAAGAGTATATTCCAAACAGTGATGAAGACTCTATAGATCGTGAATTTGAGAAACGAAGACAGATATACCAGAATCAGATACGTCGTCCATCGATGAGCTGGAAAATATTAGACATGACGGAACGACACAATCATTGAACAATACTCCCTCAGATATTCAGCCAGAGTTATCACCTCAAATTTCTGTAAAGAAGAGTCGTAAAAGAACTTTAAATAAATTAAAATGGAAATGCAATTTAAGAAAGCAAGGCGCAATCACAGGCAAATCTTATACTTCTAAGAAAGGAAAAGTTGTTCCAGAAAAGAAGATGAAACCAGCATGTGATTGCAGATTGAAATGTAATGAACGTATAAACGACTCTATTAGACAATTCATTTATCAGAAGTATTACGCGGAAGAGATGACGTGGGATTTAAAAAGACAATTTATTATATCTAGAGTCTCAGAAGTTCAAACTGCTAGATCCAGACGCCGTGACCCTGATCAACCACCTAAAAGAGTATACACATTAAATTACACATTTTTAATTGATGAAAAAGTCGAAAAGGTTTGCAAAAAATTTTTTTTGAATACGTTGGCTATTTCAGAAACTGTGGTGAGGAACGCGGTAAAAAAATCTACACAAGGATTTGTTCAAGCAGATAGACGAGGAAGACATCCACCGCCTAATAAAACAGCAGATATAGTTAAAGAAACAGTACGAAAACATATTAGCAAGATACCTAAATATGAGAGCCATTATAGTCGAAACAGAACAGAAAGACATTATCTTGGAAGCCACCTAAATATTGATAAATTATATTCTTTGTATTTAGAGTTCTGTACTGAAGAGGGTATACCGAAAGAGAATATGGCAAAGGCGTGGCTATACAGACATATTTTTAATACAGAGTTTAATCTCAGTTTCAATCCTCCTGCTAATGATACTTGTGATGATTGCGATACGTATGTTACCAAATACAAAAATGCCACAGATGAAACTGAAAAAAATAATATTAAAGCTCTACATCATAAACACCTTGAGGAAAGCGGTCTACGATACACTTTGAAAGGATTTGATAAAGTTGCAGCTATGGAAAGCCACGGTGCCAAAAAAATGCTGACAGTGGACCTCCAAAAATGTTTACCCACACCCTATTTAACTAATGGGCAGAGTTTCTATTACAGAAAGTTGTGGACTTTTAACTTCACAATTATGGATTCAGTTCCCAAAGAAAGTTGGTGTTTTATGTGGGATGAGACCGTGGCAGGACGAGGCGGAAACGAAATGGCGTCAGGAATAGTTAAGTTTTTTGAGCAGCTAAACGATAGCGCATTGAAAGAAGTAACAGTATGGAGCGACAACTGTGCGGGGCAAAATAAAAATATTTATTTAATGATGGCTTATTTGTGGATATTGTCACAAAACGAAAATATAGAGGTAATAAACCACAAATACTTATTAAAGGGCCACACACACATGGAAGTGGACGTTGTTCACTCTATAATAGAAAGAGAGAAAAAGAAAATGCAAGAGTTTTCAATCGTGACTCCCTGGGACTGGCAACAGTTTATAAAAAGCTGTTCAAGGAACTGCAAAATTAAGGTGGTGAATATGGAAACTATGGATTTCATGGATTTTTCAGCCTTCTGCAACGGGTCATCAGCTCCTTTTGTGCATAGAAAAAAATCGATTGCGGGAGAGTCTGTACCATATTCTGCTATTGTATGGATGCAATTCCGAAAAAATGAGATTGGTTCGATGTTTTACAAAACTTCTTTTGACCAGGAAACATTCGAAGAAGTTAGTTTCGTAAGAAATAAACGGAAAAGATTTTCTATACCCACGCCGAAACCTATACGAGAAAACCCAAGACCTATTTCGAGACTCAAGTATAACGACTTACAAAAATCGTTGCAGTGGATACCAGCCATGTTCCATGACTATTACAGGAATCTTCCATGCGCAGATGTCCCGGACTTACCTGAAGCGTGCGAGTAGCTGTTTTGGTTATTTAAAATAAATTGTATTTTGATTTTAGTTTTGTGAAGTAACTTTTGTTTCATTTTGCTATTAAACCCCTAAGAAATTCCTTAATAATTCCATTACGCTATATACTGACAAGAGACATAATGCTTTTGAATGCCAAATTCCAATAACATCCACAAGGTTTATTTAGAGGTAAACAAAAGTATGATATCTTAATGCTATCTTAAAACACTTTAGTTAGTATATGTTGCGAGGTAAATAACCTCAAGTCCACAAAATCAGATAAAAAATAACTTTAGTATAATATTATGTAATACAATATAATTCCAACAAATAATAATAAAAAATAATGTTAAGTTTGTTGCAATATCTTTAAAGCTACTATGTCAAAATTGCATTCAAAGTTTCGTTCCGCGCATTTTTACCTGTCCTGTAAAATTTTTGTTTTATCAGTTAATGTTGTATACCTCTCAGGTACAGATATGTAGTGCTAGTTAGTTAGTAGTTTTTGTGGCAATGCGCCACAAAAACCTTATCTGTACCCTTTTTTTTATTTGTCACTGGTTATTTACAGTTTTCAAAGTGTTTAAATTATCTTTCGATAAGAAGTGAGAAACAGAACTTTTTTCCTGACAGAATGAATTCCGAAGGCGGTTTTGTTCCCCAACAAGTGTCTGTTATCATATTTTTATTCAGTATTAATTTTTGTGTTAGAATTACGTAGTTTACCTTTTAAGTTTACGTTCTTAAAAACTTTTACTAGCTTAAAAACAATGTAATATTTTAGGTTATAATTAAATTACATAATACTTTATTTTATTAAGAAATTAGTTAGGTTGTAGTAATGTAAGTAGTTAGGTTTAGTATAATTTACTTTTGTTTAGTGTCTAAGTATATACATATTTACACCTTTGTTTTACAAACAAAACCTCATTTTTGTTAATTACTTATTAGTCTATTTATAAGGCTAGATTGTAATAAGATTAGGGTCAATCCTATTGATGAACACTAGAAAAGGAAAAAAAAAGAAAACCAATGTTACGTTATGAAATCGTACTTTATTTAAGTGTATGCTTAAGCCATCATTAAACCGGTTGCAACCGCGTTGAGGATAGGCACGTGTATTCAGCCTTTAAATCCTGCTAAAATTTCACTCATCAGTTTTAATCTTACGAAATATACTAAATATTTAAAATAACTAATACGATATTGTCAAATGCGGTTTTCCTTTTTTTTATATAATGTTTTTAACCTTTCTATTTTTTAAATTTTCTGTGTATTTTATTTTATTACGAAATTATACGTAATAAATGTAGTGTTATAAGTTTTATTTAATAATTAATACGATATTGTCAATTGCGTTTTTCCTTTTTTATATAATGTTTTTTACCCTTTCTATTTTCAATATGTTCTGTGTATTTTATTTTATTACGAAATTATACGTACTAAATGTAGTGTTAAACGTTTTATTTTATAACGCCACAGTAGGTAAAGTTAGTAAAACAAAAATGGTTACCCAGCTAGTTATTAAAGTACTTACTAAACATTTATTTTTATTTTATTATTTTTCTTTCCTTATTATTACCGCTGTCCGAAATTTAAATCATATAAATAAAATGACCTTTTGTAAATTCTGTAAACTGTTCAATTCAAAATGTGTCAAATGATCCAACGAACCGAATGAATCAAATGATCTGGAGGAACCAAAATGACCGAGTGAGTGCCGGAGCCAAACGGTGCCAAAGGAATAACTTAGGTGAACCGATACCGGACTCGGAGTCGGAACAAGTGAATCAATTCACTTGTCGGAGTAAAGATTATCCATGCCTAACTGGCGCAAATAAAAATGCTGATTACCATTCAGAGATGAACAAAAGTAATTTTACTAAATGGGTTGAAGAAAAGCTGATTCCCAACTTAACACCGGCATCTATTGTGGTTATGGATAATGCGCCGTACCATTCCGTAGTAAAGAACAAAGCGCCCACCTCTGCTACCAAAGTAGCCGAAATAAAGGAATGGTTAGTTCAAAACGAAATTCCATTTGATGAAACATTAAAAAAGCCTTCGCTTTTGATGCTCGTGAAACGACACAAGCCAGAGCCGATATTTGAAATCGACGAGCTTTTAGGTGCACATGGGCACACAGTGGTAAGACTTCCGCCTTATCACTGTGACCTCAATCCAATCGAGCTAATCTGGGGGATAGCAAAGCACAAAATTGCCGCTCAAAATGTAGGATCGATCGACATAAAGGTATGGGTTATTAACATTATGTGATAATTTTTTTTACTTTTAATATTGATAGAGGTATATGAAATATTTCGTCTTTACAGGAAGCAGCTGAACGTGCATTCCAAGCTATTACCGAGGAGGATTGGAAGAACTCGTGCCACCATGTAATAAAAATAGAAAAAGAGTATTGTGAAAGAGAACTAACTATGTACGAGGAAATAGAGCGATTAGTCATTAATTTAGAAGATGATAGTAGCAGCACCTCTGATTCTGAACATGATTCAGATGAATTTGCAGCCAGCTCTAGCCAAGATATGGAACGTGGTCGGGGTGGAATATTTAGAAGAAGATTTATTAGAATAAAATATGTCGTTGGGAGTTTTTCATGCTCACTCAAAGGTCTTACTGATGGTGGTGCGTGTGTTGGATCATTCGGTTTCCTTCAAAATGGCTGAGCTGTACTAATAATCGCGCCATGTCCGTGAACGGGTGCTATCAATTGAGACTGGTCATGCCTTAGTTCTACCAGTGGCTATTTTAATATCTCTATTTAGTTTTTATTTTTACTTTATTTATTTTGTTCTCACATAATAGTAGCGACAAGAAACATGTAACAGAGACATTTTTGTAATACTATACATAACATGATTGAAAAGAATGTACATGGAGTTTCTTGCACATTCTTCCCCATAGAGATTTACGCTTTGGTATGTGCAATTAGTATAATTTTTCTTACTGATTTCTTGACATTTCAAAAGTGGCTGAAAATGTTTCATTTGAAATAAAATGCGTCGTATCTTTGAATACAATAACGTTATACAATATAATGTTTTCTTTTTTTATAATTCCTAAACAATTTTGTGAACTTGGGAGTATTTCACCAAATATTTATTTTTAGGTAAGTAATAAATAATCAGTTGCATTTACATGTCCAGAACACTTTCTTGTTCAATTAAACTACTGATTACTTATTGTTTTGAAAAAAATAATGCATAAATAAAATAGGAAAAAATATATGTCACAAAAAAACCAGTTAAGTATCAAGATTAGGTTGGTATGCTATTCGGTTGTAACGGGTTGCCACACAGACAACACAGTGGCGCCTCCATTATTTTCTACTCTTTTTTGCCAAGCTGTATTCTCCAATTTCATCTGTAGGCACTCCAGCACCAACACCAATTAATTATCAAAATGAACCTCCAACTATCGAAAAGAACCTCCTGCTCAAATGAACTACCAGTCTGAATCTTCACCAGTATATCAAAATCAAGCCATGCCTATAAATTTTTCTGCTCAGTCACAATTTAATGCTGACATATCTTCCGGCTCCATAAATGATAATTCGTTGTTTTCTGAATTTGAACAATAAATGACTTAAATAATATTTACTTTTATTTATATTTGTGCAAGCACTTAAACAAAGTTATAAGCAATCTCTCTTCGGCAGTAACACATTCCCTTAATCTAGTAGTTTGTTTTGTGATCACGGGTGCAATAAGTCCCAGAAGTTCACGATAAGTTTGTTTCGACATCTTGTACATCGCCTGAAATTTTGCATCATCTATTGAAAGTTGTTGTGCCGCAACAAAAAGTATGATAAATAAATAAATGATAAATGATTTTATTTCTGTAAGTAGGTTTATATTGCAATTGGTTGCAATTTATATTTTTGGCAATGTAGGGATGTACCCAATACTTCTTTCTTTTTTTACGCAATCGCAAATACGCGTAACACGCTAAAGCATCTTCTTCATCTGACGACGACATTCTCGCGACGCGACGGCACAAACGATTCTGCCAAGATCCTACTGTTTTATACCGAAAGCATTCCGACAGTATACCGCCTAGTGAGGAGATCTGAGCGACATTAGTAAAGTCGCGGTATAATATAAATTACTGCATACCGATACCGCACCGCCAAGTCAGGAAGCGGCCTTAAGTCTGATAAAACTTGAATATTTTTCAAATGGTATTGATGAATAATTATTTTCGGATGTGTCATCAACAGAGACTAATACTTTGACTTCTGGCAATTTTTTAGGTATTGTGTAAGATGAGTAGGCCAATTGTCCTGTTTTAGGAACGAAGGACCTTCTCACCACAAAGATGATGACTGCAATTGCTGTGGGCCAACACCCCTAGAAGCTAAATCTGCCAGTTTTAACTCTGATGGAACATGTTGCCACTCAAATTTTTTGGTGATTTCATTTATTTTGCTGACTCGGTTACATACAAAAGTCTGTAAAACTTTGCTCTGGCTCTTTTCAGCCAACCGAGTACAACTGTGGAATCAGTCCACATGTAATTTTTGGTAATATTGCAAGGTACTGACTGTAGTACCTTTTCACAAAGTTGAGCCCCTAATAGAGCAGCACACAACTCCAAACGAGGGATGGTGAGCTCTTTAATCGGAGAAACTCTGGTTTTTGCACATAGCAACCTCACTGTAACATTATGTTTACTATCCTGAGAACGCATATAAACTGCTGACTTGCATCTACAAAACAATGCAGCTCCGCTGACTGCGTTTTTAAATATCACTTAAAACATAACGAGGTACTACAATATTAGATAAATGATGCAAGTTTTGAATAAAATTAAACCATCTTTTTGCATAAGGTTCAGGTATGGGATCATCCCAGTTACATTTTGCAATCCACAATTGTTGCAGTAATATTTTTGCCTTTATAATACAACAACTAACTAGCCCTAGTGGGTCAAATATTTTACATGTTGTTGAAATTATAATACGTTTAGTAACCTTTGTGGTTAAGTCAATTCCACTTGGAAAACGCAACTCATCTGCCTTTGGTGACCATTTCAGGCCTAAGACATTAGCTTCATCATGAAAATTAAGACAATTAGATGATTCTGACATGCCACCGAGGACAAGAAAGTTTGTGCGAAATTTACGTAATGGGAAACAAGCTGAATTTAATGTTTCAGTGACATTTAAATAAATATGTTTATACCATTCCCCTTCTAAGAAGCTTATTTTATTCACTGAAAACAGTGAATAAAAATCACTTTTAATCACTGTTTTGGTGTTTGAATTTAGAACACATCAATATATATTTGATCTCCATCTCAATGCAATAGAACCTACTTGCGCATAAAATACTCGATACAAACTTCTTGTGCAAAGATTATTCGAATTTCAAACTCTTTCGTCGATTAAATTTTGAGTTTGTTTATTTAGGATTTTATTTATGATTTTGATTTTGGTCTAGGATGTTCAGTGAATACTTATTTGGATTGCAATTCTAATATTAATTGCATTGGTGTTTAATTATAGTCTTTTTGCCATAAGATGAGTTCCCTGATAGTTCATTTTTTTCCGTGGCACGCATACTACTTTAGACTAAAAAATGTAAACTAGCAAAAAAATTAAAAAAAATAATGATAAAAAAAATACTGCCTTTCATAATTTACAAAGTAAATTATCGTGATTATAATTAACTGATAATAAATTTAGTACATAAAATAAAAAAAGTATAAATTTGAAAAATGCGTTGAACGGAACTTCTGCCTATAGAGATTGACACCACCTACTCGACACTAATCGACTAAAAAAAGATGAATCGGAGCGGCCATCTTGCAATCGCGACCGCGTCGCGTCAGTACGAGTGCGTCTGCCTTGTATGCTGTTTGTGTTTGCGTTACGTCTGCTCTGCGTGTTTGTTTGTTTTGTTACTGTTTTGTTGAGTTATTTTGTTGTTACTGTTTTGTTGAGTTTTTTTTGTTAAGTTTTTCGTTTTGTTGTTTTTGTTTGGTACAACAATGCTGAAAAAAACAAAAAAGACTGTTCTAAATTCCCAAAGTCGGGAGTTAGTGATTCGTTTGAGGGACTACTTCGAACGAGAGCGTACTAACGGAGGCCCGTTAATACCGATCGATAAAGTCATAGATCGAGTTGCGGCAGCATTGGACATAGGAAAAGCTACCGTAAGCCGTATCACTAAGGAGAAATTTGGTGAAACTGGAACTGAAGACAAGAAGTTGTCCACTCCTAAGAAGCGTAAGCGCAAAGCTCCAATAACTGAAATAGACAGTTTTGATACGGATGCAATCCGAAATCACATTTATGGATACTACGAGAGAAATGAGTTCCCGACGTTATTAAAGTTAACAAAATCATTAAAAGAAGCTGAGCTATTTACTGGAGGTATCACGTCACTATGGCATGTGTTGCACAAAGTGGGATTTGGATGGAAAAAAGTTAATAAAAGAAAAATAATAATGGAGAGAGGAGACATTGTGCTCGCACGTATAGCATTTTTAGAAGCTGCGAAACAGATCCAAATTTGGGACAATGTTATATTCCTCGATGAGACTTGGCTGAATGCTAACCACACTGTCGGTAAAATGTGGACAGATGACACTGCTCATTCCTCCACAAAAGTACCAGAAGGAAAAGGCGAGAGGCTAATTATATGTCACGCTGGGAACGCAAAAGGGTTTATACCTAATGCCCTTCTAGCATTTAAATCCAAAAAAACAGGAGACTACCACGAAGAGATGAACGCCGATAAATTTGAGGATTGGTTCGAAAACAATTTATTAAATAATTTAACAGAACCAAGCATTATAATAATGGATAATGCGAAATACCACTCCCGGCAACTTAATAAACCGCCTAGTTCGTAAAATAATAAAAGTACCCTAGTAGAATGGTTGAAAAAAAATAACGTGGATGCCGATATGTCGATGTTGAAGGAGAATTTGACCAATTAGTAAAATTAAACAAGCCACCGAGCCACCTACAAGCTTGATGAGATTGCAAAGGAACGTGGGCATCGAGTTTTAAGATTACCACCATATCACTGTCAGTACAACGCGATAGAATTGATTTGGGCTCAAATAAAAGGTATGTAATTACTTATTAAATGTTAAATATTTAAGGTATGTAATTACTTATTAAATGTTAAATCGACTGCAAGCAATCAATACCTCCTATCTGACCATCCTATCTGACATTTTTGCTTAAAAATTGTTTTTAATGCCATCTGTTGTGAAATTTGTAGATCTTTTGCGTGACATAAACTCGTAAGTATCCAAAGCCACTAAGTCACCAAAAATCGCTTATAGAAATAGCTACTAACTCATGCGCAAATAAACGTGGTAGAAATTTCTCCTATCTCGTAATTTGACAGTTCTTTTCGTATTGAAAACCGGTCGGCACCTGTTCGTCCAGACAAAAAGTAAGTATTAAACTTGTTATTTAATATTAATAGTAGTAATTAAATGTTATAATTGATGACGAAGGTATTATTAACTTATTTTATAAAAAAAAATATAAAATCGTTGGTCTTTGCCTTGAGAAAATAAGTTGTAAGATTCGAGTATTTCCATCTCAAGATTTTTTGTTGTTAAGTCGCTACTACTTGTTTGACTGATCAGATAGAAGTTATTGTCAGTAACTTTTTATATATACGCGTCTTACTAACACGATTTGTATTGTTTTGTAGGTAAACATGCCGAGTAAACGAACGCTTAAATTAATAAATCTTTGTCTTTGTGATAAAAATGACCCACCGAATACCAGATCTCCACCAAACGAGGTAATGGAATCTACAACTTCTAGCATGTCATTGCAAGTGCCTGCATCGTTGGATACCCCGACTTCACCAAATGAGGTATTAGAAGTTCCTGCATCTTTCAATCTAAGTCGCTGCAGCAGTAGATCAACTTACAGTGCAACCACATCATCTGTAACTCTATCTTTGGATACATCCGAAACTGAACATTCTGATTCAGACATTGAATCAGTGGAAACTGAAGAATGTCAAAATGAATCGAATCATGATTCCGCACCAAGTACTTCTAAACAGGACGAAATTTTTTATGGAGATATGAGCAGTGGTATTCGTCGAAGACGTAAGGCAGATAAGAAGTTGTGGAAGAAGAATTTGAATAAGCGTTTGCGTATGGAAGGTAAACCATACTTGGGTTACTCGTCCAAGGGGACAAAAAATGAAGCAAAATAAACATCGGACGGAAAGGGTAATGGCAGGCCGTTGTGAATCGGAGTTTTGTAAAAAAAGCAGTGTAAGAGAGTGTGCAGACATTTTGGAAGAAGATAGAACTCACATTTTTAATAAATTCTGGAATGAGATGAACTGGGATCAACGGAAGATATTCGTAGCTAGCCATGTGGTATATAAGAACAAAAAGAAATGTACTGTTCAAAATGATTCCAGACGTAAGGGTTCTTTTGAATATAGCTTGACCGTAACGGATTCTAGTGGGATCAGTAACGTTAAAAAGGTATGTAAAAAGATGTTCTTAAACACCCTAAGCATCGGGCCATTTTCAGTACGTTCCTGGGTTAGATCTAGCCAGTACGGGATGCATAAATCTCAGGATAGTGCTGATTTATCTAGAGTGAGATCTGTTGATACCTTAAGGATTGAAAGATTAGCTGTGTTACATGAATTTTTCGACTCTTTGCCAAAAATGCCATCGCATTATAACCGACAAAACACAAATAAAATTTTTTTGGAACCAGTTTACCATTCTATAGCAACTCTCTACAAAATCTATAAAAGCTTCTGTGAAACTCGTGATGCCGTTCCATACTCAATGAAAATTTTTAATAGCATGTTTAAAGAGAAGAATTTGGCCATACACCAATTAAAAAAAGATATGTGCGACACATGCGAAGGTTTCAAGACAGGCAATGTAACAGAGTTTGATTATCAGGCTCATCTTATTCGCAAGGATAATGCGAGAGCTGAAAAAGCTAGAGACAATATGGAGGCTAGTGACGGAAAGTGTATAGTACTCACAGTAGATCTTCAAGCTGTCAAAGTATGCCCTTTTGTTACAGCAAGTGCGGTGTATTATAAAACGAAGCTGGCATTGCACAACTATTCGGTTTATGATCTGACTACGCATCATGTAATGTGTTACTGGTTCACAGAGGTGGATGCAGACCTTACAGCTTCAACTTACGCTACATTATTGACGGACTACTTAGTAAAATATTGCATACCTAAACGTCTCCCGATAATTGTATACAGTGACGGATGTACTGGACAGAATCGAAATAATGTTTTGAGTAATGCGCTACTCAATTTTTTGATGCAACATAATGTAACTATAATTCAAAAATATTTGGAGGTCGGCCACACTCAAATGGAGGGAGATTCTGTCCATAGCGCGATAGGACGGAAGTTGAAAAACCGTTTGATCCATTTGCCCAGTGACTATCTATCTGCAACTTTGGAGGCTAGACAAAAACCTTATCCTTACGAGACTACAATGATTGATTATAATTTTATTAAAGACTACACAGATACGTCAACTTGGCGTTATAATTCTATCAGACCAGGGAGAAAACCAGGGGATCCAAAGGTGACGGATATAAAAGCATTGATGTATGTGCCAGAGGGACAGATACAGTATAAAACCAGTCATTCTGATGATTGGCAATGTTTGCCTCAGCGAGTTACCAAAATTCCCATCGTAACACAATACAAACAACTTCATCGGAATAAGCTCCCCATCACTGATACAAAATTTGCACACCTGCAAGAATTGAAGAGTGTAATTCCGGTGGACTGTCATGCATTTTATGATGCTTTACCGCATAATTAAAAAAAGTTTTAAACTGAATGCTGATAATTACGAGACTGACTGGGTGTGTATTACTAAGAGAAGACTGTTTTTTTATAAGTACCTACTTTTTATTAGATTGAACCTAATGTGATTACAAATAATTACCATAATTATGAAGAATTATAAGATTATTTTCATTAAATGATTAATTAAATTACTTGTTTTTATGTAGAACTTTAATACCAATAAATTCTATCTGCAATATTTGCATCAGGTTTTCAATACCAATAACTCGTATCTACCCTAGACTACCCTTAGACTCAATAAAAAAAAATCTTTATTAATCAATACTATACATAAAAAAAGAAAACTTGGATTTTCAGTATCTCATTATACCTTGGAATAAGTTTTTTATTAAGTTTTATTGTTCCCCTTTAAAATCCACCCGGAGTCAGATAGGAGGTATTGGGCGCTTGTGGTCGATATGTAGAATCCATTAATGGTAAATAAAAACAGGCGGATTTTGAAACTGAAATTTATCGCAGAATTTATTACATCCCTTTCCTAAAAATAAAAATCGTCAATCTAAAGTTTCAAAACGCTCCCCTGTAAAATTTGGTTTTTGCAGTTTCGTAAGTCTAAATATATAAAACTCAAAGGTGACTGACTGACTGACATAGTGATCTATCAACGCACAGCCCAAACCACTGGACGGATCGGGCTGAAATTTGGCATGCAGGTAGATGTTATGACGTAGGCATCCGCTAAGAAAGGATTTTGATAAATTCTACCCCCAAGGGGATAAAACAGGGGATGAAAGTTTGTATGAAACTTTGTCAATTTTAGACCGATCGGGCTGAGACTTTGCATGCATATAGCTACTATGATGTAGGCATCCCCTAAGAAAGGATTTTGATACATTCCACCCCTAAGGGGATAAAATAGGGGATAAAAGTTTGTATAAAACTTCTTAGATTTTCGACTGATTGAACTGAAATTAAAGGTTGGAGCTACTATGATGAAGACGTCCGCTTACCGGGATGATGGAGGATGTAAATGTATTAGTTTGAACTATTAGTACCTAATGGAACTAATGACGAACAAAATAATTTTTAGTTCTAAATTTTGACAGTAGATGGCGTTGTGCAATTAAGTCATTTTTCTGAATCGCGGTGTTAAGATTTTCCGCGGATTAATGACCCACTCCAGTAATTATTTAACTTTCGTCGTCAGATAGGTTAGTTGTACACAGTTGGTTGGATGTTGTTGGTCGTTAAAATTGTTTTGGTTGTATTTGGCATTTGTTTTGTTTTCGTTTGGTTTAAGTATAGGTTTTGTCAGTACGACTTTTTTAAAATGGCTAAAGAAAATCTGAACGTTAATGGAGAAGTTGAAGAATGTACTGTCGTCCCTATTGTTGGTGACGGTGCATGTTTGTTTCGTGCTCTCTCTTATTTAATGTACGGAACACAAGATAGAGCGATGGAGGTGCGTTCAGACATTGTCAGATATGTGGTTAATGACTGGAGCCAGTTTTCAATTATGACCCATGACAGGAATGGTAATAACTACTTAACACCTGACGAATATTTTGCTGATATGATAAAAAATGCTACTTATGGCGGACTTTGTGAGTTAATAGCAGCAGGATTAATATTCCCATTTAAGTTTGAAGTTTATAGAAACGGTCTCATATATACGGAATCTGGATCTAACAATTATCCGGTTAGGCGATTACGATTCAGCCAAGATTTGTCCAGTGGGCATTTTGATGCCTATCTTCCCATAGCAGCACAGAAAATTACTCGGCGTCGTATGGAGGTAGCTGTAGAAGAACATGATTTTGCAATTGATACACCTTCGCAACTTAAAGTTGAAAAGGGTTGTCAGGAGGTACCTATAGTATCTTCATTAAATTATGATGAAAATTTAACAGGAAGTTTATTGTCTGAGTCTGTGACATTAATAGAAAAAAAGAAAAACAAACGTAGGGCAAGGTTTACTAATTACACACGAAATAATCAAATAAAAAAGGCACAAAAAAAATATAGACAAACTCAACCTGAATCCCACCGTAAAGCTGTGTCTGAATATAAGAAAAAACACCCTGATGTACAGAGGCAAGCTGTCGCCACCTACCTGGCTGCACACCCTGAAAAACACAGGCAAGCTGTCGCCACCTACCAGGCTGCACACCCTGAAAAACACAGGCAATCTATCGCCACCTACCAGGCTGCAAACCCTGAAAAACACAGGCAATCTGCTGCACTATATCAGGCCAGGAATACTGATGTGCATAGAGTGATTCAGTCACGGTATAGAGAAAATACAATTCAGCGTGTATGGAGAAGCAAGTTGCTTTCGGGTTTGGCGTATGACCCAGATATTGCTTATGGAACTGACAGCAGTGTAGTCTTAGGTTCTATGACGTACAAGTGTCAGTGGTGTAACGCTTTGAAGTGGAAAGATGAGACACCTGGCATGTGTTGTAGCGCCGGTAAAGTACAACTTGAGCCGTTTAAACAACTGCCTGAACCACTTTACAGTCTGGTTAATGATTTACACCCAAATCATGTACACTTCATGGATAATATCCGAAAATATAATGCCTGTTTTCAAATGACTTCCTTTGGTGGAAAACAAATAAAAGAAGGCGGTTTTTCACCAACTTTTAAAGTTCAAGGACAAGTCTATCATTTAATTGGAAGTATATTACCTGAATCTGGGCAGGATGCACAGTTTCTGCAAATTTATTTCGTCGGTGAAGATGATAGAGAAGCAAATATTCGATGTTCTAAATTTCCTGATTTGAAACCAAATTTAATCAAACAATTGCAGCTTATGTTACATGAGGTGAACCCATACATAAAAGATCTAAAAACAGCCATTGATAAAATATCGCCTTCAGAGTCATTCAAGGTTGTAATACATGCAGATAAAAAACCACAAAGAGAACACAGAGGCAGATTTAATGCACCAACGGCAAATGAAGTGGCTGTAGTATTGGTAGATCAGCATTTTAACCGAAGAGACATCATCCTCGAAAGCCGAAGTAACTCACTTCAGCGTATCAGTGAGATACATCGAGCTTATGACGCGCTGCAGTACCCGTTGATGTTTTGCTGGGGGGACGATGGCTATTCAATCAACATACAACAATGCAATCCCACAACAAAGTTGCCCTTGAAAAAAACAGTCTCTGCTGTAAGTTTTTATTCATACAGAATAATGATCAGAGAAGGAGAAGATAACTTTTTGGTTAAATATCGCGCTCTTTTTAGTCAATATTTGGTAGATGAATACGCAAAAATAGAAACTGAAAGACTAAACTACATAAAAAACAATCAAGCCAAATTGCGCGCAGATAATTATATTCATTTAAAAGATGCAATTGGACGGCAAGATACTGAAGCAAATCAGCTGGGACAAATGGTAGTACTTCCATCATCTTTCACTGGTGGTCCAAGATACATGCACGAAAAAACGCAAGACGCCATGACCTATGTTAGACATTACGGTCGTCCCGACCTTTTTATTACTTTTACATGTAACCCACGCTGGAGTGACATAAATGAGCACTTACTTTCAGGACAAAAATCTCATGATCGATACGATATTATTTCGCGTGTCTTTCGATTAAAAGTAAAAAAGGTCATGGATTTGTTGATAAAAGGAAAAATATTCGGTGAAGTGAGATGTTATATGTATTCGACGGAATGGCAAAAGCGAGGTCTTCCGCATATTCATATACTTTTATGGCTTCAATATCGCATCACTCCGGATCAAATTAACAATATTATTTGTGCTGAAATACCTAACCCCAATCGTGATCCTGAGCTTTACGAAATTGTTAAAAGTAATATGATACATGGCCCCTGTGGAAGTTTAAACCGAAATTCTCAATGCATGAAAGATAATTCTTGTAGCAAACGTTATCCCAAGCCTCTTATTAAGGAAACTCAAACCGGTGATGATGGTTATCCGCAGTACAGGAGACGTTCTCTGGATGACGGCGGATTCTCTGTCAATATCAAGGGTGTATCAATAGATAATCGTTGGGTAGTTCCTTATAATCCAGTGCTATTAAGAACATGTAACGCTCACGTGAACGTAGAGTATTGTCATTCAGTGAAGTCAATCAAATACGTTTGCAAATATGTTAATAAAGGGTCAGATCAGGCTACGTTTACTTTAGAGAACGGGAAGGATGAGAAGGATGAAGTTACAACCTACGCAAGTGGTCGATATATAAGTTCAGCTGAAGCAGTTTGGCGAATCCTTGAATTCCCAATACATGAGCGTTTTCCTCCTGTAGTGCACCTTGCTGTCCATTTAGAAAATGGACAGAGAATTTATTTTAATGAGCAGAACTTGTGCGACAAATTGAGTAGTCCTCCTACAACTACACTCCTCTCCTTTTTCGATCTGTGTAACGTGGATGACTTTGCCAAAACATTGCTATACTCGGAAGTCCCTGCGTATTACGTTTGGAACAAGCGATCGTTTCAGAGAAGGAAAAGAGGAGTGAATGTTGAAGGATGGTCAGGGGTCAAAAAAGAACACGTTCTAGGTAGGGTTTATACTGTTCATCCAAACAATACAGAATGCTACCACCTTCGAATGCTTCTACATGAGATCAGAGGCCCAATTTCATTTGAAGCGATGAAAACTGTAGATGGTCACTTACATCCCACTTTCCAATCCGCGTGCAAGGCTCTAGGTTTACTCGAAGATGATCGGCATTTGGATTCAGCTCTTGAAGAGGCAGCACTTTGTCAAACACCGCATATTATTCGAGAGCTTTTTGCTATAATTTTATTCTTCTGCCAGGTTTCCGACCCCTTATGTCTTTGGGAGAAATACAAAGAATACCTTTCTGAGGACTTTAAAAAACAGCTGGAAAGGCAAGGTGACGTGGATGTAGAGCACTCATCGGACCTGATATTTAACAAATGCCTGTCGGTATTACAGGATGCCGTATTATCATTAGGCGGCCGTCCTCTTAAAGAGTATGGATTACCTCAGCCAATAACATCAATACAATTTGGAAATAGAGAGTACGTGAAGGAGACCAGTTACGATACAGTGGCCTTAGAAGAGGCAGTAAGAAAAAATGAAGTATCCTTGAATGACGAGCAACAGGAAGTTTACAATAAAATTATCACAAGTGTAGATGCAAATGACGGTCGATTATTCTTCTTAGACGCTCCAGGCGGAACTGGTAAAACCTTCCTTATTAATTTACTTTTGGCGAAAGTAAGAAGTACTCACGGCATTGCCCTGGCTGTGGCGTCGTCCGGCATAGCTGCTACATTACTCAAAGGTGGTCGAACTGCTCATGCTACTTTTAAGTTACCACTTAATTTAATCACTGCTGAAACACCCATTTGCAACATCTCCAAACAAAGTAATTTTGCTGAAGTTTTAAAGAGTACAAAAATAATCGTGTGGGACGAAATAACGATGGCTCATAAAGGTGGTATTGAAGCCTTAAACAGATCACTAAAGGATATAAGGGGAAATACAAAATTAATGGGTGGCGTAACAGTTTTGCTGGCTGGAGACTTTCGACAGACTCTACCAGTGGTGCCAAAAGGAACCAGAGCTGACGAAGTAAAGTCGTGCATTAAGAAATCCAATTTGTGGCCCCAGGTTAATATTCTTAAGCTCTCTAAAAACATGAGAGCACATTTGGGCGGGGATAAGTCTGCTGGTAGATTTTCTGATCTCCTTCTTAAAATCGGTAATGGTGATTTTCCATCGTTTGATGGAATGATAACCATCCCGGAAGAATTGTGCACAGTTGTTACAACGGTTCAAGAATTACTGTCTAAAGTTTATCCAGACATTATTCATATACATGACAAGCCTATTGAATGGTTATGTGAGCGTGCCATACTTACTCCAAAGAACGATCAAGCAGCAGCTATCAACGATATCCTGCTCATGTCGTTAGAGGGCGAAGAAAAGGTCTATAATTCGATTGATACTGTGGTTAATACAGATGACGCTACTAATTACCCTGTAGAATTTTTAAATTCATTGAAACCGCCAGGTTTGCCTTATCATAAGCTTATTCTGCGTGTGGGCACTCCAATTATGTTGTTGCGAAATTTAAAACCACCAAAACTTTGTAACGGTACGAGACTGCAAGTGAAAGCGTTACATCGCAATATAGTGGAAGCCACTATATTAACTGGGTGTGCGAAAGGAGAAACTGTATTTATACCACGAATCCCATTAATACCGAATGATATCCCGTTCGAATTTAAACGATTACAGTTTCCCCTAAAAGTCTGCTTTGCCATGACAATAAATAAGTCTCAGGGGCAAACTCTCAAATTTGCGGGTATTGACTTGAGAGAACATTGCTTCTCTCATGGACAGTTTTATGTTGCGTGCTCACGAGTAAGTTCACCCAATAGCTTGATAGTTTTAGCGCCTAATGACAGATTAGTTAAGAATATTGTTTACAAAGAAGTTTTGTAGGCCCTAATTTTTTACACACGCTAAACAAAAGTAAAGCCGCAAAAAATATCATCATATCAGCCGAAAGACGTCCACTGCTGGACATAGGCCTCCCCCAAGCGTCGCCACATTGACCGGTCCCGAAAAAAAAAAAAAAAAAATGCTTAACGCGAGCGAAGCCGCGGGCAAAAGCTAGTTTACCATAAAGTTGACGATATAAGAAAAAACGCAGATACAAAAAAGCATAAACAGAAGTGTGAAACAGTGTCAAAGAATCAGCAAATAAGTTTTGGACCAGCTCCCAAAGAAAATAGGTTTGCCCAAAAGGCTGAAGGTAAACTAGCTTTATTCATTACGGAACATGGGGCGATTTCCCATATAGATCATTTAACAGATTTATGCAAAGATCTATTTGCAGATTCAAAATGTTCTGCCGATCTAAGAATGCATAGAACTAAGTGCACGCAGATTATTAATCAGGTACTAGCACCACACTTTAGAGGAAACCTTGTAAAAGATATAGGCAAACAAAAGTATAGCGTTATCATAGATGAATCTACAGACATCAGTGTGACTAAATTCATGGGCATTGTTGTCAGATATTTCAGTTATGCTCAAGAAGCTGTTGTATCTGCCTTTCTCTCATTGGAAGTAGTAGAGCGAGCGGATGCAAGCGGCCTTGTCTCAGCTCTAGAGTCTGTCAAGCGAGTCGTGTCCACAACCCTTTTACTGATTTCTTATAATGGCAATACTATGATCTGTCAAACAGATTGTCACAAATTCTGTTATAACCTCGTAATAATCCGGTTTTTGTTGAGTTTTTTAATGTTATAATGCCGAAACCTATTAAAAGTAGTGTCAGGAGCTTGTTGTTTACAATGATTAATAAATATAATCATGTACAGAGTGAATCTGACGACGTGTTATCGCAAAAACGACGACTTTTGGATGAAATCGTTTCAACATCAGGTAGGTTGGCAACAACATATTGATACTTTCAGCACAATAAACTTATCTGACTTTTTTTATTTTACTGTGATGTGATCACGATTTCCATTTTGGTTTAGATCCAGACGTCGTGTTCATGACCGTGAAACTTACTGAGGCATCTGTATGTGAAAACTACTATAAAGATTGTTGTCAGTGTTGACACCTGAAAGATTTTTGAATTTGCCGCCTTTTTCATGGGACTAGACTCGCTTGACAGACTCTAGTGAAATGTTTACGATTTCATGAATTGCCTATCGAAAATATGGTCGGTATAGGAACCGATAATGCAGCGGTAATGACAGGACGGCATAATAGCGTTTATGAAATACTGCGAACGCAACACAACCTTCCTAATTTGGACGTAGTTATGCAAAATGGATCCAACCCACAAAAACTATTTTTTGAGTTACTGTCATAAATGGCATCTACACAACAAACTTTGAATATGCAAAAAATATCCAAGCCGCAAAGTATCTTTTTTCTAATATAAAACACAGACGTTAATGATACCAACGGAATATTGTGCATTATCGCAGAGTTAATAACTACTCAACTTTCTAATTAAAAATGTATAATATTATAGATTGTGAAAAAAGTTAATTGATAATATATTAACTGGTGTGTAGATCATAGAAAAGTCACTAGAGGTCACCAGATTTTTTTTTGTCACTAAATCATAAAATAATGTCACTATAAACAGCAAAAACTCACTAGTTCTAGTGACGAAGTCACCAAAACGGCAACACTGGTTCGCGGCGATCGCCGTGCGCGGCAGGTAGCTCGCGGCTGCCGCGCGCGGCAGTCGTCCAATCATAGCGCGGCTAGCCGCGCGCGGCAGCCGCGCTCGAATGCCGCGTTTTATTAGGCGCGTCCACACAGAGCGAGCAGCCTCGC
This sequence comes from Orthosia gracilis, assembly GCA_947562075.1. NCBI lineage: Eukaryota > Metazoa > Arthropoda > Insecta > Lepidoptera > Noctuidae > Orthosia > Orthosia gracilis. The sequence continues at coordinate 13,217,476 of OX387264.1, read as the reverse complement.
GAGGCATTTGCCGCGCGAGGAAACTATCCCCAAACGAGCGCGGCAGCCTCGGTATCATCGCGAGGCTGCCACGCGCGGCAAACCCGAGCCATTATGTTCGTTCGTTCAGTTGAGAATTAAAACATCATGGCACCACACGTACGTGTCGCGGTGGCAGCTGTTGCTTTTGTCCTTATAAATAGGATTATAAAAAAGAGAACACAACAAAAGCTTAAACGAAGACGATATTGGATCCAGACTTTATACAAAAACAGATTATTACATAATGGGAACGAACTGTACCAAGAATTGATAAATGATGGAGTGGAGAAAAATTTTGCACGCATTACTACAGAGGAGTTGGATCTATTGTGTTCAAACTTGCAAAGCAGACTTCGAAGAAATGATACGAACTGGCGTCGAGCGATAACCGTGAGAGAAAAGATACTTTTGACATTACGGTTCTTAGCGACAGGAGATTCTTATACCAGTTTGCAGTATCTCTTTCGCATTTCCAAACAATCTATTTCGAAGATTGTCCCTGAAGTTTGCGATGCCATCATCGAACATTTAAAGGATCATGTAAAGGTAAGTAAAAAAAAAACAATATCTTGTCAATTTAGTCCAATCACTTTAATAGAACTTTAAAATAACCATAAAAAGAAAGAAAGGTGAAATTAATTTTAATTAGTGGCTCGCATTATGTTTTAGTATAATTAGTCATCGGAGGGGAAGGGGGAGGAGGAATGTCTGATGAATTTTGAGAAGTCATCGTAGGGGAAGGGAGAGGTGGAATCTCTGATTGAATTGGAGAAGTCATTGGAACGGTGGTAATAGATGGTTGAGGAGTTAGTGGTGGGGGAGACGTCGGATCGTTATAAGATGAAGCATGAGTGCTTGGACGTTGCATAGACCCAGCACAGCTTTGTGTATAATATCCATATTGTTGATAAGCTCCTGTGTCGGCTTGAAATATTATTCCGCATATATCTTTTTTTACGTGTGCCAGAGTTACTGGATCATACTTTCTCAATTCGTTGGCTATGTATTGTCCAAATGTCGAGTATGAGTCACAAGGCGGTGGGGTTGACTGTGGTTCTGTGCACTGCTGGAGAATCCTGAAAGCTTCAGAAAGAGTTTCGTCTGATAAATCGTCTGTGTCTTTCGCTGGTCTTCTTTTGCTTCGTTTTCTGGATCTCTGGTCTTGTGTTCCAACTCTGGATTGTGTGTTATTGGTGCCATCTTGTTGTTGTTGCTGATTTTCCATAACTTGACTGTTGTCGTTGTCAAGTGAAGGGTCTTGAGCGACTTGAGTTGCGCTTAGTGTTTCATTGTTAGTATCGGTTTCATTCTGTTAAATAATATGTATATATTATTGTTACGAACGTGAGTAATTAAATGCCGGTTTACTGTCAGAGTAACTTTATTAAATACAAACAACAACAATTTTATCCAGTCATCACACAAGCCAAATCACTATGCAGAGTACAGAGTCCGTTATTCTATATCGCTTAGGTCGGTTATCACTTATCACTTCGCGTAGGTAGTTCGCAATGGTTCGCAGGTCGACTTCAAACTGACTCGCGTCCGGCGCGGGGCCTCTATTTATATGCGTAGCCAGGAACCTTCTAGAATTGGAGTTCTCCAGAATTAGTCCGTGAACTCGAGAAGTCATAAATAATTATTATTACGTACCTACCTAACATTATTGTTAAGGGAATTTCGATCGTATTGTTAACGCCGGAAAGCACAAATTCCCTTATCAACCCTTTTCGAGTAATAATAAAAAGGTACTCTGCTATGAGTACATGGTTGACTCGTTCTAGCATTCGAAGGTTCTAGGCACATACCCCGAATCTAGAACATTCGCTCAGCAATGCGTTTTAACTAATCGGTTTAATTCGTGATTCCTTCGAAGTTATGACGTGTTTTTGTTTCACGGCGTAACATTTTATATCTGTTTTAGGTACCAGGAACAGAACAAGAGTGGCTTGCAATTTCAAACGGTTTCCTAAATAAATGGAATTTCCCACATGCTGTGGCGGCGATGGATGGAAAGCATGTTGTTTTACAGTCTCCCATAAACAGTGGCAATGACTACGATAATTATAAAACATTTTCAAATATAGTTTTGTTTGCCTTAGTAGATGATAATTACAAGTTTCTATATATAAACGTTGGGAGTAAAGGACGTATTTCTGATGGAGGTGTATTTAAAAATACAAAATTGTAACAAAAACTTGAAAAAAGGGAACTTAACATCCCATCACCCACAATTTTGCAAATACCGTACAATCCCAAAGTACCATTTTATATATTAGGTGACAAAGCTTTCCAGCTAAATGAATACACCATGAGACCTTACGAGGGTAATCCAGAAAGAGTTTCAAAGGAAAGAATTTTTAATTATAGACTCTCCAGAGCACGAAGAGTTGTAGAAAATGCTTTCGGAGTGTTAAGTTCTGTTTATAGAGTTTTGCGGAAACCAATTTTATTGGAACCCGAACAAGCAACAAAAGTAGTCTTAGCATCAATAAATTTGTACAACTAAACACATCAACACGGTCTAGGGATATTTCATACTCAATTAAATAACTCGAAAATTACTGGCCGCATTGGAATCTTCTAAACACCGATTTGTTTGTAATTTATCTCAGACTAATTCCAAATTCAAATTTTTGAAAATTCTTTTGTTTCGGTAGCATAAAAACGTCTTGATGTGTAGGAGAGGGAATTTTCATTTGTGCGAAATTTAGAAAACAATACGAATTACGTTTAGTGACAGTTTTTTTTTCATTTTTAAACGAAAGATAAAGTTAAAATTGAGGTATTGTAGCCATGCAACGCCAACATTTGACGAGGGCGGAGATGTTACGAGCTGTGGGAATGCTGGAAGCTGGGTCTGTTCAGCGTAATGTTGCTGAGGCCATAGGGACCCACCAAAATATAATTTCAAGATTGTGGACACGCTATCGTGCCACAGGTGAAGTAGCGGAGAGGCACCGGGGGCCAAGTCGCATCACCACCCCCAGACAAGACCGATTTTTGCAAATTACTGCGCGAGCTCAACCAAATGCAACGGCGACTCAATTGGTACAAAGGCTGCGAGTGGAACACCAAGTGCTTGTGAGTGACCAAACTGTAAGAAGGCGACTGCATGAAAGCAATCTACGCTCTCGTAGACCACTCCGGGTCCCACCTTTACGGAGAGGCAATCGTGGACGACGATTAGAATGGGTTCGGAACCACGTGGACTGGGGCCGTGAGCAATGGTCCAACGTGCTGTTCACGGATGAATCCAGGTTCGGCTTCCATCCAGATTCACGAAGGACGCGTGTTTGGCGAGTTACTGGACGATAGAGCCGAGATGGAGCTTCATAACCCTCAGGAAGTTCACCCATACCAAGGAGGAACAATTATGGTTTGGGCAGGAATTCGTCTTGGAGGACGGACGGATCTCGTTTGGGTGCGGGGCAATATGACGGCAGAACGATACGTCCAACAGGTGCTGGGTCCCGTAATCTTGCCCCACAGAACACAAATAGGGCAAGATTTCCTGCTCATGCACGACAATGCCAGGGCACACACGGCGAGAACGGTAGCAGCTTGGTTACATACACACAATGTTAGGGCCTTAGACTGGCCTGCTCAATCGCCAGATCTAAATCCCATTGAGCATGCGTGGGATATGCTGCAAAGAAGAGCTCTGAAGGAAGTTCCTGAAAATCTGGCTACAGAAGATCAACTTTTTGCGCACCTCAGAAGGACATGGGACAATATTCCGCAGCAAGACATTGACAACCTTGTTCTGAGCATGCCGAATCGTTGCCGATGTGTTATGAACATCATGGGCGCTTTCTCAGACTACTAACTTCAAGTTTATAAACACAAATTAAATGATTTTTCTATTTTTGACTGACCGCTTCCAATAATCGCATACACTTTCAGCTGGGTGATTAGACCGATGTTGTTGGCGACATGCAGTGCGCGGTATTTGCAAATCAGTATTAATGGCATTTGCAGTTACATGTGAAATATCTAAAATATTCTGACTCTCTCTGTCTGCATTGCCACGATGATCTTTAATAAAAGAAATAATTCTCTCGATATGATTGACGCATGTGTACATATCAATAGCCTTGGATTGTAATGCATTCGCAACAGGTTCCAATATACCTGAATATTTGGCTATCATTGCAACGCATATAACGAATACTGGTTTAGTAGCAGCACAATGTAACTGATAAGCACTTTTTCTTGCAGCAGCATTCCCTTCTGTAGATAGACTTGCAAGTCCATTAATTATTTCATTAAAATTTTTGTTAAAAACGGCAATACTTTTATATTTTTGCGACCAACGTGTCTCACATAAAGCCGGAATATTGGGAACGTATTTTCTTCTTAAAGAAGATTCTCGGAAAAAATGTATGATATCTTTTATCGTGCCGATTGTGTTCCGTATTTCTGGCACTTTATTCAAATCATTTATCACTAAATTAAGTCTGTGGCTTGCACAATGAAAATATAAGGCTTTTTTATATTTCTCTCTGAGTTTTTTTTGAACTCCGCCAATACTTCCAGCCATTGTAGAACACCCATCGTAACCTTGGCCAATGCACTTATCTGGTTCAAGTCCTACATTTTCTAAAAACTTATCAATTTCTGACGCTATAGTATTAGCATCCATTGCAATCAATTCTACGAATCCTAGAAATTCTTCTCGGATCATATTTTTACCTTCGTCATAAAAACGGATTCCAATGGAAAGCTGCTCTCTTCCTGCTATGTCACAAGACTCATCTGCCATGACACTATAAGCAAAAGCTTTCTTTGCAACCTGAATAATTTCATTCTTTATGACCAACCAACACAAATCAATAATTTCGTTTTGAATCTGTGGGGAAGTATACATAGCATTTTTTTGCCACGTTCTAAATGTTGTTGTAAATCTTGATCGCCAGATTCAATTCTCAGATTTAAAAGGTCTTCAAGAATGCCTTCGTGATTCTCTTTACCCCTTAAAGGCAAGTCATCTTATCTTATCTTGTGGAGGGGCCGAGAAATAACTCGGACACTTCGACCCATTGGGATCTATTGTGGTCCCCTAGATACTTTACTCCTCCCCAATCTCGTTGAAAACTCTTTTCATGAGTTTTACAACGAGACTAGGTGATATGAGCCTATAGTCTTCCGGTTTTGGATATCCAACCCCTAGGAGACTCATTCGCTTACCAGCCAGTGCATCGCATGTGCACAGAAGGTGCTCCATGCGTTCCGTATGTTCCCCACACAACCTGCACATGGGTGTCGCGGCCAGACCCATCTTCATGAGCATGTCGTTGGTTCCAAAGTGCCCAGTAAAGGCCCCAAGCAGGTAGCGAATTTGCCCCCTGCTCATATTCCAAATGCATTTCCGGGCTTTGAAAGTAGAGCCTAGAAATTTCTTTGAGTGTTGTAGACCGGTACTAGACAGCCAATATGTTCGTTGTCTGTGATCTGCAAACTCCCTAAATGCGGCTTTTACGAGACACGTCGAAATGCCTACACATGGTTCTGGGCCTACAAAATCATTTGCTGAGCCCTCTCTTGCCAGTTCATCTGCCACTTCGTTACCATGGATTCCTTTGTGCCCAGGGACCCATATCAGTCTTACCCTGTTATGCTTCCCAAGCCTGTTTAGGGTCCGGATAGCATCCAGAACAAGTCCGGAGTCCACTTTGTAGGATGCCATGGCTTTGAGTGCAGCCTGACTGTCACTAAGAATATATATGGATTTACCTCTGGTGCCTCTATCTATGTTCTCTTGAGCACAGGTTATTATGGCATATGTTTCTGCTTGGAATACAGTTGCCATCTTACCTAAGCTTTTGCTACATTTGTAACCTTTTGCGAATATTCCCGCTCCTGTACCTGATTCCATTTTGGATCCATCAGTGTACCACACCAGACTATCTTGTTCTGGTGGATCTAGTCCCTTCGTCCAGTTCTCTATTGTAGGGATTTGGACCTTGAAAGACCTTTCAAACACAAACATAGTTTGCATTTTATCGGATATCATGCTTGTTACCCGATCCAGGCCTTCATTTACATCGAACTTTGTATGGTTAGTCTTTGGCTTAGAGGCATCCCATAGTCCAGCAACAGCAAGACGATGTAATGTCTTCCTTGCCTCGAATTCAACCATCATATGCAGCGGAGGGATATTAAGGTATCTCTCAATCGCTGCCGTAGGTGTTGTCCTGAAAGCACCCGTGATGCCGAGACACACTGTTCTTTGTAACCTGGTGAGTGGCACTTTGCACGAGGCAAGCTTTGTTCTTGGCCACCACACTATACTGCCGTATGTGATAATAGGTATTATCATTGTCCGGTACAGCCATAGTATCACTTTGGGCTTTAGCCCCCAAGTTTTACCGTAGGTGGAACGACACATGCCGAACACTCGTAAGGCCTTTGTCGTAATCAAAGAAGAAGACAAAGAACTCAGGTGGAAAACTCATGTGTTTCCACATGAGTTTTCCACCTGAGTTCTTTGTCAAGCGTTACAGGGCAGCTTTATTCCATTGAGGGAGGGCTCTCCTAGGTTTCCTAGTTGTCGCTTCCTCGTGAATGGAATAATGACTGCTTTGCTTGGGTTGATAGAGAGGTGGTTCTTTGTACACCATTCCTCTGTCATCCTCAATGCCTGTTGTAATAATCCAGAGACTATGTTCGGGAATTTACCATTAACCATTATAGCTATGTCATCTGCATAGCCTACTGTATAGAATGGTCCGGTATTGAGTTTGGTAAGTAGCGAGTCTACTACCAAGCACCACAATAATGGTGACAGCACTCCGCCTTGCGGACAACCTCTTGTCGTTTTAGCGCTAAGTCTGTCTCCCATCAGTTCCGATCTGACTTTTCTGCTTCTCAGCATAGAGTCAATCCAGTTGCACGTGGTATCATTGATGCCATGTTCCTTAGCAGCAATGCGTATGGACTCAAATGTAGTCTTGTCGAAGGCTCCCTCTATGTCGAGGAAAGCCCCGACACATATCTCTTGTCCCTCTAGCGCAGCCTCGGCTCGACTTGCAACATAGTGCAATGCCGTTTCTGTAGATTTGCCAGGGCTGTAGGCGCACTGTAGTTTATGTAGAGGGAATACTTTAAGTGGTCCCTCTCTTAAATACCTGTCTACCAGTTTCTCCAGAGATTTTAAGAGAAAAGATGATAGACTGATGGGCCTGTAAGCTTTAGCTTCTTCATAAGTCGGTCTGCCCACCTTCGGTATGAAGGTGACTTTGACCTCTCTCCATGCCTTGGGTACGTAACCAAAGGCTATGCAGGCTCTGTAGAGCCTACTTAAATGGGGTATCAAAACAGATGCCCCTTCTTGCAATAGTATTGGGTAGATACCATCCGGACCTGGGGAGGCAAGGCAAGTCATGGGAGCCACAAAAAATAACTGAAGATATTATAGATGCCACTATGTTTTTATTTTTCTCTATTTCTTTCTGATGAGCCGTGTTCATCATTACATCCACAGGCATTTGCTCCGATAAATTTTTTGCATCATTGACCGCAGATTTATGATATTGTGATGAGACATGCTTAACGCAGTATTCATGGACATTTTTAAAACGACAAAACGATCGAGTTACAAATGAACCCAAAACTCCAGCTACTATTTTTGGTGGAAATAGTACGCAATATAAACACAGTGCACCTTTTAGACGTTTAGAATAAACCAGCCAGGGTGAATAAGTTTGCAACCAACTATGATTAAATTTTCGCTTCAGATGAGCAGTTTCAGCATCTTTGGCAAAGTCGTAATTCTCAGGGGGTACCCAACAACGTTTAAGCATGTTTAATTTTTGACTTGTAGTCATTAATGAAGTTCGCCCTACCCATTCTCCCAGATCATTATCGCAAACGACTTCATCTTCAAGTTTATTTTTGACTCTAGAAGGACCAGCTTGAGCCAGTGAACTCTGTGGTATACTTTCGACCTTTTTTTCTTCATCACTTTCACTACTACTTGCTTTGAGATAACATGAAGCAACGCGTAGTGGATGAATCAGAAACTGACTGTGACTCGACGAACGAAGTCGAACTCGATACAACATACTCGGAGAAACAAAGTATGACTTCTCAAATAATTAATATAGCTGATACTAGTACTGTTAATGAGATTACAATATCTACGTGCAACAGATTTGCAACCGAAACACAAAATATGACATCTCAAAGTATTACTATAGACAAAGAAAATGATAGCTTACCTTTAAATGAAAACCACACACAAAGCTTAGTTGTGAATTTGGATTCTCACACAGAAAACAGAAATGAAGTTGTGCAAACTATAACTTGTAAACATACCAACGAAGAAGCTACTAATACAATAAAGAAAAATAAGGGCAGATCAAGAGAAGAAAGAAAAGAATGCAAAATATTAAGAAATACAGGAAAGAGCTATATTACAGAAAAAGGTAAGGTAGTCGCTGAGAGAAAAGCTAAAGATTTAGGAGTATGTAGATTAAAACGTGCTGGAAGATTCGCAGAGGCTGAAAGGAAACAGTGTTTTGAAGATTATTGGCAATTAGGACAGAGAGACAGAAGAGCAGCATTTATATCTAAATCAGTTACGATACTACCCAAAAAATCTCAAACAACTGGTTGTAAAGAAAAAAACAGGGATTGCTATTGTGTGTATAAACTCTTGATTTCTAACGAGGAGAGACCGATTTGCAAAGAGTGCTTTTGCAGAGTACTTGGCGAGACCAAGGGATTTGTAAATGTGATAGTCGAAAAGAAAAAACATTCCCCCACGGGCATCATAGACAGTGATCAGAGAGGTTGTAAGCCGCCAAAAAATAAAAAATCCATGGAGGATATGACGTCTGTCCGAGAACACATTTCCAGTTTCCCGAGCTACGAAAGTCACTATTGCAGGAAATCCACTGGCAAGAAATACCTTGCTACCGATTTATCGATTGCAAAAATGTATAGGGAATATAAAAAATCTACGTTAAATCCTGTTTCTTTGAAACTATATGCTAAATGCTTCCATGACCTAAATCTCTCATTTAAACAACCCTCAAAAGACACCGGCAATACATGCGATGTCTTCAATGCCAAAATTAAAGTAGCAGACGCTAATCACAAAATAAATTTGATTGCTGAGTTAGCCGAACATCAATCTCGAGCTGAACAAAGTAGTTAAAACAGTAGCGCAGTATCCGATTGTTATCAAAGCGTTCAGTAAGTAAATTCCAAGCTAATTTATAATTGGCAGCAGTAAACCCAATTGGCTTGATTATATCAGATGCTCCTTCCTTTAATGAAGAGCGGAGGTAATGAAACTTGTTAATTTCTGGAATAGCATCATTGTTGTTGATTAAAGAATCAAAAGTATCTCGAAATTCCATCCAATTTAAATAGTCTCCATTAAAAGAAGGCAGCTGAATGGTAGGCAACTTAATGTTATAGCTGCGGCTATCTTGGTTAAGATTCTGACAGCTTGATATTGAATTACAGTTCCAATTTCAGGTATTTTCTCACTAGGGGCAAGACTTTCAATGAACAGTTGAGCTTTAGCAATGTTAGAGCAAAATTCGTTTTCAATTAAGTCATTTTCTTCCAACTGATCAGGATCCAAACACTCAATTTTAGTTTTTAAAGCATCAAACTGTTCGAACAATTATTTGAATCTTGATAGTTTTATTTCAGTTTCAACGAGTATTTGTTTAGGAATGCTATCAGTTTCTATGAGTTTAACAGTATTTAAGTGTTTAGAAAATATTGTTACTCTAGCCTTTATCGTACCACGTTGTTGAATAAGAGGTTTCAATTCAACCGACATGGTGAACACTTAAGAACTGAACAGACCGTCAAGAAATTAGCTATGCTGGTATTGAATACCGCATGTAAAATTAAGAATATAAAGCCAAACCGTATATGTCGCGCAATGGCTACGACAACAGCTCGTGCAGTCAGCGACTCACACACAAGCAAAGTAGGTTACACAGCGCAGGATGCAGGTAGCAGCAGTTTTAGCTTATAGCAATGCATTCCAACGGGACCCAAGAAGCAGGCAGCACAGCTTGTCTGGAAAATGCCAGGGTGTTACCATAAGCAAAGTGAAAGAAAAAGAGAAAGGAGTTACTAGTAAGGCAGGTCTGCTTGTCATTTAATTAGTAAGTACCTCCTTACTAAGCAACTTTTGTCATTTAATCTGACTCCATAGGGTGCAAGTTAAGTAGTTAGGTAGGCAAGTTGTCATCTAAGTAGTACCTACCTAATGAGAAATCATTTGCAAGTTAGGTACCTACGTGTCATTTAAGTATGTAGGTACCAAAGAAATTATAATTAATTCGAGAGAAAATAGTAGGTCTGGTGCACAGAAATCGGCTGCATTATCAATGTACGACATGTAGGTTAAGCATAGATACCAAAATTGGGCGTACTTCCCTGTGAACAGACCAAATCACTCACTACACAGGACCGCAGGGTAGGTGGGTCATCAGCTCGTCGCACAGACAGGAGTTGCAGCCATGCGCGTCAGTAAAGTTGCTCGTCAAGTCGTCCGTCAGCAGTTCATCGTTGGCTGGCACCACGCGGTCGCATCTCCAAGTTGATCACGTCGGGGTCACCAAATTTTGGAGTCGTCAACTTGCAATTAAAGTCTGCTATAGGTTGCTTCCACGTTTATAATTAGTTTTAGACATGTTGTTACAGAATATTCGTTATGAGTTAAAATTAGTAAATCATGCGCGGACACGCGCGCGTAGCTTCCGTTGTCAGATTCGTAGAAAAAAGGGCAGAAAAAGATGGCCGCCGCCGGCGCTTCCCACCCGTCGCGTTCCATCCGTCTTGAGACCGAGGTTTTTGGCGTCAGCGCGTTCCAACTACGTTGCGAACAGACACATTTGGCAAAATATGCAGTGTAGTAAAGGTGACAGAAACTATTTGCCATAATTGGCATTGCATGATATAAAAGTAATTTTAAGTCGGTCGTCAGTACAAAATAAGGTTTAGAAAATAAAACTCAGAATTTAATGAAAATATAAAATAAATTTAATGAGATCAGTACTTCTTATTTTGGAACATGACATTTTACACTTAGTGTCTATAATGAGTGTCTACAAGCTAACAATTTACTATAATTTTACCTTACGTTAGATGAAACAATTTAAAGCAATTCCTATCTTTATTTAGACAAAGGTGAATGTTACATTTCTCACATTTGATGTAGGATTTGCCAGAGCAACCAAACATCTTACACAGTTGCCGTTCCTGTGTGTATGCTGGCAAATGATCCAAACCGTCATTGGCAATTTCAGGAAGAGGCAAATCTATTCGCCGTTTTCTTCTTCTTTTTGGTTCTTCGGCAGCAGGCCTTCCACGATTTCGTGTCGGCGTGTAAAATTTTTGGTTAGCTCTGGTTAATGCCTCGGCCAATAGTAATTTAAAGTCTAACAATGGCATGTAGTTCTCATGCGTTTTACGCCATAAAATCCAACTGTTTACACATGTTAGGTCGATCAAATGAAAAAATATTTTGTGGTACCACTTCTTGCTCCTCACTTTTATGCGATAGTAACCTAGCATGGAATCTAAAAGATCAACACCTCCCATATATTTATTATATACGAGGACAGCTTTAGAACAAGGCACAGTCTCAAAACCTTTTTTTTTCTGTTGAATCTCTGAACCTCGCCCTCTGGATTTTTTCCAACATAGGTTGATGCTAAGTTGCCTACTTTGTTATCCAGCCATGTAACCACGGATATATCTACGTCGCCTACCTCTACGACTTTTTCGACGCTATAACCTCTTCCTTTTTTCGTCATTTGTTTAGCATTTGGTAGATCATGGTTAGGGAGGCGTTTGCGATTTACGGTACCTAACGGAAATATACCTTTTTTATGTAATGCAGCCATAAGCTGCAAACTTGTGTACCAATTGTCAAAGAACAATTTATAGTTCATATTTTCTGGAATACTGCTTGATAAGCGCATGGCTACATTGCTGCTTACTCCCAAGTCAGGTTGTCCTTCTTGAACTACATTCGACTGTGCCCCTGCATAAAGCTCAAACTCATACATATGTCAGCGCTGACGCGCCACTCAAAACAAATGCCTTATATCCCCATTTGTGTGGTTTTTTAGGGTTATAGTTTTTTAAAGTCCGTGCTTTTGTTGGTATTACTTGCTCATCAATTGCCAAGTACTCTTCTCTAGGTAAAAGCAACAATCTCTCGCGAACTTTGTTTATAAGTGGACGAATTCTTTGTAGCTTGTCATAGTTCGGGTTATTAAGCGGTACAGTCTCCTCATTATTAGTAAAATGAAGAAACCTCTTCAATTCTTCAAAACGATTGCAAGTCATAACATTACTTATAGGTGTAAAGTTAGAACAGCTATTCCAGTAATGTCGGGTAGTTGAGAAATGCATGTAAATGTGCAATAATCTTATAATTCTTCATAATTATGGTAATTATTTGTAATCACATTAGGTTCAATCTAATAAAAAGTAGGTACTTATAAAAAAACAGTCTTCTCTTAGTAATACACAACCAGTCAGTCTCGTAATTAACAATCAGCATTCAGTTTAAAACTTTTTTTAATTATGCGGTAAAGCATCATAAAATGCATGACAGTTCACCGGAATTACACTCTTCAATTCTTGCAGGTGTGCAAATTTTGTATCAGTGATGGGGAGCTTATTCCGATGAAGTTGTTTGTATTGTGTTACGATGGGCATTTTAGTATCTCGCTGAGGCAAACATTGCCAATCATCAGAATGACTGGTTTTATACTGTATCTGCCCTCTGGCACATACATCAATGCTTTTATATCCGTCACCTTTGGGTCCCCTGGTTTTATCCCTGGTCTGATAGAATTATAACGCCAAGTTGACGTATCTGTGTAGTCTTTAATAAAATTATAATCAATCATTGTAGTCTCGTAAGGATAAGGTTTTTGTCTAGCCTCCAAAGTTGCAGATAGATAGTCACTGGGCAAATGGATCAAACGGTTTTTCAACTTCCGTTCTATCGCGCTATGGACAGAATCTCCCTCCATTTGAGTGTGGCCGACCTCCAAATATTTTTGAATTATAGTTACATTATGTTGCATCGAAAAATTGAGTAGCGCATTACTCAAAACATTATTTCGATTCTGTCCAGTACATCCGTCACTGTATACAATTATCGGGAGACGTTTAGGTATGCAATATTTTACTAAGTAGTCCGTCAATAATGTAGCGTAAGTTGAAGCAGTAAGGTCTGCATCCACCTCTGTGAACCAGTAACACATTACATGATGCGTAGTCAGATCATAAACCGAATAGTTGTGCAATGCCAGCTTCGTTTTATAATACACCGCACTTGCTGTAACAAAAGGGCATACTTTGACAGCTTGAAGATCTACTGTGAGTACTATACACTTTCCCTCCAAGGGCGTAGCCAGGATTCTACATAGGGGGGGGCAGATAAAGAAAATTCTACACTATATTGTTTTAATCGTGGTGAGTATCTCACGTTAGTGATGGACGTGAGGCAAAAATTAAAAACAAAATGAGCAATCACGGATTCTGAATTATTGGGGATATTGTCGGAAAATGTAATGGATGAATTGGAGACCGATAATGATGATGACTTTGATCCCGAATTTGTCGATATTAATGAAAATGCATTAATATCGACAAATTTGCCTGTTGAAGCATGGATTCCCAGAAACCCAACTAACATAACCGAATTCCCATTCCTGAAGACCCCCGGACTGAAAGAAGATGTTGGTGATGAGCCTATTAATTATTTCGACGCATTGTGCTCTTCCAATCTGCTGGAATTACTTAAAGACTGTTCCAATGAATATGGAGAAATAGAAAAAACGTCTACCGCAGCCACAAAAAGCAGAAAAAAATCTTGGAAGCCTGTAACCTGTCAAGAAATGAAATTGTTTTTTGGTCTCATATTTCATATGGGATTTATAAAGATAAATCGCTTGAATGACTATTGGAAAAACGATGCGTATTTTGATCAACCTATATTTAGAAGGGCAATATCAAGGAATCGATTTATTTTAATTTTGAGAATGTTATGTGTGCATGTCGGACAAGTGACATGTAGTTATGATAAAGTTAAAAATATAATTGATTACTTTAATGAAAAAATGTTATCTCTATATTATCCGACAAAAAAAATTACCATTGACGAATCAATGATGTTATGGCGGGGACGATTATCATTTAGACAATATATGAAGGGAAAGCGCCATAAATACGGCCTAAAATTCTACGCACTGGCTGACCAGCTCGGGGTTCATCTGATGCTCTCGTAGGCGGCAAAAATCACGTGCAAAAAGTAGTTGACCTCTTGCTTCATGATTTTATTAATGTAGGACATCATTTGTTCGTAGACAATTTTTATACAAGCGTCAATTTAGTTGAAAAATTATTTTCTAATAAAACCTTTTGCACAGGTACGCTTCGACAGAAGAGAAAAAATAATCCAAAAGAAATTGAATCGGCTAAATTAAAACAAGGAGAACTATGCATTGTTCACAAGAACAATATTTGTGTATTAAAATGGAAAGACCAAAGAGAAATAAGGGTTATATCGAGTAAATATAATGGGAATTTAGAACGCACGCGAAACTGACGCGGTACTTTGAAATCAAAACCACAAATGGTTATTAAATATAATATCAGTATGAAAGCAATCGATCGACATGACCAAATGTTGTCTTACTATTCATGCGAGCACAAATCGTTGCGATGGTATAAAAAGGTAATCATACATGTTATGCAAATTCTATTGGTCAACTCCTTTTTATTATATAACAAATACAGTTCAAAAAAATTAACATAGTACGATTTCCGCTTAAGTGTAATTAAATCAATTATAGAACCTCATTTGTCTTCAGCATTACAAAGGCCTTTAATGAATAAAATTCATTGTATCATGAAACTACCAAAAGATACCCACGGCAAAACAAAGCGAAGGCGTTGCAATCAATGTTGGCGCACATTAAAAAAAAGGGTTCAAACTATATTCGCATGCGAAGATTGCCCCGGTCAGCCAGGATTGTGTATTGAGTGTTTTAGACCGTACCATAAATATTAAGAGCGTTTATACGACTTAGGCGATAATTCGCCCGCAACTAGCATCACCAACTAGTGAACGGCGTAAAAGCCTTTATTGATCTCCTTCGTATTTAAAATTTTAATTTTAGTGTTGTCTAAAAATGTTGATTTAAATTGTTTTGTACTGTAAAAATAAAAGAGTTGATTTACATAATGTTTTATTTACTTAACTAATTTCCACCACTTAACAAACACAATATTACAAATTATTATTCATTAAGATAGCCTTTAGACTCTGTCTTGTGGATTAAATTATTAAGTTAACTAATCAATATATTAATAAAGTATTTATTAATAATCATTCATAGATTATTTTGCGTTTCAATCATTATATAACTTTTTAACCCCAATTATCAGACCTTAATTAATTTATGAATGGTTTTCAATCAGTCTAATAATCTGATGCATAACAAAGCGCCTTTTAAACATTGGCACATTTAGAAGTTCACGTCCAATGAAAATGCCAAAGCTTTCGTTGGCCACTTCTATATATTTTAAATTATCTGTAGTATTAGTTTGAGTGCTGCTTTCGGTAAGATTTAAGTTTGTCGTATTTGTTGAAATGTCACGTGTCTCATAGTTATTATTGTCGTCATCCCAGCCTTGAGAATAATTTTCAAACAGAACCTTCACCGAGTTGCCTTCAGTCAAATTTTGGAGATTTTCTAAAATAAAATAAAAATAGGAATAAAGCAGCTTTTAAATATTACATGAAATATTAAAAATAAAATTTGTTTTTTTTTTATGTAAACAAGGGATGAGACGAGCTGGACATTCACCTGATGCTAAGCGTCATTCCAACCCATAACAGTCGCAGTACTACCCATTGCTTTGATTTACATAGTCATTGGTTGCACTGCACTGCGCTTATCACTGTGAGACGTCAGTTCTTGAGTCTCATGTGCCCAGTAATTTCACTAGCTACAGTGCCCTTCAAACCGGAACAAAGTAACGCTTACGCATAACTATTTGAAGGCAGAATATCTGGCACTGCGGTGGTACCCACCTAGTCGTACCTTGCATGAAAGGTCTACCACCTGAGGCCCTACCGCGCAAGTGTCGTCGGCATCGAAATCGACTTCATTTGACAGATGGATGTGACATATTGCTCTTAGTCTTTGGTAAGTTTTCATTTGTGTCAAAAAGAAGCAGCAATGTGTCACATCCATCTGTCAAATGAAGCCGATTTCGATGCCGACGGCACTTGCGCGGTACGGCCCCAGGTAAAACGTTGTTTACATTAGTTAATTGAAAATAATCAACAACAAAATAAACAAGTTACCTTCTATGCATGGTCGCTTTGTAGGTCTCTCCTCCTCCATCTGAGTTAAGTCGTCGTCATAAGGCTCCGTTCACAATAAAAATAATACATTTTAATCTGATACCCTATTCTTAAAACTGAAAGCTCTTATTTAAATATTTCAGGGTAAAATTGTCTATTCACAAGTATTAGAAATACAAAATATAACCTTAACAATAACTACAATTTAAAAGGTTGAAAACCACTGCTTAAATTACGAAACAAACTTACCTTTTATTTTATCCAACGAGTTTTTTGCCATTTTTACAAGTTAAAATACGCCGAATAGTCCTAAAACACTTTTTAATTGCGTTAAAAACGTTAAGTACACCGTGACGGCCACAAAAATAACAAAACATAGAATTTACCCTTACGTAGTGCCGGTGAACTCGCGTGGCGAGTCGATTCAATTTATATTGCAGTGCCGGCGACTCGCCTGGCGAGTCAACCGTAAAATGTAGGCGGCATCCGAGAAGACATCATGAAAATCATAGTGGTAATGAACGTGTTAATTATCTCTTAAACGCGTGGACCGATTTACATGATTCAAACTGATAAAATGGTTTTAGATCTAGTCTTTTCATTTGACATCATAATCGTTAAGATATCTGAACAAATAAAAAATCAAATTTTCAAGTTGCTCTCGTAATTTTATCCAACATGTATGAAACGCGTAATTCAATTCTTTTAAAAACTATCTTATCAAACGTTAAATTATTTAATAACTGGGTAACTAATTCAATCAAAAAGGAATCAAATTTTATTTGTGAACAACACGATAAATAATAGGTAACACGCGCGAGCTCTGCGACAACAGTGGTTGTCGCACCGCACACGCGCATACACTTTCGCGTGGCGCCGTCGCCACTCTGCCAGGGCAGTCCCTGGCATGGCAGATGAAAGTGTAGGCATTTATCGGTGTGGGTACGGCCGAGCGAAGGCCTGCGCGAGGGTTAGTTAGTTATACATAAAACTATTTATTTCATACCAATTTTATACAATAATTTTGTTAAATAACTAATAAAACTAACTATATACATTTGAATATACAAAACCAAATACACTCAGGCGTCGAAGAATTCCTCCGTATCGCTGTCATCCGGAAACGTGCCCAGAAGACTGGCAGCATTGCCACGTTGAATGGCAATGCTAATTCTTTGAGCAAAGAACGAGCCAGCCCTCTGGTCACGCAAAAAAATAAAAGTAGTGTGAGTAAATAAGACAAGATCAACTTATGTTTCAGTTATTCTATTAATGTTCTTTTTTCTTTTGGCAGGTAGAAACAAAGCCTATAAATCTAAATGGTTTGCTTATGAAGCATTCAGTTTTTTACATGACAGGAATAACCCTATTGATGCAGTGGTAAATAGAATACCTATTTCTTTTATTTTTTTATTAGACTATAGCTTTCCACCAGCGGCTTCACCCGCGTGGTTTAGTTGTTTCTTATAAATTATAACCTAATGTTACTTGGTGAAGATGTAGCTTTCTTTGTAATGATGAAAAAAATTTCAAAATCGATCAAGAAGTTTTTGAGTTAAATCGTAACAAACAAACAAATCTTTCTTATTTTTAATATTTACAAAATCAATGAAATCAAATAATGCTAAGGGGTTTAATAATTACGTTAGGATGATTTTGGCCATTTTTAACCTAAGGTTATGTAATTATTTACTATCTTTCTTGCCAATCAATTGATCCGTTTGTCATAAAATATCTTGACAAAAAAATACGAATATCAGAAGGAGTGGTAATAAATTGATTTGGAGTAAAGGTAGCTGCTTCATTCGCAATAGAACCATTTGATTTTTTTAATAAAGAGTCTCTGCGAAGAAAGTTATGCAAGTGAACAGTAGCTAGAACTATGGTTTTGGCTGATTTTGGGCTTAAAATCATTGTGCTTCTCAATACTCTAAATTTTGCCGACAAGATTCCAAAAGCATTTTCTACTACTCGGCGTGCTCTTGATAGTCTATAGTTGAAAATCCTTTCTTTTGACCCTTTTGGATGAATTCCTGCAAATGGTGTCATCAAATGTGTGCTTAATGCAAAAGCTTGATCTCCTAATATTACATATGGTATGTTAGTTATGTAGGGTATTTGTAAAATTTCTGGTGCTGGTACATTAAGTTGATTATTTTCTAGCTTTCGATACAATTCGGAATGTTTGTAAACTCCTCCGTCTGAAATTCGACCTTGGCATCCTACGTTAACATACATAAAATTGTAGTTTGAGTCTACTAATGCTAATAGCACGATGCTAAAAAACTTTTTATAATTAAAATATTCAGTGCCGCTACAAAAAGGAGCTTGAATAGTTATGTGTTTTCCATCTAACGCCCCAATGGTGTGCGGAAAATTCCATTTTTCCTCGAAGTCTTTAGATACTGCCTTCCAATCTTGCTCTGATGTTGGTAGCTGAAAAAAAAAACGTTTTATTTATTTTGTTACTTTTGTTTCAGGATTGTGGTTCACCCTCCGAGCCCAGTAATACAGAACAAGCTATTCCGGAACAAGAAATTTCAGAAGAAGGCACTTCGGAACCAGGAACTACGGAACAAGGCACTCGAGACCAAAATACAAATACCAAGAAGTCGTCAAGAAAAGAAAAGCCAGCCAACAAGAGGACATACCAAGAATCAGAGTATGATGCTGAAAATCAAATGATAGAAGAAGCTTTAGAAATAATCCGAATACAAAATTAAAGTAACAGTAATGATCCTTACGTTGCTTTTGGCATGCACGTAGCAGCCGAAATGAAAAAATGTGATGCCACTATGTTTACGAGAGTTAAACATTCAATAAATACATAGTGTACTATATGAAGCTGATATGGAGCGCCTCAATCAATTATCAACACAAGAATATAACGCTGAAAACAGACGAGGATATTTCACTTCACAGTTTACCGATCTGGACTCATCATCTTCTAGTAACATGGATACTGGCCTTACACAATTGATTCACGATTTGGACACGGATGTAGATTAATATTGTAAATAAGTTGAGAGCAACTGTGATTAATGAATGATGATTGTGTTGTTTTTTAATTACTTACTAATTACGAACAATCTGTAGTTTAAAATATTTCGCCAAATAATAAAAATAATTTAATTAATAAAGTTCATATTTACCTGTACCATGTCCTTAAGAGCTCTCACTATGGCATTGCACACTTCTGGAATTATTGTTGATATTGTTTGCTTTGATACGTGAAATGTGTATTGTAGGCTGGAATAGGAGTCTCCTGTAGCCAAATATCGTAACGTTATTGCAAGTCTCTCCTTCGACGTTATTGCTGTTCGCCAGTGAGTATCCATTTTTTTAATAAATGGTTCTACCAATGTATGTATGTGTTCGAATTCTTCCAAAGATAATCTTAAAAACTGTGGCGTTCGGTAGTTGATTTCGTAATAGATCACTTCCAGATTCTTTGTCCTCTGTTGAAAGAGTGGTCGCATCCAACACTGCCTTTTTTTAATACACTTTCTTCTATTCCTTCTTCTACGTAATTTACGAATAATAAGCAGAGCTACAACACACGCGGCCGCTTTCATTGTGGTTTGAATACGAAATAAAGAGCGCGGCGTGTCTCGGACATGCCGCGCAGCACTGCCGCGCAAAAGGTTTAAACTAGTCGCGCGGCAAATTTGTGTCCCGCGAATGCCGCGCGTAGCTGCCGCGCACCTTACACGCCGTGTTTGGACACACCTTATGCGAGCGTGTCGACGGTGCCGGACGTTTAAGGCTCTAGACAGACGGACTGCATTTCAACTGCAATCCAACTGCAAATTTGGAGTTCGGATGCAGTTTGTATGCAGTTGACACGACTGCAATAGAACTGCAAACCAACCGTGCAGTCCGATTGCAGTCGGTGTGCAGTTCACACGACTGCATTTCAACTGCAAATTTGCAGTTGAAATGCAGTCCGTCTGTCTAGAGCCTTAGAGTCAACTCAGGGCGTGGACCCATGTCTACGGTGCGACGCCGTTAGCCGTGCAACGGTACGGCACCGCCGCCGGCTGATGGCGCGGCGCCCTGCCGCACCACGGCGTCGTGTACCGGCACGTACACGCTCAGCACGTATACCAAAATTAGTTTTGGCTTGTTATGGACCGCGAAAGACGTATCCTGCTCCTGTTGCTGTTAAGACGACGACGAATGAAGAAAAAACAAAATCAAAGAAAATATTGGGTAAATCCATACCTTTCTATAATGAACCATGATGGAGATAATTTTAAGAGGAAATATGAAGCGCTGAAAATATGTGGTGATGACAAATTTTACGAATATTTTAGAATGTCTATTTCAAGTTTTGAAGAACTGCTAACCAAAATACCGCCTCGTATACAGAAGAAATACGGGTTATTCCCGCTCGGTAACACCCTTTCGTCAACACTGTTGACGATCGGGAAAAAAAAGTTTCGTTCGTTCACAGTGATGACGAACGCTACTTATTATTTCGGGTAATTCCCGTTCGGTAACACCTTTCGTTCCTGTCGTCAACACTGTTGACGATCGGGAAAAAAAAGTTTCGTTCGTTCGCAGTGTCCATGAATGCTGGTTTTTATTTTTAAAATATGGAAATAAAAATAAAACATGTCATGGATTTTTAAAATGTTTTGATGGATTATGTTAGATCTTTTAAAACACAATTAACTAGAAAATAAAAAAATGGCCTTATCATGAGCATAATAACCATTTTACACTTTGATAAGTAATAAAATTGTGACACTGATTTAACATAGTCAAATATAGTTGAGAAAGTGACTAATGAAAACTAAGTACACTATTATGTATCACAGATAATCATCTAATTTACACTAATTAAATAACGAAACTATAACCATAAACCTTAATATTTTTATATTAAGTACCTAAAATTAAAATAAACCTAATTAAAAACAGTAAAAATAAAACAACATCCAACATTTTTTATCAATTAAACTAGACTTTCGTCGTAATTAAACATTTGAAAATCCATGACATGTTTTATTTTTATTTCCATATTTTAAAAATAAAAACCAGCATTCATGGACACTGCGAACGAACGAAACTTTTTTTCCCCGATCGTCAACAGTGTTGACGACAGGAACGAAAGGTGTTACCGAACGGAAATTACCCGAAATAATAAGTAGCGTTCGTCAACACTGTGAACGAACGAAACTTTTTTTTCCCGATCGTCAACAGTGTTGACGAAAGGGTGTTACCGAGCGGGAATAACCCAGAAATACGTGTTCAGGAAACCTGTTGAGCCTATGGAAATGCTAGGCTTAACTATAAGGTAAGAAATAAAAGAAATTTATGTTAACTTATTTATTCTAATCATAGAAATATTTTCTTTGATGTATTCATACGTATGTATTAGTCAGGTCTGTGTTTTGTGTCAATCCGTCAAGCCTTTGAAAATTGCTAACTCGTCAAGTGGTCCTTTTTGCAGAATGTAGTTAGTCAAACACCGCGAGGACGCCGGCGTCCTCACACCTATTGTTCTTTAATTGTGTCTGTAATTACGGTACTCGAAAGGTTAAATAAAACAATCAAGTTCACGCATTTAAACAAATCGTATATTTTTTACTTCTTTTCGCAACCATAATATTGTAATCTTTGTACCAATAACAATCAAACAAAAAAAAAATCAACAAAGAAGAAAATCAATAAAAAAAAACGTTTTCTTACAAAATTATAATATAAATCAGTAATAATGTAATCTTTTTCGTATTTATTATGATTTAAGAAAAATCGTATTCGGATTCCAGTGTATCTGTGGTATTAGACATGATGTATTCCAAAGGTGAGACTGGTGATGTTTCGCGACGATTTATACTAATTGGGTTGGATGAATTACAAGCTGTTTGATAGTTAGTTTCATAAGACATTGTAGTTTGTGGTTGTTGGGCAGTTTGGTTATAGTTAGCGTCGTAAGATGTCTGGTACCCGCTATATGACTGGAATGGTGATTGATGGAAATCTGTTAAAATCTTTAAAACCCCACTTTGAAATAGCAAGGTCTGGTGGTCATTTAACTTGTTGAGAGACGGTAAAATGGCTTTAAAAAATGATAGATGTCGATTTTCAGAAGCAGCTAAAGTTTCGACAATTTGCTTCTCAAATTCATCGCAACTTGGTTTTCGTTTTAGCGTAGTTTTTCTGTAGGGTTGATTCTTGACCTTGTGTTCGGAGTTTGAGATTCTTCTTCTATACTATCTTCAGTTAAATTTGGTGCATTTTTTTGCAAAAACATGAGTTGTCTATACAAATGATATTCTTTTATACGTTTAGCACCAGCTCCAGATTTCTTTGAAAGTTCTACCTTCTTTGTATATTTGAAAAAAATATGCTTAATGTTAGTCCATTTTTTAATGACGTCATTACCTGTAACAATCGTTATAAAAATTGAACTGATAAAAAATTATTTTTATAATGGTCCTGTAAAATTTTATGAAATGTTTCTTTTGCAGATTTTTGGCAACAGGGAATTCATTCAGAGATATGGAATTCACAGATTATCGTGGAAAATCTACAATTGGAAAAATTGTACGAGATGTTTGTCGTGCTATATGGGACATTCTTTTAAGTGAAAGTATACCGAAAATATCCGAAAATATCTATTTTTTCAATTAGCTCTTGCTAATTGAAAAAATAGCTAAGGATTTTGACGTAAAAACAAATTTCCCAAATTGCATGGGGGCATTGGACGGGAAACACATCCGAATATGTAGTCCTGCCCACAGTGGGTCCCTTTTTTTTAACTATAAAAGTTTTAACTCTATAGTCTTGCTGGCACTGGTGGATTCTAACTATAGATTTGTATATGTTGATATAGGATCGTATGGAAAGGAATGTGATTCCACCATTTTCCACAATTCAAAACTATACGAATTATTATTGCAAAATCGACTTCCCATACCAGCGCCAAAGCCTTTACCGGGGCTCCAAAATTCAGTTCCCTATGTTTTTATCGCTGATGAAGGCCTACCGTTACTTAACAATCTAATACGTCCATACCCAGGGAAGCATCTGAGAGAAGAACAAAGGGTTTTCAACTATCGTTTGAGTCGAGCAAGAAGATATGTCGAGTGTGCTTTTGGTATTTTCGCAAATAAATGGCGTGTATTTCATCGGCCCTTAAATGTTCAATATAATTTTGCGACCGACATTATCAAAGCATGTTGTGTTTTACACAATTTTGTTGTAAGTCGAGATGGAGTTAGAAAATCAGAGGAGTTATATATTGACGATTGTCTTTTGAACCTTCCACAAACAGCAGATGACGTTTCTTTAACAAATCCTGTCAATATAAGAGACGAATTTTGTAAATACTATAATAGTGATGTCGGTGCGCTTAGTTGGCAACTAAGCAAAATATAACTAAAGTTGGGTCACGGATCGAACCCACCGAATGTATTGAGTGTGTGTAAATGGCAAGTTCATAATAATACTAAGCATTAATGCATTTATTTCACTTTTATGTTTATTGTATTCACTTTATTAAGTTAAAAAGATAAATAAATAGGTAGGTATATACTCACCGAGTTTCTTTTTTTTTTCATTGTCCATGCTGTCGAATGATGGAAAAATATTTAGGCAGACATCTTTCCACCCTTCTGTTTTTAAATTTTTATTCTTATAATCCTCCTTTGACTTGTCCCAGAGAACGGGACGTGCTTCCACTAGTGAAATCAAAAAGTCTAAATCTAAATTGTCCGCCATTTTATGCAAAAAATTACCACGTGCGCACTATGCAACTGACAACACAATAGTGAGCAGTGCTCACTGAGCACGTCGGTACACGACGCCGTGGCGCGGCACGGCAAACGGCGCCGCACCGTAGACATGGGTCCACGCCCTCACACCGAAAGAGCGGCGAAGGGCAGCGAAGCGCGGAGTCACGGAGTCCCGCGCCTTCTCGAGCATTCCAGCAACTTCTCGAGCATTCCAGCGACTTCTCGAGCAGTAGCGGTAATCCGCGCGCCTTCCCGAGCCCACCAGCGATGAATTCATGGGTCGCTCTCCTATGCGCAGTTCAATTTCAACAAAACTCGAGGAAACTTGTGTTTAAGCAGTGAAAATGGGTATTTTGGATTTAATTATTATTGCACATATAATTGAAGAAGAAGAGGAAGAGGCCGAAGAGATTTAAAAGAAAAAGAAACTTTTGGGTACGCGACCTGTGGAAGAAAAGACGTCTGTTTGGCCAATTTCAAACATTTTGCACAAATTTACATCTGTATCCTAGCATTCATTATGACTATTATAAAAATGAACTATGACAAATTTGAAAGTTTATTGGAAATTGTCAGGCCACATATTCAAAAACAAAATACCAATTATAGATTGGCGATTTCCGCTGAAGAAAGACTGTCAGTCTGCCTCAGGTGAGTAAATAAATAAAAAATATATGGTTCAATTGTATTGTTATTTATTGTTCAAATACACTATTCTAACAAAAAATATTTTGAAAGAAAATTTAGGTAACAGTTTTTTAATAGTCAAATGTCGTATCGATATCGGTTTCGTAATCCTCTTCGCGCAATACAGAATCAGAGGATCTTTATTGTGATTTCGATATAGCGTGTGGTATATAAGGCGACGGAGGTGGGTCGAATGAACTAGATCTGGAAGTTAAGTTTGAATAAATCGGAAGTGGGGAGTTTGTCTCGTATATTTTTTTTGTATTCGTTTCTTGATAACTTGTTGAAGTTGACGGTATTTTAGATGGTTTGTATGAAAAAGATGTAATAGGTTTTTGTTCTGCAGCCGGTATTATTGATGGTGTCTATGAAAAGGATGTGGTTGGAATGTTTGTTTCATTGTAATTTTCTGTCACAGATCTAGGACTGATACTGGTTGTTTCCAATGGATACTTTGAAGAAGATGGCATGGTTGTATTATTTTCTGTGGCAGATAAGTTGAATTCATCTGTATCTCGTGTCATGTTACCACCGGTGTCATCGGCAAGTCTTATTTCCGTTTCATTTGTAAGGCGGAAAATTTCGCCCTTTAATTTGGCTTGAATATTTTTAGGCATTGTTTTCACAGTTCGGCCCATGGTTATGAAAAAACTAATGGTTGGGTCATCTTCTATTTGCTTTCCTTCAATATAGGGTGAATAACCCAAACGCTAGCACTGCACCAAATTATCAGCACTCCGAATAAATTGTCAAATTCTAAGGTTTTCACTTACTAATTTTGATAACCACACTAATTAAAAACTACACGAAGCTGTCACATCAGCCAGTGCTAATGTGTCAGAAAAAGACATCAAAGGGTGGTTCCACAAAATTGAGCTTTACCTTAAGGAAAACAACTATTTTGACATTTTACAGGACCCAGCTCGTGTTTTTAATGGGGACGAATCTAACTTTCAGTTATGTCCCAAAAATGGCAAAGTTATTTCGTTACGAGGAGAAAGAGACGTGTATGAAGTGGATCACGCTACAGCTAAAACAGCCCTTACTGTACTGTTTACATTTTGCGCCAACGGAGACGTAACACCTCCATTAGTTGTGTTTCCCAACAAGAGGCTTCCCAAAGATATAACATCATCAGTTCCAGATGAGTGGGGCATTGGTCTAAGCGATACTGGCTGGATGAAGTCTGAACTTTTCTATGATTATATAAAAAATGTGTTTCATCCTTACCTCTACAAAAGAAAGGTAACATTTCCTGTCATACTATTTGTAGATGGACACAAAACACATCTCAGTCTTGAAGTAAGTGAATTGTGCAGCAAATTGCAGGTTGTTTTGATAGCACTTTATCCCAACGCCACACGGATTCTACAACCAGCTGACGTGTCAGCATTTAGACCTCTCAAAACTGCATGGAAGGAAAGTGTCCTGAAATGGAGGAGAGATCATCCTTTGGAGACTCTCACAAAGAACAATTTCGTACCAGTTCTCAGGGATGCTTTAGAGGTTGGTGTCAAAGATACGACAATTATAAATGGATTAAGGACTACTGGCTTATGTCCCTGGAACTCTGGTGCCATTAACTACAATAAATGTCTGGGTAAAGGAAGTAAACAAGATGGAGAACCAAAAGAAGACAATTTAAAACTACAAGGCAATTTAAATAAAGAAAAAATTATGACACGCGAAATTTTAGAAAACATTGTAGGGCATGAAAAGGTAACATTTCTGCAAAGAACGCCGCTTGAAAATCTGACAGAAACAGAAAGGATTTTGAAGAAAATTTGTTGTTTTTTTGAAAATCAAGAAACTAATACGTCCATAAACAAAGAAACTCACATCGAAATTGAAAATTTCGAAGCAGTTGGATTTCAAGACATTGATCAATTACCAGTAATATTAGCAGAAGATTTTGTAGATGATATGCAAGCTGTGACCAATTCTATAGCGAATGAACAATGTTATAACAATACTGAAGATTGTCTCGGTAGTGCGCAATTGGTATGTTTTGATAGTCAACAATATTTACTAACACCTGTCAAATTACAGGACGTTTTGATTGTTGAAAAAACACCTGAACGAAAAGGTGTTAAAAATGTAGAGAGATCATCATTCGTGCTTACTTCAGCGGAATGGCAGAAGACTGAAAATGACAAATTAAAAGCTAAAAAACTTAAAGAAGAAGAACAAGAGACCCGCAAAAAGAACAGCCAACAAGATGAAAAAAACAAAACAAAAGAAACCACCAGAAACAAGATTAACAAGAAAGCAAAAGGGACAGTAGAAACTAAAAAAAAAAAGACTGAAGCTAATCTTATACAGGAGACTAAACTAAATAAAACTACAGTAGAAACCACCAGAAACAAGAAAGCAAAATAGGCAATATATACTAAAAAACAAGAGACAGAAGCTACGAATAAACAGGAGACAAAAGAAAATAAATCACAAGAGACTTTCATTAATCACCACCAGACATTTAAACACGAAGTTATGATTCATAACACGAATATACCATCCTCACCTGAAAATGAAAACTCAATTAATATTAAGAAAAGAAAAGCCGAAGAGAAGAGTAACTATCCACCAAATAAAAAAATCCAAATTCTTTCCGATATTAAACTTAATTTACCACCCAGAACCTCGCAAGTTGGTCAAAGAGATAACGAAATAGACCCGTTGGAAAAAATAATAAAGAATACGAAAAAGAAGACTTACACTTTACTAGAACTAGAGAAGATCCTTCAAGAGGATTAGAAGATGTGATGGCAAGAGCTTATCTTTTATTTTATTTACTTACTGGTACAGTTTCTTATGTGCAATTTTATGTTTCTTAATGGTTGTTGATACCTACATAGTTATTGGTTGGTATTGGTCGGCTACCATATTATATTTAAGTAAAACATTTTCTAGTGAGATTTTCGTAAGTCTGAACAAATTATTTAAATTCCTACCTAAGATAACTTTATTAATGTTAAACTTTGTCAATTTTAAAAATTATTATTAGATTATAAGTGATTGTTTTATATTACAGGGTCTACCTACCTACTAATTATATAAAAATATAAATAAAAATCAGATTTTAAGAATGGAAATATTTTTTTTTAATGCAATTCCTAACAGTGATAGTTATGTGCTGATAATTAGCTCGCTCTATGCTATTAATTGGGGCGATGGTGCCAGTAAATGGTGAGAGACCCATTTTTTATTCTTACTTGTCTAAAAAATCTTGGACAGAGGTCAACCATGTTTTTCTTTTAATAACGTCTTCCTTATTAAATATTAGAACTATAAAATTTGCCTTAACGGGTAAAGAACTATTTTTCACAATAATAAATAGGCTTAAATTAGGACCAACTCTTAAAGTGCTGATAATTGGGTACTTCACCCTATTGTTTGAACAATAAATTTGACATTTTGAGAGGCTGTTCGTTGGATGAAGAGGTCCGGTTTGATAGCTGCGACTGTGGCCGTGGCGACGCTGATAACTGCGACTGTGGCCGTGGCGACGCTGATAACTGCGACTGTGGCCGTGGTGACGGTCTTTGTGACATAGACTGATATTCACCATCTGTGGTAATATCTGAATCTTCTGACGAACTCGTTAAATTTGGAATTTGTTTCCTGCTTTTTATGAAGGGTTTTATGAATTCTAATTCTTTTTCAAATTTTAATGGGCGTCCTACTGTTCTAGCTGACCCACTTCTACTCTCTCTTAATGTAATGCCCTTTCTATAACTATTTCGTAATTTCTTCCAAGACTTTTGGCAATCCTCCACTGAAAATGGCAGTAATATAATTATTAATATAACAATCTTGTTATGTTTTTATGGTTTTTAATTTTTTATGATGGAACATAATAATCTAGATATTAATATATACACATGGACAGAAGTAGACAAACTACCGGGGCTGTTACTCTTGATTTGTGAATATATGTAACTATAACTGGTGATAATAATTATACATATTTTGTTTCAGATTTTTAACTACTGCTATCAGTTTCAAAGCGCTAGCTCACGAGTATCGAATGGGATATAGTACTGTACTTCTAATTGTTCACGAAACTTGCTCCGCGATATGGAAGTGTTTACGGCCGCGTGTTATGCCTAAACTGACAGCTGAGCTATGGACCAAAGTAGCAAAAGAATTTGAAACGCAATGGAATTTTCCTAACTGTATAGGAGCCATAGATGGCAAACATGTTAATATAAGAGCACCTTGAAACAGCGGCAGTCAATTTTATAACTACAAAAAAAATTTCAGTGTAGTTTTGTTAGCCATAGGTGATGCAAATTACCGATTCGTTGTAGTCGATATTGGAGCATACGGTCGCAATAGTGATAGTGGCATTTTAAGCAGCTCCAGATTAAGACAATCATTGAATAATAATACACTAGATATACCACCTAATAAATGTTTGCCAGGTACGACAGAAGCAATGCCACGAAGCCAAGTTTCGACAGACGTCGAGAAGAAAATATTTAATTATCGCCTAAGCCGTGCAAGACGTATTGTAGAGAGCAGTTTCGGAATATTAACACAAAAATTTGAGGTTTTTCAAAAGAGAATTAGAATGCAACCCAAATACCTGGACATTATGATACTAGCGTGCACTTGTTTACATAATTACCTAATAAATGATGAAATATTTGAAAACATAATTGAAACAGTGTCAATAAATAGTACATTACAAAATCTTCAAGCGGATTCTGTTTCCCGAGAAAATGCTATGTGTATAAGAGATAAATTTAAGACTTATTTTAATTCTTGTGGTGCCGTTTCTTGGAAAAACGAAATGATTTCCCGTAATTAAATAGATTTAACAACAAAATGGTGTGAAGTTTTACAAAAGACTGCGCCGTATGTAAACTAACGAGTTCTACAATTTGCTGACGACATCGCAACAATTTAAAGTTTTTTTTAAATTTTAATTAAAATGTTATATTTTAATTTTCAAATAAAAATAATTAAAGAAATACATACTTACCAGACATATTCATTTCAGCGCCCACTTTTTGCCAAGCGTTATTTTTCATGTGTTTATTGCTGTAATGCCTTGATTTGGTATTGTATAGGCAGTCGTACATTTGCACCAAACAAATAAGCTTTTCTTCGTCCTCCATCACTTCTGTATTTGTTGCACTGAAAGGAATGAATGCGAATGCTCGCGCGCAAGAGACGCGCGCGGGGAGCGGGCGCGAGGGGCGGGATATTGCCAGCGGCCGCTCGCGACTGCTCGAACATTCTCGGGACTTCCCGCAACTTCTCACGCAGTCGCACGGCTCCGTTTATGGAATTCCCCGGAATTCCTGCGGCGCCGCGGGCATCCGCGCGACTCGTTCGAGTTTCTCATGCGATAATAAGTATTATGGTAATGATAATAAAGTTAAAATTCATATGAAACTGAAACTGTGAGTTGACCCTTAACGTTTTCGTGACGGATTACATACGCTCATTTTGTATTACGAGTAAAATGAACATAAATCAAGAATTAAGCCACGTTTTCATTAGGGGACATTTGTCTCGCGACCTTGTCGCCCGACACGAAATCTACGTGTCCCGCGACATGTCACCCGACGTCGCTTGCGACATTTACGAGTTGCAGGACTTGTCGCTAGTCGACGCTCTGCGAGCGTCGACACGCGCGATCTTCGTGTCCCACGACAGTCGTCCGACACTCGACAGCCTTTGAGTAGTGAGGACGCGTGTTGCTTTGTGTTTTGAAAATGGCAGTAGTGTGGACAAACGAGAAAACATTGACCCTTATCGAGTTGTATCAAAATTCGCAATTATTGTGTTGTGATTATAAAAACAAAATAAAAAAAAATGATGCATGGGAATTTATGGCGACTACTTTGAATATACCTAGAAAAGATGTTGAAGTAAAAATACACAACTTAAGGTCTCAGTTTCTAAGGAAAAAAAAAAAAAAACCATCACAAAATCTACTGGATGTGGAAGAGGGGATGTTTACATTAGTAACTGGTTTGCGTATGATTCGCTGCTTTTTTATTAAAAGGGGTGACAAGTTCAGGTAGCATGGACTCTATGAATGCTCAGGTAAGCTGCTCATAATATTTTTTGTATTTTTTATTTTTTGTACTATTTTGCCATTATTTATGGTTTAGTAATTTGATGAATTTAGTTTAACAAAAATTGAGGGCAAATTCCGGCGGCGGGGTACCTATACCTACTCAAAACAGGTGTGAATTTTTGTGTGTTTTTTATGACGTATTGTACCTACTAGGCTAGTGCTGTTACAAATCAGTATTTAGGGTTTACAGTTTTTTGTTATTTGCAGTCTTTTGTTTGATCTAATGAGTTTCTTCTTAAAGATTTATTAAACAATTTTTATTTTCACAGACATTTGAAAAGTCGGCACACGAAGAAATACCAGCGCCGGTATCGGAATTATTGACGCAGATACCAGAGGCACCAATGTCGCCGCCATTACCAATGCAACCGATACCGCTTACACAAAAAAAAAGAAAAAAAAAGGATGACCTGAGTGAGATATATGAAATAATGAAGAGTGCAAAAACAAAGATGGAACAACCAAAAGATGAATTTCAAGTTTATGCCGAGTATGTAGCTACTGAGCTAAGAAATATAAAGAATGAACATGCTGTGCTGCAGGCGAAGTACTTCATTAATAATATCTTATTAGAGGCTAGGATGGGAAAATACAACTATACAGAATACGAAACGGGATCTAATTCGAGCCAACCTCAAAGTTATGGATACCGTTCTGCTTCTCAACAGACATCCTATTCGACAAATTCTGTTAATACCGTTAACGAAACTTCTAATGATAATAATGACAATGGAGCATCTGAACCAATTTTTACAGAATTACGATAATTTAAGAATATTCAGGAACTAGTTACCCATTTGGAATCAGAAACCCAGAACAAAGAATAATTATAATAATATCTTTTTACTCTTACTTTACGAATATGTATGTATATGTATGAAAAGGAATAAAAAATAAAACTTAACTTAAAATATTAAAACTTTTATTTAGAGTTATATCATAATACCATTAGTGTTTTTAATAATGAATACTGTCTTTCTAATTTTTTTTAGACTATGATTGGTTTGTTTGCCATGGGACACTGCCTTGAGCACTAGAGAAATATTCAGCAAAGTGGTTTCTTATTACCGCAGCGGGATGAGGAGGAGGTCTTCCTTGAACACTTAAGTCTCTCATATTATTATTTGTCAATTCCTTTCGCCATGAACCTTCTACAACATTATGAGCAGCGTCTTCAGAATCGAATGTGGTATTTAGTGTATAACAAGCGCTTGAAGAATTATTACGTCTCAAGAAATTATGTAGGTACACACAAGCCATTACAACTAATTCAGCGTTTACAGGACGTAATGGGATAGGTTTACGAAAAACGCGAAAAACTACAGACATGATGCCAAAAACATTCTCAACAATCCTTCTTGCTCTTTAGAGCCTGTAGTTAAAAATCCGCTTTAAACTTCCCTTCTCATGAATACCGGGATAGTGCCTCATCATATTTTCAGATAGTGCAAATGCACTGTCTCCCACCAGAACGTATGGAACATTTGGACCGCCTTGGATCAGTGGCTCAGGATCTGGTAAATTCAGTTGCTGTTCATTTAGTGCTTTATAAAATGAAGTCTCCTGGAACACTCCACTGTCAGATGATTTACCTTTTGCACCACAGTTTACATATAAAAAGTTATACTCGGCATCCACAACTGCTAAGACAACTAAGCTAAAGTTTTCTTTATAATTATAATAATCACTGCCAGAATTGGGTGGCGCTTCTAGTAAGACATGCTTTCCATCAATTGCTCCGATGCAATGAGGAAAATTCCATAATATTTCATAATTACGAGCTTTCTCTTTCCATCCGTTTACATTGGTTGGAAAAATTATAGTTAATGTGAATTATAAATAAATTAACATACATTTATTGAAAATCAATAAAAACTTAACAATACCTAAAATGTTTGCCATAAGTAAATAACAAATAATAATATTATATACTCACTTTTACAAAAGAATTTAATGCCTTTATCAATTCTTTGCAAACCTCTGGTATAGTTTGACAAATTACTTGTTTTGATACTCTAAAAGTATAGGACAATGAACCATAACTATCTCCGGTTGCCAAGAATCTCAATGTTATAGCGAGTCTGACGTGGGGGTCGATAGCTTTCTGAAACTTTGTATCTTGCTTGACTATGGCCGGCCCAACCATATGTCAGTTCTAGACATTCTAGTAAAATTTTCGAAAGATCCGTCGCGCATTCGAAGACTGCTTAACAAACTCGACTCTTCTCTTCGAAGCAAATATTCTCGAACCCACCACCTTTTTTTTTTACATTTTGCTATAGTCTTGCGAATAATTATGTAAGCTGCACTGAACAACACGACCTCCTCGGGCGACATACTGTTCACTACTGGCTAGTGTGAACAAGTCATAATGTCGAGGGACAAAGTTGCAGAAACAAAGTACGTGAATGTCGGACGACTTGTCTCCGCGACATGTCCCCTAGTGAAAACGTGGCTTTACTAATTACACTAGTTCATGAAAGACCTGTAATATGGGATAAGACTATTGACGATTATAAAAATAAGCGGCTTAAGTACGATTCTTGGAAAGAAATCTTTACAAACTTAAATCCCCTATTTGAAGATTTAAGTGGTGAAGAAAAAAACAATTTTGTAAAGTTACAGATATGTAATTTATTTCCTTACAAAAAAACATTTAAGCATAGTTATTTTGATAAGAGGGGCTACCTTCGTTAGACATAAAATATTGTGCGAATCTGTTGCGATCATCGTTAGCCACTAAACTTCTGCGAACTGCATTCGTGATAGGTAGCTGTGTTAGTTCCGATTCTAATTCAAAGGTGAACTCGATTTCATTATCAAAATGAAAGCTTTCTTCTTTATGTATAAAATTTTGGTGAAAAAAAATGACTGGTGACAGCAATATAGAAGACGATGTAGATGGATTTTCGGGGGAACCCGATTTTGAGCTTGAAATGGAAGAAGATCGCATTGATATCAGATCGACAGATATCTAGAACTGTTCGTTCGAGAACTATCTCGTTTTATTTGCTTAAATTTTGCCACTTGACACTTGCCCATTGACTAAAAATCGTAAATAGTTTCCGAACTATTTACGATTTTTGGTCAATGGGCAAGTGTTTAAAAAGTTGGACTACATAATAAAGTTAATGTAACTAAAAATATGTGTTTCCCTTAATAAAGATTTTTTAAACCTTCATATATTGTTTGTTTGGAACCACTGTGTAAAAATGTTACCGACAATTTTTTATTTGCAAAAAAAGTCCATGGGTAGTTTTTTAAGAAAATCAGGAAAACTGTATTCAACTTGCCTGTGGTATTACATTTCAATAAATGCTAATATATTATGTTACCATTAGTAACTTTCCATTTTTGTATTCCTCTGCTTGCTATATTTATATTCACTCTTAAACTTCAAATCGCGTTTACTCAAAAGTAACAAAATGTTAGTTGGATCTTTTCTGTTTAACAGGGTCCAAATGACAGAATACGACGTTGATTTTTTAATATCACTGATTGAGGAGCGCCCTGTTCTTTGGGACACTAGTAATGAAGATTATGAAAACAAATTCATCAAACAAGATGCTTGGAAGGACGTGTGTAAAAGTTTATTTCCAAATTTCGAGGAAAAAGAAAACAATGAAAAAACTAAACTTGGTAAGTACACAAATACATTTATTAAGTATAACTTCTTTTTATTTTTTACTAAAACTACCTACAAATCAAACATTCTATTCATATAAGCACAAAAAATATTCTTTAAATTGTTTACATGTTTAGGCGTCGACAGCGAGTTACTTTAATGTTTTACGATGTGATCCTTTTGTACCTGCTGTATTGACTTATTACCAAGAACGCGAGCAACAATGCAAGTCGCATTGTATATTCTTAAATTTTTTGTAGTTGCCAGTTTAATGCTCCAACTTCACTAGTAAAGTAATCCGAATATTCGTTTCTAATTATATTTGCACTTACCACCTGACTACCTACATTCAACCCTTGTTGAAGTGGTTGTAGTTCGGAATCATCTATGATCATTTCAATAGGGGTGTCTAATTCATCACGGTTAATTACAAAGTTATGTAGTATGCAACAAGCCTTAACAATATTTATTGCAAAATCATATGAAACGTTAATGGGCCGGTGAAATATTCGCCACTTATTGGCCAGTATGCCGAAAGTACACTCGACATATCTTCTTGCCCAACTCAAACGGTAGTTGAATACTCTTTGTTTAACAGACTTGATGAAATGCTTGCCAGAATAAGGACGCATGACATTATTCGAAATAGAAAAAGCTTCGTCTCCGACAAAAACAAATGGAACCGGTTCTTGAAAGCCCGGTAACGGCCTTGATGTTGGTGTAGGCAAATCACCTCTCATCAGTAAGTCGTACAGTTTCGTGTTGTGGAAAATAGTGGAGTCACTTTCCTTTCCATATGCTCCTATGTCCACATAGATGAATCTGTATTTAGAGTCCACAATAGCCAACAAAACTATTGAATTGTAGCCCTTGTAATTAAAAAAAAGTGAGCCCTTTTTGGGAGACTACGAATACGAATATGTTTCCCATCAACGGCTCCAATACAGTTAGGGAAGTTGGCTTTCTTTTCAAAGTCCGCAGCTATTTCTTCAAACAGCTGTTGTGTTATTTTTGGTATGTTTGCATTTAAACAAAATTTCATATTGTATTACAAACTACTCGTATTATCTTAGCAACTGTACTTATTCCTCGATAATAATCTAAATGTATATTTCTGATTTCATTTCCGGTCGCTAGGAATCTGTAACATAAAAAGAAAAAAAAGGATTAATTTATGTAACAAACTTGAAAAGTAAAGAACACTAACCTAAAACGACATAAACATTCATAAATTATTTTAATTTAATTAATTGGTAGACAACGCTTCTAGTGTTAAGTTCGCCTCTTGTTCTGTACAATTGGTATTTGATGAATAATAAAGATTAATAAATAAATGAATAAATTTAATATTGTCTATTATTTTTTTTGCAGGTAATTCAGTATTACAAAGATGGAGGGGGATTAAGGATACCTTTAACCCTTATTTCGAATTTGTCCGTACCACCGGACAAGTACTTTAAAAAAATCCACCGCCCCGTCTATTTCTATTTTTGCAACAAAAAAACTACTAAGCTATTGGGAGGTCGGTCAAATTTTAGTAGAAAAATAAATTTTGCGTGTGACAACCCAGAGTTTGACAG
Organism: Orthosia gracilis; assembly: GCA_947562075.1. Taxonomy (NCBI): domain Eukaryota; kingdom Metazoa; phylum Arthropoda; class Insecta; order Lepidoptera; family Noctuidae; genus Orthosia; species Orthosia gracilis. The sequence goes on along the minus strand of OX387264.1, from coordinate 13,181,352 downwards.
TTGGCGAAAAAATGTCGGCGAAACTGCGCACTAAGAAAGTCTTTCAGGTAATTTATTAAAAAATATTATGTTTTGCTTATGTTGCGTAGATTTTTTATTTCTGTTTTGTGAATTTAGTCTACTAACGTTCAAATAATACGATTTCATAGCTTTTGCTTACGTTATTCATAATAATTATCGAGTTTTTTACTTGTCTGCCACACCGGACCTCGTCGAAACACCTGTATTTATTGTGTCTTACAGCTTGTCCGTCACGGCGGACCTTGTCGAAATATGGTATGAAAGGTAAAAGATTTGAGTTGTCGGTATTGTCAAAACATTACATCTATTCTCAGTACCTACCAACTTGTTAGATACTTCTTATCTACCTAACCTTTACATAAAACTAAAATGCTAAAAACTAATTACTAAACGTTAGTCTACCTACTTACCTGACCTACCTACTTACGTGAAAAGAACCCTTCTCAACAGGTACTCACAGGTGTATATTATATACCTACTACTTATCTGCTTAGCCTTTACGTTACACTTACATGCTCAAAATTAAGTACCTACTAACTTTTATTCCTAAAGAACTACTTACTTTTGTAAGAACTGGTTACTCACTGTCTAATTTACAAAACTAATATTGACTCTATAATGTACACCATGAGTCTCTGTATCTGTATGCCCTCTTACTTACCCCATTACTTTTTCGTATTAACTAATTTTTTTTTATTGGTGGTGGTGTTTTGCTTAGCACGTATTTCTTTTACTTTGCTTCAGTCTTCCCTGCATGCACGCTCGAAAAAAATATTGGCACTCGTTCCTGCAGAATGTGCAACGTCTGAAACAGGTGATAGCTCCGGCGCCGAAAATGAGCCTCATCCATTCTCTAATCCACCTTCTGTCTTTAGTTCACCTGCACCGTCTATTGCATCTTCGCTAGAGCGCTTGAATATCGCAGACAGCCCTGATGAAAACCTTTCTGAAACAAGTTTTGAACTCAACACCGACTTCCCGACTCCTTTGACTCCAATTATAGAGCAAGTTTTCCCGAACCAGTCGCAGGAACCCAATTTTGCAAGCTTACCTTCTATATCGTCTTTACCCTCGTTGCCAACACCTGTGCATAGAAAAAGAAGACTCAGAGAACCATCAGTTGTGACAAAAAAGAGACCCAAGCAAATTCAAAAGTTTTCCCTCTCGTACAAATGGAAACAGAGTACCTTTTTGTATAGAGCCCAGATAGAAGATACTGCAGTAGTTGAAGATCCTCCCGTAGTACGTTCACCTTTAGATTACTTTTTGACGTTTTTCTCTGAAGATGTGATTGCTAATGTTGTACAAGAAACAAACGCATATTCCGTGCTAAAAACAGGCCGCTCAATAAATTTGACAGAAGATGAGTTTCGCGACTTTCTTGCTATCCTAATTTTGATGGGCATTGTGTCGCTACCATCGTATTTAGATTACTGGTCCAAAAAATATCGGTACGACAAAATTGCTAGTGTTATGTCGTTGAAGAGGTATGAAGCCATCCGCCAAAATTTACACTTTGCGGACAATAACTTTGAAAGCTCTGACCGGTATCACAAAGTTCGCTCTTTGCTTGAAGGAATACGACAAAACTGTCTGGCTCAGGAGAGTGTTACAGGCGAACACACTTTCAGTATCGATGAAATGATGGTGCCGTATAAAGGACGAAAAGCAGGCAAAAGACGACAGTACATGAAAGACAAACCGGTTAAATGGGGTTTCAAGATGTACGTTCGAGCTGGAACTTCGGGCATGATTTACGACTTTCTGCCCTACGGTGGGGATGATACATTCAGGTATCACAAGTTCACCGATGAAGATCGAACGTTAGGATTTGGTAGCCAAGTCGTGCATGGACTCTGCCAGACCATCAAAAGGAAACCAGCAACGGTTTGTTTCGATAATTTTTTTACATCACCTGAACTTGTTTACCTGTTGCGTGAAAATTATGGTATTTTTTCTGTAGGTACCATTAGAAGCAACCGCCTTAGAGGAGCCGAAGAAAAATTGAGTAGCGAAAAGGCACTGAAAAAGAAACCAAGGGGATCTTTCAGTCAAACCGACAAAAACAAGTTGTCAGTTGTGAGGTGGCATGACAACAAAGCTGCTACTCTAATCAGTTCCTATACTGACGCTGAACCAGTTAGTAGGATTAAAAGATATTGCAAGAATGCCAAGAGGAAAGTCGATGTTGATTATCCCAATATTGTGAAAGAGTATAACAAGAATATGGGCGGTGTAGACTTGGCCGACATGTTGATCGCCTTGTATAGAACTCCATTCAGGAGTAAGCGTTGGTACATGGCGATGTTCGCACAAATTATTGATATTTGCGTCGACAATGCGTGGATCCTGTATCGCAAACATGCAAACCCTGCCACTAAATGCATGCGGCTGAAAGATTTCCGCTACGAAGTGTACCACAGTTTGATCAGCACAAACAAAAGTGTTACCTATAAGAAAACGGATGAAAGCACGATCAGGCACCTTTGTAAAACAAGACCGGCAGACAGTTCACGCTACGATGGAGTTTCACACTTTCCGTCAGTGAAGGAGGAAGGTCGTTGTATGTACCTACCTACTGCAATAAAAAAACTACGGTTTACTGCCTGAAATGTGATACACGCCTTTGTTTTGTGACGGGCAAAAATCCTCGCAACTGTTTTTTGAGCTTTCATGTTAAATAATACAGGCCCTTACAGTTTCTTTGTACTTTTATAAAAAATAAAGGCTCTTTTACTATTACATTCTTTTACTTTATACTATGCAACTTCTTTCACGTATTCGATTAAGTCCGCTAGGACGGACAAGTCATTTTAACACTTTTTTTACTAAGATTCGATAATGTCCGGTGTGGCGGACATCGCTTTTCTCCATAAGGGTGGGGAGTAGATTTTTTTTTCTTTTTTTGGAGGTTCAGAAAAACCATGGAAACTAGGTTATACAATAAAATTTTAATAAGTTTACTATCACCTTCTCTGTCGAAATAAGGGTTAATAAATTTGAAAAGAAACTAAAAGATGCAAGTAGGTCAGGGTCTGGATCCAAAAATATAAAAGAATACCATCTGTACAAACAATTACAATTTCTTAAGAAAAATTTGCAAAATGAGACCACTACTAGTATAAATGAGTCAGAAAATGAGCAAGATAATCAAGAAGGTACATCTAAAACACGTTACCAAAGGCAGCCACCAAAAAGAAAGATGGTTAATAATAAATTTGAAGATGATATTGTAAAGATTTTAAAGGAACCTGAGAATAGACACATATCTGTTTTAAAAAGGTATTCTACCATCACTTGAAAGATTAGATGACAATAAAACACTAATCTTTCAGAGCAGAGTTCTTCAAATTTTAACAGAATTGCATCAACCTCATGGCTACTACTATCCGAATAGCAACTACCAGGGTGGCTATCAAACTCAACATTTTGATTCACCCAGTAATGATTTTTCTAACTCAAGCATATTAAGCACACTTTCAACTGAAGAAGACTTTGATTTTTCGTAAATTTTATGGATTGTAATATTTTAAATACTCTTTTCTCAATAAAAACTAATGTAAACAATTATTGTTTTACTTTACTTACCGGATAGTGATGCCAATCATTTCCAGAGGCATAACAGGAATTCTCCTCTTGTACGATTGTTTCTGAAGATATGGTGATAATAAACTTAAAAGCTCTTCGAATGAAGATATGCTCATTCTAAAATACTCCAAAAATTTTTTTTCGTCGGTTTTCAAAGCTTTATATTTTAGAAGAAAATAGTTTCCATCGGGATTCATAATAGTAATAAATGGATAAACCCAAAATCTTCTTTGTTTCTTTTTCCTGTATCTCCTAAGCAATAATAAAAGTGCACATTTCTTTTTACGATCCATGTCACGACCCAGTTTTCAATACAAAATACGTTTAGTACGGTTAACGGTCGTCGAAGGAATGGTCACCCTGGGAGACGCCTTGCCGCACAAAATCGCATCGCAGCAATTCGTGTCGTAATTTTCTGCGTTGCGAATTCGCATCGCGTCGCATCGCAGTTTTGTGTACAAGCCCTAAACACACAACTTATAGCAATATACGACCATGTTCATAGAGAAGCGAGACGGGAAGCGTGGCGGTGCCCGCCGCGGCGCCCGCGGCGAATCCTCTAGCGTGTAGCGAAGCACGCGGCGGGCATCGCGGCGGCGCACGCTCGCCTCGATCAAATCGACTAGTTTTATGTTGGCGAGAGATGGGAGCGCACGTGTCGCAACTTGCAGCATGAATGACGAAAAATTGGTACTAGTTATTTCTGCAATACAGGAGCGACCCCAGTTGTGGATGGCTGGTCATTCACAGCATAAAAATAGAGTGATAACCAAACGAAAGTGGACGGAAGTATCAGAAATTGTAAATATGGATGGTAAGTAGGTAGATGTAGGTACTTAGTAGGTATATATAATAAAAAGCTCAATGTATATTATTTTGTTTATTGTATGTTATTTAAGTATGTCTATGTAGTTATGCATAGCCAACCTCTTCCTCGAACTGTTTTGATAAACTAAGATCACGCCATGCCACCCATCAGTTCCAGGTAGCAATGTTTATTTGCAATAAATTACCAAGTAATGATATCCAAAACAATTAAGAGTTTGATATAACATACGAGCAGCTTCCTGTTATTGACCCACTGTGAGGTCTGTCCACCGACACACACATATAAACCATTTCACTAGTATATAAGACCATGTAACTTAGATTAAAGGGTTCACTATTGTCATAACGCTCATGCTGAGCACACATGTAATCAATAAATATATTTTTTATTATAAATCTTGCGCGTTCATATTTGACTGGCGCAGCCGGGTCGGATTAGTAAAAGTCGCGAACAGTATCGTTAAAAGACACATACATCGGTCGTAACGTATTCTCGACGCTATAGACTTCTAATTCGTAAAGAACCTCTTCAACAAATTCGTCAAAAGAACGTCGCGTGTGCAATAACAGCAGTGCAGCAGCAGTACGAGAACCGGCATGGGATCGAGCATACTGTGAGTAGACCTTTATTCGCACTGTTTCATTCCTTGTCTTATCCTTTACGTCTAATTGGACTAAACATCGCCAATTTGCGTAGCTCATCTATTTTTGGACAAAAATCGCCGAATCTAGATTTTATTTTAGTTTATTAAGTAAATTGGACTCACATCGCCAGTTTACTATTTTTGCATTTCATTGGAAATACGTAATTGGACTTACATTGCCATTACATTAACTTTGTTTAGATTACTCAAACTTCAGTAATTTAGACAGATTTCTAGCGTAGCAAAGCGTTGTTTGGACTCAAATCGCCAACTTCGTTATTTTAATTTTACTTATCTTATAATTAAACAAAATAATGAATATTCAACTTATCCCTAAAGAAATACAGAGCATCATCCCAAGATTCGATGGAGACGATAAGTTGCTTAATCTTTTTATTTCAAAATGCGAATATGTAATTAGAAGCTTTAGAGGGGAGAATAACCCAGCACAACAGACTTATCTATTTCATTGCATTACAAGCCGATTAGTGGGTAAAGCAGCAGTTTTAGTTAGTGAACGAGAAAACGTCACAACCTGGGATGGCCTTAAGGAACTGTTTGTCCAACACTTCGGAGATCCGAGATCCGAAGCTTGCCTTAACATTGAATTAGAAAACCTCAAGATAAAACATGGAGAATCATTTGTAGACTTTTGCCACAGAATACAGAATGTTAGGAGCTCATTAATTTCAAAAGTAAACCTTCTAACTGACGAGGGCATTAAAGCAGCCAAGTATATTATATATAACAATACAGATCTAAACGTTTTCCTATACAATCTACCAGAAGATATGATAAAGTTTGTTAGACTCAATAAATGCCTCACTCTAGAGTCCGCGTTAAGTGTCGTAATGGAGGAAGTTAACTTCCAAACGCGATACAACGCCCGAAATAAAAACAAATCAATCCCTTCTAATAACGCGAACCAATCTAATACTCCTAAACCAAACTTTACGGCTCCAAATCAGTTCAAATTCGGTATTCCGACGAATAACAATCAAGGTTTTAGACAAATATATGGTTTTAAACCCAACTTTATTTCAAATAACAACAACCAAAGGGTCCCAAATCAACCGCAAGGACCTAGACCAAGTACCAGTAACCAACCGAATCAAAAGCTATAACTCAGCAACCCCAACAGATTCCGCGTACGCTTAATAATTATAAACAATCAGGCTTCTTTAAAGCAAATCCAAACCAGCAATTCCGATTTGGCATACTCAATCAACAGCCGAAACATGACGATGTGTCAATGCGAACGGTTCACAATAACATGACTGAAGGACCACTTTAACTTGACTTTGAATCTAACTGCGAACAGGTATTTTTATTAGACGACGAGAACCTTGTAGTGTTAATAGATGATAGTAATCAAATTAATTGCGCGCAAGATGCAAACGAACCAGCAAATTTTCGGATAGAAGCCTCTACGACAGACCAACCAGATCAGAAACAGAAGTAATAAACCTAAATTACAGCGGTCTTAGACTACCACATATATATCTACCGGAAATGGAAGCAATTTTTCTAATAGATACAGGTAGTACACGTTCCTTTATAAACGCCGAACTAGCCGATCAGTATTTCAAGTATTGTAAAAGCAAGGAACCATTTGAAGTAATCAGTACACATGGACGTAGCAAGCATAGCGAAGTCGCGTACATTCCCTTAACGGACACCTTTAACACAAATATTCATCACAAGTTTTATATATATAACGTAGACAAAGCGTATAATGGTCTTATCGGGTCAGATTTATTAAAAGAGTTAGAAGCCACCATAGACATGAAAAATCAAGTCTTAAGAACAAATACAACAGAAATTCCCATTTTATATAACCCGTCTGATCAAATTTTAATACCCCCTAGAACAGAAACACGCGTTAAAGTGCCAACTATGCTAAACAACGGAAACGCAATTTTAAATCATATAGAGTTCTGCCCGGGAGTTCGTATGCCTGACGCTTTAGTTAACTGTGTAGACTCTCTAGCTTACACCGTTATCCAAAATACTACAGACACTGAGATGACTATAACTTTTAAAAAACCCTTTAAAGTCGATAGTATAGAACGGGACTTAGAAAATTGCCTTGTTCATAATTTAATAGGAGTGGGGCGTATTTATCGAAACAGTTAAAAAAAACAGGTATTTGAAAGTAACAACATGAAACAGGTATCTCAGAACCGAAATAACAGCTTCTACTTGTTTCGCCTGTTCCACAAACAACCGAAAGATACAAACGAAACTGGGAACGACCTGGAACAGCTATGTGGCACTGTTTCAAATGAAACATGCTCCTTTCTCTTCTGACTTATTATTATAGAAAGAAACAGCAACTGTTCTGTGGAACAAGCTCTTTGCTCCTCTGGTTCATTGTAATAGAAAGTGACAGCATATGTTCTGTGGAACAAGCTGTTTGCTCCTCTGGTTCATTGTGATAGAAAGAGACAGCATCTGTTCCTTGCATAGATTAAATCTACCATAGATTTAGTTTAAGCAGGGAACAGATAATCCCGACCTGTCACTGTACCTGCCTGACATTTTCGGACACACATGCAAATAATGAACAAAACTATCGAATAATTTTTATTATTATGTTACTTTAATTTTGTATAAATATTTATTTGTAATAATTAATTAAAACAATATTGGTGATTTTTTGAACCCAGACATTCCATATTTGCACTAAAAAGAAATACAAGTGTAATATTTTTCATGTATGTGTATCCAAACACTCTCACTCTCTATGGTTGTCTATCCCCGCGTTCCGAATTACGATATTTTCAATGTTAAATGGTTAATTATGCGCCCAGTCGTTAATCGTGCTAAATTACCCTGACGATTTGTTGATATCATAATTTGGAACGCAGGGTATGATCACGTTTGATGTTTAGTAAACAATCAAAACAAAAACAGAGTTTTTGAATTTGATTGAATCTTGTTTTGGAATCTTTTAACTTCATAAATAACTTGTTTATGAAAGTTTCGTAAATAATCGTAGTTAATTAGTGTGTAAGAAGTCGTATAATTAGTGTATATATAGTTAGTGACTTAGTGTTAACTGTAAATATGTCTATAAACAGAAAAACAAGTGTTGTGTGGGACCACTTAACGGACACTGGTGGTTATCACGCAGTATGCAATATATGCAAAACGAAGATGTCGTTTAAGTCCTCGGTGACTAATTTAAAAAAACACTTGCAGCGCAAACATCCTACCATTCGCGTTGTAAGCCGCAATGAAATGACGACGAGTGATTCTAGTGGAGTAAGTAATGTACAAACAATGATACTTGCTGGTGGCAGTAGTGATGGGAACGCTGTAGTTACTAACATGGGTGTTGAGAATGCTGTGGCTTCTAATATTGGTGCTAGTGTTAATATTAAACCTTTTAACGACGCAGCAGTAAGCAATGCTGCTGTTACTCAATGTAGTACACAAGGACCTGTACGAAGAACATATGGCCATCAGGTAATAACTGAATATATGCCGAAACGTCGCAGTAATATAGAAAAAAAAATTATTGATGACAAAATTATGCAGCTTTTCACCTTAGACTTTCAACCATTTAGAATAGTAGAAGACAGAGGTTTTCGAGAACTCATAAATTTAGCTTTCCCCAATTATATAATACCAACTAGGAAGTATTTTGCCAATAATATGTTGCCATCTCTGTATGAAAAAAAGAAAAATGACTTAAAACTAACAATACAGCAAAAAGTCCAATCAGTTTGCATAACTGTTGACATTTGGTCAACGATAGCCAATGAATCGATGATGGCCATTACAGGCCATTATATTGATGAAGAAGCATGTGAGTTATGCTACTGTTTATTAGACTGTGTACCTTTAGAAGAGTCCCATACTGGCAAAAACATAGCCAAAACTATTAAAGAAGTATGTGATGAGTGGCATTTGTCTGAAAAAATTTTGCTAGGGGTTTCAGATAATGGCAGTAATGTCAAGAATGCCATTGAAAAGGAGCTAGGGTGGAAACATTTCCCTTGCTACACTCACACTTTAAACCTCTTAGTCAATGATGCATTAAAAGCAGATGACATATATGATATTATAAATAAAGTCAAAAGTTTAGTTAAGCATTTTAAACAAAGTAATATGGCATGGCAAAAACTAAAAAGATACCAGGAGCAAGCTGGAAATACCCCAAAACGCCTGATCCAAGAGGTGGCCACTCGCTGGAATTCCAAATTTTACATGCTCCAACGCTGTGTAGAGCTGAAGGAGCCTCTTAACAGCGCTATGGTCAACTTAAATATGGAAACATTGACTACATACGAATGGCAGGTTTGCCATGAGCTATGTACAGTACTCGGTCCCTGCGAAGAAGTGACAAGGGACCTAAGCGGAGAGAAATATGTTACGGGTAGCTTAGTCATTCCCATAACTACAGGCCTCACCAAAGCTCTAGAAAGCTTAGAAAATCAAAATTTTATGCCTGCGGTAGATAGAGTGAGGCAAGATATTATAGGAGGCATTGGGATTCGTTTTGCAAATTTAAGTCGAAGCAGAACATTCACCAACTGTATGTTTTTGGATCCACGGTTCAAATTATATTTTGAGGATCATTCTACTGCAGAAGACACAAAACGTCGCTTTATTGCTTTATTAGTCCAAGAGCAGCATAAAAACGCTGAGCAAAACCCCTCTGCAATGGAAGTCAGCAGTCTCCCTAGTCAAGAAACCAACAAAGTTAAGTCTATTTGGCAAGACTACCAAAACAAAATGCAAAATATTCAGCCAGAGGGCACAGCACAATCTAGAGCAATTTTGGAGGTACAACGTTACCTGGATGATACTATACTTAGTAGACAGGAATGCCCACTGAAATGGTGGAAGGCTCATAGAGCGATATACCCCATGCTGTACAAAGTTGCAGTGCAAAAACTTAATGCCATGGCATCTTCAGTGCCCTGTGAGAGAGTGTTTTCAGCTGCAGGAAACATTCTTAATGAAAGAAGGACAAGATCGGGAATAAGGAAATTGCAGCAGCTGGTATTTTTAAACCAGAATCTTTAATGTAAATGTTGTATATATGGCTGTAAATAATGTAAATATGACAAACTGATTATTATGTAAATTTAAAATGAAATGAAAACCTTTAAATGCGCCAGCTTGATTGACACTCATGAAGTTTTATGTTTATTACAATTTAAGTATTATTTAAATTTAAATACAAGCATAGTCAAGCTGTCAGTCCTAAGCCTGCAAAAGCATGAAGGGTGGTTTTTATTTCATTTCAGTCAGTACCATGTACTGACTGGAACTAGGTACTATTTCTAAATCTGTTGCAACAAATGAGTCTTTAGTTCCAGTGCAACAGGCTGTTTCTTTTGGAACAGGCTGTTATTTTGGAACAGGTTTTTGGAACAGTTTTCTTCTTGGAACTGAAACAGGTGGAACAGGTTTCTAATTTTGTCTGTTCCAACCCATCTCTATAATTTAAACCACAACTATGATTTAGAAAAACTATTACATGAAAATTTAAGTAAATTACGTCTTGACCACCTAAACACGGAGGAAAAATCATTAATAAGTAACTTATGTACCGAGTACAAAGACATCTTTCATTGCGAAAACGTACCTCTATCTTTCACTAATCAAGTGAAACATAAAATCCGCACAAAGAACGAAGATCCGATCTACATACGCCCATACAGACACCCCGTTAGTCAAAATGAGGAAATACAGAAACAAGTCGACAAACTTTTAGAAAATAACGTTATCACAGAATCACACTCACCTTGGAGTGCCCCTGTACACCTAGTTCCTAAGAAAACGGACGCTTCAGGTGAACAGAAGTTCCGGATGGTTATAGACTACAGACGACTCAACGAAATAACAATAGATGACAAATACCCACTTCCAAACATCACAGACCTATTTGATAGACTAGGGAAGGCATCTTACTTCACTACAATAGACTTAGCTAGTGGTTACCATCAACTGGAAGTAGAAAAAGAGGACCAACCAAAAACAGCGTCTACAACACAATCAGGACATTACGAATTTACTCGTATGCCTTTTGGTTTAAAGACAGCCCCAGCTACGTTTCAACGAGCAATGGACAATGTACTCCGTGGACTGCAGGGCATACATTGCCTTGTTTATTTAGATGACATTATTGTTTATTCTACTAGCCTTCAAGAATACATAAAACAAATCTTAAAGTAACCCTCGATAAATGCGAATTTTTAAAGAAAGAAGTGTTATATTTAGGACACACGATATGATAAAATTAAAGCCGTATTACAATTCCCTTTGCCTAGAACACCAACGGAAATAAAGAGTTTCCTAGGCTTAGAAGGATATTATCGCGAATTCATCAAAGATTTTTCTAAAATAACACAACCTATGACAAACTGCCTTAAAAAGAAAAATAAAGTCACCATAACTCAAGAATATGTAAACGCATTTGAAAAATGCAAAGAGCTCCTTACCAACGCACCATTACTACAATTTCCAGATTTTGAAAAACCTTTTCTTTTAACAACGGATGCATCTAACTTTGCACTAGGAGCAGTCCTATCGCAAGGGCCAATTGGTAGCGACAAACCAATAGCTTTCGCGAATAGAACACTTAACGACGCCGAAACACGTTACAGCGCAATAGAAAAGGAACTATTAGCAGTTGTCTGGGCATGCAAACATTTCCGACCTTATTTATATGGTAAAAAATTCACAATACTAAGCGATCATAGACTATTGGTTATTGTTAAATTCCGTTAAAGAGCCAGGAAGTAGACTCACGAGATGGAGACTAGACTCTCTGAATACGATTACGATATTAAGTACAAACCCGGTAAACAAAACAGCAATGCAGATGCATTGTCCAGAATTAAAGTTAATGCTTTAGACAACGTTTCAATGATAGTGAACACCGATAATTCAAAAACCATTGTTATTTCATCAGATGAAGATGACAATGTTACTGTTTCATCTAGGAACTCTAAAAATAGACCTAGGTCACCATATTCAGTACCATCAATAGGAAGCGAAACAGTCACAGCTTCTGAAAGAGCAGACTCTCCTTCTTTAGTAACAATACATTCAGAGGAAAATACGGACTCTTCTGATATCCCAATATTAAAGGAAGCCATCGATTCGAAACCCAATCAAATTCTCGTATACACATGGCATAGAAACGAGTGCAGCGTTAAAGACTTATCTAGGAATAAGCAAAAAGTATTCGAAGTGCACATACCAACAGATAAACCAGACTTAATAAAATAATTCTTAAAGGAATATATCCGTCCTAAAATTAAATATTATATCTATTTCGAGGACGAACGCCATCGTAAAGAATTTTCAAACATTATTACAACTTTATTTAAAAAACATGCAATAAACATATATGAGTGTACCGAAAGAGTCATTCACGTTGAAGACGAAAATGAACAACGAGAAATAGTCCTAAAATATCACGAGGGAAAAACATGTCATCGTGGTATTAAAGAAACCGTAGCTCATTTAAAAAGAACATACTACTGGAATAACTTAGAGCATACCGTAGCTTGCATTATCAACGCATGCGAACTTTGCAAACGCATGAAATATGATAGGAAACCCATAAAACCCGAACTACAATTAACTCAAACCCAAACAAAACCGTTTCAAGAACTTTTTATAAACATTTTCTCAATAGAAGGAACCTATTTCCTTACAATCATTGACGCTTTTAGCAAACTAGGCCAGGCTATAGAAGTACCTAATAGATCTACACCGGAAGTCATAAGGGCACTTATAAAATATTTCGCCGCATACGGTGTGCCATCAAAAATTAGTGCAGACCCAGGATCAGAATTTAATAATAACTTATTAAAGAAAATGTTGAAATTTTACAAGATTAATTTACACATAGGTACGCCCCATAATCCAAACTCTATGGGATTAGTTGAACGATTTCATTCTACTATTATAGAAATCTACCGACTTGCAAAGTACGATAGAAAAATAACTGACGCCGCGTCAGTCATAACATACGCTATTATGGCATACAACCAGTCTATTCATTCAACCACTGGTTTAACACCGTTTGAAGTAGTCTTCGATGCCTCGAGTACCTTTGCAGTAGATTTTAATAAGAGTTACACCCAACAGTTAGTAAAGGACCATGTGACCATGGACCGATAAAATGATTCAGTCTAAAGAAAAAACCAAAGAAAACGTAGCGGTGAAAAACAATTTGACCTAAAAAAAGGAGATCAAATTTATATGAAAGGAGTTAATACCAGACGTAGTAAAGATAAGCCTAGATACCAAAAAGCAACAGTTATAGATGAAATTAAAAGGAATACAGCAACTGTCCAGGACAAAAACAATAGAACAAAGAAAATACCCGTTAAAGACATAAAACGTCCTTTACAGGTTCGTCCTGGTGGTAGCGATGCAAGTAGCCCTCAGCCTGGGCCTTCAACTTCAAAGGATTGAAGACAATCCGGGAATCCTCCCCGTTAAGGAAGGACAAGCTTCACTTAGCATATACAACTGGCATATAGTTAAGAGACTAGACTTAAATTTAGTTCATAGGAATTTAGAATATAACATAGGAAAATATAATGAAATATCCAACTATATGGAGGATAGATTAAGCACATACGTTTTAGATGGTAGTCTTGTTGATGCTGAGTTGCAAACCCAATACATAATGAACATAACTATAGAACATTATAATCAGTTAGTACCAAGCATTAGAATAAAAAGGGGACTTATCAATCCTGTCGGATCTATAATTAAAGCTATTACTGGAAATTTAGATAACGAAGACGCACTCAGATACGATAAATGGATAAACAGTCTGCAACTGCGACAAGATGCAATCATTAATAAAGTTACTTTAGTTTCCGAAATAGTTGACACATTCGTTAATATTACTAACTCAACTAGAAACAACTTTATAATACTTGAGAAAACTATGAGGAAATAGAAGAAATTTTAAACAAAACTCAATTCCAAAGGAGTAAGAACCTTGTCTTAAATACTTATAACATGTTAACTCATAACTTTCAAATATTAATGACCCGCTTAGATGAAGTAGAGACAGCATTAGCATTTAGTAGAGTTAATGTATTACATCAATCCATATTAGATACCACCGAATTAATTAATATCCTTCAAGACATCGAGAAAACGGATAAGTTAGCTTTTCCTGTCTCTAATGAAAACTTAGTTAAAATCGAAAATTGTATTGACATCAAAGCTTATGTAAAAGGCAAACAAATAACTTTTATTATGTCAGTACCAACAGTCCAATCAGATGTCTACAATTATTACACCCTACATCCTTTTCCTATGTATAATCCCCACCTTGGCTTATCATTCCTAATTACTCCTAAACATTCCCATATCCTTGCGAAAGGGTCGAAAGTAGTATCGCTCTCCCAGCCTTGCAGGGAACTAGACGAAGGAAAGTTCCTTTGTTACGAGAACAGCGTGTCTTCAGTGGAAGAAAGCCAATGCATCAAAGATTTAATGACGTTCTCTACGAAGATAACATCGTGCCTGCCTCTTCCAGTCAACGCATCCGACATCAAAATAAAATCCATACATCAAGATTCTTGGATTATTTTCAGAGGCTTTCCTACATTCCTGATGGAAAACTGTGACGGAGACATGAGCCAGCACGACATCATGGGCACCTACATCCTAACCCTTGACAACGCTTGTGAGGTGAAACTTGGGACATCCACATTAAGAAAACGCCGCTTACAAACCGGAGAAGTCGTCTTCCATAGTTCACCATCAATACATCTGCCCAGTATTACAACACCAAAGGACACCGCACTACTATTGTAATTTACATAATTTTACTTTTTGTACTAATTTTAGTTATATACCGATTTAGAAGAATACTGCTGAAAAAGCTTATACAAAATCACCAACCTCGTAATGCACTTCCGGATGGTGATTTTGCACTTACGGAGGGAGGAGTTATGCATAGCCAACCTCTTCCTCGAACTGTTTTGATAAACTAAGATCACTCCATGCCACCCATCAGTTCCAGGTAGCAATGTTTATTTGCAATAAATTACCAAGTAATGATGTCAAAAACAATTAAGAGTATGATATAACATACGAGCAGCTTCCTGTTATTGACCCACTGTGAGGTCTGTCCACCGACACACACATATAAACCATTTCACTAGTATATAAGACCATGTAACTTAGGATTTAAGGGTTCACTATTGTCATAACGCTCATGCTGAGCACACGTGTAATCAATAAATATATTTTTTATTATAAATCTTGCGCGTTCATATTTGACTATGTAGTATTTGGGAAATGATACTAACATAAATAATGTACTAGGTAAGCTTTTATTGTTCATAGAATGATACTAACATACACTAAGTACAATATTATTAATAAAACACTCGCACATGTGCGGCACGACGGTGCGTGAGAGCGGGACGCATTCGCCGTCCACCGGCCGTATTATGACCTCTTAAAACCATCATGTTTTCGGTGTGAAAAAGAGACGGAGCTATACAGGACGAATAGCACTTTCCTTTTCTCACACAGAAAACATGATGGTTTTAAGATGTCATAATACGGCCGGTGGCCAGTAGCAGACTGGCGAGGGACGCAGGCGTGAAGGCGTCGCGAGCCGCGAGCCCTCATAACGGCGGCGGCGCCAGCGCCGCTCGGGGCTTCGCCAACAATCGGGCGGTAGGTGAGTATCGTAAGGGCGTTTGTGAGTTCTGTTGCCGTGTACGAACGAGTGTCAATTAAGTGAATGTTGTGTACGTTTATATAGGTCGCATCATGGCTGGCCGATAGATGCAAACCATCGGGAAGTCAGGATGTATTTCCTTAGGTTAAGACATCGTGTATGGGCAGGTCGGTGGGTACAGTCGTGCAAATGAAATAACATAAATTATTCGATACACTGGGTTTATTTAAATAGTTCACAGTTACAATCTTGCTTACTAATATTACTGATCCATACTGATTCTACAACGTCTTAGCTTCAGGGCGGTCGATACTCAACTCCTATATTCCGTGTCCCCACCTCGCAAGTCGTTAGAGAAAGCGCGCCACAGCGTATAGTTGTTCTTGATTTGCCGACAGGTGGTGTGCTCGTGATTTGTTTTGACGTCCGTACTATTGACTAAACCCGACACGGCCATCCTGCGATACAGGCGTCCTCGTCTGTTCCTCATTGCCAGGTTTTAACAGTGTATCGAATCATGTGGAAATCCTCAATGGATGTCCTCAGCCCTTGGGGAAAGCTGAGGGGTCTGTCAGACTCTTACTGACTAAAACCACATGGTGTTCTCTAGGCCGTAATTCCTATTGAGAGGCGAGCGTGGAACACAGTACGTCGCCTTCTCGGGCCTCTCTCAGGTGACAGACTCCCCAAATCTATCACCCGCAGGCATTATCTTCTTGTCCTTGCTCCATGCCATCTCATGTCGTGTTGCGCTACACGTTCTTAGTTCACTCCGTTCTACCAGTCTCCCATCATACAAGGGAAGTTTTCTGAAACACACAAAATCTCCACACAGTATTCGCTCGTCCAATCCTAACTCATACTCTAGGTGAGTGAGGAAACATTTTGCATAGTTACATATCGAAAGGATCACTGGTCTAGGTATTTCTTTACAGCAGAAAACCCCTACAGTTACAATCAAGCTGGTCTAAATCGTCACCCACCAATGCAGGTGAGATTCCTGCAGCACCTCGAAAGGATCACTGGTCTAGGTATTTCTTTACAAAAGAAAACCCCTACAGTTACAATCAAGCTGGTCTGAATCGTCACCCACTAAAGCAGGTGAGACTCCTACAGCGCAGTTACAGTCAAGCTGGTCTGAATCGTCACCCACTAAAGCAGGTGAGACTCCTACAGCGCAGTCACAGTCAAGCTGGTCTGAATCGTCACCCACTAAAGCAGGTGAGACTCCTACAGCGCAGTTACAGTCAAGCTGGTCTGAATCGTCACCCACTAAAGCAGGTGAGACTCCTACAGCGCAGTTACAGTCAAGCTGGTCTGAATCGTCACCCACTAAAGCAGGTGAGACTCCTACAGCGCAGTCACAGTCAAGCTGGTCTGAATCGTCACCCACTAAAGCAGGTGAGACTCCTACAGCGCAGTTACAGTCAAGCTGGTCTGAATCGTCATCCACTAAAGCAGGAGTGATCCTGACATCCCATTTACAAAAATGATCATCTTCCACAAAAGTAGAAAATACCACATACTAATTGATAATTCCAAAGATTCTATTATAGCTTCGGAATTATCTACACTTAAGGTACGAGAGCTTATGGAAAATGTTTCCTCTGACTCCGAGGGCTTATTATTAATTACAGGTACAAAAGACATACCGAACTCATCATCTGTCGTCACGGTCCATTCATCATCATCATCACCATCATTTTCGCAAATTTCCAAATAACCTTCTTGCCCTTTAGGTACTTACTTAAATTTTACTACCCTTCAATTTTTATTAGCAATTTTATAAATTCTGTTAATCAAAATTAGAATACCAAAATTATTTAAATTTTCGTAATGAGGGCTTGACGATTCGAACGTCATCAACATTAACATGGTGACCTCACCTCTGGCGTGACTATGTAAGTTTACCTTCTTTCAACGTCATAACTCAAAATGAACCTTCTGCAAGGTCTCTAACATAAACATGAACATTCACACCAGACAAAGTGTCACACAGACTTACAAGTGCCATACAGGCCTTCGGTTGACACACAGGCTCACAGTTGCCACACAGGTCAACAGCTGCCACACAACGCTCGGCTACTCCTGACCAAAATAGATCTTTGGGTTCGTGAAAATAGGGAAATTTTAGAACTCTACTCTTTAACTGAATCATTACCCTGGGCCATGTACCACAAATCGATCCAAACCAACTTTAAAAATTCTGCTGCTGCAAAAACTGTCAAGCTTAAAGAAACCCTCCAGTAAAATCTTCAATGCCACGGCCCTCTAGCCGACTAGCAATTGTATTGCTCTCACAACGGTCTCTAGACCCCGACCTCCACCAGAATCCACTGGTACGGTCAATCATAATACATTCGATAGACTGAATTACTAGATACTTTAAGCTTGCTCATCATCATCAAAATTCCTTTAACATCAACATCGACTGGTACATGACTCGTTGGCATCTTCCCTAACCCACCGCGTGCATACTTGTAGGTCCTAAGCGTTCCTATTTAAAACTTTCATTGTATAACTATCACTGTCCTGTCATAATAACCTATCGCGGACTTAATAAAGGTCCCATTTAGTTTTCACACTAGAGTTTCCCACACAATACTATTGATTAGAAAAAGATCCGACGATCAACAACTAAATAAAGTAATTGTAACATTTCCGTTAATTTTTACCATAATTCAAAGGCAATGCATACTCGACGACACCTCTTCGTAGACCCATCGCGGTCCAGAATTTGTCGCATGAGTAGACATGTTAATCAGATTTGGTTTCACTACCACTGTCATCAACTATGATGTCTAATTCTCAAGGAACTTGGTGATCGGGGATCCTTCCCAAAAGGTTCGCACTTTTTACTCAAAGATTTACATACCGACTGCTAACAAAAGGGAAACAACTAACCCTGATAATATTAAGGAGCTTCACGAATTAATTCGGATCAACATCTTTAAAATTAAATATCAACAGTAACCATTTACTATCGCTCACTACCTCAGTTTTTATGTAAGGAAAACGATCGCGAGATCTACTGCTATCCTAATGTTACTTTGAAAGTAAGCAAGTGAATTCAGATCCGAAGACGGCGGTCGCAAATCGTGACGCAACACAAGATTTGTTCTGAATACACGTAAACGACCAGTACCGCTACTAACTCGATACAATTGCGATGGCCCTACGTCATCACCAACTGGCCCTGCCACCGAAAATCCCCCTCTTATGGGACATCCCATCCCAAAGCCCGCACCGAACCAAACCCTGAAACTATACCGCCAATAGGAAACTCATTACCTAACTACTTGCCTTTTACAAGTGTGTCCCAATTACCCAGTGACAGTGCTAGATATAACCACTACCAACTCAGTGATCAAACATGAACACTTAAAACTCGAAATAGCATCTCTTCAGTAGAGAACTTTCCACCTCACTATCGAAATAACATGGAATCGACTCACCGAGTATTCCATTTCAAACTTGCGCGCTCCCAACCTCAAACTGCTAGTCCGCCGTTCCTCCTAACCTCTCAGATGTTGACAGGTCAGCCTTCGCATACAGCATCTGAACTGCTAGCAGCAGCAGAGGCTCCACTGCGACACAATATGGTATCTGAAACATGAAAAACACTACGAGAGTACTTGTTTACACGGTTATCTTAACCATACGCCAGCGCCGCTCGGGGCTTCGCCAACAATCGGGCGGTAGGTGAGTATCGTAAGGGCGTTTGTGAGTTCTGTTGCCGTGTACGAACGAGTGTCAATTAAGTGAATGTTGTGTACGTTTATATAGGTCGCATCATGGCTGGCCGATAGATGCAAACCATCGGGAAGTCAGGATGTATTTCCTTAGGTTAAGACATCGTGTATGGGCAGGTCGGTGGGTACAGTCGTGCAAATGAAATAACATAAATTATTCGATACACTGGGTTTATTTAAATAGTTCACAGTTACAATCTTGCTTACTAATATTACTGATCCATACTGATTCTACAACGTCTTAGCTTCAGGGCGGTCGATACTCAACTCCTATATTCCGTGTCCCCACCTCGCAAGTCGTTAGAGAAAGCGCGCCACAGCGTAGTTGTTCTTGATTTGCCGACAGGTGGTGTGCTCGTGATTTGTTTTGACGTCCGTACTTTTGACTAAACCCGACATATATGTATGTTTGTATGTATATAATAGAATTAATGTATATTTGGTTTAAGTAGATAACCCTATATCTATTATTATTCTTTGTTACGGTGCCTTCACACCACAGTTATCTACCTGTTAAGTACGGAACTGTATTATTGTATTGTCTGTGGTACGGGTAGATATTTTATTGGCAAACTTTATTACGCGCGCGATGCTCTCGCGCCCCCCGAGCCCCGCCCTTTTTTTTTTTAGTCTGCTTTGAACCACCGAAGTGTGCGCGCACAGCGCGCGCTCCGCGAACCGTTCGACAAGGCGTCGCCGCACAGTCTCAGTTACTAAATTATTGACTAAGCGAATGAACTGTCTACCCGACTAATCACGTACTGCGTGCTGTACGCAACATTAAGTGGTCCTTCTTGCCGGATTTTGAATCTCGGCCACGTGTTTTAGTCGGGATAAAAAACCTGTGTGCAGGGATGTCACTGCTTCGCACACCCCCAAAGGGTGTTATTACACGTAGTAAACGTGCCACGGAGCAGCCGGCTACTAAAAGTGAACAGTTACTCGTAAAATCATCGAAAAGTAATAAAACCGCGTGTTCGTCGGCGGCGGCCCGCAAACGGCTAGAGTATGAAGCAGCTCAACTTCAAGCACAAATCGACCTCGATTTAGCACAAAAACGTGCACAAATTCAGAAAGACTTGCTTTCGAAAAAACTAGAAGTCGATATAGCAGATTTACAAGAAGATTACGCCTCAGTTTCAAAAAGTTCTCGAATTGTCGAGTCGTGGCTCGACAAACAAGATGGCGTCGTATCCATCGCTGAAAGCGATTGCGCAGATAAAGTCTGCCCACTAAATTCGATGCCGATGTGTAATAAAACCTGGAACCATACAGAACAGCAACAGGACTTCATCAGCGAGCGCCCGCCGCGTGACGACAGCATCAACCAGTTGACGGAGGCGTTGCACCAAGTACTTACTAGAAGTAACGTTCGTGACAACAACAGAGAACTCCTTGCGCGCCTAGCAACTTCAAAAGACTTACCGGTGTTCGATGGTGACCCTCTGCAGTGGCTGCAGTTCAAGGAATCATATAAAGAGTCGTCACTATTGTGCAGTTATAGCGATGCAGAAAACATTTGGCGGTTACGAAAGTGCCTACGTGGTGACGCAAAAGAAGCCGTGTCATCGCTCCTCATCGGCAGTACATCACCGCAAGCTATAATTGACACCTTAGAATTACGATTCGGCAGACCCGAGTGTATAATTAATAAAATAACAACTCAACTCAAGAAAATTCACCCACTCCCGATTGCATACCACACGGAGATAGTGAATTTCTCCATAAAAGTAAAAAACTACGTCACGGCTGTTAAAGCTATTAAATTGCAAGCATACTTACAAAGTCCAGAAACAACGTCTATAATACTTTCAAAGTTACCGCCCGCCCTTATCAATAAATGGGCTGAGTATACCTACGAGAGACAGGATAGTTCTATACCTAAACTAGAAATACTATCGGAGTTTTTATATAGAGAAGCCACTATCGTCGCTACCTCAGGTGTGAGTTACATACATAGTCAGATCGACGTAAGGAAGAAATACGACAATAATAATATAAAAACTCATTCAGTGTTAGCGTGCACTACGACTTCCGACAATAATAAATTATGTAAGTTTTGTCGAACCTCTCCGGAGCACGCTTTGGACAAGTGCGGCAAGTTCAAACGCGCTATGAGACGCGACCGGTGGCAATTCGTACGTGCTAAACAGCTGTGCTACAAATGCTTGAGCGCACGGCATAATGAACCCGCCACATGCAGAGCTCCTGACTGCAGCGAGTGTGGACATCCACATCACCATCTCCTTCACTGGACGAAGCCTACCGCGCGACCAGCATCGTCTACGGAGCCATCGACGGCGCCTCCCGCGGTGACAGCAGCGACGGAGCGCCCATTGACGCCCGACGAGACGCGCCACGAGGATACCGTTGCCCACGCCCACAACAGTGCGTCCACTAGTGTTAGTGTGTCAGTGCCTAAAGTGTTATTAAAAATAGTGCCGGTTACCGTTCATGGACCTAAAGACAATATTCACACACACGCGTTGCTTGACGACGGTGCCACCGTGACGCTGATATCTGCTGATCTTGCTGATCAGGTGGGACTTCACGGTAAGACAGTCACCATGCGCGCCCGCAGTGCATGGGACTCCGGCGAGCTCGTGTGCCAAGCAGAAAACGTAAGTTTTGACATTTCTAATAAGAAGGGCGATCGTTTTAATTTATGTGCTCGAAAAATGAGAGAACTTAATTTACCTATTCAACGATTATCGTGTATGGACTTTAGTAGTAATTATCCGGATTATATTGACTACGACTTGTGCAAATGTGACGCGAAACCTAAGCTATTAATCGGACAGGATAATTATGATCTTATTGCTCCTATCTTGTGTTTAAAAGGTAATAGGAAAAATGAACCTTATGTTAAAAAAACACCGCTAGGGTGGTGTGTACACGGTGTTGTAAATAACGTAAATATTATGAACATGTCAGCTGATCGTATTGCTAGTGATGACAGCGCGCAACATTGTTGTGATTCTGAGTTGAACGAGTTAGTAAGAAAATCTTTTTCGTTAGAGTCAATAGGTATATCAAAACAACCGCGGCAGAATGCGGACGAATTGCGCGCTATCACCATACTAAATAACACATGTGAATTAGTTGATAACCAATGGTTTGTAGAATTGCCTTGGAAGTATGATAACTTTGCTATGCCTGATTCTTATCAAAATGCCTGTAATCGTTTAAAATCAGTCGAAAGAAAAATGTCAGCCGACAACACTTATGCGTCGCGTTACCGGGAACGTATCCAGCATTTATTTTCCAATAATTATGCCAGGAGGCTAAACGAGGGGGAGTCTAGCGACCACATTTGGTACCTACCGCATTTCGGGGTCGATAACCCCAACAAGAAGAAGTTACGTTTAGTCTTCGACGCAGCTGCGAAAACACAGGGATGTTCTCTTAATGATTTTTTATTGACAGGCCCGGACTTATTGCAGTCTATATTTGGAATTATGTTTAGGTTTAGAGAAAATCAAATTGGAATTATTGCAGACATCAAAGATATGTTTCTTAGAATTAAAATTAAAGAAAAGGATCAACATGCACTTAGGTTTTTATATACAGATCAAGCCACTAAGGCCGTCAATAAATATGCTATGACGTCATTAATATTTGGTGCGAACTGCTCGCCTTTTATCGCGCAACATATTAAAAATAAAAATGCGATACGTTTTAAAGATACTCATCCGACTGCTGTCGACGCTATATGCAAGCAACATTACATGGACGACTATATCGACAGTTTACCCGAAGTCGACCCTACAAAACAAATGATTAAAGAAGTCTCTTTCATTCACCAGCGGGGTGGATTTGAAATAAGGAACTGGGCTAGCAACATTGCGGATGTTCTGGAAAACGTGCCGAAGGAAGCTTTGAGTAACAGTATCTGTTGCACCTTCGATAAAGATCAATCGGAAAGGACACTCGGTTTATTATGGTACCCTGCTAGCGACGAGTTAGGATTCGACTTGACCTTGAAACGTATACCAGCTGATGTCTTAAATTTAAAAAGAAGACCAACGAAGCGCGAACTGTTGTGTATTGTTATGTCTATTTTTGACATTCATGGTTATCTGATACCATTTACGATTAAAGGAAAAATAATAATGCGCGAAACTTGGAAAACAAATATAAAATGGGATGAGGAATTGAATGATCATTTAAATAACTTGTTTCAGTGTTGGATAATTCAAGCTAAAAAGATAAATAATATTAGGATACCGCGTTGGTATTTTTGTGATAGTGATAAGAGCGCAAGTAACGAAAACTTAGAACTTCACGTATTTTGCGACGCGTCGCCGAGTGCCTACGCGACGGTCGCTTACTGGCGCAAGGAAATGAGCAATGGACATATTATTGTATCGTTTATCGCTAGTAAATCTAAAGTCACACCTACGAAATCGGTTTCGGTGCCGCGACTGGAACTACAGGGTGCTCTATTAGGATGCAAATTGGCAAATAGTATTAAAACAGAACATCGCATAAAACCAACTTCAGTATACTATTGGACGGATTCAACTACTGTTTTACACTGGATCAGAAATAATTGTAGAACATATAAAGTTTTTATCGCTAATCGTCTCGGAGAAATTGACGAACTAAGTAGGGCGGACGAGTGGCACTATGTGCCGACTGACGTCAACGTGGCAGATTTAGGAACTAAAAGTACCGACTACGTGCTTAGCAGCAACTCATCGTGGTTTACCGGTCCGTCATTTTTACATCAATTACGCTCTTGTTGGCCTCAAGAACCTGAAAATAAAATAAAAATTAACGAAGAATTATTAGAAAAGATTAATATAGTAAATGAATATAACAATGTTATCGACTTACCTGTACCGGAGCCAACTCGCTTCTGCAGTTGGTTGCGATTGCTTCGAACTGCTGGAACTGTATTGTTGTTCATAGATAAATGCAAGAACCTAAAAACAAATGGACTTACCGACGAGTTGATAAAACGAGCTGAAACATTATTGCTTCAGCACTCACAAGCAACTGCTTTCTTTAGTGACATCTTGCTGTTGAAACAAAATAAAGAAATAAAACGTGATAGTAAACTACGCACTTTGACACCCATATTGGATGATAATGGACTACTACGTGTTGGCGGAAGAATTGGAGCAGCTAAGGGTGTAGCGATGGACACAAAATCACCTGTGATTCTGGATGGACATGACCACGTGGCTCGACTCATTGTCAAGTATTATCACATCCGCGCTGGGCACGGATGCAACGAGTTGGTGGTCAACGAACTGCGACAAAAATATTGGATGTTACGTCTACGTCCTACGGTACGTACAGTTGCGACCCAGTGCTTGTTCTGTCGCATCAGGAAAGCTAACCCAAAGCCTCCAAGATTGGGTGACCTGCCTGAGGGTAGACTTACACTTCACCAAAGACCGTTTACCGTTACCGGAGTCGACTTATTTGGACCAATAGAGGTCACAGTTGGAAGATCAAGACCAAAACGTTACGGTGTCTTGTTCACGTGCCTGACAGTACGCGCCGTGCATATTGAGGTCGTGCCGTCTCTCACTGCAGATTCCTTAATTATGTCTTTACGCAGAATGGCTGCTCGTAGAGGCTGGCCAAAGAAGATTTATTCTGACAACGGCACGAATATGCGCGGCGCAGAAGTTGAACTAAAGAAAGCTTACGACGCCGTAGACAAAAGTACTGTCATGAACGAAGCTCTAAACAGTGGAGTTTCTTGGAGCTTCATTCCGCCAGCTAGCCCGCACATGGGAGGATCTTGGGAGCGGCTCGTGCGCAGTGTTAAAACCAGCCTTAGGGTGGTCCTGAAGGAGAGAGCTCCGCACGAAGAGACTCTGATTACTCTTCTAGCTGAAGTGGAAAATATGATCAACAGCCGGCCCCTCGGTCATGTTTCCGTGGACCCTCGAGACGACGAGACATTGACGCCGAATCACTTCCTCATTGGTTCGTCGTCTAATTTACCTAGCGCAGGAGTGTTTACGGACAAAGATCTATGTCTACGAAAACAATGGCGTGTTTCCCAGCGCCTAGCTGACCATTTTTGGGCCAGATGGGTGAAGGAGGTGCTCCCCGATCTAGTGCCGCGCCGAAAATGGACAGACGAAGGTGCACAATTGAAGATCGGTGATATGGTAGTAATGGTTGACCCTAACTCCCCCCGTAACTGCTGGCCTAAAGGTATCGTACAATCCGTGTACCCCGGCGCTGACGGACGTGTAAGGGTTGTCGACGTTAGGACTAAAAATGGCATACTTAAACGTCCTGCCGTCAGGTTGGCAACATTTTAAATTTTATTTGTGTAATGTTTTAATTTAGGTTATCGTTTTGAGTGTCGTGTCGACACTGAGGGGGAGAATGTTAAGTACGGAACTGTATTATTGTATTGTCTGTGGTACGGGTAGATATTTTATTGGCAAACTTTATTACGCGCGCGATGCTCTCGCGCCCCCCGAGCCCCGCCCTTTTTTTTTTTAGTCTGCTTTGAACCACCGAAGTGTGCGCGCACAGCGCGCGCTCCGCGAACCGTTCGACAAGGCGTCGCCGCACAGTCTCAGTTACTAAATTATTGACTAAGCGAATGAACTGTCTACCCGACTAATCACGTACTGCGTGCTGTACGCAACACTACCTTTTGTGGAGCAATGTTTCCAAGTACTACTGAGTAGTTCCATCACTACTCAGTACTATTTAGCATTAGCAATAATTAATCATAATGAAATTTGAAATAGCATTCATATAATGAACAAACGCAATATATATAGGTAAGTGAAGGTACTAACTGCTGTATGGATGTACCATTAAGCCCTCTTCACACAGCTATGATAACACATGTGATACCGCCTGATTCCTATACAAAATTTGTGATATCCAATGGATATCATAGCTGTGTGGAGAGGGCTATAAGCAAGTAGGTATGTTGATAATTGGGTCTATATTTATCTATGTAACACGTTATAGTTGATTTTCTGTGAAGTAAGCCATAAACATATTACGTGTGCTAATTGCATTCGATGTAGAAGAATTGTTTCTCCGATGACGATTTCTAGAAGTTTGCATCACTATTGGGCGATTATAGTCTTTGTCAGTGTGTCCATCTATGTCGATTATAATATTATGAATGAGACATACGGCTTTAATTATAATACATGCATTTTGATAATTAGTTTCAATGGGTTTATTTAAGATTCGCCATTTTGCATTCATTATTCCAAAAGCACATTCTATGCATTTCCTTGCACGACTGAGTCGTCTATTAAAATTATCTTTTTCGACAGTCAGATTTGTTGACGGGAATGGTCGAAGTAAATTAGTTTTTAAAGGATATGCTTCATCTCCTATCAGCACATACGGTAGGGTATATGAAGACCCTGGAACCCGACTTTCTGGCGGAATATTGTATTCGTCACTTTCGATTAGACTATTTATCACTGAATAGTGAAATGTGCCACCGTCACTTTGACGACCTTTCCCACCTACTTCCACTGCTATCAACCTTTTGTGTGCATCCGCTACCCCTTGTAAAACCACAGAAAAGTACCTATCCCTTATAATTGTAAAAGTTAGACCCAGTGTTAGAAGGGCACTTTATTCTACAATGCTTCCCATCTATAGATCCAATGCAGTTAGGAAATCCCCATAATTCAAAATAGTCATTAGCAATCTTTTCTTGATCTTGTACTGACAGTTTTGGCATATGAATATTTACAAACTCAGTCCATATTGCTGAACATGTTTTAACTATTATGTTGGATACTGTTGCTGTACCTATGCGGTAGTGATATGCCAATCTTCTGTACGGTATTCCGCTGGCAAGAAAACTGAAACAAAATAAAATAAGTGAATTTTATTATGTAATGTCCTAAAAACACATATAATATGAGGCCATGAAAACCAGAGTAGCCTATAAGCAACCAACCAATAAGGATATTGGTAGATAGGCTACTCTGGTTCTCATGGCCTCATAATATGTAGATATGATTATATGTATGTATGAGTATGTCTGTCTAATTCGTTAGCATTCCAAATAATTAGACAGAGATACTCATACATACCACTGTCTGAATCGTTTGACCCAGTCAAGATTTATTGTTTCATTTAATATTTTTACCTTGTCGATTGTTTCAGTTACAGAAGTTAAAAAAAAATGGAAGCACCTTCGCGATCAGTACAGAAAGGAATTGAAAAAGAAGCCCACACCACGGTCGGGTGCTGCAAGTGACGACACCGAATGGATACCGCAATGGAAATATTATAATTTGATGAGATTTCTTCAAGACGAAGTTTTGCCGGCACCAAGTTTTGGTAATTTATCTCAAGATAGTATGTCACCACTATCTACTGTTAATGATGATGATGATGAAAGAACGATAGAATCACGTCCATCCATTGATATGAATCTGTCGACGTGTGATAGTACACCTCGACGTTCACTTTTTGACCAGAAAAATGAAATGTTGCGATTAGAAAAGGAAAAACTTGAATCGATTAAAGCACGAATACAAGATAAGAAGGAAGAAGAATTGAAAAATGATGAAGATTACATGTTCTTTATGAGTATGCTACCTCCGTTTAAAAAGTTAACAACCCTACAAAAACTTCGATTCCGTCACAAAGTAAGTGATGATACTGGAAATGACAACCCAGAACGAGTACGCTAATATTATGTTTGATAATAATACACCTGTTGTGGGCGATTATGTTGTATCTCAACCCCAATACTTTTCATCGGATTCACACAATAGTGGTGATTCGTCGAGCATGTTACCTTGTGCCTCAAGACAAATATCAGGACCTAATATTTTGGGCACGCCACCATAATGGCGGTAAGTCCCCTCTTTGAGGCGTGGCTGGAAAGACCTCACGGCGTCCTTACCTTCCGCATGACGCAGGTCCTCACCGGACATGGCAAGTTCGGGAGGTTCCTGCATCGGATCCAAGCGGAAGAGACGCCCGGGTGCCGCCACTGTGCGGAACGCCCGGAGGACACGGTGGAGCACACAGTCGAGGTGTGCCCTGCTTGGGCGGAGCACCGCCGTGCCCTCGTGGGGGCGATCGGCGGCGGAGACCTCTCGCGCCGGGCCTTGGTTCAGGCCATGGTCCGTAGCGAGGAGGAGTGGCAGGCGGTCGCCTCCTTCTGCGAAGCAGTAATGCTAGCAAAGGAGGAGGCCGACCGCATCAGGCAACGGCGCCCTCGCCGCCGCCGCCGGGATACCAATCCCGATATCCAGCCACCGTAGACGCGGGCTCGTGGACAGTGAGTCATGGGTAGCTCGCTGTCCGATCGTCCGGTAACTACCCGGACCGAGCCAAGGCGTCGACGGCGCGCACTGTTCCCGCGCGCCTCAAGGAGTTGTCAGCAAAGAGAGGGGCCCAGCTGGGTCGAAGCCTACCGGGGTTCGGGGTTATCCGAAAGGAAGCTAGAGCCCCGGTATGAAGGCTAGAAGGAACGGCGCGGGGTTTTTAGTCAGTACAAGTCTGACACTATCTCCCGCTCCACCCAAGAGCGGGATTTGTCATAAGATGATTTTCCCCGTCGACAAAAAAAAAAAAAAAAAAAAAAATATTTATTTTCAAGATGAACACAGGGCTCCTGCAGCGGCAGATGAAAATGAAAGTTCTGCACAGTAAATTTATAAGTTAATTATTTTTCTAAAAAAATGTTATACCTACATTTGAATCAACCTGTGTTTTTTTTTATAATTTAGAACTATTAAAGGGGTAATACAAAAAATTGTTCATATTCACTAATTTTGAAACATTCACTCATTTAACCTTTTGAACGCCAGAGCAAAAACACATGAACCTGCTCTCAACGCCAAGCCAAAAATTCCGCGTAAATACCTACGAAAGAAATAGTGATTCCAATACTACATCGATATTCAATTGTATTTTTTATTTTCGTCTCCGATTTCAAAACATAATGTCCTTATAACATTGAAATTTAATTCAAAATTACCCTTGCTCCTACTATAGTAATAGTTATACATTACTTACAGAGTTGTATAACACTGTAATAACAGTTATGAGACGAAAATGTAATAACTATAGACACAACACTATTCTTATCTGCTGTCTTCTATTTGTGACAATGGCGTGGACGGCCCGCCATTTTTATGACTATTTCGCTTCCGAAAGGATGTAGCAACGTAATATCTCGCTTTTCGATATGTCCTCGTACAATATTATTTTAAAATAAATAAAACAAGGTTTTTTTAATTAGGTACATTTATAATCTTTATAATTCCGAATGTTCAAACAGTTTAAGTGTAGGTATAGTATAAGTTCAAAATTATTCAAATAATTTAAGTAGGTATGTAATCAACGATAATAGCATACAACATTTTAATTGAATGTAATACAGTATGTACTTATTTGGATTAACGAACATCGAAATTCGACCCAACCCAAAAACGCAACTTTTTATTCTTACCTTAAAGTCAGTAGTAACTTTTCTTCGGGACATATATTGCTGTTACAAGTACTGATGCAGTGTTGTATTTTGTTTACTATATAATCAAAAGTCGTATTAGACATCCGTGTATAACCATGAAATACATCATAACCTCTTTCTCTTATTAACTTATAAAGAGTTGCATATTCCCCAAACTTCTCATATTCCGTTGATGTAAACACTGGGCCACTTCTTATATTAAATAATTCACTTTTTAACATTGAATTTTCTTCTAAAAAAAAGTCGATCATATCATACTCCATTGCGACGGTGACTACGTCTGTGTTGCGCGATTTCTAAATAAGACTGACAGAAGATTCCGCCTCGGACATAGCTTCATCGAGAATTGCCGCTGCGTGCGCCGCCGCGATAAACGCCGCGTGGGACGCGTCAGTGCCATCCGCGGGCTCGACCGCAAAAAACGCCCTAATTCAAACAAACGCGTCTAAAATCGCTTCTCCGTAAACGCACTCATACAACGCCATATATTTGAATTCAGTGCGGGCCGCGCCGCTCAACGCAACGCGCGACGCCCCGCGTCTCCGTAAATGAGGCCTAAGCGCTGTGTACGAAACGGGCGACGGCGGAGCGGCGCGATCGAGCGATGCACGGGCGGCGGTAGAGCGGTGGCGGCGCGGAGCGACGAGAACTAACTAGTTTGGTTTCGCCGCTCTCGCGGGTACATAGTGTTGCATTTTTATCACAGTAATAATATATAAAATAATGGAAATTGACAATGAAGAGTTAATATCTTTTATTTTATCAAAACCGGCTTTATGGGACAGTAAAAACGTACACCATAAAAACAAAAGAGTTATAATAAAGTGTTGGGAAGAAATAAAACGCCATTTCGGGAATGTTGAAGGTAAATGTAATTTTCATGTTACAAATTGTTATTTACAAAATACTCTTTAAATTTTTCCCTCACATTTATTGCTAGATTTCCCGCGTGATTGTTTCTGCGATGTCGGCGATTTTCATTCACATTTGTGGTGATGGAATTTGAAGGATGTTATTTGAGGTTATGTTTGAGTAATGATAATCGGTGTAGCCATCTTGATCAATTATAATATTATGCAATAAGCACGTTGTTTTAATTATTAGGCGAGCGTGTTTGCAATCAGTTTCTATGGCTTTATTTAAAATTCTCCACTTGGCACATAGTATACCGAATGCACATTCAACGCATTTTCTCGCTCTTGATAATCTTTTATTAAATATTTCATTCTGAGGATTCAGTACGCTTTGTGGATATGGTCGCATCAAATATTGTTTTAGAGGATATGCTTCGTCGCCTATTATTACCATAGGTAAAACTATTTCTGTTCCTGGCAATGTCCTTGGGAGAGGCATATTCATTCTATTATTTTCTAATGCTTTGTTAAGATTTGAATAATGAAATGTGCCACCATCACTCTTTCTTCCTCGCCCTCCAACTTCTACGACCAAAAATCTTTTGTCAGTATCAACCAACGCTTGAAGATGCATTGAAAAAAAATGCTTGTAGTTATAGTAGGATGAACCCGCATGTGGGGGATTTTTTATTCTACAATGTTTGCCATCAATGGCTCCTACACAATAAGGAAATTGCCATTTATCAAAATATTTATCAGCAACGTTATTTAAAATATCTGTAGTAGGTACTGGCAGGTGTGTTTGTTGAAGATTTTCCCAAATCGCACTGCAAGTTGCATACACTACTTTTTGAACAGTTTTATTTCCAAGACGAAAGGAAAACGCTAAACCTCGAAAAGATACTCCCGTTGATAGAAATCTGTAAATAAAATTATTTATATTAAGTTTATATACTACTAGCTGTTTCTTATTCTACGTACAAATCTTTCCTCTTTATAATAATAACTAGCTGTTGCTCGCAGCTTCGCACGCGTCTTAGTAGGAAAATAAAACATATATTATTTTCGAAAAAGTAGGTACCTACTCTGTGGTAAACAAACAAATAAACTCTTCAGCTTTATAATATTAGTATAGATAACATAGGGTTCATTAATTGGTAATAAATATGTTTTATTTTTTACAGTTGCGATTTTGAAGAAGCGATGGAAGAATTTAAAGGATCAGTATCGAAAAGAATTAAAAAAGCTTCCTACACCCAGATCAGGAGATCCAGGAGATAATTTTCAGTCTACGTGGCAGTTTTTCCAACAAATGAATTTTTTGCGATTTGAAATTGTGCCTGATAATTTAGACACAAATTTAACAACGGTTGATAGTCAATTACCGAATACTTCACCGTGCATAGAATCAAATTCATCGGAGTCCGTAATTAGAGAATCAGATATTAACCTATGTTCGCCTACAGATTCGGTGAATGCCCAGGAACTGACGTCGGTAAGCGACGATGAAGTACGTACTACAAATACTCCATTGTCAATTAATACCGCTAGTTCTAGTTCTAGATCCCTAAAAAGAAAGAAAAAAAAATGGAAATGTTGGAATTAGAGAAAAAACGGTTATTGTTGTTAGAGAAAGATTTGCAACGGAATTCAAACGCAAATCAATCTGGCGAAAGTAAATCAGAAGATTAAATACTGACAGTGAAATCGACCTGTCTTTTATTGAACCTCCGCCGTCCAAAAAGAAAAAATCGACGGATGATAAAATCGTAACTGAAGCCCTACAAGTTTTAAAGACTGCTACAGAAAAATTAACCGATACTTCCAAGTTGTCACAAGAAGTACATTCATTTATAAATTTTATTGGAGCCAAAATGGAATCTTATTCACGTTCAACAAAAAACATGGTTCAACAGGCAATATTTGATGTCATAATGAAAGCCGATTCTGGCCACTATGATTATCAATCAAATATGCAAGTGTCGACGCAAGGTTATACAACTTATTCTCAAAGTGCTTCTACGTCCAGACCCCACAGTCAGGAAAGTAATTATTCGGTAGAAGATACGAATGACAGCTACAGCGATTTGTTTCAATAATAACTACTTTCTTTTCGTAAACTTATATGTTGCTTATAAAAAAGGCTATGTGATTATTAAATAAAGATAATTAGAAAAATACTCACACGTACGTTTTCCTTTAAACACTTGATAATCGCTAAACACACTTCAGGAATAATAATACTTATACTTTGCTTAGAAATTCTAAAAAGGTACTGCAAGCTTGTGTAGGAATCTCCAGTGGCCAAGAATCGTAATGTCAAACTTAATTTATTTTCAACTGAAATTAGTAGCCTAAAATGCGTTTCCTTTTTAGCAATCTTAAAACTAACCATCTGTCGTAGATTTTCATATAATTCTGGTGACAATTTAAAAAAATTTGCATAGTGTCCGCTTAATTGAAGGCTTTTCAACTCCGCTACTATATTCTGTTTTCTTTTAAAAATAGGATTTTGCCACCAACGCCGTTGTCTCTTTTTTTTCCTTTTTATCAGTAATATAATAGCTAATGATGCAGCAATTATATTAAAAACACTAGTGTCGCCTGACATCTTCGATAGTACTGTGCCAATAAACGGAACTGTAAGGGCGAGAACTGAGTGCGCGCAGATCGCGCGCTCTATACGAGCCTTGTATGAGTTGTGCTAAAGAGGCGCACCAAACCATTGCAGTGACTGCACGCGCGCAGCTCGCGGGCAGCTCGCAATCGGCTCGCGTGCTGCACATTTGCGGCACATTCGCCAGATGTGGACGCACCCTTATAGCAGACAATGTTCGTCAAAATTTTGCTGAATATTTTGTTTCTCCTCAGGGCAGTGTACCATGGCAAAACAAATATATATAGATACTTAAAATTATCAAATCACTCGTTTATTGCAAAAGTATCACAGTTAAAAAACAATGATGAATGTTCACAATTTTTTTAGCTCTCCTTAAACTCGGTGGAAAATAAAAAATATGGGTGAAAAAACTGTTAGGATACGTCGCGTATTTTCCGAGATATTTAATTTCAAAATAAATACGCGATTATTTTGTTTTTGTATAGATACAGGCCCTACTGGGACAATAGGATGAAGCGAATTTGTATACCTAGTAATATTCTTCATTGCGATAAATATTATTAAATTAATAAATTTGTGTTCAATAGTTTAATTACCAAATAAAAGATGGAAAACTCACCGTATGTTTTTTTCCCCAATTGGAAGGTCATTGAAATCTTCTTTTATAATTGAACATAGGTCATGCCAGGCTTTTAGTGTTTGACGTTTATCCTTACAGGATTCGCTTGTTTTATCCCAAAGGATATTTCTTTCTTCCACTAAAGATATCAATGTCTCAGGATTGATACTCAGTTCATCCATCTTCGAAATCACGATGTCCGCGCGTCACGACGTCTCGCGCAAGTGACTGACGGACCAATGAAAGGAGAATGCGGAGACGCCGGCGCGGGGCGTACATCGAGAACATTCGAGTGCTTCGAGCGAGACGGCCGCGCGGCCGCCCCGTGTGATCGAGGAGCGAACGCCGCGCGGTCACCGCGCAGTTAGTTACTCAAAATTAATTTCAACTTTACGTCCTAGTTAATAAAACATAAATTTGCTATAACTGAACAGTTAGTACGCGGCCACCGCGCGGCGGCCGCAAGAATTTTTTCGCGTCGTCTAACTGCAGCCTAAAGCCGTCAACTACATGATGAAATTCCATCGTGCTGTCGACCGCTCGCGAGCAGTCGCGAGGCATACACTGACTGCTCGAGCCGTCGGCGGCTCTAGAGCAGTCGACAGCCTCCCCCTCCGTTCTCTTCTGGCCTCGCAGCGTCTAGTGTCTCTCTGTCTCGTCTCATTTGTCGACTGATCTTTGAAAATGGAGGGTGTGTGCAATAGTGATGCGCTTATAAGTGCAATTAAAACACATGAAATTATTTGGAACTATAAGCTTAAGGAGCACAGCGACAAAATAAAGAAGAATAATGCATGGGCAATTATTTGCGCCCAAGTTATTGAGAACTTTGATGAAAAAAACAAATCAAGAAAAAAATAAAATCGGTAAGTAAAAAAGTCAGTCATTTTATTACACACACATTTATTAAGTTTATGTCATATTATAAAGTCACACACATATTTATTGATTTATATCATATTCCATTGCCAATCTAGTTCGCCTTCTTCGCTCACAAAGTAATTAGCCAATTCTTCACGGATTGTTGTTAACATAGGCCCACCTGGGCGAACTTGCTGGGTTGAATGTACTATAGAGTGAGGAAGACCCTCAAACGTATCCTCAAATTTATTTCCATCTCGTTGTTTTACGTAGTTGTGAAGAACACATGATGCTTTTACTATATCCACTGCGAAATCAACACTGACGTTAAGTGGTCTATGGAAGATCCGCCATTTATTAGCTAAAATGCCAAACGTGCATTCAATATATCGCCTAGCACGTGATAACCGATAGTTAAATTTTTTTTTTTCTCTGGTAAATTCTTGCCACCATATGGACGCATTAAATTTTCCTGCAAGCTGAATGCTTCATCCCCAATAAACACATTCGGTAATACAGGTCCATTATGCGATATTGCAGAAGGTGGAGGTATATTTAACTTTTTTTCTTGTAACATTTTATATAGACAACTCTCTTCGAAAATAGTCGAGTCAGCGTGCCTTCCATACGAGCCTATATCCACGAAAGTGAACATATAATTACTATCACATACTGCTAGAAGTATTATCGAAAAATAATTTTTATAGTTATAATATGACGATCCACTTTGCGCGGGTTGTATTATTCTAATATGTTTGCCATCAACGGCGCCAAGGCAGTTCGGAAACTTAGAAGTTTTTTTGAAACCATTTATTATGTCTTTCCATTTATCTTCAGTTAGTTGTTCTATACACATATCCTTCATATGTATCCATATATTTCTGCAAACATCCCTCACTATCTTACCAATTGTTGTTGATGCTATTCTAAAATTATATTGCAAATCCATAAATGTACATCCAGTTGCCAAATACCTGTAAAAACATATTTTTTAATCAATAAACTGTACCAATAAATATTTTTTTTGTTGTTACAGCCATGTTAATACAGAAAAAATGGAAGACATTAAGAGATGGGTACACCAGATATGCTAAAAAAATAAAACCAAAGAGTGGTTCAGCAGCCCTAAACATTCGGCCATATGCATATTATCAGCAGATGTCTTTTTTAATAGAAGATAGACCCGATAAAACAAATAGTTTAGAAGAAAGTGAGCACGCTGAAATTACGTCTGAAGAAAGTGAAAATCGTCAAAATAAAATAAACAAAGAAAGAAACAAAAGAAAATTAAATACTACAATCACAGATGAGAACGTCTTAATTGAAAAATTAGCTAAACGCTTGGATGAAAAATCACAGAATTCGCGCATTGTTGAAGATGAAGATAAATTGTTTTTTCTGTCATTAGTTGGCGAGTTTAAAAAAATTAATGAGCAGTATAAATTAGATGCTAAGACAGAAATACTTAACGTAATTAAATACTTTAAAGGGATGACAAATCACATATCCTGCGAGCAGGGGATATTCATCACAGAATTCACCTTATGATTACCGTGGACAATATGGTTATAATACTGGCCCCTCTACCTCTGCATCAGCGACTGGCCCCTCTAAATCAGCGACTGGCCCTTCTACATCAGCGGCTGATGACCAAAACTCTCAATTTGAAGACCTTTCATCATCTTCAGTAATGTCTGATGAATTATATTCCAATATTTTTAATGAATAAAAATTTAAATAATTGTTATTTATTTTTCGAACCTCAATGTTACTGCTAGTCTTTCTTCTGCTTGGATACTTCTCCTCATGATTGTGTCTTCATGTTTAATTTCAGACCTTAGTATATTATTCATTTCATCAAACGAAGACACTGACATCCTAAAATAGTTGAAAAATTTTTCTTCATCACTTCTAAGTTCCATAAACAAATGATGGAATTGTCCATGTTGTTCTCTTAATTCCAAAATTGGATGAACCCAAAATTTTCTCTTTTGACGTCGCCGCCGTCATCTCCGCTTGAGCAGAAGCAGCAAAAGCAGTGCTTCCTCGTCAGAATCCATGACTAGACTGCGGTAGAAATTCAACTGCTCGAGCGGTTGGTAGAGACAGCTCGAGCAGTCAACAACCGACTGCTCAAGCAGTCAACGCCGACCGCTCGAGCGGTCCGTGTACGTCGGTCAGCCGTTAACTGCTCGAGCAGTCCGTGTACGCCCGCCCTTAAAACAAACCAATAGAATTTCATTATTCACACATCTCGTCTCCGCTCAGCTGGACATCTCCGCTTTGGTAGAGTCCGGGCCTAAGGCCCGGTATCCACCAAAGCGGAGAGGAGAGGAGACGAGAGGAGATGTGTTTGAATAAACCAATCCGATTTCGTTATTTCCACATCTCTTCTCCGCTTAGCTTTGGTGGAAATGGGTCAAGCGGAGAGGAGAGGAGATGTCTCATTTTTCTATAGAATTTTGTGCAGCGAGCGAGCAAGCGGCGCGGCAGAGCGGAGAAGTGTCTAGTCGGGCGGCCGGGCTGCGCACGTGCTCGCGCACCCCTCACCCCGCTGCCTTCTCCGCGCGCCTCGCACGTCCCGAAACGTCATTCGATTGACTGGCTTTGAATGCAAGCGTGTGTCGTCCATATTTTTATATTTTCAGTTTGCAAAATGGATGACGAACATTTCATTGAAATGGTTAAAAAATATCCGTGTCTTTGGAATACACTTTTAGGGTTAGACCTCATCTGGCAGCACGGAATCGCCTTTTTCAGTCGCCCTTTCTCTTTCTGTCGCTTAGAACTGCCATTTGCTAGACCGAGACAGAAAGCATAATGCGATAGCACGCGGCGGAATTCTCGAGGCGATCGGCATCACGGACAAAATGCAATGGTCGGCAGGGAGACTCCGGAACGCTGAAGCGCGCGATAGCATGCTAAGAGCTCTTACACACGAGCGGCATGTTCTCAACGGCAGAGGTAACTGCAGCCGTCGACGCGCGTCGGCGGCAACCGTCGCCGTCGCCGTCAGCAGTCGACTTATAACGACACTTGCAGTTGTAGTGTGCCGCGTCCGCCATTTTGTCAGTCGACTGCAAATAGTTCAAGAGTGCGCACACGTCGCAAATTTGTAAAATGAGTTCTACTGACGAAAGTGATAATGAATTGCTAATTATGGCAGTAAAGAAAAATGCTTGTATTTGGAATTATAAATTGCATGTATTTGGAATTATAAAAGAAGCAATACCTCCCGAATAAACCGCATAAGTGGGGGTTCAAGCTGTTCGTACTATACTCTCTGTCAGGATATGCATATAACATTGAAATTTATTCTGGTAAGCACGACCTTGACAACCTGCCAGGCGAACCAGATCTTGGCGCTGTAGGAAACACGGTCATTCGATTGTGCCGCCATGTCCCACGAAGTGCGAACCACATTATTTACTTCGACAATTTTTACACCTCGATTTCCTTGCTTCATTACCTTGACAGTCAGGGCATATATGCTCTTGGTACGATCCAAAGAAACCGTCTCGGTAAAAACTGTAAATTGCCTACACAAAAAGAATACATGAAAGACTCTGTACCTCGAGGGTCGTATGAAGAGCAAGTGGCCGACTATGAAGGCGTGGACATTTCAGTTACCTGTTGGAAGGATAACAAGCTCGTTACATTAGCTTCTACGTATGTCGGTGCTGAACCAGTGGGTTCAGTCAACAGATACGACAAAAAAGAAAAGAAGACGATCACTATCCTTTGCCCGAAAATAATCAAAGACTATAACGCGCATATGGGAGGCGTCGACCTAATGGATAGTTTTTTAGGAAGACATAGGATTAGGATAAAAAGTCGAAAATGGTATATTCGTTTATTTTATCATATGATTGATATGGCTATTATAAACTCATGGGTTTTATATAAAAAAGCCAATATCCAAAGAGGGATCCACAAAAGCCTTAGTTTAGGTGAGTACAGATCCGAGTTGACAGAGACGTTATGTAATTATAAAAAAAGTGCCGAAAACAAAAGAGGACGACCCTCCTCAAGTAGTATCGACAAAGAACTAGAAGCAAAGAAACATCGTGGAGCTATGAAAGCCGTCCCACCTAAAGATGTTAGGACTGATGGAATTGGCCATAATGAACAAAGATGTGCCAACAAAAATAGATGCAAACTACCAGGATGCAAAGGCTACTCACGCACAGAATGCACCAAATGCAAGGTTGCTCTTTGCCATACATACGATAGAAATTGCTTTGCTGCATTCCATTCATCATAAATACGTATATAAGTATAGTTGAGGTAGTATATGCATATTGTTGCCAAATGGCAACATAGTGTTTTTTATTATAATATATCAATAAATTTGACTATGATTTTTTTATTATTTTTCCCGACCTCTTTACATAATAACGTACCTTATAACATTTTTTCCACAAAATAAAATAAAATCATGCATGTAAGGGTTAAGTACAAATGGTGTAACACACACGACTTTGTTTTATATATTATAATAGATATTCAAATCAACTTCAGGGCAATATTATCACTTACAAGCTTGCAAAATCATATTCAATCTCTTCGCTATTTTGAGACACTTCAGAACCTTGATTTGGAGATTGAAATACATCAGAATTTGAGTTTATTGAACTGTACGTACCCGTACTTTGGTAATTTCGGGTTTGATACCCGTGTGATAATTGCTCTTCAAACGCAAAGGACGAATGTGGAGTCGTTTGTCCATAGCGCATTTCCGTGATTAGTTGTAAAACTTTACTTTGGAAAGTGAGGGTCTGAAGTTCGGTAAAATCTTCTATAGACGGCAGTATGCCTTTAAAAAAGGACAAGTGGCGATTCTCCTTAGGAGCTTTTAATGCATCTAATGTATCTTTTTCAAAATCATCCAATTGTAATGTTCTCTTCCGGGTGACAGGAACATAGCGGGACGGCCCAGGTACAGGCACATCATCTGTAGAACTCATGGTCGATTCATCAGCTACGTTTAAACTATCGTCCGTGGCATTCTGTGCTATTTTGGTTAAAAATAATAGCTGATTGTGATAATGATATTTTGTAAGCTTTTTAGCGGCTGAGCCGGATCTCGAGGGTTCTTTAATTTTTTTTTAATGTTTGAAAAAGGTGTCCTTGACATTTTTCCACTTTTTCACAACAGTATTACCTGAAATGAAAATCAAATATTAAATGTATATTTGTAGGTTTATCGCGTCTTTTTTTTAAGATCCTATAGATGCGTAACTGGAGCCTTAAATCGAAAACTTCAGAAATGCATTTCATAAATATAAGGGAAAATATTGCCGAATAAACATGGGTCGTCGCACATACGAGTATTGGCATAAAAAACCTGGCTATAAGTCGAATATTCAAAGTATGGCTTAACTCAATGCAACCATCACTTTCTGACACCTAACTAACCTGTTCATAATATACAGCACCCCCCGCGCCCTTATCCCTTCACCGCGCGGCAGACAGGTAGTCGGAACTCAGTCGTCGTCCAGTGCGGTCCATTGTTTTCTCGATAACCTTATTTTTTGTGCTCCTAACATTTGCTGTTTTAGTAGTTTTGTTAATAGTTGGCGGGATAAATACGACGAATATGGAAGTTCAAGGTATGTAACAACATAAACAATATCATTTCATTTAAGTTATAGACTCACAATTTTTTTTTTTTTTAATTTCGCGAAGGATACTAAAATAATCTCTTTGTTTACTAAACATTATAAATTCAGAAGCGGTTTTGTATGTGTTCCGAGCATTTCCGAGTAATGATCTATTATTTTCAATAAAGTTTAGACTTTCTTAAAGAGAAGTGTGAAAGAAAATATTTCGCTTTGTTCCGCCATTTTGTTTAGCACACATTCAAACAAAATGGACAATTAATTTAAAACAAGATTATTTACAGAAAATTCTCTTTTTATTTTTAGATTCCATTGCGAATTTCAAGAATATGTCAAATAAGCAATTATATGATATCGTGCAAGAATGCCCTGACAAGAAAATTGATGCTAAGTTACTATTTTTGGAAAAAAAAATTATAGAGATAACAAAATGTCCTGAAAGTGAGCTGGAGACATTAAAACATACGTTGAGCCATTTCAAGTGTGAATTTAAACGAAAATGGGTAGCAGCAAACTACAAGCATGACCACTTTCTAAAAAAAAATGAACATTGGCTTCAAAATACCCTCAAATTCGCCCACTGGACTATAGGAAAACGTGGTCGTCCTTCAAAGGAATTCGGAGAATCCAGTGATAGATCCAAGCGAAGAAAAACAAAAGGTCTACGAAATACTGTGTCGACAGATGAGTTGACTTATGCTGCTCAAATGAGTCAACGTGCCGGAGGAAATAAGGATGCATCTAAAATAATAAAAGACATCACTTTGACTCCAACAAGAGCTACAAAGTTTCGAAAAGTAATTTCCTCAATTAATCAAAATAAAATAAAAAAGCATTCACCATCTGAAGCCTTAGCTATTTTCGTCGAAGGAGATTTTAGTAGAAGACAGTGGGAAATTTTACACAGCGCAAATAAAAATATATATCCTTGCTAC
The DNA here is from genome assembly GCA_947562075.1 of Orthosia gracilis. NCBI lineage: Eukaryota > Metazoa > Arthropoda > Insecta > Lepidoptera > Noctuidae > Orthosia > Orthosia gracilis. The sequence goes on along the minus strand of OX387264.1, from coordinate 13,139,866 downwards.
TCTTTGATAAAAAAAGCAAAAACCGATTGCTATCCAGTAGAACAGTCAATGAGAGTTACAGAGACTTGTGCGGAAGTTCTTTTACAAGATTTATTCAACCATACATGTTTACGGTTGTGTAAATATTTGGAAGATGTAATATACAGCTGTACTGAAGAAGAAAAGAAAAATTTTCTTTTAATTATAAAGTGGGGCTGCGATGGTTCTCAACAATCGCAATATAAACAAAAATTTGAAAATATTGCGGACAGTGACTCGAACATATTTCAGAGTTCTCTCGTTCCATTGCGATTAGAAACTACAGATAATGGAAGAAAAAAAATTATATGGCAAAATCCACTGCCTTCATCTCCAAGATTCTGCAGACCTATTAGAATAAGATTTATTAGCGAAACCAAGGATATAACTAATGAAGAATTTGCATATATAGATAGTCAAGCAAAAAAATTAACAAAATCAGAAATACCAACATCCAGTGGAATAATTTACCTAACACATAAATTACTACCAACAATGGTGGACGCTAAGGTATGCAATGCAGCTACTAATACGTCTTCAACTATGAGGTGCTATATTTGTGGGCTAACTTCCAAAAATTTTAATAATGTAACTAGACGGATGGAAGTAGGCCCAGAAAGTCTAAAATTCGGGCTATCGATTCTCCACGCAAGAATACGTTTCTTTGAATCCTTATTGCATGTGTCTTACAAACTTGGCGTTAAAAAATGGCAAATTAGGTCAACGGAAGATAAAAAAATTGTAAAAGAGAGGAAAGAAATGATACAAAAAGCATTTCGGGAGCAAATGGGCCTTCTAGTGGATATGCCGAAAGCAGGGTTCGGGAACAGTAATGATGGAAATACATCAAGAAGATTTTTTTCTGATCCCGAAACAGCTTCTCAAATAACTGGAATAGATTCCACATTCATCTACAGATTCAAAGTAATCTTAGAAGCCATTTCAAGTGGTCACGCGATTGATGCAAAGAAGTTTGAAGCCTACACCTATGAAACTGCTACTTTGTACGTGCAATTGTATGAATGGCACCCAATGTCGCCTACCGTTCATAAAATTTTAATGCATGGTGCAACAGTGATATCTCAATCTATATTACCAATTGGGCAGCTCTCTGAAGAAGCTGCCGAATCTCGAAATAAGCACTTCAGGCTCTACAGGCAAAACTTCTCGCGAAAATTTGACAGAGTAAAATGTAATAGAGACATTTTAAATAGACTGCTACTAACGTCAGACCCATTTTTAAATAGCACTAGAAAACCAGCACGGAAGAAAAGTAACCCATACTGTTCGGAAACCATAAGTCAAAACATAAGTCTTTTGCTCCCTGACGCAGAAAATGCACCAATAGAAAGCAGTGACGAAGAACACAACACAACAGCAACAGATGAAAACGATGAATCTGATTTCGACGATTGATTTTTTTGTTTTATTATAATAAACGTTTGAAAACTATCTTAATTTATTTATTTAATAGTTTCCACGTCACAAATGTCACGAAATAATATTGGCCAGGTTTTTAGTACAAATACTCCTATGTGCGTCGGTCAAATAGGAAAAAAAAATTAGCACTCCCAGACTGATTGCGAATTATGCATGAGAAGGCAAAATATTTTTTTCTTATTTCGAATCATATTTTTTTGGGAAAAATAAAATGTATTTGAATCACCTCTAAAAAGTGACTACAAACTAACACCAGTATGTGGTCACTTTCAAGGGGCTATTCAAAAACATATATATATTTTTAAAGCATCTACCCCTGAGTGAGTACTGTTTTATATATCTTTTATTTAATAATCTTAAAACGTTTTTGTTACAGGTACCTAGGAAGCGGCAATACGATTCAAGATTTAGAATTCAAATTTAAACGGGGGAAATCTACGATTGCATGTATGATATTGAGAGTATGCGAAGCTATATGGAAACATCTTCTTCGTGACAACATCCCTGAACTGACAACAGCCCGATTCCAAAAAATAGCATCTGATTTTGATGTCAGAACAAATTTTCCTCATTGCATCGGGGCCATCGACGGAAAGCATATACGCATGTGTAATCCTGCTAATAGTGGCTCCCACTTTTTTAATTACAAATCTTTTTTTTCTATGGTGTTGCTAGCTGTTGTGGACTCTAACTATAAATTTACTTTTGTCGACATTGGCGCATACGGAAAAGAGTGCGATTCAACTGTTTTTCAAAACTCAAAACTGTACGAGTTAATGATTTGCGATAAGCTGCCATTGCCTGATCCCCAGCCACTATGTGGTTTTAATAGACCAATCCCATATGTGTTAGTGGGTGACGAAGCTTTTGGATTAAGCAAATATGTTATGCGTCCTTATGGTGGTAAAAATCTCGATGTAAAACAAAAGGTACCTATTCAATTATCGTCTTAGCAGGGCAAGAAGATATGTCGAATGTGCTTTTGGAATCATGGCAAACAAATGGCGCATTTTTCACAGACCGATAAACGTATCCTATGATTTTGCTACTGCCATTGTAAAAGCATGTTGTGTCCTACACAATTTTGTGGCCGATCGGGAAGGTGTTCGTCAAAAAGATAAATTGGCGATAATTTGTGATGAGTTTCACTCTCTCCAACCCCAAAATGAAGAATTGACAGCAGCTAATGGTATTAGAGATGAATTTGGAAACTATTTTATGAGCATCACAGGATCTTTGAAGTGGCAATTAAAGAAAATTTAGTCATGTTACTAGTATGAAGAAAGATAAGGACCAATTTTGACACCAGATTTGACACACAGACACCAATTTTGTTCTTTCGATCGGGAGCGTAGCTATCATATTCTGGAATTAATTTTTTTGTAACTTCTGCCCATGCCTTCGATTTTAAATTATTGTTTTTAAAATCCACATGAAACTTAGCCCACAGTACTTCCCGTTCTTGAACTAAAGAAATGAGGTAGTCCATGTCAATATTTTCCTCACTGGTACTCATTTTGATAGGTACAGGTTACGTGATCGTACTTAATCCAGCATGCGTCCTTAGAAACGGGAAAGGGGTAAATAGGAACGAGAAAGGGTTTAATAGAAACGCCAAAGGGGTTTTTAGAAACGCTTTTGATAGGGTTGGCACTTTATGCAGGTTGTTGAGTTTTAACTTTATTACCTACCTACATTTTTAAAAAGTTGATTTTTTAATATTTAATTATTGATTTTGTGTACGCAGGTATAGTTGCGAGCAATATGCCACGCAACTACAAACCAGACCCTCGGGGTAAGAAATATATAAAATATGACTTCAACTTAATACAACAGGCTGTTAATGAATATTCTGCGAGTAATTGTTCTCTTGATACTATCTCAAAGAAATATAATATACACAGATCTGTTTTATACAGACACTGCACAAAAAATATGAAAAGTCAAGGAGGTCAAACTGTTTTATCCAAAGAAACTAAAGAAGAATTTATTAAATACATAAATATATGTGCTGACTGGGGCTATCCTTTGGAGGCGTATGATTTAAGAGTACTTGTTAAGGTCTATCTTGATAAATTAGGTGTGAATGAAAAGAGATTTAATAATAATATGCAATTTCTCAGAGATTATCGCAAAATATAAAGCGAAATCAGGCTGCTGTTTCCCCTGAAATAATAAAAAAATACTTTGAAGAATTAGAAATTTCATTATCAGGCGTACCTATGTGCAATATTATAAATTACGACGAGACGAATCTTTCGGATGATCCTGGGCGGAAGAAAATAATTACAAAAAAAGGCGTGAAATATCCAGAGTGGGTGATGAACCACACGAAGTCTGCCGTTTCTATTATGATTGCGTGCACAGCTGAGGGAGAATTACTGCCTCCTAATGTTGTCACAACATTTGTATGACACTTGGACCGTTAAGGGGCCAAAAGGGACTCGTTACAATAGATCACAGTCAGGTTGGTTTGATGGAACCATTTTTGAAGACTGGATTAAATCGGTAATCATACCCTATTTTCAAGGAGGATCCGGAAGAAAAATATTGATCGGTGATAATTTACCTTTCATTAGATCTAATTAAACTGTGCCATGAAGAAAACATAAGTTTCGTATTCTTGCCAGCTAATTCTACCCACATCACACAGCCATTGGATGTGGCCTTTTTCAGGCCCATGAAAATAGCTTGGCGAAATATTTTGTATCAATGGAAAAAAGCCGATGGTCGCCAACAAGCATCGGTTCCAAAAGGATGTTTTCCACGTCTACTATCCATGCTTTTAGACGCCCTAAAACACAATGCTAAAGAAAATATTTTATCAGGATTTAAAAAAGCTGGAATAAATCCACTGGACCCTACACAAGTACTGAAAAGATTACCTGGATATGACAGAGTTAGCCATCAAACAGAAACTATCAATGAATCTGTTCTAACAATACTAAAAGAAATGAGATATGGAACCATAAATGTCGCTGAACCTAAAAGAAAAAGAAAAATTGAAGTAGAACCTGGAAAGAGCGTTAGTCTTGAAGAAAGTTATGCTGAAACAGAAATCGAGAACCAAGAGCCAAAGAAAAAAAATAAGAAGACAAATAAAGAAAGTAAAGACAATAACAAGCAAAACGAACCAATAACAAAGAAAGGAAAGGGAATTGGAAAGAAATCAAAAACACAACCACAAACAAATGTAACAGATGAAACGAAATCTCTCGCCGCTAACTGTTTACAAGATGATCTTGAAGCTGGAACGTCTCAGATGTTTTACGATCATGAAAGTCAGTTAACCTCTGAACCAAGCACAAGCTTCTGTAAAGAAGAAACAGCCTTATTACCACAGTCTTTGAGTACATGTGAGGCTAATGATTACTTAGATATAGAAAAGGTACCAATTATTTTTGGTGATGATGTTGTTATTGATCATTTTGAAGCGATTGACAATTTAAATGTCAGTTCTGATGCCATGATTTCAAGTAATGAAATAAAAAGCAATAACAAAATTGAAATTTTATCTGATATTTCAGTTACAGATCCTAAACAATTAACAAAAATATTATACGATACTAAAATGAAAAGAAAACAACAAAAACATCGAAATTATTACAGAAATGACGAGGAAATATTATCCGATTTAATGTCTGATACTGATTAAAAAAAATATTCGTATTAAAAAAAGTGAGTTTGTGATAAGAGCCATTTAAGTATAACATTCCAGAATTAACACTTTATGTTGACATCCTAAAATTTTTAATAAATACTCATTTTGTGTACTTAATTATTTTAACACCTTAATTATTTTGAACTGATTATTGCACTGTTTTTTTGATTATTGTCAGAAGATTATTATGTTTCAGACTGTGTTGTAATATAGTTTTCATACGCTTAATAATTATTAATTAAGCTTAATTGTTTTGTAGTCTTAATTCTGAGGCTAAAATTATTTTTGAACTGATTATTATGTTTCAGATTGAGTAGGTAATATAATTTTATTAAGTTTAATAATTATTAAGTAAGCTTATTTTTTTGGTGATCTCAATTCTAAGGTTAAGTACCATTATTTTTGAACTGATTTTTTAATAAGCATTGTTATAGGTTGGGATTATTTTATTTTTAATATTAATAAAAAGGTTTTCTAATATATTATGTACACTCTTTTATTTAATTATCTATGTGACGTCATACAACCTAATATAAAATATTTTGACAACCCTATCACTTTTCTCTATTAACCCCATACGTGTCGTATCTATTGAACCCGTATTGCGGGAAAATAGAAATTGACCAGGTTTTTGTCTTTTTCTCCTAAGTAGATAATAATTTGGCATTAAAATTGTAATTAGCTTGTAAAATAACATAAGACTCCCACGATGAAAGCAGCTTTATTACCCGAAACTTACAATTTATATTATTAAAGTCGGTTTGAAAGTCTAGATTGTTTCTATTAACCCCGTTTTACGGTACCTACTTTACTGTTTCATATGCAGTTTAACTGCCATGAGAGACTACCTTCAGTACTACAAAAATAGTTTGCGAATTTGTCTCTTATTGTTAAACCCGATAACGCCTTTGTTCTCATATTATTACATTCGCAAAATATTATATTCTCGAATTATTATATTCTCAAAATATTACACAAAGAACAATCACAGCGAAAAATGTTTTTAATTTGAGGGAAACAATAATAAATATTTGACATCATCACATAGGTTATTCATCATTCATACATTTGTCTCGGATGGGAATCAAATCTACAACCCCTTTGTTTAAGGTTTACCTACCTTTTGTAAAATAAATCTAACTAATGATTTTATATCACCCAGTAGTAGGTAATCCTGAAGATATGCATTAATATAATATTATGTGCATTTATATTTAAGTTTTAACAAATTCCCTGTCCCCATACAACTCACTTTAATAATGCCGTACGTCCACAGGTTTTTCTTATTGTTACGCATATTAGCTTTTTTGAGTCACATGTGACTCACAAACGTAGGGCGTTAAATTTTCTTTACCACGTTCAATGAGTCGTATGTGAACACACGCACAAATGCATTTATTGAGTGAAAATAAGAATACGTCAAGCGTCAAATGTCAATCAACTGTCATAACTACAATTAGATTAGAAAGTCGAATGTTTATTTGAGGTTATAATTGATATTTTATTGGAAAACTCGTCCGAAAAAGATGCACTGGGTGCTATGTAAAATTGAAAAACGAAGGATTATTGGCAAGAAAAGCTAAGCAAGTACATACTGAGTCCAAAAGGTATGAAAAAGCATTCTGTTTAGAATGTTACAATGAGAAACACGCTTGATTTTATAATATTTTCTTATAATAAAATACTTACATTGCAGTATTAGAGTTTTATTTTTGGCCAATTTCTTTAGTGAATAAATGACAAATAAAAAAAAATTGCGATTTTTTTTTATCAATGGAATCATTAGGTTTTTTGCTATACGTCCACGCATAATTTAAAAAAATATCACGTCACGTTCATACTGAAAAATTTGACTTAAATTGTATAGAGAAATGAGTCACCTGCGACTCATGAACTTATTCTAGTACGTACCTATGAGTCATATATGAGTCATTGGACAGCGAAGTTGTTAATAGATAAACTCTTTGCTAGTAGTTCCTGTCAGATTACAATGAAAAACCTATGTTTGTACTAGTGTCAGTTTTTATTTATCAATTGTTTTTGATGTATAATGTGACATTGTGAAAAATAGTTATTGGGAATAAATTTTGCATTCTGATAAATAAATATTAAAATAAAAATGTCTGAAGATAGTGAAGCCAAATTTATAACGAGTCAAAAAGGCAAGTCTGTTTTTTTATATAACGGTTACAAATACAACTTCTTCATGAAAAATAAAAATGGTACAACCAACTGGAGATGTTGCAACCAAAGGGAGTGCAAGACTTTGATTACATTAAGTTTGGATAAGAAAGTCGTTAGACAGCCCAAACATAGTTGCAGCGTCGATTTTGAAAGAAATATAATTGATATGGCAATGGAGGAGTGAAAAAAAGAAGTGTGCGAAAATTTTGAACCCATTCCAAAAATATTTGAAAAGCACTTCTTGGGAAACCAAGTTTTTCAAAATAAAGAGTATCTGATCCCATCATTTACGTCCAAAAAGGATACGCTGTACAGGAAACGAAATAATTTTTTGAATGTCGGTGCATCAAAGACTACAAGTAATGTGAGATTGCCACACCACATTGTGCAAGACTTTTTTTTATTTGATGATTATGATGGTGAAACGGATGATAGAATAATAATATTTTCGATGTTACCTGCTCAAAAGCTACGAGAATTATTCCAGACAATTGATATTGTATACGGAGATGGTACATTCAAGGTGACACCGTCGCCTTTTTACCAATTGTACACCTTACATATTGATATCGCACGAGACCAAAACACAATTAGTTTTGTACCTATTGTCTATGGCTTATTACCAAATAAGAACACAAATACATACAAAACAAACACAAATGCATGTCATTAAGTTATGATTGAATATGTTAAGCTACTAATACTACCATAGATATAATAAACAAGGAGATATGCCCGGTAGACGAAAATATATCGGAAACCTGTGTCTCCAGTTTGCCCCTACCACACGGCAACTACTACACATGCAGTTCAGTAAAGGCAATAGATACGCAGTCGCGCACACACCCGCATTTCTTAAATCAGAACGTACTACACAATAAATTATAAACCTTATCCCTTCAAACACAGCGTGTACATATATACCAATCACCGTACAAATTACGCACACAAAAACATCGGTCGCTATCGTTGTGCTATGCAAAAGCAATTTATTTTACATACACGCTAGTGATTGACTAAATCGGAAACTTATCGATTCACCCATTTATTATTGTACAATTTTTTTTGTTTACTTGAAAATAAATAAAAAAACGGTTTGTCCAGAAAATTTTATAGTTAAAACAAATATGCAGCTAAAAATATAAATTATTAAGTAAATCAAAAAATTCAAACAATGAAAAATCCGGTTACTTTGGTTTAGGCTTTCATAGCGTAATGTTTAATTTATTTTTAATGTAGCAAATTTTAATTGTTTTGTGCTGCTATTATTGTTATTATGTTATGAGACTGTTTTACTTGAAATAAATAAATTGAATTGAATTGAAACAGGAGATATTGTTGAACCCTGCTAGTGCTATGGTGTTTAATCACTGACCTGTAAAGTGGAGGTATTTGTGCAGCACTTGACACTTTGATATTATTGGGGTTGCATTTTTTGTCAAAAAGTTGGTTACGCATTTCTCTACTATACTGTAAAATAATCAAAATAAGTAATACACATTATTTCGCATCGATTTTCCAACCGGTTGAAAACGGTTGACAAATTGAAAATAAAATATAATAACAATATTTCATTCGTCATCGACATTGTTATCGATAGCCTACGTTAGTGGATCTGCACAAGCACATCACTAACTCGTCGCAAGGAGCAGCGGCCGTACTACGCGATGCATCCGCTCAATGATGTATCGTTTTGTGATTTTTACATTGCTTGTCCAGTCACTTAGCGACAAACTTAGGTAATGGTTAGGAAGCAATGTATTTAATGCAAAAATAGTACAGTCGCTGTGATATTTCAATACAAAAATAACATAGTAGAAGCAAGAAATATTTTACGATTTGTTGTTTTTCATGATTTTAAAGACAAATATAGTGAAATACTTGTACTTTCTTATAGTAAGTGATTCTATGATTTACAAAGTTTTGGTTTAGGCTTCGCTTTTTACAAGAAACCACTGAACAACACGGCATTCTTGTAATTTTTCACGATGACGATCGAAAGCGCACTGTTTAGCGGAGACCGGCCATTTGCCTGTGACATGCTCAGTCAGCCCACGTCGCGCGGACACCGACACGCCCCCTTGCCACTTCTCCTGTATTTTATATTTCTATGAATACTACCATTGTAAGAACTTTTGTAACCATATTTATCTGCAAATAAATCTTTGACTTTGACTTTGAAAAGGTTCTTTTCTGTACTTAGAAATCAATTTCGTATGTACATATATTAGTTCATACAAATGCGATTACGAAATTGCTGCAATTAATGCTATACGTGAGGTATATCCAGAAATAAAAGTAAAAGGCTGTTATTACTATTTTTTAAATGCTGTGTTTAGAATGAGTAAATTGAATTTCAACGAAACTCACTTAGGTCGCAAAATCACACAGTAGTGCACAAGTTTGGCTCTGTTACCACCCAATCTAATTCCAGAAGCATATCTTGCTATAAATGAAATCGCACCAGAGACGGAAGTTTCAAAGAAATTTCTAGACTATTTTAATAACCAGTGGATACAAACCATTACCAAAGATATTTTTAGCTGTTATGGTGAAAAGAACCGCACTACGAATGCAGTGGAAGGATGGCACAGAAGAATTAACTATCGAATTCCATCTCCACCAACCATTTTCCAATTTTTAGTAGCATTAAAAGTAGAAGCTCAAATTCAAAATAAAAGATTGCTAAAAAGTGCTTTCCACTGCCCTGATAAAAAACAGATCTTTAAAATACATTGAAAATGATAGAAAAATTAATTGCATTACCACAGACTGTTTATCCAACAAAATTCAATCAATAGAATGCTTAACCATGTTAGCGGCGTTGAATAAGCTCCCGTAAATTTTCCATGATGTATATACTTTTGCAATTTTTATTGTTGAGCGGCTGTACCAATCGTCGTGCTTGGAAACAGATGCCACTTGTGAAAACTTGTATGCACTTGATCACTCGGGATTTGTTTAGTTTCAGTTATAATAAATTATATTTTATTAATGATAAATGCAAATAATTTTGCAATACTGTATGATACTGCAATTAATTTTTATTTTAATATTGTATTACGTTCGAAAGCGTTTCCATGATGCCTAGGTATTGGAATAAAGAGATTTTGATTTAAATAAATCAATTTTTATTTTTCACTGTGTTTGATTGTACTTCTAATATTTTGAGAATATAATATTTTGCGAATGTAATAATATGAGAACAAAGGCCGATAACGATTCATCTTCATTCGGAATCGTAGATACATTTTCCAAACCATTGATAGTAAGTGTATCTTCAAATTTAACCCTAGATAGCTAACGTTCCTGAACTTCTATGATAAGCTAACCATTCGACTTTTTGACGACTATTTTTTAAACGTGTTTTTTAATTACAAAATATTTTATTTGAATCAGGTTTATTATATTTATAGGAAATATGGGATGTTAATTAAAGATAATTATAAGAAAAATTAATATTTATTTAACTTTAAAGTACTAAATCACAAATCTTAAATGGCACATGTTTCTTTGAGATCAATAAAGCACTAAATCTTATAATGACTAAATTAGGAACTATTGTTTAGAAATGTCTACTTTTAGTTATTGTATAATAAAGAAAAAAGATTAAAATTAACTGTAAGTCTTAAATGACTTAGATTTTTTTGGCACAAGTTGGGCAAAAGTCAACCGTATGTTCGCCACAAATGGGATCTCTGCAATTATTGCAGTAATTCTTTGTCATACGCCTTTTCTTATAGGAACACAAACTGCAGCTTTTCCTTTTCCTTGTTGAGGCATTTTCAAGTATCAGAGGACTAATTCCAGAACCAGATTGCTCAAGGTTTTGACCTTGACCTTCAGCGCGATCCTCACGGTTCAAACCCAAGACGTCTCTTATCTTTTCCTTCATTCTACGAGGCATTGTTGGTATTTCCAGTCGACGTTTTAGCCATGGTTCAACGAGTAGTTCATGCAGTTGCTTCATGTAGTTTCTTCGTGCCAGTGGTTTACCTCCAGACAACAATACATTATGGCAGTAGATGACGTAGGAGTTGATACTCGTTATATTGAGCATGTTATAAAACATGCACATGGGCCACCGGTTGGTCTTACGGTTACAAGACATATTTGAACACATCTGGTTAAATGTGTCAACGCCGCCTTTTGTGGCATTGTAAAATTCTATAATGTGTGGTTTTTTCGATGTTGGTTTCACAGTCCCTTCTTCGTCACATGAGGATAACAAATATACCATTTTGCTTGGCTTCGGTTTGAATGATAGGAGAGTTAGCCCAGCAAACATTTTTGGTAAAAATAACGATAAAACCACCTATTATAGGTCGGAAATCTGACAGTGACCAAAATGAGTTACCTCGAATCGACGTGGAATCTACGTGGAATCCACCAAAGTGGGGAAAAAAAGCACGTGCCGGCTACGTCGATTCCACGTAAATTTAGTACTTGCGACCTAATGGTTACTACATAGGTAATGTTTGCGACGTGGATTGAACGTCGCCACGACGTGTCATGTGGTCGCAATGTACAAAATTGGTAACACTTACCTTTTTTCAACATGATTTTAACGTGTTTTTTACCATTAAATTACCCAGAAAGGTTATTTTTTATGAGATATCATACAGAGAAAGAGACAAATATATTACGAGAGTATTATCTATTCGCTCACAAACAAAATGTCTAACTAAAAATGTATCTTAAGTTTTGTAACGAAAATGGCTGCCATTACTTGGCTTTAAATAATTAATTAGGTCGATTACCCAGGAATTATACGATAAAAACTTGTGCGCTGGAAATTTTCTCGTGCAGTATGTTAGGTTTTTATTCAAAACTACTGATGGGCTTTCGAAATACTTAAGTGTTACTTTTTTTTAAGCTCGTAAGTAGTGTGTATTGCTTGTAAATGGGGTTCGTAAATTTGTGTTCGGTGTTTGTAAATATATTAAATTGACTTTACATAGTTTTTCATGTAAATGACAATAAAAGTACGCTTAGATTTTATTGTGATAGGTATTACAACATACCTTAATTATGCTATTTGCAATAACACGTCCTAATTATAACAAAACAAAATGTCGGCTCGACCAAGAAGTTACAATTTACCTAAAAATACGACGTACTGGTATTTAAGTCAATTTTACGTAATATATACTTAATTCTGCGACCTATTGGTGCAGAGTAACCGTTCAAGGTCGAAGCGACCGCCATTACAACGTCGCTTTGACCTCGTACCGTGAGGCGTCTTTAGTATTTGTTTGACAGCGCGGGCGTAGGCTGTGCTTACGATCAGAGGTGCCAAGAGTAAATATTACGCACAGAGGTTGCCCAACTGGTAAGTTTTATGTGACAACTAATATTTTGAAATTTTTTCGAGTCATTATCATTAATATGTGATCATTATTTTAACAATCAGTATGCTTAGTTTAAAACATCTCTGCGTACCTATAGTAAGAATAAAAAAAAATTGTATTCCACTTCAGAGCTTATTTGCCGATGAATGAAATTGTTCTCTGTTGTTAAAGCCGACCGCTAATTACCCGTGCAAAAACTAGAGAACAATTCCATTCATCAGCAGATAAGTGACCGTCCAAATATCGCGTAAGCAGATTTATTACAATTATTTACCCTCCCACTCTCCTTGTCAGCAAAAGTAAGCAAGGCTTCCCCCCCCCCCTATGCTTACGTAAACATTGGTATATGCATTTTTATTTTAGTGTAATCTCGGTTCTAAGCGAATACCTAAACGTGTTCATTATTTGTGGGAATCCCCGAAAAAGCGTTTCGTGTGGATTGCCATGTGTTGACGTAATCACCATTTAGACCCCCCGCCCCCCATGTCATCAAAAATAAGCAAAGCTAATACCCCCCACCCTCCTATGGTGCTTACGTAATACTTGAACGGCCCCTAAGCTCTGAAGTGGATTCCTACTTTTAAAAAAAATCTTACTATACTTAACGCATCTACGCAATATAGTTACCTAATATTTATTTTTAATTGACTCCAATTTGGTTTTAGGTGTTTATTGTCGCAAAAATGACATATAAGATAGTGGCCACCCAGTCCCGAAGGGGACTGGAAATAACGCTTTGCCCTTCGTCGTGGGAGGAGAACGGCGTTCTGTCGTGGCCTCCTACGATGGTGAGCCGGCTGCAGAAAGATGCGGAAAGTTATCCGGAGCCACACTGGGCGAGATACAAATGCATTACAAAGAAACGCGGCATCGGTACATATGAAGAGGCGTTGGAATGGGAGAAAGCTTTCCAAAATGCGGACACCGACGCAGAATCCGAGTAAGTACCTCTAATTTATCCTTATCTAAATCAAAAAACTTCTTGACGAGACAGAAACTAAGCCACAAAAATACCTAAATGTTCACGTGTTGTGGCGCCGGTTGATACCTACCTACTTCACCTGAAACGATCGAGTTTGTCCCGAGTTGGAATCCTGGCCGCAAATTGGAGTGTACAATGAAATATATTATACAGAATATTAGTTTACATACATACATTAATAAATCAAAAATCAGTTATTTACCCGTAAATACTGCGCCGTTTAGTATGGGATTACCTATGTACATCGGCTAGAAATACCCTAATGAACATGTAACTTTCGTGTTTGTCCAGAGGGTAGGGATACGTTGTATAATAGCGTCGAAGAGGTCCCCTGGTAAGGGCGAATACATTTCTACATGTTAGTTTTCGAAGGTCTTAAAAAAAATCAAAGGGGGTTTTGAAGAAGTTTTTAACAGACTGCTGAATATGTCCCTTAATTTGGATTTTAATAACGGTAAACGCTATTGTTCTGATAAATTATGGGGCACCACGTAATAATTGCGCTCGGCACCGGCTTTTATAAGAATGTCAAAATGTATATGAACTAACAGTTAATTAATTCCCATTCTTATCACTGTTCAATAATCCCTTCGTCTTCGTAACTAAGCTCAGCATAAGCAACATGAACTTATGCAAACTGACTGCTAACAAAAATCGGATTTTTAATCTTACCATAAAAATATAAACAAAGGTTTTACCAATTTGCCGTTTGAAAGAAATATTTGTTGCGTTAGGTATTAAATTGTACAGTTATAATATGAGGAAATTTTCTAAAAAAAAAGTTTTTACCTATTTAATTCACTAGCAAATGATTTGATTGAATACTAGCAAACTTTATTAGAAATTAATTATTTCGTAACATTTCGTCTGTTTCAAACTTTCAACCGCCGCGGTAGGTAGGTAGGAAATATTACTTTGACAATGATTAAATTTGCATTGCATTTGCTTATATTTTTCTGGGAGATTAAAAATCCGATTTTCTATCCTACTGTGTACTCGTGCTAGCAACCCAAATAAGTGAGGCATGCTAGATACTTAATCATTTTGTTTCAGCCTTGTAATAAGAAAACCACGGCAGATTTTGAAAGAAATAGAGAACCCCAACAATAACCTCGACAGTATGTTCGATAGTATAGAAAATAACCCGGTGATGGTGTTAGACTTAAATGCAAAAAGCTCGACAGATAACCTTATTGGTGAAGTTAACACTCCTAGCTCACGCTTTCCAAAAACTAATATTGTGCCTAATCCAGAAAAACCTATGCCGTCAAACTTTTCGCCCAGCCTTAATTGTTATCTACCCAAATCTAAGGCTGGCTCTCCCTGCATAATAGATTTGCCGGTGTTGCAAGTTGACTCTGATTGTTAGTGAGATATAACGTTATAAATATACTTAATTTTAATGCATGGTCGCTTTCGAATTTAAACATAATTGCTTAACTTTTCGATGTTTTTAGAAAATAATGAAAAAAAAATACGAATGTCTTGGCTATATACACAATTTTATTTACAGGTCAAGCCGAAATTATTAAAAAGATTGATGCCTTACAGGCCGACGTGAATGATGTTAAAGTGAGTCTAGCATCCTTACAGCAACAGCAAAATATAAACACCATAAAAATTATGAGCATGTTAGACAACATGAATAAACATTTTCAAATGGTACCCGAAATGAGAGAGCCGGCAGGAAATGCACCCGACCGTGATGATATTCTAAAAAAATATATCCTTCCATTGGATAATCTCACAATTTTAAAGGAGTTAGATAGAGATTTAACTCAAGAAACATACTTTACAAGCATGGTACGTATTTTAATATGACAACTACCTACAATTCGTATCTACGCGGATTGCAAAATCTAGAAACTATTTCACTTTCCAAGTGTTTTTTTTCGCAGTTAATACACATTATGAATTCCACATATTATCATTGTACTCAAACTTGCAATGAAATGTTGTCATTACTTATGTCAAATTAGGTCCGGTAGAACTACGTTTCTGGGTATAAGTGCGATAAGTGCACTTAATATGTAATAGAATTTCATACAACATTAAGTCCCAGAACTGTAAAGCAGCCTTGACCTTGACTTTTGTTTTCACACGTCACATTAACAATTGACTTTTGTGTAGATTAGGTATTTTCTTATTTCAATGCAAGTTTGAAAAAAGCACTATACATGTCTCGCCTGGAAACAAGTATTAGCAGCAGGCTTTATATATATCTACGCAGCCTGCAAATCCTTGTTTCCCGGCGGCTGCAGTAATGTACTATTACTATTCAAAACATTTAAATATACCGACAATACGTCAGAGTGACACTGACAACAAGCGGTTCTATTCAGGCCTGTCATCGCAGTTATTGACATATCGCCAAATAAGCTATAAAATACGGATATAATAGTAACATCATAAGAAGTTCGTGTTTGATTGTCAAAGAAACTTCACTTCATGCTTTTTTGACAGTTGAACACGCACTTCTTTTGACATCCCTACTTTATCCCTACTATATCGCTTATTTGGCGATATGCCAATAACTGCGATGACAGGCCCGAATAGAACCGCTGTTTATATACTTTATTACTATTTATTATATATTTGTACAGCCATCAGATATATCGGAGCTGCCGAGGTACACAAAATATCTGAAAATGCAAACTACCACTTTGACAATAGAGGCGTGTTAAGATATTTTTGAGCACCGCGACAGGTCCGATATATCTGATGGCGACTACAGACCGGTGACAGACGGACAGACAGCGGAGTCTCAGTAATTGGGTCCCGTTTTGACTCTTTGGGCACGTAACCCTAAAAAAAGGACTCCCACTTGTAAATTGTGGCTTGTAGCTTTATAAGATGGACAAGTGGACCCGCTATGTTGTACTTACCCACTGATAACTTTTTTCTTTTAGGTGAAGCATTTTAGTTCTTTTGTTGGGGCTGATGGACAAGGGAGAGGAGAAATTCTTGGCAAAAAAATGGCAGAGCAAATTATGACCAGGGATTTAATGACAAAAATGTCTTGGACCGGAGTATCTAGAACGGCAGAATTCCAAAGGAAATTCGCATTTCAAACTTTAGAAAACTTAGTAAAGCTCTTTCATAATGTGTTGTTTAAAGCAGACTCCAGGTGGTCTCATGACAAAAATGAAAAACTATTTAGCAGTGCTTTACTAAAACACGCTAAAAAGAGAGCAATAGCGGAAAAAGAGAAGGCTGAAAAGAAAAAGAAAACGGTCGAGGTAGGTGACAATTTAACGCGGGTTGATAATGATACTGCTACATCGTTAAAGATATCAGCAACAGAAGCGCAAGAAAAACCTGCTGCTCAATCGGAAATATCTGCACATGAAGCACGAGAATATTCTGTTGATGAAGACACAAAATAAAGTGTACTTAAATTAATTTTATACGGTGGTACTTAGTACAAGGCGACTGCTCTTTTTATTCTTTTATAAAATGATACAGGGTGAAAAGTTGACATAGGTATTGGTTCGTAAGGGCCGTTACAAGAATCCTTGGTACTATGCGAAAATGCTCGTAGGAGACATCACCCGTTTATTTGAAACATCGGTCAATCGATCACAGGTTCACTGAACTATCACAGATTGCCAATAAAATGTACAATTTGTCAATGTTAATTGATTTCTCCTAAGAGCTTTTTCGCGTGGCATTAACTGCTTAGTAACTGCCCTTAGAATTTGCCACACTAGAGGCGATCTGCAGGTCTGCACTCTGTGGCCAGGTCCTTAATGTAATACATTATGCAAAATGTATTGCACGGACCTGACCGCAAGCCGCATTCACCCTTATTGTACTATTTCAATATCTACTTTCTATTATTAATAGAATCGTTTTCAAGTTTTTTCATTGGGTTACATTAAAACTCAAAGATATTTTAGTTAAGCTTTATTCAACAAAACTCCTAATAGGTATTAAGGGTTATGATTACTTTCCAATGTATGATTATTAATTGAGTCAAGAGTATGTAACAAAGGTAGAAATACAGATTTTTCTTTGTATCGTAAATGAAACAATTTACATTTAATTTCTGCTACGTTGTATTCTTTGGGTGCCTGTTTGTATGATTCATCTTTACTGTAATCAGTACTAAATATATTTAATTTTGATGACTTAAACGGTAAAGTAAAAAAGTCCTGTTTACTATGCAGTTGCTTTCCTGTTATTATGTATTTTTTTTCGGCTTGTATGGTGATTTTTTGTAGCTTGATTATGTCATTCTCTTTTGTCAAAAACCAAGAATTTTTGTCATGGCCGCCAAGCATAAAATCTTTGAAATAAATCTTTTTGTAAGATCCATCTTCTGTTTTTCCTTTTAAACAAACTTCTTGATCATCCTCTGATTTATTTGCAGCATTTGATATTCTTGTAACCCAAAGAGCTAATTGTTTAAGCGGTTGTTTACCTGATCGTACAAGTGATTTCAATTGACCAAGTGAATTTTCAAACTGATAAGCACTAATACCAGAAAGTGCACCAAATTTTTGTACGTCATCTATAACATGGCACAGGTTATGAAAATTGCTGCTAATAGAATCCAACCCATATAAGTTTATACAACCTTCCAAGTATTCATCTAGTAATATTTTGGCTATATTAACATAGACCAAATAAGTTTTGCAACTCAAGATTGTAGCTGCGCAGCTCAGCAAAAGAAAATGTTCATATACTTCACTGTTTAGAATATCTTTTAGGACAATCATTCCCAAATATAAAAGCATTACACGATACTCAGTTCCTTTCCAGTATTTCAAATATTTTACACCGCGTATATTTCTTTGAATTTCTATGGGTCGGTTTTTTTCACAGTCTTGCAACATATTATTTAGTGACTCTATATCCGATCCTCTCAGTTTTGATTTAAAATTGAAGCTTCCATGGCACCAAGACATCAAGCACTTTCTCATTACACCTAAAAAAATAAATAAAACATTTGCGTTATCATTATGTGTTAATAAGAATTTAAATATAGGTTATACAGCGTGTGGCCTGTAATAGGAGCAATAAATTAAAACATAGATTCTACCCTTCAAACTGAATAACTTTTGTTTTACAACTTTTTAAAATAACTTGTATTAACGAGTTAATTGCAAGATAATGTTGACTCAAAGAAGCAATGTATTGCAAAATATTTGATATTTAGCAGTGACAGCTATGTCAATGCCAAGGGGATGTCAATATTGGACGGCATACATTAAAAATAATATTTAATTTGTTTGAAAAGAATACTATCCGAAAACTGACTTTTTTTTAATGTTGCTGAACAAATGTGGTTCAGATTCAAGCTTAGAATCTATGGTTAAATTTGTTGCTCCCATTGCAGGCCACACCCTGTATAGTTTATCACTCACAGTGTCCAAACGTTTTAAATGACTTACCAAATAATTGACTTTTTTATATCACATTTAAATTCAAGTTAGGAAAGAGACTAGTCAGGAACTGTACAAGTTAGAAAATAGTCAAGTTTGGAAGTGGACATTTTAAGAAAGAGACAGGTTAGAAAGGTCAAGTTCGGAAAGATACATAATACCTAGTGGCCAAAGTCGACCGGAGGAAAGTCGAAATCTTGATTTTTAAATAAATACTTACCAAGATCAAATAAGTGTAATGAATCCGCAATAATAAAATCTTCAATCATGTTAATTGGCAATTCAACTAATGGTGTACCATGAACGTGGTGATCTTCGTCCAATTTAGAACGAAAACTGGCATCCGTTCTGCGAGGACATTGAAACATCGGATAGCTCATGTGTCTTCCTTTTTTATCCCAAACTCCTTCAACTGTACATTTTATGCAACTACTTTTCGTCGCGTTAAAGTTTGGTGTACCTAAAAATTACTTACTTATTACTCGCAGCTGAACCAAAAGCTACCCGTTTGGGTTACTCTGTTTCAAATTCTCAACTATTAAACTGACAGCTAATTATAGATTAGCCGGTAGTCTGGGTTAGCTTTTTTAAAATGTTTTGTAATTACTTTGTGGTATTTTATATGGTACTTTTTAAAAATATGTATACGTATGTGTAATAATCCATCCTAATAATTAAAATGATTATATGTATATCATAATAAATGCACAATTATTTGTATGTATATAATTACATACATGTATGAATCTATGCGCATATGTATAATTAGTTAACAGTAAACAGTAACTAAGTTCATAAGTTAGTACCTAACTCACCTTTCAGATAAGCCCTAGCAGGAGTGTCACAGATAAAACATTTAATTTTAATCAATACCTTTTTTTCATTGATTATAATGCCTTCTTCTATTATTTTATTCATCTCATTTATAAATTGTCGTAAATAGAGTTCCAAAGGTGGTTTTCCACTTCCATAGTAAATTGCTGCAAACATCGGCTTAATATTTGGCATGTCATATATTGACATAGCAATAGGCCACACTTCGGAAGCAGTACTGTTAAAAAGAGACATACCGTCTACGTTGAACATCAACTCAATACTGGATATAGCACTTAAATCCATATCTGACAAAGTTTTTTGTAAACAACTACTTACACCTTGATACCAAAACTTGCCTTGGCCCATAGGCTCTATAAAGATATCGTCAGTTTTTAAAAGTGCTCGTCCATCTTTTGGCAATTTAAATCCGTATTCATTCAATAAAACTAACAAGTCGTTTAGAGACGAGTTGGTGGGTTTATGCTGAACTGTCCATTTTTTTAGGTCTTCCATAAGTTTTATTGATTTCATATTAGAGCAGTCTTCATTCCTAATGTACTCATCTCCAGAGTCTTCATTTTCCGATTCTTTGTTTGCACCGATTTCTTTGCCATCTCTCAATTCATCTATATTATTAGATATTTTATTTCCTAATTCATTATAATACGAATGCGTATAATCAAGATCTTTGATTTTGTGTGTCATTGAAACGGTATTATCAGTACTATCAGTAGATTGACACAAAGTTGAACATCCATGAAAATTGGATTTAGAACGTAATTCACACTTTTGTTCTTCTTTTAATATTTCACTTAGAATTTTCATATTAGCCTTACACTTCCTATAGTAACTGCTGGAATGTCTATATTTTTTTTTGTCTTTGGCCATTGTAAATTCAACACAACTTTTGATTTAAAAACGAAATAACTATTGGGTAAACACGTCCTATTTCACCGAGAAATGACTTATTTGTGAATAAAACAAACTTGACCTGAAGTCGCCTCGCAAACTTCAACTTATAAGTTATTTTTAGGGTTAATTTGACTATAAGGTTATCTAAATGAAACCTTATGGTATTTTTAGTACCTTATAAGTGTTTATAACTTTGTTAGTCTCAAGTTGGTATCTATGGAAGGTAATATTTACTACGAAATTGGTAACAAAAGCTACTTAAATCGTTGACCTAAAGGTCCCCAGTATAAGGAAAAATGACGTCGCATATACACCTATTATGCACCTAGAAGTATATATTAATTATTGGTCGAGTTTCGAAGTTAATTTTACCTCATATTTTGCTCATTCTCAACCTTTAAGTTTCTGACCCTGTGGTGTATTAGTTAAGGGAAATTTACGTTTTAACGGCTATATATTTTTACCCGGAAGTATAAATGTACGATATGTGTATTAATGTGGTTCGTATGATGTAATTTTTACCTAAATTAGTAATATATCCTAGAGCCTGGGAAAAAACACTTAGAATGTTTGCTGGGAGTGGCCCATCATAACAAAACATAGAAGTACAAATCGCTCTACCTCGGCTGTTCTTTATTTCTTCCGGTATTTCTCTTTTGTTGGCCCTCAAAGTTCCAACTATTGTCAACTTGTAAGGTTGTTGTAGCAGTTGTTTAGCTAATGGGATGGATGTAAACCAATTGTCTGTGGTAACGTTTCTGTTTGAGCCATAAATACTCCGTGTTAGTTCCTTGACAACATATTCACCAAGGGGCACTCCTCCAGTATTTGTTGCTTTTCCAAGATAAGGCATGGCGTCAACCATGTACCTGGTCCCACTGTCACACATCATTTCAATTTTTATACCGTACTTTGCAGGCTTGTTAGGGATGTACATTCTAAATTTACACCGACCACGAAATGCCAGCAATTGCTCATCGATGGTAAGGTTAGTTCCAGGAACGTAATTATTTCGGCATTGAATCATCAGTAAGTCCCATATTTTTCGGATTGGTGTGAGTGGATCAGACTGCAAGGTTCCTATTCTTACAGCCCTGTCATCAAATCTAAGGCATCTTATGAGGAAATCGAACCTTTCTCGACTCATACACGAGATGTATCGGGTTGCGCAGAAAGACGTGTTGAACAATTCATCACTTGTAAGATGATTATCTTTCAACGCAGCTGCCAATAATAACACACCGAAGAGAGCGTTGAGTTCCTCTTTGCACGTTTCGTTTTGGGTTGATGTCATAGTCACATAGCTTTGTTTCTTTATGCCTATTTCAGCATTGGTCCACTGCAAAATTTCCTCACATATTTCATCAGTCATGAAAGAACTAAACAAAACAAGAGGATCTGTTATGTTTCTGACTGAACGGGCTGGTCCTCTAGCCGTGCGAACGATGTTCATTGCAGAAGTTCGAGAAGAAGTATGTCCTTTGTGAGTTGCCCACAAATGACGATTTTTGCCACGAATATTAGCTTGAGGCAAGTGGATAATGTTGTTGGAGGCAGATGATGAATCCTCACTGAGAGGACGAGCATAGGAAGGTGACCTTTCTTGTTCCTCATCAACATCTAAAGTTGGACTTACTTGCGCATCTTCAGTATCCGAGGGTTCGTCGTGAAAGTCACTTTCAACGTCATCAGCCAACAAACCATCCTCATTTTCACTATCAGAAAAAACATCATTTGTGTTGACATAATCTTCATCATCTAACGCCCGAACTATGTCGTCATCTGTGATCAACCTCGCAGCCATTCTTCACTATCAACGAACAAACTAAAAAAAAAACAAAGCAAAAATCAACTCAAAACACGTAAGCTAAAAGTTACGCATAAGCTAACCATTCGTCAAAATGACGAGTAAGCAGTAGGTATCTCAAAAACAAAAGTACTTACCGGCTAAACACGACCACCACGCGACGCAGTCTAGCGGACACTAAGTTGGCGCGAAACCGCGAGTGTGTAGGTAAAACGATCAGGAAGGGAGACCGAGATATTTAGGGTAAACTCGTTAGAGATGGCCATACGGGAGAGATGGCCAATCGAATCGCACGCTCGGGAACAGAGTGCGACGACGCTGCTGCGCGTATTTATGTTAAAAAGTAAGTAAATAAACTTTTATTTTACAGGGTATTGCAAAAATTGTATAGTGTGGTCATATATTATCATGTAGTACTACTTTTTATTGCATTTTTTAAATGTTTGCTTAGTTTATTATGTTTATCAAATGTTAACGTCTATTCTAACCTCAAAATGGCGCCTGCTAATGTTTAACTAAATCAAAAATTTGATATGGCCATCTCACCCGCACAAAAAAGGAGAGATGGCCACATAAATTCAGGTTGAGATAGCCATATTATTTTTTGTTATTTGAAGTGATATTAATGCGTTTTATGTTTTGTTACAGATGTCAAATAAGTATCAGAGAAAAGCCATAGCCACTCGTGGTTGTTGGAGTGAAGATTCACTAAAAGCTGCTATAAATTCCATAAAAAATGATGATATGAGAAATGTCGGTGTATAGAGCAGCAGTTATCTACGGCATACCTCGTAAAATACTTGAAAGAAGGTACAAGACTAACAATGACAAAAAGGGACCAATGGGACCTACCTCTATGCTTGGACGAAGAAGATAAAGAAAACGAAGCAGATAACTGCGCTGGATGCGGAGAAAATTATCATAAGACTCGTCTTGTGGAAGAGTGGCTCCAGTGTCTTATTTGTGACAGGTGGGTACATGAAAACTGTACCGAGTTTGATGATATGTGCTCCAAATGTGGACAGAAGAAGAAAAAAGAAGCTAAACAAGCCAAATTTCAGGGCAAGGGAAAGGGAAAAGGGAAGTCAAGTACTGGTCATCTATCCCGTATAGCTACGGCCAACTCACCCTGAAGCCCCGGGAGAGATGGCCAATTCTATTTTTTTTTAGAAATTGTTTTTTAATATGTTTTTGAATTATAAAAAAATATTTGTCGTTGATTTTTACAAGACTAATTACTGTTAATTATGATAAGAATAAAAGACTGATTGTAACAACACTTTTTCTTTTTTTTATTATGTCTAGATAAAACTATGGCCATCTCTAACGAGTTTACCCTATTAGATGCTCGTCATTTTGACGAACGTTAGCTATCTAGGGTTAATACCGTCCCTGCCACGTACGAATTTGTGGAATATGCAACACGCTTTAACAACATCCTTAGAAAACTGCAAAGATAAGTTCATTGGGGTATGGAAAATTCGCCACTTATTGGTCAGAATACCGAATGAGCATTCTACATATCTCCTTGCACGTGTTAAGCGATAATTGAAAATTCTCATGTTTTCTGTTAATTTTTTGCCTGGATAAGGACGTAACAAATTTTGTGACAAACTGAACGCTTCGTCTCCAACAAACACAAAAGGCAAAGCAATTCCATCACTTGTAATCGGTGTAGGTTTTGGAATGTTTAGTGAGTTTTCTTGTAGTTTTGTATAAAAAACTGATTCATCAAAAATAGTTGAATCCGAATGTCGTCCGTAACAACCTATATCGCAAAAGATAAATTTATAGTCACTGTCGCAGATAGCTAGTAGAATAATCGAAAAATAATTCTTATAATTGAAACGGGATGAGCCACTATTTTTCGCTTTGAATATTCTAATATGTTTCCATCAACTGCGCCAATGCAGTTAGGAAATTGAGCGCGTCTTTCAAAGGACATGGCCAAAATGTGCCCCACTGTGAGCAAACATACGTTTGTTGCAGTT
This sequence comes from Orthosia gracilis, assembly GCA_947562075.1. NCBI lineage: Eukaryota > Metazoa > Arthropoda > Insecta > Lepidoptera > Noctuidae > Orthosia > Orthosia gracilis. The sequence continues at coordinate 13,115,317 of OX387264.1, read as the reverse complement.
AATTTGAATTTAAAAAAATATGAATTTTAAATGGCTTTTTAAGCACTATAGCAGCAGTGGAAAAATAATATTTATTAAAAGTTGTTCTGTTTGATTTTGCTCAATAATATCTTTTAATGTTGCCATATAATATTAACAAAGTTCACACACAGGGAAAAATAATTGCTAAACGACACATAAAAAAACAACACTGTTAGGAGTTTTGTTTATTAATATGCGCACAAAAAATATATTCGTAAATTATTCGTAAACTAATTATTTTTGTATGTTTTCTTAAGTATAAATAGAACCACCTTTGATTGATTGAAATAATTATAAATATTAGTGCAGTTACGGATAGGATTATTTTACATTACTACCGGCAACACCGCCGACAAATGTCAATCAAACTATTGACTCATACACAGATATACATATGTACATTAGTTGATATAAAATACCTTACCCGTAGTGCAGAAATCAACTATTTTAATCCTTAATAACTTTTGTTCACGACTGCTAAGCAATATGCGCCTTTTTAATTTTGTTTTTAGAAGATCAGTACTATTAACAGACATAGATTTTATATCTGTCCATTCTGGGGCACAAGCCCATACAAGTTTTGGCCATGTCCTTTAAATAAAATTCAGACACGAACTCGAAATAACCAGAACATGCAAAAATATTCATAGAAAATAAACAAAATAAAATGTTCTGTCACCTTAATATACTATTTTCAATGCAAGCAAAACAGTAAGCATCCACACCACAGCCGTAAAAAAGAGATAAATTGTCTATGGCCCGAGACATTCAAATTTAGCGCGAGAGAAAACGATAATTGTTTTGATCTGTGCTCTCTTTGTCTCATATACAGCATTCATAACCTTAAAAATTAACTGATAAAGATAAAAAAGAACTCGGTAAGTTTAAAAAATATATTTATTTTTAAATTAAGCATATTTACTTGGCCATGGTAGTGTGTTCTCATTTACAAAATAATCAGCTAAATTATTACGGATCACTGCAGCGCTTGTACTTCCTCTGCAATTATTGTCTATAGGTATATTAACTATTCCCTCTGTATCATTGTTCGTATATAAAATATCTTTAAAATCAACGCCATGTCTTTCCCTAACAAAATTATGAAGAATACAGCATGCTTTAATAATTTTTATCGATAAATTTCTGTTTACGTTCAAAGGGCGTTGAAATATACGCCATTTATGTGTTAAGATACCGAATGCACACTCAATATACCTACGTGCCCTGCTCAAGCGATAATTGAAAACTCTTTTAGTGTAATTTAAGTGATGTCCTGCATAGGGTTGTTGAACTTTGTCTGAGATATTGAAAGCTTCATCTCCGATAAAAAAATATGGCACGGGATTGGTGATACCAGTAATTGCAGAGGAATTTGGTATATTAAGAGTTCCATCTTGAAGTTTTTGATAAAAAATAGAATCACGGAAAACTGTAGAATCACTACATTTCCCATAAGCACCGATGTCAATCTATATAAATTTGTAATTAGAATCACATATAGCCAGAAGTAAAATGGAAAAACAATGCTTATAATTGTAGTACAGGGATCCAGTTAGAGACGGTTTGATAACACGCACATGTTTACCGTCTAAGGCACCTAAAACATGAGGAAAATTAGCTCTTGACTTAAATCCTTCAGTTATATTTAGCCACATTTCAGTTGTAGGTTCGGGAAAACACTCCATTTTCATTACATTCCATAATGCATCACAAACTTTTTCTACAATACTTCGTATGGTTGATATCCCAAGTCGATAATTGTAATGCAGATCGGTAAAGGAACACCCCGTGGCCAGGTATCTGAAATATATATTTTTTTTATTACAGGGCGCTCGCTACAAATAAAGTGGAAAAACCTTCGAGACGCCTTCATGAAGGAGTGCCGAAGGCAAAAAAACATTAAGAGCGGAGCGGGAGCTAAGAAAAATAATCAATATCGATTTTATAATCAATTGTTATTTTTAAAACCTTACGCTGGAATAAATAAAACTGAGAATAGTTTGTCTGCTGCAGACGATAAATCAGTTGGGGAAGGTAAGGAATCGGTTGGAGGACCATATAAAGACAGACATTATATTATCACCAAAATGGGTATCGTCCGTCAAGTGCCAGTCGATATGTCTATGGACGAATTTGTAGAATCTGTTATTCTTCCTGATGGGTGTGGAGTCATTTTGAAAGCACGTAGGTTAAACCGTAAAAGTATACAGGAGGGCAAGACCTCCTGGATTCCTTCACAAACAATAGTTGTCACATTCAAGGGACCGATACTCCCTCAAATGGTATTTTTATATCATACATCCCTGCCAGTGGAGGTATATCAGTACCCCACTATCCAATGTAAAAATTGCTGCCGTTTTGGGCACGTTAAAGCACAGTGTCGGTCCAAAGCAAGGTGCTTTAAATGCTCACAACCTCACCCTGGTGACAGTTGTGACGTATTAGAAGCCAAGTCCACTTGCATCCATTGTTTGGGCCGTCACTTTGCTTTTTACAGTAGCTGTCCTGAGCAAGGGAGACAAAAATCCATTAAGTTGTTAATGTCTCAGGAAAATTTTTCATACGAAGAGGCTTCTCGATCAATTCCAAATGTTAAAAAATTATATTCTGAAGTCACCCAAAATTTTCCAACCCAATCTTCTTTCTCCTCTTCCCAATCTATTAGCCATACTCCTCCTACCTCTTATAAAAAAACTGTATTTTCCTCCCCTAAGCCTAGAGCTCCTCTAGGCAAATCTTATGATAAAGCTGCCCATAGATCCATCGTTGCTGAGGTCCCTTCATCCTTTCCCAATGGCTTCTCTCTTTCTCAAAATTCTTCATCCCCAAAGTACCCTCAAGAGGATAACCTCTTAGATATTCTTTTGTCTTTAATTATTAGTTTAGTTTCCCGTGAAAATTCCTCTTTACCGCCCCACGTTGCCCATAAACTTTCCCAGCTTCTATCTAATAATTATGGATCTAGTCTCCTCACTTCAGTGGAACATTCAGAGCATTCGGCCGAAGAAGCCTGAACTTTTATTTTTAATAAATAAATTTCACCCCTCAGTCATCGCCATTTCGGAGACTTGGTTAGTGCCTGGTTCTCACTTTCGGGTCTCAGGTTACTCCTGTCTTCGGAATGATAGGGCTGATGGGTATGCAGGTAGTGCCCTTCTTGTTAGGCGCTCGCTTCCTTTCTCTCTTTTATCTCTTCCCCCTACTTCTCCTGACATTAACATCGTTGCTGTTAGGGCTTTTAACATTACTTTCCTCTCGGCATATATTCCTCATCCTCATTCTAGGTTAATTCCAGACCTTCTATGTATATTTGCCTCAGTTCCCTCTCCAATCATTTTTATGGGTGATTTAAATGCGCATCATCGCTCATGGGGTTCGAACCATGATGATAACTTTGGTCGTGCCCTCCTCGAAATTTTTGATGAAGTTGATCTATGTGTTGTTAACAACGGTTCTCCCACTAGGAGAGTTCGCCCTTCTCAAAATCCTAACTCGGCTGTAGATATAACAGCATGCTCTGCCTCTCTTGCTCTTTCCTGGAATATCTTGCCTCATTCTTATGGTAGTGATCACTTTCCCATTATTGTCTCTATCTCTGATAGAGTAGTACCTTCGCGTAATTTTAATCCCTCTCTTAAATATAGATTAAACGATGCAAGCTGGTCTTCTTACTCAGATTCTCTTGAAAATAAGTTACTATCTCTTCCCCCTCCCGACAGAAACAATCTTGTTGACTGCTATTCTAAATTTGTAGACTCCATTATTTCCAGTGCTGATGACAATTTTCCCCTTAAAAAACCATACAGATTCAAAGTCTCAACTCCTTGGTGGAATTCGGAATGCACTTTAGCTGTCAAAGAAAGAAAAATAGCAGAGGTTCACTATTCGAATTCTATGACTCTTCAAAATTTCTTAGTGTATCAAAGAAAAGCAGCCATTGCTAAGAGACTTCTTTCTAAAAAGAAAAAAGAGGGTTGGCTCCGCTATTGTCAAAACTTATCTCCCTGTGCCCCTTCTTCCCTAGTATGGAAGCAAATCAAAAGATACAGAGGTTCATGCAATTCTGTTGATATTTCAGCGAATGATCCTTCTTCCTGGATTGAACCCTTCTCGGATAAACTGGCTCCTCCTTCAGTTCCAAGTTTGGACTCTTTTCCTTCTACTCCAGGTTTTCTTTCTTCCGAAAATAATTTCGACGCCCCATTCTCTTTTTCTGAACTTTGTCTGGCTCTTGACGGTCTTGTTGATTCCTCTCCTGGTGCAGATGGGATCCCTTACTCATTCTTAAAAAACGCCTCAAGTAGTACAAAGCAATACTACCTTGATCTTGAAAGACAGTCCAAAAAGAAAAAAATCTGATCATTCTGAAGAGATGACTCGAGAATTAATCGATACTCTGAAATCTTCAATGAGCAAAAAAGTAAACGAAGAAGATCCTGACCGACAGTTTATGCTCTCTTTGGTGCCTGATTTCAAGAAAGTCCCCGATCGATTGAAGTCAATCGTGAAAATAAATATGATTAAATGCATATCACAAGCTCAAGATGAAATGTACAATTATAAAGAACCAAGCGACGCTGAAATGTCCTATGCTAATAATCAAAATCAGGGTTATTTTACGAATTCTTCATCATATACACTCAATTCCAGTCGCTATGAAGTAATGCAGTATAACCATCAAAATGACCAAGGGACCTCTGCTGCCGGAATTACAGATAATATTACAGAAGCAATACCGGCAACATCTGCCACAGTTCATTCAATCATTACTGATGAATCAGAGATTTTATCACTGTTTTAAAACCATAGTGTAGTGTATACCATATTGTACGGAAGATAGAAAACTGTGATTATGTAAATTAGTTTTAGGTAGATATAAATACGTGATTTAACTTGTGATTAAGAAAAACATACTGTGATTTGATTAATAAGATATTAAAATTACTAATTATAATTAGATGTAAGTACCTACAAAAAAATTAAAAATGTTCCTTTTTAGGCTATGAGGGAACAAAACAAAAGTACTTAGTAAATAATCATTAATAAGACTGAGGTAGATTCAATCATCAGAATGATTGACTGACTGATTTTATTTAAAATAATAAAAATATAAATTGGAAAAATGTGCTTTTTCTTTTCACTTACCTCAAGGTCACAAGAAGCTTTTCTTTCCGGACGCATGTTCGTATTTACTCCAGAAATTGCTTGTCTTATCCTTGCTAGCAAATAATCAAATGAAGAAGTAGACATTCGCGTATAATTGAAAAATTTATCTTCGTGTTTTCTCAAACTTTTATAGAATAACATGAATGTCCTATTTAGTGTTCTGCTTCGTAAAAATGGATGAACCCAATATCTTCTTTTTAATTTCTTTTTACGCCATAAAAGCCAGATTATTGCCACCACTTCAGCGTCCATTCTTTCCAGTGTCTGTGATCAAACTGGTCAAATCCGCGTTAAATCCAACCGCGCGGACAGGCGCGTAAACCGCCTTACCGCGCGGGGTACCGCTACGAAATCCGCTTTACCGCCACCGCCCTGTGATAATCGCCTAAGCGGCTCATTTTAATAATATAGCCCCGACGATAACAGATTATTTCATTTAAAAAGACCGTTAAGTATAAGAAAACCTTTTAGACCTGTTGAAAAGATGGTATTTAAAAAAAATGTGGATATGTTGAATCCGAATTATAACTTGCCTAAAAGAAAAGCACTATTAAACAGCCTCTTGACTAAATATTATTGCGAAGTGCAATCATGTGTAAAAGAAAATATCTTAAAGGCACAATCAGTGTGTCTTACAACATATGGATGGACTCCTATTTATAATGATTAATTTATTGAGGTTACAATCCATTTTATTGATGATAATACAATATTAAAAAAAATCTTTTAGACTGTGTCCAATATTCAGATAATTACAGCCAGTAATTTGACATCTTTTTTTAAATTTGTTTTCCAAGAATGGAATATAGAAGACAAAATTGTAGCTATCGTCAGCGACAGTGACACGAATATATTAGCAGTTGTACGAAACAGAAATTGGCAATGAATTGGCGTTTTTGCCCATAAGATAAATCTTATAATGCAGGGTGCCCTGGGTACTAAATCTTTAGAGCGGTCTATTCCCAACACAATTGGCGAAACTTTATCTAAAGTGAAGAGTATAGGGCAATATTTAACCTTCCTATACTCGCGCAATGGTCTGTGAGACCAACGAAGCACATTTTCGTAAATATATTTAGCTGCCGGATTTGTTGCTAGCTTCATTTCAGTGCACACCGCGCGTTTGTGCGAAACGCACATGTAGTAGCATTTGGCGCCAATCGGTCCGTGAGACCTACGCGAGTATAGGTGTAACTTTTTATGTAAGTATTAATGTAATATATTTTGTGCATGTATATGTGTTTTATACTAAACTTTGAACACTTTATGACGTATGTATAGTAAAATATATGTATTTGTGTCACTTTATATTATATTATTTTGACTAATTTTGTTATTGTTTTTAGATTATATTATACTTCACATCAAAATGGACGACGATCAAATCTGATTGTTGCTGGATGAATCAAGTTCTAGTTCTGGCTACGATGACGAAAATGATAGTGAGGTGGAAGACTACGTAGAGGTTCAGGAAGAGACTTACGACACCGAGCAAGAGAACGACGATGACGAGACAGATGAGGCAGAAGGTAGTGAAAATTTTTATTTAGGAAAAGATGGACAGACTAGGTGGAATAAATCTCCTGCCTTAAACCCAACTAGGCGACGGGCTAGAAACATAGTTACTCAACTTCCAGGCGTTAGAGGAGAAGCCAGAAATTTTAAGAATCCAGGAGAGCTTTGGAAGTTATTTTTCTCAGAGGGCATAATAAATTTGATCGTAAAGTACACTAATGAACAAATTAATCGATTGAAACTTAATTTCACCAGAGAAAGAGATTGTACCAATACAGACAACATTGAAATTGAAGCTTTTTTAGGCCTTTTACTGTTTGCTGGAGTCAGGAAAAACGGTCGTCTAAATGCCAAAGATTTTTTTAAAACAGACGGTTCATCTCGGGAGAATCGGGGATTCGGTTCATCTCGGGTTAGATTGACAATGAGCTTCAGCAGGTTCTATCTATTGATGCGTTCTTAGATTTGACGATAAAGATACGCGAGAAGATAGAATTAAACTCGATAAACTAGCACTTATTTAGAGAGTTATTCGATGAAGTTGTGGAAGCGTTCAAAAAATATTACTCTTTGTCTCAATTAGTTACAATTGACGAAAAGTTAGAGGCTTTTAGAGGACGCTGCAGCTTTCGCCAGTACATTCCATCAAAACCCAACAAATATGGAATAAAAATTTATGCGTTGACAGATGCCAAAATGTTTTACACCCATACCATGGAAGTTTATGTTGGAAGGCAACCAGATGGTCCATATCAAGTTGACAACTCCGCTGTGGCTTTGGTTTTGCGATTGAGTAAAAATTTTTACAAAACTGGTCGTAATATCACATGTGATAACTTTATCACTAGTATCCCATTGATAAATGAGTTTCGAGTCTCAACGATTCGTAAAAACAAAACGGAATTGCCTAAACAATTCACGGATGTAAGAGCAAGAGCCGAAAAATCCAGTCTATTCGGGCACCGTGGCAATTGCAATCTTGTATCCTTCGTACCGAAAAAAGGAAAAAATATCCTTATTGTATCCAGTATGCACGATGATGCCCAGATCAATGAAGACACAGGAAAACCAGAAATGATAATGGATTATAATAGAACGAAAGGCGGAGTCGACACCGTAGACAAAATGTGTAAAACATACAACGTTGCTCGTGGTACAAATAGATGGCCGATGGTGGTATTTTATAGCCTGATGAATGTAGCGGGTATAAATACATTTATAATATACTTACAAAACAACCCTAATAAGAAAGTTAGCCGTAGAATCTTTCTTGAGCCCTAGCATACGATCTGATCAATCCGCAACTAAGACGTCGGGCTCTCATTACATCCTTGCCAAGAACTATGAAGCTGAGGCTCGCCGAAATATGTAAATTAGATGGTCCTGAGTCTTCAGCAACATCTATTAATAATAAAATCGGTCGTTGTGGATACTGCTCCTCCAAAAAAACCGCAAGACACGTTACAACTGCGCTACTTGTAAAAAATACTTTTGTTTAGAGCACGCTGTGACAGTGTGTCCTGATTGCTATGGTGAAGGTCTTAACTAAGCCAAATATGTATAAAGAGGTAGTTTGATAGGTTATTTTGTATTATTTAGAAGTTCATTTTGTTTTTAAAAAGATATAAAGATTTTATGTTTGTTTTCGTAGGACATAAGAAAAAAAAACTGAAATTAAATGACTGATTTGTGATAGACGGAAAGTCATTAAAATAATTAATAAACTAAGTATGATTAATATTATTTTGTTTTATTATACCTTTAACTTTAAAATTATAATAATATTATTTGGGCTTTATAGTAAAAAAAATATCTTGTAGAGGTACGAACTATCGGTCTGTGACACCGTGCGCGAGTATAGGTGTTACAAAAATTGGCGCGAGTATAGAAAGGTTAAAAAATAGTGCTCAAGCAGAGGCCAAATATATAGAAATGGTAAAAAATAGGGGTGTAAGGGGTGGTGCTGCAGGAACTGGCAGGTGTGACGCAACAGAAACACGGGGTGATAAGCAAAACTCGTTTATTGAGAATTTACAAAAGGCAAGATGGCCGTTGCACATAAATTACAAAAAAATACCGTGCGCACAGATCAGCGTGTAGTGGCAGACTGTCGGTGGCGGGGGTTTTAAAGTGTGACCCACCTCTATAGCTAACTTATATCTTAAACTATTGAGCGCGTCGCTAACATTCCCCACCCTAGTGCTGACACAGCACTAATCAACAAGAGTTATAGGAGCGACGCGTGCCGCGGAGCGGCACCACGTCCGGGAGCCCACCTTCACCTCCACGAGCCTGATGCGACCGTCCTTACATGGAAACACCTCGGTGATTAGTCCCTTCGGCCATGAATTGTGGGGAGAGTTTGGGTCCACAACCAATACGAGGTCACCAACTCGTAGCGGCGGTTGCTCCACTTTCCACTTTCTCCTAGGTAGAAGGTCTGGTAAAATTTCCTTTAGCCACCTGTGCCAGAACATGTCGGCCAATCGTTGACTTGTACGCCAATGCCTGCGTAAATACAGGTCAGAACTGTCAAACGCTCCGACGACAGGTAAGTTTGACGACGTACCTAGCAAAAGTTGGTTGGGGATGAGGGATTCTACGCCCTCTGAGTCAACCGAAACGTGCATCAAGGGACGACTGTTCACTATATTTTCAACTTCAGCTAGGAGTGTGCTTAACACTTCGTCCCTTGGTGCCCGCTCGCGTAAAACAACTTTCTTGACACTTGACGACTTGACACTGCGAATCAGTCGCTCCCATGCCCCACCCCAATGGGGACTGGCGGGAGGAATGAAAGTCCAGTCCATCCCTTTATTGACACCTATGTCCTTGAGAACTGCTTGGTCCAGATCCTGCATAGACCGTTGGAGTTCCTTTTCAGCGCCTTTAAGGTTGGTGCCATTGTCGGAATATAAGTGACGTGGCCAGCCACGCCTTGCTGCCATCCGACGCAGTGCCATGATCAACGAGTCTGTTGTGAGAGAAGCAACAGTCTCGACGTGAATAGCACGCAACGTTAAGCAGGTAAAGAGGACACCGTACCTCTTTTCCCTGCGTGTCCACTGCCTACTGTTACCTCCATCGGTCCAAACAGGTCCAGCCCACAGTAAGAGAAGGGTCGCTGATGATGTGCAACACGAGCCTGAGGTAAGTCACCCATGCGAGGAACTACCGGCTTAGGCCGCTTCCTGACTTGGCGGTGCGGTATCGGTACGATTTCGTTTCGGTATACCGCATCGGTACCGAAAGCTTACCGAGCGCCTATATTTGAATGCACGCTTCCTGATTGGCGCGGGCTGCGCGGGAGCGGGGCGGTAAGCGAGCGGCATACCGCGTCGCGGGTCGGACAGCCAGTAAAGCCTGCATGCCGAGCGCACACCGCGTGTATTTGGTAAACAAAATGGCGGCGGAAAGAACCACGTGACTACTTTGGTGACCGAAGTGGAAAAATAACCACTTTTATATAACTATAAGTTACCTGAATACTCAAGAAAGGATCTGACAGAAAAAGCGTGGGCAGAAATTGCTCATAAAATAAAATTGACTGGTGAGTAGGTATTCATTTATTGTAATTATTAAATACAATGCTTGTACTGCCATGGAAGTGCTGCTCTAGGTAAAACAAAGTAGTTAGTCAAATATTTTCGTACAGTTGGTCCTGCTGATCTGGCGTTGGCGGAAATTTCATCTCTTTCAATGTTGAAAGAAAAATTTTGAGTACCCTCATAATCTGTGGACTCAGTGGCAGAATATTGTACTCCATCTCGTGATCGTATAAAATTATGTAGAACACAAACAGATTTTATTATGTTATTCACTGTAGCGTAATTTAAACAACGAATTGGAGTTAAAAGTACTTGAAACTTTTGAGTCATCATCCCAAATGCACACTCAATAGTTTTACGTGCTCTTGACAGTCTGTAATTATAGATTCTTTTGATATTGTTTATACGTTTATACCTGTCATAGGATAAGGCCGCATGATATTGCGTTTTAAAGGGAAAGCATTGTCGGCAACAAAGAAATAAGGCACTTCTTGTTATGTATCATCATGCGGAAGTGGAGATGATGTAGGCATATTCAAACCATCTCTTTGCAACCAGTAACTGATGGACGAAGCTTGAAATACTCCGCCATCACTATTTCGTCCAGCATAGCCTGTATCAATCATGGTAAATAAGCCATCAGCATCACATACTGCAAATAAGATGATCGAATGATAGCCTTTATAATTGTAATTTGTAGATCCGCTGTTAGGCAGTTTTTGAATTCGCACGTGTTTACCATCCATGGCTCCCAAGCAATTAGGGATATTCCAAAGTTCATAGAAACGATTAGATATGTCTTTCCATTTTTCTGTGGTTGGAATTGCCATGTTCTCTGTTCGTAGTATCAACCAAATTACTTCAGTCGTTTCAGCTATTATGTCGGATATAGTGCTAACCCCTCTTGCAAAATATAAAGCCAGTGCTGTGAATGTACTTCCGGTAGCAAGATATCTGTAAAAAATGTTTTGTTTGTGTTAGATACATTTTATAAACATCTGATTAATTTATATGTATATTGTTTCAGTCTCTGAATGTAAGGAAAAATGGCGCAACATAAGGTCTACATTTCTCAGAAGTACCAAAGCGCAACCAAGTGGCTCAAAAACTAAAAAGCCCTATTATCTGAGCGAACATTTAACGTTCATTTTACCTTATGTTAAACCATTAAATGATTCAGATAATCGTGGTAACATACCACCAACCCCGGATACAGAGATGACTAACGAGGCGGACACTAAAGATTAAGTTTCAAACGAGGGCCCAACTGAATCATCAGAGCAGCATCAGCCACCTGCTTTCCAGGATCAATCTATGTCTTCTGAGGCCTCCGCACCTGTACACGGACTACGCCGCCGCAAGACGACAGCTTTGGAAGTAGACGCCGCAATGATTAACTTTTAAAAAAATAAAACCAATAAGGCGGAAGAAGTAATCTTAAATAAAACCGAAAAGCAAATGAACCTTTTCTTTCAAAGTTTACTACCCGAGCTTACAGATATGAATGCCCAACAAATCCGTTCTTTCAAAATCAAAGTTTTGCAACTTATAGATGACATTAAGAACGCGCCGCCAGTAACTTCTTCAAGAGACTCCACTCCCTGTACATCAAGAGAAACATATTATACCTGACGGGGGACGGGCCCACTGGTTATTTTTAAAAAGAGTGACGTCAGCATTGCTGACGTCACTATCTCTATTATCATCATGGTGTTGGTGCTGGTGATGGTTACTCATGTCGAAAAATGAAAGACAAGACTTCAAGAGTTTCACCTTATATTCTTCTTAGTAGGTAGCACACAATAATGACACACAATGGCATACAATAAATTAGGATCAACAATAAACAATGACTCACAATATTCCGGAGCTCCGTACCGTCCGACGACTCGACTGAGAACACACTGAGAATGAATTGTGAGCGTTTTTTTTTTTTTTTTTTTTTTTCAAAGTGGCATCTCACAGTTCGGTCAAAGTGACCGGATACTGCTTAACCGGACTACCCTATGGAGACTAAGCTATATTATAGCCTCCAGCCAGGCTTAAATTGTGAGCGGTCGGGCGGTCGTATTTATACGAAACTTCGGTTAGAGTCGTTACAAGTCTATTGACTAAGTCAATAGACTGTCTTTGTTTGTTGTCTGTTTTTAAATTCTGGTTTCTATTTTACAAATCACAAAATGAATTATGAAGTACAGATTAATTAGTTTTTAATAATATTGAGTAATAAAATTAGTAAATATAATCAAGCGATTTCAATCAACTTAAATATTCAAATAAGCAATCACACGTTATTTGAACTTAAAATAATCGATCATAATTTATTCGACGCTCGATTACGCCCTCACGCCGGTATTAACGTCGATTTGGCGCCGATATACCGTATATTCTCCAATTTCATCTGTAGGCACTCCGGCACCAACACCAATTAATTATCAAAATGAACCTCCAGCAGCGATCAACTATCGAAAAGAACCTCCTGCTCAAATGAACTACCAGTCTGAATCTTCACCAGTATATCAAAATCAAGCCATGCCTATAATTTTTTCTGCTCAGTCACAATTTAATACTGACATATCTTCCGGCTCCATAAATGATAATTCGTTGTTTTCTGAATTTGAAAAATAAATGACTTAAATAATATTTACTTTTATTTATATTTGTGCAAGCACTTACCTCAAAGTTATAAGCAATCTCTCTTCGGCACTAACACATTCCCTTAATCTAGTAGTTTGTTTTGTGATCACGGGTGCAATAAGTCCCAGAAGTTCACGATAAGTTTGTTTCGACATCTTGTACATCGCCTGAAATTTTGCATCATCTATTGAAAGTTGTTGTGCCGCAACAAAAAGTCTGCAATTTATATTTTGGCAATGTAGGGATGTACCCAATACTTCTTTCTTTTTTTACGCAATCGCAAATACGCGTAACACGCTAAAGCATCTTCTTCATCTGACGACGACATTCTCGCGACGCGACGGCACAAACGATTCTGCCAAGATCCTACTGTTTTATACCGAAAGCATACCGACAGTATATCACCTAGTGAGGAGATCTGAGCGACATTAGTAAAGTCGCGGTATAATATAAATTACTGCATACCGATACCGCACCGCCAAGTCAGGAAGCGGCCTTACACTTTTTGATGCGGCACAGCATGCACTGAGACACTACAGTCTTCACGGTAGGTCTAAGGCTCACTAACCAATATTTTTCCCTTAGCAGGTTGACAACCGTTTCCTGATTACCATGAGCTGCCCTCAAATGGAAGTGCCGAACAATAGGCCAAGCCACAGGATGCCAGCCGTCTAATATTACAGGTCTCTTTACCTCCATAGCGACATCCACAGCAGCGTCGATTCGACCGCCCACGCGAAGCAAGCCATGGCCGTCCAAAAACGGTGAGAGAGTAAGTAACCGACTACTTCTAGGTAACGCCTTCCCAGACCTAATAGCAGCTAAATCCTCAGCAAACGAATCACTTTGTGCGTGTTTCAAGAGTTGCCGCTCTGCATGCTCCATCATCTGCACGCTATAACTGCTACCAGGGAGACCCTTTAACCTGTCAACAAATTTAAAAACAGCGGCTGTCGCTCGTAGAAGGCGCAGCCAAGAAGAAAATCGAACCGGGTCCGGAACCGGCGAACAAGCAGTGTGTTCTTGAACAACAGCTGTTATTTCCTCGCATGCTGCATTCTCATCCAGTTGGATGACATCCGTGGGCCATGACACATCATCCAAGTGCAGGAAATTTGGACCAGCTAGCCACTCAGAATACAAAGTAGGATTGAAAGTTTCCCTTGTAGCCAAGTCAGCTACGTTGAGCTTCGTAGGAACGTATCTCCATTCGGCAATGCGTGTCAATTCGTCGATTTCTCCAAGACGGTTCGCTTCGAATACTTTATAGGTACGCGTATTGTTACGAATCCAATGAAGAACCGTTGTGGAGTCGCACAAAAAGTATCGACGTACCGGAGATAACCTATGTTCTTTACCAATAGTATTAGCTAGCCTTGCTGCTAACAATGCCGCTTGAAGCTCGTATCTAGGTACCGTCATTGGTTTCACAGGTACCACTCTGCATTTACTCGCAATAAAAGAAACATGTATTATACCTTTCGTTTCCCAGCGCCAATATGCTACCGCACACATAGCTTTAGTGGAGGCGTCACTAAATATGTGCAGATGTAGGTTGCTATAAACGGACTCGCTCGTAGCAGTACTCGTAGCACTCCTATCGTCCGCTACGCTTTCGTAGCCCATAGTACATGGCTGCGTAGCACAGCAAGGTGCGAGGCGCGACGCGGGAGTGGGAACTTCTGTCTCGCTCGCACACGCTAGCGCGCCCTCCGTCGCACTCGCAGCGCACGCAGACATCGCGTGGTACCTTGGAATGCGAATCGTACTGAAAACACTAATTAGGTCAACCCATTTTACCCACCTTTCGTAAATGTTATCAGAAACATAATCGTCCCATCCAATATTCAGGCGCCAGGTATCCTGAAGCAGGATTTTACCCTGAATAGTGAAAGGGGCGAGAAATCCCAAGACATCAAAAATTGACTTGACATAACGACCCTTAACATAATCCTTTTGGTGGGTCGTTTGTTGCCCTCAGTGATGTCTTTCGGGATGCGCTTCAGTGACACGTCAAAACCGAGCACATCGTGTTCAGGAAACCAAATAAGCCCAAGCGTTCGCTCACCTCCATATTGCTGACCGACTTTGAACCTTACTGCAGCTGGACCCAAGGTGTCTTTTGGTATGCTGTTTAAAACCATGGCGCTGTTGCTTGTCCAGTTTCGGATTTCAAACCCACCGGCTCTGTGAATGTCACTAATATTACTCACCATATCAATAGCAGTAGTTTCGTCCAGCAAGCTATCTATGTAGTCATCCATGTAATGCGAATGGTATATAGCATTGACTGCGGCCAGCAAGGATGACTCATAGCGGCTTGCGTTTTTGTTTTTAATAAATTGTGCTACGAATGGCGAACAATTTGCGCCGAAAATCAAAGATGTCATGACATACGTTTTGATGTTTTCTGTAGGACTATTTCTCCACAGAAACCTTAGTGCGTGCTGATCCTCGGCGTGAACCTTCACCCTGAGAAACATGTACTTTATGTCACCTGTTACTGCGATTTTGTTTTCCCTAAAGCGCAGTATTATACCAAGTAGCGATGACAGCAGATCAGGTCCAGTAAGTAAATAATCATTGAGGCAAGAACCATTTACCTTTCCTGCAGCGTCGAAGACCAGCCGAACCTTACTTTTGTTTGGATTGTCAACACCATAATGGGGTAGGTACCACGTATTCGGTGTGATGTCATTTACCACTAGTTCCCGCGCGTAATCATTTTCCAACAAATGATGAACGCGTTCCTTATACCTTTTAGCAAAACCTGTATCCTTTCCCATTTTCCTTTCGATACCTTTCATCCGTTTCAGTGCGTTAGGGTAGGAGTCCGGCATCTGGCAACCTACCTCCTTCCAAGGTAAGCTAATGTACCAGCGTCCGTCAACGAGCACCGCTGATCGCTCAAGCTGATCGATGGTGCGCAAATCGTCAACGTTCTGGCGTGGCTTGCCAGACATACCCATAGCATCCAATGCAAACGAGCGTCGGACCTCATCATGGATTTCTTGAAGTAGACTATCATGTGATGAAACGTCACTTACTTCCTCGGTCTCCGCGATGCTCAGGGCGGCCTCAGCGCAAGTGGTGGCAGCGGCGGCGGCCCGAGCAGCGGCGGCACTCCGCGTCACGCGCACTTTACCATGTACGCACCAACCTAGGGGGGTAAGTGTAGCGGACGGCTCATTTACATTTCCTAACTTTATTTTTAAAGGTACAATTAAGTCATAATTATCTTGACCAATTAATATATCAGGTTTTGAATCTAAGGTACACAATTTATCTTTAATATTATTTAAATGAGAATACTTATTACAATCTATAACAGATAATTTTTGGATAGGCAAACTTAATTCCTTTACACAACGCATTCTTATATTATTATGTAGTATATTATCAAATCCAGCAATGTCAACATTCATAACCGTAGATTCACATACCGTCGAATCATTTGTCCACGCTCCGCGCACCGTTAGCGTCTCGCGACGGCCGCGCAGCCCGACGCGCGCGGCTAGGCTCGCGCTTATTAGCGACACACTTGACCCTTCGTCAAGCAGTGCGGTGGCATTTACGATACCATTAGGGCCGTGCACACGAATAGGTAACACTTTCAATAACACTTTATTGTCACTCGCGTTAATGTATGTTATTGTTTCCGAAGACACAGTAGGCTCGGCTCGTTGCACGTTAGCCGACGGCGTAGCAATCGAAGCCGATGTATTGTTGTTATCGCCGTCGCGTTCATGTTGTTTACTCGTAGAAAAATGCAGGAGACGAGATGTTGTTTATTACAGGCATCCTTGTCACACACAGGAGCTGAACACGTTTTTCTATCGTGTTTGAATATTAAACATTTGTAGCATAAGCCGTGTTTTTTTACATGTTGCCACCGTACTTTACGTAATGCTTTCTTAAATTGTTTATATTCGCTGAGACTATGATGTACCACTGAGTGACAAAATAAACAATTAGCGTTACGTTCTTCGTCTTGAACAAGTACGGTTTGTGTGCGTGTGGACGTATTGTGTATTGTTTTAGCTTTCAGATGCTGATAATTCCGAAATGTAGTGAAAATACTTGCAGTGGTGGGGAAATCTTTACAGCTTCTTCATGTAGAAAATCAGATAAAATGACTAACCTAGGTTTCTTTCCTTCAGAGATCATTTTGAAGCTGTAGTCGGACCACTTGGAGATGAGCACTGTGGGCAGCTTGGAAAGAATGATTGACACAATGTTGGTACCATATAGGTACTCGTCTCGACCGACTGCTCGTATTGCTTCCACAATATTTTGCACTTTCACCGAAAACTCGACGATATCTTTGTGATAATCCAGTTGTATTGATTGAAGCTTTTTAATATCAAGATTTATTCTGGAAATGATGCGGTCAGGGTTACCAAACCGTAGCTCCAACGTCGACATCACTTTGTCAGGTGACGTGGCGCTTATGAACAAAGCGGTGACTGCACTTTTCGCTTGCCCTCGTAGGCATTTCCGGAGCCTCCATATGTTTTCTTTTCGTTGGCGGGAGTAACTATGACTCTCTTCTTACTTAGGCGTAAGCTCTCTCTGGGGTTGAGCTCTCTTGATGCTGGAGCCCTAGTATGGTCGTTCACGTTTGTGGGGAAGGCAACTCACATTCGTTAATCCCAGTGTCAGCAACAGCTGGCGATGCTGGTTTTGGCCCCTAGCCTACTGAGGCGCCATGAATCTCTTGCTATCTTGCCAACAAGGGAAGGGGGGGCGGCCATTACTTTCTTTCTTAGGCACAAGCTCTCTCAGGGGGGGACGAGTTCTCTTACTGCCCGAGACTGAGTCGTTTACTCACGTTTGTGGATGTGTACCCTTTCGACTGCCGCTATCAGCCGACCGGGAAAGTGCAGTCCACAAGCGTCAAGGGTCCTAGTCATACGTCAACAACATCAGACGGGGCTTGGACCAACACCTACCCTTGGCCTGCCCGTGGCGCCGCTGCCAAGCCAACAAGGGAGGGGAGGGCTACTCACCAACGAGTGGACTGAATAGCAAGGACAGTTCATCAAAGAAGGCTTCTCATGGTGAGTATGCCTTTTGAACGATATTGAGGTGTCGCGCATACCTCCCCGCATTGACCGGTAAACGGTCAGGGGTACGGTGAGCCTGGAGACCCTGGTCACGGATCCGACTGGGGTGCGCAAGCACATGCATTCTTGCTGTGTAAATCCAGGACTGGCTCTGGGGGAAGTTCCCAGAGTAGCCCCGATGGGGGTCTTCGGACCTCAAATCTAGCAGCTCGTAAGGCTGGGGCGTACGAGAGCTGTGGGTGAGCCTGTGGCAGGGCCAGCCCCCCTGCCACAAGGGTATTAGGGGTTGCTTTCGATCATGGTACAAGAACAGATGGTCGATCCTCCACTGTCCCACAGGAGACGAAGGTTTTGACCCTTAAACCCGTTAGCCCGACAGCTCGATCTCCACCTCAGTCGAGGCGGGAGGTTGGCGATTGGACTTGCCCGGAATGTGGTGCATCATTCCGGACCAAAATAGGGTTGGGCGTGCACAAGCGGCGTGCCCACCCTGTGACGGAAAACGCCGCAGCAGCGCCACCGCAGGTGAAGCGGAGATGGCGTGAGGAAGAGGGGGAGCTGTTAGCTCAGACGGAGGAGCGTCTGGTTAGAGCTGGAAGTAGTGCTAGATCCATAAACCAGGACATAATGAGGGAGCTGCCGAATTTTGGGCGCTCCCTAGAGGCGATTAAGTGGCACCGGAGGAAGGAGTCCTATAAAAGCCGGGTACAAGCGTACTTGGAAGAATTGGCTGAGGACCCTACTCCGAGTGCTCCAGGGGAGGCAGATGTGTCTAACAGGGGCACCCCTATCGCTAGCACTACGGAAAGTTCGACACCAGAGCAGCCTATGGTCGAGGCGGAAGTACCCATCCGATCCATGCCTGACCCCGTAAACCTGCAAAGCCCGGACTTGTCGCAAGCGCTAGACTGCGCCAAAATTGTGGAGGACCTCCTGGCGAGTTCCGAAGCGAGGATGGCGCGGGGTGCGTGTGATGGGAAAAGGCGGGGGCTGCCTAGGCGCAAAGGCCAGTACATTGAAGACACTACTTTTGCCGGGTTGTCTGCGCGAAAGCGGCGAAGAATTGAGTACGCGAGGGTGCAGAGACTGTATAAGACCTGTAGATCCCGAGCGGCTCCTGAGATCATTGACAGAAAAACTCGGGGTGTCAGGCATAGCCTTGCTGAGCTGGAAGCCTACTGGCGACCAGTGATGGAGACCGTGTCTGATGCCTCGGGGCTCACACCGGAGGTTCTGGGTGCGTTAAAACGCTCGGAGCAGTACGGGGGCTGCCGTGATTACTCGCAGCTGTGGACGCCTTTCACTTCCGACGAGATGAAGGCGTGCAGGGTTGACAACGGGTCGGCTCCGGGTCCTGAGGGTATTCTCCCAGGGGCCTGGAATACACTGTCTGCTGTAACTCAGGCGGAAATATTAAACGCGTGGCTGATGGCTGGGGAGGTCCCTGATAAGCTTAGGGGCTGCCGAACAGTCTTCGTGCCAAAGACGGAGAGTCCTCTGTGTCCTGGGGAGTACCGGCCGATTTCGATCGCGTCGGTGCCTCTCAGGCACATGCACTCTGTATTGGCTAAGAGACTCGAGGCATGCTGCCCTCCTGATGCACGACAGCGTGGATTTATCTGCGCCGATGGCACACTCGGGAATTCGGCTGTGCTGGACGCTGTGCTTGGAGACTGCGGGAAGAAGTTACGTGAATGCCATGTTGCAGTGCTGGATTTTGCCAAGGCGTTCGATACGGTGTCGCATGCGGCACTTATTGATCTGCTGAGGAAAAGAGGCCTGCCTGAGGGGTTCTGTAACTACGTTGCGAGGCTGTATGCCACGTCCGAGACTGTCTTTGACGTGAATGGAGCCCGCAGCGGTTCCACAAGAGTGGGTCAGGGAGTTCGTCAGGGAGACCCATTGTCGCCGTTGCTGTTCAACATGGCCATGGATGCGATTTTAGCGGCCTTACCGAGGGGAGTTGGCTATAGGCTCGAGGGCGAGAGTGTCTCGGCCTTGGCTTATGCTGACGACCTAGTCCTGCTTGCAGGTTCAAAGGTGGGCATGCAGTCCTCCATTGACTGTGTCTGGCACACAGGTAAGATGATGGGCCTAATTATCAGTCATGCGAAAAGCGCTGTGCTTTCGATGGTGCCTGACGGGAAGCGAAAAAAGGTGCACTACCTGACCGAGAGAACCTTTAAGGTTGGGTCGCGGTGGTTACGACAAGTCACCTGCGTTGAACGTTGGCGCTATCTAGGAGTGGACTTCAAGGCGTCTGGATGTGTGACGTTAGAGCACAGCATTAAAGAGGCCTTAGCTAATATAACTAAGGCACCCCTTAAGCCGCAGCAGCGGCTCGAAATTGTAAGGGTTCACCTGATCCCCAGATTCCTGCACGGTCTAGTGCTGGGAATAATCACGGAGGACAGGCTGCGTATGCTCGACGTCCAAATCCGGAGGGCAGTAAGGACCTGGCTGAGGCTTCCTAAGGATGTGCCTGTCAGGTACTTCCACGCAGCAACCGCGGACGGCGGCTTGGCGATCCCATCGTTGAGGACTTGTGTGCCGGATCTCATTCATAAGAGATTCGGCCTCTTGAACTTGTCGCGATGGCCAGTGGCTAAAGCCGCCGCCAGATCTGAGAGGATCCGAAGGAAGCTGCAGTGGGCCGACAGGTTACTCTGAAAATTCACGCGTGAGAACCCCAAGACTGGAGAGCGAATGACAGCTCTGTATTGGCGTGAAACCCTGCATGCTACCGTGGATGGACACGAGTTGCGTGAATGTCCACGGGTTCCTGCGTCCACGAAGTGGATACGGGTGCGCAGCATGCAGTATACTGGCCGAGACTTCGTGCAGTTCGTGCACACTCATATAAACGCGCTCCCGTCGCGAGTACGCAATACACGGGGGCGCAGGACTCGTGTGGAGTCTGAGTTGAACTGCCGTGCAGGTTGCATGGTTAGGGAGACGACGGCACACACCATCCAACAGAGTCACAGAACACACGGCGGCCGTATTGAACGCCACAACTGCATTGCGGATGTCATTTGCTCCGCCATGTCCGAGAAGGGGTGGAAGACCGTGAAGGAGCCAAAAGTCAGGACCGCGTTGGGCCTCAGAAAGCCTGACATCATCGCCTCCAGGAATGGTGTGGGGGTAATTGTGGACGCGCAGGTGTCTCGGGTCAGCGATCACTCGATGAGCTCCATCGTGAGAAACGTAATAAATACGGAAATCACGAGGAGCTTGTCGAGAAAGTCGCAGACATACTAGGACTACCTTGTAAGCAGAGCGTCCACTCGACCTCCTACACCATCTCCTGGAGGGGCGTATGGAGCCTAGCCTCTTATAGAGAGCTAAAGAGGTTCGTCGGGCTTGATGAGGGTGTGCTGGCCGGCGTCCCGTCGTTGGCTCTGAGAGGGTCCCACATGAACTGGACGAGATTCAATCGCATGACAACGCGAATTGACTGAGTTGGGGAGCGAGTGGTCGGGCTCCTGTGGTTGCGGGCCGCCGCCGGGCCCAGGGGTCGAAGCTCCCACCAGTGGCTACACTCATTATTATATTTATGTATCATATTTCGACCTCGCCAGAGATCCCACCGGCGCAATATTGACAAAAGATGGTGGCAGTAGGGGGACGTGGGAGTCCTGTCACAACAATCCATAATGATTACCGTAGTTTTTCACTGGATTGGACGATGGCATCTTGTCGAGCTAGGGATGTGAAGTTACACAATGCGGTCGACTCCTCGTAGGCTTGTTTGAACTGGAGCCATTCCAAATGGTCACTTGAGAACTCAGGTAAATCCCTCGGTGTGCTCATGCGGCTGAGCAAACTGACCTGGGGCACGTTGTTTGCATAATTAGACGAAATGTCTTTTAAAGTGCTTGCCAGCAAATGAACCACGTTGTTTAACGCAGTCACGGAGTCAACGGGCGGTGGCGGCGGCGCCAGCGGCGCGAGGCGCGCCATGCCGACCACATGTTTGGCGCGTAGCGACGACGGTACATGCAGCTCGCCCGTATGAAGTCCATTGTTGGGGGCTCGCTGCTCCAGTAGGGGTTCTTTGTGGTTGCTTTGGTGGATTACCCAATCCTCAAGGTCGTTCCGAGGAAGCTCTTTACCATCGATTTGTGGACTGTATACCATTTGTTCTTCCTCGTCACTGAGTGCTGCCAATTGGGCTTCCAGGTCTTGGTCTATAAGCGCGATCTGTATAGCAGCTTTTTGTTTAGCGGCGTCCAGCTGCAACAGTTTCTTTTTGCTTTGTTTCATGGATTTGCTCGACGACGCAACTGATTTTGTCGGCGTTTTCGCGACGTGAGGTAGCGGATCAGACTTTATGCTGCTTCCCGGCACATCGGAAAATAAACGTTGTGGCACAATACTATCACTTCGCGGTTTTTCGGCCTCCATATTTTGTCGCGTCATGTTCACACAGTCGCGTTGTTCCTGCAGCATTTTTGCTCGCCGCGTTCTAACGCCTGGATTGTCCATTATTAGATCTGGCTCGAATGACCACTTTGTTAGGGGTGGTGCTGCAGGAACTGGCAGGTGTGACGCAACAGAACCACGGGGTGATAAGCAAAACTCGTTTATTGAGAATTTACAAAAGGCAAGATGGCCGTTGCACATAAATTACAAAAAAATACCGTGCGCACAGATCAGCGTGTAGTGGCAGACTGTCGGTGGCGGGGGTTTTAAAGTGTGACCCACCTCTATAGCTAACTTATATCTTAAACTATTGAGCGCGTCGCTAACAAGGGGTATATCAGAACTAAAATTAAAACAAGACACCTACCAGCTGGAACAGCACGTATGAAATGTTAGATAGAGTCCTTAAAGTAAAGGAATGCGTAATTTCTACTTTGGCAATAATTACAGGTGACTTATCGCTATCTTAGCATGATTGGGCAATAATAGAATGCGCAGTACCCATATTGAAAATTTTCTATGAGGTGACCAGAGGTATGTGGGGAAATTCGTCACTCTATGTAAAGTATCATTATATTAGAGAATAATGATATATCACATTTATAAACAAGAATTGCATTTACTGGAAAATACTGATATACCCACTGAAATTACTCAGTGAATAGAAAATCCGAATGAAGGGCTTAATGGACAATTCCAAGGTCTGACAACAGAAATAACAGTATCTGAGGCAACGGTTTTAGATCTACGTTTCAAAAAGAAGGGTTTTAAGTTCCCACTTAACCACTTAGTTTTAACCACCCTATTAGGGTAGTTGATAAAAAAAAATCTATTTAGTCCGTCAGTTAGATAACCTAAAATATTGAACACGTATTTTTCTTTTGCCTCGTAAATAAATTACGACGATACTGTGCGTTAAAATATCGTGTGACGTCACGGTGTGCTACAATGTATACTGACAAAGTGAAGTCACAAGCCCCCAGTTCTTAACTTTGATGCGCTTTATCTTTGTCAGTTTTTATTTATTTGTTAAAGCAAATAATATTCTTATATTATATTAGTTCGCTGCATGAGCGAGCAATAAAAAGCTGCAGAAGCAGCGTTATATGTGTGCTGGACGCTTAATGAACACCAGCAGCCTAACCGTGTTTGACCGCCATCAGTCGACCAATCACATGCGAGATGAAAGAAGCGATCTGGATTTCCGTCTATATGGTTGGTCGATTGATGGCAGTCAAACCTTTGCCTTGCCGAATTAATTTGTGCAATTAGGCTGCAGAAACCATTCTCAGATTCTGAGATAGTAAAAGAATGTATTTTGGCAAGTCACATCACTTTTTGAAGAAAAATGGATGTTATCGCTGCAATTCAAATTATTAGTATTCCATTTTCAGCAAGAAGTAATACAAAATGAACCGCTATTTTAGCAGCTGATATCAAAAGCTCTCTGCTTGAACTTCTTCAAAAGGCAACTTGCTACGCCATGGCACTTGATGAATCATGTGACATTGTTGATAATGAACAAATGTATGTATCTTCGTGAGATTTTTTGACATTGAAAGTCAGATGTAGAAGAATTGCTAGCAATATTGCCGTTGAAACGTCACACTCTATGATGAATTCATTACTAAATCCAACATTAGTTATGATAAAATGGTATCGCTTTCAATTGATGGGACCCCAGCGACGATAGGTGATAATGATGTTAATGCAAAGGATGGACGAGAGTATGAACAAAGACAGAAGAAGTTGTGAAAGTTAACCCGAATACAACTAACTATGCGTTGTCTCTGGTTGAAGATTTGAAATCAATTCATCCGGACCATAAAATGGATGCCAAACTGGAGAAAAAATACAAGCATATGTCTAACAGCTATCCTCAAAAGCATCCAGGAAATTTTACATGTCCAGAGCCACCCCGAAATAATTCATTGCAACCAATTAATTCTTCACCAAGTGTTTATGACGAGAACAGTAACGCTGAAGATACAATTAATAGTATTTTTTTTTTCAGAATTGTAGTAATTTCCTAAATCTTGGTTAGGTCCCTCCTTTTATTGTGAAATAATTTAATCGCTACTATAAAACCACCGTTATGGTGATAATGTGTAAGTAATTAATGATAAACCGATTAATAACATTAAACATGTATAATTAATTGCGGCCAGCCCGTTGCGAATCCAGCAAACGACCCAAGAGCTAGATTGACCTGACACTGTACCAAAGACATCCCGGACTATATGAGATTAGAATGGCTCTGAAACAGCTTAAAACAACAAGGCGCTCGGTGATGACGGAATCACGGGCGAACTCCTGAAGGCGGGTGGGAAACCGCTCCTTAACTCCATGGTGCAGGGGTGTGGTGGTAATCTTCTTCAAGAAGGGCGACAATGCCCGGCTGAAGAACTATAGGCCCATCTCACTTCATAGCCATGTCTACAAGTTGTTTTTAAGAGTCATCACGAATCGCCTCGCACGCAAGTGTGACGATTTCCTGCCTCTCGAACAAGACGGATTCCGAAAAGGCTTTAGCACCGTAGACCACATACATACGCTGCGGCAGTAAATCGAAAAACAACGGCGAAATATATTACCTGCCTCTCTGTTTAGCGTTTGCGGACTAAGAGAAAGCCTTCGATTCGATCGAGACTTGGGCTGTAGGGGAATGTGGTCTGAGACGGCATAGCGGTTGAGATGGCATAGTAGACATATCTCGGTCGTTTGTAGTCCAGTGGCTCCACCGCATGCACAAGTACATCCACAGCGTAAACACGTCGCGACCGAGGCGCCGTCAGTAAGCGGGAACAATCGAGGTGGAGAGCACGTCGATTTTCGTAAAAATTGCTCGAAAATTTTGTTTAACCCTCTATATCATGATGTAGACCATGCTATGGCAACTTAGAACAAAACGAAAATTCATTTTTTTTCTTTAAAACAGCGCCATCTATCAAAACGTTAAGGGAAACAAATTACGGTGTTGCTACATTTAAATATATTAATTTTATATTGGAAATTACTTTATAACAATAGTCAAGAAAAAAAATGTTATTTCACACTATTCGTATACATAAATAATAGAATACATAAATTATTAAATAATTAGGTTTTTATCATCATATTCATTCTTGAAAAGTTATATTATTGTATTTAAACGTGCAAAGATTGGTTTTTTAATGGCTACACTTCAATTGCAAATGGCTGCATGGTTGCGTGAGAGTGTTACTCGTACGCATTTCTTGTTTTCCTTTTGCAATTTGTTGTATCGCTAGTGCATCTGCATGTCGAGTTGAGCTTTCGTTCCTCGTATGTTTTGAGCCGCGCTACAATTTGTTCGTACGTTCGTGTTGAGTTGTGTATGCTCATCATCGAATTCTAGTGAAGTTACTGTGGACTTGCATAGGCACTCTTTAGAGTTTGGACCTGTAATTGCATTAACAGTTTTCTTAACCATGTCTCAAAATTCTTGCTGTGTACCTGGATGTGCTGTGGTTAGGAGAGACGGTAAGTAACGTGGTGCTAGCATTTTTCTAAAGGAGCTGGCATATCACTCCACCATTTTTATCACAATGCAACTTATAGATCTAAAAGATATGTTTCACATATCGTCATACACCTATGTAATAACTGCAGAAACGATAAGATGTAAATCAAAGTTGCTATGAATGTTATTGTTTGAATTCTCAACTGTTTTTATTCACTAATTCCCGGGAAACTATCACTTACTATCCAAATGTCATAGTACTACAGACTTATATTTTGTACTTTAATGACTACTAGCAACCCGTCCCGGCTTTACACGGGTGCAATACTGATACTAATATAAGTACTACAAAATGTTTGTAAATGTTATTTTCATTGTGGGTTATCCCTAAGAGGTAGACATACCCCATCGCAGACTTTTTTGTACACCTTTTTAAACTGTACAATACTGTAGTACATTATTTTGATCTATCTAGTACCGTTAAATCAATGTTTCCAATGAAGTGCAAAAAATGGCTTTATTTACATCATATTATAAACTTCTAAAATTATCAGTGTTCCTCTACTATATCACGCATGTATTTTATATATAAAACTGAATATAAACCCTCCTCTTGAAATACTCTATCTATTAAAGAAAACCGCATCAAAACCTGTTGCGTAGTTTTAAAGATCTAAGCATACATAAGGACAGACAGGAAAAGCGACTTTGTTTTATACTATGTATTGATTCAGTAGTTTACATTACAAAACTGTGTATAATGTATTGCGACTAATAGTCATAATCATTCATATTTCCAGGTGTGAATCTACACCGATTCCCAAATCCAGAGACAAGTGGAGACAAATTTACATCTTGGATTTTAAATATTGGTGGTGAAGTAGCTGAAATGGATCGTCAAGATACATATGACAACAGACGGGTCTGTCACAGACATTTTGAAGATATTCATAAGTATCCAAGTGGTAGACTGTCTAAATTGGCAATTCCAACAATGCATATTCCAGGTAATACTAATATTTATTAGCAATATAATATTTATCAATGCATTTATTTTATTGATACAAATATTTTTGTATTATTCTAGATCTGCAAGCACAATCACTTGGTGAAGCAATGGTTGTATCAAACTCTGATACAAAATCTGGTTTTGACACATCAGGTATGTATCTAATCATGCAAACAAATTATTTCCTTCAATACTCAAAGGGTGAAATGGGACCCTATTACTAAGACTCCGCTGTACATCTGTCACCAGGCTGCATCTCATAAACTGTAAAAATGTATACTGATGTATTTGTTGCTGCAATAATTATAAATACTCAAAATTATTTAAAGGCTCCCCATACAACAATCGTGATTTTTTGTGTTTTTACATGTAGAGAATGATATGGATTCTTTTCTGTCCAAGTCCGACTTGCACTTGGCCGGTTTTTAACTTTTATAATTGCTCATGGAGACCAACAAGCTTCATGAATACTCATATAAATCTCAAACATTGCATTGCAATATAAAAGAATCTAGATACAGGTTTCTTATCCTTAATAAAAAAAAAAAATTTGATTTCAGGTTAGTAGGAGTTAATCTCTACTATCATAATCAAGTTCCAATCATTATTGTTTCATAGATAATGTTTATTTATTTATAATCAATTAAAATGGTACATGCCCACTTACATTAATTAACATAGAATTGTGATATGTATTTTATGCAATTTTATAATATAAATTAATTTTGATTATTATATATTGTTTCAATAGAATGTAAACATGTTTATATAATAAAACTTTTAACAATAACTTATTATTTAATTTACAGGACTTATACAACCTGTCCAAAGTCAATGCAGAAGGAGGAAAATAGAGACAACTAAATCAAAAAGTATGTACTGTATTTAAAATAAGTAAAACGCTATTTTTTTTTTGGAGGATGGAATGTCATTGAATCACTCTGCTCCTCCTCGAGCAGGAGGGAGTGTCTTACTTCTACTGGCTAAAAACCACCCATGTTCCTTCTTAGCCCTTTGTGCCTGGGGCTACGGTATCTCGTTCGAAGAACCCACAGCTCCGGCAAAACACTGAATTATTTAATTGCATTGCAGTACCGGTCGATGTGGCGATGTTTGGGGGAGGCCTTTGTCCAAAAGTGAACATCTTTCGGCTATATAATAATGATGATTAAATCTGCACTCATATAATAAAGAGGTAAAGTTTGTTTTCAAAACGCGGGCGAAGCTGCGGGCAAAAGCTAGTTGCATAATAAAACTAAAGCGTAATAATAATGGAGGTCAAGGCATCTAGGTCTCTTAAACCAAAAAGATAGATACTGGAATAACAGATAAATGTATTTTTCAGGTTCTCGTGTTACTTTGGCGCAACACAAAGAATTTAGATCTGTCTTAAAGAAGTTACAAAAATGCGAAAGCAATACGAAGAAATTTAAGACAAAATACATGATGGCCAAAAAAATGACAAAAACAACTGCATTCAATATTGTCTGTAAGAATATGCCCTACACTAGAAAGTTATTTTGCCAAATGCAAGCCTCTCAAAGTGGCAAGAAAAAGAAAGGAAGGCGATTCAGTTTGGACGAAAAGATTTTGGCATTGTCCTTATACAAGCCATCTAAAGCATATCGCCTTCTAAGCAAAATATGCGTTTTACCAAGCAGAAGAACTCTGCAAGATTTACTGCACAAGGTGAATCTAAAATGTGGAATCAATGACATAATATTTGATAATTTAAAAACTCGAGTGAGTAAAATGCCTGATCACTATAAATACTGCTGTTTAGCATTTGATGAGATGGCAATTGGAGCGGGCATTTCATATGATAAAAGAAATGACGAAATAACAGGATTCGTTAACAATGGCTTAACTAAGGAAAAAGAATATTGTGATCATGTTCTAGTCTTCATGATAAGAGGCATTGTAAAAAAATACAAACAGCCTTTGGCTTTTTACTATTGCACTGGAAGCACCAAAACAGTGGAGTTAAAAAAACAAATAAAAGCCATAATAAAAAAAGTGCAAGAAACAGGGCTGAAAGTCGTGGCAACAGTATGTGACCAAGGCACCTCCAATGTGGCAGCTATAAATGCATTGCTGAAAGAAACCAGAGAAACATTTTTACGCAATGGACAAGAAAGTAAAGATGGTTTTTTCCTGGTGAATAAGGAACAGATTTTTCCAATATATGATCCACCTCACCTAATAAAGGGGATTAGAAATAATTTGATAAGTAAAAATCTTAAATTTACCATTAAAGGCAAAGAATGCATTGCAAAATGGGACCACATTGTGAACCTTTATAACAGGTGCCCTGGTTAT
This sequence comes from Orthosia gracilis, assembly GCA_947562075.1. Taxonomy (NCBI): domain Eukaryota; kingdom Metazoa; phylum Arthropoda; class Insecta; order Lepidoptera; family Noctuidae; genus Orthosia; species Orthosia gracilis. The sequence continues at coordinate 13,086,130 of OX387264.1, read as the reverse complement.
AAAGGTGTTAAGTTAGTACCAAAACTAACAGCACATCATGTGTTGCCTGCACTGATTCCGAAAATGAGGGTGAAACATTGCACCCAGGTGTTCAGCCAATCAGTTGGAGTAGCACTTGGATTTATGGCAGGTAAACAGTTTATTCATTCATAATTAATTGTTAATATTTCAAAGTTAATTTTAGGGTTCTGAACCTCTGTATGAAAAAGCTCTTGTTGGATCATTTTCTTGTCAGCCTTTATATCCCATTTTTTCTTAATTTGACCAATTCAGTTTGATATTTAATATGTACTTCAGTGACCAAAATATGATGTGTCACAAAAATAAGAAATTGGTTCACTTTGGGTTTTAAATCTATACATCTATACATATATATGAAATTGGTGTGTCTGTTTTTGTGTCAATTTTTTTTTTACCATTGTTGTGTGTCTGTCTGTTTGTTCCGGCTAATCTCTGAAATGGCTAGACCGATTTTGACAGACTTCCTTTGACTGGTAGCTTATGAGGAGTAATTTAGGCTATATTTTTCCTAAAATTAATAGTTAGGAAGATATTGAATAAATCAGACAAATAATGACCCTGTTAAAATTATATTTTTCTCATTTGCAGGATGTGGAGTTCTTGAAAAAGACAGCACGGACACAGCAGATCTTCTGATCTTTTTCGATCAATTATTCGACAGCGTCAACGGCAGTTTTAGCGCAATAAGAGGAGGAAAAATTTATAGAACTGCAGTGACCCCAAGTTCGCCACATCGCAAATTGTGGAATGACAGTATACCAATTCTGAAATCAATGAAATTTTGTAATGGCAGTAATCAAGGAGTAGTGCCGTCTTTGTCAAGTTGGATCAAAACCATAGAAGGTTTTAAATTAATTGTAGCTTATTTAAATTCCAAAGGAATTAACTCTATCTTGTTGCGCAATTTCAATCAAGACGCATTGGAAAACTTTTTTGGGGCAATTAGAGCTCATGGCTGTAGCAACATAATGCCTACGACATATGCATTTGAAGGCGCCTTCAAAACATTATTAATTAATAATATTTCGTCTTCACATTCAGTTGGGTCAAATTGTGAGAAAGACGATGGAGTTTGTCTCCAATCCCTAAAATATTTTTTAAAAAATCCAGCAAATACACACCCAACTGAATGTGAAAATGAAATTGAAAGTGACCATTTAGATATGTCGATGGTAGATACTGACCAGCTAATACAGAGCCAAACTCCAATGCTAATTGAAAGAAGCGCAGCGATAGGGTATTGCAGTGGGTGGATAGCACAACTTGCCAAAAAAAAAATTTATAAAAATTGTGTGACCTGCAGGAATTATATGGAAGCAGAAGAATCACAAAGTTTCCATGAATTTATAAAACGCAAAGAGTTTGGTAACAAAAAGTGGTTGTGCTATCCTACAAGAGCACTATTTGATTTCTTTGCCCAAGTGGAAAACATTTGTATTGAAATTATAAAGGAGCACTGCACTAAAAAAAATATTGCAGTTTATATCAAACTAATAATAAATATAAATGTGAATGTATCATTTATCAATTGTACAGATCATGCTGATAATTTAAGAAATTATTTAATAAATAAAAGCACAATGTTTTTCATTAATAACTGGTGCAAAGATATTAATAGTGTCCTCACTGGCAAAATTACCTTTTGGGATGTTAACGATCCAATGAAAGAAAAAGCTAACCGGCACTACTTAAGTCATAAAGGACGAAAAAGGCGAACACAAAATTTAATTGTAAATGTGTGACGAGGAGAAAATAAAATAACATAAATACAATTCTGTATTTTTTTTTTATGTTTACGTAGTACGTAAACATTTTGTTTAAAGCAGACACCCTAATCTCATACAATATATATACATAATATCTTATATAGTGCTAGTGCTAGCTACATTGGACTGTAGCTGTGTATACCTAGCTATACATTTACTTATATGAATAGTTCCCCTAACGAAAAACTAGATGTCGCTGAGTTCGACAATTTCCCAATATTAAAAAATACGGTAGAGTTGCCTGTCTATAGCCAGTATACTATAGTAGTCTTTGATGTAGACTGTAAGCAACATACCGTTCTACCTACCACTAAATTCATACGATTCGTTCTTTGACATTATACTGCACTGTATACCGTAGTCTACAAACAGAAGTAACGAACAGGTACTTAAAAGATTCACTAGATGGCGTTACCTGTCACAAATAGAAGTATTTTCACAAAGTCGTTAGCGGTTTGAATAAGTTCGCGCGTACTCTGAGTCGAAAATTATTTAAAAATAGTTTTTTCGTGTTTTGAGGCATTATTTTCAATAATATGGACAGGTAAGTGTTTTAGTATTTGATATTTGACGTTATCAATGATATTTAATTTCATTATTTTGCTCTTTTTTGAAAATTTCTGTTTGTTGCCCGTAAGCTACATTGACAGATAGGGGTATTATTTTGTATTAGTTTGTGTGTGTATAGATTATATCATGATGGCTCGATATCATGTTCTAGGGCAGCTCGTAAGCGTTCTCTTCGAGTGCTTTTAGAGGAGGATATTACTTCGGTGCTGCAGAATGGTGATGATAGTGAGGACGGTTTGGATTTTGATGATGACAGCCTCGCAGACCCAGATTTTTCACCTGAATTAGAAACTTTTGAAGACAATACTTCCACCTTAGATATCGACGTGGATTCTATTATAGAAACCTTAGAAAATAACCATGAAAGCTCAATCCCATCACCTCCAAGCAATGAAACTACATCAAACGTTCCTCAACCTTCATCAGCTCAAAGCAATCAATCAAAACAAACTACAACGAAACCTACCAAATTGAATTTACGCTGGAAGAAGAAGAGCCTACAGTTAAATACCGAGCAGCTTACGTTCAAGGGTAACAAGAACTTGGGCACTGAACTTCTAGAGCTAGAAACTCCTATTCAGTTTTTCTTTTACCTGTTTCCACAGGAACTTATCAAGGTGATTTCAGAGGAGACCAATCTTTATCAAGTTCAGAATGATCCTAATAACACCTTTCGTGTGACAGATATGGATATCAGACAATTTATGGGTATGGTATTTCTAATGTCTCTTATTCGATTACCTAGAGTTACGAACCACTGGTCTCCGATTCTTGGTACCCCAATAATACAGGATACTATGTCATTGAATAAATTTGAGAGAGTGCGCCAAACTTTACACTTCAACGATAATAGTAAAAATCTCCCTAGGAACGATCCTGGACATGATAGAATTTTCAAAATAAGACCAGTAGTTGAGTCTCTCAATGCAGCTTACAAAAAGGTCCCTTTGGAAGAACACCTCTGTGTTGACGAGCAAATGTGTTCCACAAAGGCACGGAATGTGTTGAAGCGATACAACCCTCAAAAGCCACACAAATGGGGTTACAAAATTTACGTGTTGAGTGGTGTTTCTGGTTACGCGTATAAAACAGAAATTGAAACTGGAAAGGAAAACATTACGCTTCCAGAAGAGCCAGATTTGGGTGCAGCATCCAACGTCGTCATGAGGTTAGCGCGCATGATTCCAAAGCACCAAAATTATCAATTATATTTTGATAATTATTTTACCTCTCTTCGTCTATTAGAATATTTGGCCAAAGAAGGCATTCACAGTCTTGGTACGATTAGAAGAAATAGAATTCCAGACTGTAAGTTGCTACCAGAAAAGGTGATATTGAAAAAACCCAGAGGTTATTCAGAGGAATATGTAGCTGACGTCAACGGCACCGACATATCTAATGTGGCATGGAAAGACAATAAAATTGTCACTCTGGCTTCTACTTTTGCTGGAATACAGCCTGAAACTGATGTTCGCAGATGGGACAAACAAAACTCCAGGTACGTGAGCATAAAACGACCGAATGTTGTAGGGGAGTATAATCGCCACATGGGTGGTGTTGACCTGATCGACAGCATCATGGGGATATACAAGATACAGTTGCGTAGCAAACGATGGCAAATACGTCTATTCTATCATTACTTGGATCTTACAATGGCAAACGCATGGTTGCTTTATAAAAGAGTCTGTAAAGACAAAGGCGTCCCATGTCGTTTATCTTCAGCAGATTTTCGTCTAGATGTTGCAGTAACTCTTTGTAAATTGGGTATAAAGCCTAGTATGTCTAGTCGCCGTTCGTTAGAGAACGAGATACAAGCAAAAAAACATAAAGGACCTGCACAGCATGCACCTCCTATGGCAGTACGGCAAGACCAGATTGGGCACTGGCCTCAATGGTCAGATAAAAAAATTAGATGCAAGTTCCCAAAGTGTACTGGATTTACTCACAATACATGCGAAAAATGCGGGGTTGCTCTATGTTATACCAAAACCAAGAACTGCTTCAGGAACTTCCACCTCTCATAACTTCCTCTTATATAAGATTTTAGGCTTATGTCTCAGTGTTGCCCCCAGGCAACGCTCCCTGTTTTTCCTTTTTTTTTTGAAAATATTTGAATAAATGAAAAACTATGAAACACGTATATTTTTATTTTGTTTTAATTACCCGTAAATAACAAAAAATAAAAAGTCCATGTTCTTGAGTTATAGACGGTTAATTTACGTTGAAGTGTATGCTTTAATCAGTTCTACGTGCACTGACAGGTAACTATTAATGTTTTATTTAGAGTAAAATGTAATAAATACGTTGTGTTAGCCATGTTTAGTATGTAGCTTGTAGAATGAATGAAATACAATACATTTTCTGGATTATGTACCTATCGGGTAAGATGGCATAGTCGTATGCCGTCTCATCCAATGTGTATGCCATCTCACCAAGTAAGTGATGCTGCAAGTATAAAATACGTGTATTTTGTAAATAATTATATATATATAGTACCTTTATTAATCTGTCTTGTAATTTACCTATTTGTTATAATAAAAATAAGCAAAACTATTTTTTTGTTTTAGAAATGGCGCCTTATATACGTAAAACGGCGAGGCAAAGTTGGGATGAAAAAAATATGAGAGATGCTATTGCAGCGGTTCGTAGCAATAGAATGGGTTGGCAGATGGCAGCAAAAGCATATCACGTTCCTGCTACTACGCTTCGTCGTCGAGCAGAAAAAGGAGAATCGTCTAAAGGGTATTTAGGTGGTCACAAAACTACATTTAGTAAAGATCTCGAACGACAAATAGTTGAACATTTACAAGAGCTAGAAGTGCGTTTTTTTGGAATGACTACGACTGATTTGAGAAAACTTGCTTATCAAATTGCTGTTGCTAAGAAAATTCCCCATAGATTTTCATCGGAAAACCAAATGGCAGGCTTGGACTGGTTGAGAGGCTTTAGAAAACGAAATCCATCCATATCACTTCGAATACCGGAAGCTACATCGGCAGCCAGAGCACGAGGATTCAATAAAGTCCAGGTGGATTATTTTTTTAAGTTGTTGATTGATATAATGAAACTGCATAACTTTGAACCCCATCAAATATGGAATGTTGATGAATCTGGATTTAGCACAGTGCCATCACAAAATCCGAAAATATTTGCCACTAAAGGTAGAAAACAAGTTGGAATAATAACCAGTGCTGAAAGAGGCACGCATTATACTGCGGTTTGCTGCGTTAATGCCCTTGGAAGCTTTATGCCGCCAGCGTTCATTTTTCCCCGTAAAAATATGAAGGCAGAACTAATGGACCATGCTCCAACCGGCGCTGTTGGATTTGCCCAAGAAACAGGGTGGATGAATGGAGAGGTATTCCTTAAGTGGATGCAGCATTTTGTTAAACATGCAAAGCCTTCGAAAGAAACCAAGGCACTATTACTTCTAGATGGGCACTCCAGTCATAAAAACTTAGACGTATTAACTTATGCAAAAGATAATGGGATCATTATATTCTGCTTCCCACCCCATTGTACACACAATATGCAGCCGTTGGACGTTAGTTTCTTTGGACCACTAAACACGTATTATAATCAAGAGCTACTTATTTGGTTAAGGAACCATCCCGGAAGAACGGTCACACATTTCCAGGTGGCTGAGCTTTTCGAAAAGGCTTATCTACGAGCTGCAACAGTTAACAATGGCCAAAGAGGATTTGCTGCGGCTGGTATTTACCCACTGAATGAAAATATTTTCCCTGAATGGATGTTCGCACCTGCTGATGTCACTGATAATGATAATGGAAATACTTCATGCGATATCTTGTCAGTGATACCGACTGAAGTAACTAATACGCCACCATTAGATCAAACTGAAGTAGGGCCTTCAAACTCAACGAGCTCTCAGTCAGACACCTAAACTGAGATAGAGCCTTCAGCGTCTACAAGTACTCAGTCAAGTGACCAAACCGAATCAGAGTCTTCAAAGCCTACAAGCTTGCAATCAGACGATCGAAGTCCAACAATTGTTGATATTTCCCCATTGCCTAAATCTTCACAAATTAAGCGATTAGTTAACCGAAAAAAAAGTAAATTCGGAATCCTGAATGCATCGCCAGATATAGCAGAACTAAAAGCTATTGCTGCTGAAAAAGAAGCAGCCAATTTGAGGAAGTCTGCACGAAAAATAAAAAAAGCAATCGTGTTGGAATCTAGTGATGAGGAAGAACCAGTCGTCTCGGATGATGAAGACCCATCTTGTCTTTATTGCAATGAACTTTGGAGTCATTCTCGCTCTAGGGAATGGTGGCTTCAATGTCAACTCTGTCGCAATTGGTGTCACGCAGAGTGCATTGGGTTACCAAAAACTACAAAAAGAGTTATTTGTGATGTTTGCATCCAACTTACCCATAGGGATTGGGTGAGTTGGATTTTCGAGACTTTTTTTTATATGATTATTTTTTAAAGAAAGAATTGTTTTATTTTGTTTTCTTGCTTATTTATACTATGCTAATAAACCACTATTTGATTTAAAACGGCTAATTTGTATTTATTTGGTTCAGGTTTCCTAAAAATTTGTCTTTTCAAAATCTATGCCATCTCAGACCACCTTCCCCTACTGCAGTCTCTACAACGGTGCCAGATCGACTACCGGTACATTAAGCTGTTGAAGTGTATGTACAAAAACGCCACCATGTCAGTCCGTCTTCAGGATCAGACCTCGAAACCAATTCTTCTCCAGCGCGGCGTGAGAAAGGGAGATGTCATTTCTCCATAACTGTTCACTACTGCGCGAGGATGTCTTCAAGGTTCTGGACTGGAGGAGGCTAGGCATCAACGTTAATGGCGAGTTCATCACTCACCTTCGACATGAAATGGAAAGAAAAAAAAAACAAGACATTTATATTTGTTATACCCTGTTGCGTAGTAATCTACCAAAATCAGTGTTTAAAAGAAACTACCAACTTATTATCACATTATCGTCGAGCCAAAAGTAACGACGCAAAGTTTCTCACATCGGACATGACTAAATATATTATAGCAGTACCTTTTTTTTCCTCCTGTGGCAACACTACAGCTAACAGCTGATTTAAATTGGTTCTAATAATTTTAAATTCAAATATTAGATTCCTTTTATAATAAGGCCTATTTCCAACTTAATAACTAATTTAAAGCGTATTTAGTGTTTTGTGTTAAATTTAGGCGCTAAGTGCAAAATAAGTGTAAGAATTTCATTGTTTCGTTGACAGTTACCGGCTCAAGCGCATGTTGCTTTTTCGTTTCGGTATCAGGTACAATACCATATATTTCAGTCCTAGAATGTGGGGAGGTATTTTATTGTAACATTTTATACAGTACCCCATAAAAGTTGATGCTACTTTAGCCAGCCTGAAACCTGGTTGGATTAATTGGTCCCTATTTCTAGTAACAATAGGTTATGCGGACTAAATAGCAATCATCTGTGAAGATGACTGGAATCATCTATCTGCAATCTCACTCGGCAAGCTCTGCCAATAGTGGAGCGATGGTGCAGGGAGTATGAGCTATCAGTAAACCCCACTAACACTGAACTAGACATGTTTACTCAAAAAAGAGCTCTAGGCCTTTTCAGCCTACCGAAGCTGTTCAACACGGAATTACATTTGTCCAACGAGGTCAAGTATCTGGGCATCTTTGACAAGAAATACAGGATACAACTGCACGAGGACCACCGCTGCGAAGGGCTACGCCCTGACGAGCTAAGGATCTTCTCAGATGGATCCAAAATAGTTACTGACACAGGTGCGGGGGTGTTCTCGGAGGACCTCAACATCCACTTAGCCAAGCCACTTGGGGTTCAAAACACGGTGTTCCAAGCCGAGTGCTTGGGCATCACCCTAGCAGCCTCAGCCATTCTAGCCAGCGAGGTTAAGGACTTCCCTATACGCATTCTCTCGGACAGTAGGGCCTTCCTGAAGGTACTGAGTAGCCACATGGTTAGCTCCGGGCTGATATACGAGTGTCACCAAGGCCTGAACCAGATCAGTACACCACTAAAGTAACTATTCAATGGATCAAGGGGCACAGCGATTCTCGAGGTAATGATGCAGCGGATGAGCTGGCCTGAAGGGGCTCCAGTATGGCGGCGGTGGGACCAGAACCCATCGTACCACTACCCTTCGGTTACCTCCGCAATCTAGTAAGGAAACGCACCAAAGAACAACACCACAAATTGTAGAATGACCACAGCGAGTGCAGGCAGGCCAAGGAGGCACTCCCCTCTTTAGATGGCCGGTTGACACAGAAAGCCCTCAGACAGACTAAATCACAGTTACGTGCAGTCACAGCCGTAACGACTGGTCATGTGACTTTTAACAAGCATATTTTTGTCTTAGGGATCACGGACAGCTCACTGTGCAGAGCATGCATGGAGGAGGACGAGACAGCAGCACAACTGGTCCTAAGCTGCCCAGTAATCGCTGGTTACAGGGCCATTAAGTACCATTTTTTCAATGACACTGAAGCTGGAAACGACCCAATGAACTTATTTTTGTAAGTATCACAAATACACGATACTGAGTATGACTTATTCAATTTTACTTGTATGATGGAAATATTCCAATCAAAATAAGGTTATTGAATGTGTAGAGCAGACATCACTCAGGAAGAGAAATAAACTATCAGAGATGTATATTTTTAAACAGTGTGATGTAGTGTGTAAGTATACAATATTCTGCTTGTGTGAGTGCATATAAGATGTATCAATGCACCAAATATACTCAGTATTTACGTCTTTAGTCTAAATCGTTCTCAGAGCGAGCATCGTCGAGTTGAAAACTTATTGAAAGAATTGTATCATCGTATGTCAATCTGTTCCGTACTGTTCTTTATTTTGTAAACATTCTAAATATTAGTAGTTTTCTGAGAGTGTCTTATCAATTGTGTGTAGTAAGAACCAAATTACGGTGGATTTGAAACTCCCGCCATCGTATCTTTGGATACTCGCTAACCAATCCGAACGGCGAACCACAATGCAGCGCCATCTCTCAGATCCATCTTTTCTTTAAAAAATGAATTGTCTACGCACGTCGAACGAGCGGCGGACCTCTCCGCGCCCTTTTTTTGTTATCCCGGTTTTCTGGTGGTTTAGCAGTGCTCCAGGTGAACAATTTGAAGGACTTATGCCTATGGACTTGTTTTGATGACGATATCGTGTGTGTGAACGGCTGGATCCAGACCCTCGCTGCCTGATACGACGCCGAGCCCGAGGAGCGCGAAGCAGTATACCTACGGAGGCGAGAGGTGAGTGCTTTTCGAATCCACTGTTCACAAATCTTCTACACACAATCTAAAGTGCAAAATGAGTTTTTTTTAAAACAGAACAGTGCCTTGGGAAGCCTCAATTCAGCCACGGTGAAGGAGTTCAAATTTCACATATCCACAATAAGCATTGTGCTTATGGTCACATGTATGCTTCTGTTTCTCGGAGTGGCCTATATTGTGTACAAGCTGTAAAAAAATGCCACCAGTCTTGGATGAGGGAACAATTGACGCGACACATTTTGCGGCGATCATCTAATCGAGCCAGGAATTGCAGAGATCTTCAGGTTGCATGTGAGGGGTGCAAATACCGATCAAGCGATACCAACAAGGACATTCCGGAAAAGTAGAAATTGCTGGATATCTATCGATTTACATCATGTGAGTACAAGTGCGTGTAAGTGAATTCGTGTGTGCGTGCGTAACTGTCTATCAACGGCAATTGTAATAATCCTATTCTTCACTGTAAGGTAAACTGTAATGTATGAACATTTATTCCACTTAAATAGTGAGCTTAACAAGATAAGAACATATTTAGTGAAATTGGGCCAAGTAGGCGACAGGGTGAAATTGTATTGAGGAAAATTAAAGAAGCTGATAATTTAGTAAGTCTCTTTAACTCTAGTTTAGAAAAGTTAGAACAATAGAGACCAGGCTTAAAGGAAGATGAATGTTTAAAAATTGAACAGTTGGTTACATCTTTTTTTAGTTTATATGACAGTATATAAGATTTATGTACTATCACATCTACAAAGGAGAACTCGAATAACGTAGAAAACATGGCTAAATTTGATTTAAAAATCGCTTTGAGCATATTACCAGTTTTAACAGATGACGAAGCAAGTGTAAAGCAACTTATTGACGGGATAGAATACTATCAATCAGAGCTCGATCAAGAAGCTCAGACTAAACTCATAAACTTGAGTCGACTTTCTCAGGCGGCTAAGCTGGGGGGTGACCATAAGCTCTTAGAGTAAGGTTATTTTGAGTGTGTGTAAGGGACAGATGTATATGACTTGTATACATCTGTCACGCGATCTCAAAATAACCTTACTCTAAGAGCTTTTGGTCACCCCCCTGAAACTATATTTTAAATATGACAGTGTGGATAGGCTGATTAAGGCGATAAGATCCCAACTGCTGCCTAAAAAATCAGCAACGGCCTTGCAGCATAAATTACTAAACCATAGGCAAGATGATCTTTCCGTAAACGAGTTCGGCAAGCAAACAGATTTGTTTGTAAACCTGACGATTACTCAATCCGAAGGAAATAAAGCCAGCTACAGTGTACTGAAGCCTTTAAATGAAAAACAGGCCGTAAAAAGTTTTGCTGATGGATTGAGGAATCGACGACTTAGTACCATAATAGCGGCAAGAAATTTTTCAAGTTTGAGGGATGCTGTTCAAGCAGCAATAGAAGAAGAGGTTTCATCCCCGTTTACATCAGCTGATATTTTGACTATGCGCCGTAATGGCTATAGTAACTCTTACCAATTTAGGAATTACAGAGGTCAATACAGGAACTACAGAGGTGAGTCATCAGGACGAGGACAAGTTCGAGCGTAGTCTCAGGACGAGTCTCCTCCCCAAGACAGCAACTCGAGGGGCTATCAAGGCAGGGGCCGTGATCGTGCGTTTAGACCATCTCGAGGAACCAGATGTAGGACATTCTTTAACCAAACAAGGAATTCTCAATTGCAGCGGCAACAGCAAATGCATGTTTTGGAAGAAGCAGATTCACGAGAAAGTCAGATACAATCGGAAGATTCCGAAATACCTGACAAGTTTTTTCGTGAATAAAAATACAATTATGTCTTGTAATAGTACATGCCATATTAAATTAAACTTAGACAAAAATGGTTAAACACACTCATGGCTAATTGATACCGGTGCAAGAATTTCAGCCATCAAACATCTACTCAAACAAAATATTCCAATACAAAAAGGGAAGACTGTTGTAAATGGTATTGGTGCCAAAGTTCAGGCCATCGGATATGTTTATCTTAATTTATGTACGGGCGATCAAATTCTTCTTTAAATTCTAAATTATAAATTAGATCAAATTATAAATTCTTAGTATTCAAATCATTGCCATGTAAGGCTAGCGGCATATTGGGCCAAGACTTTTTGCATAAACATAAATTGATTTTAAATTTTGATAAAAATAGTTTACAGCTATGGAGTAATAACATCAAAATAGACTTATCTTTTTTGATGTTATTACTCCATAGCATATTTTCATTAACTATACCCGCGAGGTCTGAGTCAGTTCAATTCATTCAAACAAACATTTTACAGGAATGTATTGTTTACGCAACCGAGTTAAAAGAAGGATTGTATTTAGCAAGTACATTAGAAACTCCGATAAACGGGAGAATACCTGTGCGAGTTTTAAATACCACTGAAACTGATGTCTATTTACCGGATTCAAAACCAACAAAACTTTTAGTGAAGGTTTACAATATTTGTACATTCGAAAAACTCATTAAAAATGTGGAAAGGGTAAAAGTGCTTTTCAAATTACTCAAATTAGATCATTTAAATTCGGAGGAACAACAAAGTAATAAAAACATTTGTGCAAAATATAATGATATATTTTATCTAAATGGAGACAAATTAACTACCACAAAGATATACAAATACTCGGTAGCCCTAAAACCTCACAGTGCAGTTGCATTCAAAACCTTATAGACTCCCACATTCCCAAATAAGAGAAATAAAAGAACAAATAGGTTAAGTCCTGTCCTTATAACAGCTAGGTACTGAACAATTTTCTTTTTCAAATAACATTTTTATCCCTCATCATACTAATATTATTAATGTGAATGTAAGTTTGTTTGTTACGCTTTCACGCAAAAACTACTAAACTTTTTATTACAAAAAAATTTTTTTTAATGGCTTCACTGCGAGCGAAGCCGCGGGTAAAAGCTAGTACTACATAAAATAAAAGAGAAAGAAAACAAAATAAACACAACACCAATTAAATGAATTGCTTCAAGAACATTCTGCTTTCAAACATTTACAACAAACACTCTTCAAACTAAGTTATAGAAACGTCACTATCTTTAACGAACATTTAACAACACTGATTATTCGACCAAAACAAAACAACATCCGACATTGCAAATTGCTCTGACATTAAATACTTTTCTTTTTATAATTATGCTTACAACCAATAAAAGTAGCATGGAATCTGCCATCAAGATTTAAAGAATATTTTATTCTACTAGACCCAAAACAACAAGAAACTGAAACACATCAACGTGACATTTCAAATTTTCAATTAACACGTAAGCTTGGGCTTGCACACTACAATACGGGTGAAATGTTTAAAATTCACCAAAAGGATTTATTTATTTACATAATAGCAATCACAGAACATATTATTTAAAGTGATAGCAATAAATCAGTTTTACATTAAATTCCTCAAAATCAAAAAACAAATCTGCTGTCTAAAATCTCAAAGAAAGAGTATGTATTCTATGTAACATTAAACACAGTAACACAACGTTCGTTTCGTTAACCTGTCGGCTCCGGCTCTGGCATAGAGTATACATACTATTAGTGGGCTCTGGCAAATAGTAATAATAAATAATTAGAAATCTATGGGCTCTGGTAAAATATTTTTTTATTACGTCTTGCTGGTCAATCCAAGTGATTGGCTACTGCTTAACCGGGCGATCAACCAAAGATTACTTTTATATACTGCGATCAACGAGAGATCCCGTGGAGACTAAACTAAAGCGCTTATTACACTACACGGAATGGTTGAGCGTCACGGTATTCAGGGCCCTGAATACCGTGTCGCTCAACCATTCCGGGTCGCTACGGTCGCTATTTTGGGGACCCTAACTTCCTAACAGTTATTACACCTTCCTAAATTAGGTTTTAGGGCCCTGAATACCGTGTAGTGTAATAAGCGCTTAAAGCCTCCAGCCAGGCAATAAAGAACAATGGCGAAATCTTAGCTGACTTAAATTGGAGCGTCTGAAAGTGAGTTACATATATACGAAAGAATTCATATTAATTGTCTACGTTTTTTAAAGTATATTTGGGCTGGTTCAAAACGGATAAAAAAAATCATAATAAATATGAAGTTATTTGATTTTTTAGTTAATTTATTTAGCTTAGTGCTGCCATTATATATTTTATCTGCTATGTGACAAGTAGTAATTATATTAAGTAATAATATCATTATTGTATTTATTGCAGTAAATGAGTTAAAAATACAGTTTATGTCTAAGTGTAGATGATATTTGCAGGTAGGTAAGAATACTGTAGTGTAGTATAAATAAATGAATGACTTTCAATTAACGATTGGAAAAAAGACAAGAATCACAGTAAAAAAATAATATAGCTTGTTTGTTGACGTTGATGACGATCTTTTGATACACGTCAAAGTCACATAATTTAAATAAATATACTCTTTCCAAGAGTATATTATACACTAGCTGTCCCACGTGGCTTCGCTCCCGTCAACTTGCTACCTATCTACCCATCTACCCTACCCTACCTACACTAAATACATGATTGTTGCGTAACTTAAACGCTTACGCAGCGCACGCAACGGAAGCTCTCAAAAAGGAATAATTTTGCCCGTTTTTGTAACATTGATGTTATATAGACTATAACCTTCCTCGATAAATGGACTATCCAACACAAAAAGAATTTTTCAATTCCAACCAGTAGTTCCTGAGAATAGCGCGTTCAAACAAACAAACTCTTCAGCTTTATAATATTAGAATAGATTTCATGATGAAATAACTAGGTAAGGGAAATACTAATGTGATATTGCCCTTTTACTTCAACGAAATTGAATAATATTACCTATTAAACACATTACCTATTTAAAGTTACCCAGACATAACCTACAAAAGTTCATGACGAATATCTATTATTCTCGGCATTTTCGAACAAAAATTCTTGCACAAACTAATTCAGAACATCATCCTGAGTTAAACCAGATATTATTCATTTAATGACGTAGGAATTTAATCTCAGCTAAACCAATTTTTGGGCACCTGCCATTGTTCTTCACAGATGTTTACAGAGACATTGTAAAATAACTACGTTTAGTTCCGACTTCGGCCACCATTGATCGTTTTAAAAGCGGAAACACACTTGTGGATTGCGGAGCGTGTCACGCCAGAAGCGAAACCTGTAAGCTTCTGTCGTGGCACGCCACGCCACGCCGCGCAAGAGTGCTTCCGCCTAAAAATATAGAGTAGAGAGAGATAGAGCTAAAGCACAGCACAGGAATCAAAGTGGAACCACACTTGCGTGGCGTGGCGCTAAGTGTGCTCACTAAACTGGGGTGTCGTGGCGCGCTCTGGCGCTATTTCTGAACTTTTGCAACGTGGAGACGTACGTACGTAATATTAACTTCGGATTCGGATGATGATTTCGATGAAGACTTTCTTTTTTTTATGCATCCACCGTGTTATGTCTCCACCATCTTTGCACCACCTTGGTTGACTGGTAGAGAATGCATCGGGCTTTAAGTCTGCCTATGTACCTTTATGTTGCATGAAATGTTAATAAATTAATAAATTTCGTCCAGCAATTAAACTCCCTGAGAGCAAAAACAAAAAAAGGCAAGGCAATTTCTTCCCAAGAAGCATTTCAGCACGTCGTTGAATGGCGCGCCACGAGCCACGCGGTGTAGAAACACATTTGCGTGGCGTGTCGTGTCGCGCCATAACCGCCACCACCGCTCTAGCGTAATCGGTTGCGGGCAGTCCGCGTCACGCTGCACCACGACACTCAAATGTGCCTCTAAACTCTAAACATACTAAATATATCAAACCGAAAAGCATCTGGCGCTCACGCCATGCCACGCCACGCGAATGCGGTTGCTCCTTTAATGGCGGATACACACTTGCGTGATGTGGCATGTCGTGGCGCATACTAGCGAAGCGCTGAGTGTGCACACTAAGCTGGCGTGTCGTGGCGCGCTCTGTCGCTGGCGCTATTTCTGAACAGTATACATTGAACCTTTGAACATGTAGACGTTTAGTTCTCGCCAAATTTCTGGGCCGCCCTGAAGCTGACTTGCGGATGCGCAACGCAAGGCACCATGCTGTTTTTGTACCATTATTCTTTGTCTTTGTCAATTGTCAACTTGTCAATGTCATTGTCACGTGTATTAGTATATGTGTAGAATAAGGAGAGCTTTGAGGTTGTGCAGTGCCTTTTGCATGTGATTTTATTGTTCTAAATACTATTTAAATACAATATTTCTTGCAATGGCTAGCAAAGTGCACAGAGTTCGTTACTATAATGCAAAACCGCAGCCGATCAATTGTATTTCATTTAATAAAAGCAGCAAACACATCGCCGTTGCGAGGTTAGTAATCGACCAAAATAAACAATTTTTGTGTTTTAATTTAACTTATTAATAACTATTTAATTTTGTTGTTGTCGCAGGGGAGATGCTTCTATTGAGATATGGGACTTAAACTATGCGCCGCATCTCGTCAAGTTCATTCCTGGGGTAAAGAATGGTTCTGTGGAAGCACTTGGTTGGGTTAAGGACAGGTTGCTGTCTACAGGACTCGGAGGCGCTTTATGTGAATGGGACCTAGATAAACTATGCCTGAAAAAATCGGTGCTACTGACAGGCTATGCAGCTTGGTGCCTTGATGTGAATCCAGACAACAGTCTTGTAGCAGTGGGAACTGAGCAAGGATATGTGAACCTCTACAGTGTGGATAATGATGAGATTGTGTACAACAAATTGTTTGATAAACAGGAAGGCAGAATATTGTGCTGCCAATTTAGCAAAACAGGAAATGTGCTTGTTACAGGTACGGATTTATGAGGTCCAAGTAAAAATATATATTAAGTTTTTTGTTTATGTTTTGTTTACATTTCATTTCATCACTTTGCCTCAAATTATGTAAGCACTAATTCAACGCAAACATAAATTAAAGAGATATATCTTTAATCTACAAATAATAAATTATGTTTTTCAGGTTCAATAAATACAATACGGGTGTGGAATGTGGAGACAGGGCATGCAATAACCCGCATGTCAGTGAGTCGCAGAGGCCGAGAGGTTATTGTGTGGTGTCTTGGAATGCTCTCTGATAACACAATTGTGTCTGGAGATAGTCTGGGCAGACTTATATTTTGGGACAGTACTCTTGGTGATCAGGTAAATATATTATTGCATTTTTTTTATCTTATATATAAAATTCTCGTGTCACAATGTTAGTTACCGTACTCCTCCGAAACGGCTTTACTGATTTTTACCAAATTTTATATGCATATTCAGTAGGTCTGAGAATCGGCTACTATCTATTTTTCATACCCCTAGGGTAGGGTAGGGTAGGTAGGGTGGGGTAGGTAGAGTAGGGTAGGGTAGGTAGGTAAGTAGCCAATTGACGGGAGCGAAGCCCCGGGGGTCAGCTAGTACATGTATATAATTTTGTAAATGATTTCAAGACTGTAATTATTCAAGGGTGCAGGTCATGGAGTGGGGTACTGGTATATCTCTCATTTTTACCATATTGGTAATTTAGTGTGAAAACACAATTTTATCCCTATAAAAGTTAATAATGTCCGTTAAGCTTCCTTTTATGAATATTACTTTACAAACTCACACTTAAATTCAAATGCCCACCAAAGTGTTCTATGTGTTATAAATACTTCATAATTTTCAGCTTGAATCATACTCCACTCACAAAGCAGATATACTGTCAATAGCAGTGTCTGATGATGAGAAGAGTCTGTTCTGCAGTGGAGTGGATCCTGTCATCATGAACTTTATCAAAGTCAATAAGAACACTGGAAAACAAACTGAGGCTCAGTGGGTCAAGAATGTGCAAAGAAATATTCATGAACATGATGTCAGGTAGGATTTAAATTTTATAATTCTCTATTCATTTTGATTTTTATGGGTACTACAATTTTAACCAGTATGTATGTTCATGTGATCCCTCATCACTACACATTATAAAACAAAGTACCAACTCAAAAACTATTGAAAGGATTTTCAGGTAGTTTTCGCCAATAGACAGAGATGATGAAGTTTTAGGTGTATAATTTGTCAAGGTTTTGTGTAAATTGGTTGAGATGTGACAATAATTGTTAAAATTGACAAAAAAAGTTAAACTGCTTGGGAGCTTTCATCAAAAACGCTGCTTTATCCCTTTGAAATACATCAAATCAA
This sequence comes from Orthosia gracilis, assembly GCA_947562075.1. Taxonomy (NCBI): domain Eukaryota; kingdom Metazoa; phylum Arthropoda; class Insecta; order Lepidoptera; family Noctuidae; genus Orthosia; species Orthosia gracilis. The sequence continues at coordinate 13,068,316 of OX387264.1, read as the reverse complement.
TGTATGGTGGAATTGTTCCTCTTTTATAGTTCTACAAAAAATTCATGATGGTATATGTTTATGTTTTAAAGATACTATACCCATTTGGACTTCAAAAAAAATGGTCACATCCAATGCGGTAATTGAAAAGCTACTTACAGACAGATTCAGTATTAATCCTTATCAACTTAAATAAATTAGTTACCTTAAGCATTTCATGCATATTATCATAATTCTTTACATACACCATAGAATTGAAATTAATATCTTAGTACTTATCGCAAAATACAAAATAACGCGCGCGTAATTAAATTCAAGCGCGGGTCTCACTCACACCGAGACACCAATGACGAGATCCTACAACAGAATAAACCATGCAGGTATAATATGCTCTACTTCCTGTGCGAAACAGGGGCGGGTCGCTAGTCGCTATGATAATTAGTTCATAATTAACTAATTATCATAATTGACAAACGAGAAGCGTATTTATCGTCTGCTGGTTATCCATTAATCACCTGATGTTTATTAGCAACTTTTTAACCCCTCTACCCCCTGGTGATATGTGCTAAAGTTTTAAACTGCCCAACTCCCCCTACCTAAAACCACGTGTATTTTTTGTCTGGAAATTAAGCACAATGATTAAAATGTTCCAACAGTCTTTTCAATTTAGAAATTTCGCTTTAAACGAAAAAAATCAAGCCTCGCGCGCGCTCTTTTATGATGCGGCTTGCTTGTCAGTGGAAGGGAGGGAGTAGTCAATAGACCAAATGATTAAACAGGAAGTATTTCGATAAGAGACTCAAATATTATTAAATAAATAGAAGTAAGATGTTTCTCCCACATATACCTCGCTAAGAAAAGGTACATTCAGATTAAGATTTTCTTTATAACCTTTTTCAGAGGACTTGTAATTCATGAAGAGAAATTAATCTCGATTGGAGTTGATGGCTACCTCACATTCTCGAGCTATCCTCCGAAGTGGGTGATGAGACTGCCGCCTATGATACCAGCGCCACGGTCTTCAGTTTGCAGTAGAAAGAAATTATTACTTTTAAGGTAACTGTTCGCTTTCATAGAGGCTTTGGGTCTCAAGATGTTTTTAAGGGAATATTATTCAGAATCAACTCAGGTAAATCCTCTTTTGATTACTTCATAGAATATTAAATCATCATTATCTTCATATCAGCCGAAATACGTCCACTGCTGGACATAGTTCTCCCCCAAGCGTCGCCACATTGACCGGTCCAGTACGTCCTGCATCCAGCGGAAGTTTAAATACATGAATACTTTACTGCCTCCTGTTAACTTGTTGAACTTTGACCAATTTTTTATTTTCTAATTCATTTTGCAGGTACAGTAGTCATCTAGAAGTATGGAAACTAGGTTCATATGCAACCAACAATGGTAATGTATTGGTCACCAATGTTAATACCAAACTAGATAGCAGTCAAATAAAAAACAATGAACTAGAACAAGATTCCACAATTGACATAATCAACAAAGCGAAGGCAGAAAACCTACAGCAGCAGAGTTTAAAACTGACAGAAAAGCCTGTGAAACTAGTGTCTATTCAAACTAAAGATAAGAACCAGATGCGATGCTGTGCATTGTCGCCTAATGGTGAACTAGTCGTTTATTCCACAGCCAGTGTGATTCGGATGCTCAAATTGGAAGCTGTAAGTATGCAAGGGTAATTTATATTGTGTACATATTTGAACGTTGAAAATTAAATTATCTTCGGGTAAAATGACAATGTTCAAAATATCGAAAACTTAAATATTGAACGACCATAAAAACGAAAATTTTAACAACGTAAGTTTATGTTGTGGAATGGTTAGATAACCTACGTCCAATATATCTTAAATCTAATTATCTACAAAAGTGACATCAAAATACTTCAAAGACCAAAGTACGGAGTATCGAATGTCCTAGATATCGATATTAAAAGTTAAACACTTTTAAGTTGCTTCTGCAACTTCTCTGACCCTGCGGGAAGTGCAACCCCTTCGCTCTTACTTAACAAAGGATAGGCACCCGTGCTTTGTTACAGCGGGCGGGCGCTGTCATCCCTTCGCGCCTTCTATTTTTTATATACACTCTGGGTAGTAGCCAAAAGACTACGTGCAGTCGGGGTGCCCCAATTCGGTTTTGGAACAGATTCGACCTATTTTAACTTATTAACTATTTAATAAGTTAAAATTGAGTTTCATTATTATTTTAAACGTAAATATAATGAACTTAAGTGTATTCAATGTTGACATTTTGAACTTAGGTATAATGACTGTCGACATTTTTAATCATTCGATGTTTTAGTCACTCGGCGTTTCAGATCATCTTAGACATTTTAAGCTTAGGTATAATTAAATTTTTCGATGATTTGAACTATAACATTTTACCCGTAGGTATTTTAATTTTCGACGTTCAAATATGTACCCTTTTATTGTCGTTTAAGGTCAACTGAATGTTGGCTAGTACACTTTTGGGAGGATCGCACCGCGCTGCAATTTGACTTTCGTTCATGTAACAGGGATTTTTTCTTTTGCAATGCTTTGTACACCTGCATGCTGCAGTTGTAATTCATTATACAACTCGCACGTGTCAAAAACCCGTCACTGTATGAGTTACAAAGAGCCTTACTTGCACAATTTTTTCCTTAACTTGCGTTTTTAAAGTCGTGAATAATTGATTATGTAATTACAGGATGAAGAGCAGTCCAACATATCTGTATCAAAAGTGCTTATCAACGGCCTGCCTGCGGGCGGGTGCGACCGCGTGTCGTTCACCGACGACTCAAGCATTATGGTGGCACATACCGCTGGCACTCTGCATGTCCTACAAGTGGACCCAGAGGCCGGGGCCACGCCTGTGCAGACTATTTGTTTAGAAAAATGTAAGTAACAGACACAATAACCCCTGTGCCAGTTGATACAGTATTACAGTGGGGGTATTATTCCTCATTGCGGTGTCCCATAACCATAAGGCAACTACACTATGATGTTTCAAATAGGCTCCATATGAAATGAAATTAAAAAAAGGCATAGAAAATTAAGTAATAAAGGTGCTACACTTAACACTATTTTAGCTTAACTGGTGTGAGTGCGTATTGAAAGGTACGAGTATATAATGTATGAATTGCTATGTTAGGGTTTTAAATGTGTCTTCATTACTACACCTTTGAGCAACTAAATAAACTCAAACCATAAGCGCGCATAAATGCATGTAGTTACCTATTTTTCGCAAAATAACATCACTTATTTACAAAAATTATATACCTAGGATTTAAAAGCTTGAGAGCTCAGCTTTAATTAGGTACCAATTTATTCATAAATTTTTCCTTCCCTAAGACATTTTTAAAATGAAACTAAAACGGTACAAAAATAAAAATAAATGTGTCAGTACTTGGTATAACCCCCTTAGCTCTAATCATAGGCTGCAATGATCTGATATTTTTTTTGACGGTGTCTTGAGGTTCCACTTCTATAATAACGCCGCCTTCGATTCTTATTATTATGGTCGAAGGGACTGGATTTCTGGCTCAAACCCTTCTTTTGAGCGTAAGTGCTCGATGGGATTCATATCTGGACTGATTGCAGGCCAATCCATCGTCCGTATATTCGTAAAGTATATAGTAAAATTTTCTTTCTTCGCGTTGGGTGCCCGTCGTATTGATAATATTGTTAGTAAAATTGTTTGCTGTGACGTGGGCCGCACAAATATCGTGGGCTGCAATTTGACGACCACTGCACTAGATGCACGAGGCATCTTCTACTACACAATATATTCTTACATTGCAGATCTGAAAGCAAAGTCAATATTACACCTCCACATTTCCAAGCGAAGTCCGAAGGGAGTAACATACCTAGTGGTGGCAGACACACTCGGCTCCATAGCCGTTTGGACACAAAACAACAAGAAGTTTGACTTCTACGTCAGTTTACCTAAGTACCAATGCGTTCCGTCGGCATTGACTGTAGACAGTCAAAGAGAGAATCTTATTGTTACCTACGTGGATCAGAAGGTGAGTTATTTCAGCACTAAACAACAAACGTCATTAGCTTAGGAATATTTTTCCAATACCGCGTTAGGATTTGCCGCTACGGGCGCTGGTGTATAGTGAGGTCTACAAAATGTAAAATTTCATAGTTTTTTGGCTTTTAGCGCGATTTTATTTACACACTATTTTGACGTGATAACGTCTTTAAAATCGTTTTAGTCGGGTGACATGTTCAGAAACTTGTGTCACACCAAAACCTCACGAGCGCGATCGCAGGTATAACGAGAGAGAGACGGACCGATCTCCCGTCTCATCTCGAGCGCTGCCAGTCATTCCGTGAAACTTGTCACGCGGAATCCTCACGAGCGGAGGCTGGCATAGCGTTCGAGTGAGTGGACCGATCTTCCGTCTCTCTCACTCTAGCGGCATACAAACGAATTGAGATTTTCTCGTGCGGTTAAGTTTTCGTTGAATGTTTAACAGTGAAACAAAATGTGAAGTGCAAGTGAAGTGTTACAACAATTGCAATTGTAATTCCTTACTTCCCAAAAACTTATATCACCAATAAGACGTTATCACGTAAACATCTCGATCGTAAACCTACTTTACAAACAACCAATTTTTTTATTATTGTGGATATTTTCCAAATATGGCAGATAAAGCACTGCTTTAATAGTTTCAGAAATTTTTATCCTACTTTTTTTCGAAGCCCGGATTTCTGAGCTAGGTTAAAACCTGTGTTACAGAAATCAGAATTCTCATTTGATTATGTGTATCCATCTGTTAGATAATAGAATACGAGCTTCAAGAGAAGCGCTTCACAAACTGGCCGGGCTCGGCGCTGCCGCCCGAGTGGCTGTCGCGTCGTTCAGCCGTGTCATCCGTCTGCGCGCACCCCACGCGTGACGCTGTGTTGTTCCTGGACGAAACTTCGCTGTGGATCATGGAGAAAACTCGTGAACAGGTAACTGCTAACGTTTAACTGAGAGGATTCCTGAGCTTGTGTTGAAGTCCTCCAGCGGCCTAGTTAATGAGCTCTCGCGACACTTCGCCATACCTCTCCAGCGCGTGCGGCTACCGAGGCGGCTTAGTTAAACAGTAGACCAACTTGTGAAACTTCACAGACATGTTGGTCGTTATTGTTTCCTCTAGATTCGTTCCAATGTATTTTTTTATTTCCAGGAGGTAGCTGAACCAGTCGCTAAAAGAAAGTCGAAGCCTAACAGTCAGAATGTTGCACTAAAAATCATACCCATAAAGGTGAGCAGAATTTCTAACAAGCTTTCTTTTTGTTTTACTTACCCAATGATAGTGGCGTACAAAAGACGAATTTAATAACGTTTAATTTATCCAAATCGGACCTTCCGTTTAGAAGTTACGAGTTTATAAACAAACGCACATACATACCCATACACGTTTTGGGCCTCGCCACCGTCGTGTAAAAAACAGTGTGCAAGAAATCTGAGGCTATCTTGACGATAAATAGTGATCTGGCTCGTATATGCGACTGGAGCAAGAGGCATGGACTTACGGTGAATCCTATAAAAACGCAAGTTTTGGTGGTGGGTAGTTCAAGGTTGGTCTCAAGGATCGACTGGACGGCTCTCCCCCAAGTTTGTTTTGACAACTCTGTTGTACCCGTTAGCGAGAAGGTGAAGAACTTGGGGATTTTCATTGACAGGAACTTCTCTTGGACTGCCCAGCTACAGGAAGTTAGCCGCAAGCTATTCGCATCTGCTGGATTTCTGAGAAGACTGCGTAATTTTCTGCCGACTGCTACTAAGATTGCGCTTGCACAATCTCTCCTTCTACCCATCCTTGATTATGCTGATGCCAGCTATCTTGACCTCACTGAAGTACAACTTGATAAACTTGAGCGACTTCAAAATTTTTGTATAAGGTTCATATTCGGTTTGCGCAAATATGACCATGTTTCTGAATTCCGCAAGAAACTCAAGTGGTTGCCAATTCGCCTGTATAAAATGCAATGCAATAATAGTAAATTCTTATAGTAATAGTAATAGTAAATTGGTCTGTGCCTTATAGTAAATTCCGTCCTGTATAAAATACTATTTTTCCCGTCTACGCCTCTTTACCTCAAAAGCCGATTTCAGTTCTTATGTGACTCCCACACGAAAGTTCTTAGGTCATCGGATAACATGAAACTTAAAATGCCAATGCATTCCTCTATCTTCCTAGACAAATCTTTCTCTGTCCTGGCCGCTCGTCTATGGAATGCATTGCCTGTGACAATTAAACGCGCGCAATCACTACCGACCTTTAAAACACTAGTAAAGGAACACTACCTGTCACTGTGATCTTATTCTTGTTGGAGCTGTATTGTTTTCTTGCCTGTATATTTATATGTATGTATGTATTTATTTTAGTATTTTATATTTTGTGCTTCCTGTTTTTAAATTATTATTTAATTTTAAAATTGCACCAAGTGCAACCCCATATCATGTCCAGGCTATCTATTTCCATTCTGGGTTGCCTGGAAGAGATCGCAGAACGCGATAAGGCCGCCTGTTGTATGTTTGTGTCTATTTTAAGGTTTCTGTATGTATTGTTTTTATTATCTTGGTGTACAATAAAGTATATATAAATAAATAAATAAAAGCATTAGAGTTGACAATCTAAGAAGTCGGATTTGACAGCTATGAAAATACAGCACAACTATTTTCTTAATGTCCCTCGGCAATCAATGCATTTCAGAATACAAACGATTGCTAATTTCCATGTCCAGCAATTATTAGATTTACCGTGTATAATAATTTAAATTCAGAATTAAGTACTTTATTGTTGTTTTGTTTTGATCTCCGTGTGAACTCTATATATCTACTGTTATTTTTTTTTCGTATTTTGCTTGAGCAGCTTTCTTCACAATTTTTAAATAAATTACATTAAGTTAATAGAGTATTAACAACTCTATACACCCTGAAATTTAATTGGTTGTTTTCCCGCGGCAGAACGACTTGCCTTAAGGAGTACTTTCGAAGTATAGAGTTAAAGTAAATAAATAACGATGTTTCTGTTTTAAAATAATTAAAAAAATATTCATCAACTCGAAAAAGTGAGTAACAATAGTAACTCTGGACGTAACTTGTAGGTACTAGGTACTACTCGTGTCACCACCTACAAAGAAAACCGATGCACAAAATAATGTCAAACCAAAATAAACTCTCGCACGTGGTGATACGGCATAAAAGTTTGCACGCAAAACAAACGAGCGAGCCACAAGCCGACAAAGCAAAGACCGATTTATTAAATGTTTAAAGAAAAGTAAGCTCTCGCGTGTAATTATACGGCATAATCTAGCCCGCGCGTAACATGATCAAACGGAGCCGCCTTCGAACCTAATCCTTTCGACGGTGACCTAGCACTCGGGTCAACGGCCTGCTGTCGTTCGGCCGTAGATATCGGGAGGTATACTATTGGTTCGTGATCGCTTTCGAGTTTAGTTTTTCACAATGTTAAATATGCCAGTTTTTGTTTCTAATATTTTATATAACTACGAAACGATTGTATTACATAGACAAAACCATTTCGCTGCGGGAAAACAACCATTTAAATTTCACGGTGTATACTTCCAAGTTGATTGAGAGCGTCCGGTCTGCACTAAATGCAAAGGTCAACTGATAGAAATACGACGCCTGGCGAAACACGAAGTTTACCGAGGGACATTAAGAAAATAGTTGTACTGTAATTAATTAGGATTATGAATTTGATTTTTCGTAGCCGTTCATACAAAGTTATTGTGGCATATTAAAATATGAGAAGCGTCATCGGACTTCTTAAATTGTCACGATTATAGTTCATATTAGGATTTTTTATATAGAATTCCTTATAGTTAATCCTAGTATATGATCGTATAGGGTTTCCAACTTTACATTGCACTGTTTCTATCATTGGCATTGCTCCACCCCAACTTTTATTATTTTACTGTAAATAACGTAGAACTAGGCTAATCGTGTCAATGAAATTGTACTCTACGACGCGATATAAAATCGACAGGGGTACGCTTATTGTGACATAATATTGAAACTGTTGTTTACTTCTTTATTTAAAATAAAATTTGCCTCTTTACCAGACCTCCTTCACTCTACCGTACTTACAGCGATTAATGCCTACACTTTCGCGCGATTTCGGCACCGCTCCGCCAATCGGTTGTCACACAGCTCGCGCGTGCGTGGTTGGTGGGCGCGGAGGTCTTAGTTCGGCAGCTTTGCAAGAAACCAGCCGTCTCCGATCAACCCAACCGTCACGGAAATTGAGCTCTAAATTGTGTACTTGATCTCGGAGAGTGAAATATCTGTTACGTAGTAACTTGTCTAATCTGTGCCCATACAAGGATGTTTTCCTGTATCGTGGGTGCGTGTATAAATCTATAAACTCACATACACAAACACCCAGATCCGTAACAAATATCACTAGCCCAGGGATGGCGAACCTTTATTAGAAAACGTGCCTTTAAATTATATATATTTTACAAATGTGAAAATACCTTGCCGCCAAAGAATCTTGAATTGGTGATTTAATAAAAACAATGCTACATAATAACTCTTTATTAGCAACCCGAAAATCGTAAAGCAACAATATTATTTACAGATTTATGTTTTGTCGATATAAAAGTAGAAGTCGATGACTATCCGGCAATTTCAAATTATCTAGATGCTAAATAACCTTATAATGGCGTGCCCGAAAAATTTTATCGTGTGCCACCTCTAGCACGCGTGCCGTAGGTTCGCCATCCCTGCAGTATGCCATACAAATATTTGTTCCGTGCTGGAATCGAACCTGCGACACGTAGCACAGCGGCCGATAGCTCAACCACTGCGCCAACGGTGTCGTCAACTACGGGATTTTGATTTGAGGTCTAACATTATCCATGCTTGCTTCACCCCTGAGCCATAACTTGACTAGGCATCAGTCTTCAGTGAAGGTGGAAAGGCCACTAATCCTAGTTGTAAATAAGATGTATGGTCTACCTCATACCAGTGTTGCTTATACTAAAACTGCATTTATTTTTCTAGTACTTGGCTGATTTCCACTGGCTCGACAAAGATGAAGCGGTTACACTAGAAGTTCTGCCCGAAAACATAGTCTCACAGTTGCCGCCTATCGCCGCTACGAAACGACATGGACACATATGATGTAAATAAATGACATTTTTAAAATCTTTTTAGTTTGCGTTTATTTTTTTAACCATTAACATATACATGGATACATACATCCTGATAACACGAAACCGAGAAAGGGTAGTTCTTCGCTGATTTGCGAGATTGATTTTTACTTTCAAAATATTCTGCCCAACACTAAATTGTTCAGGCAGTACGATCATTTCAAATTTACAACGGGATCAATATAAGATTAAGATATTATTGAATAAGAAATTAAATCCGCCTTTATACATTTTTGTATGAAGTCTTCGTCTTCCACTTTAGCGTGGGTAGGAGATTTATCATAAAACAGTTATCTATTATTAAAAAACTGTTCATACTTTTGGTTACAATTTAAGGTCCTCGCAAAATGATTATTACTAAAGCCTCGTTTCTGGAGATGCGGCACGTGCAGTGTGGCGTCTCGCGGCGCGTCGTTTTTCTGTTTACGGAGAGGCGGCGCGCGCATTGCAGTAAGAGTAGCAGTGCCCGCCACTGCGCCTGCGGCGGGTCCTCTAGCTTGTAGCGTTGCACGTAGCGGCATGGCATTGAAATATCTTCTAACAAAATCGATGATGTCATACTCCTCTGCTGACGTTGTCTCACGTCTGCCTTGTGGGATTTCCAAAAAAAAATTGGCAGAAGGTTAAGCCTTGAGCGCCGCTTTGGGCGCAGTAGCGGGTATCGCCGTATGTTTGCATCGGCGCGTGCGACGCGTCGGTTCTATTAGCGGGAAATCCCAGCTTGGCGAAATTTATATCTAAAAACCTAGGGCACCCAGCGAAGACCTGTTTTCACCCAGATTTAGTCGCTAATTAGTCGAGATTAGTCGCCAAACATCAGAATAAGTTGGTCAATGGTTCAAAAGTTAGAAGGGTTTATAGGTGGAAGATCTGAAGAGACTGTACCTGGCTTGGCCACATTTATATCTCAAAAACTAGGGTACCTAGCGAAGATCTGTTATCGCCCAGATTTAGTCGCTAATTAGTCAGCAAGTCACAGATTTAGTCGGGTCTTAGTTAACGTAACACTTTTTAACAAAAAAAAAAAAAACAAATCGAGTTCCAAAAAAAACTTCGTCTTTCAAAAACTCTGTATCTTTGGTACCTATTGTTTTCCGTGTTTCGACACCGACTTCGGAAAAGAAAGTTATTTAGTTATTTTTCGCTTTGCAGTGTTTTTTTTGGAAGTCGGTTTGTTTTTTTGTTAAAAAGTTTTTTATTTATCTGTTTTTAGTTTTGTTAGGTACCTCCAATTGCCACATCATCATTACATCTCGTGACGATTCCAATAAGCCCATACTCTATTCTATTCTATGTTTTTTCTAATTTGTTGTATCTGACATCTGTATTGTACACGTGCTGCTGGTGGGTGCATATAGTGCATAGAACATAAAACCACAGGGTTATCGTTCCTTTATATGGAGTTTCTTGTGCATTCTTCTCCATAACAAGCTACTTTTGCGAATGCACGGTAGAATCAATTTTTATTTTATGATTTGTTACTTTTAATTCTGACGTTCAAAAGTGCCGCTTTTTGGCCCAGTTGAATAAATATATTTGACTTTGACTTTAAAAATATCATACAAAACGGACAATTTGGTGGTACCTTAAAAACTAAAGGTTTGACCTCCTCAGTATTTTTTCGTCAGTTAATAAAAAACAGAGTTATTAGAAAAATATGTTTTCGTAGGTAGCTACTTACAAAATATTAAAATATGTATAACTAAATAACAGAGCGATTACGAAAATGGATAATAATATTTTATTACATTGAGACGTACGCACACAAATAGAAATGTCAACTACAGGTCGATTCAAATTTAAAGGCGGCTGTAAGGTAGGTCGCTTTTAACTACTACTGCTGCTGTACTCTACCCCTCTCCGCTGTGTTCCGAGCCACCATTAGGTTTGAATCTACCTGTAATTGATTGGATTTTAATAATAGACAAAAACACGTGGTCATCATCTCATCGGCCTAGCCTTTTCCTAACTGTGTTGACGTCGGTCGGCTTCCGGTCTGACCGACTGGCCTGTCTGACTTCCACAATGCAGTTAGTGGGTAAAATGGTACCAGCCTTGAAAATAAAAATGGTGCATTGATGATGCATTTATTATTTGCCACAGAACAATCAAATCATATATGTATAATTATTATAAATTAAAATTATAATATATGATTTGATTGTGCATAATTTTTTACAAAAATGATTTTCTCAAACATGCTTGGAAGTTTGAGCATTATTTTGACAACCTTCTTTGAGATTAATCGAAATTGCTTTACTAGCCAAATACATGCGAGTTTTGGCCGGCAAAAGTTGTATGATAATCCATATCTGTCGTAATTTAGTGGCCAAATAAATTACATAGCAAAAGAAAAAAAAAAGTCACCAACCAAGGAGGTAACTTAAGATAATTCCAATTTATTTACGTTCGAGTCTAACTATGGCAAATTAATCAATGCAATGGAATGCCAAAACACATATTATTACATCAATTATTTATTTTTATGTAAACAACCACAGCTGACCTTTTATTATTCATTCATATTATATAACAAAATTTTATAATACATAGAATATACATTTTTACAAATTTTGAAATAATGTCTCAAGAGATCATTATACCTAGTTTATCGGGATAAAACGTAGCCTGTTTCTATTTCAGACCTATTCCTACCTCTGTGCCTAAATTCATCCAGATCTGTTCGTCGGGGCTTATTTGGCGGAGTGGTGTGTCACCTACGTGGGACGTGATGGCGTCGTAAAACAGCATCGCGGCATGCGGTGTTCCACAGGTCTCGGTCTTGAGTCCGCTCCTGTGGAACATCGGGTACGACTGGGTGCTGAGGGGTGAACACCAACCGGGCGTAGACCCGAAGTGCTATGCGGACTATACGCTGGTCACCGCCCGAAGGAGTTCGTACAATGAGAAAGACGATTGCATTTGCAAATTCGAAGTTAGAATGCGCGAGAAATGTGTGTATTACGTTGTGAAGATAAGGGTCTATATGTTATGTATATTATTAGAAAATCGCTTGGACTTTTGTCTCGCTTTGAAACAACATAAATGGCGGCTTGTATAAAAATTGTGTAATCTTGACTGCGATCAATACATTGCCCGGGTTACGGCAGTCTAATTTTTCAAGTTAAGATAACCAAATTAATTATTTTACGCTAGCTAGCAAGCAATGAATAGGCATGAAAAATATATTTATAACAAGCTTGTTATTAACTTACAATGTATGTATGTTCAGGTCAAATCATGCAACTGATTTTTACAGCAGTCTCCTTAATCGATTAAGATGAAATTTTGCATACCTACACGTCTGGTTTGGGTGGCAATGCACGGTAAAGTAAAAACCTTGTTTAAAAAAGTTTTTTTTTTAATAGGAATAATACATTATTTTAATACAAAATTAGAATACTAACAGTGAAAACAGAAACAAAATTAATCGAAAAACGAACCAGATATTATATCACTTTTAAACAAAAATATCTGTCCCTCTCTGTCTCTCATCTGCCGCCTTTAACGTCAAATGTCACATAAGATACCTTCTCTTTATAATTCTTAACTTAAAAGCTTTATAACTTGGTCGCTGAAGAAGATATTAGAAGTAATTCATACTTATATGATAAATGCGATAACAACTCTCGTCTGTCTGTCTATTACGTTTTCCGGTTTAAAACGCTGAACCGATTAAGATGAAATTTGGCATAGAGATAGTTTGAAGTCCTGGGAAGGATATAGGATAGTACTAAAGCAGATGAAGTCGCGGGCAAAAGCGAGTTTATTTAGGAAACATGATATTTACATGCATATTCCATACTAACCTTCGAGCTCACTCCGACCTCGTGTATTGCCAGTAAGCCAGGATATTATTTGCAAAACTATCCACGCGTAACCATACAAAAAAACCTATCACATTTAAAAAAAGTAATTTTAATTTAAATTGCATTGTCACGAGAAAAAATAACGTGTGTGCAAAATCTCAGGTCAATCCAACATTGGGAAGTAGTTCAAATTTAATTTGCAAGATTTGATTACAGACAACGGGACAGGGAAAGTAAATAAAAGCTTGTGATAAATACTACAATTTTGATTCATGTAAACTTTTTATACCTAACTATTAATACATTTAATAAAAATCAACTCTTCATTCGATTTAGAGTTGCTTTCTGTATAGCACTTGCAGAAATGTTAAATGTTTAACAGCCTCACTTATTTCTAAAAACTTTTTAACTATATTGTAACGGATGTGACGTCAGCCTACGTGCAACCGACCAATTCCCGCCGAGCCGCCTCACCTCCAGTCAAGCCATGCTAAGCAGTAGAGATGTCCATATAAGCCATTGCCTGTCATTTATTTGTCGCTTTCGATTGTGAACACAAGATCTAGGCAGAACTCCGCCGATTTTAATTAATTAATTAATTATTATTATTATATACTTTATTGTACACCACTTAAATAATTACAGGACAAAACATTTATAAAGATTTTTCTACCTTTTAAAATATGGTAGTAGATTATATGTATGTTCCGTTTCCGTGAGTGTGCACGTGGCATCAACAGTGGGCCTTATCAGAGTACCAGCGCAGCGTTACTTTTGGATATCGCTGCACATGCTGAGATAGGAGCCTTTTTGGTCTCGCACGGGGTTTTTTTTTGCTTATTTGTCGTATCTCCTGTGCGGGTTACAAATAAATATATTTCTTTCTTTCTTAAATTGAGAGGCGAAATGTGGGCGCACTAAAGGTGTACCTCAAAACCCTAAGGTTCTGGGAATACGGGGGTGGTTTTATGTTTACTTCAACTTTAGAATCTACTACTAATAAAACTTTAAACTAATCATAAATGGTTAGATTTTTAAATAAATAAGACTGTAAATGTTCAATTCCTTTCCTTATATGTTACTGTATCTTCTATCGTACAGGCCAATTCAAACAAAGGCGACTGTTAACAGTCGCCTTTGTTTGCTTTTCACTGTGCAGTACCCAATCCCCACCCTCGCTTTCAGATGAATGTGGTACTGGAATGTTCCAAGCCGGCATTAGATTCGATTCTACCTGTACCAAGTCTACACTTTGTCTTCTTGTGAGAAAACACTCTTATTTATAAAAATATCGACGGTGATTAAAAAGATTCTAAATTCAAATTTTGTATTGAATATTCGAATTAAATATTTGCTAAGCATTTGCTTGTCACCGTCGAGATTTATTTTATAAATACGGGTCTATGTTTAAAGTACATCGACTTTTACTAGGGAACCTTACTGACAATTTCCCGCTAGACGAAGCTTTGAACTAAAAAGCAAAAAAAAACTGTCTATGGTTAGGTGTTTGTGAGGTTATCTCGTGTTCCGACTATCTACTGGTAAATCGATGGTGGAAATTTAAAATGTCGTAAGGGAGGTTCATAAAATATATTACTTTCTAAAAAAAATATTCCGTGACTTGGTATTCCCCTCGTATAATACGCAGTTTCGCGCGCCTTTTCTATACTCGGTTAGGTTCCAACTGCAGGTTCAGCTTTGCGTATAATTCCCTTTTACAGACCATCACGACGCACGCAAGTCCACAAAGCCGATTTTTCGCACTCCATGTTAAGAAAATGTACTCGATCGAGAATCGCTCACAATAACGCGGTCTACATCACTAGACAGTTTATAAGTCTTTAGGAATATTTGGACTCAACAACTTAAATAAAAACACGATTTTTCTGAGCGTCTCTTCGCGCATCACAGCACTTGCGTGTATTAACGCCAATATCATTGTTTCCCGCGCTTGCCGGGCGGCTTCTGCAGCTGGAAGCCGGTCGAAGTGTCGGCTTGTGAAACACCGAAGCTGGTGTTCAGAGACGTGTTGAGAGTCGGCTGCGGCTGTGGCTGCCATGTTGGGCCTGGAATTATAACACATGTTTTAATTATTTGAGTTAATTTTCTGCGAAAGCAGTGGTGGACCAATGGTAACGGCCGAGACTTAAACGTTATAGGTCGTGGGTTCGAACCAAGGCAGACGCTTTACTTTGTTTCAATTATTTCATCACCACTGCTCTCAAAAGGGCAAAGAAAAACATCATGAGGAAACCGGCATGTAGTAGAACAAATGTAGTAAAAACACCAGCACTGAGCCAGCATGGTGGATTATGGCCCATTCAATTTCATAGAGAGGAGGTCTGTGCCCCAGCGGTGTGAAGATTGAAAGGCTGAAGAGCTAATTTTTTTGCAATGGATTACAATATGAAAGTTGGTTTATCAAAACAGGGCATGACTCACTAATAGAAAGAGCGATAAACGAGGAAGATTTTGGTATACACGTGAGTTTTTTTAGTTGAAGGCCAAAGCCAAAACTATGAGGAATAGCGAAAAACACTCAAGGTGTACCGAACCCGATTTTAATAAAAACTAAAACCGCATCATTTGTTTGAAAAATAAATATTCCTAGCCAGGAATCGAAACCGTTGATCTCGTCAGTCACGCGTTAATTTAATATTAATGATTAAAATGCTGCCAAGCATTTTGACAGTACTTCCTCGCCGTTAAAACAACACAGCAAATAAGTATTGCTTAGTGAAACTGGTCTTAAAGATGGGTTTAATAAAGTTGACTTACCACTGGCATCTACTGAAGGGAAAGGTGACATTGTGTTGCCGACATAGGTGAACGGCGTTGGTCCCGCCAACTGTTGTAAGTTACCTGTAAGTACATAATAGTCAACATCAAATAATCTACAGGGGTTATGTTATGTTATCTTACTTCTTACTAATATTATAAATGTGAAAGTTTGGATGGATGTGTGTGTGGACGTGTGTTTGTTATTCAATCACGCCAGAACGGCTGAACAGATCTGGGCGAAATTTGGACAAGAGATAGATTATAGTCTGAAATAGCACATAGGTTACTTTTCATCCTGGTATAATGTTCAATTTTGTTGTTCTTTTTTATTTCTTTCCTGGGGATAAGAAAACACTTTCCACGCGAAAAAAGCCGCTGGCAGAAGCTAGTCTATCTATGTGTTACTTTAGAAGCCCGAAGTACGGTAAAACCTAGAACTTACCGGTAAAATCTAAGATTTATAAAGTGTTTCTGGTATAAGTCCGAAATGTTCTGTGACACACGGTACATCTTAGGGTTTACCTCAGAGAATTAAATTATAATGTCTATGACAACTGTGATACGAAATCATGAGAACAATAATCAAGGACTAATTAAAAGTAGGTATTATGTTTTTAAACAATTATCTTTTCGACGAAGTTGACTATTTCGAGTGACAATCTATTTGTTTATTTTTTTTTTATTTCTCACCTAAGTATAGTCAAACAAAGAAGCAGCGATATCGTATTATATAATTTTAGACCTTTACCAGAAAGACTTGATAAATCTTAGGTTTTACCGCTAAATTCTAAGTTTTACAGTAGTTCGGACTCATACTTGATGATTTGAATAATTCTTTTTTTGTTTGTTCGCCCGAATACAGGGAAGGTTTAAAAAAAAGCAGGGACGGGTCGCTAGAAAATAATAAATTAAATATTGATTACCTTCCACAAAAGCATGTGTTAGAATAGAATACGTGTGACGTCATTAAATCATTAATTTTCACTTTTTAAGAACAATGGTTTGGTACAACTTTCTTTCTTTCTCTTTCTTTCCTTACAAAATACAAACTGTCATATTTATTAAGCATCTACCGACAAATGTCGAAGTACCTATCTGAATTATTATTGTATTGTCAAATACCTACAATTGTTAGAGTACCCACTTAAGTAAATATTGTTGTGTGGACAGAAAATAACTCCAAATTTACATTAAAGCCACAGTCATGATATTCCTATAAAGTATTAAGTAATTTGTAATGATCATTATGATATATCCTGGATTTTATATTGCTATTTTAGTATTATAAGTCATTTGAGACAATTGGTACAAGACTGTCAGTTAGTATCAATATTCTTTCGAATATTGATTAAGAATGACTAAATGGGCGATATTAAATTCCTTAATTGACTTGATACGTTTTAAAAAGGTTTCATTACTTCAGAATTGTTTATTGACTTAATTGTGAGATTAATTATAGCAGTGTGGAAAATGGTGGGGATACCGCACCATTTTCTAGCATTTGACGTATTGAGACAAGTCGACTCGTTACTATAAATAGTGGGTAATTTGTAAGTTGACTGAACACTTGGTTTTGAACTACAAGCCAGTATAGACCAGATATTATATTGTGATATTGTTTTCCTGAATTGTTATATTTTGTGAAAGATGGACTACACAAGCTTCACGTAAGTTATTTCATATTATAACTTGATTATTGCTAACGGTTGTGTTGAAACTCTATCCGTTTCATATTATGGTATTTATTCCTAATGACCATAATATGATACGTCATGTGAAATCTTATAAGATTCATCATGTAATAGTAATAGTGGAATTGGATCTTTATTGTGATAAACAATATTTATATGATTATAAAAGATATCTGAAATACTATAGAAGAGCTTCCGTGGAGTTTCTTGCCCTTCTTCTCCACGAGAACTAGGTTTAGCGAACGGTTGGTAAGCTCTCTTGAGCCTCAATATGAATTAATTGACAAGCCTAATTAAAATAAATACCTAGTCTTGTCTTTCTGTGCTTTTATTCATAAAACCTTTCCCTTATACACCACATACATAGGAACTCTGATACATAGTAGATAACCAGTGACCATCTTGACATATTATATCAATACTTTTACATGAAGTTCCTTCATGATTCTATCACATGCATGGTGCTCATTAGAAAAATGCGTTAAGATACGCTACAAAAAAGTTAATCCAAAAGCTTTGTCTAATACAAAATCTGCCAATAAAGTCGGCATCCATTTTCCTAGGGGATTAAATTAAACCCGGTTTTCAGTATTATTAAACTGTTTTTGAGAAAAAATATTGAAATGACCATTGTATTATTGAGACTCATTTTGGCATTTCTAAGAATGGTCTTATCGAAAAAATTATCAGTTTATCGATAAAAATACTAAAATAGATACATTGTATATCCATCCCTCTCTACGAAAACGGCGTCTTTTATTACAGTGTCGTGCTATCTGACGTCAGATGGCCAACGTGCCATTTCTTTCGTACCATTCCATATCTTTCTAATTCTCAACTTTGACACTTTATAACTTTGCCTCTGATAAATATATTTTTTAAAAAATCTTTCATATTATGTTCATTATAGTTAATAAGTATTTAATTTATCAAAAAAGAAAATACATGCATATTCCCTATTCATTTTTTAATTTTAGCATTAAAAATACTAAAATCTGGTAAATTACCTAAGGCAGCTCTAGGATCGGAGAGTACAGCACTTCCCTGGTTGATGTCAGCCAGAGGTCCCGACTTCATCTTCTTGCGGTTGGTCTCCGCTTCCCGAAGTATCTGGTCCAGGCTAGTACTGGCTGTAAACAATCATTTAACTTTTAGATATATTACAGGTTTTCCTCGAGTCAAGGTACGGTTACCGAGGTATGAAATGGATGGGTGACCATCCATTACTTATCCAGACTCTACCGGGTATTGTGTTAATCATTTACTGGGTTGTGGAGGTCAGTCGCTCCATGTACAATACTGGTTTTAGCTGCATCCGGTTAGACTGGAAGCTGACTCCAATGTACATAAAAAAAGCAAGACAGATGACCTTCTTCGCCGTATCGATGATTCCAAATCGATTTTGTCAGCGTAGCGTTTACCTGGCAATTGTATTTTCTCAAATGAAGAAGGTGAAGGTGTTGCTCAACGCCGACCCTGGGGTAGAACGAGAGGTACGGTCGCTCTAGGCGCCAAAAAGTGAAAGCGAAAATAAAATTTCAGCGCAATATAAAATTTTGAAGGCGCTCTCAGAGAAGCAGCGTTCCAGATAAGATTTTTGAAAATTCAGGGTGACGCTGAACAATCCGTAAATACGCGTAAAGATAAATCGCCAGGCTTATTACGTAACAAAAGAACAAACAGCAACATGACGTGTTGCCAGATGAAATTTTTTAAAAGACAGGGTGACGCTGAACAATCCGTGTATTGCCTCTAGATAAATCGGCAGGCTTATTACGTAAGAAACAGCAGTCAGCAATCATCGCGCAATCAAACGCTTTACGTCATAGTCGGACATTCTGTGTAGGTATGGTAGGTCCTATACAATTGTTTGATAATCGCTCGCTGTTTGTCAAATGTACTTATTTAAAAAAAAAACGGCCGAAAACTCTAAAACTTCTGTATTAAAAATCGCTATCGTTTTGCTCTTGCAAGATACGTAATAAGCCTACCCTAGATATACCTACAGGTTTTTTTATTGAAAGCGTTGACCAATGGGCGCTGAAAGACCATCTCGCTCTACTCTGATCAAGGGCTAGAGCCGGCGCTGGTGATGCTGCACTAAGAGCAAGAAAAGAGAAGAGGCATTGTTTGAGATGAAAGTCCAGTCACGTTGTTGCTCATTGGACTATCCCATCAAACTTAGTTGTGCTTGCAGCGCCTCCACCTGGCTTTTAGCCGGTTTAGGGATTTGGTGACCCGCAGGAGCTTTTCCGCAGCCTCGACATATTCAGTTGGGCGACGATGTCGGTAGAGCCAGTTTTTCTTTATGATATACAATGAACAAAAACAAAAATGTACTTACGAGACGGCGCATCGAACACGTTGGTAGGGTCCTTAAGTATGTACTTCCGTAGGTTGAGATACTGTTCCTTCTGTGCCTCTACTTGCGTGTGCACGGCTTGCAGGCGGCCCGCTAGCGCCACCAGGGACTCGTGCATTCTTCTGATGCCCATCGTTAACTCTGAATAATGAAAACAGTTTAAACATTAAACACTATCGACTATTTAGATTTTAAAGATTCAACTTTATCACTAACAGGTTTGGATGAAACTTGGCACACTTCTTTTTATCCCGGTAGTACATTCTTTTGGGAAAAATGTGTTAACTTGGGCAAGAATTTGTAAACTATAGCTTGTAAATACAAATTTCTTTCAGGGATTAGACCAAAGACACGATTTTTGTAAAAAACTGGTCTAACGAGTCTAACTCTGATTAGACCAGTTGAGCCAGTTGAACCAGCTTAATCCAAACTAAACCTCTTAAAATTTTGGATGATGACAAAACAAAATTCAGACAATACAAAACTCACCCTGTTCTGTAAGAAGTTTAGGAGAGGACTGCATCTGCTTGTCCGCAACATCCATCTGTCTCCGGAACGTGATTAATTGTTGCTCTAACTCGGCGATCAGATCCTTCACGTATGAAGGTGGTGCTGTACCTTCGAGCTCCGAGCCTGTAGATAAAGGAAAAGATATTATCATGGAATATGGATAAACAAGCCTGCCACGCTATTCCCATCAACTGTAACTCTTGAGAGCCAAAATCGACCACCAGAAAAGCGCCGAGTTAATGAAGCTCGATGAGTCTCGGAGGAACGATTCAACTGTATTGGATCCCGCACCGAAATTAATCAGAAAAAAAAAATCATGAAAATTACAACCGATTTCCAAACAAAAACACTACAAAGTGCAAAATAACTTCAATTTCGGCAGTCAGTGCTCCTGTTTACGTTTATTCGTTTTTGACACCGACTTCCGAAATTGTAGTTATTTTTCACTTTTTAGTTGTGGTACATAATGTACCAGTTCTATAGGCTAGGTACCTACGCGTATAGTGCCCAAAGTGAAGCCAGAATAGATGAACCCAATAACATGAAACTTAAACAAAATCGGTGCAATGAGAGTATACCAGGGTGAACTGTTCACACCTGCGTACCCCTTTAGAGCGTACCAGCGTGATGTTATGTTATGAAATGGTGTAAACAATAAACGATCTGCGATTGCATCTATCTCCGAAGTTTTTCATCAGATCTTGATGAAAATTAAATGGGACCACATGACAAGCTTCATGGCAAGCCACCAGCTTTCAAATAAAAAAGAATCATAAAAATCGGTTCACCCAATAAAAAGTTCTGAGGTAACAAACATAAAAACAGTCGAATTAATAACCTCCTCCTTTTTGCGAAGTCGGTTAAAAAGCGGGGAGTGTGAAAAATTTTCACTTTCCAAGCATCTCTTTTCATCAAGCAGGAGACAGAATGCAGCTAGGTCAATAGGCACACGGAGACGTTTACAACTGAGGTAAGCCCAATTGTCAAGCACCAAAGATTGATCACTAATAATACCCATCATTATGGGTCATTTGAGAATCTTACATAAGTTCTTCTAGTTTAATGGAACGGTTAGCATGACAATAGGGAATATCCATGTAATATCCATATTTGTGTTGGGCGCAAAGACCGAAAACGCTAATTGAGCGAAAAAAAGCTTAGAACGCGTTGTGGCTTCTTTCAAACGGCCACAACGTGAGATTCGCGTTCAAAATTTGACAACTTTTCGTCATAGGTGAAATTTTGGTTGGGTAGGTATGGTTTTTGGGGTCGCTACTAAAGAATATAGGGTCAAAATCAAAACTTGTCAAATTCTCGTCGGTGCCGAGGTGCTTCCACGGCAATTTGACAAGTTTTTGTCATGGGTGTCTTTTTGTATAGTTTTTGGGCTCGCTACGAATATGGAGCCTTAAATAACGATATGACGCCGATGAAAAGCGACCCTAGAAACCATGAAAATGAAACCCCTGACATAAAGTTGTGAAATTTTCTTGGGCGCAAGTAGTTACCTGGTGAGGTGTAGTCCCTGGTGGCGGTCTCAGCGGCGGCCAGCGCGGACGCGGCAGCAGAGCGCAGGCGGCGCGAGTGTGCGCGCGCGCGGCTCACTTCACCGCTCAGCGTGAGCACCTCGCGGAGTGTCGACTCGGCCTCGCGGGACACCTGGTGTACGAAGCCATAGACATAAGATCGTAGATAGCGTAGCTCGGTCACGTACATCGGTCAAGTATCAGTGCAAATAAGCATGGGTGGGGGCACCATCCACTTTTATTAAAAGTCTGCCGAGCAAAGCGACAAAAGGGTGTTCCATTGTTCAAATCCGGGGATAGTAAAGAACCAAAATTATAAGCCTGTGAAAGTGTATGTGTTGTCGGACTGTTGAATACGTTAAAATCGCGCCGAAAACTATGCTTGCGCGATCCATGATGTGTGTGACGTCAAGTCATTAGTTCGTAGGTGGTTCATATATTCTTTCTCTTCACGGCAAAAGCAAACAATAAAGCAAATATTACCTTGTGTAAAGGCTTGACGGACACCCTCATTACTTCAGAACTGAGCGACTTCTGTTTCTTGACAAATTCTTTAAACGACTCCACAGTAGTCGATATCTCGTTCGGCAGCTTGTTTTGTTTGGGTGGCTCACCTGTGAAAGCACGTTAATGTGTTATAGAACAACCATCTCACGGAGGCGGATGAATCGTAACAAAATGACTCTTATTTCGCTGTCATAAAAGTCACGTAACCAGTCCAGGCCGGGCCAGAAATGCCTAGATTGAAAAAACCCGGGATCTCACGCTCCGCAGTCGCACTTGCGACCGCGAGACCAACGAGGCAAACTACAAAAAAAAGGCATACTTAAAATACGAAATCCATTTGACTATAGTGAATTCGGATGGAAAGGCGATTTCAGGCAAAGCAACCATTTTTAATGAGTAATTTTGTAACAAATGCCTAAAAAAAACATGTTTTTTAAATAAAATAACATCAACATGTTTGTTTGCCTGAAAATACATTGTTTACAAGGCATGATCTTAAAGCTTAAGTCACTGTATTCTGCCTACAAGCGAGTTTGCAAATTATTTACAATAATAAATTCATTAATTTTCAAACAGCGTCCATAAACACATTTAATTGTAACTATTAAATTTAAAAAAAAACAGATAAAACCAAAACAAAATTTAAGCATTCCAATAAATAAAATTAAAACTGTTCATAACTTATATTGAAATTGTCATCAACTGACTAAAAATACTTAAAGTTGACAAAAATTAGAAATTTCAGAAAATATATTTAAATGTCAATAACTTAAATTTAAACGTTAATACGAGTAATACACGGTCGAAATAACTGCACCTCGCTGGAATGCGACCACACTCCCGCACGGCGCCCCGTCTTTGCCTCGTGCGCCAATAGCGAGAGTCGAACGTCAGAGTGACGTGGCAGCGCCAGGTGATAGTTATTTTGACTGATCAGTATATGTAGGACAGGATAGATGGAACCCCTTTTCCGCACTTAAGACTCTCATTTGGTCTGTTGTGCGTGCAAGCCTCATCTCTGTGAAAGGGCATGGGCCGTGATCCACCACAATCCGTAATTTATACAAAGTAAAGCGCCTGCCTGGGTTGGAACCCACGAACTACAACTTGGCCACAACTGCTTGTTAAGAAGTTTAATATGTATTAAAACTTGCCAGATACTCACTTTTAGCGTCAGCTGTGGTATTTGCTACACCGATACCGCTAGTATTCGGGGCTACGCCGCCCAATCCGAGGCTCGGGGTAGCTGTAGGACAAGAACATGATTAAGATTATGTAGTACTAGCTTCTGCCAGCGGAATCGCCCGCGAGAAAAGTGTTTTATCATCCCAAGGGAACATTATACCGGGATAAAAAGTGCTACATGCTATTCCAGACTAAAATCTACCTCTGTGTCAAATTTCATCCAGATCGGTTCAGTCGTTTTAATAACAAACATCCTTCCATTCATTCAAAGTTTCGCATTATAATAATACCGCGTGATAAGTGTTTTATCATCCCAAGGGTAAATTTTACCGGGATCAAAAGTACCCTCCATCAAAACTTTCGCATCTATACTAATACTAGCTGACCCCCGGGGCTTGGATCCCTTCAATTGGCTACCTACCTACCATACCTACTCTACCCACCTACCCTACCGTACCAACCCTACCCTACTCTACCTACCATACCCTACCCTAATTTCCCTATCCTACCTACCCTACCGTACCTAATCATGTAGTACATATTTTTTATGTATCATCAATAGTTTTCTCAGCGCACGCCAAAGAAAGAATATTGCTACTTTGGGTTACATTATTGAAATTTTCATAAGAATCTCTAATTTTTTGGTCATAGTGGCTGCCACATAAAAGGTAGATGTATGCTGTCTTGGACTTTTATTTAGAACTATCTAAGACAAACAATCCTATGGTACATTATATTTGTGTATCTCCAACGGTTTAGGCAGCGCACGCGAAGATAGCTCTCAGAGGGCAGATTTTTTTCCGACTTACTTGATATTTATCGTTATATTATGACCAAATTACAAAAAATCAATATAAATTGTAGCCTATGTGTTATTCTGATGTATAATCTATATTACTGTGAAGTTTCATTCAAATCCGTTTAGTAGTTTTTGCGTGAAAGAGTAACAAACATAAATCCATCCTCACAAACTTTCGCATTTATAATTATAGTAGGAATTACAAAAAATCATTATAAATAGTAGCCTATGTGTTATTCTGATGTATAATCTATATTACTGCGAAGTTTCATCCAAATCCGTTTAGTAGTTTTTGCGTGAAAGAGTAACAAACATACATCCATCCTCACAAACTTTCGCATTTATAATTATAGTAGGATAGTAGGATTATAAAGAAGTAAAGTTTGTGAGTTTGTGACGTTGTTGTTCACTGTTTTTAGATGCTATCGACGTCATACATAAAATATATTGTCAAAAAAAATCTTATGTGGTGTAACTTAAACGACGATATTACACAACTCTATTAAAGATTAGCTAATAATGTTTAACATACCTGTAATTGAAGGTTGTGTGCCAGTCACGCTAGTTGTACCCAATTTTGCACCTGGAAAATCAATGAAATCAATTCATATTAAGAAACTGGACTTAAAAGATTACGTAAGTAACTGCTCACAATTCAATGATTAATTTTGCAGACCGAGATCCTTAATATGTTAATAATATAACTTATATTACATACTTTAATAATGTCATAATAATTATAAGGAGGTTCTTCTCGCTGGAGCTCTGACCTTGTTCCCGTTACAAGTGGGCTTCTATTTCTTTATTAAAAATGTACAAAATAAGAAAACCAGCTGAATAAAGGCAATAATAAAAATACAAAACAACCATTTACATACTAAAAATAAACAAATAAACCATTAAATTCATAAGTTTGTTAAGCCCATTTCCCATTCGTTGCACTTAGTAGTGGTGGCTCACTGTGCAAACGACTCCAATACCCTAGGAAAGGGTGGTCTGTTACTAACTAATTTTTTCTGAAAACAAATTATTATTATCATTTCTTTATTCATAAGATCTCTTATTTACTATATTATTAAATATTTTTATAAAACAATTAAAAAAAACATTTAAAAATAAAAAAAATAGAGGCCCACCGGTATCGGGAATAGGGTCCAAGCTACCGGCGGTCAGGGCTCCAATGAGAGGAACCTCCTAACAATACGAGCGGTGTCCAGCTGTACTGCTTTCTTGATCAGGCCCTTGACCGAGCCGCCTAACGAGAGCCTCCTAAGGTGTTGGTCGAGGCTCGTGGCTATTAAACCATTGGCCGACACGACTATCGGTACAATGATTGCTGTGTCCACATCCCACAAGTCGACAACCTCGCGAGCCAAATCAAGTTACTTGATTTGCTTATCTTTCTCGGCTTTCACGAGGTTCCCGTCATGCGGGACGTTATTATTACCTTTACTAACTACTCTAAATACATAATATTTTTTTTTAGTTAACATTTACTGTCAAACTACTGGGTAAAGGCCTCCTCCATAGCCTTGCAACGTTCTTTGAATTTTGCCATCTTCGGCCAATCCGTCAAAAATATCTACATCTACAATATTTAATTATATACTAGCTTTCGACAGCGGTTTGGCTCGCGTAAGGTCGAAAATTATTACATAGATTATATTCCCGGGATAAAGGAAACCGTTTGCTCTGTATGGTCACGTTATGATGAGGGACGAAACGCATGTTAGTAAAAGAGTTATGAATACAAATGTGGATGGATGGAGATAGAGGGGAAAGGCCAAAGACTTTCATCCTTATTCAGGCCATGGTCTATCTGGGCATTACAAACATCCTAACATAAAGACTAACATACAACACGGTAAAAATAACTGTGTACATCGACTGTCATCGAGCCCACTCCCGCTTACCCGCGCGGCGCCCCGCGTTCGCCTCGTGTACCAATAGCGAGAGCCGAAAGAAGTGACGCGCCAAGTGCACAGTTATTTCGATCGATTAGTATAATATCATCTTTGTCATCTAATAAAATTCAACTAAGTACAATAATCATCAACAACATCTCACCGCTACTAGGCGTGATTATATGATAGGGCCCTCGTTTGGCACTCAACACCTTATATCCACTCTCCGGTTCACAAGGTATAGGACTAAGTTCAAAGTTAGGCTTTGACAGCATAGTGGTAGGTGGCAACATCTGAAATGTTTGCGTTACCGGTATCAACAAACCACAGATTGGGGAACTTGGGTTTGGGTTCATGGCACTGAAAGGAAGGGAAAAGCTTTGAGAGTTGTAGAGGATTAAATCTGCATGGTTGATGATAGTTATAGGTAGATCCAAACTTAATGATGGCTTTGTAGTGCGCTTTTTGCTGAACAGTACCAGTACCCCAATTACCTCCCTGTCATTTATTTCCTACTAGCTTTTGATCACGACTGCTTCTGCGTAGCATAAGTACTTAGAACAGCTTTTTTTATATTGCGCATTAATATTGTAAGTGTGTGCCCCTTACTTCAGAAATTTTTGGATCACCATACAAACTGCCACCCTTTTAAGGGTCTGAAACTTTGTCCATACCAAATTTCATATAAATCAAATCAGCAATTTAAGAGTGAAAGTGCGCGTTTAAGCTTTTTTTGAAGGTCGCACTGGAAATGTTTAATTTCTCATGTTGTTATGTGACACTCTTACAACTTGGACTTAGATTGATATGGATAGCCTTTTTTCAGTCTTTTAACATTCACACTAATGGGACACAGGCCTCCCCTCTGTGAGAAGGATAGGGCCTTAATCCACCAAGCGGGCCCAGTGTGGTTTGGTGAATGTCACATGGCTTCGAATTTTTAGTTCTAGGACACGCCAGTTTCCTCACAATGTTTTCCTTCACTGTTTTTAGATCAACAGTGAAGAAATTATTTACACAAAGTAATGTGCCTGCTTGGGTTCGAAACCACGAACTACGACACTTAAGACGAGACCTTTACCACTGGGTCATCACTGCTCGTTAATATCCTTTTATAAGGATTTATTTATTTTGCTTTTCCCATTATACCATTGACATACACATACAATCCATACCTCTGACACGGTCAGGATAAAGCTCGTTTTTATAAGACAGAATAATAGTTTGACTTACCTAAAAGACTAGTAGTAGTGGTAGCTGTACTTGAAGAACCGAATCCAAAACCAGTGCTCTGTGTTGTGGTCGCAGTACCAAAGCCAAAACTCCCTAAGCCACCAAGACCTGTGTTAGCCGTTGTTGCTGGAGCACCGAAACTTATCCCTGTAAGGTAATAAAATGATGTTGAAAATCGGTTGTATTTTCAAAGAAATGTACTTCTGTGCGCATATTTTTATTTTATGCAGTTAAAGAAATATGGAGATTAAGGTAATATTAGAAGACAGTGTATATAATAAGTAAAAAGGGGTCATCATCATTGTCATTTCAGCCAAAGGACGTGCACTGCAGGACATAGGCCGCCCCCAAGCGTTGCCACACTGATCGGTCCTGTTGCATTTTGCATCCACCGGACAGGCGACGTAGAAAGGGGTGTGTCAAGTCAATGTCTGAGTCAAGAATTGGGTTTGGGTTATTTTTACGCACAGAATAATGATAGGTGTTTGTAAAGAAACCTGATCTAAATTCTTTAATAAAATCAATTCAATGCTATAACTAACTGTACTTACAATACAAAAAATACAGAAAATAACTACTACTTAATTGGGACATAGATAATACTTGTACACTTGTTAGCAAGTTCTTATGGGATACTTAAAGAATTTTCATGTTTGCGAAACTGAGGGCGAAGCAAGTAAAAAATAAATATAAGCTGTGTTTACCTGTACCAGTATTGGCTCCCGTAGTGCCAAAGTTAATACCACTAGCACCCTGTAAACCTGCCGTACCAAATGCAGGAGTTGAGGTTCCGAATGTGGGGGCAGCACTTGCACCAAATGCAGGTGCAGTTGTAGCTCCTGGAATGAAACATGAAGTATTTTATTAATAATAGGTTTATAGATGAAAGCATAACAGGATGGAAAGTCCTGCAACCTCCATTGAAAAGGAAGGATTCTCTAACCAGACTGGTGTTGTGTCTGGTAGGAAACTGGCCAACGGTTGTAGAATTGCACAGATAGCATAAAGTACATAATTATGTGGTGATAAGTATAGATGCCACTATAAATTTTCATTCATATTTCCTCAAATAAAACTAGTTTATCATGTTCATATGGTATGGACTGGAACTTTCATGACTTATGAGTATACAGACAGTCTTGTGTATGATGATAATGATATGAAATTAGAAAAAAAATACTTGATGATATTGTAATGTGTTCAGTGCATTTATAATGACGAGACCTTGAGTGTTTTTCTATGTTGAAATTTACAATTTCATGTATGAGTGATCTTTAAAATTTGTATATCAGTATGGTGAGAAAGAAGAACACAAATCAAAAGAATCAAAATAGTACTTATCACTTGATTTACAATTTTTTTGTTAAAATAATATAATTACTTACCAAAACCAGGAGCTGCTGCGGCACCAAATCCTGGTGTAGCAGTAGTGCCAAAAGTAGGCGCTGTAGATGTAGCCCCAAATGCAGGTGTTGCAGTACCACCAAATGTGGGTGCTGCAGCCCCAAATGCGGGAGTTGTAGTGGCCCCAAAAGCTGGCGTGGTGGTGGCTCCAAAAGCTGGCGTTGTGGTGGCCCCAAAAGCTGGCGTTGTGGTGGCCCCAAACGCAGGCGCAGCAGACGTCGCTCCGAAACCGGGCGTAGCAGCACCAAAAGCTGGCGTTTCGGCCGCTGGAGTACTTCCAAAGAGACCTGACGGCTGCGATGTCGCCGTTAAGCCAAATCCGGGAGTTGCAGGTCTAAATACGAATTATAAATATAAATGGCTCAGTTCTACGGTATCCAGACTTTCAAAAACATACGAATATAAAATAATATTCACAAGGAAAGAGGTTATATTAAATGACAACAATTTTTTTTTTAATTTTGACGTCTCTAAATAAGTCCAAAGATTTTGTTTAGAAACCTAAGGAGTAACTACACCAAGGAAGCTTTATTTAAGTAAGTACCTATTGAGATTATTTGACTTACTTGTTGGCGCCGAAGTTGAAACCTCCTGCAAGTCCAGTTGTTGCAGGGGCACTCGACGGAGTGCCGAAAGAAAACGACATTATCACTCACTAGGTACCTTTTTCTTAATTCTCTATAATTTATTACAACTTTCGAAACCAAACTGATTAAAAATCAACGCGGCGGTTACAAAAGCTGAAGAACTTAGAACGTGAACGACAATTTATGTTTGACAGATCTATGTATTCAGTATTGCCAACCAAGTTTTAGGGAATCGTACCATTACTTTCAATTCGTACCGTCGCCGTCGCGTCACTAAGTAAATAAGAGCGCGCCGCCCGACTGCGTCGTGTCAACAATAGGTAATGCGTAAAAAGCGTAAATGCACCTATGGTAGCAATAGTGTCTACTATAGATGCATTTACGCACTATTATTCAATATTTCGTTGAAGCAACGGATAGTCTTTCGCAACAGTTTACAACATTGTTATATGGCCAACATTGATAAACGTCTGTTGCAGCAACAGATTCGACAGTTTCATTTTACATAGGTTGTACAGTTGTCTAAGATACACTTCGCTGTTTGCTTATTCACTAGTGTTCTCTTTGGAATGCTGTTCTGATATTTTTATTTTCTTCTTCACCCTCTCTTCAGAACGCTAGTTTTAAATAGGTTATCTATAAATTGTCTTTAAAATTCAAAAAAATCAAATTAAATTTATTACATCCATAATGTTCATACAGCAGGTGGTAAATATAAGTTACAGAAAGAATTATGGACCCTTCCTTTATATTCACTTATGGCTATCATCAAGAGCACTTTTTCATTTGTATAGTTCTCAATAGACTAAATAACTTTTTTATTAGGCATTCCACCGAATTTCCATTTTTGAACACAAAACGACCAAAAAATATAATTTGTAGAAGCAGTTTTGTTGAATGAACGCAACAACTGTGGGTTCAAGAGCAACAAGTTTCTGTCGACGTTCTGTAGCAAGACTCATTCAACAAATAGCAAAAGTGTTGCTTAAAAAATGTTGCTTTCCGCCAGTTGTTCAACAGATGTAAATGCGCCTTAACACAGCAAAATTGCCGCTACCCGTCGCTTCTGCCAATAAATCTTAAAATAATAGCCAGAGATCAAAAATTTAATGATTCACACTTCGTTTCACGCAATACTTCAATCACTAGTAATTAACATAGTAGAGAAAGAAGACGCATTTTTCTTTTCCATACTAATTAGTAATACGGCGTTGAAAGTTCAATATAGTTATAGTTTTAATGTAGAAGGTATTTTTTTTAACTTGACCCACTAACGCCCATAGTATTGTTCTCGCCAAACTTCTTGGCCGCCGTGAAGTTGGCTACAATGGCTGCGCAGGTGCAGCCGCAGTTCAACTTTGAACATTTTTCTCTATTTCATTATTTGCGAGTGAAGTAAGTAAGTAAGGTGAGGAGAAGGAAGTGAGATGCGGTTCCACGCTGCTAACCTTCAGACACGCACTGAAGGGAAGCCATCATTGGGGGACTAGTCTGGAGACTGTGGGGACGCCCGAGCCCCTCCGGGAATGTCCATCGGGCCCTCCCTTCTGGTCGCCAACCGGCACGATGGTGCATTCCGGGATTTTTTGTCAGTTGGCGGGGCAGCCTTGCGGGTGGGGCTGGCATACTACTTGGGCCCCCAACTACCTGCGGTCGGCCAGCGGTGCACCGTGCCTCGGATCCCGCTACAGTCGGGTTTTTAGATTTTCTGAATTAACTTTCTTTTTTTTTATTCATCTTAGCCAAAAAAAAATTGATACTTCGAAAATTCGAGTGATTTTTGAATACGAGTTCCGACGCGATACTAACGCGGCAGAAACAGCTCGCACTTTTAACGCTTTCGTGATGGAAACTTTGATTTGAAGAACGAACCACGTGGAAGACCGCTCACACAGGTGAATAACAATGAATTGAAAGAGATGGTGGAAGCCGACCCGAGCCAAACTACCCAGGAATTAGCGGCATGGTTTAACGTTACCTTACCAACAATATTGACACATTTGCGTCAAATCAATAAAATAAAAAAAATGGGTGCCTCATGAAATGACTGATCTGCAGAAAGAAACGCGTGTTCAAACTTACATATGTTGCCTTGTTGAATCGATACAGAAATGAAGGAATATTGTATCGAATTCTGACATGTGATGAAAAGTGGATTCTTTACGATAAATGTAAGCGAAAAATGCAATGGCTGACCCCAGGTCAAACGCCGCAACAGTGTCCTAAAGCAAAGCTCAGCAATAAAAAGGTAATGGTAACAGTTTGGTGGTCTCAGCATGGTGTTATTCACTATAGCTTTCTCCGATCTAGTTAAGCAAAACTAGCAGTGAAACAGCCCCGACTCATGAATCGATCTTCACCATTATTGGTCCATGATAACGCGAGACCTCATACAGCACTAGAAACCGTTTTAACTCTACAGTAACT
Organism: Orthosia gracilis; assembly: GCA_947562075.1. Taxonomy (NCBI): domain Eukaryota; kingdom Metazoa; phylum Arthropoda; class Insecta; order Lepidoptera; family Noctuidae; genus Orthosia; species Orthosia gracilis. The sequence goes on along the minus strand of OX387264.1, from coordinate 13,036,436 downwards.
ATATTAGAAACCATTCGTCACCCTCCGTATTCGCCAGACCTTGCTCCAACGGACTACCATTTTTTTCGTGATTTGGACAATTTTCTACGTGATAAAAAGTTTTCTTCTCAGTAGGCAGTACAAAATGCTTACACAGTTTGTCGTATATAGATCACCAGAGTTCTATCGCAAAGGCATAAATGACCTTTCTATTAGATGGCAGCAATGTATAGATATAAATGGTAATTATTTTGATTAAATAAATATTTTAAATTAAAAACAAAACTAATTTCAATTTTTCTGTACGAATCGGTAATTTCATACTTTAACCCCTAATATCTAAACCGATTGAGCTATATTTATGTAATTTTGGTTTATAGTTTATACTAAGGATTTTAATACATAATTTCGTGTGTTTATGTTAAATAGATTTTGAGTTATTAAGATGACAAAAGTGACTGCAAATGGTTCGTGTAATATTACACACAGCTGCTGCGTCGCAAGTTCCTTTTTTGCTTGAACTTGGCTTGACACGCTGCCGCGTGTCTAGACACTTATATAATCTATACTAATAGATATTATAAAGAGGTAAAGTTTGTGAGGTTGTAGGGGGTGATCAAAGGAGTAATCTCTGGAACTACTGAACCGATTTAGATGGAATTTGGCATGGAGATAGTTTGAGACTCTGGGAAGGACATAGGATAGTTTGTATTTTCTTGGGATGATAAAACACTTTTACGCGGGTAGAAGCTAGTATAGTATAAGCTAGTATAGCCAAGCTTTTGAGATCCCAAAATCAACTAGACAGGTACAAATAAACTACCGCCACATTTTTTTTGTTTCTTATGCTGACATGATAAAGGCTTATGGACTGATCCATTTCATTCACACCGCTCATTCCTCTATTGTAGGTACTCTTGAAATAGGCGTGGAATATTCACATCTACTTTTACCTTTGAGGAAAAAACCAACGTTTCTTATTGGTTCCACGCTCATAATAAGTTCCAATGGTGCACATAATTGTCCTTCCAGCAGAGTTATTTGACGCTTCGTTTTGACCATGTCTCCGGGACAAGATCTTGGCCAGAAAGTAGTTCCCCATCACCACTGTTCTACTCCAATTCTTCATCTCAAGGTTGGCGGCGTAATAATTCGACCGTGCCTGGTACATCACATTATCACATGGTCGCTGAAGACGCCAAGTCATCTTCTGCATCTTCCGCTTCATAACTTTCTTCAGTAAGATTCAGTAAGATCGGATAGGACCACGATCAATTCGATCTACACGTTGTCAGCTTTAGCAGTAATAGATTCGACAGTTTATTATAGCCTCAGGAAGTTCGAAGGTTGCTGTAGATTCGTCACACCACATAATAAAGTAGGTACATATTTATCAGTAAATCAGTCAGAATCCCTAAACCTAATTGAATATTGGGTGTACATACCTTTTTTATGTTTACGGAGGGAAACCTTCAAAGGCGCCTGGACTTTTGGGGAAAATACCAGTGAGTGTGGGATTTTTACCTCGCTAAAACCACCCCGCTGATCACCATCCCCGTACATACTTACCTACCTTTATGGTGAGTTCTATCTTGAAATAAATACTCCGTGGCCGATTTATCTTCTTTTTCTCTACCCATCGTTTTACTAAACGTCAGTTGTCAACAAGTTGAACGTTGTTAACACAGAGTCTCTTATTATAAAAGTAAGTTACTCTGGCCTTTTAGATACGTATAATTTTCTGATCTCCAAGTTATTACTACACGCTTCGAAATGAATCATTTTGCTTGGGGAGGAGCTCTTGCACAGTCTTGTACCGTAGTTTTCAAAACCACACCTGTAAATATTGGGATTCGTCATTGGGTGACAAAATATCCTTCACCAGAACTCGTCAGAATCACACCTCCGCCGGTAACCTTGGGTGATGATATGTATCGTAGACTGCCAACTGGAAACATTAGGGTAGAATCAGGTATAATGGAGCCTGCGAAGATTGTTACTTCTGATTTATTTATTTTTTGATTTGAATGTTGATTTTTCCTTCAAATTCAAAACGGAATTCGGTTTGGGTAGTCTTCAGAATTATTCGGAAACAATTGAATATTTTAAATATAGTTTTTCAGATACTCTTGTTTTTTATTGTTTGACTCTTGGTGGGGCCTTCCGGGCCCAGAGCCCGAATTTGCTCCAGAACATTTAGGGCCCGGAACCGGAACCAGCAGCCTTATTGCGTGATGAATTCGGCAAGGCAACGGGCAAAGAGTAGGTATGAACAATCGACCAATCACATGCGAGATGAAAGACGCGACGTGGATTTCCGTCTATGTGATTGGTCGTTTGTTTATACTCTTTGCCCGCGAGCTGGGTGAACAAAACCAGATGAATCTTCCGACTGCACAGCATGCTTTTCTTCTTGTTTACGACTTTTTAGTTCGCTTCTTTAGCAGTAGGGTTCTTTGATTTTTTGAATTAACTTTTTATTGTATTTAAAACTTTTTAGATAACATTTTTTTTGAATTATATACATTTAAACATATAAGTATTATAAATTTTTGAAATCACCTCTCAAAACCCTTTATTTTCATACCCCACGCGATCGGTTTGGAAAACAGAAATAAAATGGGACCTCACAATATCGCACCCAAAAGCCGCCATTTTTTTATTTTCCCATTTTAATGTAGCCCACTGGCTACATTAACATTGGAAAGACACTCGCAATGTAAAGAAGAATCGATTGACGTATGATGAATCATCAAAATCGGCCAACGCGTTTGGTCTCTAGAATGCCACATAGGAACAAACATACAAATAGACAAAGACTGATAAACATATTATTCTCCTTCGGCAGTCTGGTAAAAATCAATCAATCTGCCTAGTCTTTTACCAACCACGTTGGGATCGTTTTCCAGTTTAATCAGATACAGCCGGGACCAATGGCTTGAAGTGCTTTCCGAAGCACGGAAGAGTATCGTTATGTAATGGACGGTCACCCAGCTACAGACCAACCGCTTGTGCTCCTCGAAGGGTTAGGAAGATGTAGGCGCGGATCCAGAAATTCGCTCAGGGAGGGCCAAATGGCTCTCTAGGGAGAGTGTCATTGAAAAAATGGTGTTCCTACTTTTGCGATCGTATTAATAACCTCCTTAGTTTTGTTTGCCAGTAGGAATGTTGATGAAATGTAATCTTGAAAACCATTGTGGTCAAGAGCGAGCGAAGCTAGTTCGAAAATTTTAGGACGTCATTGATAGGCTCAGGTTTTGACCATTCTTCAAAAGTAATAGAAAGTGAAGAAAATTTTAGCGGCCTGCCTCGGAGATAAATGGGTTGAACATTCATACTACTAGTTTGGTCGAGGCCCAGGCCAATTGCCCCCGGTGCACCCCCCTGTATTCGCGCCTGGGAAGATGCACACCTAAAGTACACCTACGTTTCACAGTTATGTTTAGGTCTCTTGTAATAGGGGGCGAGCCTACTGCCACTAACCGGTCACAAGTTCAAAGTCCGGGCTGCTACTTAAAAAAATGCGGATAAAACACTTACTTAGGTACTTTTTTTTTCGACCCAGGAATCGGCCCCAGGACCTCATGCACAGCAGTAGGACTTGCGACCATTAAAACAACGAAAACTGTAAAGGGATGATTTTTCGTTATTAAAAAAAAAAGATGACGAAATCGGATGTTGACATCGATCCAAAAGTGTTTACGCACGATAATTATCGAAAGTAATACATCGATGTTGTAGGTGGCAAAATTACCAATATATTATTTTATTTATTAAAATGATGTATAACATCATAAAAAAAAGAATTAACAATCCCAGTACCTATTTTTGGGTACACTCTGCAAAAAAGTAACTTTGTAAGCAGTTTTCTTTTCTATGTTGATCTTCGATGAAGAATGTTGATACAGATGTTGACCAGCTTTTGAAAATAGTATTTCCGAAACCGTCGACAATTATTTTTAAGTCTCTTAACATCGATCTGTCGATGTTTTCTCGCTTAACATCGATGTTCATTTAGGATCGCTGAATTTCGATCATCCCTATAACTTCATGGTATATAAATATTTCTCAGAGCTTTTAGCATGGTAAAAATACTAAAGTTTAGTTAAACCAATTGAATAACACTTAACCATTAAACAATGCACCATTATAATATTGAAGTTTGATTTGCCACGATTCATTACGATTTCAATCCGAAAGCAAACCGAGGGGCTCCGAGTGTTGCCAAAGTTTAATTGACTTTCAAGATTTTTAATTACAAACTCGAGAAAAGATACACCGGAGAGGAACTCGAGAGATTGAGGGGACGCATTTGGGTGTAGGTAACTAAAAGTGATTTAAAATAGTCGTGACAGCACGGCTAAAAAAAATTAAGAAGCTCTGCCACTTAGGTACTGTGTTATCCTTAGTAATTATTATGTTACCTATTAACCTGAAAGATAGTGGAAGGTATGCATCTAAACCTACCATTTGGGAGGAGAACGAAACGTTCAGCGCTGACCCGGTAAATATTTTTTCCAGTGTGTGTTCCGCTGTACTCACGTAGTTCACGACTAGTGGGATAGATGGCGCTGTTAACATCATTGCATCCTATACCACTTAGGACATATTTTCTGTTGCCCAGGATTCAGAGGTTGTTTCGTAAGACAAGTGGAACGAGACCAAAATATGTGTTTATTTTATACTACGTAGGTAGGTACACCACTGTTGAAGCAAATATCTACAACTTTCGCTTACCTATCTGCGTCTTCTGTTGACTGTGCTTTTAGGTACAGCTCGATTCAAACCTAATGGCGGTTGAGTAGGTTGCTACTCGCTGTGTTTACCCCTCACACTTACAGCGGGGCTGTAATATAAAATTAATATTTCGCAGCGACTTGCGAAGTTTACCGAGCCGCCATTAAATTTGGGTCGAACTATAAGTACCTCCCTAGTTTGTAGATGGATTATTTTACTAATAATATGTAAAGGCTATAAGTGTCAGAAAACTAAAAAACAGCATCTCAAAAACGAGATGCGGACCTGTGTAGTCCGCCATTTGCAATGAAAGGTTTTACAATTCATAAAGAAAAAGTTAATATTTCAGTCCGCCGGTCGACCAGTTTTTAACGAACGAAGTTCCTTTCTATTTATCTTGTGTAATTGGTGCATTGTTCTACAGTAGCGTGCACTTTAGATTTTATGTTTTAAGGTGAATATTTAAGAGAACCCAGAAGTGGGATTCAGTATATATAGATATACTGATTATATTTAGTTACTCTCCGAGGGATAACAAAAAAATAAAAGTCATTGATCCAACTTGTACCAAAAAATATAATTACGTAGGTAACTTGAAAACATAATTTTATGTTTATTGTGATATTTAGATAATTTTGGTATCAAAAGAAAGGTATAGGCGTAGAACCATTTAATCCGTTTAAATCATGTAATTCGGTCCACGCGTTTATGAGATAACAACTCATCATTGAAAGTCAAGTGAAAAGTTCACGGACGCCCCTTACCGCGATTAGATTGTTTTGATTGTGTTAGAGACACTCCCTTTACATTTTTTCGTATCGTTTTCAAATATTGGAATATATTGGTAGACAGGTGCTATCGACTTTTATTTTTTTGTTATCTGACGGTGACTTTAGGTACCTCTTAAATTCTTAGTTGAGCTACACGGTTATTGACAAATGTGTGCACTGACTGGACAGGTCCACTCAATCTGGCTGGTTCTTTCCTCAAAAGACCATTTCAGTCATCAGTCTACATGGTCTTCACATGATCTAACCAAGATTTTGTCTAGACTTTATAAGAGACTGACCTCTGAGTTTGTGTCGGCCTTTCTTCTTAGAGTAGTCAGATAGGAAACGCCGAACTCATCTAGTTTTAAAAAATTTAATCGACATGTAAAAGTGTTTGTACAAACCAACTTACAGAAATAAAATCATTTATCATTAGTATCCACAATTCCACAGTCCGATTTCGCCCAGCAGAGCATAGCCTCTCTCTTCTTGTGCCCCCCACGTACGCGATAGCAACAATGTCGCCTGCCCATCTCGCTGCTAGACGACCGACACTTCTTCTTTCAGTCCTTAGTAGGTACCTACCTACTCCGTTCAAAGACTCTAAGGCCCAGTTTCTGCAACGAATATTATCACGAAATTCTTGTAAACATTTGTCAAACCCGCGATAGCTGCTGTGATTGGTTGAATGACTTTTGAACACCCAATCGGCCCATTTGTCATGCGGTTAATTTTTGACGCGAAGAAAATATCTTTCCAGAAACTGGATGTGAGTCTCAAATTTGTTTGAGCTTAGTATACTAAACATAGAAGTAATTGGAATCTACATGATAGATTGCTGTGTACCGCAGACTGAGTAGGTTAATCATTACTCTGTGGTCTCAAAGGCTACCGTACTACTAGGGAAACGAAATTGGACGGTCAATATTTGCTATGGCCGTTACTGTGAATCTAAGATGTGTGAGTGTGTTGCATGGTGCATGTCCTAAGACCTATACTCCATTTGAGATTCCATTAGACGTTTAAATTAGCCCATTTTACAGCCCGTTCGACCGATTTTGACTTCTATTGCGTTGGTGATACGACTACGACAAATGGCAGCTGTAGTAAACAGTTGGTTTTGGTAACAGGTTTATGCTTTTTATGTCATCCTTATGTTTACTGGATAGAACTCAAAATCGATTGAACGGACTGAGAAAAAAAGATTTGGAAACTTGTCTAATGATATTTCAAATGGAGTTTACGTGATTTCTACAGTCAACATAGAAAGTTTTTATGATCATCAAAAGTATATAATAAGGTAATGTTAAGGGTGTGACAGTACATGAAAGGATATGATAGTTAAAGGACCTACCAAGACCTTACAGCCTAACAGTCCCTACGACCCTAAGCCCTATAAGCCCTACAGCCCTAACCTACCATATACCTAGTGTGTGATAAATAAATATATAAATAAGTTCAGGATGTCTGCACCATGCGACCTAAGGTTACAGACGGATAGTGGGCAGGGATTCCAGGTTCGGGAAGGGTACACTCGCTGCCAGTCCAGCAGACTCACAGGACTGATCAGAGATGGCTAAAGGTGTCTTGGCCACAGCGAGGGGTAATGAGACAAGAATATAAATTCTAATCTGATTTATTTACAATATTGCACAGCTTAAATACTATTTCATCTTAATACACACTAATACACATATTTGTTTGTGTCCTATGCGTGTAGTATGCAACCAAACAGAATTTTATCTGGGCCGCGCGTCAGCCGGGCCGAGTGCTGAGTCAATGTCCAAAGGTAACATTGAACATTCTGGCGACTCTCAGGCACAGGACCCTAGTTGGTACAGCTCGATGATCTCGTATGGTCTGGCTCGGCCTTGTTCAGGTTGTTGTGACTGAGCGGGCATGCTGCGTGGCATGCCGTACGGCTGTTGCGGTCGTAGCCTGTGTGCTGTGCTGCTGACAATCGTTGGTTGCCGTACAGGTGGTGCAGTGCTCCTTCTCGCTGCAATGTAGGCTCGAAATCGGTTCAATGCCTGTGGACCGAAGTAAATTATAATAACAGCTAAAGTTATAAAAATAAGTGAAATACTGATGCTAGCTATGTATGTATGTGACTCTAATTGTTTCCAAATCGTGTTTTCTAGATCAGTTTGTAAGTTTCTTTCGGATGTGACTAAATGGTCGAAAACTCCTTTTGACCTGTCTAACACTAATTCTTCTTTGGATATTTCCTTTAATTTTGTCGGTACAATCTGCGTATTAAGGGAGAAGTTCGTTGTTTTGGAATAAGAAGCTAGCACTGTCATTGTAGTTGTTCTCTTGGCAGCAAGTATGTTATTACGTGTTTTAATGACGCAATTCTCGGAGATATGTAGAACTCCGACATCTTGAATCGTCACTTCTTTTCTTTGGCCGTCACACACAATCGATACGGTAACCGATTTTGTTGTAATGAAAAGCCAAGTGTTTTGCATGTATAATTGCTTCCATAAAACATCTGTTGATAATTTGTAGGTCGTCGACGTGCATTGAGTTTGGGTGTAGTTTTCGGTTTTAAATAGTTGTTCAACTATGCAATTTTTATTTAATTGCATGTTCTTGACAGCCACAGGATAGCAGACGAACTCTGTGTTAGTATTAAGACAGTCTTTAAATTCTTCTTGACTTAGGTCAAAGTAACGCTCGTTGTTATAATCAAAGCCCATGAATGTCTGCTGAATGGTCAAACACTCGAATGATCCATCAGCTTTCCTCTGTGGAATGGGCGTAATGTGTATAAGAGTATATTTTGTTACATCATGTATTGGAAAGTATGCGTACACTCTTATGTGGGTATTATTTACATTCATCTCTGTCTGTATTATTTGACCCTGAATAATTTTTAAGTTTGATGGTAGTTTTTGATTAGCTATTTTTATTATGTTGCTGATGTGTCTTGGTGTTAAAATACTATACACAGTTGCTTTTTGCAAATAAATTTCCAGTAACCCTGTATTGTAGTCCATAATTTCATTTATATAATTGTTTGCTAGTTCGTAAGCTTGCATCACTTGTATCTTAATATGATTTTTGTCAATAGATTTATACCAAACGTTGTTTCTATTCATAAACGATATTGCTTCATTTAGTTTTGCTTGAAACTTATCTAACTTTTTCTGGATTTGCTCTTCAGTTTGGTTTACACCTGCGATGGTAGATATCATTATCTTTGTTTGATGATTGGCAGCGTCTATAAGTTTCTGTTGATTGTTATTTAATGTTTCTATGTCTCTGTATACTTCATCATTAACTCCAAACACTGATGTTAAAAGTTGTCCCAAGATGCCTCGTTTCTTCCTAGTATTCCTTATCTCTGTTAGGTATTCCTGTGTTGTGTCAAACTTAGTTTTTTCTTCGTTTAAATGGTGATAAAATTCATTGCAGTGTGTCTCGTACATGATGTTTTGAGTATCCTTGCAAAGTTGTTGAAATTGTAAAGTTATTTTTTCAATCTTTTTTTGGTCTCGTTCCAAATTTTCTCTGTCGTAATCAGTTTCTATTCTAAAAGTTCCCCGGTTAATTGTTGTGGTTCCTATTTTTTCAACATATAGTCCTGGATTTATTCTTTTTAATGTGTATGTGGGTGTACTCGACACCGTGCCAATTAATAGAATAATTATTGTATGTAGTAGTAATTTCTGTATCCAATTTTTTGGTGTGCGTATGCCTTTTTTGTTTATTATGGCAGTTGAGATGTTACATTGCGTTGGCGTAAACGTTTGTTTGTCATAGCTCGTTGTATCAATATCTTGGTTTTCGTTTACAGGGAGCGGGATCAAAGTATGAATTGATCTTTTCTGACAAGCGCCTGTTGATTTCTGAAGAGTTACAACTCTAACTATGCCATCAACTCCCGGGTGAATTTCTTTGATTTTTGCCAACGGCCATTTACTTGGACTTATATTGTCATCTTTTATTAGTACAATATTTCCAATTTTTGCATTGTCATGTGCTTGTTTCCATTTGTATCTTTGTTGAAGTTGGTGTAGGTATTCTTTTGTCCAGCTGTTCCAAAAATCTTTTTTCATTTTTTGTATCTGTTTCCATCTGTTTACTAGGTCAGTATTAATATTTTCTATCGGATCTGGTACTCCTACTGCTTCACGGCCAATAAGAAAATGGCTTGGAGTTAATATTGTATTGTCATTAACATCCTCAGTTTGCACACACAATGGTCTTGAATTTAAACACGCTTCAATTTGGTGGAGGAAGGTTGTCATTTCCTCGTATGTTAGTGTTGAATCCCCGATTACTCGACGTAAATGATGTTTCACTGATTTTACGCCAGCTTCCCAGATGCCACCGAAATGTGGTGATGACGGAGGAATAAAATGCCATTGGGTTCCTATGTTTGTTATTGCGTTTTGAAATTGCGGTGATTGCGTTATTTGTAATATTTCCTGATGTAAGAAGTTGGCTGCTCCTACGAAGTTTGTTGCATTGTCACTGTATATGTGTGATACGTGACCTCTTCGTGCCATGAATCTACGTAGCGCTGCAATAAAGGTTTCGGTTGTTAAATCTCCCACCAATTCTAGGTGTATAGCTTTTGTTGCTAAACATACAAAAACAGCAATGTATGATTTGTAGGACTTGTGACCTCTACCTTTCATAGTTCTTGTTTGTATTGGTCCCGCATAGTCAACTCCAGTATGACTGAATGGGTAGGATTGTGTCACTCGTGCCTTTGGTAGTATTCCCATTTTTTGAGAGTTTGTGTCTGCTTTGTATCGTATGCACCTCACACATTTGTTAATTATACTCTTCACTTTCCTTTTTCCGCTAACGATCCAGTATGTTTGTCGTACATATGCTAAAGTCAATTTGTTACCTCCATGCAACGTTTTTAAATGTGCGTCTTGTATAATTAACGACGTTACATGATGATTATATGGTAAAAGTATTGGATGTTTCTGATTGTAAGGCAGTTCGGAGTTTTGTAACCTGCCTCCAACTCTTAGTAGTCCATCCTCGTCGATAAATGGGTCTAAAGTGGATAGTTTTTTGTTTTTATTCCATGGTTGTCCACTTTGTATAGTTTTCATTTCATCTGCGAATTCCTCTTGTTGTAATTTCATAAGTATTCGTTTTGTCGTCACTCTCAGTTCGTTAGTAGATACTGGTTTATTTATTGTTTGTTTGTTTGCGTATCTATAGCAGTAAGACAAAACCCTTGTCATTTTATCTAAACTGGAAAATCTATTCCAGACATCATTCTTCTCAATCTCAGTTGTAGTTATATAACACCACCGTGGCACTTTAATTTTTTCTATGCTTTTCAGATGTTTTTGTAGTTCTGTCCATCTTTTCTGAAGTAGGTCATCAACAGGCTGATCCCATCCTATGTCATTTGTCCAGAGTTCTTGTATAAGCAGCTTCATTGTAATTATAATAGGTGCTAACCAACCCAGCGGGTCGAATATTTTCGCAACTTCTGACATAATAAACCTTTTTGTTGGCTTTTTATTTTCCGTTATAGTTATTTGGAAATAAAAACTGTCTTCACGTGGTGACCATGTTATGCCCAACGACTTCCTGGTCTCGTCTAACGGTAGTTTGAGCATCTGATCGTCTTTATCTTCCGCTGGTATGTTTTCCAGTAGTTCTGAACTGTTTGACGACCATTTTCGAAGTTTAAAGCCGCCCTTGTTCAACATGGATATTAGCTGTTTCTGTAACTCTTTCGCTGCATCTTCCTGTGACTCCCCGGACAGAATATCATCCACGTAGAAATCTTGTAATGTAGCTTGACTTGCGATTGGGTAATTGTTTTGTTCGTCTATTGCCAGTTGTTGCAATGTTCGTACCGCAAGAAAGGGGGCGCTTGTGGTACCGTAGGTAACTGTTGTGAGTTCATATTCGCTAATTGCGTGTTTGGGAGAAAATCTCCATAGTATTCTGTGATGTGCGAAGTCTAATTCATTTATTTTTATAAACCGGTACATTTTCATAATATCCGCCATAAAGGCGAACTTATGTTTTCGCCATCGTAAGAGTATAGTGGATAAGTCTTGTTGTAATCGTGGACCTTTATACATGTTGTCGTTAAGGCTTATTTTTGTGCTGCTTTTACTGCTCGCATCAAAAACCACGCGTAGTTTTGTAGTGAGTGAGTCTTCTTTAATTACCGCTTGATGTGGTATGTAGTATTTTCCTAAGTTGTAGTTCGTTGTATTTACTTTCCTCATATGACCCATTTGTAAATATTCATTCATAAATTCAATGTATTGTTGTCGTAAATTTTCGTTTTTTGCGAATTGTCGTTCTAGTTGTAATAGTCGTGCAGCGGCTTTTCTGCGTGATTCGCCGTTTAAGTTTAGGTTTATGTTTGAATCCTTGAAAGGAAGTCGTACAGTGTAAGTTCCGTCTGGGTTTCTTACAGTTGTTTCTTTATAGTAGTTTTCACAGGTTTGGTCATCCTGTGTAAGTTTGTAGTTTTGTTGAACTTCTTCTAGTTCCCAAAATTTTGTAAGTTGTCGTACTTCTTCGGTGCAAGCCACCATACTCAGTATTTTAACTCCATTCTTCGTGTCATTGGGATAAAAGCCGGATAAAATCCACCCTAATTCTGTGTTTTGTGCGATTATCCCATCCCGTAGCCTTTCGAAACCCTGTAGTAATATTCTGCTATACTCTTGGGCACCTAATATTATGTCAATTGGTCCCTTTTTATAATAAGTTGGGTCTGCCATAAGTGCGTTATCCAAGCTTTTTTCTTGTAGTTGTTGTAAATCATTCCTTGGTAATGAACTTGTTAGTTTAGGTAGTACTATTAGCGTTACCGGCAATTTGTAATCGCTAGAGTACCTTGGTTGTAAAGTAATGTTGATTGTGTAATTTGACGTTTTTGGTTTTTCATCTCCAATACCTTTTATTTGGGCTTGGATTTTTTGTCGTGGGTAAGACAACAATTGTGCTACTTCTTCAGTGCAAAATGAAGCTTCTGATCCTTGATCACATAATACTCTCAACATCTGTGGCATTCCATCATATGAGGTTGTCTTTACTATGGCAGTAGCTAGTAAAGTTGTGTTTTTTTGCGTCGGAATTGGTTGCAGACAAATTTAATCTTGCTATATTTTGTGGTTTTTCTGTCCCTGTATATTTTGATACGTATTTTTTAGCGTTATTACCATTTTGAAACGGCCTAGATTGATGCAATAATGCGTTGTGTCCCTTATGTTGACAAATTTCACATTGTTTATACATTGTACTCACACATTGTTTATTATCGTCGTGATTTAAGCAACGTTTGCACATTCTTTTTTCCGCCACGGCCTTGTATCGGTCGTTGACGCATAACGCCTTGAAACTAGGGCAATAATGAATAATATGATCATTCTTTTGACAATACCAACAGCGTTTATATTTTTCTGATGTTTGTTTATCACGAGATAGTTGACTGTTAGCATATGGAGTGGAACCGTCAAAAGACTTAAGGCAATTAAAACGGTTTTCCATGAATTTCATCATCTCGTCAAAGGATTGTATTTTATTTCGGTTTTGCAGTTGATCTTCATACTTCGTATTTGTTTCTTCGTCCCATTTTCTACTGACTATTCTTATTAATAGAGGGCCCCAAGACGATGTGTTTACGCGTTGATTGTTTAGTGCCTCAAGACATTCATTTATAGTGTCATGCATATCTCGTAATTGTGCCGCGTTTGCTCGTTGCATTCTAGGCAAATCTAATAATTTGTCCATAAACTTAGTCGCAATCATGCGCTCGTCTTCGTATCTCTGCGTAAGCAATTTCCAAGCTGTTTCATAATTTACTTCGCTTATTGTTAGGTGACGTATTAATCTTGCTGCGTCGCCCTTTACGTGTGTTTTTAGATACTGCATTTTTTCTGTAGATGATATTGTTTTATCTTCGTGAATTATTTTTCTAAATAAATCTTGAAATGTATTCCAAGAGTCGTAGTCCCCCGCGAATATAGGAATATTTATTCTTGGAAGTTTTCCTGATGACACAGCTTTTTCATTTGTGTTACGAAAAATTCTTTCTTCTAACAACTCCGTAGTAATGTCATAATCTTTCTGTGTATTTTCGAAACAATTATCTTTAAAGTAGCTATTGTCCAATGTACTTTCGGCCATCAGCAGTTCGATGTGTGTTTCTTCGATTTCTTGCCATTGTTTATGTAAGGTTTGTAATAGTGTTTGTAAGTGCCATATTGGCTTGTCTTGAGTAATGGATTCCTTAGCCTGAGATATTTTCTTAGATATCTGTGACATTCGGAATAGCTGTATAAACAGTTTTGGGCTACTGACAACGTCCTTGTTTTCACCTTCATCTAAAGGTCTTGGTTCGTAAACACTTTGCACAAGTTGCAGTCTTTCTTCGCACTTTGTAAGGTAGTCGATTCCTTCGTCGTAATGTTTCTTTATGTTGCCAAAGTAGTCTGTAGTAATATATTTGTGAGTTGATAACATCGCCTGCTCCTGTAGTCTTAAGTGGTTTTCTTGAACTCGCTGAAAAACATGGTCCAAGGTTTTCCTTCTTTCGTTGATGTATTTTTCTGTTTTCCTTGTAGGCGAGTCCTTTTTTATGTTTGATAGTACCCTTTTAATCTCATTGTAATCCGTTTCCTGGCTCCTGATTAGTTCGTTAACTTCCTGTATCTCCATAGTGCTCTCTTTTCTTCTTCCCTAACGGCCCTACCCTAATCGAAAGGTTAGTCTGTACTAGTGGTATCTGCGCTCTTGTTAAACCTGTGCGACTTCTCAATCTACTGGTTAAACCCGCTTATGGGAGGCCAGAGACCGATCCGTAACGAGAGGCTTTCCGACAGAACACCCTTTTACAACGTACTTCAGATCACTGAAAACTGATGCTTTGTTGAGTATACCAGTCCCCAGTCCCCTGAAGTGTCAGTCTGTCAATCCCTACGATGGGCAAGGGGACCGCGTGATTCAAATGCTCGAAGGACCAAAATGTACGCCCACCCTAACATACGTCACGTAAGGCCGCAGTAATGTTAAGGGTGTGACAGTACATGAAAGGATATGATAGTTAAAGGACCTACCAAGACCTTACAGCCTAACAGTCCCTACGACCCTAAGCCCTATAAGCCCTACAGCCCTAACCTACCATATACCTAGTGTGTGATAAATAAATATATAAATAAGTTCAGGATGTCTGCACCATGCGACCTAAGGTTACAGACGGATAGTGGGCAGGGATTCCAGGTTCGGGAAGGGTACACTCACTGCCAGCTCGCAGACTCACGAGACTGATCAGAGATGGCTAAAGGTGTCTTGGCCACAGTGAGGGGTAATGAGACAAGAATATAAATTCTAATCTGATTTATTTACAATATTGCACAGCTTAAATACTATTTCATCTTAATACACACTAATACACATATTTGTTTGTGTCCTATGCGTGTAGTATGCAACCAAACAGAATTTTATCTGGGCCGCGCGTCAGCCGGGCCGAGTGCTGAGTCAATGTCCAAAGGTAACATTGAACAATGTCTTTACCTAAGAAATAGCCGTTTTATGAAATAAGTTAACGATTTTTTTTTTATATTGTGTTAATCAAAGTAAAAACTGCGTTTTTATTCTAAGGGAAAAGTCCATGGAATCGATGCATCTTTGCCAACGCAGTGGCAGTTTATTGATGATCTTCTTGAAGAAATCAGCGGACGGAACCAAATCTTCAAAGGCATTTTGTACTGCGTCTCGGGTATTGAATTTTTTTCCCGCCTTCTTATCCAAATTTTGGAAAAAGTAGAAGTTGTAGGCGTAAGGTCTGGTGAGTACGGCGGATGACGGAGAGCTTCCAACCCCAGGTCTTATAACTTGGAGACCATCTGCTGTGCAGTATGAGGTAGCACGTTGTCGTGCATGAGCAGCGGAGACGAACGATTGACCAAACCTGGTTGGACACGTGCGAGCTTCGTTTTGATGCTAACGTCGAAAGCTGCTGCTAATTCAGCCGTAGAATCAGCCGTGGATTCAGCTTCGCAATCGCCTTTAATTCGTCATTGTCGACCAAAGTTTTCGGACGACCACGGGTTTTATTTTTCAGGTCGAAATTTCTAGAACGGAAGCGGGCAATCTAATGACAGGTGGTGCGTTCGTTTGCGGTGTTGATGAAAAAATTACAAAATTACGACATTTAAGTTCATTTAAGGCGACGACTAACGTCAACGACCTTGAGGGAAGAAAACGCGCACTCGTTTCACACCCGCGCGACCCAAAATTTTGTAGTTTTTTGTACTTTTCTTATTATTCTATGAGTTTAAAAAAAAACCTTCAGATGAAAATGTAGATAACTAAATTGTCTTTGAGATGGTGTCGATTTGATTAAAATACGCCCAGCGGTTTAGGCGCGATTGTCGTGTTTGTTTCCGTTTTAGACATAACTTTACAAATTAATTACAACATGTTACAAGAATAAAACACAAAATTTTCTTAGATAAAATTTTTAAGAAAATGGTCTTTGTAACAAATATTTTTTCTAAAAAATTACAACTTGCCGTTTTGACGTGATTCTCATTTTAAAATCAGCTACTCAGGGGTATCTGCGCCTTAACTTAATTTAACCAACGGGCCACAACTGCTCACGGTCTCCAGATTTTGTAATATACCTATTTATTTCTAGTAGCTACACTACCAGTGACCCTTGACCTCAGTCAGCTGAGTAGCTGGACGTCAATTGTTTATTGTTTTATGTTTTTGAAAAAATCGTGAAAAATGAGATTGTATCGACCCATCACGTCAGCGGACTTTTGCTGGGTAATTAAATTCGAGCTTGTAACGCGTGGGTAGGTATATTGCTTCCATTGTACGTGTACAGTTAAGGAGTGGAATACCCTGCCCGACTCTATGCTTCCTGATAGCTACAACCCGGGGGTCTTTACATCAAGAGTCAATAGGAAGACTAAACCTTCAAAAGGCGCCTGGACTTAAGGCGAAAAGACCAGGGATTGTGGGATTTATACCTTACTTAAACCACTCTGGTGATCACCATCGGCACATGGTGTCCTTATGGTGACCTCGTGACCTCTTAATAAAAGACCACTTCGGAACCCCCTCTGTGCAATGCCTGTTAGTCCTCCGTGCAGTGCCCTAACGGCACATCGCTGGGTACTTACTTCTTCAGTATTCTGTGATATAACGTTTAAAATGTCGTATTTTTCGAAAGACACACACCAACGTTCCTTATGTAAGCGTGTATTTATCTAAGGCTAAGAAATGATTAAATCTACATCGTTGCATAAATTGCTCCAGGATGCATGCCTAATAAAATTAAAGCTAACTTCATACCTAAACAAAGCGGAAGACTACATTTTTCCACCTCACATAAAGTAGGTACTCATCATATAAAAAATACATACTAACACCATTTCTGCCGTAAAATCTGTAAACGCTATTAAGTCTAAACTTCTCTTAACACATCGCTTCCTGTTCCACACCATGGCATATTTTGCGTTGCTTTTGAACCTTTTGTAGTTGGGATAAGGGTGGTTGTGGTTTACGAGGTGGGAGAGTTTAGTTTGCACGCGCACCCTTTGTTGTCTAGTGACTAGACTAAAGGGGAGGGGTAGCATTTTGTTTTATTTGCCTCAGTCGCGACGCAGCTTTGCATCTGTGTGCTTGTGTGTGTCCGATCGATGCGTGACCAGGATGCACTTAAGATGGTTAGCTTTCCAAATTGGGCTGCGAGGGGGAGATTTATTGAATCATATTTACGTTGTTAAGTAGCTGGTTTTAGCTTTTGGAGGGGTAGATGGGCGATTTTGAAGCACAATAATAATAATATTTCGTGATTCATTGCGGATTCTTTAAAGTACGGCATCATCCAACATGTGGTTACGTTGGATGACCCGCACCTGATCCTATCAGAAGCATGACGACTGGTATGCCAAACCCTTCTGAGCCACCTTTTCTCCAGAATCTTACTTCTTGTTTCCTTGGAAATATTTTTGCATCCTGGCCTGGAAAGTGTTGGTGTGCATTTCCATGCAGCTGCCTGGATGAGGTTTGTGTTAAATGTAGCAGCCTCATCAATTTCGATGTTTGTCTTTAACGGTACTTTTAGGTTCACGTGTATCTCGATGTACTGTCTAAATCCAACCCAGTCAGTCTTCGTGTTGTAGAGTTTTTCTTTGAATTCTCTTTCTATTATTGTTGTGCTTGTGGTGGTAATCAGAGGGGTGTGATCTGAACTGCTACCCATGCAACTTTCAGCACTGAGTTAAATGTTAGAAAGTCCCTTATACACAAAGAAGACCAATAGGTCGGGGAGTTTACTGCAGACTGTTGGCCAGTATGAGGGTTCAATCGTACTCAGGACATGTAATTTATTTTCGTCAAGTCTTTATTTCAGTTCCCTTCCTCTGGGTAATGTCAGTCGAGAACCCCAGTAGACATTTTTGGCATTCCAGCCTCCGCCACATATGAATCTCTGGCCAACAGTGCTGAAGAAATCTATCTTCCTTTAGGATGTGCTCAGGAGGACAATATACAGCGGATAGCGTTAGTGAGCTTTGCTTATCCTGAACCTTTACCGTAGTAGCCTGTATTTGGTCAGTTTTATATTCCTCTAAAACGTCATAAATGTGCTTTTTAATTACGACTGCTGTCCCTGCATGTGCAGTTCCATCAGTATGAAATGTGGAGTATGTACTGTAGTTTTTGAAGGCACATAAATGATTGGATGTCAGGTGTGCTTCAGAAACTAGAAGTACATCGATGTCGTGTAGTGCAAGGAGTATCTCTACGTCTTGTTTGTGTTTGACCAATCCATGTATTTTCCAGGTCCCAACTCTGAGTGTAAGTCATAAGCCAATTATTTCGTAACAAAATACATTGTGTCTAAATTTGTGGTAAGTAAAATCACCACTAAAAGATGGCTTTAACCATTTATTGGACAAGTTTACTGATGATTGTTGTAAGTTCATATTTGTCGACAACTGGTCTAATAGTTTGTCCAGCTTTTCAGCCTGTTGTGTAAGCAATGTTTCCAGTTTGGTTTTCTTATTAGAGACCTCTGCATATGTTAGTCAATTTCTGTTATTAACATAATGTTTTGACTGTTTATCTTCGACTTGTGGTCTGTATTTTCCGATTTTGGGGTAAAATTTTAGGTTCTGCAAGGGGCTTTGGTTGTAGGCTTATGTAGGTTTATGGCCTGTTCTTCTATTTAGAATCGCCCTGTACACAGTGCTTCCTTTGTAATTTGCAGGATGTGAGCCTTCACATAAAACGCACTTTGCGGGTGTGTTCCTATCTTTTTTTGGGCACTCAGATGTTTTAGATAATAGGAGATCGAGTTAGAAGATGGCGGGTTGGATTGAGTTGTGAATTCGTGATAAAACCTCAGGAAAAATACAGTGAGAGTTACCGTTTGTTCGTGTAGATCAAAATACGTGCTTGGTGGAATATCGTTTACGCTATTCTCCAATACCTAACGTGATTAGTTACATTGTGACCCTACATACAAGCAAAGAAACATCTAGCCCGAAAAGAACCCATGCAAATAATGGCTTTTTCTGACAATTACATAGTCTTCTCTAAATATACTTTATTGTACACCAAGATAAGACACAATACAATATTTGGAAGTCGTTAGTATTTTTTTGAAAAAGTTTTTTATTGCATTGTCTTATCTTGGTATACAATAAAGTATACAGGGTGTCCCAGAAATCGACGTCAAGCCGTAAATGGGTGATAGACCAAGTTATAACAGTTCTCAGAAAAATACGAAAAAAAATCTATCTCATGTTTTTAAAAAAATATGTTCACTTTAAAAATTTACTAAAAAAATCAATCCCTGTAATGGTTCTTTAACTCCAATTGCTACAAATCCCATAATTGATGTCCTCAATTGATGGAGATATCGGTGAACATGCATAAAAAATAAACATACATAAAGTCGAAAATAGAACCTCCTCCTTTTTGGGAAGTCGGTTAAAAATAACCATTAAAATTAAAGCAAACATACAACAGGCGGCCTTATCGCGCTCCGCGATCTCTTCCAGGCAATCTTGAATAGATAGAGATAGCCTGGACACGACATGGGGTTGCACTTGGTGCCGATTTCAAATCATACAAGTATTAGGTACTAAGTACAATTAGGTACTAAAAACAAACTACTAAATTATATACATAAATACATACATACATCTAAATAAACAAACAAGAAAACAATACAGCTTAAACAAGGACAGGATCACAGAGACACGTAATATACCTTTATAAGTTATTTAAAGATAGGCAACGACTGAGCACGTTATATTGGGTCAGGCAATGCATTCCACAAACGAGCAGCCTGGACAGTAAATGATTTATCCAAGAATGTGAAGCAAATTTTAATGGAATTTTAAGTCGCAAGTTTTCTGATGACCTAAGAGATTTCGTGTGGGAATCGCAGATAAACCGAAAACGGTCCTTGAGGTAAAGAGTGGTGGAAGGAGTAAAGAGCACATTGTACAAAAGAGAAAGAATATGAGCATTCCGGCGAAGGCGAATTGGCAATCACTTGAGCTTTACACGGAATTCGGAAACATGGTCATATATGCGCAAACCAAATATAAACCTTACACAAACAATTTGAAGTCGCTCAAGTTTATCGAATCGTTCTTGTGTAAGGTCAAGGTAGCTGGTATCAGCATAATCAAGGATGGAAAGAAGAAGAGATTGTGGAAGCGCAATCTTGTTGGCAGTCGGAAGAAAATTCCGCAGTCTCCTCTCAAAGTTGCAGCAGATGCAATCAACTTGCGGCTTACTTCCCGCAGTTGGGCAGTCCATGAAAAGTTTTTATCGATGAATATCCCCAAGTTTTTAACTTTCTCACTGAATGGAATAACTGAATTGTCAAAAAGAACTTGGGGAAGAGACGTCCAGTCGATCTTTGAAACTATTCTAGAACTACCCACTACAATAACCTGCGTCTTAATAGGGTTGACCATAAGCCCATACCTCCTTCTCCAATCACAAATGCGAGCCAGATCAAGGTTTATGGTTACGATAGCCTCGGACAGCTTTCCGAGGCGTGCCCGCGAGTACAACTGTAGATCGTCTGCATAAAGATGGTAGGAAGAAATAAGTTATTTGGAGATTGAGTTTATAAAAACTGCAAAAAGTAAAGGGGATAAAACGCCACCCTGTGGTACCCCGGCAGAAGTACTGCACCAAGAAGACAAGTTCTCTCCGATACATATAGCTTATATTTAAGATTTTTATTCAAATCCATTTTACTATCTTTATTGCACCTACCCCTACTCTACCAAAGCTTGACTGGTAGAAAATGCCCTAGGCATTAAGTTCGCCTCTGTACGTTTGTGTAAAGTATTAAATAAATGAATACGATTTCAGGGGGATGACCATAAGCTCTTAAAGTAAGGTTATTTTGAGTGTGTGTAAGGGACAGATGTATTTGACTTGTATACATCCGTCACTTACGCGATCTCAAAATAACCTTACTCTAAGAGCTTATTGTTACCCCCCAGGTAACATTACAATCTCAAACACTGACATTTCTCTTCATTATCGCGGTCTGTCTTGCGGCTCAGGCACAGGTGAAACGAAGTAATTCTTGTAAATCATAAATATCGGTTCCCAGGGCTGGCTCGTCATATCGTCGCGTCGCCGTGAAACAGCCGGGTGTTGCGTCCGACGTGGTTCGACGCCCGCCTCGACGCGTCGCATCGATCGACACCTGTGGCAGCCTTTGTGGCGGCAGACTTCCCTGTTCGGTAGAGAACGTAGACGTTTACGCTTCGGAGAAGGTAAACAACAATTTCTTGTCTTTGTTTACAGCACTAGCTAAACACAATAACCGTTTGATACTGTAAAATAACTTACCGTGAAATCTTAAGAGGTCATTCCAATTGATGCTAGGGATTGATAGTTCACCTAAGTTTTCACGGTAAGTCATTTTACATCGTGATACATTAGCTGATAACGTATCACGGTGAGATTGTTACAGAATAGTGCTGCTGTTTTGTTTAGTTAGTACTGGAATCAAAGACAAGACATTTTG
Source organism: Orthosia gracilis (assembly GCA_947562075.1). NCBI lineage: Eukaryota > Metazoa > Arthropoda > Insecta > Lepidoptera > Noctuidae > Orthosia > Orthosia gracilis. The sequence goes on along the minus strand of OX387264.1, from coordinate 13,014,917 downwards.
CAGAAAAGATCGCATAAATGCCCACCTCTAGACCGAGGCGGGAATTTTTGGATTATTTTTTGATGCTGGCAGCCTGGCAGGCTTTCGTTTGACCACTATTTCACCGGTCGGCGAGGAGCTCGCTTGTCTACAAGTAACCTATAAGTTTACATCTATATAGTATAAAGAAACATTAGTCTGGAAGTAAACACAAATTCATAAATCAGGGGAAAGTACCGCAACAATTTACGTCCTAAGTTCGTCTGTCTGCATTTTATTGCATTACCGATCCTTCGGGCAAAATGTTAGAGAGTGGGCAAATTCCTCAGACACATAAATTGTACCCCACCCCGCTGTCACCCCCCGCGTACCTACCGTAAACGCTATAGTGGCTCCCCCTTTAATAGGTGTTTCGTTCGGGAACTAATTGGTTCAGAAACCAGTGCTGCCAACTTAGCTCTTTCAGCGCCAGATCTAGCGATTTTTGTGAGCAATAGCGCGTTCTAGCGCCTAGCGCTAAATCTAGCGCTTTTTGAGAAATGCACATCTACTATTATTTATTATACATGATGATCGGTAACACAGAAGGAATAACTAACATTTTTAGAACTAGGAATACTTAAATCTCTAATCTAATCTCTTTAATCTTACTGTAAGAGGTGGGGATTCGTCGAGTTGGCGGCAGTGATTCCTCCCTAACTATTTTGTAATTTGTAGCTAAATTCGTTTCACGTTCTATTATTTTACAGTAGTCTATAACTTTGCGTCAGTTACTCTGAGTCAGTTTTACAAGTTGTGCATTGAGACGATAATAAAAATGGATGTGCCCTTATCAAAATTTGTTTGAATTTGGCGCTGAATTAGCTTTTTCTGACAGCGACCAATTAGCGCTTTCTAACGCTTTTTTAAGGAGCTAGCAGCTCGTTTTTGCTTAGACGAGTTGGCAGCACTGTCAGAAACCGTTTGATACAAGCTCATAAGTGGGAAAGTTTTAAGAGGTCATGTTGTAAAAAGAGTCTCATAGGTGTGTAAGGCTCACTTGCACGAAAAACTTAACTCAGACTTAGTTGCTAACACGAGGTTGTCAGTTTGTCATACAATATTGTCAATTTAACCTTGGAGACTTTTTGGTTTTGTTAAGTAAGTACTATCTTTGATTTTTTATTTGATGGGCAAAAATAACAGCAAATGTTGCAAGCGTCGAGGATAGTGTTGTAGTATGGCTCATTCATAAATGGTTCATCGAAGTGTTGCAATTAATCTATACTCTTTTGTGTAAATAAATGTTTTACAAATATTGACGTTCACATGAAGGTTAACAATATTAATAAACAACACAAACTGTTCTTGTATTTAGTAAATAATAAATCAAAAATAAATTTTCGATCTATCGCTCAAAACAACACAATTTTTTCGTAACGATAAACTGGCAAACCACCAAATGTCATTTTAGAATCCAGCGAATTAAAAATTAAATTTAAAAAATCCCCGACTCAAAAACCACTAAAAAGCAAAAAAATAAGCCTAAAGGGTAAAAACGGGACCCTATTACTATGACTCTACTGTCCGTCTGTCTGTCTGGCTGTCACCAGGCTGAATCTCTTGAACCGTGATGGCTAGATAATTGAAATTTTTACAGATGATGTATTTCTATTACCGCTATAACGACAAATACTAAAAACAGAATAGACTAAATATGTAAGTGGGGCTCCCATACAACAAACGTTATTTTTTGCCGTTTTTTACGATAATGGTACGGAACCCTTTGTGCACGAGTCCGACTCGCACTTGGCCGGTTTTCATTTACTAAATGGTTCGCCGACGCGAGTACGAGGCTTATTTTTTGCTTTTTAGTGGTTTTTATCGGAGGTTTTTTAAATTTTATATACAAGTTTTATTTCATGCTTTTTAAACTACATATAATATACCTAGTAGTAGACACGCTTCAACCAACAATCTATCGAAACACTTTATTATGACATGATACCTTGCAAAATATCTCAGATTCAAAGAGTAAAATGCGGACAATTTTTTGACAGGTCAACCGATTTTAATCAATCATAGCTAAGGACACTCTCGACGAAGTTACCTTTCAAACATAAAAAAAAAAACAAAATCAAAATCGGTTCATCCGTTCGAGAGATACGATGCCGAGCCAGACACACAGACAATTCAAACTTATAACACCTCGTCGTTTTAACGTCGGGGGTTAAACAATCAGAGTAGATACAAGATAAATAATTTAATAATGGCTTTGAAGACGAGAAGCTGAGTCGTCCGGCGTAATTACAGACACAATAGAAAAACAATTAAACAGACGCCTTATAAAATCCCGCGTCGGCTGAGGGGTGTGATCTCAGCGTTAGTATTGTTCAAGGACAGAAAAGAAGGCATAATAATAAAAAATGATTATTTGACACAAAGGTAGCACGTAACACGATGATGCTAACTCCCAAACTAGGCCTGAGCCTGTATTTTGGGGGCTAGTGACCCCATGGTATTAATGTGAAATAAGAAAGTATAAAATGAGATGTGTTGCTACATTGCCTAGTGATCAATTTAAATATAATCCGGAAAATTAGAAACAGATGAAATCCAAACCAAATTAATTAAATTAACAGAATTAATTATAATTATAATTAGAATAAAACTAAAACCAAATTAAATCAATTAAGAATCAAGATACAATCAAATAAAAGAAAATTTTCAAAATCAAATTACAAATAAAATAAAAATAAATTTAATAAAAATGATTATCAAATTAGAATCAAATTAAAATTAAAAAAAACGTCAAATTAAAATCAAACTAAAACCAAACTAAAACCAAACTAAAACCAAACTAAATCCAAACTAAAACCAAACTAAAACCAAACTAAAACCAAACTAAAACCAAACTAAAACCAAACTAAAACCAAACTAAAATCAAATTAAAATCAAGCTACAATCAATTATAATCAAATTAAAATCAACCATAATCAATTTAAAATCTAAGTTATATCAAATTAAAATCAACCATAATCAATTTAAAATCTAAGTTATATCAAATTAAAATCAAACTACAATTTTAAACATCAAATCAAATTCAAACTAAAATCAAAATAAAATCAGGCCAAAATCAAATTAAGTACAAAATAATGAATCTAATAAGTCAAATTAGGATTAACTAAAAATCAATGTTAAATCAAATAAAATTCAAGAGGGTAGAGAAAACAACAAACATACCTGGTTGTGGTTTTTGTGAGTGTAGTTGAGAGTTGAGATGAGTGTAATGTGTGTACTGTGGGTGAGTGAAGTTGGGTTCGCACCCTTATTCTCGTGTATTATGCAGCCGTGACTGTTGAAGTTGTAGTTATGTGTTGAAAGTAAATAACCCTTCTGTCTCCTGATAGTCTTGTGTTTGTAGCCAGTGACAGTTTCTTATTGGTCTCGAGTCGGGCCAGCCCGTTAAGTTTAGTTTACTATTTGCAGGTTAAACAACTTGCAGCTTAAGGTGTTAAACTGACGTCAAGCAAATGATGTTCTAAAAGAGACTGCAGGGGAGATGGATTTTTACGACGTTTCTTTGGGTCTGGGAAAGGCGCACTTAGTTGTGATCTTTGGATGGATTTGATCACGTAGAGTTGCCGCATTGTAAGGACCCTACATTTAGCAAAAAGGTTTGATGCAGGATACCTGTACGGCTTTTTGTTGTACGGCATATGAACTGTTGTGGTATAAAGAGTGCATCTGCTCGTGTATATGAACAACTGTCTCCAAGGAAGTCATAGGCAATTCCCGAAGGATTTTCCATACAAAGTTGCCGTCGCGTAACCACGTCGGTAACGGACATACAATTTTTTTTCAAGAATTGACTTCGTTGCAGAAAGTTGTTCAGAAACATGGGCAGAATCAGGATTTAAAATATGATCGCATCTTTCCGTTACACCCTGTAGATCTTAAATTATATCTCAAGGTACTTTTGTTTAAAAAAAATTTAGGTTCTATTCTTGAGTTAACAAAAACCTGTATCAAAAAGCTGAGAATGTAATTTAAACCCGAGCAGTTCCTTTAAACTTTTTCCATAGTAGGTAAGGTCATGGTTTTTGGCCTTGAGTCTAATCTATGATAAATCCAATCCTTATAGACAGCTACCAATTAGGTTCAGTCCTAGTTCTCCTCCTAGCAAAGTGTTCCTCATTACTAAGGGTCGTGATTCCCCGGTATATGTGGAAAAAAAATCTCCTTCACCAATTTGCGCCATCTGCTTCTGTGTTTGTTGTCGTGGAGAGTATCGTGCAGCTTCTGATTGGATTTCGACCTCTCGGACCTTTCCCTTCGATCTTGCCAGTAATTATCAGATGTTTGAGATTATGTCCATTTTTACTGGCAAAGTGACCAAAATACTCCAGAATTCTACGAAGGCAGACCGTGGACAGCATGATCTTTATGTTTATTTCCTAGAGGATAGAATCATTGGTGCTAAAGGCAGGCGGGGGATTTGCAAAATCATCGACTCGGTCACGGTCGGCCTTCTTTACAGTTCACGACTCGGACCCGTTACTAAAGATTGAGAACACCAGGGAGCTGACCAGTTTCACCTTCGTCTTTCGTGAATTTTTTCGGTACCTATTCTGTCCTAGTACCTACCTATCAAAAATTATAAGCGGCCAAGCGTAACAACACGATTAAATTCGAAAAGAAAGTTAAGTTAAAATTCATTTGTTCGTAAATATTGCCTCCATGTGTCAACATTCTTCAGTAAAGGGAAATAACTACAAAACTCAAGTAGATATGATTGCGTTTTGTTGTTAAGAGTATGAATTAAAAATGAAACAAAACACTATTTAACAATAAAAAAGAACCTTCTCTATTTATCCAGTGCTGTCAGTTCTATCGGTTGCTACTAGATGGCGTTAAACTGAATTCTCGGTAGGCCCCAAGCGCTTCATGTGTCTTCGAAATACGATAGCCACTTTTGAAATGAAATCAATAGCCTTTTCAGTCTAAGAGCATGTTTTTTATTTTAACGAAATTAAAGCCTCTCATTTACTTTTTGGTATATAAACTAACGTTGAGCAGTAGTAGCTCAACTTTGTTCAAAATCATCATATTTCAGTTGAAAGAAGCTCATTGACATCTGGAATTGGGCTTCACCTAAGCGTCACTAAGTTCATCTTTCCAATATCTATATGCTTCCAATGAGGGACATTCTTAAAAGAATGGATAGTAACCTCTTCATGTTTTGAAGGTAAGAAAACTTCATACATCTGCGACCATGTTGTACCTAAATGTTTTTTGTCTTGATGTTTAATCAAGACAAGAAACATTTAGGTACAGGTATTGTGTTCAAGTAATGATCGTTGAGTATTTTGTAAGTGAATATACTATGGTAAGCATTTTAATGTTGCGTTTTAAAGAAATGCCTTTTTATGTAGTTTAATTTTTTGCAGATATTTTAATTGTCACAACGTCAGTTTAAGTTTGACTGATGTATTATACTGTCTGATTATTTATATAGGCCTTGTATGGGGCGTTTTTCTTAGCAAGGCCGTTGGAAGACTTAAATAAAGTTAAGTTTAATAAATAGTGATTACATCTGCAATAAAAAATGCCTTTTATATGTTACATAATAATAAAACAAAGTGTTATTTAATAATCGGTTTGTATAATTTATCCAGAAAATAAACGTATGATTACTTTTTATTTGTTACTAGCTTTTACCCGCGGCTTCGCTCGCAGTGAAATCATTAATTTTTTTTTTTAAATAGAACGTATCCTATGTTACTTCTAATACCTCTAAGAATATATTTACAAAGTTCTATGATGATCGGTACAGTAGTTTTTGCGTGAAAGCGTAACAAACAAACTTACATTCACATTTATAATATTACTGGCTTTTACCCGCGGCTTCGCTCGCAGTGAAGCCATTAAAAAAAAAAAAAGTATCCTATGTTACTTTTAATACCTCGAAGAATATTTGTTCAAAGTTTCATGATGATCGGTTCCGTAGTTTTTGCGTGAAAGCGTAACAAACAAACTTGGTTTCACATTTATAATATTATTAGTATTAGTATAGATATTGTAGATAGTGGCCTCCCACTGTCCACCCAACTCATAACCAAAAACCACAGCTTACCTACTTAATTAAAAACAAAATGAAAAATACATTGAAGTAGTAACACATAGAAGAAGACGTGTTGTTCGTCCAGCGCTGGCGGCGAGATGGACAGAAAACGTGGTCGGATACTTAAACATGGTCCACTTGCACGAAAAATTTAACTCAGAGTTTGTTTCTAACACGAGGTTAAATTGACCGTTTTAATACAATATTGTCAATGCACTCATCTTGCGTAATTACACAATAGTAAAACAATTAAACTGAAGCCTATAAGGTCTCGCGTCGGTTGAGGGGTTCCTCGTGTTAGCAACTAACTTCGAGTTTAGTTTTCAGCAAATGGGTCCCATCGGATCTCTCCTTAAAAATAGGGTAAGACAATCTTATAAAATATATCGTGAATTTCGTTCCTTAAAAAATGTTAATAAGAAGTCGAACGGGCTATGTATACTCGGAAAACATGCAATTAGAAGTACAATATTTTGTTAGAAAAATAAGTGAAACTTTCCGGGAACCCCACTTAAAACATATTTTATTCAACGAAGTTTTCAAGGGAAAATTCATATCTTTGATCCATAAAAAGTTGAAGGGAAGTCGAAATTTTTGGGGGGACAATAATTTAAACGGATAGGGATGGCATGGGGAAGCTGTCGTCTTTTCTGTCCACCATCCCATCTCCGCAAAAATGTTAAAAAAATACGTTATAGGCACGCACGATACCAGTGACCACGGGCAACTTCGCAACTATTGGACATTACCGAGGTATGCCTTGATAAAATATGTATAATTTTAGCAATAATTTATAACATGGTGTAATTTTAATGATAATTTATAATGTTGTACAGTTTTAGTAATAATTTATGACATTGTATAATCTGAAATATAATTTATGACATGGTATAATTTGAATGATAATTTAAGACATTCTTCTGCTTCTGCCAGCGACTTCGCCCGCGTGAAAAGCGAAAATGATTCCGAGGGAACAAATTCCCGGAATAAAAAGTATCCTATGTCCTATTCCCGACTATAATCTATCTCTGTGCCAAATTTCATCCATATCCGTATAGCCGTGGCGTGACTGAGTAACAAACACATCGTGACTGAGTAACATCCATCCAAACCTTCGCATCACACTAATATTATAAAGACGTTTGTGAGTGCGTGTTTGTGTTTGTACGTTTGTTATTTCTTCACGCTCAAACGGCTGGATGGCTCTGGATAAAATTTGGTACAGAGATAGTCTGGAATAGCACATAGGATATTTTTTATCCCGGGAATATATTCCCTTAGGATAATTTTCGAAACTCACGCGGGTGAAGCCGCTGGAAGAAGCTAGTTTATAATATTAGTAAGAAGTAAGACTAGCTTCTGCCAGCGGCTTCGCCTGCATGAAAAGTTTTTGTAAAGAAAAGTAGTCTGTGGGCTATTCCAGACTATAATCTATATCTGTGCCAAATTACATCCAGATCCATTCAGCCGTTCTGGCTAGATTGAGTAACAAACAATCATCCACACACACATCCATCCAAACTTTCACATTCATAATATTAAGTAATCTGGTAAGATAAGATGTCATAGGTAAATTACCTAATTCAACAACAATGGAACCGTGTTTGAGTCAATTTCTTAAACAAAAAGAGAGAAAAAAATGTACAATAATTATGATTTTAGAAATCAACCAGTTTGATTTTGTTTTCACTAAAGATTGTCCTATGGAGCAGGAGCAGCATGTTTCCAAGCATTCTTAGATTATAATAATCTAATTTGTAATATGCTTATTTACAAAGTGTGCTTTTAACAAAAGTTCTAAGTTTCTTTCATTTAATTTTAATTAATATGTCACAAGGTATTTCGTTATAGAGTTTAACACAGTACCCCAAGAAAGATGTCTGTTCTTTAGCTAATCTATAAGATGGTACATCTAACTTTTTCTTTATTTATAGTATTACAATTGGTTTACGAGTTTGACGTAGACGAAGTTGCGGGCAAAAGTTAGTAGCAAAACATTATTGGCCAGGTGGTAGTTTACTAGTTATACCCGCATAAAGAAGTATCTTCTTCCTAAGCATAATTCTACGTTTTAAACGTTAGCTTCTCCGTAAACTTTTCTTAATCGTAAGAAACTTAGCAGAAAACGTTCACTAGTAAACTGGACTGCACACTAAACTCTTGTTTGGGAACCAAATGAGCGCAAAGGATTACTTGTTTACAAACTTTACATTGTTCCACTTAACTGAAGCTTACTTTAAAACTGAATTAAAGTTACCACAAGCATGCTTCTGTTGTGGAGAAGAGGTTAAAATTGATTGTATCTCAGTAGGTACTTCCATATTTATGTCGCCGACTACCTACACTAGATAAAAGATAGCTTGATCTCTGCGACATATGTCAAACTGACGTATACGTTATTGTTACGTTATTGTTATCCTGTCAAGCGCTATTGTTACTGTATTTGATACTGACAGCTGTCACAGAGTTCAAGCTATCTTTTATGAAGTATGATACCGATTTTTGTCACCAAGCAGTATTGTTTGATGCCGGTTTGAAGGATAATTATGAGTGTCAGTGTGATTACAGGCACTATATGAGACACAAGCTTTTTCCCTCAGCGTCCCTGTTATCCCGTATTTTAAATTTAGTACTATCCTCTGTGAAAAAAAGAGTAATCTTTTCGGTAAATCCGTCGAACAGAACGGCAGATAAAAGAGAGTGAATTTAAAATTTCGAGATTGAATTATTTATTTTACCAATACTACATTTAATTCGTATATCCATCGAATGGAAAATTTTAACCGTCAGTTCAAAACTGTAGAATCTGTTTTAATTATCAGCATGCTTGCTTGAAAAAAATAAAACGAAAACCATCCCTCAAAAATCATGCAGATAGCAGTGAAAAATGATTTTTTTAGGGTTGCGTGGTAAATTAAAAAGCCTTTAAAAAAAAACGTTTTAAAATGTTGCTTGAATTTTTTGGGATAACAGTGCTGGTATAAAATCTAAGTTTATCTTGGACATCGATGAAGGAAATTATGACAGCTGTCTAAAGACGGGTGCTGAAAGGTACGATGCGGCAAAGTGATGTCACAAGTTTTTTTGCGACAATATATATATTTCCTTAAAAATTGATAGGCTTGCGTTATTGCTCAATATTGCTCACCCTTCATGGCCAATAGCGTAATAATTTATAGCCCAAATGTTGACCTGACCTCTAAAGATTGTTTGTGCAAAGTTTGACCAGAATCTGTTCTCTAGTTTTAGCGCCAATTGAAAGCATAGTAACAGGCAAACGGCCAAAAAAATTTTACTTCAGTGTTGAAAAAACCCTGACGCATTCGCCATAATAGATTTCGTAGCAGTGCTACGATCGCGTAGCGCTTCCACCGGTGCCCTGCACGTAGTAATCTCTTGAGGATGCTACGGATGTGCTACGCTGGTGCTACGCCACTTAATTAAGTGAAACCAGTGTGGTTTTCTTTTGGAAAATGTGTTTTAGTTGTAAATTGGTAGGAATAGGTTTTAGAACAGGGATATTTCCTGGGAAGAAAAATTATAATTCGATTTAGTCAGCCAGTGAGATTATCAAATAATATTGGACACGTATTTTTTGCTTTACCAAATCAATAAAAAAATTACAAAGTTAAAGCGCATCAAAGTTCAGGAGTGGGGGCTTGTGACGTCACTAAGGCGTCATAAAGTGCACTAGCGGCGTGACGTTTCACGATATTTCAACGAATTATATCGTCGTCACTTTATGTTTAAAGAAAATACGTGTCCAATATTTTTTATTAATCTGCCTGACGGACAAAAATCAAATTTTCAGTAAACTACGCCAAGTGGTTTGCCAAGCGTGGTTCATTGGTGATCATTTTTTGCTACACTATGTCTTTGTTTATTATTCATTCATTTAGGATCTCCAACCAGCTTAATATTACAATCAAAAGGTTATTAAATAATGATGATTTTATGAAAAGTGTTTTACAAATAATAAGTTGCTTATTATTTTTCAAAAATATATATTTATAATATTTTGAAAATTTAATAGAGATTGCTTTTTAATATGATAGTGGAACATTCAGTTTTAATCAACAAGGAAGTTGGATCGGACTCCGATGGGAGATCTATTACCACGAAGTAGATGAGTGATTCCCCAGCGTCGCAATTTCCAAGTTTCGAACCAGCCTGTAGAATTTTAGTTGAAGCTGGTGAAGTGAGCTTAAAGCGAGCTGCAAATCATTAGCATCAACCTTTGTCGGTGAGATATTTACAGAATAGACCGACTGGTAGAAAGACATCTCATTTGAAGCTCATTTCATCAGAATAGACCGGCTAGCACTAAACTTCACCTATAGTAGATGTATGCATCTACAATAATATTGCACAAGTTTTTTTTGTTCAATAATATATTCTCAATAAAATAGACAAGCCATTCTTATCAATATTTTCGACGAAGCAACATGTCTGAAGACGAAGTTTTGGCGGCAGCCATACTGATGATTTTGTTGAATGTACAAAAAATTTAAAAAAAATTAAAAACGAATTAAAAAAAATTTGAAAAGAAGGCAAGTCTATACTTACATATCGTATTCGTGCTCGCCATTTTGCTAGATTATAATACACGACCCTACGCTACACCGTGACTGACCGAACGCGACTGCTTCAAACATTGAACTGAAAAATATTGCGCAATAATAATGCGCTATACAATTTAAGTTCGCTCAAACTTTTGTTCAATCATTGCGCAATGTTTCAATACTATACGGGTGAAATGCAGAAAATATGTCACCAATTCTCAAAAAGTAACGCACCTGAGAAATAACGAAACTTATAAAATTAATAACGAACGTACGTAACGAAATAATAACGAAATTGATAAGAACATCTGAGAATTTGTAACCTAAAAATGTTTATAAAGCTGATAGCTTTTGAAAAGCAACTAATATTACAGCGGATTACAATATCTTTGGAAACATGTGAATAATTTCCTTTACAGAAAACATAGTTTTAAAGCGTAAAACATATTAATTTATCACCGTTAATCACCCTGATAAAATATACAAGCAAATTGAATACTCACCGAAACACACACTTTCTCCGCCGAAACAAAATGGCTGCAGTTTGAAATGTGTCAAAGAACATTCGGATCTAATGTGGCCAACTTAAAAAAAAATACGGATTCGTTCTAAAACTTAACGTACGTCTTTAAATTTCCCATAACGAATCCTGAGTAACGAAACATTTGTTTTTAGAGACAATACATTTGGAGTGAATTTAATACTTACTATAAAAAGGGTGTATTATGAGAACCATATAAATAATATAATATTTATTGATATGAAGAAACTTAAAAATTAAACAGGTAAGTTCATCAGAAAAAAAATAAAAATTAATGTAATGTGTAACGAAATGAAAAGGACACTAGTAAAATGTATGGGAATTATTTTAATCCATTTTTCAAAACCTATTAAGGATGTTTTTTTGCTATTACGAAGTTATAAATAAATGTTTACGATGTTGGTTATAAGGTATAATATTCAAAATAAATGTTTGTTGCACATTATTTAAACATGCAATTAACTCAATGCATTTTAAAACCATAGGACACAAACTAATTCAAAAGTTACAAGTTTTCTGCATTTCACCCATACAGTGAATAATATTGTACAATATTATTGCGCAATATTGATTACGCAATTAAATGTAGGCTCCCTTTTCCTTTTGCTTTCCTTTTAATAAAATCCCTAGACGTACAATTGTATTGTGCTATAGTCAATATTTCGTAATAATATTGCGATGAGATTAAATATATTACAGAATGGCACTACTGGTACTAAAAAGCGGATCCCCAAAATAGCCCTCGGCTTTTTCAGACGACAATTAATGATAAAGGCTCAATAAAACCTTCCGTAACATGTCGTAATAATGTTACCTCTATTATAATCTTAATTTTACAGGAAAATGAGTTATTAAATTTTAATTGAAACGCAGAACAATAGTCCTTTGGAGGGTTTTGTAAGGATTCTCGTAACGGAAAAACCATCTCTTTAAAAGGTTATTTTTACGGTCTTATTTAGTACAGCTATTGAGTTGTTATTTAAATTATGAACGTTTGATGCTACTATTGAATGACGTGCGTATGGAGCAAGAATGGAACAAATGTTAATAACTAAACTCCATTTGAAATAACATTAGACATGTTTCCAAATCCTTTTACATTCCGTTGAACCGATTTTGAATTCTATCCCGTAAACGTAAGGATGACATAAAAAGCATAAACCTGTTACCAAAACCAACTGTTTACTACAGCTACCATTTGTCGTATCACCAACGCAATAGAAGTCAAAATCGGTTGAACGGGCTGTAAAATGGGCTAATTTAAACGTGTAACGTTATCGCAAGTGGAGTATAGTTGGCTTTTACCTTGGTCAGGGCATAAGCATTGCCATTCAACGTGGTAATGCTACCACTCTTTTGGGCACAATACCAGTGGACAACGATGTGGAGGAGTTTTTCGACGCCATGTTTTAGATTAGATTAATTTTAGGCTTAGTTAGTTAGTAGTTTTTTATTTAAGTGTATATGTATGTAGATAATTAATAAAGTATTTTATACTCTGTGTATATTTTATCTATGTAAATAAATAAAGACGGGAAACTAGTTGGCTAAGAACAGCTGCACAGTTCGATCTTCGAGGTTAAGCAAAACTTTTCTAGGTGATCATCCACTACATTCCGTGATCCCTCCGTGACTGTATGTCCTGCTCAGGGTCTCAAACTATCTTCATGCCAAATGTCATCTAAATCGGTTCAGTAGATCCAGAGGTTACCCCCCTACAACCTTGTGAGGTAATCTCTGGTTCTACTCACAACTCACGACTCACAAACTTTACCTCTTTGTTATATTATATAGATATAATAAAAAAATAAAAAAGTTAGTTATCCATACTAATCATCCATATTAATATTATAAATGTGAAAATAACTGTCTGAACTGAACCTTTATACGCTTAAACTGCCTAACCGATTTAGATAAAATTTGGTTAGGTTATAGTTTGAAACTCTGGGTAGGAGATAGTTTTTATCCCGGAAATCACCCTGAAGGTCCTAGTCCTAGTCGATCATTCTTCCATACAAACGCAGTCTGGCGATTTCTCCACTGTTTGACAAAGTACGTTCAAAATAAAAAATTATATAAATTTTTTTCATTATCTAGCCCTGTATGGAGATAAAAAAAGCAAAAAAAAATCTATTTAAATGTTATGAGCGTCGAAAGTTCCATATTTCAACACTAATTTTAACGCATCTTTGGGCGGAAATAAATGCCATAAGAAGAATGAAAATTGCAAAACAGCTACCATACAGGGATAGATTAGTACGAGTAGTTCAGCAATGCAAATAATTTTATTTTGAAAATATACATTTTGTCGTTTTTTCTAGATTCCCAAAGGTCTGTTTATATAATTTGACGCGCTCGTTTTCATCCTAAATCATCACCCATTTCATTAAAAACTTGCAAAAGTGCTCATTCGTGCGTGAACTAGCTTCTTACTGCTCATCACAGCATCTGTCTCTTTCGCACGTGTTGTTGGATGAGATAGCATGCATTTTAACCTCGCGCTAAAAATAGTTCGTGCCGTCGACTAGGGGAACCTTAAGGTGTGGAAAGGTGTCAGTTTGTATGGTAACCCAATAATTTCTCAAGTAATATATACACCTACAATATTATTGCGCAATATAATAATTAAACTCCATTTGAAATAACATTAGACATGTTTCCAAATCTTTTTACAGTCCGTTCAACGGATTTTAAGTTCTATCCCGTAAACATAAGGATGACATGAAAAGCATAAACCTGTTACCAAAACCAACTGTTTACTACAGCTACCATTTGTCGTATCACCAAAGCAATAGAAGTCAAAATCGGTTGAATGAGCTGTATTGTGGGCTAATTTAAACGTCTAATGTTATCGCAAATGGAGTATAGGTTATTCGAAGTACTAATGTTACGCAAACGAAGTCGCTAGTAATAAATATAGAATTCGAATTAAAAATCTAATAGCCTTTGTCTGCCTTGATATCCTAATTTCACTTATGGTATCAAGACGAATCTAGTGACACCTCATTTATTAAAATTCGTCATAAACTTGAAAAACTTTATCCTCCTTCTGTGGCAGTCGGGTAAAAATACTCATAAACATCAAAGACTCAAAAAGCTTTGTCCCAAAACGAAATATAAATTCCCAGCAACGATTTGAAACAACCTTTAATCACGCCTTCCTTTTTGAAGGTAAAAGGAATTACTTTAGGAATGCCCAACGATTAATTGTTTGTAGAAATGGTTCCAATGAACAGTTTCACTGGTTCGCACCTCTGTTTGACGCGATCGCTTCGGATAAGGCTATAGTGACTAGCGGAGCAGGAAATATGTAGTAGAAATAAGATCTGATATTAAAAAAGTTTTTTTAAACAATCTTCTTCTATCTTGTATTATTCAATTGGGGTTTCGGGGGCGATAAATCGATCTAGCTAGGTTTAATTTTCAGAAAACGTCGTTTTCTCTATTTTCACCCGAGTAGAGCTCGGTCGCCCAGGTACTTATTTTATAAAGAGGCCAAATCGTATGTTTGTTTGTAACGGGTAATCTCTGGAAGTATTGAACTGATTACGAAAATGTTTTCACTGATAGAAGCTACACTATCGCTGACTAGTTGTGTGCTCCGTGATCGCTGAGTATCATTGGCTACATTGTATCCCGAAATATTTAACAGGTAATGTGTGGTGGGCAACGGAAGCGAGGCTACGGGCAAAAATCTCGTAGCGTTATACAATTGGTTGGATGTGTTTCAATGAGTGATGTCTTCAACATGTCAAATTTCATAGTTTTATTAGATCATGCAATTCCATTGCACACTCGCCGAAATGTAACCGATAAAAAACCGACAAGCTGGCAACTCGGCGACGATGTTCAAGGCCCTGTCTTTGTCGAGCTTTGTCTTGACCAGTGCTTCATCGCCGATGAGCCTCTTGGCCCGTTTTTCGATCGACTCTAGTGCATCAAGCTGGTATTTGGCAGATCCGTCCCAGAGATGAGAACAGTACTCCATGCATGAGCGAACTTGCGCTTTATACAAGTTGAGCAGCTGTTCCGGCGTGAAGTACTTTCTCTCCTTTGCAAGGATCCCCAACTTTTTGTCAGCCAGCTGAGCCTTTGCCTCCAATGTATGGCCCAAAATTGAGAGTCGATGCAGTTAACTTTTTGTGAAATAGATTTTATTAAGAGTTGCTTTTTGAATAATAAATAAATTCTAGACGGTGATGAAAAAGATCAGGTTTTAATTTCCAATTCTTTATCGAGCCATTTGAATTTGGAACTGTTCCAAACACATTCAGCTGTCGTCAACTTTTCCTCGTCCTGCGTACGTACCTACAATTCATTTGGTCATCGCTCACCCTTATCTCTATCGCGCAGAGTACATTTTCCTTCAGCTATAATGACGCGACGACGTGCCTCCGCGATAACGTCACTATTGTTAATTCGCTCGAGGATTCCGCTTGCGTATTTTGTTTCCTTTTGTCACTGGCGAGTTTATTAATCTTCATATTTTTTTTACAGAACTTAGCCATTTGTGAAGAGAATCAATCTTAATCTGTTTAGCCTTTTTAGTCTAGCTTTTTAGGCTTGTAGTCTATCCGGTAAGCCTATATGATCTCCACAGTACACTCACAGTAACTCGATCACACGAGATTCCTTAGCAATACTGGTGTCAGATTTTCAACTATCAAATATCTACAAATGACAGCCGTTATTAATGGCTTAGCATGCTGTCCAAGACACAGAGGAGTCGCAATATAAAATCTTCCATCCACGGAACGATTTTGGCAAGCGATGCTTGAAGTAGGAGATCAGCCCGTGCTGCTGTTATATCTTAAGCTTTACTAAATTTCGAGTTTGTAATGAGTATAAGAGAGAAACTCAGAAGAGGGGAAGACTGAAGAATCGATGGATGGAATATGTGAAAGGAATGGCTAGAAAGGAACTGCTGAGATGAACATGATCTAATAGAAAAGTCTGGGAGAATTAGACAAAAATTTGTTCAACTTGCCTTCGATTGCAATGAAATACATTCATTTTCGTTTTTTGCCTTGTTTATGGTTCCGTACCAGAAGGGTCCAAACGGACCCAAACTACTGTCGCTCACATGTCCGTCTGCCTGTCCATCGGTAGTCACAAATTTTGTTTCGAAGAATTTTTTAACTTCCCATTGACCTATAAACTTGAAATTCGGTGATATATAATGTTTATTATTGTGTATATTTTACTAAAATATATATTCTACAGTTGGTACGACACCCTAAATGTGCGAAGTTCGACACGCACTTGGCCGGTTTTTTGGTAACGGGGAGAAACCTTCAAAAGGCGCCTGGGCTTTTGGGGAAAAGACCAGGGAGGGTGGGATGACCTAACTTAAACCATCCCGGTGATCACCATCAGCACGTAGAAGCCCCATGACTTCTTAAAAACCCACTCAGGAACCCCCTCTGTGCAACGCCTGTTAGGGCATATACCTGGAGAGACTGAAAAGCATCTGGCCTGGGCCTCGTTGTGCACGATAGCACGTGACCACTGTGCCACTGTCTTTCTTGGAGTCAACTGGTGGGCCGTTAGAGTTACCAAGAGCATAGAGCGCCCGCGACCCCGGAGTCCCACCTGTTTAAGATTCAGGCGGGATTTGGACTCTGTAGAAACTGCATATTATCAAAATAAAGATAATCGGATCAGCACTTTGACAGATTAATAATTCCTCTTTATAATTAAAAAATATGTCTGGCTTATAGCTGGAAAATGGTATCTTTGACACTGTAACAGTAGGGATTCCTACTTCCAATACAGTCGGCGAACTGCATTGCAATGGAAATAGTCTGCTCACAAGTTTAGAACCAATGTGTACTGTACTAGCAAATGTTATTACCGGTGAACATAAGTACTATCCTGTGTACAGTCTTGTTGTTTATATTTTCGTCAGTTATTTTTATTTTATTATCCACAATATGTTTTGAAGCTACGGCGCTGAGCGAACTACAGCGTGGAAAACTATATTTTACTGTCACTTATAAACAAAGGTCAAATTAGCATAAACCTTTCACGAATGTCTAGTTGACATCAAACAAAGCTCTTGTTAAGGGTCTGCCATTTGGAATATGTTTTAATGAATAGTCAGTGTCACATCTTTAATATGTAACTGAGTGCCATTCTATGACATTGAAATCATGACAATATTGGTTCAGTAAAGCAGTCAAACCGATTCTATGTAGATGTATGTTTCTATGTTCTATGTAGTGTGTATCCTTCGAGGCATGGAGCATATAATGAGGGCTTCTGTTTTTGTGCCCACCAGGTGGCGCCACTGGCGAGTAAGGTCAGCACCCTTAGCGGAAAATTTAAACGCGGTAGCCCCAAGTTTCGTGTCGGTTTGACTCCTGCATAGTATGTGGATACTGAGGATCTGAACACGGCAAAAGACAGAGTTGGCCAACCACCGTCGTTCATGAAGGTCAGGAAAGATGTTGGGGCATAAATCTAGTAATCGTAAAGCTGGAAATATAGCTTTTATACATTTATTGATTTACTAGATGTACCCGCTACTTCGTTCCCATCAACTACCTACACAATCTACATACCAATTTTTTTTCTAGGGTCATTCTTTTGCGGAGAATCTTAACACCGCACTGCCATTCAGAATATGACGTCAAATGCACAACGCCATCTATATAATATGGTTGTTCGATACTTATTATCGAATTGAAAGATCGCTTTTAGCGATAAGGCCGCCCATTGTGTCACCCAGTGTAATGTTTACTTCTTCTATTCTTTCTGAAACTTTTATGGTGTACATAATAAAGAGTATTCTATTCTATTCTATTGAGAGTAGTTGGTAAATCATCACTAAACTCACCCTCGACCTACGTCGCGGTTCTATTATCCGTGGCGTGTAGTACGAATTAGAGCCCTGAGCATCCAGCTCAGGGCTCTAATTCGTACTACACGCCGAACGTTTCTTCCTCTCTTGTTGTGATCGTGTCTCAAGCTAAACGTTTTAGCATCTGTAGTGTTTGTGGACTCACTACCGTGTGGTGTGCGATCTTCAAGACCTTTGAACCCAGAGTACGTCTAGACTGCCTATCTGTGAAGTGCCGTGCACGCTGCAGGTCTTCTGCTGACCCGGGAGTTGAGACGAGGTAGGTGGTGTTCAATTGCCTTCTTGGAGATAGTAGGAACGAACGATTTCCACCCACAAATACTTTACATACACATTCTTAGGTTCATAAGCCGCCAGCAAATATTTTCTTAAAAAAGGTTGATCAAAAACCGAACAATGGTGTTCAACTGTTTTACTTCTTGAACACTTTAAAGTTCTTCTAACTTTTAAAGGGTGAACCGATTGCGATGAAATAAAAACTGAGTATTACTTCAAGTTACGCACAATTTTTATGTATAAATTTTATCTACATTGATTTTGTATATTTTACGAGATGCGTGCGCAACTAAACAGCCAAAAAATCCAAAAATGCTGGAATTTGGTTCTGTTGGTTATCCCCTGGCTATTTTTTGAAAATATTTTCGATGTACAAAAACGACTTTTCCACAGATTTATTATATGTAAATATTGATGATTGATTGTGAAGCGGGTCCAACCAAGCAATAATCAAGAAAGATCTTAAGGTGACGAAACTATTTTTACCGTGACTGTGCTCGAGTGCTATCCTGTGTAAAATGCTTTCCCATTAATAAGGAAAGTTTTGTTATTTGTCGGGAGTACGACTTAGCGCCTGCCTCTTGCTCTAATTAATTGTTTTCTTGCGGCTTTCTAAACGAGTTATCGCAAAGGAATACGATCGCCTTGTTTTAAAATTGTTTGTTTTACGGAAAAACTTGCCAATTGCGAGTAGTACCTACTCGCGCACTGAGGGTTCCATACAAACGAATACATTCACCAACATAATTAAATAACATTACTGAAGTTCATAAACCAACGATTCACCGAACATTGCTCTAACGATAAGATAAACAGAATTTAGGAACAAAATTAACTTTGCCGTTGGAAAACTGTAGTTCCCATACATGGACATAAATCGCGGTTAATTTACCAATTGCAAATAAGTTAATACTCCTTATTTTTTCATGTATTGGAATTTTTCTTTTACTTG
Source organism: Orthosia gracilis (assembly GCA_947562075.1). Classification (NCBI taxonomy): domain Eukaryota; kingdom Metazoa; phylum Arthropoda; class Insecta; order Lepidoptera; family Noctuidae; genus Orthosia; species Orthosia gracilis. The sequence continues at coordinate 12,995,642 of OX387264.1, read as the reverse complement.
TGCTATAAGACGTTGCTTCTTGCCAAATTTCATGATTCTAGATCAACGGGCAGTACCCTATAGATTTTGATTCCGTTGCGGGTGTAAAATATACGTCATTAACGGCTGTATCTCTTGAGTGCGTTTATTTTCTCTAGAAGTTTGATTTTTCATATCTGCAAGGGGTTGCAAACTTGAGTAATCGATATTAATTTAAACTCGATACCTCCACGCGTTCCAACAAAGTGATCCGATAAGGGTTCCGTTTTTTCCTTTTGAGGTACAGAACCCGTATTAATCAAGATATAAGAGTAGGGGAAAGACTGAGAAAAGTTTGATAGCCGTGATGCATCTACCGCAAATAAATTTGGATTGGGAAGGCAAGATTATGATGACTACCAGGAAATGGTTATTAGACCAATGGTAGAAGAATTACGATTTCAAAGACCCTTATCAAAAGCACGCGTAATACGTTTATTACCACTAACATCGTTTTTAAGTCGTATGTACTAACAATATGAATAAAATGTCGCTGCGTTTGCTCATAGTTTTTTAAGTCGTTTGTACATAAAAATAAATAAATGTCCTGTTTATGAGTAACTAGCTTTTACCCGCGGCTTCGGTCGCAGTGAAGCCATGTTTTTTTTTTATAAAATGTATTTTATGTTACTTCTAATACCTCCAAGAATATATGTACAAAGTTTCATAATGATCGATTCAGTAGTTTTTCCGTGAAAGCGTAACAAACAAACTTACATTCACATTTATAATATTAGTATGCAATATAGATGTGTACTACTAACAACTTATGGATCTCTAACCAGTTTTTTTTTTTAAGACGTAAACAGAAAAGATCAGAAACGCTATCGTTTTACATAAAAAGTGTCTCCTGAAAATATAAACAAATAAAAAAACCTTAAAAAAAATGCTACCGACTTCCAAATAAAATAACCACCAAGTGAAAAATAACTTTATTTTTGGAAGTCGGTGTCTTTCATAGGTACCAATTTATTGCGTTATGGACACCGACTGCCAAAAATATAGTTATTTTTCACTTTAGTTTTCTTATTTGGAATTCGGTAGTATTTTTTTGTAAAAAGTTTTTTTATTTTCACTTTTTAGTTGTACCTGCCTAATAGGCAAGTTGTTTAGGAAGGTACCTATAACGCCAGAATAGATTACCCGAATATCATGAAACATGAACATAGCCGGTGAAATGAGAGATCCGCGTACCCCTTAAGAGCGTACTGGTGTGATGTTATTTTATGAAATAGTATGAACAATAAACAGACATGCGATTACAGCAATCTCGAGGGATTTGCCGTTATTTATAGAAGAGTTCTGTTGTATATCTTCGAAGCTCTTCATCAGATCTTCACCAAATTAAAATAGGACCAATTTCGGAACATACTTTTTCAAACAAGAATTTTCAAAATCGCTTAACAATTGACGGAGATATCGGTGAACATACATAAAAAAAACATACTTAATGTCGAACAAAGAAACTCCTCCTTTTTGGGAAGCCGGTTAAAAATATCAAGGTACGTACACCATATCAAAAATACAAGAAAGCAATTTCAAAAATAAAGACGTATTCGCTAATTTATCATACTTGGCACATCAGTGACAGTACCCGCGAAGCTATTTAAATGCTAATTTTAAACCCAAAATAGGTAGAAGATACGTTGCTCGTTCATAAGACTTCTACGAGTACAGTTAATTTTGTTCAAAAGTCGCCTGCTGATTTATTGAAGCTTATCGAGACAAATTTATTCGTTGGAGTTTGTTAGATAGAATCTATATAGGCTAGGGCTTACAGCCTTACTAAGCGGTGTTTTTGCTGTTATTTTGTATTATCTTTTACGAGTCTCTCAAGCCGAAAATAGAGATATCTTAACTTTTTATTTTGTTTTGAAGTTGGATTTTGATGGAATTTTGCTTTGGGGGTCGGCCATTAATCACCTGTTGATTGATTGAGCAATATTCCGAGGATACGTCGAAAACATCGGTTAACGAAGACCTGGATATGGCGGGAGATGTCCTTTGTTACCTTCCACGTTTCGCTCCCGTAGAGCTGCACGGATTTGACGTTGGTCGAAGATTTTGAGTTTAACCCTTCGGGTCAGTTGCCGCGATTACCAAATGAACTCAGCTGCGCGAAGGTAGCTTGTGCATTGGCGATCCTTGAAGTGATGTCCTCTTCAGTTCCTCCAGTCTTTGAAACGACGCTGCCGATGTACATGAATTTGTGGACGCGATCCACTACCTCTGTGATGGTCTTGCGGGTGTTAACTTTTAGTCTAGATTTCACCGCCTCCTCCCGCTCGTCGTTCAATTTCGCTTGCTTGTCGGCGTGTGTATGACTCAGCAGGCATACATCATCAGCATAGTCCAAGTCTTCCAAGAAGTTGGACAATCCTCACTCTATGCCGCGGCGCCTGCTTCTGTTCTCTAATCTGCGTGGCTGCAGATTTTTTTGGTATAAAATGACTTAAAATTTCTCTGAATAATTTTATCTTTTAATACAGGTTTAATCTAATTTAGTGGTGGATGTGGATAAATGGAAGTAGATGGGTGACCATCCATTATGTTTGTACATATAATCAAAACAATATGTTCTTGCTTCTGTAAATTGTAACCAAATGGAATTACGAATTCTGTTAGACCGTCGATAAGTTAGGTACGCAAATAACGCGACTTATGGCTTTCTACACAAAACAAATAGTTTTACTTTATAATATTACTAGTGGCCCGCTCCGGCTTCGCCTGTTCCGGTCATAATAATTCATACAGCCTACATCTGGTATATTACACCTTTCAAATGGTGAAATATTAGTTCAAGTAGTTGCAATGGTTCCAGAGATGACCATACACGTCTGAACAAACTCTCAAAATTCGGGCTCGTTCTTCAAAATATTAGTAAAGATTTCAGATGGCATTTAAATGGATAATATGCCTAATACTCTGAGTTAAATTTGTGTACAAACATTTTCAATATCTACGAACGTACAGTCTGATTTACTCTGCATTCGACCTGAGTGTAATTGACGGCGGTATTCTGTAAAGCTAACCGATTATCGTGAAAGATAATATTTTTTGTGACTAAACGATTTCATATATTTGGGAAACACTACACTTGCTTGAAAAACTGACAAAGTTTGGCATTGAGTTTGACAAGTTCATAACTGTTATTGAAAAACCGGGGTAGTTTAGTTCTGGAGTGTTTTCAGATTTATAAGTCGGTCAGTCAGTCGTCGTTTTATATGTTGATCCCTTCGCTTGGTAGCTCTAAACTCCATTTGAAATAACACTAGACGTTTCCAAATCTTTTTACAGTCCGTTCAACCGATTTTAAGTTCTATACCTTAAACATAAGGATGACATAAAAAGCATAATCCTTTAACCAAAACTAACTGTTTACTACAGCTACCATTTGTCGTATTATCAGCGCAATAGAAGTCATAATCGGTTGAACGGGCTGTAAAATGGGCTAATATAAACGTCTAATGTTATCGCAAATGGAGTATAGATCTATGTTTTTTTTTCATATAACAAAAAGAAAAATGCACATCTGTCGTTTATAGAATACCTAATAACAAAGCAGCTGCGTACTATTGTCCAAGATTGAACGTTTTGATGATAAATTACAAACGATATTGAGCCTTAAAAGTGAGTCGTTACAGTTCAAATTATTACCATCCAACACGGAGTCAAAATTTCGTGTTTACACTCGCAGATAGTTCATGTTACACTTGACAGATGGCGTTAACCCGTCTCGTGTAGATTTTTAAGTGGTTACTGGTTTGAAGTGGTTAATTTTGTATAACTGACTGATGAGAGGTCACTTTTTGTAATAATTAAACTCATGGGCGAAAATTACCCAAACTTTTTGTGCTTGTATTCATACTTTTTATTATTGATAGTATTACGTTTAACCCCAATCTCATCTGATGGTAAGTCATATTGTACTCGACGATGTGTAGCACGCTTGCCTTGAAGTAACTTATTTGAATTAAAGACCCCAGGTTATAGTTATCAGGAAGCACATACTGCTACAGGAAATTCGAATCCTTCGCTGTACGCACATTTGTTGTGGTTTATATCAGCCAAAATAAAAAAATTAAAATCCCCAAAGGTTTTTCTGCCTTGTTCAATGTTAAACTAAATCTGCCGCGCCGATGGCTAGTTTCTATTGAGATTTACAATAAATAATAAAATAAATAAATAATAATAAATAAACACCTTCACTCACCTTAAATTAAAGGTGGGAAATCTACAGAATAACGCTCCAACTTCCTCGCTTCGTAAATCATCATTGAGGATTTCGCATTTTCGCTCCGAACCGAATAATTTGCACTTAACGCGACCGGGGTGACATGCGATTAAAAGAGTGTGTTGATACGTCGTTGAAGTAAATTAAATTATACCTTGGTACAACGTTTCTTTTTAGGTAAACGGTGGGATTAAATTGAATTAGTTGATGATGTTCTTGTAGGATTGATTGAGAGAATTTTGATGTGGTGTAGGCATTATATTCGAGGATGTGGGAGAATCCTATTGCCATAGCAATATACCATGTGGAGGACACGGCAACGTTACATAGATGGACCGATGATCTGGTGAGAACGCGGAAATCCATTTTTGGTCGGGCAATGCGTTAAATGGTTTTTCTATCAAGCATTTTCCAGTAGGAGCCTAGATTCCTGCATCATTCGACTTTTGAACACTTAATATTGCTAGCCAGGAAATTATATTTTACGTTAAGTTAGCTGCCTATTAAAACTTAAGTGCTTATTTGTTCAAAATGGTTTTTCAAAAATCCAATGATGTAGTTTTAGTTTGCATCAAAATCGGCCTCGTGACTCCTTTGAGTGTTTTTCTCTATTCCTCATAGTTTCTGATTAGGCCATCCACGCCGACTTGGTAAATTCACTCTGTGTAAGTCTTGAACATAAATGGAGCTCGTGGCTAAATAATAACAGTCGCACGGGTCTATCTTCAAAATTAAGCAACGCTTGACGTGGTTGGTCCGTGGATGAGTGACCATCTTAAGATAGTCAGTTTCCTTCGTGGCTCGGAAAGCATGTTAAGCCGTTGGTCCCGACTGTCATTTGAAGATCTATGACAATCGTTACGGTAGTCAGAAGCCAAACATCTGACACCAGTCTTGCCAAGGAGTTTCGTGTTACCCAGTTACTGGGTTGTGGAGGTCAGATAGGCATAGTCGTTCCATGTAAAACACTGGTACTCAGCTGAATCCGGTAAGACTGGCAGCCGACTTAGTCCGACATAGTCGGGAAAACGCTAGACTGATTGTAAAACTTGAACATAGGTTGCAACATATGGGTCTAGCATAAGTACACCTCTGCTATCTCTGCATATCCCTTCGGGGAATACTATACCATACCCATTCTATTTATTTTCTGTTACGATACAGCGATAATCGCGCGTAGAACCTTCTCGAAAGCCCGACAAACACCAATCATGTGAACACATAATAATATTACAATGCAATTTCGTTGCATATCAAAGCGAATTCGTGTAGTATCCCTCATAGTTAATCGATCGGTGCACACAGACAGACAGTCTCACATAGCAACTATGTAGTAAATAGGTACATACGCGAACCCCATGCAATTCGGCCGATTCAAATGCAGATACTTTGACGAGGATGCACGTTCCATAGTCCTGCTATAGGGATTTAGGAGGGCCCGTCCCTCCCAGACAGACGTATTGATTTTCGTGTTCACCGTTCACCCTCATAGTTGGGGTTGATATTATTAAATATAAATGGCGCTGAAATGTTGGCGGTGCAAATGATTTGACGTGGGTTTGTTTGATTGTGTACGTTTGCGAGTAATATAGTATTGAGGATTTGAGGTATACGCTTCTACTTAGGTATGTGTTTGTTCGTCGTAGACGTTATCTCTTTTGTAAAGTTTGTATCAAGAATTGCTTTACTCTGTAAGTGTTTACTACCTGAAATAAAAAGTGGATTTACCCCTATACAGTTATTCCAAGTAAAAAAAAGAAAAATAATTTATTGCTACTGAAAATGCACATGTCGCATCTCCACATGACAAACAGAAACTAGGCAAGGCAGACACCCAACAACTCATTCTCGCTATTTCGACTCCACCACAAATCATCAAATTGACAGTTATAGCTTGTTTGACATTAATCGAGGGATTTTACCGAGTTTACGGCGACTGAGTCGAGTGGAGATCCTTCAAACTGACTTGGAAAGGGCTCAGAAAATTCAAAATATTTTGGTAATTTGAACTAACAAGAGTTGTATTTAGGGTTGCCAGGCGTCCGGATAAAGCCGGACACAGTCAGCCTTTTTGGTTGCGTTTGCGGCGAAATTAGACGGTGTTCGGCCTGTCCGGCTTTTTAAATTTGATCATTTTTGTCATGTATTGGTTTTCGCTCCACCCGCGTCTCCTTGTATCGTTAGCGCGTAGTAAGTAATGAATGTTATGTAATTAATGATAATTAAAAAGGAAGACTGATTAATTAAATTAGTTATTTCATTAAAATTTAAGGAGATCTTATGGGAAATAAATGTTTTGTTTTAATTTTTTTTTCCATTGCAAATTGCAATAATAGTTACTGCTAATTACTATTGTTATGAACATTAAATGATTAATAATAAATAAGAATGGTTTTTTAAATTTTATTATGTTTTCATTAGAATTTAAGGAGATTTTATGGTATATGATACCAAAAAACTTTTTTACTTTTTAACAAAAATTACGTGTTATACTTAGACTAAAAACTTTAAGATATCCGCCCAGACGTCCGGATATCTTAAAGTTTTTTTTACCCAGATGTCCGGCTTTTCGGTTTTTAAGAAATAGCAACCCTAGTTGTATTGAAGACTAGAATATACTCCTTTCTGCTTGTCTATCGTTGGTTGGATACTTACCTAAGTAGCTTCGGGCGTTCTATGCTCAAGTAAGTATAAAAGTATAATGAATAACCTCCTTTTCTTTGAAGTCGGTTAAAAAGACCGCATCGTTGGTTTAATTTTCTTAAACGCCTGCTGAGCATGAGGTACTGAGTTCAATTCCTGGGTCGGAAAAAGTTGTATTGTTTTTTTTTATTTGGGTCTTTTTAGGGTTCCGTACCCAAAGGGTAAAAATGGGACCCTATTACTAAGACTCCGCTGTCCGTCTGTCTGTCTGTCTGTCACCAGTCTGTATCTCATAAACCGTGATAGCTAGACAGTTGAAATTTTCACCGAAGATGTATTTCTGTTGCCGCTATAACAACAAATACTAAAAACAGAATAAAATAAATATTTAAATGGGGCTCCCATACAACGAGCGTGATTTTTTGCCGTTTTTTGCGATAATGGTACGGAACCCTATACGTGCGCGAGTCCGACTCGCACTTGGCCGGTTTTTAAGTTATTTTGGAATTCCTCGATATCAGCCCGGATTCTGGCTTCGTGCCTGGTTGATTGCATCAGGCTCGTTCCTTCCTACATGGGAGTTAAACATGTCGAAACGTGAGTGTACTTTAGGCATACGTCTGTCTGCCTTAATAAAATAAATAAAACGTACGTCTATACGTCTGCCTTACCCTTTGGCAAATAAAGGTATGATGTTAAGATGCTTTTTTTCTTGTTCTATACCGAGAAAATTATCACACGTAAGTAATACGTAAGTATTTCGATTGATGCTTCCTACTAATAATAATGTAAGCTTGTGAAAGTTTTAGAGGATGGATGTCTGTTACTCTTTTACGCAAAACCTGCTAAACGGATTTTGATAAAACTTTACAGTAACCAACAACCTAACATGGATAAAATAAATATGACATCGAAGGGTTTGAGAGTAGTGCATCTACGTATAATAGACACATTTTACTAGTTATGTCACTTTACATCATCAATACATATAATAAATCTGTAAAAAAAACCATTTTCGCACATCGAAAATATTTCCAAAGAAAATAGCCAGGGTGTTAAAGGATAACCAACAGAACCCATCACCGGCATTTTTGGAATTTTTGTCTGTTTGTCTGTTTATTTGTGCAAGCATCATGTAAAATGTCCGAAACCAATGTAGATAGGTACCTTATATGCATAAAAACTGTGCGTAACTTGAAGTATTACTTAGTTTTTTTTCATCGCAATCGGTTCACTCTACAAAAAGATAGATGAATTTAAAGTGTTCAAGAAGTAAACTATCCCAAATCACAACCCACGCAATTCTCGGACAGTTGAACTCTATATTCGATAGATGGCGTTGTACATTTGACGTCATTTTTTGAATGCGGTGTTAAGATTGTCCGCGAAATAATGACTGATGTTGTTATTTATCATTAATTTGATAGGTAGGTGGAAAATAAGTACGGTGGGCAGGACGGTAAGCAGGGTAGGGTAGGTAGTTGACGGGAGCGAAGCCGCGGGCACAGCTGGTAGTACAGTAATATGTCTTATACATCAAGATAGCACATACTGCACATCCAACTAATATTATAAATGCGAAAGTTTGTGAGGATGGATGTATGTATGTTACTCTTTCACGCAAAAACTACTAAACGGATTTGGATGCAACTTCACAGTAATATAGGTTATACATCAGAATAACACATAGGCTACAATTTATAATGTTTTTTTTTGTAATTTGGTCATAATATAACGATAAATATCAAGTAAGTCGGAAAAAAATCTGCCCTCTGAGAGCTATCTTCGCGTGCGCTACCTAAACCGTTGGAGATACACAAATATATTGTACCGTAGGATTGTTTGTCTTAACCAGTTCTAAATAAAAGTCCTTGACAGCATATATCTACCTTTTATGAGGAAGCCACTATGACCATAAAAATTAGAGATTCTTATGAAAATTGCAATAAAGTAGCACAATGTTGCATATAAAATTCATTCTTTGGCGTGCGCTGAGAAAACTATTGATGATACATAAAAAATATGTACTACATGATTGGGTAGGGTAGGTAGGGTTGGGTAGTTAGGGTAGGGTAGGGTAGTTAGGGTAGGGTAGGGTAGGTAGGCTAGGGTAGGTAGGGTAGGGTTGGGTAGGGTAGTTAGGGTAGGTATGGTAGGTAGGTAGGTAGCTAATTGACGGGAGCGAAGCTCCGGGGGTCAGCTAGTAGGCTATAATTTATGAAGATAAGTATTAATAACATGCAGGCGAGGCCGCGCGTGGAGCTAGTTAACTTTATTTTTCTGTTACTATTATTTTTCTTTTCAGCGACCTCAATACAAACCGTTCGTTCCTACTCTTCGCACCACCTCCCGTTCCATTGAATTATTCTATAATCGAATCTGTATTCACGATACCGAGTGAATATTCATACCACTTGACGCTGTAATTGGTTGGACGAGTGGCCAGTAGTAATACCGATCGACGCATAATACAGTACAAAGAAATATTCACACAGAAATAAACACAACATATCTTGGGACCATAAAAATAAAGCTCAATTTTGAGGTTGAGTTGGTTGTTGAAAAGCTAAAATATCTTTGCATAACGATCCAGTGATTCGATAGATCTATACAAAGTTTTATTTACTGTTAATTTGATGGAATTTTTGCGAATTATGCCTTTGCTTGGTGTCATTAAGGTCCAATTTTGTAATGTGTGTGATCTCGTTAGCAAAATCAATAGTTTCATTGGCTAATGATAATTAGATTGAACAATAATTTAGTTTAAGGTATTGTCATGTTGCGATTGTTCTACATGTGGACGGGAGTCGAATCTCTGTTGAAGAGTATTTTATAAAACAATGCCTCTTTTTAGGGTTCCATGCCCGAAGGGTCCAAACGGAACCCTATTGCTGTCACTCACGTCAATTATTTAACTTCCCATTGACCTATGAACTTGAAATTTCATTGGTGCCTCGTAATTCCAGTTGTTGGTCTCGTAAGGTCCTGAGTTAGATTCCCAGGTCTATAAAAGTCGGTACTAAATTTTCCCGCGCACCCGCGGCGTTGTTCCCGTAACCAATTTCATAGGAACTGTGGATGTTTAAGAGTAAATGCGGTCGCAGACATCCGACTGAATTTCCTAAGCAAAAAGTTCGAGGTTTGGCTCTTGCCTAATTTGTCCTCCAAAATTGGACTAATTTAAAAGGTATTCCATAAACTGAATAAGAAAGTTATACTGTGCCCCTATGTTTTAATTTTTCTAGGACATGCCGGTTTCCTCAGGATGTTTACATATACCGTTTTTAAAGCAGTGGTAAGTAGTACCAGTAACTTCGAGCGGGTGTAATGACTCTTCCTGGATTATATGTGGTTTTTCTGTGCCACAGAGATGATAATTTTGTTTATTCACAGAGCTTGCTCATGATGATTTTCGATGAAAAGTTGTCTAACTCATGGTCGTGATTTACGATGGCTTGATGTAGCGTAGGTTACACACGCTTGGAGGTTACCAGCTATATGTTGTATCTATTTACTTCACAAATGTCGAAGCAGAATTGTCGAAGAAAAAATTATAGCATCTTCCGATAGAGTAATGGGTTTTGCGCCGTTCTGTACAGTTTAGATATGGGTACTCCAATTAGTTTACGCTGGCAAATTCGTCATCAGGAAGTTAGAATTGAATTATGCATTTCTTTGTATACCACATTGGTGGTTTTTCTGTCTGGTGCCGAAATAACCATACTGATTCTGGAACAGGCAACGTGGAATTGCCCGTGCTACATACAATCTTTCTTTAAATCTATGCCTGCCAAGCTTAATGACTGACCCGGAGATTTATTTATGATCATTGCAAAGCAGACCTTAAGGGTGAATTGTAATCGTTTAAACTCAAAGATAGTCAAAAGGTATCAGTGGTATTCGAGATATGAAACTGATTCCTCCCGAGTACATCCAGTAGGTAATCATTCAAACAAACTTTAACACCCTTTTTTACCCCTTTAAGGGGTGAAATTCAAAAAATCCTTAGAAACGTCTTTCTTTAATTGTTTTGAAGAGCAGAAATACTAAGTTTTAAGTAATTTTGATGATAAGCAATTTATTTTTCTTACAAAGTTTAACACCCCTTTTTACCCCTTTAAGGGATGAAATTCAAAAAATCCTTTAAGAGGTATTTTTTATTTATATTTAGAGGCTAAATACCATATTTCATTCATTTCTAATTAAAAATATACTACATACAAACTTTCATCCCTTATTTAACTCCCTTAGGGGTTGAATTTCAAAAAGTCCTTTCTTATTAATTGGTTACATTATAAAGGGAACCTAAGTACAAAATTTCAGCTTTCTAGGTCCAAGGGTTTGGGCTGAGCGTTGATGAGTCAATCAGTCAGTCAGTCAGGATTTGTCTTTTTATTTATATAATAGTACACAAAGTAGAGCGCCTGCCTGGGTTCGAACCCGCAACCTACGACACTGCCACCACTGCTCGCTTAGTACAACACAAGCATAGAAACAAACAAACAAATTTACTTTTTTATTATATTACTTTAGCTCGTAGTTGAGTATGTTAGCCGAGGATCAGGTAACTTAAGGGGAGAAGCCTATATCTAGCAGTTGACGGCTATGGACCGTAAGTTTTATGTTACAAACCCACAAAAATATATGATTTCGGTTTTAAAAAAAAGCCAGTTTACATTTAGTCCAGGCAAATAAATAAATTTAGAGGCCAACCTGCGAAAAACATCCTAGTTAAGTATCTTCTTTCACAGAATTGTAGACAGTAATGTTGCCTCCAGTAAAATCCAAATTTAGGAAAAAAAAACTGATTTTAGGGCCCTTTGACAGCCTATTTTTTTGCTGTGGTTGAATTTTTATGGCCTTTTCAGACATAATAGTAGCCGTGGTAATTAAGTAACAAGGATTTTTTCGCAGCAAATGTTTTCATTTCCTGGGCTAATAAGAATCTCACCCTCAATTAAAACAATGATGAGTCTCGGCATATATTTTTATTTTCGAAAGAAACTTTGAAGTTCCCATACTTAGTCTTTTAGCGAAATCGTTACGGAATAATTCCAAAAGAATTTTTAACTACACTAGTTTGGCAAGTGACGAAACTTCTCGGTAGATAGCCAATGCGAAATGATGCCTTGTAAAATTATGAAGCTATTTTTAAACTGTTAATGTTTTAGTATCCTAAGACACTTGCATGAAAAACTTAACTCAGTGTTACTGACCTCGCTAACCTCTTGTTACTTGCTAACACGAGGTTAGTAAGAAAAACTGAGTTAGGTTAGTTAGGAGATATTGACTCCGCTCCTCGTTTTTCCGCTCCGCGCCAAGTGGACAGGCAACCTAAATTGACAGTTTGTCATACAATATTGTCAATTTAACCTCGTGTTAGCTAACTCTGAGTTAAGATTTTCGTGACAGTGGGCCTTAAGGAACTTACTACCGGTATGAACAGTAACCTATGTCCTTTTCCAGGTCAAAGTCACAGCCACTGCTGAGCAATGACACGGTAAAGATATCTAACAGTATTGTGACTTGGCCCTGTCCTTGAAATAAGTGCCTATAAGCGCGCGTCACCTAAACACGCGTTAGGGCCGCCCGCCTTTACCTACTTGAGTTTCTTTCTAGTTTTGTGATTGTAAATACCTCAGATTCTTTTCTCTAATCTGAGGTAAATATTATATTTTTTTATTAAACTTATTTTAAATCTTACTAGTTAGGTACCTCCCATTTATGACTCTCATAGGAAATCATTTCATAATGATATTTCGTCTAATTCAATAATATATGCCTAGCGTAGGTAGGTCACTCGTTTGTCCATCCACTTATTTATTTATTAATCCAGGTATTTCACTCGGTGGAAAAAGCGAAATACCTACCTATTAAAAAAAGAAACAAATTACGTACTAGTAGGTTAGGTATAAACATTTTTTATAATCTTGCCTTTCGGAGGTTCTAGGTAATTTAAAAAATATTATCTGTTCGATTCTTATTATCGAATTGAGGGTAGTTGGTAAATCATCACTAAACTCGCCCTCGACCTACGTCGCGGTTCTATATATCCGTGGCGTGCAGTACGAATTAGAGCCCTGAGCTGGATGAACGTTTCTTCCTCTCTTGTTGTGATCGTGTCTCAAGCTAAACGTTTTAGCATCTTTAGCGTTTGTGGACTCACTACCGTGTGGTGTGCGATCTTCAAGACCTTTGAACCCAGAGTACGTCTAGACTGCCTATCTGTGAAGTGCCGTGCACGCCGCAGGTCTTCTGCTGACCCGGGAGTTGAGACGAGGTACGTGGTGTTCAATTGCTTTCTTGGAGATAGTAGGAACGAACGATTTCCACCCACAAATACTTTACATACACATTCTTAGGTTCATAAGCCGCCTGCAAATATTTTCTTAAAAAAGGTTGGTCAAAAACCGAACATTATCTCTGGGTGCGTTATAGAAGAATTCAAGCAACCAAACACAGCACAATATAGCTAATTGCTTTCTGCCATATTAACTAAGTAAGTACTTGCACGTATTTAAATCAAATATTCACAAACCGCACGTCACACCGTTCGTGACTGTTTGTGACTGTAGTGTATCGAGTGTTGGCTGAACTCGGCGCGCGTAGGTATGACTCGCGTTCCGACCGTTTGTATGAAGATAGAATACTGTTAGATATCTTTACCGGCACGGTTTCTTTGTATGGGATGAGAAATTTGTATGCTAGTATTATATTATTTGAGGCCATACAAATATTTGTTTCGTGCGGGGATCGAACCGGTAACACGCAACGCAGCAGTCGATCTCTCAAACACTGCGCCAACCCTGCCGTCAAATATAATGTTTATACAAACGCTGTCTAAACGTTGGACTTGGAACCTAATCAGCAGTATGATCTACATAAAACCACAAAGTACGTAAGCGGCGGCGCGATAGGACGTATATGTCGCAGCAAGATAGATACATAAATCGAACATATTCCACACATCCTCCATGTCGCATACTGCATCGAACCGCATAATGCCCAGGCATTGTCTTTGTAACAATTGATTTTCATAATTCCGCCCCGGGCCATTGGCTACATTATCTACTATCTAGCTTCGTAGCTACCTGATAAGATCTACATGGGTCCATTCATGTTATGACAGAACATAAGCTTAAACGCAGTACATAATCATAACATACATATCACAATATCACGCCTCTTTTTTCCGAAGGGTAAGGTGCACCTGTTTAACTTATACAGGGTGGGCAAAAAATCGTGGATCAAACGAAACAGAACGATAGTTGGAGTAAAAGGAGTTTTTTTTTTTATAACCTACTGCGAATAGCCCCAAATATCATCCTGTTTCGTTTGAGCCATGATTTTTGGCCCATTCTGTATAAGTTGATAATATATTAACTCTAAGAATTTTAAGATGACGCTCGGTATCGATAAACGAAACGATTAAAAGCAAAAAAAAACGATGTAATTATGAACAAATTAGAAGTCACTTACAAAACAAGCTATTTATAAACGGTCAAATAGTGTTTGTTGGCAATTAAGCTTTTTTTACAATGTAAACATTGTTTGGAAATAAATAAATACAAAACACCATTGGGAACCTAGGACCTCATACTCAGTAGTAACGCTTATGACCACTTGACCAACGAGGCAATCAAGCAACGTAGAACAGTATAGTAGTCACAGCCGATCTTTGTGTCTCTGAAGTTGGCTGTGCGAACCATTGCGCAAGAAACAGTTTTTCATCGAGTTTACCGCATACAGTAAGCGAGATAGGAAGATACGACAAACGAAAGAGGCAACTATACAATGCTATCTTCTACTTCAACTTTGACACAGGAATAGCGACTGCGCAGGGTCAACTGCAGCTGACTTCAGAGACTCAAAGATCCGCTGTGACTTCCTGTACACTGGTGTTAATATGTCGTACTGAGCTTTAGAACCCCTGCTTGGGGAAGGCCTATTTCCAGCAGTGGACGTATTTCGGCTGATATGATGATGATAATGATGAGCCTTAGAAAGAACGGCTTGTAGCTGAATAATAAAAGTCGCACGGGCCGATCTTCTAGGTTAAGTAACGCATGCCGTTAAAAACCATATCAAGTTGTAGGCCCCGGCTGTCATTTGTAGACTCTTGATAGTCATTAAGGTTAGTCACAAGCTTGAAAATCTAACACCGTCGTGTCAAGAGGTATCGAGTATCCAGTTGCTGAGTTGTTGAGGTCAGAAAGGCAGACGCTAAATATTGCTAAAGCGACCCGATGATTCTACTTATTTTCAATCGCAAAAGCATATTGACAAAGATCTCGAATCCCCGAGTGCTGGAGTGAAGGCACGTGTAATATTTTATAATGCAAATGCCTTAGCCTCCATATTCATGAGCTGGCATTGCAATTAGAGAGATGGACTTCCATATATTATGTTAATTTTGGCTCCTTTTTTACCCAAAATAATATTGTGGGGTGGATGGATCTTTTGGCGGTTTCAACTTCAGCAATGTTGTGTTGATTTTATTCAGTAAGAACTTTTCTCGACTGCGGAAGTCTCAAAAGGTCTGTAGTGTATTTTGCACTTAATCGGAGTTTTAGCTTATTAGTGTCCCACTGCAGGTCAAAGACCTCTTCTCATTCAGATAACACACGAACATTGATCACCACGCTTGTTCAAGATGGGTTGGCGATTTCAAACTCCAGATTTGATCACGATGTTTTCCTTTACTGTTGTCCAAGATATACTTAGCAAGTACGTATGAATTCTATATACTCTCACAATCAAACTTGAAGGTCATAAGGGAGGTTTCCTGGACACAAATAAATTTTTATTTAGTCGGTAGCGTCAGTTAGATAAGACTTTATATCAGTGAACAATTATATATCTGTGACTATGTGTCACACGACTCCTATGCCTCCGCGCCACCGGCGCGTGCTCGCCGCTGTCCGTCGCGTATTTCTCCTGCTGTTATATTGTACCTATGATATCAATATTCATTGTTGTACCAGTGTATGTGATGATAACGATTTATTATACGAATTTTAGTTTGAACTAAAGTTTTCGCCTTATTTAATCTCGTGCCCCGCAAAAAAATGCCTCACACATGTATTTTTTTCATTTACGAAATCAAGAAAATTTTCAAAAGATAAAGCGTATGAAAGTTCAGGGGTGGTTCTGACGTCACTTCTAAGTAGAAATTGTGCTTAGGTGTTCCGTCTACTGTGTACTGTATCGTCGTCATTACTTGTTTACGTTAGTAGAAATTTCACAGGAACTTAGTCCAGTAGAAATCGACATTAAAATCGCATCACAATCGCTCGATATGTTCTGGATTCTTAGTATGTTGACTAGGTCAGTTAAGGTAGTGTTAATCCAAATTTGCAATTTCGAAAAAATTGTGTTGTTTACAGAGCTGCGGTAAGACTTAAATTGTTGCAAATTAAATGCACTTAAAAAAATAGGAAATATGACTTCTATAGCAAAAAGTGAAAAAGTCCCAAAATATCGCGCTTTTTCGCGTGTTGCGCAGCGAGTTTTTTGTTTTTCGAAGTTGCAAATTTGGAAGTAAACTACCCTAACTAGTCCAAACAACGTACCAATTAATCAGAACTACTTCACGCTTTGCGATTTTGCCTTTTTAGTGTCTTTCTTCTGGGATAACAGTCAATGCTTGTCAAAATGTAGGAAAATTTGATGTGTTTTTGACATATTGAGGCTGAAAAATAATGTACGTCACTAAATAAAATTATTTATTTTAAAATCTTTTTTTAAAACAAGCTTTTTTCGTATTCTTCTTAGCAAATCCTTTCATTTGATACCCATATCATGGCAGTGCACAAAAAATAACTAGTCCGCCATTTTGGGCCGTCCGCCATATAGGATTTATCCAAACTATACGCGTGTATGCAAAATTTCACCTTATTCGGTGGCAGATAACTGCTTTAAAATTCAGTTGCAAGATTTGACCCGAGCACACTTACATACGTACATCCATACATTGCAAATTAAATAAAAGCTTGTAAAAATACAGGAATTTCCCCTCAGATTTCTTTTGTTTCGGCTCATACAAATCAGCATTTGGTAAATGTTTCGCAATTTTTTCGTGGTAATTTTATATTCTTTCGTGGTATTTTTCTAAAATAATAATTAGCTGGGATTTCTTACTGGAATGTGTATTCCAGTAAGAAATCCCAGCTAATTATTCTATTTTCGAGCACCAACAAAGAAAATGAGAAGTTCAGCGTAAAACGAAAGTTAATTGAATGTTGAGATTCAGCGCTCAAGTAAATTAGTCTGAAAATTAAGATGGCCACTATTTCCCACCTAATTGCGTTCTACCCTCGTAAATATTTCTGTAATCTACGAGGAACTTTCGAGAAAATATCGTCTGGTTATGATAACGGCTAACTAGCTGCTTTAATTCTTTGGGTATGATATTAATTAATCTTACTTAATAAGATTAAGTTATAACTAATATTATAAATGCGAAAGTATGGATGGATGTTTGTAAATTTGTTACTCAATCACGCCAGAACGGCTGAACGGATCTCGGTGAAATTTAGGCACAGAGATAGATTATAGTCTGGAATAGCACATAGGCTACTTATCTTCGCAAAAAGGTGGGGGTTATTAATTCGACTGTATTTTTTTTATGTGTCCTCAGAACTGTTTAGTGGGTAAACCGATTTTGATGTTTTTTTTTATTTGAAAGCTGGTGCTTCTCATGTGGTTCCATTTAATTTTCATCAAGATCTGATGAAGAACTTCGGCGAAATACATCAGAGCACTTCAATAAATAACTTAAATTTCGGAAGTCAGTGTTCCTGTTTTCGTTTCTTCATTTTTTTGACACCGACTTCCGAAATTGAAGTTATTTTTCACTTTGTAGTGTTTTTATTTGGAAGTCGGTTGTATTTTATGTAAAAACAGTTCGCGACACCGCTACTAGAAGGTGGAGCTCGTGACAAAATACTAACAGTCGTACGGGTCGATCTTCAAGGTTAAGCAAAGCTAGGCGATGTCGATCCTTAGATGGGTGGGTGAACATCTTTGCTAGCGAGATTTCTCTGTGCATCAGAAAGCACGTTAAGCCGTTGGTCCTTGCTGTTATTTGAAGATCTTTGACAGTCATTACAGGAGTCAGAAAAGCTGACACTAGTCTTGCCATTACCATGTTACCCAGTTACTGGGTTATGGAGGTCAGACAGGCAGTTGCTCCATGTAAAACACTGGTAGTCAGTTGCATCCAGTTAGACTGGGGCCAACCCCAACCCGACATAGTTGGAAAAAGGCTAGGAAGATCACAGAAAACAGAAAACTTGCATCAGTGATTCACAAACACACAGTCTAACCTGCAGCCTTATGGCGTAATGAATTCGGAAACAGCAAAAGTTAAAGAGTATGAAAAATCGACCAATCACATGCAAGATGAAAGACGCAATGTGGCTTTCCGTCTATGTGACTGGTCAATTTTTCATATTCTTTGCCCTTTGCTCTTTCCGAATTTATTACACAATAAGGCTGCTGTTTCCTACGTATTACAGTCAGAGTCTCTAGCTGATAGCAGACAAATTAAAAAACCGGCCAAGCGCGTGACGGACTTCGCACATTTTGGGTTCCGTACCAAATAGAAAAAATCTGATTTATCAATATATTGGTATTTGTTAATAAAATATACGTTATAGTAAACAATATCACCAAATTTCAAGTTCATGGGTTAATGGGCAGTTAAAAGTTTTCGGATCAAAATTGTGTGGCATACGACAGACAGGCGGACTCAAGTATGACAGCAATAGGGTTCCGTTTGGACCTTTAGGGTAAGCTATTGCTATCAAAACGTGTCTTGTGATCCTTACATAATGGAATTTCACCTTCACACATTGTCAAGAGCTTCAGGATACTGTTGGCGCTGACCCTTTCGCATGACTGGGCACTTGTCCCACCGCCGACGATCAGCGAGCAGCGCTTAGAGCTAGAACCTAAATCAGTTGGTTCGCTATGAGCTGTAGCTAGTGTTTTTGTTCGGGCGGGAAGTGGCGCGGTGTCTTCTCGTCCAACTTACCACAGTGCATCAAGACGAAAGTCTATGACCAGTGTGTGTTGTCGATGATTACTTACGGGACAGAGACGTGGTCGCTCACAATGGGCCTCATCAGAAAGCTTAAAGTCACCTTAACGGCAATGGAGAGGGCTATGCTCGGAGTTTCCTTGCGTGATCGAATCACAAATAAAGACATCCGCAAGATAACCCTAGTTATCGACATAGCCCGAAGAATTGCCAAATTTAAGTGGCAGTGGGCCGGGCACATTGCTCGCAGAACGGATGGCCGTTGGGGCCGAAAAGTTCTAGAGTGGCGACCGCGTACCAGAAGACGCAGCGTTGGAAGGCCTCCCTCTAGGTGGAGCGACGATCCCTGGCCAAGGTATTTGTATTTGTATTTTAAGTTTTCATTGTTTTTTTTTATGGTATGCGTCGTGCCTGGCGCAAATAAACGTTTTTTCTTTCTTTCTTTCTATATAGGAACAAGCATACATACATACATAGACTGATAAATACATTACCTTCCTTTGGCAGTCAGGTAAAACAGCACCGCGCCGTGTCTTGCGCATCGGATTACCTATGTTCAGCCCGGTCAAGAAGATTGGGGTGTACTGTATCAGTCTGCTTAAGCCATGTAAGAAAACACAAGTCATTAAGGCACCCATTAAAAATATTTTGAGAAAACAAATCAGTTTTGTAATGCTACACCTCATTAATTTATTGATCCATCAGATTATATACCCACATGTGTCTAATTAAATAATTAGAAAACTCTTTATCTTCCATGTCTCATAGCCCGGAGCAATTTTGTCTTCAATGTATCCATTTTCAGGGATATTAGGCAATCTTTCCAGTAATTAAGATTATCTTGTTTCATCTCAACATCAAATTAATGTTTCTGAACACTTTTAAGGAGAACAAAGAGTATCGAATAATTTATTGTTATCATTGAAATTTATCCAAGATACAAGCTTGCCTAGTTTGGGGCCAATATTAAAACTTTGTGAATTTTCTTGATTAAATAATATTTAATTTAGTTGGGCTTCGATCACTAATATTAGTGATTCTATATTAGTGATTGAAGCATTTAGGCATATTTTATTAAACCATTTTAAAGAAACCACATCTACAATAGACTCGGCCGCCATGACTACGGAAAAAAGTATTTTTTATTTCATGCTACATAATTTATCTAGAAGTAGAAACGCTTCAATCGTCAATCTATTGCACACGTAATCATGATATCTTGCGAAAACACCCCGATTCAAACAGTAAAACGCCCATAATTTTAGAATCCGATTTTCATCAAACATACTATCTAAGAACACTCTCGATAAAGTCAAACAAAAAAAAGATGAAATCAAAATCAGTTCATCCTTTTAGAAGCTATGATGCCACAAACAGATACACAAATACACAGTTACAGTTCTTTTTCCATCGGTGGTTAAAAATATGATCTGAACTTTCTAAAAAAAATATATAAAGTATAATCTAAAAGTATAAATAAATCACAATGAAAGTATAAATAAAAGATGGAAATACACACGAATGATTAATAACAATGACAGCTCATTTCCTTTTGGCGAATGCAGACCACCAAATGCAGTTTATCTGATATTACCTCCACCCTAAGTAAAGTGACATTGAAAAAGTCGCAACATTGTCTAGAGCACAAAACTGGATAAACATATATACACCCAACCGCATCTCAGTAGTAGTACGAAAAACGCCCTTACTTCTAGGAAATAAAACCACTGACAGTCAGACTGTTCACTGTTCCCACAGACTTATATGGTAATACTAATCCCAGAAGTGCATACACTGTACACATATACATTTAGGCAGCATATCGAATGCACTACCTACCTGACCTTACAAAGGTTATAATCAAAGCTATCTATCCCATACTTATACCCGTCTGTCTGGGCGTCGCATTCATGGTGCAATGCCAAAAATCAATAAACGCCTCCCCATGGGATACGGCGAGCCACCTCTGCAAGCCCCCTCTATGTACAAACAGATAGTTATGTAATACATAATGAACATTGACATTGAAGGGTTCCGAATATTGAGTTTGTGTGTGGGGAACGGGATTAAAGAGAAGGAAATTATGAGGACGAAAATGTAATGTTAACGTATTATTTCGATAATACTCGTAATGTTTTTTTGGTGGCCAACAGTTTGATAGAGAACTTCTTTAAGACCAACCTTCTTTAAGGTCAGGGGATAAGCATTGCCTTACAACATGACAATGCTGCCAGTCTTTTGGGTACAATACCATTGGGTAGCGATGTGGAGGATTTTTGCGACGCCATATTTTAGACATGTATATTTTACGTTTAGTTAGTTGATAGTTTTTGATTTAAGTGTATTTATATGTAGTTATAGTTTGTAAAGTATTTTATACTATGTACTAATTATCTTCGTGAAAAAATCATTCGTTCTTTAGAATTGAACATAGGTAAAATAGCTTCACGACTGAAAATTGGTTAAAAGTAGCTATTAGTTTTGACAAAATCACAGAGCATTTGAAAATTCTAGGTTCTAGTGGCCAGCCCCGGCTTTGCGTGACAGCCTATATCCATCTGGAATAATGTATCTCTAAAATGGTGACAGATTTTTTCAAATGTGTGTAGTGATTACAGAGATTGCCCCTACATGTGAGAACAAATTCACTAAATACGGGCTCTCTATAATATTCATTAAGACTATACCCATTAATTTAAGGTCTGCACTAATTGAACCTAAAAATATTAATAACTACCGCTCCGTCTTAATCAATGCATTGAATAGAACATTACTTAGAAACCCCAGAAGAAAAGTATGACTAATAACACTTGTTCATTCAATTTCACTTGTTTAAGCTATTTCTCTTCTTTGCTAAGAAATCTCTCTAATCTGAGTTATCAATAGCTTGCTTCTGCCCGCGGCGTCACCCGCGTGAAATGTGTATTATTATCCAAAGGAAACTTACTACCGGGATGAAAAGTATCCTATGTGTAAGATCTCGGTTTCATTTATTTCCGTTCAGCGGTTCATTCATCATTTCAGCCGAAAGACGTCCACTGCTGAACATAGGCCACCCCCAAGTGTCACAACATTGACCGGTCCCGTGCGTCTCGCATCCATCGGATTCCCATAACCTTTACCAGGTCATCGTTCCACCTAGTGGGAGGACTTCCAATGCAACGTCTTCCAGTTCGCGGTCGCCACTCCAGAACTTTTCGGCTCCATCGGGCATCCGTTCTGCGATCAATGTATGCCCACTGCCACTCATGTTTAGCAATTCTTCGGACGCTTTAATAATATAACTAGCTGCCGATCGGACTAGTTTGTATATTTGTGTATCAAACACGCAAAAATAGCTAAATGGATTTGAATGAAATTTTGCACACAGATATAATTTTACACCTGGATTAACAGAAAGAATACTATTTATCCGAATAGATCTTTCTTTTTTTTCTACTTTAATATCCGGCTAATATTATATATGCGAAAGTTTGGATGAATGGATGTTGTTACTCTATCACGCCAGAACGGCTGAACGGATCCGGATGGCATTTGTCACAGAGATAGAATATAGTCTGGAATAGCACATACATATATAATTTTTCCTGTTATAATGTTCCCTCAAGATAATAAAACACCATAAACGCGGGCGAAGCCGCGGGCAGGGTTTTACGTCGAACTTGAATGTAGAACTCATCGGAAACTTCGTCGCAGCATCCCAAATTTCTACTCTTCAGATTTTTATCTGTTCTACGACGTAATTCCTCGTTGGCTAATTAATTGCATCGCCATCCAGTTGTAATGACAAAGTACAACGTTTTAATAACCCCCAGCTCAGAGGTGCCTGAATCGATTTTAATTAGCTTTTTGCAAAGAAACCGCTGATTTTCTTTGATGTTACGATTAGGTTTTCGCTTTGTATGTCCTATTTGCCAGATATGTCTTTAGCTCTTTTGTGTCGACTAAAATCTATACCTATTAGGGCCTCAATTATTCGGACAGGCAAAAGCATGGCCTTTTGCGGATTATCGAGGCGTCCGGGTGGTGGTATGCCATATTTAAATGTTAAAGTTATAACAACACAATGTTAACCTTCATTTAAAAGAAAAGAAAGAAAAGAAAGAAAAATGTTTAGTTTTTTTTTGTTAATATGAAAAAATGTGTATATTCATATGAAGTCTACATGACTACAAAGGGTGAGGCCGAACGAACGCAATTTTGTGAGTCGCGTAATATGAGACGCGAAATTACCGTTCAACTGAAATTCGGTTAGGCTGCCAGACGGACGGGCGTAATTTCAGTTGCTATTCTACGTTTGAACGGGCGCTGTTGCTTGCCTCGCTCCCCTCCCATACCTCGATCGCAATTCGGTTGAAATAATGTGCGTGAGTCATTAGACAACTCATTTTGCGTCGCCGTGTAGCCCAAACAGGACTTTAGTATGCAAACGAATGCAGCCTAAATTCTGCGATGCATTTTACGCGACTCACAATTCACAAAATTACGTTCGTTTCGCCTTACCCTTGCTATAAATATGCGGGTTTGATGTAATGTTAAAAAACAGAATACTAATTCTTCTTGTAGAAATCTTTAATACTCTTCTGCTTATATTTTTTGCTCTTAATTTCAAAAGCTGTGTTATCACCGCCCGTCCGGATTACAGCGATCACCAAATAAACGGGGGTCCGGATTAACGAGGCCCTGCTGTATTTACTAATATTATAAATAGAGATTGCGAGTTTTGTGAGTTTTTGTATGTGGTAAATAAACTCTGGTACCACTGCACCTATTTGAAAAATTCTTTAACATTCAATTTGTTATTCTTTTCGTTTTATAATTTCCGTGATAGTCGATTACTTACGAAAAACTGTACAATTTTTTTTGAGACTCTTTGTCAGTCTGTCAGAAGGATGTAAGTTGCCTTTCTTTGCCTAAATTGTATAACAATTACGAATGTTTAAAGACACACTAAATTATTTGGTTTCCTTTTTATGGATGTGAGGTATCGAAGTAAAGCGCTACATTCTATAGAAGACTTGCCATCCGGACTCACACGGTTGTTCTGATTTCCCGCGAGAACCTTAACTTTTACAATCGCAGTGCGCTTAGAAATTAGTTCTAGAAATTGTGGGAGGTTTAATCAATTTTAATCTTAGAAACACTTATTTTACGTTGTAGTGGGTACGAAACACTTCCTTGCGTGATCGAATCAGAAATAAAGATATCCGCAAGAGAACCAGGGTACCGACATAGCCCGAAGAATTGCCAAATTTAAGTTGCTGGAGTGGTGACCGCGAACACACTACAAACCGAAAAATAACTTTCTTTTCCGAAGCCGGTGTCTTTTTTACCTATTGATTTTAATTTTTCGACACCGGCTCCGGAAATAAAAGTTATTTTTCGCTTTATAGTGTTTTGCTTTGGAAGTCGGTTTTTTTTTAAGTTTTTAATTTTTCTCTTTTAATTTTGTTAAGTACCTCAAATTACCAAGTAAAGCGTTTATTGACAAAGTACATCACACGACGATTAATAAGCCCAAATACGATTGGGATACAATGTTTTATTTCGGAGTTCTACTGCCTACCTCTCTAGCTTCATCGTCAGATCAGTTCGATAGTACTATTTTCTTAAGTACCAATTATTACAAGTATTTGCTTCATCATAATCGGTTAACTATTCGAGATATCTTATACCCGTGACATACCTATCACTAAGGAGTTCCAGTGACCCACTGTGGTCTTCTTCATCAGTACTACTCCACCACATGATACTTTCTGAGTGCAAATGCTTGCATTGCTGATGAAAATTCAAAAATAGCTATACGTTTGCCTATTATATTTGAGGAGTTCCCCCGATTTCTCCAGATCCCATCGTCAGATCCTGACCTGATAACCAAGGCACCACCTGGGAAATATGCCCTTTCAAACAAAAGAAAAAAAATCCAAATCGGGACAGGCTTCTTTGAGTAATCGGGTAATACACATAAAAAAAAAGATTCCAAGGAATTGAGAACCTCCTCCTTTTTTGGAAGTCGGTTAAAAATACAGCATTTACACAATAAAACCTTGCATAATAAGAACGTACAATTATGTAATAGACTGACTGTGTGTCTGACTGTTGATTGTGTTGCTGACTGAAACATTGACTTCACTTGGAGCTTCCTTGACTTCTTGTACTTATACAAGAAGTCAAGGAAGCTCCAAGTGAAGCCTGCCATTTAACATCAACATCTTTTGAATGCTTTTCTACCAGATATGTGCGAGGTAGATTAGGTTAGGTAGGCAGTACGAGGATGTCGTGTTGCGAAACAACTACTCAGTTAAAATAAGTGTACACGTGCGCTTGCGCACGTCACTCTGAGGTTCGAATCTCAGCGAGATTGGCGCACAAGGCGAGAGTGGGGTTGATGACAGTCGATGTGCACAGTTATTTTGAACGTGTTGTATGAGATTTTTCCACTAAAGCATTCGCGGTGCGATGGTTCCTAGCGAAACGTTGAAATGGTGTACTCACCAGCTGAGTGGTGCGAGGATGCGTAGCGGACTCTTACGAACCGTGCGCGACGGACGGCGTAGGTGCGTCGGAGTCGCTCGCTCACTTGCCTCGCTATTCAACCGACGAAAAAAATATATAATTCGACACGTATCAATTTTTTTTTTGCAAGTTCTAATTGCTAGCTCCGCTTGCTCTTTTTCACCAGAGGCGCTAGAAATGAGCTGAGAAGTGACATTCCATCTACGTGGCGAAAGAGATTGGAAAATGTCGAAAATTTATGTCAAACGCTATTGAAATGTCACATGGTCCTTTACATTTTGGCATTTTGACACTTGTCTAGAGCCTCAAAGCTGTGCTGAGCTAAGCTAGGAAAATCGTATGATCCCATTGGTGGATTTTTCCTTGCGCATCACCTAGCTAACCTTCAGATCCTTGGTGGAAAACTCATATACTGAATTTAAATAAAGTATTAAAGAACGTTTTGACACCAATTGTGTTTTAAATAATGAGTTACGCAAATAGAGTCTTATAAAGGGGGTTTCGTAAGCAAAGTAAGAAATTCTGTTTGTTAATAGAGAAATTTCTATTAAAATACTGTTGAAGCTAATTCTAGAAAGAAAGGGGATGTGATTTCCAAGTTGCGTAAGTGTAAATATATTTTGTTACGTAATTATTTATTATTAAAGGTTGCGATAAGACCGCCCATTGTACAGTTATCTTTATAAATATTCGTCCTGTAATTATTTAAGTGGTGTACAATAAAGTATATAATAAATACATAATAAATAAATATTTTACTGTAGAAAAACACGAAGTACCTTATATTGCTCTTTTTATTTGCGGGTTTATTAATAACCAGCTTTTGCCCATGGCTTCGCTCGCATGGCCACAGGAAAAGACAATTTTAGAAAGTAGGATATAAAGTAGCTTATGGCACACAGCGATATTGTAGGTAGCTTTTATCATTTAAAAATATCCTCAAATGTATAAATAAAATAATTAAAAATCCTAAATCTTATCATCATCATCCTACTGCTGGGACAAAGGCCTCCTCTCTGTGAGAGAGGGGATGGGCCGTAATCCACCACGCGGACCCAGTGCGTGTTGTTGAAAGTCACATGTCTTCGAATTTTTGGTTCTAAGACATGCCGCCGGTTTCCTAACGATGTTTTTCTTCACCGTTTTGAGAGTAGCGGTGATAAAATAATTTACACAAAGTGAAGCGCCTGCCTGGGTTTGAACGCACGACCTACAACTTCTAAGTCGCGGCCAATTCTCCTGGGCCACCACAACTGTCTAATGTGCTCCATCTTATCATTTGATCTATAATCATTAAGTGTAAAATATGAGTATAAATAAATCATCAAAAGACTTCTCGTAATTAGATCAGTAATTCCTGAAATTACGACGATCAAAAAAAAAGTTTAGTTATTTATAATACTATTTTATAGAGATATAACAATTTGGTTATAATCAATCTGCCTAGCTTTTTCCGACTGTGTTGGGGTTGGCTTCCAGTCTAACCGGATTCAGCTGAGCACCAGTGTTTTACATGGAGCAACTGCCTATCTGACCTCCACAACCCAGTAACTGGGTAACACGATACCCCTGGGCAAGACTGTTGACTACCCGTACCGACTGTAAAAGATCTTCAAATGACAGCCGGGACCTACGGCTTTACGTGCTTTCCGAGGCACGGAAGAAACTCGCTACGTAAAGATGGTCCCCCATCCACGGACCGACCTCGGTAAGCGTTACTTAACCTAGAAGATCGGCCCGTGTGGCTGCAATTATTTTTTCACGAGCTCAATTCTGACTTGATTATTACTTACAACACAATTCTACAGCAACGACCTGTCACAAACACAGAATTACACCTTTTAAATTCATTAAATTCGAGCAAAAATTATAATAATAGAAAAGGCACGTTCCATTATTATCATTGCAGACATTAAATTCAGCTTTACTTAATAATTAATCTAATGAAACGCTTGCAAATAATGCCACAAAATATTCTAACGCGATATGTACAGTTCGCATCAAAAGTTTTGACTAGCTTCTAGTATAATTAGTACAGGGACTTCATATGCGTGCATGTCGAAAAATATCCCAAAGGAATTATTCTCAATACGTACATTAACTGCAAGTCCAGAAGCTTTATTGCCTTATGAATGCGAGATGCAAGTAGCGATGTGGATTTCCGTCTATGTGATTGGTCGATTTTTCATACTTTTTGCCCTTTGCCTTGCCGAATTCATTGCACAATGAGGCTGCAGGTTTCCTAACGATGTTTTCCTGTATACCAAAATGATTCCAAACCTTTTTACAACCGACTTGCAAATAAAACTTACCAAAAAAGAGGGGGTTCTATTTTCGACACTTTGTAGGTTTTGT
Organism: Orthosia gracilis; assembly: GCA_947562075.1. Lineage (NCBI taxonomy): Eukaryota > Metazoa > Arthropoda > Insecta > Lepidoptera > Noctuidae > Orthosia > Orthosia gracilis. The sequence continues at coordinate 12,967,833 of OX387264.1, read as the reverse complement.
TTATGTATGTTCACCGATATCTCCGTCAATTGTTTTTTTTTGTTATAGTATATTCCGAAATTGGTCCCATTTTAATTTGGTGAAGATCTGATGAAGAACTTTGGAGATATACAACAGAACTTTTCAATAAATAACGGCAAATCTCTCGGGATTGTTGTTTATTGTTTATACCATTTCATAACATAACATTACGCCAGCACGCTCTAAAGAGGTATTCAGATGTGTACAGTTCACCTTGGCACACTCTCATTTCAGCGGTTATGTTCAGTTTCATGATATTCGGGTAATCTATTTTGGCATTATAGGTACCTTACGTAACTACTTGCCTATTAGGTAGGTACAACTAAAAAGCGAAAATGGAAGGTACAATGTTTTTGCGTCATGAACACCGATTGCCAAAAAAAAGTTATTTTCACTTTGTAGTTTTTTTATTTGGAAGTCGGTAGTATCTTTTTGTAAAAAGTTTTTTTTTTTGTTATATGCTCGTGCTTGTCCACTATCTCACCTGATGGTAAGCGATAATATGGTCGACGGTGGAGGACGCTTGCCTAGAAGTAAACTATTCACTCTTGACTTAAAGACCCCTAGATTGTAGCTATCGGGAAACACGGACTCCGGCAAGGAATTCCACTCCTTGGCTCTAAGCATAATAAAAGTATTCTCAAAAGTTGAGATGTCCACCATGTACCGATGGCGGACATCCGTTTCATGCCGTTTTTTGTTTCTTCGTGTTTTGACCGTGAAAGGAGTTCGTATCTCACCGCCAGCTCTTCATGCCACATGGCTGAAGACTGATGGATCCGATTAGTTGGGTTGCAGAGAACTGTGTCTATTGCCCGTTTCGCGGGTATTAAATCTGTGGTGTAGTGTCGTGTAAACGTGAAGAATCACCAGCTCGACTGTCTTCGCACGACGTGAGTTGGCTCTGACCATCAAGGTAGGCGTACAACCTCCATCTTCCGCATATTAATGATCGCCCAGGTTTGAATCCGTAAATAATTACCCGCTTTTTCACCGCCCAATTGCCAGATCTTTCAAATATTGTCCAAAATGTATAATAGGCACGAAGTTTAATGAGGTTTCTCAAACCGCAGTAACAGTTTGGATGGATGGATGGATGGATGTTCGTTACTCAATCAGGCCAGAATGGATCTGGATGAAATTTAACATAGATATAATATAATCAGATTGATTATAGTTTAGAATAGTTAGTTTAGTTTCCACGGGCCGTTTCCGCAACTCCACGACTAAGCGCGTATTTTGCGTACGCGTGGGATTCAGTAGTTATTCGATCCACCTAGTCTAGAGTAACATATAGGCTACTTTTTATGCGGGACAAAAAAAGGTTTTCATGGGACATCTTCAGCTTACACGCGGGCGAAGCTCGTACATAATACTTTACTGTCGACATTATCCTCATTCCTCCGCATCACATACTTAAACCATGACAACAGATTACTTAACTTTTCATTTAATGTCATCAACATCACACTAATATTATTAAAGCGAAAGTTTGTGAGTGTGTTTGATACTTCTTCACGCCAGAACGGCTGAAAGGATGTGGATGAAATTTGGCACAGAGATAGATTGTAGTCAATAAAACAAACTCACATAGGAAAACGTAGTTTTTGCTGCAACTGACCAGCAACTTCTTCTAATTTTAGATTTTCACCAGCCCCTAGAGAGATCAAACCAATACATAAGTGTTTAAAAAAAGAGTGAAAAGGTTACTTCAAGGCAAGCGTGCTTCGTTGTCAACCACACCATCTCTTATCGTCAGGTGAGATAGAAATCAACCGTGAGCCTATTAATAAAATAAATCATTCGGACCGCGGCGCATTAATTTAATATACTTTTCTAAAATGTTAATTGACTTTCGCTGCTAACTGTACAGCCAAATAACTGAATTAATAATAGAACTTAACCCATTTAGGTTAACCTAAAACCCTTCTGAAGCTTAATGTAACCTTTATACAAAGGTTGATATTACTAGGTGAACATTTTGAAACCAATAGGGAATATGCTGGGGCAAAGCACGAATGTTTAATTTTTTTTTACTAATAGGTACTACATATATCTGTATTTGTTTTAAATAACCAGTACGATCATACAAAAATAGAATACAAAAAAATTAAAGAGAATCAAAATTGATCGAAAAACAAATGATATATGGCAATTATTTAAAAAAAATATAATACTCGTATCTGTTCCTCATTTTCTACAGCACGCGTAGAGTAACACCAGGATAGTTTCCCCAGTTCCACATAACTGCACTATCTACCCGTGGTAGTACAGTATGCATGAGCATTCCACCAAGCAAAAAATAAAAATTACTCTAGTTTCGCGATTGAATCGCATGGTAGTTTATTAATCTATCGAAAAATTCTCCAACTGCCACTAAGTTGACCGTTGTCTCCGTGCGATTGCATGGCAAGGCAAAATGCGATCAAAGTTTTAGCGGGATAGATGTCTAGTTTCTCGGCGGGGCATCAAACGTAATTTACATCGATTATGCAACTATCCCCTATGTGGGATAGATGTCCTAAAATATAGAGGTCCGCAAAAATCGCTTATACTCTGGAAATATTAAAGATAATGTTTTTTACTTTTCATAAATCTGCAGATTAAAAACCAAAGTACCGGCAAGTTTTACAAATAAAGTATTTTGTTTTTTGTACTCAGAGATATAGAGTGATTTCAAAAAGTGTCGCAACTATCCGGCTTTAACCTATGAATGGACGTACTAGGATTCTATGTCTGACTTTTCATTCTATCAACTTTGAAGCTTTGTAACTTTATGGCTGATATTTAAACTTGTACTTAAAATATATCTTTTATTTATTCTCCAGAAGAAACATATTTTACTGCTACATGCATTACTTAACGCTATTAAAAGTCTTAATAAAACATAACATCACGCCTGTGTTTCCCGAAAGGTTAGACAGGGGTACACCTATAGTACACCCACATTCCGCCAGTTATGTTAAAGTCCCATGCCATCAATAGGGCAGAAATGCAGACTCCGGGCTGTTACAGTGAAATTTCAAAAGGAAATTAATTAATTAAAATCAATAAAAGCATGTTAACATAAATCATTTGAATCATTTGAGGGTTACAATTAGTTAACAAAACAGATAGGAGTTGCAACCAGCTCCCTTGCTAAGTTATAAAATTACTGGTATTAAGGGCAGTGTTACAACATCAACATCATCATCTATCATCAATATATACATATAATCAATCTGTAGAAAAGTCGTTTTTGAAAATCGAAAATTTTTCCAAAAAAAATTGCCAGGGTGTCATGTCCAGCATTTTTTGAATTTTTGGTTATAAAATATATTTAGGAGACACACTTTTTATGTTTTTTTTTTTTTTTTTTTATCTATAGGCTCGCGTTTGACCACTATTTCACCTGATGGTAAGCGATGATGTGGTCGACGGTGGAGCACGCTTGCCTAGAAGTAACCTATTCACTCTTGACTTAAAGACGATAACGTTTCTATTCACGTCTTTTAAAAAGAAAACTGACCAGATATCCATAAGTTGTTAGTAGTACACATTCGTCTTAAAAACGATGTAAGCAAACGGAGAGAAATTTTATTCACATTGTTAGTACACACGAATTAAAAACGATGTTAGTAACAAACGTATTACGCGTGGTTTTGATAAGGCTCTTTGAAATCGTAATCTTCCATTGGTCTAATAACCATTTCCTGGTAGTCATCATGATCTTGACTTCCTAATCCAAATTTATTTGCGGTAGATGCATCATGGCTATCAAACTTTTCTCTGTTTTTCCCCTTCTCTTATTTCTTGATTTATACTCATTAAGTAAATGATGTATTTCGGGTTCTGTATCTCAAAAGGAAAAACCGGTACCCTTATCGGATCACTTTTTTGGAACGTGTGGCGGAATCAAGTTTAAATTAATATCGTTTATTCAAGTTTGCAACCCCTTGCAGGTGTGAAAAATCAAACTTCTAGATCAACGCAATCAAGAGATACAGCCGTTAATGACGCATATTTTACACCCGCAACGGAATCCACTAGAATCATGAAATTTGGCAAGAAGTTTGTCTTATAGAACAAGTAAAGGAAAAAATTCAATACATCAAAAAATAAGGATTATTAACTTATTTGTAGTTGGTAAATTAACAGCGATTTCTGTCGATATATGGGAACTACAGTTTTGCAACAGCAAAGTTAATTTTGTTCCTCAATTCTGTTTATCTTATAGTTACAGTAATGTTCGGTGTCCTCATAGTGTATGAACTTCAGATAAATTATTTATTTTGGTGAATGTAGCTGTTTGTACGGAACCCTCAGTGCGCGAGTACTACTCGCACTTGGCCAGTTTTTTCGTAAAACAAACAAAAGAAAGTTTAAAACAAGGCGATCCTATTCCGTTCTGATAACTCGGTTAGAAAGCCGCAAGAAAACAATTAATTAGAGCAAGAGGCAGGCGCTAAGTCGTACTCCCGACAAATAACAAAACTTTCCTTATTAATGGGAAAACACTTTACACAGGATAGCACTTGAGCACAGTCACGGTAAAAATAATTTCTTCAACTTAAGGTCTTTCTTGATTATTGCTTGGGTGGAGCACCTTCACAATCAGTTATCAATGTGTATATATAATAAATCTGTAGAAAAGTCGTTGTTGTACATCAAAAATATTTCCAAAAAAATAGCCGGATATAAATTTAAAGGATTTTTAAACAGAACACATTTCCAGCATTTTTGGAATTTTTATCTATATTTCTGTTTATTTGTGCACGCATCACGTAAAATGTATATGTATAACTTTTATACATAAAATAGTGCGTAACATGAAGTATTACTTAGTTTTTGTTTCATCGCAATCGGTTGATTCTATCAAAAGTTAGATGAATTTCAAGAAGTAAAATTATTACAACACACGCAATTCAGATACTCGGACAGTTGAACTCCATATTCGATAGATGGCGTTGAGCATTTGAAGTCATTTTCTGAATGGCGGTGTTAAGATTTTCCGCGAAAGATTGACACCAGAAAAAAAAATTGTTAGGGTAGGTAGGGAGGTAAGTAGGGTAGCATAGGCAGTTGACGGGAGCGAAGCCGCGAGTTCAGCTAGTAGTTTGTTGAAATAAAGTTACCAAGCAAAGTTTACAAGTAAAATTAGAAATTAAATCAAATCAAAAAAGAAATTAAAGTAAATCAAATCAGAATCAAAATGAGAATTAATAACATGCATTGTTTAATTTAGCATCAGAGTCAAAAGTGTGTTCAGTTAGTGTGTGTGTTTGTGTGAGTGTGGGTGTGTATTGTGATTTTGTATAAGCTGTAATGTGTTATGTTTTTGGTGGAAAGGTTTAGCAGGGATTATTCTCGGCAGTAAGCAGTCCAATAACACTGTCCCGGAATCGGACACAGGACCTCGAGGCAGTACTTAGTTTTTTTTTTAATTAATTAATTAACACTGTAAAAGGTCTTACTACAAAAAATGCACAAATGATAACCTTTAGAAACGCAACTACAGCTTAAAAGATAATTCTATAAAACATTTTTTGCTCATATTCTTGACTTATAAAATTGTTCCATTTGAACTAAGTATTAATTAGTTCTACTGCAGATGTCTCCTTAATAAGGCTTTCATTTTAATCCAGGCAACTTTTCTTTCTAACTTATTGGGAATCGTGTAATGATATTTCTTTTATGATTAAGAAAAAGATTTCTGTTTTAATGAAAGTTTAGTAATTAGTTATTATAATAATGATGTTTATCAAAGCATAATTTATTTATTGGAAGTCGAACCTACTTTAGAATTTCGGGTTTTTACCCTATTGCATTCTGATGCCTCCTCTGTTTTTTTACCGACTTCAAAAAAAAGGGCAAATAGGTTCGACACGTATGTATGTAATATTGTTGGCATTGCCCAATATTCACATATTTTACTCTACTTGGGCTTCTGAACATGTGTCCTAATATTAATAAGTTCATGTCTATTTGTATGTTTGTATGTATGTTTTTCCACGCATTTCTCCAAAACTCCTTATCGGATCGTAACCATTCTTTTTTATTGGATTAGATATCTCTCAACTTAGGGAATAGTATAAAATTCACCCAAATCGGCTCAGCAGTTTTCAAGATATGGAAGTTAAAACCGAAATACTCAGCGAATGTGTAAATTGAGTTATTGTGGGTATTTATTTTGTCAATCCTTTACTTGCTCACTTTTTAGTGATAATGTAATAAAACTAAAAAGAGAGAAATAAAAACATTTACACAAAAAAAAACCCGTAATAAACCTAAACTAAAAATAACTTTCTTTTCGGAAGCCGGTGTCTTTGATACTTCTTTTTTTATAGTTTTTCGACACCGACTTCCGAAACGAAAGTTATTCTTGCAATTTTTAGTGTTTTGCTTTCGAGGTCGGTATAATTTTTTTGACAATCGTTTCTCTGTCGACTCCTCGAGCTTCATTGCATCGGGGCATTTCTGGTGACCTCCGTTGTTGGTTCTGGCTTTCAGGGGTTGTAATGGTTGGAAAATAAAAATAAAACTCTATCGTCCCTAACGAAAAAAGATTCGTCAGGGGCTAAAAAACTTTTTTACGCCTTGACGTGGGAAAGCACGCCTAGCCAGAAAAAACTCATAGCTCATTTTAGTGCGTTACTTTAACCTTGATACACCCCATAAAGACGCCTGAAGGTGCAGATCATGTGAATTGTACCATAGTATTGATTAAAGCGGGGTTCCCGCGGGCAAAACTATCGATCGGTTCCCCCACGCTTTATTATCGTTGTGTGAGTTAGTAGGGGCTTGTCGTGGTTCTGTACAACATTGAATTAGTGTAGGTATTGTTGAATTATTTGTTAGAATGGAAAGTCCACTGGGACTCTTCTCTTGGGCTTTGTTAAAGGCGGAAACACAGTTTCTAGACGGGTAGATAATTCAACTAGACCTTTTTGAGAGGTCCGTCGAAGGATTATCAACGGATAAGCAGCATCATTCGTTGCTCTCTCTACTATTCTACAATATAAGTTAAAGAAAACGCTTTTGGCAATCGAGAATAAGGGAAGAAATATATATGTCCACTAAGTCATATTAAGTGGACATATATATTTCTTCCCTTTTTGAAGGGGCCATCCCGTGCTCAAAAACTAAAAAAAATTAATTGAGAGTTGTCATCTCTTGATTATATATACAGGACAATAAAAGAACGGTGATGGATAAGGCTTAAACTGAAAAATTCATTTAAAATTCGCTGCGTTTATTGTCAATACATTTTGAAATGCGCCTGTTTTTAAGGAAGCTTTACTTAAATTGACTGCTCTTATTATGATCGTCCTTTATATATTTGATAAGAAATATCTCAAATTGATTTTAGGTTGTAAACACGAGAATCTGAGACACTGGAATTGTAAGCATTTACTGATATCAACCTGCATCCATAGAGTTTTAAGAACTACTAGCTTCTGCCAGCGGCTCCGTCCGCGTGAAAAGTATTTTTTTATCCCAAGGGAACATTATACCGGGATTAAAAGTATCCTATATGCTATTCCAGACTATAATCTATCTCTGTGCCGAATTTCATCCAAATCCGTTCAGTAGTTTTTGCGTGAAAGAGTAAAAACATGTGTTGCATGAAGTTTTAATAAATAAATAAACGCACTTACAAACTTTCGCCTTTATGTTATTAGTGTGATTATAGTGTGAAGTAAGATTAATAAGAATTTCTAAGATAGTAGGATTTTTTTAGGAGGTTTGTTCACGGTCAAATCATGGATCGGTTTTCGATGTCAAAAGTTCAGAAAAAACATTAATAGTCATTAATTTTAAAACCAAACGAAACAGCACCCCATAGCAAACCATTATTATGCCACAGAACCCTCCCGCGCAACATCTGTCGTTATCTGCACGTGATTATCGCCCTTCTGTGTAGCTGTTAGTGTCTATAATTGCTTGAAAAACATTGATAGATGGCCACTCATTACATGTCATAGTGGGATTACCTATAGTATGGGGATATCCATGGGTGCGGTGTGTGTACACTCGCGATTGATTTTATAATGTATTTGTATTTTCTAGACGACTGTAAATTGTATCATTGCAAATAGGTAGGCACATTGTTCGCAGACCGGATGATCGATGGGACCAAAAGGTTCGGGAATGGCGACCGCGACCATGCTATGGAAGACTTACCACTAGGTGGATAGATGACCTGCACCCTAACTATACAAGTTTAAAGAATAATGCACGGTGCGCTTTCCTTATATTCATTGCTTCATAATTTTCAAAAATAGGGCTACTCGACAGCGTAAAACACGCAATAAATACTGTTCAGTTATCAAAATAAAAGGGAAGGAGTGTGCTTCGTGCTTTCAAAACAGATACGCAATAGAGATGTTAACTGAAAATTTGTTTTTAACCGACTTACCATAAATTAGGAGGTTCTATGTTCGACATCATGTTTGTTTTTTTTGTTTTTGTTCACCGATATCTCGGTCAATTGAGGACCGATTTTGAAAATTCTTTATTTTGTTTGAAAGAGTATGTTCCGAAATTGGTTCCATTTTAATTTGGTGCAGATCTGATGAAGAACTTCGAAGATATACGACAGAACTCTTTAATAAATAACGGCAAATCTCTCGGGATTGCTGCAATCGCATGTCTGTTTATTGTTTATATCATTTCATAACATATCATCACGTCAGTACGCTCTTGAGGGATACGCAGATCTCTCACTTCACCATATTCGGGTTATCTATTCTGGCGTTAAGGTAACTTACTAAACAACTTGCCTATTAGGTAGCTACAACTAAAAAGTGAAAAATAAAAAAAAAACATTTTTACAAAAAAATTCTATCGACTTCCAAATAAGAAACCTATAAAGTGAAAAATAACCTTATTTTTGAAAGTCGGTGTCCATAACGCAAAAAAATAGTACCTACGAAAGACACACACAATATCATGCGACGTCACGCCGCTAGTACACTTTATAGTATTAAGTTGCATTCATAGCAGTCCACGGCTAAGTTACGCACTTAACTTCGCTTAGTAACACAAGGTAGGTCGCCTAATGCACACTCCCGCGCTGACAGCCACTAAAGACGCTATTGTTGTATGGCTGTCATAGTCCAAATAGTTATGTAAATTTCTATAATTTATCGGCAACACCCACTCGACGTGATTCGATGTACATCAAACCAAAATGCGATTTAAATTGCAAGTAGGTTCATATAGACTCAATACGATACAATTCAACCGATTTGCACTAGAAAATTTTCTTAGAAAATACTTGTGAGGAGTGGGCTCTTTAACTTATAAGATGCGCTTTATCTTTGTCATTTTTTATTGATTTGGCAAATCAAAAAAGTGGTGTCCAATATTATTTGATAATTTCTTTTTTATGAGATTATTTATATTTATATAGATACAAGGATATACAGTGTATAAAATACTTAATGACAGTTTAATACTTTCCAATTTTTAATCTTTACACATCAAGATTGATGATTAAGCACATCGATTTGTTTTAGGATACCCTTATGTTTCCACAGAAACAATCAGTATATTAATTTTTGCCTCACAAAAACACCTGTGCCTCACAGTATTTAACGTCCAATCGTCCATTTTAAATTGAACTTAGACATAATTAGCTAAATGTGGGTATACCTGTTCTATACAAGCGTGCGATATAAACAGCGGTCGGGTTCATCGTGGGACAGTTTCGATTGGTAAGCGATAAGATAGCGAACGAAAAGGAAAATAGTGCGAAGTAATAAAGTTGCTTAAGAAGTGTTTCAGTAAAAAAAGACTGATTAATTGTATTCTGCTATTTAAATAATTTCATCCACCCAATTCTTGAACCCCAGATTGTAACAAATTATGCCGGTTCTACCGAAAGAAGAAACGGAAGGGATGCGCACAAGCAGTAGTCAGCGCCGGTAAGATTTAGAACAGCGCCTCAGTTTTTGAAGACGTTCCCTCACCGGCGTCAGGTGGCTTCCACGGCTGCAGCGGAACCAGCTCAATCGCCGGTGACCCCTGACTTCGCCACTCTTATGGCTTCTATGCAGGAGCAGGCTCGCCGCTTGGAAGAGCAGCTGCAACGGGACAAGGAGGAGCAGGCGTGCGGTCAATAGGAGCAGGCTCGCCGTCAAGAGAAGCAGTTAATGATGATCAAGGACCTTAGCGCAGCCATTGGTAAGGAGATGAAGGAAGTAAAGGACCAAGTCCAGCAGCAGGAGATCCGCATCGCCGAATTGGAGAAGATTGTAGGTGAGTTAAGGTCTGGCAGCTGCGGTAGTGGCGCATTCGCCACGTGGTTTTTCGTGGTCTTCGATGGCTCTTGGTCATGGTCCGCCTACAAGATTCAGTTTGAGGCCGTGATGAAATCGAATGGATGGACAAAAGATCATGCCTTAACTGCTCTAACCTTGGGACTTCGCGACCAGGCCTTGACTGTGTTAGAGGCGCTGCGTCAAAATGTCAATTTCGAGAAGCTTCCGGAAGCATTAGAAGCTAGATACGGCGAGTCGCACCTGGACCATGTGTTTCACGCCGAGCTGAAGGACCGATCGAAACGTATTTGTCAAATCTTATAGCAGGTTTACCAGTCTTCACCTGTGCTGATCGACGAGAACCTCGTACAGGCATTAATGGATGGGGTCCGCGACCTGGAGGTTAGGGCTGCTGTAAGGCGAGACCATTTTAGGAACCGTAAGAACGCCCTAGCCTAAGCTTTGGAGGTGGAAGCTGTACGACAGGACGATCGAGCTCACCGCATAAGTGACTTCACCCCGGTGCTATAGCTGTGGACAGAGAAACCACGACCGGTTGAGCCGCCCGAAGCGTGGGAGTACCCATCGTGGCAGTTAGTCACCAGCAGCAGGGAAACCAGTAGACTTCAGGACTAAGTGGCGGTTGGAGGCTGGTGATGAAAGAGCCCCAAGGAACTCCATCTCACAATCATGTGAAAGGAACACCCTGATCATCAAAGGCGAACAGATCTTAGCGAAGAGTGGAAGTCGGAGTAGGAGTCTGTGTTTCCCGATAGCTACAATCTAGGGGTCTTCAAGTCAAGAGTGAATAGGTTACTTCTAGGCAAGCGTGCTTCACCGTCGACCGCATCATCGCTTACCGTCAGATGAGATAGTGGTCAAGCGCCAGACTATTAAAAAAGAAAATCTTGCTGAGTGCTCAGCAAGATGACAGAGACGTAAAAACTATCAGATTGATCGATAAAACATTATTTTCTGGATTTTTTTACATTATGCTTTTCCAAAAAGACTAGACTTATATTCTTTCTTGGGAAAAAATGTGCAGTTTAGGTAAATACATGCTCGATTACCCAGTCACTGGTTATTAATAACAAATAACATAGAAAATCCTAACATGTCGCGGCATAAACGTGTTTTTCTATTGTACTCAATCCAACCTCATTCCGAATTTGAGCGCTTTACAAAAAAAAGTGTGCGATATTTAACGAAAGTGCGCAAATCCGATTTTAGTATCGGAATTCCGATATTGAGATTTAAAATCATAAATCAATATCGGAATTGAAAAACTTCCGATATTACATGCCCTATTTGGGAACAACTGAGTTAAATGTACATACTACATGATTCTCTCAACACATTTTTTTACTCAAGTTATTCAAACGTATCTGAGGTATTTTTATATCTTATATAGTATATAAACACATACGGTGAACGGCGACCGTCGCCTTGGGCGTGGGACACAAATGATCAGGACGAATTGACCTAACTGTAACTTCACAGCTTCGAATAGGACCCTACTCCGGATCATTTTCTGGTTCTGAATAGAATAGTCTTTCGCTAGATCATCATCACCACAATAGGCAATCAGACAGAAAATTATGAGAGATATGTAGTTTTTATACCCGACTACGGCGAAGCCAAAAGGAAGGGTTATGATTTTAGCAATCTATGTATGTATGTTTGTATTTACGTACGTTCCTCCGTAGCGCCTAAACTATTCATCCGATTTTGATGAATAAGGTGTCAATAGATTCGTTATTATGGCTTGGGTAAAATAGGCTAGAAAAAAACCTTTTTAGCCGTCTAAATCTAGTTCTGATCCGATTGCGGTAATTCTTTCACTTCATAGCATTATCTTCTTCTTTTCTATTTCCGAAAATATGTACGATTTATACCCGACTGCCGAAGGAGGGTAATGTGTTTATTATTATTATATACTTTATTGTACACCACAAAAAACATACAGGACAAACATTAAAAAAAAAAAAAAACAAGTGTACAATGGGCGGTCTTATCGCACTAGGCAATCTCTTACAGACAACCTTTGGATGGACTGAGGAAGAGGAGATGAATTTAGGGTATGTAGGGTTTTGTGTTTATAAGTCTATGTATATTTATTTGTTTCTATGTGGCGTTCTAGAGACCAAACGCATTGGCAAGTTTTGTAACTTTAAAAAGCAAACGCTTTAGTTATTAGAAAAAAAAAATACCTTTTTCTGTGTTCGAGTTTCATAAGTCATTTAATACAATAATAATCAACCTAACGTGAAGGATCTGTAGGTATGTATGGCGGGCTTAAGAAAATATCGCTGGGCCATGCGTTCGTGTGTCTAATCAAACTATGAAGCCACAATAAATCATATAATACTAGCGTCTGTGTGTTAACATCCAAAGGGAACATTATACTGGGATAAAGCGTATGTGCTGTTCCAGACTATAATCTATCCAGAATTCAATTTCATCCAGAATTTCGTTCCGCCGTTCTGGCGTGATTGAGTATCATACATCCATCCATCCAAATTTTTGAATTCAAAATAATAGTAATTATATAAGTAAGATATTATGTGGTAGATTTTGCTCCATCTTAAAATAATTTAGAATCTTTCAAGGGTCCGATTCGATGTTGTCGTGTTATACGGGGGGACAAGTTAAATCCTACAGCTGACAAACGCAGGCCACCTCTCAAATAAGAATTAGGATCTCCCGAGAGCCTTTCATAGATTTTTTATACCTGACTGTACCGAGAAAAACTTGGGTTTTGAGTGAGAATGATGACGTACAAGTAGAGTTTTTTTTTTAGCAAGTATGAATTTTTAGGACTGTTGGATTTTTTTATCAACTAGCTTCTGCCAGCGGCTTCGCCCGCGTGAAATTTGGATGTTGTCCCAAGAAACCATATATTTATCCGGGATAAAAAGCCTATGTGCTATTCTAGATTCTATCGCTGTGCCAAATTTCATTCATATATACAAATATACACACACAAACATACAAGTTACACGTCAAACTTATAACGACCCTCTTTTTCCGTCGGGGATTAAACTTACTGGTATTCCATTGCATTCTGTTAAACTGGAAGCTTACGCTACGCTAGTCAGGTTGATTGGTCTAGCTGAGTTTAGAATGACGCCTGCATGGTCTGTTTAATGGGTAGATACGATTGCAGTGGCTGAGCGATCTGCTACTGAGCTGAGTGTCGCGGATTCTATTCCTGCACGGAACAAATATTTGTATAGCCTGCAAATAGTTGTTTCGGGTCTGGCTGTTTGTGTATGTGAATTTAAATGTTTGGAAATGCACCCACGATAAAGTAACAATTTCTAGTTTGGTCAGCGTTTAAAAAAAACAGATAACATAAAGTTACAGCAGCTTCGAGTAAGTTCCATTTGATTTATATTGCACACAATTCTGACACTTTATTAAATTATCAAGAGGATTTATCGAAACATTATGAAATAAACCCCAAATACTCAGCGTCATAGAAATAGCACATTTGTCTCCTAATCTCCTTAAAAACAATTGAAACCATATTAATTCAATGGTAAGAAGGTGGTGTTAATAAGACTATGGTGAACTATTCAAAAGTCAAGGCATGAAATAAAACGGGTTAACTTCATGCAAGAAAATTAACTTAAGGGTTATATTGCGAATTTGAATTTATCTTATTTTGTATGATTAAAGTTTCGGACAGCTTATGGTGATCCACGCGACGTATTAATAATATTGGTGTTCTTTTAATTTAATTGGATCATTCAATTAAATTTAAAAATGTATTGGCAAATAAAATAAGTTTCCATGGCAAATAGAGTAGCCACCTTATACTCAAGTGTGCAAACAAACACAAAGTTACTTAAATATCAAGTGGACGAAACGTTTTAAACTGAAAACATATTCCTTTTCACGTAGCAAAGTTAACACTTCAAACGGAGAGTCATGAATTTTGGACGTCGTATCGTGCTACGCGCCTACGGGTATGCTACGCTGCTACGAGACGCTACGCCGTAGACACGTAACGGTCTTCTCTTCGGACTTTTTCGATTGCAACTTTTACACACTTCATGGCTATTTCTCTAGGGGGTAGGCAGAAATGGTTCTTATGTGTACTGATGTAGCATAGTTTTCTATTATATAAAGAAGCTTATTCCTGTTTATTGGTTGTTCTTAACGAGAATAGCTGCGAGTTTTTTCGAAACGATCTCTAGATTTCTCTCGAAAATCTAACACTGGACCTCATGCTTAGCTTATACTTGCCTATAAATGGCTAATTATTTTCCAGGCGACTATTTGCTGCTAAAAAAATAACTTGGCAGCGATTAAATATTTTAGCAATAATTATATTAGGTGAGCTTCAAAATCCAAGGAATTATAAAAAATAAATTTTAGTTTTTATTAGCAGCTACTTTAAGGTAGCGAACATATTAAACAGGACCAATTGAAATCATAGGCGAGGTACGTTTTAACCGATTCGTCTCTACTGGGAGTAATGTTCACGCCACATTTAACTGATCAGTATTTTAACACTATTGTGTTTGAACTCACTCATACAACTACCTACGCCATTACCGAATAAAAACGTATACGTTATAGTGGACCTGTAAAATGGACTGCTGTATATTTTGTCGGATAGGTTTTGGAATACTGTCATATGTGTGAACTCGCTCATACAACTACATACGTCAGCGCCGAATAAAAATCTATACGATAAAACGGACCTCTGTGTGAACGAGCACTAATATTAGCAGTGGGATTTCAAACATTGTATTATAGGCAACTATAGAATCGGTTAGCATTAAACGAATTAGTCCAAGAGCGAGCGAAGCGAGCTCGGAAGCCTGGGGCACTCCGACATGGATAGGTTAGGTTCCAAGGGAAACCCCCTTCGTGTTAGATTACATTAGACCCCGTAGATAGAAATAGGAGCCCCACTCAGCGGGAAAAGTAATTGTACTTTACCTACCATACTGATTCTATATTAAAATCAATGTCAACATTAAAATAATTTAATAAAACACATACTTTTCAATAGCCTGCGCAATAAGCGATGGACATTATTCAGAAAGCCCGGTCAATTAAATTATTTACTTCTCATCTCAGTTAACTATTTATACAATCTCATCGTATAATTTGAGAATGCTCATTTTCTACTTTTTATACGCCGTCAAGTGTTCGCTTAACAATAAATTCAGTTACCAAAACAAAAACTCGATGCCACTTTAAATTGAAACAAAGATAACAACTGATTATTATTAGCTGCTATTTTCTACTTAAAATTATCCTTCGCTTTAGCTGCCAACCTACCCTTTTTTTGCTACCGGCTTTATTTATTTTTAAATCCCAAATTCAGATTAATTTGTCGCCGCGTTAAATACATGCCCTTAAATGTAACTTATTTCAGAGTTTATCAATTTCATCGACATTTGAGGTATTTTTGTTCTTTGAATGTTTGCAGTGTATATCTGAATTTAACAATGAAAACATAGGCCTTTGTGTTTTAACAGTTTATTAACATGCAAATGTCAATAAAACATCTTACTTAAAGTATAAATGTAAAAGTGTATGTTTAGAATCAATCCCGTCTCAATAATCAATCTGCTTATCATTTTCCCAATTGTGTTGGGGTCAGCTTCTTGTCTTACCGGATTCAGCAGAGCACCAGTGTTTTACATGAAGCAACTGCCTATCTGACCTCCACAACCCTGTAAACAAGTATAGATAGTTCAAATCATCTTTGCTCACGGCGCCATGTATGGGTGCACTTGTAATACACACGAGTTGTTATTGTGTTGCTCGGACGACGCCTGCCGCGTCACTGCCACACAAATTAAAGTTGTATACATAAATGGCGCCGCGCGCAAAGATGATTTGAACTATCTATGACTGGGTAGAACGATAACCCTTGCCCGACTGGTGTCAGATTTCAGGCTTTTGACTTCCCGTAACGACTGTCAAAGATTTTCAAATGACAGCCTTGACCAACGGCTTAAAGTGCTTGCCGAGATACGGAGGCCATTCGCTATGTAAAGATGGTCACCCATCCACGGACCGACCTCGGCAAGCGTTGCTTAACCTTGAAGATCGACCCGTGCGGCTGTTTAGCCACAAGCACCACGCAATCCCATCTCAATAACTGAACGGATTTGGCACACGGGTAGATCACATGATTTTTTTGCGGGCGAACCCAAAAATCAAAAATTATCTTCAATCATTTTACTATAACCCATTGTAAATAACTTGATCGTCTTATTTGGGAAACGCCAAGGGAATATACAATAAATCTGTCATCTTGTGGCATTCGGCGTGAAATATGACTGCCTTGCTCAACACTGGACAGTGAGTGCCCCATTCTTTGCTTAGGGTTCCTTCCGTAAACAGAGAAACAAAAATTCAAACTCCAATCATTTGTTTTAAATAAACCATCTACAGGCACATTTTAACTGTCGAGGGGTCGGTCAGTTCAAAAGATGAAGTTTCCAAAGTGTAGGTAGATCTCAATGGAGCAGGACATGCAAGAACCTTCATGGACTTTGAACACTTTTATATCCAAAAGTAATTAGGTTGCTTCTTAGTTGTACCATCGTCGATCTTGGTATTAGGTCATTTGATTTACTAACCTTTGCCCCCGGTTTTGCTGGGGTGGTCTTAATCAGAGGAACCGTGCGTTTTACAGGAGAAATGTCGCTTACAATGGGCCTTATCGGAAAGCTTAAAGTCACCCAAAGGGCAATGGAG
Organism: Orthosia gracilis; assembly: GCA_947562075.1. Classification (NCBI taxonomy): domain Eukaryota; kingdom Metazoa; phylum Arthropoda; class Insecta; order Lepidoptera; family Noctuidae; genus Orthosia; species Orthosia gracilis. Next base: position 12,950,839 of record OX387264.1, on the reverse strand, counting down.
AGGGCTATGCTCGGTATTTCCTTGCGTGATCACGTCAGAAATGATGATATCCGCTGGAGAACCAAAGTTACCGACATAGCCCGGCGAATTGCCAAACTTAAGTGGCACTGGGCACATTGTTCGCAGAACGGATGGCCGATGGGGCCGAAAAGTTCTGGAATGGTGACCGCGAACCGGAAGACGATACGTTGGAAGGCCTCCCACTAGGTGTACCGATGACCTGGTTAAGGTTGCGGGGGCGCTGGATGCGAGACGCACGGGATCGGTCAATGTGGGGACGCCTGGGGGAGGCCTATGTCCAGCAGTGGACGTCTTTCGGCTGAAATGATGATTATGATGATGAAAAAATCTTTTTATAATATTAGATTTATTGGCAGGAAATGTATCTTAGTATTCGATTGAAAAACTGTCATATTTATCTTTGTTATTTACAACTGCTTTCAACTGTTCAAGCGATCGGTTAACGGTTCTTTTTAATTTTAGTATCTGTCTTCTGTCAGAGTATTAGCTATTATAACTCATTTTCATGATACAGTGACATTAGTACGAGATTTTATCCTTAACGACTTTCCTGATTCGACCTATTATTCACATCGATAAGCGATTTTACTAAGCGCAATTGCAAGTACGTTCACATCGACACAATGCGATCCATTTCGACGAATTTACACTTGAAATTCTCTTGCAAAATAAATGCGTGATATGGCCTATTAACGCAATTTAAATTGCGTCGCACCATCAGCGGCACTAGACAACTGACCTTCTATCATCGAAAGCTAGGCGACAGCGATTGTCAAAAAGGCAAAATTGTATGGGATTGACAAGCGATATCGAAAAATCATATGAACAATCCCTTACCTTTGACATTTCGACTATCGCCTTCGCTAGCATCGAATTACAATTGTCTAGAGCCTCAGGAAGGTTCCCTTTCTCGACCGCGTTAACGTAAACTTCAATTTGTACTTAAATTGAATACTTAGTAAGAGTCTGGTGGCAATAATCGAGAAAATCGATTATTCCATGTCATTTGAAGTGAGTGTATTGAGTACCTAAGTATAAAAACTCACACTAGATCCACATAAGTTTGTTTCTTGAGTTATATTCCTAAGGCCTCAAAAACAACATAAACTTTTCTTACCCAACTAAGAAAGGGTCATTAGGTTTACGTTAACGCGATCGAGTAGGTATAAAATTCGGAGTTAATATCATATTTCTCGGGATCATAAACAAAAGAAGCAGCTTGTACACAGAGTAAATTTTGTAAAAACCAATATTTCTATGCCCAACAAGGCAGCGCACAGTGTAACAATATCTTTGTAATTAACACTTTGTATATACTACATCATTTACCTGTGTATCACAAATAATTGATGATGATTATCTCTAACATACAGGAGCTATCCAATCTGACGATGCAACATTTTTACGATGAGGGCCATATCCAGATTGACGCACGACGCACGTGCCGCGTCAACGACACGTGTTTCAAGCAACGTGATGCGCAACTACGTCATTTCGACGTTCCTACACTTTGTCGCAAGCGACGAAATGTTACATTAGTCTTTGACGGATTTAAATGGTTGGATAAGAGGTGACGTTGAATATCTTAAAAGTTAGACGTAAACGAATGCTGTGACGTGGTTTTTCAAATGTTTCTTTACTCGCAGCTTCGCTAATACCCAATCTCTCATAGCCTAAGATTCCTCAGCAAAAATCTGCAGATATTTAATTTTTGATTAAACTTAATTTTCATGAATGATACTTGATAGTGGTGCAGGGTTGCCTAGAAATATCTAACCGCAATCACCTTAATTAACTAAATAACAAAAAAATTAAAATATGTTACAAAATACTTTAGTTTTTTAAAGAAATCCAACGTCATTTAAAAGAAAGTGGTGTAGAAAATAGGAAAATATAAGGCTGCCAGCTCTCAGTTAGCTGCAATCTGTGGGGCAACCCAGTTTTTCAGCTAAATCTGGTAAAACATGAATGGCGGCTAACTGAGAGCTAGATTATGTTGCACGTTTAAAAAAAACGACAAACTGTTTGCAACTAAATGCGGCCAGGCGACCCTGTAGTAATGTATTATACTATCAAAAATCATCTTCTTCCTTCCCTTATCCCATTTTACTTGAGGACAGCGCTTCACTTTTCTTCTTCCATACCGTTATGTCCCCCGTCACGTTATAACTGACTTCCTTATCTTTCAGGTCCATCCAACTTTTCTTTGGGTGCGCCTCCCTCTCTATCCATCCAAATTTATATTCATAACTCTTTTAATAACATGCTTTTCATCCCTCCTGATCACAAGATCATAAAAAATCTAATTTCATAAAAAACAAAGTACTCGCAGATTTTTGCACTGGGATCTCATACTATCAGAAATAGTGCGTTTTTGCAGAATAAACTTACAAATATCTCTGTAAAAATATTGGTTTAGAATTTGCTAATTTTAAGGTCCAGCGTAATATTGTGCCACTGCTAGACAAAGGCGAGTCTCATACAGGCAAGGTATGGGTATTCAACCACTGGTCCGTGTTATTGGTCCATCTTAAGGCGTTTGTTACCAATCAGATTGGTCATTAAAATGGAATACTTACCACACATACTTATCACACACACGGTACATACTTACTATATCTTTTAAATCTGGAATCTCCAATTACCTAAAAAGTTCTCTAGATTTTATGGAGAGTTGTTCCATCTGGAATATCTCTGGATTTGTGTTTGGCTGATTGCGGCTCACTTCCTATTACGTAACTAACGGAATGGAACCGTATGATGGGTGGTTCCTTACCTATTCCTCTGTCTTTCCCTTTAGAGGATATAGGCGTGATATTATGTGTTAAAAAGCAGAAAACCCTGTCCTATTAAATCGTAGTTCTCTTTGTGATGCGCTCACCTTTTCTTTCGAAATATTCTCTGATTTTACAGACTATCTATAATTTCCCATTTCTCGCCTATTAAAGAAGAATCCCCAGGCATATCATAACAGAGTGGTGCCTCACAATGACGTCATCGCAGGCCGGGTACAGACGAGTGGTCTTGTCAGCAAGCACGCTACGACTTGACGAAGGTATGTATGTATTTGAACAGTTAATATAACATAGTGAATATCTTTCTATGAAGTGACTCTCATTTGGATTCAAGTTAGTTCAATAGTTGCTCCGAGAGTCGTCGAAGTTCATTGACTCAGGGTTTTTCTGGTGGTCGCCACTTTTGATCTGGCTTTCAGGAGTTATAGTGGTTGAGAATTATGTGGCGAGGTTGTACCAAAACCGGCCAAGTACGAGTCGGACTCGCGCACGAAGGGTTCCGTTGATACTTGGCAAATTGCGGTTTACGATTTATGACGTATTAAAAAAAACTACTTACTAGATCTCGTTCAAATCAATTTTCGGTGGATGTTTACATGGTAATGTACATCATATATTTTTTTTTAGTTTTTTCATTCTCTTATTTTAGAAGTTACAGGGGGGGGGACACATTTTACCACTTTGGAAGTGTCTCTCGCGCAAACTATTCAGTTTAGATAAAAATTATATTAGAAACCTCAATATAATTTTTGAAAACCTATCCATAGATACACGTATGGGTTTGATGAAAAAATATTTTTGAGTTTCAGTTCTAAGCATGGGGAACCCCCAAAATTTATGTTAAATTTATTTTTGTGTGAAAATCTTAATGCGGTTCACAGAATACATCTACTTACCAAGTTTCAACAGCATAGTTCTTATAGTTTAGGAAAAAAGTGGCTATGACATACGGACGGACAGACAGACAGACATGACTGTTTTGTTTCGTTTTAGTGTTTTTTTTCTCATTGTATAACGCCTTAAGTCTGGCCTGTAAAGTTATACATGTATACTTAAATAAATAAATGACGAATCCATAAGGGTTCCGTTTTTTGCCATTTGGCTACGGAACCCTAAAAAGGAACTCATTTATCCTGAAATGTTGGTTTTGTTTCCGGTGTGAACTTTACTACGAGTATAAGATGTTCTATGTGGTGTTGTTGACCTTTCCTGCTACGCTTCTTTCTTGCGTTTAGTGAGTAACAACTCAATTGTAGCTTTGTCTAAAAATATATTTACATTTTCCGCCACTTTAACATATTTTCATTCTAAAGCTTTCTTCATCAATAGTATATAATTGAACTGTACTACGATTGTGCTCTCGTATGTTTTATGGCGCGGGATTTGTAAGTAAAACACTCATTTTCAAACCAGTTTCTTTATTTCGTGTTCATCATTTTAATACAACATACAAGTAAATTTATCATCAGATATTATTTTATCAATTCTTAAGATCTACCTTAATTAAGACTTGAATAACAAGTAGGTATGTATGAGTATTCATATCGGTATATCGATACATCGAAATGGTATCGATATGTACCGAAAATCGTACGGGATTTAAATGCTCAACCCACACATAGTTAATCCAAAGATAAATAAACAAATTAACAAACTTCTTTTTTCAAAAAAACCGACAATGGAATGTTCAGTATTAAAAAGTATCAATTCCAATAAAAGCCTGTATAAAAATGCTCGGCTGATAAAAAAGAAAACACAAAAACGCACAAATTCACACAATAACTTAAACATGGAAGATGAATGTCTTAACTTTTTACGGTGCGCCATGTTTGTGACGTCATTTGACGTTTATTGTTGTGGCAGTATAGTTTTCCAAGATGGCGTCTACGATATGAACGAATTTTATTAAATATTCAAAAGTTATGTCTGTTCTGGTGATTAAGCTTAAACCTCACGTAGGCTATTTTAATAAAAAGAATGTGCACATTTTTATATTTTAAAGATAAGCAATTTTTATGATCGCAGACTTAGAACACGAGAAAAACGACTTTGTGCGACAAATGGCGTAACAAAATGGCGCGTAAGAAAAACAAAACCCAAAACTCCTTTCATCTCAAAGACAAATGACTGTAACATTAATTCCAACTGCAAAATATACTTTACAATATACTTTCTATTATTTTAAAATAAAACAAGAGGTACACAGTCAGTATTATTTCGACAACGATTAGCTAACAGGGAATCTAATTTTCCATATATTATTATAAATATTGAAGGGTCGTTAGACAGTCACAGCGAAGGAAAGTTACAAGCTAGGGGAAAAACACAGGGTTGTGTTAATAATGAACATGAAAAATCAAGTTTAAATGTGGAGCAGACTTTGCAAAACCAGCTCGCATTACCAAATCTCATCATTCTTCTTGAAATTACATTTGCCAGTCGAATCGGAAGATTGTTTGTGTGGTTTATTGAAGATCGTTCAATCAACATTGTCAACTTTCATGTTCAGAATTATCCCTACAGACACACGGTAAGTGTCGTGACTAGAGAAAGAAATAGTAAGGAAACTCCCGAGGGGATAAAATTAAAGACCACTATTATTACGAGGGAAGTTACAAAAAGTTCCTTATAACTTAACACGCGTATAAGCGAGAAAACTTAGAGTCTAACCTAATCGAAAGTTAGATGACTAGCGTCGGCGACACACGTTAATAAATTACAAATAAATTATTAATAAATTACATATTTTTCAACAAACAAAATCAAATAATTTCAATGAGACGAGATTTAGTTTTGACAGAACCGATCAGAGGTGATATGTCCAAAAAACTGGATGGAAAACATTACATTTTAGCTTACCCGAAGTAGCCTTCCTTTTGAGCCAAATTTAACATTATTTATGTATCGAATACATTGTTAAATAGTGATAGATTTTATCGCATACGAGTACTCTTAAATAATCTGGTATATTATTAAAATAATAATTGATGGATCGCATGGTTGAGATGCACCGCTGTCTGCTATAGAAAGGGGTCAAGCGGTCAACCCAATCATGGACTATGGATCATCATTATAAGAGACAACTAAATAAATAACCAGTCTCTTGAAACAAAAGTGTTGATTGATTAATAAGAGAATTTAGTTTAAATGACCAACCCGTAAGATATTTTATATCTGTAGGTAACCAACCATTTTGAAATCTTAACCGGCATTTAATTAACTTTTGCATGTAATCACATTTAATCCTTCAGTACAAAGTTTGCCGGCTCTATTGTTTATCTATTGTTTGGAGGAGTTGACGGATCAACTTGTGTTTAAAGTTTGATTAGGTAAGTTGGTATCCGGCGTCGTGATCATTTAGCCTTTGATAGGTTCAATGTCAAAACAATGTGTTACTGAAGTGGAGAGATGAATCGATGCTGAAGAATTTTGTGCATGATGGACTTTTGGACATTCCCTCATTTCTTAATGTTTCAGAAATTCCTAAGATAAATAGAGAGTCCCAAATAGGATATCTGTAATCTTAATAGAGATGATGTATTCGTTCATGTTATTAGAACAAATAATTTCAACATTACGTTTTTGGTCTGTTGTTCCATTCTATCAGTAAAATAATAGAACATTGTAATAGTTTGGACCCAAATACCTTATTGTATGTCTTTTAAGAAAGAGATGGGTCGTTATTTATAAATTAATCAATTATTGAGTAAACCAAGTACTAAAAACACAAATCATGCACATTTTCCTACCTCAATTCAATCTCTACACTTCTGTAGTTAATTTTGGAAAATGCCTGTGTAACGGTTGATTCAAGAATAAGTGTGAATTTTTCTTATAAATTAATTATGTTGCTGTAAATTAATATGAGTTTCTTGTAAGCGTTTCTGATTGTTTATGTACAAAAATGTACTGATATGGATTGAGCAATAGCGCTTTGAAATTTATTATGTATGTTTCAATAAGTAAGTGTGAACTTTATGTACAGTAATACAATTGATAGTTTTGAAGATTTAGCACAAATAAGAAATCAACCGTTCATACAGACACTGTCCCTAAAATGTTACATTTTGTGCAATAACCATTAGTGCGGTGAAAATAAGTAGTGGGTTGATATCGATAAAATGGAGGTGCGAAAAGGCGGAAACAGGTGTACCGATTTAGAGATCAGAACTGTCGAATACAATCTAATGTAACATGAACACTAAACAACTAAATCATTTCCCATGATTTTACTGTGTATCGAGCGAATACGCGATCTTAATCATCAAGACTTGGTTACAATATCATCATTATCTCAAGTAATCAATAAGAAATTGGTAGAGTATACAGTTAATTGAATATAATTGATGTATTTTCTACAAAACACAGTACAAATCATGGTAACGACACATTTTATTACCACACGTTAAGTTTAAATTCCTACACAGATATAAACCCTAAGTATCGATTAGCATTCGAGTTCATTATGAAAAAATATATCATTGGAAATATTTTTCAACTTCTCTCCTTAATTTCAAACCACCCAAGAACAACTTAATTATGCATGAGACAACCGATTTTTATAACTACATGTTTATTCCTAACAACACTTTGGCAACAAATAGTATTTTCAATTTTTTTTTTTTTATCATGTTTTTCCATCATTTTCAAATGTAACGTCAACATTATTGAAGTTAACATTACCATGGTTATTATCGAACCCGATCATTTATCGATTTTTATCATCGTCTTTATAGATAGAAGACATAAAAAAGTATCGACAGAAGATGAATATCGATCGATAATGTGACATCACTGGGTTTAGTTGGCGAAACCTGTTACACCATTCCTTTATTAAAATTTGGCTATCAAAGTTCATTACACTATCCTACAGTCCCGCCAACTAAAGCCGTATAGAAGCGAACTTAGAAGGTTTACCTAAAATAAGAAACAGTAGTCCAGGATTTTTAATCATTTTTTTTTTAGTTTTTTTTTTCTTTTTCTGTCATCAGTCTTAAAATTGAGTCATACCATCTAACTAAGAATGATGAACTCTTACATTTAAGTTCCTAGGCCTGATCTAACATCGGAATTTTGCGGTGATTTTCTTACACTGTAGCTTAGTGGAAGTTAGAATTCGGGGTGTAAAGTATGGAAAGTAGCAGACGAGCAACATTTAAGAGATGTTAACAAGTGCCATTCACATCGTGTAACCAACAGTTAAAGAGTACAGTTTGAAGGTATACGTCTAAGGAAAAGGTGTCTCAACTAGTAAGGCTCTCGGGGAAACTATTTCACACAATCCTTATTCAATAATTTATTGGTATTTTAGAGTAATCAACATTGAATAGTTTATTTTAATATTAATTCTTAATACTAAAGAGTACAAAAAATAAAGGAAATATTATTGAATATATGAAAAACAACAAGTTATCAGCGAAAATCATCGCGTTTTCATATAAGAACAACATTGTTTTTTTTTTTTCGTTTACAGTAACATTTAATATTCGCGCTCACGAAGATGCGGGAGTTAGATCCTCGCAGCGTGGCCGAGAGGCTCTCCACAGGACGGGCCCTCGCCAGCCTGCCGCCTGGCCCTATCCAAACCCTACACTACCAACGTTTCCCTTCGATCATCCTCAAAGTATCAAAAATATCTGCTAGAACATCCCTTTCCCTTAGTGAAAAATTCTCGATAGTACATTTTGAACAGTCTCAAAGTAACTAATGCGTAGGTAACAATTACAAATCTTCATTAAAATGGGGATATGCAAGAATGAAAGTATTGAAATCAACAATCGTTTTACATTAGGACGAAGTAAAGCGTTCCTACGTAGTGACTACGGTTAAATATCTAACCTATAGGGTTACCATACACGTCAATAAGATATATTAGCACTTATATTAAAAAACAGTTTATGATAAGTGACTGAACATGTGAAACACAGAGGATCAAAGTCTGTACAAAATTCCCAAATGATTTTTTATTTAATTTTATCAAAGGTTTAACACATTCCTTCAAATTTAAGGCCACGGCGCATTATGGTGTTTCAGTAGATTATAAAGTTAGATTACTGAATTATATTTATGTTTTAATGATGACGTTTACATCTAATAACGGCCTTATTTACATCCGTGCACGTCAGTATTGCTCGACGGTTCCGTGTTAGAAGCTGCAGCGTGTCAAGATCAAATGAAAGGTGCTGGGTGCCAAGCTAGAGCTCGGAGTGAGTGACAAGCATCACAAGTCCTTACAAATCTACAAGTGGTATACTAACCGAGGAAAGCAAGGCTCGAAACATTACATTAACATTACGTCTCGTATCGTAAAAAATATCGGTGACAGACTTACACTGATTCAAAGCTCACGATGTGCCTTACCCACTAAACTAACATAGACAATGCAATATCTAAAAATACACCACTACTCGTACGCTATATAGGATATAATTTAAATTTAGTTCATCATAAGCATTGTGTTCTCCTTACAACTGGCAGGATGGCATTTAGTGTGTAAAATCGATTTGTGTGTGGACAATTCAAGCTTCGTATAATTAATATAGGTTTATAAACTTACGTGCATACACATATTATGATAACATTTAATTACCTAAAAGCAAGTTCTTTGGCGACTAGCATCGTTAAGAAAGATTCCAAATTTTACTTTACTTCGTTCCAACTTAAACTTTCTATGCCAGCGACATTCCGAAATCATTCGTGCTATCAATTTGTTCTACGTCACCACTTTGTGGACGATATGTCGCGTTTCGTTAACATTTCTCTATTAAATATATAATTTGATCAACATTCGAATACATAATCCGTCAGTATTGTCAATTTAGAAACAGTGCCAATATATAACTTCGCCAACTTCATCACTAACCGTCCGTCTCCCGCGCAACCACTCATATAATTAAAACATTACTTGATATGTCATTTGCTACCAACTTTTCCTATCATTTGGAATCTTTCCACTTTGTAAAAATATTTATAACTAAAAATCACACACCTTAGATTATAAAATTACCTACACGTGATGAAGAAAATGAAATCGTTATTCCTAACTGTATCGGCTTCATCTTTTTCTGAAGACAGGAAGATGTAAAAGCTAGCGTGGAGTGATTTAGCGTTGTCAATACAGTACGCTCTCTAATCAAAGTAGCAACACCGATCGCTACGGTACACAAGGAGCAAAAAAATGTATACGATAATACACAATCACATTAACCTACGTGTCAATATTTTAAAGAAGAATCAATATCATATAAAAACATTTCCAGAAGTCCAAAACTTCGTCACTAAAAGAATCGTCACCATTGTGAAAATAAACACTATTATATGCGAACGTCTCAACTAACTTAAGCGATAGTAAAATATTTTGTATTTAATTTTTACAATAAAATGTATCATAAATTCAAACGTGAGTTAATTTTAAAAACATTCAGCGTAGTAATTCTCCGAGGATGGATGGTTTGTGCTAATATGTGCTTTGTTAATCACCTTAACTTACAATCACAATTTTTGAGACAACGTGTTCTGACGGAAGCATTCCTAAAGAATCCGTTCTGCTAACAGCGGCTCATAACATCACGCGGCAACTGCAGGCTCTCAGTTCCGTCAAAACACATCAACGAATTTACATTCATTATCAAACTCAACATCAGTCGTGAATACAGTAAAATCATTGAATACAATTCACTTTCAAGAAAAAATACATCACAAATTAAGTGAAACACCAACGTTCTGTGCAATTCACTAAAATTATACTTCTCCATTTAGCGTATTATCAACAATGACAAAACATCGCTTAATACATATAAAAGCGACGATAGAAAAAAACTTTCGAATGTATATGAAAACGAATACAATTCCTGAGCAATTGATTGCGTGGTACGTCGTGATTCGTGGCGGCCAGCTCGAACCGATCAGAAGCGGCTAATGTATGTACAACTTCGCACGTCTCAACGAACTGTTCATACTCATCGACGCCCTACCAAGTAAATGTAATAAGTGACCAAATCGTTAACCACATACAATATGATAAGCTAACATCGATACATTATATCTAGCTTGATGAATACATTAACAGGTGAATCTTAACTGACACAAAATTATCCGATTTCAAACAATCATTAAGAGTAGAATACACTATCGATATGGTTACTGTAAAACCCTTATTATATCCTGTCAAATTCGGATATCGTTCCGTTATTACTGTCAACAAAGTGCTACCTGCCTCGGCTCGTCCGACTTTCTCAACAAACGTCATACCTAAATAACACACTACAAATATTTTGATTCTTAATTTCGTTTTATAAAAATACTCTCTCACACTACGTACCCTCTCTCTAATAACCATGTCCGCGTCGCGACGCCCATCTTGTACCGCTCCCGGCTTCCCTTACGTTTAGTTAGTAATACTACCAACATCATTATCCTAAACTATTTACATTTTTGCTCGACACACTTCCTGGCGATAATGGTGTTAGAACGGCAATTAAATCAAATAAGGGAATTATGAGTGGCTGAAAGCTTGAAATTTCATCAATGATCAAGTCTTCTTACCTCGATTCTAACAATGACATGCTTGAATTAATGATTTAAGAGTTGAAAGGAGCAGCAGCAATCGAATCATACCCTCAATATCTAATGGCGAATCGAATGAGAGATTCATCAAGATTGATGTAAATGTAAACAAAGGGGCAATGAAATAATTTACTTCGATCTTAAATTTAATCTTAAGAAAAACTGCTGAGTATAAAATTATAAACGACCTTGTAAGCCTAGCTTGCGCTTACGTAACTAGTAGGTGCTAAGTTAGTAGTAAAATGTTCCCTAGAGTAATTGACTTTGAAATATTGGTTGGTTGGTAGCGCTCTTTTGAAGCAGTGCAGCTGACGGGAACTGTCCAAGGAGTCCTAAAACGGATATTAATAGCTACGTTTTCGTAGAAAAGTAAAGCTTAGTTGGGATATTAGGTTCTTACATTAGAATACAAATAGTACTTACACACGAAGATTTATAGCCTACATTCATAAGAATATGTATTTTTTAGATATTTAGTGCTGGGATGTACCGCCTAATTCACTGAGGAGCGACTTTTGTGTTTGTGTTGGTTGTCTTCTGATGGTAAGCAAATGTTGTTCATGGTAATCGATAATTGCGCTTGTGTAAACCGGTCGTATCTACAAAAATTGTATTTTTTTGTTATATCATAAAAATGTTTTTGTGTTGCTGGATGGCTGTGTCGTTGCGTTAAGCTTTAAGCTCGGTAGAGGGGAGATTATTGAATTATTTTGAAATTGGTTTATTACTATTAATATTTTGTAAACTGTACAGTTGTATACAATTTTTGTGCGACCGACTGATTGTAAAATTGGATCAGGATCAAAGTAGTAAGTTGTTTATGTGAGTGTTTCTCTAATTTATTTTCAAGTATATATCATATAAGTGTTGTTTTGGAAATATATTTCTCTACAACGCTGGTTTTTTGCTGTAATTATTATAAAAACCATTTATAAAGAGATGACTTTTAATTCATTGGTGATATTTCAGGGACGACAGAAGTTACTCATGAATTGAACAACTTTTCTATGGGGCCAAAACCAAAAGTTGAAAAAAAAACATCTGCTGTTTCCTACATTTTGCCCATTGGGAACATTTGTAAACACACTGAACAGCTGAGATTTTCACTTATTTTAGTCATGATGCCATAGTAAAACTTGTTCAGTCATGAATACTTTCGACTCCCTGTATATACAATTAAACTAAGGCTTTCTGAAACTGACACAACAATAATTATGAGTTCGAACTGAAACTGAAATGGTTGATCCCAATCCAAAATGTGTGTAAAAAAAGTAAAAAACATTGCCTTGGGCTACTCTAATTTATCCATTTGGAACGCCCGTTGACAAACTGTCATAAGTAACTTTTCCAATTTAATTTGTGGATGCAAACTGCATACACAATAATGAGCTTTCCTGCAGTTGAATATATTTTTTTTGACACCAAAAAATAAAGAAATGGCTGTCATTTTGAAAAGCCAATTAGAGTAACCCCTTTTTTCATATCTTGCACTTAATACTAAAGCAAATACTTACGATATTCATGCCGCTTGTTCCCCTACACCAACTGTATTAAGTCTAATCAAAATGCACACACGTGGGTAACACACAGGACCTACACCAGGATATTTGTGCTAAAGAATCGTGTAAACTGTGTTCTAAATAAAAATGCCCTATGTTTTTTTTTTTTTTTTTTTTGAAATCAACACCAGAAACTAGGAACTAGTATTTTTTGAGCTTTTACAAGATGAGTTACGAAATTGCATGTCTACTAATGGTTGTAAAAACAATTGAATACATAGTTTCTAGATAAAGCTGAGGTTCCAGTGAGTTAATTGTACGGTTTCTTTCCACAGTGCCTTTTATGATGAATGTGGGGAAGACCTAAGATAAAATGTATAATTCTACAGGTTTTGCTTACTTTTTAAGACTTATCTAATAAGGTAGGTTTAAGTTTTTTCATACTGGTAGCTCGAGTGGTCCGTAAAGAACAGCTGTGTTCCAAAAAAGACGACTTTAAAAAAAAAACAGTTTGAAATTGTGTACTTAGTGGAATTTAAAGCGTTATTTAATACTATCTTCATTCAAATTAAACTTTTTGCAACCGGAATCAAGAATTTTACCTAGTTATTTTAAAATTGCGTGGCACTGTTTTACATCATAAGCAGATTCATTAGCACAAACATGCATAGCAAGTTGTAACTAAATTAATTTTATTAAAATAGTTACAACTCCGCAGATAAAACTACAGAAGCGCTACTTTGGTAAAAAAAAAGAAAATAAAAAATAAAACACACATCAAAACTGCAATGAACTGGTATTATTATAAAAAGCAATTACAACAAAAATAATTCAAAACAAAACGATGTACATTAATTTAAAGAACAATTGTTTATACAAATAATTAAAAAAATATAATAATTATAACAACAAACATCGACAAAATATATTTAAAGACAAAACATGTTTCAATTCAGTCCTCGAGCTTTAGAAATGCAATTTTTAAGAATGAAATCGTTTCTCGTACAGAAAAATCATTTCTTTTCACTAACATTATTATGCAAAAACACAAAAAAAATTGGGAATTAAGTTTGTAATAATAATTATAACGGAAACTTAAATTACCATTTTGTGGTTAAAAAATAAAGATTAACTATCGGTCGACAAAAAAAAAAAGACTAAAAAAATAAAATCGGGGGTTACACAGTTTTACCTACTAGGCGTAAACGTGAAGTTGTCATAATTTGCAAATCTTACTTTATAAAATTTCGATACACTATACTATACTTAATATAAATATAATACGACGAAATGATCTCGATTAAGTAGAAGCGTATGTTGTTACCAAAAACGGGATCTTCTTAATGAAAATTGCAGCAAAAGTACGACCCAGAGGTAAAATTTGTCGTAATTTTCACAAAGAAATCCGGCAAATTAAAGTCTAAAACAACGGTTTTTTTTCTAATTTCTATCGTGACCTCAGTTCAACAGGACGAATATTATAAAAAAAAATCATTGGTGATTGAAAAGGATAAGTCGATAGATTCGTCAAAGCGAACTGAGGTACGGCAGATTACGGTCAATTGTAGAGTTACAATCAATGTATTTGTCAGTGGATTAAATGAAGTTCACTACTCACGGCGTCTTAGGATATAGGAACAGGGCAGTCTATAATAAAATCATTGGTGAATAATCACTGAAATTTGGACACTAAGACGGGTGACGTGTTTCAATTAATCCAGTGTTCATTAACTATTTGATCGAAGATGCGTCGAGGCGGCGTATGCGTGTGCACGGTGGTAGGCAAAATACAGAAAACAATGCGAGAAGAAACCAGTTGCTCTCAAAACGTTCAACTTTTAGTGCAAGTATGGTAATCCTAAATTCGAAGTTCGAGATTGTACACTAAAGTTGTTGCCGTTCAACTGTCAGCCATGTAGTAATTTTAACATTTGGCAGTTAGGTAGATATTTTATTATTTATTCATTGAGCAGTCATCATTAAAATTATATTGTATATAGATTGCCAAAACTTACTATAATAAGGTAGGTAATCGGTGGTAAATAAATATAATTATTAATTAAATTAAATATTAAATAAAGACTTGTAAAATTTCCAGTATAACAATTACGATAACTTGCACTACAAGTATAAAAATGAACAATCATAAGTAATTATTTCGATCAGATACCCTTACGATTAGATTTATATGAAAGTATGGTACATATTTACAAACAATACTAAATATCACTTATTAAATCACAACATGATCTTATGGCACACGATATACAGGTCGCCACGGTGCGCAAGCGACGCTCGCCGACGCATCTTCAAACATTTTAATTTATTTAAGAAATATCACCAAAATGGAAACGCGGTACCTAAAACTAACAGATCTTTAAGATACCGACCCTCAGCCGGATCAGATCTCTCTATTGTCATAGATTCAGCGAGAAAATACTAAAAAATCCATTAATCACTACGAAAACCAAAAAAAGTTCTAATGAAAAAAAATCAAACTAAAATAATTCTTCTAACACACTCAAACACACGGTAATGAAGTAAAAAAATAATAATAGTAGCGCAATATCCATAAAATACAAAAGAAAAATTTACGTTACACATGCACCGTAATACTAAAACACTACAAAAATAAAGTTGTTTCCATATAAAAAAAAATATCTTACCAGAATAACAAATTGTATAATTATTTTGTATACCGAGCTGTTTATAATACTCCCAGTAAGTAGATGCGCTTCTGCGCCGTTTTAAATCTGCTAAAAATCTCAAAAAATTAAAAAAATTGCTAGCGAAACGACCATTTCCTAAGTGCTCTAATAGTTACCACCGTGTCCAATGCTTATAACATACAATCAATGCATAAAAACGAACAATATCAACCAAATGTTAGTAAAAGAACATCAGAAGACTTGGATCCGCGGGCTCTCAGCGACTAGGCGGTACCGATAACATTACTGCTGAACTACTGCCCTCCGATAAAGAACGAGAGAAAAACTTACAATCTTTTACTATCTAAAAATGCTTTATAAATTCTCAACTGAGGGCATCACTAGTAGAAATGCATAAAATTTGGAACGAATTGAGGTCTATAAAACATTCTTGATCGCCACTTTGTGATGTTACTATTACGTATAAAAGAAACAGTATAATTTTCAGTAGAGGTCAAGTCATTGTTTACTCATTTCCAAACGCCGCAGTCAACTTTGTCATTGATAAAACCCCTAACATTATTATTTCCCTAAATTTTAGTAACTACGTTTAGTGGGGTAGTAACCAAAGATTGTCCATTTCAGCTCAATCAATTTAACACTTACCTAATTAATAATGTAACAACTCCTTACTTAGATTTTTATAATCCATAGTTTCCATCGACACAGAATAAGTGCTAATTAAAAACAGGAAGTGCTATTGTGCCGTAGAAATAATCTTAAAACTAACAACAATACCGCTCGATGCTCTCTTATTTACGATAAAATCACACGCTTAACGCCTAACAATTTGTTAAGTAATAATAGTTAAAATATTGGTCCAACAAATGGGCTAAATAATACAAATGCCCTTAATATTCATCCCTAATTTAACGATGTGGGATATGAAAAAATATTATTCAATAGATTAAAAAATGATAAGGATTCGAGAACACCGTCGCGCAAAATTTTGGATCGTTCCAACGGAATTTAATCTCTAACCATCAATCAATAGGTACTCGAATAACAATGTCAATACTATAACTAATCTCATTACAGTTTCGTTTAGAAATAATTCATAAAGAGATCTCATGCCGAACAATGTAGAGAATACCCATCTCAAGCCGGTATGACCACATCGAGACAGCCACAGGGTTGCACCACTTGCACACTTTTCGCAAGTTCCGTTCACAAATCGTCACTTGAATCACAAAAATTGACACGCTTCGCCAGAACGATTAGTCGTTACGTCGGTTAATAATAGTATTTACGTCTCAGAGTGTCGATTTTTGGCCTATAGTTCGTCGGTCATTCGGATCTCCTGTGATTAGAGCGTGCCACTCACATGCCTATCGGCGGCACTTGCACGTAGCGGTATATGTAGAGCCGGTAGTCCTTGCTGGCGAGCACCACGGAACCATCGTCCATCAGCGCCACGTCGAAGCATTGAGCGTGTTTCACTTTGCTCTCCAGTGCGGATACCAGTTGTCCGTCTTGCGTGAATATCGTCAGATTGAAGTTGTTGTGGTTGTCGGCAATCAAGATCTCACCCGCTGCGTTGATGCCTACTCCGATCGGGTAGTTGGTGACACCCTCACCGCCGATTTGACGCAAGTAAATACCCTCATAGTTGAACACCTTGACGCAATGCGCACGGTTGTCGCTGATGAAGATCTCCTGTTTGTCGTTTACTACGACTCCGTTAGGGAATTCTAGGTGTTTGGAGCAGCCGAATTTCTGCAGTACATTACCGATCTGGTCGAAGATTATGACGCGCATTACTTTGCATTCTACAACTACGATTCGGCCTTTGTTGTCGACTGTCACGCCACGAGGATGCTGGAGAATGTTAGCGCCGAATTTGCGCACGAATTGGCCGTATTGGTTGTAAATCTGAATCTGGTGTGTTGGCGATCTCTCAGTCACAATAATATCGCCAGAAGTGCGGACTACGGCTACTCTATTCGGGTACAGTAATTGGCCGTCTCTTTTGCCACATTCGCCAAATTGGAATTTGAAGCGCCCTTCCTTGTCGAATATCTGGATACGGTGGTTGTTAGTGTCGGCAACGATTATATCGTTTTGAGCATTGACAGCTACTCCGCTCGGCTCGGTGAACTGACCTTCCATTACGCCAAACTCACCGAATTTACAGTGATAGATCATCTTTTGCCGTTTGATTTGAGATTTCGGCGGGAAAATGGCAGTGGAGATTAGCTTGTTCGTCAAGTCTAAAATCGGATCGTTGTGAGCGGCATTTGTTAGCGAGTAGGGATCGGTCGTCGTCGGCGGGAAGAGCGAGTCACAACCACCGTTAGACCACTTTTCGTACGGGTTGATGCCGTTTAAGTTGATATCTCCAATAGCAGTCGAGAATGGGCCCAAGCTGTTGGCACTATTGAATCGTTTTGAGATAATGTTGGATTCAAAAGGCGACGTGGATTGGCTTGTGGGTCCCAGGAGACCATTTGTATACGGGCGATCAAGTACGCCGTTCAAACCAGTTGGTAGGTGTATGCCACCGTTCAGGCTGCCTGAACTTCCATTAACGCTGCTACTGCTGGACGATGAACCGCCGTTCAATAGATTTCCGTTGGTAGGGCGAGCAATAGGTGGCTGTTTAGTGGGGCCAACATTCGCCTCAGAGCTAGAGCGCACGTAACCAAAAGTGTTTCTTACGCCAACTTGTATGGCTTGGTAGTTGGAGACAAATTCAAGCTCGCAAGCTGTTTGTACGGTATGTTCCGGATTAGAACTCAATAACGTTTGCAACTTCGTGTCTAGCAGTTTTCTGAACATTAGTATCTCTGCAATGTTGGCGCATTTAGTCAATCGCTCTACAAAGTCGCACGTCTGGTATATCTTGTCAACAGTCTCTTGAGCTTTCTGCCCGACAACTGTGAGAGCAATTTGTTTCGTGGAAAATACGCTTTCGAGTTCCTTGAGTAGTTCTTGCTTACGCTCCTCGAGCATAGAGCGGTAAAATTGGAACGTATCGTTTATTTCATTTTGAGCTTTGTGGTACTGGACTTGTAATTTGCCAGCGGCATGTTCTACAGTCTTAATAACGTGCCTTATCTCAGTTGCGCGAGTCTTGGCTTCAGTAACAGCTGACTGCATGAGTTCCAATTGTTTAGGCCCAGCATCAGATAAGTGCTCGCAATCGTGCAGAGCAGCCGGGTGTTCGATGATCGTGCATTCTTTGCATACCGGCACGGAACAAGTGCGGCAGAAATATTTAAGGATATCATTTTTGTGTCTCGGGCAGAAAGCGGTTTTGTCACCGCTCGCAGAAAGGGTAGATCCCAGCATACCCTTGTCATCTTTCAGGTCCGTGAAAGCCAGCACACGGTGGCCCTCAAAGCAATGCATGAATTGGTGCGCCATTACGCAGTTTGGGCAGAGGAAATTAGCACAATCGACGCAACGTGCGACGGCGTCTGATTCCTTAGATTTGCAGCCGGTGCAGCGGGCTGAAGGCGAGCTGGTCTGGCGAGCAGTAGGCAGGAGGTCAGCGTCCTGCTCGACGGCGGCGGCTATCACAAGGTTAGTGAGCAGCCCAGGTACGCCTGCTGTCGGTAGCTGGCTGTCTACGCGACAAGTGACGCAAGTGACTTTGTCGGGATGCGTTTGTTCCCTCTCCAGGCAGCCCCGGCAGAAGGTGTGGAAGCAGTTGAGTACTTTGGGGTCGGCGAATGTTTCTCGGCAGATTGCGCAGGTGGTGTCGAGTCCGTCGAATTCGCGGAGGTCACATACGGCGGAGTCACTCGCTGGGGGCGAGGATCCACTAAGAGTCAAGGGCGATAAGGAGCCACGCTCCAGCGAACCTATTGAGTTGGCACCGGGCAGCGACTCAAGGGACGGGGTGCGTGAGGCCATCTTCAGGAAACCGGCATCCCTGAAACAAGAAACATGAGCCATTAATATACTAGTCAAAATAAACCACTCTTATAGGATAGGATTGTAAAAGTGGCCATTAACGTTATTGAATGTTTGAAAGCTATCTAATACTCCTCAAATTTATTATATACAAGAGTCGTTTACGGCTCTATAGCTCGGGAGCTAGAAAAATTTCTACTTGAATAGTTGGTATTACGTAAATGCATTTTCCGTCGGAGCCGTGACCTTAGATACAGGGGATGCCGCTGCTATAAACTTGATAAATAGAGCTTTACCCAATATTTTCGGGAAATTTACGAGCCACCGAGCGATATACCGGAAGAAACCGAGTGAAGTAGCGAAAACATCAATAACGGTGTCGAAAATGCAGGGAGCCAGGAATGTTTACATCAGATGCACTTCCCAAGGGCGGGGGTTACCAAGGCAACGCGAGGGTGACGCCGTAAGGGGATCCGTTCTCGAATTAGAGGGTGGAGAATTTCGACACCCTCGTTTTTACCTTAGGGGAAATATTTGAGGTGAACGGCCCCGGCAGCAGTTGGTTTAACGGCTCAAATGTATATTTTCAGAGTTGCAATTCAGTTGCAAATTCGGAATTGTAATGACGTTAATCCGGAGCTTGCGGCGCCAAAATTTATGAAATATGACCCCCGCTGTATATTTATATGGTTTTAATTAAAAAACGCCGGAGATGTGATAAAAAAGGCGTCTGCCAACACAAAGTAGTGATATTAAACCATTTTGAAGCACGAATGTGTTACTTCAAAAAAATAAAACTGAAACCTCGCAGAAAAGTAGTTGCTGTTTGTCTTAAAAACAGTTTATTTTGTAGCAAGCTTATTTTTAAAATAGTTGTTTGTGAAAGAAGTGATAAAGTTAATTTATCAACAGAAATCTTGAACTTTCAATCAGAGATCACAAAAGCTTTTTGGCGGCGTCCTGACAATGCTTGCGACAGCTGAACCTTGCTAAACGCACATAGCGCGGACATAAATATTATTATTAACAATGGTGTCTCTAGCCACTGGCTCACTGGACACTAGCTAAGGGCTGGTTTCTGAAATTCTGAATTGATGATCTCAAAGTAGTGTTTGAGTGTGAGTTTGACATTTTAAATTCAGATTTTCCCAAATGATAGGTTTTCAGTGTAGTTTGACAAATACTCAACTTCAAATAATTAATCTATACATATAAATAGAATTGGAGTGTCTGTTTTCATTATTGAAATAACTGTTTTTTACTACATGTATATGAATATATATACGGTACATACACCAAAATAACTTTTTTTACAATTTTTGTCTGTCTGTCTGTCTATTTGTTCCGGCTAATCTCTGAAATGACTGGACCGATTTTGACAGGACTTTTATTGGCAGGTAGCTGATGTAATAAGGAGTAACTTAGGCTACGTTTATTTTAGAAAGTTTTTTTTTTTTAGAAATTTGTTTGGCGGAACGAAGTTCGCCGGGTCAGCTAGTTAAAAAATAAATGAAATTTCGGTCCACTTTTACCCAAAACCAAGCTTAGGTATATACACTGCCTAGGCACCTACAGATATACGAATGATTCCGACACAAGAGATTCCGTACACGTAACCGTTCCCTTTACAATACATCACAGGAAGCCGGCCTGTCTAATTCCTGATACGTCGTAGCAAATTTGGCTCACACTACACTATGTATAGGGGGTACCATTTCGGACGATCACTCTGGGACGGACGCCTAAGTAAAATTGATGAAATGTCTACGACGGGAGAAATTAATAAATGTTTTCTCCCGTATTATATATTGTATGGTTAGTGAAGTTGCATTAGTTATAATTTTTTAACCGCATTTTCACGGGGTTTTAGTGACAAAAGATCTCGAAGAAGGGTTTTTAAGCAGAAATTTCAAAATAGAACTGCAGGATTTATACACATTGATCGCAAATATCAAAGAGACATATATGTCAAAAAATAAGTAGTAAAGTATCCAAGCTCAGGTTTCAAGATGAAGAAAAAAAAGAAAATAATTCACTAAAGAATCTTTTTTAAAACAAGCTTTTTTCGTATTCTTTTCAGCAAACCCTTTCATTTGATACCCATATCATGGCAGTGCACAAAAAATAACTAGTCCACCATCTTGGGCCATCCACCATATTGGATTTAGAATGACGTCATTTTTTGTCAAACATACATTGTCATCCAAACTAAACGTGTATGCAAAATTTCATGGTGGAGGACAAATGACTCGACTTTATTTTTGGTTTGGATGTCAATGCACAGTAAACTAAAATAAATTTTATGTTTTTTTTTATTATTATGAAACATTTATAGCAGTCTCAATAACAAAATTGTTTTCAACAGCTACTTCAGTTTCAAACGTTTAAGAGCCTACATCCGCTTTAGTGCCGTAAAACGGTATCTTTCTAAAGCATACTCCTTAACAACGGCTAGGTTAAAAGGTTTGAAAAAAAAATATTTATAATTGTTTCATTTACATAATTTTTTTAAACATGGTTTTTTCGTATGACAAATACATTTGCTTTAAAAAAATAATTAGCAACACGATATTTTTCGCAATTTTTGGATACTCCTCCAAAACGACTTGGATGTTTAAAAATATTTTTACACAGATAAATTGATGGCTTAAATTTCTTGTAACTGAAATAGCATATGTAAATCAAATAATATTTTGCAAACAAAACTGTTCAAAAGGAGACTCAATATTGATATTTTGTCTCCGAGCGGGCGCACAGCCAGTACTGCGTTAACATTGGGGCGTATATATCGCCTTAAAACGAAAACGTGTCCAAAACATCCACACGGATATTTGTCACTTCAATATCTGGACAATCCAGCCTATAGGTATTTGCGTGATAGATGGTTACGGCCGCAATACATTACCGGCGGAGTTTGGTCTCCAGTGACGGGCGGCTCGATTGCATTGCCGATGCTGCACACAAAATGGCCGAACCGGGACCAATGAAGACATTGCGACGAATTTGTACCAGTTTCGGCGACAAATTAGGTACGTTTGGTACGTAATGTGATTGGACGGAATTGAGTTGGGATGTATAAAGGTATTTGAGTGGAACGAGTTCTGTGATTGCTGCTGTATGTGGTTGGTTACCTGTTTGTATGTGGTTGGTTACCTGTTCATTTAGGTTAAGCCTGTTTAATGCCAAGCGTACAATTTTTAAGGGTGAATTTCACCTGAACGGGTTCAAGAGTTGTTATTGTCATCAACTCATCATTGTCATGGAATATTGACATTGACAGCTTAAACGCGGTTTAGATGTACTGAGGCTCTAGACAAGTGACATTCTGTCAACGAAAGCGTCGCGGCAAAGATACATGGGATTGCCAAGAGCTATCGAAATGTTCCGTGATCAAGCATTACATTACACCCACAGTCCCACACACATATGCAAAGTTATTGCAGACCAAAAGAGCATGCGCATCGCTGATTTCTTTTCTTTTACTATGTTTATTTTTTAAATTAATTTATTGCACAGCTTATATGCTATGAAATGTACCAAAAATTGGCGAAGACACTGGCTCCTGTAACACAGGTTAATATCTAGCACAGGAGCCAGGGCTTCAAATAAGTGTGTTATACCTGTATTTTGTGTCAATAAACAATGTCATTATTATTATTTTGACATTTCGACAACCACCATCGCTCTGATAGATTAAGACTTTGTCTATTGGCTCTGATCGCGATAGGTTTCACGGAAGATTACTTCGTAAACTATCAAAGGATCCGGAATTCACATTTTATACCCGATATTAACATCGTCCCGTAAAATAAGTTTCAATTTGGCCACTGAACATTTACGGCTCCAATAATCCTGTCTAAAAGCATAATAGTACCAATTTCTTCGGCCCTATTGACCAATAAAAGGGAATTACGTAAAAGCATTTACTTTACCCTCAGTCCACTAAATTGAGGCCATGTACTAATAAACTGTAATCTCTAGGGTCTTTAATAATTAATTTCTATTGTTTGGAACACTAGAATATGCGATGACTTCGAAACCTAAACTTTTAACAGAGTAATCCCGTCCTCAGAATACGTTATTTTGACATCTGGATTACGGTTTTCGAATCAGTTTGCGAAATTTTAAGCCAATTGAAAAAAGCGTGGCTTTAAGATCCAACACACAGTGTCGACTGGACTATGCGACATCGATGCAACGACATTTTTTTAATAAAAATTGTGGATATCATCATAAAAACATGGTTCATCGTTGTAGAATTGTCAGTTGCCATTTTTAACAATTTCTTATAGAAATTGTTTAAAAGGTTTAACATCCGTAGAAAAATGGTCGTCGCACTGTAGAAGCGTTTCTTTAATAAGCCGACAAAATGTTAAAGAAACATGTCGTCCCGTAAAAATTGAACCATCCCTTCTTTTCTCGTGTATTTCTAAAGAGGTCACAGACTCACACATATTGTTTAAAAGGGATATAACAAGAGAACGCCACTGTCCATCCACCTGTGCGATATTCTTCTAAGCATTCACCCCACCTGTGCCAGTCCGATTTATACGCTCACAATATCTAAGAAGCGAACATTTCCGTTAGAATGGTTCTGTATAATATAAGTAAACTTATTCTTTTTTACAAGATTTATATTGTCTTGCTTTCGTATGTGTGTGCGGCAACTATTCATTTTTCAAGCACATTCATTCAACTTTGCGTGTTTATGTACCTTTGGCAACATTGAAATAATTTGGTACTATGGACCTGCATTAAGTTCAAAGAGTATAGTGCGAATTGTTTCCCTTGCATTCATTGCATCATATGTTCAAAAATTCGTTAGCGTAAACGACAGCGTAAACACGCAATGAATATTGTTGAGTTACTAAAATGAAAAGGAAGGTGTGCTCCGTGCTGTTAAACTTCTCACCTTATTTATTCTTATGTAGTGTAGATACATGTATTTTTTATTATTCGTAATATACACATACAACACATCTATTTTTATCTTTGCGCTACACTACAACCAGGTTGTCTGGCTGTCTCCGGGCGATGTGACCAAAATAACTTACTCGTTGATTATGTTATACCCGCCGCCAAAACATAATATACCAAAACACCCTCATTAACTTGTCTTAATGCAACACTAATCTAATTTACGGCAGTGTTCCGGCCATTGCAATTGGCAACACTGTGGCTTACTCAGCCAACGTGACGTGTTGCCATGTAAGCATATTGCGGTCGCATCAGCCATAATTACAGCTGCATCGATATTCCGCCCAGTCGGCGGTTTTGGAGCTACAAGTACAAGCACTACCTCTATGGCAATTAACGAGCAGAGGTATCGGATAAGGCATAATGAGCGGATTAGTGACAATATATACGTATGTCTTTATTGTCTACGTACATATTGTCATAAGATACTAGCATTTGCCAACGGCATAGATCGCGTGGGCGTCGGGAATTAACCCTCGGGCATATACACCGGGATAAAAAAATTAAATAAAGCCTGTGTGCTATTCCAGACAATAATCTATCTCTGTGCCAAATTTCAGTGTTCCAGATCCGTTCAGCTTTTCCAAACTTGACAAACATCCATCCATCTATTCAGAATTAGCATTTATAATACCTATTAGTAGGCTAGGATTCAAAAGTAATTATTTTTGGTATAACTGTACCGTGGATTTTGTTGGTTTTATAAAGTTATATTATTATCATCAGCCTTTGTATGTTGCCACTGCTGGGAAAGAGGCCACCTCTCTGTGAGAGAGGGAATGGGCCGTAATCCACCACAAAGGTCCAAAGGGTCCAGGTCAAAGGGTTGGTTCGGATTTTTGGTTCTGGGACATGCCGGTTTCCTCACGATGTCTTCCTTCGCCGTTTTGAGAGTAGTGGTTCTGGTGATGAAATTATTTACACAAAGTAAAGCGTCTGCCTGGGTTCGAACCCACGACGAAGTAATATTATAATGAGTTAAAATTGATTTTTGTATGTTTGTAAAAGGTTATCTCTGAAAATACCAGTTGATCCGATTACGTTCTTAAATTCTTTCTCCGATGTGATTTTATGATGAGTATCATAGGTTTTTTCCCTAAAAATGCATGGTTTTTGAGGACCTTTGTAACCTTAAATGTTTTGAATAGTCCACAGGAGCGAAACCACGGGAAAAAGCTAGTCTTTATTAAGCGTGATCCTGTCTAAAGAGCACTTTAAAGTGTAGTTCCAAAATCAGTACTTCTAATTTTCTTGTCTAATACATACTCAGATCATTTCGATGATGACCCTCCCCTTATCACAGGCTATCCACAAACTCTCTAAGTTAGACAGGACCTATCCCTTACAAAGATAACGCTCCTGTTACGAGTACTTATAACAATACCCTTCCTCCGTCCCCTTTTCTCCCATATCTATGAAATAAATTCACACCTACATAAATATCGAATTTGTAAGGAGAACTCAATTTGAAGTTAAGATTTGTATCAGAATACTGTATGCTTTGGCACAATAGTTGAAAATTGTGTACCGTTGTGCCACAGGCCACTGTGGCTTCTTTGACAAAGATGTAGAAAGGCTGGATAAGGCATAATAACGCTATATTGTGTGCCAGGTAAATGTGTTGCGATGGAAAGAAAATCCTTTGTGTGCTTTTCTTCCTTTTTAGTGGAATTGTTGCTGCAGTAAGGGCTCTTGGCACGCTATAGTGTTTCAGTAGTAGCGAAGCCGAATAATAAACTCACACGTTTACTTTTCGAAAATAATTGTTTCATAAAAAAATATTTTTCAGTTTGCTACATGATAACTTGATTTAATGGAAATTCAATCGAAAATGTAAGTATTTTTCTTGTATCAGGAGTTTAGTAACGAGTAGAGCTCATGTTTTTCAGTATCATTCTATTAAGATTTCTGGTCAGAAGGAAGATACAGACACTTCTAGTCCCAACCCATCCTCGAGCGCCCACGCCGCCATTAATTGCGATTGGGTCGAAGCAGATTACTGAACCCCAAAAGGCTTCTCGAACTATCGTAAATCACAATTTGTCCGACACAAAAATAGACTCAAACACCCAGCTATTAGAGTAGGTATTCGTGTGTGGTGTACATTGACAATTGAAATGTTAGGGAGGGTCCAGTTGTACGAAATTGGACGGTAGACGCAAGGTGAAGCAAAGACTATTATTTTGGGGTAACATGTACTAATTTGGGGCCATTGTTAAGAAATACGAAGGCAGCGGTGAAAGGTCGTAGGATTATATTAAGTGGGTCTTATTTATTGGCTTTATTTGGCCATATGAAATATGTACCATTATTTCAGTATTGCAACATTTACCTAGTTCACAAGCCAGATTCGATTTTGCAAAGCCGGCAGAGGTACCCAACATTGATATAGCCTTTTACTATAGAAACCAATGTCTAATCCCCGATGCTACTCAACGACTTATCTTCAGCAGTGCAAATGAGCTAAAATACAATATAATAAAAAAATATATACAACTAGCTGACTCGGCGAACTTCGTTCCGCCTAAAAAATCTCTAAAATAAAAGATTTTTTCTAAAATAAACGTAGCCTAAGTTACTCCTTATTACATCAGCTACCTGCCAATAAAAGTCCCGTCAAAATCGGTTCAGCCATTTCAGAGATTAGCCGGAACAAACAGACAGACAGACAAAATTGTAAAAAATGTTATTTTGGTGTATGCACCGTATATAATTCATATACGTGTAGTAAAAAAACGGTTCTTTCAATATTACAAACAGACACTCATTTTATTTATATGTATAGATGAAAGAAAATAATGAAGAATCTACTAATCTGTTCTTAAACTAATCATAATAAATAGGTTAAAAGGTTTATATTTGGTAATAAGGATTCAAGTTTCTTAGGAAGTTCTATACCAGCGTCCCAATGTCTTTGAAACAAGAGACTCGACCAATCTAAGTTGGAACCATAGAGATCTAAAATTAATATGCAAAACACGCACAGAACACAAATAATTATCATAACTAATTAAACTTTTATTACTTACTAAGATTACTTCGAGCAGATTGTTGAAAATTATTTCGTTATCGACGGTAAAGTTTTGCTATCAGATTCAGACTTTGAGTGTTATTAAAATAATGTTATGTGAGATAATTATGTTGTCCGTGCGTTGGGGTAGGTTACGTAAGAGTATTTTTAGCATTTAGATTATCTTGAAAAAATAAATAGATTATAATTTGTCTTTCTGTGTTTTTTTCCAAGTAGCAGTAAAAATTATGTATGGATGATATATGGCCCAGTGGTAACAACCACGACTTACGTGTCGTAGGTCGTGGTTTCGAATCCAGGCACTTACTTTGTAAAACGTTTCATCACCACTGCTCCAAAATCGGTAAAGGAAAACATCGTGAGGAAACCGCGTGAAACGGCAAGTTCTACAACCAAAAACTCGAAGAGATATATTGTCACACGCCTTTTGCCCATGGGAAAACTACAGAAGACCATCTGCTACGATGCTTACATACTCCTTTTGCTTCTGGTCATACACGTACGCCGGTTATGAGTACTACGCACCTGGCCTTTCTGAAGAACATCTTACTTCTTACTGTCTTACTACTACTAATATTATAAATGCGAAAGTTTGTATGGATGGATGTATGTTTGTTACTCAATAACGCCAAAACCGCTGAATGGATCCGAATGAAATTTGGCACAGAGATAGATTATAGTCTGGAATAGCACATAGGCTAATTTTTATCCCGTGATAATGTTCCCTTGGGATGAAGAAATACTTTCCACGCGGGCGAAGCCGCTGGCAGAAGCTAGTCACCTATAAGATCCGTATATGTACTTCCAGGTCGTCCTCTCCCGGCGCTTGCACGCACGGATCAAGTCAAATATAAACCAAGGAACACCTCTACACGTGTTCTGAATATGGAAACGAGTATATAATTAACCTTTCAGTCCTTCCTTCAGTCCCATAATTATCATTACACATCTCTGCGTAGACAAATTTAGTATGGTATACCCGGAATAGACCATATTTATCCCGGAGCCCAGCGAGAGGAACGGCACAAGATTGCCAACCGTACTCTAATATAGAGAACCCTATTTCGATTAAGCGTATTCTATAATCAAAAAGCAATAGAGTGCACTAAAATACTCAATTTAATCGAATCAATTCCTGTCATTTCACTTAGAGAGTTTCTTTTCGGTAATAATTGCAAAGCTATGGGAAGCGAAAAACAATGTTTCGTTGAAATTTATGTCTTGCAATCGTACAACTATTTTTAAAACAATCATTTTTTAAGGCGATATATACGCCCCATTGTTAACGCAGTACTGGCCGTTTACCCGCTCGGAGCCGAAATATCAATATTGAACCTCTTTTTGAACAGTTTTGTTTGCAAAATATTATTTGATTTACATATGCTATTTCAGTTATGAAAAAATTCCAGCCATCAATTTTTCTGTATAAAAATATTTTTAAACATCCAAGTAGTTTTGGAGGACTATCCAAAAGTTGCGAAAAAAGTCGTGTTGCTAATTATTTTTTTAAAGCATAACTATTTGTTATACGGAAAAACCATGTTTAAAAATAATGTATATGAAACAGTGATTTTTTTTTTCAAACATTTTAACCTAGCCGTTACTAATGAGTATGCTTTAGAAAGTTACCGTTTTAGGGCACTAAAGCGGATGTAGGCCCTTAAGTCTGTACTCTTTATTTACCCTCTCTAAAATCAGACATACAATATTTTTTTTAAAGTTGGTAACCCTCGGTCCACATGAAAAAAAATACGTATTTATTTCTTTACCCGTGACGACTTATGTGGGTTTATTTTATTAATGGACCGCATCAAGCTGTTGTGTCGGCTATCTTTCTTTATTGCTACCTTTGTTGTGGAAACGTGCCTTAATTTTTTAATTTATAAGCTGCGACGGAAATATATTTTCTTTGAATTTACAGGAAATGAGTAACTGCAAATTACTTCAATTTTACGGTAAAAAAAGAACTTTCCAGAACAAACGAGAAGTTTCACTGAAAAGTTGACACAGTTGTGTATTAATTTAAAAAAAAAATGCAGCACTATTATCAGTATTCAACATGAATTTTTAATGTAAAACTATTATCATACACTCGATATGATCAAACGAGCGTTGAAAATAGTTCATCGGTTCCCAGGGTTGCCACACGGCATTATTCAAAACACCCTGCTGCTTGTAAAAGTTAAAATTCATGAGGACCGTGTAGGGACAGTGAGCATATATTTCATGGAAGGCGACATCCCTACTTTTATGACGTCACGTTTCAGGTTAATGTAGCGGGTGAAGTTTTTTTAATGTTAATAAAAAACGTGGATTTTTTGTATTAGAAAAGTTAGGTTTGTGTTTTTCTTTACTTCTAAGAATTATCTTTTTGCAACCATTCCTTTTTGTTCCTTCAGTGTCTGTACATTTGCATCTCCTCCTAATGAGAAACACTTCAAAGGAACGAGTCAACACGTTGAAGTAAGATTGCACTAAAGTGCAAATAGTGACCAGTGTAACCACCGTACCGCACTAACTAAGTTTACCGTTCAAGAGAAAAAATTACTAGATGCGTACAGAAATTTTCGATCACGCGAGCAAATCTCCCTTTCATTTGACATTTTTGATTTTATGCGTACCGGATCGAGAGCCCTGTTTATTTTTCCTACTCTGGGTCCCGACAGATTGGTCCGCCAAGACTTTACTACTAATTTTTGAGTTTCCTTGCTTTTGACGCACCCCTAAGCAAACGCTGGATACGGCCATGCACCACACTTGTACTTGTAAATTAAGCAATATATGTCTTCAACTTTAATATCTGCCAGCAAGGTTATTTAAATAGCTATTCCCATCCCCCGCTTTAATATCTTCGAAAACACGACAACACAATATTTGATGAAAACTTTCATATTTAAGGCTTAATTTCTGCCGAAAATTCTAAAAATATTCCGCAGACGTTCCCTAATCTTTAATATTGAATGACAACACATAAAAGTTGTTCAATATACCCTAGAGAAATGCAAATCTCTGGCCTTTATATTATATAAATAATGTATGAGCTTCGAAAGCACGTCGCAAGATAAAAGTGACACCGATGTTTATTATTTACAGGAGCAATCAAGTTGGTTCGTAAAAGTGACGAAACGTGAGAATGTTTAGAACTTGTGGTGTACGGCTGTAAAAACTTCGAGCCAGTTGCTCTTGAAACTACGGAACGAGTGACTAATATGTGTTTGAAACCATTTTTTATTTTATTTTATTTTTTCTGTGACTGTCGGTATAGTTAGCGATCGTTTGACTGCCATGAGGTGTTAAATCGTCTGGGAGTGCTATGATCGCAAAATATAGTAGACTAGCTTCTGCCAGCGGCTTCTCCCGTGTGAAAGTCGAAAATTATCCCGAGGGAACATATTCCCGGGATAAAAAAATATCCTACGTGCTATATTTATAATATATCTCTGTGTCAAATTTCATCCAGATCCATTTAGCCATTCTGTCGCCCGCGTGATTGAGTAACAAACATACATCCACACACACTATCCAAACTTTCACATTTATAATACTAGGTTCTGCCAGCGGCTTCGCCCGCGTGATAAGTGTTTTCTTATCCCAAGGGAACATTAAACCGGGATGTAAAGTATCCTATGTGCTATTACTGTCTATAATCTATCTCTGCGAAATTTCATCCGGATCCGTTAAGCCGTTCTGGCGTGATTGAGTAACAAACATACATACATATACTCATCCATCCAAACTTTCTCATTTATAATATTACTAAGAATTGGCTAGCCTTTTCGCAACTATCTTGGGGTTGGCTTCCAGTCAGACTGGATGCAGGTGGGTACCAGAATTTAAAGTGGCGCCATCAGTTGGGATTGGTCATAACTTCGTTGTCTCGGCCTGTTTTTAATTTGGTACTTTTTTTGTCATTTTGAATCGTTTGTTTTACTATAGACGCTTTTACGTGCACGTCTTTTTACATCGTTCTCACGTATTTTTCCAAAACGAATAATGTAACCAAATACTTGTGTTTAAAACTGATGGAAAAGAGTGTCCGTGGAGTTTTGCACGTTCTTCTCCATAGAGACTTACTAACGCTTGCAAATGTGCAACTAGATCCATCATTTTTTTTGTTTGACAATTCAAAAGTACCTAACCTTTAAGGTAACTAAACCTTAAAGGTAAGGTACTTTTGATTTGTTTATTTTTATCCAAATCCTGTACAAATTCGCCCACGACCTGCGCAACTGTCATGTTATTCAGTAATCCGTCACATACCTACGTATTACGTACGCGACTCGTAATGCAAATTCGTCCAATCTCACCACTCGGTGCGAATCCCCACATTTCCACTTTAGGCCCTATGTTCGCTATTACGAATAAATTTTCGATTAGATTTCGCGCATTTGAATAATTCCAGTGTGAGTTATTCGGAGTTTATTGACGGCTTTTTATGTTGGATGGCATATTTTTATTACAAATTCACGGTGTTTCCGTTCTTTCTGTTGGTACCGGTTTTTTTGATCTGCTAACAAAATTATTGAGCTTAAATGCAGCCGTAGGATTGTAATAATCCGTCTTCTATGACAAATGAAACTTTACACTGAACCAATATTGGATATATCGACTACGTACGACGTCAAAACATATCCGAATTTCATCGATATGAGAGCTACATCACTATCACCTGAAGTGTGACGTCACACGCAGCGATGACGCCTCATTCCCGCTCATGTAATATTAATTATGACTTAAACACAATCTTCGCGACTAAGACGATTACGTCATCGTGATACCGTCACACGCCATCGCAAATTGCCGCCATTAAAATTGGGCGGAGATCTAAAATACGAAATTGTAGGTAATGAATCTAAACGCTCCTTCCAAATTGAATTTGAAGTACATTGTAATGACATATCGCTGTCTCTGTCGCACTTGCTAATAAATATCGACATTTATTCGAGTACAAGGTAAATTGGGTGTCAGATTTTCTAATAATACTTCAAGTGTTTTTAGTCTAAATAAGATTAAATTTTCACCATCATCAACCTATATTACAGCAGTCCAATACTGGACATAGTCTGTCCAATCGCACGGCATTTGCTTCGTTTTTCGGCAACTCTCATCTAGCTGCTATCAGCCACCCTGCGAAGATCTTCGCTTCACCTAACCTTAGGACGTCCTATCTTTCATGTACCATCTCCACTCAAGAACACAAAATCGAATAAAATATGACTAGATCTCAATTACGAGACAATTCTTGCAAATATTGAAACTAAAACCCGCTATTTACTTAACTAAAATCATCACAACAGAAACCAACCATTCATAAATTGATAGTTCTAATTAAGAAACAAACATTTCAGCAAAGACATCAAGCTCGGTAAATCCCGTGAGAAAATAACAGAATGTTATTTGCATGAATAAATAACTATTTATCATTATATGCGACTCAATTTAGAATACGAAATTGATAGCTCGAAGAAACACTTACGCAAACAAGAGAATAGCGACAATGTTATATATTAATAAAGGAGAAACTAAAAGCATTTGATTAGCATAAACATCTTCAATGAAAGCTTAAATCTTTGTAATGTTATTTACAGTGAATAAACATTCACTAATTGGTTAATTGTAAACAATGTAACGTTTAGACTCGAATTTAGGTTTGATGTTTACTGCCTTATTAGAGGCAAAAAAAAATTATATTAACATAGGCTTGGTTTTATCATTTTCCATTAAACATTTAATATTATTATTTTAATAACATTTTTTTATGTCTTACAAACTCGGGACTCTGGTCCTTTGAAAGACGTGCCAGGGGCCGAAGCTGCGAAGCCAGCCGCAGAGGCCTTGTTAGACATGTATCATGATACTTGACACCAACCAACGATGATGTGTGCACTACGTAAATGCACCCAAAGACAATCCCCGGTTGTTGCAGGATTATTGTCAAATATGGAGACAAATATATTGGGCTATAGGTTTGGGAGGTTTAGTGGATCGATTGTCTAAAACTATAGAATGACTATTGGCCCCTGCCTGACAACTGTTGAACTACACGGCTATTAAATGGCAGGGTCACCCCCTGCACTACTTAATTAATGGGCTCCAATGAACGGTCGCTAGCACTTGAGTGACGTAACGCCAAGAGGGCAACATATATGGAGTTGCTTGAGCAGGTTATACAATAACATTTATTATTAGTATAATATATTTTCCATTTTATAAAATCAAAGATGAGCCTCACTTTTATTTTGATAGGGATGTGACTCTCCTGTCGATAAAACAAGATAATTTTGTGATTTATTTGGCAAACTTAAATTCGACCAAACTTTTCATGTTACATCTACTTATTAGCAATACTTACATATATACTGCAAGAAGACATGTCTACAGTAAACGTTTTACCTCTTCAGCTTCTCAGATTATTCCAAAACTCGATACTTACCTGAAAAAGAAAAAATACATAATTATTACGCTTTTAAGACAACATATACTTTTACAAGAGTTTTAAAATGTTTTAGTATAAGAAAGAATATTCATATTTTATTAAGATACATTCAGGTATTTAGTAGTAATCAACCATTAATTTTGAAAAGGTATATTAAAGTACTTGATGAGAGGCTTATCAAGACTATCAAGTTTTCGTTGGCACAGAAGAATAATAAAAAAAACACTTTTAGGATTAATCCGTTACACAAAAAGAAAATACGAATACATTAAATACAAGTAAATAAATGTTTAGTTTCTCACACAAACACAAAAACTAATAAAAATGCATTAAACTAGTTCAAACTGGTGGAATTCATTTAAAACCATTGACTTAAGTGCAGTTGAAATTTAATTTCGCCTGTCGCGCGTGCAGACAATGGTTGCAAATGTTGAATGCAGCGTATTATTACGGCATTTTCTAAAAGTAATAATACGCACATGACTGGTGCCATAATAAAATGTAACATTTAGTTTAAGAATTGTTCTTTTACGTAACATTTTTTTTGGAATAGAAACTGAGTAGGTACATCCAATTATTCGAAAGTCAAAAAGTTCAAAATGCATGGGACTGACATTCGCTGACGAAATGTCACGTGGTCAAGCCATTTTGACATTTTGTCAATCTCTACTTCCCGTCTGTATTCATCGAAATTTTTACCCGTCTATGGCGAAGCCAAAAGGAAGGGTTGATTTTAGCAATATATGTACCTATATATGTTTGTATTTACGCACGTTCCTCCGTAGCGCCTAAACTATTCATCCTATTTTGATAGATAAGGTGTCAATAGATTCGTTATTATGGCCCGCGTAACATAGGCCAAAAAAATCGTAGTCGGGTTACAGTTTTTGTTAAACCTTTTGTTTGTTATTTATATTCACTTGACTATACCAATTTAGGTTTGTAACAAGACTTCAGATAAACCATATTTCAAACTGTATTCTTAAGGTTATTTTAAATCTAATTTTCTTTAGAATAAGCAATAATTATTTGATTTTACCTAATTTAGTTTTGGCGAGATAACACAGGATCTTATTTTCCCTAAGATCTATCCGTTTTTATTCTGGAAGAGCAAGCTGATCAGAATCGCTGTACTTTGATAAGTACATGTAGGTATATTCAAATCTAATAAATCAGTAGTATATAATTTAGTAGGTACTATTTTTGATGTCAACTTTACGTGTAATTTAGATAAGCCACGACTTCATTTGCAATAATACACGCATAAATTGAATGTTTGAAGTTATGACGTCTCAATTACCGTTGAGTTACGATAAATAGGCTGCCAATATCACATAGGAGAACATACACTTCATACATAAGCATGAAACACATAATACCTATGTATTTATTTCTATCCAGACTACCAGGAAAACACGAACTTTGAAGAAATCAATAAGCCACGTGTATGTGATCTTCTTTTATTTTCAAGACAGCAATCGGCAAAGGAAACCATTGAATATTTCTGTAAGCGGCTTATCATCTTGGGTGAGTTGAGTAACCTACTAGCAACGTATGCGCTCCTAATAATTTTGAGTTGCACTGCATCTTTCTACATTAAAAATTTTCTGTATTTTTAAAATTCATCGTCATAATTTCAGTCGAAAGTCGTCCACTGCTGGACATAGACCTCCTCGCAAGCGTCGCCACCCTGATCGGTGATTTTCTTAATTGAATAGCTGTATATGTAATAGAAAATCGCCAATACTATTTATGCCTATCCTGGGAATTAAACCTTGGACGTTCGGTAACCGTACAAAGAGGCGATGCTATTTATCACACCATACTGCAATTTTATTAACCATATTAATACCGAACTTGGCTCAAGACCAGATTTAGCACAGAACGTAACTTTCATTGCTCCGTGAGGGCTCGTGAACACGACATAATTTATTAACCAATAATTCTATCTTCAATTACAAACAACATAGTAGGTACATCACTAGGTCCCCATTATGGGAAAAGTTTGATAATCACACACTAGTGATGCGAAAAACAACGAGATATATTTTTCCCAGGATAACACCTATTTCGCAACGCCGTACAAGTTTGACTATAGTTGTTAATGTGAGTTACTAGTTTACTACCTAACGTGTCAGTTCACGCGGGAATTCGATGAGACTCAACCGAACTTTGTTATATGTCACAGAAGGAAGGATGCGTTTTAAAAACGACTCTTACACTTTGTATTAAGATTGAGGATCAGTTTTCTTCTGCTTGTTTATCGTATGTTTGCGTTGCAATTTCTTTAAAACTTTTTTTTTACAACTGTAATGTTGGGACGTGATAGACGAATTTTTTGAATTTTTGAAAATGGAACAAAAGCAGGTTTACGATCGCATTCTGATCCCAATGTCATTCATTCAAATATCGATCTTACCCTCAAAGTCAAACGTTGAGTTAAACGATTAATCTAAACTTAACTTGTAAAACAAATACCTTAATAGTAAATAAACAGAACTAAGGACATCAAACAGATAATATTTCGATTATTCCTAATCGGTACTGAACTATCGAGGCTCCATATAGACATCTTGCGTAATAGCTGAAGTTTAGTAATTAACGATCCACAATAGTCATAATTACGGCACGGGCGGTAATTAGCACACAGAAATGTGGTACGACTCAATCAAATATAACGACGGTACCTATCTTGATTGCTTCTGCTAATTTCGTGCTAAATAGTCAACAGTCAGTATTAATCGATTTGGTCGCATTTTGGTGATTATTCGATTAGTGTGGAATCTGTAGAAGATCAATCTGACTAAACTTTTTCCAACTATGTTGGGGCTTTTAGTTCAGCGACTACCTATCTGACCTGTAACTGGGTAACACGATACTCCTTGGAAAGGTGTAAAATTATCTCAATTTATTCTAAGTATCAGTAACGACTCTCAAAGATCTACAAATGTCAGCCGAATCTGTCTAAAATAAAACAACTTTATATTTAAAAGAATGCAATTTCAGTGTTCTGAGCTTCATGTCGGTTTCAATAATCGAATTTGCATAAATCGATTGGCAAAAAACGGTTTTCCCATTGCAATTCCCAATTGTCATGTCCGAACGTTATTCAAATCGCGAACGATTCTAAACGTAGGACGTGTCATTTGCAAAGCGCCGGTTTAGAAGCACTGTATAACGAGCCCGTCCCTATGATTACTTTTGTTTCAAACAACAGATGTCCGGAATAGACGTTTATAGCAGTTTCGATTGGGACAAATCGATTCCTACGTTTTGAATTAACATCGAACTCGTCGAAATTTGTAAAACATCTGTCTACCTGAAACTTGGTACTGATAAATTGTTTTCTAATTATTTCATTAACTATTCCGCCAAGCCGTCAACGGATCTTAGACTGTCTTCAGGGAAACCACATAATCAACAACACAAAGCTAGCAATTTATATACAGTAGTCGTTCTGAATGTACCGAAACTCAGAGACTGCATTAAGACAGTATGACGTCACAGATTAACATATTAATCAGTCGGTAGAAGCAGGAAGTCTCCTACTCAATACAGAACGCGGGAATGTAGTATGCAAACTTTTAATTACAGTCAGAGCAATACAAATGGACCTCTATTATTTATGAGAAAAGATTCAAATTGGATGGAAGTGTTCGTTTCAATTAATATGAGCATTCGTTTGGGTATCACGTTGCTGCAACGTTCTAAGCGAAATATTTATAAGGGGATGAAGGTAACTCGGATTCGGAAATGACGTTAAGCGACAGATGGTTTGCGAAACGTGCTTTAATAGAATTCTTGAACATTAAAGTTGCTTGCTTTTATCAAAGTTAAAACAAGGGATGGCGTCCAGATAAGTCATTTTCTCTGTAAACAGAAACTGAAATAAAATAAGATATATGCCAAAGAAAATAAATCACAAAATACTGTAGCACAAAATAAAATAATATAGTTCAGCCAAACTCACACGATACGACCCAACGCTCGGTCAGATGATCCATCAAATAACAGGTGAAAATAGGGCAATAACAGGGTGTCGCAGAAACAAATCGAAAAACATCTGTGTAACGACAACACTATCAGCTGACGGCCATTTTTTTCGCACACGTACAGAAAAAAAAACTGGCTCGTATACGTTACGGACGGAAAATCGTTAGTCACTCGAAAAAAATCGTTGAGAATGAATGACGCTTTAGCTCACTTGCCAGCTGTTTCCGTAGCACAGCTGATCGACCGGATATTGGCTGTTAGAAAGACTATCTCTCTCTCTTTCCCACCTCATATCCTCTCTTTCGCGGCTTTTAATTTTTCACTCTCCATTAATGAGGCAATGAACGCATGAAATGAGTTTTTAAAAATCGAACGTGTAGTAACGGCTTTTTTATGATGCCATTTTGGCGGTTCTACGACGGGGGCAGACATTTTAAACACACCAAAGAGTGAAAAATTTATGAAAACTAGTTAGTTAAAAGTTATAACGAACGTCATGCGACAGGCAGGAGCAGCATAATGAAGTAATTTACCCAACTAATACCACGTTCAATAATAAAAAAGTTGCAAATAAAACAAAATTATGCTATCAGGCACGAAGCAAACAATTTTCGCCGTCTAGCGTGATGGAGTCGAAACAAAAGTATTGCAACTTGAGCGGCACACGCGATTCGAATGCGGGTTTGTTTTTTTTTTTAAATTAAAAAAGGAATTGGCTTATTGCAGTTTTAGAAACAAAAAAGTTTGATAAGTTACACGCCTCTTTGTTGATTTTTAAATGAGTATTGTTTGTAAAAGAAAATCTTAAATTAACTAAGTTATCCTCCGACTTTTCAAAATGAAAAACAAGAAAATTACCTATTATACTCTTCATCACCCTAAACCGTAATAAAACTTACTCCTAAAAGAAATTTCATAGAAAATAGCCAGAAATGGTCATAAAAAGTATGCTTTTAAACTTTGCAAGTTTGACGAAATTAAAATATGTTGGTAGTTTGGCTCATTTTTGAAAATTTCATGATCATAGAATTCTCGAAAATGGTTTCTAAGAATGCGCAATAATTATCAGTTTATAAGTTAATTTTCGTTATAAAAAGTCTATAACTTCGATATTTGCCAAGAATTACGAAACTTTCCTTTTGGGGTCACTGTGTTCCCCATTGAATGCGAACTTTACTTAAAATACAATACTTACATTAACCTGTTATTTGCTGCTAATAATGGTCCCATATATTTCTGTTTAATTATTTTTACCAAAATAATCTAAAACAACGCAAAAACACTTAAACCACTTAACCCAATGACTCACAGAATCTTTTTAGACTAATAGTACTTTAAAATGTGACGATATTGCCTAACTGCGGACAATTAAAAGCGTAAAACGGGGTAATAAGGAACAATTGCATCTATTACTTAAATAGCTATATCAACAACCTACAAGAGGACCTCGAAAAATAGACATTCTGTCAGTTTTAAAGATTGTCGAAAGTACAAAATGTGACATATGCTAAAGATATATCACGTGTTCAATCCAATATATTTTTGGCTTTCTTTATCACAGACTAGCTGTCCCACGCGGCTTCGCTCACGTCAACTGGCTAGCTACCTACACATTTACCCTACCTACACTACATACATAATTGTTGCGTAACTTTAACCGCTTACGCAGCGCACGCAACGGAAGCTCTCAAAAAGGAATATTTTTTCTCGCTTTTGCAACATTTTTCATTTATGCTCCGCTCCTATTGGTCATAGCGTGATGTTATATAGCCTATAACCTTCCTCGGTAAATGGACTATCCAACACAAAAATAATTTTTCAATTCCAACCAGTTGTTCCTGAGATAAGCGCGTTCAAACAAACAAACAAACTCTTCAGCTTTATAATATTAGTATAGATAGAATTTCTTTTTATCAAAACAAGTTTCTAAATCAAAACAGTGTCAAATACCAAAGAGCAATATTTTTTCCCAGTAAAAATGAGTTCTGTCAATATAACCGCGATACACTGCTGCACTTACAATGCAATTAACTTAGTTCTGGTTTAAGTAGCACCAAAACTGCATTAGCGCGCTCTACAGCTTATTCTATCATACATACTCTAAAGGGTACATCCACATTACCCCAGAATTTTGAACAAGGATTTTAAGTGAAAAGTTTCTGACAGTTTGAGAAGTCGGAAGTTAAGAAGTTTATTAATAAACAACAAATTGTTCGGACTAATGAATTAATTTACATGTTGTTCCGTTTAAATATTCGGCCTTTTCATAAATTTTGTTAGAAACAACGGGATATTACTGTGATAAAACTTAATAATCGTGTTAGCGCTAGGAAAAATAAATATTTAGGTACTTGGCCAGAGATCGGTCAAGACAGAGGGCGTTTAGGAGAAAGGGAAGGATTTTGTCCAGCATAAGGACACCAATTAACCTACATTTAAAAAACTTTATCTGAAAAACGTGCGTATCAACTCACCGCTCAAATTTTTTCCCTGTTTTTTTTTATGAAAAGTGTATAATGTATTCTTATTATGTACCAGTATTTTGGAGCCCGATATGTTCCCATTTTCATTCATAGAGATTGGATCACATTTAATGTCGTGGTGGCCCATTGGCTAAGACCTCGCCTCTCGTGCTTGAGGTCGTGGATTCAAATCTGGGCAAGTACCAATGTGACTTTTTCAATTCATATATACTTTCTAAGTTTATCTTGGATATCGCTGACAATGGTGAAGGAAAACATCGCGAGGAAACTCGGACTTTATAGTTAGTATTTGTAAGTTTGTGCTCCATAGGTGTAATTGCTGCAAGGCGTTCCAGTGCGAGGGTAATAACATAAATATAATACTTATTAATGACCAGCGAGAATATGTTAGAAGACTTTAGAGAGATTTAAGTTTTTTTCTGATTGTCGTGTCGTTCTCGTGTCGTCTCATATAAAATTATAAAATAGCCAAATAGGTCCGGTTTTGTAGATTTATAGCATTGCCCTGTTTCCGGAGACGAGTTTTTATATAGTTACCGGTCGCTGATTATGATGTCATGCCGTAGAAATAAATGCCTAACGTTTAACCGAAACTAGTTATGTAAGACATGACACTCATACCAATTTGTGAATACTTTGTATTATTATAAGAACTTGTGTGAGCTAGCGACAATGAAGCACGCAATATTGTACAAGATTTATAACAGAAATAGTAGAAAAAACATGTAATTATAAAGTACCGTTGTAATTACACCACTAACATTGTTTAATCCCTCAGCAATTTCCATATCAAACATACACAGAGAAGAACGCAAAAATTGAGTTTAAATTATGTAAAAGATAACTGAATGTTTCATGAACATGCCACCAGGGTGACATGAAAGCTTAGCTGATATTACACCTGCATTTTGCTAAATCAAACTTTATTACGAACACGGAAAGGTGAAAATATCAGAAAATTTAAGTTTGCCCATACATCGCGTGTATTGCTACATTGTAGAAAATTACACGGGCGCCACAGTGTCCCGCAGTGCTAAAGCTCCCGTACTTCCGACGTAAAGATCCCTAGTAAAGTAACACAGTATTACGTTGCTGGAATACACGGGGTATTTCACTCGGTCTTATGAAAATTCATGTTGCAAAGGTTGGCTAAAAGGATTTCTTGGTTTTGGGAAATGTGTATTTTAAAATGTCGTGTTGAGACTTCGTAGCGGACCGCATTTTATAGTTTTCGCGAGAAATGAGTTAGTGCATAGTTTGGGGCGAAATGCAAAATGGTGGCAATGCAATCAAGAATTCGTAAAATTTTGTGCATATTTTGAGTTTAAAGCACGTACAGTAACAAAACTATGTCGTGGAAAAAAAAATCTAGAATTGCAAATTGCAAAAAATCTGAACTAAACTCCGGTGTATGTTGTACTCTGATAAATATGGTTCAGTCATTTATAATGAGATTTGGAAAAAAATAACTAATTGACGAAGAAAAGAAACCTTGTCACTTGATCAGTCCATGATCAGGAGCTCTGTTTTAGCCCGCCATAGTCAAGACAATACCGAAATTAACACGCGAGATAAACTGTATACAAACCTAAGCTTTCCGTTCTGAACCATAAAAGTTATAATACAAAACTGTACTTCGTCTCCGTTCATCTCGATTTTCCGATACAAAACGGTCCAGTATATCTCGGTGTAATTTAATATCACTCAATTAAGGTTTACAGAACCACGCTATACCATATTACCCCGTGTGTCCCAATGGGGTAAGCCCCAATGAGGTACGCCAGTAAACCAGATAGCTGCAATGCGGTTACCTACACGCTAACCTTTACTTCAGTACGTCTATAATTATTACTATACAAGAGTTTCTATTGAAATTTTCTTGCGGATTTTGCTTCCGTAAATTAATAGATAAATGGTTAATTCTTAACTAGCTTTACTTAAGGTTCCCCTAGTCGACGGCACGAACTATTTTGTGAGGTTAAAATTCATGCTATCTCATCCGACAACACGTGCGAA
Source organism: Orthosia gracilis (assembly GCA_947562075.1). Lineage (NCBI taxonomy): Eukaryota > Metazoa > Arthropoda > Insecta > Lepidoptera > Noctuidae > Orthosia > Orthosia gracilis. The sequence goes on along the minus strand of OX387264.1, from coordinate 12,908,457 downwards.
AGAGATAGATGCTGTTATGAGTAGTAAAAAGCTAGTTCGTGAACGAATTAGCACTTTTGCAAATTTGTATCGAAACGGATGATGATTTAGGACGAAAACGAGCGCGTGAAATTTTATAAACAGACCTTTGGGAGTCTAGATATTATCATGAAAAAACGGCTGTGAAATGTATATTTTCAAAATAAAATTATTTGCTTTGTTGGATTACTAATCTATCCCTGTATGGAGGCCTTTTTGCAATTTTCCTTCTTCTTATGGTATTAATTTTCGCCCAAAGATGCGTTAAAATTAGTGTTGAAATATGGAACTTTTGACGCTCATAACTTTCAAATATTTTTTTTTTATTTTTGTTTCCATACAGGGCTAGATAATGATGAGACAAATTGATATCATTTTTTATTTTGAACGTACGTCGTCAAACAGTGGAGTAATCGCTGGACTACATTTGTATGTATGAATGATGGACTAGTGTAACCTTAAGGATTACATTTGGTTATCTGCCTAGCCTTTGCCCTCATATATTGGGGTCGGCGAACAGTCTACCTGGAACACAGCTGAATACCAGTATCTATTTTACTTGTAGCGAATGCGATTTCAAGCAATCAGTCAACTCCATAAAGCATTATAAATTTCGGGCATTTTCAAGCGTCCCTTTTATAATTTCCTACTTTGAACATCCTCCACAATACGTCAGCATTACCACACATCAAAATATTCCCGTCAAATCGAATTTCACCGACATTACCACAAAGGTCAATGAAACGTTTGTACATAACATTTTCACTCGAAACGACATGTTTGAACAACCCTCAACAGCGCTGTATTGTACGAAAATCACGTCGAATTACGAAAATGGGATTCATTCATGTTTAAAAATACAAACGTTACTGACTCTGTAAGCTCGTTTTGTGTAACTCCTGAATAAGATGACAGTATAAATTCGCAGGTAAGTTGCTTGGAAATATATCTTAGTCAAATGTAAAGGAATTTCAGGCACCTAAGTATATCATAATATATCTTTGTCTCAAATAGAGCTCGAATCTAGAATTTAACACGGAGAATTATTTAAGTCTTTAGAAGCATATTTGTAAGATTAATGTTATATTTCGAAAGTATGGTAGTTAGCTTGGGTTAAATACACTGCATACGTTTTTAGGGTTCCGTACCCAAAGAAAAAACGGGAACCTATTACTAAGAATCCACGATCCCTCTGTCTGTCTGTCACCAGGCTGTATCTCATAAACTATTGAGATTTTCAGCTAGACTTGAAATTTTCACAGATGATGTATTTCTGTCACCGCTATAAGAACAAATACTAAAAACGGAATAAAATATATATTTAAGTGGGGCTCCCATACAACAAACGTGATTTTACTGTCGTTTTTTTGCGATGATGGTACGGAAACCTTCGTGCGCGAGTACGACTCGCACTCGGCCAGTTTTTAATCCACGCTATTCTGACAAAAAAATAAAGGTAAATCTCGCATTTATTTTCCCAATCGTTGCATCTGGTCTGTGATGAATGCATTTCTGACCTATTTAAAGAAAAAAACTAGTCATCATAGCTCCAAAACCAATTATCCTCAATGCTATAAAAAGCACATAATGTCGAAACATTCCTGACTTGCAAAATCGCTGCTACGTTTGTGTTCGTCTGCCTCCAATGTGTGCAGCCGTCACATATTCTATGCGAACAGATGGGGCACTAAAGCACCCCACGGGTCGCATTATAACCTAAATACCCCTCTATATCGATAATAGTACTGATTTATCGTCCCAAGTCGATGATAATATTTATGGATAGCACGTGATTAGAACTGTCGTAAGTTCCCAACTATACGTACGAGTTTATGGTTTATAATGCAACATTTTCGTGGGAGGTGATATATGTTACACGGAAACTGATGACGCATTTATCATCAGTATTTTAGGGAAGGGAATTTAAGCGAAAGACACATTAGTAGGTTTTCGCCTTTTTGTTAAGGAAACAGCGATATCAGTCTGGAAAATTTCCAAGAAACTGCCTTACGGATCAGTTAGCTATCTTTAAGGTTCAGTGCGCAGTGTACAGCACAGAATTGCAGTTTCAAGTCCGATTAAATGTTTTAAAATAATGGATGCTTATGGGTAAGTATTTTAGGAAATATTGGATGCTTATGGGTAAGTATTTTAGGAAATATTGGACATTAATGGTATTGTTGATATTTTGGTACCGATGCAGTAGTTGGGTTGTATAAAAATGCTACTACAACTGAATGTTTTTTTTTTATATGTTTATTCTACCGCGGACATAGTCGTCCCCGACCTTTTTTACTGTGTTAATTTGTTTGGACATTATTTCTATTTTTACTTATCTAACTTAAGTCTACGTGAGTTCATCTTTCACTAAATACTATATATATATATGTTTTTTTTTATTATTATATATTACACACTGGCATAACAATTTTATATTTCTATTTACTACTTATCTTTATGTTATTATATATTTTGATTACTGATTTCTACATACACTGTTCACTTGTACAACTGAATGTTAGTACGTAGGTAATTCGAATAAAGAGGCATCATAAAAGCTGAGCATATTCTCCAAATAAAAGTCCCGCATGCAACTGCATTACAGCAGTTTTTTTTTTCCTAACTATCAAACTGCTGTAAGTTTTATTTTGAAACTAAGCTAAACGAGCTCTGTACGTGTCCGAGGTACAGTCGCGCGTAGTACCAGTTGCTCGAGTTAAACTGTGGGGTTATAGCATTTACACTATTACCCCAGTCTTTTTACTTTGAATTCTCTGAAACTTTCAGACGCTTATTTCGTATTCGTTTTTGGCTTTTATTTCTAAAATAAGGAATGGGGGAGTTCAAATTTTCTATTTAACGTTTTTTAAGTATTCGGGTTAGCAGGGTTAATAAAATTAAAAAGGTAAATTATTTTATTTTGACCGGCCAAGGTGTATCATGTATGGCCGTCATTCCCAACTTTGACGTCGGTTGTATTTTTACACTGATTACATTAATATTTCAGGTTACACAGGTACTATATATAGCGAAAACAAATGTCAATTAAACTGTAAAGCGGCACGTAGGGCGAACGTGGCGGTTGCCAGATGGGGTACAAAACACCCCACTTGCTCAGGAGCGGCACATTACCCCTGTATACGCCACAGTCCTATTCTGAACTTTGTAGAAACTTAGAAAATTTCGTTCGTTTCACATTTATGAATTATACATAGCTTGGTTTTAATACGCTTCGGTGGGCAACCTTTGGAGCCGAAATGGCGGAAAATGTGACATGGTACAATATTAGTGGCCTGCGATATTATCTTGTTGCAATATAGCCAACATTCGAAGCAGTTTCTAGGATGAATATTGTATTTATTATTTTGTACAGAACAAAATAGACCCATTTTCAACGTATTTTATTACTTTCTGAGACGAAAAAACGAGCTTAAACACTTAAAGTTTAAGACCTTAATGGTGGTTAGGTTTACCCCATAAGACCCTTATCGTTTTTGGGCACCAATAACATATTTTTAGAACAACCCACAAAAAAAAATCTTGCTTAAAAAAGTTTTATATTTTTACATTATCTTTAAAATATTCGGGCCATTGCGTGCGGCCAAAAGCTTTGTCTTTTATTATTAATGGGATGTTTTAGTTCTAAAAAAACTTTTCATTACTCCTAATTTATTCGGCTAGGTCTCTCAGGGTGTTTGATGGGCTAACTTTAAATTTTGAGCTCGTTTAAAATACATTCAGATTTAATATGGGTTGAGATTGTTTTATGTAATGTAATGGTTCTTGTGTCGTTTGTTCGAGCAAATAAAATAAAACCTTGCACAATTTTTAAACAACTGACCTTAGACGAAGTCACATTGATGGTGACATTCTCACCAAGAAAAGGACAACGCTCTGCCAATGGATATCATAATAAGCAACTTAAGAGATTATCTCAGCTGAACGGCAACAAAATGGTAGATGCGATACCGACAACAAAAGATTGTGATTCCTACCATCGTGCATTGGTAGCTTTAGAAACAAAACACGATCTCGAACCATCTCGAGTGTTCGATATAGTCCCCTTGAACGCCAATAGGATAGTACGGTTACACACGAGACGTGTGCAATGTGAGCATACCGCAAATATTCTAGATAACCACTACAGTTCAGAAGAATTTATGTGGACTGAAATGGTACGTGTTTCACATTCACTTTATTATATTTTGTCTGTCTTCTGTCGTGTTTAATTGTTCAGTGTCCACTATTTTTGAAGTCACAATGTCATTGGAGTAAATGAAGTTACTTTCAGAGTATGGAAAAGTTTCAAGTGTCTATTTGTTGCCTTTTGTTCTGTAATTAGAATTTAACGACTGTCATTAATGTTAGATTTCAATTTACTCCCCAATCGAATTTCGGAAGTGACGCAATAACCATTATTATACCTATCCCTTTAGTTACAGGTCGAAGGTTTAATTGATTTCCAACCCTTCCTTCCCGGAAACTCCAATTGCCCAATATAACTTGGTTAAACTTAAATTAGACAAAGAAAATCCAATCAAACAAGACTACATCCGATGATCCATCTAATAAGTTTTGAGATAAAAGGAAACCCGAAACCACAACAAAAAGACAGCACAATAAAAAATAACAAAGAATTACAGTGTACGATATCGTATCAAGAAATTCGAGGAAACCCGCATTCGGGGTTGTTAGGAAGAATGCCTTTGGTCCAAAGTTTTATAGCACAGAAAGCCAATAAAATTGTATAAAGGACCCGGACAATGGCACTCACTGAATTGCCTTCGCCTATCTGAGTGACATTTGATACATACAACTTTTTCATACAAAAGTAATTTTTCGGCAACTTCGAAAAATTGTTTTATTGGACGGCGTCCGGAGTCGGAAATTAATTCAAATTTCAATTTGGACTTTCTTCTTTGTTCGCTTATTGTAGCTTGCTTTGATTTTACTGTCATTATGCTCGAATTAACAGCGTTTGTTCACAGAAATTTTGTTACCTATTTACTTATTGAACCAGTTGGATTATGACATAAACTTGATCAGTACCCCTTTTGACAATAACACCCAACTTCTTTTTATCTTTTTCAAACACAACAAACAGATTCCAGTTATCATCAGCTATGTTGTACAAATATTTGCCATCTGTTCAATTTGTTATTACAAAACCAACATTTGGCCAATCAACCAACGTTTTAAACATCGCCATTGCAGTCCATAAAACCGAAAGCGCCGAGAGCAAATACATTAACTGATTAAATTGCAACAGGGGTTGTCGCTGACGAGTTATGCAAATCGTCGTCGAGAAGCAATGGTCTGGATTTGTATTGTCTACATTGCTCCCAAAAGGGATTTGGAAATGGAACACAGTCTACCGATAATACGGTCCTTATAGAACCCGATACCGCAGAAACGTACTTTTTATTACATGATTTAAACTACCGTACAAAAAAACCGGCCACTACTTTAAATAAAATTAATGAATCCCATTTGATTCGTTTCAAATATTCACTAACAAAAATCTGATACAAAAGCAAAGCGAACCACATTCATGAAATCTATTACAATTGAAAGGAACTCGAAAAAGGCTCAATCAATCATCGGCATCATCCATCAAACATTCAACAAGTAAAAACAAAATGTTATCGGGCGGGGTCTGAAAGCAGTGTCGCACAATAATGTAACACCCCTGTGGAAGCGACGCAAGGTGCGTGTGCGAGTGTGCGTACAATCGAACGTTTGCACAGTCGTGTGCGTGACGAAGCGCGTCTGTGAGAGGGTGCTATCCATGTGTGCATGCTTAGGGCTGGCAGATGTACAATTCACACGCAGCTGTCGACATTTCCCCCTGTAAGCTGTAAAGTACTGTATAATAATACGGCACGCTTTCACGTAATTATGCATTATTATTACAGCCGCTTTTTAAGCTTATTATTAAGCGATTGTATTATTTTGTTTCGATGCAGTTGCTATGCTATTGTTACAATTATTTTACTCTGTAACATGTTCGCCCGGGGGTGACATGGCCTAACACTCAATGTTATCATGGACGAAAGTAGTTTATTTTTGGTCGTGTTCGTGATAATTGCTGGATTGTTAATAATTGTGGTGTATTATGACATTACAATGTTTGAATAGAATACACAAATGCATCAAATGGCAAAATATGTGTCACGAAATGCAAAATGTTATTTACAGCTTCTTTTTGGAAAACTTCCGTGCTTTACAGTTCTCATTGCGATTATCCTACGAAATACTTGAGTAGAAATGAAACATAATAAAATTGTGTGCATTATATTTAAAGTTATGTACATATTGTCCACGGTTGCCTTTTATTTGGGTGTGAACACAATGCTACAGCCACGGTGCGAATGTTTTACTCGTTTATAGTGTACGAAAGAATATTAAAAATGAGGTCAAAGTTGGATTATTCCTTCGCACCCAATAAGCGTGTTTTATGACAACCGTGTATAAGGTTTAATACACATTGTCGTGATTTAAAGACGGTTATTCATACATGAATTTTCCTTTATTCCAGAAATAATATTTAAGCACGTAAACGTCAACTCAAGGTATTTTATTTTCTACCTAATAGAGCATTATAAACAAAAACTGAGCTTAGTTTACCCTTGATTTTTGATTTGAGGATTCAAAGTTGAGAATTTGTTAAATTTTACTGTAGCATAAGAACCAGTCAATTTTAACCATTTAAGTAGACTTTAAAGTTACAATTTCTTAACTTCACATTCTCAATTCAGAAGCTAAGGTTTCGTCCTTTTTCAAATTCATTTCGTTAACTCCGTTTGAATGTTCGATTAGCTGTCACAAAATTACACAAAAATATATCATACTTCTCCATATTCCCCAAAATGCATGGGAAAAAAACATAATTTGACATAACACTTTCTCGAAATCATTAATAATAATACACCCTTCCGTATATTTTATTGTACCGACCCGGCTTTTACTACCGACATCTATAACTACACAAATACATACCCAACATAAATTAACTTAATGTGTTCATTTTATCTTTCGTGTTCACATATACCTCTGTCTTTGTCTAAAATTAACGTCAGCAACAGTGGCGTAGCAAGCCCTATCGGGCCCTGCCCCAATATTTTTGGCGGCCCTTTTTACCAGACCGTAGCAAAGACCAAAAGGAACATCTTATTTTTCTTGAATCTTAATTTTGTGTTACCTAATGGTACTGCTAAATTTGTTAATAATTTTCCCAAAATTAATAAAAGAAATCTTGATTCTGGACTTGGATCACTTAAACAGTTATGAGAAAAGAAAATATCTCTTATCAAAAAAAAAAATCATTTTTGACTGTGGATAACAATTTACAAACTTTTGATTCCATACGTCAAGGCCCTTGTAATTCAGGGGCCCCTTATCGCTGATACGGCTGAGGCCGCGGTAGCTACGCCCCTGGTCTACCTCACTCTGTATCCCACAAATACTTGTTGAAAAATTGCCTCAACACATAGGGAAGAAGTAAGGCAAGTTTTATGGACGTACAAAAGAAAAATATCATTTCGTTGTGAGTGCGTGGACTTGTTCTACTATATCATAATATATTGTAAGATATTAACTTGTGTATGGAGTCCATTCGGAAAAAAATCCTCGGTATGAAGGAGTGGTGTCATTTTTTGCCCTAAGGGACTGGAAGTTTCTAGACTGTGGTTTGGGATTGCGCGTAGTATTTTGTTGAAGCAAAGATTTTGTTTACGAAGAGGTATTGTTATGTATTGGGACGTAACGGTAAAAAAATATTTCGTAACGTTTTGTAATGTTGACGCTACCTGTGGCTTTATTCGATTGTAAATGGAGTTTCCGTTATGTTATGAATGAATTTGTGATTACTTTGACCTTTTATGTGCATTTTTCACATGATTATATCCTTTATTTTACGCGTTACCTATTGTTTTTACAAATTCTTACGACGCATTTCTACTGTTGTCTCCATTTATGGCCGTCCTCATTTATTACCCGTTTTTACCAGCACCTAGATATATATAAGAATATTTTTTGTCAATGTAGGATTTTTGTAGGTTTTTTTTCGTACTATACGTGGCACTTGAAGAAATTTATTAGTATCATTCATTCACAAGGCAGTCGTCACTATTTGCAAAGAAATTACAGGTAACCAAAGTTCAAGAGAAATGGTTTCAGTGAGTTTCAAACTAACCACAGCATAAAAAATTCAGTATGACAAGCGAAAACTACCTACAGAAAGTTTTCCATCACACATTAGGGCGTTGTCCACGGTAACAATTCACATAGTGTCTGTCCACGTATCGATTGTAACGTGATCATTAGGGTGCGTCTGTACTCAGCCTTGTTTGTACATCACGACACGAATTGTGGTGTGTCGACCTCGCTTTATAGAGTTTTAAGTGACTCGATGTACTGTTTGTTTGGGCTCAAGGCTTGTTCTAACTTTTTTTTTCAGTAATATCAATTGACAGCCAGATCAGTTGGTGGGTTGGGTGACAGCCCTCTGTCGTTTACTAAACCAGTTAACGGCGAAATCTGTGGTTCTTCAGATAACCCCCTCCAGCTGACATGTTGAGCCTGCAGAAAGGTTCCTTGCGGGCCACCCACTGCCTTGGCCCACCTGGAAATATCTAAACCGACTACGAAGCCAGGTGGGTCGCTGTGGGCACCAGTTAGTTAGATGGGGATACTCCAAAGACCCACAGTGCGATTGCGGTGCATTGTCCCAAACGATGCCTCACCTTTTGTCGTGCTCTCTGTACAACAACACCTGCACCCTGAAAGACCTTTGAGAGGCAAATGACAACGCTGTTGACGTTGCTGAATTCTGGGCAAAATATATTTAATTTCGGATATTTGGAATAATCGAAACGACGAAGAAGTTGGTGTGGTTTTAGTGTGTTAATGTGTTGTTGGTACTTCTGTTTTAGGGTTAAATTGAGACAAAAGTGCATTGTTGGTTGCCAAATTCTAGATTTGAGTTGGCCACCACAAACACTGGTTTTTATTATCACATGCTATCTACTGTAAATCTGAATCACCCCACTTGTAAGCAATGGCCTGCGACTTTCAGTGTTTTCGATCCTGGGCTAGTGCCAATCGCTTTTTTTTTGTCTAGCTCGTCCCGTTCCTTCTACAGTTTCTGCTGCGACACCTTCTGACTGTGACAGTGCTCGATAAAGTGGTTACTTTGAAGCTTCCTCATCATCATTTCGGCCAAGAGACGTCCGCTGCTGAATATGGACCTCCCCCAAGTGTCATGACAATCATCAACCAGTCTTGTACGTCACATCCAGCGGGTTTATAAACACAAAATGTTCGCTTCGGTCTGTTAGGGTACGAGTAGTAGACTACCTCTTGCGAAGCAGTAATGCTCGCGAAGGAGGAGGCGGAAAGCGTGAGGGAGGCGCAACGGAGACGCCCTCTCGTCTCTAGCCACCGCAGGAGACGCCCTGGGCGTCGGGAGTCGCAAGCCGATTCCCGGCCACCGTAGGCGCGGGCTTGCGATAAGGAGAGATGTCAGCAAAAGCTGACGGGGTCCGCTAGGGCTGATGCCTGTCTGGGTCGCGGATAAATTTGAAACGAGATTTACCGCGGCCCTGGCACAACCAACTGAAGGAAAACGTGTGGGTTTTAGTCAGTAAAAGTCTGACACGCCCTTCCGCTTCACCCAGAGCGGGAGAAGATATTGGATGATTTCACACCCCGAAAAATAAAAAAAGGGTATGAGTAGATCATCAGTGAAGTTTTCTGCAGTTCCCTACTATGAGCCTTTATTTACGACTAAAGTCAAACAAGCTTAGAAGCTAGTCCACTTAAATCTTATAAACAAAAACATAACAGTATAAGCTTTGTTATACATATTACTAAACTCCATGCTATAGATCATAAGCAAAATGGATCGACTTGGATAAATTCATTTAAACTTCGTAGACTTGCATAAGCCGGCGTAAGTTTTTGTGCCACTAAATTATTATTCATGAGTAGAGACATGCCCGTGGCTTCGCTTGCGATTTTGAACTGTTTTAATCTTGTTTTATGAAGTTTTTTCTGTTATGGTACTATGAACACATTATGGGTAAATTGAACTAAAATTGAAGATATTTTTGCTTGATTGTTATCTTGGTTTTCTGATCATCTTAATTTTTAATCGTTGTCTACCTCAAAACTTATTTAATTAAATCTACAGCAATTTGTACGAATTCTAATGATAGTATTGAATTATTAGTTGTCCTTACAGTTATGAATAACATTCAGAGTTTTACGACGAAGCCTTTACATATAAACAACCATCCCTCCACCAAGTCTTAGTCATAAAACGAAGTAATTTTCCCGAAATTCACGCGAACTTCATTTCAAAGCGCAGCGTGAGTGTTGCATTTCATGAAAAATTAATAAATTAAGGCGATGCTTCAACTGAGACTGTCTTACAAAGCGCCCTTATATTTTCCCCGTTGAGTGGGCCATAATTACTGAACACGTTAACAGAAAGTAATGAAAAACGTCTTTAGAACGCCCAATTTGCATACAACAGAACCCCACAACACGCCCGTTATATAACCTTTTTATGTTTCAAACCCTCGTTCTTATAATAAGCTATTTATTTTCTTACAGACACTGCACCTTACATTTATTGTAATACTAGCTGTTCTGCGCGGTTCACTCGCTTTATTATAATTTATTTTCAGCCTGTTCTGTACCACTGCAGGGTAAAGATCTATTTTAGATACATTGTTTTCCCTTAGCGTTCATGCCGATTATTATTCGATTTCACATCACGCTGCTACCCTTAAGCAGCTTGATGTTAAATAGCATTTAATCTTCCTCATGAATTGGGCTAAGAAATGCAAAAAGATTTTTTCAACTTCGACTGATAGTTTCAGAGATTGGCGCGTCCAAAAAAAGACGAATTAACTCTTAAGCTTTTTGACAATGTTTTGATATAGATAAATATTGCTCATGAAATAATAGTAACAAAGGATTGTACCTAGTTCCACCATTTTCTTTTACTCGTTCTTTCTACAGAAGGAAAATGACATTGCATTCTATCTACTAATTATTCAATTTAAAGAGGGGTGAGATTAAATGGCACAAATTAAACCGTTTAAATAACGCTTCAACGGCCATTTTGGATTCCGAACTGTCACTTTTGGCGCGCATTTTGACGACCAATTAGCGTTCCGAATTTGAAAGTGTTTGTGTGGAATGTTTTAATTGAAACAGTGAACAAATGAACGAGTGAACAAGTTGTAACGACAGTTTGCTATACAGGCGGGATGCAATTTGCTACGGCGACCGTTTTCTGCTTAGTCACCCATCAAGCTGTATACAGGGTGTCATGAACACGTGCTGACGGCATCGGTTCAAATTTTCTGAAGCTCATTAGAGGTAGTATTTTTTATATGAAAGGTCGGTCTTTTTGCTCTATCGGTTAAGGAGGAAATACATTCAATGGCCTACATAGTAGCCATGTACTCTGCCCTATTAATGGCTGGTGTTTTGTACATGAAAGTAATGAATATACCAGGCTTACGCGTTACAAACCTCTATGAATCCTTAATTAAAACAGCACTTTTTTGGTATTATGCTAATATTTTCCAGCTACATGACAAGGCAAAAAGTGCTTAACGGCACTATATTTAAAGCATCTAATAACATTTTTCACTACACAAGCGCAGGACATCTTTATTACATCCAACCCTCTTAGAATGGCGGATTAAATGTGCATCTCTTTCACACCTGGGCGTTTTATAATGAGTGTGAGAGGGACGGACACATTAGGCTTATAGAATAGAAAAGGCAAATTGGTTTCGCTAGGCACCCCTCAGTCGCACCCCAGCTTTGCATGACACGTGGCCGGTTTAGGGGATGATTTTGAAAGGGGGTGTTTACTTAAGCTCTATTTTGTACAGTTCGGTAGCTATAATTCTTTTTATTATTATATTATTTTTCTGCGACGAGCTGTCTGTTTATATCGGAAGCCATGAAATTAATTAACGCTTTCTTTGTTTTTGATCCCCTGATACCCACTAAGATTTAATTTTATTAATCAATAATTATTAATTAATTCACCCTCATTTTTTTAAACATTTTTATTTGCGAAGTTCTTTTCCTAATTCAAAGGGAAAGAAAATGTTTCAGAATTAATCTCGCAGATTGTTTCATTTTATAGAACCCTTTGAAAAGGTAACAAAAGAAAAAAACAGATCGGGCCGAAAAAATTGGCACACCTTTACAAACTGGACTTATTCAGCGAGCATCGATGTATGACGTCAGCATCCCTTATGTGTAATCATTGTATTTAATCAACGGGCGGTCACGTGCCGGCCGGGATCAGGGAGGGTAGTTTATTTCGTCCCATTGTGTAGCCAACTGTTGGGCACAGAAAGTTTCGGCGATACGAATCTTGTATGATTGGTCCCGTAATTGGGAGTGGAGTTTAAATTATGTACTATAGAATTCGAAGGGTTGCTGTGGCAATTGCTTGATTTTACCCGGATATATTTTCAGTGTTTCTGAAATGTATTTTTAACCGACTTTGCAAAAAGGAGGAAGTTCTATGTTTGTTATTTTTTTGTTAAGATTTTTGCTAAGAGCAGCCAACGTCGAACGATTTTGACGTTTATCTTGACATATAACATACTACTAACTAATAAAATTGTAATAAAAATCTGACATTTTTAATTCGTATAACTTTTACATTTAAATACTTAGACAAAAAACAAACAGAAAAGATTTACGAACTAAAGATAAAAACTATTTTGTTTATCTTTTAAAGATTAATGGACCCTTTTCTAACGAAACATCCTGTAAGCAGATGTTCTAATCTAACGCAGTAGAAATGCTCAGCAAGTCATCTATCAGTTCAATCGAGTGCAATTGTTTGAGCATTCATGCACTCTACTGGCCTTTTAACTTTCATTAGGAAAGCAGAAGTACTTATAAGCTCTTCGAATCTTAATTATCAACAACAACAAATATTAACTAATATTATAAAGAGCACGGGTTTTGTGAGTTTGTTCAAATGTGTAGGGTAATTTCTGGATCCACTACAAATATTTGAAAAACATCTTTCACCATTTGAAAGGTACATTATTCCAATTTTGGGCTATAAATTATTGTCCAGACAAAGCCGGGGTAGGCCAATAAGACTTAATCAAAATCATTGTGTGAAAAAGGGGGAGAGGCTTTTGTCCAGCAGTGGGACAAAATAGTTAGATAGATATCTAGAATCTATATAATACTAGCCGGGTGTCAGCGACAGCGCGTCAGTGTTAATACTTTGACCTTGAGCTGGCCTAGCATAGTATGAAGTTTCAATGGAATACGAGGCCAGCTTATACTGGTTTTGTTACCACAGACGTGTCAACTGTACAAAAACAGTCACCGTCAGCAACAGTTTGTCAAAGATGCCTTATTCGTATTTACTTTTAAAACACGTTTGATGACGCTACATTATTCGAAGAAAAATTTGTTCATTCCAATTTTAAATAATCGAATGATTCATCAGAAGGCAACGTACATGAAATCGTTCAATTCTAGTTGCAATCTCATCTCGGTGAAAAACCATGTCAAAACTTGTTAAAATGTAGGTATAGGCGAAAATTCCCTACATCGCCATGAAAACGGGGAAAACCCTAGATTAATTTCAATAAATAGCGAGCTTTAACTGTCAATTTGATGGAGTTGAGGTGAGGAAATTACTTAGAATATCAGTGTTAGAGGAATTATAAATTATTAAGACGGGAATTGTCCCACGGATCACAACCAATCAAGAAGTTTGATCCCAAAATGGAGACAGATCATCGTCACGCAGCTACCTTTTTCTATTTACCCTGAATGGGATTTAATATAAGCCCCATAGCCGTAAATAAAATACGCTCAAAGCGAGAATAGAGGATGAAATAGATTCCGCTCGAGCGATATCGAAAGAGACATTAATTTTCTGCCTACTTAAATTGCTGGGCTGTGTAAGGTAAAAGATTACAGCGATTTTCAGGATATAAAGTACATACCTAAAAGCCTTGCAATTTTTTGAATAAGATAATGGTTGTGAGTTTAATGCTGCCAAAGATAGGAGCGACGCGACAATGCGCTTTTAATAGTCATTGTTTTAATACGCAGAACAAGAAATTGTCGCATTGTCGCTTAACAATTATCTGCGGGAGCCTTTCCTGTAAAAAGCTAGCCCCAGTATCGTCGGCATGCTGATGCCATAAGCTTTGTTAAGATCCGGAGAGGCAAGAAAAGTTAAACATTAATAGAGAATAAAATTGCCCAGTTGTGAAGCAGTTCTTGATAATAAAGGTAACAGCGATGGCCAGTTTCTTTGACTAAGCCATATTCCATCGCGTAGTTCTTTGTCCACGATCTGCTTGGAGGGTTATTATGTATTAGTGACAATTCAGTAAAATGTCGTTACATTGAGTCTCAACTCCTTTTAGAAACAAGTTGTCGTAATCAGAGGCCAAAAGTTTCATAGCTTACAATAGTACCAATAGCAAGTAGGTACTAGTTCCCCTTGACTACAACTTCCAACTGACAAAACAGCGGATACACTGTAGGTACTCGTTCATTCATTCATTCTTTTTCGTTCAACTTTTGCAACTGACAAAGAAAAAACATACAAAGTTGTTCGCTACCGTTTTGAAGATTCTAGTTTCTTTTGATTTCATATAAAAACTATGCCAAGTGCGAGTCGGACACGCGCACGAAGGGTTCCGTACCATTATCACAAAAATCGGCAAAAAATCAAGTTTTTTGTATGGGAGCCCCACTGAAATATTTATTTTATTCTGTTTTTAGTAATTGTTGTTAAAGTGGCAACCAAAATACATCATCTGTGAAAATTTCAACTGTCTAGCTGTCACGGTTCATGAGATACAGCCTGGTTACAGACAGACAGCCAGACGGACAGTGGAGTCTAAGTAATAGGGCCACGTTTTTACCCTTTGGATACGGAACCCTAAAAACTACCAAATAGGTAAGTACAATCGGCATAAAAATTATTTCATTGGCTCAACAAAAAATATGAACATGTGAATGATGAATGTTGAAATCGCTTTTGACTTGCACCATCGGTTACTAAGGGACACAGTTTTCCGCCACCTGTCATCGCTGAGTCCGCGCTAGAGGATTTGCAGGGCACCTTTTATGCTTAACTTGTCTTTAACATATAGAATTTTTCAGATATCCCAATAAATACGGATTAATTCTGTTCCCTATAGGGTAGAGTGACGTGAAATATTCCTCTCAGATTTGAATAATCGCGTTATGAAGGATAGCTGTGAATTTTGTGGCTGAATTTGTGTATTTTAATGTAATTTTTTGCTTATAAAGAGTTTTGTTTTTTTTGAACTTTAGGCACAAGTAGAAAGGTGGACTTAATGCCTTTTCTAACAATATTAGGCACTGCCTTTAAATAAGGTCACAAAATTAGGTAATATTAGCTAAATTGTCTTCAGCTATTTAATTTATGTAAACAGTTTATGAAAACATTTTCAAAAACAACTTGAAAACTTACTATCGTGCGTGACTACAAAATCTTTAGCCGTTAACAAGAAATTGGCATTGTTTGCTAAAACTTCTTCAAGTCAAATAAAAGCAGCTACTTAGTACTTTATACAACAAATAGTTGCCAGACTAACATTATTGATGAACCCCAAATTGAATTTTAAAAGTATGCCAGACACAAATCAATACGATCGTCGGTATTTACAACTTCGAAAATGAGGTTCCAAACTTTACCCTTAAGAAAGCCGTTCGAGGCAATATTAAAAGAATTCCACCAAGTTTATAAACATTAAACAATATATTTAATTTAAAATTTAATTGATGGATAATTAAAAGTTCAGACACTTCAGCTATTTTTTTTAATGAATAATGGCCCTAGAAACGTTATTCTTATAATTATTTGCGTTTGGAATACGGTGAAAATAATAAAACGCTTTACGGCTTATTTATAAAATTTGAATTTTATTTCTTTTTTTTACGCTTGGTCTCTCAAAACCTTTTTGTACGTTTATTTTTTATTTTACGTTTAAACAACGCAGTATTTTACAACCCGTAGGGTGAACTCAACAAAACTCAACGTCATTATTATGGGTCTCACACTTTCGTGTTATGGGATCCCAAAAATCCGTCGATTCGTATCTTTTTTAATTGAATAAGCCCCCGTCGGGATTATGTGATGTAATAACTCAGCTTTTTCGAATAAATTCGTATAATATTAGCGCACAAGATGATGTCAAGATTCCTTATTAAAAATGTTCGGGAATAAATTACATACGGTCTCGTTTTGGTAGATTAACTTTCTTCAATTCGTTGTTCGGTTTACTCAGCTACTTACCTGAAAATAAAAGAAATCAATTGTTAATATTGAAAGATTTTGCAAGGATTTTTAACAAAATAAAACACATAATTGACACGGATATAAAATAAAACCGGCCACGGAGGGTTCCGTACTATTATCGCAAAAAACGCCAAAACAATCGCGTTTGTTTAAGGGGAGCCCCACTTAAATACATTTTTTCTTTTTTTAGTATTTTGTTATAGTGGCAACAGAAATACATCATCTGTGAAAATTTCAACTGTCTAGCTATCACGGTTCATGAGATACAGTCTGGCGACAGACAGACAGATAGACAGAAAGACGGACAGTGGAGTCTTAGTAATAGGGCCCAGTTTTTAAACTTTGGGTACGGAACCCTAAAAATGCAGCAGAAAGAGGAAATATTATATCGCGATCTCTGATTAAAATTACATTAAAACTTCGCTTGAGGCATCAGACTGCAGTTTCAAAACAGCTTACGTATTTTCTTGGAAACTTAAACCAAGAATCAATAAGACGAGGCGTAAGACAAATAGAAAATTAATAAAACATTCCTTCGAACAAGAATTATTTGCGGAAAAATTAATTACTTTCTGAAGAATTCCTATTACAAGTCGACCTTTGGATATGAGTTTTGCATTGGAGTTCGAGAAGTACTTTTACTTAGGTACGGAAATGTGTTGACGACATCAATTATTGGTAAAGGTAATTTCACTTTCATGTAGGTCGAGATAATTATGTCGAAAGTAATTAAATGGTTATAATAAATCAGACCAACCCCACTGGGCCCGCGTGGTGTATTAAGGCCCATTCCCTCTCATAGAGAGGAGGCCTGTGTCCCAGCAATGCTGATAGTGATGAATAAATTAGAATACGGACATGTAGCACTAAAGAAGAATATTTTGAAAGCTTAAGGGATGAGTTATGCTAGACCGTAGCGGGCGCGAGCCGAGGCCCGTGCGAGTAACGGACAAGGCACGGATTCAAACCTTCAGGAACATTTCATATCACACACGACGTAGCATGGACCGCATCATATAAAATGTTCGTTATGTTTTGAATCCGTGCCTCGTCCGTGCCTCACATCACACGGGGCTCGGCTCGCGCCCGCCACGGTCTCGCATAATTCATCCTTCATTCGGGCATCAACACAGTTTGTACGAACAAAAACTCAGCATCTGCACTAAAACTTAATCCGCAATCACAATGGAAAATTAAGAAAACCTTCGGAAAAAACTAATCTAGAATTGAAACTGCTACTGCGATAATAGTTTCTTACTTGACTGGACTTTTTGAAATTGGCATAAAAGCCGCGCAAATCTCTGGCCTCACTCCAAAGAGTTTTTCTTTTGCACTTTAAAGTAAAGGTGAAACTTAGTGGAAAGTCTATTGCCTTGGGCATAAAAGGGATCTTTGTGCCGAAACCCGTAGAATAATGGTATCGGAATTGGATCGATTCGTTCGCGACAAACAAAGCTCGGAAGGATTGTCAATGCCGATCATGTATGAAATGGTATGTGTAACTGAGAGATATGCGAATGGACTGTGGAAGTTCTCGATACATGAGCTACTCACTCGGGTTTATAGGAGTTTATAGTGTAGGTCTAGGTAAGAGAGATGGAGTTAGATGTATTGAGGTAATGTCTTAATGTATGCCGATGCGAACACAATTTGACAAAATGGGTTTTTATAGACCCGTATGGAAGAACCCAGTGTGAGCTTGGTGCCTCTTTGCAGAATATGGCACACATGCTGAAGTTTCCAAGTGCTCATACACCTGCACTTTTGAAGAACTTATGCTTGCCATTGACGCCGCAATCGGCGTGGCCACCCACTCGAGAAGATGTCTTAATGTAATTCCTTTTTTTATATTAATAGATGCTTACGGCTTAAATAACTTAGTGAATAGCTAGTTTTTCAGTTGAGTGAATATAAAAAATAAATGTTATATAAAATTTATATCATTTATTTATGAGTATTTATAGTATAAATGATACGGTTGTTATGGTGAATGTGTGTACAAAAAAAAATGTATATAATATGTGTCCAAAGCCATCCAGATTTAATGGCACAAAAAAAAAGTAAAACTACATTTAAGATTAGGTATACAATCTTCTAAATGCTGAGGAACAATAAACAACCTACAATTAAGACTTGGCGCAGATATCATTTATACCTGAAAAACTTCTCCCCAAGCTTAACCTAGCAACAAATCGTTCATTGCCTAACAGAGCCTAGTTAAAGTTTACGACAAAAGGCACTAATTCTATATCCACATCGTGGCGACCTTACAGCCATATTAAACAGCCAACCTTGACCTCTCAAACCAATATTTGAGCAAGTAACTTGAAAGCTTGCAAACAAACGAAACGCGACGCCAAATAAACCCAAATTGTACAACGAAAAACGATATTGACGGTTTAGGGGTTTTTCGTAAGCAGAATTACGATCCTTTGTTCGGGAGTGGGGGTGTAAGGGATGAAACTCGATACCGACTACGACACCCAGATAAATAGTGTGACTTGCAAAACTTCGGGTTTTTGGTTACGGAACCAATTTTTGGTAAGCTTATTATAATGAGACGGATAGTGAGTGCTGGTCCTTTGAAGTCAAATAGAGTGATGTGTATGTTATACTATTGTGTCTATGTCATATGCTACAAACATTTGTTTCATGGTTTTCCTTCGTATAAACCTAGTAAAACATTGTTTTTATTGTTGTAAATTGGACCTCTAGGCAATTCGCACATTGCACCGCATTTCGCAGCGTAGCGCGTGAGTACGTGTTCTTACGTTGCTTGAAAGTATCTCTCTTTGAATTCAATACACGCGTAGTGTAACACACAGAAAACGAATTCACGCGCAGTGTCGTGACTTCGTCGACACGCAACCCGCAGCGTGTAGCGGGGCCGTGTGTGTATCGCCTTACCGAATAAGCAACCATCTTCACCTTTCAGGGTTTGAATGTAGCAAATGACAGGGCTGTCCGAGTAGCTACTGGTCGGACAATCTGAATGTTTGAGTCTATAGTTTGAGTTAATCAAAACAAAAGTAGAAGAAGCAGAAACACGACAAATTCATAATGTTATAACTACAGAAAATCATGAATATATCTGCCTACCCTTTTTCCAACTATGTTGGAGTTGGCTTCCAGTCTAAACGGATTCCGCTGAGTACCAGTGTTTTGCATGGAGCGACTGCTTATCTGACCTCCACAACTCAGTAACTGGGTAACACGACACACCTTGGCAAGACTGGTGTCAGATCTCAAGCTTCTGACTACCCGTAACGATTGTTAAAGATCTTCAAATGGCAGCCGGGACCAACGGCTTAATGTGCTTTCTGAGGTACGGAGGAATCTCGGTATGTTGCAATGGTCACCCATCCACGGACCGACCTCGTCAGTGTTTCTTAACCTTGAAGATCGACCAGTGCGGCTGTTATTATTAAGCCACGAACTCCTCTCCAAATAAAAGTTCCATATACCAACTTAATAATAGTAAAACATCTCATTTGCAAGCAGAGATGAGAAGCGGACATCGTTAGACCGATGTAATATTTAATAAAGTTCTACAAAGACGATCCGACACGGAACGGAATGGACTGCAACGACAAATTGTAGCGTCTCCTTGGAAAATATACTGATATTTCTGTTCCAAAGCAACAGGGGTCGGTTGAACCAAATTAAGGAAGTCTGCCGTACCTATTGTTAGGAGAAATATAAGATACGAGCAATGCCGGTCGGTATTTAATTTGTCGAGAAAATTTCGTACAAGTTTAGTTCATACCGACTTTGTTAAAAATTTATAAATAGGCGGGACCTGTTTGCTGCTCTCAAAACGGTGAAGGAAAACATCGTGGGGAAACCGGCATGTTCTAGAACCAAAAATTCGAAGAGATGGGACATCTCCCAACCCGCACTGGTCCTGCGTGGTGGATTATAGCTCAGTCCCTCTCTATGAGAGGTGGCCTGTGTCCCAGCGGTGGGAACATTAAAAAGCTGGTGATGATGATGATTTGCTGCTAAAAACATAAAAATCTGATGTAAAAAAAAACGTATGTTCTGGAGTTCGATGACTTACTTAGTATTTTTATCGATAGAGCAAAATAAAGGTAGGATGAACAAAAATAACAATACAAAGCTTCACAAACCAATTAGTACAGTCGCCATTTTGTATCGAATTTAATAAAACTAAAAGTTAAGAATAAAAGACCAATGGGATCCTTTGCTATCAAGCTTCATGGATACGTTCAGAAAATCCAAACTGATAGGAGAAAAAAAAAACTGTGAAATTTTAACCGCATAAAGGGATGTAAACTAGATGGAACGTGACAGAAATGCACCTGTTGCTTGACCTAGATACAGTTTTTGTCTAAAATTCTAACATTATTGCTGGCTTTATGGAAAAAAAAAACAATTTTCATGCTGTTTCGAAGATAACATTTATTTAAAATTGAGGTGAATATCTTACACCGAAAAGTTACTACACTTAGTCCAGTAAGGCCTACTTACGCCACCCTGGGTTATCTTACTAACTCCGAGTTAAACTCGGCCAATTATATGTGACATATTTCTTTAAATATAATTTCGTGATAGCAACTAACACTAAGTTAAGTCTTTGGCACAAGTAGGCCTAATTGACCCGATTACCCTTTAACTTTAGGTAAAGACAACTTGTACAAGCGATCACACTGGATCACAAACTATTTAAAAGTACAGTCACCGTCAGACAACGTCACTTTATGGCCTTCAATCCAGCCAGTCCAAGTTTTAGCATCTAAAATGTCACTAGCCGCGCTTTTAGCTAAATAAGGCGCGCCATACCCAAACAACAGTGTCGCGGGGGGCAGCGAGCAACACTTGTTGCTATACCAACTATTTATAGCTCTGGCCTATTTGCAACAGTGTGTACTCTGGCTTATAAATAGAATTTATTTGTGGAATGTACTTAAATCTTGTTGCAATTGGGGTCGCAATTAGAGAAATGTTACTTTTAGCCGTTATAAACAAATTTCGAAGCTTTGACTTCGTGTGTGGCAACTGCGGAGTGTTGAAGATGAATTCATTTTTAATAGCTTGCGGCTTAAAAGTTATGACTTGTGTTTATTTACAAATACGAGATTTTTCTATCATTTAAGCTTTTTAATAATGATAAGAACTTAGTCGTTTTTTCCCACAGCCTGCATTTACATTCAATCAATAGGTACCTGAATCTATTGATTTCTATAAAATCCTATAAAATAAACCTTAATATTTTCAAGCAAAACATAATAAAAATGCTTTTCGCGCACGATAAGCGGACCGTGCGAATCACGTTACTGGGGCGCGTATTACACTACGTGATTCCGAATAAAGCCTTTCCGATATCTCGATATGCGAACGAGTACAAATTAAAATCGATGCTAAGCGAAGCCAAATGGTGTAGAAAACGGCCCAACTTGATAATGTATGGCTAGGGCTGAGGTTTGAAGAGTTTCCTGGTTTTATTACGTAAGGATATTATGGGACTTTTATATTTTGCAATGTCAGAACTTTTTAGGAAAGAGTTTGAGTTATTTTCTGAAAACCGCAGTATTATTTATGATCTTTTAAATGTGCTTTAGATTGTTGGATACACGGTTATATATTGCTTCATTACTTCGCTTTCTATGTCACATGTTTGCTCTCATATGTACAATACATTTATGCTCTCGGTGAGCCAATTTTCTGCACAAAACTCAACTAAATACAAATGTACTGAAAATTGCCATCCCTACACATCATATCTCACGTTCAGAATTCGGCCTACCGCTCCAGTTATCACCAAATCTAATGTCGATTGAAAAACTTATATCGAGCGTGACTTTAAAATATCGTTTTGCGAATTTCGAACTAAGTTCGGTTGAATAATTCGCGTTAATTCGGGCATAACGTATCGATAAGATACGTTGCTGAACTTTCATAATCGGTCCACGAAATCACTTAGTGTGTATTGCGTTATGAAATTGAAATTCGAATTATATTTTCATAAATTCTTTCCAGTATTTTTTTTTGTTCAGAATGTGTACGAAAACAAAAATATAAAGCCTGTCAAGTTGAACAAAAAAACACTTTGCGTACAACTCAACGTTACATTACCAACATTTCAATAGGATTACATAATATTTGCATAATAAAACATATGTCGTAATTAGCAACAGAATAACATATATGTCATGTCACACAACAGTAATATGTTAAACATGTCACAAATTACATTTACATGAAGAGAAAACATAAATAATTCCAGTTTGATTAACTGAAGGAAAATAAACGCAATGCAGCGACCGACACGGCATAGTTAAACAAACAGTTTGAAGGTAAATAGGTAGTAACAAGGCCTTTTTTTTGTTAAAATACTGCAATGAAATTGGTTTACCTGAGTTTTTGAACAGGCAAATTAATATTTTGAATATACAGCCTACCTACCAAATGAATAGCCAACGTAACAAAAAGTGTGGTAAATTGCCAAGATAACTGTTTTGGTTACTTTGGCTATTTGTAATGTTGGTATTCTAAAGAAGTTTATGCAGCATCGCAGTTATGTATCTTTATGAATATTTTCACAGTAAAAATCCCATATATACCTATACCAGATAGCATAAACTTACAAAACCAACCAGTTATAAACTCTAAAATAACACTTAAACACTCGCCGTACAAACCACATAACCACCCTCTTTCCTGTGAAACTTTAAAAAAGTAATTAATGAACTCCGTTAACGCTGCTTATAAAAAACTTTTATAATTTGAACTCTGGTGGTGGAAAAAAGGAAACTTAAATGCAGCACACACGCATTTGGTTTAGTGACAACTAGCGCCGTTGTTGGGGTTCAACTTATAGTGGTGGGAAATGGAAGTCGCGGCGTCCATTTACGGGGCATGATTTAAATACGGCGCCATGTTTTATCTGGCATCTGCGACGTGACAGAACAACTAAGCACGTTCGTTCTGACGTTAATCGTGAGTCGGGGTGCGTACGAATTAAAAAAAGGATTTCTCTTTTTTGACAATATGTTTAAGTGTGACGTAAAAGGATCGATTTTGATATTCTCCAAGTTTTTGGTTGACTATGCTTTGAATTGAATTATTTATTTTTCGAAGGAGTAGTTTTCCTTGCTATTTTTAGCTCGTCGCCGAAGTTTCCTCTATGATGATTACTGAACAGCACTGCTAATGTAGCGATAGTAATTATAGATCGAAGGAATTTACTCACCGTTAACAAAATAAGAAAGCAAAAATATCCTTAAATTCTTCCCGAACAGTTTATTTCGCTCAATATTAAAACGTTTAGCGCTAACGTCCATTACATAAATTCCATCGAAATTTTGACTACATTTTGGCAACAAATTATAATCGCAGTATTATGGTAATGGAAAAGGTTTCAGAACTGTTCTAGCCTTCTAGGTCTTTGAACCACGACCTTGAAGGTCATGGACGACTGAAGTTAGACCGTAAATATTAAATGTCTGAAATAAGTCCTAGTTGTTATTTTCAGACTGAAGGTTGCTCTTTAAATTCGGGTTCGGGATTAAAACGTGATTCTAATTTTGAAAAATAAGTATTTTTCAGTACCTTGAAATATTTTGCGGTATTTAATGCGTGTAAAACAAGTTGTAAGTGTATGCTATCAGAGGTATATTTATGTTATTGTTGACAATATTCATTTGTATACATACCTATTAATAACTACATAATCTGCATAATCACATAGCCTACGTATTGACATTTATAGAAATAGTGAATATTATTTGTAGTCGGAAGTATTTCACAACAACTGGACAAACAAAGCAAACCTATTCGAAATTCGTGAGTCACTCACTCAAACAAAAAAAAATAACACGACTGGCTGGACGTAAACAAAGACGACAAAATTCGACCTTTAAAATAAGTAAAACGAAAAAACTGTAACGATTATTTTTTAAACGCTGTTATCACGTCTTGCCACGGTAACAGTCCATTAATCCAACAAGGGTTTCGACTAAATTAAAAACATTTTGGACTGCTAATGGTCTAAGTTGGACGACGTCCGGCCGCAGGAAGTAGTATTATGATCGAGTTTTAGATCTAATTTAAATTGCTTGTTTTGGATGTGTGGTTTTGGGCAAATATACTGACTTTCTGATGACTTTACTTTTACATATGTCGTAATAATTATAATGTTCTTCAAGATGGGTTCTAAATGGAAGTTCAGCGAATGCAGCTGTCAGGCATTCAGGATGATATGGCTCGAACAGGTTAGACAATGATGTTGATGATGACGTCATCAACATCATTGTCTAACTGCAAAATATATTAAATAAATAACCACGAGTAATTAGGTAATTTCTGTATAAACTTACAATTCGATTATTTAAATTGATTGACAGGCAAAAACCTCAATGGCTTTGTAAAACTCGATTATAACATTTCATTCAAAAATATTAAAGGGAGGTCTATGGTACCCAATTAAAATCGGAACAAAGCAGCGCGGCCTTGCACCGACGATACTGAGCACGAATTTACGAAAATTCATCTACATTTAGATTAGAATTACTTCGTGATAGAACGGGAGTGGGATTTTCGAGATCATTTTTCCCTACTCAAGTATTTACATTATTATATTTACGAGGGGCATGGTAATATTGCGCAGATGGGAAACCGACATCAGAGTTCAGGCTTACTTTTGTAAAAGAATGTAGCTATAAACTTCACAGAATGCGAGTGCCAAGACTTTTCATGATGTTTATTTTTATTGAAAGGCTCCACGCACTCGTTTCGATGTACACTTTCGTCAGTACACACAAACCATTAAAAACAACAGCTTGTTTAATAATTTAGCAAAGAACTAACTGTCTGGCATTATTTTGAAAAACAGATACAAAATTGTGTAATTACAGCGTAAAAGGACATAAAGAAAGCTAATATAAAGCTTCATAGTAAATGAGCATTTAAGCTGAAATAAAAACTAAACCACATTTCCCATTTACAACTCCCGGGTTAATATCAAGGCTCGGTAAACATTCCATTTTGCTTACCCCTTCGTTCCGACGTGGGTTGTTCGTCAACTTAATTTTACAACTCCGGAACACGTAAGCGTGATATTGTTAAATTCAGAATTATTTATGGCCAAGTTGCGCCTTATGGGGTGCTAGATGTCGGTTGCGGTCGCCTCACGCATTACTTAGTAACACAATCAAAAATCGACGTTGTAAGACCGTACTTTTCAACATTTTAAATTTGGACGCTTTTTTATTTTACGTGATTGTATTACGCCAATGGCGAGTCATAAACGTTTAGTATAACCAATGAATTTATTATTACAAGGCCTCAATTTATTCAAGTTTAATTTTAGATATTCATATTTTAGTCGGCAACTAAAGTTATCTAATCGAAACCGAAACCATATTCACACCTACTGAAACGAATTACGTAATCACTTTTTTATAACTTCGTAATGGTTTCTTGAAATTATAAAATAAAAATGTAAAATATGTAACCGAATTACAAGTCGTGTTCCATAAAATAAAACGTGTCGGTTCACATTATTGTAATGAGTTCAACAACTTCGCTCTTTATGTCAAACAAAAGGCATTTAAACTGATCCTAGAGCCTCGTAACCTATGACGCGACAATGGCTATCCCGCAAAACTCTCATTCATTACCTGACGTCACCCCAAGAAACACACCACTGCTAACAATTGAACGTAAATCCACATAAAAAGGTCATGAAATATTAACAAAGAAAACCGTTAGGGCGCCATATTGAAACAGGTCGAGTCTCAAGAAATAGTTAAATAGACACCTGATCGTGAGAAAGGAATAGAAAAGGGAATCTTAGGGGTCACACAAAAAACGAATAGTAAATTCCCTAATAAAGTCAACGGTTCTCCCTTCTCTAGCTATGGATATGGGACCTTTTTACTCTATTGTCGTGAAAGTAATTTGTATTTGATGCGTATGTTTTTTTTTTATTGAAATCTCGTGAGAATCTTAGATTAACGGTCAAGACTGCACTATGATGCACGTCTATTATTCAAATTTAGAATGTGCGCTTTTATGTGACGTTTATTATATTTTATTTAATTCAGTAGTTTTATTTTGGTTATTACGAGAATGGTATCTTGAAATAAAAAAAAATATGCAAAATAGTTTTTTTTTATTATTTGACAGTTGGCACTGTAACAGGTGACTAACGAACTCCGTTGAGCATAGTAAATAGGTAGTAACTTGAAGTTATATTAATGTGATGATCTCACAAGTAACCTTTCCATAAACAACTCCTTAGAAACAGCTACTAAACATTCAGCAGGTCAGCAGGTCTATTCAGAAAAATCAAACTGTCAAAACTTTGGTGAACTGAACTGTCAAACTACCTGATGCCGATAGATTGACAGTTCACACTTTTTTATTTTATAGAATAACTAAATTACTTATTCCATAAACAACGCAGCAAAACAGAATTTTAAATACAGAATTAGTAACGGAACTCCTTCGCATATTGCTCTATAATTTGGTTAGCTCCTCCACTGCCTACCGGCATCAAATGCTTCATATATTTAACTTAGTTCAGTACTAATTGCGTTACGGCCCGTTGCCGAGGCAAATACGCAGAAATCGTATTAATCCGACCGTTCGTCGGTATCGGGGGCCTAACTTTAGTTGGGACTAAATATGGTGCGCAGTTTGCTGCAAGGGGGGAGCTAAACTCTAGTTGAAGCAAACTTAGTTTAGCTTGCTTTGAGGTGCTTTTTTAGCAGAATGGCTCACGAAAATCTAAATAAAATAATATTAAGTAATATTGCACGAACCTTTGATTAACTTTTTTTATTAGCTTTTATTTTAATTTGTTCGCATTATGTTTTACAGGAATATATCTTTTGTCCTTCTCCAGGTTCTGGGCTTTATGTATGTTGAATTTCATTACGATCGGTTAAGCAACTAAGGTGAGAAAATAAAAAAAATAGCGAATAGCTACTTTCGCATTTACAATATTAGTATTTTTTTTCATGCAGTTAAGTCACTCAACAGGGTTGGCCGGTTAGGCAGACTATCACGGCAACGCCAACCGCTTCTTGGTGACACATTAAAAATAATTTGAATACCAAAAAAATTCTAGGTACCTAAACTCCATTTGAAATAACATTAAACATGTTTCCAAATCTTTTTACAGTCCGTTCAACCGATTTTGAGTTCTCTCCCGTAGCCATAAGGATGACATCAAAAGCATAAACCTGTTACCAAAACCAACTGTTTACTACAGCTACCATTTGTCGTATCGCCAGAGCAATAGAAGTCAGAGAAGAGTAGTTTGGAGCCAATGTCAAATTGTTGTAATTTTTTTCGTAATAAAATATTATTAATAAAAAATATTCATACATACAGCTGTTACGAGTGGAAAACTCAGATTTTAAATAATATAATAATACCAGCATTTAACTGTTCCACTAAATTTATAGTACCTTTCTTTTCACTCACAGAAAAGAGACATTTTTTTAAAAAAGAACCACATGTCGCATTGAAATAAAATGGTATTAATGAATTTTGCTCAAAATATTCCTATTAATTAATGACTAAGAGGAATTCTCACACAAAGTAGGAAGAATTTCATCAGGGATATACTCAAAAGCGATGTGCTAAAAGCCCCCATAATTGACAAAATGCCATTCGCTAGGTAGGCGTTTAACTTTGTTTTAGTTGTACCCGCTTAATATGGAGGGCATAGCGATTTTATAGGCATAAAATATAGATTCATCTTTATTCATAAAAAAATAAACGGACAAATGATTTAATAGTGCGGTACCTCATAATAACAATTTGTTAAAAACCAACTACAAAAACAGGAAGAGGTTCTTACTTCGGCGGAATCTTTTTTTTTTCATGATAAGCTCTTGATCTTTTCTGATGGTAAGCGATAAGATCTATGGTAGAGTGAGTTAGCTTAGAAGACGCCTGTTTCCTCTTGCTTTGAAGGCTGACGAGTCATATGTGGCAGGGAACACAGATGCTAGCAGAGTATTCAACTTTTTAGTACCTCATAAATGTCTAGTTTATCTGTACCCGACTCATGTTTAGTTTTAGTTGCAATGTTTTTGCAAGAATTACCCCTTTCTTCTTCAGTTCTTTGAGAAAAATCTATAGTCTCCTCTTAAACAAATCGCTTCCGCCACATCGTAACCATTAAGACGGCCATAGACAAGCTCTTACTGGGAAAATGAACGTAATTAATTTGATTAATCCAGAAAGGCGTCTCCGAGGCATAGCCACGATGAGTAATGGCGGATATTCGCCTCTTTTTTTCTCTGTGCCCATGATCTATGGGCAGTGGGCAAAGCTGTCTTCTTTCTCCCTGAAGAAAAGATTCTTGGGCGGTACTGCTTTTTTGATATTGTAGCTTTTCAGGGGTAAATACACAACTTTTATCGATTTTGAAACGAACATCGCGTCTAAACGGCTTGTAGAGATCTTTTGAAAAAATAATAATGTTATAGGAAACCATTTTCTTAATAAATTGGCATGTGAATATTTCAATTTTTTTTTGTATTACATAGTGTAATTAATTTGTAAAGTTATGTCTGACGCAGAAATAGAAACGACAATAATGCTAAAACCATCTTGTGTATATTTTCAAGGCATTAGGTAGTAAAGACACTATTTACGCAAAATAAACACTCAAAAAGAAAAAAAAATAGAAATGTTTTCTACATAACATAAATTAAACAACAAAACATGTACTTAGTTTTTTTTTTTCTAGAAGTACTTTGCCCGACACTAGGAATTTCTTCCTGTATCGTGGGTGCGTTTACAAACATATAAACTCACATACACAGTTACAAATGTTTTTTTACGATTTTAAAGCTTTCGAGAAATTATTTTATTAAAATAAAAGCATAATATGTAGTACGAGTAGTGCCAACTATTCCTCTTTATTAGGAAAAACTGTTTTGCCTGCTAAATTAAAACGTACAACATAAAAAGGTTACGTTTGCCACGAAAAATTTACTACTGAAAAATAATAAAAGTCTAGTAAACATCCGAAAAACTAGTGTCGTCGTATTTTTCCACAAACAACATTATTTTGTAGCTTGTTTTTCAGAATTTCAGCTAAACCTTATATTTAATGGGATTACTGCTTTGCCAATTAAGTAAATGTGGGTTCAATCGGAGCTATAAAACGGCTCCATGCATATTACATTAATGAAAATAAAAAATAAATTGATCTACAGAGGATTACATATTTGAGCAAAAAGAAAAATGCGTCTTATTACTTATAATTTAGGGCACTATTTAATAACGGTTAATGATATTACCTGGCGGTACATTACGGGACAATAGATTTTACCTCGAAGGTACAGGTAGATGCTTGGACAATGTTGTATTTGCTGTTAAGAAACTAGAACGGCGAAGAAATTAAAGGGTGAAACGTGTTTCTGAGACGTAAATATAACATGGTAATAGTAAAAGCTTCTTGGAATGTTATTTAATGTTTGGTTTGTCATCGTGGGAATTACTGTTAGCATATTACCTCATATATATTTTTTTATGTCTGTTGTATCGTTCTATCCAAGTGGCAAAAGAAAGTGATGTAGAAACGAATATGCTATTGTATTTCTTTGTAAGTAAGTAATATTTCTCACGAATATATCACTTGGTTTTATGACAAATACAGATAGGCACATGAATAAATACAACGCCTACCGCCTAGAACATTAAGTTTCAATTACGCAACTGATTGCAACAATATTATTATCAGGCGTTAGCGTTGTGAGAGAATATTATTGTGGGCATGGATTTAATTAATGTCGCAACAATTACGCATTTTTAAAGACAGCGAGCTACAGTCTAGTTGCTCAGAAACTGCAGCCACTCACTGCACTTTTTTACGACATTGAATTTCGTCTAAGCAAGCGAGTGAATAGACTTAAGAAGAAATACGGGCACAGAGCGCCGGCCGCAGACACAAATCTAAATAGATAGATAACGCAAGTCCCTCCATCTGTAAAAAAACCAAGCGTGCCACTTTTTCACAAAAAAAATAAAAACAAATTTACTTAACAATGAAAGAAAACATTTCCAATGCCTCGGCCAATTTTTTCTATGCATTCTTTACAGCTCAATATGACATAAAAAGGCATTTTTATAGATTTCGGTGAATTTCCAGTGCCGATAATACTAAATGAAAATCTCAGATTACGATCATTTATCGTAACTTTACTTCGTTTTTTTGGCACGCAAAGTACCTACAATCGCGTCATCTAGTTAGATTTATGTCTGTGGCGCCGACTGATCTTAATTCGAGGTTTGGTTCTCGCCTATTTCCTTAGCCAATGTTGGACAAATTTAAAAGATATTCCAAAAATTGAATAAAAAAGATTTACATATGTTGTGCTTCTACATTTTTATTTTTTATTTGTGGTTGTCTTATTTGTACACTAGGCCTTTGTTGACAGCGCAATTTTGAGCATCTTTTGGTGGTTCTTGTGCTTCTTTTACTAAGGATATTCAGTCGGATGTCTGCGACCGCATTTACTCTTAAAAGAGCTTACTAGGCCAGCCTTGCTTTTATGCAGCATTAAAAGAGCATGAAAAGAGGTTAACTAAGAGGGCAGTTACAGGCGGGAAGCAACGCCGCAGGCCGAAATAAGTTTCAGAAAATGTAAACAACAATTCTTTTGATAGATCGCGCATCAAAGTTGGAACTTTTAAAAGAAAAGTAAAGAGTCTTTTGTGACATGCTGATTTAGTAAGTATAATATTTTTTTAATGTTAAAATGCGGTTAAATCAATAGTTTTGTTTATAGGATGTTTTTAAGAGAATAATATTAGTTTTAGAAGTATTTCGTGGGTATTATTTTGTTTGATCTTGAGTTCTGTTACAAAATTTTAAATTCCTCATTCCATATACAGGGCTAAAAGCTTCTAGCTCCTCGCAAAAACACGACAACCAGTTGTTTTTCGACATTGAGCTTTCATTTGCATCTAAATGACAACTTCCAATTTTCGTGTAGGTAGCAGAATGCTTCGAACAGCGAAACTTTCAGACATACTGCATCCTAACTAGCTTTTAGCGGAATCCCAGCAAGTTTTTGAAAGTCAGTCGCCGGGGGATTCTCTTTATTTATTTACGACGGCTGGAGCGGAATGGACAACGACATATATTTATGTTTCAATCTTTTAACCTATGGGCTTTCGGGGTTCAGTTGCGTTAGGCAATGTAGTGCGATTTTATTGTTTACTGTAAGTGGTTTTAGACATAAAATAGAACTTGAAGACCATGTTCTGAGCTTGAAAGATTGAATTTATTTCTAATTTTAATGGCTATACAGTGACTAAGAGATATATGTTATGTATTGCGTTGATTTTAGGAGTAATTATGATCAGTTGTAATCTTAATTCTGACTTGCCTGCAAGAAAGCCGCCATAACGTGAACCCCTCCCAAACAAAAAATAGGGAACCCCTAAGGGCTCGCTTACCTAAACCACAGATATTATAATACTTAGCATACAGATGCATCATCCCATACAAAGAAACCGTGCCACGTAACTAGC
This sequence comes from Orthosia gracilis, assembly GCA_947562075.1. Taxonomy (NCBI): domain Eukaryota; kingdom Metazoa; phylum Arthropoda; class Insecta; order Lepidoptera; family Noctuidae; genus Orthosia; species Orthosia gracilis. The sequence goes on along the minus strand of OX387264.1, from coordinate 12,876,560 downwards.
GTTTTTCATCTGATTATACCGATTATTTTTTGTAAATCGATCGCATACGGTTCCGTTCCACGGCGATAGATAGATCACCATCTAATAATCAATCGATATCGATACATAAATCAAATAATCCGTATAATCAGTACAGTACGTCGGAACAGTTTCTTTGTATGGGATGTATAAATCAACGCCTTAGCAGTGACTCTTCAAGCTGTTTAACAATCTTGTTTCAACCACCGTTTGTGCAAATAACTAAGTAAGTACCTTAAATCTTCCATTCTTTCTACAAGAATATATGAATACAATATAAAATCCAGTCTTTCAATTCAATTGTGACTTTCTGAGATAAACAAAGAAGCCAGTTGACAATTTGCTCGCTGACGATTCGCGCTACAGCATTCCTGGGCTAACTTGCACGTGATAGAGCAAATACTTATTAGAACTACTTGATAGTCTACGGTAAAGTTGAGGACATATTAACAATAAAAGCGGATTTGTATTTTTAATCTTGTAGGTATAATGATTTTTTGGTCTTGAAATCTAATCCATATTATAAAGAGGTCAAAGTGTTTTTTTGTTTGGAACCTCTGAAAGTACTATACCGATCGCGATTCGAGAGAATATTTCTCTGGTAGAAATATTTCCCCGAAAAAAAAAACGGTGCCTGAAAAAAAGGACACGGGGTGAAGCCGAGGTAAAAAGTCGGTAGGTATATCCTCTTACTATTGTAAACGTGAAACTGTGAGGATGGATGGATGTTTGGATCCTTTGTTACTCTTTAACGCAAAAACTACTGAACGGATTTCGATGAAACTTGACAGAAATATAATTTATAAATATATTTGAAGAAGTATTAACAAAACGCGGGTGGAGTCGTGGGTGGCAACTAGTAGTTTGATAAAGCAATAAATAACGGATTTAAAGGTCATTATGCCTTACTACTTACTAATCAATGTCATACTCAAAAAGTAATTTTAAATTTGTCAATTAACATTATTTTTGACTACATTTTAATTATTTTCCTCCTACTCTTTTACTATTTTTCCCTGGTATTATTATTATTATTCGGAATAATAGGAGCTCGTGGCTAAATAATAACAGCCGCACGGGTCAATCTTCAAAGTTAAGCAACGCTTGACGAGGTCGGTCCGTGGATGGGTGACCATTTCAACATACCGAGTTTCCTCCGTGCCTCGGAAAGCACGCTAAGCCGTTGGTCCCAGCTGTCATTTGAACATCTTTGATAGTCGTTACGGGTAGTCAGAAGCTCGAGATCTGACACCAGTCTTGCCAAGGGGTACCGTGTTACCCAGTTACTGGGTTGTGGAGGTCAGATAGGCAGTCGCTCCACGTAAAACACTAGTGCTCAGCTGAATCCGGTAAGACTGGAAGCCGACCCCAATATAGATGGGAAAAGGCTAGGCAGATCGATTAATAATAATACCTTGTTCCATTGCAGGGAAAAGCTCTTTTTTTCAAACATAGAAGGAACAAGCATTAATAAACACAATTGAATAATGCGGTTTGGTGATTTCGGATTTATATTACACTAGCTCCTGCCCGCGGCTTCGCCCGCGAAAGAAGTGTTTTAACATCCCTACAAACTATGATCCTAGATCCTATCCTAAATCCTATGTCCTTCCCGGGGTCTCAAATTTTCTCCATGCCAAATTTCATCTAAATCGGTTTAGTAGATCCAGAGATTACCCCCTACAACCTCACAAACTTTACCTCTTTATAATATTAGTATAGAAAACGAAGCGTATCACAAATTCAGACGAACACCGAGTCGAGTATATTAGATCTCTCGCAACAGTCTCGTATCCGCTATTTGCACAGCACAATGTCGCAGCCGAATCGCTCCGGATTTGCCATTCAGATTTCTGTTAGCCGTTCGGCCCGATTTGATTAATGGAGCTGGCAAATATCAGTGCACGGTTCGTTATGAGTCTCGGATATCCGCGAAACAAGTCGGCTGAGAGACTTTTAGATTTCTGAACGTCGGACGGAAACTCGGATACTGCGAGACGATTTTGTGTTTTGCTTGATATTTTCGGGGGTTTTACGGTGCAGCTAACTGCGAAAATTGTTGAGAGGCTTAGATTTTTGGGCAGGATTGTGTTTTTGTTTAACTCTATGTTTTTGGAGATTCTTTATCGCCAACCCATCTTGAGCATGCGTGTTGGTTAAGGGCGTTCCACCGCTTTAGTGTCGTAAAACGGTTGGTTACTTGCTAAATTAAAGCATAATTAAAGCATAGTAGAGGCTACGTTAAAAGGTTTGAAAAAAAATATATATATTACTGATTCTTGTACATTATTTGTGAGAGATGGTTTTTTCGTGTAAATAATAGTCTAGCTTCAAAAAAATTGACAACACCATATTTATCGCTACTTTTGGATATTCCTCCAAAACGATGTGGATGTTTAAAATATTTTTACTAAGAAAAAATTATGGCTAGAATTTCTTCATAACTAAAATAGCATGTGTAAATCAAATAATATTTAGCAAAGGAAACTGTCCAAAAGGAGGTTCAATATTGATATTCTGGCTCCGAGCGGGCGCACGGCCAGTACTGCGTTAACATTGGGGAATTTATACTCCTTAAGGCTCGTGCTCTTTGCCCTGCAGTGGGACAGTTATAAGCTGATATTATTATTATTATTGATACTCAATTTGCTACATTTACAGGCCGTATTAAAAAAAAAACTATATTGTGGAAGTATTTTATCTATTAAAATCTTTATGCACAATATTTTCTACCAGTTGATCAGTGAACCAGTCGGTTTGAAAGACTTTTTGATTTCTGGAACGTTTTTCGGCTCGAAAATAAGTTTGTGTTTTAAGGATGCTTTTACCGAGCAGTTAACAGATACTAAAGTTTTGAAAGAATTATATTTCTTGTATTTATTTTGGGGTGCCTATTGTGCCTTTGTGGCAAATGGCAGTCTCTTTGTTCGGCCATTAATGTTTTATAACTTTTTTTTTGGAAGTTAGTTTTGAAAAAAAAAAGATTACCTAGAATTTTTAATGTGTTAAGCCGAATGCAAAAGCTTTTCTTTTTTTTTGTGTAGATTCTTTCAACTAGTTATACGTTTTTGCAAGAATATTTATAAACAAACTACACAGCCCGGTAAAATTATTATATCTTGCTTGTCCCCATTATTCTAGGAAGTAAACAGGCGCATTAAATTCAATAAACAGATATAATAGCTTCCTGCTCCAATAAAGTTTACATTTCCCACAATTTCTACACGAAACTAGTTACCTTATTTGTCTAAACTTAAACAAACACCACTTGATTAAAACACCAGGACAATATAATACGATTAAATCAAGTTGGTCACGAAAGATAAACCAGTTGATTGGCCAATATATCTTTTCAATTTATGCGGGTTATAAAAACGTCGCGCCTGAGTTCCGTGACGTTTATTGGAGACCACCAATTGAAATTTCGATGACGTCATCAGCCTTGGTGCCGGTTACTTTTTTTAAGGTTCCGTACCCAAAGGGTAAAAACGGGACCCTATTACTAAGACTCCGCGGTCCGTCTGTCACCAGGCTGTATCTCATGAACCGTGATAGCTAGACAGTTGAAATTTTCACAGATGATTTATTTCTGTTGCCGCTATAACAACAAATACTAAAAATAGAATAAAATAATTATTTAGGTGGGGCTCCCATACAACAAACGTGATTAATTTCCCGTTTTTGGCGATAATGGTACGGAACCCTTCATGCGCGAGTCCGACTCGCACTTGGCCGATTTTTTTATATATTTTAAAGTCATGCGTAACGTGTTAAGGCGTGTTTAAAGCTGCCATTGACACAACATGTGTTCGGAAAGCAGGTGTTCTTATGTAATGTTTTCGTTATATTTTATAGATGGCTTTCGATATAAATAATGTAGTTTCTTACATTTTTTAACTTGTAAACAGCTGACTTCAACATAAATGGTCCAATAAAAAATATTCCTACTGACTCATCCGTAATAAAAAACATAAGTAACAAACACAACAAAGAATCACGTAAAATACCACGAGTCTCACGAACCACTAAAACTTGAATAAAGTTTTAAAAACTCACCAAAGTAATCCAAATCCGTTCATTAAAGTCAGTCTTCTTCAGAAAAACTATTATTAAATAATTAATTTAGAAACACACAACCGTTAACAGCTAAATTTTTTAAAACTAAGAACGCAAACTCACGTTCAGAAACACTAAACTAAAATACTTTTGGACACAATGACTAGAATTCAACCGTTAGCGGAGACACAACCGCTCGCGTCGACTGCCGAATCATAACTGAATGTGGGGGTCAAGTTTTCGAAAAAAAAAAGTTGCCGCTGCAGGCAAAGGCACCCATACGTTACGGACGAGATCATTACAACAAAAAAGAACCCTAAATATTATCGGTCGACAAAGGAAGTTCTCAAAGTTGCCAGTGCATTTATTTTTCGGTTATTAACTTTAGTAATAAAATGAAGACTACAGCTATTTTCAGTTTCTATAAAGAGATTTTAGAAAAAAATATTGTAGATGAGATAGAATAATAACATTACGTTTTCGTGAAAATAATTTCGATTGGTTATTTATTGATATCAACGCAAAAATCTTCAATAACAGACAACATTAGAAAAGTTAATATGTCTACTCTACAAATAATTCCATACTTTTTTTTTGTTTTGCGAATGATTTTCGACAACTTCTCAAGGCGATCTAGCTCCGTTCATTGTACTCGGCTTTATTACATGGTAGATATTAAAATTATATTATTAGAAAAAAAAGGTATAAAACTCGTTCCCGCGTAAACAATTTATATGGATATCTTTCCGTTGTTCACGTGGCAATTAAAGATTTATCGTTTTCTTAATGTTTTCATACTTTTTTTGCTTTAATTGATAGTTATTCGAATTTTAAAGAACATTGAGGCTTGTAAATAAGGACACGATATTTTTCTAGTTGTGTAAGGTTGTGTCTTAATCATTTGCGAGACTTATTTATGACATAATTGGTAGGAAAGATTGTTTTCTAGAATAATTAAGATGTTTTGCATATTGTTATGAAATCGTGATCAGGCAGGTTTTTATGATCTAGTTCAGATCGATTGATTAATTAGTTATTTTTAGTTTAGCGATTTATATTTTTATAAACTCACTGTCTTAACTTTATTCTCCCTCATGAATTTATAATTTCACATCTAAAGCCCCTCTTTCGCAGTAACAGTGTTGTGCGTGAAATTAGTATTGTTACCTTCATCAAGTTAACAAACAAATTCGTAACAAAAGCTTAATAACGAATCATTTATTCACGACAAGCGACGCTGAGGCGCCGTCCTAGTTAATAATAAAACTTTGACATTCACAGGCAGTTGGATTCAAGTTTTGCAGCTGCCGACCCTACCTATACAGTATACACACACGGTGTGCATGTGTGCAAGGCACGCGTACGTACACATGTGTGCGTAGTGCGTTTAATTCGTAGGGGTGCAACGTACAACAATATTGATTATTTTATCCAGTCGACACATAAATTGATTTATTATCGGGTAACGAACTTTTTTGTTTATAATTTTGGCAACGGCTGGCGTGTGAAATTATGTAGGCAATGTAGGCATGTAAGTTTGCAAATAATTACAACGAGAGCCATAGAATTTAATCTTATTCGTTTTTGTTACATTGTTCGTAATGTTATTGTTATTGTTATAACGGCTGTAATTCGGAATCCTTTTCGACTAAAGCTAAGGATGGTAGAATTATCAGTATCTTATCTTTTAGGCTTATTATCAAGAGTTAAATTTTGTTTAGTGCAATAATATCTTTTCTATACAAATAAATAAAATTAAAGTGTCTATATGTAATATCAAAATAACAACGTTTTATTGAATGCATGTGAAAGTATATATGGTACTAATAACAAATACGCAATTTCTAAGATTATTTGTCTGTTTGTTTGTTCCGGGTAATCTCCGAAATGGCTGAATCGAATTTGACGGGACTTTCACTGATAGATAGCTGATGTTAAAAGGATAACATAGGCTATTTTTATCCCGGATAAAAATCACAGCGGTTGCGGAAAAAAAATACAAGTTTGACGCGGACGAAGCCGCAGTCAACAGCTATTTGAATTAAATTGAATCTGGTATCAGTTAGCAATAAACAGCTAAAGACTGTTTCAGATATTCGGAAACTTGTGCTTGTACCCGAATGAAAAATATCCTATTCGTAATAGACATTATAGTCTACCTGTTTGAGAAATTTCATCTAAATCCATCCAGCCTTTAAAGCGTAAACTCAATATTCTCAAATTAGAAACCTGTCATATGTTACTGTTACTTTTTCATCATAGTACGAAGGGCATAATTTCTTGCTGTATATTTAAAAAGAAAAGTGATGAACTGCCAGCAGACATTTACAAAAGTTGTTTTCTTTCGTTCCCCGAGACCATGACACTCGTAATTATGCTTGTGAAGAAGTTTTTATGCCGTCGCATCATTATGACGTTTTGACTCGAGTCACCCCATTTTCCGGAAGCTTGACTCACTGAGTCACTGTATATAGAATGGATTTGATGAAAAAACCTTGTGATTTCATAGTGACAGTGGTCTGTTTAGATTACTAGGTCAGTATGAGTCAAGTGTGTTTGGAAAACCTTTTTTGTTTTGTGACAGGTTCGACGGTTAATATACTTGTATTGCGTTTACTATATAAGGAAAATTTTGGTGTTTGTTTGAAAATGAAATTCTAACTGACAAAATATAATCCTCACTGAATGTCAATTAAAAACATTTTTTTTTTTGATTCGACCTTCTGGAATAGTAGACGAATAAAAATCTAACCGAACATATTTGACTAATTTACACCTCACTATACGCCAGAATTGCGATCGGCTAGCCAGGGCAAAGTTAATAACTATTTATAAATAAATAAAACAAAAAAAATCCTAAACAAAACCCACCACTTATTAGCTCTTGAACAGAAATACAATAACTAACGTAAGTAATTACATATTAACGAAACGCCCCTCCATCTTACTACTTCCCAGATGTCACACTTCTTTTTTCGCTCCCAGATAGGCAAAGGTATCTGGTACATACATCCTTTAAAAAAATTACAAGTAACAATGCAGAACTTTAATTAGATACTTTTAAAGGACTTATGAGGTTCGAAACAGTCATTCGAAAATATGCTTTGATGGTATGTATTTAAGTTTGAAGTCGGTTAACTATAAGCAAATTGCCAACAATGTTGGCTACATATGCAAGTATCGTTCGTGGCATATAAAATTAACGCATTCATAGTATGTTGAGGCAGGTCGGATGCTATTGAGTGTAGGTATGGAAGGGTCGTCAGTCCGGTGACTGACCTCCGATGATTGGCGTGTCTTATGTGTGGCTGATTGGAAAGGTCAATTATGTATGCAATTTTGCAAGTTAAGGCTTCCGACTGCTTGAGGATTTAGTCGCAAATTCGTTCATAATTTTCTTGGCATTCAACAGGTAAACAGACTGTCTTGCACCTGATTAACAGTCTTCCGAAAGACATTTTTAGGTACCTGCAAAACCGAGAGGTCTACGAATGTCTCGTCAACCTTGTAGAGAAAATTGAAACGCCTCGTGTGCCCTTAACGTCACCGGCACCCTACACATCGAAATACTACAAAATTGTTTGGCAACAGAAATATGTATTGTTGGACTTCGCCAGACGAAACATAATAATACGATTGTGGTGTTAATAATAATACCAACTTGTTACTGTTCCACTGCAGGGCAAGGGCCTCTTCTCAAACAGAGAAGGCACTAGCATAAATCTATGTAACTATAGTCTAATGTTCTTATTGTGATTTGTATCTTTCCTCAATACAACTTAAGTAGCATTGAGTTCAATTTGAACAGCCATCTCCAACAATTTTGGGGTCAGCTTGGAGCGAGCACGGGTTCTGTGATAGGCTTGAGTCACGCATTTTATCACGGTTTTTGCTCCCAAAATGTGTGACTCAGCCTGCCACAGTAGGCCGTGCTCGCCCGGCAGCTGCATAACCATATTTTTAACCGAATTCAAAAAGGAGGCGCTTCTCAATTTGACTGTATTCTTTGTGTTTGTCTCGTCGAAACTTTTTAATAGATGAAGTGATTTTTATGTTTCTTTTTTTTTATTGAAAGCTGGTGCCTCTCATGTGGTCCCATTTAAATTTGATCAAGATCTGACGAGTATTTTTTGAGCTATCCTTAATAATGCGTATTTTCATGGTAGAATATAAGCTACAAAACTAAAAAGAGAAAAATAAAAACAGTTTAAAAAATAAATATATTTTTTATTTTTCTGTTAAAAAGTTTTTGGGATGGGACGGCCATAGAAAATATGGATGGACTGTGTAAGGAGTAATATGAAAGACAAAGGGAGTCAGTGATGGCGTGACGGGGGACAGGACGGTATGGAAGAAGAAAACGTGTTGCACCGACCACAAGTAACATGGGATAAGGGCAGGAAGATGACATGGAGCTACTGCCTGTCTGATTTACACAACCTAGTGGCAATTCCTGGATTTCTCTTGGCAATACTGGTGCCAGATTTTCTTGCTCTGGACTACCAGTAACGAATTTCACTTATCTACAAATTACCGCCGCTACCAAACGCTTAACCTGTTTTCCGAGGGAACTCCACGATTATTGGGAAATACGTTCGTCCCCTAAAGTACGGAACTTAATACATACACCACTGCCAACCCTTTCAGAGCACAGCCGTGATATTTGACGTGCCTGTCTACAGCCATTATCAGTACAGTAGCATCGATACAATCGCGACAAACCACCGATACAGCAGTGCTATTGAATCGATAAAAAAACGCGACGATATCACGTTCATATTGCCATTGTAGGGCGTTGCCATTGATACAAATACAAAAGGCAGCCATTTTGTCAATTGACCTTGCGACGATGCAGCTGCGACTGTGTCGTTGGTAGTTGCAAAAAGTCGCCATGTGTCGCCAGATTCTGCCAGACACTGACTTCTCAAGACGGGAATCGGCTTCTTAATTCTGTAAGGTGAAACATGTAGATATGCTGTCGCAAGTGTTAATTTAAGAAACTATTTGAAACTAATGTCGTATCTTGTTTCTGTTTCAAAACTTTGTTGATTGGTAGATAAGTGATTGGCGAACTATCACGTTTCAATTGCGGTTCGAGAACTAACACCTTGACAAAATGTATGTGTACATTAGTTTATACTAAATCACGGCCACTATTCTTTGAAAAGTTATTCCAAGAGGTCGCCTGTTGTACGGTCAAACGATAACTAAGTCTGGAACAACTGACACTCCTTGGCATCGCACTCCAGTCAAGTGCAAGCCACTATAACTTCCCTAGAAAGATTAAGCGCCTAAGTCCGACATAGGTACTAAATTCTAGAAAGAAACTTCCAGGCCGCTCCCACCTCTGAGGGTGTTCGAACCCCTGCAAGGTCAACGACCGGGTAAATGACCTGGCAAGATGACTCCAACAGTCTTTTTTTAAGTCATATGATTCATACATGGTATACATATTATATTTGCACAAAATGTTGATCCAATGAATAAGCGTTCGTTTTTCAGGGTTGGCAAAAAAACGATCGTAATTGGGGGAAGGATAATATAATAAAATAAAACCTCTAGATTTAAATGTTTTATTAATAAAGGATATGGATCGATCACGCGATAAAAGAAGGTTAAAACCGAAACAGATTAAAATTTGATTGGTTCGGCAAAAAAGGGTTGTGTTTTTAAGGTTGTTCGGACATGATATTTTGTTGATCGCGAAGTGTGATAAGTTTTGCACAGACTAGAGATTTCATGTATTTTTAACCCGACTACGGCGAAGCCAAAAGAAGGGTTATGATTTTAACCGGTAAGTATGTATTAATGAAACTATTCGCATGTCAGTCGCAATCTGCCAATACCACCTCTAATTGCCTTACATTTTGACAAGTTTTGACATTAACTGCCATTAAGATGACTTTGCGACGTGAATTTGATTTTTTTTTAAGTACGAAAATTGGCCTTCAATGGAATGCCTACCGCGAGACAACCCTGTCGAGGGTCGAGACGATGTCAAGTTCGCGGAGGCAAACTGAAGTTTTTTGCCTCCAAAAAAGATAAGGTTTGACATTTGCATGCAGTTTCTGGTTTCATAAATCTGTAGTGCATTAGTTATAATAATTATGATTGATAGGCGAAGTTCGTAGGTAAATAATATCAGTAATATATTGGTGGATTTTTTGCTTGTACTTGCTGATTCATCGGGTCTAAAATTGCCTTGTATTAGGAAAACTACCGGTTGCATGTTCAATTGGTTCAACCTTATAATTAATTAATGTTCTATAATTATTTAAACTAGGTTCAATTTTCGATACACACCCAAGTGAAACTATGAATCACAAAACAACGCAGACAGAAATGCAGGGGTCGACTTTTGACTAACGAAATTTTGCACTTTGCGTTTCCCGATTGGATTAATTTGAGTCGAGGGGTCAATTCCCAGGTCGTCGCATAATACAATTTTTCCTTAACATCTGATTTGGATGGAGAGGAAACGGGAGGCCAAAGAAAAGATCGATGGATTTCGTGAGAAAAGGTATACAAAGCTATACAACTATACGAATAAATAAAATTGAAGAGTCTGTATGTAACATTGGGGCGTTTATATCGCCTTAAGGGGTCAGAGATGGAGATTAGGAACATGATACTGGATGGGATAATCTAGTTAGTTTAAATATCAACCATTTTGGTATCACCCTGATAATGTCCCAAGGGTCACACAGAGATATCCTGTTCTTAACTCATAACGCGCTGATTACCTATTTTATTAGATCCCATGATATATAAGTATTATTAGTAAGCTAGGTACATACCATAGTGTTACTTGTACGTTGAACCTGAAGTCAGCAGTAGTTATGTACTTGAAATGAAAAAAATATTATATTTTTTGTTGTTAACTTTTTTATTTGAAAACTTTGTTTACACATTACCCATTACATCTGCAGATTATCTTAATTCGATCCTGTATTTATTAAAGCACTAACAAAACGGCTAGAAACCAATACCAAAAAAAATAAAACGCATAGAACATCACCTATAGAGAATGCAAAAAGAAGCAGTTTGTCTATGTCTCGAAACGTTCTAGACTCTAAGCTAGCCGTTTCTAGATTCCAGTCTAACCTACCTAGGTATTGGCGGGAAATTCGAAGATTTTCCAATGTTAGAAGGAAATAGAGTCTGAGACGAAGCGCCTGGTACAGTTAGCAGCGGAAATTTATGTCTACCGAATATTTCGGTGGTGAAAAATTGTGTGCCGAATCGAATTCTTTACAGTCTGGCAGGCAATCAAGTGCACTTGGACTGGATTTGTAGATAATTTTGTAAAAGAGATTTTCAAAAAAAAATTTCATTTTAGTGGCAGAATATTTAAAGATTTTATTCTATAAGTACATGCAGTAATTTGTTCTAAATGTTGGACCATTTACTGGGTGAATACTGGATAAACATACCAGTAGTGAAAAAAAAACATCGGCAACTCTTTGAAAACGCAATATTATAAACATAGACAGGCTGATAAAAGCTTCTAGCTGCAATATACCAAAACGTTTGATAGATCGTAAGGTTATTAAAATCGGCTATCGTTAACTTACTTAAAGTAATCCTTGCACTAATCTCCGGTTAAGCAGAGGTTAACAATATACCATTAGTTGTTACAATCCGGCATTGAACTACTGGGTTTAGTTAATCTTTTGAGTATTATCTTTCGCTGAATGTTAATGGTTCTAGTTTACTATAATAGTCATCTTTAGAATTTGCGGTTTGCACAAACCACTGTTTAAATCGATGTATTTTAGAAAAGAATAGTTATCACTTCTTTGTTAGCCTGCTAGTCATATTCTACCAATATTATGGCATTTTTCATTCTGAAAAATAAAATAGAATGCCGAAGTGCATTCGAATTCATTCGATTGCTTCGATAGAGTGACCTCATTACGTGGACGACTGTACCGGGTGCACAGTAGATCAATCTTTAAGACACTCTGAGCGATGCGAGTCTCTTAATGCCGGTAATAGGAACCTCTTAGCTTTTGTATTAATGGAGTTAGACGCTTTATGGTATGATGATTAACTTGTAATGGAAGTTGGAGATAGCAATTCTGGGTAGGTGAAATTTTAGGGCTGGATTCTACAACGTAACAACTTTGGAGTTAAGAATGTGTCAAATTATAGAATTTTAATAACAAAGTTTGACAGGTTTTCTGATGAAAATTCTAATTCTTCTAAATCATTCTTCTAATCCTCTTCTAGTTTGTTGATTGTATATGAGTTTATATATTTGTAAATGCACCCACGATACGGGAGAAATTTTTAATGTAGGGCAAAAAAAAAACAGAAATCGAGCGATACGCGTTTAATAGTGTTAAATAGGTATTTGTTATATTGTGTTAACTACCTGGCAAACCCAATAGTTTTAGCGTACAGTAGATATTTTGAAATAAACACTATCAATCATATAAATAAACTAATTTAATTACAGATTTAGTATAATTGTTTCTCACTGTTTTCAGCATTTCAGTGCATGAATAGGTAATACAATCTCTACAACGCGTGATGGTAATTTTGGTTGCACGGTCAGATATCAAACGAATTATGACAATAATGAAATTGGGCAGTGGGTCCAGTCGACCTATTCAAAATGTGATCGGGTTGAGTGATCCCGCGGGTTCATTTCGAGTGGGTCCAGTTGATCAAAGACTCATTATGGCACGTTAGTAATCTCGTCTATAAAGGCAGGGTTAAGCATTTTCACTGCAGATGGGACAGTACTGGCTAGATAGATGCGTAGGTATTTAAATATTCTTTTCATTACCAAATCTTTGTATCTAGGGTAGAAGCCGGATAGTTGCCACACTTTTTAAAACAGTACAAAAAGCAAAACACTTTTTTCTTCAACATTTTCCGAGTATTAGCGATTTTTGCGGACCTCTATATTTTGGGACATGTATCCCACATAGGGGATAGTTGCCTAATCGATGTAAATTACGTGTAGGATAGATGCCCCGCCGAGAAACTAGACATCTATCTCCCAAAAACTTAGATCGCATTTTGCCTTCCCATGCAATCTCACAGAGACATAAGACACGGTCAACATAGTGGTAGTTGGTAAATTTTTCGATAGATTAAAAAAATACCATGCGATTCGTTCGCGAAACTAGAGTTATTCCAACCGGTGCAAATATAGCCCTGAGCCACCTATCCCGGTTCTACCCTATCCCCGAGACTCATCCTATTTTGGCCCTATGTCACGTAGAATTGTGAATTGCGTCCATGTGAACGCACTTGCAATTTCGCTTAATAAAAATCGCTCATTTATTCATTTGTTTATCCTCGCACTTGAAGGCATTGCAGCAATTAAACCAATGGAGCAATAACTAATACTTAAGTCCAGATTTCCTCATTTACCGTTGTCAGCGATTAGCAAGATAAATTTAGAAAGTACATATGAATTCAAAAAGTCAAATTGGTACTTGCCCGGATTTGAACCCACAACCTCAAGCACGTGAGACGAAGTCTTAGCTAGTAGGCAGGTAGCATACAGGCCTTACTTTCATCCTTCAACCAAAGAGGTCTGATAGCTCAGGCCACGCCACAGCAGCAGCCCTTCCGTTTCTCCTAGAGTTACACACCGCACTCATATCGGTATCAGTAACGCGATATGTTGCATCACGCGGTGTCACTTGCAGGTGCCGAGGTTACCTACTTGATCAATAATCTAGATTGTCTTGTTTTTAATTGCTTCATAGATGAAACAGAGACTTAGATAACATCACGGTTATATTCCCCAAATTGCCACAGTTGAGGTTCACCTAAAGTACCAAATTGCCCCAGCTGAGGTTCACCTACAGTACCAAATTGCCCCAGTTGTGGTTCACCTATAGTACCAAATTGCCCCAGTTGACATTCACCTATAGTACCAAATTGCCCCAGTTGAGATTCACCTATAGTACCAAATTGCCCCAGTTGAGGTTCACCTTTAGTTTATTCCCTCACAATTATTCCAGTTGGATTGATCTGCAATTGAATTTAAATGCGAGTATGGACGGACAGACTATCGATGTTTGGTGCAATTTTATTTTTATATCGAAAACGAGTTGATTGTATAAGTGTAAGTATATCAATATTGTGTTAATTGTTGGCCAGATGTTGCTTAAATACAATCGTTGTGTTACCGATCGCAAATTTGACCATCCATACGAACGTTATAAATGCGTTTGTTTGTACTTTTGTTATCTTTTAACTACAAAAGGCCGGACCGATTTAGATGAAATTTGGTATGGAGATAGAGACCCTGAGAAGGACATCGTTTTTTTTTCAGTAATGTGTTTTGCGCGGATAAGCTAGTTTGCCGTATTTATGTGGGCTAAAAGTCAAATATAAGCGTACTGTCAAACGGACAGACAGGTTGCGTTTTCCCTCAGCAAAAACTAACACATTTCCATACAATTTAACACCTTTATGGTGAGGCCAAACGAACGTAATTTTGTTTGTGAGTTTTAAGTCGTGTAAAATGCGTTGCGAAATTTACGCTGCATTTGGTTTCATACTAAAGTCTTGTTTTTGCCACACAGCGACGCAAAATGAGTTGTCTGCTGACTCACGGACATTATTTCAACCGAATTGCGCGTGACGTGAGGGAGGAGAGCGAGGAAAGTGTCAGCGCCCCGTACAAACGTAGAATAACAACTGAAATTACGTCCATCCGTCTGGCAGCCTAACCGAATTTCAGTTGAACGTAAATACCGCGACTAATTTTACGCGACTCACAACTCACAAAATTAAGTTCGTTTGGCTTCACCTTTATGTGACATTTCAAAAATTCTTCCTTATTGCTCACTTACGTTGCCTAAGGAAGTCTGATGCACAATTTTATTATTCTTAATCCAGCAGTTTCGGCAGTGAATTTAAGATTCTTATTTAGTAGATTACGACAGGCAGTCCGTTGCTGATCAGGCACAAGACAAAATACAAAAAAAAATAAAGTGTTGGTACTGTAAGTCCACCTTTATACATCCCTTCGGCATAGATAATATAATAGTAGCATACAGATGCCTCAACCCATACAATAAAACCGTGCCGACGTAACTAGCATTTTTTGTCTGATTAAACTGATTATTTTCTAGGAACTTTGATCGCGTTCGATTCCTTTCCACGGATAAAGATGGTGGTAGCAGCGACTTGCAAGTAAAAGGGTTTGCTCGGTTCGTGAATACTTTTTTTTTTAAATACAGCTATGGTTTGTAATATAGTATTTTTTGCATGTTTTTACAGTTTCATTGCACCATAATGTATTATAAAACAAATTTAAAATATCGGGCCTCAGAAATTTAAAACCCCGTCATCTATTGTAATCAATGTTAAATGATCGATTCAAAATAATCTTTGAAACGTGAATTAAGATTCCAATATGCCTTAGTTTTGTACCTACTTATGAGAGTTAATTAAACAAGAACATAATTTTTTTTATGATCGTCTCTAGAAAAACTTAATATTTCACAAAACTCAATAACAAATCGAAGCTTATCACACCATCTAGTGCAATTTATTTGAACCAAATTTTATTTCTTCGCGTTGGGTGCCCGTGCATTCGGGTAAAACAGACGTGCTGATTTGTATGTACTCGTAATACAAAGGTTTTACCATTCTACAAAAAACTTGACCAAATTCAATAACATTAAAAACCACATGTTTTCTCAAAATAAATTGACCATGTTATTGAACCCACCAAAAGCATATCCTTAAAAACATTTAACTTTAAAATTACAATACACAAACATAATTTTCCACTTTTTGTTGCCTAAAAGTCTGGCACATAACCGCAAGAAATTTTGTAGGTATAATTATAGGTACAATCAACCACACCAATAAGTAACAATTTAAATATTAAAAACGGCACAGCCAAAGTCAAAATTGTTCACTTGGACGTGTGTTTCACTGTACCTATCTACCTTTACCTGTTTGTATTGCGTGCTTCCCTAACAAAGGAAAAGCCGAAATGTAACAAAGAAGTCGCATAAATTTCACTTGATTGACAAAACAATTACTTAAATTAAAAACGATGTTCACGCGAGCCCGCATTGAATATAAATCGCTAGCACAGGAATAATTACGACTTTAGCAATATTCATGAATGTATTGAAACGCAATCTAAAATATTAGCAGTTTCACACAGAATTTGCATGATAGAAGTACCTACTAAATTTCTTTGTCAATCTTCATCAGCAGAAGCTAGCAATTGTGGACTGCTAGACATATAGACCCTCCAATAACGTCATTATTCTTTGTACAATAAAACACACAACGTTCGTTCGGGTCCAATGATAACCTTCAATTATATTAAATTACCTACTACCTACCTACAGTTAAAATGAATCATGGCCAAATAACCATAACAAAGAAAAGAAAAAGGGTTGCAAAGCTTCTCTATCTAGTTATATAAGTACCTATGTAATGAAAATAAGCGTTTCCCTTCCCAGCCAGAATCCTTAAACATTCCAGAAAGTTCTATCAAGTTTTATTTGCGTTATTCAACAAGAAATCGAATCCGAATCCCCCGTTGCAACGCCGGTATGTAAACAGGGAAGCGCAGCGATCGATATGGCGGGGTAAACACGGCGGTTGCCATGGAAACGCGCCGGGAGTTTCGTCACTTCCGCCCCTTCGCCCCCCTGAATCACCCTCCACCCTCCGGGGGCGCTGTCCGCGGCAGGCTTTGTGTCGTACCAAAGGGACGGCGCAGCAAGTTAAATTGGCCCCGTCCTTGAATTAATGGTTATTTCGATGCAGGTCTGGACCTGTGCGCATAACGAGATTTGACTATCAAAGCCTCGTGGAAAATTCTGACATGCAGTCGGAGTTGTTTTGCTTTTGTTTCGCGTTAGGCCGTATTCACGTTTTTGTTGGACTGGCGGAGTGCGTCAATGGGAACGTAGAGAAATTTGGCTGGCTCAGAAACTAATTTAGAGCTGAAATATTGCCATGGTATGATAAATGTTGTTCTCAATGTCATTCACAAAAACAGTTACAAGAAAGCAAATTAGTCATACAAAGCCCGCAGCATCTGGCATGCAGAAAAACAACACCCTACACCACAGGTAACTATTTAAAATATTTAAATACCCCACTATTGTTTCCTGTAAGCAGACTTGTTCTACTGAAATACATTGTCTATACCCCGGACATTTTCAATGCGTAGGCGAATTTTAAATTGTTTATTATCAACTGACGGCCAATTATTTAAGCTGAGATAATTAGTCTTTTGTCATGGCATCGGCATTGGAACAAAACGGGGATGATGGCTTGTTGAAGAGGGGAGCCAAGCGGTTTATTTGAGTGACAAATGGAATTTGAGCTTGGAAAAACCCCTCAAATGTAACCCAAG
Source organism: Orthosia gracilis (assembly GCA_947562075.1). Lineage (NCBI taxonomy): Eukaryota > Metazoa > Arthropoda > Insecta > Lepidoptera > Noctuidae > Orthosia > Orthosia gracilis. Next base: position 12,859,123 of record OX387264.1, on the reverse strand, counting down.
CACGTATAACCGGTGAAATAGTATAGTTGCCACTAGGGACTTTTGAAAGTGGTTAAAGTGTCATGTGTGCGTTTTTGAAACCACTGACAAATTCTTGACTAACCCATGGGGTAGGCTACCTTAGTTACATAACATAGATTCATATTGTACAATTAGAGACTTTATTCATTACTAAGTAGGTAGTAATGTACAAATGAGACTGAGGATTGAGCTTTAAAAGCCTGCAAATCTACAATTGGAGATGCAAGAAGAAGTGGTCAATCGAGAGCCAATTAAATGTTAAGAAAAAAAAAAAAAGAATCTATACTATGAGCAAGATGAAGTTACAATATTTACTACCAAAGGACTGACAGCTCAATCAGCTAAACTCCATTTGAAATAACATTAGACATGTTTCCAAATCTTTTTACAGATCGTTCAACCGATTTTGAGTTCTATCCCTTAAAAATAACGATGACATAAAAAGCATAAACCTGTTACTAAAACCAACTGTTTACTACAGCTACCATTTGTCGTATCACCAACTCAATAGAAGTCAAAATCGGTTGAACGGGCTGTAAAATGGGCTAATTTAAACGTCTAATGTTATCGCAAAAGGAGTATAGGAGTGAAAATTTGAGATTCGCTTCAATGTAATCGCCAAGTACCTTGGATATTATATGTTCTCAAAGAATATTTCATCTGTACTAACTCATTTAAATCGATGTACAACATATACAACATTCTATATCGAATTCGTTTTATATTTGTGGTTGAATAGATCGTAGCCCTAAAAAAATGCAGTTTTACTTTGTTAGTAAACATTGTACCTTCAAAATGGCTGGATTATAGTACTGCCTAGACTGCTAATGTTCAGAGTCCCACAAAAATATAAACTAAGAACTTTTGGCCCAACATTTGCTGTAGTCATACTATCGAAGCGAAGAAGGAAACCTAATGAACCAGCCCCCTTTCCTCCCATATCGTCATAGATAATTTGTCCATAATTATGTTCAATATTAATAACAAAAACCCCATGAAAAGGGGAGGTAATGCCCCTAGGTTACGGGCGGGGGTTGCTGACCGCAAAACAGCCCTTACCGAGTGCCGCTTGCCTGTCTACGACTTGATTTAATGTGACATAAACGTATCCGAGTACGCTAGTAGTATATAAATTCACGTGTGTGTGTGTAGTTGGTTTATATGTATGGTGGGCCTTCGCCTCTTACCTACAAATCAATCAATCTACCAGTCCTATCCCAACATTGTTGTTATGTTGGGAGCGGCTTCCAATCTAACCGGATTCAGCTGATTACCAGTATTTCCCATGGAGCGACTTCCTATCTGACCTCCACAACCCAGTAACTGGGTAACACGATACCACTAGGCAAGACTGGTGTCAGATCTCAGGCTTCTGACTACCCGTAACGTCTGTCAAAGATCTTTAAATGACAGCTGTGACCACCGGCTTAAGGGGCTACATCCGCTTAAGTGCCGTAAAATGGTAACTTTCTAAAGCATACTCCTTAGTAATGGCTAGGTTAAAAGGACTGAAAAAAAAAATTTTTTTGATTCATTTACATTATTTGTGAGAGCAATGGTGGCGCATTGGTTGCGGCCCGACTTACGAGTTGTAGGTCGCAGGTTTGAACCCGAGCAGGCGCAATACTTTGTGTAGTTTATTTCATCACCACTGTTCTCGAAACGGTGAAAGAAAACATCGTGAGGAAACCGGCATGTCCTAGAACCAAAAAATCGAAGAAGTGACATCTACCAAAGCGCGTGGTGGATTATAGCACACTGCCTCTATAAGAGGTGGCCTGGGTCCCAGCAGTGGGAACATTAAAAAAAAGGCTGTTGATGATGATGTTGATGATTTGTGAAACATGGTTTTCTCGTGTAATTAACAGTTTTGCTTTAAAAAAATAAATAAACAACACGATATTTTTTCGCTACTTTTAGACACTCCTCCAAACGACTTGGATGAAAGCTGGATACTTATTTGCCCATAATTTTTTAAACCTTTTTTAGAGTTTTGTTATATATATTTTTCTAAGTTTTTAAATAAATAACTATCATACTGTAAAACTTACCTAGATCTGTGTTTTCATACAACGGTCTGGTAGTTGACGTAGGTAATGATCAAAACTCAGGTTGTTACGGTAGGTTGTATTCCGAGTTTAAATGAAAAAATATGCGACACTAGGAATTTAATGATAATTACATGAAAACTTGTATTGTAAATAGCTGCAGTATATTATTAATGTAAATGAATGTGTATAATGTTTGTTTTAAAAGCCCATAATTTACCAGGGCTTTATGTAAACACTGTTACGACCAATGGTGCTTAATGCAAACACAGACAGGCGCGACGGGACAATACGACAACAATTACAGTTAATTTAATTTTTTTTTCATATAATTTTATGAAAAAATATAGTTGTTGTATCGTCGTTTCGTGCCTGTCTGCGGGAGCCTTTGTATATTTCTTAGATTTTATCCTTTTACACGAGTGTCAGTTTAAAAAATAAACCATTTATTGGCAAGCAAAAACCGCAAAGTTTATCAAAAAATAATGATAATCTTATCCTAATGTCAAGCATTGTTCCACGAATCATCTGCAAGTCTAAAAGTATCAGTAAGGAAACTTTTGGCCATAAACATAAGTTTTAGATGTAAGAAAAGAACGTGAGATACATAGAGAGTGTTTCTAAGAGTTATGACCCTTAATAAATGTGTTTTTTAGTGTATGGTGTGTTTAGTCGCAAGTGCTAATATTGAGCTTAAGGTTACACTTGTCGATCATTCTTCCATACAAACGTAGTCTGGCGATTACTCCACTGTTTGAAGTACACTAAAAAAATGATATTAATTTGTCTCATCATTATATAGCCCTGTATGGCAACAAAAAAGTAAAAAAAAATGAAAGTTATGAGCGTCGGAAGTTCCATATTTCAACACTAATTTTAACGCATCTTTGGGGTGAAATAAATACCATAAGAAGAAGAAAAATTGCAAAACGGCCTCCATACAGGGATAAATTAGTAATTCAACAAAGCAAATAATTTTATTTTAAACAAATGCATTCCGTAGTTTTTTCATGATACTCATACTACCAAGGGTCTGTTTATAAAATTTCGAGCGCGCTCGTTTTCGTCCTAAATCATCATTAATTTCGATACAAATTTGCAAAAGTGCTAATTCGTACGCGAACTAGTTTCTTACCTAACTAATTTAACCTTAAGTCCTGCAGCCTTATTGCGTATTGAATTCGGCAAGGCGATGGACAAAGAGTACTAAAAATCGACCAATAACTTAGACGGAAATCCACATCGCGTCTTTCATCTCGCCTGTGATTGGTCGATTTATCACTCTCTTTGCCCTTTTGCGTTGTCGAATTCATAACGCAATATGGCTGCTGGGTTCGATTCCCAGTTGGGCAAAGTGTTAATGGATTTTTCCATCTAAAATTTCTCTGTTGCAGCCCGGAGTCTGGATTTGTCTGTACCCAGATGGGTACAGACAAATCCATCAAAAGGCTCGTCTCTTAATAGGAATATTTCCTGGGTAGCAAAATGATAATTCTAATAATTCCGTCAGTGAGATTATCAAATAATATTGGACCCGTATGTTTTGCTTTATCAAATAAATAAAAATTGACAAAGATAAAGCGCTTGAAAGTACAGGAGTGGGGGCTTGTGACGTCATTTTTTCAGTGTAAAGTGTAGCACACCGTGACGTCACACGATATTTTTACGCACTGTATCGTCGCAATTTTTTGTTTACGTGGCAAAATAAAAAATAAATCCCCAATATTTTTAGGTTATTTAACTGACGGACCAAATAGATAATTTTTGTAAACTACCCTATTAATGGGCCATGTTTAAGCATGGCGAAATCCTACCCGCAAGTGAAAAACACGCGCAAAGTAAATAATTAACTGAATTAATGTTACGAACGAATAAAGCCAACACTTACAAATAAACTGAATTCAATCTGATAATTTCCTTGTAATTTAATTCGAAACCGCGAACAATGTGAAGAGGGCACAAAAGAGAAAATAATAATTTAACCATTTCAATGCAGTGTTATGAGATTAAAATTAAATAAATGATTACCTATGGGATGTTTTCTTAGTGTTATAATATTTCATGATGTAGGCACCCAAGATAGATTAACCCCTTGAGTAGGACCTACTAACCTACCTAAAACGTGGATCGACGCGAGACACAATGACTTTTTATTTTTTCGGTTAACTTGGACATATAGCTTTTTGCTAGCTAAACCTATATTTGTAATAGATATCAATACTAATATTATAAACCTGAAGAGTTTGTTTGTTTGTTTGAACGCGCTAATCTCAGGAACTACTGGTTAGAATTTAAAAAAATCTTTTTGTGTTGGATAGTCCATTTATCGAGGAAGGTTATAGGCTATATAACATCACGCTACGACCAATAGGAGCGGAGCATAAATGAAAAATGTAGCAAAAACGGGAAAAAATATTCCTTTTTGAAAGTTTCCGTTACGTGCGCTGCGTAAACGCTTTAGATGGGTAGGTAGGTATCCAGTAGACGGGAGCGAAGCCACGTGGGACAGCTAGTATGTAACATATATGAATGATAACATTAGAATTCTAAAGTCATATCTAATTTTTAACGCATAAAGTATCCTTTCATACCGCATCCAAATAATGTCCCTCCAAATTAGAAGTACGTACTTACCTGGAACAAACACATAAACAAATTAGTTAAATGAATAATAAATTGTTAAACACACACAAAATATCATATCAGCCTTTAAGGTTGCTCTAGTCGGCGGCACGAACTGTTTTGTGGCCGGGGTTGAAATGTATGCTATCTCATCCAGCAAAACGTACGAAAGGGATAGACGCTGTGATGAGCAGTAAAAAGCTAGTGCGCGTACGAACTCATGGTACTCATGGTATAAAAGTAATGAAGGGATAATGATTTAGACGAAAAGGAGCGCGCGAAATTTTATACACAGACCTTTGGGAGTATGAGTATCATGAACAAATTACTGAATGTACTCGTATATTTTCAAAATAAAATTTGAATTGTTGAACTACTAGTCTATCCCTGTATGGTGACTGTTTTGCAATTTTCCTTCTTTTTATGGTACCTATTTATTTCTGCCCAAAGATGCCTTAAAATAATTGTTGAAATATGTAACATAAAATAACTTTCAAATACACGTTTTTTTACTTTTTTGTTTTCATACAGGGCTAGATAATGATGAAACAAATTGACATCATTTTTTTTATTTTGAGCATACACCGTCAAACAGTGGAGTAATCGCCAGACTACGTTTGTATGGAAGAATGACTGACTAAGGCAACCTTAAGGTTCCCCCGCAGAAAGGTGAACGATGACAATTGGGACCACGAAGAACTATTTGTAAAAAAAGCGTCATCGCATCGTTGTCGCACCTGTCTGTGGAAACTTTTACTCAGGTCTTATCCAGACCTAATTATTCGTTGAATAATCCGAAAGAAATTTGGTCAAATCGTAGCCCAGTTACCAGGCTATCATAAAGTAACTCCAGCTCTTCTAGATATTTGGAGACTAAGAAGAACCTTCCCTCTTGAGAAACCCTTGATCATAAGATAACACCGGCCATGTTATTTTAGTTCAATACGAATTCGGGCCGAAATTCAAACAGTGGCGTCGGCCTACCGGTAACCCTCCAAAACAAAAGCCTTTCAGTACAATCAACCCTCCCTTGGGACGTTTATTTCTCTGTTGCAAGGGGTCCAACAGACCCATCAGATAAGTGTAGGGTTAAAAGCTTTATAATTTTGAATATAAAGTTGTTTTGAGATAATAATGTATTGATCAGATTAGTAATGTGGCTATTGTATTCTTAATTCTGAGTGGTTTTATTATTTTTCAAGTATTTAACTTAGCTTTCATTTTTATACTGTTTTTTTATAGAATTTGGTTACTCTCTCAGTAAAAGATGACTTTGCTTAGATCTTTGTATGCTTAGATGTACTGATTTCTTGTCAAACCATTATTTTAATGCCAATGTTTGGCAGAATTTCAGGCTGAAGTAAATTTGAGAAATACCCAAATTCTTAATTCAGAAAATAAAAATAATAAAGAGGTCAGTGTGTTATGATATAAGTAGTCGAGGACTTTAATATCATGTCATTTCTAGAGGAAGAATTAAAGTATATATGTGCCTATAATTCAACCGACACCAAAAAACTGTTCAGAAGTAACTTACCTAGCGTTTCTCATATACAGTCGTAAACAGTCAATCAAAAACATCATTAGTCACAAGACTCAGCAGCGAAACTTTTGAAAGCTACCGTCGTTACAGCAACAGACTCGCGATGTGTTACAGTAACAAGTATGTTGCGCGCTTGTCATTCCGAGTTCGCACTGGGTGATAATTGGATGAAATCTCTGAGACGGTGAGGCATCCGTTTCCTTTGTGTAAGGTAAAGATTTATTCGATTTGTTGTGTGCGTGTAGGTAGTATTAATTAGATTTTATTGTTGCATGTAGAATATTGCTTCGGATTTCGATGAGTTTGTTTGAAATTGGATATTGTTTGTGCTTTTAAATTGATTATTTTTTGGCGTAGTCTTCAAGAGCAGTGTGGTAACCTGAATCTAAATGTCTTCATGAAAATCTCCTGGACGACAGACAAATCCGACCTGATAGGCCAGAGTATGGATCCAGTTGGTGAAGACTCCCAGGTTGTAGCTATCAGGAAATACAGACTCCGTCAGGGAATTCCACTCCTTTGCTAAACACATAATGAAAGTATTCCCAAAACGTTTGGTGCGTATGGGTGCAACTAACTTCATTTTTTTTTTTTTTTTAAACTTTGCATAAAATAATTGTAATAAATAAATAAAAACTCTGTTGAAAGATCAAAGTAGGAGCGCACGCTTTCATTCTGACAACTCTACAATACTCATAGAGATATTTACGGAGTCGAGTAGATTTTTAAATATGAAATAATGAACAACTACAAGCAAAGTAAACGCACACGAGTTCTTTGAAGTGACGCAATTAGATTGGTGTTTTGATACCTTAAACGCACTGTATCATTTGCCATACATTCAAACCAAAAAAAAATGCCTAAATTCTAGAAACAATAGGTAAATTCATGTTCATTACTTTATTCCAGGGACATCGTTTGAAGGTCACAATAACCCAATGTTTACCATATTCGTGTCATTAGCAAACAATTTTATGAAAACATGAAATTTATTTCCCTAGAGTTTGTTAACTTTAATTAAAATGAAACGAGTTACCAGAAATTAGTTCAGCCTTTGACCTACAAATCCTTGTTAAAATCGGGTAATTAAAATTTTAACGTTAAATATATTCTACGTATGGTTTAGTTAATGTCTCTTTAACTTAGGTGCATTAAGTGTTAATTTTATAACAAACTAATGACCCGCTCCGGTTTTGCCTGGTTCATAATTGTTTATAAACTATAACAAGTAGGTACAGTCAAAACGCAAAAAAAAACCATTACGCAAAAAATTGGTACCTACCAAAGACACCGACTTCCAAAAATAAAGTTATTTTTCACTTTGTAATTTTCTTATTTGGAAGTCGGTAGTATTTTTTTGCAAAAAAGTTTTTTTTGGTCTTCCTCTGTATCTACATCCACAGTGGAATTCCCAGCCGGAATCTTTGCTTCCTGATAGCTACAACCTAGGGGTCTTTAAGTAAAGAGTGAACAAGCTACTTCTAGATAAACGTGCTTCACCGTCGACCACATCATCGTTTAACATTAGTTGAAATCAAACGCGAGCATATTATCGTTAGAAAAAAAGATCGTCATTCTTTCAGTCCCAAGCATTTCACCCAAGACAATATAATCTACGAAATTCATAAATCTTTATATACGTGTGATTCTGACTGTACTACCAACACTACCTGCTGAACAGGGGTTGCCTCAAAGACCACCACAAAATATTAAGTAGTCCCATGGGGAACGTAACTCGATGAAGCAGGTAAAGCCCTTAGAAGCCCCTTGGCTGATGGGAGTGTGCAAAACAAAACACTGACCCAATAAAAGCTTTCTCACAAAAAAATAAACCGACTTCAAAAGAAAAATGTGTCTCTGGTACCACTTGTTTTTATCATTTTTCGACACCGACTTCCGAAAGTAAAGTTATTTTGCACTTTTTAGTGTTTTTCTTTTGAAGTCGGTTATTTTTTTTTTGTGAAAAATCTTTTACTTATTTCTCTCTTTTTGGTTTTAGTATACCATCATTAATACTGAACAATTTCTATAGTACGGTACCTAAAGGATTAACCAAATATCCATAATAAGTTAATTTTCACTTTTGTGCTGTTTGTCGCTAAGGAGTTCGGTTATATGCTCCATATCTTGAAAACTGCTAGACCGATTTTGATGAAACTTGCACTATTCTAAATTGCAAGATACTCAATCCATCACAAAAAGAATAATCATGATCCGACCAGTAGTTTCGGAGAAATGCGTAGACAAACATACATATAAACACACATACACTTATGAAATTTGGCACACGTGTTTAGAAGCCCACATAGATTAACATATGTGCAGTCCAACAATATTACTTTTATACGTGTCGAATTGATTACCTCCTTTTTTTTGAAATCGGTAAAAATATAGGAGGTTAGGATAAGTTCATAAAGAATAAGCTAGATAAAGTACGACGGTGGTTCGGAAGAATTTTATAGTATACTCTGGGTACAGTATGATGATTTCCCAATTCTGTAAACATTCAAACATAGAAGTATTTCACTGTTTTAAAAATATATTTATTTCAGACAAAATTAATACACAAGTGAGGTAATTCAGTATTTAGTAAGTCATTTTACCGTAAGTACAAAATGATAAAACAGGATTCGCACCTTCAATTTGTAAAAAATTATCAATCTGTCTGGCGTTTTCCCAACTATGTTAGAGCCAGTCTAACCGGTACCAGTCGCTGCTACTGCTTATCTGACCTCCACAACCCAGTAACTGGGTAACCAAAAAGTTACTTCAATTCGTACCAATATTAGGAAATAAACTTACGGAAGATGATTTTTGTTGAATAAACCGTATTACCAATTAAGTCTCCCTCCATGCAAACAAAATTCCCTTCTAGCTCTTAGAGACACAGTCAATAAACCCTTAATTCCAACGTTGTCACGAAAATAGACGCAACTGCGCAAATTCGTCAAAACTCAGTCAACAAGACGAACGGGACGAAGGAACGGTGAACGGGAGTCTATGCAAATGTGCGCACACACTACGCGAATCTTAATTATGAATGATAATTAATTTCATTAGCAGTTTAAACTCTGTTAATCAACATTGTAGGTACATTTTAATACGTATCTGCCTTGTTGGTCTTGGTCACAATCGCTACTACTGTGCATGAAGTTCGATTCCCGGATCGGGCAGTGTTATTTGGTCTACATCTGAAATTTCTCAGTAAAAAGCCCAGAGTCTGGATTTTTGCCTGGTTGATGGCAAAAGGAGCTCTGCTTTTGCTTTGTTTTGGACGCGGGGACCAGGTACCTTCCTGATGTGCCTCCCATACGGCTATACGGTGCTACTCTTGAGGGAGTGAAACAATTTAAGTACCTAGGTCACTTGGTACCACTGACCTCAAGGACAATGCTGACATTAAAAGGCAACGGAGAGCTCTTTCCCTGCGTGCGAATATGATAGCTCGCAGGTTTGAACGTTGTACTGCAGAAGTAAAGGTGAAGTTCTTTAGAGCATTCTGTACCACCTTCTACACTTGCAGCCTGTGGGAGAAGTATTCGCGGGCGTCGTATGGAGCCCTTCGTGTCCAGTATAAGAACGCGTCCAGAAAACTGATGGGGTTGCCTTGGCGTTGTAGTGTGTCAGGAATGTTTGCGGCGGCGTATGTCGATTGTTTTTACACGATAGTGCGCGCGCGCAACATCAATGGTGGCCCGAGTTATGGACAGCCCTAACAGGGTTCTGAAAATGATTGCTGACAGAGTGGACTGTCCGCATATAGTTCACTGCTGTCGGTTACATGAGTCACCGTATCGTGTTGTTTACTAACACTTAGTTTTTTACCCGACTGTCGAAGGAGGATAATGTGTTTATCAGTGTATGTATGTGTATGTTTGTTCCTATGTGGCGTTCTAGAGACCAAACGCGTTGGCCGTTTTTGATGATTCTTACGTCAATCGATTCGTCTTAACCGTGCAAGTGTCACTGGCTGCATTAAAATTGGATTGTTGAAACATGGCGGATTTTGGGCGTCTTGTTGTGGGGGACCAAAATAAAACGTGTGGGGTATCAAAATAAAGGGTTTTGAGAGGAGATTTACAAAATATATAACACTTATATGTTTAAATGTACCAACCTAATTCAAAAAAAAAAATACTAAAAAGTTGTAAATAAAAAAGTTAATTCAAAAAATCTCAAAACCCGACTGCTTAAAAAGTGAACTAAAAGACGCAAACAAGAAGAAAAGCATGCTGTGCAGTCGGAGGATACATCTGGTTTTGGTCAGCCAAATCTCGAATATGTATCCTCCTTCGGGAAAAACTGGCGTGATTTTGGGCCGTTAATTTACATTGTAGTTACGTGCGACACATCCTGAACTATTGTGTTACTAGTTTGACAGCGATGCGTTACGTCACGTCACGCCGGAATTGCGTTAAATTATTCGGATTGCCGGTGAGAATTGTGTTGTCAACGTAATTAGATGAACTGAAAGTAGTTTGTGGATTATGAATGTTGGACCGTTGAGCTCTTAAGAGCTCGTAATTAGGAAACAGTTTTTAGGGTTCCGTACCTCGAAAGGAAAAAACGCAACCCTTATAGGATCAATTTGTTGTCCGTCTGTCTGTCTGTCAAGAGCCTTTTTCTCAGGAACGCGTGGAGGTATCAAGCTGAAAAAATTAAACTTCTAAGCCAACGCAATCCAAAGGTACAGCCGTTTATGCCGCAAATTTTCGACACTCGCAAGGGAATCAGAACCTACTTCCCGTGAACTCATAATCTTGAAATTCTGTAAGAAGCAACGTCTTATAGCACGGATAAAGGAAAAATTACGAAAACCGTAAGTTTTTAGTTACATAATATAATAAAAATATTGTAATAATTTTAAACTTACTACTCCTTTCCTCATAAACGCTTTGAGGTTTTAAATTGAAATACATATCAAACACTCAGGTCTATAATACCTTTAAGCTGAGGTTTGTACGGAACCCTCGGTGCGCGAGTCCGACTCGCACTTGGCCGGTTATTTTTCTATTGTTTCACACCTGATTCAGGTTTCTTGACCGTTGAGGGACTGGTCAAACTGTCGTATTGGTAAAAGATTAAGTACCTATTACATTTGGTAACATATTTAAGTACAGTTCTCGCCAAACTTCTTGGGCGCCTTGAAGTTGGCTACAATGGCTGCGCAGTACTAAATCTTATACAAAAACAGCACCGCGCATCGGAAAGTCTACTTCAGGGCGGCCAAGAAGTTTGGCGAGAACTGTACTACTAAAATTATTGTTATGGTTTTAGTTTAAGCACAATTAAAGTCAGTTTCTGTGTCATTATATAATATTTCTTTCAATCTCTTTTTTTCGTAAATTAATAATGATCAATTAGTGTCTTGGGCAGAAAAAAAAAATTAAATTGACAAAGGTTTTTCATATAAAACAGCAACTATAATTATTTTTAACCGATTTCAAAAGGTTTCAGTGTTCGTCTGTATGTTGTTTTGTTACAATGAAAACCTTTTTTTGAGAATAAAGACAAGTTATCCGCTTCAAAAAAAATATTACTTAAACACACAATAAATATACGCTACACTTGAGCAAAAGCGACTAAAAAACATCTGTTTTGTGTCAGACAAGTAGGTAAAAAATACAAGCACTCCCGCGCAAAACGACGAAGCTTACGTGTGTATGTAAAAAGCAAAGTAGCAAGTACTTGAGCATAAGTGGATACAAGCTACCGTAGATTTGAAGTGTTTTTGTAAAAAAAATCTTTTTCTAGAGACAAGATTATAAAAAAGCTTATTTTAGGTTGATGGATTTTCAAGTACCTTCTGTCTTTTTTATACAAAAATAACTGTCGTCTTAAATATATTTTTACGATTATCTCACGCAACAGTGAATCTTTAACATTTTAGGCGAATCATCTTTTTACGTTTTTTACGTTCATATTAGTGGGAGCGCGGTTACTTTGCTTATTCGTCGGCTTATTTTTTAATATCACAAAAGAAAATTGAGTTATATCTAAATTAAGACAAGCCAAGTGTACAAAAAACCTCATCTCCGTCCAACCAGCTAGACAATATTTTAATTTTATTCTAAAAGGGTAAACAAAATTTTTGAGAAAGGTAAACGGCAGTGAATTAGGGAACCGTGTGTAGCATTTTGGAAAATGTGTTTTGGAAGTGTTAAGTAAATTACTTTATCCCCTCAATTGTGATGAAACCTGAGTCAGTTGTTTAACAATAGAAAATCAATTGTTTCCTAATTACCACATACCACAGTCTACGACAACACGCTGTAAAATAAGTATTAAGTATTTTTTTAAACAAGCTTTTTTAACTTAAAGGTGCTAAACACAGACATAAATTTAAATAGATAACGCAAATCCCTCCATCTGTATGAAAACCAAGCGTGCCACTTTTTCACAAACAAAGTAAAAACAAATTTACTTACCAATGAAAGAAATCATTACCAATGCCTCGGCCAATTTTTTTCTATACATTCTTTACAGCTCAATATGGCATAAAAAGGCATTTTTCTAGATTTCGGTGGATTTCTGGTGCCGATAATGCTAAATGAAAAGCTCAGATTACGATCATTTGTCGTAACTTGAGTCCGTTTTTTGGCACGCGAAGTACTTACAATCGCGTCATCTAGTTAGATTTATGTCTTTGGTACTAAATGTAATATCACTTGTCAATACATATCCAATGTGTCCAGTTCTTTTCCCTACTTAAAGCATGCAATTTCAGGCTTGGAACAGCAAGTAATAATTATTAGTATCTTTTTTACAATAATTAGTCAAGCGCAATAACCATTCCATTTCGAGAATTCATTTGAAATTGCATTTCAAACCAAACGTCATCGCCAGCAACCGAAGCATTGCATTGCCGCGGTTTTCTATAACGCGACGGTTGTGGTCGCATCCGCATCCGAAAAGAGAATAATTAAATCCGTTCGGATTTTAAACCATTAAATTCAATTCCAATTCGCGGAAACGTGTGTATCGACTTTGATATTCTCTTCGAATGAAAACTTTTGGACAGGATCCGTGATCCGGTTATCCGTGTTCTTGGAACTCTGGGTAGATCAAAAGTGACGTTCTGCTTTTGTGGGTACTATAAAAATGTGTAAATATTTGCCGGAATCCACTCCATTTACGAACATAGTTACAAACTTTTATTCGTACAACCGCAGTCTGCTTTGAATTTGCTTTTTTTAAACAGTGCTAGAATTCTAGACTAAGCTGTTTGTCACGTCATTACTTCTAAACTCTGTTCCTATAAAAAAAAAAACTCTCTACTGCAACACGAACGGACAATTGAGAAACACAGGTAACACACTTATACCAGCACAATTTGACTCATACAACGCAATAAGAATTTCTAGAATTGCTCAAAGATCCTCGCATTACGCGAAGACAAAAGGAGACTCCGGTTCCAACGCTCTTTCGAGTGCTTTAGAACGGAGGGAACGATATCTGAAACTTGAACACTATTGTCTGCAGAACAGAATTTATCTCTCGAATAAAATGTATCTTGAAATAGATTCATTAAAGAATAAGGTTTATACTTTATTTATAGTCTTATTTGTTTAAAGTCTAGACGGTTCTACGACAAGAGCAAATGACGATCCTTGAGTTTTACGCGAAGTTCTAAATGAAATTTTAGTCTGTTTCACGCAGTCTATGTTGCCAGTGTTGATTGAAATCTGGTCAATAATTAAATAGAACATTAAAGGTCACAGTCTGTCTGTATATTTTATTAATTACTTGATGTGCGTGTGTCTGCGACAGCGCTTCACGTTATTACACAAATTATTTTGTACTGTACAGGCTTTTGAAGGTTGCTATTTTGAGAGCCCATGTAGAAATATACTTAAGCTCAACAGACTATAAATTGAGCTTTATTAAGCTACCATCAGTTTAAAGGCAGAGTGAATTATCACATTATCAGTGGTATGATGGGCGAACACTTTCTCAAGATATGCTGAACATACAATACTCCGCACCCTCAACCTGATAGCAATCGAGACAGATATATAGATAGAATAGGTATTCTGCTGTACTCTGCGTGAATTCAGAAGGAGTGAATTCTATAATATTTGCTAAATATGAGAAGAACGATAGGGATGGCTTCTTTTTTATTCTTTAAGTTTAAGATAAAGGTTAAGATAACTTTGGTTAGGATGAACGCATTTATCCCATTAGGAAATCCTGTAATGGTAAATGTATTAAGGATGAAAGAAAGAAAGAAATAAATACATACATTCACAGAACACAACACACAGCTACAGAACGCCACCTGCTACGATCCCTACTCACTCTTTTTGCTATATTTTACGTTCGTACATTTAGTCATACACGCACGCTGGTATTTTTCCTGAAAAACTGAATTCACAAATGAAAAGAAAAAATATTTATTGCAGTTGCAGAATCCAAAACCATCCAACTGAATGAAACTTGGAACAGAATATTTCTTTATACAAACTCATACGGTTCCGACTTTCACCTTTTATTTTGCAAAACAAACTAATAGTATTGAAATCATATTAAGGGAACTTTGTTATTTTCGTAAAGGCAACCGCTTTCGCGCCTAAAGCGAAAATTTACAATGTTAGCTGTCAAATTTATCTGTGGCTCGCAAAATATTTATTTGATCCAAGCGGTCACGTAATGAACGGACGTTGAAACCGCGAACAAATCCCCAACACTTCCTTTTCTAAGTATACAGTGTAGGAGTATTGGAATTATTTTTAGTTATTTGCTACAAGAAAACATCCGTTTTATCAGCGATCGTTTTTATTTTGGGACGTCATATGGCATTACGGATGATAGGTACCTATATAATAGAATGTCACGTTGACGGGATGAAATTGAGTTCATGCATTAATTGATGAGAGTGTGGGTGAAGTTTGGAACCTGGTTGCCAAGTTGTCTGCTTGAATATCCTGCAACGGAATATCTACTTTGGGAGTGGCAATATTAGATATTGCATTTTCGAATTGTACAAATTAATGTTTTTGGAAATTATTCATTTCAGGGGATTACCGTCTATCTTAGTTTAAATCTCATTTAAATCATTGTGTATAACGATCGTGTGCTTTCGTCCTCCAAGCACACGATCTTGATCTGTGGGTTTGGGGGAGTACTATGCTGGAAAGCATAACAAACAGTCTACCGATGTCTGATATGTAGAAAAAATATGTAGCTTTTGTAAATAAATGCTATTTGAATATATACAGTAGAACAATCAAGTTTTATTATTACCAACTAGGCGATCTATCTGACTTCGAATCCGTGGTTTAAAAGTTAAGGAATACGCATTAACCAGTTATGAAAGTTTCAAACGAACGATCAAAAAAATTCAATACCCAGGTTGAAACCCAACAAAGCTTTGGTAAACGAAAACTTTTTCAAAAGAGCCCCGAAATGTGTATGGAAATGAAAAAACGTCAGATTCAATGCGTCACGCCACAAAATCGGTGCTCTGAAGCCTGGCTTCGAGGGCAGAACGATAGCTTGGCTTTCAATCATATTTGAATAACTCTCGGAAACACGAACGGGAGTAAATATTGCATTTTTGACATACGAAGGCGGTCTGAAAGGATGTTGTTTTTAGGTTCGGTTTTAAATTGGGAGCCTCCGATTTGTGTTTGATCTAGTCTAGCTAGGATACTGTATTTTGTTTACTTTTTCAGAAAATAGTTATTTTGATAGATAGTCTGTGCAGTTTATTGATACTATAAAATTTATGCTATGAGAGGCAAAACATTAATTCTTTTGACCTACGTT
Source organism: Orthosia gracilis (assembly GCA_947562075.1). Lineage (NCBI taxonomy): Eukaryota > Metazoa > Arthropoda > Insecta > Lepidoptera > Noctuidae > Orthosia > Orthosia gracilis. The sequence goes on along the minus strand of OX387264.1, from coordinate 12,843,121 downwards.
TGGAGAATTGGTGCCTCAACCATTGAAATAATTTATTAATACTAGCTTCTGCCAGCGGCTTCGCCCGCGCGACAAATTTTTTTTTAACCCAAGGGAACATTATACCGGGATGAAAAGTAGCATATGTGCTATTTCAGAATATAATCTATAGATATCTATCTCTGTGCCAAATTTCATCCAGATACCTTCAGGCGTGATTGAGTAACAAACATACATCCATCCATCCAGAATTTCGCATTAAAATCACACTAATATTATAAAGGCGAATTTTGTGAGTGAATGTGTTTGTATGTTTGTTACTTCTTCGGCTGGACGGATCTGGATGAAATTTGGTACAGAGATAGATTATAGTCAGGAAAACCATATAAAATACTTTCTATCCCGGGGGTATGTTCCCTCGGGATTATTTTCGACCTTCACGCGGGCGAAGCCACTGGCAGAAGCTACGAAGAAACAAAATTGTATTCTATTCATCTTGTATTTGCTAATATTGTGTTGCGTCTATGTAGAATAAAATGTTTTCTATTTATAACTATGCTGGTGTATAAGTCATTATGATTGTCTTGCTTTTGCTTCCTAATTCGCATTCAACTTTCTTAGAACAATCTTTGCTCCAATTACAAGTCAATCTGACCTTGACAACCAAGACCTAGTTTAATAATAAATAATAATGAACATTACTTTGCATACGATGTTGCAACTCAAACATAACGCAAGAATAGTAACAATTATTTTTATTACACAATGTAAAAACCTTGGGTTTGTAACGTACGTTTTATTGGTTGTAAAAAAACTAGAAGTCGGCTATAAAGTGACCAGCTGTTACTTTGAACAACGTCATAGAAATCTCAACTTGAACTTCTTTACTTACATAACTATTGTAAGATCAAAATGGCGTAACAGTACGTTCGCTTATGTTAAAGGTGGTGTTAAAAAATTGAACAGCTCTATGGTATGTTCTTTCTAGTCCAATTTTTTAAATCCAAGTATGTCCCACAGACAGGGGTTTCATATTTTTGAGAAATATTGAGAATTAAAGAAAGTTTTTTTTTTGGGTTTGCTCTTGACTCTAGTCTAGGTCAGGGGTGACAGATACAGAGTCGACGATGAAGTGAGCTAACCCAGAAGAAGCCACTAACTTTGAAGACATTCGAGTTGAATGCGTTCGGCAACACAGACGCAGGTAGTGAGTTCCACTCATTCGCTGTGCGCATTATGAAGGATGTTTGGAACCGCTTGGTGCGAATTGGTAATAAGGTAAGGATGTTAATTTGCAGTGCGTCTAGATGTCCGATGGTAGACGGGGCCCGGTGGGATGAGGTCGTGGAGTTCTTGAACGCACTCACCGAAGTACAGTCTGTAGAATTTCTTGCTTGTTGACAGGATGTAGTCAGCAGAATTATTGAACAGATTTCGAAAATTCTTTCACTTGTCTATTGCCGAGTGCCTATTTCTTTTTATGGAAATTGGAAGGTTTCTATAAGCTAGGTCTGTACGCGATAAACTCAAAAACTACTGAACGAATTTTCATGCGGTTTTCACCAATAGAAAGGTATTTGGGTATAATTTGTCACGGGCGAAGTCGGGGCGGGTCGCTTGTAACTAATATTATAAAGAGCCCCAATTTTGTGAATTTGTTCAGAGATGTATAGTAGACTCTGGAACCACTAGGTACTCATATTTGAAAAAATCACTTCGCCATTTGAAAGTACATTATTCCAGATGGTTATAGGCTATAAATTTATTATTATGACTCAGGGAAAGCCGGGGCGGGCTACTAGTGTTTAATAACTCTGTTTCGGATACTGTTTCCATACCGTAGGTACATAGGTACATGTTTTTACAGAGGTCATCAAGTTCATACATAACTTGGAAGTGTGCAAAAACGTCGTGATTTCCGTCCTCGTGGTGTTTACCAAATAGAGCTCCTATTTGGTAAACACCACGAGGACACTGCTGTGGCTAAATTTTATGATAACCGTTGCACGAAATTGAAGGTCTATCTTAAGGGGTCTATCTACAAGGTTAAGCAACGCTTGACGAAATCGATCTCAACATACCGAGATTCCTCCGTGCCTCGGAAAGCACGTTACGGCGTTGGTCCCGGCTGTCATTTGAAGATCTTTGACAGTCGTTACGGCTAGTCAGAAGCCAGAAACTCTGACACCAGTCTTGCTAAAGGGGTGTCGTTACTGGGTATACTGGGTTGTGGAAGTCGAGTTTTTGATTTCCACATAACGGGTAGGAGAAAAAAAAATATTATAGCCAATGACACTCGCAAGGTTAAAACGATTTGACTGACCTATGAACCATCAAAATCGGCTAACCCGGTTTGGTCTCTAGAACGCCAAATAGGAACAAACATACATACATAGACTGATAAACACATTACCCTCCTTAGCGTCGCGTAGTCGGGCGAAGTCGGCACCCACTGTACATCGATTTAGAACAAAGCAGGTTTTGTAAATAGAACTGTATGATTAGTCTGAAGTTAGCTCCAGTTATGAGAATGGGCGAGTGATCTACGGCTGTGATGCGATCGGGGGACAGGTGAAAGGCTTTTGAGCGAGTTCTGGGTGTATCAATAGGCAGATGGAGCGCTTGGTTACCAAATGTTCGGTGGTGTCTTGAACAAGCAGTTTCTGAGCGAATTCTCAGCAAAATAATAGGAATAGAAATATGCAGCATTAATTGTAAACACCAAATTTAGAGCTTGTCTGTGTTTTTCTGATTATGATTGGCTAGTAAAATCTGTTTGAAATAAAATACTCGTATTATAAAAAAAACAATAACCTATTTCGACTCACGAACCAATTCGACACGATATATTGTAATTACACACATCTGTTGCAAGTCATTGCGACTGTGGAACATTGATGACTGCAACTAATATCTATGAGTTCAATTGTTGGATACCATGTCTACATCTTATTCATACCCTGAGTCACCATAAAGGAGTACGAAATAAAGTGCACAGTTTGTTATAATAAATCATGGTTTATTGTCATTGTTACCATTCTGAACGATGAACAGTGAGTGATAATTACGTAAGAAAGGCGAAAGGAGATTAGCTAACTGGTGAGATTTGATGACGAAGATAGACAATCACAATGGCGACCTGAAGATGGTAACACGGGCAGAATATTTGCGGAACTTTCAGCCATAAGCAACTTGGTAGAAGAATGTGTCTAAAAGTGGCCTAGCTATACCTAATAGATGGGGAAGATCATAGCCCAATAAAATAAGTTTATAGAAACTAAAAAAAAAACTGCATTGATTTGTGGTATTGGTTGGCATAGAAGAAAAGATAAATTTCAAGGACTACTTATAAGGATTTTAAGGGTTATGGATATTATGAAACTTGAGGATACTCCTGGATAATGGACACTCGGAACCTCGAAATAATTATGGCAAAAGAAGAGGCCTATACCCAACCCAGCAGTGGATGATTTTGACCTGAAATTATAATGATGGTTAAGACTTAATAAAATAGAAATTCTTAAAGGTTTAGAAGCTAAGAAAGGCAGAACAAAGGTTGAGAAGTGTGCCAAACCAGGAACCAAATGCAACAAAAACGAATAAATCCTACTAAATGGACTATTACAAAAGCTAGAACACAGTTGACAGTTCGCCAGCTCATTATTGCGCATAAGCAGGGGCGAGCCTACCGCCTACGATTCAAGTCCTTGCGTAACAGATGACGTCATCATTAGAAACTGTCAATTAAAAATGTTAGCTTGTTTCGTGCTTCGTAAACTGGGCTGGCACTGAGATTTCGATCTTGTGTCTGATGTTTGAAGTAGCTTTCGCTTGTGATTTTGGGACTTGTAGATTTTAAGTCCAAAGAAGTATTTATGTAGGTGCTAGTTTTAAACCCCCGACGGAAAATAGGAGTGTTATGAGTTTAACGTGTGTAGATGTTGTATTTGTGAGCCTGTCTGTGGCATCAGACCTCCGAAACGGACGACCTGATTTTGATTTCGTTTTTATGTTTAAATGGTGACTTTATGAGAGTGTTCTTAGCTATGATGAGCAAAATCGGTTAAGCCGTTCAAAAGTTATAGGCGTTTTACTGTTTGAATCGGGGTATTTTTGCAAGATATCGTGTCATAAGTACTTGTTCAATAAATCATCGAACGAAACGTGTCTACTACTAGATAAATTATGTTATGAAATAAAAATGTGTCGGGAGTTTTTTTTAATTTTTACTTGTTGCCGGAATCATTTAAAGCGCGTATTTCGAAAATTTTCTCTTGGGTTTGCACTTACTATTGGGAAAGTATAATCGTAGTTTCCGAGTCCGAAGAAGTTAAGTGTACTAGTTTTTTCCAGAGGCAACTCGCGCGTGAATTTCGAATATTATCCTACAGGAACGTAGTTACAGTAGTCACAGCGGATCTTTGTGTCTCTGAAGTTAGGCTCTGCAAACCATTGGGCAAGAAATAGTGTGTCATCGAGTGTACTGCATACAATAAGCGAGATAGGACGATGCGAAAAATGTAAACGAGTTAAAGAGGCCGTTATACGATGCTATCTTCTACATAAAATTGACACACAAATAGCAACTGCGCAAGGTCTTGCAGCCAACTTCAAAGACACACAGATCCGTTGTGACTGCTTTACTGCAGTGTATGTTTGAGGACATAATTGCAGGCTCTAGTTTACTAGATTAGTCTCCAAAGGATCGGCTGGTTAAGCAGTAGCCAATCACGTTGATTGAACTGTGGGATTAGAGACCGGGATAAAGTATCCTGAAGCCCTTATAGACAAGTGACATTCTATATTCGAAACCGTGGCGATAGCGATTGTCAAAAAGGCAAAAACATATGATCAATCCCGTAAGCTGGAAACAAATTACCGGACGCGGCTGACGGACGCGACTTATAGTGTATCTGGGTAATGAATGTACATTCCATTGTGCAAACTATCGGACGTAAGTCGCGGACGTGCCCTAGGGCGTTTGGACGTTCGATAGAGATCTGGCTCGCTGGATGTTTGTGTCAGCCGAAAACGTCCGCGGACGGTGTGCACGGGGTGCGGGACGTGTCCCGGTGTCAGAACAACTCAGACAACGCGATATCTCGCACGTGCGTGCGAGGTTATAAATAAAAATGAAAGAAAAACTTATCGAGTGTGTTCGCAGCAGAAAATTGCGACCTCACTTACACTACTCGACATGTTTCTACGTAAACCTAATCTTCGTTGAATAAGCTATATTGTCTTTGGAATAAGCGCTCGGACGCGTCCGCAAGCCGCGTCCCAAACGACTGTGCACACATATATCAATCGCGGCTGTAAGTCGCGTCCGTCAGCCGCGTCCGATAATTTTTCCCAGCTTAACATTTTGATATTTTGACTATCGCCTTCGCTGACATCGAATGCCACTTTAGTATGCTGGTCTAGAGTTTCAGTCTCAAAAAACCCAAGGTCTTCCTGTGTTCCAAATCTTATACAGTTCCGATCAGCCGTAAGTCCCTTTCTCATTCATAAAATGTATATACATAGCTTTATCCTTTTTAAAGTTAAATCTAAGCGATAAAATATTTACCAATCGTAATTTTTATTCCAATACCACAACCCACATTCGTATATTCTTAGTTTCACATCTATATTTCACTGAATAAATAAAACTACGACTTCTTTCTGTTATTTATTTAAGTACGAGGGTCATTCTGAAACTATAAATCACTGCGTCAGAACAGTGCGAAGCCACTCACAGTCAACATGTACTTACTCCGAGTAGAATTCAAGATAAGTTACAGAATCGCCCTTTATTGCTTTGTATTTTTACGTAACATCGAATTCTAGACTTTGATGGAATGTCTCCTTGGTCTAGATTAGGGCTTTTGTGAACATCAGCATCATTTTCAATATCAGTATCAGCATTGATCGACGTTGATTATTGATGCTGAAGTGAAGCCTTTTATATGATGGAGTGGTACTTCCAAGGATTCACTAAGCCTTTATAAATCCAGAAATCCCGACTTCCGAAATTAATGTTATTTTGCACTTTATAGTGTATTAATTCGGCAGCCAGTTGTATTTTTTTGCAAACAAACCTTTGTTTAAAATGCGACATACCTATGTTAAGATTCAGATCAGGTATTAACCTAGTACTAATCTAATGGTTCCCTATCCATTTGCATAAAATTTTAAGACCTAATATATCTTAGCATAATTTTGTTTGGCATAATTACATTTTCGCATAATATAATTACGCATAACAGCTTACGCATAATTTTTTTAGGCATAATTTATCTAACCATAATAATGATTAAGCATAATATTCCAAAGCATAAATTTATTAAGCATAAAGTTCTAAAGCATAACTTTTTTAAGCATAATATCCTAAAGCATAAATTTACTTACACATATAGCATGCAAGCAAGCATACAGCATGCAAGCAAGCATGCAGCATGCAGCATTCAAGCGAGCAGGCAACATGCAGCAGGCAGGGTTTCTGTCTCGGCTCCGGCGCTGCGGGCCTCCGGCGGCCCCACGCGTGCTATTCGTCGCAGACGGCTTTCGCTCACCACCGCAGCTTCGGCTTGTTGGCCGGCTTCGCCGGCCAGCCTCAGCCGCGGCGCCTCGCTCGCAGCCGCCTGCTCCTCAGCCCGTGGGCCGCCTCGCCCCTACGCGCCTACGCGATTTTAAATTACACTCTAGGGGTAGGACAAACAAGACTACGTAGAGTCGGTTTTGCAGCAATTCGGTTCTGTCACTAACTTTTGTTGCACATCATATTAAATTTTTACCCAACAATATTATTTAATTGTTACAGAAACTATAGCAAATTGGTTTGATCAGAATTAAGTATGGGGCGCTACAAGTTCACCACCACCATTTCCACCCAAAGTCTGGAGTACGTATCTACTAGAAAAGGAAAATAGACCTAGGACACAAAATCATGCCGAGGCATGGCACAATAGATTTGCACATTTTGTGGGAAAACACCATCCTGGATTTTATTTTTTGGCAAAAAAGGTCGTTCAAGAAATAAAACATCAAACCATTTAAATAGATAAACTGGATGTCGGAACATCACTTATACCAAAAAAAAGAAAAAATACACGGGCAAAACCAAAAGAATTGTAAAAATTATTAGTAAAAAAGATGAGTATACTTCTAAACTAGCATATTTACAAGCAATTGCTAAAAATATACACCTAAAATAAATAATTATACATAATTAAGGACCACTGTTTCAATCAGTTAACTTCTATCTGAGGAATAACCGCCATATTTATTTCGCATAATAGAAGTTAACTGATTGACATATTTTTTTATACAAAAACTGTCAAAACATTTAATATATTCTTCAGATAAAAGTTATAAATATCATAACATTATGTAACTTAAATAAAAATCGTTTAAGTTACATAATGTTATGTACAATAAATCATTTGCATGAAAATTGTATTTGTTATTTATATTAATTGTATGCCTAAATATTATTATGCTAATAGTCATTAGGCCTACTAACGTTATGCTAATAGTCATTAGGCCTACTAACGTTATGCGAATCAAATTTATGCCAAAACAAATTAGTCTTTAAGATGATTATGCCAACATAAAATGTATGCCTAAAAAAATTATGCCGAAGTATTATTATGCCAAAACAAATTGTGCCAATATCGTTATGCCGAAGTATATTAGGACAAAGAACATTATGCGAAAAGAAGGGATCCCTAATCTAATATCTAGTATAATATTGTTTTTTTTATTTATGAAAAGTCACACGAAACTAAGGAAAACTGAGCAACTTGATCGATATAAATCTATACTTTTGCCCTGTTTTTAAAATAAAAAAACAACTAACATCAGCACTGCTGATGTCAGTGAATAACAGCGTCAAATATGCTTCAGCAACAACCCTGGTCTAGATGTCGCAATTGTAACATCACGCCAGTATTCCCCGAAGGGTTAGCTAGAGGGACATTTAAAAAACTCACAGCGTATCTTTGTGTCTCTGAATTGGCTGCAAAACCCTGCGCGGTAGCTATTTTTGTGTCAATGTTGAAGGTGAAGATAGCATTGTATAACTGTCTCTTTCACTCGCTATCGTTGGTCGCAACGTCCTATCCCGCTTACTCTATGCAGTATACTCGATGACAAACTATTTCTTGCGCAATGGTTGGCAGAGACACTAAGACTATATATTATATATTATCACATACATATATGTATTTTATCTTTTATTTATGTAGTTAAGGTAAATTTGTACTCTATATATAATTAGTTAAGTAATAATAGTCTATTTTAAGTTTCCTTATTTCTTTCTACACACTGTCTTCGTCTATCATCCAACTTTCCTGTCGCAGGTCTGCTGGAAGAAATTTCTATTGAAATAAGCAGTACCTTAGTGCTCTTTTATCTGTAATCCTTCTTTTCTCTTTTAAGTGTTATGTGTGCACATAAATAAGTAAATAAATAAATAAGATCCGCTGTGACTACTATAACCAGTTATGTTCAAGTCCATCAGCCTGGCCAATATCCGTACTCCAGACTGCTGAAAAATCGTAGATGCCAAACCCGATGTTCTTTGTCCAATCCGGGAGTCGAACCCAGGACCCACTCAGCAGTTTCGCTTCCCTCCCGAGTTATCAAACACATTTCAACAGTTATAAAAACAACAGACTTCTGCGTACCCTTTATGTAAATACAGTCGAGAAAATGTTATGTAATAACTTTACAACTCAAAGACTTATGCCTCGTAATACTAAAGATTTAAAAGGTTAGTAAGGTCTCCTCAAAGAGAAGAAAGATTAAGGCTAAGTACGCCTTGCGGTTTTTAGCCGCGCGGATTTTATTCGCGCGAAATTTAATCCGCGTACTGAATCATTACTAACACGCACGGCGGATAAAATACCGCGCGATTTTTATCTTTCTACCTGTTCATAAAGCTAAAATATTGGCGCGAATTTAAACCACGCAGCGGTGCAGTGGATTCTGTGGCAAGAGCAAGACACATATTTGTTGCGGATTTTTTTACAAGTGCGTACAGCTTCATTCAATTCCATAACTACGTCGCAGAAGCGGCGACAAAAATTCGCGCGGCTAAAAACCGCATTGCATGCTTTGCCTAAGATTTTGTTATTACATTCCAGACTATGTTTTACAGTTTTATGATTTTAGATCAAGTTGGAAGGTTACAGTCATATGAGCCGGGACGAGTTACGTTCGCTCGCCTGCACATTCAATATGTCAAGAATTTTGGAGACAATCTCGAAGTAGTTGTAACTATCTACTCACCAGGTAAAGGTTACTTGTTTCAAGGTACTTTCAATACTTCAAACATTCCAATTACTTCACAACCCAACTTTTCTTTCTGTACAAGTTTTACATATTATGTTAATTACAAAATGGAAAAACTTACTTTCAACAAAACCCATTCCCGACGTTACATACGACATTATTCGACCAGACTTAGCTACCAAAACTCAACAACATTCTGTTCTAACTTAAATAACACTTGAAACACACATTATGTACTTATTCCGTTATTTACTTATAAATAAGTACAGGCGTGTCTCCGCTGTATTTAATTCCTTAACATCTGAACTACAAATAATGTTCCCTGCGTCTTCTTGTTTTCTAACATTTTGTGTTGACACGGCCCAAGTTAGAAACGAAAAGATGTATCTTCAGTAAGTTTTCTGTAAGGTGCAGAATATTATTTTTCTTTCTTAAAAAAATAAGGGCTTTTAAAGGACCTGTATAGTTATTTTAATTTTTTTAACATAACCTCGCTCCAATATTCCCTTGAGCTTGGCAGAGGTTTAGTTATTAATACATCCACAGTTCACCACTTATGTTTAAGTTCCATGTATTGGGGGTGAAGCTATTGCCACCAACCAGGCTTAAATACAGACTTCGATCTGGTATTGAGGAATCCCAGATTGAAAACCCGTCAACCCTTTTCACGTCCCCGGAAATCGAATGTTTTTTTTGCCTTTCTTGTTCACTTTTTGGGCGCACGGTTGGCGCAGTGGTTGAGCGATTGACTGTTGCGCTGCGTGTCGCGGGTTCCGATTCTCGCACGGAGCAAATATTTGTATGACCTACAGATAGTTAGTTGTTCCGGCTCTGGGCGTTGTGTATGTGAGTTTATATGTTTGTAAACGCACCCACGATATAAGAAGAAATTCCTGATGTGGGACATTTTATTTAAAAACTAGCAATACAAACCATAACGATCGACCCGTTGTTATTGGAATCAAATATTACAGCTCACAATGTTAGGACCCATTAATATTAATACAAATTTTTATCCGTGGTGCTAGGCAACTGGGCTTATCTCAGTTGTAAACGACCCTTTGTGCCTATTGGCCTTGATTTGTATTTTTTCCTACTTATCCGTTATTCTTTTCTGATTAATTTCGTTGCGGGATCCAAGACAGTTAAATACATTCACCGGGACTTCGTCAAGTTTGATTGCCTCGGCGCTTTTCTGGTGGTCGCCGCTGTTGATTATGGTTATCACGAGTTGCAGTGGTTTGGGAATAGTGCGGTGAGATAATCCAAAAAAAATCATAACAAACAAATATTGCCAATAGATTAGGTATCGTAGTAGGTATCTGTTTTGTTTATTGCTTACACAAGTATCTTTCTTGGAAATAGTGTTAGCCTTTCGGGTCGCGAATGTAGGACACACGTAGAAGTAAATGCACGAATCTCACGTCTCTGCAAGTCAGCATTATAGTCAGCACTTCAACATGTTGCCGAGTCGAAACTGTCCGTCCGCTCCTGACGTCAGCTAAACGCAAACGCGGTGGTTAACGTTAGCTCACAAAACTAACACTAAAGTCTCAGCGACTGGGTTTCATTTGTAGGTAACAACCTGGTGATGCTAGGTAGGTAGGTACCAGTATTTTTCATAGGACGACTGCCTATCAGACCTCGACAATCCAGTAACTGGGTAATACAATAGCCCTCAGCAAGACTGGTGTCAGATTTTCTGGCGCCTGACTACCGAAGCAACTTGCAAAGATCTAAAAAATACCCGTTGTTAATTAGCCAGACCATTAATAATATAATACTAGCAATTAGATGCCTATTACCCATACAAATAAACTGTACCGACGTAACTAGCATTTTTCGACGGACTATACAGACTATTTACTAAAAGTAAATCGATCACGTTCGCTTCCGTTCCACGGCTATAGATGGTGTTAGCAGTAGCAGCGACTTGCCAGTAAAAAAGGTTACTCGGTTCGTGACATTTTTTTCTTTAAATACAGCGACGATTTGTTTTATAGCATTTTTTGCAAGATTTTACAGTTTCATTATACCAAAATTTGTTACAATACAAACTTAAAAAAAAATCGAGTAGCATGCTAATAATCTTTAAAATGTGAATTAGAAGCCCAATATTCCATAATTTTGTGCTTGGGAGAGTTGATTAAACAAGAACATACAATTGTATGATCAATTCTAAAAAATGATAAAAAAAATTTTTTTTTTTTTTTTTTAATGAATAAATAATAACGAATCGGTGTTTATCGCGCTAAGTGATATTTATTTGAACCAAATTGTATTTCTTAGCGCTGAGACAGTGGGACCCCGTGGCCAGACTCACGAGCTCCTTAAGAGACCAAGTTGTATGTACAATTACAAAATAGTGAGAGTACCTAGTACTAAATACGCTGATTTCATACAACTTGATTCCCGCGAAAACGGACCAAAACATGGGTTTACTACGTACTTAATTAGATTTCATACACAGAACAAGAATTTTCCATTCTGGTCTCGCGTTGTTTAGGATAATTCAAACAGAAATAATAATTATTCAAACAAAATCCACCGGTCTGATGTTTGCTTGGGCCCTGATTGTACTAACTAATGAATGAGGCGGCAGTTCTGGGAATTTCCACTCTAAAGCTTCTATTTTAGAATACATATTGCGTTTCGTTCGCTAATTGAGACAGTTGTAACTTTATAATTTTGGAATTCAGTCGAAAAATAAATAGTACTTGTGACAGAGTTATGCTTTCAATCGAATCTCGTCGTGCTCTGTTGTTTACTTTTAATTATAAATAATGGCAACACTGACAACGATAAAGTCTGATATTATTATTTTGAAAAGAAAAAGTAGAGATACCTAGACGTATATTCGTATAGGTCTTTGACCAGTGTGTGTTGCCAGTGATCACCTATGGGACCGAGACATGGTCGCTCACAATGGGCCTTATCAGAAAGCTTAAAGTCACCCAAAGGGCAATGGAGAGGGCTATGCTCGGAATTTCCTTGCGTGATCACGTCAGAAATGATGATTTATTTTTTTTTTTTTATTTATTTATTTATTATTAAAAAAATACAGAGTAGACTTATAAGCTACGCACACTCCCGCAAAACTGCACATACAGTTTGACTGCGGGATCAATCATACTCGCTTACTTAGGTAGGTAAATAATTACGCAAGTGCTTCAAATTAGAACTGTAGGCAGGTAAGTAGGCACCTAATGCAAACAATTAAGGTAGTGCTTAAATAATTTACGCTTAAACAATTTCTTTTTTGTTTCCTTGACAATGTCGGCGGGTAAACTGTTGAGTAGGTATGGAATACGTTTTTTTAAAGTTCTGTCCCCGTAATAATTATTGACTCTAGGAACAACAAATTTACCCGCAGTCATTGACCTAGTATTATAATTATTAATAACTTTAACTAACGAAGACTTTTGATCTCGATTGCCATGGTTATTAACTGCAAGAAGGTATTTATGTTTCAGACTTACCGGGAGAATTTTACAAACTTTAAACAATTTACTATAGTCATGTCTAAACTTATTCTTAACTTTCTTATCGACAAGTAGTTTTAAAAATCTTAGTTGAATGTTTTCTAATTTATCAATGTATGATTTAAATGTTAGTCCATAGCAATCGAGAGCATAACTCAAAATCGAGTCTACCAAAGCACTATACAAAAGTCTTAACGTACTAATTGGAACTTTGTAACTTAAATGATAAAATTTACCTAAAATTATTCTAAGTTTATTACTGATGAAATTTATATGTTCAGCCCAGGAGAAGTGCTCATCAACTTTTACCCCCAAGTATGTCACACAGTTAACTCTTTCTATTGATTTACAATTGCAATTAGCAACATTATTATGAAAGCAATTATAGGAATGGGCAAATAATGAGCAAGACACATCATTCAGAGGCAAATATGGCGAATGTATAATTAATAGTTTAGTTTTGTCCGAGTTTATTACTATGCCGTTATCGTGTGACCATTTGACGATAGCGTCCACATCTAGCTGCACGAGGCGACACGTCTCAGCCAAGTCAGAGCCAGCACGCAGTATGCACAGGTCATCCGCGAACATGTGCGCTGAACAGTGTTGTAGCACTCCACACAAACTATTTACGTGCATCAGGTAGCACACAGGTCCGCATCCCGACCCCTGGGGCACCCCGCACCTGACTCCGACCTCATCGCTGTACGTCTCGCCGACCTTCACTCGGTATGAGCGTGTAGTCAGATAGTCTCTGAACCATTCATTCAAAGGCTTTCCGACCCCACACTCTTCTATTGCATTTAATAATGTGGACGTTTCTAAAGTATCGAAAGCTTTTTTATTGTCAAAGAATATGGTCACAACGAATTTTTTGTCTGCCAAATAAGTATTTATTTCATTTGTAAAGTTAGACAACAGAGTATTTGTGCCTTTCCCTTTTTGAAATCCGTGTTGGGACTTGTTTAATATATGATTAGTCTGCAGATATTCTCCAAGCTGGTCAGTTACACACTTTTCTATAATTTTGTCTAAACTAGATAGGATAGCTATTGGCCTATAGTTAGAATAGGTTTTTCGACAACCTTTTTTATAAATTGGACGAATTATTGCTTCTTTAAGCTTATCAGGAAATTTATGCTGTTTTACGGATAAATTGACCAACTTAGAGACCACCGGGCAGATTTTATCACAGACGAGTTTTATGTCACACATGCGCATGAGGTCGCTGCCTGGAGATTTATTGACATTCATACTTTTAATTATCTTTTCTGTATAGCTATCGGTAATCGGTTGCCACCTCATACTCATATCTGCTGCACGTACATAACTATCCCTATTAAGTAAATAAACATTACATGAATGTTTAAGGCGCTGAATTTCTTCATCAAAGGTAGTCGCGAACTGATTAGATAGGTATGCAGTGTTTTTATGTTCCATGTTCGACAATATGACACTGTCCAAACACTGTTTTTCTTTTCCCAACAATATATTTATTCTATCCCATATTTTTTTTATGTTTTTATTACAATTAATTATGCATTGTCTGTCGTACTCATTGCTACATTTATTTATTATTTTAAAACATTTATTCCTATATTTAGTATAATTTAATCGTTTCATCATATTTTTTGGATCATTGCTCCATATATCAAACAATCTATCTCTTTCTGCTATCATATTTTTTATGTTATCTGTCACCCAACTTTTGTTACCTCTATTACTGTTACTTATTATTAGAGTCTTATAACATTCATTATAAATATTAAGGAACATTTGTCTAAGCGCATTATACAATTCTATAGGACATTCGATAGCCATCAAAGCGCTAAAATCAGTGGCAAGTAATTTTTCTCTAACCATGCGATTGTCGAGTACGCGTCGATGCGTAGTAATAGGTACAGTTTGGTTGCGAATCGCACGGGCGGTATGCCTATTTCTCGGGGTACCCGCGTTATCACCCGACGGAGCGCGGTTCCACTGCACCGCAGCTGATACGTAGAAATGATCCGATATTTTATGCTGTATGACTGCAGAACTTATCACTGATAATGGAGCTCGAATATAAATATGATCCAGGCAGGACTCCACAATTTTCCCTAGCACAATTTCCTTTCGTGTTACTTTGTTAATACATTTTACCAGTCCAAATTCCGCTAGTAAGTCTTCATATTGTATTACATAAGTATCTTTTTCATTTATAAGGTTTATATAAGGGGTTTATAATAGGCAAGCTCTCTAATATATGACGTAATTCATTTAGAAACTGTAATAATTTATTCTCATTATTTATACGTGGTGGCCTGTATATAGATAACAAATATATCGGATCACTTCCACTCCCACCGAGTATAATGGGAACGCACTCAGCAGCTCGCATACTATTTGTATGAACCGTCTCGTTTACTCGAGCATTGAGTGAGTCACGCGTATATACCAGCACACCGCCACCTTTACATTATTTATAGATATCCGCAGGAGAACTAAAGTTACCGACATAGCCCGGAGAATTGCTAAACTTAAGTGGCAGTGGGCAGGGCACATTGCTCGCAGAACGGATGGCCGATGGGGCCGAAAAGTTCTGGAATGGCGACCGCGAACCGGAAGACGATACGTTGGAAGGCCTCCCACTAGGTGGACCGATGACCTAGTTAAGGTTGCGGGAAGGCGCTGGATGCGAGACGCACTGGATCGGTCAATGTGGCGACGCCTGGGGGAGGCCTATGTCCAGCAGTGGACGTCTTTCGGCTGAAATGATGATATTCTTAAGGAAAATGAGCGAAATTCTGATCATTATATCTGGGGGAATCTACTTTAGTAAATAATAATAGTTGGTGTACTTTGTGAGAAAAGTTTCTGTGGAAAGTACACGTCTATTATCATAGTGATTGTCATTTGTTTTGAAGGACTGGTTTTAATTAATTTTATAATATGTAGTTTTGTTAGGTACCTTCTTAATTTCCAATCACATCTAACTAACATTATAAATGCGAAAGTGTGCATGGATGGATGTGTGTGTACATATGTTTGTTATTCAATTACGCCAGAACGGCTGAACGGGTCCGGATGAAATTTAGCACAGATATATAGATTGCAGTCTTAACTCTTCATCCCGGTATAATATTACCTTGGGTTAAGATAACACTTTTCATGGCAGAAGCTAGTATTTTAATAAATCCAAAATTACGTGAACTACTTTGAACTTACGAACAACAAAGAAAACTTCGTCACACAAAGATAAACTTCTCTTTAAGAAACTAGTTTTATTCGCGGCTTCGCTCCCCTAGCTTACACATTATCATCATCACATCAGCCGAAAGACGTACACTGCTGGACATAGGCCTCTCCCAAGCGTCGCCATATTGACCATGCGTCCCGCATCCAGCGGATCCCTGCAACCTTCACCAGGTCATCGGTCCACCTGGTGGTAGGCCTTCCAACGCAACGTCATCTGGTTCGCGGTTCCAGAACTTTTCTGCCCCATCGGCCATCCGTTCCGAGAGCAATGTCTGCCCATGGCAATTCTTCGGCCTATGTCGGTAACTCTGGTTCTATTGCGGATCTCTACCTTTATGATTCTTACACATAACATTAAAAATTCTCAACAGCCTATCTTAACCGTCAAAAACCCAGCACTAAACTCAATCCATAGGCATCCCAAGGGCACCACGATACTGTTAAAATAATATAACATTAATAAGCGCAGACAAGCGAACTTATTAAAAATTAACCCCCAGAGCTGTCTACGAACGACGTATTAAACTTACGAACTGCTAACTTAACGTTAAGATTTATACCAGATTCGGTTTGCTCAGATATGAATATTTGATTTACGATAAGAGGATGTGCTCACAACGCGGTTGCTCTCGCGAGCGGAGAATCGGTTTCGAGGGTGTTGTCTTGAATTTTCGGGTGATTATACAGATTTGGGAGGTTTAAATATGACGTATAACGTATTATATCTTTTTAAAACAAGCTTTTTGAACTGAAAGGTAATAAAAGTAATATCACCTTTCCAATGAACTCAAACAAGATAGTGCTATCATTTCTGGTTGAGGAGTTGCTATGGCCACCTTCCGGCTACATCAGGCGACCAGCTTCATAGTACCATATTATTTCAATGTTTACAAGGTTAGATCAACTGATTGCTTAAACGTAATCTAGCTGCATCAGAAAGCTATAAAAAGCAAGTTAATATTAGCTTATGCAACGGTCATATAATAGGGTATGTTAAAACACGAGTGTGGGTTTATCACACGAGGCAAAGCCGAGTGTGATAATAGTATCACACAAGTGTTTTAATACCGAATTATATGCCCGTTATAATAAAAAAATAATAAAATATGTGGTATGGCGCGCATCCGTAGACAATGATACTATTTTTCTACATTAATTCAATGAACTCATACGCACCAAGAAATTAAAAAGTAAAAGTGTGCTATAAAAATTAGAAAGTAATTTTATGATGTAGTTGTTTGAAAATCGAAGAAAATTGTTGCGCTGTAATGGTTTTTTTAATTTTAATTTTAAATGTCCACGAAAAAATGTAAGTGTTTATACAATAATTTTTGAATTCATATTGGGACATTACGTTGTGAGTGTAGTTAAAAGTCTAAGTTGGACATCGATGAAATCCGTGAAGGAAAACATCTTGAGGAAACCTGGACTTATAGCTTAAGTTTGAAATCGCCTTGAGCAAGCGTGGTGATTCATTCTCGTGCCTTCTCTGTGTAAGAAGAGGCCGTTGCCATACAGTAGGAGAACAGGCTGGTATTACAAATATGTATATAGGTAGGTAGGTACTTACGTTTCGATATCGTTGGAGCGATATCTAATTCATGTTTGGCGGCCAGCGCGCCGTCTCTTAGTCAGCTTCAGTTCTGAAACAATTCATGAAATTATATTAATAAACTATCATCTAACGTTTTGTAAAGACAAAGGAACATTTTGAATTGTTAGATGAATGTAGTCGTTTTGGAAATAAGTCTATGCGAAAGGATCTGTGACAGAAATCATAAGTACGAGTAGTAAAAGATATATCTTCGTCTACCACAGACCCTATGAAGTCTATCTATACAAATATTATAAAGCTGAAGAGTTTGTATGTTTGAACGCGCTAATCAAAAGAACTTTTTTTTGTGTTGGATAATCCATTTATCGAGGAAGGTAACATAACAGGCTATATAACATCACGCTACGGCCAATAGGAGCGGAGCATAAATTAAAAATGTCGCAAAAACGGGAAAAAGTTGTTCCTTTTTGAGAGCTTTCGTTGCGTGCGCTGTGTAAGTGGTTAAAGTTACGCAACATTCATGAATGTAGGGTAGGTAGGTAGCCAGTTGATGGGAGCGAAGCCGCGTGGGACAGCTAGTAGTGAATAATCGTGTCAATCTAAGAAGTCCGATGACGTTTCTCATTGTATGTATGCCGCGATAACTTTGTACGTAAGATATTGAAAAATCAAATTCATAATTACTATGTTACCCACACACTATAACAATGAGTATCATTCGTGAGCATCAAGTTAATATTAAGTATTTTTATAGCTGTCAAATCCAAAAAGACTTCATAGATTTTCACGACTGTAACAGTAAGTTTCCCCAGCTTAATATTATAGTTATAATAATCACACCGCTAATATCCAAACTTCAAGCTAAAGTGAGCCAATTGAGATGAAACAAAAACCAAGCAATAATTCAAGTTACGCACAATTTTTATGTATAAAAGTTATCTACATTGGTTGCGTAAATTTTACGTGATGCGTGCACAACTAAACAAACAAAGACACAAAATTCCAAAAATGCTGGAAATGGATTCTGTTGGTTATCCTTTAACAGCCTTTTATGTGCTTGGTTTGGAAATACTTTCGACGTACAAAAACGATTTTTCTACAGATTTATTAAATGTATTGATATTGATTGATGATGATGAAGACCTATTGCCCCCCCACCTTCACAAATACAGTTTACCATCAAAGAATTTAGTCCCAAAAAAAGGCAACGAAATTCCTGTGCCAGCCACACATCCGTAAAACCTTTCCTCAACCGTCTACTCGACAAAGAGACCCGAGAACGGCGCATGATCATTATAAAAGCCGTACAAGTTCGTTATGCGTTATCCTGCGGCTTTGCTTGTGGGGCACGTTTCGACCGTTGCTTCAATAGCCGTGTCGGCCTTGGATAGACAAAAAATATATAATAACCGAGCTCAGGTAGCAACAAACGTGATTTGGAGATCCCCAGACGGTTTCTAGGATTTTTGGGACCGATTTTTTTTATTTTTCGTCCGCTTTCTTTATTCATATTTATCTTGTCTGAATATCTTGGTTAAGTTTTAGGCACCTCTTTGGTTAAGAACTACCTAAAACTGTGGATAATAATGGTTTCGTATTAAGGAGAAAAACAGATAAGGTGAAATGAGCAAAAACCTCATAAAACGAATGTCAAAGATCTTTAAATGATAGACGGGTCCAACGGACCGACCTCGGCAAGCGTTGCTTAACCAACATCGACCCGTTCGCCTTTTGTTACTTAGCCACGAACTCTTTTACTTGTAATAATACTAAATTTTAATGTGATTAAAAACGGCTCGTGTGACCGTTCCAAAGCAGGGTTCTCTCATAAAATAATATATTATTATGAAAGTCACATAAGTCGCAATAACACTAACAATTGCGATTTCGTGATTAAATTGCCAAATTCCAATTTCAATGAAATATTTATTTGAAACCTCCGAAATTGGATTCGTAGATTTTGAAGTTCATTGTCACTGGACCAAGGTTATTACGAACTTGCCGACACGCTTTCGTTAAATTGACGGACAAAACGATTTTGTCATTACGTTGTATAATGCCAAGAATTTTTATTATAGTTCTATTAAACCTTGGTAATTGAATGAATTTAGGTTACAAGATGATTGAAATATTTTCACCACGGCTGCTAGATAGGTCGACTTAAAAGAATGAATAAAACTCAAAAAGTAAGCAGATATACGACACCTACACACTTTATAAAAGCAGAAATATTGATTAAATTCTCCCCCTATTCATTTTTTGTACAGTTTTTATGGATAATTCCTGCAGTTGCAGTTCGAAGGGTTCTAAATTAAAAATAGCGCCATCTATCCGGCTATACCGGAACTACGACTACATTAACAACGTTCCTAGATGGCGCTACCGCTCGGAAGGTGTTCAATAAATGGACGTGCGAAGATGAATTTGAGAATGACATTATGCGATTTCTAATCTATTGTGAACGGACCAGCAACGTAATCTTACATAAGATTACTCATGTGAAGCAATCGGCTTATAGACTGATGATTGGGCATTCGATGCGGTAAGGAGCAATCTTTACAAAGCAGAATATAGATTTCATCGATAGAGTTTGAGGACGGAATGCATAAATAATTATGTTCTTAGTTGGATTTTTATTTTATAAAGATGAAGATATTACGAAGAAGTCTTCAATGAATTTAAGTTTGCGAAAGTGTCTAGGGGTCTTTAAGTCAAGAGTAAATAGGTTATTTCTAGGCAAGCGTGCTTCACCGTCGACCACATCATCGCTTACCATCAGGTGAGATAGTGGTCAAGCGCGAGCCTATTTACAATAATAAAAAAAAAAAGTGATTTTCTTTTGGCTTGACTTAAAAACAGCCCGTTGCGTACCCGAAATATATGGGATAACCGTTTGTTTTTCAGGAATAAGTTACTAATTTTGTAAATACTAAATAAGGTCACTATCATCCCATTTAACCATGAGTTAAATTAAAATACACCAAAAGCAAAATCTACACGATTTTTACTTAAAGGATAAATATAATTATCCAAATCGATGGAACAATCAACATAGGTACACAACATTCTCGTCATCGAGGTCCAACACTCCCAACTCGAGCTTTATAATTTCACACTCTATCAACTCAAGTACGAGCAATTAAAGGCTTGGACACACTAGCTGCGGCCAAGCGTCCAAGATTCTGCTTAGGGATTTTATTTATTCTTCCTGGGTTTTTATCAACATTATTTTCAGGCATCAGGTATCGATCAAAGACATGATTTATTTCGCATTTTTTTACAAGGATAGCCTGTGCCTTGTGGAAAGATCTGCTCGCTCAAAAGAGCTGCTTTGACAATACTGCGCGGATAAGTTTTTTTGCACGGAACAAAATAATATAGGTACTTGTTTGACTTAGGTACAAGACAAATGTTCAAACTTTAAAGTATATTTTATATTTGTCTGTCATAGGTACTGAAAAATCGTATCGGTATGATTTTTAGGATGCCAAATTTGCTGACAAAAACACACATTATTTTACATGGAAACTAGGAAATCAGGATAACAAAACACATTGATTAATTACCAAGAAGTTATAGTATTTTTTTAAGTTCTTACAAAATAAATCCTCAAGTAGTAAAAAACTGTTAATCACGTTTGTCAACAAGTAGGTAGTTAAAGATGGGAACAAATTATCGGACGCGGCTGACGGACGCGACTGACAGCAGCGGCTTATAGAATATCTGAGTAATGAATGTACAACAAGATTGTGCAAACTATCGGAAGTAAGTCGCAGACGTAATCTTTCGGAAGGCATTCGGAAGTCCTATAGATATCTGGCTTGCTGGATGTTTTTTTCTGTGCACATATTCTAGTCGCGGCATGTCAGTCGCGTTCGTCAGCCGCGTCCGATAGTTTGTACCGACCTTAATTCTGACACGTTTGCCTTCAAATACTGCAGAAATCCTTTCACTTAAACTGGTCTTTATCATTTACATCAACAAAACGCATCATCGCCTGCTTCATTGGTACAGCGGTCGCAATCGCTATTGCATGAGCTGGTCCTGGGTTCGATTCCCAAGTCGGGCAAATTTTTGTTGCGATTTTCCATTTGGATTTTTTCAATGGCAGCCAGGGTTTGTGTCGCACCGGATCAACTCAGGATGGATGAAATGGCGACAGGCCACTGGAACAACTTGCGACAACCCACGGATGCCCCTCAAGTTAAAGGGGAAAATCTACATGTCCGTGGTTAGACCTGTCGGCCTTTATGGAGCAGAATGTTGGGCTGTGAGAAAAATGGTTGAAAAGAGATTGCATGTAGTTGAGATGATAAATTTGAGATGGATGTGCAGAGTGACAAGAATGGACAAACTAAGAAATTTGTATATTAGAGGAAGTTTGAAAGTGAAAAATAATATATCACGGGGATTAAACCCGATGATTTCGATTGTTTATTTACCTTTGACACGGTCAGTGTAGTGTGTAGAAATGTGAGGGTAGAGGAACAAATTCATACTCCTTAGATACGGCTTGGTTAAAAGGTTTGAAAAAGAAATATATTTATTATTGTTTCATGTTCATTATTTGTGAAACATTGTTTTTTCGTATATTAAATAGTTTTGCTTTAAAAAAATAATTAACAACACGATATTTTTCGCTACTTTTGGATACTCTTACAAAACGACTTCAAAATGTTTAAAAATATTTGTACACAGAAAATGTTATGGCTAGAATTTCTTCATAACTGAAATAGCATTTGTAAATATAAGAATATTTAGTAAACAAAACTGTCCAAAAGGAGGCTCAATATTGATATTCTGGTGCGTTAACATTGGGCAATATATACGCCTTAAACCGCTGAACCGATTTAGATGAAATTTGGTATGAAGATACTTTGAGACCCTGAGAAGGATTAAGAATAGCTTTTATATCGGAAATAATTCTTAATGGGTGGTAGTTTGTATGGTGAGCTAATAGTTTCTCGTATAGTATAGTTTGTATGGTGAACAAATAGAATTACTACTGCTACGCAGACGAAGTCGCGGGCAACAGCTAGTACCAATATAAATGAAGTATGAAGGGCGTATGTTGATGTATGTTTTATTAAGCTATGTGTTAGGTTATAATATGTGACTTCATTGACATATATATTACTTGTGTCAATCTCTTTTGTTTTTGACGTTCAAACGGTAAACTAGTGAATTGTCTATGGCCTGATAAAACAGTCCCGGAATGAACATAATTATTTCCTTTGAATTTTGCACGTAACAGAAGAGAAAATTCTTTAAAAGAAAAATAATAAGAGATTTAGTATGAGAACAAGGAGGAGTTATATCTTTTTTCTCTGTCATGTAACGAAATGTACCTAAACGTGACAATCCCTTGAAATTTCACTCTCAATTCTTGTCCAATATCGAAGCGCCGTATGTCTAATGTTTAATTTCAATAAACACAATACAAAATCATTTCGTCTTTCAATTTGCCAGATAAAAGACACCGAGGTGGACTAAAACATGTACCTAGGAACACGTGTAAGAAATATGTAAGCCAATGACCGAGACCGCCGAAATCCTAACCTCAATCTTCCTATTTCAAAGACACCAAACTAACTGAACTTTAACACAAACAAGCACTACACTGCAAACAATTTTAGTATACAGTTCATTAGTACGTTTATGTTTAGTGTGTCCGTGACTTTACGTCGTCGCTTCGCTCATCGTGGGCTGTGACAAGGGTCCAACTTTATTTACTCACCAGTTACGCCCCTTTTCATTACGGAACCCGTATGCTAAATGCTTGGACCCTAATTAAGGGGACCAGAATTGGAATATGAGCAGAATGGTATTACTTCATTTCTGTAGGTTGAATATTGTTAAGATTTTAATGTAAGAGATAGGTATGTCGTTTTGTGGGTGACATTTTTTCAACAGGTAAATGTCAAGACTGTTTTTTGTCTTATTATTTAAAAGATATATCTTTTATTTCCACAACTTATATACTTAATTACAATATAATGATGGAAAGTACCTTTTAAGCAAAAATTGCTTGTATTAGGTATTTCCGCTCTTCCGGTTTACATTAGCAATACATAAGTGAGAAATTTAAACAATAAATTCAATTAAAATACAAAAACAATTGGTAGCAAAATAAAAATTAGTGGCAAAATATAAATTAATAAAAAATAAAAATTGATATTAGAACTAGAATGAAAATTAAATTAAAATCAAAATCACAATCATAATCAAAATTAAAACCAAAATCAAAATCGAAACTAAAATCAAAAATTCAAAATCAATATTAAAATCAAATTCAAAACTAAAATCATAATCAAAATCACAATCCAAATCAAAATCACGATCAAGATCAAAATTAATACCAGAATCAAAATTAACTAACAAAATTTAGTGGACACTAAATTTTGTTTTTTACATAACCTTAAACTTGTCCAAGTTTAAGGTTATGTAAAATTGAATTCACTTGGCACATGTGATGGGTATGCGATATACAGTAATAATTTTTAATAAATGATACCTAATAATATAATTAGGATTAATTATTCCTAAACTTACAATTTCATCTGTAAATTCACTACGAGTGGTCGTTGATCTTATCAGCCGAAACTTAGAATTGGTAAGAAAATCTTATTAATTAAACATAATAGATAGTTTAATTTATAAGATATTTTTTATCAATAGGTAATTAGTAAAAATATGTACCTGTTTGTTTTAGAAATGGCGCAATACATTCGTAAAACGAACAAGGCAAAGTTGGGATGGGGCAAAGTTGAACAGCGTTTCATCTCAGATTAGAGAAGTCACTACGTAACTTTTTAAGTTATGCTGTCGGTTCCATTATAAATATTATAATACCAGCCTGTTAAGGTCTCACTACAGGGTAAAGATAATATACATAGAAAGTACGAGTATCAATCCCCACGCTTGCTCAAGGGGATCGGCGATTTTGGAGTCTTCAAGTCAAGAGTGAATAGGTTTCTTCTAGGCAAGCGTGTTTCATCGTCGACCACATCGTCGCTTACCATCAGGTGAGATAGTGGTCAAGCGCAAGCTTATCAATAATAAAAATATATATATAACTTCAGCTGAGTTGCTCGCCATCCGAGAAGGACCAGGCCCACAGACATAAATCTAACTAGATGACGCGATTGTATGTACTTCGCGTGCCAAAACACGGATTTAAGTAACGATTAATGATCGTAATCTAAGCTTTTCATTTAGCATTATCGGAAATCCACCGAATTCTAGAAAAATGCCTTTTATGCCATATTGAGCTGTAAAGAATGCATAGAATAAGTTGGCCGAGGTATTGGAATTGTTTTCTTTCATTGGTAAGTAAATTTGTTTTTAAATTGTTTGTGAAAAAGTGACACACTTGGTTTCCATACAGAGGGACTTGCGTTATCTAGTTAGATTTATATCTGTGACCAGGCCCGAGTCGACGGCGCTTAGTGTTCCACGCGCGCCTCAAAGAGATGTCCGCAAAAACTGACGGGGTCCGCTAGGGCCGATGCCTGTCTGGGTCGCGGATGAATTTGAAAGAGAACCGCGGCCCTGGCACAAGCTACTGAAGGTACACGGGTGGTTTTTAGTAAGTAAAAGTCTGACACGCTCTCCCGCTTCACGAGAGCGGGAGATGTCATTGGAAGACTTCGCACCCGAAAAAAAAAAATGGGTTTCCACACGATGTTTTCCTTCATCGATTTCAGCTATGTCCAAGATAATCTAGAAAGCACATTGGAATTGAAAAAGTCACATTGGTACCAGACCAGATTTGAACCCACAACCTAAAACACAAGAGGCGAGGTCTTAACCACTAGGTCATAACGACAAATAAGAAACTGCTCATATTAGTTTTGATAAATTCAGAAAATTATCAAGTCAATCAGCTAAAATGCCCAACAAAAATCATCTTACCCTCAGCATTATATACTTAAAGTAAATAGCTTCATAGAATCTGTCCTTTATCTCCACCGACCAGTCGAGGACCAGAGATAAATAATCCAAACAATAGAAGGGACAGTTCATAACAAGTAGCGTCAACCAAATAAATTGTAATTCGGTTTAACTTGTTGTTGTTAATGAAGCTGATGTTGATGTTCGTTGTAATTTGATGTGATTTTAGTGTAAACTATTTTGGTTCTTACAAGTAGACAGTATTAAGTACAAGATTAAATTTAAAAAATTACAAACCCACGAGGGTTGAGGCCTCATGATTGTTAAACTAAGTAATTTATCTAGTAGTTCACGCTTCGATCGACAATACATCGAATCGTAATAAGAACACGATATCTTGCTTAAATATCCCGATTCAAAGAGTAAAAGGCTGATAACTTTTGTACGGCTGAACCGATTTTCATCAAACATACCTAAGGAAAGTCTCGACAAAGTCATCCTTCAAACAAAAAAACTTAATCCAAATCGGTTCATCCGTTTAGGAGCTATGATGCCATGGACAGGTACACAAATATTCACACTTCAAACTTATAACACCCCTCTTTTTCCGTCTGAGGTTAAAAACAAAGACAGAAACGTTTAGAGGTCTAAAGGAGTGAAGCATATACCACTCTCAAGCAAGGTCTGGGTACGGATACAGCAGTGACACAAATAGGGCTAATAAATAACGCACAGTTGTTCTATCTCACGACGGCGGGTTGGTCTTAGTCGTGTGTGTACATGTACATGCACATTGTTTCTGTGTGCTCAGGCGATACTGAGCGCTCCCGAACTTACGCACACAGAAACAATATTCATGTGCATCACATACACGACTAATACCAACTCGCCGTCGTAAGATAGCACAACTGTAACGTTAGCAAAACTATCGTAAATAAAATAAATGATTTTGTAATCATATTTTTTTCAGTGGGTGGGCTACCCACTGAAAAAAATATGATTACAAAATCAGCTTCTTAGTCTGAATCTTAGTTAGCTGTATCCGATTAGACTGGAAGCTAAACTCAATATAGTTAGAAAGGCCAAACAGATTGGGTCCACTAATTTTTGGCCCATATATCAAAACGTTTTTAAAGTTCAAGGTGTACCACATAACGCAATAAAAAAAACGCGAAAGCGAAATTAAATAAAAATGAAAACGTAAGCGAATTAAGTTTAAAACGCGAAACGCCGACGTAATTACCCCGTACCCAGAAAATGGCGGACGAATCGAAATAAATTTTAAATGAACCCGCGACAAAAGGTGGGCTAATTAATTTTGAAAACTGCTGCCGTGTGTGTATTGTCCTAATTAAGTTATTGTTGCAGTATATTAACATGTTTATGGAGAGAAAACGTAAACTGAATTTGTTTGCACCACATACATATATAAATCTAACTAGATGACGCGGTTGTATGTACTTCGCGTGCCAAAAAACGGAGTAAAGTTACGATCAATGATCGTAATCTAATCTTTTCATTTAGCATTATCGGCACCGGAAATCTACCGAAATATAGAAATATGCCTTTTTATGGCATATTGAACTGTAAAGAATGTATAGGAAAAGTTGGCCGAGGCATTGGAAATGTTTTCTTTGATTGGTAAGTAAAATTGTTTTGAAATTGTTTGTGAAAAAGTGGCACGCTTGATTTCATACAGACGGAGGGAATTGCGTTATCTAGTTAGATTTATGTCTGTGGTTTGCACCCTGTATGTTGTAAGTGGTGCAAGGAATATGCCAACAGTGGTAAGCCCTTAAGCACATTTTTACTAACCACTGAAAGCAATACTGTGAGGTCTAAATCTAAACTGACGGAAGCCGTATGAACTGCAGCTCACGGCTGCCGCAGTTTACAAAGATGCATCTAAACTTCCATCCGACTACCACAGTACCACTGCTCGTAAATTGCATGAATTGTGATTTTTATCTTATATTGTGATCGAAGTTATTAAATTTCATCTTTACAGCTAATGTGATGCCTAACGCATTGAGTGCCCGACCTAGCTAGCTGAAAAGCTAATCCCAAGGCCACAGACCGACTGCGTGCTACTTAAATACTTAAGACTTCTAGTATCTCATTCTTACCAAACAAGCTACCGAAAACATTCCAAATTGCAAAACTTCATTAAACAAAAACAACGTAATCCTCAACTAAACTTCAAAATTAATTCCAATAAGAGTTCGAAAATCGGATCAATTTGGAACAATGAAAAGATACCTAATATTATTATAATGAAAAGTAAAACAGAAAGTACACAAACGGATCTGGTCGTATCATGTAATCGTATTACAAAAGGCAAATTAATGATAAAAGCTGCCAACTTTCCGACATCCATTAAATCTCTCGTAGAAGTTCCAAACAAGTTTTCGGTCGAAAAGGGAATTATGATGAAGTGGGACGACTTTTGAATCAACGATACCGTTATGGGGAAAACAAAACGTCAGTGATGGAATTGAGAAAATGTAGATTTTAAAAAACTTTTGAGAGACTGGACCCTGGCCCGGTTCCTGAAAGGCAATCAAAATCACCAATCTGAGGAAGATGTTGATTTTCTTGACTATCATTTAGCGAGAACGATTCCGTAGAGTGCCTTGTAGTGCAGGACAAAGTGGAGGGCGCCAAAAGGCGAGGAAAGTCACTTAAGCAAAGGTTCAATTAAATTAAGTCTGCTGTGGGCGATCCGTTGCTTATGTGAACCCATGTAGAGAATAACCGTCAGGCGAATCACATCTGCCTCTTCAGAAGTCGCTACGAGGGTTATCAGATTTTATGCGACTTGCTCTATTGAGATCAGATCAGAACACAGCACTGGCAATCGAAATCTTTATTTCAAAGATTGCTCTTAACACACCATTTTTTGGCATATCAACAAAAGGATATCAATGGAGAAAATATTTATTTATTCATTGATGCAAAGTGGTCGACTGGAGAAACCCCAATACAAACATAGTGTAATTCACGACAGCCTTGAGAACTGAACAAAGGGTTTTTGGGTCTATGAGGGCCTTTATTTATTTTACCGAGATGTTGGTGAATACGATAGTGTTCTAAGTACGTAATGGGAAGGTATTTTTACTTGAAATGTGTATCATATCTTTCTTATTGCAGACTGCCACAATGAACGTTGGTAAAGAAATTGTTTCCCACGCTCACCAAGCGTAACATTTAACGAACGTAATAGTGTTTGTTTTAAACATAGTTATAGTACACGAGGGTGATGCTGTCATTTCTGACATTAGCCCTTTGAAAAATACAGGCGAATAAACTTGTTGGCCTAGTCTATCAGACGTCAAACATCGAAATCGAGCGCCTATTATTAGACATTCAGTAAAACAATTAATTAACGAACCAGACAGCAGATATCGAATAGACACAACAGTCGCAGAAAATAGAATATTCATTCACATTAAAACTAGATATTTATTTATGCAGAAGTGTACTCCTTATATCAGACCACTTGATTTACTGGACCATGGCAGTTTCGTTTCATGCGAACAGGGCCCTTACTTTACGTCACTTGGTTTTACATAATTTCGCACGATCACGGACATAAGGCTATGCATAGACCAGCTAGTTAGGTTAGACTACTCGTTTGAATTGTGATGCAACATACGCAATGGTTCGCAAGCAATGATGGGAGAGTTGGATAAAAGCGTATTTGTTTGTGTAGACTCTTCTTAAGCGTTTGATAGCATCTGTTAGGCTTGAACGAGTCGATTTTGTTTTAGAAACTAGAAGCATAAATTAACATATCTTCTTGGAAGATTAGAAGAATTTATAATTGAGGCGAATCGACTATAATTTGAATTCTACAATAAAGGTTGGCGTCTATTAGGCGTCTTAGCATCCCGTTGTTTGTGTCATGTCGGATGCTAGACGAACATTCACAACAAATTCACGTCAAGGCGAATTAGCGTTGCTCGTCTTTTATCGCGCCTCTCGATGAGTGGTAGGCCTAATATTAAGTGGGATTCTTTCGTCACTAACATTAACTGCGGTGAGATCTGTAATTTGTGTTTTGGTATGATGCAAACAAGTGTGACTCAAGATTCTAAAAGTGTTTCAAGAGTTCTATTTAGTTGTAGCTTCTAAATTGTAAACATTTTTGCCGATTCGCCTACAGCATTTACAACTGAATTAACCTAAGTATATTCATTCTCGGAAATCATATTTCGCTCTCAATAATAACGCTGTAAAACGCTACAATTTTCCTTATTCACGACAAAATCCTAAGTACATTCGATCCTTATTAATACAGAGTTGGAAGCCCAAGCGAAATCGGGGCTCTATTAAAAGATATTCCGAAGTCGTTGTCATTAACCAATGTTGGAGGCGGTATATCATGGAGGCATTTGTGGGCATCCATCTATAAATATAATTGGCCAGGCTTGTTAGTTTCAGAGAACTTCGGCTTTGAAGTCTACTGAGGTCCGTACGCACAATCGCACGCCGTAATGATAAACGTCGGGTCCTTGACGGGTGAATGGATAGAGAGCGTATGTGGGTATTTTTATGTAAGATTTTTCCTATGAGATCCGAGAGTTTTCCGGTCGTATTGTTAGTACTTCTCTTTGCGGGATATTAGTTTTGACAAAGGAGCTTGTGCACTTATTGCTAAGTACAAGTAAGCTATTTTGTGATAGTTTGTTTTATTTTTTTGTTACGCTATGTTTTATCTTTTTTATTATTGACTAGCTGACCCGGCGAACTTCGTTCCGCCTAACAGTCGATTCTTTTTTTTTTTGATATTATTTTTATTAGGTATGATACCTACTTGGTTTCATTTTATTTTTACTTATTCCAAATTAAGTTATATTTTTATTGACAATGAGCTGCGCGCGGTACTGGACAGTACTTAGACATTGCAACATTACTTTATTTTTCTAAAATAAAAGATTTTTTCTAAAATAAACGTAGCCTAAGTAATTCCTTATTACATCAGCTACCTGTCAATAAAAGTCCCGTCAAAATTGGTCCAGCCATTTCAGAGATTGTCCGGAACAAACAGACAGACAGACAAAAATTGTAAAAAATGTTATTTTGGTGTAGTTCATACACCAAAATAACATACACATACCATACCATACCATACCATATACATGTAGTAAAAAACGGTTATCTTAATATTACAAACAGACACTCCAATTTTAGATAGGCTCGCGCTTGACCACTATCGCACCGATCTGTCTTTTGTTATCCTTATGTTCGTCAAACTACTCGATTTCTCTTAACTCATAAAAGTACAGCTAACAAGAAAACACAGTTTGTAAAGAAAAGTTGGTCTTAAATGGTCTTAGTCCACAACAAAAGCTGTGATAGCCAAAACAGCAATGCAAATGCGCAAACACTTATTATTTTCTCACTTACGCCATAACAAATAAATATCAAAATCCATACAATATTTACCACGCAAAACATTATGTAAAACCAACATAGTTACAAAGTGCCCATCAAGATATTGATCCCTTATAAAGAATACAGTTATAACAGCCTGCGCCTAAATAAACAAGTCAAACATACGTTACATACGCAACACGTTTTCAACATAGAAATACATAATAAATGTAATATATTTACATATGAACTAGGACCGGGAGAGGAGTATATTTTTGTGAGTAGCCGCCAGTTTTATGTTTACACTTCGTTTTCTGCAAGATGGGCTTCGAATGTGGATATGTTATATGTATGAGTAGAGTGTGACTTCTTATGCGTGAAATATCGCTCAGTGAACATGCCCCATGTTAATATAGCTCCTTGAGGAATGCCGTAATTAGAATTTACATTTTTGAGTAGTTTTGATATAAAAATATACTTATGATCTTCTAAAACATCTTACTAAGATTCATTACTCGCATGTTACGCATTACTCGCATCTTTACGTATTTATTGTAGTTATAGCACTGATCTGTTCCGCTTATCCGTAAAGATTGCCCGACTAAAGAATTTACCCGAGCCCGTTTTCAGCAGTATTAAGAACCACAGAGACTCAATCAAAACCGCTTCATAGAAACATTCCGATAGCTTTTCAATTAAATGCAGCCTGCTAACACATTGCACCGTATCCATAGGATTAAGCAGAACTTTTAGGCAACGCGAGCGAAATCGAACTGGGCCTTTGTGGTTCCAGAGCATTCGACGCTTTCAGTATAACCAGATTTACAGGAATCTGGACAAGCGACAGAATGATTGGAATTCCCTATACGCAGAATGTGTGAAAAACGCCATTCGATGTCTATCGAACGCCTATATGAGGTCCGAAACTATTGGACTGGTTGGTTTTTACTGTTTACACAGTAGCAAATGTTCAATGGATTTTTATGAAGCGATTTTCCATTTGCTCTGGTGGATGAAACTGTGTGTAAAAATGGAATTTGCATGTAAAGTTCAACATTTAACAAATTGGCTTAGCCTTGTTGGAAATTATCAATGCAAAACCTGAATAATATAATGCCTGTGTGTACATCTATGAAGAGAAATGGTGATATAATATAAGGTGCTGATGTGTTTTATTTATAAGTTGGACTGCAAATGGTACGCATCAAGTGTGAGAAATGGGTCAAAACAGTGGTCGAAGGCGGTGAGTCACTTTCGACGACTGAGTTTGGTTTAGAATGGTTCGTAGCATTTCATACTAGTCATACTAATAATACAATTACGTAAAATGGTTAAGCAAAGCAAGACAAAGCTTGGCACGGTCTCATAGTCTAGTAGGAATGACCTCTATTTGTAATTCACCAAGTGAATGTTTTAAACCATTTGCAAGCCAATTTAATGCCTCAAGCAGTAACAAATAAAATTATATGAGTCATCATAATTTTAGGATTTATAGTCTAGTCATGTCAGCTTTAAAGGAACGGCTGACAGCTAAAACTTAAAACATCTTTTTCATTTTAAGCATCTACAGGCACTTTTGAATTGTCAGGGAGTCGGTTGGTCAGAAAGATGAAGAAGCTAGTAGCACGTTCCAAAGCATAGATCTGGATGGAAAAGAAGAAGAACGTACACGAAATACTACTGATGATTTACTCAAACAGACTAAACAATTTTTATTTTTAAATCCGCTAGATGTGAGACGCTCAGGACCGGTGGATGTGACGACACTTGGAGATGCCGTATGTTCAGCAGTGGACGTCCTTCGGCTGAAATGATATGAAGATGATGGACCCAAAACTAAAACAATTTTCTCACAGCCTAGATAACTAACTTCCAGTACACTAAATAGTGGAGTCATTCACTTTACGGCCACACGCATCGCACAGATGGCGTAACCATTGATAACAGCATGCGGGCCTCATTTGACGATCACAGACAGCTGTTAAGGCTGGTTACAGACGGATCGCTTGAAGGAGCCACATAAAAACACGTAAATATTACACGATATCTTACGAAAAAAAACCCGATCCACAGAGTAAAATGCGCATAACTTGGGAACGGCTGAACCATTTTTTATCAAACAAAGCTAAGAAAACTCCCGACAAAGTCACCCATCAAACAAAACAAAAAACTAAATCTAAATCGTTTCATCCGTTTAGGAGCTCTGATGCCACTGATACACAGGTACTCCCCAATCTTCTTGGGCGCTTTGATGTTGGCTACAATGGCTTCGTAGTAGTAAATTTCAAACTAAAACAACAGCGGGTCATGCTGTGCGTATCCGAAAGCCCTTGCCTGTTATGTTTAGCCCGGCCAGAAAGATTGGGATTACCGTACACACATCAAACTTATAACCCCCTCTTTTTCCGTCGGGGGTTTAAAAACAGCATCACCATGTTTAAGTAAACATGACACTAAGTCGTACGAAACTTGGAATACACTTGTCTAGTACAAGTAGTTCGCTGTTTGAAGAGCATGATAATTGTCATACAGAGAAATACTTAATTATCATGTCGATGGTACTGTTAAATTTTGTTGTCCCAATACATCTCCACTTCCACATTCTCAGTTGCAGCGCATAAGTCGCTTCCACTTGGCCTTAGAGCACAGATGACAGAAAACTATGTTGGAAATAGTTTGAGACATACTGGTGTACTGATGACGAAGACTAAAGCGTTTGCTAAAACACTCAGGGAAAAGAAATAACATCCATTTGCCAAAACTACATAGTAAGTGGAGACATTGTCTATCGCAAATAAATGTGGTTGACGCTCAGTTTTCGTCGCCCGTCAATTGCCAGCCTTAAATGTATAGTTTTTATTAGCATCTTATCTACAAGGGAAACGGGGAAAACAGTTCAGGTGTAGGATATTAGTGTTACTTTGTCACATTCGAAGTGGAGACAGGTAAATGCAATTGTTTGCGTCTTTTGTTCTATGAGTAGTTCTTTTTGCTTATCTTCGGAATGTGTATAATTGACTGACTTTTAAAAAGCTTAAGTTACTACGTTAATTTTTTGTATGTGTCTTATTTATTTCGATTATCATCATACTTCTGATTTTGGGCTTTAGACAAAGTAACATTCTAGCAGCGATATCGATTGTTTTTTGTCCAAAATCTTTGGATCAAACCCAATTATTTTGTTTGAAAAAAAAAACAATGTTTAAAGTGAAGTTTTTCCTTAACTTTGCCATTAGTTATAACTATCGGATGGTGTAATAACACAGCGTATGATATTTTTTCCAAAATTAACGGGTTCGTTAGCGGCTAGCAATATTCATCACCATCAGCACTGCTGGGACATAGGCCTCCTCTCTGTGAGAGGGAATGGGCCGTAATCCAGCACGCGGGCCCAGTGCGGGTTGGTGGATGTCACATGTCTTCAAATTTTTGGTTGTAGAACATTTTCGGTTGTAGTTTCCTCGCGATGTTTTCTTTCACGGTTTTGAGAGCAGTGGTAATGAAATAATTTACACAAAGTAAAGCGCCTGTTTGGGTTCGAAGCCACGACCAACAATTTTTAAGTCGCGGCCGATACCACTGGGCCACCACTGCTCTCATATTCATTTTACAAAAATCCAATTTAGCAGTTTTATTTTGCATCAAAATCGGCCCCGTGACCCTTTTGAGCGTTTTTAGCTATTTCACATAATTTCAGATTTGGCCATCCACAGCCACTTGAAAAACCCTAAATGTTTGGATCAATTTCATATTCTACGAAGCCGAGTCGGCACATCACTAATAAAACTCCGAATCTCTCCATTCACGTTTCAATTTAATTTATCAAAATATAGACGCTATTACGCCCTTTATATCGTCGGCTCTCAAATATAGTGGATTTTAATTGAACTTTAACGATTTTCGCTGAAATTCACGTTTGCAATAAATCTTATACGGTTTTATTTAAGTTTATACTTTGGTTTATTAATTAATTTGTTTTCGTAATTCGGTGGGTATTTGCGATTTTTAAACACAAAATTTTACAGTCAACGTCAAAAATATATCGACGGAAAGACTTGCTGTACACAGAGTTTACGTTTAAGAAGTAATGTTGAGCTATTAATTTTTTTGTAGGTTTTGCCATTAAGGCACTTTTAATTTTACGACAAGGGGCCTATTATGTTTGTTCCTTTCAAACAACAGAAGTCTGTCTCATAATCATAATCGGAGGGCAAAAGTTTGTAGTCAAAGTACATAAAATATATCCAAACAAACATTTAATACATCATAAACGTCAATTAATACAATATATGTCCCAATTAAAACTTTATAAGCCGTATTTACATAATCCATTCAATCCACTAGCTTTGCCTAATCTGACGTAACAGGAATCCTCACCAATGATCCTTATTTCAATACAATAAAGCACAAAGTCAAATGATCCTTGATAGTTAAACAAGCAAAAGTTATCTTTGCAGGGACATACGGGCACAAAAGTGCTTATGAAGCCCTAACGAGTAGTGCACATGTGAGACGATACGGGCGCCCTCTATACTGAACAATGCCTTCATTATTCAAACTACTCAAGTACAACAATAATCCTTAACCCTAAAGTTATAAGTCTCGAAGTTGAATGAATCTAATCCGGAACAAAGGATGGAGTTTTACAAAGAAAATCAACAGATGGAACTGTGATAAAGATGGGTACAGCTCGAGTGTGTGTTCATTATGAAAATAAAGGGTCACGTCAAGGGGATTTGGTCCTGTTAATTTTTTTTCGGAAGGGTCTGCGGGTTTCCCGGCCAAAGGAAAATGTAAGGCCCAGTTGAAAAATATCCTAAATTAATATAAATTGTATACTTGACACTGCGTTAATTAAAATGTAAAATTCCTCGAATTACTTGTAAGCAGACATGCATTAATTGCTGATAAACAAGAAATGCAATTAACAAGTTTCACAGAAATGATTTCGTTTAAATAAAAGTAAAATGTGCTGTTTCTTGCGATTACATTAACTTAGAAGAAATAAATGATAGTTATTATAAGTAATAAATGTACTAATGTACATCAAATTAATTCTGTATTTCCGTCTAAGGGCCGCTTGAACTATAAACTTAACTCAGGGATAGTTAGTTAATATTGTCGACTTTACCCAAGTGGGCCTAAGAAACTTAAAGTACACAATATAATTAGTCCGTGTTCATGTAATGAGTACAAAAACAGTATTAAAGAAAGAAGATTAGTATTATGAAATGTTACTTTGATCCACCGTGAAATTTCTGACAGATATGAAAAATGAAATCCATAATTTCATTTATTCATGCGTGTTTTACCAGAAATATTCAATTAACGGTGCCCGAAACTGCTTGTATAGCAGAACTAACACTATGATTAAGGTAATTAAAAATAGATTTGCATCTACCCAGCAATCAATCTGGGATAGGTAAGTAAATTTTTTTATAAAAAAAATCGGCTATAATTATAGTTAAATTAGTTACTGTAAACATAAAAATCTGTTTTACACCCTTCGGTTTATTAATACTTGTGTGAAAGGTGATATATACGCCCCAATGTTAACGCAGTACTGGCCGTGCGCTTGCTCGGAGCCAAAATATCAATATTGAACCTCCTTATGAACAGTTTTGTTTGTAAAATATTTTTTGATTTACTTATGCTATTTCAGTTATGAAGAAATTCCAGCCATCAATTTTTCTATGTAAAAATATTTTTAAATAGGTATCCAAGTCGTTTTGGAGGAGTATCCAAAACTTGCGAAAAATATCGTGTTGCTAATTATTTTTTAAAGCAAAACTATTTGTTATACGAAAAAAACATGTTTAAAAAAAATGAACATGAAACAATAACATTTTTTTTTCAAACCTTTCAACCTAGCCGTTACTAAGGAGTATGCTTTAGAAAGTTACCGTTTAAGTTCAGTAGTTTTTTTTGTTTTTAACATTGCCCACGTTTCAGGAATTATTTCTAAAACGTGGGTGCATTTACAAACACACAAACTCACATACACGAAAAACCAGACCGGATCAAAAAATATTTGCGGGAATCAAACCGACACGCAGCACAGCAGCCAATCGCACAATCACTGCCGTGTACTTAGTAATAATTGCTCAAGTACTGCAGTGCAGATACCTTCTTCGAAGATATTCTATTCCGCAGAAACAAAGCTACATTTCTCTTTGTAATAGAAAATAAAATAAGTCAATAATTCAACTTTTCTTTGAGCCAGTACATATTTTACACGTACCATTTCAACAGCTTAACGCGAAACCCGTCAAAAATGCAACACGTGGTACCAACCTCCCATAAATAAGATCGACCAGGAAAACGTTAGGCAACCGTAAGAAACAAAATAACGGCGAATAATATAAAAAAGGCCCAGGTTTTATGTGAATGCCCACATTAATAATTCATCCGTAATCCCCTAAAGTTTGGTGGTGGGATCTAAAATGTATTTTACGACACAATCGGCCGTGTTTTATACACAAGCCGCAGGGGCGGACTGAGGTGCTAACTTGCCAATGACGCCGCCTGTTCAATAATATTTTTACTTCTACAGTAATGTGTACTCGGTTTTATGGTTACTAGGTTAGATACGGATTTTCGTGGCCAGGTGTCCTACATCGGGGTGTCTTATTGAACAGACGATACTAAACCTCTTTAATTGACTTAAAAAAGAAGAGATTCTCAATTAGTCGTTCGATATTCCAATTTACAGACACTCTTTTCCACTCTTTCAATAAGGGTATAAACTTAAGGGTATCGTTCATCAACTCGCTGGTCAGACCAGATCAGGGCAATTACAGGATTGACGGTGACCAATGCCCTGAGAAGAGTCGAAGACAAGAGTGGCGTGGAAGCAGCTAGTCAGTGACTCCGTCAAAACATTCCAAGATGAGCAAGACCTTCAGAAATTAAGACAACGAATAAAAAGGATTCACAAGAAACAACTAAAGGTACAAAAAATAAATATAACATTGCTTCTAGAATATCAAAAGTTCTTAAACGTCCCGAGTAAAACTAAATAAAAGCAACAAAAACAAAACATCGTTGGTAACCAGGTAATAACAGTGTCACCGCGACCAAAGAGTGACAAGAAAATTAAAGACCACGCAGGTCGGACCTTGTAGCACCATTTATTGGCTAAATAAGAACGATGAGGTAAACCGAAACTGACAGACCTGTAACCTATTTATTATATATAGCTTATTATAATTAGTTTTTGCCCACGATTTCGTCTCCGTAGCATTAGTACTCTGAATAGCCTATTTTTCTATATTGAGCGATAATAATGTAAGTGTGTGGGCTGCCTTTTTTGAGAAACTATTGGTTCGCCATACTAAATTCCACCCTCCATAACACCTTCTTAAGGATGTTTTCCGGAATAAACACTATCCTATGTCCTTCTCCTGTCTCAAACTATCTCCATACCAAATTTCATCTAAATAGGTTCAGTGGTTTGAGCGTGAAAAGGTAACAGACAGGCAGTAAAAGTAACTAGTTCAGCCCACGATCTGTGTTTCTTTTGAAGATCTGTCTTTTTTACGGTTTTATTATGTGTAAAAGTTTTAGTACCTGATCTGAAATCTCATGTGTGAATGTAGGTAGTCGTATATCTTTTATTGTGATTTAGGTGTTAAGGAATGTTATCTGAAGATATAGAAGTTGAGATTTGGAATAATAAGATTGACAGTGGTTGGTTACATGAAAATGTATAAGGTTCATCATCATCATATCAGCCGAAAGACGTCCACTGCTAGACACAGGCCTCCCCTAAGCGTCGCCACATTGACCGGTCCCGTGCGTCCCGCATCCAGCGGATCCCCGCAACCTTCACCAGGTCATCGGTCCACCATCCAAAAAAACTTATGAACGTGTTTGGTACGGATATAAACCTTAAAATGTTTCAATTTACTGAACAAGCAAATTTCCAAAATTACTGAACCGTATTACAATACCGTAGAATGGTACATACCTTAAAATGTTAATTGCTTCTAAATCTATTTCTACCCTTACTAAAATAGCTGAAACACCCACGTGAACAAAAATACCAGCACCAGATTGCCACAATCCATCCCTGTTCCACTATACAATGGGCCTTAAATGAAATTTAAGTCACCCGCCGACAGTAGATAAAACTTCAGTTTTTGTCCCAAAGCTTTCGGCTAACTTTTTGGGTAGCGAAACTTCAATGAATTCCGGTGTTGAGTTTCCCCAATGGCTTTAGGAAACAACCAACACGTCATCGAGAAAAAATCCTAAGCAGGTAGTGTCTGAAATAAATTCTCAGATGTCGATGCTAATTTTGCTCCAGACCCCATAAAGCATTTTTGTCTTATTTTTTGTGTTGTAAAACCACCGGTAAGGGACCAGATGTAAATTTGGAATAATATGGCGAAATTTGGGTTCTGCCATCGCGTTATTCTAAATGACCACCGCAGGCGATGTATAAAATATAAATCTTCCTGCAGTCGCACAAAAAGATTAAGATATAAACAAAGACGTTGAAGACACAGACGAAATTGAAACGTCATATACCAAAAAAGATATTATGGCACAAATGTTTACCAAAAAAAGGAAAAATAAATACACCTAACGCAACGCATTACAAAAAAGGAGCTGTAATGCTGTATACGTAGACGTCAGGACACAAACTAACAGAAAACGCGTAAAAATAACTCATCTAACGTTTTTATGATTTTGGGGAGCAAGGATGGCGTTCATTACTGTCTCGGGGCTAAAGTAAACAGGGCTGTTGGAATTTTTTCATCAAAATTTGACTTATACCATCTGCTTCCGCAGTAATCTTGTCCTACAAATATTTGTACCGCGCTGTTACGTCGCTTCATAATTATAGCTAGGGCCACGGATTACGAACAGGTCACTGGGAAATCTCATTATCCTCGCTTTGTGTCATCAGAGATACAATTTGCGTGGGCTTGAATCAATTATAGTATGTTTGGTGATGCGCTTTGGGGATTAACTGATGTCAATCAATTAGATTTAGTAAATGATTTAAATAACTAAGTGGATCAGAGGATTTTGATTATGACAGTTAGCTGCTCTGCGTTTCTGTTTGTTGGAGCTGTGTAGAGATTAATATGGATGAAACTCTATCTGAAATATTATAAGGAACTGCAAATGCAGCTCTGAATTCATAATTCTAAAAAGGATCATGAAACTAAATTTTTGGATTGTCGTATTGTAAGTACCTAAGACAATAGTTATGCCAGTAATCTCCCCAGTCTCAATATTTCATTGAGTGTTTTATCAGAACTGAGAAGGCAGTCGCTAACGAACAGCAAAACTTAATTACGTAAAGACACTTAGAATTTCTTAAACTTTTCTAAACTTCGTCAGTTTTTAATTGTTTTTGACAGACTTAATACCAGAACATAATGCCTTTCGAAAGTTTATTAAAACTGTGAAAGCTACCACGAAACCAATATATTTTACTTATAACTTACTAGTGGCCCAACTCGGCTTTGTCTGGGTCATAATAATTTATAGCTTATAACCATCTGGAACAATGTACCTTTGAAATGGTGAAAGATTTTTTCAAATAGATGTAGTGGTTCCTGAGATTAACCTACACATCAGAACAAACTCACAGAATTTGGTTTCTCTCTTTATAATATGAGTTAACATTGGTGACAGTGTATAAATACAACTAGCCAGTATTAACTATAATTTTCAGTACCCAGGAAAGGATAGGATAGATGGACCTCCCCAAGGCCGTAATCCACCATGCGGGCCCAGTGCATGTTGGTGGATGTCACATGTCTTCGAATTTTCGGTTCTAAGACATGCCGGTTTCCTCACGATGTTTTCCTTCACCGTTTTTGAGAGCAGTGGTGATGTAATAGCTTACACAAAGTAAAGCGCCTGCCTGGGTTCGAACCCACGACCTACAACTTGTAAGTCGCGGCCGTTACCACTGGGCCACCACTACTCCCATTTGTTTGCAGTAGGTACCCAATATGTCTTTGCAGTTCATGGGGGCGCTGCTCGTAAAGGAAAACATTAACAATACGTCAAGTTCAGTATATTTAAATTTAGTTTTTTATTTTTACTTTTTTCGCTCGTTACTTTATTCACTCACTGTTGCATCGCATTCACCGCTGTGCTCGACATTACCTGCAATAAAAAAACAATATAAATTAGGTCACGCATTTATTAAATTATTCAATGACATTTATTATGAAGGGACACGTAAAGTCGGTAGTTAATGTGGAATAATTTGAAATAAATATACATACCTACGTATAATAAAATATTAACATTGATCACGTGATCGAAAATCTTGGGACTGTTTACAAAATAAGAAATTAAATATTACTAAAACCTATCCTTCAGTATATCGCTTGTTCGCAACTAGGGTTACTTATATTGCTCGCTAGATTAAAATTAAATGTTTTTTTTTTGTTTTTTTCAATGTTAATGGCAATTTTGCCTAGTTAACTTGACTACAACAAAGCTAAATTATAGTAATTATAGACGTTCACATACAAATTAATATGAGTTATCCATCTTTCAATTTCATCTTAACTCAAAACATCATGCCTGCTCCAAAGCCTTTTATCTAAATCTTAAAAAAGATCAACTCTTAACAAAATAACTTTTCAGAATCCATATACTGAAGTCAGCGGATAATACCGTACCCATGCGACTTGGAATCAACTCAGATTTGTGTAATCCTAGTACCCTTATACTATCCGCCATCTTTGCAAAGACTTCTATGCTACCATGTCGTATTTTAAAAAAGGAATCCTCTCAAAGGACGGTCTATATTTGGAGTATTTGATGGAACACGCATTTTTGTTTTACTTTGCATAACTTTGTATTTATGTTGTACTGTTTTTGTGAAATTAGGTATTCTAAGTTGGGTAAAGTGAGATTGTCAGTGTTTGTTACGTTTTATAGCAAAGATAAAAAATTAGACAGTCATAGGGAGACCGACAGAAGAGAAATTTTAAAAACACAGTACACAAAATCACAGTTATTCCGTCATACGTCACATTAGCATGTCGATGACGCAGTCAAATTAGCATGACGCTGACGCGCGAACCCATTAGTTTTTCCCCTACCTTCAAAAAAACAAAGCCCTTGTTTGTCTCTCATCTGATACTACATTATTATATGATTCGGCTAGCGCAATTAAGCATATAGTGCAAATATCACATCAAGTGAGCTCCGCTTGAAGTCCGCTAAAAGCTAGAAGCATAGGACTATCTGATGTGCTATGCGTTTGTATTTTTTTTCTACTCCTCCGTTATTATTTTCTGATTTATGTCATTGCGGGATCCAAGACAGTTAAATTCACTCTCCGGGATTTCGTCGAGTTTCATTGCCTTGGCACTTTTCTGGTGGTCGCCATTGTTAATTCTCGCTTTCAGTAGTTGCAGTGGTTTCGTAATAGTGAGGTGGAATTGTTGATGTGCCGAA
The DNA here is from genome assembly GCA_947562075.1 of Orthosia gracilis. Taxonomy (NCBI): domain Eukaryota; kingdom Metazoa; phylum Arthropoda; class Insecta; order Lepidoptera; family Noctuidae; genus Orthosia; species Orthosia gracilis. The sequence goes on along the minus strand of OX387264.1, from coordinate 12,800,884 downwards.
CTGCCGACGCTTGGGGGAAGGAGAAGCTCAGGACTGGCTGATGTGGCGAAACGCTTGGGAAAGGGCCCAAGTCTAGTATTGTACCTACTTCTTTGACGTTTGTCTTTGGGCTGAAATGAAGATGATGATAACGACAGAGGCTCCTGACAAAGAGTTATGCTAACAGCGACAGGGTCAGCCGAAATTTCAAAATTTAAGGGCCTTCCACCACTTTAGCGCTGTAAAATGGTTACTTTCTAAAGCATACTCCTTAGTAACGGCTAGGTAAGGTTTGAAAAAAAAATACATTTTTGATCTATGTACATTATTTTGGCAACAAGGTTTTTTCGTGTAACTAATAGTTACACGAAAAAACAAAAACTGCTTTGTTTGTTATTGTTAATCTACCCTTGTTTTAATATTTTTTTCTATGACATCAAGTTCCTTCGATGTATGAATGTCGTAATATTAACTACTACCTACTGTTAATTTATTTAAGTTTCTCTTTAAGTGAACTGTAATTTGTTCTTTGAGGAAATAAATATCTTTAAACCGAATATTTTTTCGCAACTTCTGGATATTCCTAGAAAACGGATGTTTAAAAATATTTTTACACAGGAAAAATCATGGCTGGAATTTCTTCATAACTGAAATAGCATAGAATAGCATTTACATAAATCAAATAATATTTTGCAAACAAAACTGTTCAAAAGGAGGTTCAATATTAATATGTTGACTCCGAGCGGGTGAACGGCCAGTACTGCGTTAACATTGGGGCGTATATATCGCCTTAAGGGATCGATCACGTGACATTGCTATAGCGCATGATTTTTGTCATTTTTCTCCAATCGCTATCGCGACGCTTTCGTTAATAAAATGTCACTTGTCTAGAGCCTCGCATTTAGATCCTATATTACTGATGATCAATGACCATATTAGGCAAGTAACGTTAGAAAAAAAGGAATAGTTTATAGTTTGACAAAATACATACACTATGCATGTCCAACGATAAATTCACACGGTAAAATTGAAAAGACCAACACGGGCGTTAAAAATGAAATATTGAATCGTTCAGACTTTTGTTTAGATTTCTATTTTACACAGTTTTGACTAGGGATTGACATACATCAAATTACTTGGCTCCTGCAAAGCCTGACACGTTTAAAAAAACTGTTATTATTTTTATTTTATCTTTCTAACATGTTAATGATATTTTTATATTTCAATAAATAAATCAATATTTTACTAATTCATGAGTGATTCTGGTCTACGGACAGAGAAATCATATTAGATTTAAACGCAACTAAAACTGTGGCCCTCTCAAAGACAGTCGCACAGACAGACGCGGGACTACAATGTTGTCTTGAAAAGATCGCTTTTAGCGATAAGGCCGCCCATTGTGTCACCCAGTGTAATGTTTACTTCTTCTATACTTTCTGTAACTTTTATGGTGTACATAATAAAGAGTATTCTATTCTATTCTAATGCGACACAGACGCGACGCGAAGATAACTACAGAGGAAGAGTAGTAGAACAGTTTCTACGAAAAATTGTCGCCGCATTGTTGTCGCTTTGGCGCATGTCTGTGAGAGCTCTTAACTCTATTCTATATAACCAACTACAAAACGAAATGTCCCTTGGGAGAGCTCCTCCTAAATTGACAATTGTGGAAGCGATAACAATCACCATATTAGAACTCCTTCGACCCTGGAGTTTAGGTCCTCATTCTGACGCGTCCCTAGAGATCAACTAGGCCAAACTTCAGACGTGGCCTTAAGTATATCTAGGAAAGATTCAGAAATATATTGCAAGTTAGAATAGCCAGAAATTCTTATCAGAGCGGACGACGTTTCTAGATTAAAGTTCATAACTCGAAATCTATCGCCAGCGAATCAAATATCGACTTTAGAAGGTTGTATTTTGAGTTGATTTTAAATTGAACATTACCATTAAAAAATCTGTAAAGGAGTATCGCAACAGAATTTGGTATTTATTTCGAATTCTAAATTCAAAAATATAGAAAGGATATAAAAAAAGACGCTATAGGTACTTACGAAATCTCAACACAAACACGGCAAAGAGTAATTAATCAGTATTATTTGAGTTCTTTCTAGTTGATATTTTTGAAACGAGGTATAGGTGAAGCCCTTAAAAGGAATACGATCAATTTATCTTTATAGACGTCTAGAAAGGAAAATAAATTGGTTTCGCGTCGTAGTTCTTTCGAATAGGCTTTAAAAAAGCTGTAGTTTTTATTATACTTATTTCAGAAATAAAATGTGGACGGTATTACAATGAAAAGGAGGATATTTATTTCGTATATTTACTTACTAAGAAAATAAAAACCGGTGTGGCTGTCGGTTTACATGGGCAGACGCTAGCAATTCAATTAGAGTTTGATTTTTATTAGAAACCATGCTATTTTAGGAATTATTATTCTTTTTTTTTTCAAATACTGCAGTACGCAGTTCAAGTATCCGTTCGAAAAACAAAGCGCGCAATTCAAAAAACGAACTAACTAACGAAGCTGAACTGAACTTCTTAATAAAAATCAAAGGGCCGAAGACATCTCGTTATACAGCCAGCTACGCCACTACATGGCCACACGTGGCGGAACACACGGCCAGCTCCAGAAATACACAGAGTAAACACGGCAATATGTTCACAAGTAATGAAGCCAACACTTGGCCCGGCCTATAAATAGATAAATAAATAACTACGCGGCCCGTTTGTGTTACTATTGGTGTTTTGAAGTGCTTTTTTTGTTTCAGGGATGTGTATGTTTACATCGTTAGAACTCTCGGCCTTTTGCATGTGGTACTGTGATTATTACATGTGTCTTTGTATTCCTTTTAAAGAAGTTAGATCAATGAACGTTTGTGTAATTGACTTTTTAACATGTTAGACAGTGAAAAGAGATGGATAATCTCCGGTTTGAAGATAACCGACCCCCGATTTCTGCACTAACCCGTAATTCAGAGTCATTTTCTCCACTCGAATCAATCAATTTGACATTTAGTAAGGTAGATAGGCGTACGAATTTGAATATTTGTCTGAAACCCTGGCAAACTTCGGCATTGACACGTCCTTAACCAAACACTCAATTAAGAAACCAGGCTTCGGAATAGCTATTTTTAAAGTCGCAGCAAAACGCAATACCGACGAAACTCGTCGTCGTTGCTTCCTTATCCTTTTAATTTGACTACCAGCATTTAAATATCCTACAAGGGATCCAAATCCTTGGTCTGTTCGTGACTTTGACAGCGGTCGAAACGTCGTCTGTCCCTAAGGACATAGAGGGCAGACCCAAATCACTTGATAGCATAGATGTATTGTTTTTAGACCCGGATTGGAAGGTGACTCGAGCGCCAGACGTTTGTAAATATTTTTTGGTCCCAATTGGAAAGTTTTGAGAGTTTGCCGAACATTTTTGATTTAATCTGTTGTGTTACTAATCCGCTTCGATAGAGCTGTGTTTTTAGCACTTAGAATTCAAACATGCTTAAAATTACTCAAAGAAAACTATTCAAAAGCCCCAAAACAGTACTACTAATGACGCGAAAAGACTAATACTCAAAGAATGTTATCTTTAATTTAAATTAACACCCAATAAGAGAAGCTGCCATCTATTTAAGTAAACACTCCGGAGCGAAATTCCAGAAAACGTGACACGTTCAACAGGGGAACGCATCTCAGAATGTTCAAACGCTTAGAGGCAGCACTGAACATCTCCAAAGGCATTGCTCCTTCGGCGATAAAAAAAAAAACAAGTCCAACCCACGGACCTTTGTTGTGGTGGTCAGTGCTTCGTGCAAAACAAAAATAAGACAAAACGAACGGGACAGAACAGGTCGGCCCGACCGAGACCAGTCCGACGACTTTTGACCACTTTTCTGGTCCCGCATCCCGGCAAACTTATCTCTACAGTCACTTTCCAACTTCTCCAACCTTATTGTGAAAGCAACAAGATCTAATGTTGTCTTATTAATGTTTTTAGGCGTTTTATTGTTTATTCAGCTATGATTTAAGAGCATTTCGATTTCTTTAGGAATTTCTGTGGTTACGATTATGACTACAAGTTTTGGAGTGATGTAAGGTCTGTGCGTATTGATAATTTTGGAGAAACCACAGGCATATGAATTTGATTTCGTATAGGTGACAAAAGGTACATAGGTATACAGACCTACATTTCTCGTAGAGCAGTGAAATTAATTCGTAGTTTAATTCAAAGCCTGAGTCGGACAGGATAAATTCTGTCCTACTTAAGTAACCAAACTTGGAACTTTAAACAGGATTAAACGCAAAACTGGGGGAGCAATCTCAACCGAATCGGACGGCTAAATTATTTTAACGCCGAGTCGTTTAACAATTAACGAGTCTTTACAAGAATTACATTCATATTCATTATTTACAAAAACCCGATAATTATTCTAGACTATAATTACAGTATATTGCCTTGAAACTTGTTTCAGATAATTTAGAATTTACTACGTTATACTTATTGGTACAAAATACTGGTGTATGAGCACAAACTGGCCATTATTGCCAGCGGAGAAAAACTTATAGCTATTAATAAAGAGACATCAACCCGTGGTGCACTAACCAGACATTCTTTCAAGGCCAACAAAACGACCAGAAAACATATGGTTGAAAAAAGTAACCAGTAACATTCATGCGCACAACCGACCACTGTAACATGACCTCGGCGAACCAGCCAACTTCCTTTATTTCACGTTTTAAAATAAAAGCAACACGGAAACGTCGGGAAATATAGAATGAACGATGCATAAAAGACAAATACACTTGACATACTCTGAATAACATGTTTCGTTTTAATGTAAATTTTCGCGCAAATGTCAGAAATCATTACGAGTACTAAGGGCTAAGGAGGTCGTTGTAGACTGGCTAAGTGATATCCATGACTTTTGTAAGCGGAGCCTTGGTGCCGTTAATTTGTGTTGAAATCAGGGGTCTAAGGATGTTGGCGGAACAGTCACCCCAAGCAAAGGTCCCTTGTGGTCACTGACCATCGCCGAGAATAACGCAAGTACCTGGACTCACGCGCAGTAGAGCTTGTGACGTCACTCGACTCGATTTATGGCAACAAGATTACTTGGACTTAAAAGAATGTAAAAAAGGCCCTTCATTAGCAAGGAATGAAAAATTAAATTAATGGTAAAGGAAAAGCAAGATAGATTCTCACATAGAAAATAGGAAGGCTGTCCCTGACAGTCGGCCGCCATTTTTCTTTTGAAGCCTCATTTAAAATAGAGTAAGGTTAATTAAGCGTTTCATCAAGAGTACTTTTTACAGCGAGTTTGTGATACTTAGCGAGTATTTAAATAAAAATATGAAGCGAAATATTTAAATTGTTTTCGCAGACCTTTTCAATTTTTGTCCTTGATTTGCGTTAAAGATTTGTTAAGTAAAAGTATTCTCACAAGTTTTAACGTTTTGTTTTCTTTTAAATATTAAGGCTGCTTTAAAATGTTTCAAGTTAATACAAAACAAATTTCAAAATTTTGGTTTTCATTAATTATATATTCGAGATATAAATCAATGCGATGTTGTCGTTTTAAAAAACCAGATTAGCTTAATTATCATAATTTTATTTTTAAACAGAACAGCGTCATTTCGTTTTGAATTAAATCGGAAACAGACACAATTTAAATAATCTTAATTTAGCATGATATTCGTCGTTTGAGATAAAAGTCCAAAATTAGAAATAATTTTGACGGTCAAAATATTCAATATGGCCCTTTTGAGGTTTGACTGCTGTTGAGTGCGTAAGCGAATAAATAAATAATCAAAATCAATATTTATTAAAAAACATACGTTATGATCTAACACTAAAAGAGCAAACCCGATCGGCAAGATCGCTCGCTCTTAACGAGCTCATCAGAAGTTTAAAAAAACATGGGACGCTAGTCTATAAATTACGTATAAAAATTCACTTATATCACAAACTGTACATATAACACATAAAATATATTAAATCTACCGAGCAGGAAAATACGCACCAGTTATTTCACTACTTGCAATACGAATGTTCTCGCTGAAGACCTACTTATACCGATACTGAATAGTACCTAATTTTATACACACATATAATACACATAAAAGTCCCGATATATTGCAATATAATATTCACGAATTTGAACTCGGCTGTATATTGCAAAGGTCATGCAGTCAGATCACTACTGGATCTGTTATATGCAATTGATGATGATGTTGATATGGCCAGTATATCATCAGCTGGACTATTTATGTATATAGTAAACAAAACCGATGACCCAGCTGGCTTTTTCAATATTTTTACACCTATGTATGTTGATAATTTGATATACATAGATACAACTTCAAGTCGACAAGACATTTGCGTGAAATCGCATCAAATTCATTAAATAAATGCCATTGAACTTGATAATAAAGTTAGTCAACATTGAAATTTTCATATATGCAAATAAACATCTCATTGTATGCATGGAATAATTATTGAACAGCATCATGATTCTATTGCCTTTATATCCCAATTGATTTGGGGTCAACGCAACCTTCTTTGTCATTTTTGACACAATACCCATCGTTGTCTTGTCCTTACCCATTTTGTTTTGTGTCAGCTCAACATCTTTTCCCATATTTTTCTATTGTCATTGCCTATATCAATTAGCAATTCTCCCATTCTATTTTCAAGCCGTTCTTCATCAGTTTACACAAAAGTAAGATGCTTTTCATCTTTAATCCCTACTTCGCAACACAAGTTAACCTACCATCTGCTACTCAAGTGCCACCCTTCACTGTAAGAGCGACACAAGCGGATTTATGACCCAAGGAAATTAACCTAAAGGTGTCGTGCCGAGATTTATAATGAAGGAAACGAGGTATTTTTGAGGGTAGTTTAACACAGCTTTACTGGAATGAGACGTTTGGTTTGTAATTTGAGGATTAAGTAAATATACTTGGGAAGTATGGAATATGCCTTTTATGACGGATGTGTGCATTGGGGAAGCGGTTAGTTGGTTTTTAAAACACCTGTATCTTTTTTTAATACGATTAAATAAAGGCAGTACCTCGGGTATCTACTTTTTAAAAGTTATCAGTGTATTATGTGATCTTTTGTAAAGTAGTTTCGTCAACCTATTTATGATCATGTTCTGTAAATGGTGTAAGTCTGTCTACCTTGAACTTAACACAACAAATAAACCTCGATCTTATTTTCTGAGGTGATACAATTTAAATGGATTACCGAATTTATTTCAACGTATTCATTCGTTCAATTATTATTGGTTTCTTTTTATTGTTCGTAGCCAGTGACAGCAGCTATAATGAGATTGGACATCTTATCAGCAGATTTTTTTTTTAATTTGTATGAGTAAGCTTACAGAATCAGGGGAAAGGTTTTTATTTTTTGTATTATTTATTGGTATGCTAGCGTCGGACCACCATCTCACCTGATGGTAAGCGTTGTAGTGGTCGACAATGAATCACGCTTGCCTATTCACTCTTGACTTAAAGAGACAGAAAGAAAGATGATTTAAAGAGGTCTGTTAGGTTTGTTCGGTAAGAATAGTCGTCCTCATCATTTATTCCTGCCAAGAAACTAGTATTTTTAATTACAAAAGGTTCACGACCGGCATTCGAACCTTGGACTGGATCAGATCAACAGACCGCCGATTATGTATACAATTATCTCCGATTAAATTTCATGTAGAATTTTAATACCACCTGGTGTTGTATAGAATATATTCGTTTGAGTATTTTTCTGATACTTAGTTGGATCTAGAAATATTTGTGCTACCGCTGTAGCTTCCAGTCCGATGCAATTGGTAGCAGTTGTTTTTGGTTCAAAACTGCTTGAAAAGTGATCTTGTTTGGAGCTTTTTAGTAGTTTTTTGCAGTCGAAATTTTATTTGTTTCTTAATTTTCATAACTTTTAGTGAGTTGTATTTTTAGAGCCGCCTTTTGAAGCCCTTTTTTGATATTCCACATTACCATATTGAAGTTTTTTGTAAGACCTTTATGTAATACGTTTAACAGGTCGTCCGGTCCGTATAACTCAGTGGCATCCTAACAATGTGTATTTCTAGTCAATGGATTTAGAATTTGACACAAATCATAAACATTTTATGCCACTTCCAGTAGCAGTGGCTTCATATTAGTCCACTGACGTCACATGTTTCTATAAGAACTTTTCTCCGAAGCGGAAGCATAAGATACGTTCGAAGAATTTTCGAAACAAGAGAAATACGAAATAAATTCTATATTTATTTGCTGGATGACATTTTGACACTTTCTCAAGTGATTTCAAAACGGTTGCAAGACTTTTCTTCCTTTGATGTCACATGCATATGAACTTAAAGAAGAAAAGTAATTTCGAAACTTGTTTTCAACTTTCTTTGAAAAGTCGATCAGAGGATGTATGACCTTTGTTTGTTGTGCATTTGATGCAACAAAGAACTGACTCCATATCAGATTCGTAAGCAGTATACTTACATATAAAGTTTTTATTTCAGAAATGATTCGTAACTTTAGAATGGAATGCAAAAATTTGTGTAAGACAAGATCCCTAAAGCAGGCAAGAGTTTTTCTGAAAGACCGCTCAAAGCAAGGATATGATACTACTGTTTTTGTCTCATCAAAATTTTAATTTGTTAGAGTTTCAGATATAATTTTCACATAATCCCCTTTTTATTTCCAACGACATTTAAACAACATAATCCACGAAATGTGTACGTAAAGAGCCTTTTTAACTAAAACCCCTCCCAGAAAAACAATTAAGCATTCCCCAGCCGACGTCGTTTAAGGGCCCGAGAGCTACAAATTTGAATTTCAAAAACTCAAAGTTAAGCCTAGGGTTTTGAATTTTAACATAATTTACATACACAAATGAGTCATCTGCGTTCGTTACGGTGTCTGGACGTCGCCTCCACCGAAAACTGAAATATATCCTTATATATATACACTGCTGGATATACTGCAGTCTTCTGAATAAACCAAAAGTTAGCGCGCATTGGAAATGAAACCGCCGAAATTGTCGGACAAAATGTCGGGAAGTTCGTTTAATATGCAAGGCGAGTCAGATCTCTCAATGAAATCGAAAAAAACATCAAAATCATTCATTAACATACACACAAACAGGATGATTCAATGGACGGAAATGGTTATTTGGTACAATGGTTTTCTGGAAATTTATGTGTTGTAGTTAGGACGGAAACACGGCGCTTGGTCATGTCCTAAACGGGGATAAATGGTCATTTTTGGAGCGTTACAACATTTAGCGATATGTGCGAAATTTTATTTTGTTCCTAAGACCATTCTGACAGACTTAAATTAGTTTTAGTGACAAATGACGAAAGATGCAACTCACTGCAAATGACAAAGGGGAAAAAAAGTTCTCAAGAAGCAAGAGACTGGCTGGCATGAACCACGGCACGCGTGTTGGTTATTCTTCATGAAACAAGTCACCAGTATCTTTGGAAGGTAGTAGAATAAGTACCACTGTACTTATTCAACTGTCTGCCAAGTTTTCCAATGAAGCATCTCGTCTATTGCCCTTCTACTTAAAGCATTTTTGGATAATAGTTTTCTTTTATGATGCAATATAAATTAAAAGCTTCGCAGCATGATTGCACATAAACTCTACGAACAAATTGCTTCCGACAATAATGACTCCCAAAGCCCACATAATCAGGAAAAGAATTATAATTTTATTATATCTTGGCTTATAATTTGTAGACCTAACCTATTTCATGTGGCCTCGACTTTTAAGGGCGTACCTCCAAGGAGTCAATGCGAAAGAATTAGATGTTACAGCAGCGAAAATTTCTTATTATGATGAAATATTACGAAGGCTGATTACGAAAATAATAACAAAAATTTCATCAAGATCCCTTTTTCTTGTTTGGGCGTTTTCCGGACGTGAATTTACGGGTCTAAATCCGTCAGTTTAACTTTACTTTGAGTTTGCTTGTAAAAAAGCACTATATTCCTTAATAGGCAACCTTCAACAAACAAATATATGCAAAATATTCAGATACTTAATTATAACACCATTTTTATGTTTGCGCCAAAATTCTTAGGTAATTTTCCTTGGGATCTTTCCTTTAATTTTTCTCGTATGTATCAAGCTAATCTTCAAAGAAACCATCAAATAATTTAAGAGGGTATTTAAAATCATTTTATGAATTCCTGAGTCGTACCACAGGAACCTGTTAATCCTAAATCCCAGAGGGTTTTAATAATAAATAGCAGAGCGGCCCAATTTGAAAATAATAAGCATTTAATATACAACGATTGGAACTCCGAATTTAAGTAAATATCCAACTTTTTATACTTCGGAGAAAATTGTTTTCCTTTTATTCACAATGGCCGTTTAGCAAAAATCGAATTACTCTGTTATTGACAGTTTATGATTCTGGAACGCGAAAAAATATATATTGCAATTTATAAGGAACCCGATTGAATGTAAAATTTTGTTATTTTGTCTCTCGTCCTTGGAATCTTCTTCTGTTTTGGGCGAAAACTTTTCCGTTTTTGCGTTTCACGTCACTACATAACCATAATTAAATATACCAACGACAAAGGCTTAAAGTTTTATCATCGCATTGTCAAAGTGACAGCCCTTAATTCCAATACCTCGCATTGTGTGAATAGTTTGATCCTCGCTCTCTGTCCCAAATTCAAAATGGCCGTGTCATTCCCATTATTTTCGTAAAATTTGAAGGATCGATCGTTTCTAGAGAAATTATAAAATCTTATATTTTATACGAAACGAAGACAATCAACCAAAATTCAGCCTCCTGTGTGATTAATAACCCGCGGTATTCCTGTGGCAGGTTAAAAAAAAGGCATCACGTCACATCATCCCAAAACCCCAAATCAGGTTCTATTCAATAGGTTTTTTGACAAACGAAAGTACCAAAAGGCCTTTATTCCGAGGCTCGTAAAGTTCATTTTATAGTTCTCAATTTGATTATGACCCTGGAATTTGGCCTTTGTTCGATTGTGATAAGGTTTATATTTATTTGAGGAAGTGAGAGGAAGGAATTTCAATATGGCGAGTGAAGAAAGGATGCGTTCGGGATATAAAAAATACGGTTGAACACACGTGGGCGGTCGCATTCTATGGGGTATTAGTTAGATACACATCTTCGCGCTATATTCACTGTGGAGTGGGCAGGAATGTTATGAATCCTTCATATGAATCATAAGCGTATATTTCTAGATGAATGCTCCTGTTTCGGTAATATAAACATACGGGTTTGCCCTTTTCTATTGCTTTCATTTGTTACATTTATTTGTTTGGGTTTTCTCAAGATTTGCATTGAGCTGAGCTGAACCGTAAAGAATGAGTGAGTGTTACACGTGTGAGAGTAACTTAGGATTATCCTTTGTCCAGAAATGCAATTGGACGTGAATCGTTGCTAAGATATTAAAATACGTCATTGGATTCCTATATTACTCAATAAAACAATAACTTATGTAAAAGTGACTTACACAAAGACAGCTGATCGATGCGAAACCTAACATCATAACAAAACCTATAACGATATCCAACGTTATTTTAATAACAATAACTATATTACTAAGGTAAACTAATAATGCAATGGAAATTAATATGAAATGTCAATATTTATTGCAGTGCACACGTTTTTATGTCATAGCCTTGCATATACTACGTTCTGTTTCAAGCAATTTTCGGCCTAACACCTTTGGGTTAAAGGTGGGAATTGCGTGTATTATATAGTGAGAGTAGTTCGATACTATATAATATATGATATCGGATTCGTCTGGTGACACACGATTCACGTGTCTTGGTATTACAGACAATGCCTTATCGTTTTAATAATATTCAAAGAAATTCGTAATAAGTCAAGTGTATATTTTGTAAGTTACCGTGTTCATGTAAGCAAGTTTAATTAGTTAAATAATCAAGGGCCTGATCCAGAAAGCTGTACTGCTGGACACGGCTCTTATTGTTAGGAGGTTCCTCTCTCTGGAGCCTTGATCCGGTAGTTTGGATCCTGTTCCCGATACCGGTGGGCCTCTACTTCATATATATTTTTTAATGTGTTTTATAAAAAAATATTTAAAAGTATAGTAAATAAGCAAGTTAATGAATAAAGTGTAACAAAAATAAATAAATATTACGCCAATTATTTAGTAAGAGTTGACGTGTAATAAATAAAAAATAAATTGATTGTTATTTAATTGTTACTGTTCAATCATAGCATAACAATGATATGAGCTGTATTTTTAAACTAAAATCTTCAGAGTTCTATTTATTTATTTATTAGTACTGGATCGCCTTGCAGCAATTACACCAATGGAGCGCAATCTTATAATAAAACTCACTATAAGTCCAAGTTTCCTCAAGATGTTTGCCTGTGCACTTTATCAAATCTGTTGTTTAGGGAGGTATATAAGTATTGATGATAAAATAAAAAATATCAATATATAAAAAAAACCTTTCGCTGAGTACCTAAGTTATATTGTATTTATGTATTATATTGTGTGTACATTAATTATGAAATAAATAAACAATTATCACCCACAAGATTTAAAAAAAAAATGATTCTAGATGTTATTTATTTATTTGTTTTCCCTCGCACTGGAACGCCTACCAGCAATTATACCAATGGAGCACACTGGTTTCCTCACGATGTTTTCCTTCACCGTTGTCAGCAATGTCTAAGATAGACTTAGAAAGTACATAATTATGTATTGAAAAGTCACATTGGTACTTGCCCGGATTTGAACCCCGACCTCAAACACGACAGGCAAGGTCTTTGTTTTGGAAGTCAGTTTGTTTTTTTGTCAAAAAGATTTTTTATTTTTCCCTTTTTAGTTTTGGTAGGTACCCCCAATTAACATAAAAATTCCAATAAGCCCAAACACGACTAGGATACATTGTTTAATTCGGATTTCTAGTGACAATCTGTGGCCTTCTTCATCAGTTCCACATCACATCACCTCAATGATACTTTCTGAGTGTAAATGATTGCATTGTTGATGAAAATACCAAAATCGCTATATTTATGCCTATAATATTTGATTTCTTTGCCGATTTCTTTAGGATGCCATCATCAGATCCAGACCTGATGACCATGGTACCACCTGTGAAGTATACCATTTCAAACAAAAGAAGAATATTTCAAATCGGTCTTTGAGTAATCGGGGAATATACATAAAAAAAATATTGAAGTCATCCATTTACCAGAAACACGGTAGAATCAATTTTTATTTTATGATTTGTTACTTTTAATTCTGACGTTCAAAAGTGCCGATTTTTGGCCCAGTTGAATAAATATATTTTACTTTGACTTTGACTTTGAACATGTAAACATCCCGTTTATAACAGGTAAATTTAATGGACCTTTCAATAACATTGTTGTCCGCGTTTGTATCCGGTACAAGAAAAATCACTTCGACGCGTTTACTACGAAACCTACTGTTAACATGGCTAACATTCATGGATTTAATAAGTGTATAATAATACCAGATGTTACTCTCCTACAGCTGGACAAATTCCTCTCCTCAAACAGAGAAGGCACAAGAATAATCACCACGCTTGCTCAAAACGGGCTGGCGATTTCAAACTTGTATTAACTGTAAGTCCAGGGTGCCCGCACGAACGCACGTTGTTTTCCTTCACCGATGTCAGCAATGTCCAAAATAAACTTATATAGTATCAGATTTTGCCCGCGGCTTCGCTAGCAGTGAAGCCATTTTTTTTTTTTTTAAATCAAAAGTATCCTATGTTACTTCTGATACTTCCAAGTATATATGTACAAAAATTCATGATGATCGGTTCAGTAGTTGTTGCGTGAAAGCGTAACAAACAAACTTACATTCACATTTATAATATTAGTATGATGATATATGAATTGAAAAAGTCACAAGCATACAGTTAGATAGCTCTTAAAATCAGGCACGGTAGAAGGAAGGTGTGATTTATAGCAAAGAATATCAACTCTATACAAGCGTGGATGGAAGCATTAGTCAGAAGATGGGCACTGGGCAGTAAATTAATCTGCCTCAACCCTTGTCGGATTCTCTTTTCTGATCGCTATACTTTCGTTACTTCTAGGCAAGCGTCGACGACATCAACACTTACCATCAGACGAGATAGTGGTCATACTTCTAGGCAAGCGTCGACGACATCAACGCTTGCCATCAGGAGAAATAGTGGTCAAACGCGAGCCTATCAATAATAAAAAACCGGCCAAGTGCGTGTTGGTCTTCGCACATTTAGGGTCCCGTACCAAACCGCAAAATCAAGTTGGTTGTAATAGGAATAAAAATAAACATTGTCACCAAACTGCAAGTTTATACTTTATAGGTCAATTGGAAGTTAAAAAAAAACATCGGAACAAAATGTTGTTAAATAAAATTGACTTTAGTGTCTTCTCATTCCTTTGTTTTCCAATCATTTAAAAAATAAGTATTTATCTACTCAACGAGTTCTAAACAACGATATCCCACTTGTTGGGTAGGTCATTTTTTTTCACGTTCCTCTTTATCTGTATGGAAGCTGGGAAACTCAGTCCAAAACATTTAAAAATATATGGCTTTGGGTCAACAAGATGCTTAGACTATGAAAATTTGAAGACTGTAACTCCAACCGTTCGACTGTAAAACCTGTGAGACAGATGATGGACAGACAGACAGACACGTGAGTGACAGCAATAGGGCTCCATTTGGACCGTTTGGGTACGGAACCCCAATATTAAAAAGTACTGTCACCAACCTGCCTATCAGCCGTGGTGATTAGATCAATATTGTGAAGAAGAACTTTCATACTAGACATTGGAAAGACCGGTTGTATATTGCCTATACCGTGTTGACCATTATTGAATGAAGATATTTCATTGCATTGGGAAGGCCAGAAATATAACACAGAAGTAATCGGCGAGACCCATGACGCGAATAATGATAGACTATTCTTAATTGCGAAAACATGACAACAGCTATTATCAATACCTACTCCAAAAGGTGAGTATAGACACGGCAAAGACTAGAGCATTTACATCATAGAACATCGAGCATTCGTGGCAAACACTAGCCGTCTCTTTTTTTCTTGTTGGTTTTATCAAGCCATCTCTTTCGACTTGTAGTGAAATGTCAGATGAATGAAAAATGTGTATATGTGCTGCCACCACTTTTTTCTGTTGTTTTGTGAGTGTGTAACATATCTGTTTACTAGAATATCATTGGCGAATGCTCAATGTTCTGTTACAAGGAAATGCTCTAGTCTATAATAATTTTTAAGTAGTACGATAAACCTTCTTACACTATATCCGACTAGTAATGAGAATGACTAAGTTCATAAGTCACAATGATTTCCGACATGACGGACATCTAAACATATGTCTAGAACAACTGCCGGAACTGAAACTTGTTCAGGCTAAAATGAGTCATGGTTAACAAGTTTCCATTGATAATGCATTATAAACATTATGGAGAAACTGGTAGGTACTAGGTATAAGATTGTGAGAAAAATAACTTACGTTACGCGTGTATTCGAACGATATAAAAAAAAATGTATGATCACTGTCAGTATTAGTTTACTAGGTAAATTTTCAATGACCAGCCAATGTTTTTCCAGGAATTAAGTATCAATTTTAAAAAAATCTGCCGTTCAGTAAATTTTGCCGAATTAATGCGGTCAAAAATGTGCTGAACGGCTGTTTTTTTTCTTTTTTGGGAGATCATTTTTGCATAAACCGAAAATTAATCTGCAATTATATTTAGGACTAGCTTGCCCGCGGCTTTGCTCCCGTCACCTATCGGTCAACCCTACCCGACTTACCTTCCTGCCTACCCTGTTTAAGTGCTTACCTACCTACCATTTTTTTCGCGGAGAATCTTAACACCGCCATTCAGAAAATGACTTCAAATGCACAACGCCATCTATCGAATATCGAGTTCAACTGTCCGAGTATCTTTATTGCGTGTATTGTGATAATTTTACTTCTTGAACACTTTAAATTCATCAGATTGCGATGAAACAAAAACTAAGTAATACTTCAAGTTACGCACAATTCATGTATAAAAGTTATCTACATTCTTTTTGTATATTTCACGTGATGCGTGCACAAATAAACAGACAAACAGATAAACAGACAAATTATCCTTTAACACCCTGGCTATTTTTTTTTAAATATTTTCGATGTACAAAAATGACTTTTCTACAGATTTATTATATGTATTGATCTATCTCTGAGAATGGGCAGAATCTCGTAAAGACCTTCAAATGTCTTATGAAAAATGACAAGCTAAAATTATTAGTCAAATAAACAGGTTCTTCTTGTAAAATACCTGTTTTCAGCTAAATTTGTTGGACTGGAAGGCTTGCGCAAAATTCGACATAATTTGGGAAAGGCTAGACAGACAGATTGTCTTAGAAGGTTGTCTCAGACAAATACAAAAAGATTCCTAAATCATCAGTTCATTTAAATCTACAAATCTACACTGTGGCGGTCTATAGACAACATAAGAGCTACTACGGGCCCCATTGTTGTCTATAGGAGTAGAAAACTAGGATTCCAGAGTTAGGTTCATGTCCGGGTAAAAGGTACTGATATCATATGAGACAATTATCAGAAAGTTCGTTTTGGAAATACTTTCATTATGCGTACAGCCTAAGGAGTGGAATTCCCAGCCGGAGTCTATGTTTCCCGATAGCTGCAACTTCCGTGTTTTTATATTGAGAGTGAATAGGTTACTTCTAGGCAAGCGTGCTTCACCGTCGACAACATCATCGCTTACCATCAGGTGAGATAGTGGTCAAGCGCAAGCCTAACTATAACAAAAAAAATAACTCGAAAACCCCTTGCCTTTACCTCAGTTAAATCACATATAGGCTCAACGGAGCACCCTACATTTTGATTTCCTCTACCCAATCACAGAAGACATACTATACACCAGATAGGACGGTGCTAGTAACATATTTGATCAACAACAATCACCTTTGATTCCCCAGCATCCAATAGGACGCCAGATCTGACGTAGATTTAATATCCTGTATGCAGATTGTCAAGGCGATCCTTGCACGTGTGTGCATTTCGTTTCCTGTAATCTTAAGAGCATGTTGAATGATGAATTTGCTCTCCTATTGAAAGTCTTGTACAGTTGGAAGGACATAGTTGCAATGGCTTGGACATACGGTTACGAAATGTCTAGAAGATTAACAATACGCTTGGATGGAACCGTATGAATACAGATGAAGTATAAGAAAACCTCTGAAGAAAAACATCGTGAGGAAACCGGCATGTCTTAGAACCAAAAATTCGAAGACATGTGACATTCACCAACCCGCACTGGGCCCGCGTGGTGGATTAAGGCCCATTACCTCTCCCAAAGAGAGGAGGCCTGTGTCCCAGCAGTGGGAACATTAAAAGGCTGATGATGATGATAAGAAAAAGGATTAAAGCCAAAAAGATATCTATACTAATATTATAAAGAGGTAAAGTTTTTGAGGATCTACTGACCAGATTTAGATGAAAATTGGCATGTAGATAGTTTGAAGCAAGCCGCGGGCAGAAGCTACTTGGATATGTTTTTAGCTCTATTCAACGAGAGATTCTTTTAGAATAATGGCAATTTTGGATGCCATAACTAAGATACCTTCTGCATCTTGGGTTCGAAAAGTATGCGTTAGGCAACTTTAATTTAGCCCTCTTAAAATGGTATAAAGGACACACGATAAGGACAACACATTTTACGTTAAAAAGAGTATTTGCTTATTTTAAATTATGCCTTGTTTGTGTTGTATTTCTTTGTTGTTTTTTCCTTCTGTACAGTGTTTTTTTTGCTCTTGTATAGCTCTCTCTGCCTAACTTTTCCCATCTATGATGGGGGCTTTCAATCTTACCGGATTCAGCTGAGTACCAGTGTTTAACATAGAGCGACTTCCTATCTGACCTCCACAACCCAGTAACTAGATACCCCATATCAAGACTGTTGTCAGATCTCAAGCTTCTGACTACCGTAACGACTGTCAGAGATCTTCAAATGACAGCCGGGACCAACGGCTTAACGTGCTTTCCGAGGCATTTAGCTGTGTATGCCATGCTGAATGAATACATTCTTCTTCTTTTACTTCAAAAGCATTAGGTAACTACTCTTAACATCAGTCTCGTAGCTATAAGGTCAAAACCCAGTCCACTATAACCTGATCCATATATCCACGCACCTGCCACTTCGTTTACAAACGTAACCAATGTTTCTATAACAAGTTTACGCAACCACACGGGTCCACGTGACATGAAGGAAACGTAGCACAATGGTGGCGCTGACGTCAGCCGATATGACCAGTGTCAGCTATTGGTGTTTTATAGATACTGTTGGTAGGCTGGTTTTTACTGGTGTTGGTAGGATATGTAATGACGGTGTACTGAGAAGTGTGGAGCTGTGAAACCACTTACAGTTTTTATTCAAGATACTACTGGCGAGACAGAGAAAGGTACTTGGCGAACGATGGAGTTCTGGTGAGTTTAGGAAAGAGTCATATTCATCTCATTAAAGGCTGGGCCCGGCCTAAGTATTAAATGTTGCACCTCTGTAATGCTTGATCCCTAGGTCGGGAAATATGTCATCAGAATTTGCTCTGGGAAAAATTCTAAAAGTCACTTAAAAAATTGTATCTGAATGGCGATGGCAACAACTTTCTGTAGTTTTCGTCGTCTACGTTTTGGTAACCAAGGTCTCTAGACAAAGAGAAGTTCTATTAGCAATAACGACTGCCCCAGGTTCAAACACGTTGGATTGTCGATCCCATTTTCAACAGACTTCAAAAAGGAGGAAGAGGTTTTCAATTTGACTCTACGTTTGTTATACGATTACGTCGCCAATTATGAACCGATTTTGATGATTCGCGTAATTATTAAGTTAACCTTAATAATGCGTATTTTCAAGGTAATATAAGGTACCAAAACTAAAAGAGAAAATAAAAAAGTCTTAACAATGAAATTAAATTGACTTCCAAAACAAAACACTACAATGCGAAAATAACTTTCTTACAGTCGGTGTCAAAAACGAAAAAAAAAATTTGGTACCAAAGACACAGAGAATTCCGGAACGACAAATGTTTTTTGGTAAAAATGTTATTGCCTTCTTTGTATAGGCCCTCTAGTTCATCTCATGGTAAAAAGGATCATGAAAATCGCAAGAAGACTATATCTAACAGTGATCAGCAATAACTTGAGGTAAATGAAGGTAAAATAATGATCATTCGCATGATGATGTTGCAATTAGGAAAATGTGGAGTAGGTCAGCTGATTGTCATCTAGTTTGCGAAACTTGCAATAATGAACATTGCTGTAAAGGCAGGCAAGTAGGCTTGTCAGTGTTCGACCTTTGTCTTCTTTGGTTTGTTCTTACACATCAATAAGTACAGTACAACTATTTTCTTAATGTTCCTCGACAAACTTCGTGTTTACAACTATTTTCTTTATGTCCCTCGACAATTCCGTGTTTCGTTAGTCGTCGGATTTCTATCAGTTGCCCTTTGCAGACCGGACGCTCTCAATCAACTTTGAAGTCTTGATAGAAATCCGACGACTGACGAAACACGACGTTTGCCGAGGGACATGAAGGAAATAGTTGTACTGTACTTCCATACTACGAGTAATACATTGTATAAAAGCGAAATTTAATCTTATCTGTTTGCCTGTTACATTTTCACGCCTAAACTGCTGAGTCATTTTCATGAATTTTGGCATAGAGATAGATTGGGCCTTGGAGAAGAAAAAAAAGGATAAATACTTTTTTATCCAGAGATCGCAATCCCTTGGGATAATTTTCGGTTGACACAAGCAAAGCCGCTAGCAGAAGCTAGAAAAAAATAATATTATGTGAATCCCTAAATGTTGACGATACTTGAAACATTTTCGGGTTTAGTGTTTCTCTTAAGCAAGAGATAAAAATTCATGATGCATTGTTAAAATAATGAATCGTCACTTTTTATCCTGTCTCGAATTTAAGTATGTAAATTAATTCTTTGAATTGCTTTTTTGAGACAATGGTGAGACATCCCTAAATACTAAGGATAAGAAAAACAAGAGGTTACCTATATAATCTTATATCGCCTAATCTAGTATGTTAACTACTTAAATTTTTTACAGACAGTGCCGTATTCAACTGCTAATGCAAACGCCTGCGGTATATACAGCCTAGCAATGACGATTGTTAAAAACTCAAATGTATGGGTGGACAAGCGCCTGCGACATATCACGTACTTTAGGACTCATTGAGGACTACTGCATTTGAGTTTGCCGCTAGGGGCATTGGTGTAGAATGAGGTCTTCAAAATGACGAATTTCATAGTGTTTTGGCTTTTAGCGCGAGTTTATTTACTACTTTTTTATTGTTCTGAATATATTCCAAATATAGCAGATTAAGATAGGTGCGGGTTTAACCAACCACAGCTTTAATAGTTTTATTTTGCCGAAAATAAATATATAGGTACACATTTTCGAAAAAAAATGGGCTGCTCGAAACTGCAGCATACTCGATTTTATATTTAATCGCACTTTTAAGGCATTACAAATGATATTAGTTAAAGCTTTGCTTCCGTGCGCGTAATAACAATTTTTAACAGCTATATCTAAAAACCTTACTCGCTAGTGGCGCCAACTGGTGAGCACAAAAACGGAAGACCTCATTCTACATTATGACTTGTCGGCAATCATTATCGCTGGTAGAATGTCACTTTGTCTAGACCTTATAAGCCATAGACAACTTTCGATAGTTTGTCTCACGATAAAAAAAAATACCGGATGTCATCCGATACGTGGATGACAACGGACGTGGTAAAAATCCTTGGGAACGCGGAAACCATGCTAGGCACAAATAGGTACATCATTTACCTTCTATAATGTCCTTGGTTCTGCTGATACGATTTATTTTTATAGGATGATAGACCGGAAATTACCTGTAACAAGAATAGAAGAATTTATTAGAAATAATATTTTTAGTGTTCTTACGTAAGTTGAAAGATAAGTCTCTTTCCCCTGATTCCTGTAAGCGTATTCGGATAAATCTGTCGTCCAGTCAGTGTACAGGTAGAAACAAACTTAATGGTGGCTCGGAAAACGCCGCGAGTCACTACCCAGTAGCAAATTCATGTGACAGTGGAGGTGAGGAATGGGGTACTGCACAGCGAAAAACGAACTTCACAGCCGTCATTCAGTTTGAAACGACCTGTATCCACAGTCAACTGGGTATAAACCGGTTGTAAGTTTAGTCAACTAATTATAGATAGTTCAACTCATCTTTGCGCGCGGCGCTATGTGTGGGAAAGTTGTTTGCTCGGACGACGACTGTCGCATCACTGCCACAGAAATGCATAATTTATAATTACAAGAGCACGCACACATGGCGCCGCGCGCACAGATGAGTTGAACTATCTAATACTAACAGCTAAAATGTTAGATTTAAAAAGCAGGATTTCAAGAGCAATACTATCAATCTGTCTTTTTGGTCTCACACGTGGTTCTTTTTCGTTTTTTTTTTGTCGTCTCCTGTACGAATAAAAAAAAACATTCTTTTTTTCAGAAGCCTTAAATCCCAGCCTAAAAGGTTTCGAAACACTGATTTCTTATATTTTGTATCTCATTACAGAAGCCTCCGTCTTTATCCAGACAAAAACAGAGCAAACATATAAGGCAGACCGCACACGGTTGTCCCCCATTTCGTCACCGGAACAAAAACTGTGATCACTAAGATTAACAAGTCAGTGAAGGGCCTAAACACACAGTCCTTTCGTGTACCCACCGCTATGAGGCTGGGAAAACAGCGGGTGTTATACGCTGAAGCGGTAACAATATGGGGCAGAGGGTACGTATGTTAGGAATAAAATGTCCAGTCAAGGGATAAAAGTGCGGTCACAATCTAAAATGCCTAACATTTCTTTGTAGATGATGTTTAATGATCCATGACTAGTTTAATCTATATTTTAGATTCTATAAATTAAATCAGTTGTGAATCATTCAACTTCTTCATCAAATTAAGGCACTTTAGCTTTGTATCACACAAAGCTAAAGTGCCTTAATATGATGAAGAAGTTTTGAGCCTTTACTGTACAGTAAATCAGTAACACATTCATAAAATAGTGAACACGCAACATTTAAGTTATTGATCGTAAAGATCTGGGTGTCTGTCAAGTGTTAAGTCACTTTAATTCTCATGATCTGCAAATTAAGGCTCATAAGAGACATTTCAGAAAACTAAGGGAATATCTGAACAAACGCTAAAGATTACACCTGACCGAATTTCGGTTATGGCGTGCCATTTTAGTGGTATATAAAGCTTTGGTTTCTTGATCGGAATGCACAACGCTGCGGTATACGATCACGGGCACTTAATCTTTATCACCACTGACGCATATTTCAAAAGAAAAGACAAAACAAAAGGTCTTGACGTTTTTCATAAGATTATGCGTCCGGCACCGCATGCTACAGCGTTGTGCGTTCCATTCAAGAAACCAAAGATTAAGGCGTTTATATTCCAAGATGTTAACGCAGTACTGGCCGTGCGCCCACTCGGCGCCAGAATATCAATATTGAGCCTCCTTTTGGTCAGTTTTGTTTGCAATATATTCTTTGATTTACATTTGGTATTTCAGTTATAAAGAATAGCTATCAATGTACTCGTACCTATCTAACAATCTAAAAATATATTTTAAACATCCAAATCGTTTTGGAGGAGTATACAAAGGTAGCAAAAAAATATCGTGTTGTTAATTATTTTTTTAAAGCAAAATTATAGTTACACGAAAAAACAATTTTTCACCAATAATGTACATGAATCAATAATAAATATATATATTTTTCAAACCTTGTAACCTAGCCGCTAAGGAGTATGCTTTAGAAAGTAGCTGTTTCACGGCACTAAAGCGGTGAAGGCCCTTAACCATCGACGCGGTAGATATTATAGCAAAAAAATATCAAAAAAAAATCTGCAAAAAAATATCGAGTTGTTAATTATTTTTTAATGCAAAATTTTAGTTATACGAAAAAACAATTTTTCACAAATAATGTAC
The DNA here is from genome assembly GCA_947562075.1 of Orthosia gracilis. NCBI lineage: Eukaryota > Metazoa > Arthropoda > Insecta > Lepidoptera > Noctuidae > Orthosia > Orthosia gracilis. Next base: position 12,777,861 of record OX387264.1, on the reverse strand, counting down.
ATGAATCAATAATAAATACCATCGAGATATAAGTACTAACGTACTAGAGAAGACACCGTAAATTCCTACTTTGTGTCGTTCAACTGCGGCGATCGCGCCGCACCTCACTCAGTCGCTCTCTAGCTCTTTCGCGCCTAGTACTTCCGACAATAATAAATTAATTCATAGAAAAAATCGACGAAAAATGCCTTGATGTGTGTTGAGATATTGTACTAATAATTCAAGGAACACGGCAAAGTGCAAAGGAATTACTTTTCATCGGTAAGTAAACCAATTTCCTTGTTTTACACATTAAATAATTACCACGCGCCATATTGTATTGTTTGTCATAGACTAATCAAACAGAGTGCAATGTAGGTAGATTAGACTGACATTACGGTGAAAATATCGCATTCATTTTGCCAACCAAGTACACTGAATCATAGAATTCATTTGATTCGGGCTATTATTAATAAATATACTACTATTCGTTTAAAACATGAAGCAAAAACAGATCAAAGCGTTGATTATTCAACAAAAAGGCAAAAGATGACTAAACTCATATTATTTAAGGGTAACTAAATAAAATATATCAAAAAAAAAAATTGTCTATTTATGAAATAAACCCTGTAGGTAAAATACCTACGTTGTCCATTCTGTAGTACTCCAGTCATAGTCTATAGGGAAGACATGTTGTTGCACTTTGTTGAAGAAAACGCGTAAGTGCCGTGATTTACATGGCGCTTAAGACCTTTTTGCCGACAATAGATACACTTCCGCAGCAAATCTAGCGCTGTGGTAAATTAGTTACGGTTTAGACGAATGGTTATTATTTTAGCGCTGTAGCGAACTAAAGATTCAAATTACGAAGAATAGGACAATTCAGTTATTTGACGTAGCTTCTCTAGTACGTTAGTACTTATATCTCGATGATAAATACATATATTTTTCGAACCTAGCCGTTACTAAGGAGTATGCTTTAGAAAGTAGCTGTTTCACGCCACTAAAGCGGTGAAGGCCCTTAACAATCGACGCGTACTCTGTACTCATATTATAGTACAAAATTTCAGCCAAGTTAACGCATTTCACTCCTTTCCGCTCAACACCCCGTTAGTTTCAGAGCCACGCCAGATCCTAAGCCTCTGCTCATACTCTAAGCACACTATGTTTATGTTTTAGTACAAGAAATTCGACCAAGTACTCGTACCGTGGCTTACAGAGATATAACGCGATGGTACAGGATTATCGCACCGGAGACCTTTGCCTTATTTTTATAAAGATTTATATGTATAGGGATGGTTGGGTTAGTAGCGTTAAAGGAATGTGTTGCTTTGTAAGTGGAAATGTTAGTTTTGTACTGATTTTTAACGTTTTTTAATCTTCAATAGTTCACTTTGGCACAGATAATATAATAATAGCATACATATGCCTCATCCCATACAAAGAAACCGTGCCGACGTAACTAGCGTTTTTCGTCTGATTATTCTGATTATTTTTATAAGTACTTTGATCGCGTTCGGTTCTGTTCCATGGCTATAGATGGTGTTAGCAGTGACTTGCAAGTAAAAGGATTTTCTCGGTTCGTGACCATTTTTTTCTTTAAATACAGTGACGATTTGTTTTATAGTATTTTATTGCATGTTTTTACAGTTTAATTTTACTAAAATGTGTTATGTGTAATACAAATTTTAAAAATTAAGTGGCATGCCTCAGATATTTAAAACCGCGCCATCTATTGGAATCAATGTAAAATGATCCGTTTAAATAATCTTTGAAATGTGAATTATGAGCCCAATATTCCATAGTTTTGTGCTTAGTTGAGTTTATTAAACAGTAACACAATTTCTATGATTAATTCTCGAAAATGTTAATTTTACACACAATTCAATAACATATCGCGCCATCTAGTGACATTTATTTGAACCAAATTTTCTTTGTTAGGGCTGAGACCCCGTGACTTTGGTAGTAGCAGCCGTAGCAGCAGACGTCTGACTGGTCCACTAACCGCTAAGGAATCTTAACCTTTGCACCATTTAGGTTTGCATCAGGAGTAATCAGCACCGAGACCAAAACTGCCAGAAAGACAAAAACAATAGTCCAATCCTTTTTTTTCTTAAACCAGGTGAATAATTCGTTTTAGAAGAAACGTTTCCACTAGTAAATTCACCTGGCATTGACTATTGAAAATCGACACAATATCTAATAAACGATCTATAATACCAAATTCGACAATATAGACAGACAGAGAATTCTAATAAAACAATAGCTCACAAATTAATTACGACCAAGAAGCTTAAGTTACATCAGAAAAGGGATCGCCAGAAGGCGTGGTTGTATAACGCGGTATAAAGATAAGAGAATTCTGTGTGTATATTCCTATCGGTTATCACCACTGCTCTTAAACGGTGAAGGAAAACATCGTGAGGAAACCGGCATGTCCTAGAGCACCAGCAACTAGCACTGGGCCCGCGTGGTGGATTAAGGCCCCTTCCCTCTCTTAGAGAGTACGCCTGGGTCCGCAGTGGGAACATTAAAAAAAAGCTGATGATGATGCCTTGGAGTGGCAAACAAGTAGATGGCCCATCTGAGGGTAAGTGGTCATCCTCGTCTATAGTATGGCCATCTGCAACACCAGGGATACCACAGACTGATACGTACGAACCTACCCTTCAAAGAGAACTCTCTTCCGAAGTTCCGACTGCTGCAGTCAGATTCTATTTCAGAATGATATTTATAATTAATGTTTCCTTTTGTATCCTTTGGCGAATTTGAGACAGCAAACCCTTTCATAAAAGGGGCTAAAGTCTCCTTGGATTCATTGCAATACCTGCCATTTTTGGTTAAATTTATTATAAGCCGTAGGAACTCAAAAGATTTTGGAAAGGGACTTCGGGGCAGAAAGGGATTTGTCCATTAATATTATGTCGATTGTTAGTTTTTTTTGACTTTTTCAGCATTCTTGGAAGAGACTCTTCCGGGAAAGTAGGATTTTGCCAGACAGTCCAGTCTTTCGTTCATCACTTTATGTAAGGAAAAATCTGCTGTGAACTTTCTGCCCTTAACTTCTATGTGCAAAGCCATTTAAGTTACTCATACGCCATTATGTGTACCTTTAGGAATATTAATTATTAGCGAAATGATTAATTACTTCACAAGAATTCCTTTAGATTCGTATTAACTGAAGGAAATTGAGATACTTACACAAGTTATAATTTAGGAGCGGGAGAAGTCTTTTGAAACTCGTCGACATTCGTTAATAAATAATTATTATGAAGGTTTCCTTGAGGTATGGAAGTCGTCTTAAGAGAAATGTTTAAGGATTATCTGATGTGATGATCTTTTCATCCTTGACAAATGTATGAACATATTTACATCTTTGTTTTAACTTTTGCTGTCACATAATTATCTATCCAGATTTCTAAATCAAAGTACTAATAAGAAGTATAACTTAGTTCAAGGAAATGTGATTTTCTCGACTGGACTAATAAATCGGGCATTTCTTGTAAAATCCTCTTTCACAACACACGTCTTAACCTTCAGTAACCCAACACTCTCTACTGAAGCGTGAACGCACCCTTTTAACAAAACTAAATATAGCCCCATAATTAACAAATCGCACCCTCGACTTCAGTATTAGGAATTTGAAGATGGTTTATGTCAAATTCTACTTTAGCCGGATCTCTGTCAAAGTTTGGCAATAAAGTAGGGTTTGACACGTTCTTAACTCCGAATAGTCAATTCAGAAACCGAATAAGAAAATACTAGCATACAGATGCCTCATCCCATACAAAGAAACCGTGCCGACGTAACTAGCGTTTTTTGTCTAACTTCACTGATTATTTTGTAAGTACATCGATCACGTTCGTTTCCGTTCAACGGCGATAGATGGTGTTAGCAGCGACTTGCAAGTAAAAGAGTTTACTCGGTTCGTGATTTTGTTTTTCTTAAAATACAGTTGCGATTTGTTTTGTAGTTTTTTTTTTGCACGATTTTACGGTTTTTTTGGTAGCAAAATGTGTTTCAAAAACAAATTATAGAAATCGAGTGGATGCTTCAGAAATTTAAAACCAGGCCATATATTGGAATCAATTTTAAAAGATCCGTTCAAATAATCTTTTAAATGTGAATTAAAAATAATTTAATAAATGATTTTACACACAATTCAATAACAAATCGATGCATATCTCGCCATCTAGTGATATTTATTTGAACCAATTTTCTCAGCGTCGGGACCCTGTGTCGATACCAAATGTGATACGAACTGTGCCATCCCTAACTTTACCATAACAAAGAAGAAGGTTGGTTGTCATCAGGTATTGTTTGGACCAGACGTTATTTAAATATCCCGTCGCAGACGGCTCAGTCTGGCTCCAGACGTATTTTTTTAATTCTATTTTTTTTCGAAATCTGACACGGCATTTCTGACGGGCATTATAACGTGAATTCCTTTATTGCTTACTTCAATGTTTGAAGTATTTTTCGAGTTCAATTTGGTGCATTAAAGGGCTTTTGGTAATATTTGGATTTTAAAATACGAAATCCTGTTATTAGTAAAAAAACGAAAATAAGGAAAGTTTTGTTTTGGAAAAGTTTCTATATTATTATTTTGGGGACATTTCTGAAATATTAATAGAATTAGGTATTTTTAGGGCCATTTATTTAGAAGTCAAGAAACAACTCTTCTGCAAAGACCTTACAAAAATTACTGAAGAACCGTTTGAAATCGCTTCGGCTCTTTGTTTAAACAGAGAATTGAGTCAACAAAAGATTCATTAAGCATTTATCGATGCTACATTTCACATCACTAATTGCAATAAAAGCAAATAGTAATCCTCAACTGGCGACCGACTCATGCAATCATACCAACTGAACCCATCACTTCCTCTCACTCTTACCTCCAAACAAATAAAGTTTATTTCCCTTTACCCAGACTGCAACTACAACATTGCAGCCCCTACCATTGTTTCGACGCAGATTGTATATTTTGACAGAAGTTGACACGTGCAGTTTTTATTTTTTTGTAAGGAAATATTAATAACCCATCTTGTATAAAGTTTTAATTAATAATTCAGTGAAAGCGCTGTTTGAAAACACGTACCAAAGACAAAGGGTTTAAGAAGACAGACTTTAAATTGTTTATGGTGACTCAGTAAATTATTCGCGCTGTTTAATATCAGGATTAATAATATGCATACATACCACCACGCCTTTATTCCCTCGAAGGGTTAGGCACAGGTTAGTACACCCACTTCTTACCCGACTGCCGAAGGAGGGTAATGTGTTTATCAGTCTGTTTGTATGTAGGAATATATGTATGTTTGTTCTTATGTGGCGTTCTAGAGACCAAACGCGCTGGCTGATTTTGATGATTCTTACGTCAATCGATTCGTCTTAACTCGCCGAGTGTCACTGGCTATATTAAAATTGGAAAATAGAAAAATGGCGGGTTTTCGGCGCCATATTGTGGGACCCAATTTTTTTTTCCTTCGTGTGGGGTATCAAAATGAATGGGTTTTAAGAGATGATTTCAAAAATTTAAAACACTTATATGTTTGAATGTATACATTCGAAAAAAAATGTTTACTCATAAATCAAAAAAAGCTGACTGCTTAAGAAGCGAACTAAAAAGACGGAAGCAAGAAGAAAATCATGCTGTGCAGTCGGAGGATACATCTGGTTTTTATCAGCCAGCTCGCAAATATGTATTCTCCGACTGCACAGCATGATTTTGTTTTGTTCAAGTCTTTTTAGTTCGTTTCTTAAGCAGTCGGGTTATTATTTTAAAAATAATTCCTAGTTATGTTCCATGTAATGGGAGCCGAACCTATTGCCATCCACAGGGCACAGAGCACTTAATAGTTACTCACAGGGACACACAAGTAAAGACTCCGGGCTGGTACTGAGAAATTAATGAAAAAACCCAATAACACTGACCCGGGTATCGAACCCAGGACCTCAGCAGTATCGCTTGCGAGCACTAGACATACGAGGCAACATAACACAGGCTTAATTTTCGGTTTAAATACATTATATGAATTTAGCGGAGTTTACTCCTGAAATACTCGGGCCGTGATAATTTACAGCCACGAGCCACGATAACGGGGTCACATTACCGTCTAAAACCTGGCTACTTTTATAAAATAATGCAAGTATTTTATGCAGCCAACATTGCGGTAAAACATTTGACTCTCATTTGCACTAAGAGTTGTATAATGATATGGAGAATTTTTATCACTAAGGGACTTTCCTGAGCAACGGAGACGCCCTCACGCCTCTAGCCACCGCAGGAGACGCCCTGGACGTCAGGAGTCGCAAGCCGATTCCCGACCACCGTTGGCGCGGGATTGCGGACGGCGAGTAATGGGTAGCTAGCTGTCCGATAAGGACCAGGCCTGAGTCGACGCGACGGCGCATTGATGTCAGCAAAAAAACTGACGTTGTCCGCTAGGGCCGATGCCTGCCTGGGTCGCGGATAAATTAGAAATAGAGTTACCGCGGCTCTGACACACCGCACAAGCAACTGAAGGAAGAGAGGTGGATTTTAGTCAGTAAAAGTCTGACACGCTCCCGCTTCACCCATCGGGAGAAGTCATTGGATAATTGCCCAACCACCAAAACAAAAGGGACCTTCCTGACGCAGTTTAAATTGCGGCGATAAGCGATATCGGTCGGAAATGGCGTACTGATATTTTTTAAGACAAGGGCAAATTCGTCGAATTGCATAGTGTTGCGTCCATGTGAATGTACTTGCAAATTAAATCGCCTATCATTGTGATATAAATTGATTCTCGTCGAGACATAAAGGAGGTGTTTTGTGTTCGGTAACTTGATAAATTAACAGGGTAATCGTGTTTAAAAGATTGCCGTTGCTCCTATATTGAGATACCAATTTATTGCCGAGAACAGCGAGAATTTTCGCGAGAATTTTTTTTTATCAAGCGTTATACTTTCATCCATTTCCATATACAAAATTTTGTAACAATTGTAATAAAAAAAAAAATAGATAAAATTTACTTTAAAACATACAAAACATTGATGAACTTTTGAGGAATGATGTGAAAGACAAGTAAAATTTAAAAACAATGAAATACTACATAATTTATATAGTAACATTCTTCGATCGATATTACATTTAATAATACGATCACTAATAATAGGTACATTATTGATCGAAGAGCAACATCACGCTTCGAATACGTAATTATGACACAGATATACCCCGATTCAAACAGTAAACCGCTTTGTATGTGTGCAGTAACCTAAGGGTTTGCTGTAAGAGAACTCAGCATTGAGTTAAGCTCGCCTTTGTTCATGTACTTTATTATCACGTATGTAATTTTGTTTCTTTTGGTGTACAATAAAGAATTAAGAAAAACCGCTCATACCTTTTGAATGGCTGAAACGATTTTTATCAAACGTAGCTAAAAACACACTCGATAAAGCCACCATTCAAACAAAAAACTAAATCAAAATCGGTTCATCTGTTTAGGAGCTATGGTGCCACAGACAGATACACAAACACCGAGTACACATGTCAAACTTATAACACCCCTCTTTTTCCGTCGGGCGTTAAAAAGGGAGAGAATGATAGCGTGAAGGTTGACAGAGAATGGAATAAAACGTGTTGTACCGATCTCAACTGTTATGGAATAAGGGCAAAAGATGACACATGGAAGAAATCATACAATTTTAACTGGAGATATTGGTGTTTCCATCCATAACCAAGAATTTGAAATAATAAACAAGAGACGTACACTAGACAGAATTCTTCATTACCGTTTCTTAGTAAATAAAGCTCGCCTTCATAAATAAATACCAAACTATACAAAGATACAAAAGAAGTACTCTTCACTATTTCTGAGAATAATTTCCATTTATCTTTTCAATGCCCAATAAACTGTTGCAAATAATAAAGATGTTTATTCTCATTTTTTCATTTTCGTTAGTTTTGGATATAGAAACAAGAACTATTATTGAAAAAAGGAGGACAGAAATTATTTCTAGCTAGGTACATCTTCAGTTTTTCCTATAACAAATAATAAACGTTTTATCTTTCCAAGATTTCCTAGAACCCGTAACTGAATAAATTGCCATGAAGTGTTTGGAGTAAATAACGCTGAAGCTACAAAAGTAATTTTTACTCAAAAAAAACACAATAGGTACATATAAAAATAAACCCGCGCCTTTTTCAATGGCAATGGCAGAAACCACAGAATGCCAACTGCTACGATTCATAAATATTCCTTATTCAAAAGAAATGTTTTCAATACCTAGACTAAAAAATAATCTCTTAAACAGATCTAGGCATACTGAACTTTCTTGGTATCTTTTTTTAACCCTGAAAGCCCGTACCTACCTACATGCTTTAATTAAAAGATCTTTTACGTAAAAGAATCCAACCTTGCTTTCAACGTAAGCTCTTAAACTCCGTTCGATAAAATACGGTGCATCGTTTTTCGCGCCGCCCTTTGCAAGTAACCGGAGCGCGCCGACACAACGTACTAAACTGCTAATGTATTTTCAAGATCGATGTACCGCGACGGTCGGTGTCAGCAACCAATCATGATCCATATTTAGACGTGTTCCATGACAAGGTTTTGCTTGCCGAGTCTCTGTTTTGAAAGGTTAGATATCTTTAATTTAACAGTACTTAAATAAACCGAGTTCGAACTAAATCTAGTGTTGTTTTTAAGTATCAGAAACGAAAAACATTCTGAGACACCCTATATTACTATATTACAAAATGTTATAGGTACCTATCTCGTTTTCAATCACTGTAATATGAACGCGATCTCATAATATTCTAGTTTCTTTGTCATTTCATAAAATATTGTTCAGTAGTAACATATCAGAACATTCATAATAGTAATTGGATCTTTCCATTCTCTGGAAGGTAAAAAACACTAGTGCATATAAAATAAAATTAGTTTGTAAAGGCTGAGATGTGAAAATAATATAAAACTATCTGAGATTTTATAATACTCTTTTTATTATATTAAGATGTTACGAGTAGAGATGGGCGAAAGATGCGTATAAACAAAATAATCGGGTTTAGACTCAATTGATTTCGTGGCTTGATTTCGTGGCTATGTAGATGGGCAAGACGTGGGTAGGAATCCAATGATCTTCTTTAAACCAGATCCGACTGCCCAATATCAAAAGTATCGTGTTTTTTATTCATGGTAAAAAAAATTGTTGCCCTTATATTTTTTGGTAAAAATCTCAGTGAAACAGTTAATTTAGTAGTAACAACATAGTTGTAAACACCATGCCCTTAACCCCAGGCAAAGCTCAGCAGCGGAAACTGCAGCTATTTCAGTTAGTTAAAATAAATTGAACGGCCCAAGTTTACTCGCCCACACATTTTATTACCTTTTCCGTTTGCTTGCGACGTTTTAGTTCTCTTTGATCGGAATTACTGTTTTTTGTTGATTTTTTGTTTAGTTCATTTATACAGCATTGAGGAAAAGATTGTTAATGTTAGTGTTAATTTTTTAATGTGTCGTTTTTATGGGTTTATCATTTTATTTTTCTGACATGATATGCGAAAGGTCGCACATTAATTTAGTGCACTGGTTTTAATGAGTAATTGACTTAGAAGGTATTCGTTAAATACTTTTCCTTAAAGCTTTTCCCTAACCGTTAAATTACATGCCTAAAACTAACATCTACAAACTTTTTAAATCACATTATGAAAGCCTTTTACAAGCCCCACCACAAATTTGAACTTTTATGCCCCAAGTTTCGAAAATTACTGCAAAACTATAACACACTGTGGTAGATAAACTTAAAATACTTTTCAAGAGAGCCGTTAAGTGCATGCTGTTTGATTTAGTGCCTCTGCAGACGGTACTGCGATACCCGGACACCTGCTAGGGGAATAAATTGGCCGGAACACGGGAATGCCCGGGTATAATATACCCTTAAAATAATATCGCGAAACACGGGGTAATTTTCAATTTAATTTCATTACGGCCAAACTGTTTTTGTTGTGCATGAAATTTCGGTTCGGTGAACAGAGATTCGTTGTTTATCGCGAGTGCTGCCCGTTGATACGTTTAGTCAATTGGGTTTGTGCACTGGAAAGTTATGTTTTAATTAATTTTGGGCGATTCTCAGTGCAATGGACGAGAAAAGTGTTCCGTGATACGTCAATGCTTTTTTTACTGTGTTTTGGTTAAACTATGCTATTCGGAGCTTGATTTATCTAATGTCGTCATGGTTTACCCCTTTACTCTCACAGAGAAGCCCTGAGTCAAAGCAGTGGACACACGCTGATTATGATATGCTTAATAGTGAGCTCTGAGCGGAAATTCATCGTATTGCAACGGACAGATAAATGGGCACGAAATACCCATAGGAGTTCTAGTAATACATCGTATTGATAATCATTAATAAGTGGATCGGTACTGACTGACGGGTATGAAAGAAAAGGGATTAAGTGATTGCGTGACGGATGGCATGAAAGAACAAAACGTGTTGCACCGACCCCAAGTAACATGAAGGTACTAACGGATATTGAATAGTAGCGTCTACCTGTGCACTTATGATGCGGTGAAAGCATTTGCCCGGCAGCAAAAAAAACGTCCATGTTAAGCAGAAGATGATGTAGCAGTAAGTTAGCTAAAAACTTCACGAAATGGGAAGATCCTTATCTCTTTATTAAAGTAGGTACAGGTCAGTACTAACAGGACGCTGGATATCGTTAACAGAAAATAAACAGTAAAGAATATAATCACGGAAAATACCGGATGATTAATACACGAACTCTTTACAGCCTAATCGTTATAAAGGGGTAACTTAAGGCACCGAGAAATTTTTTTTCGGTCAATCACCCAAGTGCTTCTTCTTCTTTTTTTTTTGTTAGTTTTTGTTTTGTTTTTAGCAAAGGTTTTGCGAATCGATACCGCATAATTTATCCGCTGACGCCGTGAGGTCAAGACACCCACACTTAACATTACCTTATTAATGGACTGTCGTGAAGTAAAGTGAGAGGATTTAGTCGCATTCTAAGTGGTTGAGTGGATTTCGCAAAATATGACGTACCTACAGGTAAACTCAAATTTAATGCCGGGTGTACGAGGCCAGTCATAGCACAATAGAAATTTATGTGACAGCAGGGGTGAGGTGTGGGGTACTGCGCAATGAAAAGCGCACTTCACAGTCTCCTTCATCTTTGAATCGTCCTGTAGCATATGTTTTAGTCTAATTAGACACAACTAAATCAAAGGTCACAGTGACAACACCGATACATAACAATAGTAGTCATTCTAGATTCAATACCCGAGTGTGAAAAAAAAGTTTAGTATAGTAAAGGGACCTACGACGACTGAAGAGTACACCATTCAGATCAAAAGGATTTACTGATATATGACCCAAATATTGTAAAAGCTTATGAAAGCCTCCCTTCAAAGGACACCCTAACACTTTTACATCAAATATAGCAAAAAAAAACTCAAGATACTTAATACTATCACCGAATGAAAAAGGTTGAATAGCCCTGATTTGACGATAAACGGATCGTGATTTTATATAAATTCCAAATTAGAATTGACGCAAAATTTCTGAATTAAGAAAATTCGCTGAAGTTAGGGTCACTGACATAACTCGAATTAGTGACAACCGATCACGATTGTCGCAGTGGCGTGACCTTCGATCAAGGTCACCGGATGAAAATGTCTTGTGAAGGTTTATTTAGTGCTATATTTAAATCATATTTCAAGACTGCTACAAACTTCGATAGTTATTATTTTGAGTAGACTAGTTTCTACCCGAGACGTCGCTCGCGTCGTAAGTGTTAAATTATCCCAAGGATTGATAATACCGAATTCATCTGAATGAAATGAATCGTATGTGTTAATGCAGGTTATAAACTACCTGTGTAAAAATTTCATTCCAATCCGTTATTTCAGCCATTTTTGCTTGATTGAAACGGGAAATCTTATATACTATTAGTTGGATATTTTTGATCCTCTTTTAGCACATACCTGTAACACCGAAAACGATTCAACAGTACTTATCGCAACAAAAAATGACTAAGCACAAATTCCACCGGTTCACAGTCCCCATTATGTTTCCGAATAAATCCAAAAACCCTTTGAAATTAAACACCGACAAAACGTCGATTCCTCACAATAAGTAACCAACCTGTTGAACGGTTTAATAAATTCGTAAGACTTTTGTTCCCGACTGTTCGGTCGACCGACAATGACTCAACCCTGCCACAGGGATGCTATGCTACACAGGTACAGGTAAACCTCATAAAAAAGAACAGGTAGAGAAAGAGACGGAAGATACCCTACCTACCTCTCACTCGCTCGCACTCTTAAATTAGGATAGGATGTAGCTCCTCCAGCCATAGTCTATGAATATCTAATAGACCAAGTTTTTCTGTTTCAGTTTTACAAATATGTACGTTCAGTCTTGTTATATACATACTACTACTTTTGTCTATTAACAGACCTGAATATTGAGTATTGCACCACTGGTTTTATAAAAAAAAGGAAACTTGCAAGAGTTGCATGTCTATACCCACCAATTTAAATTAAAGTAGCTACCCTTTAAATAATCCTGTAAAGACAACAAAATTTAAGTCTTCTTTACCAGTCACAAAATATCTTTAAAAAGAAAATAACACAGAAAAAAGTTACAAAACCAACGACAAAAACAAAATTTATTTGAATAAAGAACGAACTCTCCAAGTCCAACAGTCCAGCTGTCAAACTGTTGTTTGACTGACGCTGTTGACGTAAGAAAAACGTCCGTCAATAATAATTTTAGCAAAACTACCATTGCGTAACGTAGGTAGGTATATGATGGGTTTCCATAAACAATAACCGTGCTAAACACACGGAGTGAATGACCTACGTAGCCCCCAACCGCGCCTCTTTGTTATACTATAAGAGGCACAAGTTTATTGACCGTTTTCAATCTACCTGTTTACTCCAAGTGTGAATTATTGACACATGATGACTGACCGTGAAATTGTGCATTAATGTTGTTAGAGTCAAAATTACGTGTCACTTTTTTTCTGGATTGACAACACTGTGTTGCAGGATGTTGTACAATCGGGCGAATTTGAATTTGACTAGTTTTTAACGTTCATCAATACTGTTTTATTTTGCCTTCTTTTCTCAACAGCTTTTTAATTATTATTATGGTAAACAAATAAAAGATAAAATATGTATAGCATATATTCCTGGTTCAAAGCTCTACTTTAAAAAAAAACATTATTTGATATCGGCAATCCTATTGAGTGCCAAATGCCAATAAAACTCTTTGAGAGCACGATTGTTATTTTTTCTCATGTATAATACACCTACATAGGTAATAATAGTAAGTACTTCACAAGGTCACATGTTTTCGGGCCAAAAATGGAACGCGGATTTTTCTTTTGGGCGGACCAATTTTTTTTCTGGAAGCAGCTAGAGTTATTCATGATTTTGTGTTTTCATTCTTGTAAAAACCACGCAATACATATTTGTTAGCAAGTAACGAAATTCTTCGATCTTAGATCAGCTCTCGGGACTCCCGACCGAGCAATCATGACTCTCATTCAATTTATCCGCAGAAATTGTATTTTTTCTCTTCCAAGACCTACACGCGCCTTTATCAGATTAAATAGAATTTTCCCTTTTCGTGTATTAGCATAAATTGTTCAATAATTCAATAAAAGTAGGTGTAAGTAGGTACTTACGACAAAACATTGAATAATAAAATACTTATGTGTACAAAAAATAGTGACTCACATTTTTTTTTTGCTTTTTTTATATAATCATGACCTTCATGTTAAAAGGTATCTCTCACATCTATGCCTAATGCCTACGCTTTTAAAAATATAAGTATTATTTCGCAACTTAAAGCAAGTTTTCACAACGTTGTTCATTCTTGTTAAATCCTTTTCTTAGGCTTAGAATTGCAGTCACATTCTTCATAAAATCAATCTTGGTTAATCAGTTAACAACTGGCAGAGCAACACGACGACACGATTCAACTAGATCCTTCGTAGAAACAAAGCTTAAAGACGAGAATAAACTTAATAACCTTTTAGAAAAATGTTTCATAATCTTAGCCAAGACAACGTAGTTCTAAGGAACCGCGCCCTAATCTTTAGCGACGACTTTCTTGGAATACCTCTATTTATTTTTCGTTAGTCACTTTTCTGCCCGAGTACCTTTTTTTTTGTGAATCACGACACAATGATAAATATTTCATTCTAATTGTGTAATCTGTTACAATATTCTTTACGATAAGCTGGTAATCTGATACAGATAATATTTTAATAATAGATACTTGTCTTTCGAGTGAAGCATGCACAAATGCTTATAACACGTATCATATGCAATAATAAACATTGCACCGGGCTTCAAAATGTATGACCGACTTAGCCGTTTCCAACGTAAGTTAGCTTTGTTTACGTATCCAGAGAACTAGATATAAAAATAAACGGGAAGTATGAATCAATGTTGCCAATATTTTGTTAATTGATATGCAATCGCTAGCGATAAGAACGCGGAATTCAACCGTCAATGATAAATGTTTACAAAAAAATGCTTGTTTAATATTTATAAGTATACATACTTAATGATAGCTGTAATGTCATTAAACTGGGAAATCCATGTTTTTGACAGTCTTGTTTTTTTTTTCGAAGCATGGCCCTTTGTTTTTGGTTTATTGACTTTGTCTGTCGCTTTATTACTCTAAAGAACAACATAAGCTCAACTGGAGGATATGTAAGAGGAAAACATTAGAAATACCTAGACATTTTTTACGGAAAACTTGCGAAAGGTCACGATTGTATCATTGTATGCAACACGCGATTAGGATCACGTAGCTGCGATGATTCGTAATGGTTCCTTGTATTGTAATAATTTACTTAGCAACCGATGTATTGCACTTTGATAGGTAGAATATTGCATTTATTTTATCAGCGGTATTAAAAAATAATATGTAGTCGGAAATGGATAACAACTGATAAATAGACTTTGTAGCGTTATGTGTTCGCGATTACGTTTTTTTGAGGCAATTCCCAAATTATCAAGACGTCGTCGTCATTGCCAAGTAAATATATAATGAAATAGGTCACACGTGCATGAGATTAGCATTATTTATGATGTTGAAGCAAAAAGAGACCTTATGGTCACACCTACAAGAACTGCAAAAGTGAAAGCAAAAAGGTGTTCTTCTGAAGGCCTATTTTTACAACGGTTATAAAATGTGTCATTGTGTCAACACAAGGTACGAGTACGAATAATAAATAAGATTAGTCACAGACACTTCTATTTTTATTCCACTAATTTATACAGCTATTAGTAAAATTTTAACATAAAAGGCAACCCGGCAATGTAAGACCTAACATAAATGTATCTAGAAGGATTTCCCTATTATAAATACGTCGTTTCTATGCAGTGAGACAAAGAATTAACGCGCCTTCGGCCGACACCTCACAAATCCGGAATATATTATGTTCTTCTTAAAAACATAAAGAGTTTTTAAGCGGGTTTGACTAAAAAAAGTCCGGGATGTTGTAGAAATATATACATGAAATAAAAACATTTCAATGTGCTGGTCAGTAGTTCTGTGCTTATCAACGGACGTACAAGCTGATATGTTGTTTTGTTATATCGTTCGTTACTCAATATCATAGTAGTAAATGCATGAATACAATTACTTGTGGATACTACCACTTAAAACAATCATAAACTATATTACTGATTCCTCAACTTCACCAAGGAGACATTATTGAATATATTAAAATTGTTTATTGAAGTTATCCTGCTACACAGTGCGTCCACACGGCCTGCGTCGTGGACAAAATTAAAAAAATATTTATTATGCGCATAAAAACGATGGTCGCGCCTCGCTCCGTCTTGACGTCCACGTCCGACGCGCCTCCCGGTTAGATAACGTGAAATATTATTATTACACGCTCACGTTTCCACGTAAAACATGTGAACAATGAAAAAAAAATTCTCCGAGTTCAACACAATCGAGACACCCCATCGTACTACGATACACGAAAAAAGCATAAAAAAACATTTAATACCACCTCTTTATATCCACGATAAAACATTGGCCTCTCTAAATTGAGACATTTTATTATTAGAAATACGATTTTGACAGTCGTAAAGCAACGTCGATCCGAAGTTATTATATCAGTTTACGAGTCGAAATATCACAATACGGCCTAGGAATAAAGCGAGAATTTTGAATTACGACGCAAGTGAAACTCGATGCTGAAAATATTTAAAATTTTATGCCCAGAGGGAGTGTGATTTGTGCCACTGGGCGACGCCGTCTTCCGTTTTCCGCGTTGACTGCGAGCCAATGTCATTGCCATTCTCTTAGCAAGGTTATAGTTACGGTGCGTATTCTAAATCAGTCACTTGCGAAAACTCCTAATTGAAGAGATCGGACTAGTGTTTTTAGAAGCGGCAATAAGATGGCAGCACATGCTAATTCGGCTGGTACTACGTGTTTGTGAGTCACGTTTTTTCGTCTGTGACGCAGTTTTTCCTGTCGCCCGCTGCGTACGACCGTGACATTTGGTTGTCTGACCGATTGCACGGCCTTCGCTCGCGGTCATCAACTCCGTGTAGTCCGCGTGTGAGTCGGTACCTTACCTTACGCTGCGTTTTCACTAGGCGAACGTGCTGCCTCTCGCTCGCACTTACTTAAACATGGGCATCGAGATAAACCGCGTTCGTTTGTTCCTCTAAGCGTAAAAAGTAAAAAACGTTGCTCATACCATGTAAAATAGCTTAAAATAGTAATGGTCGTTGCCATGTGGTTTAATGTAACTTTGTAAGGTATACTTAAGAAATCATTATTGTGAATAATTCGGTTGGTTTGTCAGGCGGAATGGAATTTTGAGGCAGGAAATGACCGGTAAATCTATCAGATCTACGATAATAGCGAACAAAAAAATCGTTTTAGTTTTTAAAACAATGGAAGTGTAATTAGTTTTAACAAAAAATCTCCAAGTGTAATGTCCTTTGAATAGGCATGCTACTGAAGGGAATTTTCAAGATTTATTTTTAAAATTGCGAAAGAATGTAGGAGGCTGTTACTTAAGTATTTTCTTTTCTCTTTTTATCACAACTTTGTTCATTACTTATGGGTCAAAAAGAATCCTATTAAGTGCGCAATTTCAGTCGAAAATTGTGTTCTTTACGTAAAAAACTTCTAACAAAAGAACTAAGTTTCAGTACGGCTATTTGCCGATTTCAGCGAGTACATATTTTATTTCAATAGAGGGCATTTTTTGTGAACTAACCTTTGTTACGACTAAAAACTTAAATTAATCACATAGTAGATCCATGTTCCAAACATTATTATTAATGATTTCACTAAACTTCGACCACACACAAGCAACATTAACTGTTGGTTCGAATAGACCATTAACAACGGAATTAACTACAAAGTGTCGAGCGGTTGCAAATCGTCTGCGACTAACAATATGCCTTATAGATAGATACCAAGAAAGGCAGCAAAATGTTTGCAGAACTATTTACAAGGAAACGTAAAGCGGTCTGTGCTATATCAACAAGGTTAGCAGTGAAGGTGGTTCGGATAGTTGAGAAACATTTCTCTAAGCCAAGCCCCATTTAGACTGGCTCAAAGATAAAGTTGACTAAACCTCTTAAACATTGAATTGCTTGAATAAAAGCGTGTGATTTATATGATGCCAACGTGACAATATGACTCGACCAAAATCCGTCACGCTAGGCCCAAAAACAATTGTTTCGTGGGGTCACAAACGGAGTCAACGCTCTTCAAAAGATTGTATCTTTGTTCGGAAGATTCTAGAAAGAAATGCGTACGTGGCTGGAATTTGTATATAAAATGATCATCACGTCAGTTCAGGAGTATATCTCGTTTAATTTAAATAGTACATATACGTACGGAGTGTTTGCGCACTTGGCCGGGTAAAAAAATTGGCATCGTTTCTGGATAAAATACAGTTCAAGAACAACATAATCTTTCATTCACGTTTTCAAGCAAAGTTATTTAAGGAAACAAATTAATTTTAGAAACGAACTCGCCGATCATATTTGAATGCCTTTGTTATCGCCAGTTATTTGTGTTCGTGGAAACATTATTATCAATTCTATTGTACCAAAAATAGTGACCGGCTTAAAACTAACACTCTGAATAAAATTCTAAGTTGAGCAGTTGGTTCATAAATCACAAAACAGTTTGTAGTAAACATAGGCATTACAAAAGAGCAACGGAATCAACAAAGAGACGTATGACTAATTTTACTCGCTACATATGACTCAACGGTTTAGTACTAAATCAGCACGAACGGAGCACAGGCCTGAGAACAAACTTGCGTGGCGTTACGCTTCTTGAACAAAGAAAAAAGGGGATGTTAAAACACGGCCAATGACTATACTATAAACTCTGAGAATTCGTGTCTAGCTAGCATAATGAGACACGCCCTTCCTCCTATGTGACATCTATAAATAGCACGAGGAGAGGTAACAAGACGGAAGGTTGGAGCTCTTCCTAGTTTGGTTTTAACAAATCAAAAGGGGAAGGTGTATTAGAAAAAGAGCTGAGTTGGTGACTGATGACGTTGATTCCCATGTCTGTTAAAAGCGATTAGTTCGTAATTGCTAGCCGGTTGAACTGGAGCGATCGCACTGTTTTTATCGGGTATTCGGGAGCTCGGGAAATAAATTGTAGAGAACCGAGTGCTTTTTCAAGTAACCAATTCTTTAGGATTGTTGCTTTCTATCAGTAAGGAGGTGGAATGATGTTCACATAACGTATTACGTCGTTTTTAGACGTCGGTTTCAGGATATATGGACGTAATGGAACGCTATTTTACTGTTTGGTTGTTTATTTTTGCTTTGTCATACTCGTTTATCTATTCACCTACATATTACATAAGAGTAATTTGTTCTCATACAATCTAATGTACATTAAGTATTATGTTACATAATTTAATGCTGACATTCAAGTTTTACTGACTAAGATATAAATGTTTTATTAGTTCACAAAACACATTATTATTCAATTCAATGTTTTTAGCTCAAATAAAACTTAATTTAATTTTTTATAACAACTATCATTTTACCGAATTGAAGCGCACAGTGCAGTAAAATTTAAAAACAGAACGGTCGCCATGACAACAGTAATAATAACGTCGCCCTAACGTACTGGCTAATTGAATGATTGCTTGTAATTGTACGTTCCAGCCCTTTTGTTAAAGTACCGAGTTTGCGGTTTAACGGCCACATGCAGCAATTTGAAAGAGAAAATTATATTGCTAGACAGACAGAAATAATATGCCCGGTGAAGAGTGGGGGGAGACGGTTTGATTGGTTCGGAACGTTGGGATAGGTCAGTAACGCTAGGGCAAAGTCGGGAAAAACCATGTGTCATCCGTCGTCGTAGACGTAAACATTTGAAGGTTTTAGTTTAGAAAACCGGTTATTTTGGAAGAAGTTTACACGTGACATTATTCACGCAGCGTCGGGACATGACATTGAGCTGTTTAAAATTAAAAACGTCACTAATTAGTGTGCAACTTAGCACATTGGAGAGTTAATTAGTAAACAGATTCATTGTATTTATTTGTCTAGAATTCGAAAACCATATCTTTTTAGAGTGCCGTACACAAGGGATAAAAACGGGACCCTATTACTAAGACTCGGTCCGTCTGTCTGTCCGTCTGTCACCAGGCTGTATCTCATGAACCGTGATAGCTAGGCAGTTGAAATTTTCACAGATGATGTATTTCTGTTGCCGCTATAACAACAAATACTAAAAACAAATGAAATAAATATTTAAGTTGGGCGCTCCCATACAACAAACGTGATTTTGTTGCCGTTTTTTGCGATAATGTTACGGAACCCTTCGTGCGCGAGTCCGACTCGCACTTTGCTGGTTTTTTCCTACTCCTAAGAGATTTTAATTTTTAAATTAAGTGCATGTCTTGGACGAGTATTTTACCCACCCCTTCCACTAATGAGACAGTACAGGCTTAACAAAAAAAAAAGAAGGCCAATTTGTAAGATGGTTAATTTTATTTTTTAATTCACACTAGCTAAGAAATTTATTTGGCTATGAATCCAAGTTTCCATCTATTAAGACGACGACAGTCGCCAACGTCCATGAGGGAACAAAACGCGCACTCGTTTCACACCCACGTGACCCAAGAAGAACCTTTAGAAGCACTATAACCCTTGAAAGATGCTCCAAAATTGCGCTGTCAACAGAGGCCTAGTATAAAAATTTGACAACTATAAATAAAAAGAAACACATAAGTGCACAATATACTACATATCTTTATTTTTCAGTTTATAGAATATCTTTTAAATTGGTTCTATATTGGAAGAGGAAATAGGCGAGAGCCGAACCTCGAATTATGAATGTTTACTTAGGAAATTCAGGCCGATATCTGCGACCGCATTTCCTCTTAATTACAGTATCTTATACGAATAAAACACGAAATGATCAGTGATCACAGACAATGGTCTAATGTAAATCAAATGTGTGTTCCAAAAAATTACGACTAGCCGTTTAGACGTGATTCTCAATTTAAAATCAGCTACTGAGGGTTATCTGCGCCTTAAGAGTTGTTTTTACTGACGGAGAGTTGGATTCGTCTACACAGACTTGCCTGCGGCCCATGTCCGCAGGACCTCACTACTAGAGGTCTGTTCAACGTCTGTCTAGCGACTAGAATCTAGTATGTGACCGTCACAGACAGACCTATTATAGCGACTTAGCAAGGACGTTGCCTGCGGTCAAGTCCGTCAGTCCGTCTAGTGAATTCCCCACCTAACAAAAGTATTTATATAGTTTTATATGTCGTAGGATAATTTGATACTTCGAATCTTCGCGAAAATCCTAGGGGTTTTGCGAAAACGCGGATAATTAGACATAGGCGAAAAATTATCCAAGTACGATTAGTACTTTGGCAACATAGTCGACGGAGCCCCGCTGCGCGGGGCTCCTATTTCCGTCCGCAGGGTCTAAAGTAACCTAACACGAACGAGATGACGGGAGCTGAGTTCGCTCGCTTTGCTCGCTCACTTCAGCTCCCGTCATCTCGTTCGAACCTAACCTGTCCGTGTCGGGGTGCCCTAAGCTCCCGAGCTCGCTTCGCTCGCTCTTGGACTTTTTCCAGTAAGATTGAGAAACAGTTTCGCCATTGTCTAAATATCCGTGTTTTCGCAATATCCCTAGGGTTTTCACGAAAATTCGAATTATCAAATCATCCTACGACATATATACAAGCATTAATATAAATTATTATGTTATGGTATTATTAACTTCCATAATGGCTTGTTATTGAAAGAAAGTAAAAACAGCGGTTCATGTAACAATTTCATCGAGATACTGTAAGCGATTTACGTGTATATTATTTTTTATTAATTTATCAAGACGGTTTTATTAGCTACCGTACGTTTGTGTGTAATCGAAAGTTTTTTTTACATAATTATGAGTTGTCAACTGTTTTGACGGCCGTTTATTAAAATGAAATTAAAATATACCTCTATATTTTGTTATCATTTCGTGAAGTCAAAAGTTCAAGTCATTAGGTGAAGGGTTCTTATCCCTCATACAATTGAAAGTAAAAGGGATCAAAATCAGTCTATTTTTACCTGACTGGTCCAGAAAGAGAATAATGTTTTTCTCTCCAAACTGTGTGTGTGTGTACAGCCTCCGAAGGTTCGATAGCCTTAGTTGCCATAAAAGTATCTTCTAGACTCTTAGAGTATGTTACAAGCCATTACCGGACTCACAAACAAACGAAACCATACCATTTTATTGTCTCCCAGGCTTCCTATTATCATAATATAATTAACTATTTATATTACTTACGCACGACAACTTTAATAGTTAAATAATACATAATATTACTAATTTAATTAATGTTTATGGTCAAGACCGCTTGTCACCGTCGCATAGACAATGAGTACTTACGTACAGTTGAACGTAGTACATACTAAGTCCATGTTACTAGTACGGATATAATTACTAAGTTTTCTACTGGTCTCATATTTTCAATGACACGGCTAATGATCCGAAGAGATTTTTATATACTGGCTTCTAATACGTAACATTCATCCTATAACATTACAAATATGAAAGTAACTCGGTCTGTCTGTTTGTTACCTTTTCACATTTTAACGGCTGAACTGATTTGGATAAAACTTGGTACACCGGTATAAAAAGCATCCCATGTCCTAATCCAGGACATGGTCTGCTTTTTATACCTGGATTATATCCCCATTGGGATTATTTGCACGCGGGCAAAGCCGCTGTTAGAAGCTGGCTCGACTAGAAGAATGAACTTTTCATCTGTAGGTGGTTAGCCACATACATATGGAAAACTTTTGGACCCCAAATTACTAGATTTATGTAGTAAACCATCTTTAGAATTGAATTCCATTTTGAATTTCTCCCGTGGTTTAGGCAGTGTGTTGCCTGCCAGTCAGTTAATTCAAATTCAAAACAATCATCTTCAAAGTTCAAACAAGGATTTTCTTAATCTATGTACGTTCTAATTTTAAATGATTGACAGGTGAATGATAAAGTAACTTGTTACTAATAAAGACACAAATTCTCTGTTCATTATGACGTATTTGAGGGCTTTACAAAGAACGTACGTTCCTATAACTCACGAGGCAATTTCACATGAACCCACTAAAACCAAATGAATACCCACAAAAGGGTCCCAATTACTAAGTGCGGGTATTTAATACCCGTAGTGACAAATAGGGCGAAGTGGTAGGAGGATATTTGAGTTATGAACTGAAACTCTTTGAACTTTAGATATAAGAAGCTTCCCCTCATGAACATAAAGACAATCAATCAACGCGGCAAAGAGGTTTGCATTTCATTAAGTGGAAGCTATGAATAACAATGTCGTATCTGCGTTTTGAATCTTTTTATAGTCTATGGTCTCGTGTGGTGGCGTTCTGAGAATGTATGTTGACACTTGTGGTGTTGTTCAAGGTTAGGACAGCTTGGTATCAGCGGCAGTATGGGATTGAAATTTGCTTCCGCCATTTTTATCTGTAGTTTCTCCAAGTAGTAGAAAATAGAAACATTTTTGCTTTAGGTATATACACAATCACCAGTGCTATATAGTGTAAAAGAACTTTAATGGCTAGAAAAGAGGTGACAATGAGGAAGAACTTTAAACTTTTTTTGCTGTCAAAATTAGCTATACTTCTGGACCTTAGACAACGTTCCAAGTTTAAACTGGCTTTAGTTAGTTCATCCTCATTGAGACGACGGCAAATAGAGATGCATGGAAAAAGACATTGGGATGCCCAAATAAATTGGTTACAGATGACGACAATCCTATGATGACGATATCTTATGTTGAAGTTAAACATAATGGTATACTCCATTTGAAATAACATTAGACATATTTCCAAATCTTTTTACCGTCCGTTCAACTGATTTTGAGTTCTATCCCGTAAAAATAAGGATGACATAAAAAGCATAAACCTGTTACCAAAACCAACTATTTATTACAGCTACCATTTGTCGTATCACTTACGCAATAGAAGACAAAATCGGTTGAACCGGCTGCAAAAGGGGCTAATTTAAACGTCTAATGTTATCGCAAATGGAGTTTAGCTAGACAGTGAGATGGTATAACGGTTAATTGCCTGTTTTGGGAGTCAGATAGACTGGGTAGTCGCAAACACAGGAGAACGAATGTAGGATGACTTGTCTAGCAGGCATATTCTGGTTAGCCGAGGAGAAAGTATGGAGTAACAGTTGGATACGGGCGGGAAGCCTAAGCCCGGGGTGGTTGACATAAACAGTTGTGGTGGTTGAAGCTGTATAACTTTATAATCATTAAAGGATGTTTTCTGAAAAATGTTTTCTCATAGAAAAATGTGAAAGAAGTTTTGAATGTGAAAGGCTCTAAGAGCAGGAGAGATCCAAAGAAACGACGGTTGGACTGTATGGCAACTGACGAATCCTTGTCGATTTATGATTGAACATATTGTATGGAAGAAGTCATGAATACGGATGTTGCCTGGGTAAAACAAATGATAATTCTATTAAGTCCAGTTAGTTAGCGAGATTATCAAATAATATTGGGACACGTATTTTTTTCTTCACTAAATCAATAAAAAATTACAAAGATAAAGCGCATCAAAGTTCAGGAGTAGGGTCTTGTGACGTCACTATGTCAGTATAAAGACGTCACACGATATTTCAACGCATTATATCGTCGTCACTTTATGTTTACGTGTCAAAAGAAAAAAATACGTGTCCAATATTTTTTATTAATCTACCTGACGAACAAATAACTAATTTTTCCATCCTATTCTTTTAATTAGGAGGCATGATTGCCTCTCCTAACAGGCGCCACGCGATAACGATCCATAATTATTATTTAATCAAAATTGTGCGAATCCGCTGATCGTCGGTGAAAACTCGTCACCGAATTGTCGCATCCCACGCCTGTCTCTGGTATCTTTCGTGATAATACATTTTCTATTCTTGTGTTAATAAATAAAGTACACACTTTATGTATTTTTGTTATCATAAAGTATTCCATATTCAAGCTACTTAGCATTTTGTTTCGTTTTTTGTTGTTGTAAATAATTGATATTGAAAGTAGAATGCATCAGCTGCTTCCTTTGTGTCAAGGGAATCAGGTTATGCGGGCTAGTAGGCGGTAGGTCCATGACTTGACTCTCATTATGTCAGTGTCAGAATTATGTTTTTAGGGTTCCGTACCAGAAGGGTCCAAACGGAGCCCTATACCCACTACTGTCACTCTCGTGTCCGTCATTCGTCGTCTGTCACACAATGTTGTGCTGCAGAATTATTTAACTGTCCATTGATCTATGAACTTGAAATTTGGTGATAATTTTTATTATAACGTATTTTTGAGTAACAAATACCAATATAATGATAAATCTGATTTTTCTTTGGTTCGGAAAACTAGTGCGAAGTCCGACACGCATTTGGCCGATTTTTTTTAGAGGATTTTAACAGGTTAAAGTTGTTAATTTGTTTACGAATGGAAAGGATTTCGAACATTTAATTTATTTTGTAACTAGCTTCTTCCCGCGGCTTACTCTGCATATAGTGTTTATTAACCCAAAGGAGTCCACTACCGGGATAAAAAGTGTCCTATGTCCTAATCGAGTACCTGATCTATCCGTCTGCCAAGTGTCGTCCAAAAACGTTCATCCGATAAAACGTACAAGGGTGACAGACAGAAAGTTACTTTCGCATTCATTAATTTTAGTAGGGAAGTTTGTTAATAAGGGTTTATTCCTAAAATAAATTATTCTATTCTAGTATGTTTTTTTATAATCAATTATGTACTTCTTGAGAAGACCTTTGCTTTGAAGTGGTGTTAAACAGACAGTCAGTATTAATAATACGAGACTAATAATAATAATAGAGAGGACTATGAGAATAAATATTTCACTGTGGTAATAATGGAAGGCTCGATAGAAATCTCAATCCCTTGAAAAAAAAAACTACTTTTAAGCAGGTACCATAGGTACTTTATACAGGTAGAATACTCTTTCCTTGTCATTTTCATTGCAATAAAAAGAGAGGGCAAACGGCTATCACTTAGGAGGAATAAAGTAAAACGAGTTTGTGAATAAGAAGAAGGGTGTGCCTACTTCTTAGGTAGGTACTTAAAACTCGATCTAGGTAAGTCTATTTAAGTTCCAAGTTTCAACCTACCTTTATTTCGTAATACACGGACAAAATCAAGTCGCAATAATCATCCGTACTAAAGTCTGAATTGTGTTTTTTTAACGTTTTTATGCCTAAACCGCTGAACTAATTTTGATGAGGTTTGGTATAGAGATAGATTGGATATTGGAGAAGAACATAGGATACTTTTTATACCAGGCGTTGGTACCTTTGGGATAATTTTCGACTTACACGCGAGCGAAGACGCAGGCAGTAGTTAGTTTCGTAACGGACAAAACCTAGTCGTAATAGTAATTACTTTAATAAAAGTAATGGACTAACTTGTTTTAAAACTTGATAGTAGATCTCAAGACTATAACATAACGTAAGTAAATAATAAAACTATAATAGGCATGATGTTATTAAAAAAAGACGCCATGCCGCCTTGTGTGGGTGATACCGTGGGCTGACACCATAGAGAACATTACACTATGGTATTTTGATTAATAAAAAAACGGAGAGAAGTGACTCTTTGGTATGAAGAATAAAAGTACAAAAACAAAACACAACCGACAAATTCATTAACAAAACATTACAATAAATCATTTACGTAGATAAAACACAGGATTATCAGCTTCGAGATATAACCTTGAACGGTCAACTACTGGGCCGTTCACCCTAATTTATCAACAAATAACCTACTGTGGTACGTCTGCTCTGTAGGATTATTTCTGATCTATGAACTACGGTGTACCTAAAATAGTCTGTTTGAAAACATACCGGCGAAAATATGCTAGGATACAACAACACTAGCTCTGCCAACAACGAATAGGAGCAACAAGTAACCGATTTATTCAGACAATTTGAAAGGCTTCGAAACATCAAATGTCATACAAAAGGTTACGCATTATATAAGGCGCACACAGCCCGGTGCTATGCTTTGACATGCAACACAATAGTTTAATTACATACGAGTACACGGATAAAACATTACGTAAACTATACGCAATTTGCGCAAAAAATAACTTCTTACCTACTTAAGCATAGACAATGAGGTCAATGACACAAAAACGGATTACGCTTCGTTTCCGTGCGACAGATACGTTGTAGGCATTTCAAATTATTTTATTTGTAATTAGTCATGCGGACGCCGGTTTAATCTATGGACTACGATTTGACGTTTCAACGTTTTAAAACTACTTGCGTAGCTAAAACATACTAAATATGAACACAACAGTATAACTTTATTCTATTTGACACTTGAATAACTGAAAGAAATTCAAAGTTTCGAACGTTAGAAAAACATGTTTTTTTTTTAATTTCAATTGTTTCGAATTTCGAAAAAGTATGACCCGTAGGCGTGAGTGTGTACCGATGAATGAATTTCTTGTTCAAACATACCTGTAGCGAGTCGAATGAAGATCGTTCACCTTCCGACAATGTAAACCTTTGTTTCAACACAAGTCAACGGCTCCCAATCAATCCCAACAGTTTATCTGGAAATAGAAACGACTTATTCAATGTGGGTACTCCGATTTATGATTCATCCGACGCGTTCTACTACCCGTTTATTAATAAAATCCTTATATTACGAGGGATAGTAGAAAAAAAACGAAACACATGCCTATAACTACAGATGTAAACAATGAACATGTGTAGACAAGACGGGCGGCTCCAAAAAATCCCGACTTCAAAAGGGGATACTAACCGTTCACGTTAGATAAAAATCACGTTCACAGAATGTCCACAAACACGTAAAATTTAACAGCGCACAGGAGGCGGTATGTCGTACCGGAACAAAACTAGTTTATTTTTCCGATCGCAACGCAGAGAGCGACAAACGTCCGACCTCAGCGGTGGCCGGCGCGAGACTGGCGACGGTAGCGCCCTCTCGTTGGCCCTGCGCGTGTGTGCGTTCGTGCCTCTGTGGGGGTGCCGCCCTCAGCGCCCCGTGTCGCTCCGGCCGTTTATTTATTTTGAGTGTGGGGTGTTCAGTGTACAAAAATGGTGCATTCATCATACGAATACGAACTCGTATGCACCGACCGAAGATTCAGCTCGGCCAATTACAAGCGTACAAGGATAAAAGCGTTTTTAAAACATAAACTTCTTTTTATAAACGGCCGTGAACCGAACATCAGGCGCGGTCATTGCCACAGGCGTCAATATAAAAATATTCACGTCACAATAACGCAGCGTGTGTTTATTACTCTTTTTAAATTATTCTTCTAAGTAATTGTTATTAGTAAATTGTCCGGAATTACCTGGCAACACGGTTTAGGTAGCCTAAAACAAGGTCCTATTTTATCCTTTTTCGTGCAAAAATTGATAATGATAACATGAAATTGGCACATGATATTATAAAATATTTGGTGCGTTGTTGTAAATTAAATCCTCAGTTTCATTTAGTAATTTGATTGTAGTTAGCAAATAAAATATTATCCTGTTATTCTTCCTTAACTAACCTATGCTAAATACAATAAGTAAATAATAATGTCATTTTTTTTTGCCTTTGGAAGAC
Source organism: Orthosia gracilis (assembly GCA_947562075.1). Taxonomy (NCBI): domain Eukaryota; kingdom Metazoa; phylum Arthropoda; class Insecta; order Lepidoptera; family Noctuidae; genus Orthosia; species Orthosia gracilis. The sequence goes on along the minus strand of OX387264.1, from coordinate 12,749,711 downwards.
GAGTCCTTTGAAGTAGTAAGTCTTTGCCCAGCCATGGGAAAAGAGATTGGAAAAAAAATCGTGGCCATTTTAATTACCATTTTTTTTTCGGTGTAAAAGCATAGATTAGCTCATACGATGACCTCAGAAAGACCTCCAGCAAATTATTTTAGTGCAGAAATAATAGGTAGAATGTGGCACAAAGAAACTCCACGGACTAGTTTATTTTCGTCCAATAAGTGCAAAGTGACAATCTACTCATCACTACTTAGTATAAAATAATTATTTCCAATAAAAAATACTTTTTTCAAGGTGTATGCAAAATTTCAACTTAAGGCGCAGATACCCCTCCGTAGCTGATTTTAAAATGAGAATCACGTCTAAACGGCTAGTCGCAATTTTTTGGAAAATATGTGTTGCATAAGACCATTTTCTTAATAATATGTTCTAAAAAAAAATTAAGTTTTATTCGTATAACATAGCGTAATTAATTTGCAAAGTTATGTCTAGCACGGACAAAATAACGGCAATCGCACCAAAACCATACATATTTTAGAGTTTTTGGCATATTTTCATCAAATTGTCACCACCACAAAGAAAATTTAATTAAAACTTTTTTTTAAAGTCAGAATAATAAGGAAAGTACAAAAACTACTAAATTTTGGGTCGCGCGGGTGTGAAACAAGTGCGCGTTTTGTTCCTCAAGGTCATTGACTACAGTCGTCGTCTTAATCGGTTCAGGATAACTGCTTTAAAATTCTGTTGCAAGATTTGACCTGAACATACGTACATATATTGCAAATTATTAAAAAGCTTGTAATAAAGTCCCACGCCGCGTCTGTACACGATAATCTCAAAACGAGTGAGAAACGAGGAAGGTTTTTGTGTATAATTTGTCACGGGCGAAGCCGGGGCGGGTCGCTAGTATAATATTAAATTAGAAATTATAATAAACAATCTGCCTTGCCTTTTCTCAACTATGTTGGTGTCGGCTGCCAGTCCAACCGGATGCAGCTACCAGTATTTTCTGACCTCCACAACCCCAGTTCCCAGTAACTGGGAACTATTACTGGGCCATATCGATTAATTATTTATTAATATATATCTAATACCTTTAAACGATCAATTTTTGTATATATGTATAATCTGAATCTCGGAAACGGCTCCAACGATTTTCATGAAATTTTGTATGCTGGGGTTTCGGGGTCGATAAATCGATCTAGCTAGGTATTTTCACCCGAGCAGAGCTTGGTCGCCCAGGTATATCGGTATGTATTATATTAAATATATAATATGAAGTATGTGTATTTTAAACAACTTATTTTTTTAATTTTTTATTTTTATCGTCGACGTTTTAAACAATGACTTCCCATGTTGTCTCTTCACCACCCTTGGATGAGTGGCAGAGAATGTCTAAGGCAAAGTCTGCCATTGTACATTTGTGCATGAAGATTAAAATAAATAAATATTAAATATACTACCTCTTGTCAAGACTGGTATTTTTATTTATTAACTGTATTTTTTTAATATTTCGATGGTATCAGTTTGTTAGTCTTCTGATTACCGTATTTTTTCTTTATTTAAAAACTTAGCCACACACAGGAATTTCTTCTTCCTGTATCGTGGGTGCGTTTAGAAACATATACACTCACATACACAACACCCAGAGTCGGAACAACTATCTGTAGGTCATACAAATATTTGCTCCGTGCGGGCATCGAACCCGCGACACGCAGCGCAGCAGTCAATCGCTCAACCACTGCGCCAACCGTGCGCCGTAATGACAAATGACAGTCGGGAATAACAGCTTAACATGTCTTCCGAGGTATGGAGGAATCTCGCTGCGTAAAGATGGTCACCCATCCACATTCCGACCTCGGCAAGCGTTGCCTAACCTTGAAGATCGACCCGTGCGGCTTTTATTACGTCTAGCCACAAGAAATAAAAACACTTTAGATAATTTATTAACAATCATAAATCTAGAAATCTACTCGGTATCGCTCACAGATCATTACTCAGCGTTTTGAATCGATTACGAAACAATGGAATCGATTTATGGATTACTTATAAAAAGATTTCATCGATGATCCGTGATTTTCAGATTAATATTTAGATGTTGGCTACACGACACGAGCTTATTTTTGTGATGTGGGGTCAAACTGTCTTCTCTGTATGAGAAGCTGTGCTTTGCCCCATGAGTGGGACAGTGACAGGCCTTGGCAAATGTAAAAATTAATAAAGGAACAATGAAGACAAAATTAAAAAAAAACATTATACAGGATAGCAAACAGAACTAAATATGTACGTAAGATTAAACCATAACAGTATAATATACAAGTAGTAGGTATGTATCTAAGGTGGAGCGTTGTGATGTAAAAGAGCTCCACTCGCCATCAAACGTAAAAGTTTGGCGGGTTTAGAACTAAAATAAAAATAAAAAAATCTTACGTGACACTTCCGCGGTCCGCACGGGTGGCGGGGGACGTTACCAGCCAATGACGTGAAGGTGCGATGACGCGACAGCGCGCCCGTCAGGTGACCCCCGTCCCGCACGCACGTTTTTCCACCCCCGCTGCCTTACGTGCCCCGCGCCCGCGGACCATGTTAGTGTCACGTACGAATTTGCCAACCTCTAATATTGTATTGTTGGCGTTAAACTATGTAGTATTTAGGTGGATGGAAATCCTTTAGCTGAATGTTGATATTTCTTATACTCATACTTTACACTAGCTTCTGCTGGCGGCTTTGCCCGCTTGTAATCGATTATTAATCCGAAGGAATGGACTGCCAGGATAAAATTTATCCTCTCTCTCATCAAGGTCAAATCCATCTTTTTACCAAAATATGTTCAGCGCTTTAGACTGAAAACGTAACAACAAACAGACTGAGAGACCGACAGAGTTACTGTTGCGTATATAATGTAAGATATTAAATTGGAATATTTTGATTTTTTGACAAAAGCGGCTATGTAGCTCGTTTTTCACAGCGCTATACCCCATCCGGCTAACCCTCATCCCCTGTTGTCACATGAGTTCACTATACTGCGCAGATTCGCCTCGTATTCTAAGCGGCCATTAGGTTTCAATCTACCCTCAATTGTCGAGATGCCTTATAGGGCGTACATCTAATCGTTCTTGTTTTTTTTTTAAACGTTGTCCTGCACTAGGAATTCCTTCCTGTATCGTTGGTGCGTTTACAAACATATAAACTCACATACACAACACCCAGAGCCGGAACAACTATCTGTAGGTCATACAAATCATATACGCATGTATGGTCATTGATTCGCTAATTGACGGATTAGTCCATATTTACACATTGGTATTTAGACATAGTTGACATCATGGCTTTGCTCGCCATATTGAAATTTCTTGAATGGAAAAATGCTGGCTCATTCAAGTATAGTTGGTTCTGGTTTGTTCAGGGCCAGTCGTATTCTTGTCTTGATCACGTAGGACAAGAAACAGTGAATTTAATTGAGATCACAATGTTTTTTACTGACAAAATATGGGTGTACTGAAGGTTCACCTCTACTGAATCCTAAGGGGAATGAAAGCGTGGTGTTATGTTTTGTACAATATTGTTTAGCTAATTTACAGGTTGATACAGATAGAATCAAACTTAATGGCGGCTCGGAACACTCCGCGAGTTGCTAAGCCATCGCCAGTAGCAAATTCATGTGGCAATGTGATCGTGGGGTAGGGTATTGCGTACCGAAAAGCAATTCCCACAGTCGCCAATAAGTTTGATGCGACCGGTAAAACTACTTTTAAATACAGATATGTCTCTTTTTTTTATTGAAAATATAAGAATTCTGAAAATTCACTCAGTAGATATGTAGAAAAATATGTTGCTTTATAAATAGATAATATTGGAACTTGCAATCTTACACCCAGATTTTAGAACAATAATTATCGGAAAATCAATGTGACAAATTGGCAAGCTGTAAACTGCTTTGATATGTTAAATGTATTATAAACTACCTTCTGCCCGCGGCTTTGCCCGCGTAAAAGTGTTTTATCATCCTACGGGAATACAAACTTTCCTATATCCTTCCCAGTCCCAAACTATCTCCATGCCAAATTTCATCTAAATCGGTTCAGTAAATCCAGAGATTAGCCCCTACAACCTCACAACCTCTTTATAATATTAGTATAGAAAACCAATTGCATCACCGGAATTGCGCATAATTTTTGGCGTGTTTTGATAAATTTCATTCCAGAACCGTGCGTTATTCCTTATTTGACTCCACCTCAAAGCGACAAATTGGCGGAAATAGCATGACAGTCCGTTTTACAGGTTCGCTTTATCGTATACATTTTTATTTGGCAATGGTGTTGGTAGTTGTATGAACGAGTTCACACACATGACAGTATTCCAGATCCAGTAAAATATATCGATCCGACAAAGTATACAGCAGTCCGTTTTACAGATTCGCTCTATCATATACATTTTTATTCGGCAATGGCGTAGGTAGTTGTATGAACGAGTTCACAAATACAAACATCATAAAAAATGCCTACTGATCCGTTTTGTTTGAAAGTTGATGGTTCACTCAATAAATGTGATATGAGCATTACCCCCGTAAAAAACGGATCCGTTAAAACTGTAAATACTGTGTGAACATCACCTCCAGTAGCGACGGATCCTTTAAGAACGGTCCTGGAAGTATGGATCTGTGTGATATACCGTGGTCTTCCCTATAATGATAAGAATCCAACTTATTAAATGCTGACTGAGAAGCCAAATATCAATATTATAATTAAAAGAAGTACGCAAATACGACTGAAAAAAAAACCAATGATAGAAGATAGATAGCAAACAGAATATTCAGCAAGAAGATAATTTGAAAAAATATAAGATTCTCAATCAATCAGATAGAAATCGTCCGTACTACTCGGTTCGTAGGTAAACTTTGATTAGTTCGCCGACAAACTCAAATAAATATACAGAAATAGAGTTCTTCTAAAAGCCGGCGAGTGTATCTATTCATTGAGAAATTTTACTTTTCGTTCTGAGTAAAGGAAATCTCAGAGATGGAATGAAATAAGTTCTTCTTAATGTGTGTTCTGTAAAACAACGCTGTTTTTTTATTTATTTTTTTATTGTTGATAGACTTGCGCTTGACCACTATCTCATCTGATGGTAAGCGATGATGTGGTCGAAAATGAAGCACGCTAGCCTAGAAGAAACCTATTTACTTGACATGAAGACTCCCAGGTTGTAGCTATCAGGAAATACAGACTCTGCCAGGGAATTACATTCCTTTGCTGTACGCATAATAAAAGTATTCCCAAAACGTTTGGTGCGTATGGGTGGGATGTCCACCATGTACCGATGACGCATCGCCGTACGTCTGGTAGTCCGATGATGGATGATGGATGATGTTTTTATTTACGAACATTTTATGTCATACTACCTGATCCCTGCGGGTTCGCTCCCGTCAACTGGCTATCTACCTACCTACCACCTACCTTTCCTACCTACCCTACCCTACCTACCTTACCCACCTGCCCTACCGATCAAACTACCTACCCTACCTAGCAATTTATTAAACTATTTATTTGAATAAGAATTAATAATACAATAGGTACGAATGTAACCAACTTTGGTTTCTACCGGCGATCTGATAAAATTTTAGAACACAAAAGCTGCTATTGTGACTTAACTATGATAGTGAGATTCTCTCGTAGAATTTTTGTAGTTAATAATGAGTACTTTAATCATGTTGTACATATTTTTTATGAATCATCAATAGTTTTCTCAGCACACGCCAAATAACGAATTTTCACAATGATCTCTAATTTTCTTTAAAATAAATTATTGCCTATGTTACTCGGAAATAATGTAGCTTTCCATAAGTGAAAGATTTTTTAATATCGGTCCAGTAGTTTCGGCACCTATTCGGTACAAACAAACAAACAAAATAATATTTCCTCTTTATAATATTGGTATACATTTTAATTGAAAAACGGTTAATTAGGACCACGTGAGGAACATGTCTAGAAATAAAGATCGAAGATATGTAAATCACCTACCAATCCACACTGGGCTCCTTAATTCCCCCTCACAGACTGGAGGCCTGTGTCCCAGCAGTAATCTAAGAACTTTTATTTATTTACTAGCTGACCCGGCGAACTTCGTTCTGCCTAACAAATTTCTAAAATAAAAGGTTTTTTCTAAAATAAACGTAGCCTAAGTTACTCCTTATTACATCAGCTACCTGCCAATAAAAGTCCCGTCAAAATCGGTCCAGCCATTTCAGAGATTAGCCGGAACAAACAGACAGACAGACAGACAGACAGACGAAAATTGTAAAAAATGTTATTTTGGTGTATGTACCGTATATATATTCATATACATGTAGTAAAAAACGGTTATTTCAATATTGAAAACAGACACTCCAATTTTATTTATATGTTTAGATGTATAGATTAATCACAAAATCCACAGCTCTTAAAAATACCTTAACACACTTATTGTACTTCTTTACAGCCAATTACGGATTTACAATCTATTAACTGTACAAATAAAATGTAACAGAAACTTAGAACAACAAAATATACCCAATATTTGAAAACTCGTGTGAAGTGAGCAATAGTAGTTGTGTGTGAGTGGGTTATAGTATAGTATTATGCGTTCCGAATGAGAGGAAAATCGAGTACCCCCAAAGCAAGCTACAATCGGAAAAGACCGCACAGCTAGCAACACAACAATCTATTTCAAAAGCCCAGGGTCAGTTATTTATATTAGCTCCTGGATACTAAAACAAACCATTCCGCCGCCAACAGCACAATCCTGACGAATCATGACACAATGAGCGAAACCGCCGACCGTCCTCTCATTCGGAACGCACAGATGATGATGGGCTGATTATGTTTATTTTATTTTATATTTGTTTGTTTGTTAAAGATAATTTTTATTGATAAAAATCTTCACTATTGTTAAGTGCCATAATTTGATCATATAATTTATTTACATTATTTTTTAAATATTGTATGTTCCGTTTTACGTGAATTAGTCCGTGGCATGAACAGCGGGCCTTATCAGAAGACCATCGCAACGATATTTAAAAGAAAATAACCCATTTTCTTTTAAATATCGTTGCACATGCTGAGGAAGCCTTTTTGGTCTCGCACAAGGTTTTTTTTTTGTGTTTTTGCGTATCTTGTGTCTGCTGTACGGGTCACAAATAAATATTTTTCAATCTCCTTTTTTCTGATCACAGAAAAATAATGTGTGGGTCACAGGAGTGAAGCCAGAGAAAATGTAAGTATTTATTTAAAAAAAAACAAAAATGTAAGGCTGACAAAGTAGCCATTTTTGTCAAAAAGGGGTTTTTTCTCGTATTGGAGACATGATAAGAGAAATCCCAAAGAACTTAAAAATGTAACCTGTATTTTTATCACAAAACGTGCCAGTATACTTATTCATTTTAAGCCATTACTACAACCCCTTCTAATTAAGCAGGTACCTATAAACAAAACATTTACTGTCCAAATAAAACCACCCCTAATGGAGTTATCATGTTTAAAATGTTCCATAGCTAAAGTTACTTTTTAAAATTTCTATTATAACTAATCACCTCTTCGGTGCTAAATTTAAAAGCGCCATCTATGAAGTATTATCAAATAAGCCAAGGATTTTTCTTTTATGATGGATGATGAATGATGATAGATACTTTCAAGAGTAAACGATGGTTTGAGAGATCGATGGTCAAAGGATAAAAAGGGGTTACAGGGAAACCAATTTTAGAGTTCCGTTTTCAAGGAGTGTAAACGGGACTCAATATCAGGCCTGTACATCGTCTATCTGTCTGTCTGTCGACTTGTCTGCCTGTGTGTGTGTCACAAGGATTCTTTAGAATCGTTTATAGGTAGCCAGTTGAAATTGCCATAGAATATCTTGTTCACTTAAGAACTTAAAATAAGGTAGGTAGGTAGATAACTATAGTTTTGGTGATACGGAACCCATAGTACACAAGTCAGGTTCGCACTTGACCGGATTATTAAGTGCAAAAAATACACTAATCTTTGGAGGCATAAAATATTAAAAGAAAAATGGCGACTATCAATCGCTCGTGAAAAGTAATGAAATCTGCCAAATTCTTAATTAAACTTTTCTAAATTAATTAGCAAGTAAAACTTTGGGAATGTGTATTTTTTAATCAGATTTTTAATGATTGATTACCGAGTTTTAAGAGACGGACTTCTCGAAGTTTTAAAAGTCAATTTACGGCATCTCGGATTTATTATGTACGGAACCTTTAACATTAATATTACGAATTGTTAAGAGAGATCATTGTGTATGTTTGTACAGAAATTCATCATTATCTTCCTGCCCTTGTCCCATGTTACTTGGGGTCAGCGCAACACGTTTTCTTCTTCCATCCATTCCATTCACTGACACTTCTTTCATATCACTCCTCACACAGCCCATCCATCTTTCCTTGGCTATGCTCTCCCTCTCCATCCATCCACATTTATATTCATAACTCTTTTAGTAACATGCGTTTCATCCCTCCTCATCACATAACCATACCAGGACAAACGGTTTCCTTTCGCGTTTACTGAAATTAATGGTCTGGTATTGCCAACATGGAGTGGTTACTCCATGTTGGCAATATCAGACCATTGTGTTTGATGGTGGAAAAAGGAAGGAAGTTTTAAGAAATGCGTAGCATGATGTCATCTTATTAGCCAGTATTTTGTAGGGCACGGAGGCTTCTTCATCTCAATAGATAAACTAAGGACACACTTGACCAAGTGTGTTCTTGACTAAGTGTGTATATAGATAAACTAAGAACACACTTGACTTACTTCCTTGACTTACTTCCTTTTTCCACCATCATACACAATCAATGATACTGCAACAAAATGAGCTTTAATTATTATTTTTGCATAATTTTGAACTATAGCATTTAAGGAAAACGCTTACTATTACCACAGTTTTATACCTCTGCAAGATACACGGAAAAATAAGTGTCAACGAGCGTCGTTCCTAATAAAATGACGTACCTGCTACCTACCTATCTTTGAAGAACTCCAGGCTATTATTTTTGTAATTTAAACTGCTAGGTACAGGTCACGGATAAATTTGAAAGAGAGTTACCGCGGCCCTGGCACAAGCAACTGAAGGAACACGGGTGGGTTTTAGTCAGTAAAAGTCTAACACGCCCTCCCGCTTCACCCAGAGCGGGAGAAGTCATTGGATGATTTCCCAACAAAAAAAAAAAAAAGGTACTGGTACCTACTACTAAAAATCTTATTAGATTGATGAAGAAGGTACCTAACCTTCTTCATCAATCTAATAAGATTTTTGCGGAAACTAAATAACAGGTGAAAAAAAATAAACAAAATCCAGCCAAGTGTGAGTCGCGCACGAAGGGTTCCGTAACATTATCGCCTAAAAATAATAGAATATTTCTTGAAGCAACTTATTATGAGACGGCATCTTGCGAGAAAAACCTAGATTCATAGAGAAAATGCGAATAACTTTTGAACATCTTAACCAATTTCAATCAAACATAACTAAGAAAGTGCACTTTCGACAAAGTCACCTTTCTAACAAAAAAAAAATCAAAGCCGGTTGATCCGTTTAGCAGCTATGATGCCACAGACAGACACACAGATACACAGCAACACACATCAAACTTATAACACCCCTCTTTTTCCGTCGGGGTTAAAAAAGAGAAGAATACATTTTAATGGGAAAAGTAATTACGTTTCCTTTTTCGAAAATGCAGTGTCATTATTCTGCTGCAGCTGCTTTGTGACAATCAGGAGTCCATTTATTCGTTCAGTAATAACAATATATGGCAATTGCACTCTGATTGCCCACCAGGTACATGAGTAAAGTAAATTTAAAAGATTAAAATGTATTTACAATTGACTTTTTTCGTGGCCGTAGATTGTTGATGCAAAAAACGTACTTTTGTTTTTTTTTACCTTTTCACCAAAGAAGTTGAGTGTAGTGTAGAATAATTACTTGAGTTGATGTCCTTCTCTTAGGTGAAATCTATCTCAATGGGTACCAAACTTCACTAAAATTTACACAGCGGTTTAGACGAAAAAACTTAATAAACAGACGAAGTTACTTTCGCATTTATAATACTAAGTATGGATTTAACAGAGGCACAGATAATATAATACTAGCATACAGATGCCTCATCCCATACAAAGAAACCGTGCCGACGTAACTAGCGTTTTTCATCTGATTATACCGATTATTTTTTGTTAATCGATCGCGTTCGGTTCCGTTCCAAGGCGATAGATAGATCACCATCTATATCCGTGGAACGGAACCGATCGGCACCTAACGCGATCGATGTACAAAAAATAATCAGAATAATCAGTATAGTACGTCGGCACGGTTTCTTTGTATGGGATGAGACCCCACTGACAGAGGTTTCCAGAGGACCACAATACCTACATGTATGAGTAGTTTAATTTAACAACGTGTAAAAGTAAAACTGCAACGAAACTCCCAGACTCTAACAGCCAAAAATCCTTCCGTACCACCCGTCAACAAAAATCGACTATAAGCACCAAAAGTTTCTCAACGCGTTCAAATGGCGGCCGAAACTCATTGTCACTATAGTTAGGTACGTCGGTGATTTCATTAAGCGTTGCACCCCCTGTCTCGACGTCTAGCCGTCTGGCTACATATACAGGGGAGGCTAGTTGCCAGGCAATGGCGGCTGGCGAGGCGATGTTCCGTGGTCGGGATATCCATGTCAATATTTGTAGGCTTTCGATTAAATACGAATAATAACATTTTGATACTGGCCGCTTTCACTGGCAGTTTGTTGGATACGTGTGCGTAAAAAAAAAGTTATGCTTGATTTTGAAATTGTTGATGTTGATGGGTTGTGGAATTGGCGGGAATTTCATTTTATACATTTTAGAAGGGTTAGAATTCTGGTTAAGTTTACGCGTGTTATATGCAATTTAATTATATGAGACAATAATGATTCGAATTGATATAGTTCAGTGCTTCTATAGGGCCAGTAATGTTTTTGTCGTTCTTAAACATAAGAAAGGTCACTTATTAGATAACTCTTTGAGTAGTCAGCACTTCAACGGGTAATTTTCTGTTGAAGAACTGTTCAAGTGACTTCCATAAACAACTTTCTATTTCAAACAAAAGAAGACTTAATTTCTATTTACTCAGTGACAAAGATCTAATATTTTGCAGACGCATAGATCAAGTGCAAAGTGCAAAAGTCTCAAGAAGAGATTTACAACCTACGTTTGGAAATACTGCATAGTGAATGCAGAGGGAAGGTGGAGATGTCAATGTATTTTGTGTTTTTTTTTGTTCGTACCCAAAGAGTAAAAACGGGACCTTATTACTAAGACTCCGCGGCCCGTCTGTCTGTCTGTCTGTCACCAGGCTGTATCTCACGAACCGTGATAGCTAGACAGTTGAAATTTTCACAGATGATGTATGTTGCCGCTATAAAAACAAATACTAAAAACAGAATAAAATATTTATTTAATTGGGTTTCCTGTACAACAAACGCGATTTTTTTTGCCGTTTTTTGCGATAATGGTACGGAGCCCTTCGTGCGCGAGTCCGACTCGCACTTGGCCGGTTTTTTTTAAAATTGATGTCTTCTTTAAGATAATTCTGTATGTGAAACATTTGGTTATTAAGTAAGTTGATAGTTGTGACTTTTTTTGAGTAAGTTGGTATTATGATGTAATGTTATTATAATTTTTGCGTTAAAAATGACAATAATTTTTCAATTTATTTTGAGTAATAAGTAGATACCAAGATCGGGTGTATGTGAACGATAATGTTTTTCTAACAAGTCTGTCTTTATTATTTGAATTAATTTTGTAAACATAACTATTATGGCTGTATAGTTGTATATCCCGAAGGGTCCGTGATTGGAGAAAACACACTGATAAAATAAATGTCTTGTTTTTCCCTCACTTGACGTGTAGACTTTATTAAGTAAACAGCGTTTCATTTTCCAGAAAAGGTATTCTAGATAAATTGAAGCCGCGTAAGAGGCGATGTTACTGTCAATTTCAGATGCAGTCCAGTCGGGTGGCGGTAAGCCGGTAATGTATCGCCCTAGTTTTACTTGAGCGACCCCGTAGGTAAGGTCGAAAAGGTTTAGGTATTTAAGATAAGTATTTAAAGAGCTAATTTACATAAATCAGTTTTGAATCCATGTTTTCGTCTCTACATGGAATGGTTCCTGAGTAGAAAAAATATAATTCTATTTAGTCCGTTAGTGGGATTGTCAAATAATATTGCACCCGTATTTTTTTTCTTTATCAAATAAATAAAAATCGTCAAAGATTAAGCGCATCAAAGTTCAGGAGTGGGGGCTTGTGACGTCACTTTGTCAGTATAAAGTGTAGCACACCGTGACGTCTTACAATATTTCAACGAATTGTATCGTGCGTCGTGAGTATGTAAGGATCGTAGCAGGTGGCGTTCTGTAGTTTCTGCCTACACCCATGAAAAAAAGGCGTGAGTTTATGTATGTATTTATGTATCGTCTTGAATTTTTGTTTATGTGGCAAAAGAAATCATCCCTAGTATAGATGTGGCTACCAGTCACGTAATCAGTTACTTTATACTCAATTATATTCAAATTAAAACATTTACATACTCAAATAAGCACAATAATTAATTAACAAAACACGACATGATATCAATTGAAAGAAAATACTTTGATTGAACAACCACGATAATCGAGTATATGAACCGGCAGTAAAACATTGCTTCTGCCTTAATTATGAAATTAATTAACTGAAAACCAAGCATTCGTTGTTATGTTATTTTGAATTACATTAATTGAATTAATTTAATTGTATCACGTTCAATTCTGATTTTAATAATGTCCAATTATATTAAAATATTGGCGAATTATTGAATGGTATTGCCGAAATTGTGTAGCGTAGATAGGTGTAATGTAAGGAAGAAAGAAGGGCGGCGTGAGAGGGCCGATCCCGGTCGGAGAAGAAGCCGTCATGGAGGCAACCGCCTCGACGCCCGAAATCCTGCCTGCATCACCAGGGTCACGGGCGTTCAGCTTGGGGATTTTGTCCGCTCACCAACTGACCCCAGGAAAGACGGTGGCCCAGTGACCACGTGCTGCCGTGCACAGCGAGAGTCAGGCTCAGGGGAGACGCTTTTCAGTCTCCTTAGGGATGTGCCCTAACAGGCGTTGCACGGAGGGGGTTCCTGAGTTTTAAGAGGTAAAGTGTCCCCGTCCAACTGCTGATAGTGATCACTAGGGCTCCCTCACAGTACTCAGTAGCATATTTTTTCATTTAAAAATAAGGTCTTAAAAACATAGTGGCTGTATCACTCAGGTATACAACATCACGCCTAGACGGAGCGATTTGAACAACAGCGGCTGAACAAACAGTATTTATCACACTACGTACGTGGGCAGAGCCGATGATATGGAACAGTTCTTGTTGTTGTTGTGTGTGTTTGTTTAATTACGGCGTCATAAAAGTAGGTAATTATAAAAATATTGACGTGGTCTTCTTTTGTATAAAATGTTTTCGCTTATAAATAGTTTTTTTTTATTAACGATACGCTCATGCTTGACCACTATTTCACCTGAACGCTAACATAGAACTCACATATTCACTTTTGATTTACCCCCAGTTTCCCAGATCAAAATTATCGCAGAATTAATTTGACAAATTTTTAAGAACGCGTTATCTGCTGTGATTGGCTGTTGAAAATTCATTCAACCAATCACAGCAGATAAGTGTGCTTGGAAACTGAGGGTTAAGGCGATGTATACGCCCCAATGTTAACGTACATCTACAACGCCTGTCGCTGTATTTGCGTAAACTGAGTTTAGTTGAAGTAATCGCAATTAGTTTCATTGGTGAAATCGGCCCTAATGAGATGACGACAGGCGTTATAGATGTAGAAGACATGTTACGTCAACCCCAAATAAATCTTCAGAAACGCCTATTTTACAAGCATAGTGATAAATATTACACGCTTTACCCTTACATGACCTACGCAACAAATATTTTGGTAACCTGCCAACAACCTTTTTTACGCATTATCTTACGCTGTGCGAAAAGCTAAGGAGTGGACAAACTAGGGCTCTTTAGTCTTTAGTTTTTTAGTCTCTTGCCATTTACTATAATTTATTCTGTGAAAAATAAACACCTTTTCTTTCTTTCTGTATCATCTTTACCACATTCCATACATCGTTACTTAGGTCTTACCCTCCTTTTGTAGCCACATTCATTTTCAAAACTTAAGAGTAGGTCTTCCATGCATGCCAATAAAATAAAGTGTTTTTAATGTTTTTAAGTGATAACCATGCACACGGCCCATCTGATGGTAAGAGTCTACACGTCTGTGCAACGCATGTACATTGTCATCGTAAAAACAAAGCTGAAAAGTCTAACGTCCTGTAAATATACCCATACACTTCATATCGAAACACAGCAACTTTAGCCTGCAGAAACGGTGGTCCTTCCCCAGACGAACTCCTTCACAAAGACCTCAACAAAGTCTAGTGGAAGATACCAATTTATCATCCAGAGCTAAATTTGGAGCGGTATTTTGTTCGCCCTTTATGCTCCAAGTTGCATCCCCTCTGGCTACGATATTGATTGACTGGTCATGTATGTATATGACATACATGGTTTTGCCACCCCTTTTGCACCCTTTAGGCGGTAAATGCATTAGCAAACTTGGTTGAAATCGGACGCAGTGTATGGCTGACCGACGCCTCCTTCTCATGTTGGCTGTGTGTGTAGACCTTTATTAGATGCCTATGTAGGTGTATAAAATTGCATAGATGTAAAGCCCTATCCTATTATTACTATTCATGTGAATGTCTGGATGTGTGAAAGAAAGAAAGAAAAGAAAGAAAGAAAAAACGTTTATTTGCGCTAGGCACGACGCATACCATGAAAAAAAAACAAGGAAAACTTAAAATACAAATACAGAGTATGCGTCACAACCACGCAAAACGGTCATCGCTCAGTATAATGCTGGGACTCGCGTGCAAGACAGAGCCACGGCGCTGGTTTTCAGCGATAGCCGGTGTCGACTGGGTGACGCCGAAACAATGTAACCTAAAGGGCAAGTGACGGAGCGAACATGTTCTATTTATAAATAAAAACAAATAAATAAGTAAAAAGAAATACAAAACAAGTTGTGTGTTAATCGATCACGTCTCGACACTAGATTTGTATAAAACTGGACTCAGGTAAATCATGTCCTAGATTCGGATGCAGTATTAAAAAAGATGGTTACAAAATAATTGCTCCATTTACCGTTCAAAATTCGAACACATTTTTCAAAGCACACCACAAATCCAATCGTTCCTCATACGAGTACGGTCCACACATTCCTTGAATATATTAACAAAGGGCCGAATTATTCAAAATGAGAATAAGTGGTCGACGCATCTGTGGCGCGTCCGAGACTAAACACGACATAATTTGTTTCTTAGAAGATTAATTTGTAAGAGGTCACTAACGGGAAGGCTACATTATATTTCATAGAAGATGCCTTTTGATTACCATAACTTGGGAAGTTTTAGTGTTCCGTAAGATGGAAATGGAAACCTCTTGTGTATTTTTTTGTTATATTTATAATGAACAGGCATAAGAACACGTCTATGTTGCTTAATACCTATAATGTGTATAATTGAAGTATTTACTGTTTAATGATTTAACGCATTCTCGTTACTTAGCTAACTTAGAAGTCTTGGATTAATATTTTCGATTGATAAAAACTACTTTAGCCTGATATCCTGCCACAAGTTATATGATTATATACATATAGGATTAAAAAAAAACCTAAATTGACTAAATTAGCTCTTTACGAAGTAGACACAAGGATACCTGGCATTTTTCGTTGCTCTTCTTTTCCTATTAGTGGACCATAATTCTAAATACTACCTACTTATGTGTCATAGGATCATCCAAAGGGAATGTTTCTCGTGAGTGATTAGAAAAGATAAACCATGGGGACCGATCCCAATTATGTTAATTTGGTACAGGTATGCGACCATTAGTTCAAGGTGTCAAACTTTGGTCACGATGTGAGATGTGTCGATTCTTTTTTGTTTTTTTTTTTACTCTTTGGTATTTTTTTAGATAGGGCTGTGGTTGGATAAAAGTAATTATAATAAAATTAATGGTCATATATTGAAAGGAGTTTATTATTGTTTTAGTTAGAGATATGCTTACTTTTTTGTTAGACCCGGCTTATGCGGTGTTTTTTTTTTAATTATTGGCAATATTTCAGCTTAATTTCGAATTGGTGGAAATGTTTTTCATATAGATGAGTACTTTTAACGCCTGACAGATTGCTTACGCGTTAAAATCTTTCTGTACCTACACTTAATCTGTCAATCTCTACAAATAGTGGCGATCAGTAAAACATGTCATCAGCTTCTAACTAAAGAAGACGAAAAGGGGGAGTGACACAAAATGCTAAAGCGCTTAAGCGCGTTTAACAGTCGAACAAATTAGGGCCATAAACTGAGTTTAGTTGAATTTATCGCGATTATTTTCATTGGTGAAAGCGGCCCTAAGTTGTTCCACTTGGCTAACTAGCAACAAATACAGCATTTCTACCATATTAGACAACTTTAGACAACACCGAGTTTGAACAACAATTAAACCCATTTTGAATTGTAATATTGTCTGCTTGAGATGCGAATATAAGATTATGAGACTGTGTTGATTGTTGGTCAATTTTAAGGCCTTCTTACACCACAAATAAAACGCTAATTGTATTTAAAACATCATTCTGTCTCTGTCATCTTCAAACAATTGACAGAAATAGAACGATGACTTAAACTCGTTTAGCACTCAATGCGTTTAGTTATTTGTGGTGCAAGTAGGCTTTAGTGAAGCATTTTACTGGTAGAAGCTAGATGCGTGGGATTGGAGAGGCCTACTGAACGCTGATAATGATCTAGTAAGTTTCATCTTATGTATTTATAACTCGAACTGACAAAATATTGCTTTCTTGAACGATAGCACATTCTGCGTTCAATTCTGTTTGAACTTTTTTACCCGACTGCCTCAGAAGAAGGGTAATGTTTTCCGAGTGTACCTACGTGTTTTTATGGTATGCAGGACGTAGGGGTAGGTACGATGATTATTTCGAGCATCGGTATGATCTTCTTTTTCCACCTCGCTGCTTCCCTTTACTCGAGGTCGGCTTTCCTGGTCATAAGGTACCATTTGTGCCTCTGATAACCATCATACCCCTTAAAAAGAGCAGCAGTGTAGCCCTATCATAGCCCAAACGCAGTAGCAATATACCCAAACAGACTCACGAGTTCCATACCATTTTGCCACGTCAAAGTTCAAAATAATGAAACATAGCTGATTGGGCCACGTTTGCCAATATCGCCGGCGTGTCGGTTACAGCATCGCTCGTCATATTACAAATGCTGACTGCGTTGATACCAGACAGGTATGCCATGTCATTCAGTCTCCAATCGTGCAATACTGACGGGTCATTCTACTTTATGAGGGACAATTTGTAAGTACTGAAAAACGACTAAACGATGAAAACGAAGTGTAAAAAGAAGTATGTAAGCATCGTAGCAGGAGGCTTTCTGTAGTTTTTGCATACCCCATCCCATTGAAAAAAGGCGTGAGTGTATGTACAAATATATATGTGAAAAACGAATGCGGTACCAAATAAATACAACTTTGTTATATCATATATTTAGGTATATACAGTGTGGGGACGACTACACGACTATACTGGCAATACTAGTGCATACGAGTTGTTTGAATCTATCGAATATATCTTGAGTAAAAAATACACTACGCTTAGATAGTCAAACTACCTATATTGACTAAACTACTGGATATATTTTTAAAATTCATACTGGGAATGTTCATCGATGCTCTTATATGGAGTTAAAATTACTGTCGTAGCGTCGTCCCCACACTGTATATATATCTACTTATTAACTAAATAAATTGTCTCGTAATTAATTAATGCAGTATGTTCAATAAAATAAATTCGTTTACGCATTATGCATTAAATGCGTTAAACCCACATAAATATTAAAATGTGAAAGTTAACTCTGTCTGTCTATTACCTTTTTAAGTCTTTGGATCAGCAACAACTGAACGGATTTGGATCAAACTTGACACACGGGTAGACCGCGACCTGCATAAGAACATAGTACGATACTTATTCCGGGAATACCCTTTTATATTGTTTACGGGGTTTACCTTAACAAAGAGCCTGGTATTTTGCGGAAAATACCAGAGTGTGTGGGATTTTACTTCATTAAAACCACCCCGGTGATCACCATCAGCACGTAGAACCTCGTAACCTCTCAAAAGATCACCACGGAAATCCCTCTGTGCAACGCTTGTTAGGGCACATGCTGGGGAGACTAAAAAAGCGCCTTCCCTGAGCCTCCCGTGAGTACCTACTTTCCCTAGGGATAATTTCCGACATTCCCGCGGGTGATGCCGCTGACAGAAAGAAGCTAGTTTTTCTATTGTAGCTAGAAGTTAGTGTTTTTGAAGCAGCCTCGGTAAAGCATAACCGATTGACCTTGCTTATTCGATAATCCGTCAAATACTAGAATATTCCTCAGTCCTAAACTTTGGTTTCTGGACATCCGTCACAAATTAAACGTACGTCAAGTGATACAGTTGGCAGATCAGAAGTTAATTTATCTCGCGTATGACCATTTTTTTCACATTAATTTTGCGATAATTTTCTTTTTATTATAGATAGGCTCGCGCTCGCCCACTATCTCACCTGATGGTAAGCGATGATGTGGTCGACGGTGTAACGCGCTTGCCTAGAAGTAATCTATTCAATCTTGACTTAAAGACCCCGAGGTTGTAGCTATCTGGAAACATAGACTCCGGCAAGGAATTCCACTCCTTAACTGTACGCATAATGAAAGTATTTCCAAAACATTTAGTGCGTATGGGTGGGATGTCTACTATGTGCCGATGGCGCATCGCCGTACGTCTTGTAGTCCGATGATGAAACGGGCTAGGCGGAATTCCATCGCACTCTCCCCGAAACGCAACCGATAAGCTGGCAACTCGACGACGATGTTTAAGGCTCCAGAGCCTTGAGAAAAAAGCTTTCTTCCCATAAACTAGTCATAACATAGACAAAATTATGAGCAAAACATATAGACAATAGAGGGTGCATGCACATGTCAATAACAATCGAGTTTGTAAACAAGCACATCTGTCAAATATCCCGAACCTAATTACGTCAGTCATAAGTGATAGTTATAGTGATGGGAAACGTTGAAAACTATCGATAAGTTTTACATCGACGCGACTTTAACTATAATGCGATTAAATAGGAACGTTTTCTGGGTAAAAAAATGATAATTCTATTTAGTCTGTCAGTGAGATTATCAAATAATATTAGACCCATATTTTTTGCTTTACCAAATAATTAAAAACTGACAGAGATAAAGCGCATTAAAGTCCAGGAGTGGGGGCTTCTGACGTCTCTTTGTCAGTATAATGTGTATACCGTGACGTCAGACGATATTTCAACGCACTGTATCTTCGTAATTTTGTGTTTACGTGGCAAAAGAAAAATACGAGTCCAATATTTTTAGGTTATCTAACTTCCGTGAGTTAGTTAGCTAAATAAAATTTTTAAGGATCTTTCGAATTCCCATCTCCGACCTATTTTATTTAATTTTATTGTTATTCGCGACGCAATGTTATTGAGACTTGAATATGAACGTTTTTTAAATCAGACAATTGGGCTTCTAGTGTTGTGACAAAAAAGTATCGATAGTTTAACCGACTTTTATTTTTAATTGTATTTTATAAAGCGACAGGAAGGTAAAGCCGATGTAAATTTCAATTAAAGTCTCATTTCGTTGGCCTTTAATGTGAATTACTTTTCCCTGTAAAGAGGAATACATTAAAGGGAGCAAATGAATTGGAGATAATTAATGCCGGGAGTGGGATTACGTAAGAATTTACGAATTGTATTGTGTTTAAATGGATTCATTGTTGGGTGTTAATGGATTTTATTTCAGTGAAATGCCTCGGTGATTTTTATGTCATTAAGGATTTAATATCACCTTATGTACCCATTTGAGTAAGAATTGATTGTGGTGTAAGTTATTTCGTAGATTTTACGTTACAGTACAATATGATTGGTAATAACACCCCGTTTTTGTCCCACTGTAGGGCAAAAGCTTCTTTGCATATAGAGAAGGCACCATGATAATCAATACTTGGCTGTAAAATGAAATATTATACCCCAGCCTTTTCAGTGCGTATCTACTATAATAATGGTTTGAAGATACTGGATTGGTCTGTGTTCCTTGATTTCTACCTGGGGGTCTTAAAGTCAAGCGTGAATAGGTTACTTCTAGGCAAGCGTGCTTCATTGTCAATCACATCATCGCTTACCATCAGGGAGATATTGGTCGAAAAAAATAAACAAGCAAAAATTTTAACTAAAAACTGTAACCCGACTACGGTTTTTTTAGCATATATTATCCGGGTCATAATAACAAATCTATTGACACCTCATCCGTCAAAATCGGATGAATAGTTTAGGCGCTACGGAGGATATACGTAAATACAAACATACATACATAGACTGCTAAAATCATAACCTTACTTTTTGGATTCGCCGTAGTCGGATAAAAACAAGGTACTTACATGCTAATAAACGTATTTACAGCCATTCGTAAATGACAAAACATCTGTCCTTTCAAATCATACCAGAGCTTTTGGAAAAACCGTAAAAGAATCCATCAGGTGGGTTTTATGTTAAAGGCTGTAACATAAAAAGGTATTCAAGTGTACCGAACCTGGATCATTAGGCTGGCGTTCCAGGTTTATGTCCAAAATACTGAAGACGATCGAAATAAAGTGGAAACGTGGGCCGTGAAGAATGTTGAGTTGAGTTTGATCACTTGTATTTATTTGACAGGTGTACTTTTTTAGCAGAGCGTTTTTCGTTTTTTTTTATACGAGCTGACTAAGCGACTTTCTTAATGGCGCGTCGCAATTTAAATTGCGCCTATAGGCGATATCGCGCATGTATTTCTAAGAAATTACACATTAGATGATTATATCAAGTTTAGAATGTTTGGTAACCTTTTGGTTCTACTCCATAGAGCAATCCATAACGTGTAGACAATTTTCATAATTATAGTATTGCTTTTCTTTTCTTCTCCTTTTGTTTAAGAGATTGACACACACACAGTTCCGTTGTTGTTGAATTAGGTATTTACCTATGTTTGCAATAGTTGTGAGTATGTGAGAACCATGTTCCTATTTATCCAATGAGTGAATTTACCTGTTAGTGCTTGTAATTCTTTATATCTATACGTAGTATGGTAGTGTTAGTCTGGTTGCATCGTCCACACGTATATGAATTAATGTATGTATGTAAATGTAACACTTTTTTTTTAAAGTAAGTGTGGAGTTTCTTGTCCGTTCCTCTCCATAACGAGCTACATTTCCGAGTGGACGGTAGAATCAATTGTTTTTACTTTTAAATTTTTGACGTTCAAAAGTGCTGCTTAAAGGCCTGATTGAAATAAAGAAGTTCTAAATTTGATTTCCATTCCCGGGTCGGTCAAAGTTAAGTTGCATCTCTCTGCGTCCGTGTGAACGTAATTGCAATTTCGCTAAGTAAAAATCACTTATCAGTGCGATACAAATCGAATCGTGTCGAGCTATCAGGAAGTTCGCTTGCTGGGGACGTATATAGTACCAGAATAGGCCTTTTCGTACAGTAAAATGCCGCCTTTATCTTTCATGTCCCTGAACTCCTCAAAACGAAGATTATAAAGGAAAAAATAACATGTTTATGTTTGTAAAGGGATATCTCTGGAAATACAGTTCCGGTTACAAATATGCCTTCACCGAAAGAAAGCTACACTATCGCTTCTTCTTCTTTTCGTATCGATGAACTCAAATTTTGTCTCAACTTTTCTCAAATTTTGTCTCAATTTCTCAAATTTTGTCTCAACTTCTCAAATTTTGTCTCAACTTCTCAAATGTTGTCTTAACTTTTCTCAAATTTTGTCATACCAGTGTCATACAAATGACAGAGCTCTGTCATTTTCCAAGTTCAGATCCTGAATGGTACAGGCGGCTGGGTACGAAGGACAGACAAGGAGGTGGGGCATATCCTGTGAGGACTGGCATTGTGTTTGAGATGGGTCTATGAAACTCTATTCGGCCAGGTTTTTTTCTACAGCAGCCAACCAGGGCCCGCAATTGGTTAAGGGATTTCCAGATTGGCCACTGCAGTTCATGTCCAGGGGACAGATGCTCTGCCGGAGTGAAGAAGTATGAGTACCATAGCTGCTTTTTATTCCGAAAAATGCAAGGTTTTTGCAGAATAGCGGGAGTGAAGTCACGGGAAAAGTTCGAAAGAATGAAATCATGGCAGCAGTTTTCCAAAAGTGGCTAGCTTAAGTCCAATCTCCTGAAAACTGCAAGAATATCGCGTACAATAACTTAACTTATTCCAACATAGAATTAAAAAACGTAAGCATAAACTAACCTGTTAGACGACAGTGAAAATATACGTAAAAAGACGAAGACTTCATTATGTCATGAAAATTGAGAGTCATGATATGGAGAGTGTAATTAAGATACCTATTTTATATTATATCGCTTAATGGCTTTTCACTTGTTTTTTTCTTTTGAAAGTTTGAACCATGTGCCATTGACGTTTTGTTCATTAAGAATCTGAGCTGCTGAAGTTTTTAATACCTGTTATAGCTTAAGGCTACTGTAGACGGGCACGATGATACGAGTACAACGCGACATGTAGCAACAACGTGTTCTTACAGAAATTGTTCTTCAGATAGAACGATTTCTATGAAAACACGTTGTCGCATCGCACCTGTCTGCAGTATCCTTTAAACTTAGGTGAAGGCCTGTTTAATTAAGAAATAGACATTCTGTATTAATGGTATTAGTTTTCGTTAGTTGGAGATGTAAAATTGGCGTTTAGTTCTATAACAAACTTTTGATTTGATTACATTTTGGAGATTTATTGCTGGCTGACGATTGATGTAGGAATATATTCTTGGAAAAGTTACTTAGAGTAATTACTTAATGATCGTTATTCATAACAGATTTTGAGTCCAAATAAAATAGTTTTGCTGAGATGGGAGCCTAATTACTCTGGCAAGGGGATCTTTTCTTAATTTTTGTTTATTTTTACCCGACTGCTAAGGAGGGTAATGTTTTTATCAGTGTACGTATATATGTATGTTTGTTCCTATGTAGCGTTCTAGAGACCAAACGCGTTGGCAATTTTTGATGATTATTACGTCAATCGATTCGTTATACTATATTAAAATTGGAAAATAGGAAAACGGTGGATTTTGGGCGCCATATTATTTTTCCCGTCTTTCCAATTGTGTGAGGTATAAAAATAAAGGGTTTTAAGAGTTGATCCCAAAAACACATAAAACATATATGAACCTAATGCGGTTCACTAAAAAGTTATAAACAAAAAAAGTTAATTCAAAAATCAAAAAAACCTGACGATACCGATACATCTGGTTTTGGTCAGCCATCTCGCGAATATGTATCCTTCGACTGCACAGCATGATTTTCTTCACATTTACGTCTTTTTACTTCGCTTCTTAAACTATTGCTTCGGTATTTTGATTTTTTTTATTTACTTTTTTTTATTATTCTCTCGTGTCTCCTGTGCGAGTCACAAATAAAAATATTGCTTCGGTATTTTGATTTTTTTTATTTACTTTTTTTTATTATTCTCTCGTGTCTCCTGTGCGAGTCACAAATAAAAATAAATATTTAAACTGTGAAACTATTGGATATTTTTCCATCATTCACATTTAAGAGACGTTATATACAAAGTGACTGTCTTTGTAAATTGGTAATAGCTACTTTTACACTACAGCAATGTTATGACTAGATATTCTACTATCAGTTTATCTAATTAATCCGCAAAATGCATCGATAAAGATAAATCAATTACACAGTACACTAT
Organism: Orthosia gracilis; assembly: GCA_947562075.1. Taxonomy (NCBI): domain Eukaryota; kingdom Metazoa; phylum Arthropoda; class Insecta; order Lepidoptera; family Noctuidae; genus Orthosia; species Orthosia gracilis. Next base: position 12,725,744 of record OX387264.1, on the reverse strand, counting down.
TCATAATTTAATCGATAGACGACCAATATTAACATTATCACAAAACCGTTATGAATCGGTTAATAAACCAAATAATCTGATTGAAAATATCAATTCGTCCCCAAATGGCCGATACTCAGTTTAATTAAAACAGCGTGCAGCTTAATTTCAAGTTTGGTAATAGAAATTGATATTATCGATATTAGTCCATCACTATCCTATTAAACTTATACTTTTAGAATAGTGATGGGTTGATATCGAACCTTCTCGAGACTAATTCTGCGCTGATAAGTAAAGTCAGTATTAGTCGATCGAGTCGCTTTTAACATCATTTGGATTATTCGTTTATAGTTGTGACAATCTAAGAAGTCCGATGACGTTTCTCATTTTACATGCCGCGATAATTTTGTACGTAAGATATTTAAAAATCAAATCCATTATCCCAATAATTACTATGTTATCCATACAATAGAACAAAGAGTATATAATTCGTAAGCATCAAGCTTAATTATGCTGATCTATCTATACATATAATAAAATTGTAACCCGGCGATGTCTGTATTTTGAAGGTGTGTCATGGATAATGTTTGTACGCGGTTAACGCAAAAACTACTGTACGAAGTGTGATGCGGTTTTCACAGTTGTATTATTGCTGGTGTAACTTAAAATATGGTACATGTTTTATCTAGGCCGCCACCTAGAAGTCGACTTATATAAAAAGAGTTTTTTTCCTTGACTGGTTCTGTACGGGGAAATCGGAATCCATAGGAGATACCACGTCTGAGGAACCTTAGGTGCTTTGTTGTGAGAACAATTTTTCCATAGTCAAATTTTTGTCTGTAAAAAATTGCAATTTTTCTACAGTTAACTACAATATTGTTCAAATTGCGCGGAATTGATACAAGAAGCCAATTACTTACAAGATTGAGTTGTTAAAAAAAAACATTATTAATATTGACGGCCGCTGGATCAGGTGAGCGAAGCTGCGGGTACAGCTAGTTATTAAGTATTTTCATAGCTGATAAATTCGAATTTTTAGATTGTCCCGTCTATAGTGTATATAATCTGTAGAGAATCAATTAACCTGCCCAGTTTTTTCCTAACTATGCTGGGATCGGCTTCCACTCTTATCGGATCAGCTGAGTACCAGTGTTTACATGGAGTGACTGCCTATCTAACCTCCATTACCCAGTAATTGAGTATCACGGTATTCCTTGACAATACTGGTGTCAGATTATTTGGCTACTGACTACCGTATTGACTGTCAAAGATCCTCAAATGACAGCCGGGACCAACGTGCTTTCTAAGACACGGAGGAGTCTTTATACGTAATTGATGGTCACCCATCCACCGACCAACCTCGGAAAGCGTTGCTTAACCTTCATTATCGGTGTGGCTTTAATTATTTAGTCCCCAAATGGATCGTATCAATTTACCTAGCCTTTTCCCAACAATATTGGGGTCGGCTTCCAGTTTTACCGGATTCAGCTGAGCACTAGTGTTTTACGTGGAGCGACTGCCTATCTGACCTCCACAACCCAGTAACTGGGTAACAGGGTACCCCTTGGCAAGACTGGTGTCTTGCTCAAGCTTCTGACTACCCGTAACGACTGTCAAAGATCTTCAAATGACAGCTGGGTCCAACGGATTAACGTGCTTTCCGAGGCACGGAGGAAACTCGGTATGTTGAAAAATGGTCACGCATCCATGGACCGACCTCGTCAAGAGTTGTTTAACCTTGAAGATCGATCCGTGCGGCTGTTATTATTTAGCCACGAGCTCCTTCCCCAAATGGATCGTAACACAATTTAACTAAAACCGGGTGCAGCCTAATTTAAAGTTAGTTAATAGAAATTGGTATTATCGATACTAGCCCATCACTATCCTATTAAAGGCTATCAGCTCCCCCTCTCGGCTTGAGTGAGTACTTGAAGTACCCGCATAAAAATAATTATAACGACAAACACTTGTCTGGGTAAACATGGCGGGGTCGGATCAGCTGTTCGTCTTGTGGAGCGTCTGAGAGGTTTTTTTTACTCGATTGCGGTGAAGCTAAAAGGGATAGCCTAAAGAGCCCGCTGCGAAAATCTTCATTGTATTTTGATTAAACTTAATTTTCATAAATTAAACTTGAAAATAGAATATAATTATGCAAGTTTGCCTGGAAATAACCATAAAGTGATATGTTCTAAAATCAAGTATCATTCATAAAAATCAAGTTTTATCAAAAACAATGTGCAAGCAGATGTTTGCGATGGGATCTCGGGTTAAGATGGGCTAATATTTTAATGTCGATACGTCTGTAAATTAGCGTCCATAGGGAGGCAAGCCGAAAAACTGATGTTATCAAAATCGGGGGATACAGATTGGTGTTGCAATTCCATATCTATCATCGACATCCAACATTAAATTATTATATTACATTAATAGCTACAGGTTTAAGCAATTCTTTATATGATAGAAATATTAATTTGACTCCTGTCATACAGGTCTGCCTAGTTCGTCTTCAAAATTGCTTTAACCAATTATTATGTCAATAAATATTATTTGATTGAAAGATTATTTGATTAATAAACTTGGAAATGCGAAGGCCCGTTACGTACACGTACTCGTATTCACGAAAAACAATCCTTCTTGAACGTACTTGCATACTTCGTAGAAAATACGTGTACGGGATATCCGACCGATATATATCCATCCAAAATAATTCAAACATTCTACCTATACTACTTTAAACGCGATAGTAACTCTGTCTGTCTGTTACTTTTTTTAGATGATATTTGGTTTGAAGGTAGTTTGAGACCCTGGAAAGGATGTAGGATAGGTAGATTTTTTATCTGTAACACTTGCTTTGGGATGCTATAACACTTTATATGCGAGCAAAGCCGCGGGTAGAAGCCGTTGTCACCCTTAGTGTAATATGATTTACATTGCGTAGCACCATAAGGGACCCCTTACATAGTTTTTCTTTTTAACATTCCACATCGTCTAGTAAGTCCTGCTTAACAATTTATTTAATCCATAACAAACAGAAATCACAAACTTCAAAACAAAACCAATATTTTGCTAAAATAACTTATCCAGCAAATACTGTTGTTAACTTGTTACAATCAACCCTTTCGCCCCCAGTTCGGGAACAAAACAATACTTACCGTCATTATGGGCCCGCATAAAATACAATATTTACTACCCTCATGACAGGAAGTATGTGCTTGAGCAGAGACAATTATGGTGGCAACCAGGATGAGGTGGGTAAGGAGTTCCAGCTGCTTGCTTATGGGTTTATGTCGAAGTATAGGAGTTTTTTTTCCTGAAAGGTAACTTGGTACTTTGGAAGTCTTAAAGACATGAGTGAATGGTTCAGGTTTATGCCAACGTGCGTCGACCACATCATCGCTTAAGAGAAATAGTGGACAAAAGCGTACCATAAATAATAATAAAAAAAATCCGCACCAAGGCCTAGTATTAAGACACGAGTGGCCAAATACGAACCTATCCAGTTTGTAAACCCAATAATAAAATACAGTAATGAAGTGATTCATGACTGTATTTTATTATTGGGTTTGATAATTTTAGAAAACTCTTTCAGCGGGGTAATCGCGTAAGTTGCGTCACACAAATTCACACATTCAATGGCATTGCGCTCGTTAAGTTATAGACATATTATTTATAAATATATCAAACAATGGATTAGACATTTCTTTCAATTGTCATACTATACTAATATTATAAAGAGGTAAAGTTTGTAAGTTTGTTTGTAAGAAGTAATGTCTGGAACTACTGAACCGATTTTGAAAATTCTTTCACCAGTTAAAAGCTAAATTATGCCTGAGTGTCATTTTCACTTTTATCCCGAAAAATAACGAGACCTGCGCGGTGAGCCACGGGAGCGTAACTGCGATACAAAAGCAATTTAATAGTAAAAAAAATATTAAGCTAGAAAATAAATAAAAAAGTGTGTTACGCAGTTTGAGTGCACGTTTCTATCTGAAGAATGGACCAATATGAAAGCCATAGGGGATGACGGAATTATAACAGGTAAGTTGTCAATAAGCATCTGTGCACTGATAAAATCATAAGGGTAACTAAAGTAAGGTAGGTATGAGGGCTAATAAGAATGATATTCAGCCATTAGTTTTTTTATTCCTCTGAGCGACCCTCTCTAGATCCGAGAGAAATAAGCTATGGAGATATTCTACGATGGAACGATTGAGCTCAGAAGATGCCTGTTCACTCTTGCTTTGAAGGCTGATGGATCATAGGTGTTGAAACGCAGAACCTGGAATCCGTAATATCCATACTTAATATGATAAATGCCGAAGTAACTCTGTCTGTCTGTTACATCTCAAATTTTAATGTCTCAACGGATTTAGATGAAACTTGGCCCACAGGTAGACCCTGTCCTGGATTAGGACATAGGATACATCCTAGGTCTATGTGGTCATCCTAGGTCTAGGTCTTGCCTCCTAGGTGTATGTTCACTTGAAATAATTTCCGACTTACGCGCGTTCGAAGCCGCTGCCAAAGCTAGTGGAATACATAGCTGAAAATCAAAAACCTCTCCCTACTACTGCACATAATGTATTAAAACTTTGAATACACATTGTTAAAACTCAGTGTATAAAAGTAGATTTTAATGTTAAATTAAGTATTAAAGTTCTTTCTTATCTAATGCAATTTATCTCTTAGTTAGCTCCACTAGACAAAGAAACACAGAGGAAAATTAAAAGCTTATTCTTGGCTATAAAAATTGCAGAGCAGTTGCTATTTTATTTTGTTCGCTTATGGAAATGTAGGTTCTGATAAAGCTTCACAATTGTAGGGAAAAACAGCAAAATAAAATTATATTTTCATTTAAAACAAAAGAACTCGACCATCTCAAATAGGATTCACATTTTTGACAATTCACTAATTCCACTATTCTTTGCTTCACAATGACATCTATTTTAAAATTTCGAACATCGAATACACGTTCGAAATTTAAATTAAAACAAAAAAAAACAACAATGGCCGCCAGCTGGGCCGGACGGCGCGTTCCGGCCTGGCGAGCGACGATGCGAGTGCATCCAGCTATGATCGCGTACGACTCAACGGGTTCCGTACTCCGTACATGTTTGGATTGCAACGCACACGTAATTTGATGGCACATTTTGGCATGAAAAATATATCGCTCGAAAATTTGGGAGCATGTTTGAAAAATAAACTAAAAAAAAAACGAGATTAAAGAAAAATATTCTAGGGTATTTTGGCCGTTTTTAATTAATTGTAACAAAAAAACACGATAAATATGCAATTTGTTTGGAAAACATTTTATGAAAGGAATTCCGAATTTCGTTTTTAATCAAAACAAAACATTACAGTGCATCCGTAAATCAAACGTTAGTGGCGACCTACATTGGTATATTTAAATTCGTGACGTAAAAATTTGAATATCGAGCAAGCTAATGTGGCCGTGCCTGACCTATCGCAAGTTTCATAACGTGATTTATCGTAAAACCTCTTTGTAAAGGTCTAGGAGACCGTGCCGACAAAATGCCGGACGGTTTTAGATCGTTGTAAAAGTTTATTTTTGGATCGAAAGATGCCAGATGTTTCTAATGAGGAATGGTAAATCGTTTGAGATAGTTAAAAGCTGCGTATGATAATTTGACAGATAATTCTGGAGTACTTAAGCCCATTTCAAAGCGAGAAATAATAATTTAGGAAGGCAACATTTCGTCAATCGTGTTTTTATCCTATTGTAAGGCAAACAATAAAAGAAAACTGTAATGGGCCAGTGATTGATTTAAAAGATACAACAATTTAATAATCAATTTACAAAAACATCAGATGACAAGCTAAATCTTCTAACAACACCATTAATCTCAAAGGAAATGAGATCGAATCTTTCAGCCACTACTAACCATTTTTTCCCCACTAGAAAAACAGTAAATAAATAAAAACTTCACTTAATCGATCTTTTTGCTGGCACTCGGAAGCCTGAGCCATTAGCCGTAAAAAAGAAAATCGTTTTTGTCTATAGTCAATATCAAGTTCCACAGATAATTAAGTGTAACATAATGACGCGTTCCGTTGATTTTTAAAGGTGCGTTCCAACCGAGTGCATGTGAATAAGAAATATGGGAGTTTATTGTGTATTATGTAGGAGACTTTTGAAAAGACATGCATTATGGCCACCATAGTCATTGTTGGTTTTGTTTTGATGTTAGACAAGAATAGCTTATGATTACTGTCGTGATGGTCAATTTAATAAAGAAAAGCAGCGGCTTGGAATCTTAGACGTATGTCATGGGTACTAGATTTATGATTTGCATGTGAGGGGTGATGGTTTAGTATGAAAGCGAAAAATGAAAGGAAAAGCAAATTGATTCTGATAAAGTCATTTTGGTGTAAAGGTTGCTCATTTTAGTACCACGTCTACAAAGATATATGCGTCAGAAATTGCGTAAGTTTAGTTAGTAAGCTAAGATAGTTTCAGCACTACTGTAATTACTTTTGTCTACTTTCATATCGTAATATTCGAATAATAAACTTCAAAACGAGTTTATATTGACATACTTTATAAACACAATACCAAAATTTAAAAATACAATAACACCTTTTCTCTAACTAAATAATGCTATAAAACATTATTTTTTCTATTACGATACATGACCAATCCAAGAAGTTAATATCACCAAGGAGTTTCCATCAATTATTTTTTTGTAATGGAAAGCTTATGCGGGTCGCGACATTTTTACCCAACTGAAAATGAATGAGGGAAAGGTTTTTTATAGTACCTATTATAAAAAGTTTTGATTCCAATTTTAACTTGTCTGTGGCAACGCCCGCTTTAGCGCATGCGCGGTTAATGCGTTTATGTGCTGGGTTTTGGCGCCCTTCATATGTTTTGCTGTACTGAGGTTAGGTTCAATCCCAATATATGAGTCTTCACTCATAAATACAATACTTTATCCACATAAAGTATTGTATTAAACTGCACATAACTAGGTATTAAAACATTCGTGTGATACTTTTAAAAACACACACTCATGTTTTAATACCCCTTATTATGCAACAGTTTCATGAACTACTATTTTCACAACGTTTAGGTACTGACAAAGTTATCCGAGATCCTTTAAACGATCATGTCTTTCTACATCGAACTCACATTTGTATAGATTTAACAACACAATCAAAGAAATTTTAAAGTCACGTTGTCCTTGCCGAAACTAGCAAGCTAATTGCGTAAATTTGATGAATGGCGCACGCATGCTTTGCTTGCATTAATTGCTTCATGTTAAAAAGTCTTTCTTCTCGATACGGTAAAACACGCAATGGATACTGTTGAGTTGTCAAAATTAAAGGGAACGCGCATGCTTTGTGCTGTCAACATGTTATGCAATTATACTTCTTATAAGATAGCTTGATCTCTGCGACATATGTCAAACTTACGTAACGTTATTGTTAGCCTGTCAAGTGCTACTGTTACTGTATTGATACTGACAGCTGTCGCAGAGATCAAACTACTTTTTATGAAGTATAGGGTGCCATACTTCTCAATATAAATTCCTAAACTTCTAGGTCCTTAAGATATCTCCCATCATCACACCTACACACATATCATCAACCTACAGAAGTCACTCTGTTAAGATTGCCACGACGAAGCACAAGAAGACAGTACAAATATGTCACATAGCTATCCCTGTTATGCCATCTATAAGAAGCCCTATAATTACATAATATTACACGACCTGCCCCAAACATCCTGCCAGAACAAAAGAACTTTCTTCATAACGATGAGTTTCGATGTAGTAAGGGCTAGTGCCAGTGGTTCCGAGCGAGTGCGTGTGAAGTTACTGGCAGGGGGACGCGCTCGGGTTGCTCCGCCGTCCGCGTAATGGACGGCGACATCTGACGGGAGTAGAGTGGATGCGGTTGGGAAAAGTTGTGAATACGATGAAAGTTTGTATGTTAAGTGATTCGGAATCGAACCCAAAAGACTGTACGTGAAGCTTTAATAAATATCACATAACAACAAGCCCATGTTTTCCAAAGAAAATCCTATGTAACAAAAATAATTTGCTTTTAATAAGGTGCGAGACTATCACCAGTTTGTCATCAACCAGGAACAAATTCAGAATCCGGGCTCCTAACGAGAAATTCCCTGAGGTACACCCGATAGCACCAAATAACACTTTGACCGACCCGGGAATGGAACTCAAATAAACTTAAAACTTCTTTATTTCAATCAGGCAATTAAGCAGCACTTTTGAACGTCAAAAATTTAAATTTAAAAGTAATAACAATTGATTCTACCGTCCATTTGTAAAATTAGCTTGTTATGGAGAAGAACGAACAAGAGACTCCATACTTACTCTTTAAAAAAAGTGTTTTACAACGTTTACGTATGTACATTAATTCATATACGTCAGGACGTTACACCCAAACTAATACTACTATACTACGTTTTACATTACAAGCACTACCAGGAAAAATCATTCATTTGATAAATAGGAACATGGTACTCACATACTTACAAATATAACATAGGTAAATTACGTAATTCAACAACAACGTAACTTATATATTTTTAGCTTTTAAAAAAAAATTAACAACACGATATTTTTTCGCTAGTTTTGGTTATTCCTCCAAAACAACTTCAATGTTTAAAAACATTTTTACACAGAAAAAATTCTTGTTATCCGTAATAGCATATGCAAGTTAAAGAATATTTTGCAAACAAAACTGACCTAAGGAGTATCCAAAATGAAGAGTGTCCAGGAAGTACACACGGCCACGTACTGCGTTAACATTGATATTATACGCCTATTTAAGTAGTAAAGATTTACGTTATGATATTTACTTCTTCTATAAATAAGATGTAAGTTGTGTGCGTAAGAGTTCAATAAAAATAAACAAGCGTTTTAGCTTACCGTGCCTTTTAATCCAAATCAAACTGGTAATGAAAATTTAAGGTCGATCGACTGGGTTTTGAAAATCAATTGCAAGATTTTGAAGAACTAACACGGCCACCTAAATAGAAACTTTTAAAAAAGTAGGCATTTATTTTTGTTTGTAAAGCCATATTTTAGATATGGCGTTCACATTAAAATGAACCAAACAATACACAAGTCTTATCTACAGTAAGCCATCGGTCGATTTAACTGGAACGTTCTCAGTTCAAGTTCAATGTTCATTAGCGTTTGAAGGATGCCACTCGCGCCGGTGACTCGACTCGACCGTCACTTATTATCCCATAGAATATTTCATGGCATTTTGAATAAGCCGTGGAAGCTTCTAGAAGAGTCTATGATTTTCCCTGTTTCTGTGTGCCTTTGCCTGTGAAAGGTGGCAGAAGAACAAGCTTGGCTTTGGAATAAGCCGTAGAGGTTTCTAGAAGTGTCTATGATTTGCCCTGTTTCTGTGTGCCGGTGAAAGGCGGCAGAGGATCAAGCTTAGCTTTTGAATAAGCTGTAGAGGTTTCTAGAAGTGTCTATGATTTTCTCTGTTTCTGTGTGTCTTTGCCTGTGAAAGGTGCCAGAGGAACAAGCTTAGCTTTTGTTCTTATAGTGTTATTATTGTCATCACCTATTTGTATCATAATGAGGTGATAAAAGCAGTATCTATTGTTTGCGGTTTTATATGGAAGCAATTGGTGATATTGTCAATATAATCTGGTGAATTTATACATGTTAGTAAACGGTGAAAACACATTAACATAACGCATAACGCATAACGCTTGTATTCACCGAAGTGTAAGCAAGAGACACACCGTCATTTTTCCAGCTAGGGAGCAAGGCTATTGCCATCAACCGGCTATCCATGGCACGCAGGGTGTGGGGCAGCTAGAACAGTATCGTAAGCATGATTTCAAGTCGCCTAGACCAATTTTTTTGTGGGTCGCTGTTGTGCCATCTTACTGGTTTGCCACAACGGTGAGCACTACTATTTGTTTTTTGAGAAGTGTCATTCCTTACTAATATGGTTGTAAGTGTTACTAGTAATTGTTGAGTCAAACGATACTTGAATAAAGATAATTCTATTCTATTCTATAAATCCCGACTCCACGTAGTCGGTGAAGATATCAATAAAAATCAGTTGCAGTAAATGCATCACCGGTATCTTTTAATTCCTAGAAGAATACGAGACTGATTGTCTTTTCATTTCCGACGCAGATGGCAGTCGAGATGCTTATTATTTTATGCGTGAATAATAAAAAAAATGCGAAACTGTTGAATACCAGTCAGCTGATATTCTCATTAATAATTCATCTCGTAGGCTACAACAGCTGGCAAGCGATACCTAGATCAATACACAATTATGCCAAAACAGATGTTTAACAAGTACTTGCCGTGTATTTCAATATATGGTTGCAAGTTAACGGCGTGACAATATGTAAAGTGCGGTTATTTTTGGATTGCATAGAAAAGAATGCGCGACGACACAACGCATGCAATTTATTGCAGAAAAATGAAGCATTTTGTCGATTAATTCAAAGTTGAGTTGAATTATTACAAATAACCAGAGTCTGCATGAAGATAATATGATTCGTTATTATTCATTTTACTGACGCAAGTAAGTCAGGCAGAATTAAAAATAAAACAAAGTAATAGGTAAGTTTGCGGATATATTGTATCAAGATTTTTTATTAGAAATATAGTCGAGATATATATATTTTTTTCGCAGCCTCAAAACTAAAAAGATATTTAGATTTTTTTTTCACGAAACAACCCATTTTTGGGTTTTTGCCGAATTACATGCCCTTAATTGGCATTAGTTACGCGACAATGTATCTACGAAAGTTTTAATGGACACCAGAATGCTGCAATATCTGGGTACTTACATAAGCAGAAATAAATATCACAACGAGGAAAGACACGGCAATAAGAAACGTACGTGCGAAACACAAAGGAAAGGAAAATGAATGCAAAACGCTCCAAAAAGGAACAAAAACAAAAAAAAAAAGAAATAAAGAAAGAAAGTCTCAAACCGAAAAAATACCTCATTAATTATCCGTTTGAAAACGTAAGCAGAAATACGTGAAAATATTGCAAAAAAAAGAACCCCTTATACCATTCACACCGTAATAATTTTCAAACTTATCTATACAAGCATTTTAAAACCCGACACAGACAACTATTTAAAACACTGTGCTCTCATTCCTTTGTCAATTTCTAAGCGACTAAGTGAGCACGGAAAATCTCTGTTCGCAATTGGAAAACGAGTGAGTGAATCCGACTGAGAGACTGAGTAATTTATTTATGAACTCGCAAAAGAGATAAGCTTTAATAAAATGCGAATAATTTTTTATGGAGACAACGTTGGAGTCTTCATGATGACACTCGTAGCTTTATTACTTGCTTTTTGTATTAATGAAACAGTATCTGATAATTGATACGAAGGCAATATTAAAAACAAGTGTTGTATTTAATCTGTGTGGAACTGTTTAGCCTCTTCTTAGGATTGATTTTGTCTTAGAATCGATTAAGGCTCTAATTAAGATTAATGTTGTCAATTATTAGATTTCGAGAATATTCCGTATTTTATTTTAGGTTGACCGCATTTATGGCGATATATACGCAACAATGTTAACGCAGTACTGGCCGCGCGCCCGCTCGGAGCCGAAATATCAAAATTGAACCTCCTTTTGAACAGCTTTGTTTGCAAAATATGATTTGATTTACATATGCTATTTCAGTTATGAAGAAATTCTAGCCATTAATTTTTCTGTTAAAAAATATTTTTAAACATCCAAGTCGTTTTGGAGGAGTATCCAAAAGTTGAAAATATCGTGTTCTTAATTATTTTTTTAAAGCAAAACTATTAGTTATACGAAAAAACCTTGTTTCAAAAATAATGTTTATAAATTAAAATAAATATAAATATATTTTTCATAACTTTTAACCAAGCCGTTACTAAGGAGAATGCTTTAGAAAGTAACCGTTTTACGGCACTAAAACTTAAGATGGACCAAAAATCTGACTCGGGTAGATTCGTTGTCTCTATTCAAGAATTTATCTGCTTGGAAGGCCAGCTTTACTCTCCTGCTCGAAAGGCAGTCATAGCCAGTTTATTGAGTCAGTGATATTCATTCAGGATATTGTGTCCTAAAGAAGGTTGAAATGTAGTCAGGAATGCCATAAAGGCCGTATATCACACTCTCTCTCTTCTCCTTCTTCTTGTCGCTGGCACGACAGTTATTAACGTTGTTTCTGGTCGAAAATTTCGCCATTTTAAAAGTATATTTAGTGGCTGCGCAGAAATCAATTTGGCTATATGTTTTGGGGCACAGGGGACAGTGGGTGTAGGATTCGGCTCCACATCCACACACTGCTGCCTCTTCGTCAAGGTAGCCCCACTTTGCGAGGTTGGAATTACCTACTTATTTGGGTGAGTATTCTTTTAGTCACCTGATTGTAAGCGATGATGTGGTCGACCATTGAGCACTCTTGCCTAGAAGTTACCTATTCACTCTTGACTTAAAAACTCCTAGATTGTATATAGACTACGGCAGGGTATTACAGTCCTTGAAATTATACGTTTATAATTATATATTTATTTATGTACACAGTAAACACTAAACAGAGAAAAGAAATAACACAGAGAGAAGAACACAAAGGTACTGCTTTTTTCAATAGAAATTTATTCCAGCAGACCTGCGACAGGAAAGTTGGATGATATACGAAGACACAGTGTGTAAAAGGAAATAAGGAAACTTAAAATAGACTAACAACTATATAACTTAACTAATTATGTATAAATAACACAAATACCATAACTAAATATATAGAAGATATATATAATAACAACATATATAATATCTTTAGACAAAACGTAACGCCATTCACTCAATTATTGAACCTCTTTATTTCATCTACATTCATTACCGTGCCGTACATGCTCATCAAAGATAAATCTCCTAATCATCAATATCTATCCAAAGAAATATACCAACAACGGAACAAAGACCTAATTTCAAGGGGCTTAAGGCGGCTAATCGCGTGCTTACCGTTACAAAGGCGAGTTCAATTACTTAACAGATTCTAACTTAGACGTACAACCTCTTTGGAGAGAGAGAACAGTGGAGGATGTCCATTTGGAAAGTTGCACAAAGCAATTTCGATCTATCTGAGCTGTACGTAATAAGAGTATTGCTATTTCTTTAATGTTTTATCAAAAGAAAAAAGGTAGTTTCTGAAATTTCTGGCCGACCAGTCGGTAATATCTTGTTGTATACTGTCGTCGTGTGTCGATTTCTATGGTACTGTCATAATTGAAATTGGTTTTTATTAACTTTGGAAGAAGATTGATTGATTTGAGATTAGTCTGGTGAAATTCTAAAGTCTGGGTTTTGATTACAGGTTTGATTTGAAAGAGCTAGACAAGTTCAAATACGGGTCAGATTAAATGTAAAACTTAATCTTAAGAGTGTAAAAATGTTTCTTATCATGATTGTTCCTCTTCAGAACAATTATGAAAAGACAATTACCGAAACAAAACACTACAATCCGAAAAATACTTTTTGGAAGTCGGTGTGAAACACGAAAAATAAAATAGTTACCAAAGACACCGACTCTCGAAAATAAAGTTTTTGCTTTGGAAGTCAGTTTGTTTTTTTTTGTTAAAAAGTTTTATAAAAACTGATTATGGAAAGATTATGGATATGTAACTACCTAGTAGGTAGATGGTATGGAGGTTACTTGGGACTTAACCAAAACTGGTCAATGAGGTTTTACTCTAGGGACCTCTCTGCCTAATCTTTTGGGCCATACAGACTTGATGTTATGTAGTATTTATTTCGTATGTTTAGCTATTCGCAAGAGGTAAAAACATATCACTTCTCCAAAATGTAGACCACACCAAGATATACCATTCCAAAACACTACTGGGAACTAAAAATTAAAAAAAAAAAACAAACATGAAGTCGAACATAGAACCTCCTCCTTCTTGGTAAGTCGGTTAACAATTAGTCGGTACCCTATAGCAAAGTTAGGTTACGACTTGCAGAATTACAAAGCTGAACCTCTGTGTTTTGAAAAGTTAAATCTTGCTGCAGTGGAGCGAGAGCCTAACCAACCAAAGAGATTGCAGGCTTTGGGGTGGGGTCGCAGTGTTAGCGGTTCAGTAGGTAATTGAAACTATTTTTTAATTTATGGTTTAGTAATTAAATTGGTATCTGTAATTTTAAAAATCTATTCTTCTTTCATCATCATCATCATTAACCTATTAATGTTCCCACGGCTGGGACACAGGCCTGCTATCTGTGGTAGGGAATGGGCCATCCACCACTCGGGCCGAGTGCGGTTTGGTGGATGTCTCATATCTTCGAATTTATGGTTCTAGGACATGCCGGTTTCCTCACTATGTATCTCATCTCTTCATCGTTTTGAGAGCAGTTGTGATGAAATAATTTACACAAAGTGAAGCGCGTGCCTGGGTTCGAACCCACGACTTACAACTTATAAGTCGCGGCCGATATCACTGGGCCACCATTGCTGTATTTACATTTGCTGATAACAAATTAACATATTCAAAAGGGATAATTGTTGTATTTCTTGATTGGTTAGTAAATTATATTTTCTATCTAATGTTAGGACTGAAAGGCATCTGAATATGTCCCCAAACTTATGCCAAGTATGTCTTCGAAAAAATTTGATATTCTACCGGAAAAGGCAAAGTGAGATGCAGTTTCAAGTGCTACTTACTAATCAGAATAAATATAAATAAACTAGAATCTTTAAAAAGCTATTCGCTAACAACAAGACATACTTTTAGGCTTCCATTCTAATATCATAATCTAAAATAAAATTGTAAGTTTTGTCATCAACATTCCCCATTTCCATCAAAATTGGCAATCAATGGAACCAATCCCACATCCTTAGGACACAGACCTGATATAGTCTTAACAACATCTATCTTCTCTACGTAAATGCACTCAAGTTTACATACATTCCCTCCAACCTAACCCTCCGCTGCAACTGCGCCCCAACCCACCGTCTACACGCAAACCATTTGCCACAAAGGTTCCCTTACCTATTTCAGTATATTTGATGAGAGCCACTACGCCGCTATGCGCACCAGATGAAATTTGTTTTGACCTAGGAAATGCGGCGCACTGCATCTAGATTGAGTTCGTCTTTGTGGCGCGGATAGCATCTTGGGGAGATTAGCTGGCGCATCTTCTGAGGGATTCATTTGATGCCAGAGGCAGGAGATGAGAGGGTAGCCTTGTTTGAAGAGGGTTTGTTTTTATAATGCGTGATGTAAGGGTTAACATGCATGTGAAGGTTCAGGTTTACAGAGCACAGGCTTGGAGCAAGATGCATTATTTTCTGTGAATTTTTCAAGTCAGCGGTGTGTTGTTTTTGTTTTTAACTGACGGCTCATATTATATAAATGACTTGTTTTTTTTTTAACATAACATAACATAGCGCTTGCATTCCCCGAAGCGTTTGGAAGAGCTGCACTTATAGTAAACCCCGTTTGTTTTTAAATTCATAAAAATTACATTGATCCTGAGTATTCCTGTATACTTTTTCGATCTAATTATACTAATGGTTGATGAGTAAATATAAATAAAATAACCTGACATAAAAATCCTCTTTTAAAAAATCGGCCATCTTCTTTTCAGTCTCTAACACTAAAGGTACAAGGCAAGATGGCTTCCCACTCCAGACTAACACGTCAACACGATTAAATCTACTTATTTACAAACAGAAATAAAACAAAAGTCTCTTGAAACAGTCACGAAATCTTAATGCGTACACGAAAACATTTCCACTTTAGTGAAATTTCGCGCTTATAAAAACACTCAACGTGGAAACTTTGTTTCAACTCAGACACAGATACCTGAAAATGTAAGTAATGATTTCATGCGGCAAGTTTTCTGTTTCGTGAACTTTCTATGTTGAACTGAAGGAATAAATGAATTCGTTTGATTAAATATTACTTTACGATTCCTCATAAATTTGTGTTTCATTGAATTTCATATTTTTGTAAAGCTTTGCTGATATTAAAATTTTGTTTAATTGAAACATTAGGTGATATTGTGATAATCTTCCAGGTAAATGTAACTGTAGCTGTAGTTGAAAACTAAATTGTCTAACAAGTCATGTTTTACAGAGAATTGTTTATGGTATATACTATTTTCAGTAGTTTCCTTGAAAAATATAGATTATATAGAGATTATTTGTGAAATTTATTACTAAATAGAAAGAAAGAAGAAGAAAGAAAAAGTGTTTATTTGCCACAAAAACGACATACAAATTTTTTGATTTTTCCTTAAATTAAACCCTTAACGGTAGTATTAGTAAGTACTTAAATTATGTTAGTAAAGAAAAGTAAGATTAAAATAAAATACCAAATTTGAGTACAGTATAAGGATTATGAGTTAGTACAAGCAGATGCATGTCGTGACTGTGACAAGAAGGCTTCCACTCAGCATAATGCTGTGCCGTGGGAGACCCACAGCACGGCGCTGATTTTCAGTGGTCGCCTAGGACGTGACGTACGGAAACCAAAGCCTGTTGCGTCTAATATAATACAAAAATATAATACAAATACATATATAAATATAATATAAACCACTACGTAAATATGTTGCGACCAAAACGAAAGTAGGTATCAAAACAAAGTTAACAAAACATAAAGTGCGGGTATTATTGCTGTATCGTAAATGCCATACGTTAAACTAATGACATTTTCCCAGTATGCCATTAGTTAAAGTAATGATATTTTCTGAACTGGTTTTTCCGCTAAGTTTTGATGTTAATCGAATGAGAAAAGTTACTTAAACATTCAAGGGTTTTTGCTCAATATCCTGATACCGAAGAAAGCTTCCAACGTTCTAGCTTTTAGAATCTAAATTTCTTTTTTATACTACAAAATCATTACCACTGGTTTTGCTGCCTAAGGTCAGCGCAAGAATCTAAATATTCCTCAACTAGAAACCGCTGACGTTGTATCGCTGCAGCATCGTATACATAATTGTATGGACCATCATTTTATGCAGTTTTTATCCAGGATAAAGCTTACCTGCAAGACACCATCTTGAAAGATAATCATGCACTATTGTTTTAAGTAAGTGCACTTCGGAGAAGAGGAATCCGAAAGCTGCACTGCAGAAAATGACAAAAGTTTTTAAACTTTTCGGGTTAAACGATTTCGGTAATTTTCGAGGCCATTTAGATTCAGGTTGTGGATCGTCGGGCTCTTTTGAAAGATGTCTGCTAATGTATAAATGATGGAGTCTAACGAGGACTCTGGCGGTTGTACGTTTGATCAAAATCTACGCTACTTAGTCGTGATGGACGCTCCGAAATAAACCCTATTTATTGTAGTGATCTGTTTGGCTTAAGAAGTCCTTGGTTTGGAAGTTTTATATTTGTTGGAGTTAAAAATCATTGCTATGTAACGTAAAGAGTACCTTGTGTTGGATAAATGGTTGAAAGCTGTCTTCACGTACCTGAAACAAAAATAAATATTACTTAGTAGTTGCCTTTTGTAATGGTTTATTTTACTGTATCCTATTTCCTTCCAATGTTATATAAAAATAAGTGTATATTTTTGCAGGTTTCTAATCTAAACTCGTGTGGATATGATCTGGATTAGGACATTATCATTATCTTTCATTCCTTATCCCATGTTACTTGGGGTCGGCGCAACACGTTTTCTTCTTCCATACCAGACTCAACTTCTTTCATATCACTTCTCAAACAGTCCATCCATTTTTTCTTTGGCCTTCCTCTACCTGTCCATCTACATATACAGAGTTGATATGACAAAGGGGCATTAAATTACACTACGTATACTATACGTATTTAGTATTAATTCGATAAGGTATAAAAATCAAAAGCACCATAAATGAGACTTCTTTTTTTCAAACAGACTTACAAATCAGAATAAAACGCAACCACCCTATGTAAACAAATTTAACTGATCTTAGATACCTAGGCGGTAACAAAGCGACAAGCCGGCAACAACGCGTCGTAGGTTTTACTCACATTTATCGTTTTAAGATGCATGACCTATGTATAGACATAATCAGCTGTTAGGAAAGATACATCGTGTACAAACGGAGCAAAAACTTAAAAAATCATTTGCGACTAAACTTCTGCTCCTATTTAATTGATTTTTGGTACAGAGCTTGAGAATGGTACATAGTATAGGCAATATCAAGGAAAGCCCCTCGGTCGTATCAACTTTGTTTATTCATAACTCTTTTAGTAACATGCGTATCATCACATGACCACACCAGGTGGGCGAGCACAGCCTACTGTGACAGGCTTGAGTCACACATTTTTATCACAGTTTGGGAGCAAAAACCGTGATAAAATGCGTGACTCAATCCAAACACAGAGGTCGTGCTCGCCCAGCAGGACAAACGGTTTCCTTTCAACTTTTCTGTCACTCTCTAATATACTCATTTCTTACTTTATCCATTCTCGTCACTCCGCACATCTATCTCAACATTCTCATCTCTGCTACATGCAATCTCTTTTCATCCATCTTTTTCACAGCCCAACATTCTGATCCATTCAGTATGACCTGGATATGGACATAGGATAATTTCTTTCTCGGCAGTACATTTCCGTGTGATAATTTCGACATCCACGCGGGTGAAGTCACTGGCAAAAGTTAGTTTAAGAAATTAACTCTTGAATATTCTCAGGTGATATGAGATATCCAATTGGATATAAATATTGAAGAAATGAACGTCTATCTATTGCTCCGACTCCAAATAAATTGGAGTAAGGACAGGTGGATCAATAGGCATAATTGTATACAACATCCTTTAACCTAATATAGAGGGGACAAAGATACTGCTCCGAACCATACTTCATTAAAATCTCGTAAAATAGAGGTTCATCATCCTTAGTACAAGGTTCAGCCGTGTATTTAATATTTCAAAGAGAAATCTACTACAAAATGACTTCGAAATTGTTTCCTTCACAGTATATTTAGTTTTATTCACAGACCAGTCGCAAGGGTTGTCATGTTCTTATTGACTTTAGTTTTCTTTTTTTTTTGTCTCTGAATTCCGCAAGTACGGTTACCTTCAGATAGAGTAATAAAAATATTGGACACATATTTTCTCTTTTGATACGTAAACAAAAATGATGACGATACAGTGCGTTCAAATATCGTGTGACGTCGTCACGTGTTGGTATACTTTTTACTTACAACTGACGTCACAAATCCCATCGCCTGGACTTTGACGCTCTTTATCTTTGTCAGTATTTATTGTTTTCATAAAGGAAAAAATACTATTCTAATATTATTTGATAATCTCGCTCACGGACCAAACGGAATTATCATTTTTAATTGTTATTTTTAGGGTACCTCAAAAGGTAAAAATTGAACCCTTATAAGATCACTCTATTGTCCGTGTCTCACCACCGGAATTTTCTCAGTAACTGGTGGACCTAGCAAGTTAAAATTATACCAGATACTGAGGTCAATAGTCCCTATTAGATGTACAAAAATCAAGGTCTAAAAATCTGTATACATTTGTCTAGAATGTATATATATATATATTTATTTTATATATAAATAGTACACCAAAGACTACCTACAATACTGTTTTTCCTTTCATTTTTAAAATCCATCCAAACGTTGTCTTGAAAAGATCGCTTTTAGCGATAAAGCTGCCCATTGTGTCACCCAGTGTAATGTTTACTTCTTCTATACTTTCTGTAACTTATATGGTTAATTTTCAATATTTTTTATTTTTCGGAAAAAAGTTGAAAATTTAAGTAAATTTTGGTATTTACAAGTTTTGCGTTAATGTTACGGAACCCTTCGTGCGCGAGTCCGACTCGCACTTGGCCGGATCTTTTTTATCAACCAGCACTAAATTGTGTTCGATTATGGCCCAGTCAATACGAAAGAAGGGAGAGATTCTGTGAGATCCAGCAATATGGGAATTTAAAAGTTTGAGTATATTTTTATTTTGAAAGTCGGTTGTTTTTATTTATCACTTTTAAAAACTTCATTTCAAGATCGATTACTGCAAAAAAATCATGTAATATAGGCCAAATGGTTTTCATTTATCCATACATTTCAGAAATATCGGCGTAGATGGAGATCAGACAAAAATGCGTCAGATGCATAAGCTACCTCCATTTTAGAAGTCGGTTAAAAACTCCGAAAATGTTTAATTTTGTAGCAGATTTAGTTTTATTCAGAGGACGACCAGGGTTGTCGTGTGAAATATAAAAACATTTTGGCTTGAAAGCTGTGTTCCAAAGGATTAGACATGTTTTACACAATATGATGGTATTATATTAAATAAAGTCGGTCTGTTTGTAGTCTAAGCAGGTGTGAAGTTGTGGTGTGCTGGATCACGAATTGTTTTCGCTTTTCCACTAATATTACCTATTTTTATTAGTAAATGTAAAACAATTTTATGCTGAATACATAGATCTGATTTTTATTAAGGAGCAGAAACACCCATTAAATTTAATACAAACACAAGCTAAAATTATTTCTCTTTTAGCCAGCCTTTTAGTAAATTTTAAGCCAGATTAAAAATGTCGCTAAACCGGATGTACACGACATTTAGCAACCCTGTAGAGGATCGGAGGTTCTCGGGTGTTAGGGACCGACCTCATTTGGTTGCCGAGAACTCATTAAGTTGCCTCACCGCTTAATTTTTAACTTAAGTGAAAAAAATGTGAATTTCCCAGTTTGTGCTCCCGACTGTGAACTTAGTTCAAATATTTGTGACTGTGTGGGATGGAAAATTGCTTTTTACTGAAATGGAGTTTATTTCTTGAGTTTATTGGTAGTTGGGAATATTTTGTAGTGTTTGAGTCGTTTGAGTACAGAAATGCATGATTGGGCAAGGATTTTATTGGGGTTGAGCTGATTGAGATTTTTCCTGCGGATTCTATCCCGCGGTATAGAAGCATAAGGACTGTGCATTTCGCCGTAATAAGATTTGTATATCTGATCTGAGTGGTATCTAATTTTTGCGTCATTGAATGATACAATGAGATTGGAACAGTGTTTCTAGATGATAATTACCATTAAAAACAAACAATGTTGACTCTTTATTATATTAGTTTATATTATGTTACGATACTTCTAACAACACATGGAAATAAAATTGAAAAATAAAGGAAGCAGAAGGTGCCCTTTGTTCTACTCTGGGATATAAAAGGTATCAGAGTATCATAATAATAATCACTAATAAACACTGTTACCAAGGTTATCACCTCCAACTTCCATCTTTACGCAGACGATTTGCAGCTTTATAAACACTTCCTGCTTGCAGTCGCGGACTCAGCGATTAATGACATGAATCGTGACCTGGAGAGAATCAGTGAATGGGCTAAGTCTCATGGCTTACAGATTAACCCTTCCAAGTCCCAGGCCATGATCATAGGCAGTCGATGTTATCGCACTGCGCTTGACACTTCTACCTTGACGACATTGTCCCTTAACGGCTCGATCATCGCTTACACCGATACAGCTAAGAATCTCGGTGTCTTATTTGACAGCAATCTTACTTAGCGAGCGCAAGTAAATGAAGTTAGTCGTAAGGTGCATTTCTCCTTCCACTCTCTAAAAGCTCTTCAAAATTTCCTGCCATTTAAAACTAAAATTTATTTAGCTCAAACCTTAATTCAGCCGATCATAGACTATGCCGATGCCTGCTATCTGGATGCTACTGAGAAGCTCTTAAATAAGCTTGAGCGCTTGCAAAACCTTTGTATTCGTTTTGTTTTTGGTCTTAGGAAATACGATCATGTCTCTCAGTTCCGCAAGGATCTCAAGTGGCTCCCTATCCGTCTCCGCAGGAACACTCGCATATTATGTCTCCTGTTCAACATCCTTTTTAACCCTGCATACCCTGGCTACTTGCGCGACCGTTTTTCGTTTACTCGCCCTCCTGACGTCCTGTGTAGATCCCGCCTTAAACTCCATCTCAATTTCCCATCCCATAAAACTCATTTCTATTCCCATTCCTTCTCTGTTCATGCAGTACGACTGTGGAACTCATTTCCACCTAAGATCCGTGACGCTAAAAGTATCTCTATGTTTAAAAAGCAAGTCAAAGAACACTATCTTTTATCTATCCCGTGATCTTATATATTATACGTATTTATTTATTTTATGGTAGTTATGTATTTTATTTTTATATATCTTTTGGCACTTATTGTATTTTTTTTTTCTTTATATACTATGTTTATATTAGTTAAGTTTTACGCTATATTACTTTTCCTATTACTTCTACACACTGTGTCTATGTCTCTTATCTAATTCTCCTATCGCAGGTCTGCTGGAAGAAAGTTCTTTAGAAATAAGCAGCACCTTTGTGCTATTCTATCTTTGTATGTATTTTCTCTTTTAAGTGTTTTTTGTGTACATAAATAAATAAATAATAGTTTACAATTAATTTTGAAACAGTAACACTCGCAAGTTTAAAACGAATCGATAGACGTAAGAATCATCAACATCGGCCAACGCGTTTGGTCTCTAGAACGCCACATAGGAACAAACATACATACATACATAGACTGATAAACACAATACCCTTCTTCGACAGTCGGGTAAAAAGATATAACGTAAATTTATGAAGCTGGCCTTGTTTATGGAGAAAAACGAAACCGCTTATTACCTCTTAACGCAGAGAAATTAGTATTCATTCACCATAATTTGCCCTCTAGTATTATATTATCTGTGCCCTAGTGCAGTCTCTCTGCCTAGCTTTTTCTCAACTATATTTGGGTCGACTTCCATTCTTACCGGATTCAGCTGAGCACTAGTGTTTTACGTGGAGCGACTGCCTATCTGACCTCCACAACCCAGTAACTAGGTAACACGGTACCCCTTGGCAAGACTGGTGTCAGATCTCAAGCTTCTGACTACCGTAACAAATGTCAAAGATCTTGAAGAAGACAGCCGGGACCAACGGCTTAACGTGCTTTCCGAGGCACGGAGGAAACTCGGTATGTTGAAAATGGTCACCCATCCACGGACTGACCTCGTCAAGCGTTGCTTAACTTAGAAGATCGATCCGTGCGGCTGTTATTATTTAACCACGAGCTCCTCCTGTGCCCTAGTGCAGTATGAGTACTAATTAATTTACTAAGTTGTAGAATGAATTGTATTTGTTAAGTGATTTAAATAAAATAATTACCTAAATATGCTAATCCTTTCAAATCCGGTTTCAAGCCGGATAGGCGCTTGTTATCCGGTATTCGGCCGGAAAGTAATTAGGCCGCCGGATAGGCAGGATACCGTTTAGTTACCGGATATCCGTTTCATCTCTAATAAATACACCTCTGCTCAACCCTCCGGAGAATACAGTTTTGATATTATTAAGTAAAAGTCAAAACTATTTGCCTAATCTATTTTATTATTAATTGGTTTTTAGTAATTAAAGTACTTCATATTTA
Organism: Orthosia gracilis; assembly: GCA_947562075.1. Taxonomy (NCBI): domain Eukaryota; kingdom Metazoa; phylum Arthropoda; class Insecta; order Lepidoptera; family Noctuidae; genus Orthosia; species Orthosia gracilis. The sequence continues at coordinate 12,702,378 of OX387264.1, read as the reverse complement.
CAGCAATCCAATCAGACTCAACAACGTAGATAAATAGTCCCAGATAATACAAAAACATCAAAGTACCTACCGGCCAAAAATACCTGAACCAGAAATCCATTGTTCAAAAACAAATATGAACCATTACCGAACTCGCGATTTTGCATCGAAAACGGTCGAAAAATAAACATTTCAACCAAAAACGCCGCGTAGAATAACATTTTGGTACAATGCGTACGTATGTACATATTGTACATCCGCCATTTTTATTTGAATACAAAATACAGACGTACACTGATTAAAGGGTAAAAAGAGACGAAAATAAAAACAAAGAAAAAATGGGAAATACCGTGACACGCAAATTGGGCGGACGGAAACATAGATTTTTTTTGCTTGTACTTTTTCGGGTTATATTGACTCTTTGTGAGTAATTAAGAGGTTAGCAGGAACAATCAAATTGTTTCAAAGCAGGAAAAAAAGGGTTCACAACAAACTAAAATTGTCGAGCCACTTATAAAATGGTAGTTTCTAAAAACAGAAAAGGGCGTTCGAAAAGTCAGGCAAACTGATAACAGCTTTTTATTAAAACTGTGTTATATAACGTGCAAGTGTTCAACCTTAAGGTAGCGACTGTTTTTAAAAACATTCATAATTAAAAATGTTTTGGGCTAATTAAATTGTGTAATCACAATTAACATTGACGCATTTGTAATGATTGAATTTCAGTTTTTTTTTTCTTTTTATGGTATGCGTCGTGCCTGACGCTAGTTTTTCTTTTTTCATTCTTTCTTACATCTGTGTTAAAAATATAAAAGTGAGGCTAGCACTTTTACATTCATACATACATAGACTCCTTACTTTTCTCCATGTGCGTGCCTATAAATTTGGGAAAAAAAACAACTACAGAACCTTACTGCTATGATCCTTACATACTCTTTTTGCTTCGTTTACGTTCATATATCTGGAGCTCTAGAAAAGAGATGTTCTATCAACGAAACAGTAGCGATAGCGACTAGAAAATATCAAATTTTCATGGAATTGATCACGTGGCATTTCACACATTTTCTTAATTTTTGGCAATTCGACCATCGTCATCGCTCATGGAATGACACTTTGTCTAGAGCAGGGGCTCCCAAAGTTTTTATTGTCACGCCTCCCTCCAACGACAAAAAAGTACCCACGCCCCCGGCCCCCCTTTAGTTTTTGCATTTAGGTAAACAGTCATATATAAATATTTTTGAGATAATGAAGAGCAAAGAAAAGATAAAGAAAGGTTGTTATGGTGCAAGTAACCCTACATGTAGATATGTTTATGGCAAGATGCCCAGTTCTGGGTTGAATAAAAGAAATTGCACATCGGATCATTAGCAATATCAAGATTGCACGGGTGACGGAGTACTATCCACTCATCCAGCGGACTCACGCCTCCCTTTACATATTGTCGCACCCCCTAGTGGGGCGCGCCCCTAGTTTGGGAATCACTGGTCTAGAGCCTCTGGTCATACAAGCACGCCGCTAGCAAAAGAAAAGAAAGAAAGCGGTTGTGAACACTTATACGTGTTCACAACCGCTTTCTATCAAACGTGCAAATGTAAACAAGAAAGTGTATTAATGTCCTTATTTGATCAACAATAATCGTGTTTAAGTGATGCTTCGGTAGATTGAATATTTCCAATCAATCACCAGATAACGAGTATCAATTTAGTAGACAAATATAACTAGGGTTGGCACTCACTCTTTTGATATAATTGGAAATTTAAATAAAGCTTTCATATAAAGGGAATGTATTTTCGTTTTAATATATCGGGAAAAGTCTTTTGATGTTACACATTCGAAGAATAAATTTTATTTATTTCATGCAGGTATTACGTTATTATTTATTGAATACTGGACGTGGGAAACATTTTCTTCATAGATTATTTGCACCGCTTACATATATTTTCCGTTTGTTAGTTTAAACTAATATAATGAAGAGGTAGAATTGTATGTTTGTAAAAGGTAATCTCCGGAAAAACTGATCCGATCTCTAAATTTATTTCACTAATAAAGGTCCCTAGAACCTAGGCTACTTATACGGAAAAAATAAGGTTTATTGGATGGGCCACGGGAAAAGCCAGCGTTACAATGTAAATGCAATGCTGTTGATGAGCTGTTGGTTTTAGTGAAATAAATTTAATTTTGCTTTAAACAGTTTAATTTGAAATCAAACCGCGCCAACCCTGTTAACCAATCAATCAGAATCAGTAAGTAGGTTTTCTGGAGATGGTTTCAGATTAAGTATCGGTTGACATTTAATGTCAAGGTCAAGTTTTGTGTACTGCGGCTAAAATATTACCTATTACTTAAGGGTTTCACGGAATTATAATCATATTAGCCTGAGCCTTTAGAGGCAGTTTGCCTGGCAGTGTACGTTTTTGTCTGTTTGATATGTAGAACGTCGGTTTTTACTCATATTTTTCATTTTGTGACGATTCGACTTAGATTTTGTCTGACTAGACCAAAGGTTCCAGACATAAAGTCATCATGCCCGCGATGGTTTTTTTTCGAAATACTAAAATGCAAAAGATTAATCAAGTGACCCAATCACCCTTCAATCACCAATCAACCCTTTGATTTTTTTTTCCATATAATTTTTTAAGACCAGGATCATCATTCAGTGGGTACTTGAAAACGAGCGTCGTCACTCAAGCAGGCCTTAAAACGCTGGCGTGACTATTTGTACTTGTTTCTGATAGATTGGCCGGCGCAGGCCAGAAAAAAGAGAGCTGGTAAAAACGTGGGAGGTCATTTCCAAGCAGTGGGATACCATAGACTTAGTAAAATAACAAACTTGTTATAGTAAACTACTTGAAAACCGACAAATGATAATTGTTGGATTAAAGAAGTTTATCTATCTTCTTTCCAAATAAAACATTCATTTTACGAGGATTCCAAATAAATCCGACTGTTCCACCCACCCACAACATGTTTATCTAAAACAGATTACTAGATATATAAAAGAAAAACACATCAAAATACCGAATTCAATTTACCGATACCCTTTAAGAAACCGCTTAACGTTTCGATATTGGAATTATTCGCACAAACGTGAGTCTGGGCACATATTGAAGACCTGCCGACATTCTGACCTTGGGCAACCCAAGGTCAAGGTCAAACTCGAAATTCTCCCAAGTCAATTTATTTTTATCGGTAAATGTGTTCATAACATTTATATTATTAGAGTACTAACGGGGTAAGTAGTAAAGAGGGATTTTAGACGTATTGGCTGCGTGGGTGGTTTAACATTTGATCCGAATTGGAGATGGTTATAATAAATCAGTATTGAGGTTGAGTAAATTTCTTTTTTGCTATGTGGTTATTTTAAATATTTGAAAGTGGATTCGTTAATTTCGTTAGTACAAATATTAATTTGTTTTCGAAGCTGATAAACATTTTTAATTAACTAAGTATATATTCGTGAAAGTTTCAGAATTATTCATTCTAAAGCTCTCACGAATTTGTAAAACTAATTAATTAGAGGTGAACAGGATTAAAACTTAATAATGTCTTCAATTTACATATTTTGATGTGGAATTGTGTTGATTCGTAAAATAAAACCATTTATGAAAACAACTAAACTTGAAAATACGAAGAACATACGGGAATCCCCCTTGTGGCATAATTTTTTTAGGCATAATATTGTTTGGCATAATGTTTCTGCAGTACTTTTATCAGCATAATAATACTTTGGCATAATGCAAAGGTTAGCATAACTGTAATTTGGTCTATGTCAATTTTTTTTGCCATAATTTGGAGTTGCATAAATATTTAAGATATAATATTTACTCGTCATAATAATTTTATGGGTACATATTTGAAGGTCGAAAACTCAAACGCCTACGGGTAAAATGTCAATATTCAAAAAAACGAAAATTTTTAAATCGATTTGAATCGATTGAAAATTGTTTTACCTAAGCTTAAAATGTCTAATTAAATTTATTTCATATAAGGACTCAAATTGATTATGTTAAGGTGCGGTGGGGTGGCCATTGGGCCACCCTTGAGCCGCGAACATGTTTATTTTATTCCAAAGAACATTATGTGTAAATATCATTAAGCGTTTGTAACATTATGCTTTATAAGATAATGCATCATTATTATTATGCCAATAGTATTCATGCCAATATACATTATGGCAAAGCATTTATGCCTAATAACATTATGCGTAATGATCATTTCGCTGAATTTCGTTATGCCAATATAAGTTATCGAAATATATTTTATACTTATCATTAGTAAACCAGAACATGCATGTCAGCTTAGTTTTTTTACTAAAATACTACTATTTCAGTGAAAAACTAAGCAATCCTGTATATTTTACGTATGAGTAAGTTACCTATGTATCTACATAACACATGTGTTTAAAAACCTTTCAGCAAAGCCCACGTGTATGCCTCACGCACTGAAACGACTGAAATAAATCATTCTCATCATAAAAGATAACAGCTGTAGCAGTATCTACGTGCTTCGTAGCGGTGCTACGCCTTGCTACGACGTGCTACGCCGTAGCCGCGTAGGCGTCGCTTAGAAAAACTCGCTGCCAATAAGAATTATGACTCTATTTGATATTATGCTCAGGTTTATGAGGCTTCTTTCTTAAGATATGGGGTAAGCAGATTTTCTAGTTGTGTTTGCAGAGTTTTTGCGACGTGAATTGTTAGCATATAAAGTGTCGTTTTTACGATATTTTATGAAGGGTTTAGAGCATAATGATATTTGATATGAATACTTAAGCGCTTGTTTTCATATTTTAATAAAATACTTATTAGTTAATTATTAATTGGTTGAACATTCACCTCGTAAAGACTAACATACATTGGATGATATATTTTTAGGGTTCCGTACCCGAAGGTTCTAAACGGAGACCTATTGCTGACACTTACGTGTCTGTCTGTTTGTCACCTGTCACACAATGTTGTTCCGAAGATATTTTTAACTTCCTTTTGACCTATGAACTTGTAACTTGGTGATAATGTTTATTATTAAGTATGTTTTACTAACAAATACTAATATGTTGATAAACCAGTTTTATCTCTGGAACGGAACTCTTGTGCGGAGTCCGACTCGCACTTGGCTGGTTTTTTTTCAATTACTATGGTAATGCTTTATTAATAGAATGAAAATTAATAGAATGTCATTCGGTGACAGCGATAGCGATGATCATAATGCCAAATGATTCATCAACATCATCAGCCCTTTAAATGTTCCCACTGCTGGGACACAGGCCTCCTCCTCTCTTGGATGGGATTGAACGGATTGCTCATGTGATATTTCGACATTGGTTGGTAGGAACGAAGTCACAGGCAAAAGCTAGTCATCATCATCTTTTCAGCCGAACGACGTCCACTGCTGGACATAGGTCTCCCCCAAGCGTCGCCACACTGATCGGTCCGGTACTTTTTGAGCTCAGTGGATGCAAAACGCGCATCCACTGAGCTCAAAAAGTACCAACTCCCCAAAAGCAAGTAGTAACTGAACAGCAGATTCAGAAACATTAAATTAATCTTTCAAGCGATTCTACTGAAGTATGCATGTATGAAGCAACATACGAGTAGTTAACACACATAGTTACTATATACACCTTCAGGCGATACTGCTAAAGTACTAAATTAAAAAGCACTTCACGGAAGACACAAATGGGTTCGCGGATAATCAATTAGGAGCCCGCTGTATATCACACCGGCTATATTTCAGTAGTATGCTATTTGTAAAAAACTAGTTTTACTGGAAGCGGGTGTCATAATGTCATAATTAAAACTAGTAAGAAAGTCATTGTGAGTTTGAATATCAACTTTGAGACTTTTTGTGGTCACACATGCTTACACAAGAAATCTGTGTTTAAAAAAAAAGGTCGTCGCTCCACCTACAGGGAGGCCTTCAAACGCCGCATCTTCCGGTACGCGGTCGCCACACTTTTCTGCCCAACGGCCATCCGTTCTGCGACCAATTTCGCCCTGCCCACTGCCACTTAAGTTTGGCAATTTTTCGGGCTATGTCGGTAACATTGGTTCTCTCGCGGATGTCTTCATTTCTGATTCGACCACGCAAGGAAACTCCGAGCGTAGCTCTCTCCATTGCCCTTTGGGTGACTCTGAACTTTCTGATGAGGTCCATTGTGAGCGACCACGTCTCTGTCCCGTAAATAATCACTGGCAACACACACTGGCAACCTCCGAACGCTGCCCAGCCGAGTCAGATTTGACGGTTGAACTCTTCATGATGATGATGATACTTAATCCAAACAATCACTAGTTCAAAGCAAAACAAAAAAAAAACTTGTTTGTTGGTAAACAGGCTGATGACGTAAAATTCTGGTACTCAGCTGCACCCGGTCAGACTGAAAGCTGATGTCAACATAGTTGGTAAAAAGTTAGGCAGATTGATTGATGGGACTTAAGACGCTGATAGTCGCCAACGGCCATGAGGGAACAGAACGCACACTCGTTTCAAACCCGCGCGACCCAAAATTCAGTAGTTTTTATTATTATTCTATGAATTTTAACAAAGCCTTAAATCAAAATGTAGAAAATTAAATTGTCTTAGAGATGGTGAAAATTTCATTAAATTATGCCCGGCGGTTTTGGTTCGACTGTAGTTTATTTGTCCAAGTTAGATATAACTTTACAAATTAATTATATGAATAAAATTCAAAATTTTCATAGATCAAATTGTTAAGAAAATTATCCAGTGTAAAAATATTTTAAGAAAATTACGACCAGCCGTTTAGACATGATTCTCATTTTAAAATCAGTTACCGAGGGGTATCTGCGCTTAAAATATAAATGGCTAAATGTGAATGTACATAGCTGACTAATCCTTTGGGGATTACAAGCGCGATGTTATGTTATTTGTGTGTTAATTTATTCATTAATTATTATGTACAAAAATCTCAGAAATGTTTAAGTATACAACTATATTAGGCTAGCAGAGAAAGCAAAATTATTCGTTCAATTACAACATAAAACTAACCTAGAATCCCGTTACATAAAGAATGATAAACCCATTCGTTCAAAAGGTACCGGACTGGATGCCTCGTCTTTTAATACCCTTTTAGAGACGTTAAAGTCTAGCAAGATAATTTATTATACTTATTCCTGCTAAGTGACTTTACTGGCGAGAACTGACAGGGGGAGGGGAGGTTGAAATTTAGCTCGCGAAAACACAGGCGGGCGAAACCGCTGGTAGAAGCTAGTTATAGAACTAGTATCAGCCAGTTTCGGCCGCGTGAACCTCTAAATTATAACAACGGAATGAATTCTGGGATGAAAGTATTATATGGTCTACTTATGTGCCAAGTTTCACCTAAAGGGGTTTCCATAAGCTATTAGAGTAAGGTTATTTTAAGTGTGCGTAAGGCACAGATGTAAACAAGCCATATATGCATGAATAAGCATACTGAGTCCCTCTATTGTTTAGTGGTCACTAGGGCGACTGCTATGCGTGAGGTTTTGGGATTGATTTCCAAGTCAGGTTAAGTTTTATTGGGTTTTTCTTTCTAGAGATTTATCACTAGCATATCCACTGGCAAGCCTGTGATGAGTTTGAATCTGTGCGTTAAAAATGGCAAAACGTCCGCCTCTTGGAGTGTCCGCATTTAGCAAACATGTTGATTTATGCTGGTGCCTTCTCTGCATTCATCATCATCATCATATCAGCCGAAAGTCGTCCACTGCTCGACATAGGCCTACCCCAAGCGTCGCCACATTAATCGGTCCTGGGTCCCCGCAACCTTCACCAGATCATCGGTCTACCTGGTGGGTGGCCTTCCGACGCAAAGTCTTCCGGCTCGCGGTCGTCACTCCAGAACCTTTCTGCTCCATCGGGCATCCGTTCTGCAGGCAATGTGCCCTGCCCACTGCCACTTAAGATTGGCAATTCTTCGGGCTATAGCGGTAACCCTGGTTTTCTTGCGGATCTTCACATTTCTGATTCGATCTCGCAAGGAAAGTCCGAGAAAAGCCCTCTCTATTGTCCTTTGGGTGACTGTAAGCTTTCTGATGAAGCCCATTGTGAGCGACCACGTCTCAGAGCCATATGTCATCAATGGAAACACACACTGGTCATCTCTGTATTAGGAGATGGTTTTTCCCTGTAGTGGTAGTGGGTTAGCTGTAGTGGAGTGGTTGGTATTATTATAATATTGTGTTCAAACGTGGCAGTATAATACTATAAGCCTTGATTAAGCCTTTGAAGGAAACCAGGCATTATCTTAAGGTTCGTTATTTATTATAGTAATACAGTATCTGAAAGCCTGATTAAATCTCAGATCAGTAAATCCATCGTCAAACCACATGTTAGCTCTTGTGATTGGGTGGTTAAAATAGCAACTACCGTGTATGTTGATATTAGATTAAATCAAATTGGCTTCTAGGACCCGGGATTCAAATAGCTCTTATTCTGCTTCGTTAGTCTAAGGGTCAGCTCACACCGAGACACAGTTTTATATTGTACCGATATTTTACAAGTAGCATTTGAAAAAATCCCGACACATTCAAAAACACTTCGTAAAAATAAAACCTATTATTTTCTTTAATGTTAGCTTTGGAGACATACCTCACACACACACACATGCACGCACCACACTATACTAACACACACACCACACACATACACCCACACACACGCACACACTTAATACACGCACCAACGTCACTAACACTTTTGCACACACTGCAAGATACCATGCATGCCCTTATTATTTTTGTTTTTGTTTAATTTATCCTTTTTGTTATATATGGCTACAATAAAACACTGTATTTCTGAACTATGATGAAAGAGACTGGCCTCCACGACAAAGGGAATCCTAGTGTGGAGATCAGTGATTTATCTGATATAAAATGTATTTTTCTTGAACAATAAAGATTATTATTATGTTCATTTCATGCTACATAATTTATATAGTAGTAGACACGCTTCGATCGACAATCTATTGAACATGAAAATTATGACACGATATCATACAAAAACATTCCGATTCAAATAGTAAAATGTCCATAACTTTAGAAAGGCTGAACCGATTTTCATCAAACATAGCTAAGATTTTAAAACAGAAATCTGGATATGAAATTAAAATCGGTTCATCCGTTTAGGAGCTATGTGCCACATACAGATACACAAATACACAACCCCTCTCCTCTTCTGTCGGGGGTTAAAATGTTTGTGCAGAGCGCTTTGCGCCTCGCTGTAAGCTAAAAGTTATAGGATAAAGCTTTTAAGAATTATTACTGAGTGTGGGGTCCTTTGTAACATAGGTTCGATTCCAAGTTCAGGCAATCTTAATAGAAAAACCCAATATCAGTTATTAATATAATTGACTTTATATGTAACATAAAAAGACAAAATACAAAGACGGATTCAATGACGGAATGCCAGTGCCCAGTGGCTCAGAACTCGCCTCTCGTGCTTGTTGCGGTCGTGTTTTAAGAATCCGGGCAAGTACCAATGTGACTTTTTCAAATTCATATGTACTTTCTTACGCAGCCTTAATGTTCTCCTAATATCTGTTTAAGTGTATATAGTGTATGTACATCTTTGTATTTGAATAAATATTACCTTATCGTGATTTATTCTCAATATTGCACCTAACAGTATTTGTCTCTGCATCACCCAAAGGTCGACTGGTAGAAAATGCCTAAAGTATTAAATCCGCCTCTGTACGTTTGTGTGCTTGAAGTTTTAAATAAATAAAATACTATTTTTCAACTGAGTCCGGTACGGGTGGTGACCCCAACATAGTTGGGAAAATATGCATACCAAAGCGCTAACATGGCATACCTACACACATTTTTGGCATAACATAAAAATCTCCGTGCGTTCAAGCGTTTTTGCCATACCTATTATTGGAATCAAATATAACAGCTCACAATGTTCCGTGTTCGGACCCATTAATTATTGATCCAAATTTTTTATCCGCGGTGCTAGGCAACTGGGCTTATCCCAGTTGTAAACGACTCTTTGTGCCTATTAGCCTTGTTTGTTCTGTCTCCTGCTTGATATGGCGGGAAGTGGAAATTTATATATTATTTCCTACTCTTCCATTATTCTTTTCTGATTAATTTCGTTGCGAGATCCAAGACAGTAAAATTCATTCTCCGGGACTTCGTCGAACTATATTGCCTCGGCGCTTTTCTGGTGGTCGTCACTGTTGATTCTGGCTTTCAGGAGTTGCAGGTTTAGGAATAGTGCGGTGGGATTGTCCCAATTAAATAAAAAACAGTATAAAAATATACAGCGCAGTTTTCTAACAGGTATTTCGTTATTTCTTTATTCACCTTATTTTAAATGTTTTTTTTTATAAATTCAAAAGTCGCCGAAAGTAAAATTGTTTCTTTATCCGATAAATAGCAGTAACCAACAATTCTATTTTTATTGCTGACTACTTTTTACCTCGAAAAAAGTTCTGGTTCCTAAGGGTTAGGCCACTGGGCTTAGCCTCAGGTAATAGCTAGAAAATGCATTATAAATTTCATATTATGACGAACATTATTAAAATTTCACGCATATCCGTTTTACGCAACAATTACACAATACATTATAAAAATAAATTATGTAACATCATTCCGGGGATCAAGCCAGATGGTCCTTATTAAATACAAAATGATAATGACATTATTAACGCTATCATAGAATTATAGTTAGGGACATGTTCAATTAACTCTGACATTTTATTAAATATTAGCTGTTCCCCGCGACTTCGCTCCCGTGGACCACCCCACAGTACACGTTTTCGGGAATAATGTTCTATTGGTGAAATATTTTTTTAATTCGGTCCTGTAGTTTCGGAGCCTATTCGGTACAAACAAACAAACAAAAAATCTTTCGGCTTTATAATATTTTTAGTATTTTATCATTAGTATATTAGTATATCAGTATAGACTAGCTTCTGCCCAAGGCTTTGTCCTCGTGAAAAGTGTTTTATTATCCCGAGGGAACATTATACCGGGATGAAAATTATCCTGTGTCCTACTCCAGGTTCTGATCTATCTACCAGCTATGTTTTCAAACCCCTTCAACCGTGTGATAGTGTAACAAAAAACAAACCCATATTCACAATTTATAGGGTTATTTCGCTTGTAATTGATGAGAAAGGTAATTTATTATATTATATTATAGGTAATTTGCTTTTAAATCATCAACTTTTTTAACGAGTTAATTGTAACAAACCGTCAGTATTAAAATCACATTGCAGGTCCTAATTATGAAATGTTTTATTTCGGCGATACGTATGTAACTAAGAGTTACGGATATAAAATATGGAAGGATGGAGAGCGAGGTTGAAAAAAAGAAGAAGGGATTGAGTGAGAAGTGATGTGAAAAAAAAAGCGGGCGAATAGAAGAAGACAACGCGCCGACCCCGAGTCAGGAGGGACAAGGGCAGCAAGATGATTAAGGCCAACTGTCCATGGAGGCGTAGCTTCATAGACGCGTATTCGTCATTAAAACCTGTCGACGGAGTGGCAGAGTCGCACTCGCATCGCTGCATGCAGGCTCCATGATGCATGCCGTACCGCATGTTATACGCCAGGGCGTACATAGAAACAAAAATGGCGGGAACGGCAACGAAATTTGTTCTGATATTGGAAAAATATCCGATAAGTAGTTTTACTTATTCTATAGAATGAGTGAAATACGCTTCATCACTTAATAATTCTCTTGTAATCACTTAATAATCCTTCTCTCTCTCTCTCTCTCGCTACAAACAATCTACAGTTATATTTTATTAGATATTTTTGCTTTATATGGATGCGCCCAATATAATCGTCGTATTCGGTAACTTCGAATGTAGTAATAAGCCAAAATAATAACGTCTTCGTCGTTCAACGGCATTGTCACAAATGATTGAATACGTACGCGTGCAATACGCCTCGTGGACAAAGTTCAGTACGCTGGACTGCACAGGCGTATTTTGAAGCGTATGTATCTTCGCCTCCGTGGACAGTAGGCCTAAGGATTAATTAATGTAATTTAATTTATGTTTCAGTAAAGATGTTTGTAGAAAAAAAACACAGAAACAATTCGATATCTTCATATTTGTTTAGCACTTTTTAGAAAATAACGAACCACACCTTAGAAACAAATATAAATATCAACTAACTCATTTTTTTTTTAAGTTAAGATTGAGACAATAATTCTTGTTATTTCCTTTAGACTAAGCTAAAAACTGCCTCTTATTACGAGGGTTTCAGTTCACTTAATTAGGTGCACTTCAATTAAACTAATTGAAAAGCTTTCCAAAGATCTTACAAATATATTCACAATAATTATTTCGAGCAACTAAATCAAAAGGAGAAACCCTGGTTAAACTAACCTTGAACAAACAACTCGACATTCAACTTACATTCAGAATTCTCTATATTTCTTTTGTCTCACAAAGGTAAAGGAATTAACTTTCAAGTCCTTTTTGTTAGAAACTTTTGCCTTTTCGATATGTAAGAGAAAAAGGTGAAATAAAGAAATCTTTTGACGGATAACAAAGGTGTACTTTTTTCGGGAACATAACTTTGGTTTTCTTGGAATATAATGTTATTTGTGTAGGTAGATTTGATTTTGTTTGGCTTAGTCCTGGAATACTTCTTACTACTTAACTGACGTCTGAATCCATACTTAATACATACATACAGTATTATAAATGCGGAATTAACTCTGTCTCACTGTTCATTAATTACATTTTCACACCTAAACTGCTGAACCAATTTTGGTGAATCAGATGGTCTAAGCCAAGGATTCCTAAGCTATTTGGGCAAGAAACCCCAAAATGAACTGATATCTCAGCCAAAGCCAAATTAACCAAAGCCAAATTCCAAAATACTTCAAAAATCCGCTTATTGACTTGCGTTTTTATCTTTTACGAACTTGTGCACGCTTATCGACTTGTTGAGTTATTAAAAGTACAACAATTATAACTAAAAATTATAATTATATCAATTATTACTTCCTACAAAAATATTTGTCAGTCTTATAACAAATTGGTATTGGTTTATTATTGGTATTGTTTTCAAATAAAAACTTGTGTTAATTAATACGGGTCGATTTTTAGACGACGACAAATTAACCGACTTGGTTTTATATAAGAAGAGCACACTTACGTCGAATTCTTATGTAAAAGTCAAAACAAGTCGGATAATGTACTTGTTTGTAACCAAATTAATAAGGTACCTACTGAATAAAACATCCGACTTGGTTTTACATTCGATCTCACTATTAGAAGAACTGCGCCGCGAGACTTGTATTTTTTACATGTTATATTTTTGATTGGATTAAAATGTACACATAAAATACTCAACAGAGAAAGAACATCAAACCTAATACACGTAGAAAGGCAGAAAAATCTTGAAATGAAGGTGTTGTTCATGTCAAAAGAAATTGATTGATTGATCGATGACAAAACGAAACAGGATTTCCTATGAGTAATCGACTCATGAATATAGTCTGAAGTCTACTAAGTAACTCTCAAAGGCAATCTCTTCATACTATTTCATCTTGACGACAGATTTGTCACGAGACAATCTTTGAAGGAGATGGGCCCTAAAATATCTATTGATACTAAAACTCAAGCGTAGCTCTTCAATATTCATAGAAGTTTTACTAAGTATAAATATGTCTGACATTGTAGCATTTTCTACTTGATGTAGCTTGGCTGAGATGTCTGTATTAAATTTGCAGTTACTTAGTTTTAACTCCTTTATATAACATTAGCTGTCCCACGCGGCTTCGCTCCCGTCAACTGGCTATCTACCTACCCATTTACCGTACCTACACTACATACATGATTGTTGCGTCACTTTAACCGCTTACGCAGCGCACGCAACGGGAGCTCTGAAAAAAGGAATAATTATGCCCGTTTTTGCAACATTTTTCATTTATGCTCCGCTCCTATTGTTCGTAGCGTGATGTTATATAGCCTATAACCTTCCTCGATAAATTGGCTATCCAACACAAAAAGAAATTTTCGATTCCAATCAGTAGTTCCTGAGATTAGCGCGTTCAAACAAACAAACAAACTCTTCAGCTTTTTAATATTATAAAGTACAGATAAGGAACAAAAGAAAGGTGATTGTTTTGTATTCGTTTAAAAAGTAAATCGTGTATACGAAAATGATAATCCTCGAGTCACTGACTTGCAATTTGGGACATACCTATTAGTTGATGCAATTAGCGGTTAAATCCATCAATTCGGCAGGCTTATTACGTATCTTTTGCTAGAGCAAAACGATAGCGATTTATGCGCAATAATTGCTCTTCCATACAGAAGTTTTAGAGTTGTTGGCATTTTTTTGAATCACTCTTTTGACAAACAGCGAGCGATTAGCAAACGATTGTGTAGGACGTACTATACCTACACTGCAGGTTATTCCGAATTTTATGACATAAAGCGTTTGATCGCTAACATTTTGCTCTTGCAAACGATATGTAATAAGCCTGCGGGTCATTTAACATGATGCCTTGTACGATTGAAGACAAGCTGTATCTTAAACTTTGTTCTACCACTAATAATTTTCCTATCAGAAAACCAATTTTTTTACTATCCGACCTTACTTACCCGTATGAGGTTGTATTATTTGTATTTTTTTTGATATTGGTAAGTCGTGTTTGACCACTTATGTCATCTGATGGTAAGCGATGTTGGTCGACGATGTAGCGTGCTTGCCTAGAAGCAACCTTGGCCATCACTCTTTACTTGAAGACTGGTTATACCGAACTTTGAAGCTAGTAGTCTTATTGCTCAGGGTTACATTTGACAGGACTTAAGAAATGCCAAAATGAATGGCTCAGATACATATTATGCTACTCTCTTCCGCCTTTCGTGAACTATTCTAAAGAGTATTCCGTAGACTGTTCATATCACAACAAAAAGTATTTTTTTTTTTTTGTAGGCTCGCGTTTGACCACTACATCACCTGATGGTAAGCGATGATGTGGTCGACGATGGAGCTTGCCTAGAAGTAACCTATTCACTCTTGACTTAAAGACCTCGATTGTAGCTATCGGGAAACACAGACTCCGGCAGAGAATTCCACTCCTTAGCTGTACGCATAATAAAAGTATTCTCAAAACGTTTAGTGCGTATGGCTGGGATGTCCACCATGTACCGATGGCGCATCGCCGTACGTCTGGTAGTCCCATGATGAAACGGGCTGGGCGGAATTAGATCATGGAATTCCTTCGCACACTCCCCGAAATGTAACCGAGATGTCACTCTCCATATTATATTCTGTCAAACTTTAAGTACAAACTTCCCAACTTGAACACCGACAAGCTGTAGCATTTTATTAGCTGCAGCGGGATTATTGGAGTCACTTGGATTAGCCTCGCTCCCTCCGTAATCCGGGGATTTCCACACGTCCGTTCAACTTGCATTTTAGTTTAGACTAACTTGAATATCATGCGCTTATTATTTTGTCCGGATTATTTAGATTAAGTAATTTTAATTAGGTCACTGTTTTGGAGCGAAGTTTTAGCATAGTTTTGAAGTAAATGCGAGCTTAATGAGGTCTGATTTACCCCCACTACGCCAAAACCTTGCCAACTTTCGTGCCGGGCACTATAACAGACATATAACATCATTTAAACCCGGGGATTTAATGGTAGAATTATTGATTGAACCGTATCGTATCGATAGTCGAACTGCCAAATTGTAAGTGATTGATCTCGTGATTTTTCGCTATCGCTTGTCAATTCCATACAATTTTCCTTTTTGTTAATCGCTATCCGATGATAGAATGTCACTTGTCTAGGGCCTCTGGTGTTGTTCTGTAACTTCTGCTTACGCCCATGGAAAATAGTGAATATTATATTGTGGTGACGATGACGCCAAGGGAGGGCCTATGGCCAGCAGTGTTGTCTTAGTGCTGAAATGACGATGCTGAATTTATCGAAGGGAATGAATACCGATAACCGACCGAATATCGGTCTTGTAATACAAATACTTAATTTACTCGAATCGCAATCATAAATATTATTTATTTACACAATGTATTCAGATTTTCATTAGAGAAGCGTAGGTATACATCAACGAGTTTGTTTAAAAAAGCTCCAGAATTAATCTTACTTCGCATCGCGATATCTATTTACTTTAGTATTTCTAGACTCTTTTCATCCACAGACGAGATTTCTATCTCTAATTTCGAAGAAAATACTTTTACCATCCAGTCTGCGGTTTGACAGTAAATAATTATACTCGATCTTGGCTTATAAGTTGGAAATAAAAACCCTTTCAATCGATTCTTTTGGCCAGCTAAATGGCGTAGTGGGGTAGTAGGCTGTTCACTGCAATCATATGACAAATAAGACCCGGTTCAGTCCGAAAACCGGGTCGCAATCGGTCAAAACGTCCATTTATGTCCGTTAAAACAGCCATTCAACGTAGACCTCAAACGCCAACCAATTTGTTAACAACCCTTAGTTTCATACAGGTCCACACTTTCTGGTCGCAGAAAAATGACATTTAGTATCGTATTACGAAATACAGGACGTTGTACGATAACACGGAGTAATGTGACGTCATTTTACACGTCTCGGAAATCGATACCCGCTTTCACAGCGATTGCACGCTAATGGTAAAAGCATTAAAGTTGAAAATTGTCTGTTATGTGTCTAGCCAATATTGCTAGCTAGATAAATTGTAGCGTCGAAATGTATAAAAAAATAGGGTCATGTTTGCGTTAAATAAGCGGAAAAATCCGGTTTAAAGCGGTTGCAACCGGCGCGCGTCGGTAAGCACCGGATTATTAGGTGCACGCTGGCTTTAAATGGATTTGCTTATTCCAAGCCAAGTGAAAATGCGTCTTAAAATGTTCCACAGTTGTATTTTTATATCGTTTGATTTACTACTGCAGTCTCCTGAAATCTGGTTAAATTCAGTGTTTATATTGTGAAAAGCTTTCGGAGCTTAATCAAGTTACGTAGTTTGAGTGCTTCTATTCAAATTTAATGTACACAAGACTCGTGTAATTTTCACGACCTTTGAAGCTGTTGGGGTGGGCAGAGCTCTATGTAAAACATTGGATTTAATTAAGGTTTATTCCTGAGCCGACAGTAGGATTGGTTCCAGTCAAACTGAAAGTTGTCTGCACCGATATTTTTTCAGTTTTGGGAACCTGATGGTGCGATACAATTTAAATTGTGTTGAAAGGTCGATATAGCCGTGGAAATCGTGTACAGATATTTTCTAAGAAAGAGCAAATTGGACGAATTGCATCGCATTGCATATGAACGTGCTTGCGTCATGCATATGAATTTAAGATAACGACAGTAGCCAACGACCTTGAGGGAAAAACGCGCACTCGTTTCACACCCGCGCGACACAAAATTCAGTAGTTTGTGTACTTTCATTATTATTTTCTAATACTAAAAAAAAGCCTTAGGTCAAAATTTTGAAATTAGTATTTATTTTTTCAAAATTTAGGTAGTTAAATTGTCTTTGAGTTGGTGACAATTTCGTTAAAATACGCACGGCGCGCGGCGGTTTTGGTGCGATTGTCGTTTTGTTGTCCGCTTTAACCATTACTTTACAAATTATACTTGAGTTTTATTCGTATGACAATGTGTAATCACTATGTTACACGAATAAAATTTTCTTAGATCAAATTATTAAGAAAATGTACCATATATTGTTTCCAAAAAATTATGTCTAGCCGTTTAGAAGTGATTCTCAGTTTTTAAATCAGCTACTGATCTGTATCTACGCCTTAAATCGCTCTTTGATGTGATATATATCGAATCGCTATAAGCCATAATTAAATTTGCTTACTGGTTTCGTAAGTGTATACAGGGTGTATTTGAAAGGTGCAGTTTTAGCAAGTAAAAATTTCCAAAACTTCCGATATTTTTTTGTATTTCATACCCTTTTAACTACATAATTTATCTAGTAGTAAACACGCTTCGATCAACAACCTATCGAGCATGTAATTACGATACGATATCTTGCGAAAATACCCCGATTGAAACAGTAAAACGCTAATAACTTTGGAACGGCTGAACCGATTTTCATTAAACATAGCTAAGAACGCTCTCGATAAAGTCACCTTTCAAACAAAACAACTAAATCAAACTCGGTTCATCCAGTTAGGAGCCACAGTCAAATACACAACTATACAAACACACATGTACACACATCAAACTTATAACGCCTTTGTCCATCGGTGGTTAAAAATAAAGGTAAAAAAGATGTTCTTAATTTTATCATAGGTGGTTTTTTACAAAAAATGTAATTATAAATGTTTGTTTGTGTTTTCGAGCGTATGGCACTCGTGGGCTGCAGCTGAAAATCAGCGTCAGGTGGAATACCCTGTATTTCCATTTGGCATTATGCTGAGCTGAGGCCCTTTTGGCATTAATTGTTAAAAAATATTTTGTTTAATTTTAAGGTGTTTTTGTTTTGTAATGCCAATAAACACATTTTTCTTTCTTTCTTTCTTTCTTTCTTCTATAACATAAAGTTGGAAAACCAGGGTTAATAGGTACATAGAAGCTAGAAAGGAATATCTAGAAAAACAAAGTTTGTCTGGCAGATATCGACTGAAAATAGATTTAATGAAAATCTGGGGATTGTAATTAATGCTGGCTTCGTTAAAGCTTTACAACAACTAACTCGACTAACATTATAAAGAGGTGGGTGGGAGAGGTTTGTTTGTTGGAAGTTAGGGCCCAAACATAAACTTGCGGTGCGACGTCGCATCGTAAAAATCTACGAGTTTGTTGCTCATTGTTGCTGTTTTCTGCGTTGCGAATTCGCGTCGCGTCAATTCGCAGTTTTGTGTTTGGGGCCTTATCTCTGGAAGGACTGAACCAATTTTGAAAATTCCTTCACTGATAAGAAGTTACACTATCGCTTAGTTCTAAACCCCCGACGGAAAAATGAGGGTGTTATAAGTTTGACGTGTGTGATCTGTGTATTTGTGTATCTGTCTATGGCATCACAGCTCCTAACGCATGACCTAATTTTGATTTAGTGTACTTAATCGAGAATATTCTTAGCTATGTTTGGTGAAAATCGGTTAAGCTTTTCAAAAGTTATACCTCTTTAAACTATATTTAAAGAGGTATCTGTGTCGGGGATTTTAAAAATTTTAGTTGTTTTATGTAAGCTTTTTGTCCTGGATTGCTACAAGTGCCCATATAGATTTTAGAGGACAAGACAAAAGACAAGACAAAAAAATGTTCTTTATTTCAACTAGGCCATTAAGCGGCACTTTTGAATGTCAAAAATATAAATTAAAAGTTAATAATAATTGATTCTACCGTCCATTCTAGCAAGTTGCTTGTTATGGAGAAGAACGGGCAAGAAACTCCATACTTACTCTTTTAAAAAAAAAGTGTTTTACAACATTTACATAAATTCATATACTTGACGATGACATATGGGCGATGCGTCCAGCACTACTACACTACGTTTAGGTATAAAGTATTACAAGCACTAACAATTAATTCCTTCACTTGATAAATGGGAACATGGTTCTCACATACTTACAAATATAGCAAACATAGGTAAATTACCTAATTCAACAAGAACGGAACAGTGTGCGAGTCAATTTCTTAAACAAAAAGAGAAGAAAAAAATGTAACATTACTATAATTATGAATATAATACAAATCAACCAGTTTTTGTCTACACTAAAGCTTGTCCTATGGAGCAGGACCAGCATGTTTCCAAGCATTCTTATCTTGAGTATAATCATCGAAAGGACCTAATGAACGCCTCTGACGCTGCAATTAAATTAGCCATCTACTGGTCCCGAAATATTTAAAGAGTTTTCCTTCCTGTGGGCTAGGGTTATGGTATCAAAGCTTCAGGAAAAAGCTGGTATCATTAACATAGTTCTCATGCTTCTATTGCAGCAATTTTTTTCAAAATTAAACCCAGTTTGTAGCACTCTCATACATTTAAAACGCAAGGTTTTTACTGGCATGTTAGCTAAGTCCGGCTAACGAGCTATACGTCTTCATTAAGTGCGGCGCGGTTTTACAACCAAGCTGAAATGTTTAACTGTTTTGTTGGAGGATAATAATTGGGATTTTTTCGTCGGGTTGATTTTCAACGCTTGCTCAGATCGGTCCGTGGATAAGTGACCAATCATTACATAGGTACCAAGACCCCTTCCCCTTCCCATTGTGCGTCAAATCTGGCGGAATAATTTTTTTTTTCCCTTCGTGCTTCGGCAATATCACGTAAAGTCTATGGTCCCGGCTGTCATTTAAAAATCTTTGGCAGTCGTTTTGAGTAGTTAGTCAGATGCCCGAAAGTCTTGCCAAGGGTTATCGTGTTATCCAGTTACTGGGTAGTGGAGGTCAGAGATGGAGGTCAGTATTTTACATGGAGAAGTCAATGAGTCAATGAGTTCCTCCATGTAGAATACTGGTATTCAACTGCATCAGGCTAGACGCCTACCACAACATAGTTGGGAAAAGCCTAAGTAGATTTTTATAGCAAAATTTTTTTGACTACGTCTTACGGGCAAAAAAAATATTTTGAAAAAACTACGTATTTGTGCATTAAATATCAAAATCGAAACGAAACTGAATTACACTAGGCATCACCAGTTACGTTTAAAAAAATAGTCTCAACTAAATATTGACTTTACATCCCGTCAATTTTTAAAATAACTTTTATACAATATTTTATCCAAAAATCAAAATTCTGGCATTTTAAAAATCATGTACATAAATTCCACTGCAAGCGATTTTCTTCGCTTCGCTTTTCAAATCTGATTTGCATTTCAAATTCAAAAATGGAAAACGCTCTGGACGCAACGGCCGCGCTATGAAACAGTATATAAACCTTTTTCGTGATTTAATTTTATAATTAACTTGTCTGCTGGACATGTCGGTAGGGCAGAAGAATTACGAAAACATGGTTCGTGTATATTTAGTGTTTAGACTATAATTTTATAATAATCAATTTATTAGATAAGGTTAACCTACCTTATCTAAAAAATTGATTTTCAGGCTCGCAGGAAGTCTTTTAGAACAGTCTTTGTCAAGTAAGAGCCAGAATTCTTTGGACTATTGAAGAAAATGTGTTGACTATAGCAAAATACATTGTGAATAAAGATTCTTGTTACTACTCGCATACTCTTTATAAATTCTTTTCCCCGTCTACGAATAAAAAGGCTGCCTGTCTTTTTTTTAGATACACTTTACTTAATAAAAAAATAAATAAAAAAATGATGAAAACATCTCAACATATAGTTTACTCTACGAACTAGTGTTGTGCCACGTCCACCTCTTAAATGCCCGTTGGCAGTTAGTTTGAATTGTGCAAGCTTTTAATCCTCTTCCATTACAGACTTTTTGGGTTACGGACGTAGGAAATACTCGAGTAGTTTTTATTTTTTCACCTTTAATAGGGCGGTGAATTGGATCGTGTAAAAGGTGAAATGTTAGTAAAAAATGGGGGAGTGTTTTATGAATGCGAAATGAGTTAATGAAGATACTTGTTAGTGAGGGCTTAGGGATTTGAATCTCGGGTTTTTATTCCAATCCCGGTTTTGTTTTCGGGCTTCACTTAGTACGGTTGATTGCTCTGTTAGGTTTTATTGCCTTATATTCGTAACCCACTTAGGCAAACGACCGAATGGAAACCAGAGAGATGAATTCATGTGATTCGTATATCAATTCAAAATGTTTGTCTGTTTGGTTTTCTCTCTCTTTTTAAATCAGGTAAATACGAAAGTTTTTTTTTTTCGATGCCAACTTTTATTAATAAAATTACTCTTTTAAAAGCTTTAGTAGGAGTTTGAAACTAATTCCTGAAGAAAACCTTAATGATGGTAAGATCAGGTCTTGTCTCTATTTAACTGTAGGTATGTTTTTTCGATTTTATCTTTTTTATTATTACTTTTTTAAATTATTATTATAGATAGGCTCGCGCTACTATCTCACCTGATGGTAAGCGATGATGTGGTCTAAAGTCAAATAACAGATAATATTCTGTTATTTGATTTTAGTACCCTATTAAAAATCTAAGAAAAATATAATATCTACAAAGATAAGAAAAATAATAATTATTATTATTAATTATAATATTAAAATAATAACGTTATTATTATTAATAATAATAATCTAAGACAAATATATTTTTTTCTTAGAAATGGAGCAATTATTTTGCCGTATTTCTGCCATTTAGTATCCATATTATCATTCCTGCCTCTATACAACATACTGTTAACAGACTATAGTCTGTTTTAGGTGAACTTTTTACTGTTAGCTCGCATCTAATGAAGTAAAAAGATGTTAGTCTAATGGGGGTTTCGTACGAACATATTTTTTACATTTACTTTGTAAAAGGGTAGAAAATTGAGGTTGGAATGTGTGATTGTACTGTGTTTTATACGTTTATTACTACGGATAATACCTGCCTGAGATATTAAGCGTGCCACCCTGCTTTTTGGGGTTTTGTCCCGAAAGGATATGGAATTCCTAAGTCTACGTCGTTGTTTGAATGTCTGTTACAAAGCAATAAGTCGCCATATAAAACAAAATTCGTTACTAAGGCCCAGTTTTTTGATCCGAAGTTTTTTTTTTATTACTTTGTCCCACACTAGGAATTTCTTCCTGTATCGTGGCTGTGTTTACAAACATATAAACTCACATACACAAACACCCAGAGCCGGAACAATTATATGTAGGTCATACAAAACGTCCTTCTTCTTCCTGTCCTTTCTTTGGTATTGTTCGTCGAATCGTTGAGCTCCTTAAATTCTGAGTTGAGCTGCACGGTTATTGACAAATGCGTGCACTGACTGGACAGGTCCACTCAATCTGGCTGGTTCTTTCTTCAAAAGACCATTTCAGACTTCAGTCTACATGGTCTTCACATGGTCTAACTAAGATTTTGTCTGGACTTTAAAAGAGACTGTGACCTCTGAGTTAGTTTCGGCCTTTCTTCTCAGAGTAGTCAGATAGGAAACGCCGACTTATGCTCCGCTCCTATAGGTCGTAGCGTGATGTTATATAGCCTATAACCTTCCTCGATGGACTATCCAACACAAAAAGATTTTTTCAATTCCAACTAGTAGTTCCTGAGATTAGCGTGTTCAAACAAACTCTTTAACTTTATAATATTAAGTATAAATTATTAGCGCATCGCAACTGATGACGTATTCTTTGGCCAATCACGTGACCCAGCTGTCACGGGAAGAGAAAACCAGGCAGAGTATATTATTATACCATGGTATGTAATACAGTAGCATGAGCTTTAATGGCCTTAAAAGTACGAAATGTAATGAGGGTTGTCAATACCTATCCAATGAGCTTGAACACAATGATGCTATCTTGTCTAGCGGTGAATCAGGACCTGTATGAACATTTGAGGAGTTTGAAAGATTATTTCTTCCTGATGGACGGAGAATTTTCCAGAAGTATTTTTCATAATTTGTTTGCGAAGTTAGTGAAGACTTACCGACTCGAATTGGTGAACAACTCTATTTTAACGTACTTCTTAGTGAATCAGGATATGTATGAACATGGTATGAACATTTGAGGAGTTTGTCTGGTTGAGGAGTTGCTATGGCCACATTCCAGTTCCATCATGAGAACAGCCCCATATATTCCTCCTTATCTTCCATATATTAATTCAATGTTTCAAAAGTCCTTCAAAGTTCCTCCTTATACAAGCAATTCCTTGCTTAAAAGGTGATCTGCAATAATATGAATCAAAATGCCCTTTGTATTAACAAAAAACTTTTTTTAAATGTTACATGAGTAAGCCAAGTTTCATCATAATCGGATGACAGGAAGAGTTTGCAATATCGATTACTAAATGCCGGGCACACGTATGAAAGCAATGTAGTATAAAGTTTTTAAAAAGCCGCTATTCCAAAGCAACACTACTCTGATTAACAAAAAAAAAAACAGTGTTTTAGCAACCATTCCAAAAATAACTAAGCATTAGCCATCACCTAAGTAAATGAGGCTTCTATTGAAAAACCTCCAGTGGAAATATGAACGGCGCACCGGTTGGTACCCTCAATCATAATCAATCATAACTGAATGTTGGCAGCCATGTAGCCATTGTTTTTCTTTTTTCTACTCCCTTCCCGAGTGCATTTCGGTGAAAAATGGAGCGTTGTTTTTTTATAAACAATGCTTGTTTGTTGTTTAGGTGTGTCTAGTTGAGTATGACGGTCGCGGGAGATATTTTGTTTTAAAGTTTTTTGGCAGGGTTTTTGTTGTTTTTTTGCTAGAGCTTGGAAAATCAAAATCTTACACTAATGTTCTAGTCAAACTGAGATCTATTGTACAGTGCGGGAGTCGGGATGAGATTGCGTTCGTCGATTGTTTTAGTGATAAGGATGCAATGATGATGAACTAGTTAACTTCAGTTTAAACTTAGAAAGTTGACTAAGGTCCAGAAGTATAGCTATCAAAGTTTTTTTCGTACCCACTGCGGCCGTGAAAACCAAGTTTACATTTAAATCGTATTTAATATCTTGAAGCATTGACATTCATTGATCGGTAACTCATATTTGCCATAACTTATCTGAGGTATCGCAAAATATTCACAACAATAATACAATTAGGAAAAACCCACTCGCAACACAAACGGTGGAGTTTGACATATCGGAGACATTACGTTACATCAGCGCCTCTAGCGGTGAATTCATACGCGGTAGCCCCCATTATTTGAATGTTTTAATACAAGTTGGCTGACACAATCGTTATCTTCGCGATTGAATCATTGAATACCGTCTGGCATGCTTCGCAGGATTCTTAGTTTGCCTTGGTCTCAACTACATCATTAAGAAACAAATAAAATTAAACAAATATATTATTACACTTAAGGTTGCGCTAGTCGATGATACTTCCATACAAACGTAGTATGGCCAATTCTCCACTGTTTGACAGTGTACGTTCAAAATAAAAAATTATATCAATTTGTCTGATCCTTTGGTCCTTTCATTTGTATCAAGCCCTGAATGGAAACAAGAAAGAAAAAAAAATATATATTTGAAAGTTATGAGCGTTGAATGTTCTGTATTCCAACACTAATTTTAATGCATCTTTGGGCTGAAATCATAAGAAGGAGGAAAATTGCAAAAAAGTCACCATACAGGGATATATTAGTAGTTCAACAATGCAAATAGTTTTATTTTGAACAGATAAATTAACTCGTTTTTGAATGATATCCATATACCCAAAGTTCTGTTTATAAAATTTCGCGCGCTAGTTTTCGTCCTAAATCATCATCCATTTCGCTACAAATTTGCAAAAATGTGTATTCGTACGCGAACTAACTTCTTACTGCTGCATCACAGCATTTATCTCTTTCGCACGTGTTGTCGGATGATATAGCATGCATTTTAACCCTCGCACGAAATAGCTCGAGCCGTCGACTAGGGCAATCTTAAACTCAAACAAGATTCGGGATTTCCCAACGAATTATTTCATAAATAATAATCGTATGATGAGCTCATTGAATGATGATAAGAACACACATTATATTTCTTATCAAGCAGTATTTTAATTTTATTTAGTCGTGGTCCATCAGGTTAAAGGTCAGTCACACCGCGTCGCGTCTAACGAGTTTGTGACTTTGAAGATGACAAACGCCTCCTAAAGTTTTCCATTCTACTCTGTTTTTTGCTATAATTGTCCATTTTGGACCATCTACTCTTTTTATTTCGTCTTCCCATCGTTTAGTTTGACGCCCTTTGTTTCTTTATTCATCTCTCGGATACCACTATGTTCTTATTCTTGTCCATTTTTCCTTTTTCTCCTTCATCATACGACCTGTCCATTTCAGTAACAACTGTTAAAAATCTACAAATGATAGTCGGGACCAACATTTAAACGTGCTCACATTTCGGTATGTAATGGTTGGTCAGTGATCCACGGACGATACCTAACATTGAAGATCGACTCGTGCGGCAGTTATTATTTCGCCATGAATTCCTCTCAAGTGCAAGTGGGAATATTCGAACTCGTAATGGCTTTATCACCCTAAGGTTAAATGTCACTTGCACGTCATAAAACAATCTATCAGTCAGTCTATTTGTTTTCGTGACACTTGGCATGTCGGAACTACTGTGAGGGGGATTCTCGAAAGTGTTGTTGGCTTTTTTTTGCATAAACTTTATCTTGTTTTTTTTCTATTCTTTTTTGCTTGTGTTACGAAATTTTTATCTTTTTTGTCAATGATATTTAATGTTTAATGAAGGAAAATATAAATAAACTCTTCCGTGGGTGTAACCAGAAACTACATAACGCATTCGATCATAATCTAGTCACCTTTCAGCAATAAGGTCATACATGTTGACCTTCTAGGGTGTCCACGCTCTTAACATAAATAAACCATCTAAAACTCTGCCCACTAAAGGTAGTCCCTTATTAAATGAAATTTAATTTACTGAGTATTGTTGTCAAAAGTAGCAAAGCAACTATCCAAGCCAGTATACACAAACAGAACACTCCAACTACAAAATAATAGCATAATATCACTTCTGAAGCTGATAGGAGTTCCAGTAAACAGCTTGACAAATTAAAAGCGTCGCGTTTGTAATTTCCCTAGTGCTCCATAGTCATAATTTCATAATAGTAACAGTGAGCACGCCAGTATTAGATATTACGAGTATTATGAGCACTCAGCTAACTGAGGGACCTGGGGTTACGATGCGGAGTGATGTCGGGTTACTGGAAGCGGTATGATAAGAAGAAATTGTCAGTTGTCATTAATTCGATATTGCTTGTTTTTTTTTGCCATTTTATCCTATTTTTAATTTATTTTAAATTCTATGAGTCCTGGTTAGCCTGTAATTGGCGAATGTATAAGTTTAAGGCTATTTTTTGTACAAATACCTAAAAAACGCTGTAAACAGAAGCTGTTCGTGAAACAATTCCACATCATTCATTGCATTATTTACGTTCTCGAGAAGAGGAGTTTTTTAAATCTGTGTAGTGTGATAATTTTCATGAAAACCCTTCAGATTGGGATGCTAGTTGGTCGATAGAAAGAAACAGCCTGTGTATACACCAAATCTATGTACAAATTATGTTTCGTTTTTCTGTTTGTATATTCTTAGTAAACTGACTTGTTCAACTTTTGCTTTGAGTTCTTGCTTCGTAACTTTGGGCGCACTGTTGGCGCAGTGGTTGAGCGATTGACTTCTGCGCTGCGTGTCGCGGGTTCGATTCCCGCACGAAACAAATATTTGTATGACCTACATACCTACCTGATAGTTGTTCCGGCTCTGGGTGTTATGTATGTCAGCTTATATATTTGTAAACGCACCCACGATACAGGAAGAAATTCCAAGTGAGGGGCAAAAATAAAAAAAAAATAAAAAAAAGAATATAACTTCTTGATCAGCTTTGCCGCTAATATTCAAAACAGAAGATATTTATAAAAAAAAACTGCCTTATTGACTTATATAGTGCAATATTTCATCATTTCAGCCGAAAGACTTCCTCTGCAGAACCTCCGAGGCCTCCCCCATGTTTCGGCGCGTCGATAAGTCCTGTGCGTTTTGCATACATTGGCATGCAACACTAAATAACGAGAATTTCAACCTTCAACCCATATTACGATTGCTAGATATGGCTACAAGTTTTTACTAATTCCACACCTCTCTTGCTCACCTCCTCTAAAACTTAATCTTGAAAATCGGGCAAGAACACAAGGTAGACTCCTAATTACATCAATCCCTTCCAGCGGAGTACTATCAACGACAGATGTTTTACTATCAAGCAGTATTTTTTAATGAGTTCGTCCGACTGGCTTTATTAACTACCCCAGGTAATTAGCAAATGAACTCAGTTTTCATGTCTTGCTAACAAATGGAGAATGCCGAGATTTGACTAGGTACTTACGTAGGGGCTTCTTTTTTAATTAGTTTTTCTTTTCGTTATCAGTTATGATGGGGACTGTACCTGAAAAGAAAATGATATAATTAGTTAATCTATACTAATATTATAAAGCTGAAGAGTTTGTTTGTTTTTTTGAACGCTCTAATCTCAGGAACTACTGGTTGGAATTGAAAAATTCTCTTTGTGTTGTATAGCCCATTTATTAAGGAAAAATATAGGCTATATAAAAACACGTTACGACCAATAGGAGCGAAGCATAAATGAAAAATGTAGCAAAAACGGGAAAAAAAAATCCATGTTGAGAGTTTCCGTTGCGTGCGCTACGTATATGATTGGTAGGTAGGTAGCTAGTTGACGGGAGCGAAACCGCGTGGGACAGCTAGTATTATTATATGTAGTGATACTAAAGGAATTTAGAAAGCAATAGAGAATATCCTACTTAAAAAAGGTTGTCCCACACTAGGAATTTCTCCAGTATCGTGGGTGCGCTTACAAACATTTTAAGTTATATACATCGCCAGCCCAAAACAACTGTAGGCCTTAAAAATATTTGTTCCTTGCGGAAGCCGAACCCGCAACACGTAGTACAACAGCTAATCGCTCAGCAACTGTGCCAACGGTGTTATAAGATTGATCGAACCTGTAGAATATATTTAGATGTATAGAATACACTTCATTATACACTGATCTTATTAAAGCTGACTTTTTGAAATGTCGTGTTTCTTGTATGGTGAACGCTTCTAAGCAAACGTTGGCAGGGTCGAAACTTTTCTATTTTTTATCTATGCAAAAGTCCTAAGTAATAAGTATTTTCTGGTAGCTACAACCTGGGAGTCTTCAAGTCAAGAGTGAATAGGTTTCTTCTAGGCAAGCGTGATTCATCGTCGACCACATCATCGCTTACCATCTGGTGAGATAGTGGTCAAGCGAAAGCCTACCACAAAAAAAAACTGTGCTGACCGTGTTATCAGATTGATCGAATCTGTAGAATATATTTAGATGTATAGGTACTTCATTATACACTGATCTTATTGAAGCTGACTTTTTGAAATTTCGTGTTTCTTGTATGTTGAACGCTTCTAAGCAAACGCTGGCAGGGCCGATACTTTTCTATTTTTAATCTATGCAAAAGTGCCATAAATTTATACTAGCAAAATCACTTAAATATTATCACGCCTGGCAAAACATAATTATGTATTTACAAGCAGATAGATGTGTAGGGTATCGTAAATATAAAAGAGAGGTATAAAAGCGTACTTAAAGTTTGCTTAGAGCCATAAGAACGTTTTAATACGGCAATAAGAACGCTGGCAAGTGCGGAAAGGATATTAAACTTTATAACAATAAACAGAATTATGAAATTTTATCACGATTTTCTTCATTTTTCGTGGAGTTAAACAGGGATTTAGTTTACAGGAATTAACTTAACCGGTGCGAGCATTTTATTAACTAACGACAGAGTTAATCCTATGAAATCATCTCAATGTTGAATAGGTAAATGTACAATCAAAGGTCAAAAGTGCAATCGTACTCTACCAATAAAAAATAAATTACAAACTCTTTTGGGGGGTCGTCGGGCTAAGTAAATAAAACAAGCTGAGGAAAACGTAGACGGTTCCCCGACGCGAGTAAGAGGTTTATTTTTTGCTTTTTAGAGGTTTTTGTGTCGGGGGTTTTTTAAAATTTGTAATTTAATTTTTATTTCATGCTTTTTTAAAGTAAATGTGATATACTTAGTAGAAGACACGCTTAAATCGACAATATATAGAAACAAGTCATTATTTCGGGCGCACGGTTGGTGCAGTGGTTGAGCGATTGACTGCTGCGCTGCGTGTCGCGGGTTCGATTCCCGCACGGGACAAATATTTGTATGACCTACAGATAGTTGTTCTGGCTCTGGGTGATGCGTATGAGAGTTTATATGTTTGTAAACGCACCCACGATACAGGAAGAAATTCCTATTCCACGGTTTTTTTAATAATAAAAATGAAAGATTATTTGACATGATATCTTGCGAAAAATCCCAGATTCAAAGAGTAAATTGCGAATAACTTTTGAACGGCTGACCCGATTATATTCCAACATAGTTAAGAACACTCTCGACAAAGTCACCTTTCAAACAAAAACCAAATCAAAATCAGTTCATCCATTTAGGAGCTATGATGCCACAGACAGACACACAGTACACAGTTACACAGATACACAGCAACACACGTCAATCTTATAACAATCCTCTTTTTCCGTCAGGGGTTTTAAATAAAGTGTCTGAAGCTTGTTTGTACAAAAAAGTTAACCATCCACGACTAGCTTAATCTATAGTTTAGATTCTATGCTTCTGTGCTCATCATCATCATTTCATTCCACGGCTGGACATAGGCCTCCCCCAGGCGTCGCCACATTCCCCCCGGTGGGTTCCCGCATTGTCGAGGCGGAGGGGCTCAGTAACCGTGGCTTGGTCACCCACGGAGAAGCGAAGAGGAACCGCTCGTCAGGACTTGTGCCGATAAGCCGACGACGTAGCGGCCAACATGTAGGTTGCGGTGCTGCCTGGGCGACATCGCGACTGAGGCGGGCCGCGATGTCGTATGGGGTCTCCCAAACCCATACGATATCACCATTTTAGTTTCTTTAGTTTCGGTAGAATACGACTGCACTTTTTCACCCTTGACTGTAATTATACCTACTCAACATTGAGATGATTTAATATGATTGTGTTTCTGTTTTTAGTAAATAATCCCATAGTGAAACTTGTTTATATTAATTAGTCAGTCGTGCAAAAAAGTTTAATACGCAATTTCAATTAACGAACTTAAGGATAAAGGAGAATTTGCACTTTTAAATGGATCGTTTAGCCCATTTGTAGATAAAAGAGAATTGAAGAGAAGTCGTATGTATAATTAAAGGCACAAAGAGAACAATAAAGAATTTTCCTGTGAATTAGTAGATGTGTACCTACTGTTATTTTCGAAGAGGCAACAAAGAAAGAGGAAAATGTATTATTTAAAATTCTTGTTTCTTGCAGTAGCAGCCTTTCTCAGTAAGTTTTTTTTTTTTTTTTTTTTTTTTTTTTTTTTTATTGTATATAGGCTCGCGCTTGACCACTATCTCACCTGATGGTAAGCGATGATGTGGTCGACGGTGAAGCACGCTTGCCTAGAAGTAACCTATTCACTCTTGACTTAAAGACCCCTAGATTGTAGCTATCGGGAAACACAGACTCCGGCAGGGAATTCCACTCCTTAGCTGTACGCATAATAAAAGTGTCCCCAAAACGTTTTGTGCGTATGGGTGGGATGTCCACCATGTACCGATGACGCATCGCCGTGCGTCTGGTTGTCCGATGATGGAACGGGCTGGGCGGAATTAAATCATGCAATTCCATCGCACACTCCCCGAAATGTAACCGATAAAAAACCGACAAGCTGGCAACTCGGCGACGATGTTCAAGGCTCTGGAGCTTTGATTTGACCAGTGCCTCATTGCCGATAAGTCTCTTGGCCCGCTTTTCGATCAACTCTAGTGCATCAAGCTGGTATTTGGCAGAACCGTCCCAGAGGTGAGAACAGTACTCCATGCACGATCGAACTTGCGCTTGATACAAGTTGAGCAGCTGTTCCGGCGTGAAGTACTTTCTCACCTTCGCAAGGATCCCCAACTTTTTGGAAGCCAGCTGAGCCTTTGCCTCAATGTAAGGCCCAAAATTGAGAGTCGATGTCAACGTAACGCCAAGAAGCTCAAGATGGTCCGTTATTGGCACGGTTACATCACGAAAAGTTGGAGCCGGGTGAAATTGGCTCTTTTTAGCGGAAAAAAGACACGCCTGGGTTTTAGTAGCATTAAACTTGACCAGATTGGCATCACCCCATTCGGAGACTGCCTGCAAGGACAAATTCAAGCGCTCCACCATGGCCTCACGAAGAGACCGGATCTGTGGCCCGGTAGCCCGTGCGTTGGACAAGTATCTCTCAGCAACAGTGCTGTCGTCTGCATACCCAAAGGTGCCGGGTTTAAGCAGATCGTTAATGTGCAACAAGAACAATGTTGCTGAGAGTACCGACCCCTGAGGGACCCCGGCATTAATATCCAGTTGGTCCGACGAGCAGCCATCAATAACTACTCGAATGGACCGATCTCTCAAGAAGTCTGCGATCCAATCACACAGACCACCGGGCAGACCGAATGAAGGAAGCTTACCGATAAGGCTTTCGTGCCAGACCCTATCGAAAGCCTTCGAGATGTCGAGGGAAACGGCAAGCGCTTCCCCGTGCCTCTCGATGGCCTCACTCCATATGTGAATGGCATACGCTAGAAGATCCCCAGTAGACCGATTTCGGCGGAAACCGTACTGGCGGTCGCTAAGGATATCGTTAGCTTCTAGGTATGCCAGGAGCTTAGTGTTTAGTACACGCTCCATACTCTTACAGAGTATGGACGTAACAGAGATGGGTCGGTAGTTAGCCGGGTCAGCTCGACTGCCCTTCTTGGGCACGGGCTGTACATTGGCTTGCTTCCAAGCATTCGGCACTTTTCCAGTCTCATATGAAAGGCGGAATAGGCGTGTCAAGATCGGAGACAGTTCAGGCGCACAGGTTCTAAGAACTATAGCTGGTATTCCGTCAGGGCCGCTAGCCTTGTTCACGTCGAGGTTGCGTAGCACCCTACGGACGTCCTTTTGGTGGATGCGAATGTCCGACATACTCGTCTCGCATCCAACAAAAGGAGGAGGGGGCCGCGAATCACCAGAATTTAGACGCGAAGATTCCGCAAAAAGAGAGGCAAATAAATTTGCCTTCTCCTCAGCGGAGTGGGCCAGCGACCCATCTGGTTTCAGCAGTGGTGGTAGTGAGGGACGGCAGAAGTTTGATTCGACTGACTTAGCCAGGGACCAAAACGCTTTACTACCTGCTGGGTAAGAAGCAAGTTTGGTCCCTATTCGGCTAATGTGGTCAAACCGAGCCTTTCGCAACACCAACTTGCAGGACTTGGCAGCTCTGTTAAAGGCCCTCTTCTTCTGACCCACGTCACTCGCTTCGCGCGATCGCGCGTCGACCCATGCCAGGTACGCCTCATGTTTAAGGGCGTCGGCGCGATGACATTCGGCGCCAAACCATGGCCGGTCAACGCTGGACATTGTTACGTCAGAGAACGGAATGTAGTACTCCATTCCCTGACGCAACACACCCGTCACGGCGTCCGCGCACGACGAAGGATCAGCCGAAGAAAAGCAAGTAGGCTGCCAAGGATAGCATGCGAAGAAAGATCGCATGCCATCCCAATCTGCTGACCTGTACCGCCAAACACGCCGGGTGCCTCTTGGGCTGGGATCGGGCGGGGAGTAGACGGACACAGACTTCACCAGACAGTGGTCGGAACTACCCAAAGGTGAAGTTATCGACACAGAGTATCGGTCTGGATCTGTTGTCAGCAGAAGGTCCAAGCAATTGGCCGTGTGCGAGTCAACATCCGGTACCCTCGTTGCTCCCTGGACCAGCTGGGTAAGGTTGAGCGCTAGCGAAAGCTTTCGCATCTCCCTCCCAGCATGGTCAGTGCACTGGTATGGGAAGAGCCACTCCTGGTGGTGGGCATTAAAGTCCCCCAGTAACACTAATTGGGCGAAAGGGTACCGCTGCTGTGCCGCGTCAGCAGCTTCACTGATGTACTCTGTGAGCCTGGTTGTCTCCTGATCTCCGCTATGCGAACGGTAGACACAGGCGTAGATAATTTTATCCAGACCTGTGTCCACTAGAGCCCACAGCGTTGAGAATCTGGGGTCCTCAAGGTTACGGAGACGCCGATAGCAAGTGTCGTCACGGGCGTACATACACACACCCGCGTGTGGTTTAAAATTGTGCTCCAGGGTAAACCCTGGGTAAGATAAGTACGACACATCTGACGGACTCGCTATCTGCGTCTCCGTAAGGAAAAACAGCGCTGGTTTCTCAGCCTCCAGGTGGTAGTGGACTGCAGAGAGATTTGAGTGCAGACCTCGAATGTTGGTGAGGTGCACTTTGTGGGGGAGGGGGTGCAGCCGCTGTTTGAGACCAATTTTCTTTTTCCTTCTCATATATTAAGTGAATGGAGGTAAGGAGAAGGAAGTGAGACGAGGTTCCACGCTGCTAACCTACAGACACGCACTGAAAAAGACGCTATCATTGGGGCACTAGTCCGGAGACTGCGGGGACGCCCGAGCCCCCCCGGAATGTCCATCGGGCCCTCCCCATCTGGTCGCCAACCAGCACGATGGTGCATTCCGGGATTTTTCGACAGTTGGCGGGGCAGCCTTTCGTGTGTGGCTGGCACACTACTTGGGCCCCCAACTACCTGCGGTCGGCCAGCGGCGCACCGTGCCTCGGATCCCGCTACCCTCCGCGACTAGTCTCCCGATACGTCCATAACAGCGCGCGTCAGGTTGGTCAGCCTGCAGTGGAACGGCTGTCTCGACCCAATTCCTCTAGTGGCTACACCGAGCATCGTAACGGAACACGGCTAGGCCGCTTGGCGATACGTCTTTGCCCGGTGGGTGGTCGCAAGCCTTCGGCCGAAGCCTACCACCAGATGTCACCTGATTTGCACCACCCGGGGACCACGTGTAGGGAATCAAAGGGTACACTCCTACGGACGTGGGTGACTCGGCCCCCAAGTGAATTGATGCCTAGTTAATGGGAATGGGTCCTTCGCCTATTGTTATGGTACTAAAACATAACTAATTAAATGTGTAACCTAAACATTTGGGGAGTATTGGTGTGATATTATGTGATCGAGTGTACTTATACTCCATTTGCGATAACATAAGACGTTTAAATTAGCCCATTTTACACCCCGTTCAACCGATTTTGACTTCTTTTGCGTTGGTGATACGACAAATGGTAGCTGTAGTAAACAGTTGGTTTTGGTAACAGGTTTGTGCTTTTTATGTCATCCTTATGTTTACGGGATAGAACTCAAAATCGGTTGAACGGACTGTAAAAAGATTTGGAAACATGTCTAATGTTATTTCAAATGGAGTTTAGATAGCTTTAAGTCATTGTAAGATCATGTTGTTAACATTATGGATACGTATTTAACGATATAAGTACAGCTAAAATGATACTTATTCCACTAAACATAGAACCAACCACACAATAAATACGAAACTGACAATAAATAACCACAATATAACGAGCTTATATCCAGCATTTCATTTATAACCTCTAAACGTCGGTCGCCGTGACATTTGGCCACATTAATGGAAGTTCGGCCACTTTAATTACAATTACGAACCTTTTATTGTGTGCCCATTTGTAATATTAACGAACTGTGAAAATTGACTTGCTTTTTGAGAGGTAGGATATTTATTCATGAATAAGAACGGTGAACGCGGCTATGTGTGTCAAATATTCTTTTTGTAACCGACTTCAAAAAAGGAGTAGTTCTTCAATTCGTCGGTAACTATTTTTTTTTTCTATTTTGCCCGATTTCTCAAAGCAAGAAAGCGAACTTGTAGTATCTCTTAAAGTTGAACTTTACAGCAGAGCCAAAAAAAACTATTTCAAAAATTCATAACTCGTAAACTAGCTGAATCGGGACAGCCATTTTTGGAACACGTGTTTTTTATAATGAAATTTATCATAATGTTAGCATTCTAAAGAAAGTAATATGCATTTAATAATAGTTACAACAATTGGTATCTTAATTATAAGCATCAATATTGGTGTATAGTTGTAACGGGGACCATTTATTTATTTTATGTATTTATAGTTAATTAAAACGATACAAAGACCAATTACAATAATTAACATAGAAAAAGAGTAAAAAAAAGTTGACAATTGTTTCACATAAAATCAATAATTTACCAAACAATAGGTACAATTAACGGTGTAATGCCAACAGAATCAATCCAAATAAAAATTCAAAAATTACAATACAAATATATAACACTAGCTTTTACCCGCGGCTTCGCTCGCAGTGAAGGCATTTTTTTTTTTAATATGTAGTATCCTATGTTACTTCTAATACCTCCAAGAATATATGTACAAAGTTTCACGATGATCGGTTCAGTAGTTTTTGCGTGAAAGCGTAACAAACAAACTTACATTCACATTTATAATATTAGTGTGATGGCAATATTAAGTAATTTAAATATAACAATAATTATAATCAACATGGCACAGTGGAATGACAATATGCATATATATATGTCATATAATCAATAAATCAAATATAAAAATACAATTAACATGGAACAGTGGACACCCTCGCATACTTTCTCTCACAGAACACCAGACATGCTCGCATTAGTTTATTCCATTCGTCCGCAATCACACAACATTCAGGATTGGCAGTCAAGAGGGCATTGAGCATCCTCAAAGCACGACACACTAGGGATTCAGCCCTGGCGACTGTTCTGGATGGTGGTGGCGCGAACAGATCGAAACGGCGACTCTACCATGTATCTTGATTGCCAAAAAAGTATTTATATAATTACTGTTGTTTTATAAAACATTGAAAATTGTTGATTTTATTTTGAAGTATGTTTTGTTAAAAAAGTTTTAAAAAAGTCAACTTCGTATCATAAAAAAATGCCTTGGGAAAACGTTGCTGCGTCTGACGCAGTATATCTACCTGATTTTAAATATGCAAAAAAGTAATTTAGCAATTTTTCGAGATAGGTGCTACAAAATTACTTTCCAGCGTCGATAATTATAACGTGAAGAGTATCTGCTATGTGAACATTTATAATATGTTGAGAAGACTGCGTCGTAGGTGCCAAAAAAAGTAGGTAAAAAATGCCACGCAAAGTGTTATTGGGTTTTCCCATCAAGAATTTCTCAATAGCAGCCCGCAGTCTAAACTTTGTGCTTGGTTGATGGCAAAAAACTCACCCAGTCGTCCCCTATAACATGGAACTTAAATAAACAAAAAAGCTATATAGATAAAATTAATTATCTAAATAAAAGTAATAGTTAAGATATAATTAGTCTAGATGACGTATATAATTATGTATAGATTAGGTTTAGTAACTGTAGTTATAAGTTTTTTTCCCGTTTTTTTTCGTTTACGTAAGTAATTTAGGATGAGCGCGTGTTTCCCATTGGGTGAAATCCTGTAAAGATGTATGTGACAAGGCAAATAACTGGCGAAATATGGGTTCGTTATAGATGCATCTGTGCCTATTGTTTAACTTTTTTGTTTTTTTGTTTATCCCTTGTATCTAATGTGCGGGTCACAAATAAATAAATTTTCTTTCTTTTTTTTCTTTCTGTCTTTCTTTCTTATTTTTTTCTTTGTTTCTTTCTTTCTTTCTTTCTTTCTTTCTTTCTTTCTATCTTTCTTTCTTCCTTTCTTTCTTTCTAACCTTTCGGGGAATACAGACATGATGTAGTGTTAAGAACATACTCTTCACTTTACCAAAACAATCTAACTCAACTAATAGAATCGAGTTATTCAATAAAATGTATGTTCAGGCCAGCATGGGTTAAATTAATAGACCGCCGACCTGACTGGGGACTGGGAGCTTCGGGCGACATCGATATTAGATTATATTAACTACGATATTGATTTGGGCACATCGTACAGTACTAGAGTGTGATATTTAAGAGGAAAATTGTGCGCAAGCTGGCCTAAAATAAAATTACAAAATTTTACTTTTTTATTTTGGGTATTCGTTGGCAAAAGAGCCATGATGAAGAGCCTTTATTCGAACAAGTCATTATAAACACATGCAACACAAGGTAAGTTTTCAATGTTTTGGTCTGTGGAATGGAATTAGTACGTACGGTGTAGTCATTTTACTTGTTTAAAAGTCTGACCATGACTTTAATTACTAATAGCTGATCTATTTAAGCAGTGGTGTCTCAGTGGTATCGGCCGCGACTTACAAGTTATAGGTCGTGGGTTCGAGCCCAGGCAGGCGCTTTACTTTGTGTAAATTATTTCATCACCACTGCTCTCAAAACGGTGAATGTCCTAGAACCAAAAAAAAAAATCGAAGACATGTCACATCCACCAACCCGCACTGGGCCCGCGTGGTGGATTACGGCCCATTCCCTCTCACAGAGAGGAGGCCTGTGTCCCAGCAGTGGGAACATTAATAGGCTGATAATGTGATGTGATGTGATCTATTTAAAAGTCCAACAGACAGACGAAAGATGACATATCAACAACGTATTTCGTAAAAAAATTCAATCTTCAGAACCATTTCATTGAAACCTCGCTGTCGCATTATTGACAGATTGTCACATCGTACTTGTCTGCGGGAGCCAATACTTCACCTTAGAAACCTCTTAGTACTTGACTGCGGAAACCTTTATCACCACCTTAAGTTCCCCCAATCATGTCTAACATCGTCATCATTTCAGCCGAAAGAAGTCCACGGCTGGACATAAGCCTCCACCAAGAGTCGCCATATCAATCGGCCCTGTATGTCTACATGTATGAACAGTGACAACCATACACACACATATTAAAATACCAAAAATAAAAAACAAAACAATAACGTGTTTTCATAACACCTTGTTCTGGCGACCTTAGCTTGCTTTCTTGTGACCTCGTTACAGTCTTACTTCGACGACCTCATTGTTCTGACCTTGAGTCGGTTCCGATCGCATACGGAACCTATCACTGCTGTAATTATTGCTGGTTGAGCGCTTTTTGCGAGATGTGACGTCATAGATTTGTTTTTTCTGTTAGGTTGGCAGTTGCGTGTTGCCTAGGGCTGTGAGGTAAAAAATCGTAAGAGCCTATTTTAACGGTTTCTGTAGTTGGTATTTTATGGAGAGATTTATTTCGTTAGATCGAATGAGAAGCGGATTTTGGTCTTTGAATAGTAATGTGTATAACTATCGTAAATGTAGAAATAGTAAAGATATGTTAGATCTGCTCAAACATCATAGTTTAGGCACCCCTGATTTATGAAAAATAGTTATTTAAAAATAAATAACCCTACTGCTTAAGAAGCGAACGTAAAAGCTGTAAACAAGAAAAAATCATGCTGTGCAGTCGGAGAATACATATTCGCGAGCTGGATGACCACCTGATCCTCCGACTGCACAGCATGAGTTTTTGTTGTTTACAGCTTTTTAGTTCGCTTCTTAAGCAGTCGGGTTTTTTATTTGTAAATAACCTCTTTTTATTTACAACTTTTTAGTTAGGTATCATTTTTTTAACGAGTTAATATATAAGTGGTAGGTATATATTGTTGTAATCACCTCTTAAAACCCTTCATTTTGATATCCCACTCGATGGGTTTGGAAGAAAAACATATTAGAACCCGCACAATATGGCGCCCAAAATTCACCATGTTTGTTTTTTTGTACTTCACCTATCTAAGAACACTTGGGCGATCAAGACGTATCTAACGATGTCTTAATTATATAAATCCGTCTAACGGTTTGAAAGATATGAGGTAATAAAGAATATTACATGTATTTATAAACACAAAAACATAACCCTTTCCTTGCAGTAGGGTAAAAATATTAACTAGTTCTTGAAACAGTATTTTTTGAAAATACGTTGACCGTTATCAAAATAACTAGGGAAGCATGGAAAAAGTCTGTGTATGATGACAATTATGAACGCAAATATAAAAAAAAAGAGATAAGAAATTGAGGTAAGCTGTGTTTGGCAGGCATTATAAAACGAAAATCATTTTCTGTATTCTCCAAAGTATAAGATAGAAACCAATATTTTGCCAGCTTTACACGGATAAATATGTAATTGTAATTCATGCCGAAAACCTTCAAATTCCAATTTAAAATTCGAACATTATACTTTCCTTATTTGAATCTTTTCCTCGAGCGACCACAGACTTCGCACACATTTTTTTTAATACCGTCCTCGTCAAAGATAATATTTATTTTAGGAAGAGAATTGTTTCGTCTCACGGTACAATTTTATTTTTTATTGACGTAAGGACATTATCCAGATAGGCCTGTACTTGAGAATCGCCTCCAGAGGGTCGGGTTTTAGAGTTCGCTGGGTGTAATGTTTTTTGTGAATGTTTTCTTCCAATCATACACATTGTATGACTCGATTTTTCTTCCGATAGAGGCTCCTTGATTTTTGGTTTTCTGGTTTAAGTATAGAAACCAAGTCAGTTGATAGATTTTTTGGAATAGACAGTAAAATACATCAATATAAAAATTGTTCATTTGAAAGAATCCTTATAGTAAGTACACTTATAGTAAGCAAATTCCAATCAATGTCTGCAAGGAATACCTCTAAATATGTACGTGACGACAGAACCATTGGTTATCTGAATTTATTCCTTGATAAAACATACATAAGTTGTAAGTTAGCACGTGAAATTACCTATGACAGACTAAGATTTTCAATTTTTAGTCACCTATATAAACTTAAGACGCCAAGTAAACACTTATCGCGATCAGAATTGCCATTGGCAATTGCACTTAAACTAGAAACCCCACAAAGAAAACACAATAAAACATTTGTCCTTAAGGCGTATATATTCTCCAATGTTACCGCAGTACTGGCCGTGCGCCCGCTCGGAGCCAGAATATCAATATTGAACCTACTTTTGGACAGTTTTATTTGCAAAATATTCTTTGATTATATAACATGCTACTTAGGTTATGAAGAAATTCTAGCCATCAATTTCTCTGTGTAAAAATATTTTTAATCATCGAAGTCGTTTGGGAAGAGTATCCAAAAGTTGCGAAAAATATCGTGTTGCTAACTATTTTTTTAAAGCAAAACTATTAGTTTCACGAAAAAACCATGTTTCATAAATAATGTACATGAATCAATTATAAATATACATTTTTTTCAAACCTGTTAAAGTACGAACGTTACTAAGGAGTCTGCTTTAGAAAGTAACCGTTTTACGGCACTAAAGCGGTGAAAGGCCCTTAAACTGCGGAACAGTTCTCAATAAATACAACCGTCACTTCACCGCATTTTTTTCCAAAGAAAAACTAATTATTTCTCGCTTCCCCACCCATTCTTTTCCATTGAGTCTCGTTACTGTTTCTTAGCGCCATTTTCTTTTATTTCCCTTTGTGCCCGTCTCGATATTTCTTAGGGCGACACTTAAAACCGTTTCGCACTTGAGTGATTGGTGAGTGCATATTGATTGTTTTGAGTTGTGAGATTTAATGATAAGATTTACGGGATTGAGAGCTGTTTAAGACGAAGTTTATTGGTCCTTTTTTATGATTGGAGAGAAAGGACTAATGGGGCAGAATGATGAGGGCGTAGCGTTGGCTATGGTCCGAAGATTGGATACGAAAAAGGCGCATCGTTCTTTTCGGTTATTAATTAATCTCGCATTACTGAAACTCTGACACTGGTTATTGACAAACATTATAGCCAAGGGGTATCGTTTTACCCAGTTTCCGGGTGTGGAGGTAAAATAGGCAGTCTCTTCATGTAAAATACTGTTATTCAGATGCACTCAGTTGGATTGGACACGGATTCCAAAGGATTCGGCAAAGTCTAAGTAGATTGAATTTAGGTCTTGCATTTTTGGCCATTAACTCACCCAATTTTTGGCAATAGTACACACAACATTTATACATTATTTTCGAGGCCCTGTCATATTTATGTTCATTTAAGGTTTATTACTTGCAATATATAAGTTGTCTATACGAAATTCGGAGCCCATTAAAAGCCTCTATCACGTAAAAGTCACATTCCCGTACCCTCTGCGATAAACTTTTACATAATTATTTATTGGGTAGTATTTAAACAAGCGACAATAAATTCAAGTTAAAGATGTAAAAAATACTGAATATGGCTTACTGAAATACTAAGTGGGCGACAAACAGTGGGCGAATACAAATGTTTAAAACAGCGACTTGATTAGTACTTTGGCAACATAGTCGACGGAGCCCCGCTGCGCGGGGCTCCTATTTCCGTCCGCAGGGTCTAAAGTAACCTAACACGAACGAGATGACGGGAGCTGAGTTCGCTCGCTTTGCTCGCTCACTTCAGCTCCCGTCATTTCGTTCGAACCTAACCTGTCCGTGTCGGGGTGCCCTAAGCTCCCGAACTCGCTCCGCTTGCTCTTGTACCAATTCGTTGAAAACACAATTATACCCGATTCCCGCGCTGCGGGATGCTGATTATAGCGATGTCGCCTTCATTTACGATGAAGAATAATATGCTCATATAGAAAAAATAGAACCCCAAATACCATTATAGTATGTCACAATATTATTACTGCAGCTCACAAAAACCTCCTAAAAGGTATTCCTCAAACCGGATAAATAGTTGCTTACTTAGTATAATAGTCGCCCATTTAGTATATTTTTCACCCGGTTAATTATTTCCCTTATTTATTTGTCTTTCAAAGAAAAAGTTGACATTAATATTTTTAAGACAAACACATTTTTATTACGTCATACGCCTTTATTGTGAAAATAGATCATCTATCATTTTCCTCTTTAAGTTATTTCTTTTAATGTGTCGTAAGTCTTTCTTTTATTTTATTTTTAACCTCTGACGCAAAAAGGTTTCGTTTTTGGGTCACACCCCAAAAAACGAAACCTTTTTGCGTCAGAGGTTGACGTCACGTCACAGAAAATATATTTTGGTGGTAAATAACTTAACTAAGAATTCTTTGAAACTTGTAAGGGTAGTAATGAAATCATTGGAACTTACGCACATAATTTTTTTCGACTTTAACATATTAAATGTGGAAGTGAAGTGAAGGAGGAAGGCCAAAAAAACATGGATGGACTGTGTGAGGAGTGATATGAAAGAAAAGGGAGTTTAGTAGAGTGACGGGGGACAGGACGCTATGGAAGAAAATCGTGTTGCGCGCCGACCCCAAGAAATATGAAATGAGGGCAGGAAAATGATGAATGTATGTTACAGTAGTATTCAAGATTATTTTTCCATCTGTTATTTCTCAGTTGGATCGTTTAAAAAATAAATAGAACAATCAATCTGACTAGCCTTTTCCCAACTATATTGGGGTCGGCTTCCATTCTTACCGGATTCAGCTGAGCACTAGTGTTTTACATCGAACGACTGCCTATTAGATCTCTACAAACGAGTAACTGGGTAACACGGTACCCCTTGGCAAGACTGGTGTCAGATCTCAAGCTTCTGACTACTCGTAACGACTGTCAAAAATCTTCAATTGACAGCCGGGACCAACGGCTTAGCGTGCTTTCCGAGGCACGAAGGAAACTCGGTATGTTGAAAATGGTCACCCATCCACGGACCGACCTCGTCAAGCGTTGCTTAACCTTGAAGATCGAACCGTGCGGCTGTAATTATTTAGCCACGAGCTCCTCAAAAAAAAATAGAACGAAAGAAAATAATTTCTCAGTATCAGCCCGGGATCTGGGTTTGTGCACGGGCATTAGGCTTCATGGGACTAAATTATAACCTTTAGCCAGGCCATAAATGGTTACGTAAATCTATACATCTATACATATAAATAAAATTGGAGTGTCTGTTTGTAATATTGAAATAACCGTTTTTTACTACATGTATATGAATATATATACGGTACATACACCAAAATAACATTTTTTACAATTTTTGTCTGTCTGTCTGTCTGTCTATCTGTTTGTTCCGGCTAATCTCTGAAATGGCTGGACCGATTTTGACGGGACTTTTATTGGCAGGTAGCTGATGTAATAAGGAGTAACTTAGGCTACGTTTATTTTAGAAAAAATCTTTTATTTTAGAAATCTGTTAGGCGGAACGAACGAAGAACGAACGAGTTTTTAAACATCCAAGTCGTTTTGGAGGAGTATCCAAAAGTCGCGAAAAATATCGTGTTGCTAATTATTTTTTTAAAGCAAAACTATTTGTTACACAAAAAAACTATGTTTAAAAAATAATGAACATGAAACAATAATACATATATATTTTTTTCAAACCTTTTAACCTAGCCGTTACTAAGGAGTATGCTTTAGAAAGTTACCGTTTTTCGGCACTAAAGCGTATGTAGGCCCTTAAGTTATATCAACTTCATCATAGTACCTGGGCGACCGACCTCTGCTTGGGTGAAAATAGAGAAAACGACGTTTTCTAAAAATGAAACCTAGCTAGGTCGATTTATCGCCCCCGAAACCTCCTGCATACTAAGTTTCATGA
The DNA here is from genome assembly GCA_947562075.1 of Orthosia gracilis. NCBI lineage: Eukaryota > Metazoa > Arthropoda > Insecta > Lepidoptera > Noctuidae > Orthosia > Orthosia gracilis. The sequence goes on along the minus strand of OX387264.1, from coordinate 12,658,509 downwards.
AAATCGTTGGAGCCGTTGCCAAGATGCAGATTATATATATAAACATATATACAAGAATTGCTCGTTTGAAGGTATTGGATTAAATAGGAAATAGTTAAACACTATATTGCCACATGACTGCCTAATCCTCCTACAACACAGTAGGTTAAATACAGTCAAACCGCAAGTCAAACAAACTTATGCTACATACATACCAACAAACATACGTACTTATACATAGATAATCTGTAGTGTTGTACAACTTTGCTCATTAGATACTATCTTACTAACGATATGTACTGCTTAGTTCGGGGCACTACAGAGTACATATCTTCAAGGGTAGAGTTTTGAGGGGTAAGTAGAGGCGAGGGCTAATGCAATTATAGAGGCAATATGGCAGGTAGGGTTATTAAGGGTTGCAATTTGGTAAAATTCAATTATATAGATATACTAGCTGACTCCCGGGGCTTCGCTCCCGTCAATTGGCTACCTACCTACCTACCATACCTACCATACCTACACTACCCACCTACCCTACCTACCACACCCTATCTTCCCTACCCTACCTACCATATCCTGTCTACCCTACCCTACCTACCCTGCTCTACCTACCCTACCCAATCTACCCTATCCTAGCTACCCTACCTACCCTACCCTACCTACCCAACCCTACCTACCCAACACTACCTACTCAACCCTACCTACCCTACCCTATCTACCCTACCCTACCTACCCTACCCATTACCCTGCATTATATTATTTAAAAGACGATAATTGATCAGTTATCGAGCGGGATGAAAAATAATTAAATTACTATAATGGCTATTAAAAAATAGGGGTTGGTGATAAAATGGTAAACATTTAGGGTTGTATGTATTTTATGATGCCACATAATAGAAAATAAAAACAAAAAAATTTGAAAAACCCTTATGACTTAGGGGTATGAAAAATAGGTAGGAGCCAATTCTCAGACCTACTGAATATGCATATAAAATTTGGTAAAAATCAGTAAAGCCGTTTCGGAGGAGTAAGGTAACTAACATTGTGACACGAGAATTTTATATATGAGACTACCATCCTGGAACTGGGCCACTGCAAGGCTAAGGTCTCTTCTTATACAGAGAAGACACGAGCGTTGACCACCACGCTTGCTCAATGCGGGTTGGTGATTTCAGACTTACATTAACTATATCAGTCCAGATTTCCTCACGATGTTTTCTGTCACTTTTGTATGTGATGTCCAAGATAAACTTGGAAAGTGCATATGAAATTGAAAAAGTCACATTGGTACTTGCCCGGATTTGAAACCAAGACCTCAAGCACGAGAGGCGTGGTCTTAGCCACTGGGCCACCACGACGATTTCAGAATTTAATAAAAAAAAGAAATCGCCAATCACATACTTAATCCAAACGATCAAATTAGTTCAAAAGCAAAACAAAACAACTTTTGTTTTTGCTGGCTCCTAGTTATTGGGCAAAAAAATCGGAGAACAGTTTTCAGATAAAAGCTGTCCCTTTCTTCTTGTAGTGCCTTCATTCGGTTGTTTTAATATGTGATTTGACATCGCATTTATTTGCTATTTACAGCAACAAACATCGTGACAGAATTCTGTATAATAATATATACTGCACTATGCGATTATTCAGTAACAATCCGGGGATGAATTAAAATTTTAATAGTGCTGAATTTCAGTACAACTCTTCCGTATTACTTTCATCATGTTAACACATTCATCTTTACGAAATAACATAACACTTAACATCATCAAGCGAACTCAAATAAAACTGCACTACCTCGAAAACTTTGCTGTATCATCCTCCATCTTATTCCTGTCATTTACATTAAATGGCCGCTTGCACTTAGTGAAAAAGTCAGCCAAATATTCAGAAGAGATATAATCGCAATGATGAACTTCCTTCATGTTATCATAGTATTTTATAAAGAATTAGTGGCCCACCCCGGCTTTGCCTTGGTCATAATAATTTATAGCCCATAGCCATTTGAAATAATATACCTTTCAAATGGTAACAGATTTTTATCAAATAGGTGTAGTGGTTCCAGAGATTATTCATCTTAAACGTCTGATCAAACTTACAAAATTCGGGCTCACTCTTTATGATATTGGTTAAGATCACACAGGGGTCCGTTTTACGGGTCCGCTTTATCGTATTCGTTTTTATTCGGCGCTGTCGTATAGTTTTATGTGCGACTTCACACACATGTCAGTATTCCAAATCCAGTAAAAAATGCCAACCCGACAAAATATACAGCGGTCCGTTTTACAGATCCGCTTTATCGTATACGTTTTTATTTGGCAATGGCGTAGGTAGTTGTATGAGCGAGTTCACACACACAACAGTATTAAAATACTGATCCATTTTATCGGATCCCAAGTAGCGAAAGATGCGTTAAAACGGTACTGTCAATGTGGTCCGAACATTACCCCCAGTAACGACGGATCCGTTAAAACGGTACTGTCAATGCGATGTGAATATCACCTTCAGTAGCGACGTATCCGTTAAAACAATTCTGGAAATACTGATGTTTTGTGTGAACGAGACCTTACACAATACGTACTATCAAGCGAGCTTAAATTTTAATAAAACTGCACTTCACCAAAACTTTGCATTATCCGCCATCTTATTCCTCTCATTAACGTCAAAATGGCCGCTTGCCTGACGCGATACCACCTCAACTTGAGGCACATAACTTAGCCAAGTTTATATAGCGTAGTTCAGGCTTACTTGTTATGAGGACAGTTCAAGTTTGGGTGACAATAATGTACTAAGTTTCTATTAAATATTAGCCTCTCTCTGGCCTGGCTTATAGTTCCGACATTCAAGAGTTGGGGTGGCTGTATGTGCGATTAGTCGTTGAGATCTGCGATTGGGAATACTGATTTTATTCAAATGATTTGACTGACTTCAAATAACATTTAATTTGACTTCTGAATGACATTTACAGTAAACAGAAAATGGTAGACGAATGTTGTGATTCATAAACATAACATCAAGCCTGGATTCCTCGAAGGGTAGGGCAGAACTGAGTCTACTATGCTGTTATGGTGTGATTTTTCGATTAGCAGAAAGAAGGCTGTAATTTAGTTTTCTATTTTTCCAATCAGATAAAAAATCTTTGTTTGGCTATGTATATTTGATTGAAACCTTCATTGAAACTAATGTTTTCGAAGAAAGTGTAATACCCATAAAAAAAAACAAATGGTTATGCCCTAAGATTTTCAAAACAATGAATGAATTATGCTAGACAGTGGCGGACGCGAGCTGAGCCCCGTGCGAGGCACGGATTCAAAACTTCACGAATATTTCATAAGATGCGGTTTTTGCTATACCGTGCGGCCTCCGCATCTCGGACACGCTCAGACGCCTCGGACGCCGCACGGTATAGCATTTACCGCCCTCTGTTCACAATTATGTGTGATCAGAGGGTCTAGGCAAAGCGTTATTAAACCTATCTCTTGTGCAACCAGCCTTAACACTTACGCCGCCCGATATCTAGATTATAGCAACGCTTATCGAAGCTAATAAATTGGAATAGCTGTCGTTGTTCTAATGATGCCTGGGACCCCTAACTGCGCTTACTTAAGTGACAATTTGGCTTCGAAACAAGTCCTATGTGTATCTAGGTTTGAGGGAAACTGTTGGCGAAATATCTTTAAAAGTTCTTGCACCAAAAAGGATTCTTGAAGATCCTATCAGAAGCCAGTAAACAGTGACATCATATTTTCAAGGGGTATCGTGAAGATCGGCAGTCGCTCCTTGTAAGATACTGGTATTCGGATACATTAGATTGAACTGGAAGCCGGAAATTGATTACTATCAGAGTATCAACAACTTGGTGAGGGCTACGGAACTCTGTTGGATGCAAGAAGCACATGACCGGTCAATGTGGCGGCGTTTGGGGGAGGTCTGTATCTAGCAGTGGAAGACTTCCAGCTCAAAAGAGATGATGAAGTCAGGATATCCATCCGTGTAATGAACCGTAGATTGTAGAGACAGACTTTCGCAGAGACAGGGACCTTAAGTAAAAGGAAAAATAAAGGAAAATCAGTCAGTTTTTTTTTCCCAATAGGCTCGCGCTTGACCACTATCTCACCTAGAAAAATAACTACTCACTCTTGACTTAAAGACCCCAAGATTGTAGCTGTTGGGAAACACAAACTTCGGCAGGGAGTTCCACTCCTTGCTGCTGTGTACGCACAATAAAATTGTTCCTAAAACGTTTTGTGCGTATGGGTGAGATGTCCATCATGTAACGATGGCGCATCGCCGTATGTCTGTTCATAGACAAAATGACCGGTAAATACTGTGACTCTTCAAAAAATGTCAATTTTTGAGTCAATTCGATTTGATGATGAACTTTTTGTAATCATGAATTCAATTATTCAGCAAGAAAAATGATTAAACGACCCTCCACTCTTATGTAGGTAGTTACACTAAACATATGTCCATAAACTTTTTGCGAGCTCAATTCTCAAGCGCCTACATGATAATGAAGCCATTACTAGGACATTACCATGTTTGGGGCCCTAAATAGTCCCTATTGACCCCTGTCGAGCCCTAATGTGGGACATTTCGGGCCCCATTTGGTTTTATGTGATCGTATTTACTTGGTGGGCTGAACTATCTTTATGGTGTTATGTTATTTCACCTGAAGTGATGGCTTGTCATGGTGTTTGAGGGGTGAATTGTTATTTTCATGAGACGAAGCCATTGTTAATTGTGGCACGTGTGATTAACACAGGAATGGAACACTTGAAGTGACTTTTCAGTGTCGGCCATTTCAAGTTATGTCTGCCATTTCGACTCCGCCTCGAATCATCAAACTGTCTGTTATAATTTGTTATTACATGATATTGTTCGAGGTTGCTTTTCATTGTCATGTTGTCGAGTCGAGTTTGTGTCAAATTGATCTGGTCTATTCTTATGTTTTAAATTGGAGCTTTATAGAAACAATCTACTTAATCGATTGCCTCTCCTTCTCGTGTGTTATTTCCATGTTTTTCTGTGTTTAACTTTCAATGTTTTTTTGACATTGTTCATCAAAATACTTATGATAATAAAGATACGTACAGTACGACCCATGAGTCCTGTCTGAATATAAGTTCTGCGAACTCTCGCGCATGTGTACACTCGTGAAGAAAACAGCCATTTGGTTCGTAAAGTAAGTCCTGCGCGACCATTGGCGCTAACTTCAGACGGGCGACGACTCATCGGTCGTACTGTATATAACCTTAAAATATCGGTACCACTTAGTAATAATTTGTGATGTAAAGGTCGATTGCCAGTTTCATTGTAGAAGATCCAGATCATGGAAGGCTGAAAAACAATCCATTTACATCTAGTGCAAAGTTAAACATCTGTCATGCTTTGAGTGTTTGGCTAACACTCGGATTTAGCCATTTTACTACCCATTTCAGCATGCCACCCAGCTTTTAAAAGCCAAAATACGCAAAGATAGGACCCCTCCGTAAAAGCAGTTCTATTACAAATTAAGGTGAGCTTAACCTGTAAACTGACTATAATTAACGGCCCACTTTATTGTAACACTCTTGTTTTAAAGTAAACGCGGCATTTTAGGGTTAACGGTCTTACCATGCTTGCGTATGCTAATTTTATTTTCACATATACATACATAAGTGTTGATAATCTTGTTGTGTATTAGATTTATGGTAATTTCTGAAAAACTGCCGGTTTTAATTGGAAAATTGTCGAGCGGAATGACCTAGTGGAGTCACTTTTTTTTGTTAAACATTTAAGTAATTCGAAGTTGTTTAAATTATTTGTTAGGATGGTTTTTTAAGCTGTATATGACCGTTTTGCGTGGTTGTGACGCATACTCTGTATTTGTATTTAAGTTTTCTTTGTTTTTTTCATGGTATGCGTCGTGCCTGGCGCAAATAAACTTTTTTTCTTTCTTTATATACCAGCAATTTAGTTTGGGCTACTGAGATCTGATTGATATGACAATATTTTATGTAATTTTCAGGTTTCTAACTAACCATATCCACTTATTCTAAACGACGCAAAGAATGGTCTTGATTTGCAAAGCTGGGTGTCTGATGGCCAGCATATGCTGAGTTGGTAACCGTTTCGGTATGGGCACGTTCAGCGCAATTTGTCTATGCACTTCATCTTTTTTGTCTTTTACTCCATATTTGCTGTTGTAGTGCTGTGCCTGTGTGTTTGTAAAACTTTATCTCTTTTTTATTTATTTTTTTATTCGTTGTAGGCTCGCGTTTGACCTACCTACTATCTCTACATCTCGCATGATGTTAAGTGATGATGTGGTCGAAGGTGAAGCACGCTTGCTTAGAAGTAACCTATTCACTCTTGACTTGAAGACCCCTAGGTTGTAGCTATCAGGAAACAAAGACGCCGGCAGGGAATTCCACTCCTTAGCTGTACGCACAATGAAAGTATTTTCAAAACGCTTTGTGCGTATGGGTGGGATATCAACCATGTAACGATGGCGCATTGCCGTACGTCTTGTAGTCCGATGATGGGCTAGGCGGAATCAAATTGTGCAGTTCCATCGCACACTCCCCGAAATGTAACCGATAGAAAACCGACAGGCTGGCAACTCGTCGTCGGTGTTCAAGGCTCTGGAGCTTTGAGTCGACCACCGCATCATTGCCGATAAGTCTCCTGGCCCGTCTGTCAATCGACTCAAGTGCGTCAAGTTGGTACCTGGCAGATCCATCCCAGAGGTGAGAGCAGTACTCCATGCATGACCGAACTTGCGCTTTATACAAGTTGAGCAGCAGTTCAGGCGTGAAGTACCGTCTCACCTTCGCAAGGATCCCCAACTTTTTTGCAGCTAATTGAGCCTTTGCCTCAATGAAAGGACCAAAGATCTTACATCACAAAAATAGTTTAGATGACGTCATAAAATACAATCACCAAAACTTGAACAACTCACGTAATTTCACACACGTTTAACTTAAACAGCTCACTTACGAGTCCCTATAACTAATGATTTACACTATACCAGTAATGGAGCCTCCCCCGAAATGTTCAAGCAAATGCCGAGTAAGTACGGCCGTAAAATTAATTGATGGTATCAATTTAGACGAAGGTGTTCAAGTGATTTGTTTCAGCGCATCAAAAGTTAGCGGTGCTTCGTCAAGCGTTCGCTTTAAAGCGCTGGATAGATCAGGATTTGCTGGTGAAGCGTTGCTGTTGTAGGGGCTTTGTTGCACAAACATTCATCTGGCTAGCCTTTATAACCGACTTTCCAAAATGGTGGAGATTCTATCTTCGGCTGTATGTTTATTTATTTTTTTATCTTTTTTATGTCCACTGATTTCGACATAAGAACACTCTAGTACGCTCTAAAGGGGTACGCAGACGTGTACAGTTCACCCTGGTATACTCTCATTCCATCATCAATTGGGGCGTTATAGGTACTTTACTATAGAACTTGCTCTTTATGCACCACAACCAAAAAGCGGAAACAAAATCTTATTTTGCAAAAAAATACAACCGACTTCGAAAAACACTACAAAGTGAAAAATAACTTCAATTCTGGCAGTCGGTGTCAAAAAACAAATAAACAAGAACAGGCACAACGAATTCCGAATTTTAAGTTATTTTGTACTTTGTAGTGTTTTTGGAAGTCGGTTGTATTTTTTTCCACTTCGTGTCGACTTCCAGTTTAACGGATTTATAAAAAAAAGAAATCAAAATATTTTTAATTCAACTCAACCATACATAGGTACTTTTGAATTGTCAAACAAAATATGAATCACAGTACGTTCGCAAGCTTCAGTAGGTCTCTATGGACAAGAACGTGCAAGATACTCTTCGGACACTTATGAGTTCCTATTACCGAGTTACTAAGCCAACTCCACTAAAAATGGAAAAAGCTGAGCAGAAAATAATCTACGAATAAATACAACGAAAAAAACCTTCTCAGATGACTTCATCTGATAAGGTTTTTTTCGTTGTATTTATTGTGACTGGAAGGCCATGATTAATAGATTGGACTTCCAATCAATTTATTATGGCCTTCCAGTCTAACCGGATGCATCTGATTATCTGTCTCAAATGAATATTATATAAATAGAACTATTTTATTCGTTTAAATCATGTAAATCGGTCCACGCGTTTATGAGATATTAACTCATTACTGAATGTCAAGTTAAACGGTCAAGGACGCCCCTTACCGCGATACGTTTCTTTTGATCATGTTAGCGACACTGCCTTTACATTTTTTTCGTATCGTTTTGAAATATAGGAATACATTGGTAGACAGGTGTTAACGAATTTTATTTTTTTGTAATCTGGCGGTGACTTTAGTCAAGCTACTGCTGGAAAGCACTGAATCAGTCAGGATTTGGTGGTGAAGTATGTTGAGAGAATATGTTAGAGTGTTCATCATCATCGACGTCGACTGCTAAAAAGGGTAGGCCCCCCAAGCGTCGCCAAATTGACCGGTCCCTTGCGTCTCGCATCCAGCGGATTCCTGGAACCTTAACAGGTCATCGGTCAAGGTTGCGGGAATGTATATGGAAAAATTTGACTAATATTTTATGTAGGACAAAGATAAATAAACTTTTGTTTTTAATAATATAGTGTTTAACCAGGTGATAGTTTTACAATTTTCTCAGAGTTAATCACAAATTAAGTACCTTGTATTTATTGTAACATAAATAATATAAAATTGGTTTTGTATTGATATTAGGTAGCTTTTGTGCATAATCTGTCCTTTATTTTGTTGTCCTGTTAAACAATTTGGTAAAAATTTGTTGATATATATAATTCGTCACAGGAAATCGGAAATCTAATAGATTTCCGATTTCCTGTGACGAATTATATTATTAATATACATACAAGTGGAATAGTAGTTTAATTTAGGTAAAATCCGAAGGAGAAATTACAGAAGAAATCTATTACCGTACATCCTTTTATAGGAATTACGAAGTTATCTTTTATGCTATTCCACAATAAGAACTTTGTTTTATTTATTAGCATATATCAGGCTCTCACATCCCACAGCTGGACAACGGCCTTCTCTTTTTCTTTCAAGTTTGTTTATTTCCTTCAAAACTTCCAAAAACAAGACAACAAAAATACAATTCAACCTGCATACAATAAAAACAAGAAAACATTTCAAGCTTTAAATTTTTCGAAGTTACACGAACTATTCCGAAGACACATTTGTTAAGAATTTGTCAACATGCAAGGACAAAATGCCGGGTGTCAGTGTTGCTACAATGAAAACTTAAACGTTATACCGCTGTGGCGTGTACGCCCCTAGGGTAGCTGGGAAGTATGGGGGGACTGTGATTGGGGGATGTGTAGGACAAATTGGTTATTGAAGGTTTTGTTGGTATGATTGTGTGGGTGATAGTACCTTATGGGAATGGGAATTAATTCAGGTCTGTTATGATGCTACGGGTTGAAAATTGGGTAGGGACAAGATTTTGTATCAAAGTAAGATATTGAAGGCGTATAAATCCTACTTCCTAATAATCCCATTCAATCATACTGAAGTCATAAATGTAGATGTTTGTATATGTAGCATGTGTTAATTAACCACACTTCAACGGATGAAAAGAGTGTCAAGAGGAGAAACTTGACACTCTGGCCCTGATCACCCGAAACATTATTCCACGGGCACATAGGTACTACCGGGATTAAAAGTACCCTTTAATCCCGGTAGTACCTATGTGTCCGTGGAATAATTTTCGACTCTTACGCAGGCGAAACCGCTTGCAGAAGCTAGTTGTAAATAAATAGATTATAATGGATGATTACTGAGTTGTTTACTAATTGAAGCTGTGTCTACTAGACATAACTTTGAAGGTGAAAGTCAGGGCGTTCATTTACCCCTAATTTTATAGTAGACAGTCATTAACCACATGCTAGGCAAAATACGTGAAACGATGACATCGGTTATTGTTTATAAATTGAATAGTTATATTGTTTTAATAAATGTTTGAAGACTATTTGATTACAGTGCATCATCGATATAACAAAAAGGTTAAGCAAAGGTTGTGAACCCATCTTGTCTGACGTGTAAAATTATGTTCAAAATTTTATCTTTAAATATCCTGCGGACAATCTCAGAAGATATTTTTTATCGCAAGATACGTGCACAGCGACGCTCAGGCACAGTATAAATATGGACAAACAGTATGGAAACTACCTACACACGCTCGAAACGGAACACTCACACAAACATGCGCATCTACGAGACCTCTAAGCGGCTCGCACTACTGACAGTACCGCGAGAACCGCTGAGGGGTCTCGTCAATGCGCATGTCGTTGCGCCATCTCTTTGTGAGAGGGGATAGGCCGTTATTCACCACGCTAGCCCTGTGCGGGTTGGTGGATGTCACATGTCGAATTATGATGTGAATTTTTGGTTGTAGGACATGCCGGTTTCCTCACAATGTTTTCCTTCACCGTTTTTGAGAGCAGTGGGACCACTTTCATTTTTTCCATCGACGAGACTTCTAAGCGGCTCGCACTACTGACAGTACCGCGAGAACCGCTGAGGGGTCTCGACGATGCGCATCTTTGTTTGAGTGTTCCGTTTCGAGCGTTTGTAGGTAGGACCCAGTGATATTGGCCGCGATTTACCAGTTGTGTGTTCGAACCCAGGCAGGCGCTTTACTTTGTGTAAATTATTTGATCACCACTGCTCTCAAAAACGGTGAAGGAAAAAGTCCTGTCTAATCCTTCCGGATGCACAGATGATACTATGGTTTTTAGCTTACCAGATCCTGGAATACATTTTGTAATATATAAAGCTACATTATTTCCCTAACTTTTCCAAAGCGTAGACACCCTACATGCGGCATTTCGTGACCTTGTTGTGACAAACCAGCAACCCGAACTCGGTCTCAAGTCAGTCCGAACGTGTATGCATTTACATGGTCCATCTCAACATGTTTGTGATTAAATTAGTTTACTTCGTAGTTCTGTTTGCTTGATGCTGACAGTTTCTGGAAGTTCTGTGATGTTGATAATATTAGCTTGTTATTGTTTATCAGGAAAGAACCACTTTTCATATAGAGACGGTAGAATCAATTATTATTACTTTCAAATTGATTTTTTTAACGTTCTTAAGTGCCGCTTAATAGCCTAGTTAAAATAAAGAAAATGTTGACTTTTGACTTTTATTACTTTTAAATTTATCAAGCTGGTCGTGATACACATTAGCCAGGGACATGCAAAAGCCATCATAACATATTGTTGGTTTATCGTAACACTCTTTGAAAAGCTAGATATATGGAATAATAAATAAGTACAGCTCTATATGTTTATTTATTATTGATTAAAAAAAACCGGCCAAGTGCGTTCCGTACCAAACCACGAAAATTAAGTTGGTTGTGATAGGAAAAATTTGGGAATTCCTAAGAAAAATCTGATTTATCAATATATTGGTATTTGTTAGCGTAATATACGTAATAATATGTATTTGTATTTATTTACACCAAACAATTTTCATTGTGTCGGAAATCATAATTGCCAACAAGCATCACTACAACTTTATACAAAGTACTTCGAAAGAATTAAAAACAATGAGCCAAAATTTAAATTAAACAATAATACACTTCTATTTTAACCTCCAAATAGTCAGACAAGTATTCAATAATAATATATAGTAAAGAAAGAAGAAAAGAAAAGAAAAATATATTTATTTGTGACCCGCACAGGAGACACGAGAAAAGCCAAACACAACCAATAATAAAAAATAAATAATCTCGTGCGAGACCAAAAAGGCATAATAAACATGATCAAAATTTTGTAAAAGTATCTGACTTTGTGTGGCTTCTCATTCCTTTGTTTTCCAATATTTTTAAAACTGAAAATATATTATTCAAAAAAATATTTAAAAAAATAATTGACAATTTGCATGGCTTTGGGTCAACAAGATGCTTATGCTGAGAAAATTTGAAAACTGTCGCTCCAACCGTTTGGCCGTAAAACCCGTGTGACAGACGACGGACAGACTGAAAGATAGACGGACATGTGAGTGACAGCAATAGGGTGCCGTTAGGGATCCAAACGGAACTCTATTGCTGTCATGCTTATGCTGTGAAAATTTGAAAACTGTAGCTCCAACCGTTTGGCCCTAAAACCCGTGTGACAGACGACGGACAGACTGACAGACAGACGGACACTTGAGTGACAGCGATAGGGTTCCGTTAAGACTCTTCGGGTACGGAACCCTGAAAAGCTACTGTCCTTCATGTTCACCTCTGCCCTTCATGGAATGCTGGCGTGTTGTAAGGTGTGATATTCTCGCGTTTGACCACTAACTCACCTGATGGCGATAATATGGTCGAGAAATGGAGCACGTTTGCCGCGAAATAACCCCAGTTTAATTTCTTTATTAAAATTGATCATCCACAATAGACAGACTAAAAATTCTAAGCACATAGAAGACACGAAAAAGTACCTGGATTATAGCCAACCCGAAATAATCAAGGTCCGACTAAAGACGTAACTAAGGAAGAACTTAGCCCATAATATCTTCAAATAACAAGCGAACATCATCCTAGTCAGAACATTTGACAAGCCACACACGTTCATAATTATATGGGTGGGTAGTTGCTATAAAAACTAATGAAGCGACCTCTATTGGCCATTAAAGGCATTCGTGAGACATTTGCAAGATTTCGGCTGGTTCCTTGGATATGTTTGATCGTTAATGTGGTTTGTTAATGTTTGGGGAAGATTAGCTATGTTACACACCTTATATTCCTTTTTTTAGATCGTGGTTGATATATTATTATACCTTCATATTTTAATGATTTAAGTTTTTAAATTGTATACTTAATGGCTGATTTTTATTTAATTTATTTTATGATTTAAATTTTTGAATTTATAATTTTTAATTTTGATTTGATTTTTGATTTCATGTTATTTTATTTTATTTTTTAATGATTTTGTATTTTATTTCTGAATGACTTGGACTTTCTGTTTTTTAATAATTTTGATTCTTGAAATTATGATTATGTTTTTAGACTTACTATTTTTATAGTTTTAAATTATTTTATTGAAATGTATTTAAACTATTGTATCAGGTCAGATAGGCATTCTCTCCATATAAATTACTGATATTCAGCTGAATCCGGTTAGACTCGAAGCTAATCTTAACATAGTTGCGAAGGCTTAGGCAGATTTGTAACAAAAATTTATAAATAAGCTGCACACAAAAATCATTATATTTTTTCTCTATCATTAATCTTCATTTTTCCGCATCATAGTATAGAGCTCTATACTATGATGCGGAAAAATGAAGAGAATGTTGTGAGGAAAATTTTGAGTACGAATGTGGATGGATATAAAAGTTGGGGAATACCAAAAATACCATCGCCATCGGTACATGCTGGACATCCCACCCATACGCACTAAAAGTTTTGGCATTACTTTCATTATGCGTACAGCTAAGGCGAGTCGAATTCCCTGCCGGAGTCTGTGTTTCCCGATAGCTACAACCTCGGGTTCTTTAAGCCAAGAAGCCAAGAGCCAAGCGACACCACCACGCCGCCGTCGACCACATCATCGATTACCTTCAGGTGAGATAGTGGTCAAGCGCGAGTCTATCAATAACAATATTAAAAAAAACCATGGATGGACTGTGTGAAGGATGACTTGGCTGGAAGGGGTCATCATCATCTACCTACCCTTATCCCATGTTACTTAGGGTCGGTGCAACATGTTTTATTCTCTCATAACCAAATCATTGCAATGTAACGTAATGAGTACCTTGTGTTGTATAAATTGTTGAAAGCTGTCTTCACGTACCTGTAACAAAAATAAATATTACTTAGTAGTTGCCTTTTGTAATGGTTTATTTTTAACCGACTTAGCAAAAAGGAGGAGGTTATCAATTCGGCTGTATTTTTTTTTTTATGTTTGTTACCTCAGAACTTTTTATTGGGTGAACCGATTTTTATGATTCTTTTTTTATTTGAAAGCTGGTGCTTGTCATGTGGTCCCATTTAATTTTCATGGAGATCTGATGAAGAACTTCGGAGAAATACATTAGAACTCCTCAATAAATGAAGGTAAAACACTCGGGGTAGATGCAATCGCATGTCTGTTTATTGTTTACACCATTTCATAACATAACATCACACTGGTACGCTCTAAAGGGGTACGCAGGTGTGAACAGTTCACCCCGGTATACTGTCACTGCACCTAGTTTTGTTTAAGTTTCATGTTATTGGGTTATTCTGGCTTCACTTTGGGCACTATACGCGTAGGTATCGCCTATAGAACTGGTACATTATGTACCACAACTAAAACGTGAAAAATAAAAAATCATTTTTACAAAAATTACAACCGACTTCCAAACAAAAACACTACAAAGTGAAAAATAACTTCAATTTCGGAAGTCGGTGTCAAAAAACGAAGAAACGTAAACAGGAACACCGACTTCCGAAATTGAAGTTATTTTTCACTTTGTAGTGTTTTTGTTTGGAAGACGGTTGTAATTTTTGTAAAAATGATTTTTTTATATTGTATCCTTTTTCATACCAATGTTATATAAAAATAAGTGTATATTTTTGCAGGTTTCTAATCTGAACTCGTGTGGATATGATCTGGATTAGGACATGATCATTATCTTCCTGCTCTTATGCCATGTTACTTGGGGTCGGTGCAACACGTTTTCTTCTCCCATACCCTGTCACGAACTTCCTTTTCTTTCATATCACTCCTCACACAGTCCATCCATCTTTTCTTTGGCCTTCTTCTCCCTTTTCATTCATCCACATTTATATTCATAACTCTTTTAGTAACATGCGTTTCATCCCTCCTCATCACATGACTATCCATACCAGGACAAACGGTTTCTTTTCAACATTTCCGGCGATTTATATCTCTGCTGGCACCACTTTCAAACTGCCTCTAATATTCTCATTTCTCAATTGATGTATCCTTGTCACTCCTCACATCCATCTCAACATTCTCATCTCTGCTACATGCAGTCTCTTTTTATCCATCTTTTTTACAGCCCAAAATTCCGATCCATGTATCCAGTATGACGGGCTGGAAGGAGTGTGACTACTTAAATGATGGCTTATAGAGAATATGGAATAAGGAGTCATGTTGCGCCTACCCCAAATAAATTGGTATAAGAGCAGAAGAATTATGGTGTCTAACAAAGGTCTTCTAGCTGATCAAATAATGATAGTGACGTAAGTAATATTACTGTCAAACATCGTTACAGACAAAACGCATTTCCAAGCACCCTCTAACAAAACGCAAACGTAAACCCAAACTTCCACGTTAACGTTGATACCGTAATGTTTCTCCGTTATTAAATTGGGTCCCCACCCTGCTCACGTAAGGTATTGTAGCTTAACTTCATAATCAAGTTGGTCATATTAGGTGGTCGGGTAATAAGGACCGCGTCGTATTACTTGCTAGTTTTTACCTCCGGCTTCAGTTGCAAGTTTGGGGGAAAGAAGTTGATAGAAGTTTTTGTTTTGTCTCTTTTGGTGAGTTTGTAGATAGTTTTTCTTTGTTAAAAGAATAAGAAAGATAAATTAAATTGGAAATAAAGGCCCTTAATTTCTATGGAAGTGTAATGTCTGTACATGATGAGAAAAATTTTGTCGGACCTAGGCACGAATCTTGTCTACCGTAAACAAGATTTTTTCTTGTTCACACCGTGGCAGTGTACACAGTTCGTGAGTAGTAACGACACGATTCTTTTTTTGATATTTTTTATTTTAGATGGGCTCGCGCTTGACCTCTATCTCATCTGACGAAAAGCGATTATGTGGTCGACAGTGAATCACGCTTACCCAGAAGTAACCTATTCACTCTTGAGTTAAAGACCCTAGGTTGTAGCTATCGGGAAACACAGACTCCGGCAGGGAATTCCACTCCTTAGCTGTACGCATAATAAAAATATTTCTAAAACGTCTAGTGCATGTGGGTCCACCATCTAGCAGAGATGGCGTATCGCATCGCCGTTCGTCTTGTAGTCCAGTGATGAATCGGGCTAGGTGGAATTAGATCATTCAATTCCATCGCACTAACCGAAGCAACCAATAAAAAACCGATAAGCTGGCGGCAACTCGACGACGATGTTCATGGCTCTGAAGCTTTGACTCGACCAGTGCCTTATTGCCGATGAGGGTAAGGTGATTCTTGCGTAGGATTTTGCTAGGGTGATTACCGAAATGAAGACTTCTAGAGATCTATAGTAGAAGAATGCAAGTGTGTGGCATCGACCTCAAATAACTAGGAATACGAAAAGGAGAAAAAAAAATTAAAACGATTCATCACAACACATGAAAAAAATGGGTCAATTTTAAAGGGCATACTGTGTGCCTCTCTACTGCCCCAAAAAGGTCCATGTCTGGTCATTTCTATATAGCCAGAGATATACAGTCTGAGGTACAAAGAAGGGTTTACAATAAAAAACTTTTTTACAAAAATTACAACCGACTTCCAAACAAAAACACTACAAAGTGAAAAATAACTTCAATTTCGGAAGTCGGTGTTCCTGTTTACGTTTCTTCATTTTTTGACACCGACTTCCGAAATTGAAGTTATTTTTCACTTTGTAGTGTTTTTGTTTGGAAGTCGGTTGTAATTTTTGTAAAAAAGGTTTTTTATTTTTCACTTTTTAGTTGTGGTACATAATGGACCAGTTCTATAGGCTAGGTAACCTACGCGTATAGTGCCCAAAGTGAAGCTAGAATAGATTAACCCAATAACATGAAACTTAAACGAAACCAGTGCAATGAGAGTATACCAGGGTGAACTGTTCACACCTGCGTACCCCTTAAGAACGTACCAGTGTGATGTTATGTTATGAAATGGTGTAAACAATAAACAGACATGCGATTGGATCTATCCAGAGTGATTTGGCGTCATTTATTGAAGAGTTCTGATGTATTTCTCCGAAGTTTTTATCAGATCTTGATAAAAATTAAATGGGACCACATGACAAGCACCCGCTTTTAAATTAAAAAAGAATCATCAAAATCGGTTCGCCCAATAAAAAGTTCTGAGGTAACAAACATAAAAAAAAAAAATACAGTCGAATTGAAAACCTCCTTCTTTTTGCGAAGTCGGTTAAAAATGATCTTACCTTTACTATCCGATGCCTTCTATCACACACTAAACTACAATTTTAATGACTGAGAATAACCCAAATCCCGTTTGACGCAAGGTGTCTATAGGCTTAAGAAAGGGTCGCCAGAACGCCCTAAAGACCGCAATTTTACAACTAAGGTTAAAAAAGCAAAGATCTAGAAACTTTGACCTAATTTAGGCGAGCTAACGCACTATCACAAATAATACAGAAGGTCGACTTCATGAAACGAGCGAACATGCACGCACACATAGATACGCTTCACGAACAGCGCCATTCGGTATATACGAAAGTGTCTTTCTTTTGACAGCCTAAATTGTGTTCCACTGCTGTGAAAATATTTGACTTCTGTTGCGTTGGTATTACGACAAATGGTAGCTGTAGTAAACAGTTGGTTTTGGTAACAGGTTTATGCTTTTTATGTCATCCTTATATTTACGGGATAGAACTCAAAATCGGTTGAACGGGCTGTAAAAAGATTTGGAAACATGTCTAATGTTATTTTTAATGGAGTTTAGTTCCAAATCTATATTTCTATTTTTTTAGTAGTCTATGTTCATTTAAATCAAGTTCGGTGTCTATCAATATTGCTATGCAACTTGTACAGTTTTTTATTCACGTGGTACATACATAACACTGCTTAATTTTATTAGCAATACAGTCAAATTAACGTACATATATTTTTTCCGGACCAACAAATTAAATAGACATGGTATTTTATTTAAACAAGCTTATTTTGAGTGTTGGTCTCTTGTCGTAAGTTGTCGCATAATTTGAGTAATTAATGGGCATAGATTTATGCTTGCTTACGCCTTTGTATGGAGTCAAGCTTCTGTATTTACTATTTTGTTACACTAGGTACCTAAGTCTAAATAAGGTGAGCTTAGGAGACCGTTCCAAAAACGGCTATGTCCGAACCTGTTGCTGAAACGAGGGTAGTATTAAATTGTAGAGCTTGGCATAGTTTAGATACTGAAACCTGTTACTTACTATAGATGTTCTAGGAACTCTAGATACCTAAGCCTGTTATTTTGGCTCGTTTACAGGTAGTATTATACTAGGTAACAAAGAGATTGATTTAGTAAGGAAAAGGGAACAAAATTGAAGCTGGTTTATGGGATGGGTACCAGGAAAGTCTTTGTATATTTAATTGGCCTTAGGTGCCTTTTTTGTTTTTATGTTATTAGCTTGTTTTAGGGGCTGTATAGATAGCATGGTCTGAAAATAGGAAGTTTCTTTTACTTTTTAGTGATGTTTATGAAAAATTTCTTTCTCAAGCAATATCATCTATACTAATACTATAAGGCTGAAGATTTTTTTTGTTTGTTTGTTTGAACGCGATAATCTCAAGAACTACTGGTTGGAATCGAAAAATCCTTTTTATGTTGGATAGCCCATTTATCGAGGAAGGTTATAGGTTATATAACATCACGCTAAGACCAATAGGAACGGAGCACAAATGAAAAATGTTTCAAAAACGGGAAATATGATTCCTTATTGAGAGTTTCGATTGCGTGCGCTGCACAGCGGTTAAAGTTACGCAAAATTCATGTATGCAGGGTAGGTAGGGTTAGGATAGGTAGCCAGTTGATGGGAGTGAAGCCGCGTGGGGCGGCTAGTTTTTTTATTATAAATAATCACAATCTGCCTAGCATTTTTCTATCTATGTTGCGTTTAGATTCTAGTCCAATTGCATCCCAATTACTGCTTAGCTCGATACTCCTTTATAAAACAGTAAAAATACACTTTCTTTGGAAAAATATATTTTCTCTTACATAATCACGTATTGCCAATAAATAATGAATTGTTATTTGCTGACAATCGGTTTCAATTACACACGCAGTTTAGATTAAGCAGGTCAAGAATCTCTTGATTATGGTGTGTTGTTGAAAACCGTGAAACATTTCGCCGCCTTCAATAGAACCGGTCCAACAAAGTATCATAGTACGACCTAACGAAACCAATAACAGCAACACATCCGTGTAACATGTTGTAATACAGTAAAACGTTATTGTAACAGACAATTTTCGTGTTCGTCAGCATCCGTATTACGATCGCGCCCGAACGTGAGCCGAATGTAGACGAAGCGAACTTGCTACCGTGACATTAGAATACAGTTGACGTAGGATGTAATACGTAAATGGTGTCTTATGACTTAAGATTATAATAAAAGGAATTATGGTAAACAAAAAAAATATAGGAAGAGATTTTCTTGAAATATTAAAACTGGTGATAAAACGTCTAAGTCGCCATGACAAAGGAAAAGCTCTCCCTTCGAGGACGATGATTTAAATAAATAACATCTAATCTGTCAATTTGGTTAAGGGAGGCGATGGGTGTAGCAAAAGAATCAGGTTCGTTAAGTTGTAATGTAATTGACTGTCTTTGGGTGTAATGGCTAAAGTTACTTGATTATCAAGGGGTAAATAAAATTGTTTGCTTGTAGAAGAGCACTGGTCACGCAGAACGGATGGTCGATGGGGCCGAAAAGTTCTGGAGTGGCGACCGCGTACCGGAAGATAGGCATCCCTCTAGATGGAGTGACGACCTGATCAAGGCTGTGGGAGTCCGGTGGAAAGTGGTAAGACCGATCAGTGTGGCAACGCTTGGAGGAGATCCATGTCCAGCAGTGGACGTCTTTCGTCTGATATGATGATTACACGGTTCCTGTGGGATAATTGGATCGGATATGGCAGGGGGAGCGAAGCTGTTTTCTGATATAAAGTTAGCATAGCTACAGGCTCAACATGAACCAGCTTTTGGGATTACATTAACTTATTAGTCATTTGCAGCCTAAGAGTAAGTGAATACGGCAAAGAACACGTATTAGTAAGGATGACGACACCTTTAAAATAACGATTTTCGTATTGCGTAATACACTAGAAAGGAATCACATACTCTTTCATGGAGTTATTCCCTTTGCTCTGCCGAACTCACTTACGCAATTATGATTGGTCTAAGGGCAAGAAGCGCCCACTGTTTCTAAGTTTGTCAATTCTTCAGACTTTGCTACCTTGATTTGTCGCGAAATTTAATTAATCTTTATCACTAAATGAATGTTAATATATATTTAAACCGTGTCATAAATTTATAAAAAAAAAAAATTCTGATTGAATAGAATTATTCTAATTGTTTATTTTAATTTATTTACGAATGAGGTTCGTTTACATTTGTCTCGACATTCAAAGTTAAGTGTTGTGTTTTTTATTAATTATCCTTTGCAAATGTGTGTGTGACTATATTGTATTGGCATCTTACATAAATCTACACCACATGCTTTTAAAAAAATATGCTATACTATTAAACGACCAATATTTGTATATATATATAATCATGGTTTCGTAAACAGCTCTAAAAATTTCGATAAAACTTAGGTAGGTCTCATATCTGGAAAAATTCGTATTCCCAAAAAAAAAAATGTTTCTCTATTTTCACCTGAGCAGAGCTCGGTCGCCCAGGTACAAATTATAATAAAAACAAGTTATCAAACCTAACTTCTTTTTACCTACTTTTATTGACAGGCTCGCGTTTGTCAACTATAACACCTGGAAGTAAGCGATGATGTTTTCAACGATATTGTTCGCTTGCCTCAAAGTAACTAATTCACTAAAGAAAAGAAACTATTTTTCACTTTTCATGCCTAAATTTCTATCGTGTACATCGCTGACAGCGGTGTAGGAAAACATCGTGAGGAAACCTGCACTATAGATAACTAGCTGTTGCCCGCAACTTCGTCTCCGTTGCATTTTTTATATCGCTCAATAAAATTGTAGGTTTTCCATACAAACTTTCACCCCACTTTCCACCCCCTTAAGGATGATTTCCGGCATAAAAACTATCCTATGTCCTTTCTACGGTCTCAAACTATCTCCATACGTAATTTAATTTAAACCGTTTCAGTGGTTTAAGCTTAAAAAGGTAACATTCAGACAGAGTTACTTTCACATTTATAATATTAGTATGGATATAAGTCAGTGGTATGGGTATGGGACAGATAAGTTCTGGAGTGGCGAACGCGAACCGGAAGACGTTGCGTTGGAAGGCCTCCCACCAGGTGGACCGATGACCTGGTGAAGGTTGCGGGGATCCACTGGTTGCGAGACGCACGGGACCGGTCAATGTGGTGACGCTTAGGGGAGGCCTATGTCCAGCAGTGGACGTCTTTCGGCTGATATGATGATGATGATGATGGATATAAGTCTAAAATCGCCAACCCGTCTTGACCAGACGTGGTGATCAATGCTCGTGCCTTCTCTTTATGAAAAGTGGCATTTTCCCTGCAATGGGATAGTAACAGGCTGGTATTATTATTATTTACTAGCTTCTGCCAGCGGCATCGCCCGCGTGAAGGTCGAAAATTATCCCGAAGGAACATATTCCCGGTATAAAAAGTATCTTATGTGCAATTCCTGACTATAATCTATCTCTGTGCCGAATTTAATCCGGATCCGTCCAGCCGTTTGAGCGTGAAAGAAGTAACAAACATACAAACATATTCACAAACTTTCGCCTTTGTAATATTAGTGTGATTAAGTAGGAAGTAGGATATTATGCCAAAATAAATCGACAGGTTTTTAAATAAGCAACCATAATTTTTATAAGCTTTTAATACGATTACATACAAATAACAAGATCACTGGCATAAACATAAAATATGATTGACATCCCTAAATTACTATCTGCACCCCTTCTTAAGCACCTTCACGAAAAAACCGAACCAAAGACGTTACCGTTACGATAACGTAACGAAAAACGTTTAACGTTATTTTAATATCGTTTATGCTACTTAATACCGTTTCGCGTTTACGGAATAAGTACTTTCGATTAAGATAGGGGTGCCTATTAAAATTTATTGAGGAGTGTGAAGGTGCGATGGAATATTAGTGATTGGTTATGAGGTGTGAGTGGTTATATTCAAGCTGTTGGAAGGGTGAGGCGGATAGAGCTTGAATAAGGTTCAGTTTGTTGATGACTTTACAGATGCTGTCACCTTTTATTGTCACCTCCGTCAAAAGGAGTCTTAATCCCGCCTGATGGTAAACGATGGATGCAATCGATTGCAAATCTCTTGTCAGTTCAACAGTATTCTCTTCTTGTTTTTGTAAACTCTCTCTCTATCACGCTAAGGTTTGCTGGTAGAAAACTCTACTTTCAGTGAAGCTCGCCTTTATACATCAACTTTATAATCTCTCTATGTTGTGTCAAGAATTAAGTATTCATTGCGTGTTTTACGGTGTCGAGTATACGGATTTCTAAACATATGAAGCAATGAATTAGGAACTACTTTTGGTTGTGATAGAAACTGGTCTGCAATGGATCTAGCGAAACCAGAAGATGTTCCTTTTTTATATATTTAAATAATGATGGGGTATAAGGATCTCGTATTCTCTGAATTTACTGGCCCGAGACCATCTCCAACGTAGAGCTGTTGGAGAAATTCCACGAGAGCCCGATCGACCGCCAGATCAAGCGTCGCAAGTGGAGATGGATTGGCCACACGCTCCGAAGGGGTCCCGATCACATACCCAAGCAAGCTTTGGACTAGAATCCCCAAGGAAAAAGAAAGCGTGGCCGTCCCCGTCGAACTTGGCGTCGCACCGTGTTGGCAGAAGCGACGGGCATCGGAATGACATGGAGTGAGGTGAAGCGTTGAGCTCAAGACTGATCGCGATGGAGGACATCTGTAGAGGCCCTCTGCCCCATCTAGGGGTTATAGGACATTAAGTATAAGGATGTATGTTTAGTCTTGCTTTGAAGGCTGATGGGTAGTAGGACGATAGCAGGGAGTTCCACAATTATTTAATGCTCATAATAAACATGCAAGAAAAGTGATAATTACGATTTAGTTCTAATCGATACCCCAAACAATCATTACTTGGCTACGTTATTATATTATCTGTGACTAGGTATAGATTACACAACTTTTCTTGTATAATTGAATGTTCTGTTGTTAGAGTTATGGTTGATATTTTAATGTAAAACGTAGCTAGGTACAGCTTGTCATGATCTTGACCGTTCATTTACAGTTTGAAGTAGGTATAAATTGACTAAGCATATTTGTATTAAAGGTCATATTCTGACCCGCTTTGCTTAGAGTGGCAGACATCCACCAAAATAGTTTTAAACTAAAGATAATAATTCGACCTTTCATTGCATATATTTATTTGATTCAAAAACAATGGAAAAAAATGTACCGAGTCGTTAAAAAAAATAAAAATCAAACGATTTCAGAAGACATTATTTATTGTCTGTACATTTTGTGAAAAATGAGGTATTTCCTTAAGTTTGTCGTACTTGCCAGAATTTAATCCTTATTAGTGATTGTAGGATCGTGTAATAATCAGCGAGTTTATTTTTTCAAAATCAACGGGTTTGATACCTTGCTAAGTAAATTGAGTTTTCAAAAATCCCATAAAGCAGTTTTAGTTTTCATCAAAACGGTTCAGAGACTCCTTTCAGTGTTTGTAGCTTTTTCTCATAGTTTCGGATTCGGTCCACTTGAAAAACTCATACATATAGGTTATGATATCTTAATATTTCTTTTTGACATTCCCGCGACTCGCATTAATTTGATGAATACCATAGTGCAGGGATGGCGAACCTATGGCACGCGTGCCTGTGGTGGCACACGACAAAGTATTTTGGGCACGCTAAAATGAGGTTATTTAGAATCTAGGTATTTTTTGTTAATTAACAAAGTCAAATGAAGACAAAGACAATGAAGTGCCAGCAAAGTCAGAATTCTTTGGTGGCACTTCATTGTCGTACAAAAAAATATATAATTTAAATGGCACGTTTCCTAATAAAGGTTCGCTATCCCTGCCATAGTGAATCAGAGTTAAATATCGATACATTCTGTTATATTTCGTTTGTGTACGCTGTGAGTATGGTTTCCATACTATGATGCCCAATAACCTTTGTCTTTCGCATCATTTCTATTTCCTACTATTTCACAAAATGTAATACTATTTTTACTGTTACTATTTCATTAAAATCCTTACGAAAACCTACTATCTACTTCTATATAACAAAACCATTCGCAAACCGGTCACTATCTCAAAACTGACATTCTCATACATTCCTAACCCTCTATTCCTTGCCTTGACATTGCATGCGGGGGTATTCAGAGCCCGATGCAGGCTGAATGTATAATACGGGCACGGGAGGGTTGAGCTCGGATCAACGGTGGATACGTGCTGTCTTTTTGAGGGTTATACGGACGTATTTTATCATGTGAGGTGAAATTGGTGCGGTGTTTTGTTAAAGATATATTTGTCGTTGTTTTATGAAGGTATGTCGGGTAATTGTAAGCGCTACTGTTGATCATAAGGTCCTGGGTTAGATTTCCAAGATCTCGGTAGAAGTATTTTTGGGTTTGCCCATTTGGAACTTTTCAGTAGCGGCCAGGTGTCTGTGTCTGGTCCTGGGTGTGGTTTTCCTGTAGCTAATCCGCCTGTCTAATCCAACGCGAAATATAAGCTTGATTTGTGCTTGAGTTATGGTTATTGCAGCCTAATTTTATTGTTATGAGTTGGTTCATAGTCCTAACCTAACATTCAACATAAAATTATTATGACGAATCAATAGTACGCCTAAATAAATTATGCAGCTCCAAATTATGATAAAAAATAAGACCAAAAGACAATTATGCTAACATTTGCATTATTCTAAAGTATTATTATGGTGCAGTATTATTATGCTAACGAAATTATGCGAATACGTTATGCCAAACCATATTATGCCTAAAAATGTTATGCCAAGAGGGGGATTCCCATTCATAGTTCATCGGATGAACTGTTAATGTTATATAGATATAGGTAGGACATGGAACTTAAACATAACTGATGAAACATGGGTTCAATATAGCTCTGTCCTTCGAGGAATAATAAATTATTATGGGTGATAAACAGACAGGAATATGTACAGCGTTATTGGTGTAGCATAATAAAAAGTCTGTTAAAATGGTATACTTTTTTCTGAAACTTTCGTTATGTCGAAAGTATCCTTTAAAAAGAAAATACTGAACTCCCATTTCTGAACTTAGCAGTTAAGCAACGAGGTGGGCAGACGAAATAATTGCCATTGTGGGTAGAACCCATACAAGGTTAGCACAGAAGCGTGGCAATAAGCACTAGTAGTGTTCAAAGTTGTTATATGAAAATAACTTGCTTAATGCTATAAACTTTATATTTAAAGTACGTTATTTTACACGATTTATGATAACGCGCTTTTTTATAAAGCACGGGCGCGGGACGGGCACGAATAAAGCAAGCACGGTGACTGTTAACTTATAAATATTACATCGCGTTTATGAATTTGTTACGACAAATTGGAGCAGTTAAAAAATAAACAATGAGCTTTCATCCATACTTTCCAGAGTTAAAACGGTCTATAGTTATTGATAAAGTATTATTATGAAATAAAGAATAAAGCAATTTCGGGATCGCAAAATACGCGTGCGACCGATAATAATCGCTAGCATGCGACGACTGGCCGGCTCCCCGCTTGCCTGCTTCTTGCTATATTTGCGTTTTTACGTTGCGTTCTCTTAACTTATAAATATTACATCGCGTTTATGAATTTGTTACGACAAATTGGAGCAGTTAAAAAATAAACAATGAGCTTTCATCCATACTTTCCAGAGTTAGAACTGTCTATAGTTATTGATAAAGTTTTATTATGAAATAAAGTATGTAAAGCAATTTCGGGATCGCAAAATACGCGTGCGACCGATAACAATCGCTAGCATGCGACGACTGGCCGGCTCCCCGCTTGCCTGCTTCTTGCTATATTTGCGTTTTTACGTTGCGTTCTCCAAACAGTCAATGAGGGCTACCGTTTTTGTGTACATCAGTAGGCGCCATTGACGAGTAAGGTCCTTAAATATGGCTGTTATACGTTTTAATTATGCACACGGAAGCTAAGTTTGAATTAAAGTCATTTCTAATGCTATAGAAGTGCGATTATTCTTCAAAAAATAGTAGGTTAGCATTTTCCGAAACATAAAACTCTATTAAATCAATGGTTGGTAAAACCCGTACCTATCTTAATCTGCCATATTTGGAAACTTTTCGCAACAATAAAAAGTGGTAAATAAACTCGCGCTATAAACAAAAAAAACGGTGACATTTGAAATTGTGATGACCTCACTTTACACCAACTGCAAATTCAAACGATTCAGAAACCAGCCTTTTATAAAAAATGCGCAAAAATATGTCTCCTATCAAAGACCAAAAGCTATCTAGTGGGTACTTCAACAAATTCTTCAGGTTTAAATCAAATAATAAAAATTTCTTCCAGCTTCTTTGCTCAGTGTCGCACCACAAATCATGAGAATGCGACAACCCTGACAGAGATAAGGCCCAAAGGTAAGTCGGGGGTTATATTTCTTACTTTTATTTACTACAGTGTGAATGATGGCGATAGGGGAATAGGTATTTCTATTTAGTCTGTCATTCAGGGATGGGCGAGATATAGTGGTGTAAAGAAAGTGTGCAGATTGTGGGTTTATTGAAAGAAAATACTTTTTTATAATTTATTATGTTTCAGCAAGTGTCTTTAACCATTATCCAAACACTTTGTCTTCTGGGAAACACGTT
Organism: Orthosia gracilis; assembly: GCA_947562075.1. Classification (NCBI taxonomy): domain Eukaryota; kingdom Metazoa; phylum Arthropoda; class Insecta; order Lepidoptera; family Noctuidae; genus Orthosia; species Orthosia gracilis. Next base: position 12,631,836 of record OX387264.1, on the reverse strand, counting down.
TATGGTCGACCTGTTGGTAAGAAGTTTTTGCCGTTTCAACACCAAGAAAGAATAAAATAATAATATATATTTTTTGCAGCGTTAAATTAAAAACATTATAATTATTTTTTTACTAAAGTTCTTTAGCTCTCTCCGAAAGGGCTTACTACTTCCTACGTATAGGTTTGTGTCTTAAAGTTACACTAGTCGATCATTCTTCCATACAAACGTTGTCTGGCGATTAGTCCACTGTTTGACGATGTACGTTAAAAATAAAAATAATATCAATTTGTCTCATCATTATCTAGCCCTGTATGGAAACAAAATAGTAAAAAAAAATATTTGAAAGTTATGAGCGTCGAAAGTTCCACATTTCAACACTAATTTTAACGCATCTTTGGACGGAAAAAAATACCATAAGAAGAAAAAAAATTGCAAAACGGCCACCATACAGGGAAAAAATTAGTATTTCAACAATGCAAATAATTTCATTTTGAAAATAAACATTTAGTCGTTTTTCGATGATATCTAGACTCCCAAAGGTCTGTTTATAAAACTTCGCGCCCGTTTTTTTCGTCCTAAATCATTATCCATTTCGCTAAAAACTTGCAAATGTGCTAATTCGTACGCGAGCTAGCTTCTTACTGCTCATCTCAGCATCTATCTCTTTCGCACGTGTTTTCGGATGAATTAGCATGCATTTTAACCACGCGCACAAAATAGTTCGTGCCGTCGACTAGGGCAATCTTAAATATGTTTTTTGTGTTTATTGGGAACCTTCAGTGCCTTTAGGGTGACTGAAAATCGAAATTTCATGTCAGGTGCATATTAAAAATATAGACCATCGTCTAGTTAGTCTGGCATTTTTCAGTTGGCATTTTTAGGTATTTTCCTTCGACAATTAAGCCTTGATATCAAAACCGCTAAAACCACAACCACACATTCTTCCCGTGAAGGCTATTATAGTTTATCCCATTGTTAGAGGGCGACAGAGTGCGAGACGAAACAAATAATACTTACACCGACGACATGCCACGTAAAGATTCATTATGTGCTGGACAGCTGTAGAAAAGTAATTAGCGACGTAATAGCTTTACGATGAATGGACGCTTTCGGGAACATTTCAGGAGGCATGTGTCTTTTGTGCGTTTTTAGTGTTTTCTTTATATAACTTATAAATTGTGCAGGTGGACAGATGGCCTGTCGAGGGTGGCGGGCGACTGCTGGATGCAAGTCATACGGGACAATGTGGCGACGCTCGGGGAAGGCCTATGTCCAGCAGTGGACGTCTTCCGGATGATATGTATTCATATTCATATATTCATATTCTTTATTGTACACAAAATAAACATTACAAATACAAAAGGCAAACTTATGTACAAAGGCGAGCTTAACCCAAAATTGGGTTCTCTGACAGCAAACCCACAAATACGTGTACAGCACATAATGCTTAAACATTCATACATATATCTAAAATACATACATATTTATATGTCATGTTGTTAGGAAATGTTCCTTGATTCTTCTCCTGAATATCTCCAGTGAAGGGCTATTCCTAATGGAATGAGAAAGATTATTCCAGAGGCGGACAGCACGAACAGTAAATGATCCACCGTAACGACTTGATGAGTGGGGAGGAAAACGAAGGAGAAGAGATGATGAGGAGCGGCAAGGCAAGGAGGATATGATGATGATGACGACTTAAATTTTTGTCAATGTTTTTAGTTCTAAAATATATAAAGTGGGACTTATCAGAAGGCTACCCAAAGGGCAATGCAGAGGGCTATGCTCGGAGTTTCCTTGCGCGATCGAATCAGAGATGAGGCTATCCGACGACCCTGGTTCTTCTGCCGACATAGCCCGAAGAATTGCCAAACTGAAGTGGCAGTGGGCAGGGCACATTGCTCGTAGAACGGATGGTTGATGGGCCGAAAAGTTCTGGAGTGGCGACCGCGTACCGGCACACGCAACGTTAGAAGGTCCATCTAAGTGGACCGATGACCTGATTAAAACTGCGGAAATTAGGTGGATTTGAGATGCACAGAACCGATCAGTTTGGCGACGCGTGGGGTAGGTCTACTTCCAGCAGTGGACGTCTTTCGGCTGAAATGTTGATGACATAGAGAGTCCTTTTTAAGGAAACGTCCTCTACTCAGTGGCCAAGATAACAACAAACGTGTTGCGTCGACTCCAAGTAACGTGGGACAAGGGGAGGAAGATGATAAAGACCTTAGCCCGTTGAGAAGCAATAGGTACCTAAGTAAAAATTTATATAAGTAAAGATCACATGACCACGCCACTTCGACCTCCAAAAAACTTAACAATACATATAGATTACTATCGCATAACACGCCGGTGACCTCATCAAGGACTTCCACTAAAAGAAGAGGTCAACGGACTGCCAAATAATTTAATTGGATAATTTAATGTAATTTAAGAAGATATTTTTGAGGAGGTCGTGGCTTAATTGCTGTCGCGCGAACTGAGCAATCTGATGTCGAGAATCCTACTTCTATTTTAAACGTGAAAGTTTGTAAGGATGGATGGATGTTTGATACTCTTTCACGCAAAAACTACTTAACGGTTTTTGATGAAACTCTACAGAAATATAGCTTTTACATAAAATATCACATTGGCTATAAATTATAATAATACTTAACACTAATATTATAAAGAGGAAAGATTTTTATGTTTGTATATAACGAATAATCTTGAAAACTACTGGACTGATTTCAAAAATTCTTTCACTGTTGGGAAGATACACTATCCCCGGGTGACAAAGGCTACTTTTAATCCCTGTATTCCCACGGGAATTACGCGAATGAAATCGCGAAGCGTCCGCTAGTAATTTATAAATATATTGGGGGCAGTACTAATTCCACGCGGGTGGAGCCGCGGGCGGCAGCTAGTAGTCTGATAAACATCAAATAATGTAACATCACGACCATTTTCCTCAAAGAATTAGGCAGATGCGTACTTAAGGCGATATATACGCCCCAATGTAAACGCAGTACTGGCCGTGCGCCCACTCGATGCCGAAATATCAATATTGAACCTCCTTTTGAACAGTTTTGTTTGTAAAATATTATTTGATTTACATATGCTATTTCAGTTATGAAGGAATTCCAGCCATCAATTTTTCTGTGTAAAAATATTTTTAAACATCCAAGTCGTTTTGGAGGAGTATCCAAAAGTTGCGGAAAAATATCGTGTTGTTAATTATTTTTTTAAAGCAAAACTATTAGTTAAACGAAAAAACCTTGTTTCAAAAGTAATGTTCATGAATCAATAATAAATACATAAAATATTTTTTTCAAACCTTTTACCCTAGCCCTTATTAAGGAGTATGCTTTAGAATGTAACCGTTTTACGGCACTAAAGCGGTGGAAGGCCCTTAATACACACACATTCAACTGTCAGTATGTTTAATACCAAAGTAAAACCAAACTTGTAAAGTTTCTTTTACGTTCTTCTTCATAACAAGCTGCTTTTCCGAATGGACGGTAAAATCAATTATTATTACTTTTAATTTTAATTTTTGACGTTTAAAAGAGTCGCTTAATAGCCTAATTGAATAAAGAAATTTAGTTTTTTTTGTGTTTTAGCAGCAAATCTATTAACGTCAACCGACTCCGGACTACTACTTAGTTTTAGACGGAAAAACCTAATACATATTTGCTTTACCCGGGAATCGAATCTAGAGCCTTATTCTCATCTACCCTGACCTGTTTTGCCTGGTTGGTGGAAATAGCCTTGCCCCTGTTAAGTGTGGTTAAAGTTACATAAAAGTCGATGCCATTGGTACCTAACCTTCTGGGTGTACATTTTGTACTTGTCTATAATTGTGTATACTGCTCACCCCATTACATGAAACTACAATCGGAATAAAGATTACCATCACACAAATACTCGTGACCTCACCAAGGTCTTCTAGTTTCCGACAGGTCAATGTACTGCAAATATTTGTACATTTAATATTGTTTTAGAATACACCAAATTAGAGGTCACAGTCCGTGAGTCAGTCGGGAATGTAAATTGTGTGACAATAGGTATCATGATCGTGATATTATGATATATAATGATGATTCATAAAAAGGCACCAGCCTTTTTATGAATCATCATTATATATCATAATATTTACCGATTTTGTCCAGTGTTGGAACATAAGCCCCAGTACTACCCAGCGAGGCTCAGGCGAGACGCTTCGGCGAGCGATATGCCCTAACAGGCGTTGCTCAGGCGCGTTCCGAGGACTTTTAAGAGGTTTCTTTTGCTGATGGTACTCACGGCGTGGTTTTAGTGAGGCAAATATCCCACATTCCCTAATATTTTCCACAAATCCCAGGCAAAAGCCAAAGCCTTTTTAAGGTATTCTCCCGAAAACAAAAAAAAGCTCCAGTACTAAATTACACCACGAGAATACTTAAGCGCTGTCAAAGATTTACGAATGTGACCAAGACGTGCTTTTCAATAGGAAGAGGTGATGCTCTAAAAGGTAGGTAACTAAGAGGTGTGTAGTTAGTCTGTCAGTATATAATGGTAGGACGCGGCAGGGGAGGAGTGCTAGTAATGGGGTGCTAGTGACGGGGTCGCCACCGTCTGATGGCGGAAGCGGTAGTGCCGCAAGGGAGGAGGAGTGTCGGTATAGCGCTGGCCGCTCGCCCTATCCCCTGCGGCCGTAAAATGGCGGGGCCATTGATCTTGACCCGTCACAAAGGGACCAAGAGTACCATACACGGGATCGTCTGGCACCCATGTGCTGGTTTGGTCCCTGGGGTGGTCACGGCGCGCAATGTGTTCTGGTGCGCCGGTGAAGGGGGTACTCCCAATTGACGGACAGCCGCGGCGGGTTGACAGTGAGTGCTAACGCGTGCCCGTGTTCCCGCTATAATAAGCGGCATAGGAGGACACCGTGGAGTTTTAGTGGGTTAGAGTCCCACAAGAATGCGCTATCTCCTCGTGGTAGCACAGTATACATGAGCATTTTACTGCGCTAAAAAAAAAAGACCCGTGGGAGTACTAAGCGCTTCTCCTCCACATTTATTATGAGCACAGCCAAAGTGTGGCAATCTCTGCCAGAATCTGAGTTCCCCGTCACCAACCCATAGACTTCAAAGTAAGAGTGAACAGGCAACTTAATAGATCTCGCCACCATTTACCAACAAGCAAGGTCGTCGTCAAGAGCGTGCTCATCAATTCATATAATAAATCTGTAGAAAACTCGTTTTTGTACATCAAAATATAAAAAAAAATAGCCTGGCAAAAAAATACCATCATAACCCATTTCCAGCATTTTTGGATTTTTTGTCTGTTTGTCTGGTTAATTTCGCATCACGTAAAATGTACGAAACCAATATAGATAACATTTGTACATAAAAAATTTACGTAACTTGAATTATTACTAAGTTTTTTACCGACTTCAAAAAAGGAGATAATCAATTCGACACGTATGTATGTAATATTCTTGGAATTGTTTTGTTTCTGCGCAATCGATTCACTCTATCAAAAGTTAGATGAATTGAAAGTGTTCAAGAAGTAATATATCACAACACTAGTTATTCAGATACTCGGACAGTTGAACTCCATATTCGATAGATGACGTTGTGTATTTGACGTCATTTTTTAAATGGCGGTGTTAAAATTCTCCGCGAATGAATGACCCCAGGAAAAAATTGGTGGGCACTAATTACTTTCCTGCCCACCCTACCTGGGCAGGAAATTAAGTAAGTTAGGTAGGTAAGTAGGGTAGGCAGTTGACGGGAGCGAGCGAGCGGGCAGGCAGATAGTCAAGAATAAAAACAAAAACAAAATGTTCTAAATTCAAAATAGCACCTGATATTTTCCTAAAAAACCAGCGTGTCTATGAACAATCTAGATAAAATGGCAACCTCTAAATAATTCCATAACTGACATGGTTGCGGAAACATGCGAATGACGTCACAGGTCAACAGCCGTCGAGGTCACTATGTAGTTGAAAAAACTCGAGAAAAACTTGTAGTATTTGCAAGTCATTATTTAGAACAATTGCGGTGGATTTCGTTTCGTTTCCGTTTACGTTCAAAATGGCTATGGTTTTTTTTAAAGCATGGTAGCTTTAATACCCATTCTTCTCTTGTGTTGGCAAGAAATTTATAAGTGGCTTATTACATGTCGCCTTTAAATCTTGGATGGATGGGCGGGGATATATAGGTATTATCATTCTTGGTTATTTCGACAGTTTAGGTCTCATATAACAGGGGGTGATCCTTCAACTGGGTACGAATCTAGAATCCAGGGTAATAATCTCACTATCAAAATCGGGCAAAATCCACCCTGGAATGACACCTAGGACTCCATGATTAGTAGTGTTGTGTTTGTGCATGTGTTTTTGCGTCCACTAGACCAAGGGTCATCAAATGGCGGACCGCGGTCCTGGGGGTCTACCCCCTATCTCCTTCAACGAAGTTACGGGTCCCGTTCGAAAGTACTCCGTAACTTTGGAGTGAAAAAAAAAAAACAAGTGTCAAGTTAAATTTTTCGGGAGAAGGTACAACTGTCACAATGTGTTGTCATTCATTAGTAGTTCGGGTCCCGAACGAATCATCCGTGCGTAGGTGTTAGGGAGCACGAAACGCCCGTAACGAAAGCTGAAACTACGGACTTCGTGCTTAGGGATTAGACCCTCTGATCCGGACTGCCGACCTATTTTGTGTGGACTTTTTTTATCTCGCACTTTGTTTTTATTGCCGTTTCGACAACGGACGAATCATTTCATCAAAAGTTTATTAATATTGTATCTATATTTAAATATTTAAGTTTATTATTTGAATTTTAAGATAACGTGTTAGAAAGATGGTAGCGGCAACCCCGCTACCATCTTTCATACTTACCTTTGACATAGTATTTTTTTTTTAAAACATTGACGAGAATTGATTTAACATTGATTATTTTATTGGGTTAGTTATGGTATTTGTTACACAAATAATGATTTTATTATTTTTATTGATTTTATTATTATTACAGTATATTTTTTTATCCCTGACCTTTTTTTTTTTTTGTTGCCTGAATTGTAAAAGTAATTTGGAGTATTATTAATTCTTTATTTGTTTATGCGTATGTGACGTATTTATTGATCTTTTATAATTATCATTGTTTTTTTTTTATCTCTGACATTTTATTTTCGTTTTATTGACTGTATCTAATTTAATATGAAATGTGGATTATCATAAACATTATTTTTGAATTTGTTTTTGTATGTGTGACATATACGTGGTCTATGTGTAATTATTATTGAATTTCTATCCTTGACATTCTACTAAATTATTATTGTTATTGAAAGTTATTCTTATTTGAAGGTATTTAATTTTTTTTTAATTTAATTCTAATATATTGTAATGTTTTAGTGGTTGTTTTACTTACCACAAATTTCGACACTATAAATTTTGTTACGAAATAAATGACTTAAGACTTAAAAGCGGCTTTAAAAAAATATGTTTAGAGGTCGGCAGAAGTTTGCTCCTGCTCTTAGTAACCTAATCTAAGTATATCAATTACAATTTTAAAACTACCAGGCGATAGGATAATACCCTAGCTGGGACCTACTTCCTTATCATACTTCCATTTTCTGAACTAAGAATTATTCAAGTTAATAAAAGAAATTAAAAACAGAACACTTAAAAAAAATAGCGTTTCGAAAACATAATCTCATATCTTTATCAAAACTACAAACCAACAACTCTATATACAAACTTGAAAGCCGTAAAACTTACTTATATAAAAAAATACATTTAGCTTAGGAGGTGTACTGACCGGCCGGAAGCCTTCTGTAGTGCTCCTCGACTCTTGGCAGTTAGCAGTGAGACAAGCACTTTAGCCGGGTGAGTACTCCCCTTAATGGTCATCTTTATAGCATGCTTACCTGTGCTTGTGTACTGGCCTTATTGGCTATGTGTTTTAAAAATAGATGAGGTGCCTGGCATGTGTGTGAAGATACGTGGATATAAGAAGTAAGGAGGGTTTCTGAACCTTCAAACAAGTCGCACGGGACCGGTCGATGTGGTTGTCACCAACCACCTTGGGAGGCCTACGTCCAGCAGTGGACGTCTTTCGGCTGAAATTTTGTTGATGATTTCTATCTTCTATAGCTAGAGCGTGTCGTTGTCTGAAAAATCATATGTTTTGTTATAGACAAAAAACGAAAAACCCCAAAATAATAAAATCGATGCTGAATAACAACTATAAACAAAAAAACACGAACAACAAGCAAATAAAAAAAAATTGGGCGTTTTAATTTTTTATCCGAAATCTATTGATAGTAGGAAAATACTTCTTAGAAAGAATTATAGAGAATTTTTTGCTGATTACGGAGGATTTAATACGCCGAAATGTCAGATAGTGACACTCTAATTATAGGAGCGAAGTATGGCTCTTTGAACATTTTTTTTATATCCTTGAATAGATGTAAAGCGAAAGTATTGCTCTTTGAACATTTTTTTTCTATTCTTGAATAGATGGAAAGCGAAAAGTTACTTTACCAGACTAACAATTTGGAAGGGAACATTGGTTATGGCTACCTACAGTACGCAAACAATCTATAAGTTAATCAGCCTCTCGAAAAGAAGTTTTCATGGGGTGGGTCACACACACACACAGACACATACACACACACAAAACACACTCAAACCATTCCCATACACGAATACACAATCACGTGAATAATGTTACTCGTTTCTGTTCTGTTTTGTAAAATTATCTTGCATTGGAAAAGCGGAGTCTCTTAATATAGGCATTTTTTGCCTGAAAAGAGGCTCCAATCATAACTTGTAGTTTTGACTTGGTTAAGAAATAAACAATTTTTTGAATTTGAATGTGGTCCGTTAACCTGACTCCCAGAATGCTGCGCTCCAGTGCTCACTGGCAATTCCACGCAAAATATACATATTAAACAGTAAGTCACCTCAAAGCATAGGGGACCCCTTTTTCCAGGAATGAGATGATATATCTCATTCCTAGGCAAACCTTACTATTATTATAAATGCGCAAGTTTGGATGGATTTGTATTTGTTACTCATTCACGCCAGAATGGCTGAAAGAATCTAGATGAAATTTGGCACAGAGATAGAATATAGTCAGGAATAGCACGTAGGCTACTTTTCATCCCGGTATAGTGTTCTCTTGGGATGAGTAAACACTTTTCACGCGGGCGAAGTCGCTGGCAGAACCTAGTATTATAAATAAGAAAGTTTGGATGGTGTGTGTGTGGATGTATGTTTGTTACTCAATCACGCGGACGCCAGAATGGCTGAACGGATCTGGATGAAATTTGGCACAGAGATAGGTAATAGTCAGGAATAGCACGTAGGCTACTTTTCATCCTGGTAAAATGTTCCTTGTATTTTCTTGACATTATTTTATTTTTTATACGTCTCTGACATTATTATTAAATTTTTTTTTTATTTCATTTTTTATGATATTTTTATAACTTGATAAAAATGACTATCTATTATTATTTTTTTAGTTTTTCTGACGTTAACTTACTATTAATTTATTTTTTAAATTTATAATCAAAATGTTCTTTAAATCGATTTAATTAATATATACACTTTGTAAATTTTATATTTGTACGCCTCGATAGGCAAAACATGTAGGTGCTACAAATTAAGTCAACATCTTGCATGCATAAGTTATGTAAACACATGTTATGGCAAATAAATTATCTTTATCATTATCTTGGGATAAGAAAAGCAGAAGCTAGTGTTAAATAACAAAAAAAGTCGCCTTGAACAACCCTCATAAGAAGAAACTACTTACCCCGTTGTCTCCTTAGGAACCCTGCTCACCCAGGCCACAATTCTGCCTACCAACCGCCAGAAATCAGTCACCGTGAACATACTCGAGTACCTAGTTAATAACATAATGCACTACACTGAGTCAGCGATGCGAAATTCCTTTGCCATATGGATCGAGTTACAATGTGGTGTTACCCGTGTGAAAATAGGAGTTGGTCTTGTAGTTTTGACTATGAATGTTGTAGTTTAGTTTTGGGACTATGGGATATGCCTGAACGATGGGCAATTTGGGATAAACTAATCGAATATACATCCAAAAAATAATTTTCAAAATAGGTCCAAAATTGACGGAGAATCAAATATCACAATGTTAGGACCCATTAATATTAATGCTAATTTTTATCCGTGGTGCTAGGCAACTGGGCTTATCCCAGTTGTAATCGATCCTTTGTGCCTATTGGTCTTGTTTGTTCTCTCGTCTCCTGCTTGATATGGAGGGAAGTGGAAATTTGTGTTTTTTCCTACCCCAACATTATTTTTTCTGATTAATTTCGTTGCGGGATCCAAGAGAGATCAAATTAATTCTACGGGACTTCGTCGAGCTTCATTGCCTCGGCACTTTTGTGGTGGTCGCCACTGTTGATTCTGGCTTTCAGGAGTTGCAGTGGTTTGGGAATAGTGCGGTGGAATAGTCCCAAAAAAAAATTACGTAGATATCGATGAACATACACGAAAGAAATATAACCGACTTCCAAATAAAAACACAATAAGGTGATAGTTAACTTCAATTTCGGAAGTCAGTGTATCTGTTTTTGTTTCTTTGTTTTTGACACCGACTGCCGGCATTGAAGTTATTTTTCATTTTGTAGTGTTTTTATTTGGAAGTCGGTTGTATTTCTTGGAAAAAGTTTTTATATTTTACTTTTTATTTGTGGTACATAAAAAGCAAGTTCTATAGTAAGGTACCTCTTAATGCCCAAACTTATGCCAGAATACATTACCCGAATAAAATGAAATTAGATTGTACCGGGGTGAATTGTACACTTCTGCGTACCCTTTTAGAGCGAATCTGCGTGATGTTATGGTATGAAATGGTGTAAACAATTAAAAGATATGCGATTGCAGTAATCCCGAGAAATTTGCCGTCATTTGCTGAAGAGTTCTGTTGTATATCCCCGAAGTTCTTCATCAGATCTTTACCAATTTGAAATGTGACCAATTTGGGCACACATTCTTTAAAAAAATATATATTTTCAAAATCGGTTCACAATTAACGGAGAAATCAGTTAAAATAAACAAAAAAAAAGATTATGCCGAACATAGAACCTCCTCGTTTTTGGAAAGTCGTACAGTCGAACATAGAAATTCCTCCATAAAAGCTCCATCAAAAACTTGTTTCAAATCGTACCGATTTTCATCAAACATAGCTATGAGAACTCTCGATGAAGTCACCAAAAAAAACAAAACGTAATCAAAATCGGCTCATCCGTTTAGGATCTATGATGACGCAGACAGATACACAAATACAAAAACACACAGATACACACGTCAAACTTATAACACCCCTCTTTTCCAGTTGGGGGTTAAAAAGTAGATAATAGCAATCAACGACTATGGTGTCTTTTTTTACCCGAGATTTTTTTTTTAATAATTATTATTATGATTCCATCTAACAAAGATAAAGAAAGAAAACAATTAATTAATACAGCAAATACTGATGTGAATTTGGAAAATAAGCGAGTGAAGATTTACAACCCATAACATACTGAAAAGTAAATAACGGATTTAACGTCCCCACATGAATGTCCTTATGAATTGTGCCAAACTAACAGATATAAATGTCATTATCTAAGCTAAATAAAGACTATGTCTCATAGTCGTGTCGTATTGATTAAAAGTAAACGAACAAACTACTAACAAGATAAATATAAAGAATCAACCATATGTAGACTTCTAGGAACACTTAAACTAGTCAAAACTTCTAAGAAATTTATATTTTCGGTTGATGTTCATGATTTGATTTGAGTTACGAAGAAGACCTCGCTTATTCTATGAAAAAATATTGTTATTTTTTAGTGTTAGTCGATTCCGAGAATATGTTTTAATTATAAAATATTGGGGTTGTATAAATATAGATAAATTCCTGGCATTCCCAGGCTAACACGGTGAATGATAGAAACGCTACCCTCATTATTTGACAACCATAAGGGTGGGAAGTATCTACATCAAAACAGCTTTTTTAATCCCTGACGGAAAAAGATACATTTATAAAGATGGTTATAAATTTGACGTGTTTGTGTATGTCTGTTTATATGTGTATCTGACGACCCGATTCTGATTTCCTATCTTTTTGTTTATAGGTGACTTTATCAAGAATGTTCTTAGCTAAGTTTTATGAAATTCGGCTTAGCCGTTCAAAAGTTATGGGCGTTTTACAATTTGAATCGGGGTGTTTTCGCATGATATCGTTTCATAATTACGTGTTCAATAGATTGAATCGATCGAATCGTGTCTACTACTACTAATAATACTTACACAACCCAGTTACTGGGTAACACGAAACCCAGTAACTGGGTTTGGTAGGTCAGATATGCAGTTGTTCCATGCAAAAATACTGATATTCAGCTGAATTCAGTTAGACTGGATCCAACCTAGTAGGGATATGCTTGGCAGATTACTATTTCCACCAAAGTTTTAAGGCATTTTCTTCCTCCTCGCGTCGTGTTCCTCATTACTGAGGGTGGTGATTCCCTGACAGGAGATAAACTTTTCTCTGACGATGATTCTCCATCTGTGTCTTTCCATGGCGTCGTGGTGTGCATCGTGCAACTTGGTGTTCGGCGTTGCAAGGATTTGGTCAGACCATCCAATTGGGCAGCGGCCCCTCGGCCTCTTGCCTGCTGCTCGAAGGTATGACCATCTTTTCGGGCAATGTGACCAAAGAACTCCAGTATGCTTCGCGGGCAGGTGGTGGAGAGCCTGCCCTTGACGTTCAGTTGTAGAAGAATAGACTCGTTTGTGCGGAACGCAGTTCACGGAATTTGAAGCAGAAGGCAGTTTAAAAACGTATTCAACTACATTTTTAACGGCAGAGACGGCCATAAGATTAAAGGGATGCCTAAATAAGTAAATAAAGCCAGCTTGCGCATATGTATCCTCCGACTGCACAGCATGATTTTCTTCTTATTTACGATTTTTTAGTCCGCTTTTCAAGCAGTCGGGTTTTTTGTTATTTTTAAATATTTTTTATTATTTATAACTTTTTTGCATTATGCCTCACCATTGGTTCAAACTCTTGTGTTTGATTCTTCAAACGATGCGTCTTGAGATTTCTTATCAATTGACATGCAATACGTATTTCGTTAAAAAATTGACATCCACAGTGTTAGACCTTAAGCGACGATATGGCTCTTTCATCAATCACATTCCTTAATGACGTGAAGTTATTAAAACTTGCCGGAAACCACAGAAGAAAATAATAACTTAGTACATAATAACTTCTCGATGCACTCTAGAAGGCACACAACACTAACCTTAATCAAACAAGAACTGACCTTATTTCTACATCCCTAAAGTTCAACCATAGAAGCCAAGTTTACGATGACGAAAATCACTGTCATTTTAGTGTATACCTTAAGTTAATGGAGTAAGATACAAAGTTGTAAGCCAGTGCTAAGTTGCGTGGGTTCCTTAGTTACAGGGCCATATGTTCACCGCAGAATGGCTATGAAAGGTGGCGTAACATTGTGTAAAATAGTTTATATCGCTTTTAATATAAAGTTGATTATTATGTGGGTAGTTTTGAAAAGGTATTTCAAAACTATTATTAATGTTAGAGAATAGTAGCCCTATAAAGACGTTTCTGCAACTCGACTCAACCACAACTCTTTAAAGGACATGGCCAGAATTTGTATAGAACTGTGCCCTAACAATAAATATTCATGTACATTGACATACAGTACGTCGTATTAAAGCTTAGAGGTATGGCTTTACAATAGTTTAAGTTTTATGATCAAAGCAGAAGCGAGAGACAGTATAAATAGGATAAGACCTTAATAATATCAACGCAAGTCTCCACCACAGACTATACTGCAGCAAAACATTGCGCGCGCGTAGAAACGTCAAAATTACTAGGACGTTCCGATACACACACTGGCATATTGTGGATGCATTCAGCATTATTAAATTTTTACATTCACAAAACATTCTAGATAAATGTAATCGTTGCGATTAATTTTAATTATTTTAAGTAATTTTAACATATTAATAATTACTGTACAATTATGTATTCTGATTGATTCGGAGGGCAAAATCTGGCCATGTCCTTTACAGTTTTAGTTTGTTGATTATTCAGTGGAGTAAAGGATACTGAGTGAAGTGGAAGGGAGGAAGTTTCATTCGAAAAGACTTAGAATATACGGATAAAGAGTGACTACCATTTTTCTATTTACTGAAAATGCCTAACAAATCATCATCATCACTTTAACCTAAAGACATTTTTTGCTAGGTCTTCTCCAATCACTATATCACCACATCGATCAGTTCTGTGCTTCTTGCTTTAAATAGTAAAGATGCGACCGTCATCGGAATGTTTGCTTATTCGCGTTCACAAGCAACACGGCATTTTTAATGTCAAAGGACCGCTCCCGAAGATAGCCGACCGCGTTGTGAGCTCCATCACCTCTTGTGAGGTCTAGTATGACATATATATAACCTAATGCGGGTGTGTGCGGGTCAAAAATAATATTTATTTGTGACCCGCACAGGAGACACTAGTTAAGCAAAACACAAACAATAATAAAAAATAAAAGTGAATAACCCCGTGCGAGACCAAAACGGCTCCTATCTTAGCATGTGCAACGATATTAAAAAAATGATAATAACGCTGCGCTGATATTCTGATAGGGCCCACTGTTGATGCCACGGACACATTCACGGAAACGGAACATACAATATTTAAATGAATAAAATAGAATAAGATAATAACAAAATAGCATATACACAGAAGATTAGTCAAAGTATGTATGTGTATAACATATAAAACAAATATATATATATATATATATATATTTTTATTATAGGCTCGCGCTTGACCACTATCTCACCTGATGGCAAGCGATGATGTCGTCGACAGTGGAGCACGCTTGCCTAGAAGTAACCTATTCACTCTTGACTTAAAGACTCCTAGATTGTAGCTATCGGGGAACACAGACTCTAAGGAATTCCACTCCTTAGCTGTACGCATAATAAAAGTATTCTCAAAACGTTTACCGTCTTATTAATAAAAATGGCGTATTCCCAGCTTACTCCGAAGTTACTCTTGGACTAGCTAATCCCGGAGTAACTGAGGATTAACATAGATCTAGCAATGTTATTAATAAACATGGAATAACCTCGGACTAACTATTCATTTCTTAGTCTTGGACTTACGCGTAAACTCTGGCAACCCAGTTGAATTTTAAAGTAAAAAGAATGAACTAGTGAATGGAAATAAGCAAGTTGAAGACATTATGCAGAAAAAAAAACTAAAAATGACATCTGCCTTAGAGATTTGACAGTAAAGGCGAAGGAGGGAATTTTAAATTATCTTAATAACTTTAAACTTAAAAATTACTTATAATAATGAACATTTAAAATATGATAACATGTCTTATCAAGGCCTACCTTAACAAATATCTATTTATCTAACTATGTGAGCGCCATGATAAGTCTTTCGAGAGAGATACAATTTGAAGAACATAAGAGGCGTATGGAGATGGCATAAGAATTACACAAAGAACAATTAAAATGTGCCTTAATAGAAAGAGAAATCTTGGAAATACGAAAATTTCGTGAAGAAAACAGTTAAAAAATGCATAAAACATAATTACATTAAATATAATTATTTCTACATTTATTTTGCATTTTATTTTCGTGTTCATTCGAACCTTTAACTTCAGATTTAAATAATCTTAAAACCTTAATCAAATCAGTTAAAAACAGTTTAACTACACTCTTTTACTGTATTCAATTTAAACAACAACAATGTCACTGGATGCATATAAATATTTAATATCCGGTATAAAAAATCAGTCTATGTAATAATTGTGGTTGCGAGAGTTTTTGGCGGGATTTTTTCGAGCGTAGTTCAGCGGTTGTTAATATTAATTGCAAATTGATTCCTAGTGGATATTGTGATATAAAATTGGTGTAGTTTTGTGTCTCAACTGTCTACGCAACTGGACAATATGTGAAATCATTGACAGAAGCAATCTCGGGGTAGTGGAGCCGAGAATTTTATTGCAGTATTGACTACCTCTGCAAAGTTTACCGGGAAGGCTGACTTTATACAATTTGCTGCCAAATACTCCAAAAAGACATTAGAATCTGTTACATCCGCATTCTAATGCATACTAAAGAATTCAAGAAGGATATTATGCACTGAAGACGAGGCGGTATGGTCCAAGACCTTAGCCTGCCCGAGTAGGGCGAAGGAAAAAAAATGTGGTTGCCATAGTTACACTACTCTTATTCCGACCTTAAACTAGCTGGCACCATGGTTTAACTTTTAGTCCGAGACTAGTATCAGATTAGTATAATCCCTCCTTATTCCGTGTTTATTAATACGGAAATTTACCAACTAATCCTTGGAATAAAGTTAATCTTACCTTAGTCCACGTTTATTAATAAGACGGTTAGTGCGTATGGGTGGGATGTCCACCATGTACCGATGGCGCATCGCCGTTCGTCTGGTAGTCCAAATAATAAAAATCAATAAACATGCGACCAAAATCCCGACGGCTCAATGATCATTTGTCGAAACCGTGGACAAACGATAGAGCGCGCCGATCTATGGTCGAGTTATGGACATCGGTTCGCCCTGTCCTTACCACGTAAGTCAAAGCTTCTTATCCAATAAATAGCCAAATCTTATTCTTGTTACTTGAAAATCTATGCATTTGGAGGAAAATTTAATTTTGCTAGATAGGTACAGTATTTTCAGTTAAAAGTATCAATATTAAAACAGCTGATTTGTCTCATTCTGAAGCTTTAAAAACAAAGATATTTCGTACTTTATTCCATCTTTTCTCTAAGATACGATGAAAACTCCAGCGAAATGGTATTCAGAGCAATTAATATCGTCTCTTAACCTGCATTTCTGAAGCTATCAAGATATTCGACGAATATTGGAAAATAATGAATGCAAAACCACTGAAAGGAATGAACATTCAGCAAAAAATCATAAAAAATATTCCCGATATCAAGACGAAACCGGATTATTTTGCTAACCAATGACGCACAAAATTTTAATGAATAGCTCTTCATATAAAAATAGGTTTTACTTACGTTCGGAAAATTTTAATTTAATAAAAGCGGCAATTACCTGAAAGTAAATAAGGGAAATTAGTTAATATTCGATGAGAATTGGTGCTGTTTGTTCATATAGTTTTTATATAATTTATATAATCAATGTTTTAGTTTTTTACCACAAAAATTGTCAAAAAATATTTTAAATGTTTTTAAGGGGGGCTCCTATACAGCTAAAGGGAAAACATTGTTTGACCTACTCCATCGAATGGGGAATCGTTGTTTAGAGCTGTAGATAAGTACTGTTATTTTGGTTTTAAAAAATATTGGATAACATGTGTATTATGATGGTGAGTGGACGCATGAGTGAGCGTGAGGATATCTTATGTAATCTTGATGAACTTTAGTTTTAAAAATTATACGCGTCTTTTACGGTCTATGATGCAGCTGAGTTCCAGTATTACTACCTATAAGACCTCCACTACTAACCAAAACAACTGTCAAATATCTACAAACTAGCTTCTGCCAGCGACTACGCCCGCGTGAAAAGTGTTGGTCATCCAAGGGAACATTCGTAGCTTTTGTGCTAATCCAGACTATAATCTATCTCTGTGCCAAATTTCATACAGATCCTTTCAGCCGTTCTGGCGATATTGAGTAACAAACATACATCCATCCATACAAACTTTCACATCACACTTCACACTAATATTTCAAAGACGAAAGTTTGTGAGTGTCTGTTTGTATGTTTGTTACATTTTCATGCTCAAACGACTGGATGGATCTGGATGAAGTTTGGCACTGGCTTTTCATCCCGATATAATTTTCCCTTGGGATAAAAATATCACTTTTCACGCGGGCAAAGCCGTTGGCAGAAGCTAGTTTATAATATTAGCTAGCTTCTGCCAGCGGCTTCGCTCGCTTGAAAGTCGAAAATTATCCGAAGGAACATATTCCCTATATAAAAAGTATCCTATGTGCCATGCCTGACTGTAATCTGTCTCTGTGGCAAATTTCATCCAGATCCGTCCAGCCGTTTGAACTTCAAGATAGTAACAAACATACAAACACACACACACTCACAAACTTTCGCCTTTAAATAAGTACAAATAAAACTACAACTACAAATAATAGCCGGGGCCAACAACTTAAAGTTCTTTCCGACGCTTGGAGGAGTCTCAGTATGTTAAGGATAGCCACCCATCCAAGTATCGAACTCGGCAAGCGTTGCTTAACCTTGAAGTTGCGGATGATATTATTAAGCCACGATTCAATATATAACAGTAAATTATTCAGTGATAAACGGGTAGCAATCAGAGTCCCATTTCACAGAGGAAATGAATTCTTGCAGCGGCTCTGAGTGCGACAAATTATGTGTGACTAGATTTACTGACTGCTTCGCGTTTCGGGACCCGTAAGATATGTAGATATCGTGCTTCATGTTTTCATGTTATTTAATATAGTTTGTAGTTCGTCTCTTTGAATGCGTGCTTGATTTGCCTTGGAAAGGAGAGAATTCAAATTTTCGGCGAAAATGTCCTTATATTTCAGAGGTTCGTTCATGAAAATATATACATAATAAATATAGACCTATTTTGAGTACAGTAATTTTATGTAGGTAGAACCAGCATTGATTAGTTTTATAGTCTTCTTTTCTTTTTCGTATGACGATGTGGCTAACTCTGGTGTCAGAGTTAATTAAGCCGCCTCTGAGAACCCCACAGGCCTCTGACTTGGCTTTTTCAGACTTACATTAACTATATAAGTCCAGTTTTCCTCACGATGTTTTCCTTCACCATTGTCTGTGACGTCCAAGATAAACTTAGAAAGTACATATGAATTTGAAAAAGACACATTGGTACTTGCCCGAATTTGAACCCTAGACCTCAAGCACAAGAGGCGAGGTCTTAGCCACTGGGCCACCACGACGTTAACAGTTTTATAGTGCAAAATCTATGAGGTGACACCACCTTTTGCTCATAATTTGATAAATGCTTGAATTATCTCAATTATTTATTGTTTTATACAGAAAGCGGCGCTTTTGAATGGCGCTGAGCGATTCTTTCGTAGGTCTAGTGTCGCTTGCGCTACTACTGAGTGGACTTGGAGTCGATTCCCGGGACAGGAAGGGTGTTGTTGGACTCCATCTGCATTTATTCTGTAGCAGCCCAGTGATGTGCCCAGTTGATGGCCACGAACTCGCCCCTTCTTAAGACCATCATGAAACTTAAAATTAACCGGCGAATTGTGCGTCCTAATGTACACCCTTGCGTAATCCCCCCTATACTGAGATCCTGCTGGAATATACTGCAGGTAATTTATTTTTGATGAAACGTGATTTTTATGAATAATTCTTGATAGTAGAATAGATTACTGGTGGATTGCCTGGCCGCGTCTTGCAGCAACTGGTTTAACTTTTTTCTTAACTCTGCCTTACACTAGGAACTTCTCCTGTATCGTGGGTATGTATGCCACATCAATTAGCAACCAAACTGGCAACCCACAGCTTGTGGCTAACTGAGAGCTGGCAATCTTCATCATCATCATCATCCGCCTTTTAATGTTTTCACTGCTGGGACACAGGCCTCATCTCTTTGAGAGGGAATGGGTTGGTGGATGTCACATGTTTTCGAATTTTTGGATCTAGGACATGCCGGTTTCCTCACGATATTTTCCTTCACCGTTTTGAGAGCAGTGTTGATGAAATAATTTACACAAAGTAAGGCGCCTGCCTGGGTTCGAACCCACGACCTACAGCTTTTAAGTCGCTGCCAATACCACTGGGCCACCACTGCTCTATATTCCCTATTTTCTACACCAGTTTCTTTCAAATGTCTTTGGATTCACTTGTAAATCTTTTATATTTGGGGTTAATTTTCAAACATAAATTTCAATTTATTTAATTAAGGTTATGGTGTCTAAATATTTCCAGACAACCCTGCAATCTATTCTACTATCAAGTATAAATTATGAAAATTAAGTTTAGATAAAAAACACTGATTCTTGCTGATTTCTGCAGTCGGTATTTGGGCAGTCTTTCCGAGAAATACAGTATTGACCTTTAACTAACTCTGAAATGAACTTAGTTATTCAGAAAAAGTTATGTGGTTTCAAGATCACACTTCGCCTTTAACAGTGAATACTTAGTAAATAATACTTCTGAAATTTTATCTTATAGAATGCCAAGAGCAAGTCTCTGTGTCTGACATTTTAATTTTGATTAATTTTACAAGTTCGACGAAGTAATAATATTTTATTGACACATTTGTGTATCAAACGACTTTGTAAATTTAATTTATTGCTTTTTTCATATAGTCTTTTGAATCTATATTCTATGTTAATTAATACATAATACTTGTAAATAGACGTATTATTTAATATACGAGTATCTATATACACATATTATCATAGGTTTCAAGTATGTAACATACGTCTACGTTTCATGGTATGATAAGTATTTAAATCAACTAATGACGCTCCCAATGCAGGGAAACAAGCTTCCTCTCTTTGGGAATGGAGGATAAATCCATAACGCGGTCTCAGTGTTGGATGGTGTACTCGTATGTCACATGATTGTCTTCGAAATTTTTGTTCAAGGTATTGGCGTTTTCCTTCTCTGTTTTGGGAACGGTGACTGTGGTTTATAGGGGATTAGGCGCATTTAAAAACTGCTTCTTAGAATGTGAACGTTTTTGCAAAACCGTACCTTTAAAAGCTCGTAGTAATAAAACGGCGCAAACGATTTTCATTAATTCAAAAGAGTTTCATAAGCTACTGGAAGGTCACGAGATCGGTTCCAAAGAATTTGGACTTTTGACAGTCATGATCGCTGATAGAGTGCCAGTTGAAGTCGAGTGAACATCGTCGCCGAGTTGCCAGCTTGTATGTTTTTTATAGGTTGCATTTCCGGGAGTGTGCGATGGAATCGCGTGATCTAATTCCATCTAGCCCTTTTCATCATTGGACTATAAGACGTAAGGTAATGCGCCATCGGTACATGGTGGACCTATCCATACGCACTAAAGGTTTTGGAAATACTTTCATTATGCGTACAGCTAAGGAGTGGATAGCTACAAATCTGGGGGTCTTTAAGTCAAGAGTGAATAGGTTACTTCTAAGCAAGCGTGCTACACCGTCAATCACACCATCGCTTAACATCAGGTGAGATAGTGGTCAAGCGCGATACTTTCTATAAGTAAAAAAAATGTCTAGAGGCCAAGATCATTTCACCAATTTCAATTGACAAAGCAGGGTCCTCTCATTTAAAAATAAATCGCATTTGACAATCATTTCATTAATGAAGAATCAAAATACAATAGTAACAAAACCAAGTCCTCACAACTCTCAGTTCCCCAAAGTACACAAGTACAAGGAAACACACCGCTATACCTACCACAACGGCCCAGCCTAACTCCGGCAATAAAAGAAGTATCTTCCTTGAGCACACAAATCACCCTTCGGGGTACATTCAGGAGGGCATCACACATAGCGGGGCTCTGTAAATAAACATATTAACCATAAGTGGGGGCCCGGCCGCTGGGCCGCTGAAATTGTGGGGACCGAGGCATGACCTGAAGCGATTTAGTCAAACCTTCTTCGGACGTTGTGCATGTACGTTTTGAGCTAATTTATATTTTACTATCTTTTACCCGCGGCTTCGCTCGCAGTGAAGCCATTAACATTTTTTTTTTATAAAAGGTATTCTATGTTACTTTTAATACCTCCAAGAATATATGTACAAAGTTTCATGATGATCGGTTTAGTAGATTTTGCGTGAAAGCGTAAGAAACAAACTTACATTCACATTTATAATATTAGTATGAAGTATGATTTTCTTCCTTTTTCTTAAAATTAGAGGTAAAAACAGAGTTATTAAAATTGACCAGGTCTAATGGCTTATTAAAATGCAGGGGTACCCTAGTAGAAGAAGAAGATTGAATACCATTTACAATCACCACATTTTTTGACAGATGGACTTCTCGACCCGAGAAGTAAATTGTTCATCATCAGTAGATGTAAGAAAATTGGATAGAACACAGTTTATTGAATACGGGCCTAAAAGTGAAATTTACAACAAGCCCGTCTCGAAAAATGCCATCAATATAATTTTAACCGCCCCTAGAATCCTCACAATCCCAAGAAAAAGCCTTAATCTACAGTGCTCTATTTCATTGCTTAGAATAAGGTACAATGAAACATCTATCTCAACCATCCTGCTTTTCTCCCGTCACTTACACCACCAACTCCTCAAGTTCTCCCAAGGCACGTTTCCTGAATGTTTAATTTTATTGAATTCCGATCGATCTCGCTGCCAGATGTTTGGTAAGTACCGACTTATCCCTTTTTACCATGTCTCTCACGGCCATATGTTTGCTAAAAAACTGTTATTTATGTATTTTAGGCTAGTTATTGCGGATTTGCGAAGTGTATGGGCATTTTCGGTTTTCTTGCAAAAAATGGGCGATACATTGTGTACTTGAAAATGAGTGTAAGGGGGATACTGTCAAAACGATTTTTCCAAACTGCTGTCACCGAACCCTGGGTAACGTGGCAAGTATGGTCATTTCTGACTTGACTGATTGGCTATAATTTTCTACAGTATGAACCATCAATTATAAATAAAAAAATATTTTTTTTGTTTATTCCATCACCCATTATTTTTGTATTTTGACTTGTATCTTTTTGTTCCTAATTATTATTGATTAATTCTTTGTTTTGTATATTATTTTTTTTTTTTTTTTTTTTTTTTTTTTATTGTAAATAGGCTCGCGCTTGACCACTATCTCACCTGATGGTAAGCGATGATGTGGTCGACGGTGAAGCACGCTTGCCTAGAAGTAACCTATTCACTCTTGACTTAAAGACCCTAGATTGTAGCTATCGGGAAACACAGACTCCGGCAGGGAATTCCACTCCTTAGCTGTACGCATAATAAAAGTGTCCCCAAAACGTTTTGTGCGTATGGGTGGGATGTCCACCATGTACCGATGACGCATCGCCGTGCGTCTGGTTGTCCGATGATGGAACGGGCTGGGCGGAATTAAATCATGCAATTCCATCGCACACTCGCCGAAATGTAACCGATAAAAAACCGACAAGCTGGCAACTCGGCGACGATGTTCAAGGCTCTGGAGCTTTGATTATGAGTGATTATTTATTGATTGTTTGTAATTTATCCTTTCATTATTGTCAATTGTCATATTACTATTAATTTTTTAATTCTTATTTTGATTTTTTTGTGTTTGACATTATATAAAGTAAAATTAAACTGCTAGTGCTGTGCACACCTATAAGTCTGTAATCAATTGTGATTAATTTATTGTCAATGTTATTTTGAACTATTCGGTGGAGTGCCATAATAATAAATAAATTACTGTCGCTAGTGAAATGTAAATGAAAAGACCGAAAGAAAGAAGTTCTATATGTTGGCCATAATAAATCCAACCTCGTTGAAAGTAGGAGCAAGTGGAATGGAATAATCAAGGAGAAGGTCTTGAAACCATGAAATCATCACGAACCCTAGTATTGGAGAAATGACGTCAGAAGGAGGAAGGTCGACCTATTTATAAACATTATTCATGAAAAAGAAGGATTAGTTTTAGTAAATTGTAGTTGATGGGAGACCACTTTTATCAAAACCGTCTATTAGCCCGTGGCCTTCAAGGAACACGACCCTCTAATCCCTAACACCCACTTCAGAATAATTGCACATTAATTAATCCACTGAATTACAATAATCCCGGTTAAATCTAACGCTCGATCAAAGTTTTATGCAATCGGCCGCAAGTTGTTCAAACTTCGGCCAACTTCGGGGAACTTCGGGCAACTCCGGCCAAGTTTATCCGCCATCTTGTTTGATGTTGTCTACACGTAATGGTTCCGTCGATGTGGTGCGATACAGACCGCGACACGGAAATTAATTCGGCCTATGTATACACTAATAGGTAAATACGGTTTGCGTGTACTCAGGTCTCGAAACCACAGCAATGTATACTAAAAGTTTTGAAAACGTCGTTATATTAAATAAGGTTTTGAACTTAGATGAGATAAAACCACTTACTTCCGAATGTGGAAGGATTTGTTATTAATATGAACTTAATAGAAAAGTTTGAGTAAGCAAACATGGCGTGTTTAATATCGTCTGAAAGACTTCTGAAGGATGTAATGAATTTTTGATTTGATCTGGTGGGGCTTTGAATTCTACTTTGGTGATGGGATTTCAACCAACTCTCACCAGAGTTCAGAGTACTTTCTCGCGAGTAAGCGCATTTTAATCTTTTCAGGGCCGTATACTGAATTGAGAATGTCTAGTAACACCCCACTTTAATGCCAAAGTTTAACAGGTTTTCTGGCTACAGCAGAATTTGATAAATAAATCTTAATTCGGAAATAAAAAAAATATCATTCAGAAGCCTTAGTGTGAGTTTTATAATCTGGTCGACTTATCTGCTTTTCATCAACTTTTACACAAAAAAGGGCGATTCTTATTTAGTTTAAATACGTTAACTCGATCGAATTTTTTTTTTTTTTTACTTATGATGGGTTTGCTCTTGACTCTAGTCTAGGTCATAGGTGACAGAGACAAAGTCGACGATAGAGTGAGCTTACCCAGAAGAAGCCTGTTCACTCTTTGAAGAGATTCGGGTTGAATGCGTTCGGTAACACAGACGCAGGCAGTGAGTTCCATTCATTCGCTGTGCGCATTATGAAGGAGTTTTGGAAGCGCTTGGTGTGAATTGGTGGAATGGCAACAAGGAATATGTTACAAAACTCGCACTAAGCCCACGCTTAAGTCCAAAGCCATTCTGTTAAACGCTTATCGTAATTTGTCCATTATTCTATTACATATTTTCCAACCCTCATTTTTGTCATTCAATAACGCGTAACTACGTCTCCAGCGTAAAAACACCTACTTACTTACTTATCGCCAATTTTTGCACCTTGTCCTTATAGCATGTAGGTAGCATAAACTTAACGTTGGAAAAAACGAAGTTAGAACGTTAAAAGCCTGCACTTTAGATGTTACAGCAGAAAACTGTAAAAAGATTGGTTACCAAAAAACCTTTCCGTTAAATATTAGCGAAGCACTTTACAGGCGCATAAAGGAATTTCTCTTTTACGGCTGCTTGCATCTTGTCGGAATATTGAAGCGTTGAGGGCGGGGTGAGGTAACTAGCGGGGCGGAATGTGAGCGGGAAATGGGTGGAAGGCAAAGGTAAGCGATTTGATTGCACAGTAAAAAAAGTATAAGAAAGATATTACATACGTCAGAATGTCAATTTTATATTCGACTCTGGCAAAACCCAAAACAAGCTTCAACAGACAACCAAGCACAAGCTTCTACAGAAAGGCGATACTCGGCAATAAAAAACATCCAATCTGTGAGCAATATTTAACAAGTAAATTTTATGAAAATGTCTATATTTTTTTTTACTCTATAACATGGTTCAGTTTGACAAATAGGTGATGAATGCAAGACACATAAACTCAGGAATTTCAACAAATTTCCTAGATCATAAATGGAAACCACTTGAAATTACTTGTTTTAAAACATTTTATTTACACTCATAACGTAATGTTCCAAATTTGAATTAAAAAATATTATACAAACACTTACTTCTTTTTCGTGGACAGGTAAAATTTAAAAATAAAGCAGTGCAGTGCAACATTTTCCTTCGATTTTCAAACAACTGCATCATGATATAACTTTTTTTTTATAGCATACTTTTACTTTTTAATTTATTGACGCGTACTCATTGACTTTATGTAGAAAAATGGTGTCATTGCAATGGTGGATGCGTGCGCTGCGCAGTCATGCACAATCAGAATCTAAATTTCCCGCCATACCACATATTTTTCCGTTTCCACTTTTGTTTTATTTCAAC
This sequence comes from Orthosia gracilis, assembly GCA_947562075.1. Taxonomy (NCBI): domain Eukaryota; kingdom Metazoa; phylum Arthropoda; class Insecta; order Lepidoptera; family Noctuidae; genus Orthosia; species Orthosia gracilis. The sequence continues at coordinate 12,605,918 of OX387264.1, read as the reverse complement.
TGCATGAGTGAATATAAAATAGTGTATGCAACGGCATTATAATCAGGTATAAGAAAACTCGTGTGATAATAGTATCACACGGAAAACTACTATTAACGTTTTACTTTGAAAGATTTCATATGATCAACTTCCATTTGTAAGTCTAGTAAAATAATGAGCTATGTTACAGCACTACCGCTCTCCTCAATTTCCAAGACGTTGAGAAAATGAGTGAAAATGCACCGTCACTTAAGTACTTTAAGTAAAGTTGCAAGAGCTTATGAACTTAATAGGTAAGAGGATACTGTGAAACGTTTGACGCCTGACAGTTTTACTTTATTTAGTAAACTGGAACTAATTTTAAATTATTAAGTTTAAGTATTTGTGTTCGAGCTCGTGTAAAAGGAAGATTTTCTTGGCACGTTATCATATATGAACTTTCGATAAAATCTGTTCAGCTGTGCATAATGATATTTTTTGCCTATAAGCCAAATCTTTGCCAAATCAAGGCCAGATCAGTGCGGTGTACGCCCCAAAGGAACTCCAGATGAATAAAGTATAGTCGCTTTTCGCCATTTGCGCCATGAATCCCATCCACAGATCGCATGCAATAGAGGGAGAGTCGTATATCTGCAATATTGTGAAATGGTAGAACATCATCAAACATGTCTTAAAACCTTGACCTGAAGGAAGCGAGAATACAGGAACAGGATAAGGATGGGAGAGTTCCGTAAGTAAGTCCGTTGGAATTAACAGTGGGCCCTATCAGAATACTATTCGTTTTCTAGTATTTATTCGTTTTTTACCGACTTCAAAAAAAGGAGGAGGTTCTCAATTCGTCGGAATCTTTTTTTTTGTGCATGTTCCCCGATTACTCAAAGAAGCCTGGACCGACTTGGAAATATCTTCTTTTGTTTGAAAAGGTGGTGGGTGATGGTTTGGTTGTTGGTCCTTTTGTGTCATCAAATCAGGATCTGATTATGGAATCCTAGAGAAATCGAGGGAACTTCTCGAATGTTATAGGTATACAGCGATATTGGTATTTTCATCAACAATGCAATTATTTGCATTCAGAAAGTATCATTTGGTAAAATGGACCTGATGAAGAAGACCAATAAGTATCGGAATCGCCACAAGATGTTCTTTGCCTTTAAATAATCATGTAAAATGGTGGTTGCTACCAAAACCAAAAAGAGAAAAATGAAAATTTTTAGATAAAAGGTCGGTTTGATTTTTTGTTTAAAACTTTGTTAAAGTAATACCAAAGCGGTGTTATTTATTTGTTACTAGCTTTTACCCGCGGCTTCGCTCGCAGTGAAGCCATTAAAAAATCCTACGTTACTTCTAATACCTCCAAGAATATATGTACAAAGTTTCATGATGATCGGTTCAGTAGTTTTTGCGTGAAAGCGTAACAAACAAACTTACATTCACATTTATAATATTAGTATAGATTTTAAATATTGCTGTGCATGCTTTTTTGTTTTCGCACGGGGTTCTTTTTTAATTTTTGTTCTATCTCTCGTGTCTCCTATGTGGGTCACAAATATTTTGTTTTTTTTTTACGAAATTTTGTATTAATTCTAAATCCGCTACCCGTTCCCACTAAGACCGTACCCCTATTTGGCCGTTAAGGCCAGGCGCAGCACTCATTGCCAGTAGCTTATTGCAGCTCCGGCGTCTTCCGAACTTATTAAATTACACGATATTGTTGTATATAGCAATTTCGGTACCGCCGCCATTGGAATGAGCTCTTGTGCTGGTTAGAAGGCATTCTGTTCGCGTCAGAGAGGGGAGATATTGCATTGTCAAGAAGGGTAAGTCAAGATTATTTTACAGGCAGGCAACATTGGAAGGCCTTCTTCTAGATGGATCGACGACTTGGTTAAGGCTGCGAGAATCTGATGGATAAGCGACGCACATGATCAATCATTATGGCGACGCTTGGGGGAGACCTATGTCTAGCAGTGGACGTCTTTCGGCTGAAATGATGATGAAAGACAGGCTAGTTTTTAAAGCCAGACTTCGGAATGACGTGGACGCCTTCCGCCTCAGGACGGGACATAGGATCTTAAGCCAAGGATCTATAAAAAGAAAAAAAATGTGTTGAGATTTTCTTTAAATGCTCCAATACCAAATTAATTAACCTATTCCATAAGTAAACATACCTAATGATTTTAACATTCCCTAATAATGTCATCACAGATGTGGACTATTTGAAAGTCACAGCTCTTGAACTCGTTTTAAATGTGCTGATTGCGTACTGTTTCATTGGTAAAATTTGCTCTTAGTATACGCGCTATTTATAGTTTTTATGATAAAAAACAAATGAAAATGAAGACGCGAAGATTTTGCTGCTAGCCAGCCATTTGAAATCGATTATTTAATTATCCGAATCCACGAAAAATACAATTTAAATGACTCAAAAATTCTGCTACTAGTTACCCCAAAATCATATCGTACCATAAAATACTTAAAATAATACGCCATTTAAATGAACAAAACGCTTGGCATTTACTAAACTTCGACCTCACATGTGTCGGTACGTAAACTTTACAGCAAACGTCGGTGTCGCAGGCAATGTTCGAAGCCGGCGCATTGAGGCACTTCCTAATAATGAGCAACTTCAACAATTAGTGCTCGAAGCGGGTGCGACGTGCACCGATAACATCGTTTGCGATGTCTCAGGTAGTTGGTAAATATAGTTGCCGTTTCGTTATTGGATCTGTCTCGCAGTTTTGTTAAAGATATGGAAATTGATAAGAAGAAGTGACATGAGCAGTTAGGGAATAAAACTTGTGCGCTAATTGGGCAGATCAGAGGTTCTAGCATTCGGTCAGCGATGGCGATGGTCGAAAAGATAAAATTTTAAGGATTTGATCACGTAACATTTCGATAGCGCTTGGCATTCTCATACATTTTTAAGGATTTTCTAATCGCTATAGCATTGTTTGACGCTTAGATTTGTCTAGAGCCTCAATACTTAAACTACAAAAAATATTAAGAAGAGCAAAATAACATTACAGTACCAAAAAGCCGGACTCAGCTCAGCATAATATCAGTTGGCAACACTTGGTATTAGCAGCTTACGCAAACCGTCAGCAAAGTGGTTGCGAGACTGATTGCCCAGTCATAGATCAATCAACTTTGTTGCTTCGACTTCCAGTCTGACTGAATTCAGCTGAGTACCAGTATCTTATATGAGGTGACTGCCTATCTGCCCTCCACAACCCAGTATTTGAATAACACTGAGCTATCTAGAGTTATTCAAATACTGGGTTGTGGAGGGCAGATAGGCAGACACCTCATATAAGATACTGGTAGTTCGCCAGAATAGTATCAGATTACCGGCTTCTGACTACCCATAACGACTGTCAAAGATTACTGAGTCATAGACAAACTCCTCTAAATCCCGCATTGCAGACAGAGACATTATTTAAATGCTTCGAAGCATCTCCAATCTGCATTTTGCATAGACTGCAATATCGATTTAAACATAAAAACTCTTGATCCATCTCCAATTCATGCAGAAGTCTCTCAACGTAGCACTTCAGTTTAAATCACAGGACTCTACAGGGTGTATTGGAAAGTTGCGATGATATTGTAAACACTGCTTCTGCCAATACATATGAACAATTTTTTCCAAGAAAGTAATGGGTAATTACCAAAAATAAAGTTGAATTTTCCATAAAAAGTTGTCAGCTGACCAACATATGTATAGGAGATAATATTTTTTTTGAGAATTGACTATGAATTAATTGGAGAAAGTTGTTTTTACCCGGCTGCGAGGAAAGGGTTATGTTTGTCGCGCATATCTTGTATGTCGAACGTATGTTTGTTGTATGACATATTCGTTATAACCTCATATCTTTCAAACCCCTAAACGGATTTTAAATCTTATATAGGTCTTGACCAACCAAGTTTTCTTAGGTAAGAGACATAAAAAAAAAACATGGCGGACTTTGGGCGCCATATTGATGGGATTCAAATTTTTTTTTCTTTCAAATCCATCAAGAAGGGTATCAAAATGAAGGCTTTTTAGAGGTCATTATAAAAATTGAAACGTTTGAAAATAAATTACTAAAAAGTTATAAAAAAAAGTTAAATAACACTCCATTTTTGAGCAGTCGTGTAAAAAAAATCAAAAAAACCCGACTGCTTAAGCAAACTAAAAAGATGTAAACAAGAATAAAATTATGTTGTATAGGTAGTCGGTGGATATTTATTATCCGTAGTAGGTCTGCCAGCTTGCGAGTATATATCCTCCGAATGCAGAGCATGATTTTATTCTTGTTTACATATTTTTAGTTCGCTCAAGCAATTTTTTTTGTATTTTACTTTAAATGTGACCTTTCCGTATCCTATAGAAGTTAAAACTAAAGATTCGCTAAGGCGTAACAGCAGAACCAAGTACCTTGTACTAAAAGTAAATGGTACATCTCTTAGATAGTCGTTTTACTACATGTCTGAGTTCGCAAGCGAAGTCAGGGTAACTATTAATGCCTGCTTAACTCTGTAGTAATGTTATTTGCATGTTCTATGCTAATGTAGAATATGTTTTTGATTGCGATGCTGTTTGTTTAGTTAAAACAGCGCGAGGCTAAATAATATCAGCCGTATGGGTTGTTTTCGAGGTTAAGCAAAGCTTGCCGAGGGCGGTACGTGGATGGGTGACCATACATAATATACCGAGAGTCCTCTGTGTCTCGGAAAACATGTTAAGCCGGTGGTCCCGACATCCCGATATTTGACAGTCATTACGGGTATTCAGAAGCCTTAATTCTGAAACTAGTATAATGGCGGTTACACACTACATCCGATCCGTGCCCGTGAAATTACGGGGCAGCCATAGTACTTCCTGTAGATAAGATAAGATATTTTTATTTTGTATAACATGAGTACAGTATGAAGGTTTTATATTAACATGGCTACATGGCTACATGTTTTTCAATTTGTGGCGTACAAAATTAGTTTTACTAGACAAACAATACATAAGAAATATAAAATAAAATAAAAAGCCTTTTATTTCATGCATAGAAGAATAATATCATTATCATTTTTACATTTATGTATTTTTTACATGGTGATAATTTACAAAGAGTTTCACTAATTTTTTGTTTGGTTAAATGTCATATTAGTTTATAGCTTTCATAATATCTTTTCATTCCAATTTTTGATGTAAGTATTTATTGCTATAAAAAAAAATACAATTTAAATTAAAATGTCAAAATTGAAAATTCAATTAAAAATCACTACGTCAAAATTTAAATTCAATTAAAAATCGCTGTAGTAGCTGGGAAGCTTACGCACAACATCCGAACTCTATCCGTCATAATCTGTCATAATTCAGAACATTTTGAACTCGGAATTCAAATCACGGACACGGATCACTGACATGGACGTGTAGTGCATAATCGCCCTTACCAAGGGGTATCGTGTTACGTATATTTGCTTACCCGGTTGTGGGGGTCAGATAAGCAGTCAGTCAAACCAATTAAGTTAGGAAAAGGCTAGGCAGCTTTGATTGTTGTAGGTTTTGTTGTAAGATACATACAAACTTGAATCCTGATTAGTTTTTGTCTGTCTTGTTAAACATAGTAAAAAACTAGCTGTTGCCCGCGACTTCGTCCGCGTCAAACTTGTAAAGTATATATTTATTTTTTTAAGTTCCCCACAGGATCTGTGAGTAGCCTACATTTCTCTTTATAACATCAGCTATCTACCAGTGAAAATTCCGTCGAAATCGGTCTAGTCGTTTCGAAGATTACCCGGAACAAACAGACAGACAGACAGCCAAACAAAAGTTGTAAAAAATGGTATTTTGGTTTATGTACCGTATATTTATTTATATACATGTAGTAAAAAACGGTTATTTCAGTATTACAAACAGACACTCGTATTTTATTTATATGTATAGTTCAAATATCATGATACCCTGCGGGATTTGTTCAACCAAAAATCACTCGTATTTTTAGTATTATTAGTGTTTTATATTTGTAGTAGCTGCTGCCCGCGCCTCCACCCGCGTCGAATTACTGCATCATCAGCCTTGTAATGTTCCCACTGCTAGGACGCAGACATCCTCTCTGTGACAGAGTCAATGGGCCTTAATGCACCAAGCAAGCCCAGTGCGGGTTGGTATGTCACATATCTTCGAATTTTTGTTTCTAGGACATGCCGATTTCCTCACGATGTTTTCTTTCATCGTTTTAAGAACAGTGGTGACGAAATAACTTGGACAAAGTAAAGCGCCTGCTTGGGTTCGAACTCACGTCCTACGACACGCAAGTCGGGGTCGTTACCACTGGGCCACCACTGATCTTATCATAAATTGAATTATTGTAATGCATAAGCTATAAAGTTGTACAGTTTCATAAAAAATTCGATCAGTAAGTAGTTTCTGCGTGAAAAAGTTAGAAACCCCCTCAAAAACTTTAACATTAGTAGGATGATGCAGCTAACGCTATCCAAATAAAAAACTATTCAAAAACGCTAATAGTAAATAGTACTACTGTTACTCCATTATTTTACACACAACCTCATGCAATCCTAAACCTCATAAGTTCCCATTTTCTAGAAACTTCCCAAAATCCCCGATTCCCGAAACTGCCAGCAACAGCCCAGTAAAACCGGTAGTCGGCCCATTGTACATTAATAATGAAAGTTTGCCTACGACACGGTGCCCAGTGTTATTTGCTTACGTAATTAGTGCTTGAATCTACGAGTGTAGGATCGTGTGGAGCCAGCCTTCTTGTTAGTTTGCTAGTGAAAATAGAGCGAAATAAAGCTGGCGATATACTGTCAAGTTAACTGTGAGCTTTGTAAGAAAATATGTGCTGATTCTCTTTGTTCTAGGGGTCTTTAAGTCAAGAGTTAATAGGTTACTTTTAGGCAAGCGTGCTTCACCGTCAACCACATCTTCGCTTACCATCAGGTCAAGCGCGAGCTCTTTAAAAAAAATAAGAAAAACGCCTTAAGAGTACCAAGTCATTTCTTCCACTCGATCCAACCTCAACTTAATCTTTTTGAGAGTTATGGCTTGTTATTTGTTGATTTCGATCAAGGGTCATTTTCCTGTCATGGCGACTGAGTCAAGTGGAGTGGAGGAACTTTTCTGCATAAAATTTCGAATATACGTGTAATAAGAAGCTTAGAGCGATTAAAGCAATAGGTTCGCCCCTGGAACTTGTTAACAAAGCTGCAGGAAGATTTTAGTGATGGTGTTTTTCACAACTTTTCTGTATGTTGAAGGACTGATGACTGATGGGCCAATCGAGTCCCACCACATATCGGCAGGTGTAGCATGAGACGCGTCATAGCTACACTGAAAATGCTACAAAACTCGGTTATAACCGAACCGTTAAGTAACTTCAAATTTAAGCAAACTTAAGTTATCAGAAAATAAATTGAAATTAAAATTAATTAGCAAATATAGCAAAACTCTGTTATGTTGCTTGCTAGTATCACACGAGTAAGCAAGTCGCAATTTCTTTTTCCAGTGTAGATGGACCTAACAAAAGATTGCTGGAAGAACTGGATGCGGAAGGCAGAAAACGATGTGCCTATGTCTGGCAAAGGACTACGATAAGCTGAGCTGATGAATCGGTCTACCAAACCTGGTGATTATGGCTAGCCGTCTCTGTCAGAACGGAAGTGCTAACCGCAAATTAACTAATTGAAAGTGAACTGTTACAAACAGCACTACGATTTAATGCCCTTTTTAAAACAAATACTTTTTACCAAGAATATATTTTCCTGCACAAGTTATTATTCAAAAAACAAATATTTATTTTGTTTTTTTTTTAACATCAGAACACGCGTAAATGAATGCTTCCATTATTGTTAGACGAATATTATTCCCGTATGAATTTCTAGTAAATCCTTTTGTATGATTTACATGTTGTTGAAAGTCATGTTGAATATTAAATGTTCATGTATTTTTAAGTTTGGTTAAAAATTGATTGAAATGTTTTTTTTTTGTTTAGCTTGCGTTTGACCACACACACCACACCTAATGGTAAGCGATGATATGGCCGACGTTGAAGCACGCCTAGAAGTAACCTATTAACTTCTGGCTTAAGGGTCTGCTGGTTGTAGGTATCAGGAAACACAGACGTTGGCAGGGAATTTCACTCCTTAGCTCTACGCACAATGAAATTATTCCCAAAACATTTTGTGCGTACGGGTTTGATGACCACCATGTACAAACATGATAAATATGGCTTCAATTACTTTTGAATATGGTTTCATAAGTAAGAACAACAGAGCAACTGGCATTACCGGAAGAATGTCCACTTCAAACGTAAATAGCAGGGCCGAGCATATTGCTCGCAGAATAGTTGCAAATGGGGCAAAAGGTTCTAGACTGGTGACCGCATTACAGAAGATGCAGCGTTGAAAAACCTTCCACAAGGTGGCCTGATTATCTGGTGAGAGCCGCTGGAGTCCGCTGGATGCAAGAAGAACAGGACCGGTCGACGTCGCAGTGCTTGGGAGAGGCCTAATTCCAGCAGTGAGCGATTTTCGACTGATGTGTACTACATAGTTTGATAGATTCCATAAGTGTACTTGTAGAACACGAATCTAAGGTTCCGGACAAACTGAAAATGATCAGTGATAACGACTATCGAATGGACCAAGCTGACGACGCATGAAATTTCGATAGCGCTTATGTCGATCCCCAATCCCATACATTTTTTATATTTTTTACAATCACTTCACCGCACTATCACTTATTTCTATAAGTGATAGTGCTTACACTTCCTCCACGTCTAAAATCTCTTGTCGAACACTTAGTAGATTACAAATTTTCTCATAACAATCATCATGAAACACGAGTAGAATTAAAAACCCGTAACATTTTTATTTCATGCTACATAATTTACCTAGTAGTAGACACCCTTCGATTGACATTCTATTGAACACGTAATTATGACACGATACCTTACGAAAACAACCCGATTCAAACAGTAAAACGCCCATAGCTTTTGTATGGCAGAACCAATTTCAAGAAACATAGCTAAGAACACTATCAATAAAGTCACCTTTCAAACAAAAACAAATGAAATCTAAATCAGTTCATCCGTTTAGGAGCTATGATGCCCCATACTGATTCACAAACACACAGGCAGACACGTCAAATTTAAAAATGTAGTGTAGTAGTAGACATGAAACTTGTAAAAACAAAAAAACACTAAGTCCACCTCACGGGCTTTTCCGCACAACCAACTCGAGTAAATAATCATAATTTGGTAGAACAGAGTTTACAAATCGGCTTTCAGTACGAGGCAGCCCTGAAAGGGATTACAGGGATCACTGATCACCCATAAGCCTTTAGTTACACCGATATGCTGTTAACGTACACTGAGGCGCGTAAGTTTGTGTGTGAACACACGCAACACATGTTTCTAAGCTTGTGTGCAATACTGCCGTCCTCTAGTGTCACTATCTGACAAAATCATATTTTGATTATATAAATGCTGTTATCTTATCTTACTTCTTACAAATATTACAAAAGCGAAAATTAGGAGGGATGTAAGAGAGTTACCGATCCTGGCACAATCAACTGAAGGAACAGGGGTGTATTTTAGTCAGTAAAAATCTGACACGCCCTCCGGTTTCACGCAGTGTCAGTCATTGGATGATATCCCACCACAAATAAAAAAAAGCATGGATGGATGTTTATTACTTAATCACGCCAGAATGGCTGAACGGATCTGCATGAAATTTGGCATGGAGATATATTATAGTCTGGAATAGCACTTAAGCTACTATTTTATCCCGGTATAATGTTCCCTTGGGATGATAAAACACTTCACGCGGGCGAAGCTGCCGGCAGAAGCTAGTCAACTATAATCTGATAGTATATCAGTTTCTGGTGTCAAAAATAGATCTAATTGTGCACTTTCGAATAGGCATGTAGTTTAAATCAGTTACTTAATCTTTTTAAAAATAGGTTTGTAAACATAGCAATTTCGAGCGCTGTTTTATTTTGTATCTATTGATAGTAAAAAAATACTGCTTAGAGAGATCGATTGAAAATTTTCTGCTGATTACGGAGGTATTGAACACTTAAAAACGGCTAAATGTCAGATAGTGACACTTTAGTTATAGGACGGCAGAGTAGTGAGAGATATGGTGTGTGTGTGAGGGTGTAAGTAGTGAGTGATGTGAGTGTGTAATTGGATTTTAGTGTAAGTAATCGTGTTCTGTTTATTTCGCTTTGATTGGTTTGTGTAGCGAATTATGGGAAATAATGTTTGTTGTCAGATGAGTTTAGATCATGAGTATCAATTTAGATAAAGGTTTTTTGGTATTTAGTATGAAGAGAAATTTACTGGAATTTGCCTTATTTTTTATATAAACTGAATGCTAACTGAAGATAGAAGATTCGCTCACCAAAACAATACAATACTACTGCTTTTTTTATTTTTCAATAGACACCCGCAGGTTTCGTAGCATCTACCTAATAATCATGGACAGAGCATACCTTGTTCGTTGCGAAACATGCCTAATTAAACAAAATGATAAAAAGTCAAAGTCAAAAATATTTATTACAACTAGGCCATTAAGCGGCATCTTTGAACGTCAACAATTTAAATTTAATAATAAAAATAATTGATTGTACCGTCCATTCGGAAAAGTAGCTTTTTATGGAGAAGAACGAACAAGAAACTCCTCGCGCTTCCTCTCGAAATCAGGACGGCCACCAGTAAATATGCTTTCAAACGTAAATTGCGGGTTTATTTTCAACGGGGAGAGGGGACATCTCGATAACTTCTATTCCTTACTTTATTAAAATATATATATTATTATTTAGGTACGTATTATACAAAATATATATGTATGTGTATTTTAAGCAACTTATTATTCGTATTTTTTTTGTTTTCTTTTTTGCTGGTCACAATTTAAAGAATGCACCTGCCATGTTATCTCTTCACCACCCTTGGTTGACTGGTAGAGAATGCCTAAGGCATTAAGTCCGCCATTGTACCTTTGTGCATGAAGTTTTAAATAAATAAATAAATAAACTCTACACTTACTCTTTTAAAAATAATAATTGGTTTACAACATTTACATAAGTACATACATTAATAAAATCATATATGTGAGGACGATGCACCCAGAATAGCACTACATACTATACTACGTATAGGTATTAGGTATTAAAAACATTGACAGGTAAATTCATTAATTTGATAATTAGGAACAAGGTTCTCACATACTTACAAATATTGCAAACATAGGTGAGATACTTAATTCAACAACAACGGAACAGTGTGTGAGTCAAACAATGTTGAATCTCAGCGTTTTATAAAGAACACCTTTTCAACTAAGCTGGCAAAAAAGAACTTCAACTAATTTTGCAACCAACACGTACCTATTACCATAAAATCACCTACTAACAACCAACTTCTAAATACCCAACCACACGAAGAACATGCAACGAACTAGTAAGTTCCCCTGCCTCCACTTGACCTGGAACTAACACCAATTTGTTACACACGGCGAGACAAGTGCAAACTGTCTCCGAACTGCATCAGGGTTGACTAAGTATGGTCTTAATTAGCAGACCAAGTTCGATAGCCGTTTCGTATCAGGTCAGCATTACTTGGGGACATCTTAATTAAAATTTAGTTACCGTTTGTCTATTAAGGCATATTGGAACGGTAATGTTTCAGGTGAGACGATTCTTCGTAGTTATGTTGGTGTGGCGTTTCTAGGAAAATGGCGGGGTTGTGTACGGTTGTAGTGTGTTTTTTTTAATGGAGGGTGGATTGATAAATAATAATAATTGGATTAAATAAGTTTATGGATTGGTAAATACAGAACTAAATATGCTGTGATATAAAAAATAATGTGAAAAGAGTGTTTGAGTATGTATAAATTTCTAAACAAGTCTTAATATTACTACATTTTTGCTTCGGTAAAAGATTTTTTTGCCCAAAGTTTGTTCGATAGTCGTTTTGTACCAGGTCAGCACTACTTGGGACAATCTTAATTACCGTTTGGCAATGAAGATATGTTGGAACAGTAATTGTTTCAGGTGGGCCAGTCCTTCGTAGTTCTGTTGGCGTGGCGTTTCTAGGAAAATGGCTGAGGTGGGCCGGCGGATTGTATATTTCGTGGAAATTCAGGTGTTTCTTCGTAGTTCTGTTGGCGTGGCGTTTCTAGGAAAATGTCTGAGGTGGGCCGGTGGATTGTGTTTTTCGTGGAAATTCAGGTTGGTGGAATGATTTAATAAATTTGTTTTTCTTTTCTGTTTTTACTAATATTTTTGTAGCGTAAGTAGGTTAGAATTGGGGGTTCTGAATCACCTGTTCTCGCTGCGCTCGAACCATGATTCAGAACCTCCAATTCTAAAAGCCATGATTCAGAACCCCTACATTATTTTTTCAATCCTCATCTCAGCCGATGTTGGACTAGGGTTTACTTTTGAAAAAATAAAAATAAAATAGAAATAAAATAAATTTATTCATTAACTTAGGACTAGATTACATAGCAATAAAAGTTAGACAGGTAATACTAGGAATAACATTCAGAACTGTATAGTAGAACTGAAACGGTGATGGTGGCCCAATTTATATGAAACATATTTCGTTTCCTGGCAGTATCTGATAGCAATCAATATCTTCTAAAGCAGGCAAAACTAACTCATGGGCTGAATCACTCTCCTGATGAACTAAATCATCTGTTGCTGTCGATATACTACTCCCACTAGTATTTGATGAACTTAGAATAGATTTTTCATGATTAGCCTGATTGTTGCTAACTCTTACGAATGGGCGAAGATCCTCACCAGGTCCGCTTTTGAGTTTTAGGTAGTGAATATTGCTCAAATTAGATTTCACAGAATCTTCCAACTTCTGGTAAACTAAATCTTCTGTTTGGGTTATATCATTATCCTGGTGTTTTATTTCACCTGTGCTCGATGTCTTTTTTCTAGGGTGCATATCTTGAATATATATTATCTCACCCCTAGCATTCTTGAAAATCATTTTACGAATGCCAACTAAATCAGATTTCGCTGAGTGAAACATTATAGGTAATAAAAATAATTTTAATTATTTATTTAAGAATTAGATTTAAAATTGAACCGCTGCACTGTAAAGTTCAGAGTTAAATTGTGGTGATGTATGGTGCCTCTATAATATATACACATAATTTGGTTATTTTTTTAATGCAATATGTCATCGTATACATATACATTCTAATAAGGTAAGATTTTCAATTTTTTTTTTGTTATTTATCTATAATCCCTTCACCGTGTTTATCGTGAACCATAGATCAAAGTAAATCTCTCAATCTTCTAAAACATCTCCACATGAAAAAACATGCTGCTTTATCATTAACACTGTTTCGATAATAGTAGAATAGTTGTAGAATTTCATGATGGTTAAATCCATTTGAATACAAGTACATGCGATTACCTTATAAAAATTTCGTCTCAGTTTTCAGCGACAGCGCGGCGCCGTTTAATATATCCTCCTAAAATGGTAAGTTAGGGCAACTTTACAATTGAGTATGAATGATGAGTAAGAAATAAATAATTATAAATCTTATGTACAATGCGCATAGGGATTATAATGAAATGGCAATATTGACACCTAATTTTAAATATATTATATCTAACAAAGATTATTTAAGTGTGTATACCGTTTTACAATTTATGGATATAAAAGCAGCGTCATCTGACAATTATCTCACAGAATATTGTTCAATCAATCAGTGCATCGTGCAGTGATCTTCGTATAACTTAACATTGTTTAATTAGTGCGTTTAACAAATAAAGCAGCAAGTATGTACGTATCATTTTAAATCTATTAATTTAGTTAACAGTATAAGGGCAGTGCAGTGCAGTTATGTGTGGAGTATATGGGGTATGACTGGGTGTTTTTTTAATATATTTTATTTTAGGTCTTATACTATGATCAATTTTATCGAAGGTATTGCAGGTTCAGAGGTCACTGTTGAGAGTGAGTTTATAAGTTAGATTTCCTTGAAGGCAAATAGCTAGGCGTGCCAGGAACCTAATGTATAGTATCATGAATGATCTATGTGATAAAAGTTGTAACTAAACGTATGAATGTTTGCAAGTAGACCTGCTTTATAAAATGTTATAATCTTGTTTTGTTTTCAGGTTTTCCAATCCATTTGACTCTGACACTGAAGTGATTCCTGTATCACAAAAGAAGAAGCCAAGTAAGCCTTTAACACCTAAACCCTCGAAGCCAAAAAGAAAAAATAAAAAGCTACTCCAAGAACAGCCGATCGGTAGCGGGTCTGAGTCAGAGGCCGACCTTTCAACCGCATCTGCATTTGCGTCTACATCGGCTAAAAAGAAACGAAAACTTAGCATCTACCCTGATTCCGAGGTAAGTTGAGATAAAATTGTCAATTATTAATTATATTTAGACGGATCGATAGGCGCAGGGGCTGAGCGATTGTCAGCTGCGCTGGGTGTTGTGGGTTCGATGCCTGCACGGAATAAATATTTAATGGCCTATAGACTCATATTTATTGGTGTTAAGCTTACTGATTATTATAAGGTCCTATATTCAATTCTCAGGTCTGACCAAGTGTAGATAATTGTGTCAATTTTGAATAATTTTATAGTAGGTGGAGCGGTCGAAAAATACAGGCGTGATGTTAACGTTTACTTAGCAAACGTTAACTCGTGATTGTGTGAAGGGATTGATTTAAATAAATACATGAAGAAGAATACATATGTCCTATGATATTATTGTGATGGTACCTTAATAATAGCAGAGGCTGAAGATCATTGTGAATCATCAGAATATAATGATAACGAATAAACCTAATTTGTTTTTTGTTTTTTCCAGGATGAAGAGCAACGTGAATCAATTCGTGCCTCGATACTGAAGAGCTACCTAACGCGTCGAGTTGGTTCTGGATATACTATGCAAAGCAACCCCACAAGGCGCGGCGAATATTATATTGAGCTTCGAATATCGAATTGTCAGGAGTTGGAGGCCATAACAACCGATCGCTGGAAACATTCACTGGTGTGTTTAAAAACAGCAGTGAATGACGATAGCCCAACTTGGAAGGCGGTTACTCAATTGGTTGCAGCAGTTAAAGAGGATTACTCCTCTATCCAACCAATTCTGTACCCCCAAAATTATAAGTAATTTTTTTCTTTTTATTTCTATTTAAAGTAAGATTTTAGTTAAGTTTAACACATTACTTAACTTTATTAAATTGCATAACTTTACTTAATTTTCAGTATTAAACTTGGTTTAATCCTTTATAATATTGGACATAATCGATATTAGCACCCATGTTTTAAAATATTTTTAATTTGGATAGGTATCTATAACTAACTTATATTTTTGCATTGTTCTCTTACAGAATCTACTTAGTAGATAAGACAATAATCTAAATAAAAATCTAAATGAAAATCTAAATAAAAGTCTAAATAAAAATCTAAAATTTAAAATAATACAATATTCATAATATAATTATTATCTAATATACATAATTATAATTGATATGAGTACCTAGATTATAAAAATATTTTTTAATTTGATTAAAATATCTACCAACCATGTAACTTATATTTTTTAATTGTTCTCTTACAGAATCTACTTAGTAGATAAGACAAAAATCTAAATAAAAATCTAAATGAAAATCTAAATAAAAGTCTAAATAAAAATCTAAAATTGAAAATAATACAATATTCATAATATAATTATTATCTAATATACATAATTATAATTGATATGAGTACCTAGATTATAAAAATATTTTTTAATTTGAATAAAAATATCTACCAACCATGTAACTTATATTTTTAAATTGTTCTCTTACAGAATCTACTAAGTAGATAAGACAAAAATCTAAATAAAAATCTAAATGAAAATCTAAATAAAAGTTTAAATAAAAATCTAAAATTGAAAATAATACAATATTCATAATATAATTATTATCTAATATACATAATTATAATTTATATGAGTACCTAGATTATAAAATATTTTTTAATCTGATTAAAATATCTACCAACCATGTAACTTATATTTTTTAATTGTTCTCTTACAGAATCTACTTAGTAGATAAGACAAAAATCTAAATAAAAATCTAAATAAAAGTCTAAATAAAAATCTAAATAAAAATCTAAAATTGAAAATAATACAATATTCATAATATAACTAATATACATAATTATAATTGATATGAGTACCTAGATTATAAAAATATATTTTAATTTGATTAAAAATATCTACCAACCATGTAACTTATATTTTTAAATTGTTCTCTTACAGAATCTACTTAGTAGATAAGACAAAAATCTAAATAAAAATCTAAATGAAAATCTAAATAAAAGTTTAAATAAAAATCTAAATAAAAATCTAAAATTGAAAATAATACAATATTCATAATATAATTATTATCTAATATACAAAATTATAATTGATATGAGTACATAGATTAAAAAAATATTTTTTAATTTGATTAAATACCTACCAACCATGTAACTTATATTTTTGCATTGTTCTCTTACAGAATCTACTTAGTAGATAAAATAAAATAAAAACCTAAAATTGAAATAATGCAATATTCATAAATCAAATTTAACTAAGAAATAAAGATTTTCTAAAATTATTCAAAATGGTTTTCTGTCAAGCTTGTAACATTAACGTTCACAATTATTCTTCTCACAAAAAAACTAACATCCATAAATCTAATAACCTCATAAAAACTCAATTTGATAATGTTCGTATAATAGCTTGTGCTTTTAAAAACAAAATAGTCAGTTACAAAATAAATCCTCAAAGTTTTACTATTACACCTGAAAAGTTTTTAACTGAAGCTTCAGACACATGTTACTATCTAATTAAAGAATTATTAAAACAACATGTTTCTTTGAAAGTCAATTTCGAACTTTTTGTTTCCTACACTTTACCTAAAAATAACGAAATCAGTCTTAAATCTTTTAACACAAGATATGTAATTATACTTCAAAGTACAGATATATTATCCATATATCATGCATTTGCAGAAAAAATCTTAAATAAATGTTCCGAGTTCGAACTAAGTGAGTCAGGGTGGGCAATCGAATCGATAAGTCATTTAGAAATTAATTTCGTTAAATACAGTCCTTTGAGAGCAGGTTCTTATTTAGAATTACCTAAACGAATTCAAAATACGAAATCATGTCTAAACATAGTCAATAAAGATAATCACTGTTTTCTTTGGAGCATTGTGGCATATTTGTATCCAGCAAAGAATAACCTCAATAGAGTTACATCATATCCGCACTATTCTAAAGTGTTAAACATTTCTAATATGACATTTCCCCCCAGTATAGACGATATAAAATTATTTGAAAATTTAAATCCAAACATAAGTATTAACGTCTATGGTTTGGAGCAGAATTATGATGTAACAGGACCGTTATATAAAACGTTAAAAAGAAAACTTTATCATGTAAATTTACTTTATTTCAATAATAATGGTAAAAGTCATTTTTGCTATATTAAAAATTTCGATAAGCTTGTGCACAGACAACTTACAAAACATAAGTCTAAGATATATTTATGTGACGAATGTTTTGTGTATTTTGACTCACCAGAAAAACAGTTAAATCATAGCTGCGCAAGAGTGCAGACTATACTCCCCGAAGAAAACTCGAAACTTTGTTTTTCAAATTTTAATAGGACTCAAAGAGTTCCAATTGTTATTTATGGCGATTTTGAAAGTCTATTACACGAATATTCAGACAAAAATAAATCCACATGTGTCGAAAATATACAAATCCATGTGGCAAGTTGTTATGGTTATTACATATTTTGTCAGTCTAAACCTGAATTAAATGAATTTAGATCCTATAGGGGGCCAGACTGCTCAAAAAAGTTTGTCGAATCTATTAGTCAAGATGTAATAAGACTTCATAGACTTATGTCAGAGATAAAACCCATAATTATTAGTAAAGATCAGCAAATGTCTTTAAACAACGCTAAACAATGTCATTTATGTAGGAAAACATTTTCTGATACTGACCTCGTTGTTGCTGATCATGATCATTTCACAGGAATGTATAGAGGACCAGCCCACAATGCATGTAATTTAAATGCAAATTCTTGCCCATTTATACCTGTCATATTTCATAATCTTTCTGGTTATGATTGTCATTTGTTTATAAAGGAACTTTCAGCTCTTTGCGGTCGTATAAATCTTATTCCTAAAAACAAAGAAAAATATATATCTTTTACAAAATTCGTCCCGATTGACAAAAAAAATGTAGCTCAGTTAAAGTTTATCGATTCTTTTAATTTTTTAAGTTCAAGTCTAGATAATTTAATAAAAACGATGAAAACAGATGATTTTAAAAATTTACGAAAGTTTTATAATGATGATTATTTATTTAATTTAGCATGCAAGAAGGGTGTTTACTGCTATGATTACATTGATTCATGGGATCGTTATAAAGATACTAAATTGCCAGATTCATCTAAATTTTATAATAAACTCACATCCCAATCTATTTCGGATGAAGATTATAATCATGCTTTAAATGTCTGGAATGCATTTGATATTTCTAATTTAGGGGAGTACACAGACTTATATTTGAAATGCGATGTCCTTCTTTTATGTGATGTTTTTGAAAAGTTTAGAACAATGAGTTTAAAGTATTATAACCTTGATCCCTGCTATTATGTATCATCTCCTTCGCTGAGTTGGGATGCAATGTTATTATATACTCAAATTAATTTAGACTTAATTTCAGATATTGATATGTATCAAATGTTAGAACAAGGCATTAGGGGAGGACTTGCTCAATGTTCTTTAAGATATGCGAAGGCAAATAATAAATATCTGTCAAATTATAACAATAAGGAACCTGACAGCTATTTAATTTATCTTGATTGTGTAAATTTATATGGCCACGCCATGATGCAACCGCTTCCTACTCGAAACTTTAGGTTTTTAAACGAAGATGAAATAAATAATTTTAATGTAATGTGTATTTTAAATGATAGTGACACAGGATTTATTTTAGAAGTTGATTTATGTTATCCTCATAAAATTCACGAAGCTCATTCAGATTTACCATTTGCCGCTGAAAAGTTTGCTCCACCAGGTAGTAAAAATGTTAAATTAATTGCTAACCTGTATGATAAACATAAATATATCATTCACTATGTTCATCTTAAAGAATGTGTAAAAAACGGGCTTCTTTTACTTAAAATATATAGAATACTAGCGTTTGAACAAAGTTCATTTTTGGCTCCGTATATCTTGTTGAATACTACTCTCAGACAAAGAGCTTCTTCCGATTTTGAAAGAGACTTTTTTAAAAAACAAAACAATTCTATATTTGGCAAAACTATCGAAAACAAAAGAAAACAAGTTGATGTCAAACTGGTTAATGTATGGAAAGATATTCATAATAAAACTAACAAACTTTGTGGAGCTGAAAAATATGTAAGTGCTCCAAACTTCAAAGATTTATCTATATTTTCCGATACTTTAGTGGCAATCCAGTTAAAACAAACGAAAATTGTTCTTGATAGACCAATTTATATTGGCTTTACAATATTGGAATTGGCTAAGAGTCATTTGTATCGTTTTCATTACTCTGTGATGAAACGTCTATACGAAAATGATATTCAACTTTGTTATACTGACACTGACAGCCTTTTGTATTTAATATATACAGAAGATTTTTATGAGGATATGAAACAGAATATAAAATACTTTGATACGAGCAACTTTCAAACTGGAAATCAATTTAATATACATAAAGCAAATTGTAAAATACCAGGTTTTTTTAAAGATGAAATGGGTGGTGATATTATATCTGAATTTGTAGGTTTAAGAGCGAAATTGTATTGTATAGACTCGCTAGCTTCTTCAATCATCAGAGCAAAAGGTGTTAAAAAATCAGCGGTGAAAAAACTCGATATTAAAAAATATAAACGAGCTTTACGGTACAATGAATGCATAAGAGATGACATGTGTATTATAAAGTCAAAAAATCATAAGATTTTTACTCAGAAGATTAATAAGCTTGTTCTTAGTAGGGATGATGATAAAAGACAAATAATGGAAGATGGTTGTAATACTTTGCCTTGGGGGCATCATAAAACTGTATTTTAATTAAGTGTTCGATGAGATTACAATGCAAAAATTTAAGGTATCTATCAAAAATTAATAAAGTAAAATGTATTGATTGAAATATTATATAATATGAAATAAATCATTTGTAATCAAATAAGTGTGTTTGAATGTGATATACCCACTTCCTATTTAACTAAGTAAACAAAGAAAAATGAAACCCAGAATAGTTGATAGTCATAACATTTATTTAATTTACACTTAAATGTATTTTTTTTTATCATAATTATTATATAGATCATTCACAGTCGACTATATAAAATAAAAATAATCTTAAAACAGTAATAAAACAATAAGTAACTAAATACAATAATTACTATCTTATTAACTAAAGTACACATATTTTGATAGTGCAAACTATTTATTATTAACAAGGTATATAAAAATAGTCTAAAACTGTTCAGGGTCACTCAATTTTTTCCCAATTTTTTTAATGAGGGTCTCTGCTGCTTCCATTACGTCGTCATAAGTTTCACGCGCCACATATTGCACAGTTACACATGCATTGTCACTATCACTATAATCATTTTCGTTCTTAGAGTCTTTAAGTTTATGCACTTCTAATTTAATTAAATGCCCTCGATTATCGCTTTCTCCTCGGCGAACAATATATGATGTTGATGATCCTAATGGGCATTTCCTCTTTTTTGAAGACTTTTTAGAGGATTGGACTTGGTCATCTCCAGTGAGCAACTTTTCAACTTTAGCGTTCTGATTTAAGCCTTCAAAATATGGTTCGTAGTTGCCCTGAGAGTAAAAAAATGAGCTCATAACTGGATTTCCATTGAGGACCTCAGAGTTCCACTGCAAAAAAAAAAAAAGAAACGTAATTAGCATGTGAACAAAATAACAGTAGCGTAAGAAAAAAGAAAAACAACTCCTATGAAATATTAAACCAAAGACTACCTCATGAAAACTAGGTTGCTCCTGCTCTGCAGAAATAACATTATCATTGTCCAATATGCTAGGGCTGTAGAATGCTGGTGGTGGAGTTGCTTGAGACATTATTCTGAAAAAAAATATACTATCTATGAATAAAATTTAAACAGATATTATATTTATAACTTTTTGTTTGATAGGTTATCATTCAAACACTTACCTTTAGAATAAAAACAATATTTAAATCGCGAACAACAGCCTATGGTCCTACTTCAAGTCAGCTACTGCAATGAAGGGTAGTGTTTAATTACTTTTACATATCTAGAATATTCTCCTTTCAGTTATTAGTCATAAATACATTCATGTAAGACGAGAACATCAGTTTGAGAACGATACAAGTCCAAACCTGTTGTTTAAATACTGCACTCACATATTCATATATAAACGTTAGTAAGTAATGAAAATAAATATTAGGCAAGATGAAGTTAATCAAACAACCCCTATCCCTGAACGTGAATAATATCAATTTCAATGACTCTGCTCGCCAGATAAGGCATAGTGCTCTATTGCCTAATACGATTCGTTGCATAATATGTGGACCCTCGAACTGTGGCAAAACAAACGCTATGATCAGTTTATTGTTGCATGAAAATGGTCTTAAATTTCAAAATCTTTATCTTTACTCAAAAACTACTTTCCAGCCAAAATATCGTTACTTAAGTGAAGTATTAAGAAGAGTGCCTCAGATTAATTTCAAGGAGTTCAATGACAATAAAGAAGTCATATCTCCCGGTGAAGCTTTGCCAAATTCTATATTTATATTTGATGATGTTGCCTGTGAAAAACAAATAAATATTCGTAATTATTTTTCTATGGGTAGACATAAACAAATTGATTGCTTTTATTTATCGCAAACCTACTCAAAAATACCGAAACAGTTGTTACGGGATAACACCAATTTTCTTATAATATTTAAACAAGATGATGTAAACTTAAAGCACATCTATGGAGAACATGTCAACTCCGATCTACCATGGAATCAGTTCAAAGATATTTGTAAAACTGTTTGGAGTAATCCATATCAATTTCTTCTTATTAGCAAAGAATCACCATTAAATAATGGAAGGTACAGACAGAATTTCGATATTTTTTTAAAATTTGATTGACTGTGTATAAATATAAGTAAATAACACGCAAAAAGAAAAATTAGTATTATTTGTTCTTCAGCTGAATACAGTTGTTACAACATGGAGAAAAATATTAAAATAGAATTAATTAAGTCTGTAAACTCTATAAAGAATAAAATAAAACAAATGAAGAACCAGGAAAACTCAATGAACTTGTCACTCGATAAAATGCTAAAACCTGTCACAGATCCGCTTAAAACTCTAGTTGATTCTAATAAATATATGGAAAAAATAAAACATTTAGAAAATACAGCACTCACTAATTCTGAAGGCAATGAATTGGATGACATCAATACTAGCTCATTTACAAGTTTTGAGGATTGCTACGATCCAAAACTAAATTCTACCCAATCCCCTAAAAAGTCTAATAAAATGGAATTACCAGATGATTTAGAAATTTCATTAGAGGGCCGCGATATCCATGATATTTATGATGGTGTAAATATACCGTTTGGAATAAGAAGTGTAAACAAAACTTTATTGATGGGTAATTCAGCAGTATCATTTTCTAAAATTGATAGTTTAAATGACGATAGTGACATTTTAATTAAAATCGATGACAAAACCTATAATTTAACCCCTGGCCTGAAGGAACTTTTACTTCGAAGAAAACCTGATTTAAAATTAATTTCGAGCAAAGATAAACTTGTCTATAAGGATATGCTGCATTTTACAAATGCTCATAAGAGAGATTTTAATCCTAATGGACAAATACGAGGCGATAAAGGAATAAAATATCGTGAAATAATTAAACCACTCTTTTCCGAATCGTCAAACGATAATAAACTTGTTCACACTAAACTTGGAGGAAACTTGCCCATGCTAAAAAAATACAAAAAAAACACTGACTTGGTATATTGGGATGATCCTAACGAATTGGTTGAGAGATTGAAACTATTAGTTGCTTCAAGAGATGCTGGCAATACAAACCATGATAATGAAATTTTATCGATAATTGAAGAATTAAAAGAAGCTGACATAATTAAAGAATAAATAGTGATAATAATATGCTTTTCATTCAGTATTATAGATGGATTCAAGACAAATGTACTAAATTCTAAAAATGAGCAAAGCTGACGTAGTAAACGAAATACATAAAAATGTGAGGGTGAACTTTCCACGAAGACATGTTATTATGAAAGATGTAGATGACCTGTGGCAAGCAGACTTAATGGATATGCAATCAATTTCAAAAGAAAATAAAAATTATAGATTTATTCTTACCGTTATTGATACATTTTCGAAATATGCTTGGGCCTTCCCTCTGAAAAGTAAAACCAAAGATGATGTATGCAAATCTTTCAAAACGTTGCTAGCTACAGGGCGTGTTTCGAAAAATCTCCAAACGGATAATGGTACAGAATTTTATAATAATAAATTTCAAAAGCTTATGAAATCTAATCATATCAACCACTACTCAACCTTCTCAACAAAAAAGGCTTCAATAGTTGAACGATTTATCAGAACATTGAAATCTAAACTGTATAAAGAATTTAGTTTAAAAGGCAACTATAATTGGATAGACAATACCCTTAATAATGTTATTCATAAATATAATCACACTTACCATCGGACAATTCAGGAAATCCCCGCTAATGTGGATAACATTAATAAAAAACGTATATTAGAAAGGTATTTAAGGCTGGTAAAAAACGAAAGAATAAGAAGCAAGTATAAAGTTGGTGATTATGTCCGTATCAGTAAGTACAAAGGAACATTTGAAAAAGGATATACCCCCAACTGGTCAATGGAAATATTTAAAATTCGAAAAATACAAAATACAATTCCTATCACCTACTTAATTGAAGATACGATCAGAGGTCAGCCTATTTTAGGGGAATTTTACTTACAAGAGCTGCAAAAGACAAAACATCCCCATGTTTATCTAGTTGAGAAAGTTCTTAGAAGAAAAGGAAACAGGGTTTTAATAAAATGGTTAGGTTTGTCATCTGCTGAAAACAGTTGGATTGATCAATCGAATATTTTATTATAAATAAAATTAACTTTACTAACTTAACAACAAATACATTAATGAATCGAATAAGTATTTATTAAAGTGTTCATTCAAGATTCATTAGTCTTATGATGTGTATTGGAGAGAGTAGTCTTCTCAATTGGCTTATAAACAATTTACCGTTTGAATTACACTTACCAGGATACAATTATTGTGGTCCTGGTACGAAATTAATTAAAAGGCTTACACACGGAGATAAAGGTATTAATAAATTAGACGAATATTGCAAAGAACACGACATTGCCTATCACAAATCATCAAACTTAAAGGATCGTCACAACGCTGATTTCGTTTTGTTAAAAATGGCGAAAGAGCGAGCGGCTGCCTCGGATGCGAGTGTAAGCGAAAAACTCGCAGCACGCTTAGTAAGCAAGACAATGTCTGCAAAAATTAAAAGTGGTGCTGGCCTAAAAAAAAGTAGCAAAAAGTGCTCTCAAAAAGTTACATCTGGAAAAGGATTAAAAAATAAATTTAAAAATGTTATAACTAAAACAAAAAGACACATGAAAAAATTAAAACCTAAATGCAAAAAAGTGGCAATAGAATATGCTATGGCTGCAGCCAGAGAATTAGCTAGTGATTTATCCATTAAACTTCCTCGAGTTATTCCTATACCAAAAACTGGCGGTGTATTACCTTTGATTCCTATTTTTGCTGGATTATCAGCGGTGGGAGCATTAGCAGGCGGTGCAGCTGGTATTGCCAAAACCATAAATGAATTCAAAATGGCTAGAAAGCTGTTGACCGAATCGAAAAGACACAACGAAAAAATGGAAGCTCTCTGCATTGGGAAAGGACTACACCTTAAATCACATAAAAACGGTCTTGGAATTTTTTTATCGAATAAAAAAAACTAAAATATCGGCTACCCAAACGAGCCTTAACTAACTTTGACATTTTGAAGTATGGAAATAGTATTCCCTATTTTAGAGGAGTCTTTATGAGAGACGAGCTTCCTAAAAGTCCGTTTAAAAAAGAATGTGGAGTTATTAATTTAGATAGTTCTAAAGATCCTGGCTCTCATTGGGTAGCCTATGCAAAATATAACGAATATATTGAGTACTTTGACAGTTATGGAAATCTTAAGCCTCCAAAAGAATTTATAAAATACATAGGTTCTCAAGTTCACTACAATTATGATAATATACAACGCAATCATCCTTTCAATTGCGGCCATCTCTGTTTAAATTTTTTAAAGAATTTTTGGAGTAGTCAAGGGATAAAATAATGAGGATCTTCTTAACGAGTTCAGTATGCAAGCATGTCTACAACGGTTACCATCTCTGGAAATAAATCTGAATTGGTGTCATACTTTCAACCATCTCTGCATTTAACCAATCAATACGAATGCGGTTTGTTATACTTTTCAGTGTTAAATTCAAGACCAAATGTACCCATCAATAACAGCAGTCTATCTGTAATCAGAATCGAGTGTGATCTTGTACATGGTTCGTACTGCAACGGATTACCAACTCATTTTATTCATGAATTTATATTTGATACTGCTCCAAGTCATCAGTACGTAGAAATACCGCGAAACGTTATTTACTTTCCAGTGAACAAAAATATAATTTCATCCATATCTATTAGGATTGTTGATCAATTTGGTTATTGTATTAACTTTGGTGAAGAACTTAATATTCAACTACGTCTTCATTTAAGAAAAACAAAATGATAGTATATTATAAAAACACTCCTGTGAAAATAAAACGTCTTATTCCTTCTACGGCCTCTACGGAGCATAGACGTAAGAAAAAAGTTAAGAAATTAATTGAAGGAAATAAAGATTTTCTTAGAGCCCTAGGTTTTAAAGTATGAATATACTACAGATTACCGAATTACCACACTTCGATAGTTCGATCGAAAGTTATGAAATCCATTCATATAATCCCTACAATAACAGCTTTAGAGAAAACGATGAAATCAGAATCCCCATACATCAACAAGACATATACGTGCTACCATCAGCCAGTTCAATTTACATCGAAGGCCAAGCAAAACTGTTCGGTAAAGATGGGAATCCAATCAAGAAAAATGTTACGTTCACTAATAACCCTATTATGTCTTTGTTTCAAGACATCAGGTACGAAATGAATGGTATTGAAATAGATCGAATAAAAAATTCTGGAATAACTTCAACTATAAAATCATACATCTCATTAAATGAAGGTGAAAATAAAGTTGCTGCATTATGGGGTTGGAAGTTAAACGGATTCGAAAATGATGGTCATTTTAGTATTGTGTTACCGTTAAATAAGATTTTAGGGTTTGCAGAGGATTACAATAAAATCGTTATAAATTGTAAACACGAGCTTATATTAAATAGAAGTAACTCTAACTTAAACAGCGTTATTCTTACTGATGATGTTGTCAATTTTCAAATAGATATGCAAAGAGTTCAATGGAGGATGCCACACATAAAAGTGTCAGATCGAGAACGATTAACACTTTTAAAGCATTTAGAAAGAGATAAATCCATTCAAATGGCTTTTAGAAATTGGGATTTATATGAATATCCTTTACTACCTAAAACTACAAAACATTCTTGGTCAGTTAAGACTGCTTCACAATTAGAAAAGCCTAGATATGTAATATTTTGCTTACAAACTAATAGAAAAAATAATAAAACGAAAGACAGTTCACTATTCGATCATTGTGAGGTGACAAACGTTACGCTCTTTTTAAATTCACAATATTATCCTTATGAGCCTTTGGGTTTAAAGTTTTCTGACAGCAAATACAGTATATTATACGAAATGTATGTAAAATTTCGTCAGTCGTATTACAACTGTCCAGCAGACCCGTTGCTCGGCCTAAAGGACTTCAAAGAAAAAGCTCCCCTCTTTATCTTAGACTGTTCAAGGCAAAACGATAGTCTAAAATCAGGTCCAGTGGATGTCCGGTTAGAAATTGAATGTTCAACGCCAATACCTGATAAAACAACTGCATATTGTTTGATTATAAACGATCGACTTGTGGAATACAAACCTCTTAGTAACATTGTACGCAGGTTATCATGATTGCTATTGTAGATATTCAAGGCTTTCGAACAGAAACAGATGAATTTATAATAAAAGAAATCGCTATATTGTATAATAAAAAAATTCAATGGTTTTTAATTAAGCCACCATTTCCATTTTACTATTTGACGAAAGCAGAAAGAAAGCAAGTTAGTTGGATTGAACGTAACAGAAAGATATATTGGCGTGAAGGATTTGTATCATATTCCAATTACCAGAATACTATTGTTGACATTTTAAGAGATAAATGTGTCTATGTTAAAGGTTTTGAAAAAGTATTGTGGTTAAAAAATATATTAGAAAACAGTAATAGTAATATATTTAATTTAGAAGACAAAGGTTGTCCTAGTTTGTTAAGTCTGTACAATCAATATAAAAATTCTCAAGATTTGTATAGTTGTACTTATCATGACTCTGTATGTGCTTTAAAAAATGTATTGTGTTTAAATAAATGGTGCAATGATAATAAAAAATAAAATTACATTTTCTTCTTTAATTTCTATACTACGGTAAAACGCTTCCTATCCCTCCCAATCACGACAAGGTCGTCAAATCATTAAAAGCTGCTGTCTGTAGCTAGACGGTGTCATTATCCGTTTACCTGTAAAACGGAACATGTCTCAAAATAACTACAAACCTCGTTATGACATGTATAATACTTATAAAATGCGTGAATTTTCATTTAATTATTACTGGGCAACGGCTGACTCAAAGAAAAGATTAGTGATGGAAATGGCTGACTCTGGATTCTTTTATTGTGGAAACAGTATAAATGATAAAGCAGCATGTTTCTCATGCGGAGGTGTTATAGAAGATTGGGAGATATATGACGATCCTTGGATGCAACATGCTATACATTTCCCACAATGTTTTTATTTAAATGCTGTGAAGGGGAGAGAGTTTATATTTAATACGCGATGCAAAATATAAATCGAGCATTGCTTATTTATCGAAATAGAATTATGGTTCTGAATCACGTCTATAGAATTGGGGGTTCTGAATCACGTCTATAGAATTGGGGTTTCTGGATCATGGTTCGAGCGCAGCGAGAACAGGTGATCCAGAACCCCCAATTCTATAGACGTGATTCAGAACCCCCAATTCTAACCTACTAGCGTATTGCGAGAAAAAGCGAATGCGTAAACCGAGTAGACAGAGTAATATAAAATTTTAAAGAAAAGGTAAAATTGTGCATTTTTTGCTTATGCAATATAATTTTTTGGTAATTACTAAAACGAGGAGTTCGTGGCTAAATAATAACAGCCACACGCGTCATTATTCAAGGTTAAGCAACGCTTGACGAGGTCTGTCCGTGAATGGGTGACCATTTCAACATATCGAGATTCCTCCATGACTCGGAAAGCACGTTAAGCTGTTGGTTCCGGCTGCCATTTGAAGATCTTTGACAGTCGTTACGGGTAGTCAGAAGCTTGAGTCAAGACAGCAGTCTTGCCAAATGGTATCGTGTTACCCAGTTACTGGGTTGTGGTGGTCAGATAGGCAGTCGCTCCAATTAAGACACTGATACTCAACTGAATCCGATAAGACTGTCAGCCAACCCCAACATAGTTGGGAAAAGTTAAGGCAGATTATTTTGGTAACTACTAAAACTATGCCCTATTTTCTATTGGTAAAACTCTGCTCCAGCTTGAAAACCTGCCAAACTTCGGCATTACTGTAGGGTTTGACACATTCTTCAGAACCCAGAAACCAGCACTATGTGACTTCTGTGAAAACTGAACTGATTCCAATAAAATTTAAGTTCCACAAGAGCATTTTCGTAACTGTTAAATAACTTTTTCTTGGAAACGCGTTTCCATTATTGCTTTCTCTCGTAAATGATTCTATTACATAAACGTATATAGAGCAAGAAAAGGCGGGACCGTCTGATTTCCATAAACACATAGCAATCAGTTGTATCGGACAACAGCGGAACACAGTATGTTAATTTAATCAAACAAACTTTTATTAGCAGGCGTGTGTAAGATCTTCGCCTTCCTTTTTCAATTTAAAATGCGAATGAGGCAATATATTAAGACTGCAGCATCATTCTGGGTACTTAACAGGAAAAAAGGGAATAAGTGTTAGCGTATCCGGTTGATATATTTTTAAAATCAAAATCAGCAGCAAATCGGAGTCAGTATCTTGACTTGGGGGACTGAATTGTCGAATGCACCTCTGCTTAATTCTTCGGGCAGTAAGCATACCTCACCATGTCAAGGTATTGCTATGGAGAAATGCTGATATCATCTCTGGCACGCTCTCTCTGTAGTGTACAAAATACCCTGTGAAATATAATAGATATTGTTTTTGAAGACTCTAATAATGCAACTAGTGTAATATTTGTCAATACCTGTAATACCGATGGGACAAGATCTCGGCATACTTCTTCTAGGATTCATCAGTATTATTTCAGCCACAAAACCTTCACTGTTGGACATAGGCCTCTCCCACGCGCCGCCACATAGACCAGTCCAGTGCTTCTCACATCCAGTAGATTTTAGAAGTACAAGCTTGATTTTAGGTGTTCCAACTTAAGTCACCGGTAGTCCGTAAACATTTAGATGCATGTCCTTTCCGATATAATCCTTCATCTAAGCAGAAAAGGCGTGGCGAGCTCATTTACATATACACAGCAATTCCGTGGTATCGGACAAGGGTGAGCGTATTGTGTAACCAGCTTATGTAAAGCTTATCGTACCTAGGGACTGTACTTATGGGTTTTATGGCACGCCAACAAATTTTCTATGGGCTGCATTCTTCATAGATAAGTATTTGACGGTAATATGCAAATTAGGGTTTTGGAAGCAGGGTGATAAAAATTAGTTGAAGATTCATTTGTGAAAAGTCTATTATTATATTTTTTTTCAGTGATGTCTGAGGCTCCAACTAGTCTTCTTTTGTGGCCGTTTCATAGTCTTAATCAACAGTTGCGTTTTTCTACGTTATTAAAAGGCCGGTTTCTAAATTGCATATTTGAAGTTAAGGTTCCCCTAGTGGACGGCACGAACTATTTTGTGCGCGGGGTTATAATGCATGCTATCTCATACGACAACACGTGCGAAAGAGATTGATGCTGTGATCAGTAGTACGAAGCTAGTTCGCGTACGAATTAGCACTTTACAAATTTGCAGCGAAATGGATGAAGATTTAGGAAGAAAACGAGCGCGCGAAATTTTATAAACAGACCTTTGTCAGTCTAGATATCATGAAAACGACTAAATGTATATTTTCAAAATAACATTATTTGCATTGTTGAATTACTCATTTATTCCTGTATGGAGGCCGTTTTCGAATTTTCCTTCTTCTTATGGTATTTATTTCTGCCCAAAGATGCGTTAAAATTAGTGTTGAAATATGGAACTTTAGACGCTCATAACTTTCAAATATTTTCTTTTCCTTTTTTGTTTCCATACAGGGCTAGATAATGATGAGACAAATTGGTATCATTTTTTATTTTTAACGTACTTCGTCAAACAGTGGGGTAATCACCAGACTACGTTTGTATGGAAGAATGATCGACTAGTGTAACCTTAACGTGACAAAACCTACTTTGATTCCAATTCTGACAGGTTTTCAGGTTTTCATTTAAAAACATTCAACATCAAATTCTTAGTTGAAAATTCTACTATTTCGGTTACTATCGCGCGACTGCTTCTCAATGTTTGTACAACTTGCTAAAATTCCTTCATTATATTACCAACGTAAGTTTATCTTACGATACCATATACTCGTAATAAACCCTTGGAATAAGCTCTCAAAATGATGGTGAAGACCACATCAAAGATATTGCATAGTTTAAAAAGACATCGTAATCCCACAGAGGCACAGACAGACAAAAATAGCAATTTCATTTTATAATGTTAAAAAAACTATAGATAATATTTAAATTATAATGTATTAGCTGCCACCCGCGGTTCCACCCGCGTGTTATTAGTATTTCTCCCAGTACATTTATAAATGATAGCATATGTGTTATTCTGAAGTATAAGCTATATTTCTGTAAAGTTTCATCGAAATCTGTTAAGTAGTTTTTGCGCGAAAGAGTAACAAACAAACATCCATCCATCCATGTTCACAAACTTTAACGTTTATAATAATAAGTATAGTATTGCTGTAGGATCCTCCGTCCTACAGACCTGTATGTATCTTCATACCTTATCAAAGATTACGTAAGCGGTCTTAGCCGGTAATCTAGGCTTGTTACCTAACTCCGGTTATGTCAGTTCTACTCGTGTTCTACTAGTAATACTGGGGTAGCTTGTTAGTGCCTCAATTTGGGCACTGTACTGTTTTATATGAATATACTATTATGGAAATTTGTGACATTTAATTGATTTATTTTGAATGTTTTATTATTTCTTGCCAATTATTAATTAGATTAGAATATTTGTACGCCGCGCCGTTGACGGCAATATATAGCGTTCATTTTATTAATATTGACATCTGTACCTTTTATTTACCTTTTTTTTTAGCCTGGATAAATGCTCATGCATACTGCGCTACCGCGGGGAGATAGCGCAGTTATGTGGGACTCTAACCCACTAAAACTCAACGGTGTCCTCCTGTGCCGCTTATGGCGGGAACACGGGTACGCGGTAGCAATCACCACGAACCCGCCGCGGCTGTCCGTCACCAGACCCTCCTCTGGGGAGTATCCCCCATCACCGGCACACCAGAACACACTGTACGCCGTGACCACCCCAGGGACCAAACCAGCACATGGGCGCCAGACGACCCCGTGTATGGCACCCTTAGTGACGGGTCAAGGTCAATGGCCCCGCCACCTAACCTTTTATTTACCTATGTTCTACAACTAAAATTTTTGAATTTGAAAGTTTGTTCAATATCGTGTTGGCCCAGTGGGTTCAAATCCGGCAATCAAAGTGAGTTTTTCAATTCAGATATGCTTTATAAATTTATCTTGCACATCTTTGATAGTGGTAAAAGAAATAATCGTGAGGAAAGTTGGATCTATAGTTAATCTAAGTTTGACATCGTCAACCCGCATTGAGAAAGCGTCAATTATCATTTATTTTATACTCGTGCCTTTTCTGTATAAGAAGAGTCCTTTGCAGTGGGACAGTAGCAGGTTGGTATTATTATTAGTTATTAAAAGTTTTAGTGGCACATACTATAATCTGAACTTCATCGTATAAACAGAGAGTGCGAACTTTTGTTTACGTGGAGGAGGTATAATTTCACTGTTTGAAAGGTAAATTAATCCGTAGGCTTATTACGTATCTTTTGCAAGAGCAAAACGATAGCGATCAAACGCTTTATGTCATAAAAGTCGGAATTACTTGCAGTGTAGGTATGCTAGGTCCAACACAATCGTTTGCTAATCGCTCGCTGTTTGTCAAATGCACTTATTAAAAAAAAACCGCCAACATCTCTAAAACTTTTGTATTGAAGAGCAATTATTGCGCAAAAATCGCTATTGTTTTGCTCTTGCAAAAGATACGTAATAAGCTTGCCGAATGGACAAGGACATGGGCTAACGGTCGGGCCCAGCTTGTGGTTCTTTATTCAAATAACATTTTTTTTCAGCGGCTACGCTTCGACTGTGAGTTTTAGTTTTTGGTAATAGAGAAGAATAGTTAAAAAAAGTGCAATCAAAAATCAAAAGTTGCGCTGAGCGTGCCCCTAACGAAAGGCTATATTTGAATTATTTTAGAAAATATTGTTTTAAACTTTGCCCGTAAATACTCGTTTTGGTATATTATAATTATTTGAAAGCACACAGGGCGTGTGTGTAATAAAAATAAACATTAAGGAAAACATAAACTACAAATATTTATTTTAAAATACAAATGTATTTTCAAGTCTCAGTATTTTATTTCATTTTGTTTCACAGCAAATTGAAATTGAACTTATGCCATCTGTTTTCCCTATTTTCCGACATATTTATACTCCACAATATATTTACGGAAAAACAGACTTTATTCTAAAAGTCATAACATCGAAAATTGCACGACATTTAATTCTCACATCAACAAATATATTGAGTCGAGCCACACGGCACGCATATAAAAATATTACGCAATAATTTTATGAGCTTTATTACGGGCTCATAAAGTTCAAAGTCGTTCGTTATTGATAATGAAAATGTAATTGGTATATATTGTTAAGGGTTTATTAAATGAAATATATGACAATAATCTTTTATTCATTCGGGGTGATGTAATAAGTAATAATGTCACATACAAAACGTTGACCCTGACTTTTGTCGGATTACCAAAATACAGCATGTTTTTTATGTTATGGGAAGGGAAACAAATCTGTTTTATGTAGCTTATGATAAATATCCGTCCCAGGCTGTGTTTGCAATACCAGAGTTATCAGAAGTACGTTAATATGCAAAAAGAGACATTTCAGTCTCTAACATAAAAAAAATATGACCTAATGACAATTGCCATAGCTGTCCAAGTCCGATTAACCACCATACTGATCAGACAAATTTGAAGATAGTTTTGTCATGAAAACAATTACGTCAGAGCAACCGAAATATACTAGACCAGATTGCTGATTATTTTTGGCCAAATATTAGCATTGCCATTGCCTTTGGGGTAAACTCCCATTGACAGCCTACGAGCACTTTTTTTTAGGGAAATTTAGGGTAAGAATGCGTGGCCGTACAGTCAAACCTGGCATCACACTGATTTGGCAGAAGCGGCAATTAACGGAATGACGTGGAGCGAGGTGAAGCGTGGAGCTCAAAACCGATCGCGATGAAGGACTTGTGTGTATAGCATAGGGCATTAAGTCTAGTTAGTTATGAGCACTTTTCCCATTTTATATTATTGATTTTAAGACAATGCTAGCCTTTTATTAAAATAATTGCTTTAATAATAAAAATAATTGCAATAACGAGTTTATTTTCTTCCTACAACAATAATACGTGTGGCTATAAATCTGTACTTAAATACTAATCTAGTTTTAATGCGCTTTTTATGATACTTTAATATCTGGGTATAAAGGTTTAACATACCATACTAATATTACAAATTACAGCTTTCACGCAAAAACTACTGAACCGATCATCATGAAACTTTGTACATATATTTTTGGAGGTATTAGAAGTAACATAGGATACATTTTTTTTTTAGTGGCTTCACTGCGAGCGAAGCCGCGGGTAAAAGCTAGTATATAATAAATAGCTAAGTCCCGTTATGTAAATTGAATATTGGGGATGAAGAAAAAATATTGGAAAGTATAGTGATATTGAAAATAATTTTCATTGGTGATACGACGAGTACAATACTCGTCGTATCGGCATTAGATCATGCAATTCCATCGCAAACTCCCCGAAAAGCAACCGATAACAAACCGATAAGCTGGCAACTCGGTGTCGACGTTCATGGGTTTGGAGCTTTGACTCGACCAGTATCTCATTGCCGATGAACCATTTGGTCCATTTTTCGATCGACTCTAGTGCATCTCTGGGACGGATCTGCCAAATACCAGCTATTTGGCAGATCCGTCCCAGAGATGAGAACAGTACTTCAAGCAGCCATTGCCAAACTGGGATGTCATTCGGCTGAAATGACGCTGATGATGATAGGTGCATCTCCTCCTAAACCCTTCGGTGAATCATTTTCATCAGCCTTATAATGTGCCCACTGCTGGGACACAGGCATCCTCTCTGTGAGAGAGGTAATGGGCCTTAATCCACCACGCGGGCCCAATGCGGGTTGGTGAATGTCCATGCCTTCGAATTTTTGGTTCTAGGACATGCCGGTTTCCTCACGATGAATACACGCGTGATATTATGTATCTATGTGATACGATGATGATGTCTCCTCCGTAGAATTTAATTCATGTTCTAATCAATCAGTATCTCTCCCACATAATTGCTAATGAATAAACAATTGGATATTATGCTCAGGACTAAATGGATTATTGTCATTGTCATCGTTGCATTAACAATAGCTCACCTAATTGGTCATCTCCAAGTGTTAATTGATTCTGCTCTAATTTATAATGGACTAGTTTAAGTAGAACTGAAGATACGTTATTGATGTCAACTATTGTAAAGATATTTGTCATCATCACCAGTCGCCTACCATTCCAGTCTCCAGTCACGAGTTCCTCAATTACAAAAAGTTTTTTCTGTCATTTTCAGTAAAGCCCAACTAGCAGACTGGCAAACGGTCTACCATAAACTCCATGGTTGAAGCTCACCTGTCTCTAATAAAACTAAAACTAGTGGTTGAAGCTCACCTGTATCTACTAAAATTGAAACTATTGGTTAAAGTTTACATGTCTGTACTAAAACTGAAACAAGAGGTTAAAGAACACATGTCTGTACTGAAACTAAAACTAGTGGTTGAAGCTCACCTGTCTCTACTAAAACTGAAACTAGTGGTTCTCACATGTCTGTGCTAAAATTAAAACTAGTGGTAGAAGGTCACGTGTCTCTACTGAAACTGAACTAAGTAGTCTTTACTAAAACTAGTGTTTAAAACCACACATGCTGTGACTGAAACTCAAACTAAGGGTTAAAACCTCACCTGTCTTTACTTAAACTGAAACTAGGAGTTGAATACTCGCCAGAAACTAGGAGTTAAATACTAAACCTAAAAATTGTAGATTAAAAGCTTGTCTGTATTTACTAAAACCGAAACCGGTGGTATAAAGTTCATCCTTTATTTGCTAAAACAGCACCTATGTATTTATTTTTCAAAACATTAAAAGTCTTGTTTTTATACAGTGTTTTAGTTTAAAATCTATTCAATATTGCTACTAAATATGAAATACGATCTAAAGCCATAAAATGACACAATATTCCATCCAGCATATCATCGCATAATCTCCAAATATTA
Source organism: Orthosia gracilis (assembly GCA_947562075.1). NCBI lineage: Eukaryota > Metazoa > Arthropoda > Insecta > Lepidoptera > Noctuidae > Orthosia > Orthosia gracilis. The sequence goes on along the minus strand of OX387264.1, from coordinate 12,569,872 downwards.
ATTACACATAATACCGTTGTAGTTAACAATAAATAATTTACATACATATTATTAATTAATAATTTATCTGTGGAACTCGCAAAGCGACCCTTTCACCCTGGAGGATTAATAGTATAACACTCCCAAATTGAAATGTACGCATTGTGTTCCCAAACTCGTTTGTTGAGGGGCTCCGAAATTCGGCCGGTTTACAATATCAATTTAGTTTTGATCCGAGCTGAAATTACGTAATGCAAATAGAGATAGTGGAAACAGAAATAATTGATAAGGCTTTAGCGTCGACTGTTGTTTCAGGGTAGTTATGGCTAAATTGATAACGGACTTTGTTACTTTGGGATTTGAATTGCGGTAGGCCTTTGTATAAGGCCTTAATTGTCTGCTGGGGACGGGAGATAATGTCCTATATTGTATTATTCGGATATCTATTCAAAAGCAATGTAATTTTTCAATTTCTAAATACATCTAAAGCTTTAACAAAGTTCTTCTGAATGACTACATCGACCATTGAATAAATTAAGTGTCATTATCAACATGGTTGATAGCGTTACGGAATGGAAGATGTATTGGGAATACTATTATTTTATACTAGCTGTCCCACGCGGCTTCGCTCCCGTCAACTGGCTACTTACCTACCCATTTACCCTACCTACACTACATACATGATTGTTGCGTAACTTTAACCGCTTACGCAGCGAACGCAACGGAAGCTCTCAAAAAGGAATTATTTTGCCCGTTTTTGCAACATTTTTCATTTATGCTCAGCTCCTATTGGTCGTAGCGTGATGTTATATAGCCTATAGCCTTTCTCGAAAAATGGACTATCCAACACAAAAATAATTTTTCAATTTCAACCAGTAGTTCCTGAGATTAGCGCGTTCAAACAAACAAACAAACAATCTCTTCAGCTTTATAATATTAGTATACATACGCTAAAGAGTGGAATTCACAGCTCTATTTTGTATTTCTTGATAGCTATGACCTTTAACAGGTTCACTATCCACATAGCAAAAACAATAGTTAAAACTATCACAAATGCCATAACATGTGCGTCATTAGACTGTGATCTTGTTAGCCCCTCGAGTGCTGAAAACGTGGATCTACGCGAGACACAGTGGCTTTTTATTTGTTTCGGTAATTACTTACGGCATTCAAGATCGTATATGTTACTTCGAGGCAAGCGTGTTCTATCGTCGATCAAAAAATTTCAATAAAGAGTATTCTATGAAGGGTCCGGTAGATTTGTACTTATGCGTATTACACCCATATTCCGCCAGTTATGTTTAAGGTCCGTGGAGTAGGCAAGAGTAGCATTGCCATCATTCGGCCACACTGTCTAGACTCCGGTCTGTCCCTGAAAAATTCAAACAGGAAAAACCCAATAACCAATCAATTTACACCTATCAGTCAAAACCAATCAATCAATCTGCCTAGCCTTTTCCTAAATATATTGGGGTCAGCTTCCAGTCTTACCGGATTCAGCTGAGTACCTGTGTTTTACGTGGAGCGACTGCCCATCTGACCTCCACAATCCAGTAACTGGGTAACACGATACCCCTTGACAAGACTGGTGTCAGATCTCAAGCTCAGTCAAAACCAAAACAATTTAAAAAGCAAATTGCTGATGCTAATAGTTGAGTAGCGTACAAAAATATACCAATGCCCACCAATGGAAAGTATAATTGCCGGCAAGTAACTTGGGAAGAGTCGTTAGATCACAAGTCGTTTTTCAGGTCTCTTTTGTTACCAAGCGGGACGAGGGGGACGTTTAGCAACATTCCGAGCGCGCGATTGGTTGGTCAGGTGACACAAAGTTTGACTGACTGAGTATCGCGTCGCGTACACGTTCCTTTCGCCCTATATGGTGGTTGGTCAGTTTGCGCACTACGCCAAAACTGTTGTCAACTTACATGCCGGGGATTATACTTAGGTATTTCCCAGAAACGGATTAATTTAAACCGCAAAACCGTTAATTAAAACCGAAAATTTATTCGGAAATTAAACACACCAGTTCACACAAAAACAATAATAATCCTCCTGCGTTCTCCCGATATATCAAATTCAGTTTAAACTATCAATTAAAATGCCTGGTAAAACTATTAATCTCATTAGGCCCGGTTACCATTTTACATAAATTATAAGATAATTTTGGACCAATTTGATGTTGCGATTAAATATATTGATGCAATCGTTTATAAATGGACGGTGAAATATTTTATGCAGGAAAGCTATACTACTATGTTAGATTGTATGTGAGCTGTTATATTACTATGTTAGATTGTATGCGAGCTGTTGTACTTTAGCCGGTTGATTCTGACAAGGCCTATATATTCTCGAATGTGTACGCGGTACTGGCCGTGCGCCCACTTGGTGTCAGGATTTCAATATTGGACCTCTTTTGGACAGTTTTGTTTGCGAAATATTTTTGATTTACATTTCTTATGTAATTAAGAAGAAATTCGACCATACATTTTTCTGTATAAAAATATTTTTTGGAAGAGTCAAGTTGTTTTGGAAGAGTATGCAAAAACAGTGAAAAAATATCGTGTTGTAAATAATTTTTAAAGCAAAAGTTTTAGTCATACGATAAAACTATGTTTAACAAATAATTAACATGAATCAATAATCAATAGGTATATGTTTTTTCAAACCTTATAGCCTAGCCGTTACTAAGGAGTATGCTTTTTAAATAGTAACCATTTTACGGCACTAAAGCGGAGTAAGGGCCTTGAAAAAACTGACGTGAAAACTTAGGTGAAGTTAGCTGTCAATTCCTAGCATTAAGGTTGCCCTAGTCGTTCATTCTTCCATACAAACGTAGTCTGGCCATTACTCCACTATTTGACGATGTACGTTCAAAATAAAATATCAATTTGTCTCATCATTGTCAGGCCCTGTATGGAAAAAAATTAAACAAAAAAAAAGTAAGATATGAGCGTCGTTTCATATTTCAACACTAATTTTAACGCATTTTTAGGCGGAAATAAATACCGTAAGGAGAAGGAAAAATGCAAATAGTCACCATACAGGGATATATTAGTGGTTCAACAGTGCAAATCATTTTATTTTGAAAATATACATTAAGTTGTTTTTTCACGATATCCATACTCCCAAAGGTCTGTTTATAAAATTTCGCGCGCTCGTATTCGTCCGAAATCATCATCATCATTTTGCTAAAATTTGCAAAATTGATAATTCGTACGCGAACTAGCTTTTTATTGCTCATTACAGCATCTATCTCTTTCGCACGGTTTGTCGGATGAGATAGCATGCATTTTAACCACGCGCACAAAATAGTTTGTGCCGTCGACTAAGGCAACCTTAATTGGAAATGACAGCTCACTTACTTCACCTAAATTTTCAAAAATGGTATTTTTTATGGTTGTTACGATACCTATTCTGAAAAGAAAGAAACTTACACGCAACGAAACATTAACAAAGTTACACGATATAATTTCCAAAAATAATTTAAATTCCGCTAATAAATAGGATCATCCTATCCAGGAGTCCTGAGCCGTAGTTAATTTAATTAAACACCCGTAAAACACTCTTCATTGTGATCCTATCGAAACTACGATTTATATTCCGGTCCAATATTTAACGATAATTATCATAGTTTGTTTAAGTGGTAACTAATAGTTAAGCGGTTGATTTGATTGAACCAATACTTGAATTTTAAGGGTTGAATTGCTTTGTTAATTGATGTCAATTTTTATTGAAAAAAAAACATATTCCGATATTTATATGCTACTGCAAAAGCTCGAACTACAGTAAAACCTATCAAGTTTTATCAAGTTTTATCGGTAAATGTCCGAAATGATCTATGATACAAATCAATCCACACTAAACTTTCTTTATTACTAAAAACTCTTCTTTCTTTCTTCACCAAAGTAGTTATTATGCATTTGTTTTCGACTAATTCGACTATTAGAATCACAACCGATACAATTTTTTTTCTCTAAATTAAATCCTCAGATTTACTTTGTGATTTCTGGCAAAAGCCCAAAATTAGCGATTATCATAGATCATTTTGGACTGTAACCGGTTAGACTTGGTAAATCTTAGGTTTTTCTATAGATTAGGTTAGTTAGGTAGGTTAGTTTAGGCCGTATTTTGGGCTCAGTAACATATTCGTATATATCTTAACTGTCCCAATGTTATAATTTTCATGTTTCGATCAGATAGTCTGTGAACAAAAACAATTTCGACACAGTACAGTAAAATAGCTAACAACAGTAATTAAGGCTTCCAGAGACAGGGTTGACGCGATTATGATATCACTTATATTTTTATTTTTTTGTTGATATGATATCGTTTCTTTCGAGTAAAATCCTACTGAAAGAAGTCAGATGGGTTTGACAGATGTAGAACTCTGAAACCTTTAAGCAAATCTTCAATAGGTACACCGACAAGTTCTTACATTACAAAATAAATATCACTGGAAACGAATCGATTTCCTTCACAAACAAGCAGGAAAGACAAAGACCTGTCTGCCAGTTTCACGAAGAAACTTTTAATGGTAGCGGAACTGTAACTAAGGAGGACGAACATGAAAACTAGTTACCGGTCATATACCTGGAAATGTGGGGTAGTTTGAGAATATGTACTCGTATGGTTGGTTTTTAGGGTTCCGTACCCAAAGGGTGAAAACGGGACCCTATTACTAAGACTCCGCGGTCCGTCTGTCTGTGTATCTGTCTGTTTGTCTGTCTATCTGTCTGTCTGTCTGTCCGTCTGTCACCAGGCTGTATCTCGAGAACCGTAATAGTAAGACAGTTGAAATTTTCACAGATGATGTATCCCTGTTGCCGCTATAACAAAAAATACTAAAAACAGAATAACATAAATATTTAAGTTGGGCTCCCATACAACAAACGTGATTTTTTTGCCGTTTTTTGCGATAATGGAACAGATCCCTTCGTGCGCGAGTCCGACTCGAACTTGTCCGGTTTGTTTTAAAATTGAATTTATGACGGATTTTAAAAATATTTCTACGCGTAAGCTAGAAAGTACCCACGCTTCATTTACTTCATTTAAAGTGTTGCTAATTTGTGTACTAGAACCACAGTAATTAGGTGACTTAATAGCTTGTGCTATAAGTTGTGGGCTCGACTAACTCATGGAAAAATGTGAACAACCGCAATGATACGGCTTCTTTTTGTAAAATAAAATTGTGGGTTGATTCTCGCGATGAATTGATTAAATTCAAACCGACCCAAAATCAAACCGACTTCCAAAACAAAACACTACAAAGCGAAAAATAACTTTCTTTTCCGAAATCGGTGTCTTTTGTACCCATTGTTTACCGTTATTCGACACAGACTTCGGAAAAGAAAGTTATTTTTCGCTTTTTAGTGTTTTGTTTTGGAAGTCGGTTCGATTTTTTGTTAAAAAGTTTTATATTTTCCTCTTTTTAATTTTGGTAGTTATCTCCAATTAACATGAAAATCATTTATTGCCAAAGTACGTCTCATGAAAATTCCAATAAGCCCAAACACGAAGGATACATTGTTTTATTTCGGAGTTCCAGTGGCCATTGTGGTCTTCTTCATTAGTTCCTTTTCACTTTTCTTTTCGACTGACAAAACTTGTGGTACCTCAATCTCGTCAAAAGACGACATTCATATGCTTATTTTATCGCACACGTTTGTAATCAATATGCCTTTTCCCGAACATTTTGGGGTCAGCGTCCAGTCCTACTCACAAAACGGTGAAGGAAAACACCGTGAGGAAACCGGCATGTCCTAGAACCAAACATTCGAAGACATGTGACATCCACCAACCCGCACTGGACACGCGTGGTGGATTACGGCCCATTTCCTCTCACAGAGAGGAGGCCTGTGTCCCAGCAGTGGGAACATTAATACGCTGAAGATGATGATCATGATGTGCAGTCTAACCGGATTCGCTTTATTACCAGTATTCCAAATGGAATACAGTATTCAACTCGGTATCACGTTACCCCATGGCCAGAATGGTGTCAGAGTTACACATCACAGAAATAAACCAATACAATTATAGACCCAATTTCTCCCACAAAACTTAATTGTAAGAAATCCATTGCGGCTTGCCAAAGCATTTGGTGACCAATGCAGTTAGCAAGACATGCATTGGACATGTTACTGAAGTTTATAGACGTCCAGAGTGACCGGCTCTTTGTCATATTGCTCTAATTTGATTTCAAGTGGCATACTCCCTTGAGTTCGTCATATTGTGTTGGTCGCAGAGTTGAATTGGATTTCAAGTATTTTTTGTCTTAATTGAATGTGACATTCTGACATATCTAGGTCAGTATATTATATTGTTTTTCATTTAATAAACAAAATAACGATGCAGTGTAAATAACATTTCAATTTGATCATGTGTGGAAACTGAAAGCCCATTCTCGTACTTAAAAAACGTTGGTTAAAAAGCTTATCAAAATCTCAGAAATTAGAATTATCTTTGAAGGATTGCCTATCTTAAAAATACGGTAACCGTCCCTCAAGTTGATGCCTAGAACGCTCAACTACGGTTTTAAAAAAATAAATAGAAGATGGACGTTGACACAAACCATATAATTGTTAAAATGCAATGGTCTTACTTAATACTTTTACTGTTCCGCCTCCATCACACTCTCCACAGTCTTCTAGAATTGAGATGAATAGTTTACCTGTAATAAAAGAAGCAGTAGTTAGTAATGTACATCAATCTTATTAATATTACATATTCGAAAGTTTGGATGGATGTATGCTTGTTACTCAATCACGCCAGAACGGGTGAACGGATCTGGATGAAATTTGTCACAAAGATAGATTATAGTCTCGAATAGCACATAGGCTACTTCATTGCGGTATATTGTTCCCTTGGGATAAAAAAAACACGTTGCACGCGGGCGAAGCCGCTGGCAGAAGCTAGTAGATAATAATCAGAACACCTTTATATAATGCTGTGTAGAACAGAAATATCAGAAGAATGAAATAATTTGGTCAACGTTTTGAGAAGTTCTGTTAATTGGATATATCAAGGGTAGGAAGGCAGTCTTAGGCACAGTAGTTTAGATACCTGATTGATGCTATAGGCCGAAGAGATAACTCGCTAGGCTCTAGGCGCTGAGTGAGCTACTTGGCAATGCGTTTTCGCCGCCAGCCCTCACTAAATTATGTAAACTAAATTAAAAACCGGTTTTTCGACCAAAAACAAGAACAACCTTATTCACTACAACACCACCACCATAATTATAATACAACCTTGTTAAGTAACAAGCTGGTATTATATTCGGTGGTGTCCCACTACAAGGCAAAGGCCTCATCTCAACTAATCACCACGCTTGCTCAAGATGGGTTGGCGATCAATCTTATATTAAGGGCCTACATCCACTTTAGTGCCGTAAAACGGTAGCATACGCTTTAGAAAGTTGCCTTTACTTACCTTACTCCTTAGTAACGGCTAGGTTAAAAGGATTAAAAAAAAAAATTTGTTTCATATACATTATTCTTTAAACATGGTTTTTTCGTATAACAAATAGTTTTGCTTTAAAAAAATAATTAGCAACACGATATTTTTCGCAACGTTTGGATACTCCTCCAAAACGACTTGATGTTTAAAAATATTTTTACACGGAAAAATTGATGGCTGGAATTTCTTCATAACTGACATAGCATATGTAAATCAAATAATGTTTTGCAAGCAAAACTGTTCAAAAGGAGGTTCAATATTGATATTTAGGCATCGCGCGGGCGCACGGCAAGTACTGCGTTTACATTGGGGCGTATATATCGCCTTAAATATTAATTCCAGTATTACGATGTTTTGCTTCATTGATTACTAAAAGAGTTATGACTATAAAGGTAGATGGATGGAGAGGGAGGGGAAAGATGGATGGACTGTGTGGGAGAGATATGAGAAGAAGGGAGTCAATGATCATGTGACGGTGGACGGGATGATGTGTAAGTAGAAAACGTATTGCGTCGACCCCAAGTAATATGGGACACGGGCAGGAGGATGATAATGATTTTTCTTCACCGATGTCAGTGGTATCCATGGTAAAATTATAAACCCACTACCACGTCACCATCCAAAATTCTTTCAACAAGTCAATAAACAAGTCCTCACCGGGCATCATCCCTTTATCCCCACAAACGACGGTAGAACGCCTGATTTTAATCATGACGTCACATTTGAGGCGCCCAATTCTGTGAGATAGGCTCGGTAGGGTGACAGTGCTGTGGTATGGGTAGGATAAAGTTATGAATGGTTTTTTTGTTAAAGAATAAGTGGTGCTTACTTTTGTAATAATGTGGTATTATTGTTGTTATAGAAAGTAGATATAGGTTATTTTTTTAGTTAGAAGGAGCAAAGATCGGTTGGGGTTTTTATGAATAACAATTGTTTTGGAAATTAAAAACTTAAATGGAACTGTGACAGGTACAAAATACTTACATTAAGTTTAAATACAATGAATTTATTTATTTAGATGTGGTAAATTTCGTTATTACGAATTATATGTACGTACTAATACTGAAAAAATAAAAACCGTGGCATAGCAATCGAAAAACTTTTTATCCGAAATATTTTTCTGCGCTGTTTGCATTTTGCACTTTATGCATATTTTCAAAATGGCTGCCCATTTAGTAATTGAATAGAATGTAAAAGTTTTAGTTAACAGAACTATAAAAACATGATGAAGTCGTGTTTAGTCTGTCTTGCGAATGCGAATACTATAAAAAATAAGTTACGAGTTTATATTTTATTTGCAGAGTGGTGTATATGCTATTGTACTAAGTGAGTATGATCATAGGTCGTTTAAATAAATGACCTTTTTGCTTAGTCTTCATTTGTCAGGGATATCACCTTTATGTTTTTGTATCGTAAAGAATGTAATGAGCACATCTTATGCGTATTAGTTGTTAGTATAGTATCAGTTGAAATTGGTTGAATGAATTTTCACCAATAGCATCACTCGACTTGCGGTTAGTTTGTGCCGCGACGATAATTTCTTTCCTGAATCCGTGGTCTTAGGAAAGCAAAATTTTCAAAGCCATCAGTAGGGATTGGTCATAACTTAGCTGCCGCGGCCTGTTTTCATTATCTATTTACTGTACTTTTAATTGTTCGTTTTACTCCAGACGCTTTTACGTACACGTTTTTTTTACGTCGTTCTCACATACATGTATTTTTTCAACAAGAATAATGTAACCAAATACATGTATTTTTTTAATGTATATATATGGAGTTTGTTCTCCATAATAAGCTACATTTCCGAATGGACGGTAGAATTAATTGTTCTTAATTCTAAATTCTTTTTTTTTGTCGTTCAAAAGTGCCGCCTAAGGTTCCCCTAGTTGACGGCACGAATTATTTTGTGCGCGAGGTTAAAATGCATGTTATCTCATCCGACAACACGTGCGAAAGAGATAGATGCTGTGATGAGCAGTAAGTAGTTCGCGTACGAATTAGCACTTTTGCAAGTTTGTATCGAAATGGATGATGAATTAGGACGAAAACGAGCGCGCGAAATTTTATAAGCAGATCTTTGGGAGTCTAGATATCATGAAAAAATTACTAAATAAAATTATTTGCATTTTTGAATTACTAACCTATCCTTGTATGAAGGCCGTTTTGCAATTTTCCTTCTGCTTATGTTATTTATTTCCGCCCAAAGATGCGTCAAAATTAGTTTTGAAATATGGAACTTCCGACGCTCATAACTTCCAAAAATATTATTTTTGTACTTTTTGGTTCCATACAGAGCCAGATAATGATGAGACAAATTGATATAATTTTTTAATTTTAACGTGCATCGTCAAACAGTGGAGTAATCGCCAGACTACGTTTGTATGTAAGAATGATCGACTAGTGTAACCTTAATGGCCTAATTGAATAAAGAAATTTTGATTTTGATTGATTTTCACAATTTACGAGACAACTAATTTCCAAATTCAAAATTTCAAAATTTTGTGTGAATTAAACACAGATTTTTCTTTTACTACAATATATAAAAATACTCAGTAAAATAAATTCACACTAAAAATGAAATACATATTCTTTTTGCTCCATAGTCACCCTACATCCGACACCCTCAGCGCTAATGTATTGAATTTTCATTCCCCTGCGAGTTTAAAGCGGACGAATGAAGCGATTTTTTTCAGTTAACTGTTATTGCTCGATGTAAGGATACAGCGCTTTAGCGGATTTTATCGCAAACGACTTCGTGATTTGGTTATCGTATGTGATTGTTAGGTAACAAGATTTTATGGATTGATGAAAATGTATACGTATTTTTTTAGTACGAGTATTTTCCTAGTTAGTATTTTCTGTTGTTGATGGTATTTTGGGCTTTGCTCTACCGAAATACAATTTGTAGGCCCCTATGAAATTGAGTTGTAAAGGTTTTACAGGTTAAGCTGTATTTGCCTCGGTCAGTCTATGAATGTATTGATCTGTTTTACTCTGATATTCTACCGTTCATTCTGATATTCAGCTGTGCATTGTTAGACTAAAATCAAATACTTAGTTGTCAAAAGGCCATACATAGGGTTATGATGATCAGAGGAAGACGTATACAACCACTTTAAAATCATTATCAGAATCTAAAAATCTAAAAAGTTTTCTGGTAGATATTGCTGTCAGCGATAAGACCGCCTTTGTACCCATAATTTTGTGTTTGTTTGTTTATGTGATGTGTAACTTTATGGTGTGCAATAATATTCTATCCTATAGTATTTCATTCTGTTCTATTATATTCTATTCTGTTCTGTTTTTAAAGCGTTCTTTACTACAAACGCTATCTCAAGCCATTCACGTGATAAAAAATTAATTCCCTTAATATATATCCAATAGATCACTCACTGTGTGAACAGATGGGTGTAAAATCGCCCATAATCTCTCTCGCGTGAGAAGAGATCATTATAGCGATACGATCCGTCTTATGGCACATGACTCGTTTGTTTCCAATTGAGCTTGAATCACTCTCGCTGGAAAAGGGGGGAAGATTACGGCTGAAAAATTATCGTCAATTGAGGCATAGAGATTTTTTACTGAAGAAAATGTCTGAAGAAAATAAATGTCTCTCCATTGCCCTTTGTGTGACTCTGAGCTTTTTTTACACAGAAAAATTGTTAGCTGGAATTTCTTCATAACTGAAATAACATATGTAAATCAAATAATATTTTGCAAACAAAACTGTTTAAAAGGAGGTTCAATATTGATATTTTGGCATCGAGCGGGCGCACGGCCAGTTCTGCGTTAACATTGGGGCATATATATCGCCTTAAGATAAAGTTTACACTCATGTGTCACTGACCAGGGATTACCAAGCCGCATACCAAAAATAGGTATCGCGAACACAACCTCTCAACTTCGAATTTTATCTCCATTTTCACCACCATATTTACAAGATAACACGTAAATCAGTACATCTATCAAGTCTAAGATGACTGCCTCACATTATAGCCCGCTATCAATCTTGTGAGCTCCACTCTATTTGTTCAGCCAAATTGGGAGTTCTTTCTTTCGGCAAATTACTCTTCAGCCTTTGTTAGTCCGTATTATCCAGTGTGGAAATATAGTAATACTAGCTGCAACCCGCGGCACCGCCCGCGTGGCGCTTAGTATTTCGCCTAATCACACTGTATATATTACTAGCTGACCCCCGCGGCTTCTCTCCCGTCAACTGGCTATCTACCCACCTATCACCTACCTATCTACCCTACCTACCTATCCTACCAACCCTTTAGAAAATATTACTCGGGAATAATGTAGCTTTCCATAGGTGAAAGAAATTTTAAAATCGGTCCAGTAGTTTCGGAGCCTATTCGGTAAAAACAAATAAACAAACACACAAACTAACAAAAAAATCTTTCCTTTTTATAATATTGGTATAGATGATATTAAGGCGAAAGTTTGTGAGCGTGTGTGTGAGTGTTTGTATGTTTGTTACATCTTCACGCTCAAACGGCTGGACGGATCTGAATGAAATTTGACACAGAGATAGATTATAGTCAGGAATAGCACATAGGATACTTTTTATCCCGGGAATAGGTTCCCTTGGCATAATTTTTGAATTTCACGCGGGCTAAGCCACTGGCAGAAACTAGTATCTTTATAAATCATAGCGCATGTGTTATTCTGGTTCTTTACAAAAATATAGGTTTAATAACCAATATTTCTGTAAAGTTTCATCAAAATCCGCTCAGTAATTTTTGTGTGAAAGAGTAACAAACATACGTCCATCCATCCATCCATCCTCACAAACTTTCGCGTTTATAATAGTACTTCAAATAAGAAGACTAGGAAACTAGTGACATGTTACGATGCATATTTTATCTATATTAAAATTACAGATGCGAAAGTTTGGATGGATGTAGGTATGTATCACTCATTCACGTCAGAGCGGTTGAACGGATCTGGATGAAATTTGACACCGAGATAGCTTATAGTCTAGAATAGCACATAAGCTTTAAACCCGGTAAGGGAATATCCCTTGGGAGGATAAAACACTTTTCACGAAACGAAGACGCTGACAGAAGCTTTTTTTTTTGTTGCCAATAGGCTCGCGTTTGACCACTATCTCACCTTATGGTAAGCGATGATGTGGTCGACGGTGAAGCACGCTTGCCTAGAAGTAACCTACTCACTCTTGACTTAAAGACCCCTAGATTGTAGCTATCAGGAAACACAGACTCCGGCCGGGAATTCCACTCCTTAGCTGCACGCATAATAAAAGTGTCCCCAAAACGTTTTGTACGTATGGGTGGGATGTCCACCATGTACCGGTGACGCATCGCCGTGCGTCTGGTTGTCCGATGATGGAACGGGCTGGGCGGAATTAAATCATGCAATTCCATCGCACACTCCCCGAAATGTAACCAATAAAAAACCGACAAGCTGACAACTCGGCGATGATGTTCAAGGCTCTGGAGCTTTGATTTGACCAGTGCCTCATTGCCGATAAGTCTCTTAGCCCGTTTTTCGATCGACTCTAGTACATCCGCATAGCTAGTTAATCCTTATACATAATTTCCACGCACATATAAACTCACGCCTTTTTCCCATGGACGCAGAACGCCGCGCCAGGCAGAAACTACAGACACCTGCTAAGATCCTTACTTACTCCTTTTGCCTCATTAACTTCCATAGATTTGTGATGATTTCCGATTGTTACGCGGCCGAAAATGCTAGCAGAAGCTATTCTAAGTAAGGCTATCTTAATAAGTAGGAAAAACTTGCTCTTAAAAACAATAATACCGATTATCTTCAAGACAAATTGTCAGCGTTAAATAGCCGATTCCTAAATGCCTTCATGTATTACATATTCATGATTAGTTTATGCCTATGCATGCCACAGCACATTCCTTGAATATCTGTCGCTGGCCTTGCATTGTTGACATGGTTTATTTACTAGCATTTATCTGTATGGCCTTTGATCTTGTTCTACTTAATACCTACACTGAAATCTGATGAGATTGCTGTCCGAAAAATCGATGTCCCATTGCTAATTTTTCTCACATGGCACCGCCATCCACCATCTCATTTAACTTAATCATAACTTCCGATACCTTTGATTTTGTTCTACTAAATACCTACTATCAATGATATTCTAGTAAACTAATATGTTATTTGCCCGCACATTGTGAAGACTCGAATACGTCCTAATTGGGACGTATAGTCTTTAGTCTATGTCACGCATGGCGAAGAGCGATACCTACGCTTTGTTGAAACAAATACAAAATTTAAAAAATGCCATCGTGTGTATTTAGAAAGTGTATCAATTAAGATACCAAAGTACATAAAACAGAAGGGATCTCATACCATATGTAAGTGCGCAATACACCTCAATTTACTAATTTATTTATTTATTTCCTAATATTCTGATATTTGGAGGTTAGAAAAAGAAAAAAACATTGGTGGTCAGAATAATGTTTGTTTACATTCTCACGCAAGTGATAAAAACTAGCTGTCTCTTTTTTTCTTGTTGGTTTTATCAAGCCATCCCTTTCGACTTGTAGTGAAATGTCAGATGAATGAAAAGTGTGTATGTGTGCTGCCGCTGCTGTGCGGAACACTTTTTACGGTTGTTTTGTAAAAGTATAACGTATCTGTTTACTAGAATATCATTGCCTACTATTAAATATGTTATTACTATTACATTTTTTAATAATTTTGCTTTGACATTCTAGAATGAATACTTTGAATTGTTCTAATATCTTTAATTTTTTTATAATTATTTCCTCTGACATTCTAGAATCATAATTTTACTTGACATTTGCACGACATTTTTTTTATTACTTAATATGAAATTCTATTAATTATTTTGATTTGTATTCTTTATTAATATTTGCATGCAATTTGCCCAGGCAAACATGACGTTTTATTATTTTGTATCCTAACAAAAATTAACTTCATGCTGAAAATTTGTTAGAGTTCCGTACCCAAAGGGGAGCCTATTACTAAGCCTCCGCGGTTCGACTTTATGTCTGTCTGTCTGTCACCAGGCTGTATCTCATAAACCTTGAAAGCTAGACAGTTGACATTTTGGGAAGTTGGATAAAAACAAAAAAAAATTGCAACTGACTTGTTCAATAAACTTGCATAACATTGAAAACTATAATACTCGTCCGACGTCAACAATAGAAATCTAAACAATAAGCCAATAGAAGCTCACCACTATTTCAACTCTTTTATTAACCCTGCAATGCCGGCTGTGGACGCTGCGGTCCATTTGATCCCTGCCACGAAGGATCAATTTTCAGCTCTTCAGAGAGGTTAAGTTATCCTCCGAGGTGTTGCTTGGTTTTACTATTATTTCTATAAGTTTTTTTCATTTACATTACACAAGACAGTTTTATCAAACTAATGTTATAAAGGCGAAAGTTTGCGAGTAAAGGTGTTTGTATTTTTGTTACCCTTGCACGCAGAAACTACTGAATGGATCTGGATGAAATTTGGCACAGATAGTCTGGAATAGCACGTATTATACGTTTTATCCCGGGAATATATTCCCTTGGAATAATTTTCGACATTCACGCCGGCGAAGCCACTGGCAGAAACTAGTTGGATATATTATTATAACTAATCCAAAAGACATTATTTTGTCAAAACCGAGTTCATACAAAATAGCATAGAAAGCTGTTACATTTTGTCCAAACTGAGTTCATAGAAAATAGCATAGAAAGCTGTTCTATTTTGTCCAAACTGAGCTCATACCAAATAGCATAGAAAGCTGTTCTATTTTGTCCAAACTGAGCTCATACAAAATAGCATAGAAAGCTGTTCTATTTTGTCCAAACTGAGCTCATACCAAATAGCATAGAAAGCTGTTCTATTTTGTCCAAACTGAGCTCATACAAAATAGCATAGAAAGCTGTTCTATTTTGTCCAAACTGAGCTCATACCAAATAGCATAGAAACCTGTTCTATTTTGTCCAAACTGAGCTCATACCAAATAGCATAGAAACCTGTTCTATTTTGTCCAAACTGAGCTCATACAAAATAGCATAGAAAGCTGTTCTATTTTGTCCAAGCTGAGCTCATACCAAATAGCATAGAAAGCTGTTCTATTTTGTCCAAACTGAGCTCATACAAAATAGCATAGAAAGCTGTTCTATTTTGTCCAAACTGAGCTCATACCAAATAGCATAGAAACCTGTTCTATTTTGTCCAAACTGAGCTCATACAAAATAGCATAGAAAGCTGTTCTATTTGGTCCAAACTGAGCTCATACCAAATAGCATAGAAAGCTGTTCTATTTGGTCCAAACTGAGCTCATACCAAATAGCATAGAAAGCTGTTCTATTTTGTCCAAACTGAGCTCATACCAAATAGCATAGAAAGCTGTTCTATTTTATCCAAACTGAGCTCATACAAAATAGCATAGAAACCTGTTCTATTTTGTCCAAACTGAGCTCATACAAAATAGCATAGAAACCTGTTCTATTTTGTCCAAACTGAGCTCATACAAAATAGCATAGAAAGCTGTTCTATTTTGTCCAAGCTGAGCTCATACCAAATAGCATAGAAAGCTGTTCTATTTTGTCCAAACTGAGCTCATACAAAATAGCATAGAAAGCTGTTCTATTTTGTCCAAACTGAGCTCATACCAAATAGCATAGAAACCTGTTCTATTTTGTCCAAACTGAGCTCATACAAAATAGCATAGAAAGCTGTTCTATTTGGTCCAAACTGAGCTCATACCAAATAGCATAGAAAGCTGTTCTATTTGGTCCAAACTGAGCATAATCTAGATCTCAAAGATGAAATTATGGGCATGCTGAATAATTTTAAAACTGAGTTAGATGCGAAGCTAAACGAAATATGTGATAAACAAAACTCTCTTATCACAAAAATTTCTACAGATATCCGTGAATTAAAGTCACAAACGAGTAAATTGCAGACCTCGAATGACGGAATTGTTCAATCTATGGCTTTCATAAACAATCAATATGAAGAAATTAGGATGGGACTAGAAAACTTACAAAAGGAGCGTTTAGAACAACGGAAATGCATTGAAAATCTGGAAAATAAAGTACAGGATCTGCAACTCAAGTCAAGATCTTCATGCATTGAAATTAGAAACATTCCGCTCATCGAAAAGGAGACCAGTGCGAACCTCACAAATACAATCTGTGCCATTGGTCAGGTTGTTGGTTCAGGAATCACACCAGCTCAACTTCGTGACATTTACCGCATACCCGGCAAACCAGGACTGACACGACCCATTGTCGCAGAGTTTCAATCGGTCCAAATGAAGCAAAAAATCATATCAGCCGTGCGGGACTATAATAACAGCAAAAAAACTGTGGAGGAAAAACTGAACACGGAACAACTAAACATCGCCGGTAAGAGGCAGGCAGTTTATATAGCCGATCATCTCCCGGCAAGTTTGAAAAAATTGTTCTACCAGTCTCGTGAATTTGCTAAGCAGCATGGCTACCAGTTTTGCTGGACCTCTAACGGCAACATCTTCGTTCGAAAATCTCATGGTGAAAAGCAAATACTAATTTCCTCTGAAAAATCTCTGTTGGCCCTGAAACCAAAACAGTGACTAGCTTTAGAATCTTTGCCAATCACTAGCATACGCTTTTATTTGTCTAAACTTATATACTGTTTCCATATATTAATGCATGGATGCTATTTTACTAATGCACACAAATACCTCTCAAATGTAATTACAATTAAATCTCTACACTTACATTCAACACACACACACTATGTACAGAAAAACACACAATACTTTTTATACTCTTATGCTATCCACATTTGCAGTCGGCTTTTCATCATGTTTCCACTATCTTCTACAAAGAGATCACTTCGTAGGTCGCTAAGATTTTGGGTTTCTCTAACTTATAAATGGCTAACATAAATAACGTTAATACTGACCTGGACTCGTTGGAGGTAACGACGTCTTACAACTGTCTCCCGAAAGACTGTAAACTGTTTATTAATACTAGAGGAGGCATTACACTACTTCATTTAAATATTAGAAGTATAACTAAAAATTTTGACCAACTCTGCATGTTAATATCCGACATGAACATTAATTTAGACATAATAATACTTACGGAATGCTGGCTTAAAAAATCTAATAATTTACCTATCCTTGCAGGATTTACGGGTCATTATACCAGACTAAATCAAAACCAGAATGATGGCATCATCATCTATACCAAATTAGATCTAACGTGTAAAGTAAACGAACCAATATTCAAGGAAGGAAACTGTCTCGTTTGTCAATTAGATCGTAGTATCAGTGTGGTAGCCATATATCGATCCCCTTCTTCATCTACCAAAGAAAAATTTAATAACTTTATTAACAGCCTAAATGACGTATATGCCAATTTAAAAACTCAAAACATTATTTTGGTAGGGGACCTTAATATCGACATAAGCATGACCTCAACTGATCCATTTCGTGAAGAATACCTAACGCTTAATGCCTCACATGGCTTGTTTCCCTCGCATTCTCAGCCTACTAGAGCTAATTCGTGCCTCGACCACTTTTTCATTAAATCAGAATTTCCTTCTACAACACTCATTTTGGAATCCCACATAACCGACCATCAGCCCATTACTTTATGTCTTAATAAAAACATCTGTCACAATCGACACCATAACACTAGAACATGTACGTGCTATGATAGTATCAAAACGGATTTAGAAAACACCAACTTCTCTGAAATTCTAGCAGTTACCGACGCAAACGTTGCATCTAATATGCTTGTCACACTCCTCTCAGACACAATTGCGAAACACACTAGGACATTAACAGTCTCCAGAAGTAAACGAGTTCTAAAACCTTGGATGTCACCGGGTCTCCTAAAATGCATTAGAAACCGCGATAGACTCCACTCAAAGTCCAAAAAAGCACCTAATAATATGATCCTAAAACTAACTTATACGCGATACCGTAACTTCTGCAACAACCTCCTTTGTAAATTAAAGCTTGATTATAAAAAATCCCAAATTCAAAATGCCGGTAATGACCCAAAAGCCCTGTGGAAAGCCATTAGGGATATAACAAACACTCAGAAGACCAAAAATAGTGCAAAAGAATTATTGAAATTATCTGACAACCCGAAAATGTCTACTAACCATGTCTGTACCTACTTTAAAGAGATCGGTAAGAATTTAGCTGAGA
This sequence comes from Orthosia gracilis, assembly GCA_947562075.1. Lineage (NCBI taxonomy): Eukaryota > Metazoa > Arthropoda > Insecta > Lepidoptera > Noctuidae > Orthosia > Orthosia gracilis. The sequence continues at coordinate 12,551,259 of OX387264.1, read as the reverse complement.
AAATTTGTAACACCGCCAACATTCATATAAAAACCACCTCTCCACAAGAACTCGAACAAAACAGCCCATCCGATTCATTGGTCATCATGGAAGTTACAAACGCCGATATAGAAGCATTAATCTTGGAACTTCGTTCTGACAGCGCTACAGGGTGGGACAATATTCCCTCTCAAGTCCTCCGACTAAATTGCCAGGTACTAACACCTATAATAACTCATATTTGTAATCTTGCCATAAGTAGCGGCGTTTTCCCAGAAGTCTTTAAGAAATCGCTTATACATCCTATTTTTAAAAATGGTGAAAGGGATTGCCTTAACAATTATCGCCCTATTTCAGTACTCTCAGCCTTATCTAAGATCTTAGAGAAAATACTGAATCGAGCGCTGAAATCGTTTCTAAAAAAATTTAGTATATTAGCGCCAAATCAATATGGCTTTCGCCCTGGTTTATCCACAGAAGACGCTGTAACTGATTTGACAAATACCGTTGTTGACAACTTAGATGCAAAAAATAGATGCTTATGCATCTTTTTAGACCTCTCAAAGGCATTCGATACGGTATTTGTCCCTACCCTACTGGAGAAACTACAAAAGCTAGGAGTAAGAGGTTTAGCCCATAAAATGTTTAAAGACTACCTCACAAATAGGAGACAACGAGTCAAAATTGAGAGCTATATTAGTGATGAAGTAACAGTGAGTTACGGTGTGCCCCAGGGTAGTGTTTTAGGCCCCACACTATTCCTCCTATACATAAACGATCTCTGCTCACTCCAATTACCGTATACTAACATCTTTACCTACGCAGATGATACTGCTATCCTTGTTTGGGGTCCAAATTGGCAAACTGTTAAGGAGCGTGCCGAATACTCACTATCCAGAGTTATGAACTGGCTAAAAAATAACCTACTAACACTTAATCTAACAAAGACCAACTATATCGCATTTTCCCTCAGCAAAATTACCGACCCTGCCGAAAACTTCTATATTAAAGCTCACACTTGTTCTAATTGCAACGAATGTGACTGTCTTGAACTTACGCGGGTTGAAGAGGTAAAATACTTGGGCGTACAGATTGACCACAGACTGAAATGGAATAAACAGATAGATTTAGTCACAACAAGAGTGAGGCGATTGATACACGTCTTTAAATCCCTACGAGATGCCCTAACACATGACAAGCTAAAACTAGTCTATCTGTCTCTATGCCAGTCTGTTATACAATACTGCATCACAGTCTGGGGTGGAGCTGCTAAAACACACCTTATTAAATTGGAAAGGGCTCAACGAGCCGTCCTAAAGGTAATGATCAGGAAACCTTACAGATACCCGACTGTGAGCCTTTATTCAAACTGCAAGGTCCTAACAGTTCGTCAGCTGTTCATCTTGAATGCTGTTCTCAAAAAGCATCGAGATGTGCCAACCCCAAACTCCAATAAACGCAGTTTATCATCTGTATGCCCTCGTGTGGTTTGTAGAACCTCTTTCGCAAAAAGGCAAACACGTAGCATAAGCGCTAAACTATACAACGATTTAAACAAGAAACTTAACATCATTTCATTATGTAGACGCAAAGTTAAATCGAAAATTACTGAATGGCTTCAACTACTTGACTATCAAACAACCGAAGACCTTCTTAGCTATCTTATATAAAATAAAAACAATAATAACTACTAACTAAACCAATAACTAATTACTAATTCAATTTATCCACTCATACACAAACACATACACTCCCTCACACACACAGACACAAACACATACCACGATACACTATCAACCACATACTCACATATACTAACGCAAATTTAAAATTTATAGCGTAATTAACTTAATAATCAGCAACCTTATGTACAAACAGTTTTGTGTACCTTTTGCTGCGACTGAACACTGTCTCCCAAGATACAGGCTCCTGGCCTAGTTTGGGATTCAGTATCAGTACACATATATTGTTACAAACATCCTAAGACTGTCCATACTTAAGTTGGTACCATTGTTGTAATTTTTGTGTCAATAAACAATTTTTATTTTTTTTTTTATTTTTTTTATTTTTTATTTAGCTCATACCAAATAGCATAGAAAGCTGTTCTATTTTGTCCAAACTGAGCTCATACCAAATAGCATAGAAAGCTGTTCTATTTTATCCAAACTGAGCTCATACAAAATAGCATAGAAACCTGTTCTATTTTGTCCAAACCGAATTCATACAAAATAGCATAGAAAGCTGTTCTATTTTGTCGGTTTATCCGATTTTCCAGGAATTATCTTTTCCCCTGAAACCCTTATAACTAACATCGCACTAACTATAAAATACCAAATCGTTTCAACCGTTCTCACCGACCGAACAGCATTTAATTTATTAATTATATAGATTCGATATTTATGGCATCGCAAAACCTCGCATGGAGTTGTATTTTCGTAAAATCTATTTAAACTTTTACTCTATAATTAGCCATTATTACTATATTTATCAAGATACCATGAAGAGTACCTAATTTCAATGTTTTATTATAAAGACAGCATACTCTCCTAGTACAGTTCGTAGGTAAACCAATTTAACAAGAAACCCGAAAACGAACAGATCTGAAAACAAAAAACCAATCTACAAACAAAGTCTTCTATCCTAATTTCATATCCAGCCCGCAAATTTGTAGAAAAACATTTACGAATCACCGAAAAAAACCAAGCACATTTTTCTCGTCGACCACCCAACTCCCCAAACGCGACGGGGGTCATTCCGACCACTCATTAACCAGATAGATGCCCCTGTCAGCATACTCGCCCCATATATTTTAACAAGCCACGCTAATTTCCCATTTATTGTCCATTCTCATATAAAATACGTTATTCGCCGGCAAAAATAAGAATTAACGATGATCTGATTATTCTTATTTTTATTCTTGTCATATTTTTGCTTCGTAAATTGCTTTTTCGTTGTTTTCTTTGTGGTTGTACTGATGTGATTTTGGTATTGTATCTGTGAGATTAGGAGTTCGGGCCACCTGTGACTTATGATTGTTCGAACCGTATTAATAGGTAACTACGTACGTTGCCTCATTGGTCTGGTGGCCGGAAGTGCTACTGGTGGGCACGAGGTTCTGGATTCGATTAGGCATGGATCATTCACGGTTTTTTGGTTAATGTAATTCAACTGTTAATCATCAATGGTTAACAGGTTAAAAAAGCTGTTAAATAATTAACAGGTGTTGAATGCTCAATGGTAGCGTTAAGCGTCAATTTATGTCAACGTTTAAATCATTGATAATTTTGTTTCAGTTAATTTATTGAATTCATGAAGACATAAAAATTGATTTCATAAGGAGAAATAATAATTAAAAAGATATAATGACATACCCTTCGTACTCTCTTCAGGCTTAGCACTGGCTGGGTACAAATAGTATCCAGGCATACTTAACATTACTACAATGAAATAGTCCAGTGACCCGTTGACAAAAAGAAACAGTTTATATTTTCAACCGTTTTTTTTGGAACTGAGTAAAATAATGAGTATTGAACGAATGCGTTGCTTTGTGCGTTGACGTAAATTAACAGCTTTTCAACCTGTTTTTTTCTTTGATGATTAACAGTTAACTCATTGATGATTAAAAAGTCGTTAAAAACAGTTTATTGATTCAACGAACACCTCTAGATTCGATTCCCAAGTCAGGTCAAGAGTTATTGGGTTTTGGGTTTTGCCATCTCGAATATCTCAGTAGCACTCCGGAGTTGAGAGAAGTGAGAGCAGACAGAGTAGTGGTGGCCGACTGGTAAAGGCCGCGATTTTGAAGTTATAGATCGTGAAGCCAGACAGACGATTTACTTTGTGTAAATTATTTCATCACCACTGCTTTCAAAACGGCGAAGGAAAACATCGTGAGGAAACCGGCATGTCCTAGAACCAAAAATTCGAATACATTGCGAAATCCACCAACCTGCACTGGGTTACCGTGGTGGAATTCGGCCCATTCCCTCTCACAGAGAGGAGGTCTGTGTCCCAGCAGTGGTAACATTAAAAGGCTGATGATGATAATGATGACTCCGGAGTTTGGATTTGTGCCTGGTTGATGGCAACAATCTACATATTACAAGAGACTTAAAATTTAACTCGCGAAATTTTGTTTGATTCAAAAATTAACCACTTCCACGGCTTCTTCGGTGGCAGCGCATAGATCAACCTGATCGCATATTTTAGGGCACAGAGGACAGGACAGGAGGTGGAGCATGACCCTGCTGCTGTTCCATCGTGATAGTCCCATTTTGTAAGGTTGGATTTACACCTTCCTACTTGGGTTCTGCGGTTCAGGGACTTCTAGGTAGACCACGGAATCACGGAACGTTAGACCTGAGAAGATGCTCGCTTGCGGTGATCAATAATGAGTTGGTGGGGTGAAAGTGTAGGTACTACAGGAGCATCTCTGTATAACACTTCGGGACATAAAGGCATGATATAATGTACGTAAGTTCTACGTTTATTTATCTCGGCTAGTGATCTTTAACCTCGAAACCGGGTAAGCAACGTTATGTAAAGGCAATTCTTAAGCCAGAGACTAAACGATGTTTTACAACAACCTCTATAATGCATTTTAATAAACTTTGAACCCACTTTGTAAACCAAAACGGTCGCTGTCTAGTCGTAAACTGCAACTGTATAAACCCGAACATGTTTAAAGCGATTTTATCTTCAGCTAGGAATTTCACCAATATTAATCCACTTCAGCAAACATATTCGTTTTCAACAAACTTGCATTTGAAAAGGAAACTCCAACAATTCACTTTACCAGCATTAATCATGCCAAAAGCAAGTTTTCCGCTGTTTTTCGTAGCATCACAATCAGTTTACTGTCGACACAAATAAAAGAAATGCTCGAACATAAGTAACAAGGATATATCGACGCGTATTCGATGAAAATACCCCTCGCAGACAGGTTGTTCGATAGATTATGACGTGCCCTATCGCGTTTAATAAAGCTGTGCTTTTGAGGGTTGAGCCCAAGTTCGGACTTTTTTCGACACAGTGTTGTTCCGTGTTCATTAATATTGTTTGGTCTATAAGAAATTGTGTCGGTGTTGTTGGAAAAGCTTGTTTGTAACAATAGGTTTTTTGACATTTATTGGTTTTAAGTTTCCATTGAAGAATGAATATAAAACTGAACAAATGCGAATATTGGTATGCCATAAAACGTAATATGATAGATCTTTTGCTTTGTATCCTTTTACGAGTATGTTTACACATGTTTCTACAAATAAATGTCTTATAGAAATCTAGTTTTTATTTTCTAAGATTTATATCTGATTTGTATCCTCATCAAAAATACTTCTTTAAAACTATCAACAATTTTATTATATACAATACATTTTTAAACTGTAGAGAAGTATTCTCTTGTCAAGATTTCTTCTGAGAACCTCTTTGTAAGATTATATCACTAGAACTGAGATATGATACGCGTGATTTTTCTTATGAAAGAGTTTTTTTCAAGCGTTAACAGTTTTTTTATTCCTGAGAAGCAAGCAGAGGTAACAGCGGTGACTTACAAGTTGTAGGTCGTGGGTTCAAGCCCAAGTAGTTGCTTTACTTTGAGTACATTATTTCATCACCACTGCTCTCGAAACGGTGAAAGAAAACTTCGTGAGGAAACCGGCATGTCCTAGAACCAAAAAATTCGAAGACATGTGACATCTACCAACTCGCACTGGGCCTGCATGGTGGAACATTAAAAAGCTGATGATGGCGAAGAAGCAATTTTATATCTTATTGCTTTTAGTTTTATTGAAATGGCAATGACGATTACAGATAAGATTTCAGAGTGGTTCATGCTGTGTTGATATGGGTATTTTTAGGTCCTGGTATGGTCATCTGATGAGGAGGGATGAAACTAATGTTACTAAAAGAGTTATGAATATAAATGTGGATGGATGTAGAGGGAGGGGACGGCCAAAGAAAAGTTGGATGGACTGTGTGAGGAGTGATATGAAAGAAAAAGGAGTCACTGATAGCGTGACGGGGGACAGGATGGTATGGTAGAAGAAAACGTGTTGCGCCGACCTCAAGTAACATGAGACAAGGGCAGGAAGAAGATATGGGTAGTTTTAGGTAGATTAAGATGCTATGTCTGGTTTTCTTCCACCTTAGGTACAGTTGTTCTATCTCACGACGGCGGGTTGGCACACACGACTAATACCAACCCGCCGTCGTGAGATAGAACATCTGTAGTTGTAACTAATTGAATTAGGAAATTAGGAGTTATTTGAGGCCAATAAATGCAACTCTGGCAAACCTTTCTGGGAATATTGGCGTGATGTTATGCTATGTTATATTATTTTTTATTTGAATAGATGTATGGATATAGAAAATTGGCTCGCGTTTCACCACTATCTCACCAAATGGTAAGCGATGATATGGTCGACGGTGAAGCACGCTTGCCTAGAAGTCTAATAACCTGTTCACCGAGGTTGTAGGTGTTTTTTTTTTTATTTTAGATGGGAACATAAAAAAGATTGACTAGAATATAATCAAATCACACTCAGTTACAACAAAACAAAATCATAAATTGAAACTTATTTCATAATCGATGGGCAGATGTCCAGTCAGTTTACGAATCTAACAAAGCGCTTCGCGTGCGGAACGAGGAGCACTGTTCTTCCCCTACGATCAATATTATGGTTGAGCAATTTTACTTATATCAATATTGATTAAATTCTTATGGATTCAAGAATTGACCGCAGCAGCTGCCTAACAAGGCCCTAATCACTCACACTGCCAATTAGAAATGTATAAAATTAAACTTAGAAAATCGCTACCGCTATCGCCTCTCGTATATTCATCCACGCTTCTCGTACCAGCACCCTTCCTCTTTCAATAACAATCTATATCAATAATCAAATCAGAGTGCCTCCACGGTGGGTGAATCAACTTTTTAACTTTGTTATTCCGTTGGTTTTTCTTAATACTACGTTCTAGAGTTAAATTGGGATATTGAATCATCGTACGGTGAAATTATAGTTCGGGAAGCAGGTTTTTAGAATGTACATTTTTAGTTTAATATTCTGTATAGAATTTTTCTGACCATTACTTCGATTCCTAGGTCAGACAAAAGGTCCATCTGGAATTTCTCAGTAATAGCTTTGAGTCCGGACTTGCACCCAGTTGATGACAATAGGCTGGCCCCCTGTTACACGGGACTTGAACATAGTTGGGGAAAAGTGGGTGTATTAAATGGTGGTCTTGACACGACGTTATGTATGTTTTCACTTTACTGTATAGATAGTTCAACTCATCTTTGCGCACGGTGCTATGTGTGGGTAAGCATGTGTATGTGGTTGTTTGCTCGGACGACGACTGCCGCGTCACAGCCACACAAATGCATATTGTATAATTACAAGCGCACGCACACATGGCGCGTTGAGTTGAACTATCTTTACAAGGGATTGGTTTTGTTTCCTGTTTCCTGTTTCTGTTTGGCTGAGAGCAAAATTCTTGGTATTCAATGCGGTATTTAGGTTTTGTGGGTGGTAAAAAAAGAATATTACTGAAATAGTCGCAAGGTCATACCAAAGTAGCAGGTCTATTATTAAATCGGTTATTTTATTTCTATGGAAGTAATATAATTATACGGTTTATTTACTTTTTACCATATATATTGATCACAATGTCTAAAGTCTCTTATTAATTCAAATTAATCCAATTAAAAAAACACAATCACCATAAAATACAATAATCCATTTGTAACAAAAAATTTAAAAACACTCATGCATATTTCATACAAAAATCTCATCCAATAAAAGATAAAATATCAACGAAAAGGACAATTTAGGGGAACAAAAGAAAATTACGCGAACAATAAAAACGTTAACGTAAACTAATTACGTCGTGACTCAGGGGTAATCTAATATATTTGAGACGGAACACGAGTTACGATGATAACGTTACAAAGATGTTACAATTTTATTAATACTGGGAAACGCTTGGATTACTTGGAAATGTTCTGGAGTTGCGGAAATAGGGTCTTGATAAAGTGGCATTATAACTATGTCAGAAAGTTGAAATGTGTAGGAATGACAAGCGATACCGAAATGCGACTTGTTCAATTCCTAAACATTTTGGACTTCTGACAATCGTTGTCAGAAGAATGTCACTTTTTATAGAGGCCAAAGTAACTTGGCATCGTTATAACATGGACAGAGTAGTTAAAGTTGAACAACAAGGGGGGAGGGGGGGTTGTATAGCTCTTTTTGGTGAAAATTTAATTAAAGCATAATTTTGTGTGTTATAATTTTTTAATTAAAGCATTTATAAATAGTTAAATTGCATTGCAAGTACAAGTATTGTAATAAACATATCGTTGCTAAATAATATATTATGTAATTAAATGTAACTAAGTACATATTATTTTGCCAAGATCCATCTGTCAAAATATGCTGTCTTAAACTGTTGGTGAGATTAACCAGATAATTCGACATACATCATTATTTTTAACTTAACCTCTAACTTAGTAATGAAAATGTCTATCTACCGACGACGTTAATCATCGTATCATCCAATACATACTCGTTCTATTTATTTATTCCTAATGCAACGACAGCGCTATCTACGACCTACATATACCTTTGTACACGTAGGTAATTTAATTTCGTCGCCTCGGTAAATAAATAAAGGCTATGGCAGTCCTGATTTTGCCATTCATTGGATGAATTGGGCAATCTTACTTCGGGGAGCTTCGGTACTTTTTGACCCCCGCGATTGTGGGGGCGGGTCCTTTGTGACTTCGGCAGTCGACGGGTATAAATGTTTCAAGTGTTTGGAATAGTGCACGGATAAGAATACTATGCGTTTCGTTCCTTTGTGTACCTCTTCGGGGTTACAAGGTGACGTAGAAGTTCAAGGATGTTAAAAGTTGTCCAAGCAGGTACATTGTGTTTATATTTTATGGTGATGGAATAATTTCTTACTGCTCTCGAAACAAGGCAAGTCCTAGAATCAAAATCTCGATTACAAGTAATATTGACCAATCCACTGGGTGGCGTGTTCCCCTCTCACAGAGAGGAGGCTTATAGGCTGAATCTGCTACTCGTCTTAAGGATTAATTAAGAATAACTTAATCAGAACTTAAGAGACATAAGTCAAGTAGCAGGTATTAATGAGTGTTTCCTTTTCTGTTGGCATTTCATTGTGTTCTACAACTGGCGTGACTAGGTGTTGTAAAGATTAATTATTGTATTACATAACTGCATTGTTATACAATGTTGGCTAATCCATTAACTATAATTCATTATCCATGGTTGACGTGTATAGTGTGCGTGGAATAATTAGCAAGTGTTAAGGACATGCGTTCATTGTATTGTAATTATTAAATTATAGGCGTTTGCCTTTGACTTCTCGGTGTTAGCATGCGCTATACGCGTATACAGAATGTAACGAAAACAGTGCTGCCAACTTAGCGCTTTCAGCGACAGATCTAGCGCTTTTTTATTCAATAGCGCTTTCTAGCGCCTAGCGCTAAATATAGCGCATTTTGAAATTTTAGACATTCTTTAAAAAAAAAAAAAAATTTCGTCCACAGATAAATATAAATTGAAGTCCAATACTGAACAAGACCTATCATTTTGGGAGAATCAGACGATGATGAATTAATTTATACATCCCTCGTCTCAGAATATTGGGCGTTTTGTTTGAATTTGGCGACGAATTCAGCAATTTGTTTTGTCAGCGACCATTTAGCGCTTTTTTAAAGAGCGTACAGTGTGTTTTTTCTTGGACGAGTTGGCTGCACTGAACATAAAGGTGTGATAATATTTTAAAATATTATCCTGCCTATGTAATCGATCAACTTTATACAAGGACTTACATAGGCAATTTCCAGAAAACAAAGTTGTGATCAGCTGACCAATATTTGTATAGGAGATACAGTTTTCTTTTTATGGCTTCTTTGTAGAAAGTTGTTCAAATGCATGGTCAGCAGCAGTCTTTAAAATATGATTGTTGATGGCAACACAAAGTTATTAATATTTCTAGTTTTATCTATGATTTTTGTGTTCTGTTGTAAAAAACTGCTCCCGTACCCTGACATGTCAAAACTATCATAGTTCGACTGTAAAAAAGGGACAGATGTATACAAGTCAAATACATCTGTCCCTTACGCACATTCAAAATAACCTTTCTCTAAGACTCGCCTGTCATACGGTCTTTCTCTTCCTGTGGCCTAAAAATCGCTAAGCATTCATGTGAGTTATAGTAAATACTTAATTAAACAAGCAAATTGTACCAATTAACAAGCCTTTACAAACTACAGTCCCATACAAACAGTTCCCAAGATATTAGAAAGCTAGAACCAAATTCAGCTTCGAACAATGATCACACCATTCCGTTACAATACTGGAACGCTATACGTTATGGTATTCATTTTTGCCATCGCAAGTACAACCCATAACACAGGAACGGAAAATTGATACGAAAAAGACAGGCCTGGAATGAAGTCGGTTATAGAGGCACCGTCTGACTCCCGGGAAGTATAGTAAAAACTACTGAATTAAAATCTGTCACAGTGCACAAGCTAATCCGCTGGGAGTAGACGCATGAAATTATGCACAAGAGTGTCTTATACGACGAAGGTGAACCTAAAGAGATGTTTGCAAAAAGTAAAGGCGTTACATAAAGGATTAAAGTTTTTATGTACGTTCGTCAATTTCGCCACATAGGATAAAAAAGCCATAATAATCTTATTATTTTAAAATTTAATCGAATGGGAGAGAATGCAAAAGCTTCTGGTAAATGAATTGGTTTAGAAATCATTCCAAAGCAAAACGTACCTGCAGGAACCCGGAACTGAAATCAACCACAAAGATCAGGAACACATCTGATTAATTGCAACCAATTGTAATTGCTACAAGCCAACCGCAATTCCACCATTTTCATTCGTGCCCTTTTCATTTGCGGCCGTACAAAATAAATAGTCAATACTGCCGTATTTCGATCACGAGTCTACCCTCAGACTAAGTATATTATCCAGTTTTATGACACTCGTAAAGTCTCCCTGCTCCCCTCCTCTTTTCGTGGAGGTAAGTAGAAATGTATTGGTTTCTGTTATTTTGAGGAACGTATGCTAGATGTCCTGATTGCTGATGGACGGTAGTAAAATTTATCTGATTGCGGAATTTGAAAAGTAACGAAACTTTGGGAATTTTTGCAGAATTGTTTATGTTTTTTTGGTGGTGAGTTTTTTATGGCAGCGGTAGTTTGGAAAGAGGTCAAGGACGAGACTAAGGTCGAGACGATGAAGAGGTAGGCGGTTGAAATTAAAATAATGTGCTAATAGGAGTGGCCAAATCACTTCTGCAGTACAACCATGAAACATTTAATTTGGATTGCTTGCAGTAATAGGTGTGGCGCAGAGGGTCCCTTTGTTGATAGGATGGAATGGATGAAGGAAGCATGTGGCGCCGAATTGAACAAGAGCAGGAAGATGATAATGTTCTTTTTGATGAGAATTGAAAATCACGCAGAACACTTTTAAGTGACCTTTCTTAGCAGTGTCGCTACCTCCTACTACAATACTATTTCCAAGTTCAACCAAGCTGCATTGCTATCCTCCAATTTGAAGATTAGGTGAATCTAATATGCCTCTGGTATTGCAGACGATGGAAATCTATGGTATCTTTGATCCATGTTTGCCACATGCTTGTCTACCCCATAAATCAATACCATTAGCCATCACACAATATCACTGCTCCACATTGTAACATGCATTACAATTCAATAGAATCTTTACAGCCCGATCAGATAGGACTCATAAAGTTTAAGTGCACAGATTACCTATAGCAGTACTGCCTCACAGAGGCTTACGGTATGTGTTTATGAGCATCGTAAATATGGCAACATTATTGATGATACTTTGGTCTTTTGTTGCTGCTTTCATTCATATTTGAATGGTGTTTTCTGGTTTTATTGAAGTTGACTTTATGAATTGCATTTTGTTTCATATTTTATAAACTGCTTACCTACTTTCTTTTGTTTGATGTTCGCCTGGTATATATTCGACTCTTCCGAAGCCTCGATTTTCTTGATCTTTTAGTAGATACTTAGGTCATCCACCCATCTGACAGTTGGTCTGCTCTTCCTTGCTTTCTTCTATCATCTCTCAGCAATCCTAAAGGATTTCTGCTCCACCAATCAACACCAGAGTTCTTTTTAGTATAATTGACAATGAAGCATATATACCAAATCTGACCACATTCACACGTTTTTGCGACAGGTGCGTTTAAAATAAATTGGAAAATGTTTGTAAGAAATTTAAAAACCGCCGGATTATTGACAGGTTTTTTTTTAAATAAGCCTTAACTCATGTGTCCCAACATGAGAACATGAACTTCATGTGAACTTTCCGTCGAATCCGACTCGGCTGGGCGGCGTTCGGGAAGTTGCGTGGTATCTTCTCGTCCAATTTACCGCAGTGTCTCAAGACAAAAGTCTTTGACCAGTGTGTGTTGCCAGTGATCACCTATGGGACCGAGACATGGTCGCTCACAATGGGCCTTATCAGAAAGCTTAAAGTCACCCAAAGGGCAATGGAGAGGGCTATGCTCGGAATTTCCTTGCGTGATCACGTCAGAAATGATGATATCCGCAGGAGAACTAAAGTTACCGACATAGCCCGGAGAATTGCTAAACTTAAGTGGCAATGGGCAGGGCACATTGCTCGCAAAACGGATGGCCGATGGGGCCGAAAAGTTCTGGAATGGCGACCGCGAACCGGAAGACGATACGTTGGAAGGCCTCCCACTAGGTGGACCGATGATCTGGTTAAGGTTGCGGGAAGGCGCTGGATGCGAGACGCACGGGATCGGTCAATGTGGCGACGCCTGGGGGAGGCCTATGTCCAGCAGTGGACGTCTTTCGGCTGAAATGATGATGATGATGATGAAGTCATGTGTAATTAAAATTGTATTTTAAAGCATCAGTTAGACATTATGCGTTACCCAAAACTAAACAACTAATCTAGTAGAATCTGGGTATTCATAGATATTAGTCTTGAAATAAATCGCGACACAACATTATCCTTATTTCATATTCGCCCAAGTGTTACTAGTTCTACGCATCAGCTGTTCGGTTCTCACGAAACTTCTCGAACTTTCCCGAAGAGGGATTGTATTGGATTAGTTGCTAATGTCGGTCTATCGAAAATGGAAGTAATCACCTATTCACATTATGCGAGGTACAAAGTTCTCTAGATTTGTTCTACTTGTGCCCCAATTACAGAAAATAAAGAAAAAACCCAAAGTATTCCACGAAGACTAAGGTATAGGTGCAAATAAATTACACATTCTGCCAGTATATATTAAGTTCCTAGTGTTATAGTGGGCGAGCCTATTGTCATCAGCCGAGCACAATTCCAAACTCCGGTACTGAGAAATTCCTGAAAAAAAAAAAAAAAATAACTTTGCCAGACCCGGGCATCGAACTAAGGACCTGATGGTTCTCTCTCCATGGTGGCTCAGCAGTAACGTTTGCTTATAACTAATAAAAAAAAACCTGGAAACTTAATAACAAAAAAATAAACCGATTACCAAATTAAAACCTACGATGCGTAAAATAACTTTTTTTTCGGAAGTCGGTGTGTTTGTTACCATTCTTTTTTGTTTTTGACACCGACTTCCGAAAATAAACATATTTTATTATTTTTATTTAGTTAAAAAGTTTATTATTTTTCTCTTTTTAGTTTTGGTATCTTATATTATTACCATGAAAATACGCATTATTAAGGATTCATTAAAAACTTCTTGACCAGATCTTGATCAAATTTAAATGGAACCACATGAGAAACACTAGCTGTCAAATAAAAAATTAATTAAAATTGGTTCATCTAGTAAAAAGGTCTGAGACAACAAACATTTAAAATAATTAAGTTGAGTTAAGAACCTTTTCCTTTTTGAAGTCAGTTAAAAATTAAACAGGGGCGAGTGCGGAACTAATCGTGTTCAAAAGTGATTCACCCATTCATAAGCTTTAAGCAGCTTTGAAATTTTGCATCAACGGCTATGTTTGATTTACCTAATCAATCTCACAGAGAACATGCGATTTTGACAGAAGCTTTACTAATCAGAGATTTGATTAGGCTTCTAGATCCTGTCAGAAAGGTATATGAACGTTACAGCAAATTATTGTAGAACTAGCGACCCGCCCCGGCTTCGCCCGTGAGAAACTATACACAAGAACCTTCCTTGTTTCTCCCTTGGTGGAAAGTGCATGAAAATCCGTTCAGGAGGCGAAGGACTTTATTTTTAACCGACTTCCCAAAAAGGAGGATTGTAATAAAAAATAGAAGGTTATCAATTGGACTGTATTTTTTTTAATGATTCTTTTTTTAATTGAAAGTTGGTGCTTGCCATGTGGTCCCATTTGAATTTCATCAAGATCTGATGAAGAACTTTGGAGATACATCAGAACTCTTCAATAAATGACAGCAAATCACTCGGGATGGCTGCAATCGCATGTCTGTTTATTGTTTACACTATTTCATAACATGACATCACAGTCGTACGCTCTAAAGGGTTACGCAGGTGTGAACAGTTCACCCTGGTATACTCTCATTCCACCGGTTTTGATTAAGTTCCATGTTCATCACTTTGGGCATTTTAGAAACAACTAAAAGGAGAAAACAAAACATTTTACAAAAAAAAAACAACCGACTTCCAAATAAAAAAACACTACAAAGTGAAAAATAACTTCAATTTCGGAAGTCGGTGTTCCTGTTTTCGTTTCTTCGTTTTTTTTTTTATTTGGAAGGCGGTTGTTTTTTTTGTAAAGTTTTTTTTTATAATATGTAGTGTCATTGATTTATATCAAGCACTGCGCCATTTTGATCGAGTAGCTTGACAGCTGAACTTGTTGGTCTGGGTTAAATCCACAGGTCGAATTCTTAGTGTTTTTGGGAATCGTCAGTAGCAGCTTCGCACCGTATTGTCGTTTCGGTTAGTGGTAGTTGGCTCTTTTCTGGTACTTGTGACTTACAATATATCTGGTAAAATGTGCTACTCGTAGTACTATACTGAGCACTTTGGCTCATCATCATTAACATCATTTCAGTCAAAAGCTGGACAGCTGGATATAGGCATCCGCCAAGCGTCACCATAAGGATCGGTCCTGTGCATCTCGCATCCACCGCTTCCCGCAGCCTTAGGTTGGGTAGCCTCAGGTTTTCGCTCCACCTAGAGCATCCGAATTCCAACACTGCATCTTTCGGTACGCGTTCGCCACTCCAGAACTTTACTGCCCCATTGGCCACCCGTTCTGCGTGCGATGTGCCCTGCCCACTGCCACTTAAGTTTGGCAATTCTTCGGGCTATGTCGGTAGCCTACCTTCTTTTTCTGGTCTTTTGCCCATCACGAAATACTGGCGTGACATAACCCATCCATCCATACTTACTTCATATTATAAATACAAAAGTAACTCTGTATGTATGTCTATCACGTCATTTTATCGGCTGAACGGATCAACATGAAACTTGGCACACGGCTAGACCATGGCTACTTTTTATCTCGCAAGTATGATGAACTCAAAAACTACTGAACGGATTTTAAAAACGCTTTCACCTATGGAACGAAACATTATGCATGAGTGCCGTAAGCTGTTTTTTATCTTGGAAAATAACGGGTCCTGCGGTGTGGGCCACGGGAACAAAGCTGCGGGAAAGAAGCTAGTTTTTATTAATCCAGATAACACATACTGCCGTATCGACATCACTGTTCAAGAATATTATTTCCTACCCTAACAAAAAATCTCAAACACTAACATACTCACCCAAATCTGGACTAAATGCAGCCGACTACGAAAACGCAAGTGCACATTTACGACTTCAAGTTTACGACCTGCGACAGTCTGTACTGGTTTACGACTCAACGGCGGCGTCAGCAATAACTGACGGGAAGTCGGTTTAATGTCACGACTAGTCTTAGCGACTTAATGACGTCTTAGTAACAATCGTTTATGGGCGTTATGCTGAATGATTGTTGGGCTGTTCGGCAATTAGGATTTTGCCATGTGTGGATAAACCGTTTTTCTTCTCATAACTGGTAACATTTGGGTGGACCACTGTCTTAACTCTCGGGGAATACAAGCGTGATGTCATGTTATGTTGTGTCTTTTAACTGATTTGTTTTTTTTTTTTCAAATTTCTTAAGAAGAAGATTTGTGATACGAAGATTTGCTTGGACGCCTACATGTGATTCATGAGAATTACTGCCTCGTTTGTGTAACTGTCACAAGTGCTACTGCTGAGCGCCTGGTCCTGGGTTTGATGACTGGATCGTGCAAAGTGTTATTAGTCTTGGCATCTGGATTTTTTCACTAGGTGACTGGAGTCTGGAATTGTCAGGTTAAAGGCAAAATACTCGCCTGCATTACGTGGAATATAAACATAAGGTGCAAAATCTTTTGCCAAAAAAATAAACCGTCTTCAAAAGCAAAACGGAAGAAAAGTCTTTGGTACCTCTTGTTTTGATCGTTTTCCGACACCGACTTCCGAAACGAAAGTTAGTTGCACTTTTTATTGTTTTGCTTTTGAAGTTGGTTTATTTTTTTGACTAGGACTTTTTTTGTGAGAAAGTTTTTGATTCTCTCTTTTTAGATTTAGTACACTATCACTAAAAAAAAAAGTGAGCATGTTCTAAGTAAGGTACCTAAAGGATTGACAAAATACCCTAATAATAACTTAATTTACACATGCTGTTCGCCGCTAAGGAATTCGGTTGTACGTTCCATATCTTGAAAACTGCTGAACCGATTTTGATGAAACTTACATTATTCCCTAAGTTGAGAAATACTCAATCCAATAAACAAAGAATGATCACGATACGATAGTTTCTGAGAAATGCGTACACAAACATACATACATACAAACAAACAAACAAAGATACATACTTATAAATATTGGCACACGTGTTTAGAAGCTTACATAGAGTAACACATGTCAATAATGTGCAATATCAACAATACAACATACCTACATACGTGTCGAATTGATAACCTCCTTATTTAGAATTCGGTAAAAATGTGGGTGTACTATAAGTATAAATCTGCTTACCCCACCGTGAAATACCGGCGCGCAGTGTGATATATAGTTACAACTAATTCTAATAATATTGAACACCCCAAGTGCAGTGGTGGCCCAGTGGTATCGGCCGTGACTTACAAGTTGTAGGTCGTGGGTTCGAACCCAGGCAGGCGCTTTACTTTGTGTAAATTATTTCATCACCACTGCTCACAAAACGGTGAAGGAAAACATCGTGAGGAAACCGGCATGTCCTAGAACCAAAAATTCGAAGACATGTGACATCCACCAACCCGCACTGGGCCCGCGTGGTGGATTACGGCCCATTCCCTCTCACAGAGAGGAGGCCTGTGTCCCAGCAGTGGGAACATTAATAGGCTGATGATGTGATGTGATGTGATGTGAACACCCCAAGAGATTGAAAGTATTTATAAAATTCCTTTGTAACTCCAATTAGTTTTAACAGCACACCTCAAAGGGACCGATAAAAGTAATTTGGAAAACGCATTAACTACACAATGTTCAGTTAAAATAGCGTGTTAAGTTACATTAACACATTTTATTGTAATATTGGTAACTGTTGTCACCCGGAACAGAAGGACAAAGGTTATAAAGTATTTTTGTAAATTAATGATGTTTATCTTAAGGCGATATATACGCCCCAATGTTAACGCAGTACTGGCCGTGCGCCCGCTCGGAGCCAAAATATTAATATTGAACCTCCTTTTGAACAGTTTTGTTTGCAAAATATTATTTGATTTACATATACTATTTCAGTTATGAAGAAATGCCAGCCATCAATTTTTCTGTGCAAATATTTTTTTAAACATCCAAGTCGTTTTGGAGGAGTATCCAAAAGTTGCGAAAAATATCGTGTTGCTAATTATTTTTTTAAAGCAAAACTATTTGTAATACGAAAAAAGCATGTTTAAAAAATAATGTACATGAAACAATTATAAATATATTTTTTTTCAAATTTTTTAACCTAGCCGTTACTAAGGAGTATGCTTTATGAAAATAAACGGTAACCGTTTTACGGCACTAAAGCGGATGTAGGCCCTTATTTTTTTTTTAAATACATCCATTGTTAATCCATCATATCCAAAGATGTGTACCATTTAGTAGGTCTGTTTTCCTACTTTGTTAAACTGCTGAAGAGATATAGTTTTAAAACTGTAGGACTGGGCAGAAAGTGCGATACTAGAAGAAGACAATACAGTTGAATCCAGGAATGACCATCCACTAACGATTGATTTAATGTTAAGTACCTAATCATTGAAGTCCAAAAAAAAACTGTTTGTTCCCTCATATCGTGGGGTAACCGATTCCGAATCACCCCCATGTATGTGCCCGCAACTTTTCATAGTTTTTGAGTTATGATATTTTTTCTGAATTTTTGACCAGACCAACTTAAAAAAAATGAATTGTCGAGATTTTTTTGCCACTGAATCTTCATGAGTAGTCCTTTTATGAATACAATAATTAGCTTCGTAGGTGTGATAAAAATTATGAAAATGTTGGTCTTAAGTAAAATATTAATGTTAAAGATTTTTTTTTGACTTCCTTTTTTGGCCATCCTGCATATTCTAAAGTATACCTTTGAATTTCTTCTGCAAAGAAATTTTAGACACCAGCTTTGATATAGTGTTACTGCTCTTTTGGCCCATAACTGTGTAACTAATGATCTATCAGGTATTATGTTATACTATTATCCGTAAGGGACTTTCCTCATCGTACGACGCAAAGTAAATCGCGTCGATAGGCGATATCAAGCATGTATTATCTAAGAAAATCTCAAGTGCAAATCGATCGAATTGCATTTTATTGCGTCCATGTGAACGTATCTGCAATTTTACTTAATAAAAATCGTTTATCAGTGTTATATAAATCGAATCGCCCAGAGCCATCGAATCGCGTCGAGTCACCAGGGATATCGAAAAATCACGTGATCAATCCACATCCAAAATTTGACATTTCGACTCTCGCCGTCATTGACATCGAATGCCACATGTCTAGAGCCTCAGAGATAGCCTTCAATTGTGAAAAACCCAACCAAATATTTCCATTTTTCTTACCAACAAATCAAAACTCTAATCTTCAAACAAGATATCCCACTTCTGAAGACACTTCCCTATTTCGCACGCACCACACGCGCGACTCCACGCGGGTCCTTCTTTATTTATTATTATAAATAATAAAACCAGATCCGTTCCTCTAGTTATCCGGGAGTGAAATATGTCGTTTGCACGACTTATCCGTGCCTTATTTGGCAAACAAGAAAACCAGAACATTACGCCAACACAAATAGGTGCTTGCGCAAATATTCGGTGCAAATACAGCCCGGCGAGGGAATAAATAAAACCGGGAAGCAAGTGTAAGCCAGTGAGTATTGAGACTAGATGGTGCAATAATACAATAGAAGAAGTGTTTGCTCACATTATTTTGAAAGCTTGAAAACTCTACTCTCACTCTTGTAAACTGTTCTGGTATCTTTAACACTGGTTACTTTGTAACCTAGCTAAGATGCCAGTTGCGACCCGTACTGTGACTTCAAAACAAATTTAATGTACCTCAGACTTTTTAGCCTACTCACTGGCTTTATTCTTTGATGAGTTGATAAAGCATTATGAAATGATTTGCCGATAAATGGTACACTTAAACTTTACGTCATGGTAGGTTTTTGTCAAGGTCAAGCTTTCGAGGCTACATGTGTGTGCAACGCATCTTGCATCTGTAGATCATAAATAGTACGTCACTAAAACCGCGGTTGATAACTTTAACTAACTCAGTCGCTACACTAACCGTGTTCACTAAATAGTAAGATCAATTTAACCTACATGTGTAATTTTTCTGTATAGTCAACTATGATCACAACCAAATATCAACTACGCTCAAGCCACTTCCATTGAACCCTTACCCTTCAGGCATTAGGCCGTAAAATTTTAAACAGTGGCCTTCGCGTAGGTAACGTTGTAAATAAGACTTTACAACTTTCGCCCCATTCCTGCCCAAGCCCATGGGGGTGATTGTAAATGTGTGACGCAATAGATAATTAATTGGGGGTTGTTAGCTGCGAAGTTGGAATAGTCTTATGTAATCCGTAAGGGTGTGGGAAGTTTTTAATGTGGGGATGTTATGGTTGTGTGAATAAATGGTCATAAAGGTAGCTGTCGCGGTTTTCTTCCGTAGATGGGAAGTACAATGAATGAATGCGTAGATGCCTTAGACTTACCTGAGGGCTGTGTATTTTAAAACTGGCAAATATTTCAAAATCTAGATCTCTTTTTTTACTAATGTGTGTCCATTAGACGCAAGACAAGGTATCTGTTTGGCAGGCAACATGTAAAGAAAGACAGACATTTGCATGAAAACTTCGAGACTTTGAGCATTTGACTTTTTACCCTTCATCTGTAAAGACCGCTCAACTTTAATGCTACAGAGGTGACCCATCCTAGAACTGATTGCAACAAGTGAAGCTTAACGCGACAATGCGACGGATCTGTACAATTTTATAGTCCTTGCCAACAAAAAACAATATATTTTTAAAGAATTTCAAGTTATCGCGTGTTGGAGTAATTTTTCCAGCATTATTAGCTTATCTGACTGAAATATTCCTTTCCGCTTTATTTATTTGCTGAAGTATTTTCAACTAACATTTTTAATAAGCCTTATCACGCCGGCGCATGGTCTCTGTTCCGGGTCTTTTGAGGTTAAATAGTTAGATACAGAAATCAGAAGTGGGATTATAATAGGCGTGCTTGCACGAAAGTGTTTTACACTTGTTTACTAGGCCTTAACCACACTAGTTCTTTAAAAAACTATATGGGATTCAAACTCAAAACCGTATAGATAAATAAGGAATAAAAAAATTAAGCTGTAAGTGCTTTTGGCTTCTCAGCATCCAACAAAGAACACCTAAGTTTTTAGATTTCGGGAAATTGATACGATTTTTTTAGGTTTAAGCTTTCAGTAGAACCGCAAGGCCACTTATAATCTAATATTTTAAAGAGTTGAGAGTTTGTGACATTATTTTTTTGCTTGTAGAAGGTTATCTCGGGAAATACTGACCCAATTTTGATAGCAAGCTACACTTTCAATGTCATCATGTCTTTTCGGTCGCTAGTTTCATACACCATAATTTAAACGTTATTGCATCAATTATTACATTTATACAAAAATAAAATTATTTGCGCAAGAGAATCGTGCTGGCATTTGTATACGCGACCCTTTGGCCCAGATGCGCATTTATTTTTATATCCCACTTTAACATACATAGAACATTATTCATAGCCAATATTTTATTTATAGTAATCTTTATTTATATAGAGTCCAGTTTAACTGGACCTCTTCATGTGGCGCTGATTGTGAAGGTTACCGTCAGATGAATGTCAAATTCAGTAAGTTTGAATTTAGTTTCTTTTTTGACGGAGTTCTAGTAACAGTGGGCTTGAGGCGTGTTGATTGTTTAATCGTGCATATTATTGTGTTCTTTATTGTATTATTAATGTTCCATTTAATTGGAAATAGTGATTTATAGTTAGACCTACATAATATCCATGGAAATAATCTTCATTGTTACGGATGACAGATGGTCTAGCTTTGGCAACCCACATTTCGCAAAAAACAGCAAAGGTTCTAGACTGAAAAGAAAACACCAAAAAATGTATATTACTCGCTCTTCAAAGTCAGCTTTATGTCAGCTTACCGTCATGTTCCATTGTTTAACAAAATTACACGTGCTACGGATGCCACAAAAAACAACAATTGAACTCTACTCGTGATCCACCTTGAATATAACTAACTAATAAAAAAAATACATAAAAAATTAGAATCCGATAGCGATCGTTTTAAATAAGCGTTGTAGGCACGTGCAAATCCGCCACGGTTGCGTAAGCAACTGGTTGCATAATGCGAAGAAAATAACCACTGACATTGGTACTACTTAGTGAAAGTATTGCCTACATCCACTACTTCTCAAGAAGAAACCCTAGCTTCAGAAAAATAAAGTCCAATTCCCCTTACAAGAGCCGCTGTCTGCCACCAGCCAACGCGGTCAACGCGTTCTTTTTTCAAATCGACAATGATGTCACGTTGTGGGTTGACACTGGCCGATATAAAGTTTGGGTACAGATAAAAAAGGCTTGTGTTTAAACACCGCCCAAAAAAGTACCTATTTTACTACCAAAAAAATTCTAAACGGTTACCAAAATGGATAAATGGTCACCAAATAACGTTTCCTAAAATATTATGAAATAAATCCATTTTTTCGTATTATTGACTGCCAAAAAAATATATGGACGCCTTTAAAGTCGACGGAGCCCCGCTGCGCGGGGCTCCTATTTCCGTCCGCAGGGTCTAAAGTAACCTAACACGAACGAGATAACGGGAGCCGAGTTCGCTCGCTTTGCTCGCTCACTTCGGCTCCCGTCATCTCGTTCGAACCTAACCTGTCCGTGTCGGGGTGCCCTAAGCTCCTGAGCTCGCTTCGCTCGCTCTTGGACTAATTCGTTAAAAACACGAATACACCCGGTATATTAATCTTTGAGTTGGATAGAATTTGGTGACCGTTGATCCATTTTGGGAACCAATTATTTTATTTGGTGCCTAAGCTTAGAGTCTTAAAAATATTTTTGATGACCGTCTAAATTATACCCGATAAAAAAGTTTTCGGGTGTTGTCAATAAAAAAATGGAGTTTGGTCCAGTTATTGAATTTTCGAGGAATTCTCTTGTTGTGTACCGCGAAACGGAGCGTGGGTGGTCCTTGTAGATAGACGGATGACCTAGTGAAGGTCGTGAGGGCTATTAAATTTAGGTGACTAATAAACATGTGGTATGGGAAACTTTGGGAGAGGTCATGTCCGGTAGATGTTTGTTAAACATCTACCGGGTGCTTACAATATTGATATTGAGAATCTTAGAAATGATGGATGGACTTTGTGAAGGATGATATATCTAGAAAGGAACTGACTACAAAGTGAAGACAATAGTGAAGTATGAAAGAAGAAGACGAATTGCACCCATCCTAAATAAGTTTGCATATAGTATGACGGCGATGGATCAGGCAATAATCACATTCAAATTGAAGTTGAACCCGTGGTCCACTTCTAACTAGAAAGCCGTTATATAATTGAATAAATTTCCATTGAATTTGATAACGTTTGTTCTAAAACTGGAAGTTGTGTAACAGGAAGCATTATTTCCGAGTATTATTGAATAACAAAGTTGTTTATAATTTCAATATACTGCATGAATGAATTTATGCTTTCTCAGATCGGAATGGGAAATAGTTCAAGTGTTTTAATAGACCTATATGATTCTTTGGTGAGATATTTCTAATTTAATCTCCTCTGGAAAATACTTGTTCTTTTTTGCTAGCGCGTGTAAGTATGGTTATCGCCAATCACTGCAATCTTACTTATATTATAAATGTGAAAGTTTGGACGTATGTTTGTTACCCAATCACGCCAGAACGGCTGAACGGATCCGGATGAAATTTGGCACAGAGATAGATTATGGTATAATGTATAATGGCTGGTATAATGTTCCCTTGGGATGTAAAAACACTTTTCACGCGGGCGAAGCTGCTGGCAGAAGCTAGTAATTATATAAGCCAAGCTTGGTTAGTATGAATTCTAGGAAGGAAATCGTGTGATCCAGTATCTGAGCTTTGGAGGTCAGATAGACAGTTGCTCCATGTGGAATACTGGTATTCAGATACATTTCGTTAGACTGGAAGTGGACACAGTTGGGGAAAATTTAAGCCCTTGTCTCATGTCTCTTTGGGACGCGCAACACATTTCCTTTCTCCGTTCTCTACGTCAAACAGCATCAGTACTAAACAAAATTACCTTTCCATCTTCTCTCTAACACATGAAGTAACGCAATTACCCATTCATACAACACTTTACAAATAAACTCACGGTTGAAATGGAAATGGTAAATCGTGTGATACGATAATCCAACTGCAGTGAATACGATCAGTGATGAAACTCGTTTAGTAACAGTAGGCTAAGGATCTGTTAATGTGTCTACTATCTACGTCCACACTTGGTTTCTTCACAATAGAGGCAACAATAAGTGTGGTAGTGGTAGGTACGTTTAATTGTTTGCGGTTTATTTTATTACAGTGAAGCTCGCATTTTACGGTCATCTCACCTGATGGTAAGCGATGATGTGGACGACGATGGAGATCGGTTGCCTAGAAGTATAGTGCCCGGTACGTAAGTTGGCAAGGTTTTGGCAAGATCGCGCAAATTCCGCGAACTAATCTAATAAAATAAGAATTTTGATAATACCTCACACACAGCTTGTTTTCATTTCAACATCTACCCGCCTTTATTGAAAAACCCTTTATGTTGGTGTTTAGGTGTATGAGACGATCTCGCATTGATATGCGAGAGTTTGGGTTGGTTTAGTTTTTAGGTATTAATAAATGAGAAACAGTAGCCTTAAACAGTGGGCGTCTGTAAATCGCCTTATATCATTTATATCGCTTATAAAAAATTACCATCACCAAAAATATGAAACAAAAATTAACGAAAATATTTTTAGAATAATACCGAATAGGTTATCACAGTATAAAATCTAAGCACCGACATAAACTCTTAAATAATTGCCAGCGCGCAAAAACAAGGCATAATGAAAAAATACATTGTGCAGAAAAAAAAACAACGACCAAAGAGTTATTGACACAGCTCATGTTTTTAAAATGGCGACCGGTATTGTCCTCTAATGGGGTTCCGTATTCCATTTTTGTATTGTTTCCTCTCATTCGTGCAAAATTTATAAGTCGTTAGCGAGTTGTTATTATCGTTGCTTTATTGAGACAAAAAGTTATGTAGGAGAGTTTTTGTACTGTTAATTTAATGTTTATCGGAGCAATGGGTTGCTTGTGAAATAAAATGGCAGCTTTATGGACAAATTCGACCGGTGTGGATGATAAATGGCGCGGTTTATTAAGGGAGAACTTTGGAGTTATTTTCGGTTTGTCTAATTTTGCAATGATTTATTTTATCACTGCTTCGAGGTTCATCCTTTTTTAGACGGCTTTTTATTTGTACTCGCCATTAAAAAGGTTATGTAGTGAAGTAGATATATACATAGACAAGTAAATGGCCATTTTCAAAAAAATAAATATTTAATTTAATTTCGAATAAGTAGTAGAAACTAAATCAAACTTCTCTGACTTTAGGATCCGGTTCCGAATTCGTTTAGCTAGCATTCGTTTCACGATTTATTAAAGATTACAACAGCCTTAATTTTAAAATATTTGACCTCCAAGACTCCGCTATACTTCTACGACCATTGACACCAACCGAAAATCTTGAGCGATTACGGTTCAAGGATCAAGATAATTCTCATTATTCCTATATTTGTGCATCTACAGCTGATCTACGCAACATGGATCTCTATTGCTCTGACATAAAGATGATTACGAATGATTTGTTAAAATTGTGATTTTCGGTAATCGTTTCGGAAATGCTTCGAAGATTTTCTCAGTACGTTAACCCTAGCGTATGGACGTAACGTGTGAGGGAAATCCAAGGTTTTCAGTTAAACTCGGTTCTGCTTCGTTAACTTTCGTTATTGTCTTTGGTAACTCCGTTTTAATGTTGCGTAATCGTGAAATGTTCGTAATTGCCTGCAATCATTTCATATGGCAACCCATGAAAAAGGACGTTGATAATGTCAAAGGCGATGAAATTGTGTCAATGGAGGCTAGAGTTGAGGCCTTAGACAAAGTGACTTATATAGATTTTTTTTATTGTCAATAGGCTCGCGCTTGACCACTATCTCACCTGATGCTAAGCGATGTCTAGAGATACATAGGTGAAGTGATATAAATTATCAAAATTTGAGAAAACCCAATGACGGCTTTCGTTTTCGTGACGTTGTTATTACGCGAGTTAAGTTTGAATTAAAATTAAAATGCCGTAGAAATGCAATTATATATAAAATCGGCTGCAGTTTTGCGCAGACCCTTATTTTCTAAAAAATAGGAGGATAAAATTTTTCCGAAACATAATAATCTATAAAAGCAGTGGTTGATAAATCTTGTGCATATCCTAATCTGCCATATTTGAAAAATATTCATAACAATAATAATGTATAAAATAAACTCACGCTTAAAGCGAAAAAAAATATGACATTTTGAAGACCGCACTCTACACCAGCGCCGCGTAGCGGTAAATTCAAGCGCTGTAATCCTCATTGACATGCGCTACCAAAACGTCACGTGTTCAATTTATAATATTTTTGACATTTTACAATCTTTATCTAATAGAATACAATAGAAAACCTTCATTCGACACAAAAACAATGGCAACAATCATAAGCTTACCGAATTACTGATGCATAATAATAATTGCCATTCATGGCAGATTCACTAGAGCCCCAGATAAATAAGTTTTCCTAAAAGATAAATTATGAACAAACAAAATTTGTATATAATTTGTTCATAAATTGTGTATACTTACAAAATAATTCACATACTTATACACATGTTAAACCGGGATCTATCCGAAGATTAAGTTCAAATTATTTATCTAGGATTCTAGGTCATAAATTGGGAAAACTTACTTATAAACAGAAAACAGCTTAGGTTAACTAAAGCTGTACAAACGGCCCATCCACACCCCGATCGCGGCAAATGCAGCTTAACCTCATAAATCGACCCACAAGCATGCATAAGTAAAGATAATTCCCATACAAGCCCAAACAAATAAAACTTTACACATCAACACTATATACTTAATTAATACCCCATGCTTACGTGATGTGGCCTTGGAATGAAAGCCAGCACTCTATTACAGTGACCCTTGGGATCCGAGCGACCTTGACCTTGGGCGGTGCGAACATGTGTATTGTGTAATTCATGTTTATAGAGGTCACGTTAAGTAGGGTATGCCGAAGAGAATGTTTTACTATTTATATTGTGAAGTTTTTTCTGAAAAAGTTTTTTGTCATCGTACTTACTTTAATTTATATTTAAATATGTATATACTTTATTGTAAACCAATGCAAAGAAAATACATAATGGAAACTTTTAAAAAGAAACGTACAATTGCGATATCTTCCAGGGGACCGAGAACCTAATATTTTGAAGATTTACTAGGTGGACTGATGACTTGGTTAGGGCTGCGGCAATCCGCTAAATGTCCAGCAGTGGACGTCTTTCGACTGAAATGATGATGATGATTTTGTAGGTTAAAGAAAACCGGTAATTAATGGCAAATGAATGGTGGTTGAATGTCCTAGAACCAAAAATTCGACGATATGTGACATTCACTAACACGCACTGGGCCCGCGTGGTGGATTACGGCCCATTCCCTACCTCATAGAGAGGAGCCCTGTGTCCCAGCAGTGGGAACATTAAAAGTTTGATGATGATACATGGAAATATTATTAGTGTAATATTTTAATTATTTTTTAAATTTTACGAAATCTGGGTGCCTAACTGAAACTGATAGAAAGGCATTAGTAAGCTTACAAACATCTGCAATCCTGATGAATGTGATGATTTTAAGTAAATAGATCTATAGTAAATAGATCTTAGTAAATAGATCTTAGTAAATAGATCTTGGATAATCATAGAAACTGTATTTCATGTCATTGGTACGATAGCAATCTAGTGGCTTACCCAGCTGCGGAGGAGAGCTGTTATAACCATCGCAGGGATCGAAGAAGTTCCAGCGAAAAAACTAACATACCCTTTTCCATGTAAAAGGTGTTTTTTTATAAGCTCGCCTTTGACCACTATCTCGCCTGATGGTCAGCAATGATGTGGTCGACGGTGATGCACGCTTGCCTAGAAGTAACCTATTCACACTTGACTTAAATACCACTAGGTTGTAGCTATCGGGAAACAAAGACTCAGGCAGAGAATTCCATTCCTTAACTGTACGCTCAATGAAAGTATTCGCAAGACGCTTTGTGCGTATGGTTGGGATGTCTACTATGTAAGTACAGATGGGGCATTGCCGTAAGTTTTGTAGTAAGGTGATGGAAAGGGCTAGGCGGAATTAAATTGAGCACATTCTCCGAAATGTAACTGATAAAAAACCGACAGACTAGCAACTCGTTTGTGGCAATATGTCGTATTATTGGCTATACATTTCCCTGAACAAATTCTTTTAAAAGTAACAAATATTAAGGAATCTAAGTACTTATAGAAATCTTTAATACGTATTAATTTTATTAAAATTTTAACATCGGTAATTTATTAATTTCATTAAAATTTTAACATCAGTTATTAAATCTTTAATACGTATTAATTTTATTAAAATTTTAACATCGGTAATTTACTAATTTTATTAAAATTTTAACGTCAGTAATTAAATCTTTAATACGTATTAATTTTAACATCGGTAATTCGAGTAACAAATCGCCATCCCTTCGCTTAAGACCACCGTTAACATTCACCTCCGAGTAATTAATAAAGATTTGTTTTACTAACAACTTCGATAGAAACTTTACCAAACAAACTAAAATTTATGCTAAAATACGGTTTACCTGTATATATTAGAATTCATTAACACCTCTGTGTTATCGCCTTACCTGGGGACAAACAAATTAATATTATTAGAACATACATTGAAATGTGTACAAAGTAAATAAAAAAATACCGGCCAAGAATATATACCGTAGAATTCATTTGCTTGTACTTAAACGTATCTGAATTGGTGCCTAAACTTCGCTAAAAAAGTTTACTTTTAAACTTCCGAATTCATGTAAGTGTACCTTTATAGGGTGATTTTTTCAAGTGGGTGTGGATGGCCAAAGCATTAAATACGAGAAATAGCGAAAAACACTCAAAGGAGTCACGAGCCAACGATCTTGATGAAAACTAAAACTGCATCATTGGATTTTTTGTAAAATCAATATTCCTAGCCAGGAATCGATCATGTTGATTTTGGTTAAAAATAAGTTATTTATTAAAAATGTTTTTTTTTTAAAAACTAACTTTTTTCGTATTCTTCTCAGCAAACCATTTGATACTCATATCATGGCAGTGTACAAAAAATAACTAGTCCACCATCTTGGGCCGTCCACCATATTGGATTTAGAATGACGTCACTTATCTAAACATGCATTGTCATCCAAACTAAACGTGTATGCAAAATTTCATCTTAATCGGTGGAGGATAACTGCTTTAAAATTCAGTTGCAAGATTTGACCCAAACACACTTACATACACACATACATTGCAAGTTAATTAAAAGCTTGTAAAATCACACGTTGTATTATTAGACTATCCGATAGGGTCGCCAATAAGGATAATATCCTGCGAAGTAATGTCATATGTCAAACTTGAGGAAAGACAAAATTTATAACAAATTACTGTTTTTACTTACGTGTAGGGCACACTAGTGTGTTGTTATGTTATATCTAAATTAATTCTTGGTTTGGAATATAACATAGAATCCAGAATCGGCCGAACATTTGTCTCTTTTGTGACCGGCTACCAGTCTGATGTAGCTGAATACCATTTTTTCATGTATGAATTGCCACAACCCAGTAACTGGGTAACACGATACCTCATGGCAAGACTGGTATCAGATTTAAAGAATACCTGTAACGACTGTCAAAGATCCTACAAGTGGCAGCCGGGACCAACGTGCTTGCCGAGGCACAGAGTGGATTCGGTATGTAATAACCTAGGTCACCCATCCATGGACTGACCTCGGAAAGCGTTGCTTAACCTTGAAAATCGTCCCGTGAAGCTGTTATTATTAGCACGAGTTCCTCTATTATAATCCTTCTACAGATACAATATAAAAATAATAACATGACTGTACTTAGACTAATACGTCTTATATATCAAGTCAATACATAACAGTACTCGTAAACAAACAGACTTACAGTTAATTTCATTAAAAATTCTCACAAAATGTCTACTATCATACATCTTTGTTAGGTAAGTTAGTGACACATGAGACAAATTACTGCACACATGCGATTGTATCCTTTAATTTTGAGACATTGGAGCTGAAAATGCTAAGAAAGTAGTTAGTATTGTCATCCATTTTGTGACGTTCAATGAACTCACTTTGTATACAACAAATGTTATGTAAATTGTTATTGTAATTGTTATGTTGTTTGCTTAATGTCTGTGGGTATGGTTAAATTAATTTATATTTTTACAGTTTTTCGGTTGACAACATTATGTGGTCATATATATAATGACAAATGTATTAAATTTTAAGTAGCTGTAGTATTTTTATTAGCTGTCCTTTTATTTACATATGTACATTATTTGTAGACTAGAGTTAGGACTAAAATAAGAGTAAAATATTTAAAATTACGGGGCGTCAAAAAATTCATCCACATCGCTGTCAACAGGAAAAGTGCCCAGAAGGCTGGCAGCATTGCCACGTTGGATGGCAATACTGATTCTTTGGGCAAAAAAAAGGCCAGCCCTCTGGTCTCGTGAAGAGTCGACCAACCGTTTGGCGATATCCCGAAATAATAGGTGTGCACTCGGACCCCATGGCCCTAATGTTTCAACCCCAAACGGCTCAAACACATAATTACCAATTAAGTTGTTGTACTTGCGCCGTTTGAGGTTTTCAGCACCTGCAGCAGCCGCCCCAGCGCAGCCCACCGTACTAGGAAGATGGGATGGTGCAAGGGTGTCGACGCAAGTTGCATCCCACACCAAAGACCTACCCAACTTCCATGGCATTATGGTCATACCATCAGGTCTCTTCCCATCAACGCGTGCCAGGCCATTGGGTTCTAAGACAGCTGGCACACCGGCGGTGGCAAAAGCACGACGGATGAGATCATTAATGCTAGCATGCCGCGCAATCCGACCTGCACTCTTACTGCATGAAAGACCATGGTGTCCAAGGCAGTCAACTGCTTCACCGCATTGACAGCGATGTGGAGCACCACAAGGAGCGCCCATTGTCTGTCCATTTCCATCCCATTAGCTGTCCCCAATGGCTTCGCTTCGTACAGCAATTTTCACTGACGAGGATCAAGATAAATACGAAATTAATGTAAATAATTCCCTAGAATGCATCATAAATTGCTTAAATGTCAACAATCTTAAAATTAACTTAGAAATCAGAGATCTTTTTCTTATATCATGCTAAAGGACATGGCCAAAAATTGTATTGGCTTGTGCCCCAGAATGGACAGATATAAAATCTATGTCTGTTAATAGTACTGATCTTCTAAAAACAAAATTAAAAAGGCGCATATTGCTTAGCAGTCGTGAACAAAAGTTATTAAGGATTAAAATAGTTGATTTCTGCACTACGGGTAAGGTGTTTTATATCAACTAATGTAAGTACATATATCTGTGCCAGGCGTTTGAGTCAATAGTTTGATTGACATTTGTCGGCGGTGTTGCCAGTAGTAATGTAAAATAATCCTATCCGTAACTGCACTAATATTTATAATTATTTCAATCAATCAAAGGTGGTTCTATTTATACTTAAGAAAACAAACAAAAATAATTAGTTTACGAATAATCTACGAATATATTTTTTGTGTGCATATTAAAAAACAAAACTCTTAACAGTGTTGTTTTTTTATGTGTCGTTTAGCTATTATTTTTCCCTGGGTGTGAACTTTGTTAATATTATATGACAACATTAAAAGGTATTATTGAGCAAAATCAAACAGAACAACTTTTAATAAATATTATTTCTCCACTGCTGCTATAGTGCTTAAAAAGCCATTTAAAATTCATATTTTTTTTAATTCAAATTAACTGCAATAAACGTATGTTTGCTCACAGTGGGGCACATTTTGGCCATGTCCTTTCCAATCCTAATAAAAATAAAAAAACTAATGAAACTAAACATAGAATGCAAAAGTGAATCTGTAAAAGAAGTAAAGACCACCAAATTTCTTGGAACATTTCTTTAACTGGAAAATACAGATTGACCACGTTCGCAAAAAACTAAATCAGTTTTCATATACATTTTAAGAAAAGGTACAAATGAGAGTACTTTACTAATTGTTTACCATGCATATGTAGGCTCTATACTAAAATATGGTATTCTGTTCGGGGGTAATTCAACGAACAGAGAATGTGCTCTAAAAGCACAAAAAAGTGCATTAGAAGCATATGTGGAGACAGATTGTTTCATGTAGACCAGTTTTGAAGATTGAAAATCCTTTTTAACAGACTTACCAAAAAGGAGGAGGTTCTATGTTCGACTAAATGTATGTTTTTTTTTTTATGTACGTTCACCGATATCTCCGTGAATCGTGGACCGATTTTGAAAATTCTTTTTTTTGTATGCAAGAATATGTTTCAAAATTAGGCCCGTTTTAATTTGGTGAAGATTTAATGAAGAACTTCGAAGATATACAACAGAACTCTTCAATAAATAACGGGCAATCTCTCGGCATTGCTGCAATCCCATGTCTGTTTATTGTTTATACCATTTCATAACATTACCTCACGCCAGTACGCTTTTGAGGGGTACGCAGATCTCTTTATGTTCAAGTTTCATGATATTTGGCTAATCTATTCTGGCGTTAAGGTAACTTACTAAACAACTTGCCTATTAGGTAGGTACAACTAAAAAGTGAAAAATATAAAGCTTTTATACAAAAAAATACTACCGACTTTAAATAAGAAAACTACAAAGTGAAAAATAACTTTATTTTTGGAAGTCGGTGTCCGTAACGCAAAAAATGGTACCTAGGAAAAACACCGTAGTTTCCTTATTTGGAAGTCGGTAATATTTTTTTTGTAAAAAAGCTTTTTTTCTATTAAGATACAGGGCAAATCTAAGAAGTTAATATCACCAAGGAGTTTCCATAAATTATTTTTTGTAATGGACAGCTTATATGCGGGGCGCGCCATTTCTATAATAGCTATTATAAAAAGTTTTGATTCCAATTTTTATTTGTCTGTGGCAACGCCCGCTTTAGCACATGCGCGGTTAATGCTGCCGATGTGCTGGGTTTTTGAGCAATTCATACGTTTTGCTTTAGAATTTCATGAGATTTTTTATTCTTTCTTAAAAATGTCTGATATGTGAATGTGTAGAAAAGTTGACTCTGCCCAATATTTTAGATGCGGCGACGGAAATTACTTATAATCATAATCTATTACCAGCAAAGTCGAGACAATTATGTGATAAATGCTATCACGACTTTATGGCAAGGAAAATGCAAAAAGATATTAAGTAGGTTCAACCCCAATGTATGAGTGTAGATAAAGTAGTGTATAAAACTGCACATAACAAGGTATTAAAATATTCGTGTGATATTATTAAAAACCTCGCTTACTCATGTTATAATACCATACCATATTATACAACAGTTTCATAAACTACTATTATGACTTATGAAACGTAAATTGTATGACCGTAATAATTGTCTAAATCCTGATTGTTGACTAAATAATCAATGCAATGGATAACAACCACCATCAATTTAGTAGTGTAATTGTATTACTATTAATAACATACAAATAATCCGCCTATGAGCCGGTATCTAATTATTACCAACATATTTATGTAGTTACATCAGGGATTATTTTGATGTATGTGTTTCATACTTAACTAGTTTTTTTTACATCGTAAAATATCTGTAGTTATAGGTACTTAATCGTATTGTGTGCAATGTTCCTTTCTGTTATTTAAGAGTTTAATATTGAGTATTTATAAATTTTAGTAGGTTTCTAAATGATGTAATTTCTGTCTGCCTTGACATTTAAGTATACCGATATCAGCATTCTTTCATTTAGTCTAGACTTAATTCAGGTTGTGCATATACTTATATCCCAATTCGTTCCACCGTTGAGGCACCAAAAACAAATAAAATACCCAGAATAACATAATAGATCTTAACAACAAACAGATAGCTGATCGCAGTTTCAAAATATACTGTTGATAGAAGAAATTCCCAGTATAGAAATATGGAAAATTAGTCTCTAGAACCTTCCAACTACATACTTCTTAATAATCCGTAACTTCTGAATCGTGCCCTTAGCTTTCAAGAATCCAGTAATCGAATCAAAGACGGCAATTTAAAAAATAGTGCTAAAACCATTGTGAGAAAAATATATTATATATTTTTCTCACAATGGTTTTAGCACTAATCAGTTTTTAAATATATAAATTCACGATATTAGTTAATTCTTGTGTTACAGGTCACCAGGCCCCACTAGTGGCCTCATGATTTGTTATGATAAGTACTTCATCATAATTTTATTTCAATGACTTTGAAGACCTTGAATTTATTTTTTTGTAGTAACACCACTTAATCGGTTTTATGACGAAATTACTCTGGTTGCCGATAAAAATTAGGCCTCCGTATTTTTTGTGTAGATGATGTGAATGATAATGACCATAATTGAACATAGCATAAGCAAGCTGAATTGACAATAGGCCATATGAGGCGTAGAAATCAAAATCAAACTGTCTCGTTGATTTATTTATTTACTTATTTAAACTTCATGTACAATGGTGACAAATAGGCGGAATTAATGCAGCAAGGCATTCTCTACCAGTTGATCTAGGTAAGCGATTTCTAAAAGGTGGTCCGCGGAACCCTGGGGTTCTTTTATTTCGCTGAGAAGATACAGGACATCGACTGGGTACAGAGTCCAATCACAAATCATACCAAACCGTCGGTGCTACCCAAAGAGAATATAACTACTAGAGAGCTTATAGGCCGATTTCTTCGAAGCACACGACTCACTACCGCGGGCCGGGAGACGAGGAAGAACGCGCGGCTGCAATTGGTCAGTTCAAAGTAAGTTGCGTAGGTATGGCTATCGTTAGGGTTGATCAACTCGACTAAGGGAAAATTGTCGATATCGATAAAATGAATTTTAACATTATTAAAAATACTCAATTAAAATCATACAAATATTATTTAATAAAAATCAATCAATTACAAATATAAATATGTGTGTCGGGGACATAGAGAAACAAAAAGTATTTTTCCAATTCGGTCAAGCCGTCTACGAGTAATCCGGGAACATAATACATAAGAAAATTCGACGAACTGAGAACACCCTCCTTTTTTTAAGTCGTTTAAAAGTAGATAGATATTTTTTCATACATTTTTTATTAAGTTTAATTTTATTATTATCGATATCGACTTCAGCTATTAAAAGTAACAGCACAGATATTTACGATAAAAATACAAAGGGAGAGAAAGGGATAGAAGCATTAGAATTGTCTAGTGAAAGAGCGAGACTTTTCCAAAAGACATCAACGCGGGACTCAAAATTGTGCTCGTTTACCCCATCCACCATTTTAACTAGATCCCTGCGGTGTCTCATAAACTGATTAAATTAAAAATAATTTTCGTACTGTTTACTTACCGATGAAAAGTTATGCCATCCTTTTTGTAACTAGATGTCTTGGCATGTTTCCCATACCCCTTTACGGCGCATGAGGGCATTTTTATGCGTTATAATTGCAATAAAAAGATAAAACAATTTGTATTTATTTAGCGTGCATACAGGTCTAATAACTGGACACAACTAAAATGGTTACTAGTACCGAAGCCTTTACATAGGCGACAAAATACTAATAGTTTTCGAGCGTCGGGGCACTGTATGCGCCGTCAAGTGGTTATATCGTCGTTGGTGCTACCTATGAGTATGAGAATTTGACATCAAGTGTTTATCCTTCAAAAACAAAAAATCCAGTCAAAAGATTCTAATCTGAATGACTTTTGGATTGGACTTAAGATGAATACCCTGCAATCTTTAAGAAAGCTTTCCTGGTTCCGCTTCCGTTTGTGACGCTTTACCAATGCGAGACTGGTTTTTCAGCTTACGTTTAAATCAAAAACAAGTTCAGAAACGGACTGGATGCAGCTTCAGATCTTCGCGTTCAATTGTCAGACATAAGTCGGTGTCGGAGTCCTTAGTACTGTTTTACGTTCTTCGACACCGACTTCGGAAAAGAAAGTTATTTTTCGCTACGTCGTGTTTTGTTTTGGAAGTCGGTTTGATTATTTTGCTAAAAAGTTTTTGTCGCTAGAGAATTTCAAATGAAGAATGCTATCTAATCAATAGATACCTTTACGATTACTTGAACGTTAACTTTGTATCAAGAATTCTTGAAATCTCGTAATAAATTGCCGTCTTTGATTCGATTACTGGATTCTTGAAAGCTAAGGGCACGATTCAGAAGTTACGGATTATTAAGAAGTATGTAGTTGGAAGGTTCTAGAGACTAATTTTCCATATTTCTATACTGGGAATTTCTTCTATCAACAGTATATTTTGAAACTGCGATCAGCTATCTGTTTGTTGTTAAGATCTATTATGTTATTCTGGGTATTTTATTTGTTTTTGGTGCCTCAACGGTGGAACGAATTGGGATATAAGTATATGCACAACCTGAATTAAGTCTAGACTAAATGAAAGAATGCTGATATCGGTATACTTAAATGTCAAGGCAGACAGAAATTACATCATTTAGAAACCTACTAAAATTTATAAATACTCAATATTAAACTCTTAAATAACAGAAAGGAACATTGCACACAAGACGACACACAATACTGTATCATTTTCTATATTCTCGACAAGGAAGGCAGTTTTCTGCATAAGTTTCCAACAGTGAACTAACCCTCGGTTTCTGGATGAAGAATTTGAAGAAAAGGCGATATATACTCGTACGCCCCAATGTGCGCCCGCTCGATGCTAAAATATCAATATTGAACCTCCTTTTGAACAGTTTTGTTTGCAAAATATTATTTGATTTACATATGCTATTTCAGTTAAGAAGAAATTCCAGCCATCATTTTTTTGTGTAAAAATATCTTCAAATATCCAAGTCGTTTTGGAGGAGTATCCAATATTTGCGAAAAATATTGTGTTGTTAATTATTTTTAAAGCAAAACTATTAGTGACTCGAAAAAACCTTGTTTCAAAAATAATGTACATGAATCAATAGCAAATATAGGTATATTTTTTTCAAACCTTTTAACCTAGCCGTTACTAAGGAGTATGCTTTAGAAAGTAACCGTTTTACGCCACAAAAGCGGTGGAAGGCCCTTAAGACCTTGTCTAACTCAGCGTTAGCTGATACTAGCACTTTTTGCACAATCTATTGATAAGTAGCACTTTTTGCACAACCATATTTTTTAAATAGCATATCTTGTACATTGTGATAAAAATATTTTGTA
Organism: Orthosia gracilis; assembly: GCA_947562075.1. Classification (NCBI taxonomy): domain Eukaryota; kingdom Metazoa; phylum Arthropoda; class Insecta; order Lepidoptera; family Noctuidae; genus Orthosia; species Orthosia gracilis. The sequence goes on along the minus strand of OX387264.1, from coordinate 12,514,097 downwards.
AGATTTTTATTTCTGAGATGAACAGACTCATGTATACTTTTGTATTTTTTAAATTTATTTCTGTGATGAAAAATAAAAACATGCCCGTAGTTAGTAAAATGAACCCACACAGAATACATGAGGATGAATGCAAGATGAACTATGGTATGAAGGATAAAAGTGCGAGAGGCGTGCAAGAGGAATAGTATGAATGTGTTTGCAATAAATAGGCACCAATTATGTTGGTGGGGATTAGTATTAAGAAAAAAAATAAAAAAGAAATAAAAACTTTGCGTTAGCATCGAGACCTGTCATTTAACATTACTCGTATAATTCAAAATCAGATTCTCAGACAGACACAGGCTCGCTGTTTAGCCAAAAGAGAATTTAGCTACTGTTTTTGAATTTCTGATCACGATACTAATATTTAACAACAAGAAAATTTCAATGTTTTCTGTCCGATTAATCACAGAAGAAACAATGAAACAAACTTCGAGGTCACAGTTTCTTTAACTCATAAAGTCTAGACATTATCTCGGTCAGATCGATAATATGAGGACTATTCAGAATCGAAATGGTCTTTAAATGGTCAGACACTTTAGTAAAACCATTTACAGGACCGCTAATCTATTTATATTTCGCTTTTCCTCTTAACAACGCTGTATACTCAGTCTTAACGTCTAGTACTTTGTTTTACAACTGCGCAGGCGCCAATCTTAATGTCCCATGAAATCAGAAATCACCATTTGACGAGTACTTACCTATGCAGGTCCTGCCAATCAAATTGTATTGTAAAGGGACTCTTATAGTTGGAAGTTTTTTTAGTTTAGTTTCGACGGGCTGGTGTTCCAACTCGCGCGTATTTTGTCTACGGGTTGGATTTGATTTCTTCATTCGATCCAGTCCAGCTCCTCGAGGAAGGCCAGCAGCGCCTGGGTGTTGCCGACTATCTGCGGTAGGATACCAGGGTTACTGAAGTATTTGGGCCTGTAACTAGCGATTACAAGGCAGCTTAAGAGCAGGTGTGCTGCTATCTCATCTTCCACCATGCATGCTCTCTAGTTGGACGTTTCATGAGAAATTTTGTACTTCATCTATTGCCAATATGTTAGAAACTATACGTTTGCCCATGTAAGATTTCCCTTTTAAGTGAGGATTATGAATTAATAAGAAGAGGCTCACAAGCACAAGACAAAGGGTCATATTACCGACTAACTGTGCCCGCAGCATCGCTCATGTGTTCCACCGGTTGCTAAATTTAGTAATGTACTAATCAGTCTATAAAAAAAAATGACACAACAAATACCAATTTATTTTTTTCTTATTTGAACACTTTTTTCATAGTAGACACAGTCAATGAAGCTGCACAACACGTCATGCAAGTTCATCGAACTAACACAACGACACACGACCGATATCGAGCGCTCATCGGTCTGTTATTATATATCAGAGAGCACGGAATCGTCGCACCGGCAACAATATGAGATAATAATAATATGATAACATTTTTTTTTTTCATAATATTTTTTCTTTTTTCCATTAGTAATCCTACTATACTATGATAAACGAGAAAGTTTTTGAGGTCTAATGGATGTTTGTTATTCTATGACGCAAAAACTACCTACTGAACGGCTTTGATGAATCTTTATAGTATCTAATGTAGGTTATACATTAGATTAAATCAAGGTTATCTTACTTCACACTATTATAAATGTGAAAGTTTGTGCGTGTGTTTGTATGTTTGTAACTTATTAACGTTCAAACGGCTGGATGGATCTGGATGAAATTTGGCACAGGGATAGATTATAGTCAGGAATAGCACATAGGATGCTTTTTATCCCGGGAATATGTTCCCGTGGGATAATTTTCGACATTCACGCGGGCGAGGCCGCTGGCAGAAGCTAGTAATATTGTAAATGCGAAAGTTTGGATGAATGTGTGTATGTTTGTTACACAATCACCCCAGAACGGCTGAACGGATCTCGATAAAATTTGACACAAAGATAGATTGAAGTCAGAAAAAAACACATAGGTTACACTTAATTTCGGAAATGTGTTCCCTCGGGATAATTTTCGATTTTTACGCGGGCAAAACCGCTGGCAGAGGCTAGTAATTTATAAAAATAATGTGTGTGTAAAAGCAAAAGTTCGTAGCCGTAGAAATACATAGAAACCAGTAGACTCGCGGCGACACGTCAGTGCTGTCAGGTACGAACTTACGGTTAATACTAATTCCACGCGGGCGAAGCCGAGGGCAGAAGCTATTTACTAATAAAGTAATAATATTCTTGCCTGAGCTGAAGATTCTGCTGTCATAGCCATAGTCTGAATTTTCCAGGCCGTCAATTTCCTTGACAGTCATTGACACGCTTGTTTTGTATGTAAAGTTTTGACAATGCCGTCTCTAGCAGTAGCCGCCTCGATACTCTGTATTTATCTATACCAATATTATAAAGAGGCAAGATTTTTTTGTTTGTTTGTGTGTTTGTTTGTTTGTACCGAATAGGCTCCGAAATTACTGAACCGATTTTAAAAATTCTTTCAACTATTGAAAGCTACATTATTCCCGAGTAACATAGGCTATAAATTATTTAAAAAAAAAATAGAGATCCTTATGAAAATTGCAATAATGTAACCCAAACTAGCAAAATTTTGCCTATAAAAAGATATACCAAAAATAATAATAATAAGTTCATATTATGAACTTATTATTATTATTTTTGGTATATCTTTGAGATTCTCGAGACCCTAGGGTCCCGGAGCTTTGAAAGGCGTACCAGGGGCCGAAATCAACTCGCAGAGGCCTTGTAAGACATGTAGGATGAAATGATTATCTATATATTCACTAGTCACTACGCAAGAGCACCCAAGGACAATCCCCGGCTGGTGCAGGACTATTGCAAAATATGGAGACAAAACACTTTGGGCTATGGGTTTGGGACGTTTCATGAATTGATAACCTAAAACCTATAGAAGGACTATTGGCGCTTGCCTGACCACTGTTGGATCTACACGGCTATAAGAAGGCAGGGGACGATTTGCACACTCAATTAATGGGCAGTCATAAACAGTTGCTGGCACGTTAGTGACGTAGCGTCAAGGGAGCAACATATACGGAGGTGCTTGATGAGGAGAGGTATACCACGGCTATCAGGACAATCCCAGAAGTACGCTCAAGATCCCTACCAGCATCTTACTGGGTTAACTTCCTTCCTCCGAGCACGTTTGCTCTTGCGAATCTGTTATTATTATATCTAAATTATACCTATAGTTAGTAGGCAGGTAAAAAGTTTTGTTTGTAGGAGGTAATCTCGAGAAGTACTGATCCGATTAAGACGTTATTTCACTATTGCTGAGTGTTACTGGCATTTTTTTATTTCGGCAACTTTTACGGTTCTTGTAGGATAGGTCACGGAAGCGAAGCCGCGGCATAACCTTCTCATCATTTCAGCCGAAGACGTCCACTGCTGGTTAGAGGCCTCCCTCAAGTGGCACCTCATCGATTGGTCTTGTGCGTCTTGCATCCAGCGGATTCCCGAAGCTTCAACCTGTGATCGGTTCACATTTTTTTTACGGATCTTCGATTGGTGCCATATTTCCTGATACATGCCTAACAAGGCTTCTGCGAGTTGGCTTCGGCCCCTCGCACGCTGTGATCGGTTCACCTGGAACGAGACCTTCCAACAGTACTTCTTCCGTAACGAACTAGTCTATTTTTGTTCGTGTATCAATTTAATAGATCCATTTGATCTATTTTTAAAAATTCAAGGTCTTCAAAGTCATTCACAAATACATATATACCTAATTATGATCAAGTGCTTATTTCTGACCGATTCTATTTCTGTGCGCACTGTGTTTTTCCACAACGAATCGCTGTGAATACTACACATTTGATTTACTAAACATATTAGTTTAGGATGTTTGTACAATATGCGCGCGGTAGGTCGGCGTTGGTAGACTGTCATTTGTTTTAAATTGCCAGTATAACCTTAGCAACGTCATTTTTAGGACGCGGTCCCACTGAGAGTTGGGTATTAACTATTAGTTTTCAACCGACTTCAAAAAGGAGGAGGATCTCAATTCGTCTGTATGTTTTACATGTTTGTTATGTAATTACTACGCCAGCTAAGAATCGATTTTGATGATTCATTTTTTATTTGAAAGCTGGTGCTTCTCGTGTGGTCCAATTTAAATTTGATCAAGATCTGACGAGTAGTTTTTAAGTTTGCCTTAATAATGCGTATTTTCATGGTAATCTTACATAAACTGAAAGGAGAGAAAATAAAAACTATTTAACAAAAACATTAAACTGAATTCCAAAAAAAAACACTACAAAGCGAAAAATAACTTGATTTTCGGAATTCGGTGTGAAAAACGAAAAAAAAATAGGCACCAAAGACTGCCGAAAACAAAGTTATTATTCTTTTGTTTTTTTTTTGGAGGTCGGTTATTTTTTTTTTATAAAGTTTTGTTTACTTCGAGAAAAGCTTCACTGTTCACTGTACTTGGATCTGCAAGATGAGACAGAAATGGGAATATTATGACTCTAGTATCGAAGTACAGTTTACTACCTAGAATATACCTAGCGTATTTAGCTCTCGATGAAGCAGCGCCTTCGCTTTGTGACTGGGGCGAGTGCGAAACGATTATTATCACTTTTCTTTCCTTTTTGTAAAGGACGTAATTTTGACTTTCTCGTTGGTCTAGTGATCGAGAATACTACTGCTGAATATCCTTTAATTTATATCCGTGGTGCTAGACAACTGGGCTTATCCAGTTGTAAACGATTCTTTGTGCCTGTTGGCCTTGTTTCTTCTGTCTCCTGTTTGATATGTAGGGAAGTAGAAGTTATGTTTCTTCTACTCCTTTGTCATTATTTTCTGATTAATTTAGTTGCGGGATCCAAGACAATTAAATTCATTCACCGGGACTTCGTCGAGCTTCATTGAGTCGGCGCTTTTCTGGTGGTCGCCAATGTTGATTCACTCATTGGTGAGTTGCAGTGGTTTGGGAATAGTGCAGTGGGATTGCAGAGATCCTGGATTTCAGTCCCAGGTGTTATTTTGTTTTCTCAAAGGAGTTTTTCAGTAATAGCCCGTATTCTGTGTCTGCAGCCGGTATTGTAAATAAGCTTATTATATAACTAGCTAACTTAGGGGTACGGTGTACTCCAATCAGCCACAGTGTGACTGCGGAACCTCCCCACAGACGATGCCTCATCTCCTGTCCTGCTCCTAATGTAAAAACACAGGCACCATGCAGGCCCATGCGAGACCAGCGCTAAGGCTATCAACGTGGCCGAATACTGGTCGAAAAAAAATTAGTAAAGGAAATCTAGACGAAGAAGAAGATGTAATTAGCGATATGATAGCGTTAAGCTGTATTAATAATCCTACAGCAATACAGTTGTGATATGAATTTAAACAACTGTATTTTTATGTTTTCAAACATTTGTTTAAATTACAACCACAAATATTTTTGCCAAGCTTTACGATATACACAATCTAAAACTTAAATCCACAACCAACCACGATACAATGTAAACGGCAACTAACACAGTGGCTAACCACTTGAGAAATGAAGTGTAAAACTTAATGTGTCTGCTAACATTATTTTATGAGATAGCTTAGATAAGTATTCATTCTAATTTGGTGTCGAGGAATGTTTTCATAGAGGCTTACTTAGTAATAATAACAATGGCTTATTTTAGAAAATCTTGTATTAACCGGTGTAATCCCTTCATCTGTCGTAATTAACGAAAACAATAGACAGATACCTTATTAAGACGATGACAGTCGCCAACGACCTTGAGGGAAAAAAAACGCGCACCCGTTTCACACCCGCGCGACCCAAAATTCAGTAGTTTTTGACTTTTTGTACTTTCCTTATTTTCTATGACTTTAAAAAAAAAGCCTCAGTTCAAAATTAAGATAATTAAATTGTCTTTGAGATGATGTCAATTTCATTAAAATACGCCCGGCGTTTTTAGTGTGATTTTCGGTTTTTTTGTCCGTGTTAGACATAGCTATACAAATTAACTACACTATGTTATACGAATAAAAATCAAAATTTTCTTAGATCAAATTATTAGGAATATGATCTTATTTAGCATATATTTTTTCCTGAAAATTACGACTAGCGGTTTAGACGTGATTCTTATTTTAAAATCTGCTACTGAAGGGTATCTACGCCTTAAGGTGTCACGACAGTTGATTTTAACTTTCTGCTTAACCACTGTGAGGCAAATTAAAAGTACCTATAATAGACCTTATTTACATAAATATAGCAGTTTTTTTATTTTTATTAGTATCAAAATTGCGAATAATTGGATACAGTTTAACCCGTACTTCAACATGAAAAGTGGAGATCGTACTTATTAAAGACCTGAACTCTTCATGCTCTCCGTGTTGATGAAATTTTTAGTTATTTTAATTAGTAAATCTCGACGTTGCTGGTGACTAACAGGCATTTACGACGGATTGGTCGGGTAGAGTGAAAGGCTATGGAAGAAATAGCAGCGCTGCAGGGTGTGTTGGCTTCGCAATGGTCTTTTATGATGTAGAAGTTAATGCACTAAGAGCACAACACAAAATGACGCATCAGAAACTAAGTGTGGGTTACCAGCCAAACTGTAGCTCATCTGAGAACCTCATCTGACTAGATTTACGTGACTTAAAATACAATATGATGATAAAGGCAACCCATACAGTAATTTACAAGCAATTCGAATAATTGAGTACTAAATCACTTTACCGATCACTCACGATCTCATTTTCGCGCTTCATCATTATAAAACAAAGCGATGAATCACTAAAATCAATGCACATGAAGTACAATAACAGAAATAGAATACATTTTTAATATAGAAATAATAAGATTCGTGACACACGCGCGCCCCGAACAGCCAATTATATCGTGATTATGTGCATTATTGTTAAAATCACGATATGATTAAATAAACACAGAGTATCGAGGCGGCCACTGCTAGAGACGGCGTTGTCAAAACTTTATATACAAAACAAGCGAGTCAATAATTGTCACGGAAATTGACGGCTCATGAAAATGATGTGCATTGGTAAGATCACTATATAATTGAACTAGCTGACCCCCGCGGCTTCGCTCCCGTCAACTGGCTATCTACCTACCTATCTACCCTACCTACCTATCCTACCTACCTACCCATCCACATACCCACCAACCTTGCCACTACCAAATAATTTTATAGGCAAAATTTTGCTAGTTTGGGTTACATTATTGCAATTTTCATAAGGATCTCTATTTTTTTTTTTAATAATTTATAGCCTATGTTACTCGGGAATAATGTAGCTTTCAATAGTTGAAAGAATTTTTAAAATCGGTTCAGTAATTTCGGAGCCTATTCGGTACAAACAAACAAACACACAAACAAACAAAAAAATCTTGCCTCTTTATAATATTGGTATAGATAAATACAGAGTATCGAGGCGGCTACTGCTAGAGACGGCATTGTCAAAACTTTACATACAAAACAAGCGTGTCAATGACTGTCAAGGAAATTGACGGCCTGGAAAATTCAGACTATGGCTATGACAGCAGAATCTTCAGCTCAGGCAAGAATATTATTACTTTATTAGTAAATAGCTTCTGCCCTCGGCTTCGCCCGCGTGGAATTAGTATTAACCGTAAGTTCGTACCTGACAGCACTGACGTGTGCGAGTCTACTGGTTTCTATGTATTTCTACGGCTACGAACTTTTGCTTTTACACACACATTATTTTTATAAATTACTAGCCTCTGCCAGCGGTTTTGCCCGCGTAAAAATCGAAAATTATCCCGAGGGAACACATTTCCGAAATTAAGTGTAACCTATGTGTTTTTTTCTGACTTCAATCTATCTTTGTGTCAAATTTTATCGAGATCCGTTCAGCCGTTCTGGGGTGATTGTGTAACAAACATACACACATTCATCCAAACTTTCGCATTTACAATATTACTAGCTTCTGCCAGCGGCCTCGCCCGCGTGAATGTCGAAAATTATCCCACGGGAACATATTCCCGGGATAAAAAGCATCCTATGTGCTATTCCTGACTATAATCTATCCCTGTGCCAAATTTCATCCAGATCCATCCAGCCGTTTGAACGTTAATAAGTTACAAACATACAAACACACGCACAAACTTTCACATTTATAATAGTGTGAAGTAAGATAACCTTGATTTAATCTAATGTATAACCTACATTAGATACTATAAAGATTCATCAAAGCCGTTCAGTAGTTTTTGCGTCATAGAATAACAAACATCCATTAGACCTCAAAAACTTTCTCGTTTATCATAGTATAGTAGGATTACTAATGGAAAAAAGAAAAAGTATTATGAAAAAAAAAAAATGTTATCATATTATTATTATCTCATATTGTTGCCGGTGCGACGATTCCGTGCTCTCTGATATATAATAACAGACCGATGAGCGCTCGATATCGGTCGTGTGTCGTTGTGTTAGTTCGATGAACTTGCATGACGTGTTGTGCAGCTTCATTGACTGTGTCTACTATGAAAAAAGTGTTCAAATAAGAAAAAAATAAATTGGTACTTGTTGTGTCATTTTTTTTATAGACTGATTAGTACATTACTAAATTTAGCAACCGGTGGAACACATGAGCGATGCTGCGGGCACAGTTAGTCGGTAATATGACCCTTTGTCTTGTGCTTGTGAGCCTCTTCTTATTAATTCATAATCCTCACTTAAAAGGGAAATCTTACATGGGCAAACGTATAGTTTCTAACATATTGGCAATAGATGAAGTACAAAATTTCTCATTAAACGTCCAACTAGAGAGCATGCATGGTGGAAGATGAGATAGCAGCACACCTGCTCTTAAGCTGCCTTGTAATCGCTAGTTACAGGCCCAAATACTTCAGTAACCCTGGTATCCTACCGCAGATAGACGGCAACACCCAGGCGCTGCTGGCCTTCCTCGAGGAGCTGGACTGGATCGAATGAAGAAATCAAATCCGACCCGTAGACAAAATACGCGCGAGTTGGAACACCAGCCCGTCGAAACTAAACTAAAAAAACTTCCAACTATAAGAGTCCCTTTACAATACAATTTGATTGGCAGGACCTGCATAGGTAAGTACTCGTCAAATGGTGATTTCTGATTTCATGGGACATTAAGATTGGCGCCTGCGCAGTTGTAAAACAAAGTACTAGACGTTAAGACTGAGTATACAGCGTTGTTAAGAGGAAAAGCGAAATATAAATAGATTAGCGGTCCTGTAAATGGTTTTACTAAAGTGTCTGACCATTTAAAGACCATTTTGATTCTGAATAGTCCTCATATTATCGATCTGACCGAGATAATGTCTAGACTTTATGAGTTAAAGAAACTGTGACCTCTGAGTTTGTTTCATTGTTTCTTCTGTAATTAATCGGATAGAAAACAATGAAATTTTCTTGTTGTTAAATATTAGTATCGTGATCAGAAATTCAAAAACAGTAGCTTTAATCTATTTTGGCTAAACAGCGAGCCTGTGTCTGTCTGAGAATCTGATTTTGAATTATACGAGTAATGTTAAATGACAGGTCTCGATGCTAACGCAAAGTTTTTATTTCTTTTTTATTTTTTTTCTTAATACTAATCCCCACCAACATAATTGGTGCCTATTTATTGCAAACACATTCATACTATTCCTCTAGCACGCCTCTCGCACTTTTATCCTTCATACCATAGTTCATCTTGCATTCATCCTCATGTATTCTGTGTGGGTTCATTCACAAAATAAAAACATGCCCGTAGTTAGTAACTACGGGCATGTTTTTATTTTTCATCACAGAAATAAATTTAAAAAATACAAAAGTATACATGAGTCTGTTCATCTCAGAAATAAAAATCTTACAAAATATTTTTATCACAATGTACAAGATATGCTATTTAAAAAATATGGTTGTGCAAAAAGTGCTACTTATCAATAGATTGTGCAAAAAGTGCTAGTATCAGCTAACGCTGAGTTAGACAAGGTCTTAAGGGCCTTCCACCGCTTTTGTGGCGTAAAACGGTTACTTTCTAAAGCATACTCCTTAGTAACGGCTAGGTTAAAAGGTTTGAAAAAAATATATATTTGCTATTGATTCATGTACATTATTTTTGAAACAAGGTTTTTTCGAGTCACTAATAGTTTTGCTTTAAAAAATAATTAACAACACGATATTTTTCGCAACTATTGGATACTCCTCCAAAACGACTTGGATATTAGAAGATATTTTTACACAAAAAAATGATGGCTGGAATTTCTTCTTAACTGAAATAGCATATGTAAATCAAATAATGTTTTGCAAACAAAACTGTTCAAAAGGAGGTTCAATATTGATATTTTAGCATCGAGCGGGCGCACATTGGGGCGTACGAGTATATATCGCCTTTTCTTCAAATTCTTCATCCAGAAACCGAGGGTTAGTTCACTGTTGGAAACTTATGCAGAAAACTGCCTTCCTTGTCGAGAATATAGAAAATGATACAGTAGCAAGAATTTAAAAACGTCAGTAAATATTAAGTATAGTTTTGACGCTATCACGATATTACTTCATAATACTTTGTCGTTATTTTGATGTTAAGACGAAGCTAATGTAGTTCTGTTTTATTTAAGCATTGTTTGTTATTGTGGTATTGAGAGCGAGATAAAAATAATGATATCCTGCGATGTTTTGTTCAAAAAAGATTTGACCAAGAAATATGTTCTAGACATGCTCATAAACAGATAAGTTATAGTTTTTAAATTTGTTCCGATTACGGCTGACTATCCAGGCATCAGCAACATTTTCGATAGCCGGTTTTTATGTGATGGCAATCATGCTTTCTGTTTTAAATCTTATGTCATTAACACAATTTTTTATTTTATATACAGACATCATCTAAGTTTTTGAACTCCAAACTAGCTCCCCTTCCACGCCTACTCTGTTTGCTCTGAGGGCATTTAAGCATATCACAACAAACCAAATCTTACAGATGTCCAAAACTAACCCAAGTAACACGTCCCCACTCGCACCTACAGACTCTTACAAGCTGTACCGAGGCATCGCACGTGTTTTGTATGGTACATATTTTACGTGGAAGTTCCTAACAAACATTAATCATTCGGCAACTTAGCGTACAGATGGCAAGAACTTCAACTGTTTTATGTACAATACTGAACTGATCTGCAAATAAAAATGGGTTATATGATGCTTTAATGTGTACAAGTTCGTGATTTACGGTCTCGTGTGTCAAACGGATATGGAATGCATAAAAGCTTTGTTATAACATGACTGATGCAAATGGGTTAACGTGGCTAATGTCTCTGCCTAGCATTTTTCCAACTATGGTCACGTCAGCTGTAGAACACAGTGAAATTCCAATATTGTGTAAATTATTTCATCACCACTAATCTAAATACGGTGAAGGAAAACATTGACTTGCAAGTAAAAGGGTTTTCTCTGTTCGTGACTATTATTTTTTTTAAATTGCAGTAATGATTTGTTTTATAGTATTTTTTTGCAGTTTCGTTGTACCAAAATGTGTTACAATACAAATTTAAAAAACACGAATGGAATGCCTTTGAAATTTAAAATCGCGCCACCTATTGGAATCAATTTTAAATGATCCGTTCAAATAATCTTTGAAATGTGAATTAAGAGCCAAATATTCCATAATTTTGTGCTTAGGAGAGTTGATTAAAAAAGAACATACAATTTTTATGATCAATTATAGACACGTTAATTGGCTACTTATCTATATAAATAGCCAATTAACGGGCGCGAAGCCGCGGGGGTCAGCTAGTTAATATACTATTCCTAAAGTGGTGACCCCGACAAGAAAAAGTGAACTTTCCGCGTGACTGTAATACCGTCAAAAGAAAAAATATGGCGACCACATCGGTTCCGGTAGCTGAGTAAAAAAAATCCGGTTTTTCCACCACCAACCAATCGAGGGTTTGGTTTATCAGAGCCGAAGCAATGTTGGCTCCACGAAAACTATTTTATGAAGCAAGATTTGACTTAATGATCTCAAAGTTGAGCAAAGATATAGTCGAACAAATAACGGATATTTTAATGGAGCCGTCAACTGTAAAGAAATACGACGCGCTGAAGACTCGCTTATTAACAGTTGACGAAGAGTCTAAAAATAGACAGTTACAAAAGCTAATAAGAATGCAGCATGTAGTATGAAGCTTTCTAGATAAGTTAGGTTACGTTAAGTTGAAGTCAAACGATACAAAGTTACTTCGAATATTGACCTAAGTATATGCTGGAAACTTTGCCTTCTTGTTTCGTGTCGAGTTTTGCGAATAGCTCTTGTCGTGGTAGATTAGGCAGCAAAGTTGGTAGCGGAATTGTACGCCTGAAAAGTTTTGGCGAACATACTTAAAAACGGCATATATTGAATCGAACTAAATGAATTTCATTTTGGTACATTTAATATAATATTATATAATTATTTAACATCTAATTTTTATGGCGTGGACAAGGGCACGCGTTAGCACTGACCGCGAACCCGTCGCGGCTGTCCGTCACCGGAGCCTCCTCTGGCCTCCTCCCATCACCAGCGAACCAGAACACACTGACCACCGCAGGGACCAAAGCAGCACATGGGTGCCAGACGTCCCCGTGTACGGCAGACTTGGTCCTCTTGTGACGGGTCAAGGTCAATGGCCCCGCCACCTACCATTTTTCGGCCGCAGGGGATAGGGAGAGCGGCTAACGCTATACCAACACTCATCTTCCCCTGTGGCCCCATCGAATCCGCCATCACACGGTTGCGACCCCGTCCAGGCCGCGGAAGGTAGGCAGAGCGGCGCACCGCAATACCGGCATTCCTCTCCCGCCGCGGCCTCCAACCCTCAGCCACGATATCATATGGGTTTGGGAGGCCCCATACGACATCGCAGCCCAAGCAGCACCGCAACTTACATGTTGGCCGCTACGTCGTCGCCTTATCGGTAAAAGCCCTGACGAGCGGCCCCTCGGATTCCTCTTCGCTTCACCGTGGGTGACCAAGCCACGGTTACTGACCCGACAGTTTCCCGCCTCGACAGTGCGGGAACCCACCGAGTGGGGAGCAGCCCTAGCCTAGTCTGTGACCAACTTGCATTTATGTAGCGCTTGACAAGCGTCGGAACCGCTCGCTTCGCATGATTGGCTCGCATTTTGAGTGCAACTCAAAATATATTGATTGAACACCAATATGTTTTGTAAAGTATATTTTGAACTTTCAGTGAGATTCTTCTCATCTAAAATTATGAGAGTCGTGAAGCAAACAACAGCGTCCATACAAAGTCAATACATTGTACGTAACAGATGTTTGTTGAAAATTATATAATTAGTTCTCGTATCAAATTTCAATAATATGTTTACCTAATAATCCGCTGTTGTTATGAAACATGGATTCAGGATATTCTATACAATTCAACTAGTTGTTAACAAAACAATTAACTATAGAAAATGGTACAGCTACCAAATTCCACATACATAGTGTGGCTTAAAAAGCCACCTAAAACGTATCACAGTTTGATTCGTATTACCCAGTAACTAATAGTAAAAATGAAGGCGTGATGTTTTGTTATGTTATGATGTAGATCTATAGAAAATTGGGAATATCCATGTATTTTTTTATTTGCTAAATGAAATATTTATTAACCCTATTAAGCAAATATGAAAGATGTTTTAAATATCTTAATCAGAGACGAAGTTATAAAGCTTCAAAGTTGAGAATTAGAAAGAGAAGTCCAATGTGCCATCTGACGTCAGATAGCAAGACGCTCATACAACTAATATATATTTATTTAAGTAATTATAACTGCGCCGTTTTTCGATCAATTTTGATTCCGTGTTCACTATTAGTATTCCATTTTAGTGTTTTTTGATAAACTGGGCTATAACAAATTATTTTTTTCATGCATATTCCGGTTGTATCCGGTCAGACTGGCAGCTGACGCCAACACAGTTGGGAAGAGGCTGGGCAGATGGTGATAATGAATGTCTTAGTATGTTGTTTCCGATGTCATACTCAGTCAACCTCGCTTATTGCTGGAGTAAGGGTGTAGCGAGGTGGTGTGCGAGGAAAAAACCGGCAGAGTGCGAGTCGGATTCGCGCACGAAGGGTTCCGTACCATTATCGCAAAAAATCACGTTTGTTGTGTAGGAGCCCCACTTAAATATTTATTTAATTCTGTGTTTTTATTTTGTTTTATTTGTAATTATAGCGGCAATAGAAATACATCATCTGTGAAAATTTCAACAGACAGACAGACACGCATACGGACCGCGAAGCCTTTGTAATAGGGTCCCGTTTTAACCCTTTGGGTACGGAACTCTAAAAACTAACCAGTGGAATCTTCATTTTCATTGCTTGACTAAAGCCCGATTTTTTTATCCGTAGCTAACCAATGGTCAAATATGCTAACCAATGCTTGCAAATTTCGGTAAAACACCATTTTTCTTCAGTCTCTAGCCTCACAAATGGCCAAATAAGTTTTGGAGTTCATTATTTGACCATTTGTGACACTAACAATTGACGAATCAACGCGTTTCGCCGAAATTTGAAACCATTGGTTGGTATTTAACCATTAGTTGAGTTAACTACGGATAAAATAAATGGGCCTTAGGCTGAAAAGAACTCGCGTATTGCCGTACCACTCAGCTTTTTTTTTAAAATTTATAGGCTCGCGCTAGACCACTATCTCACCTGATGGTAAGCGATGATGTGGTCGACGGGTGGAGTAACCTATTTACTTTTGACTTAAAGACCCCTAGATTGTAGCTACCGGGAAACAGATTCCGGCAGGGAATTCAACTCCTTAGCTGTACACTATTCCACAGCTTCACTAGTTATCTTCGCACAGTTTTGGTGAGTTACCAAAGTTTTAATAAAACAGAGTAGGTATTGCTATTTGCTAATTAGTTTTGTATTGTTTTATTTAAGTTTTTTTTTCTAATTACTAAAGTTTACAATCCCACCGCACTATTCCCAAAATACTGCAACTCCTGAAAGCCAGAATCAACTGTGGCGACCACCAGAAAAGCGCCGAGGCAATGAAGCTCGACGAAGTCCCGGAGAATGAATTTAACTGTCTTCGATCCCGCAACGAAATTAATCAGAAAGAACAAGGGAGGAGCAGGAAAACAAAAACATAATTTCCACTTCCCTCCATATCAAGCAGGAGACAGAACAAACAAGGCCAATAGGAACAAAGGGTCGTTTACAACTGGGATAAGCCCAGTTGGGATAAGCTCCACGGATAAAAATTAAGCTTAATTATAATGGGTCCTAACATTGTGAGCTTTTATATTTGATTCCAATAATAGGTATGGCAAAAACGCTTGAAAACATGGAAATTTGTTATAGTTTCCAGAAGGTCCGTATAATAAATAACTCTGGATGCAGCCTGTACATTATCCAACATAATATTGCGTTTGTTCTGCCAAAGTTTGCTAAACACACACTTTCACAGCACGGTTCCTCGCATCGCTTAGCTACCTCTCATAGTTCTGGTGGACAAGCACCCTTACGTAGGGCAATACGCGATGCCATGATCAATTAATGTATCGTGTATGTACTCCAATATCTGTTGATACCCTAATAACATTACTTGTCAATGAATCGGATAATCAATTTTAGTTGTCCATCAAATGCAGTAATTAATAGTTACGTCATAAGCAGATATGTTTGTACATACTAACTTAGTACGTCAAATTGGCCGGACACAATCTACTTACGATATTTAGTGGAAGTGAATATGTTGTGTTGTTAAATATACAATATGGTTATACATTGTCTAGTGTTGGTGATATTTAGCAATATTTAAGAAAGGTATTAAGATTAGGTTATGCATGTCAATCCCATACAAATAAGACTTACCACAATCTTTAAAAACGGGAAGGTTTTATTGACTGGCAAAGGTTTACAGTTTGGATTTACTAAGTTTATTACAATCGTCTGAGAGGACCTTTGCAGCCGAACTATGTGAGAGCGTGTGTTTCGGCATGCAACTCATAGAATGCGCTGTTAGAATGTCGCTTTGCCTTGGCCGTTTGGTTTATTCATTAGTTAATAAATTTTAAGTATTTGTTACTAGAGAAGTAATAGATTTTTGTGGAACATTACGAGTATCTCTCTTGCCTAGCCTTTTCCAAACTATATTGGGGTCGGCTTCCAGTCTTACCGGATTCAGCTGAGCACTACGTTTTACGTGGAGTTTTACGTGGAGCGACTGCCTATCTGACCTCCACAACCCAGTAACTGGGTAACACGGTACCCTTTGGCAAGACTGGTGTCAGAACTCAAGCTTCTGACTACCCGTAACGACTGTCAAAGATTTTCAAATGACAGCCGGGACCAACGGCTTAGCGTGCTTTCCGAGGCACGGAGGAAACTCGGTATGTTGAAAATGATCACCCATCCACAGACCGACGTCGTCAAGCGTTGCTTAACCTTGATCGAGATTGAAGATCGATCCGTGCGGCTGTTATTATTTAGCCACAAGCTCCTCTGGAAACATTATGAGTATAATGTTCATTAATGGTACAGTTGCTCTATCTCAAGACGGCGGGTTGGTCTTAGTCGTGTATTTAGATGCACATACACATTGTTTCTGTGTGCTCAAGCGATACTGAGCGCTCCCGAGCTTATGCACACAGAAACAATGTGCATGAACATCACTACATAGAACGAATTTCATCAAAACTATTTTTGATAAATATTTTATGCAGGTGTGCTCCAGAGTTCTGCTCTCGAAGATGACAATATTCGACGTAAATACGACGATGAAGAACCAGTAATATTATATGCTTCAAGTTCAACTAAATGTATCGCGTTTATATCAAAACGAGACATCATCTTCACAACAAAGTCAACTGTATCAATCAAGCAATTTAGTCTATGTTTACAGTTCTTTTTTTTTAACTATCGAGAAAATATACCTGCTCTTCCATTTAACTTTAGACATTGGCAGAATAGTCGACATTGGCTTGTCAAAAAAAAATGTATCAAAGTTGAAAAAAACTCGTAGTTTTTGATGTCATTATTTTGGTATGTTTATTTGTTTTTTTTTTGTATAAGTGAATAGTATCGCAGTAAAGTAATTACTAAATTAATCGCAATTTCATTTAAGATATCCTTTATAAACCCTTATAAATAAATAAATTACATTATTGAAAAATAAATTATTTTACAATGCATCGTTTTGTAAAAACGCTCCGACTAGAGATAGGCCTTCCTCAACCGTCATCTGTCATTTACATAATTTGCTATTATGAAAGAAGATAGTTTTAGACCAGTATATGGGAATGTGAGTAGGTACAACTGCAAGATCTTTATCAATATCATATATCAGTCGAAACATATCTACCATTAAACATTTTCCCCTCACTAAAAGCGAACACTTGTACAGATTCCCATGGCAACGCTTACCGATGGGGTCTCTTATTGAAATATGGGATCCCATAGTTTTACATATTTTTTGTAGTGCTGAAGGCATGACTAGTTGTTCCTCTTTAGAAGATGACAAAAAAGGCTATGACAGAATAAATAAAATAATTTAGCATCAAATAAAAGTTGTTGATGTTGATTGAATCTGTAGTTTTTGGCTTACGTCCAGCTGTGGGTGGCGAAAAGATCAAATCATTGATCCATCGTTTTATTTATGCTATAATTGTTTGTCAATGATTTTTAAACCAATTTGATACACAGATTTTTGAAGTCAATTACTGTGAAATCGTTGAATGAAATTAATTTTAAGACAAAGAACGTATCATTAAAAATATGCCTCCACAACAGGCATTGGTAATTGAAATAATATAATCGACCTTAAAAAGCCAGTTAATTCCAGTTTAACGTATTTACTGGCACGTAAAGCTGCACCAATAAATTTAAACAGCCGTAAAAACGCGGCTATTCCGACCGTCAATACATAAATAGCTATTCACCAACCAAACAGTTCTCATTCAAGCATTACGAGAATAATTCCATCCGGAAAACACGCTTAATTCGGAAAAAAAAATAGACTGTTTTTCGGTCGGAATTTCTTTTCGTTTTACCTTATAAATATTCACTGTGCAAACTAGAGGCAGCCTGAAACATTCACGAGTAAATTGACAAGACAGAAGGAGATAAATAAAACAAATAGGTAGAACGAAAAAGGGTCAAATGCTCCTTCTATTTTCATGTAAATGTGCTGCGGAAAGGTTAGGTCGCACTGCGGGATGGGATAAGCTAGTGTTTGGGACTTATTCAGCCGGAGAAATATGGCGTCCATTTAGCGGCTGACCGTCGTCAAGATATCAGAGTAAACTGTCTGCTGAAGTTAGGTCACATAATAGCACTAGAGGTCGTAAGATATTTTCTTTTGTGCGCGTTTGATGAGTATTTTTTATGGTCCGTTTTGTTGCTGATGGCAATCTGCTACTGATATGTACGTTTTGTTGTCAATAGCACAACAAAAGATCCTCAAAGAATAGGGAGATTTACTAAAGGTATGCTGGAAAATTTAGTGTAATTTCGTCAGTGACGGTATAATAGTGCCATGTGAATCACTTACAAAATCATAACCATAGCAAGCTAGCCTGTACTGTCCCACTACTGGACAAAGGCGTCACCTCTTTCCCATTCTTAAGGAATACATCCAAGTACATAGCCCTCCCCCAAGTCGTCTCCTCTTTTGTGGTCTGCCGCAACCTCCCATGCGGATGTCGAAAGTCTAAAATTATATATGATACCACACGACATTTCGGTAGGGAAGTACATTGCCAAATTGGGGGCGAAAAGTTCTGGAATGATGACTGCAAACCTGAAGACGTTGCGTTGGAAGGCCTCCCACCCACTAGTTGGACCGGATGATCTGGAGAAGGTTGCGGGGATCCGCTGGATTCGAGACGTACGGAACTGGTCCATGTGGTGACACTAGGGGGAGGGCTATGTCCAGCAGTGGACGTCTTTCGGCTGATATGATGATGATGATGATGATGAATACATTTTGGTCTTTAGACAATCGTTATCGCTGTGAGAATATCATTATGTCCCCTCCTGTCGCTAACAAGGATCGTCTTGTCTAATAAACTTAGAACCAATACCAAAAACAGTTTAGTGCCTAACTTTAAGCCTATCTGCATATCTCGTCAAAACTTTACGAGCTAAATACCCAATACACTTAGGCATCAAAGTGCAAAAGTTCTTAAGCCCCGTCTATGGTTAAAGAACCAACTTCTGTTTTAAAATTGGTCTATAAATTGGTCGTATCATCATCTTGTGGCCCGATTTGGATATAATTGGAACTGATGGAAACAATGATAGTTTTAACGGTGGCGATAAAATAAGATACCTTTTATAGTTCTGTACTCAGAAGCTTTAAGGAGGCAACACAGTTACGTGTCGTGGCGTGGCGTCGTGGGATCCACCAATCAAACTACTCTGTTCTAGCCTACGTCATAACACAACGTGTTTTGTAGCCCATCAACTGTATCAAAAGGCGCTACGCCACGCCATGACACGTAAGTGTGGTTCCGCCTTTACAAGTTTCTTCCTTGTGGGTACTTAGAATGTTCTGTTGAGATGGGAAAAAGGTTCATTGTCTAAGTAACAAAATAAAGTTTTGTCTGGGGGGTACGATCTATTAGAAATTGATATTACACGAGTATTTTCTTCTACTTCTGTTGAGTTAATGGTTAATTTGCATTAGATAACTATTTACCCGGCTGCAAGGAAAGGGTTATGTTTTTCGCGCGTATCATGTATGTATGTAATATTATTTATTACCTCATACCTTCCAAACCGCTTGACGGATTTATTTAATTAAGCCATCGTTAGATGACCGCCCAATTGTTCTTAAATAGGTGACGATAAAAAAAAAAAATTGGCGGGTTTTGGGCGCCACATTATGCGGCCGGATTCAATTTTTGTTTTCTTCCAAGCCCTTCGAATGGGTTATCAAAATGAAGGGTTTTAGGTGTGTAAATAAAAAAAGTTCACTTTATAATCAAAAACTTAACTGCTTAAGAATCGAACTAAAAACATGTTAACAAGAACAAAATCATGCTGTGCAGTCGGGGAATACAATATTCGCGAGCTGGGTGATCTTCAGACTGCACAGCATGACTTTCTTCTTTTTTACATCTTTTTAGTTCGTTTCTAAAGAAGTCGGGTTTTTGATTTTAAAATTACTTTTTTTAGCTTTTTTAGAGCAGGCGTATGGACCAAGTGAAGTAAAATTCTTTGTTTATTTCAAGGAGGTAATATCTGGAAGTATTCACGGATCCGATTTCGAAAATTCATTTACTGATAAAAAGTTACAGCTAACGCTGATAGTGTGATAGGCATTTATCTTGAACTTAGAATTAATATTTGTTTCGGGATATGTACCGTGTATATTTAGGTTTTGATCATAATCATGGCGCTTGTAACGGTGCCGAAATATCGAGCTCTCAACCAAATCTATTTCTCTATGGAATGCGCTCCCCCAGGAAATCAGGATGGCAACCAACCGGTTAACCTTCAAAGTTAAAGTTCGCGAGCATATTCGTAAGAAGTTGGCAGTAGTAACAGCGCTAATGTTTTTCAAATATTTATCTATTACTACTAATGTTTAAGTATATTATTTTGAATATATATGGTATGATTATATTGTATATATAGTTAATATGTATATTTAAATAATCCACATAACTTTCATTATTGCACCTACCACTGTTTATCTCTTCATCACCCAAAGGTCGACTGGTAGAAAATGCCTAAGGCTATTTAAGAGTCCGCCTCTGTATTTGTGTGCATGAAGTATTAAATAAATAAATAAACCTGATTGTGACCATGTCAGCTTAAAAACTTATGTTTATCTTGAACATTTTTTTTTGTGGGTTCGGCCACGGGTCTGAAGGCAAAGTTCAATAAAGAAGAAAGAAAGTTACATTGAAAAAAAAAAGTACATTTAATATGGAGAGCTGTCTCATCGCAATCTACTTAGTAGGAAAATTTTCCAATCATATAGCCCTTTTTTCTGTTAATGTGAATACTTTTATCCGCCACAGCACATCTCATTTCTCGCTCATCTTCCAACGTGACGTTTCTTTACCCCAGCACCTTAGACTCTTCAATCTTTGATGTGTTGGGGAGGTTTCCAGCCCCCATTCACCCTTAAACAGTACAAAGGTAAGATAAAGTAAGATGTTTACTCTTCGATGAGATCTCGCGAGTTTTTGTCCGGGAATTTAGGAGACAGGAATATTTAAGAGACATACATATGTATTGTTCTAGTCATGTGGCGAGCGAAATTTTGTATTAATATTTATAGTGAATTATGCTTTGTTTATTTACCGAGAATATGAATAATGTGCATGAGGGATAAGGAGAAAAGGGTGCAGGAATTATTTGTTTTGAGACAAGACAATATTGGGGGAAATAGAGTTGATATTTAGTTGAGTTGGTATTCTTCTTTAAACTTAAGTTTCGATTTTGTAAAGAGTATACCTACTACATGCAAAAATTATTTAATGGTTAGTTTTGATAATTTTGTTAATTCTTTTATGCAAAATGGGTGATCTGTAAGATCACCCATTTTGCATAAAAGAATTACAAAAATTACAAAAATTACAAAAATTACAAAAATTACAAAAATTACAAAAATTACACAGGGCCTTACCTATCTCAGACACCCTTCTCCATACAAGATTACGTATATAATTGTCACTGTATTTTGATGTAGAGATAAATAAAGAATTTTTATTTATTTATTTAAACTTCATGTACAATGGTGATACATAGGCGGACTTAATGCAGCAAGGCATTCTCTACCAGTCAACCTTTGGGTTAAAAAGGACACAACAGTGGTAGGAGTACAAAATAAAAAATAAAAAAGAACAATTATTAAAATCTGATATTAATAAACTATCTAACTAATAAAATACATAAATATTTTCTAAAACAATAGACTAATAAATATTATAATAAATACCATATAATTATTTTAAATGAACAAGTTTTAAGTGAACAGAAATTTAAATATAATAACTATGACGAAGACCGAGCTACTTATTATTATTATTCCATTTATTTATTTTATGTACATACTTTTATATTTTTAAATATTATTGTATAAAAATAAAATAAAAAAACATTTAAAAATACAAAAATAGTAGCCCATCGGTATCGGGAACAGGGTCCAAGCTACCGGTGGTCAGGGCTCCTGAGAGAGGAATCTCCTGACTATGCGCGCCGTGTCCAAGAGTACCGCTTTCTGGATCAAGCCCTTGATCCAGCTGCCCAACGAGAGCCTCCTCAGATGTTCGTCGAGGCTCTTGGCTATTATGCCATTGGCCGTCACGACTATCGGCACAATGACTGCTGTATTCACATCCCACATGTCGACAACCTCGCGAGCCAGATCAAGATACTTGTTTTTCTTATCTCTCTCAGCCTTCACGAGATTCTCGTCATGGGGGACCGCTATATCAACAATCATTGCGCGACGCTCTAGTCGGTCTATCACCACTATGTCAGGCTTATTGTCAACAATAGTCCTGTTAGTGATGATAGACCGATCCCAATACAATGTGACACTGCCATTTTCGAGAACTGGGTCGGGCACATACTTATAGTAAGGCACTTCCGATTCCACAAGACTGTATTTAAGAGCGAGTTGCTGATGGATAATCCTGGCTACAAGGTTGTGTCTATGCAAATAGTCTCCGTTAGCTAGACTAGAACAACCAGAGATAATGTGACGGATTGATTATTATTATATACATTTAATTATTGAAGTATATAATGGTGGAAAAAAATTTCAAGAAATCCTTACAGTCTACTATTACTATTTGATCCATAAAACTAACATAGATATAAAAAAACTGCCTTATTTTAGTTGGCATGCAATTTGACAACTTATTAAACCGAAAAGCCTTCCAAATACACACGAGGCGAAAATAAAAACAGAAGCATATTTCTACATGACATAACCAAGCAAAATAATAAAATGATAAATGTTCCTCACATGATAATATTTCTTTTAATCCCAGACAATTTCAGTCTAGAACTTGACCTAAAAACTGACCTATACGACCTCTACAAACAAATTTGGCAACGTTTTCTTAAAATAAAACAATTTTGAGCAGTCTATGTGAGGGTATATTAATCGCGAAGTTCGTCGGTCGGGCTGTCTCAAGGATAAATGGCTGCGCGTCACACCAAAACGTAAAGTTCGGCTTCAGTTTTCGTAAATAAAATATTGTAATCTATTTTTAATTAGGGATGTTTGTTTGCTAATGGTTAAATAACTTTGGTAGGTATGAATTGTGTTGTTTTTGTAGAGATCAAGGCAATTCTATTGATATTTTCCTTACACTTACCTAAAAAATTCAATGTACAACAATGAATACGAGTACAGTCGTTAGAAAAACGCTCGCTGCTATGGCCTATGCATTTTTATTTTTATAACAGTATTAAGTAGTGTGGTTTGTTTTAATATCCTTTAGTGTTGCAGGTGTGTATGGAAGCCTGTAAAAACCAGGATAGAGAGCGTTTGTAGATGCTAACAAATGAAAAAAGTGGATTCGATTTGTTTGTAAGCATCAGATCTAAAAGTACAGATTTTTCTTTTGAGAAGAGGCTCTAGACAAGTTTCATTCGATGTTAGCGAAGGCGATGATTGAATTGCCAAAATGTAAAGCACCCTGTAAACGATCCAATTTGTTTGACAAATTTTACGTGTTTGTCAAATTATTTGATAGTGTGCAGCTGTGTTTGACGCATTTGTCAAACAGTCTACGTGTTTGTAGTGTTTGACGAAAATCTTGATTGATGACGTGTTTGACAAATAAGTTTGAACGTGAACGGCAGTGTATCAAACAAGATCGCCAGATCCAGACGTTTGTCAAATCGAATGTACGGGCAAATTATCAAATTTGTTTGATCTTTGATTTGATCGTTTAAGTTATTGTTTGATGAAAATGCGAAGTTTTACCAACAAATTTGTCAAACAATATTGACAATCCCATTATTTTTTGTAATTTTTCCAATCCCTGTCACGACGTTTTCGTTGATAGAATGTCACTGGATAGAATACTTAGCTGTCGATATTTTCAAACTCTTATGTTACAGTACGGTTTGACGCCCAGTCTAATTAAAACATTGCCCACATACGCAGTATTCCATTTTAGTTCTATGTTTTCGAGTGAGTTTTTATTATTCTAGTTAAAACAAATTCTTTGTCTATTTAAGGTTGTCTTGTCAAGGTTAGAAAATGTCAAAATTTTGTTACCATTTACGTGTTGATTAACGACACAATAAAAAAAGCAAAAACATGACTTGACTCTATTTTGGGCACTCGTGTTAAAATAACTCTGGTACATTAGTTTTAAGACAATACTTTAATTTTTTTGTAAGAATGGCAGGTGAAATGTTACTCTTAATTCTTTCTTAAAGCACATTTGAAACAAGGTGAAAAAAAAATTAATGTAGAAAGGCGAGCTTAAACCCACCATACCATACCAACATACTAAATATAACTATGTACTGTAATTTATATAAAGAAATACAAAATAAAACAGAAAAGGAAGAAATTAAATTTAAAGCCTTAGGCGTCTACAATACTTGATACGAGAATTAAAAAGTGTTGCGCCAAAAGTAATAATAATAAATAACAAAAAAATAAACAATATTTGTTCAAGACTTAAACCTATTTACAATGATTGTACCTTAAATTAGACTCATTAAGTTAGTGGCAAGATACAAAATATATGCAACTGGGCTTAAACTAGGAGGATTCCTGTGCTATAAGGCCCAGTTACTTCCGTCACCATCGTGTTTGAGCTGCCATAACAAAAGTGGTGCGGTGCAAAAATAAATATCAAAATCACACTATAATTAAATTTATTACTATCATACGTAAGAGTGTGCAAAAGTAAGTATCAAAATTACACTATAATTAAATTTATTACTATCATGCATATGACTGTACATATGAGTATGAACAAATGTGTGCGTAAGCGTCTAAGTAGCGTAATTTTTCAAGTTATAAATGTAAAACCAAATACGTGTGTGTGAATTAGCATAGTAACAATTAAACATTCGAAAACAAGTCCTAAAACTGTTAATCTCTGCTCATGAAATCTGTGAACCTATGAATATGTATGATATTAAATTTAACAGGCTTGTAAAACAAATTTAACAATTTATCATACATTACCAATGTCATGTTGTCAATGATTCATTGTCAAATTATTTAGACATCTTATGTTTTCGTTCAATGAAATTATTGCACCTACTTTTTGTTTGTTAATAATAATGGAGTCGGTATCACAATTGAACTAGAAATCAATACGAGCTAACTGTATGCCGTTCCTTTTTTTTTTTTTTGGGACCATCCCACCGCACTACTCCCAAACCACTGCAACTCCTGAAAGCCAGAATCAACAGTGGCTACCACCAGAAAAGCGTCGAGGCAATAAAGCTCGACGAAGTCCCGGAGAATGAATTTAACTGTCTTGGATCCCGCAACGAAATTAGTCAGAAAAGAATAATGGAGGAGTAGGAAAAATTCAAATTTCCACTTCCCTCCATATCAAGCAGGAGACAGAACAAACAAGACCAATAGGCACAAAGGGTCGTTTACAACTGGGATAAGCCCAGTTGCTTAGCACCACGGATAAAATTTGCATTAATATTAATGGGTCTTAAGATTATGAGCTGTTATATTTGATTCCAATAATAGGCATGGCAAAAACGCTTGAACGCACGGAAATTTGTTCTAGTTTTCACAAGGTCCGTATAGTAAACAGCTCCTGATACAGCATGTACATTATTCAACATAGTATTGCGTTCATTCTGCCAAAGAATACACTCCCATAAGAGATGATGTGCAGATTGTACATATTCGCAGACAGATGTAGATTACTGACATAAAGACGAGGCAACAAGCTTGAAGGAAAATAATTTACTTTTAAAGTTACCATGCCCTGTGAGAAATTGGGCAACACAGTGATCCACCTCCAGCCACGTCCTGGCCAGCCGCACGCGAACGTATGAAAAGAATTGGTGTGGGTGTCGGGCCTTGATGCAATTATCCCACCTACATTGCCATTCGGATAAAAGTTCCTCCCAGACGTCAATATGTGGTTTAAACAATCTAGAGATTTTCTCATGGTCAGTCCGCGTTAAAAAGTCCGCGTCCATGGTCTCTTGTGCGGAATAGTACATTGTAGCACGTCGCTGCACTTCAAGATCGACCGGAAGAACGCACGCAGAAGTAATTTCCGTCGTACCGTCCCTATAAATTGTGGCCCTATCAGCCCAAACAGGCGCCCCATAGCAGATACAAACCAAGTAAGTAGCCCCATAAATAGTCTTTTAAGTCAAAAAAGACAGACTGTATGCGGATCTATTGCTTCATCATATCAGCCGAAAGGCTCCACTGCTGGACATAAGCCTCCCCCAAGCGTCGCCACTTTGACCGGTCCCGTGCGTCTCGCAACCAGTGGATCCCCGCAACCTATACAAGGTCATTAGTCATCGGTTGATTGCTTAGAACGAGCGAAATAACCCCATCTAAGTCGCAAAACCCAAATCCATAGGTTATCGGAGCTATGGGCTTACAAAGTATGCATGAAATATCGTTATTTTCTAAGGATTTTCTTGTTTCGCTCGTTATACACAAACGATCCGCATACAGTTATTTCGTATCGATTTCTGGATTTTTGATGATTTTGAACCTTCTTTTTGGCGGAGACAAACATACAAGGTCTCCTGAAAGTTTTACTAAGTGCACTTATTGCTGTAACTTGGTTATGGAGATCAAAAAGCCCATTCGTTCTATGTAAAATATTGGTATCTAGTTTCAGCTGGTTAGCCTGGGAGCCGAACCCAACGTAGTTTGGAATTGACTAGGCAGATTGAAAGATGAAGTCCCATAGAATGTGCTATTACTAAAGATCAGTTTTGGTCTATGAAATATCTTGATTCTGAACTATGGAAACGTGGCAGATACCAAAGCCAGTCTGATAGTTAATCAAAGTTAGCTATGATTCTAATTGGATTAAAACTAAATATTTTTTTTATAATTTACAACTCCAATCGTCGAATTTACGTGTCTCATTATCCTAAAAAGTTTTGCATCAATCTACGTCATAGAATACAAAAAGAAACCGCAGTAAGGACAAATTACCACACAATGTTATTACGTTACGTCTAGTATTCTACCTACACCTCAACTGATGTAAACAGACGTCAGCTGACCGGATGGGATGATAAAATTCAAATTAATTATAATTTATATCAGCAAAGACGTTTATAAGGCGTAGTGAATCTTAGGGTCAAGTCACAATGAGACGCGACACTTATTTAAAGCAATAGAAAGAAAGAAAGAAAAGTTTTAATTGGCACAGAAACTTACATGCCTAAGAAAAGCGTGTTTCACTGTCGACCACATCATCGCTTACCATCAGGTGAGATGGTGGCCAAACGCGAGTTTATTAGAAAAAAAAGCAGACTGCGCAGGTACGGTGACATCCTGGGACGTAAAGGTGACAACCCTATCAAAAGGTCCTAAATATCCCCGATCGACCGCGAGGAAGGGGATGACCGCCTGCCACCTGGTGGTCAAGCATACGGAAAGTGGTACTGAAAGTGAACCTGAGCACTCAGACAACCCAGAACAGAGCTCCCTGGCACAGACGGATAAATCCAACCCCAGCTAAACTGGGCAGAGGGTTGGACAAAGAAGAAGATTGTAACGCTATCTTTATAAAAAGTGCACGAAACATCGCATCTCGGTGTGTCGTCAACATCATCATTATCATCAACCTACATCAGTTCACTGCTGGTCATAAGTCTCCCCAATTACACGCCATTTGCATAGATTTTCGGCAACTCCCATCCAGCTACTACCAGCGAAGATTGTCGTGCCATCTAGCCTGAGAGTGAGTGAGTGAGTGAGTGAGTGAGTGAGTGAGTGAGAGTTAGTTAAGTAACACGACTACCCCAACCGGTCATCGATTCTACGGGTAATATAGCCGGCTCGGTGTGTGCTGACCCTTATCATATTATTTCCGTTTGACATACGCAGTTAGGTCGATAGGACAAAGACTTCTCCTTGATATGGACGACCTATTTTTGTTTTTGTAACTCTGTGTTTGGAGTATAGAAATCAAAATTAAAATAACAAGCTTCGTTTTCCTGTACGAGGACTCGAATGACGCAGGAGGTAAATTAACAACTTCTGCATTATAGATCTCACGTTTGCTTTCCACTCGAACACAGAATCTGTATGACTTACAGAATCTTAGGGGTTATTAGTACAGTGGTGTAATTTACCCAGTTTTTGAGCCTCTCTTTATCATCAATACATACTTTATTTATTAATACTATACTATATACTATCTATACTAATATTATAAATGTGAATGTAAGTTTGTTTGTTACGCTTTCACGCAAAAACTACTGAACCGATCATCAAGAAACTTTGTATATACAGGGTGTCCCAGAAATCGACGTCAAGCCGTAAATGGGTGATAGACCAAGTTATAACAGTTCTCAGAAAAATACGAAAAAAAATCTATCTCATGTTTTTAAAAAAATATGTTCACTTTAAAAATTTACTAAAAAAATCAATCCCTGTAATGGTTCTTTAACTCCAATTGCTACAAATCCCATAATTTATCAAATTTTTTTATTATTATGTAATCTTGAATAATGCTTGTGTAGATTTTTGCCTAAAATTTAAAGCCAACTCCTCCTACTTAGAAGAAAATTAAACTTTTTCAAAACCAAATTATTCAAATTTACTGTTTCGCCCAACTTTAACTGACTGTACTGAAAAAAAAATGTAGTACGCTAGTTTGGCAAGTAACATGAAAAATTGGCGCATTTAATAAGGATTCAAAAATGGTGTAACACTTGCTAGATTACGTTTTCAATAATTGGTCAATTTTTTTTTTGTAAATAGTTAGTATTCTAATCAATCTATACAACCTTTTGCTAACTATATTGGGAGCGGCCTCCATTTAAACTGGATTCAGCTCAGTACCAGTATTTTATATGGAGCGAATGCCTATCTGACCTCCAGAATCCAGTAACTGGGTAACATGATACCCCTTGGCTAGACTGGTGTCAGATCTTAGGCTTCTGTCTACCCGTAACTATCCAAATGACATCTGGGACTCACGGCTTAATCAGCTTTCCGAGTTATCGAGGAATCTCGCTGTGTAAAGATGGTCACCGATCCACGCACCTACTTCGGCTAGCTTTGCTTAACCTTGTATAGTACAACTATTTTCTTAATGTCACTCGGCAAACTTCGTGTTTCGACAGTCGTCGGCTTTCTATCAGTTGCCCTTTGCACTTGGTGCAGACCGGACGCTCTCAATCAACTTGGAAGTAAATGGAGTTGTGAACACTCTTTTAATTTAATGTAATAAATTTATTAAATGGGAAGAAAGCTACTAAAATCGATGATTGCCGAGGGACATTAAGAAAATCGTTGCACTGTAGATTGATTCGTGCGGCTATTATTATTTACCCACGAGGTCTTCATCTATATATTTTAATGCAACATTAAATATTGTTAATTCGTAAGGCAACGTCTTTTCTTGATTTACAAACAAGTAAGCCTGTCGATAGTTTGCTCCCCAACGTTTCCTTGCTTCAGACGCAATCTCCGATTCGATAATCATTAATAACGCAAACGTCTATTAAGTAAAAAAACCCCCCCCACCTTCTATCACACCCGAATAGTTTGTTTACAAACAGAACACTTCATTGAGAGACTCGATTGCTCGTCTCAATGAACTGAGTTTGGTCTTGCGCCAAGTAATCTGCATTACGGTTTGTCAACTAGATTCGTTTCGTTTTTATTAGGGGCATACGGATTGTTAGTTTAGTGAACTTCTTGGAATTTTTTGTGGGAAGATAACTTCCGACTTCTTATTAATCGATTGAACTAAAGACTAAAGTGAAGAAGAGAAAGAGATCTTTAGTGTGAGAGTCAAATTTTAGAATTAAAGTAGGGTTAGACACAATCTTAACGCCAAATACTCTAATTCAGAAACTTGAATACTTTGCTCAGCAAGTAAAGAACCAAAAAAAAATGAGATTTTTACTTTTAATCATTCAATTTAGTGCAGTGGTGGCCTAGTGGTATCGGCCGTGACTTATAAGTTATAGGTCATGGGTTCAAACCAGGCAGGAGCTTTACTTTGTGTAAATTATTTCACCACCACTGCTCTCAAAACAGTGAAGGCAACCGGCATGTCCTAGAACCAAAAATTCGAATACATGTGACATCCACCATCCCACATTGTGTCCTCGTGGTGGATTACGGCCCTTTCCTTTTCACAGTGAGGAGGCCTGTGTCCCAGCAGTAGAAACTTTAAAAAGGCTGATTATGATGATCAATTAATCGATGAAAAGTGGTCGTCGCATCTAAACACCATAGAAATATTGAGGTTCACAAAAATACATTTTTTATGAAAATAACTAGCTGTCCCACGCGGCTTCGCTCCCGTCAACTGGCTACCTACCTACCCTACCCTACTTACACTACATACATGATTGTTGCGTAACTTTAACCGCTTACGCAGCGCACGCAACGGAAGCTCTCAAAAAGGTATAATTTTACCCGTTTTTGCAACATTTTTCATTTATGCTCCGTTCCTATTGGTCTTGGCGTGATGTTGTATAGCCTATACCTAACCTTCCTCGATAAATGGACTATCCAACACAACATAAAAGAATTTTTCAATTCCAACCAGTAGTTCCTGAGATTAGCGCGTTCAAACAAACAAACAAATAACAAACTCTTCAGCTTTATAATATTAGTATAGATGTGCCTATCTCGTCACAATGGTAATACATAGTTCCCTAAATATCTATTCATAAATTTGGCACGCTTCAATAAGTATTATGTACCTAGCTCGCGATAATATAAAGTGACCTTACCTAACGTTCTTTTGTTTTTCTATCACCTAAATTCTTTGTTGAGGCAGGTTCTAATGTCAATCAGTATCTGGCTGAGTGAGCTTGAACTGCTGCCAAGTAATTTGTCTAGCGCTGTGTCGAACAGATTAGGTTTATTTATTTGTGGCGTTAGTACTGACCTATGGTTTATGGATTGTTCATTCATTTTATTTGTTTATTTTTAGTAGGGTATCAATGAAACTTTTTTTTTTTGTCTTAGCCATTCAACGTCTTTTTAGCTTTTTGGGAACTTTCCCAGTGAAATCGATGCGGAAGAATTTAATGATGGCCTATATGAAAATTTATTATTTTAGTTAAATTTTAGGGTCTTTTTGGACCCTAGATGTAAACTAAAGGCATCGCGGAACTCAACAATCATAGAGGACAGGGATTAAAATTTTGAGGCGGACAATCAAGCTTTCCAGAAGATGAAAATATTTAATTAAGGGACTCCTGAATGGTGGTATGTAGTGGTTGAATAAACAGTAATGGGATGAGTTTGTTTTCTTAAGACAGATTTTTGAATACAAAAATGTTAAATTAGTCTTGTTTTACACAATAATAAATGACAAAGATATTAGGATGCATTACTTAAAAATCATTTCAGATGTTTTCTTCAAACAACTTGACTTAAATTAAAATCTAGCGTGAATTCAATTTAAACCAGTGTGACGTCAAATGTCATCACCATTTCACTATCCAACAGCATCCAAGAACTCATAACCATTCCTCCCTTCGTCCGTAATCTTTCTAGAAAGAAGTACTTCGTTGAGGTAGCACCCACGACAATCCACATGCCAATTGCTTACATCATTGAGTGAGGATTTGAAACAGAGCCAACCAATCTACTGTTACGGATAGTCAACTAGATTACCTTCTTTATTTATATCGACATATCGCATATAGGAATAGAGAGATTTTGGATCTATTATTTTGTTAAAAAAAACTAGTTGTTCAATGGTCTAAACAAAATTTTTAAAGTGGATGTGGCCGTCGAACCAAGATGTCGATTGCAATATTTCGCGATGCGTAAAATGAGCTTTTTTTATAAGATAATTAATCAACAATTTGACACAACTGTAGATACATACGAGTTTTGTATTAACATTTCTTGGTATTTAAATTTTTTTTCGTCTTAATTTATTCCTTTGTTTGTACGAGTTATTCTCTGAAAGTGTGGTACGATTACGAAAAATTATTTTATTGATATAAGCTAAATTTTTGTTAAGGCGCAGATAACCCTTAGTAGCTGATTTTAAAATAAGGATCGCGTCTAAACGGCTGGTCGTAAAATAAAATAAAAATATTGCATTAGACCATTTTTAAATAAATTGATCTATGAAAATTTTGAATTTTATTCGGATAAAATAGTGTAATTAATTTGTAAAGTTATGTCTAACACGGAGAAGAAACGACAGTCGCACCAAAACTGCCGGGCATATTTTATTGAAATTTTCACCATCTCAAAGACAATTTAACTATCTACATTTTGATTTAAGGCTTTTTTTTAATGTCATAGGACATAGGATAATAATGAAAGTACAAAAAAACTACTAAATATTGGGTAGCGAGAAGCGAATGCGCCTTATGTTCGTCCAAGGTCGTTGGCGACTGTCGTCGTCTTAAAGCGATATATACGCCCCAATGTCAACGCAGTACTGGCCGTGCGCCCGCCCGCCCGCGGTGTGCAGTTATGAAGAAATTGGAGCCATCAATTTTTCTGTGTAAAAATATTTTTAAACATCCAAGTCGTTTTGGAGGAGTATCCATAAGTTGCGAAAAATATCGTGTTGCTAATTTTTTTTTTTAAAGCAAAACTATATGTTATACGAAAAAATCATATTTATTTACTTTTAACCTAGCCGTTACTAAAGAGTATGCTTTAGAAAGTTTCCAGTTTACGGCACTAAAGCAGATGTAGGGCCTTAAGTGCGATTGCTTGTATTGTATCCTGGAAACAACAATAAGTGCTTTCGAATAATCTTAACGTGTTCCAAAAGATCGCTCCTTTCTGAAAAGCTGAAAAGTTCTCTCTTTAGCTTAAATACGAGTAAGTAATCAATATCTTTAAACTTCTGAACGTTAACTAGTCAAATATAAGTTATATTCTCTAAAAGATATTCATAGAAACGATTTGTTCAATAGGAATTTTAAAGATTGCCTTGAAATAGTCTTCGCCTGTGGCCATACTTAAATCTACGTCCAATGCAATCACCCATCTTACTGGCTGGCTAATAAAATGTTTATCTTCTGCTAGAGCTGTCTCCATCGAAGTAGCGATTCTTTGCTGAGGATTTTTATTAATATAGATAGTCTCGCGTTCCACTATCTCACCTGATGGTAAGCCATGATGTGATTGATGGAGAATAAAAGATAAAATATGTGTGCTCAGTTTTGAGTAAAGTAATCGAGCGACAGCCTCAAGCTCTGCTCGGGTGAAATAGTGTATATTTTTTTGCCATTTTCCAGATATGAGACCTAGCTAGATCGATTTTTCACCTCCGAAAACTAATATACTGCAAATTTTATTGATATTGTTAGAGCCGTTGCCGAGAACGTGAATATATATTTGTTTATTTTTTTATATTTATTTATTTATATATCACCATCATCATCATTTGAAAGACGCTCACTGCTGGACATAGGTAGTCTTCTCCCAAATATCACCACATTGACCGGCCTCGTGCGTCTCGCATCCAGTGGATCCCCGCAACCTTCACCAGGTCATCGGTCCACTTAGTGGGAGGTCTTCCGGTTCGCGGTCGACACTCCAGAACTTTTCGGCTCCATCGGCCACTTAAATTTGGCAATTCTCCGGCCAAAAATATATATAGCGGTAGATATATAGTTACATATATACAAATATTACTCGTTTAATAGTATAGGAATACAACCTGGTTTTGACCCTGACATAGTTTGGTTAAGGACAAACAGCATTTGCTTTATTTACAAAACGTAAGATCTTTCCTGAAATGTTTACAAAAAACTGCTGAACGGGTCACTTGCGTCAATTACGTTTAGTCAATGAGCGGCTGTGGGCTTGAATCCGTGCCAAGTAATCTGTCGTAATAGATTGTCAACTAGTTTCTTTACTACGATGTGGCATATGGATTTGTAGTGCTGTGATCTTGTTTGCATCGGGATTGTTAGTGAATGAGTCAGATTTTTTATGGGTTTCAAATTCTTCTTTTTAATGATTAAGTTTCTAAAATGAAGAATTAAATCTATCATTGCTCTGTGACTTCATCGTCTCAATCTTCATGTCATTGCTGAATATGGGGTTACCAATAACCGATGAAATGAATGGGTCAACAAGACAATAATAGTAGTTTATGCAAAGGTCATATCATATCATAGGGGTTATTAAAACACGAGCGTGGGTTTATCACATGAGGCGAAGCCGTATGTGATAATGATATCACGTGAGTGTTTTAATACCTAATAATATGCCGTTGCATACACTACTTTATCTTCACTCATACAGTTGAAATAAAACAAAAGTGTAAACGGAAAAAATATGTGGTGTGGCGAGCAATTTAGATTATCATTGGGTATGACAGCGCAGCGCGCGCATCCATAGACACTACAACATGACGCTCCTTTTCTACATTAAGTCAATGAGCCCATACGCGCAGTATATTAAAAAGTACAACTGTGCTATAAAAATTAAAAAGTTATTTTATGATGCAGTTGTTTGAAAATAGAAGGAAAATGTTGCACTGTAATGGTTTTTTTTTAA
Organism: Orthosia gracilis; assembly: GCA_947562075.1. Lineage (NCBI taxonomy): Eukaryota > Metazoa > Arthropoda > Insecta > Lepidoptera > Noctuidae > Orthosia > Orthosia gracilis. The sequence continues at coordinate 12,479,438 of OX387264.1, read as the reverse complement.
TGTTACCTATTCACGAATATAAAGTACGTGTTTATACACGATTTTTTGAATTCATATTTGGAACATTACGTTGTGAGTGTAAATAAAATTATAAATACTACGCGTTTGGCAGACGAAAAATGATGATGACATGTGAAATTTGACAGAAAGGCAATGAGGTATCGTTTTACCCAGTAACATGATTTGTTCATGTCAGATCAGCAATCAATTCAACTAAAAATTGTATTCAGCTGGTAGGTATACGGTTAGACAGAATTGTTTGAATTCGATTAATTGTCTGAAAAACAGATGGCTTCAATGTCTACCGACACAAAAAAGTGAAGGTGTGTCATTGCAATCGGTTCTCATTACCCTTGAAATGACATCACAAAGAAGCAACAGCCTTTAAAATCTGAATATGCATGGTTTGCATTAGTTTACAACAATAGGCAATAACAATTAACTGTGTGGGTTTGTGTTACACTGACCTGATTGTTGACAGTTGCTTATGTGTGAGAAACATCACCTTCATCATGATAAACATACTATCACGCCTGTATTCGCCGAAGGTAGCAGCAGAGGCACCTACAGGCGTATATTAAAAAATGTTACCAGCGTACTTTTTGCATACCGACATTTCGCCAACAAAATAAAATAAAAAAATAAAAAAAGTTTATTGCAGAAACTTGTACACTTTTACAGTAAATCTTACATAGGGACCTCCTTTTAAGTAAAATATATACCTGTGCTAGAAGTACCCGCTCTTCAATGACAAATTATGAAATGGTAAAAGTGATGTACAAAAAGAAAACAGAATCAAAAAATTATAAGGAACATCTCATATTAAACAAGATGAGACTTGAGCTATAACTAAAAATACAAAGAAACTTAGAGAATATATCCTAAAATAATGTGTGTGAGTGTTAGTATGTGTGTGAGTGTGTTTATGTGAGTGTATGTATGAGTGTGTGCGTGCGTCTGTTTTTTCATTTTTTTTTCCAACTCATATTGACGATGCCTGCAGCAACAATTCAATGCCAATATATTAAGCATAGGGACGAGCATTAACTCCATTTTTTTCTAGTAGATCATTTTTATTTGACCTCAACGAGGAAAAATGCTGCTGCGCTACTGATAAACCCAAAAAAAAAAAAAAAAGACACTAATACTTTGCTCGTCCTAGTAATTGAGGAAATTATGTTTAACAGTAGCGCTCGAAGCAAGAGACGAACAAGGTAGAAACTTGTCATCATTAGAAGCTATATCTTTAAAAACTTTTATACAAAAATTACAACCGACTTCCAAACAAAACCACTACAAAGTAAAAATTAACTTCAATTTCGGAAGTCGGTGTTTCTGTTTTTGTTTCTTCGGTTTTTGACACCGACTTCCGATATTGAAGTTATTTTTTACTTTGTAGTGGTTTTGTTTGGAAGTCGGTTGTAATTTTTGTATAAAAGTTTTTTATTTTTCACTTTTAAGTTGTGGTACATAACGGACCAGTTCTATAGGCTAGGCACCTACGCGTACCTATAGTGCCCACAGTAAAGCTAGAATAGATTAACCCAATAACATGAAACTTAAACAAAAACGGTGCAATGAGAGTATGACAAGGTGAACTGTTCACATCTGCGTACCCCTTTAAAGCGTACCAGTGTGATGTTATGTTATGAAATGGTGTAAACAATAAACAGACATGCGATTGGATCCATCGCGAGTGATTTGCCGTCATTTATTGAAGAGTTCTGATGTATTTCGCCGAAGTTCTTCATCAGATCTTGATGAAACTTGATGGACCACATGACAAGCACCAGCTTTCAATTAAAAAAAGAATCATCAATATCGGTTCACCCAATAAAAAGTTCTGAGGTAACAAACATAAAAAAAAAAATACAGTCGAATTGATAACCTCCTCCGTTTTGCGAAGTCGGTTAAAAATATACTTAATACAATGAAACATGTCTTCATTATAAATTATTAGCTACGGTTCCACACTAAGCGATTCAAGATTCATTTACTCCCTATCGAACTAACCTCCAATATATTTGTCAACCAAAGGGATTATATAACACGTAATTTCAAGTTTATCAATTTAACAAGTTTTCCCAATCCCATCGGGCATTCATTTACTTAAAACTGCTCAAAGATATATGGCGGTACTCTTTGCTTTCTCTAACAGGCGTACCAGGCGAAACCATCTGGCAGCATCCATCTCCATCTGGCATGAAGCTTGAAATGTGACACCAACCGACAATTATCCCTGTATGCACTACGCAAGTGCACCCAAGGATAATCCCCGGCCGATGCAGGACTATTGCAAAATATGGAGACAAAACTTTTTGGGCTATGGGTTTTGGGAACATGGTAGGTATTAGGTGTGAAAAACAAAACTTTAGTTTGGAAAAATCTAAGCAAACTTTCATCCCTTGAATAACCTAATCAGATAGTATTTCCAAAAATCTAGTAATGCTCACCTTTGTTACAAAAATAACTCATAAGCAAATTGTCATTTTTCTAGACCCAGCAGTTTTGGCTGTAGTTGTCTTTAAGTGGATGGAGCATTTAATCATTAACACACATACGATTACATACAACATGAGATACAGATGACCAATACACAAATCAAGAAAACCAGCTTAATAATTCACACAGCGCATTACAGAACTAAATTCAAAATGGACTTAACTTTGACATACAATAGACATGTTCCTTCACAACCAGTGCCCTTACGAATTTTCAAGTGACTGTCGTCACTGTCCACTTTATTTTACTCAATCACATTTCATATACAGCGAGTGGTCGGCCATTTTGTTGTACCTCCAGTTATGTGGCTCTCGAGGGCCGTGGTGTTAATGCGGCAGTGACGTGATGGTGCTAGATTAGGTCTATGAATATACTAGTTTGGGTGATGGTCCAAGTTGCAAGCGACAACGGTATCCCATAGAAAACCTTAATCTGATTATGTTATTTTGAAAATGCACTTTGCTAAGAGGACATCGCAATTAAGATGTCTAATAATAGTATATTACTGCAGCGGCCTGCAAAAGCGGCATTGATGGACGAACGTGTAAATGTGGGGCGAAGCCCAGGCACACATATGTAAGTACATCAATACCTAGTTGTGGCCAAGGCTTGTATAGTACTTTTCTCAAATAATGCGCGGAAATTAAAATTAAGTAATACCTAGAATTCATTTTGTTAAATACAATTACTTTTTAAAATCAATGACGAACAACGAACAACAATCATTTTTCCCGCCATAAAGTGTTCATTTGTTTTTTTTCTATAAACAGATTTCTATTTGCAAGCCAGTTCGAAATTTAAATAAAACCTTTGGTTTGTTTCCTCCTTGGTTGCCATGTTTCGGAGTAAACCATCGTTCCATTTTAAATTACAGAGTTTACTATGTAGTTTATTTGGCCGCTAACCCACGACAGATATGGATTTTCATACAACTTTTGCCGGCCGCTGCTTGCTTGTATTCGACCAGTACAGCAATTTCGATTAAATTCGAAGAAGGTAGTCAAAATAATGCTCAAATTTCCAAGCATGTTTGAGAAAAATATTTTAAATTACTGCTAACAACAGGATTTTTATGTCGATTTTTGTTTACAAATACAACACGGTGGTTGAAAAAAACTTTTTACAAAAATTACAACCGACTTCCGAACAAAAACACTACAAAGTGAAAAATAACTTCAATTTCGGAAGTCGGTGTTCCTGTTTTCGTTTCTTCATTTTTGACACCGACTTCCGAAATTGAAGTTATTTTTCACTTTGTAGTGTTTTTGTTCGGAAGTCGGTTGTAATTTTTGTAAAAAGTTTTTTATTTTCACTTTTTAGTTGTGATACATAATGAACCAGTTCTATAGGCTAGCTACCTTTAATGCCCAAAGTGAAGGCAGAATACATTAACCCAATAACATGAAACTTTAACAAACCTGTGGAATGAGAGTATACCAGGGTGAACTGTTCACACCTACGTACCCCTTTAGAGCATACCAGTGTGATGTTATGTTATGAAATGGTGTAAATAATAAACAGACGTGCGATTGCAGCTATCCCGAGTGATTTGCCGTCATTTATTGAAGAGTTCTGATGTATATCTCCGAAGTTCTTCATCAGATCTTGATGAAAATTAAATGGGAGCACATGACAAGTACCAGCGTTCAAAAAAAGTTTTGAGGTAACAAACATAAAAAAAAAAAATATACTGTCGAATTGATAACCTCCTCCTTTTTTGCGAAGTCGGTTAATAAAACTAACAGGAAATGGTCTACCTTAGCTATAGGAGTAATTTGGGAGGCCTATATCAAGCAGTGGTTATATAAATAATATATATTAGCCTAGCCATTAGACAATTATAAAAGAAAGAACATTGGTAATTCTTCTCGATAGGATAACCTAAACAGTTGCAGACAATGTGGTTGACATTATTTGAGCCCCTGATAAATTCTGATTTGTCAATAAATTAGTTCATAGCACAGTTGCCAAGTCTTGGAACTTGTCACGGATTTTAAATACGACAATGATATTCAGTTTTTTTTAGAAGATATCCCAAGCAATACTCTCAACACAGTACACTTTAGTATGCCCTTTAAACGAGAGTTTATTCAGCCGCTTACGCCTATATTTACACCACACGCAAAGGATTTGCGGCGTAAATTATTTTCTTTATACGAGCCGAGGTATCTGTTGTAATTTGGTGATAAGCGGCTCTTGTGAGCTTGTTGGTTATTACTTGAGAGAGGGGGTGAAAGGGGTGTGATGAGCTGTTGTCTGCTGATCGTTATGTCAGCGATATAATAGAATTGGGGGGTCGTAGGTAACTCGATGTTGGTATTTCGATGATGGCGTGTGGCACTTTGATTGGTAAATAAATAAGTTTCGAAAGGTTGTTTGGTATGAATAGGTTGGGAGTTATTAGGAAGTTAATTTAGACAAACATTGAGCGTTATATTCGATTTAAGCCATTATTTAGAAGGTTACAATACAATTGTTATGTAGAATGACCTTAAAATTATCAACGCAACAACTACTATAACTTGGAGATAGACCTAATAGATATTCTGACTAGATTTATCCCATCAACTCTTGGGCTCAGACAAAGTGACGACACGGTGGACATAGTGGTTGAGCAATCGGCTGCTGCGCTGAGTGTCGCAGGTTCGATTCCCGCACGAAACAAATATTTCTACGACTTTTTTTACGGATAGTTGTTCCGGATCTGGATGTCTTGTGTACATGAGTTTAAGTGTTTGTAAACGCACCCACGATACAGGAAGAAGTTCCTAGTGTGGGACAACATCTTTTTTTTAAAACAAGAAAAGCAAGAAGCAAGGAAAGTGATGTTCTATAAGCGATAAAATGTCACGTGGAGGTCGATCCCATACATTCTGGAGCCCATTCACAATTGCTATCTTGACGTTATTAATAGACTTTTTTACCCGACTGCCGAAGGAGGGTAATGTGTTTTTCAGTTTATGTATGTATATGTATGTATTTGTTCCTATGTGGCGTTCTAGAGAACAAACGTGGCCGATGGTCGATTTTGATGATTCTTACGTCAATCGATTCGTCTTAACCTCGTTAGTATCACTGGCTACATTAAAGTTGGAAAATATAAAAATAGCAGATTTTGGGCGTCTTATTGAGAGGGCAAAATCTTTTTTTGGTTCCATACCCATCGTGTCGGGTATCAATATAAAGGGTTTAAGGGGTGATTTCAAAAATATACAATTTTTTTTTTGTGTTATCTGAAAAGTTATAAATAAAAAAAGTTAATTCAAAAAATCAAAAAAACCCGACTGCAACTAAAAAGACGTAAACAAGAAGAAAGTCATGGTGTGCAGTCGGAGGATACATATTCGCGAGCTGGCTGACCAAAGCCAGATGTATCCGTCGACTGCACAGCATGATTCTCTTCTTGTTACTTTTTTCGTTAAGAAAAGACCCCTCGTGACGTTATTTTTTTTGTTAAAAAGTTGTAAATTTGTTAAAATATGGTACTACGGTGTAATTTTAGCCGCAAATTAATTCATGTTATGAAACCTATTTTTTTAATGACTTCTTTATTAAATAAATACTCAATCATTTCAAAACTAGTTTCGATTGTGGTAAGAATAAATTAATCATAATTATATGATTTTAGTTAGAACTGGACTCGAATCCAATAATTGAATTATCCAATAGTCCATCCACATGAATTTTATAATTGGTTAGAACATAAATCATCATATTCATACTTAATTATCTCATGATTGGTGATTAATTGGCTAGCAATTATCGATTTACCAATATATGATCATTAATATAAAAAATCCTTTTTTGTGTTTGTTGATTTTATGATCGATTACTTCTAAAAAATATCAATGTAAAGATGAAGACTAGGCAGTTTATGAGGATGAAAATTAAAAAAAAGCAAGAACAAAATCTATACTAATATTATAAAGCTGACGAGTTTGTTTGTTTGAACGCGCTAATCTCAGGAACTACTGGTTGGAATTGAAAAATTCCCTTTGTGTTGAATAGTCCATTTATCGAGGAAGGTTATAGACTAAATAACATCACGCTACAACCAATAGGAGCAGAGCATAAAGGAAAAATGCTGCAAAAACGGGAAAAAATATTCCTTTTTGAGAGATTCCGTTGCATGCGCTGCGTAAGCGGTTAAAGTTACGCAACATTCATGTAGGTAGCTAGTTGACGGGAGCGAAGCCGCGTGGTACAGCTAGTAAATGATAAAATCAGAAGCGCGTTGCACTTGCCTATGGGAACACAGGCAAGTGTGATGCGACAAAGATACAGCGCGTTTTCATAGAAATAACTTTTTGTTTGTGGGGGGAGCCTTTATCAGCAACATAGAGCGAAATCAACAGATTGACTAAAGACGCCCTCAGAAAGGCGCGACGTGACAATGCGACAACGCGTTGGCAACCTTTTGAGGAAGTGTTTATTTCGCACAAAAATGTAATGCTCCTCTTCAGCACAAATATTCATTCAATCGAATGAACGAACTACGAACGAACACACTTTCAAAACCACAGTTCTCTTTATTACTTCACTATGTTTATTCAAGTCCATACTCGCGCCGCACCAGAGAACCGACTTCAGAACTTGAAAATTTTATTCATCTCACTTGAACTACATCGAAGTTTTGAAGTCGCCGACTTTCGGCTTTCAATTTGGATAAAAGGGTTTTTGTTTGTTTAAAACTTGGGTACGTTTTGTTTGAAGACTGTGTCACGTGGTAAAGGGAAGTTGGTTTGAGTCCCGGCTGAGTTAGCTAAAGGAGCTTCGGAAATTGCTTCAGTTTATTTTAAGTTACTAGCTACCGCCCGCAGCTTTACACGCGTAGAATTAGTAGCAATATTTATCCTATATGTTATTTTGATGGTAGATTACTGAAAAGTTTCATCAAAATTCATTCAGTACTTTTTGCGTGAAAGAAGAACAAACATCCATCTCTCTCGCAAACTTTTACATTTACGAGTATAATATTACTTGTCGAAAGTAGGAATTAATGGAGGTTTTGTTGTAATTGGCTAAATGTATTTTAGTCTAGAGGTCTATTTCACTAATATATGTTATTATTTTTTATATATTAATAAATAAATTCATACTACGAGTATAATATTATAAATGTGAAAGTAACTCTGTCTGTCTTTTACCTTTTCACGCTCAAACCGCTGACCCGATTGAAATTTGGTATGGAGATAGTTTGAGGCCCTGGAAAGGACATAGGACAGTTTTTATCCCGGTTATAGAAGTTTGTATGGTGAACTAATTATTTCTCAAGCAGACCCAGAGAGTGATGGCCCAGTGGCTAAGACCTCGCCTCTCGTGCTTGAGGTCGTGGGTTCGAATCCGGGCAAGTACCAATGTGACTTTTTCAAATTCATATGTACTCTCCAAGTTTATCTTGAATTGCTGCAAGGCGTTCCAGTGCAAGAATAAACTAATAAATAAATAATGCGGCCCCACACACCTTTAATATTATGGCGCGTCGCGCGATATAAAAAAAATTGTCTATTCAAAGTACTAATGCTACGCAGACGAAGTCGCGGGCAACAGCTAGTATTATATATGTAAATGTTTGTATATCTGGTAAATCAATGACCCTCAATGGCTGAACGGATTTGGTTGTTCAGAACAAAGGTAGACTATGGCTCGAATTAGGACATGAGAGAGTCTTTTGTACCGATAGTACGACTTCCTTTGAGATAAATTGCGACTTCCACGCGGGTGAAGTCGCTGGCTAAAACTCATTATCATCAGCCTTATAATGTTTCCACTGCTGCGACATAGGTATCCTCTCCGTTAGAGAGGGAATGAATAATCTACCACGCGGGCTCATTGCGTGTGGTGGATGTCACATGTCTCCGAATTTTTGGTGCTAAGACATGCTGGTTTCCTTACGATGTTTCCGTTTACCGTTTTAAGAGCAGCGGTGAGGAAATAATTTACACGAAGTAACGCGCCTGCCTGGGTTCGATCTCACGACCTCACAACACGTAAGTCGGGGCCGTTACCACTGGGCCACAATTGCTTCTGGCAAAAACTGGTTTCCTCATATTTCAAAGATATGGCGTAAAAGTGTATGCATACTTAGTGTTTCACCAATTTATCCACGAATTTAACCTTTACGTGATTTTCAATTTTTTTCCAAACTTTTTAATTGAATTTAAACGATTTGTAACAACGATTAGTTTCGGAGTTCAAGTGTGCAATGATAAAAAAGATTGTTATAAATATACTTATTGCTTCTGCGAGCGGCTTCGCCCGCGTCATAGTCGAAAATTTTCAAAAGAGAACATATGCCCGGGATAAAAAATAGCCTATATGCTATTCCTGACTATAATCTATCTTTGTGCCAAATTTCATCCAGATCCGTTCAGCCGTTCAGTAACAAACGAACACACATCCATCCAGCCTTTAGTAACATTAGTAAGATAAGATTATTTTATAAGATGTTACCTCATATTTTCATCGCCTCTAGAGAAATCAAGTTACCTGTAACAAAACAGTAAAAGATTAGTTTCAGTGCTAATAAATGTTGTTGTTCAGTTTTCGGGGATTTCTACGCACACTTTCCTGAAATAAACTTTGTTTTCTTATTAAATTACGGAAAAGTTATACCGAAACATTTTTATTTTATTTAACTTATTATATTATTATAGACGTAGATACTTTGCACAGAAAAACATAGGAAATGCTTATGAAATAATTTCAATGAGGATTGGTTTGCCAGAGAATGTATACTCGGAGGAAAAAGTAAGCAATACCAAAGACCTGCACTAAAAGAGTTAACAGTAATCAGACATGTAATCAGTCATCGTCTGTGTTCAATAACGGACATTTATTTTGATTAAACTTTGCAACGCAAGCTTACTCCCGTATATCTAACCTTAGAGCCAGTCCACACGGTGCGTTGCGTCGTCGCAACGCATATTTTGACGCATTGCCGGCCACACAGGCGCTGCGTCATCGCAGCGTTGCTACGACGCAGTCGTAACGTTCCGTCGTCGCAGCGGCGCAAAGTTGCGGTGAGCATTTTTTAAATGAAATGAGCATGCGTTTGTCTCCCTATCAACGCACAAACAACTGAGCCACACTGAGCGCTGCAACTCCGGCGTCGCAATGCGTACACCCCTCCTGCTTCGTCTTGTGGGCTGCAGTCAGTGTATCCACTATGGTAATTAGTATGTAAAATGACGCAGCGATAGCACTACGTCCGTCGTCATCGATACAACGCCAATGCAATGCGCCATGTGGAACAGCTCTTACGACTCGACTTCTCTCCTGTCATTTAGGTAGGCATCAGAAAGAAGAGCCCCAGAAAAATGATAATAAATATTAACAAGCTAAATTTGATTGAGCCGAACGAAATGATTAAGTCTAAAAGTCTTGTATTTCTATTTATCTTACTGTTTTCACCGTAAGTAGCCCGACAAACAATTAAAACATCCGTTTAAATACAGGCAAATTACCTTTAGCTCTTGATTACGTCAGTGAGGCGGTCGCCAAACTAATTGAAAAATCGATTCGCTACGACGTGTTACGTAAAAATAAATTGACTAGGCGTGCTCGTGGTGATGTCTGTGTTTAAATTATTTTTTTAAGTAAGAAATATTGATGCGTGATATCTGTTCTTATGGTAGCCATTGGATGGTCTTTAGGGAAAGAAAAGGTGGAAGCAACTGTTGTAGTTTTGTATGCTCGTTGTTTTTAGTTTTTATTTCGCCATTGTGATTTATATTTTACTGCCAGTCATTCAGAGAGTGAGAGTAATCTTGAATATGAAAAATGTTACGTATAGGACCAATTCTGAGACGTAAAAATACAGCTGTTCATTAGATTTATGATTCGCATAGCTCGGCAAAACACCTTTGTTCTCTCTTGATGCCATTCGCGATGACGCTATTCTCGATCACCTTGTGCAGCACTTATCTACATGCAGCAGGTGAGAACGAGGCCAAGAATTGGCTCATTCGTGAAAATAAAAACTCCTAGATTATTCCCTAAAACCAAACAAACAGATTCACAGATACAGACCCACATTAACAGACAGGAAAAGTATTAAAAACCGATCAGCAAGACCTTCGGCTGCCAATGTCGTGCCCCGCCGACATTGCGGCGGAACCCGCAGAGGTGACGCGGCTATGCAAATTACTTTAGGTAGCGGTTAGGGAGTCTCAATGTCACCTGCGTAACCCTAAAATTTGAGGAGATACGAGATGGTTTGAAGTGATGTGGGAATTACGGTGGTGAAGAAAGGTTTGTGTATGTGAAATTTGACGCCATTAAATGTGTGATTTGGAAGAAATGGTTTTTTATTCTAAGAACTTAGATGTCGTGGTGGCCCAATGGCTAAGACCTCGCCTCTCGTGCTTGAGGTCGTGAGTTCAAATCCGGGCAAGTACCAATGTGACTTTTTCAAATTCATATGTACTTTCTAAGTTTATCTTGGACATCACAGGCAACGGTGAAGGAAAACATCGTGAGGAAACCTGGACTTATATACTTAATGTAAGTCTGAAATAGCCAAGTCAGAGGCCTGTGGGGTTCCCAGAAGCGCCTAATTAACTCTGACACCAGAGGTGGTCACATCCTCACACGAAAAGAAGAAGATTCTAAGAACTTAGAAAGGGTTTTAGTTAATAACTATAGTAAACTCGATAACTTATGCCCAGCTTTTTGATCCGTGGTTCACCCAACCAATGGTTAAATATCCTATTTTTATAATTTAATAATTGGTCAATTAAGTTGGATAGTTAATTATTTGACCATTTATTAGACTAACAATTGATTAAAGTACATTTTACGGCAATTTTAAACCATTAATTATAGCATATTTGACTGTCGGTTGAGTTAACTGCGGATCAAAGAACTGGGCCTTAGTTGCTGATTCCCATATGATTGGATCTTTATGTGACAAATTGCAAAAAGAGTTCTTGACAATCTTACTAAGGGCACAGATAATATACTAGCATCTAGCATCATGGATATCGTGTTACTCACTTACTGGGTTGTGAACGTGATTTGATTTTATTTGAAGGCATTTAAGGTTGAAAAGACAGTTCAAAATCTGTCAAGACTAAAAAACCAACCCCATATCTTAACGGTTGAAAGGATTTTGGAAGAAATATGGACTAAGGGTAGACCATTCCCTGTATTGGACATGGAATATTATTTTATCCACGTAGTACCTATTACGTTCCTATTACCAGGGGCTGCTCAGTGTGAGTAATTTGATCAAATAAATAATGAAAGAGAATACATACATAATATGTTATTTGTATTCCTTCATATGTGTTGCCTCTGAAAGCCATTACAGGAATGAAAACTTTAACAAAATGCTGAAGGGTGGTTATGCACTACATCCGATCCGAATTCGTGATTGGAGTTCCGAGTTCTATCCGAAAAACATGTTCTGAATTATGACGGAGTTTGGATGTAGTGCGTAGCTTCCTTACGATAAGTACTACGGCTACTTTGGAAAATTTCACATATTCGGATCGGATGCAGTGCGCGTAACCGCCCTAAGAGTATTCGAATTCTGTTCTAAATATGATTAAACTTTTAAAACTATAGCGTTTCTTGCCAGTTTCACACTTCACATCACATTAATATTATAAAAGCGATAATTTGTGAGAGTTTGTGAGAGTTTGTGTGTTTGTATGTTTGTTACTTCTTCGCGTTCAAACGGCTGGACGGATCTGGATGAAATTTGGCACAGCGATAGATTATAGTCTGGAATAACACATAAGGTACTTATTATTCCGCGAATATATTCCCTTGGGATAATTTTTGACACTCACACGGGCGAAGCCGCTGGCCGAAGCTAGTCAGACAAAGTGTGTCACCTCACTAAGTTGTAGAAGCTAAACCAACATTTTTCTTATTTTAAACAAGCACAAAAACGTTCAATGAACGACTAACCTAATAAAAATCCTATAACCCCCTAAACCTACATGCTAAGTACAGCAGCGTCATAATTAGTGATGTTAATGGCATGTGACGTCATCTCTCGCCTTGAGCTCCGGCGTCGGGGTTGCGTTACGGGTCAGCGCATCCCTAGGCACTCGGGTTACTTAGTTATCTTCGTGGGAAATCCCTACGGGGTAAATGTGGGTCGAGGATTTTTAAAAGGGAGATATGAGATTGTTGGGAAGACTCGTGTAAGGCTGCATTTCACGTTGCTGGAAGAAACATGTGAATGTTTCCTGGGCAGAAAAATGATAATTCTATTTAATCCGTCAGTGAGATTATTAAATAATATTGGACCGGTATTTTATGCTTTACCAAATAAATTAAAATTGACAAAGATAAAGCGCATCAAAGTTGAGGTGTGGGGCTGTGGCCTGTGACGTCACTTTGTCAGTGTAAAGTGTAGCACACCGTAACGTTAGATGATATTTCTACGGCTTGTATCGTTGTAAATTTTTATTACAGTGGCAAAAAAATACGTTTCCAATATTTTTAGGTTAGGTATCTAACTGACGATGACGGAACAAATATATATTTTTTGCCAACTACCCTATTGAATGTTACTTAGTAGGATGTGGAATTAATATAATAAAATGTAAACATTTTTTTTATTTGGTTTTGACATCATCCAATGACTTCTCCCGCTCTGGGTGAAGCGGGAAGGCAGACTTTTACTGACTAAAACCCACCCGTGTTCCTTCAGTTGCTTGTGCCAAGGCCGCGGTAACTCTTTTTCAAATTTATCCGCGACCATAATATCTACCCTGGAAGTCGATATCCACATAGTTGGAAAGATTTCTCTAGTCTTGCCAAGTGGTATCCAGTTATTGGGCTGTGGGGTCAGATAAACCGTCGCTTCTAGTTAAATTATTATAGAAACAAGAACCCGACTGCTAAAGAGTAATTAACTGAAAAGAGAAAACCTAGTAGTAGGCAAAATTTATATCTATACTATAATATATTATAAAGCTAAAGAGTTTGTTTGTTTGTTTGAACGTGCTAATCTCAGGAACTTCTGGTTGGAATTGAAAAATTATATTTGTGTTGGATAATCCATTTATCGAGGAAGGTTATAGGCTATATAACATCACGCTTCAACCAATAGGAGCGGAGCATACATGAAAAATGTTGCAAAAACGGGTAAAATTATACCTTTTTGAGAGCTTCCGTTGCGTGCGCTGCGTAAGCGGTTAAAGTTACGCAACAATCATGTATGTAGTGTAAGTAGGGTAGGGTAGGTAGGTAGCCAGTTGACGGGAGCGAAGCCGCGTGGGACAGCTAGTATTAAATATTGTGAGGTGCTGCCAGCGGTGACAAACGAACTTTATTAGGTTTTTCTGTAATTTTTGTTTGTCTGCCGCCTCACCGCCGCAAATCATAATATTTCTTGTATAAATTATACGTAGTATTTGTTTTTCTCTTTCCAGTTAATTATTTTTTAGCAGTCAGGTTTTTTATTTTTATGATATTTTTTTTTTATATCAGAGTTTCTAGTTTTATTAATGAACGAGTTCTCCAAATAAGTTCTTTTTTTGCTATCAAAGTTACGCCTATCTTAAATTTGTGCCAAAATGGTAAAATAAGTGTTACAATATCTACATTTTTGGAATGTTCCATTTAGTACCTTTCATTTGTAACCTATACCTACTGATAAGACAACGAAAAAATTTGTTTCACCCCATTTTAGGGGGCGCCATATTAAAAGTTATAGGTATAGCCTTTAAAGAAAGAAAGAAAAATCATAAGTTTTTAAACTGTCACGGTCACTAACACTAACATTAGAAGCGGGATATTTACCATGTGTGGGAAACTCGCAACAAACAGTAAACATGGTAAATATCCCGCTTCTAATGTTAATGTTAGTGAAAGAAAAATTGTTTATTTGCGCCAGGCACGACGCATGCCATAAAAAGAACAAAAAAGAATTAAATACAAACATGTCACTCTCACAATTGAAACGAATCCAACGACAGCTCATATGTAATAATCCGTCAAGCCGTTTGGGCTATAGAGCGTGCCATAGAAATGGACATACAATACATACTTAAGGACGAAAAACATTACCCTCCCGCAGTCGGGTAAAAATACGAAAGCCATATACTACAATATATTAGGCAAAGGCTAGGCTAATCAATCTGAATGTGAATATACTGGCTAATATTTTGTTCATTTTTTGTTTTTCAAGCTTGAGATCTGACACCAGTCTTGCCAAGGGGTACCGTGTTACCCAGTTACTGGGTTGTGGAGGTCAGACAGGCAGTCGCTCCACGTAAAATACTAGTGCTCAGCTGAATCCGGTAAGACTGGAAGCCGACCCCAATATAGTTGGGAAAAGGCTAGGCAGATTATTTTGTTCATTTTATAAATTATTATTATAACGCTCATATCGATATCGACACGGCTGTAGAACTTTAATAATAATTTTAATTTTCAATATACATATGACCCAAATCGAATCATTTGTTACTCAAACAAGCATACACAGTTGGACTGATTGAAATGAAGCTCATGTTCTGGATTACTTTTAATTTTGCGTACCGTACTGAAGAAAAACATCATGAAGAATCATAGACTTAACATTAATATAATTCTGGAAACTAAAACGCGCTGTAAAAGCGCCCTGTAATTCGACAATTTCCATATATTTGAAGATGAAAAAAGAAATTAAACAATCTTTATATTTTGGTTATAATGTCCCAATTAAAGAAATTGGCATTCTTGTTCAGTTAAATAAACTGTTATGGTAAGTGCAAATTATTAATTTATTATTTTATTTGTTTCAGTAAAAGATGTAGCCGAGATGTGTAAGCAGAGGTGAGGCTGGCCAAGGTGATTATTTCTCAAAGCTCGTGCCTTCTCTATATAAGAAGAAGTCTTTGCCTTGCAGTGGGACAGTATCAAAGGCCGGTATTATTTTTCTTTTTATCCAGTCCATGAAGCTGTTCCCCTGGGATAAGTTTGAAACTACTGACAACATGATAAAAATAAATAACCAATGTAAATATCTATGTATGTAACACCAACAACAAATATTTACAAAACCAACTATACAAGGTAAACATGTTAAAAAACAAAGCTGCCAGTTCTAACTATACGCTTTACGAGCTTGTAACGAAGTTCATGGTCAAAAGAAATAACAAATGGGACGATTAAACGACCAAAATAACGCACGACGCACGCGCCGCTGCGGGGTTAAGGCGATATATACCCCGCTCGGAGCCAAAATAAAAATATTGAACCTCCTTTTGAACAGTTTTGTTTGCAAAATATTATTTGATTTACAGCTATTTCAGATATGAAGAAATTTCAGCCATCAATTATAATGTGTAAAAATATTTTTAAACATCCAAGTCGTTTTGGAGTCCAAAAGTTGCGAAAAAATGTTGCTGTTATTTTTTTTTAAAGCAAAACTATTAGTTACACGAAAAAACCTTATGTCAAAAAGAACGTACATGAATCAATAATAAATATATATTTTTTTCAAACCTTTTAACCTAGCTGTTGCTAAGGAGTATTCAAGTTGATTGAGATCGGTCATGTCAAATTTTTAGTGACAGTTGGAGTTGATATTGTAATGTCAAGTGTACGAAATTCCGTCGTTGAGGGATTGAATATGTTTGTTCTTCTCTAAACTAAAATATTATAAAGAATCAAAATTGTTTGTTAATGCGATTATTTTTTAGAAGTTTTAATCCGACGGGGAAACATTTTTCGCTTTTAGTAAGCAACATTTTCGTGAACTGTCATGAGCATCTTTTTAGTATGCCACAGGAAAAACAAGTTTATTTGTTCTGTAGCAACTTAAGCTGAGTATATTATGAGGTTTGAGTGAGGAACTCAAACGGTTCTGAAAAAAAAATATCTTTTGTTCATATTTTTCCTTCTTAACAATAAAGCAAAATAGGTTTACAGTGAGATAAAAGCAAAGATAAGTTTTAATAAAACTACTTTCGTTGTTACAAAGAACGTAAAAAAAATGTGTAATCTTTATTAGTACTAGGGATCAGCCTCAAAGGTTTTTTACCTCTGAAGATTCAACTTTTCCTAAGACAAATAATATTCTATCAACGATAGCGATTGTCAAAAAGGCAAAATTCAAGAGAAATCGAAAAATCACGTGATCAATCCCTTACATTTTGGCACTTCGACTATCGCCTTCGCTGTCATAAAAAGCCACTTGTCTAGAGCCTCTGATCACACCACCTATGTTTCGCTACCAGACTACTAAAAGTACAGCAGAATACTATCTGCACTTGTTTGATATACCGACTCTTCGTAATAAGCGCTCCTCCTCCACATTGTTTATGCCTACAGCCAAAAACTCTCTCAGCGTCTGTATTCCCTACCACCTGTATAATCCGTCAGACTTCAATGCAAGAACAGGCATCTTATGCGTTCATTCATTTCATCATAGACCTCATGGATAGGATTGGATAGATGGATCCTCTTATACGCACTTTGGTACATTGTACGTGCAGGTTTCTCTCTGTAAGAGGGAATGGGCCGTAATCCATCACTCGGGTCCAGGTTGATGGCAGTCACATGTATTCAAATTTTCGGTTTTAAGACATGCCGGTTTCCTCACGATGTTTTTCTTCACCGTTTTTAGAGCAGTGGTGATGAAATAATTGACACAAAGTAAAGCACCTGCCTTGTAAGTTGCGGCCGTTACCACTGGGCCACAACTGGCTCTTCGTAGATCTCATTTATTGGTTTCCACCAGGGGAGATCAAGGTCAAGAGCTCATAACGAAAAAAATAGATAATCAAAAACAATGTATGCCGTAATAAATCCCGGCAATAATGTTTCCTTTTAACGATTCAATTGCCTTATAAACGTACCAATAGCAATAACAGTGAAAATAAATACCTATTTACCTAATTAAAGCCCACGATTGCCTACGCAGAAATCCTTCGTGCACGCAATAAAAGGAAAACCGGGGCCTATGACCCTACCACAATAAAAACTGCATGAAACCATCCGGGCTAAAATTGTAATGTCGACGCACCCGACAACTTGTGTGACCTTAAAAACACACAATCAACATTCAACCTTATGCCCTTGAGTTAAAACTCATATCAAAAGCGCAACCCAACACTTGTTACGCTCGTTTAATAACAAATGACAATCGCCATTGAAGTCCGCACTGCATAACACATGGCGTAACTTAGCAATTGGATTGCACAGAACTATATTTTGACGCGATAAAAATAGAGTTGATATTCGTTTGGGATGTTCTACTCCTGTTCTTTGAGGCCTGGATAATGCCCTTTGTCGGTCGTTACAGTTTTTCATAATCGACCTATTTGCTTTTGGAATACTGTCCATTTTTCTTCACTATCCCTGCTCCCTCTCACATAGAGAACATCCTAAGCGGCGCTGTACCTCACCCGCCAAATTCAACTCTATCTTATTCAGCCAAGGTTGGTTTTTGCATGTGGGAATCAAGTAGAAGTGTCTGTGGTGTCACGACATTGCATTCCTGGCGATGCGAATGACTCCGAGATGACAACGGCCAGACAAGGGCAGGGATACTTACTCATGCGACGCACGGGTTGATGCATGTATGTAAATAGTTCGAAAGTGATTTTATAGTGTAGATTTTGAATAAACAGAGATTATGGATTTTGTTTTTTGGTAATCAGGCAGGAATTAGAGGAATTGCGTGGTTGGAGGTAGGTTAAATTTTAGTCATGGTTGGTCAATGGT
Source organism: Orthosia gracilis (assembly GCA_947562075.1). Classification (NCBI taxonomy): domain Eukaryota; kingdom Metazoa; phylum Arthropoda; class Insecta; order Lepidoptera; family Noctuidae; genus Orthosia; species Orthosia gracilis. The sequence continues at coordinate 12,461,261 of OX387264.1, read as the reverse complement.
GACAATCTTCCCAGGGCATAGGTGCCCAAAAAGAAGGAGGTTCTTAATTAGGCTTTTTTTTAATGTATATTCGGATTCAAAATTTTTTTTTTTGTTCGATAGAAGTTAATTTCGAAATGGTCCCATTTAAATTTGGTTAAATTCTGATGAAGATATTCGGAGATATATAACAGAACTCTTCAATAAATGACGGCAAATCTCTCGGGATTGCTGGAATCGTACGTCTAATTATTGTTTACACTATTTTATAACATACCATCTCGCCAGTATGCTCTGAACGGGTACGCAGATGTGTACATTCCACCGGCTATGTTCAAGTTACATGTTATTCGGATAATCTGTTCTGGCATCACTGTGGGCATTACAGGTTACCTTACTATAAAACTCGTCCATTTTATTTTCTAAGTTTTTTTATTAAAATCACTATTGCTACGCTTACGTTGATAGAATGTCACTCACTCACTCACTGACCTCATATCTTGACTCGAAAACATCTACGAAATTCGGTGCCAGTTGCTATATGGATATCACAGTTTTCAGGCACGGTTGGTATTCAGAATTCCTTGGTGAACCGATACAAACGTTTTTTTCTGTAATTGGTTTGTGGAATGCAGATGACAATAAAAGATTATGATTTTAACTAAACTCCATTCGAAATAACATTAGGCATGTTTCCAAATCTTTTTACAGTCCGTTCAACTGATTTTGAGTTCTATCCCGTAAGCATAAGGATGAAATAAAAAGCATAAACCTGTTACCAAAACCAACTGTTTACTACAGCCACCATTTGTCGTATTACCAACGTAATAGAAGTCAAAATCGGTTGAACGGGCTGTAAAATGGACTTATTTAAACGTCAAATGTTATCGCAAATGGAATTATATTTGAAAAAAAATGTAAAATATTCTTAGTCATCTGTTTATAATTCTGATAATTTAAACAACACTGCTGAGGATAAACTATAAAATACCATTAAAAAGACAAACAAAAACCGAGGATCAACCACTCGGAGACTACCAGAAACTATGAATGTATATTTCAATGTAAACTTCATCATAACAATTCATATCAACTTCTATCGAATACAAAAACAGAAGCCTAACATAACAAATTCAGCCTATAATATTCACACTGCTGACACTCATGTATTCTCTCTGTAAGAGCCATAACCTACCACGCGAGCCGTATACGGGTAGGTAAACGTCACGAGTCTTTGCAGTTTTAGTTCTAGGACATATTTTACGTTTCCCGACACCATGTTTTTCTTTACCATTTTGAGAGCCGTAGTGTTGCAATAAATGGCTATCACTCAAAATAAAATAAGAAAACGACACCACCTGATCAAACATTCAGATCCTATTAACTCCTGTTCTGTTTAACTACAAGATTCAATAAGTCTCCGTATCCTTAAGAGTTGCTAACTTTGAAGCGAAGAACTTCTGTATTCCTGGCCGGAATACTAAGTTGAAGTTGCTTGTATAAACGAATTTGTTCGATTAATAGGTATAAAGAATTGGTCCTTCGAGCCGGAGGGCCTTGGCAAAATAGCATTATATCGGTGAAACGATTGTCAAAATTTTGTGGTATTGTCATGCGCTACCAAAATTTATAGGCAAAATAAAAGAGAAACCTATGCCCAGCAGTGGGCAATATTAGGCTCCGGATGATGTTGTCAATCCAAAGTAGTTTTCGAATTTTGACAATGTTCATCACAGATACCACTGAAAGTGCAGAGGAGTATTATAATTCTCCCACCTCGCATCGTGTTCCTCATTACCTACTAGGGATCGTGATGCCCCAGTCGCATCGGAGAAATAACTTTTCCTTCACCAGTTGGCACCATCTATGAATGTCTTTGTAAAAATAAATTGTAATTGTAATAATAAAAGAAAGTATTCTTAGTAGATTAATAAGACATTGCTAAAATATGGCGCAATCTTTGTCAGAAGCAAATTAATACAGCAATTTGCTATGGATTAGGTAAGCAGGAAGAAAGCTCATGAAAAACATTGGCATTCATTGGGACTGCCGATTGACAGAAGTGAAAACTGAAAACTTTGGTCAACTCCACAGTTGACTAAAGTTTACAAGTTTTAAGTCATACAAAAATACAATAATTCTGTCACACGTCACATTAGCATATCGGTGACGCGAGCCCATGAGTTTTGCCACTACTAAAATCGCTCAAAGCCACTTAAGAAGTTTTCACATCAATTTTTTTTCCTGGATTCGGTGATAAAAATATGATAGTGAATATTGGTTGCTCAATCTCCTTCCTTTCTCCCAACCTCTCAGTTTAATATATATAAATCCTTTTCAATAAAAATCATATCCAACAGAAATAAAGTTTGAAGAGATGACTTCACGCTGATTTTAAAATGAAAGGCAAATATTTACTGCGTTTTATTATCTCATGAAAGTTATAAAACGGTTCAAGTTAACTATAATATGATTTTTAATTTCATACACTAAACTGACAGCTGCCAACTACCTTATTTTTTTTAAATGTTGCTAGCATGAAGGATAGTGTTGTAGGTAAGGCTCAATCATAAGTGATTAATCGAATCGATGAGACATGATTCCTCAATTTAATTTTAATAATTGGTGTAAATAAATGGTTTTATGTATAATAATCGTAACATATTTAAATATAACAGTATTCATACACATAGTACATACACTATAATTGTGTAAAATATGAAATCAACAATATAATAAATGGTCACACACACACATTTTATCGATCATAAAATGAAGTCTAATATAAATTAGTAGAAACTAAATAACGGTAGTTTCTTAACAAATGTAATTCTTTTGCCGTGAAATAGTTTCATTTTCGATCTACTTCGATTTTCGATCAACTTTCGATCACACGGGATAGTCAGGATACGACACTATTTTTATGTAATGATAAAGTGATAACCCCCCAAATGTCAGTTTGGTCTACGAAATCAAAAATCACATTATAAAGACTGGCGTGAATCGCCCTGATATCGATACTCCTCGCTTTCTTAAAACAATCTGAAAGGATAACGAAGTGAATCACTTGATTTACTACATTAACACTATAAGTGAATTTTAACTGGTCTTAATATTATTATACTAACGAATATAAAAACTAGCTGTAAATTTCCCGAATAAAATAAAATACTTAAAAAACAGAGAGTTACAGTTTTCACTATGTTCACACAAAATTCATTAATATCGAGCTTGTCAACCAAGTGCTGATTACAAAATTACATATGCAAATAAACGTGTGTTCGGCAAGGATCAATCCGCATTTTAGTAACCAAATGTAGATATGTTTTAGTTTTCAACATAAGCTTCTTGAATATATTTATTAACAAGTAAGATATCAAACCCCCGACACATTTTTATTTCATGCTACATAATTTATCTAGTAGTAGACACGTTTCGATCGACAATCTATTGAACAAGTAATTATGAATGATATCTTGCGAAACATCCCGATTCGATCAGTAAAACGCCCATAACTTTAGAACGGCTGAACTAATGTTCATCAAACATAATTAAGAACATTCTCGATTAAGTCACCTTTCAAACAAACAGACAGATACACAAATACACAATCACATAAGTAAAGACGTCAAATTTATTACATCCCTATTTTTCTGTCGGGGGTGCATAATAGCAAAAACGTTGCAGACAGTCAAGACAAATTATTTAATTTGAACGTTATGGTCCAATGTAAATTCTATTGTAGTCGTATCCCATTTGCCCGTCCTTAAACTTTGAAGTTGGGGACAATAATTAATTCTAACCTCAAAGCCTCAACAGCAAGCCTACGGTAGTCTAAAATGTTTGACAGTTACTATCTCTCTTCACTTCCAAACCAAGTTAACACACAAATCATCAGAAAAACCAAGAAAATTCTTGTAAAAATCCCGAAAGATTCGTACAAATATTATGATTTGTAAGCCAACACTGAGCCGACAATTCCCTTATCCTTTTGGCTGGCTGTTCTGATGGTTCATTGAAGTTTCACTTGCGTTGGAGTTCTGCCAAGTTCTTGGCGAATTTTATACGTGCCATCCAAGATGAGGTTGGATATCGTTAAAGCTGAATAAACGAGTCTCTGGCTTTAAAATTGATGTAGACTGGATGATTTACTTTGACTCTGGGATAAGAAGATTAGTATTTTTTACCCGACTGCGCGTCGCAAAGGAGGGTAATGTGATTATCAGCCTATTTATGTATGTTTGTTCCTATGTGGCGTTCTAGAGACTAATCGCGTCGGCCGATTTTGATGGATTCATCTTAACCTTGCGATTGTCACTGGATACATTAAAATTGAAAAAAAAATGGCGGATTTTGGGAGCCATATATACTGTGGGAGACCCAATTTTTTGTCATCCATACCCATCGTGAATCAAAATAAAGGGTTTCAAGATGTGATTTCATAAATATATAACAGGATTTACTTTTAAACACATAAGTGTTTAAAAGTAATCCGAAAAAAGTATTATAACTAAAAAGTTAAAAAATGTAATGTTATTTCAAAGTTTCCTTCGGGTATTTTGATTTTTTTAATTAACATATTTTTACTGCCATAATAATACGGCCGTCTTTTGTTGGGGTCTATTTTCATAATATAATCAAACTAGCTTCTGCCAGCGGCTTCACCCACTTGCAAAGTATTTTATCATCCTTGGGAACTTTATACCGGGATAAAAAGTAGCCTATGTGCTATTCCAAACAATAATCTAAGTATATCAGTGCCTAATTTCATCCAGATCCGTTTAGCCGTTCTGGCGTGACATCCAAACTTTCGCATTTATAATATTACAAGCTGTCCCACGCGGCTTCGCTCCCGTCAACTGGCTACCCAGGGTGGGTACCCTACCTACATTGCATACATGATTGTTGCGTAACTTTAACCGCTTACACATCGCAAATTTTTCCCCCTTTTTTGCAACAGTTTTCATTTATGTTCCGCTCCTATTGGCCGTAGCGTGATGTTATATATGATGCCTATAACCTTCCTCGATAAATGGACTATCCAACACTAAAATAATTTTTAAATTCCAACCAGTAGTTCCTAAGATTAGCGCGTTCAAACAAACAAACAAACTCTTCAGCTTTATAATATTAGTATAGATTAAGATTCCTCACATTAAACCAAGTCTTATCTTCTTCCTGTTACTGTTTCCCAGCGTTTTAAATAACTGCTTAACCAGAAGTAGTAATGGCTACAGAACTGTCAGCATCAAATACCTACCTATACAGCATACTCGTACAGAGCAAGTCAGTTAAAAACTCTATAATAATGTTTTAAAGTCTATTTGATTCCTTCAAAGCCAGTTTCCTCGTCCATTCTCCCCGCTCCCAGCTTGGTGCTCACAATCAATAGCCGTCAGTATGCAATGCGTCTATGTGTATGCAGTTTGCATATTAATGGCTTAATCTTAGATCTCACCGTGACCGCTCGTTGTATTCTATTGTCTGACGGCAGGGGTGACGCTGTTGGGAAGAAGGATTTGATGCTCATGGTTTTGAGAGTCTAAATATCTTGATATTTTACGAAAGTTTCGAAACTCAAAAGTGTCTGCTCTCAATACGGTGAAGGAAAACATCGTGAGGAAACCGGCATGTCCTAGAAACAAAAATTCGAAAACATGTGACATCTACCAATCCACACTGGGCCTGCGTGATGGATTATAGCCCATTCCCTCTATATGAGAGGAGACCTGTGTCCCAGCAGTGGGAACAAATAAAGGCTGATGATGATGAAGATAGTTTCATAGATAAAAGTATGTATAGTGTCTAAATTACTTAATAACTAAGACTACCAAGATATAAACTAATTCTTTGACTTTAAGGGCCTACATCCGCTTCAGTGCCGTAAAACGGTAACTTTCTAAAGCATACTCCTAAGTAACGGCTAGGTTAAAAGGTTTGAAAAAAAATATATGTATTATTGTTTCAGGTACATTATTTTTTAAACATGGTTTTTTCGTATAGCAAATAGTTTTGCTTTAAAAAAATAATTAGCAACACGATATTTCGCAACTTTTGGATACTCCTCCAAAACGAGTTGGATGTTTAAAAATTTTTTTACACAGAAAAATTGTTCGCTGGAATTTCTTCATAACTGAAATAGCATATGTAAATCAAATAATATTTTGCAAACAAAACTGTTCAAAAGGAGGTTCAATATTGATATTTTGGCTCCGAGCAGGCGTATGGGCAGTACTGCGTTAACATTGGGTCGTATATAAAAGTATGTATAGTGTCTAAATTACTTAATAACTAAGACTACCAAGATATAAACTAATTCTTTGACATTAAGGGCCTACATCCGCTTCAGTGCCGTAAAACGGTAACTTTCTAAAGCATACTCCTTAGTAACGGCTAGGTTAAAAGGTTTGAAAAAAAATATATGTATTATTGTGTCAGGTACATTATTTTTTAAACATGGTTGTTTCGTATAGCAAATAGTTTTGCTTTAAAAAAATAATTAGCAACACGATATTTCGCAACTTTTGGATACTCCTCCAAAACCGAGTTGGATGTTTAAAAATTTTTTTTACACAGAAAATTTGATCGCTGGAATTTCTTCATAACTGAAATAGCATATGTAAATCAAATAATATTTTGCAAACAAAACTGTTCAAAAGGAGGTTCAATATTGATATTTTGGCTCCGGGCAGGCGCATGGGCAGTACTGCGTTAACATTGGGTCGTATATATAGCCCTAATTTTTTTTTCCGAGTGCTCCCGCTTTGTTTAAAGATCTTTCCAAACGCCTAGTTGACACTTCGCGTGACGCAAGGGCTGTCTTTTGCCTTGGTCTGAGGATAAGCATTGCCATACAACGAGGCAATGCTGCCAGTCTTTTGGGCACATTATCAGTGGACAACGATGTGGAGGAGTTTGCCGACGCCATATTTTAGAATTAGTTAGTAGTTTTTGTTTGTAGTATACATGTTTGTAGTCTTAATGAATTAAGTATTTTATACACTGTATCTGTGTAAATAAAATAAAATTGTTTAAAAAAATATGTTTCATAGCTAAAAGATTTGTTGAGAAGTCTAAAGAGGAAGTGTTAGCTCTTGATAGGTGGCAAGATAAAAGTGTTTGCGTAAGAATAGGACAGAATAGTCTTGCAAAAAATAACGTCTCCGTACTACTATACAGATCACGTTAATTAGTATGTTAGTTACCACACAGGCCTTTAAAAACAGCTCCAATTCGTCTAGTTATGTGCATGGTAGTTTTCTGGCTCTTTAACCGGTTGCATGCCGTAATTACCGGAACAATTATAAAGCCATTATGTCTCGCGTGGATCCACGTTTCGGACACTCAAGGGGTTCTGTTGACTCAAGCGTATATTTGCGAAATAGAATTAGTACTTGCATCTGATTATTTTTTTGAAAATACAGTCATACTTACGTTATGTTCGATATATTCCTACGATTCAGTCTATGCAGGTACTTTATTTTGAGTAAGTTTGCAAAATAAAAACTGCGTGACACTAAAATTCGTAAAAGCACCAGTCGCTCAATTTAAATTCTACAATAGAATCTCAAGAGGGTTGAAATTCATGTCAGTAACAGGAGTACAGGCGACCGTTCATTGGACCCTCACTGTTTGCAATTAGACGATCCGATAGCACACATTTAACATTTGCAACGTCGCCCGTACTCCCCGAATTCTAGGATTTATACCTACCACGTTCAGTTCTAGATAGTCTGGAATTTATAGAGGCAAACCAGTTGCGGAAAAAGTTGGTGAATTGCTGAAAATGTCTGTTATTTTCTGTGGATAACTTCATTGGGTGGTTTTGCGATATTTTCGGTTGTAGCAATTGCGGGTTTGGTTTTCATTTCACAATGAATAATTTTCTACCTTTTTACTTTTTAATAATTTATTAAAAGTTCATGCAACATACAGGTTACGGAATTAATGCCTGAGGCATTCTCTAACAGTCAACTAAGGGTGGTGGAGATATAACATAGCAGGTGCATAGAAAATAGAAATAATCATATTATAGAAGTAAAACTGGTAAAACATATATTCCAGGTGGATCGATGAACTGGTGAAGGTTGCGAGGATCCGCTGGATACGAACGATCAATGTGGCGACGCTTGGCGGAGGGCTATGTCCAGCAGTGGATTTCATTCGTCTGATATGATGATTTATTTATTAAAACTTCATGCAACATACACGTACATAGGCGGACTTAATGCCTGAGGCATTCTCTACCAGGCAACCAAGGATAATTGAGAGATAACATTGCAGTTGATGATGATGATGATATATTCCTAATGATGCAGCATGATTATTAGTCAATCATCCACATCTACCATCATCATCAATATCATCGTCATTTCAGCCGAAAACCGTCCACTGCTGAACATAGACATCCCCCTTGTAGCGACTATAAAGACAATGTCAAACCTCCAATATTAGCAATCCACAGCACTGGTGAATTAAGGTCTTCACGAGACCTAGTTCAAGTGACATTGGGTCGGGACTCCGGGGTCGCGGGAGGTTAGAATAGGGACTCTGTCCACGAACAAGTGACTTCAGGAAAAACGGTGGCACAGTGATCAGGCGAGGCTTAGGGGAGGTGCGTTTTCAGCCTTCCCAGGGATCTGCCCTAACAGGAGTTGCACAGAGAGGGTCCCGTTTAGTGGTCAAGGTGAGACTAAGACGTTCCATGTGCTAATGGTTATCACCGGTGTGGTTTTCATTTTCTGTGTGAGAACAAAAGTATAAGCCGGGCGCAGAAAGTTTGCCGATGACTACCCCTCCCGCCTACCAGCACGGCGCCCCGCGTTTGTCTGGTTTGTTCTCCGAACGTCAGAGTGACGTCATGACGTCATCGGCAAACTTTCAGCACCCAGCTTATACTTTAATATTCTCACAAAGATAATGGCAGGAAAGAAGAACAGTCCACCACTATCCATTTCCACACAAACTAAGTCGACTTCACACGATGCAAGCAAACAAAACACACAAGGAAATAGCGTTTAAGTCACTAATTCCTTGACCAAACACTGTGTTGTGTCGACCTGTTAGCGAGCGCTAACAGCCACGTTCATTCGTTCATTCACTCCTAGCATACTACGTTACATAATGAATGAGTCATTGTACGAGTACTACGGAAGAAGATTTATCTGTTTTCTAAGATATCGAAGACTGATTCATGATTTGATCTGATCGTAAATGTTTAGTGTTGAACTGGCAGTTCCTTTCGTAAATGAATGGGAAGATTATAGTGCATCGTGTATTGTAAATTATTTCAGGCTCACTCAGTAATAGTTGTCAGCAACGGTTTTGACGAATGCCAGTGTTTCGTGGAGGTCCAAAACATACCTGAAATAGGCATATGAAAGTTCGTATCCAAAACTATGGGTAAAATATCATGTATTTTATATTTATTACTTTTCATAATATAAATTTGTGCTGAAATTACAATTTTATTCAGAGTTTCAACTATTACGTTACAAAAGTTTTAAATTAATTTGTTCACAGACAGACAAAGCACAGCCTAATTAACAGTCTAAGGCCCACTCGCGAGAAAAACTTAGTTAATCAAAGTTAGTTGCTAATACGAGATTAAATTTACATTTTTGTTTGACATAATTATTGTCAAATTAACTTTGTGTTAGCAACTAACTCTGAATTAAGTTTTTCACGCAAGTGAGCCTAAGAAGCATGAAATTTACTTATAAATATTATAACGAAGGTGAGAACTTTTTAGGAAATTTATCTATAAAGAGGTTTAACTAGGGATGTAAGTTTTTACCGATCTGAAATCCCATCGAGCAGTTCGCAGCAATCGCACACCACGATTTCTATTTCAAAACAATTCACCCGAAACCCTTCACTATACATATAGAGGAGAAGATTATACGACGATTACAGACCAAAATAAGGGATCAAGAGTCCACTTCTGGCCAAATTAACTTTCAACCAAAGGACCTCAAAGCAAACTAACTCAACTGAGGCCTTTAGCAAATATAATGAGAATCGTACACCCCAAACTCTATAGATACACTCCCAAAAAGGATTCCTTTTTAATCAATTAAGTGGAAAAATCCTTAACACATGGCGTCCGTACTCTAAAACCCAAAAGCGATCGGCGTGAGTGGCCAATCCGAGGAAATCATCTTTGGTGCAAACTATTAGAAAGGGAGGAATTTGTCAGAGTATCATTAAGTAGTTGACTTTCTTGGAACGTTTAAAGAATCAAAAGGTTTTGAAATATACAAATTAGATTCGGTTATATTTTATTGGTTGTTTTTAAATGGTTTACAAATATGGATGTGTGAGGCACGGCAATCACAATAATATTGTAAAGGCGAAAGTCTGTGAGTGTGTACGTGTGTTTATATGTTTCTTAATCTTTCACGCAAAAATTACTAAATGGTTCTAGATGAAATTTGGCACAGAGTTAGATTATAGTATGGAATAGCAAATTGGATACTTTTTATGCTGGCAATATGTGCCCTTGGGATAATTTTCGACAGTAACGCGAGCGAAGCCGCTGGGAGAAGCTAATATAAAACGAAAGGAAGTGAATATTAGCGTTATCAAGTTGTCAGGGAAATATGCAAAAAAACATAATGCGCCGTTAATAAGTAGCATGGAATTAGGACAGAAAGATGACAGTGGATGGAAAATAAACCGATTAAATGTACTTAATTGTATCTAAGATATTGTTATTTGATTCATTCTAATATTTATTCCAATCTTCAACAGTTTTGACATCTGCTCAGAACGGTTAAGCAGACGACGAAATTACTTAGCAATTTCCTTATACTTCGAACGTATCCGGGGTCCGAGTGCACACGTATTATTTCGGGATATCGCCAAGCGGTTGGTCGACTCTTCACGAGCCCGGCTGACCTTTTTTTGCCAAAGAATCAGTATTGCCATCCAACGTGGCTATGCTGCCAGTCTTCTGGACACTTTTCCTGTTGACAGCGAAGTGGACGAATTTTTTGACGCCCCGTAATTTTAAATATTTTTATTCTTATTTTAGTTCTAATTTTAGTTTACAAATAAATACTTCGAACGTTGAAACTTAATTTGATTTCAGTCGAAGCTTTTTTGTCCCGCAACAAGGATGTGACTCAGACTGCGTCTATGCGCTTTTGATTTGTTTTATAACACAAATATATATATTTTTTTATTCTTCTAAAGTTTGTGGAAGTCGTTGCTAAATAATTTCTGATATGTGCCTGGGTCGATTTTCTAGGTTAAACAAGGTTGTCCGTAGCCCATCCATGGACAACCTTGCCAGGCGTAACCATTCGTCTTCTTCTTTTCGTTTGAGGATATGGACTACTCTGGTGTCAGACTTACTTAAGCCGCCTCAGGGAAACTCACAGGCCTCCGACTTGGATATTTCAGATTTACAATAACTATATAGGTCCAAGTTTCCTCACAATGTTTTCATTCACAGTTGCCTGTGATATTCAAGATAAACTTAGAAAATACATATGAATTTGAAATGTCACATCGGTACTTGATCGGATTGTAACCCACGATATCAAGCACGACAACCTCTTCTGTGTCTCAGATAACCATTGGTCCTGATTGTCATTTGTAAGTCTTCAGTCGTATCATGACAAATACTAGCACTCAGCTGCAACTGATAAGATGGAAATCGAACCCAATATAGTTGACTAGATTGCATACCGGATTATGCAGCATTGGAAGGCCTCCCTCTTGGTGGAGCGACGACTTGAGGCTTAGACAAGTGGTATTCGATTTCAGCGAAGGTGATAATCGAAATTTCAAAATGTAAGGTATTGTTCACGTGATTTTTCGATATCGCTTGTCAATCCCATACAATTTTGCCTTTTTGACAATCGCTATCGCCACCCTTTCGATGAGAGAATGGCACTTGTCTAGGGCCTGTGGTCAAGACTGCGGTAGTCCGGTGGATGCGAAACGCACAAGACCGATCAGTGTGGCGATGCTTGGGGGAGACCTATGTCCAGCAGTGTGGACGTCTTTCAGCTGAAATGATGATGATGGTAAATTGATTTCTGTTCTAAGATATACCTTTTTTGTGCTTTTTTTGTCACCCAATATACTTTTGAAATACGCTACATCTTATCTCTTAGACCATACTCATAGGTAAGAGAGAAACACTCGGACCTACAAGATTGCTTTTCGAGTGCCATTATAGTGCTCCCCAAAATGTGGGCCTTTTATTAACTGGGGTTTTATTTTACATCTATTCGTGTGTGAGCCGCCTTATAGATTTGGAGGAAGACTTTCGAAGTCGTTTTAGAGTAGTGGTAATGGTTGTGATAGGATGAAGTGTTATTGTAAGTGATCAGAGGGTTAATAACGGTTTTTGTGAAAAGGCTTAAGGGGGTGCGAAGGAAAATTGTCTGTTAAAGTGTGATGATGTAGTTAAGTCGTTGAATGAACGTTAAAACCAAAGAGGCTTGTTAGGTTTATTTAGGTTTTTAACTCCCGACGGAAAAAGAGGGGCGTTATTAGTTTGATGTGTCTGTCTGTCTGTGGCATCACAGCTCCTAAACGGATTGACCGATTTTGATTTAGTTTTTTTTTGTCTGAAAAATGACTATGTCGAGAGTGTCTTAGCTGTGTTTGATTAAAATCGGTTCAGCCGTTTTAAAAGTTGCCTGCACTTTACTCTACGAAGCCCGGGTTTTCCGCAAGATATTGTGTCATAATGACATGTTTTATAGATTGTCGATTGAAGCGTTTTTACCACTAGGTATATTATATGTAATTTAAAAAGCATGGAATAAAAATAAAATTTAAAAACCCCCTACACAAAAATCTCTGAAATGCAATAAAAACTTTTTTACAAAAAAATACTACCGACTTCCAAATTAGAAAACTATGAATTGAAAAATAACTTAATTTTTGGAAGTCGGTGTCTTTCGTAGGTATCATTTTTGTTTTCGTTATGGACACCGACTTCTATAAATAAAGTCATTTTTCACTTTGTAGTTTTCTAATTTGGAAGTCGGTAGAATTTTTTTATAAAAAAGTTTTTTATTTTCACTTTTTAGTTGTACCTACCCAATAGTCAAGTTGTTTAGTAAGTTACTTTAACGACAAAATAGGTAGATAACCCAAATATCATGAAACTTGAACATAACCGGTGAAATGAGAGATCTGCCTACCACTTAAGATCGTACTGGCGAGATGTTATGATATGAAATGGTATAATCAATAAACAGACATGCGAATCCCGAGAGATTTGCCGTTATTTATTGAAGAGTTCTGTCGTATATCTTCGAAGTCCTTCATCAGATCTTCACCAAAATAAAATGGGATCAATTTCGAAACATACAAACACGAAAAGAATTTTCAAAATCGGTCCAAAATTGACGGCGATATCGGTGTACATAATCAAAAAAAAATATAACTAACATGAAGTCGAACATAGAACCTCCTTCTTTTTGGCAAGTCGGTTAAAAAATAAGCCTCGAACTCGCGTTGGGTAACCGCTAAGCAAATAAAACAAACTGCTGTAAACGTTGGCGGTTCCCTGACGCGAGTACGAGGCTTATTTTTTATCTTTTGAGGTTTTTGTGTCAGATTAAAAAAATAAATAATAATAAATTTTCTTCTTCGACAGTATAGTAAATAGAAGAAATATTCTTCGTCTGATTATCATAAGCATGTAGAAATTGACTAGATGTGTTTTTATAAATGTTGCGTTTGTTACAAAAGATGTAAACAGCGTATTGTGTACCCACTGCTTGGACGCAGACCTCCTCATTCTGACAAGAATGAAACTATAAATGAAATCTTCAATAACACTTTGTTTAGTTGATAATTAGAAAATTTAATAAAAAAAATCACATTAGCAGAAACCAAAACATTTATTAGGTAGATATAACAATTTTTTTAACAATTTTCAAAGAATACCTTCAAACCTCGCAAACTAACAGTTTCATTTGAAAAACCCTCCATTATTACAACCCTCATAACATAGCTAACACGTGCGATTCAAACCCAGCCACACCCAACGATCATCAAAATGCAATTACAGAAGCAATAACAAATACCAATAACGATAATACTTTTCCTCCATCTCAAAGAATCAATATCGCCAACAATCTATCAACGAACAGATTAAAATAAACTGAATCCCATCGAAAACATGAATGTGAAAGACAGCCAAGTTCTTGTTCGCTTCGCTGATAAAAGATTTTTTTTATAATCTATAGGCTCGCGTTTGACCACTATCTCGAAATGAAGACAAGAAAGATATACGATGTGAAATCCTATTGTACACCAAGTTTTCTCAATTTCTTAAGACTTAAATCATATTGCTCCTGGTATGCACAACTTTCCTCTGCTGCTTTAAAAGAAAATTTGTTATATTCTGTGCCACTCAATAGTGAGACCTAGCAAGTGTTTAAATACGCCCCAACTTAAATTTTTGAATTTCAGTTCAACTTGGTCATGTACCTATGTGTCAACTGACATACACCAACGCGATCTTGCAAGACACGCAAAATTGCAAGTGTTTAGGTCTACATTTTAAATTAAAATAAATGGTCGAAAGTGGGCCGAAACAGTTCGTGTAATTTTAACCCGGCCGGTGTGTCTATTCTGCTTCGCGAACTTGGCTGGCACACTGCCGTGTCTCTAGATCCCTTATTGGAGATCCGATGGCACTCAAAGTAAATTTATCCTGTGATAAATTTGAGCCCTCTGCTTGACAAAACACTTCAGTTATAGTGTCGCAGATCTTGGAATGTGCTGATTTCCCGGCCTTTGTACAGGATATTTCACGGAATAATGGCTCTTTGATCTAATGTCCTGATTTGAACGATTTTGTCAGGCTACTGGGAAAATAATACTTATCTGTCATTTTGTTTTGTTTTTATTCACTTTGTAGAGCGAATCGGTTTTGAATGTGGCTTTCGTTAGTGGATCTTTTTAGGCATCATTATTGTCTGTTTTAACAAATTACTATTTTGGACTGATAAATGTAATATCTGGGTCAGCAACGTTAGCCGCATGTCAAACTAATCATAAGCTAAATATACCGCATCGTGGTCGCTGAAAGTGTCTGGACATACCTCAGAATTTGTACTTGTAAGTGGCCTACTTTTTGCACTACACGAAACAAACACGTGCTGCTAATCTACTCCCAAAACTTATCCAAAATTGATTCCCAAGTAATCAATCATAGTTTACGCTAAGTGCCAAAATAATTAGGCAAATTAAATTAGTCCGTACTTCGCATATATGGAGTAAACTTTAGTCCGAGGAGTAAACTACGGGGGAGCATACAACTTGTTATTACAACTACGAACCACAAACTAACGTGGTAGGTAATTGATTTCTAGGTTGTATTTGCATGTATTTGTAGTTGTTAAACTATCCCTCCGGTATTATAGTATGTTAACCCATTTCTCGTTTGCGTTTCCGGTCGGAATAATTATAAACAGAGACTCGAGGCAGGCTGTTTCAATGGTTTGTCTTGAAGTTAAAATCAGCGCTCGCAAAAAAAAAGTCAATTCTCTTTAAACTTATCTCCTCAACGTTTCTGAGAATTGTTTGAAAGGTAAGCTAAAAACAAAGACAAATATTGAAAATACAAATATTTTTTTTTCGTAATTAGCAATTGAACGTATAACGCTGGAGATAACGATAATATATAATTACATTTCATAAGCTTTTCAAAGACACAGTTGGAAAAACATGCACACTAATGAGACTATCTACAAGCAAAAAAAAAACGTCATAATGATGTGTAAACAAAGAAAAACAAAAGAAGACCACTCAAAGAAAAATCTAGTTAATAAAATATCATGCACTGTGACCTGCATAGAACAAACAATTGACATGCTATTAAGCGTAGCTGAACTCCACAAAGGGAATATTAAACATGAATATGGAAGTGCTTACATCATCCCAACATCCTGATCCCGTCCCGGCAACAGACAGCACTATCCCGGAATTAATTGAAAACGAACATTACTGCTCAAAGGAATAACAGAGCAATGTAAATATTAAAATGGAACCTTTTGATCGTTCGCTGATTGTTTTAGATTGTAGCTCCCAATACGGTGGCGAAATGGGAGTGATATTTCATTACAATTCGATTGGTACGTTTACAGATATTGATGAAGTAATAATAGGGGATTTTGGAAATAAAGCGGGGTTGGAAGATGAGTGGTTTTTATCCAATTTTGGTTTTAGACTAGCTTCTTGTTATCACAACGAGATTGAACTTGAAATAGATGATCCAATCACTGGAGAATGTTCAAAGACACTTTCCGCAGAAGCCAATCTTGTCAGATCTTTATCTCCAGTGGAAGGTCACAAGGTCCCTGAAATAAACATATATAATGAAACTGATTGAAAATAAATAAAATCTTGAACGTAAGCAGGAAGTCAGCAAGATTCAACCTCATATACTCCTGTTTATTCTCGAACTAAGAGGCAATCCATTACTTCCAACGCATAAAGAATTATCCCTTCAAACGCTAGCTAAGGATCCTCAGGTTTATCGAAGTTCAGCTCCAATTATTCCCTTTTGATGTCAAGCCCTTATGCCAAGAGCCAAAGGCTTCGCAGAATTCGCCTGTTTAATGTGTTAAGTGCGTCGCTATTTCGGCTAAATGGATTTCGTAATAGGGAAACGGGATTTTAGAATGTATGGTATGTACTGAGTGATTTTGGATTGTGTTGTGGCAGCACAAATCGTTCCAATTTCATGTGTCATTTGATATTTGGGACTGATATTTTGATTATGTTACTTATTGGTCGTTTGATTTCTAATCTTTTAATGGTTAAATGCCGTAATTTTCTATATATATAAATTGTTTGAAAGAATATGTTTCGAAATTGGTCCCATTTTAATTTGGTGAAGATCTGATGAAGAACTCCGAAGATAAAAGACAGAACTATTCAATAAATAACGCCAAATCTCTCGGGATTGCTGCAATCGCATGTCTGTTTATTGATTATACCATTTCATAACATAACATCACGCCAGTATGCTCTTAAGGGGTACGCAGATCTCTCATTTTACCGATTATGATCATGTTTCATGACATTCGGGTTATCTATTCTGACGTTAAGGTAACTTACTAAACAACTTGCTTATTAGGTAGATACAACTAAAAAGTGAAAAACATTTTTTTTTTATTAAACTACTTATTTGAATAAGAATTAATATTACATAACGAATGAAACCAACTTTTGTTTCTACCGGCGATCTAATTAAATTTTAGAACACAAAAGCCGCTATTGAGGCTACATATATCCCCTCGCAAACTTTTTTGAAGGTAATAATGAGTACTTTAATTATATAGTACATAGATACTTTTATGTATCATCAATAGTTTTCTCAGCGCACGCCAAGTAATTAATTTTATAAGCAAAGTATTATTGCAATTTTCCTAAGGATCTCTATTTTTAAAAAAAAAAAAGATTATAGTCTATGTTACTCCGGAATAATGTAGCTTTTCATAGGTGAAAGAATTTTTAAAATCGGTCCAGTGTTTTCGGAGCTTATTAAGTACAAACAAACAAAAAATCTTTCCTCTTCATAATCATTTATAGTGTATATTAGTATGGATTAATTAATTCTACTACATTGAGGCTGGCTTGCATCTAATCTGGAACCAGTTGAGCGACTGCTTATCTGACCTCCACAACCAGTAACTAGGTATAAATACTTTCCTTTGTATAGTTTCCACTTAGAAATACTGTTGTCAGATTTCCTGACTCGTGACTATCCGTAACGACGGTCAAAGATATACAAAATGTCAGCCAGAACCAACAGCTTAGCATACTTTTCGAGGCTCGGAAGAATATCGTTATGTTGAGATTGTCACCCATCCACGGACCGACCTCGGCAAACGATGCTTAACCTCGAAGATCGACCCGTACGACTGTTGTTATCTAGCTACTATATATGAAACTAGCTGTCCCGCGCGGCTTCGCTCCCATCAATTGGCTACCTACCTACCCATGTACCCTACCTACCCTACCCTACCTAACCTACCCTACCTACACTTCATGCATGGTTGTTGCGTAACTTTAACCGCTTACGCAGCGCACGCAACGGAATCTCTCAAAAAGGAAAAAAAAACTCGTTTTTGCAACATTTTTCATTTAAGCTCCGCTCCTATTGGTCGTAGCGTGATGTTATAAAGCCTATAACCATCCTCGATAAATGGAGTATCCAATAAGAACTGTTCAATTCCAACCAGTAGTTCCTGAGATTAGCGCGTTCAAACAAACAAACTCTTCAGCTTTATAATATCATTTAGTAGTATAGATTATATTTATTCTTGAAAAATAACCGTTTTATTCTTCTGCATTCGCAAAAATTTATTACCTTTCCGCATTATGTAATTTAATTTTCCCTCTCGTAAATTGGTAATAAGTATTTCCACTTATCTACTAGCTCAGACAGCCCAGCTTATTTTACCTCGCTATCCATGTTACTAATTACATTCCATTTGAAAACCACTTGGGAAAAAGTATGCACGCAAAACGGGAAGTGCTTTTCAAAGGACTTGGATCGCATTCTAGGAAGCCTTTGATACCTAATTGATACCAAATCTTGCTTATGAATATACAAATTGAAGAGCAGATCAGTTATTAAATGTACCTGGGTTTGATTTAGTTTTGTAGCAACAGAAATGATTGATTATATATTTTGTTTCAAATCTATTCATTAGTATCGCATTTTTCGCTTTTCCTATTGCTAAAGCAGGTTTATGTTGAGAAGACGAGACAGTAGATTCATAGGTCTAGCCCTAAGAAGAGGAACATTCCAAAAAGATGGGATCCTTGCGAAGGTGAGACGGTACTTTACGCCAGAACAGCTGCTTTAGTTGTATCAAGCGCAAGTTCGATCTTGCATGGAGTACTGTTCTCATCTTTGTGACGGATCTGACAAATATCAGCTTGATGCACTTGAGTCGATCGAAAAACGGGCCAAGAGGCTCATTGGTACTGAGGCACTGATTGAGTCAAAGCTTCAGAGCAGAACATCGTCGGCGAGTTGCCAGCTTGTCGGTTTTTTATCGTTTGCATTTCGGGGAGTGTGCGATGGAATTGCATGATCTATCTGATCTGATATTTCGCCAAGCCAGTTTCATCATCGGACTACAAGACGTACGGCGATGCGCCATCGGTACATGGTGAACATCCCACCCATACGCACTAAACGTTTTGGAAATACTTTCATTATACGTACAGCTAAGGAGTGGAATTCCCTGCCGGAGGTTGTATTTCCCGATAGCTACAATCTCGGAGTCTTTAAGTCAAGAGTGAATAGGTTACTTGTAGGCAAGCGTGCTACACCTTCGACCACATCACTTAACATCAGGTGAGATAATGGTCAAGCGCAAGCCTACCAACAATAAAAAGAAATAGAACACACACACACACGTTTTCTAGGTGTTGGTTGGCAGGAATATGATTATGATATATGAGACATAGTGTATTTAGTATTTTTTGTTATTGTGAATTTATAATGTGTTTTAATGACTTTTGTAATGTATTTGTAATTGTAATTATTTTTAATGTATCTAATATTTTTTATTTCACATGGTATGCATATGGACTGGTTCCGAAATAAATGAAATTTAATTTTTAGTTTATATACTAAAAAATAAATTAATTTGTTGAGGGTTTACCCTGAACTCTGTTAGTATGTCTATTCACAAAAGTTTGGAGCTTTTACCACAAAAATATCACTCAATTAGCGATACCAATGAAAGCGTAAATCGGAAGAGTACACAAATATTGACAAGTTGTTTTCAATTTTATTGCGAAGCATTCAATTGGAAGCGAGCACCCGTTTTTTTTTCAACATTTTTAATTGACAGTCTTTGAAGTAGTTTATACTGTGTATATATTTGTTTTTTTTTCTTTTTCGTCCTTAATAATGTTTGGAATCAATCTTCTATCGTGATTTGTACGAAATAGATATAGAGCCTTAAAAGCCCGGGTCTATTTGGTTACAGTGTGTTAAGTTTTGTTAGATATGATGTATTTGGTTTAGACTAAAAAAATCAAGTAAAATTCTATCTGCAAGTGTCAAAACTTCCAAAGCTAATGGGATTGGCATACACTTCCAAAAGGCCGCGTGGTGAATGGCTTATATTTTGTCGTTTTCACAATCGTGATAAATAACAAGATGTTACTCTGTCTCTCTTCAACCCTTATTACAACAAACACCTTCTTTAGGATTTAATATTATTTCCTTTTTGCTGCAGAATGTAGATTCTGCCCAAATACGGAAAGAATTTCTTGCCCTATACAAACAAATGTTTCCTCAATTCTTTCACCCACACCACAAAACCGTGTCACCTCTTCAAGTGTCCCATGTATTATGGTAATATCTGTCTTTTGTTTTTGGCAACGCAATGTGTTTGACTGAATACGATTCCTATGAATTCCATATACCTACAACTGCTTTTATATACAATGTTGCTATGATAAAAAATGAATTGTTTGTTTTGAATCGTATATCTTTGAAGTCTTTTGGACTGCCTGGTTAGATATCTTCTTTAAATCGTACCTGTCCTTCATCTTAAGAATCTAAATAAGATGATAATACCTTATCTTTGTTTCGAAGCCTTCAATCAATACAAATTTATTTTAGTCTCCGTGCCGAAAATAATCTAAACTCATTATTTACAACAAACACAAAACCTCCATTATTCGTTACTTTGAAGACTCCGAAAGTCAATTCCAGTTTATTTGTTACTCTGAACAATTGAAAAGGTCTATTTAATAAAAGACAAAAATGGGAAATTTATTAGAAACGTCAAAATCCAAAGGGAACTGTAACAAACATTCGCTCTCGAAGAGGAAATTTGATTGCGACTTGAAATTTCATAAGGCAATTAAAATTCATTAAAAAATTCTTCAAATGGGGCCTTTTTTCAATTTGATTATGGGGACCCTTCGTTCCAATAATCTTTTGTTTCTGATGAATATTTTTGGGATGAATCTGCGACTGTGATTAATATCTTTAATTTTAGAATATGGGGTACTGGACTGATGTTGCCAATTAAATTTTTCAATTTGGAAAATATATCAAGAGATTTCTGTTAATCTTATAAAAGTGTAAATTGAACAAGATAATCAAGAGAAATCAATTTACGAAGTATAACATAACATGACTTAAGTATTCCTCGAACGGTAAGGCAGAGGAGAAATTGTAGTAAGTACACCTACACATAGCCAGTTTTAAGTATGAGTTCGAATTGGAGTAAAAGCTTGTCTAAAAATAAAATAAGATCAATGTTTTTCATAACACCCAAACACAAGCCCGTCCCAAACAGAAGTGTTGCTTCAAAGGAGCTTCCTCAAACGAAAAGAGTTTGAACAAAGGAGGCAGAATCCGAAATTTTCGGAAAATATACCTCGATTTAATCTCCATTGTTGTGGATCCTCGTTAAGATTCGAGTCGGTTGGACAGAAGTAATTCACAACGTTCATTACAATAACGAATGTTCTGTCAAGATACAGTAAAGTACAGAAGGTTGGCGTCATATAACGAAGAAACGAGCTTATACATAGATTTGCATGAAACAGCCGTGTTATTTCTCCTTCACCCTTTGGTAACACATTAGTAGAGAAAGTATTTACCCATTCTCTATCAATGTAGACCCTAAGGTATGAAGTTTTCACCTTTTATCTAAACACTACTATAATTGTAAAGTGGATTAAATTGTTTGACTGTAGGAGGTAATCTCTGAGACTGTTTATGAAACACCTTAACAGATAGTAAGCTATACTATCCCTGAGTGTTATAGACTACTTCTATCCTGAATAAAATGCACGGCTAGCCGCACAGCAAGTATATCGGAAAACACAGCGATCGTTATGCAAATTTGTTCGTATATTCGTCACTAGATGGCGTTGTCCAATTTCGATCGATTTCTGAATGTCGATGTTAAGATTTTCCGCCGATAATATATGTGTCAAGGATAAAGTATTTTTTGTAACTACATTGCTATTACTACAATCTACGAATAAATCGGTCTGGGGGACAAAGTGTAATACCTTTTTTCATTCAAACACCTATGCTAGCCCTCATAAGTTAGAGGGTTCTTCAGCTCCTGTGGGATAAGCCACAAAAGACAAGAAAAACAAGTTACATCAGGTGTAAATAGAATATATTGACCCATGTCTTCGTACAGCCAGTGTAAATACACTCGCGACTCTTTTGTTTGGCATAGTACAAGCGGCTCTAAGTAAGTGACATTCTATTAAAGCCATCGATTAGTAAAATGTCAAAAATGTATGGTATTACTAAACGCTATTGAAATGTCACGTTATCAATCCCTTATACTTTGGCATTTCGACCATCGCCATCGCTGGTAGAATGCCACTTTGTATACAGCCTAAAATCGCGTTTTTACGCGTCTATGTGAGATTCGTGCGCCAATTTTAGCTCGTTGTACACAGTTGACCTTCTTGACTGAATCTACTTTGTGACTCTATGTACACTTTATCGCTGAATGGAAATTATTCAGTCGCGTTACAGTGGTATCTCTGTTAGTTTGAGAAATTTAAATAAAAGCTTTGAACGTGTTGAAAGCGTTGTTACGAATGAAATGTTGAACAGTCGAGAGAGTTATACAAATTGTAATTTGAAATTGAAAAGCAAAAAGTGACCACGACTTTGTAACAATATTCTGTTTTAAATAAGTAATCTACACTGAAATTTGAGTGGAGTAAATTCACAGATTCAAATTTATTAATTAGATAAATTCCTCGGCACATTGAATTTAGTAACTACAGAACCAGCGGCCGTTGAGCCCGTAGTCAGCTGTTATTAAACAAAGTTTAGGATTTTTAGTTTTGTCGTCATTAGGTAATCTGTCCGAATTTCGCTAAAAAGTTCTTGCTCTTATATTATGCTTTCGATCATAGCTTAAAATGAAAATTATGAATTAGGTTAATTTGTCACTCTAGAGAAAATCACTACGTATCTGGGGACAGAACCCAAAATCGTACTAATATTAAAAAAGGAAAAGTTTGGCCGTTCTGGCGTGATTGAGTGACAAACATACATATTATGTTTGTCACTCAATCACGCCAGAACGGCTGAACGGATCTGAATAAAATTTGGCACAGAGTCAGATAACACACACATACACACAGCAATAGGCTACTTTTCATCCGTTTACCATGTTCTTTTGGGATAATAGAACACTTTTCACGCGGCCGAAGCCGCTGGCAGAATCTAGTTCACTATATTTGACACTCAGGAGACAATCTTTTGGTCAATTTTATACCTATACTTCAGCCATTTGAGATTTCCCATAAGATTCCAAACCCATAGCTAACCTTATATAATAAACTAGCTGACCCTCGCGGCTTCGCTCCCGTCAACTGGCTACCTACCTACCCTACCCTACCTACCTACCCTAACCTACCTATCTACCCTACTCTACCTACTATATCTACCCTACCCTACCGACCTACCAATTTGTTAAACTATTTATTTGAATAAGAATTATACTACAATA
The DNA here is from genome assembly GCA_947562075.1 of Orthosia gracilis. NCBI lineage: Eukaryota > Metazoa > Arthropoda > Insecta > Lepidoptera > Noctuidae > Orthosia > Orthosia gracilis. Next base: position 12,437,766 of record OX387264.1, on the reverse strand, counting down.
CGAATGTAACCAACTTTTGTTTGTACCGGCGCTGATCTGAATTAAATTAAGAACATAAAAGCTGCTAATGTGACTAAACTATGATAGTTAGATATATTCTCTCGCAGTCTTTTTTGTAGGTAATAATGAGTACTTTAATCATGTAGCACATAATTTTTATTTATGATCAATAGTCTTCTCAGCGCCAAAGATTAAATTTTATAGGCAATATTTTGCTACTTTGGGTTACATTATTGAAATTTTCATAAGGATCTCTAATATTTTTGAAAATCAATTTTAGCCTGTGACACTCAGGAATAATGTAGCTTTCTACTGGTGAAAGAATTTTCAAAATCAGTTAAGTAGATCCAGAGATTACCCCCTACAACGTCACAAACTCACAAACTTTACCTCTTTATAATATTATATAGTACAGATGTTAATTTCCTCCTTCTGTCTACCTCCAACTACCTCTAAATTGAAATAATTCTGAGCATTCGTGGAATTACTTCATATTCTAGTTACTCGCCATTATTGGATCTGGGGGAATGTAAGTTGTATTAAATCTCTGGAAAACGGTTCGTTAGTTCTTCAGTGGAAGCTTGTAGAGGTAATCTCTTGGGTTCGTTTAGTGTTTGTATGGTTTTTGTTTAATTTTAAATGGGTTTAGATTTGGCTTAGTAATGTTGGTTAGTGTATGCAGTTTTAGTTTATACTACTACATTATACATGGTACACTCAGTGTATAAACCGATTGTCTCTGTATGAACGCGAGTGTCTCTAATTGCGAAATTAATTGTGTCACGATAATAAGTGTCGCATCAATAAATGTCGAACACGTTGTGTTCAAGTGTCTAGTGTGGGTGTAAAGTTTTTGAACAGGTTCGACATTTTCAATACACCGCATTTGAATGAGTGGGATGAGAATTAGTTTCACGTGGAACATGGAGACTACAAAGAGCCTTATCATTTTTGTAGAAGAGCTACCAGAGCTAGCTTTGGAATGTTTCATCAAGTGATTATAAAAATAGTGTAAAACAGCAGGCGGCGCTGGTAAGTTTACCAGAACAGTTACAAACTACGGCGCCATAAGCAGATTTTTTTCTAACAGATACTCAAATGCCCGATACAGCATTCGAAGCTTAATGATTTTCTGTGTGCAATTCATTCAGGAATCTATGGCAAAACTCCTAATTCTTGCCTTTTTTAATCCACTGGTGTACCCAAATACTTACTTGTTTTGCGTTTTCGTCGTTTTTTTATTACAATATATGTAGCAGTAGCGGCTGCACGACATTTATCCATGCTGACCGATCACCAACTGGCATTTTGCGTATGAACAACTCGGACACACTTATGAACTTGCCGAACACTTATGAACAGACACTACTCAGACACAACAGTTCGGTAAAAATGTAAACATTACAGAAATTAATGTCTGACATTTATGTTTTTGTCATTATTTCTGTCGAAGTCTAAACTTAGCGTTAGTGTTTTATTTGAGATTTAACGGACACACCATTTTAATGAATAAGTGATACAGGTTTAGCGTGTGAGTTTAATAGTGTTAATTGACAATGATCAGAATATAATATGAACTGTTTCAATTATAAATCCATCCAGGACTAATTTAGGGACAAATGGTACGAATATATCTCGTTTTTATTTTAAAACTGTCTTCTGCGGGGCAAGCACGGCCTACAGTGTCAGGGTGGAGTCACACATTTTTATCACAGGGTGGGAGCAAAAGTCGTGATAAAATGCGTGACTCAAGCCGAACACAGAAGCCGTGCTCGCCCGGCTGGTCGTTACTTCGCCAGCGTGACAAGTATTTTATCTTAAGGGATCATATAACTAAGATATAAAGTATCCTATGCCTTAAATCCGAGCTAGTTTCACTTACATCCAAATACGAAGATCCATTGAGCCTTGATTAATTAACAAACATCTAAACATACAGACTTTCACGTTCATAAAAGTATAACTTGATCGCCTATAACATGGGGTCCCAGCGCTAACACAGAAAATTTGATTCAAATAAATATCACTAGATAGCGCGAAATGCATCGATTAGTTATTGAATTGTGTGTAAAAATATTATTTTCTAGAATTGAACTTAAAAATTGTTTGTTCTTGTTTAATCAATTCTCCTAAGTACAAAATTATGAACTATGGGCTCTTAATTCACATTTCAAAGATTATTTGAACGGATCATTTAAAATTGATGCCAATAGATGGCACGGATTTAAATTTCTGAGGCTTGCTTCTCGATATTGTAAGAACGTGCAAAAAATTGTATAAGACAAATCACTATATTTAAAGAAAATATAGTCAACATAGACCGAGAAAAATCTTTTAATTGCAAGTCGCTGCTAACACCATCTATAGCCATAAAACGTACCCAAACGCGATCGATGTACTTACAAAAATAAACAGCGTCATCAGACGAAAACCGCTAGTTACGTCGGCACGGTTTCTTTGTATGGGATGAGGCATCTGTATGCTAGTATTATATTATCTGTGCCTATAATAATAGAATGTTTATGCCAAGCCAACAGCCAATCCGTTTAACCTTAAAAAGGAAACCGCCAATCCGTTTAACCTTAAAAAATATTCGAACCTTTATCAGATATAGTTATTTATAGTTAAGTAATAACGTGTTACCTACATAAATTCCCGTGTACTTAACCGCATAGTTAAGTAAATCAAACGTTAAACTAAGTTTTGGAACATACGGATTTGAAATCTTATTGTGTGCCCCGGCCTTTGGGTGAAATAAAGTTATTTTTATCAGGGACACTACTGATAATGGGTCTCCCCAACTAATTTTATTTATCTGTTGGATTTCAATTGTCAGAGATTAGAGAGTTTTGTGGTTAGACATTAAGCCGCAAAAGTTACAATTGCATTTTAAGTATGTTCATCAATTTAGAATATGTTTCTGGAACTAAAACATTACAAAATTAAAGTGCAAAATTGTCGAAGGCTTGTCAGGTGCTGTTTGCGAATTTTTTGCAGCTACTCACAGCATTTGATTTGTGTTTTTTGTCGTTAAGATAAGTATGAATTAACTATAAACATTAGAATTAATATTTGTTTCGGGATATTTACCATGTATATTTAGGTTTTAGTTGAGAGCTCGATATTTCGGCACCGTTACAAGCGCCATGATCACGAGAACTAAAGTCTTTGCGGGTGGGTGTTGTCAGCTCGTAAACCATGTGACCATGTCAGCTTAAAAACTTATAAACATAATGGTTTTGTTCCGTCAGGTCGCGATTATGTATTCTGCGGCTGCACAGAAATTATTTTCTCCTTGTTTACGTCTTTTTTTAGCTAGCTTCTTAAGCAGTCGGGCTTTTAACATACTTTTATTTTTTCTTAGTTTTGACTAGTTTTAGACCCGCGTGAAAGTCGACAATTTGCCCAAGGGAGTTTTTTCCCGGCATGAAAAGTATCCTGTTTATATTTATATCAAAATTCGTTCAGTGGTTAAGTAGGAATGAAAACGTAACAAACAGATAGCAAAATTTTCGCATAAATTTATACTATCAATATGGAGGTATGCATGGTCATACGCATACCCAAAAAACGACAGTCTTACAGCATCCGCGTCCGTCCCAAACTCATACCCCTATATTTCCAAACTAGAGGAGATTTAGGTCGGGTACACTGCTCTAAATCGCAATTTATAATGAATTCATGCCCTGCCGACCCTCAGGGGCTACACGTCGTTATGGTGCCCCCTCAGGAATGCTTGTTAGCTTTTAATTTATATTAAGTGACCCTCCGAATACCACCGAAATGCGTTTTCGGAACGGAATTCTGATATCAACGACACCTTTATCCTATTTGCTTGAATCCGGAAGAATTTATTTAAGGGGTACGAACGTGTAAGTGGGAACCACGACAATCGGATTTTATTTTTACAAATTGTGGCTTCAGGCTGTTTGTTATCAAAAAAATTACTTGCCTCTAAAATTAATAATATGTATTTATCGAAGTATAATCATTTAAATCATCGGTACAATTTATCTCAGCTAATCGTGAATTCATGAAATAGTCATCACTTGGTTAATTTGAACTAAGAGTATGTTATACTTTGATAAAACATATTTTTAAATTTAGTATCACACTTATGAAATTGTAATTTCTCCTAAACTAGAAGTCGGACTTTTGAAATAAAAACCTTTTTATAGAAAATTTTATCAACTTTTGAAATTATAGGTTATTAGTAACGTTAACTTAAAAAAATATAGAAACCTAAAACCTATGTAGGTAACAAATGATAGATTTTACTGAGAGAAATAAAAAAAGGTTGTTTTAAGAAGGTATTCATAAGAGCCCGAGGAGGCAATACCAGTTATAAAAAATGTAATGGCATAAAACAAACATATAAATGTTGTTTAGGTTATTTCCAGCAGGTAATTTTAAAATGGTTATTTTTTGGTTTATATATTTTTTTTAAACTTACTAATGTTTATAATAATAAAGTATAATTTCAAAGGAAGTTGATTAAATTTTCTATAAAACGATTTTAATTTCAAAACTCTGACTGGTATAGTTTGGTAGAAATTGTAATTTCAAAATTGTGGTACTAAGTTTTGAAGGCTGGAATACCACAATACCTATGCTGTAAAAACCTAAGAAAATTTAAATATCATGGGCTAGCCTTGGCACATCTCCCCTAAGCTTATTTACTTGATTCCGAAAGATTTCGCTTTTAATATATTGTGATAATGAAAAATAAACAGCATTAGATTATCGTTCTCCAAGTGGAATGGAAATTTGGGGCGGAGTGACGATTGGGAAAGAGTATTTATTTTCGATTTCGAGGGATCTTGGATTCTGATGATGCCGCATAAATGTCAAGTGGCTCCCTGATAACGGTTTTTAACTTAAGTATACTCTTTGATGATAAAATACGTAGAAGAAATTAAAATGCCGAAAGATTTTGATACTTACAGTGATGGTTGGAAGAAAGTCTCCATAATATTAATGTACAGTCAAGGGTCAAAAGTGCAGTCATACTTATTCCTACTAACCGCGAATAGTTGAAATTCTGCTACCAAAAAAATTGCCGTTTCTGTTTTGTTAGAGTATGACTGCACTTTTGACCCTTATAGTACATAGGTTGGATAGGGTCACTATAGGTAACAAATACAGCCATCCGCAGGCCACAAAGGGCCATTGCACAGCGGGTGGCGAGGGCCTACCGCTCAGTGGGCTTCTCGGCGGCGTGCGCTCTGGCGGGCACCCCTCCCTGGGAGTTGGAGGCATGGGTGCTCGCCAGAGTGTACGAGTGGACGGCGCGGCGTAGGGCGCAGGGAGAGCGCCCCGCCGCAGAAGAGCGGGAGGCCGTGCGGCGGGAGGCGAGGGACGCCATCGTCCTCCATTGGGCGGAGGACCTCGCCGCCGCCGCCTTTGGACGCCGGACGCTGGACGCGCTCGGGCCGGTCTTGCAGGGCTGGCTCGAGCGGCCACATGGTTTCCTCTCGTTCCGTTTGGTGCAGGTGTTGTCCGGACATGGTTGTTTCGGAACGCACCTGCACCGGATCCGGAGGGAGGAAACCCCAGCGTGCCACCACTGCGGCGCGGCGGAGGACACGGCGCAGCACACCTTGGAGGTGTGCCCAGCTTGGGCTGAGCTGCGCCGTGTCCTGACCGATGTGATCGGGCAGGACCTCTCACTGCCCGGCGTGGTCTACTCCATGCTGGGGAGTGAGGAGGCCTGGGCGGCGGTTGCCTCCTTTTGCGAGGTCGTGATGTCGCAAAAGGAGGCGGCGGAGCGGGCGCGGGAGGACGATCCTCTCGCGCCGCCGCACCGCAGGCGAAGAAGGGGTGGGAGAAGGCGGTTGAACGATCGTCTCCTCCCACCTCCTGGTGGTGACTAGCGGGCGACAGGCGCGGGGGCGCCTTCGCTCGCATTGCACGAGTCACCACCCTCGTCGGGCGGGAACGGCCGAGCACTCGCGGTCGTTCCCGGGCCCCTCCACTGAGGGAGGGGCGTGAAGGCCCCGCTGTAAAGGCGGGCGGTCGTCGGCGGGGGACTGGACGTAAAGGCTCTGCCAGTTTCCCAGTCCTCCTCCAATTCAAGACGATGCGGGAGTGCCGCTGGGTTATTTTAGTGGGTATACCGGATTCATTTCGGGGAGTCCCACATACCCCCCCCATTCCCCCAATGGGTGGGTATGCGTAATTCCCAGCGAGATCAAAAAAAAAAAAAAGGTAACAAATACAAAACTGATAAAAGAATTGGATTTTTTTTGGATTAAAGCCAATATATCAATAAACAGGTACCTACTCAATATATTTTTATGTCTTTATGAGAAGAGACCTTGCCCTGCAATTGAAGAATTACAGGTTAATTATTATAGTTAATAATAACTATAGTAAGGACTAAGGATACCTACATTTCACAAGTTATGTAACAGAGGATAAGCATATACACAGCCTTCAGCCACCAAGCAGACCAAAGCCTTGACTCCGGGGTGCTACCGAGAAAGTCTTTCAATATCTTTATATTGGTATGACCTTACAACGAACGGATGGTAGAATCAGTAAATCATGATCTTTGTTGTCCCCCCAGCGACGCCCTGAGCCTAGTTTCGACCTCTTAGGTGGTAGTCCTCAGCGTGGTCGCTTAGGTTAAGCTTTTTGTGCCTGGCTGAAGGCTACAGTTTAGTCTCTACAGGGAAGACCTGTCAAGCAGATAGTAAATCGTATGATTTATTTGTGAGACGCAAAATAGTCTAGCACGGTCTGTTAATTTAAGACCAAGTGTATTACGCTTGAATGCACCGTTTCATGTTTGAATGTCTCAATTTATTTCAGACCCATCTTTTATGTGTTGGGTACGTCATATAGTATGATAAACACAGCTGGTGGAAACGTATTGTGTTGGATTGTTGTTCTAGGTATCGTAACATCTGCTAGCCTAGACAAAATGGCATTCATACTGTTCAAAATTCACGTAATATTATAAAATAAAGCCCCTCGCCGCGTCTATACGCGATAAACTCAAAAACATTGACTTTTGACATTTAAATTGTATTCGAATTTTAATTACTTTTTGCATTTTTAAATCATTTTTAGATTTTAATTACTTTTGACATTTTAGTTATTTTTGAATTTTAAAAGGTTTTACGAATTTAATTACTTTTGAAATTTTAATTAAGTACTTACTTTATGAATTTTAATTATATGCTGAGTTATAATTTACTTTGAATTGTGATAAAGATTTTTTTAGATTTTATATCTATTTTTTTTAATGCTTTTTTTGTTCATTTAATTGTGATTAGCCTCTGTCGTGGGCATTGGTAATATTATTTAATTAAGATCTTGGGCTACACATATGTTACTTTTGTTTTTTTTTTTTCATTTTTGTCTTTGTACTGTTTTATGTAACTGTTTGTTTTCCCGAAATAAATAAATAAATAAACCACTGAACAGATTTTCATGCGGTTTTCACCAATAGAAAGAGTGAGAAACGATTAAGGTTTTTGTGTATAATTTGTACCCGGAAAAGCTACGGCCGGGTCGCTAATGTATTATAAACTCAGTCTGTCAGTTACCGTATAACGTTGTAACGGCTGAACGGAGTTATATAAAATACGTTTTATTCAACCATGTGGATCATGAACTGTATTAGGATATAGAATTATTTCATCTCGGTAGTAAGTTACCTTAGGATAATAAAATACTATCACGCGGGTGAAAGCCGCGGCTAAAAGTTAGTTCTACATAATATGCCATGACGACTGAAATAATGTAAGCGATTGGCCATTTTTGTTTTGATTTAAGAACACTCACACACTCTTCCGTTGTTGTTGAATTAGGTAATTTACCTATGTTTGCTATATTTGTAAGTATGTGAAAACCATGTTCCTATTTATCAAGTGAAGGAATTTAACTGTTAGTACTTGTAATACTTTGTAACTATACGTAGTATAGTATTGTTATTCTGGGTGCAACGTCCTTACGTATATTAATTAATGTATGTATGTAAAAATTATCACATTTTTTTTAAGATTAAATGTGGAGCTTCTTTTCCGTTCTTCTCCATAATAAGAATCAATTATTATAACGTTTAAATTAAATATTTGACGTTCAAAAATGCCGCTTAGTGGTCTATTTTGTTTATAGAATTTGACTTTGACACGAAATCTTTCGGTAGCACATATTGGACTTTTTGAGAATCGTAATCGCTGATAGAATATCAGTTTCTGTAGAGCCAGTGGTGTTGGTTGACGACGCTGTTATACGTTAAACAAACGCTTCCCCATCATTTCAGCCGAAAGACGTCCACTGCTGGACATAGACCTCTCCCAAGCATTGCCACACTGATTGGCCTTGTGCGGTCGCATCTACCGGATTCCCGACAAATTCCCCAATCTTAATGCAGTACTGGCCGTGCGCCCGCTCGGTGCCAGAATATCTATATTGGATCTCTTTTTGGACAGTTTAATTGGCAAAATATTTTTTGATTTACATATCCTGAAGAAATTCTAACCATCAATTTTTTTGTGTAAAAATATATATAAACGTCCAAGTCATTTTGGATGAGTATACAAAAAAAGCGAAAAAATATTGTTGTTGATTATTTTTTTTAAGCATAAATATTAGTCACATACGAAAATACCATGTTTTACAAATAATGTATAATGAATCAATAATAAGTAAATATTATTTTCAAACCTTTAAACGCATTAGAAAGTAACCGTTTTACGGCAATAAGCGAAGTAAGTACCTTAACTACATATTAGGGTGCATGGATAGGAAGGTAAGGTAAGTAATTCCTTCTTTGCATAGTAACAACTGTTCACTAACAGAAAAAGCACGACAATTATTATTTTATATAGAGTATGGACTTAACAATTGTCATTTGCACAGGAAATGCAGCAGTATTTGCTTTGCAGGGAAAATATTGAATTTTGAACAGAAAATTTACATTAACTTACAAACCTAGGGTAATAAGTACCAGGATCTCATAAAGATAGGTAGCTTCTTATTCGTCATTTTATTTAACTGCAAGTCTTTCGTCTTTTTACTTTTCTGTTTATAAAAAGAAGCAAAAATAAACTGTACTAGCTTATCAACATAAAACCCCTTGAAAGGAGAAAACTCCTAGAAAAACATTCGAGAAACATGCATTTTTCATCTTCAGCACAAGTTCACTATTCTTAGAACACATTGCGAGACGTTGTTTACGTACATAATAGAACTTTCGCGATGTATTACACTCAGAAAGGATAGGCGGAATGGAAACTACACTGTAGTAAATCATTTTATTTGTATTGCTTATGGAAATGGAGAGATAGATAATCAGCAATAATTAGTGACCCAAGATTTTATATTTGGTAGAATTGATGAGAATAAAATGAACCTAATGTTTGGGAAAAAATTGATGATTATATAAAATTAGACAGTTTAATCAATCCTAAGCTTAAGGGCGGTTACGCACTAAATCCAATCCGTGTCCGTGAATTTTCGGTTCCGAAGTAGCCGAAGTCCTTCTTGTAGGGAAGCTTACGCACTACATCCGAAGTCTATCCGTCATAATCTGTCATAATTCAGAACATTTTGAACTTGGACACGGATCACGGACACGGATGTGTAGTGCGTAACCGCCCTTGGGAGTGAAAAAAGGGAAAATAAACTCATCAGATAAGTGACGGGCCTAGTGGTCCACTAGGTTCCACCCAGGAAAAAAAAAAAGGCAATACACGACTGGCGTAACCCACTCTTCGTGGAAAAACAAGAACGATTTTAATTTATGTATCATCAAAAACACTTGACCAAAATGCAGTATTTCCGCTACACCGGCAGAAATAAAGAGGGCGGAAAATTGGGGGCAATCACGACATTGTGCAATTTTCTATACACTGCAGGCTTTATGCATACATCGTCATTTGGCGCAAATGTCGGACAATACTTCAAAATATGCAAATACATACCAAATTATTGCTCATGCTATACATGTTTAAATGATTGCTAACTAGGTTTTGCTAACGGGTTCGCCCGCGTGAACGTTGGAAATTATTCCAAAGCAATGTAATACCGAAATAAAAAGTTTTCTGTTTTCTAATTTAGGCAATGGTCTACCCATGAGACAAATGTTAACCAAGTCATTGAGTCATTGAGTCATTAGTAAACATCTAAGCATGCAGGGCAGGGCACATTGCTCCCAGAACGGATGGCCGATAGGGCCGAAAAGTTCTGGAATGGCGACCGCGAACCGGAAGACGATACGTTGGAAGGCCTCCCACTAGGTGGACCGATGACCTGCTAAAGTTGCGGGAAGGCACTGGATGCGAGACGCACGGGATCGGTCAATGTGGCGACGCCTGGAGGAGGCCTATGTCCAGCAGTGGACTTCTATCGGCTGAAATGATGATGATGAAACATACAAACTTTCACCTATAACTAGATTTTTCTAGAGGCTTCACCGGGGAGGCCTATGTTTAACAGTGGACATCTTTGGGCTAAACCAATGATGATTATGACTGAGATAGAAACTTCAACTCCAGGGCGTAGTTTACCCGTGAGCTAAACCGTACAGTAGTAAAAAACTACTGTACCCGACTGCGCGACGCAAATGAGGGTAATGTGTTTATCAGTCCGTGCATGTACGAGTATGTATGTTTCTTCCTATGTGGCGTTCTAGAGAGCAAACGCGTAAGCCGATTTTCATGATTCTTACGTCAATCGCTTCGTATTAACCTTGCGAGTGTCACTGGCTACATTAAAATCTAAAAAACGATAAATGATGCCATATTGTGTGGGTCTTGTGAGGAAGGTTGAAGGGTTTCATGAGGTGATTTAGAACACAAACAATTAACAACACTTATATTTTTAAAAGTAATCCGAAAAAAAATGATAACTAAAAACTTATAAATAAAAAAGTTAAAAAAATAATAAAATATAATGCAAGATTTAAAAAAAATTGTAGCGAAGCAAAAAGAAAACAAAAAAAAGCATGCCGTGCAGTCGGAGGAAAAAAATAATATAATATAATGTAAGAAATAATAAAAAAAAAATTATATAATATAACTTAAGATTTAAAAAAAAATGTAGCGAAGCAAAAAGAAAACAAAAAAAGCATGCCGTGCAATCGGAGGATACTATTCGCGAGCTGACTGACCACTACGTACTGCAGAGCATGATTTTCTTCTTGTATCTGTCTTTTGAGTTCGCTTCTTAAGCAGTCAGGTTTTTTTTATATTTTACATTTTTCTTTTATCAATGCTTGATTGATTAACGAACATACAGACTATATTTATACCTATTCGATACGTACATAACTTATTTATAATTATTTTTTAGGAAATTTATAGCTCGTTTTTGTAATGTTTATAAAAATAGATAATTGAAGAATCTCTTAAAATGTTAGATTGATCAGGCTATACAAATTTATTGTATTCATGATGCTTATGCTAATAGTTTAAAAAGTTTGCCCGCAGTGCAGTGTTATTTACTGTAACTGCATAATATGATTCATTAGGTATTTCTTTTTATTTGGTTTTTAGGTAGCGTGCATCATATAAGGACTTTTTAACCGACTGCAAAAATTTGTAATTATTCTTTTTTTTTTGTGTTTGGCAAAGAAAATTAAAGAAAATGTGTTTTTCCCTCGGTAGGTACACGAGTCCAACTCGCGCTGGACCGGTTTTATTGTGCTACGTTCGGTTCTATAAAACTTCTGTTTAAAAGGGCATACACACAACGCAAAACTAACCATCTTTTCCATTTATTAAATACTAGCTTTTAACCGCGGCTTCGCACGCAGTGAAGCCATTTTTTTTAAATAAGAAGTAGCCTATGTTACTTCTAATACCTCCAAGAACATGCGTACAAAGTTTCATGAAGATCGGTTAAGTAGTTTTTGCGTGAAAGCGTAACAAGCAAACTTACATTCACATTTATAATATTTGTATGATCCACAAGTTTTCATTGTTTCCTACATCATTTTTTGAAAGAAACGAGAGCTTAGATTGACATTTTATCACAGACAACGATTGTCAAAAAGTCCAACGTGTCATAGGCTACCGATATGTTGTCCAATATGGCTTTGTGACAGTCGTTCCGGCTGATAGAATGTAAAATATAGAGTCCTTGTCGACTCCATCATTTCTTTATAATATTAAAATAATTTAATTCGAGTATTAAAGGTAGCAATACTAGGTTTACGATGATTGTCATTTGCCTTCCTATATCATATCACACAATTATGATTGTCGCTATATGCATCAGAAGCCTGTTTCCTGTTTTTAACTGCGACAAATAAGGATGGAATTACGTTATAAAACGAACAAGAATACTGTGACATCCGCTCACGATCTTTGATCCGATCCGTCGGGTATTATACTCACGCTGTCACCTATTGGTAGTAAGCTGACTTATCTAGGGATTCTTGTGTAAAGGTATATTTCATGACTTGTTAAACCAGGCTCTTGGGAGGGCTTTGTATCGATGCGTACAAAATTTACTAACATTTTCTGAATATGGGATGCTTATTTTTGTCATTTTACTTATACGTTGACTATGTAATAAGTAAAAAAATACCTTAATTTTTGTTGTAAATAAATGAAGTTCCAGCTTCAAAAATCAAACTTTCATAAAAACATCACTATACAACACAATAATAAAAAACAAAACAGTGTATAACATCAAACACAAAAAAAAACAATATCTATGGCACTTTAAAAACAACTGACAAACAGCGTTCGATTATTCGAAATTCGAAAATCGAAAAACGTATAGCGCGAAACAGTTCGTGCTAAGTCGCGCTCGGGTCGTACGTATACTGAGTCGCGATAACCGATTGCAGAGCCAGTGACGCGAACGCTTGCTTATCGATGATGCAATTTTATGATGTTGTTAAAATTGCATGCAGTATAATTTTAAATATTTTGCGGTACGCTCGTTTTCAATTAAATGGAATTTCAAGTAGGTTATTGTATAAGATACATGATTCGGAATAGCGTCTTTGTTGGGGACTGCGTCATTGAACTGCTTGCTTGATGTCAGTAAGGGAGATTGCAGACTGGCAATGAATTTTTAAATCGGAGATTGTCATGACTCATGAGTAAAAATTATTATTATTTCCTGTTTACACTGGCAAGGTTACAGAAAATTCTTAAGATTTCCAAAATCACGCTGCAAATCAATAATGTGTACAACGCATTTTATAAATTTAAGTAGTGTTTTAATAATTTTCTCTGCGGCAAAATAATCCATAGAACATACGTGTTTACAGTTGCAAAAAGTTGCATAATTGCAAAGTGTACTACAATGTGTTGTAAAAGGGCAGTTTGTGTGAAATCGCGAGTCATATGCGTGTTTATTTTTCGATAAGAGATTGCAGAATTAGTGACGTGCCTTCTCGTTTCGCGATATCGATAATGTTATGTAAATGTACGCACCTAACTTTAAAAGTACTAGTATATTTCTATTTGTAAAACTGATTTATTAAAGTGTTTTAACGGCTGTAACTACGTGACGTCAAAAGGTATAGTATCTTGCAAGAAAATATTTAATAAATACGTAACTTTAAATGTCAATAAATCTTTGTAGAACAAAAATAATAATAACCGAAACCTTTTGAGGAAATTAAAAATAACACATCAGACGGCAAGGTTTTAATTATTTTTAAGCGCTGTTAGACAGAATATTAATTTATTTCACCTAGTTTCCTAAAAATAAACTGAACTTCTTCAGCAAATATTAAAACCACTGCTTTTACTTCGTGGAAGATTTTTGATCACATAATAAATTATTAAAACGTTATAAAATATTTCAAATTAACATTTATTTACAGTTGCATTCGCTTTACATAATATTGAAAATTATCATGCACGTTTATATTAATTATGTTAATTCAATCAGTAAAATCGTTTATAAATAGACGTTGAGTGAATATTTAGATAAATGGATATTTACATTATAAATTATGTCGACGATATTTTGAAATAATTACTCAGAGATTGTTTATGTTGAATAAAGAAAGCTCTTTTAATAATCTTGGCAACTGACAAACTCACTCCATAAGTTTTCAAAGTCGTTAAAAACATGCTAATTTTATAAATAAAATAATTATGCGTTTACGTACTAAAAATCTCGCATATAAACAAAATTGAGATAAATTGCCGCTCCTTCTCTTAAAAAGCACATTAAAATCAATAGATGGTAAATATTATGTACATAATAATTAGCTTTATTTATTCTCGACTACATTAGCAGTGAGTTATTGTTCAAGTTCAAGATTAATTAGGTACTAACACATTACAGTGTCATAAATCAGAAGTCAACTCGCATGGAGATAAAACAATTTGTGATAACGCGAATATAAATAAATGTGTAGGTGAAGAATAACAGAGTTCCTTGACTCCGTGTTTGCAAAACAATGTTTAATTGTTTAAACAACTGTTGTAATGAAAAACTATAAGAAGCCTCTTTTAAGAAAAAAAAATGCTCGATATTAAAACATGCCAGTTACCATCCCTATTTTAAAAGAAGAAAAAAGATGCATAATCGGCATACTATCAAATGTACTCTTTGGTACAAAACTGTTTAAATGAGAGAGGCGGGGGGTGACCATAAGCTCTTAGAGTGAGGATATTTTGAATGTGTGTAAGGGACAGATTTATATAATTTGTATACATCTGTCACTTACGCGATATCAAAATGTCTCACAGAAGGACGCCATTTCACTGCAGTTTTCTGTCTATGCCAGCATGAAGTAAGTAGCAGCCAGTTACGCCACTCAACAACAGAGTAGGGATGGCCTTCATATCGAGTTTTACTCGCCGATAAAATATAATAGACATCTTTCAATTAAGATTACGTTCACACCACGTGCGAAATCGATATTACACATATCGCGGTGTCAACGCCCGAACAACCAATTTATTCAATTTATAGACAATCTTATCTTAGTAATAATGTCATATTTACTTTCGATAAATAATGTTCATGCTAAGTGGGTGATTGACCCATAATCGGACCAGTTTGTGATGAACCCTACGTTCAATACATTAGTTGAATTAGTTGATGATTTCTGCGAGAAAATACGGGATGATTTTTATAGCTTTTATGATTATGTTTATGCTTTATAGTTCTGACAGTGAATAGATCAATTTTTCGTCACAGAGGCCTCATAAGAGGAACATTTATAAAAAGATTAAGTCTCAGCGCTGTCTAGTTAAGTGATAAGGTTGATAATAATAAACTGCGAACATCTGGTTGTAAGGTTAAAGAGGCCAGACTTCAAACCATTTGCGATAAGAAAGATCAGAGACTCGCCATTTTGTGACCGATAGATAACAATATTATCATGTACTGTGTTTTGTAATTTCTGTAGACTGTGATTTTTAAGTGTGATAAGTTAACCGGTGTCTAGTGCCACACACACCAAATTGCACATTAAAAAATTACGATGGACGGCGGCCCGAAACTAGGCATTTGCCTATTTCTTGGGGTTAGAATTTTGAACTGGTAATACTTGTGAAACACTAATACTAACATTTAAGAACCCACACAGTGATTCCACCCACCCCGAGCATGAAATTCACACTTACGAATCGAAAAATGCAAACGGAAACATCGATACTTTCTGCAACATACAGACCCATCACTATTGCGGCACATTTGTCGACGTTATGCTCGTGTACAACACAATATTATATTTTAATATTCATAATGCATTTTATATCGATAACATGCATATTAGTGTTGTGCAGAATACTGTTACTACATGATTGAAGTAGTTAAGTGATTAACTCGATAAGAAGTTTGTGGATGTCGTTTTAGATTAAAAAGTGACATATTTTGTTCTGTCTATATATAATACATACCAGCAGCCGTATTGTGGAAGTGAATGCAACGCAAAGAGTTCGACCGCTATCCAATCGCACCAAATCGACCAATGGCACAGACGGAAATCCACGTTGCGTCATTCATCTCGCATGTGATTGGTCAATTGGATAGCGGTCAAACTCTGCGTTGCCGTATTCACTTACGCAATATGGCTGCAGGGCCCACCAAGCATGGCAAGAGGTAACGTTAGGGCTCTAGACATAGTGATATTATATCAGCGGAAGAGATTGTCAAACGAAATACCAAAAAGTTTCGGCTTAATCACAGACATACATCTAACTAGATAACGGAAGTCCCTCCATCTGTATGAAAACCAAGCGTGCAGCATTTTTCACAAACAATTTAAAAAAAAATTTACTTACCAGTGAAAGAAAACATTTCAAAAGCCTCGGCCAACATTTTCTATACATTCTTTACAGCTCAATATGGCATAAAAAGGCATTTTTCTAGATTTCGGTGGATTTCCGATGCCGATAATGCTAAATGAAAAGATCAGATTACGATCATTTTTCGTAACTTTACTCCGTTTTTTGGCACGCGAAGTACATACAGACGCGTCATCTAGGTACATGTATGTCTGTGGCCTTAATTAATTGAAATTTGTTTTTGCTTCCTCTTGCACGTGTCGGTGACAAATACAGCTTTTAAATATTATGTTTCGCCCAGTATTAAGCTACGGCAAAACCTCTCGCTGACGCAACCATAAAGATCGGATCTGAATCGGGTGGTTCCGATTGTTTTAAATTTTAGAATGTCAATTAGGGGTTTTCTGTTAGGGCGTTTGGGCTTCGGGCTGTCTTCGTTCTTAGTTTTCCACAGTAGGCTGTTATGAAAACGACCACTGAGCACTGTGGACTTGTAACTCGAAAGGCTGTGGACAGTTGTTGTGCTGTTCAAGGTATTTGCTCCTATCTGACCCATTAGGACAGCTTATAATGAAAAAAAAAATTGAAGCCTACGTAGTACGTAAGTACCGTGACAGTTAGCGTTTTTTGTTTCTGGCAACACCGATTAAAAAATGCCGTCAGTTTATGTAAGTATTATGACATTGGACAGTGGTCGTAAAACAGTATAAGCAAGAGTGGAATAAACATAGTACCCTATATCACATTCAATTTTCAGTATGCATTCACCCGTACCAAGTTCTCAGAGAGCGCACACGAACCGCGTTCTAAAATTCTTTCAAACTATCACATTTCATAATGCTCCTTGAAAGTAGAACATCGAGACATCGGAATTATATCGATATACTTGCCCAACAATCGGTATACATCGAGAACGAGTACTCGTTTCTTTCACAACTGCATGTTCACATAGTGTAGTAATATTTCTAACGTTGCACGTCCGATGTTTACCCCACGAGTGCAGCAAATGTATTCTTAATGACGTTCAATGCACGCTGGCAGTATAAAACTCCTCGCGAGTTCCTCAGGTATACGATACGGAAAAGTAATCCGTTTTTAAAATTCTCGAACTTATTTGAATTTGAAATTGGAATCAGCAAACAGTTTTAAGTTTTTAAAAGTAGATCGTATTCTTTGTGTAGAATTTTAATAATGGATGATCAGTATTTTCTCCTCGAGCTCGTTTCGTTAGGAGATAAGTAGTTTTGAAGTTACGCTAGTCAAAGTGCTAGATTAACGATCGGAAT
Organism: Orthosia gracilis; assembly: GCA_947562075.1. Taxonomy (NCBI): domain Eukaryota; kingdom Metazoa; phylum Arthropoda; class Insecta; order Lepidoptera; family Noctuidae; genus Orthosia; species Orthosia gracilis. The sequence goes on along the minus strand of OX387264.1, from coordinate 12,420,260 downwards.
GGTGTTTACGTATATAGCAAATATATCGCCGAGATTATAGCTTCCGAATGCTAAATTATGCGTTTGGGTGCATAATCTCAGAAAGCCTGAGCTGAGCTGCATTATTATTGGGAGTTCAGTTAGAAGCTTATAGTATTCCAACTGCAGCCGTATTTGCCGAAAGTTTAGCCGTTAAGGATGGGTAGGCAACATTTGTTTCACAGACTCATGTTATGTTTTTTTTTGGCTAGATCCCCGTCTATTTATATATTTGGATTTATGAATAATGTTTCTTCGAAGATCGAAATTCAAATTAAACCTGTCTTTGACATTGTTTTTACATATGCAAAAACTTTTGTAAATAGATAGTTTTATAAATTGACGCATTTACTAAAAAATAATTTTTATCGACATCTAACTGGGACCGCACTTTTGAATACCACGTAAGAAAATGGCTACCCCACGAGTTGATAATAAATTCGTACAGTACAGCGCCACCTAGCACTTTAACTTAGAACTAACAGTAGCGCCAAGTATCCAGGAAGACTGTACATCAATTATTCTATTTTCACAGAACGTGAGCTGTTTTACGTTTCTGTATTAAATTGCTTGTATGCAGGAGGAAGTGTAATGACTTGAGATGCTAGCGTTTGGGTAATACAATGTGTGTGGGTTGCAGTAAAGAATAAGCTTTTATTTTAGTGTGAGTAACAACTTGGGACGCTTCCACTTAGGTAGTATAAGTCTACAGGTTGCAGTACAGAATGGGTTTTAATTTTTGTAGAAGTAAATATTTATGTAGTCATCATTGGCTTAGTTTGGTAATTTCGACTACGAAGTATACCGAAAAGGAGGAGGAGGAGGTGGTTGGATGGATTTGACTTGGTGCAGTTGTGCAAACTGTAATTTTGCAGCTGGCTGTTCAAATGTAGTTCCACTGTTTAGAGCCTTAAATTCAGCCGTCAGTTTTCAGGACCTCTTACTTGACAGACCAACACATTTTCCATTAGAATATGACTGATCATCATCTTCCTAAATACGTCTACTGTAGACCTTATGCAAGCATTGTCACAAGGACGGGTCTTGCCTTGCCCTCATCGTGCGGATTCCATAAGATCCATTCCGTTAACCTTCCACTTTGTCTTTCATTTCATCCACCACGTTCACATCTTTATTCGTGGTATCCGACATTATTACTGCATATCTTGTACCTAAAATTCTTTTTTCGTTTGATCAACCATTCATTTGCGATTAGGTACATCTACCATGCTACTTTGCAACAGCCAAAAATAGATTCATCATCTCTTACCAATTTATATTCTGAAGATGAGAACGAAACAACATCGTACACATCCATACAAATATTATGTATCCAAATGTAACTAAGTCTGATTGTAGGCTTTTCACTTTTTAACGTCTGAACGGATTTGGATAAAACTTAAAATTCGACTAGAACATATCGTGGTCATAGGATACTTTTTTTATCTCGGGATTATGTTCACTTGGGACTATTTCCAACCTTCAAGCGGGCGAAGCCGCTGGCAGAAGCTAGTAGCGTCATATGTGAGGCAGTTGATTTCCCTAAGGTTGCTGGAAATCAGACCGAGTCGGTATCTGCATATGATTACGTTCTGTAAGTATTTCTGATTCAGAAAATATGTTTGGGAAACCTGATGAATGCTATTTTCAAGATTTTCTGCAATTCCTTAGGTTTTTTTCTAACATAATCGCGCGTTGTGTCAAATCTTCAATATATTCATATTTATCCGGTCCTAAGTAATCTGTTTAAGGATCGACTTTTATGTAACAATCTTTAGATAATTTTATTTGTTAGAACTGAATGCTGAAGTAAAATTCACAATACAAAGGCGGACTCTTTCTTTTTTTATTGTCTATAGGCTCGCGCTTGACCACTATCTCACGTGATGGTAAGCGAAGATGTGGTCGACGGTGAGGCACGCTTGCCTAGAAATAATCTATCCACTTGTTGACTTAAGACCCTTATATTGTAGCTATCGGGAAACACCTTGAGCATGAGCATGATCATTTGTTCTGTGTCTGGGTGTAATTTATCTATAATATGTATGTATTTAGAAATATATAAGTATGTTTATCAGTTGTCTAGTACCCATAACACAAGCTCTGCTTAGCTTGGGACTAGACGGCGTTGTGTGATAGTTGCAGCATATTATATTATATTATTATTATTATACCTTGGTGTCTTAAATAAAAAGTTTTTTTTTCTGATGAATGCTGTTTCAAAATTTTCTGCAATTCCTTAGGTTTTCCCTAACGTAATGGAGCTTTGTGGCAAGTATTCAACAAATTCATATCAGTCCTTAGTATATCGTTTAAGGGTCGACTTTTATATAACAATCATTAGAAAATTTTAATTTATTAGAAATCATGATCTGCCTAGCCTTTTCCCAACTATGTTGGGGTCGGCTACCAGTCTTACCGGATTCAGCTGAGTACCACTGTTTTACATGGAGCGACTGCCTATCTGACCTTCACAACCCAGTAACTGGGTAACACGGTACCCCTTGGCAAGACTGGTGTCAGATCTCAAGCTTCTGACTACCCGTTACTGCTGTGAAAGATATTCAAATGACAGCCGGGACCAACGGCTTAACGTGCTTTCCGAGGCACGAAGGAATCTCGGTATGTCGAAATGGTCACCCATCCACGGATCGACCTCGTCAAGCGTTGCTTAACCTTGAAGATCGATCGTGCGGCTGTTATTATTTTGCCACGAGCGAAATAAATGCTCAAATAAAAGTCATAGTACAAAAGCTGACTTGATGTCTTATATGAAAAGTTTTTTTAATACAAATTTAGGTCTTTCCTTAAGTTGCCCGTATGCCATTATTGCCCAGAATGTTATTCTTATTAAAGACACTATCGAATGGTTAAATAATGTAGCGCGTGTTCTTTTTTCAAAATCAACGAGCCCTGGCTAGGAATATTTCATTATAAAAAATCCAATGATGCAGTTTTACTTTTCATCAAAATCGGGCTCGGAGTATCCTTGCATGATCGAATCAGAAATGTAAAGATCCGCAAAAGAACTAGGGTTACCGACATAGCCCGAAGAATTGCCAAACTTAAGTGGCAGTGAGCGGGGCACATTGCTCGCAGAACGGATGGCCGATGGGGCAGAAAAGTTATGAAGTGGCAACCGCGATCCGGAATACGTTGCGTTGGAAGGCCTCCCACCAGGTGGACCAATGACCTGGTGAAGGTTGCGGCGGGGATCCGCTGGATGCGGGACGCACGGGACCGTCAATTTGGCGACGCTTGGGGGAGGCCTATGTCCAGCAGTGGACGTCATTCAGCTGAATGATGTTGATGATGAAAATCGGGCTTGAGACTTCTTTGACTCGAGACTCCTTTTCGCTTTTGCTCATTGTTTTGCGTTTGACCATCCATGCCCACTTGAAAACTTAGCCTGTATAAGCCTAGAGTCAGGATGTGTGCCCTTGATGGCAATAGAATCGACTCCTATTACTCGGGACTAAAACATAATTCGAATACATGTGATGTTCACCAACCCGCACTGAGCCCGCCTGGTGGATTAAGTAAGGCTCATTCCCTCTCACAGAGGCTTGTTTCCCAGCAGTGGGAACATTAAAAAGGCTGATGATGATAATTAAAACATAACTAGAGAGACAGGGGTGTGCTTTAGGTGCACTTCTGCGTAACCTTTCAGGGCATACAGTCGTGATGTTATGTTATAAGTCAATTATTCTATCTATCCACTACCGAAGACCTGAAAACCCGACAATGTCACTACAAAAACTATTTCCCTGGAAACTATAAACATTGTTCGTGGAGTTTATAAAGGAGCTAATCCAATAACTTGGCAAACACGTCGCCGTGCCTGTTGCATTATTTATACAGGTCCAGACTTATTGGAAATACGGGCTGGCATCATGGTGTGTCGTTACTGGGTAGGTAGGGGTGAAGGTGTAATGAGGTAGGTTATAAAATAAGAGGCATTATAGATAAAGGTTTTTTAGAGTTTACTCTTTAAGAATTGATTTTCATATATGCAAGTGCTCGTTCATACAGAGGTCCGTTTTTATCCACTTTGTTGTATACGTTTTTATTCGGCGCTGACCTATGTAGTTGTATGAGCGAGTTCACACACATGACAGTATTCTAGATCCAGTAAAAGAAATACCGAAACGGCAAAATATAAAGCAGTCCGTTTTACAGGGCCGCTTTGTCGTATAAGTTTTTATCCGAATAAAACAATGGCGTAGGTAGTTGTATGAACGAGTTCACACACATAACAGTATTATAATACTAATCTGTTTTGTTTGAAACTTAGTGGTACACTGGCTAAATGTGGTGTGAACATTACACCCAATAGCGACGGATCCGTTAAAACGGTACTGTAAATACGGTGTAAATATCAACTCCAATCGTGACGGATCCGTTAAAAACGATCCTGGAAATACGGATGTTCTGGGTGAACGTACCCTTTACAGAATTTTATGATTTGTGAAATTAATACAGCTTTAACTAAAAAGCGTAACGTTTTCTGCTAAACGTACCTTGAGCACCTTTCATTTTGAATCATGTATGACATTAGCAGGAACTACGAGGTTTGATTTTTACCGAATCAATATGAAAAATGTTAATTTCCATTACCATTAATAAAATATTTATTAATGGTAATGGAAATTAATGGGCATTAAAAAATATTATTTTAAAACAAGCTTTTTGCGTATTCTTCTCAGCAAATCTTTTCATTTGATACCCATATCATGGCAGTATCAGCACAAAAAATAACTAGTCCGCCATATTGGGCCTCCCGCCATATTGGATTTAGAATGATGTCACTTAGCTAACCAAACATTTTCAACCAAACTAAACGTTTACACAAAGTTTCATCTTAATCGGTAGAGGATAACTGCTTTAAAATTCAGTTGAAAGATTTGACCCGAACACACATACATACAAACATTGCAAGTTAAATAAAAGCTTGTAAAATACATACATGCTTTCAGTATTATAAAAGATGCGTTTATTAACCCTCTTTGCTTATTGCATTATCAAAGACAATCGTACTTAAGACGATATATACGCCCCAATGTTAACGCAGTACTGGCCGTGCGCCCGCTCGGAGCCAAAATATCAATATTGAACCTCCTTTTGAACAGTTTTGTTTGCAAAATATTATTTGATTTACATATGATTTTTCAGTTATGAAGAAACTCCAGCCATCAATTTTTCTGTGTAAACATTTTTTTAACGTCCAAGTCGTTTTGGAGGAGTATCCAAAACTTGCGAAAAATATTGTGTTGCTAATTATTTTTTTTAAAGCAAAGCTATTTGTTGTACGAAAAAAACATGTCTAAAAAATAACGTACATGAAACAATAATAAATATATTTTTTCAAACCTTTTAACCTAGCCATTACTAAGGAATATGATTTAGAAAGTTACAGTTTTACGGCACTAAAGCGGATGTAGGCCCTTAAGGAATAAACTCAAGTCGTGCGTCGGAGCTGACATATACACACTTATTTTGTGATTAATTTGATTAACAGTTTTCTGGATATTTGATTTTCAAGAGTCGACTGTTGTTTTTTAGTAAAAAAATTGATACCATTATTCGTATTCGTGTAAACCTCCATTAAATTTGACTACTCGTATCCAGCAGGTATAATGGACTTTCCGATTTTTGGGCCATATATTCGGCATATAACTGCATGACAACACGCAAAAGTCTTTGAAACGAAACTCTAATAGCCGAATTATGAATTATTAAAATGATTCCTGTCCGTACAAACGATTATTACACATAAACACATCTTCCTGTTTTACAACAGGAAGATGTGTCTCGCTCTCTGTCGCTATGGGATCTTAATCATCAAAACATATTATTTAAAATAAATTAATAGAAACAATTTTCTTATAAACATAGAAAATAATCGTTTGTTGTATTGTCCATGAAGAAACGTTAACGATTCATAGGCTAAAGTAAGCACAATTCGGGTCCTTGAATATGCACGGCGCCAACGTGGCAGACCCAGACGAATATGGCGGGACGAACTTGACAACTACAGAAAGGACTATTCTACACTTGCCTAAAATCGGGCAAAATGGAAAGAATAAAAGGAGCCCGTTGCAGTGCCTGCAGTGGAACAACTCAGGCTGAAAATAAAATAAAATAATAAATAGAAAAGAACCTCGTCAATATTCCGTGCACTCATCCATACATGACCACTTCTTCCACACTCGTGCATCTTTGCAGACATTCGTGTTTTCATCGCTCACATAATTCACACATGACTGGAGCGCCAGCCTTCCTCAATCCTTATCAACTACTTCTATAAGAGCATGTACTGGACTAGAAAAATATTATGAGGTGTAGGTTCAAAAATATAGATGTTACTAAGGTCTACAAAGTAATTTAATGTGATTTAGGTAATGTTCTTAAATTTCCAAAATCTACAACTATATTTTAAATAATTTTGGCGTAAATATATTGACACGAAGAAAATTACACAGTTCCACATAACATTTATTTATTTATTAAAACTTTATACACAAGTACAAAGGCGAACTTAATGCCTTAGGCATTTTCAATAAGTCGACCTTAGGATGATGCAGAGATAACATGCTGCTGTCGAGAAGATTTTTTTCGGTTGTCATGATCAACGAGTGGAAGAAAAGAGGAAGTTTCTTTAAAATTACTTGGTATTTGGATGCTAGTTTTAATCTAATTTCTATAGACTTTTTTAGGGATTTAAACCACATGGTTGTATATCTTTAAATTCACAGAATATGTGTATTCCCTGAAGCTTTAAGAAACCAGTTTAGGTAGCATGGAACCCTAAGTGTCCGAGTCTAAGTTACGCTTGACCGGTTTTGCCTTATGTACCGAGATCCCACTGCAAAAATCTGCCGGTATTTTGTTTTTGATGTAACTTGATTTTTATGAATGATTCTTGACAGTAGAATAGATTATACCATTAATAAAATTCAAATGAAAATTAAGTTGATGTCGTGATGGCCCAGTGACTAAGACCTCGCCTCTCGTGCTTGAGGTCGTGGGTTCGAATCCGGGCAAGTATCAATGTGACTTTTTCAAATTCATATGTACTTTCCAAGTTTATCTTGGACATTAAAAAATGTTCAAGATTAACTTGGAAATCATCGTGAGGAAACCTGGACTTATAGTGAGTTTATTATAAGGTTGTAGTCCATTGGTGTAATTGCTGCAAGGCGTTCCAGTGCGAGGATAAACTAGTAAATAAATAAAGTTTAATCAAAAATCCTGTTTCCTGAAGATTTCTGCAATCGGATCTTAGCCTATTATTTTCCTTTACAAGATCTCTAAATAAAGATCCTTCTGTTAGAAACCTAATCTCCACACGTCGTTCCACTCATTGGAACACTTAAAACAGCGTCGTACAGTAACATTGTAACACAGGGCGTCGCAAGTCAGTTTAAAACTTAATAACAGCGTAGTTTAGCATCCCTATTAACTGTAACTCGACGGACATAGTACACAAAGAGGTTAACTAGAGGTTTTGTTAGCTTAGGATTAGCGGGCTTGTTTTATATCACGTTATATATATCATGTTTTATATACCGACAAGCGATTTTTACTAAACGAAATTGCAAGTACGTTCACATGGGCGCAATGAGATACAATTAGGCTGATTTGAATTTAAATTTGGAATTAAAATTGTCTTAGAAAATACTTTTAAATTGCGTCGCGCCCATCAAGAGGGTCCCTAACTCGACGGACATACTCTCTTCGTTGCAGCATAAAATAAAAGGTAAACAAACAAACGTCAAACGGTTATAATACGACTAATTTTGAAAATGGTTACTTTTGTAGCATAAACATACATATATATATATTTTATCATAACAGTTCCGGACTCCAGGCTTTCGAGATGCTTTTAAATGTCGGCTATTGGTTTTGGTTTTTAAATACAATTTTTTTGTTCATACATAAAAATATTGAAATTTTTGTAAAATACTGTAAAAGGAAGATTAATTTAAATGTTTGACATATTTGTGCATGTGTGTATTTGGTTGTTGTATGAAATAAAATATCTTCTCATGATATTTTTATTTTAGTGAAGAGGACTGTAAAAACCTTTTTTTATGGTTTGTTTACCTTTTATTTTTTGCTGCAGCGAATAGAGTATAATACACAAAGAGGATAACTAGGTTTTTTGTTATGTAATCTTCTAAAACCCTTTCTCATGTAATGGGTGTCGTTTATTAGGAGACTATTTTCTATTCGATGGACAACAGCACTATTTAATCTTAATAGTATACTGAAACTTACTTTACCCACGGCTTCACTCCCGTGGCGTCTCAAATATCGGTCTCGCGGTTGTATGCGCTGTTCCGGGTCGTTGGGCACTTTTTTTTTGGGTTGGTAAATCATCCAATGACTTCTCCCGCTCTGGGTGAAGCTGGAGGGCGTGACTGACTTTTACTGACTAAAATCCACCAGTGTTCCTGCAGTTGCCTATGCCAGGGCCGCGGTAACTCTCTTTCAAATTTATCCGCGACCCAGACAGGCATCAGCCCTAGCGGACCCCGTCAATTTTTGCTGACATCTCTTTGAAGCGCGCGTGGAACACTACGCGCCATCGACTCGGGCCCACGTGACTGCAAACTTAACAATGGAATCTTATTGGCTTTAGATTGGAATTGAAATTAATTTGAAGAGTAAGCCTCCTGGTTCCTTTCGGACGGAGAGCTAACCATTACTCGCCGTCCGTAAGCCCGCGCCTACGGCAGCTGGAAATCGGCTTGCAACTCCCGACGCCCTGGGCGTCTCCTGCGGTGATTTGGGAGTGGCGCGAGGAAGCGAAACTCCGTTGCCGCGACAAATCGCGGCTTGGCAGACAGAACTCCGGCAGGATCTCATGATAACGTGGAGAGAGCGACCGTCGCAACTCAGTGCTGGGCAGGCTACGATTGCGGCTATAAGGCCTCTCTTTGAGGAGTGGCTTGAGAAACGCCACGGCGGCGGCATGGAAAGCTGTCACCTCCTTCTGCGAAGCAGTAATGGTTGCGGAACGCGTGAGGGATTATTGGGTCCTGGGGTAATCAAACTCAATACCTAGGTCGGGAAAAAGTTTTATCGGATTTTCTATTAGCGATTTCCCCATGGCATCTCGAAGTTTAAAAGTTGGCGGCGTGATACCCCAGTGCCTCAGAAGAAATTTGCTCTTGCATTTGATCTCGCTCCGGTCGTGTTAGAATGCCATTTCATCAGGCTATGAGAGTGAGGGAAGATACAGTGTACGTGTTTACATATCTTCCGTGACGATGCCAAGACTCCAATGAGATTAGCCGTTATGATCGAAAGTAGTTCTTGATGACTTAGGCCGCTTAAACTCTCAAAGAAAATCCACCGGGCCTATGCAAGAATTCGTGTCCCACAGGACAAGGATTTTGTCGGAACTAGGCACGAATCTTGTTTAGCGCACGTAAAAACGGGACCCTATTACTAACACTCCACTGTCCGTCTGTCTGTCTGTCATCAGGCTGTATCTCATGAACCGTGATAGCTAGACAGTTGAAATTTTCACACATGATGTATTTCCGTTGCCGCTATAACAGCAAATACTAAAAAACAGAATGCAATATATATTTAAGTGGGGCTCCCGTACAATAAACGATCTTTTAGCGGATTTTTGCGATAGTGGTACGGAACCCTTTGTGCGCGGGTCGAGAGTTTTTATTCTTATACAGCACTGTGGCAGTGTACACAGTTCGTGTGCAGAAAGGGCATGAATTCTTGCTAAGGCCTTATACGAGTAGTGAAAGTCTTGTAAAAAAACCTTCTCATGAAAATCGTGTAATTTTACAGGATAAAACTACTGTTTTAATACGCACCGTATACAACGGTCAATCGAAGCTATACATAATAAATACTAGTTGGTAGGATATGAAGCGGTCGCTATGACACGCTGTTAATAACATTACGTATGCAACGTGAACGTGTCATTCACGATAATTAAGCGCTTTTAAATCAAGTTAAATTAACGGGGAACAGCGACATGAAGTACTGAAGCTGTAATTACGCCAAAAGCATAGTTTGCTAATTGATGTGTTACTGAAAATGTGATATTTCAACACATTCAGTAAAAGGGTTATTTTTACCTCATTATACGTATCTATACTAATATTATAAAGCTGAAGAGTTTGTTTGTTTGAACGCGCTAATCTCAGGAACTACTGGTTGGAATTGAAAAATACTTTTTTGTTGGGTAGTCCATTTATCGAGGAAGGTTATAGGCTTACAAACATCACGCTACAACCAATAGGAGTGGAGCATAAATGAAAAATATTGCAAAAACGGAAAAATATTCCTTTTTGAGAGCTCCCGTTGTGTGCGCTACGTAAGTGGTTAAAGTTACGCAACAATCATGTATGTAGTGTAAGTGAGGTATGGTAGGTAGGGTGTAGGTATGTAGGTAGTTGACGGGAGCGAAGCCGCGTGGGACAGCTAGTTATTTATAAACATCATCAGCCTTTTAATGTTCTACTGCTGGGACACAGGTCTCCTCTCTGTGAGAGAGAATGGGCCGTAATCCACCACGCGGGCCCAGTGCGGGTTGGTGGATGTCACATGTCTTCGAATGTGAAGTTATAAACAACATGAACGAACACAAAACTTTGATTCAAGATTATTTAACTTAATACCTACTGATTTTTTTTTCGATATGCCGAAGTTATATTAAAATTGGTAAAACATCGTATAAAAATAGGCAGTCATGTGGACTGTCGATAGAATTGAAAACTTAAACTCTGGAATAACTGTGTTTTTGTGTGGCAGAATGGCAGCGCATTCCGTCCCACGTCACATTAAGGCACAGATACCCCTAAGTAACTGATTTTAAAATGAGAATCACGTCTAAACGGCTAGATGTATTTTTTTTTGAAAAAATATATGTTATATATGACCATTTTCTTAGTAAATTGACATCAGAAAATTTTGTGTTATATTCTTATAACATAGCGTAATTAATTTGTAAAATTATGTCTAAAACGGACAAAAACACGACAATTGCACCAAAACCGCTTGGTGTATTTTAATGAAATTGAGACCACCTCAAAGACAATTTAACTATCTACATTCTAATCTATGTTTTTTTTTAAGTCATAGTTTAGCTATATTAAGGAAAGTACAAAAAAACTACTAAATTTTGGGTTGCGCGGGTGTGCAACGGGTAAGCGTTCTGTTCCCTCAAGGTCGTTAGCGACTGTCGACGTCTTAACATGTCGATGATGCAGTCACATAATTATGTCGGAGACACAGACCCATAATTTTTGCCCCTAGTGTTTAAGAATAAATAAAAAAATAAAGAATGTTATTGCATTAGCAACATTTATAATTTTAGGACTAGTTTTTATGTACTGGTAACATTACTTGTAGTAGAATCTTCTCTCTGTGTGATTTACTTTTGCTCTTGTGTAAAATCAGCGAAACTATTTGGAAATACAGTTCCCTGCTAAACATCTAACAAGCATTTTATAATACACTAGCTTTTACCCGCGCCTTAGCTCGCAGTGAAGCCATTAAAAAAACATCCTAGACCAAAATCATTATTATTGTTATAATCATAAATATAAATAAACTCAACATTAAATCGACGAAGAAATTTAAAAGTCGAATATTCTTTGCACAAGAAGTTTGTATCGAGTATTTTATGCGCAAGGAGGTTTGTATAGCATTGAGATGGAGCTAGAATATATATCGGTGTTCCAAATTCAAACACCAAAACAGTGATTAAAAGTGCTTTTTATTCACTGTTTTCAGTGAATAAAATAAGCTTTTTAGACGGGGAATGGTATAAAAGAACATTTCACTTCAAAACAAACATCTAAAGAGGTGAAATTGTTTATTACTTCTACTGATCAGATTACGAAAATGAGAGAAATGCAAAACCGCTCCCGCTCCGCTCCGCTCATCACCGACACCCCTCCCTTACCCCTCGAAACAATTGCATTTAGAAACCCATTTTGTGTAATACAGCTCTTTGTTATTTTGCATAGAAATTTTCACCAAAGCTTCAGATATAACTTTGTTTTGCTTGTACCTTATTTAATATAGGTAACTGGCTTTTAAGAAAAGTGTTTTCATTAAAACTGTGTTTTTAAATTTAAAAATAGAAGATTGCTTGCAAATTAGGTTGCATGTAACTGGTCTAGTTAATTACTTTTGCTAGTGTAAATGTTTAAATTTGGAGTTGGTTCACACGAATAGAGAAATGGGTGGAGTAGTATTAACAATGTAGTTCTCTATTCATTATGTTTTTTATTGTAAATTAATCTTCTGTATGTATAAAACAAAGTCGTGTTAGTTACACCATTTATAACTTGAGAATGGCTGGATCGATTTTCATGATCTTAGATTTTTTCGAATTAACTCCGCCCCGAATAACAGAATAACTATTAAAATATCGGTAATATTAACGAAAAATAAAATTATGAAGAAAATTCATTTTCCTATACGTTTTGCGAAGACAGCTCCATCTCTGATTCATAACAGAAACAAAACACCGACCAAAATTAACATAGATTGTATACTGGTGCCAGTAATGTCAGTAGATGGCGTTGTCGATTATTCTCAAAATCAAAACAAAGTAGGGTTAGTTACAAAATTTCATTTTCCAATATATTTGTTTGAGGTGGTATGAAGAAAGAATTTATTATTAAAAAAAGAATTTATTTAAGGGTTTTATTTATGGAAAAATAAAAAAAAATTGTATGTCGTTTTTGTGGCGAATAAACACTTTTTCTTTCTGTATCCTTCAGTTAGATCCAGAAGTCAATTTAATATGTAGCAAAGTACTACGTAAACTTCAAACATAAATATTTTTTGTTAGAATGCTTTTAAAAACAGTTTCTATTTGCGAAGAACGCAACAGCTTACTTCTGCTTTGAACTTGTTTATTGCGACGATAAAATATTGCATTTTACATAGCTTTTTACATATTGCTCGTAACATCTCATGCGTAAAGGTTTTCAAGCACGTTTCAGGGACTCTTTAATATATCGATAGGCAAGTGCATAATATTATGTAGTTGTATATGAGTAATATTTTTAGATAATGTCGATGTACTTGGTAGCAGAGTTCCTTTTAAAAGAAGTATAATTACATATAGGTCTTTTCGTATGATATAGCGTAAAGCAAGGTTAATCTGGCATTTGAAAGGTATGATACTTGCTATGTAATTACCATTTTGTAATTGAGAATTTAAGTTTAATTAAATGAGACGATGAATGGACTTTTTCAAACTTGATATGTTTAGAAAAATTATGTATACTGAGATGACGAATAATAGAGAAATAAGAAAACAGAAGTTTATTAAGGGTAAACGCTGATGGTAAGCGATAATGTAGTCGACGGTGAAGCACGCTTGCCTAGAAGAAACCTATTCACTCTTGACTTAAGGACCCCTAAATTGAAGCTATTACCGCACTTTTTGTACATTTTTGCATTTTTTTGTATTATTTTAACCTATTTTTTTTGATCAATAAATAAAGATTTGAGTTTGCACAGAATAGGCACCAACTTCGTTGGCGGGATTACGTAAGGCAGGAGGGGTATTGGGGTAAAAAAAATAGTGGTTTTAGTCAGTTGGAGCCTGACACTATCCAGACTGGCTCACGTTTTGAGGCAGTTTGGGTGTAAGTCTGACCGGATTTCCTCTATTGCACTTAAAAAAAAAAAGAAATAAGCTAAATTAAATATTTTGTAAAACCATTTTTACGCTCACCGTACGTACGGCTGAACTGCGCCAGCGCGTTTTGTAAATAATGTAAAGATTTTTTTTTTAACTTTTTACATTTGTAAAAAAAACTACGAACTGTAGGTACCTATGTAGTTATGCCAGTACCGTGCGGGTCTTTGACCGCCTGACCGGCAGCGCTTGAGCGCTGTATGGTGTGCACATTCAATAATTAGCCCACAAATAATTGCTTATCTCTAGAGAGGTGACTTTAAAAAAAAAGTGATTATTTATTCTATATTAGACAACTTCTTAAATTTCATAGTTTTTTTTTAACATCTTATACAAAAAGGAAAAAATAATGATGAAATTAACTAGGATGTTTTTGATAAGAATCGTTTTGAAACAAGGTTGAGTTTCTTAATAGAGTTTTACAAATTTTCAAGTTATTTCATAAACATTTTGAAACAACATCCTAGTATATCTCGAGTCTAATATTTTAATAACAATGTACTAACAGATTTACAAGCTATTAAAATTAAAAAGATGGAAAAGAATACTCTTTGTTAACAATATCTTTGGAGTTTGAAACTCTTTGCTTAGTAGTGAAGTATGTGCGAAGTTAGTTTTCTTCAGGTATTCTTAAGAAGTTGCTCTTAGAGATAAAATAGGTAAGTGGGTAAAATGTTGTTGTAAAGGATGCAAGACGCTGCGTTGGAAGGCCTCCCACTAGGTGGACCGAAGACCTGGTTAACGATGCGGGGATCCGCTGGATACGAGACTGGTCTATGTAGCGACATTTGGTGGAGGCTTATGTTCAGTGGATGTTTTTCATCTGAAATGATGGAGGTACTATATCAAGAAAAGACAAAAAATAAGCTTTTGAGCAGATATTTGTATAGGAGAATATGTTAAGTTTTTACTTGACTAGCTTCTTTTAAGTGATATCAAATACGAACTTACGTACTTATGTTCTTAATAATCTTTTAGTAAATCTTTGTAAAATGAAAACTTTTGAATTTAGTTTACAAAAAAGAGGATCGTGCTATTTAAAAAAAAGAGATTAAGAAGAAGAACCTTCTAGTAAAGGAAGCATTTCTCGTTTTGTAATTTGTTAAAACATCAACAGTCATAGAAAAATAATATCGCAATATAGGATTCATCGTAAAGCACAACTTCCTCTATTCTTAAAAGCTTAAACAGATAGCGGTCAAAATCATACAATTATCACCTAAAACCACAGACATAAATCTGACTAGATCACGCGAATGTACGCTAACTGTAACTTTGAGCTGTTCGATTTTGCATTATCGGCTCCGGGAATCAACCGAAATCCCTGCCTAAAAGGTTGGCCGAAACAGTGGAAACATTTTCTTTCATCGGTACGTAAATTTGCTCTTAAATTGTGTGTGAATAAAAAACGATAATTCAAAAAATCTAAAAACCCGACTGCTTAAAAAGCGAACTAAACAAGATGAAAATCATGCTGTGCAGTCGGAGGATACATATTCACGATCTGGCTGACCAAAACCATATGTATCCTCCGAATGCACAGCAAGATTTTCATCTTTTTTACGTATTTTTAGTTTAGTTCGCTGTTTAAGCAGTTGGGTTTTTAGATTTTTTGAATTAACTTTTTTATTTACAGCTTTTTAGTTCTTTTTTTAGAATAAGGTACATTAAAACATATAAGTGTTACATATTTTTGAAATCACCTCTTACACGACAGGATTAGATGAAAAAAAAATTGGTCACCCACAATATGGCGCCCAAACCCCTCCAATTTTCTACTATCCAACCTTAATGCAGTCAGTGACACTCGCAGGGTTAAGACGAATCAATTGACGTAAGAATCATCAAAATCGGCCAATGCGTTTGGTCTCTAGAACGCCACATAGGAACAAACATACATACATACATAGACTGATAAACACATTAGCCTCCTTCGGCAGTCGGGTAAAAAATAGGCATGCTTGGTTTTCATATCGATGGAGGGACATGCGTTATCTAGTTAGATTTATGTCTGTGCCTATAACAAGTATTCCGAACACTGAAGTAAAGTACATAAAATTCTATATTCTTTAATCATCTTCTGTTTGTCTTCAAACCTGTTTGCACCCTCTGAAGGGAAGTCGATCCCCATAGAATGTTTTCATTAAACTTTGTTAATTTACGCTTTTCTTCCGCCTTTCCATCCTCCGGGGATGGATGCCTATCCCAAATTATTTTATCTTTAATAGAATGAACGAGCTTCTTTAAAGGATTTTGTCGAAATTGGCCCTTTTTATCGCCATTTTTGTAGATTAATGTGATTGGCATTAAATGGAAAATTAGAGGTGTTTAAATTTTAATTATATCTCGTAAAAATTAAAACGTTGAATTGATTCGAATTGCAAACGAGTGCAGTTTTACAAACGAAGCGAAAAGAAAATAAATTATAAGCCAACGTTGAGAAATATTAGCAGCTAAAAGAATTTCCATTGCAGTAAAATTACTACAGCAAAAAGTGTTTTGCATTTTAGTTTTGTGAATAGATTTAGAGGGCCGGTTTCTGAGTTATGTATTTGATGTTAAGAACGTGTGAAACCCTACTTTAGCGCTAAATTTTGACAGGTTTTCAGGCCAAAGTATAGTTTGACAAATACTCAACTCGTTCTTAACCTCAAATACTCAACTCAGAAATCGGTCCAAAGTGACATCAGAGAAAAGATTTTCAGTAGCCCAAAATAATGGAGTTGACCGTGAGCTCCAGACAAAGATTCATTCCATAAGCGATGGTGATGGTCGAAAAGGTAAGATGTTTGGTATTGGTCACGTGTCATTTCGATAGCGCTTAGCCATCCCATATATTTTTGAAATATTTCCAAAGTTCAATCGCTATTGCGACGTTTAGTTGATAGAATATCACTTGTCTAAAACCTCGTGTGATTTTTCGCTAGCGCTTGTCAATGTGTGGGACATTTTAGCCTTTCTGACACTTGGCTCACCTTAGTCTAGGCCATTTCATTATACAAGTTTGAACGATAATGCAATTTGATTAATTTCCATCCACTAGTTTCCATCAACCGCGGTTACGAGCACTTAACACGTCGTAACTTTACATAACCTGTCAAGTACCACACTTGCGGTTAGATCTCATATGAAATCAGTACTAGGACTAACTACCTTACAAAGCTACTCAGAAATTACCTACACAACAAAGAGTACTAGACCGTCTTGATGGCCACTGCAAGAGACAGCGTTGTCAGAACTTTTAATACGAACCAAAGGTGTCAGTGAGTGCCACCGTTTACTTAAAGAAATTGAACATACTCTTGACAAATTTGACTATGGTTATTAAGGCTAAAGATTGTGCTCCGATGGCCACTGCAAGTGACTGCATTGTCAAAACTGTTAATTAACGTTTTTCTTAGAGATGACACTGTCCGCTGGGCACTACTACTGGTCCATTTAGAGTGTTGGAAATCTCAGCAGACGATAAAACATACACCATTGAGGTGAAGGACAACAAAATGATCGTGAGTATTGATAGACTTAAGCGAGCTTTTATTGACCATACCAAACAACAATATATTCCTAAACACCCGTCCGCCCAGGCCGCAGAACCTCCTTTGGTTTGCGTTGCGCCATCAAACCCAGCGTTACTTTTTCCCGCGATACCAGCGCAAAAACAACCATATACCATACGCTCTGGTAGACACGTTAGATTTAAGAATGTTGAATAGTAATAAGTCAAAGTCAAAATGTTTATTTCAACTAGGCCATCAAGCGGCACTTTTGAACGTTAGTTAAAATTTACAAGTAATAAAAATTGATTCTACCGTGCATTCGGATAAGTAGTTTGTTAAGTAAGACATTCTATTTGAATTTGCTTCAGTGCCGTAAAACGGTAACTTTCTAAAGCATACTCCTTTGTAACGGCTAAGTTAAATGCTTTGAGAAAAATGTATATTTATTATTGTTTCATGTAGGTACATTATTTTTTAAACATGGTTTTTTCGTATAACAAATAGTTTTGCTATAAAAAATAATTAGCAACACGATATTTTTCGTAACTTTTGGATACTCCTACAAAACGACTTGGATGTTTAAAAATATTTTTACACAGATAAATTGATGGCTGGAATTTCTTCATAACTGAAATTGCATATGTAAATCAGTTGATTTATTTTGCAAACAAAACTGTTCAAAAGGAGGTTCAATATTGATATTTTGGCTCTGAGCGGGCGCATGGCCAGTACTGCGTTAACATTGGGGCGTAAATATCGCCTTAATTACTTGAGTTTTATTTTTCCTAATGTTATCTGTTACCACCTCTGGGTAACAGATATCAGAATGTATGGATTGTCCTTCTGCGTGGGGGTGGTGTGGCGATTAGCATCGTCCACTCGATTTTGAATGTATACTATATTCCACACAGTGAGACATCCATAGAGAACAACTAAAGCACGAAAAAATCTAGTCTATGGTAGCTAGACGTAATTTTCACGCATTCCAGGTTATGTTTACATATTGTTTTCTAAATACAAATCGTAAACCAAGTCGAGACGAAATCTTTCATTTAAGTAGGGAGAACAACCGTTCTCCTAAAACTCTGACAATTCCGAATATGACTAACGATCAATCTATCTAATCTTTTCCCAACTATATTGTGGTCGGATCAAACCACAGCATAGCAGCCACAGCAGGTTTCCAATGTTTTACAAGGAGCGATTTTTATCCGACCTCCAAATTCCAGTATCTAGGCAACACGATATTCCTTGGCATGTTTGGTACTAGATTTTCATCCTTCATACTTATCTTCATCAACAGTTCTTTTAATGTTCGCATTGCTGGGACACAGGCCTCCTCTCTGTGAAGGAGGGAGGGCTTTAATCCAGAACGCAGGCCCAGTGCGGGTTAGTGGATGTCACATGTCTCCAAATTTTTGGTTCTAGGACATGGCGGTTGCCGATATTTTCCTTCACCGTTTTTGGAGCAGCGGTGATGAAGTAATTTACACAAAGTAAAGTGCCTGCTTGGGTTCGAACCCATGACCTACGAAACGTAAGTTGGGGCCGTTACCACTGGGCCACCACTGCTCTTTCATCTGTCTGTGTGTTTCTGTATGTGTACAACATTTTTGACGTGCAACTGTCAAAGAACCCGAAATGACAGCCGAGTCCACCCGGCTTTACATGCTTTTTGAGGCGAGGAGGTGGGCCGATATCCACGGACCAACCTCGGCCAGCGTTGCTTAACCGTGAAGATGAATCCATGCGGATGATATTACTATACAGAGAAACGGACAACTGAAAATTGTGCTAACATTCTTAGTAATGGCGTGTCTACTCGTTGCCGGCACTGCTGTTCCATACTCTGTGCAACACAAGTACCTATGTACATGAATGTATGTAAGCATCTATGTACAGCATTAAGCTCGGTAGCTTAGGTATATAGACGTTATTAATGCCTTTAGGAAACACGCGTGCTTGAACGGTTGTCTGGTGCGGTGTATCAATAGTAGACATGGGACATGTGTTAAACAATGTCGATACTTTTATTGTATTTTTCTTGTTTCACATTCTGCCAGATGGACCGATGATGAGCAGAAAAAAAATGTCGAGCCAAGTATGAAGCTTTTACCCAGAAGTAGACTATAATTTATAGGCTGAATTAGTAGATTGGTTCTACTTAGTTCAAGAATTGTCAATAGATAATAAGGTAATTTTTATAGCTAGAATATTTGAAGTACAACTGATTGACGGTTTGTTTTGCAATATACCCATACATTTTAGTGTCGATATTCATAGATGTTTCTTCGATCACAATCAATACATTGGTATTCGGTTCTACAAAATGTGCGTAAGTTGTCAGCCAGTTTATTCTACTGACATTCACTCAGCTGTTTCATAATCTTCAAGTAAATAGTTTAGAGAAATAGTTCAATCTTAGAAGGTGTTTGCATCAAGTGTTTTAATGTTAATAGGTCGATTAAAGACTCGAACATTTTAATCTTTATTCTTGTGTTGTATAAGAAGTGTTATATATATTTATTACATAATGTGACAGTTTTGTCTTTTGTTTTTTCGTTATTTTTATGGTATGAATCGTGTCTGCGCAAATAAATATTTTCTTTGTAATTTTAACTGCCTATTGCCTTTATTGTTCTTAACAACAACAAGTACAACAATGCAAATTTAGCTTTTAGATCACGGCCCCGTTTTATCGATATCGATAAACAACGTCTCCCATCACTAACGCAGCATGTCTTTCAAGATTGGCCCGGGGTTATACCGGCACTAGATGCGCTGTGTCTATGCTTCTTCGACCTATTCACTTGCACCTTGAAATTTTGTCTTAAAACAAAGATTACATAACGGGTAAGCAGAATTTCATTTCAGGAAAATTATTGGTGTATCTTAGAATATTGAGGTACCTTCTGGTGTAATAGGGTACCTAAGTATTCTACCTTGCCTTGTTTGGTCGAAACTTTGGTACTTACAAGGATTATGTTGGAGACTGGTAGTTTGCATATAAGTTATTTCTGTTGTGGTACGTAAATTAACCAGAATTCTAGCAGTATAGGTAAAAGGTATTAAGTAGTTTTGGAAACAAACATTACACTGGCATATATTATTGACAATTTATGGCTTTATTATTGTTATTATACTAGCTTTAACCCGCGGCTTCGCTCGCAGTAAAGCCATCAAAAAAAAAATTTTTTTTTCTTCAAGTAAAACAATATCCTACGTTACTTCTAATACCGATCGTTTCATGATGATCGGTTCAGTAGTTTTTGCGTGAAAGCGTAACAAACAAACTTACATTCCCATTTATAATATTAATTTATAATATTAGTATGATACTTTATTGTATACCACAAAAACATACAGGACAAACATTAAAAAAACAAGTGTACAATGGGCGATCTTATCGCACTAGGCAATCTCTTACAGACAACCTTTGGATGGACTGAGCAAGAGGAGATGAATTTAGGGCTGTCAGTGTACAATATATCATAAATAATAAAATATCTTTGGGTCAAGATGCTTATACTGTGAAAATTTTGAAGACTGTATCAACTTTTTGACTGTAAAACCTGTATGACAGACGATGGAAGTAAGGACATACGGACAGACGGACACGTGAGTGACAGCAATAGGGGTTCGTTTGGACCCTTTGGATACGAAACCGTAAAAATAAAAGACTACAAACTTTCTTCTTTCTATAATCTTTTTCGTTTCTTTTCACAACGAAAAGATTACACAAAGCCTTATAAAGGGCTCTAAATGCGTTTAGCGATTTACCCGTCTCAACTTAAAACGAGCTACACAATGAATTGTCTTTTTTATTACGAAATATTATACTTAGGGCAGACCCTTAAATGTACAGTAGAAAACTTGCAAATAGTGTATTCAGTAAAAGCTTTATACGTGTTCATTATTCAGTATAGAAAAATAAATCGGTTGAGTAAGAGCCAGCCCGCACTAGCGACATTTTGTTCTCTGATAGTGTGATCGATCAGGAAATCAGTATGGAGCTATATTGAAGTCATAAGTAATTTATTTCATAACAATATATAATAATAATTATATTATTTTTTTTATAATATTTGTAATAAGTTAAAATTTAAAACACCACTAATACATCACATTCGAAAAATAAAAATTAATTATAACAAGAACTTTCAATAACAATAATTTGTAATAATTTAACAGTAAAATTAAAATGTCAGAGATAAAGATTAAAAATAGTAAAATAGATTCAGTCAATTCAAAAATTTATTAGGTAGTGATTATAATAGACTAACAAATGTATAATGATAATCCGAAAAAAAAAATACAAGTCAATTAAAAATTAAATAAAAAGATAAAATTATAAAAAGTTCAATAATATGTCACAAATTCTGAATAATTCACGCACGCATATATAGTGCACGCATTTGGCGATAAAAAATCGTATAATATATGATCGATGATCAAACTATTGGTCAAATAAAAGTTGCTAGTGTGCGCTGGCTAAGTGTTCATGCCTAAGTAATGCTCTTGCAGTGAATGCTGATCATACATTGCAAGCGGAGACCACACCGTGCTTCAGAAAGCCGATGGTCCCGACTATCATTTAAATATTTGAAAGTCGTTACGGTAATTAGAAGCTTTAAAATCTGACTGCAGTCTTGTCTAGGGGTACCATATCACCCAGTTAATGGGTTTTATGGTCAGACAGGCAGTCCAGTAAAATACTAGTAGGGTAGAGCGGGGCTAAAGTGCAGGGGGTAAGTGTTTCCGATGAGAATAAGAACGCAAATAAAAAACGGAGCGTGTCGTATGATGTTTGTCGCGAAACTTTATGACACTATGCCGTTTTAGTTGCTTCCATTATAGTAGAATAGTAGATATGGTAAATAATACAAAATCGACGAAACAACTAGCCCCAAGGCAAAATAATATTTTTGCCTTTGATTTTTTTATTGAATGTCGATAGTACATAAAAAAATTGGTTGTTTGTAAAGTAGGTTTACGATCGAGATGTTTACGTGATAACGTCTTACCTACATATAAACCTATGTTATGATAAACACATTTTGTTTCACTGTTAAACATTCAACGAAAACTTAACCGCACGAGAAAATCTCCATTCGTTTGTATGCCGCTAGAGTGAGAGAGACGGAAGATCGGTCCACTCACTCGAACGCTATGCCAGCCTCCGCTCGTGAGGATTCCGCGTGACAAGTTTCACGGAATGACTGGCAGCGCTCGAGATGAGACGGGAGATCGGTCCGTCTCTCTCTCGTTATACCTGCGATCGCGCTCGTGAGGTTTTGGTGTGACACAAGTTTCTGAACATGTCACCCGACTAAAACGATTTTAAAGACGTTATCACGTCAAAATAATCAAATGTTTTGACAAACTACAAAACATTCTTTTTGCGTGTGTGAACTTAGATTTAATTTTTGAAGGATAGGCTTGGATTTGAAACGATGGAGCAACCAGCCCTTTAGCGGGGTTAGTTGTTCCGTTCCGATCGATCTCATGAAAAATGTTTTTGTACCTAACAAAATTGTTTATCGATGCACAAAACAATGTCACTATTCAGAAACGTCAATAATCATTCGTTTTAAATATGAGCTCAATGTTGTATTTTATGAAAATCGACACGTTGAGCCCCGCTTTCCCCTCCCTATTCAGATGCATCCGATAAGACTGAAAATCACCCCAATATTAGAAACAAAGTTTAGTAAACCCATACGAAAATTAACTTAAAACTGTTTGATTCAATATTAGATCCCAACCACATCACAAGGAAAGCTTGTAGAAATTGCAACACAATCCATAACTGTCCAAACCATGTTCCCTGTCCATAAATGTCCAAACCTTGTCCCCTGTCCATAACTGTTTTCCCTTTCATTTTCATAAGCTATCCTAAAAACTCCGGATTTTCTCATAAAAACGCCCCATACACAATTGCAGATCATCCTTTCAATTTTGAAACACGAAACATTATGAACGTCGGCATTGCTACTAATGGGAGCCATTTTGGCAAAAGTACAGTCAGCGAAAGCGAAAAGTGTACTGCTTATACTTTTCTCTCTCTTAGCGCGCGTTGAGAGAGTGTGAAGTTAAATCTCTGACCTCTTAAGTTTATATAGATACGCTCTATTGTAATTTATGAATTCTGAACGAATTTGTTGCTTATTTTTTACCCTACTACGGCGAAGCCAAAAGGAAGGGTTATGAATTTTGCAGTCGATGTATGTATGTTTAGTCGTCGATGTATGTAGCGCCTGAACTATTAATCCGATTTTGATGAATAAGGTGTCAATCGATTCTTTTGTTATGGCCTGGGTTACACAGGAAATAAAAATCCGTAGTCGGGTAACAGTTTGTATTTAACTAAAATATATGATGAGTATGTATTTTTTTGTTCCCAATTCTTAATTGTACACCAAGATAAATTATATAGCCTTCTTGCCACAGTCATGACATGCATCTGCTTTTACTTATTCATCATCCTACTAGATACTCAAATTTGGTGTTTTATTTTAATCTTTCTTTCTTTACTAACACAATTCAAGTACTTACTAATACGATAGTATTAGTTTAATTTATGGAAAATTTAAGGGTTTAATTTATGGAAAAATCATAAAAATTGTACGTCGTTTTTTTTGGAGAAAAGACACTTTTTCTTTATTTCTTTCTTTTCTTTATTGCTATTTATACAAAGAGAAAATAATATTCATGTACAAAGGCGAGCTTAACTCCAAATGAAGCTTTATTGCAACAAACCTTTGAGTGATAGAAATCATAATAAGGGGCAGTAATTTAGGTGAAACTTAGATATCATTGACTGGTGATGATAAAATGAAAGGAAAAAATCTTCAATTATATAAGTGTCTGACTTCGCCAACCCAAAGAGTGTCGTTTTCGTTACTGTGAGAGAAACTTATTTTCTGACGCAACTTCTGATAACTAGATTGTCTTTTCAATTCTTCCATATAGTAACAACATGACATCTTTTAAGTGCCCAACTGCCTATGTAGAATTTTGTGAAATAAAATAGTTTAAATTTGAACTTGCTGGCAAAGGTATAATGTCGTATGCCGTTCACCAATCACGCTACCCGCCTGTACATGCAACATTAAAGTTTATTTAGATTCCGAATTAAGCACACCTGTTGAACAGCCAGAGTTCGGACGTACAGATAATTTGTTTATTTAATGTAAATTGCATCTTCCGTTTACAAGTTTGCACAGGACGGTACCCTAATGAAGTACTTTGTACTGTGACGTTTTTAACACCTGTTTGCTAAGGGATATAAATATTAATGGGGTTTGGACGTTTGAATGGTTTAATGAGGGTGTGTCTCGTGATTGTTTGGCTATTGGGTCGTTTGGGCGGATTGAAACATTGTAGGTTCGATGTTGTTTGTGTTTTGTGTTAAAGGTTTGAAAATTAAAATATATATTTTTTACCGTTTTACGGCACTAAAGCGTATGTAGGTCCTTAAGTACGGAATATGGCTATTCATGTGTCATAAACGTGAAGTATTTTATCAGGGCAACAGGGCAGAAACATTCACTTACCCACCTACCTTACTGATAACGCTATTGCGGTCATCGGTCCGCTCGCACACCGTATCGATTATGACACTTATCACAATCGATTGTTGTGGCGATATAAGAGAAAAGATTTTCAGTCTAAGCGGTTTATCATTGTGCGTTAGAACTATTGTTTTTTTCTGTGAAATAGGTAAGTGAGTAATTGGAAAGCGATATAATAGATGATAATAGTTACAACATAATAACACGCTTGAGGTCGCCGATGGTGAAGGCATATTCTTAAACTAACATACGTAAAAGGGGATGAGCTTATTGCCATTACTCAAAGTCAAGAAGTCAAGACTGTGTCGGAAGCCGTCCTTTTAGTTTCATCATCATCATCATATTATCAGCCGAAAGACGTCCACTGATGGACATTGGCCTTCCCCAAGCGTCTCCACATTGACCGGTCCCGTGCGTCCCGCATCCAGCGGATCCCCGTTACCTTCACAAGGTCATCGGTCCACCTGGTGGGAGGCATTCCAACGCAACGTCTTCCGGTTCGCGGTCGCCAATCCAGAACTTTTCTGCTCCATCGGCCATCCGTTCTGCGAGCAATGTGTCCTTCCCACTGCCACTTAAGTTTCGCGATTCTTCGGGCTATGTCAATAACCCTGGTTTTCTTGCGGATCTCTACATTTTGATTAGATCATGCAAGAAAACTCCAAGCATAGCCCTCTCCATTGCCCGTTGAGTGACTGTTAGCTTTCTGATGAGGCCCATTGTGAGCGACCACGTCTGAGCGAGCCCTGGTTATCACTGACAACACACACTGGTCACAGAAATTCATCTTGAGACACTGTGGTAAGTTGGACGAGAAGATACCGCGCAACTTCCCGAACGGTACTCGAAGTTCTACTGAGGTCGTAGAGCATTGTAATGAGATCCTCCATGGTCTCAGCCATGACCACTGTGTCGTCGGCAAACCGAAGGTGAGTGATGTACCCGCCATTGACGTTGATGCCTAGCTCTCTCCAGTCCAGAACCTTGAAGACATCCTCCAGTGCAGCGGTGAACAGTTTCGGAGTTATGACGTCTCCCTGTCTCACTCCTCGCTGCAGAAGGATAGGTTCCAAGCTCTGATTCTGAAGTCGAACTGACATGGTGGTGTTTTTGTACAAATAGTTCAACACTTCGATGTACCGGTAGTCGATTTGGCTCCGTTGGAGAGACTGCAGTACAGCCCAAGTCTCGATCGACGAAGGCTTTCTCGTGCTCCACAAACGCTAAGCAAAGAAACAGAGACCTTTTAGTTTATTGCCAACATTTAGCAGAAACTAGAAAGTCAAGCAGTCTATGGTGCATTTATTCAATGCTCAGATCTACAATAAGCATCAAACACAATATTTAAATCAATATATACAGTAACTTTTTATTCTCTCGCAGAAGCTGTCAAAAGTAGAATATGCTCCTCTGGGATAAAGCTTGTCTTCGTCTTGGGCATCTTGAACCACTCGCTTCACTCAGGACTCTACATAACTAACTCTAGGGTCCCTCGTTACGCTCAGGGTTCAATATGCCGCCCATGCCTTAATACACTGCTTTAACCCCTTGGTGCATAATCTACTATTACATCACGGCAGCATTCCATCTCTGCCAAACCCAGGCGTATGAGTACAAAGCACCTACATTTCACCATTTATATTTAGAACGACGCTACTGCCATCAACCGGGGACAGATACTGATTTCGGGCTACTTCTGAAAAATAATATAAATATTATAAACAATAAGCATTGTAATCTGCCTTTTGATAATTTGCCCAATACTGTGCCACGACTTGTCTCTGCGAGAGGAAGTGGGCCGTTATCCACCAGGCGGGTCCAGTGTGGGTTGGTAGATGTCACATTTTTTTCGAATTTTTAATCCAAGTGTATTCCGGTTTCTATACATTTTATACATAGATTATAGGGCAATGAAAACATAACATTTAATTCTACCTTCTAAGCCCTAATACACATCATCACCATAACTCAAGTTAAATTGCTGGTAAAAACCACAACCAACGTGCAATTTCTTTATGAATACCATCATTTGAGGAAACAAATTGTTTACAATTTCTATTACAAGCCATGACAAATGAAATCACAAACAATTACACTTCCTAGCGATGCTGCAGATCAAAAGAAATTGCTCTACCCCGCCACCCTGCGACAAACATTCATTGTGCCGTTTTTAAAATCTTGTCTTTTGACGGAAATAAAGCAAATAGGTCGCCCGGAGCAATTTTGGCGAGTTCCTTTATAATTTTGAGGTTGTTGGCCGAAATTTACCTTTCACTGATGAAGGGTGAAAATGCTTTGATGTGTTGCATTTATTTAGATATTTTTTTACCTTTAGTTCAAAGGTTCAAGTTTTGTTCTGAATAACTTAAAATCAAATTGCAAACAGAACATAACTTTTGTTTTAATTATCTGACTAGAGTTAACAAAGTAAATATTTGAGCAATTTAAATGTAAATTTCAAATAGACACACAAAATATAACAAATACGAAGAAATAGAGAATAGTCATCAAAGATAATTTTGCATTAAAATGAGACGAAAAATACGCTTCTAAACAAAATTTTACTTCTGAAGCCAAAATAAGAAGATGCGCGTCGAGATAGTTAATTCTGTCATAGACGTAAAAAAAACAATACATTGTTAATTTATTTTTGTCCAGTCTAGCTGGCGGAATATTTGACATCAGGATTATTTTACTTCGCCTTTTATCTCAATGAGAAAATGTCGATGACTCCTAGACGAGACGAGACGAAACGTTGAAAAAATTATCTTTCCAAGTTTATCTCTACGTGGGGTTTGGCCGCGAATCGCGATGTTTTAACGAAATGTATTTTTTTATTTGGTTATTAAATTCTGAATATTTTAGGCTTATCCTTGCAGGAGACTAGCAAGCAGACCACGCAAGGTTATGGCAGGACGAGCTAGGAAAAACCAACATCTAATGGTCCATACTAGCCTCAGTCAGTCATGAGAGGAAATCGTTGCCCAGTTGAGGGATCAAGGCTGAAACTAATTAGTAACCGGACTTAATATTCAAATTGTTTTTCCTAATCTTAAAATTAAGTCAAAACAATTTAAAAAAAGTAAATCTGGGCGCATGGTTGGCGCAGTGGTTGAGCAATTGACTGCTGCGCTGCGTGTCGCAGGTTCGATTCCCGCACGGAACAAATATTTGTATGACCTACAGATAGTTGTTCCGGCTCTGGATGTTGTGTATGTGAGTTAATATGTTTGTAAACACACCCACGATACAGGAAGAAATTCCTAGTGTGGAGCAACGTATTTTTAAAGAAGAATAAAAAAAAAATCGCCTGCCTTTATTCGAACCAACGATCTAAGACACGTAAGTCGGGGCCGTAACAACTGGTCCACCACTGCTCGCACAATATAAAGTCAGGTTTATAATACCAATTTACCGACCTAAGCTCACTTGTAACGTTCTATAATGTATTTTAATTGTTATAAAAGTGTAACATTTACACCGCATAAATTAGCCTGTGTCAAATGAATTATGGCTTACTAAGGTTAATTATTTATTATACACTCTGTAAGGGAAATAAAAATAAATAAACAAGGTAACAACGGGAAACACGCCTACCTCATGTTCATTCTATAACTAGCTGTCCAACGCGGTTTCGTTCCCGTCAAATGGTTACCTACCTACCCATTTACCCTACCAACCCTACCCTACCTACACTACATTCATGATTGTTGCGTAACTTTAACCGCTTACGCAGCGCACGCAACGGAAGCTCTCAAAAAGTAATAATGTTGCCCGTTTTTGCAACATTTTCCATTTATGCTCTGCTCCTATTGGACGTAGCGCGATGTTATTATAGCCTATAACCGTTCTTGATAAATGGCCTATCCAACACAAAAAGAATTTTGATAAAATGTATCCTATGTTACTTCTAATACCTCCAAGAATATATGTACAAAATTTCATGATGATCGGTTCAGTAGTTTTTGCGTGAAAGCGTAACAAACAAACTTACATTCACATTTATAATATTAGTAAGGATAGTATAGAAAAGTGTGACATTTACACCGCATAAATTAGCCTGTGTCAAATGAACTACGGCTTACTTAGGTTAATTATTTATTATACACTCAGTAAGGGAAATAAAAATAAATAAACAAGGCAATAACGAGAACCACGCCTGCCTCATGTTTATCTACATACTAATATTATAAATCTGAAGAGTTTGTTTGTTTGTTTGTTTGAACGCGCTTACCTCAGTAACTACTGGTTGGAATTGATAAATTATTTTTGTGTTGGATAGTCCATTAATCGAGGAAGGTTATAGGTTATATGTCAACGCTAAGAACAATAAGAGCGGAGCATAAATGAAAAATGTTGCAAAAACGGGCAAAATTATTCCTTTTTGAGATCTTCCGTTGCGTGCGCTGCGTAAGCGGTTAAAGTTACGCAACAATCATGTATGTAGTGTAGAGTAAATGGGTAGGTAGGTAGCCAGTTGACGGGAGCGAAGCCGCGTGAGACAGCTAGTTCTATAATAAAAACGTTTAATAGCTAGTGAATTGAGTCTTGATTTAAAGATGCCATTACCACCAAGACCCATTTATATGTACTGATTATTTAAAAGGTTTAGACAAAGTGTCAATCTAAATATAAAGGGTGTCTCAGAATGATTTTCGTTTTTTTTTTTACTTATAAAAAAAGACACTAGGATTAGTTCAAACTCGGTTTATTTATTGTTAAAATAGAGAGAAGAGCATTTTTTTAAATTTTGTTTTAAATACAATATTTTGTTAATTCGCAAATAAAATATACAATATTAATGTTCCCACTTCTGGGACACCAGCTTCTGTGAGACGTAATTCGCCACGCGGGCCCAGTGCGGAGGATGTCACATATCTGCAAATTATTTTTTCTAGGGCATGTCAGTTTCCTCACGATGTTTTCCTTCACCGTGATATTGTGCTTTTCATAGGGTTTTCAATACAATATTTTGTTGGTTCGCAAATAAAATATGCAATATTAATGTTCCCAATGCTGGGACACAAGCAATGCGTATTTGTTATTACTGCCGTACATACTTTCACATACATTCAATAAAACGCAGTTATTTTGATATTACATACAGACTCTTCAATTTCATTTATTTGTATAGATATATAACTAAGTAATAACCCGAAGCATCAACCAAGCCCCAATATTCCCAAATCACACAGCAAATAAACACGAAATCGCAGAGCAATTCCTTGATAATCACGATAACCAATAACTGACCACTCACCCGACAAAATGTCATTTCAATTCATCGTTCGAATCTCGAATGCAATGACATTAACGAGTGATTCCGAGTGGTCACGAGTCGAATGAAAAGGACGATCCTTTCGATGATATGGTTTTTAAGATGATTTTTATCGGCGTTCTTCGAGCTGAGAGTTTTAATACGGGTTTTATTTGAAGTAGGTGGAGTTATTTTCGTTTTTGATTTGTGAAAACTGTTATACTTACAGTATTTTTTTTCGTCGACAATATTTTAATAATAAAATTATTATAATAATAATATCAGCCTCAGAAGGAACGAACATTGATCACCACGCTTACTTTAGACGGGTTTTCGATGATAATTCGATGAAATTACAACTTATTTATCTTTTACTAACAACAACGTAAAAGACAGAAACATGTTTTTTTCGCCACAAATATTTTTTATCTAAATCAAATCTTACCTAATTCCAGATCCAATCTTTTTTCCAAAACCTAGATAATTCCTCACTCATCAGAAAAAAACCTAGTTCTATATCCTGCTATCCGTCACAATAAAAGGAAAATCAGTGACGTAATCGCCAAATTGGCTCTAAAAGTCTCTTAATCCTAATATTGATCAGGCATTGTGCCCGAGATGGCGAATCGGGGACCGTTCAGAATAGGGACCGTTGAGAATTGGGTGCCGAGATGAAAGGGTCTTGGAAGAAATGGCAATATTCGATTGACATGCGATAGTGAGGGCGCCGGAGGACGAATTGCTTTATATCCCAAGGCCTTTGAAAACTGTGGGGATTTTCGTGTTTAAGTTTTTTTTGTAGTTCGGAATGTTTTGTTTGGGGTCATTGCACTTGTAGGATTTTGTGTGCTCGATGGAATTTTCTATAGGCAAAAATTATAAACTTTCATAAAAATTACTATTAAAAATCAGTCCAGGGCACACCTTCGTTATATAAGGAAATCTTGCATACAAATTCACGCTTTCAGACCCGTTTTAGGGAGTGCGTTAACTGTCAATGAAAGACAGATAAGTTTTATAAAGTTAACAAATTAAAAATTCATCCAGATTGAAACATTGACCCTGAAATAGGTGGAAATATTCAGAAAACTGATGCAGTCGCCTTGGCGTTGCAGTACGTTAGGGATGTTTGCGGCCGCGCGTGTGGATTGTTTTTACGCGATAATGCGCAAGTGTACAAGATCAATGGTTGCCCGAGTTATGGACAGCCCTAACAGGGTTCTGAAAATGATTGCTGACAGAGTGGACTGTCCGTATATAGTTCACTGCTGTCAGTTACATGTGTCACCGTGTCGTGTTGTTTTCTAACACTTAGTTTTAAGCCACATTGTTACTAACCTTGTATGAGTTCTCGCTCGAAATAAAGTTTTTGAATTTGAATATTCGTTTATTATTTATTAGTTTACCCTCCCACTGGAACGCCTTGCAGCAATTACACCAATGGAGCACAATCTTAAAATAAACTCACTATAAGCTTAGGTTTCCTCACGATGTTTTCCTTTACCGTTGTCAGCAATGTCCAAGATAAACTTAGAAAGTATATATGAGATTGAAAAAGTCACATTGGTACTTGCCCGGATTCGAACCCATGACCTCAAGCACGAAAGGCCACTGGGCCATCACGACATTTAAATTTATCATTTTTTTTTATTTTTTATTTGAACATTCGTAAACCAGAAGTAGAAGTTCTTTTAATGCCACTGCTATCCAAAAGTCTGCCCGAAGTCGACACCCTTCACCCTCAATTTAGTCATTCCTTAACTTATAAGTATCACTTTTCTACCTCTTAAGTCAAATCTCCTTTACTCATTTTCTTCAGCAATAAACAAAAAAACATACCTTAATATCGGGAAACGTGAACCTGAAACAGAAATAGAAAACCATTAAAACATAAATATGATCGAGTTCTTTAACCAAAATACTGTATTTAATAACGCCAACGGTTTAATACTTGTTTTGTGGCGAGTTAACGTCTTAGGACCACATTATAAAAAAAAAGAGAAAAGGTGAACTCTCTGCAACTCTGTGATTTAATGACTAATGAAATGGGAGCGGGACATAAATGTTTGGTAAATGAATTGCTGATTACAGATGCAGCTCTCTTTCATACCGGTAAAGACTCTGATAGTTTTGATACCCGAAAGATTTGAATCTGCGATGATTTAATGAATGACAGTAATTATGACGATCATGGAAAAACAGTGAGTTGGTTTTCTAATTTTATGCTATATTTCAGTCTGGTTTTGCTAGGCAGTCAGAAGCCCGAATCCTGCAACCCGTTAACTAGGTTGGCGAGGTCGGATAGGCATTTGCTCCATTTAAAATACCGATATTCAATTGTATCCGGTTAGACTGAAATACAAGCACAATTTGGTAGGGAAAAGGTTGACACGACTGCCTATCTGGTCCCCACAACCCAGTAACTGGGTAACACTATACCCCTTGGCAAGACTGGTAATCGATCCACGTATAATAAAATCAATAAATAGATCTACCCCAAAAACTACTGTGACAGTAAAAAAGATATGGAATGGATACAAATGCTTACCTACTGACACCGAAACACTTCTGAAACCTTTACCCTCACACTCATGTACTTTCAATCACACCTACAGGCTACACTCTCACTCACATATATTCACACACATACTTACACCCCGTCATACACACATTTGATTTAAATTAATGTTAATTGATGTAGTTTTAACATAAAAACTATACGTTTTGCTTTTTGTATTATACGTCTTGCTATGGAAGAGTGGATTCTCCTAATACAGGCACTATCAGCCAAAAATGAGGATCTAATCACATTTATTTTTTTACTTAAGCTTGTAAGACCAATTTACGTAATTATTTTATTTACATAATTAATTGTCTGAAAACCGACTTCAACCTTTTTAAATATGGCTCTAATCAGAGGCCTGGTCCTTCTGTCTATATCTGTAAGGGGTACAACACATCAGCCAGGCTCGTTTATCACAGTGACAGATCATTCCGAGCTCTTAGAGATCCAGGATGACAAATGTTACGGTCAGGTAAAAAGGCTCCATGTTTCTTAAATTTCACTTAACTGCTTCTTGATGACGGGAAAGGGCCTTAAGGCCGTTATTACTTACGGGGGAACGTTAAGTGTAGGGTTCTTTTGAGTTTACTTTTTTATTGAATGCTTCTTCGAATGTCAAAACCTAGTAGTCGATACAATTCACGATTGTACATTCTTGCACAAATACGACAGGGTCAAAGTTGCCCCTCTTATATTTAACCAATCAATCTGCCTAGCTTTCTAGTTGGGAAAGCTATTGGGGTCGGCTTCCAGTCTTACCGGATTCAGCTGAGCACTAGTGTTTTACGTGAAGCGACTGCCTATCTGACCTCCACACCCAGTAACTGGGTAACACGGTACCCCTTGGCTAGTCTGGTGTCAGATCTCAAGCTTCTGACTACCCGTAACGACTGTCAAAGATCTTCAAATGACAGCCGGGACCAACGGCTTAACGTGCTTTCCGAGGCACGGAGGAAAATCGGTTGTGTTGAGTGATGTTGAAAATGGTTACCCATCCACGGACCGACCTCGTCAAGCGTTGCTTAACCTTAAAGATCGACCCGTGCGGCTGTTATTATTTAGCCACGAGCTCCTCACCTCTTATATTTAACCGGACTGTTGAACTTACCATAAAGAAAATTAATTACAGGAACATGTTAAAAATACAATGACATTTTACAGGAACATGTTAAAAATACATACACAAACACACACACACACACTACCACACGCAGAGATACTAAGCCTGCTCCCGCTTACTCATTCAGTACACTCACGTTCGCATCTCACTAGTTGACAATCTGTACAATGTTATAAATGGGGGGCCTGGAGATCTATAGTACAGGCCTCGGCTTAGTTTAGACTCCAGATCTCCCACAAATTACAAACTTGTAAGAAAAAAATATAATGTCAGCTGTATAATGTATGTACTTGATGTAATTTGTGGAGATAAAATAAACATTTTTATTATTATTATTATTTTTATTATTTTGTTTCAGACATCCTACTTCCTGTTGCTATTATAAACGCAAAAGTCTGTGAGTATGGATGGAGGGATGTTTGTTATTCTTTCACTCAAAAAATACCGAATGCTGTATAGTTATATAGCCTAAATACATAATTATGAGAATAACACTGAAACATATTTAGGTTTTTTTTAAATATTATTAGCTATAAAAAATATTAAGGGAAGAACTAAGTCCATGCAAGAGGAGCGGCGGTGGGCAGCAGCTAGTAAGTACTATATAAAAATCTAGCTGACCAGCTCGGCTACACTCCCGTCAACTGGCTATCTACCTACCTATCTACCCTACCTACCTATCCTACCTACCTACCCACCTATATACCCACCA
Source organism: Orthosia gracilis (assembly GCA_947562075.1). Classification (NCBI taxonomy): domain Eukaryota; kingdom Metazoa; phylum Arthropoda; class Insecta; order Lepidoptera; family Noctuidae; genus Orthosia; species Orthosia gracilis. The sequence continues at coordinate 12,385,820 of OX387264.1, read as the reverse complement.
ACCATGCCACTACCAAATAATGAATTTTATAGACAATATTTTGCTACTTTAGGTTATATTACTTCAATTTTCATAAGGATCTCTAATTTTTTTGAAAATAATTTACAGCCTATGTTACTCGGGAATAGCTAGCTAGCTTTCCATAAGTGAATTTTTAAAATCGGTCCAGTAGTTTCGGAGCCTATTCGGTACAAACAAACAAACAAAAAAATCTTTCCTTTTTTTAATATTGGTATAGAAAACGTATCCTGTAAGTCTGCGTTGTCGGTAAATCCCAGATAAGCAACATAAAAGTTATATGAAGCATGACGCCATGTATAGCAAACAGTTGCTTCCGGGTTAGCGACAGTATCTCGTGCGTGTATCCGCAACTTCAAGCTGAGGTTTGATGGTAGGAAATTCTACTTTGAGTTAAGCTCGCCTTTGTAAACCAACTTTATGATCACTCTATGTTGTATGTCATTTTGTCTAAAATGACAAACAACATACATACATGGTGGACATCCCACCCATACGCACAAAACGTTTTGGGGACACTTTTATTATGCGTACAGCTAAGGAGTGGATTTCCCTGCCGGAGTCTGTGTTTCCCGATAGCTACAAGGTCTTTAAGTCAAGAGTGAATAGGTTACTTCTAGGCAAGCGTGCTTCACCGTCGACCACATCATCGCTTACCATCAGGTGAGATAGTGGTCAAGGGCGAGCCTATTGATAATAAAAAAAAGAATTAAGAATTAGGTCTGTCCCACTACTGTGCAAAGGTCTGTCCTAAATCCTTCCAGGGATTTTATGTCTGAGCTACCTCGAACCAGCTCTTGCATAAGACGTCTCTCCTCTACCTACGGCCTACATACTATACCGACTTCAATATTCACAAAAAAAAAACAGTAAATCTCAGTTAAGCAGCATAAAAGTTATATGAAGCATGACGCCATGTATAACAAACAGCTGTTTCCGGGTTAGTGAGTGTATCTCGTGCGTGTATCCGCAACTTGACGCTGCGGCTTTTTTCTCTCAGATATGCATCACGCAGTGTTGTCGCAGTGCGTCGCAGTGCAAAGAAATGGTGTTGCAAGTTTTTATAATGACTGTAAGCGAAATAATGCCTATTTGTACTAAATAATACAACAACAAACTCTACAAAAGAGACTGGCTTTTTCAGCAGAGAAATTTCGCAAACATTTTTGATTTAATAGTCTAAATTAATTAGTATAACATTGATTCAGGTTCCTTCCAGGTTGCCTGGAAGAGATCGCGGTAAGCGATAAGGCCGCTCGTTGTATTTATTTTATTTTTAAGTTTCCTTTTCTGTGTTTTAACTTGGTGTATCTACAATAAAGCATATAATATATATTGATTTTTGTAGAAATCTATGGTAATACCAGTACGTAAAACTCAATAAATTTGACTTGAACATTTTTGACTGATTGTAATTTATGCGATTGCCGAGTGCCATAGCCTATTTTTAGCCCAGAAAAATGGTGTCATGTGAATAGGACAGGTGAGCGAAGACGTGGGCAAGCTAGTGAAGTAGCAATGAAAAACCAAATTGTTTTTAAAGATAAAGACGATTTTGCACATGAAAAAACGCCTTAAAGAAAATGTTAAAACCTTATAACCCTGAAATCTTCAGAAAGCAGACACATCTAGTCTTTAGATCTGAAGCAAGACAATATACAGTCTGATCTACTTTAATTCGAAAGTTTGAAACCCCTATACCACCAAATCCTTCACAACATTTTTCACCTTCAAAAGGTCATTGAACTCAAAAAGGAAAAATCTCCGTTCACTACATCAAAGCGCATGTCACATTAGATCCCGAGTCCAGACTCCCGGACCCCAAGACCCCACATTTTGATTGACACGTCAAGATAACCTGGGGTCCATCCCGCATATATATTACTTCGTCAATCCTTACTTTGTACCATTGAAATGATATTCACATTCGGATTGCGGTGGCCGACTTGTTAATTTTAGGTAGACGGTTTCATGTTTTTGAATGGAATTGGTGCCTTGATTCTGGTTTGATTTGAATGTTGTTTCTGTATTGGTGGACCTAGAATTGTACTATAATATTTACTAAGGGACAGTGTCGTGGTGGCCCAGTGGCTAAAGAACTCGCCTCTCGTGCTTGAGGTCATGGGTTCAAATCCGGGCAAGTACCAATGTGACTTTTTCAAATTCATAATGTTATTTCTAAGTTTATCTGACAACGGTGAAGGAAAACATCTTGAGGAAACCTGGACTTAACACATCACACTAATATTATACAGACGAAAGTTTGTGAGTATGTGTGTGTGTTTGTTACTTCTTCATGCTCAAACAGCTGGACGTATCTGGATGAAATTTGGCACAGAAATTGATTATAGCCAGGATCTTTTTTATCGCGTGAAAAGATCCCCATGGGATAATTTTCGATTACGCGTGTGAAGCCGCTGGCAGAAGCTAGTTTTAGAATGATCCTTTCAAACTTTGCAAACTATAGTAATGAATAATAATATTAGCTTGTTACTATTCCACTGCAGGTTTTGACCTGCAGTGGAATAGTAACAAGCTAATCAGATTAATTTTCCTTTGTTCAAGATTTTGCATTCTTGACTTTGAAAAATATTCCCTCGTTTGGGACACAGACCTCCTCTCATTTTTTCATTCTTCATAAAAAACAACTTTGAAACTTTGAACCCCACACGAGGAATTAACCCTGTATCGTATAGGCTTTTTTTATATATAAAACAAACAGCCAAATCAGGCACAACTTTACTATCTGTAGGTTATAGATACCTACAATTTTTTATTATGATTTCTCAGACATTTATACTGTCGAATCTTTCTGATCACTGCATACTCCTTCAGGGCTCCAAGGGTCCTACCTAGCAATATTTCTCGATATCTGTTTAATTAATACAAACAAAATCCAAATACACCATCACACAAAAAAAAAAATACTTTTACCTCTACTGTAATTCATAATACAGTACAAAACAAAAACAAAAAAACTGGCGCGGAATTAATACACGCGTTATTTCCTTCACCCACTAAACCATAATAATTCGCAATTCCTTGTACAAAGGCCACATTATCTAAGGGCCATTTAAAAAAGAGGCACCCCACTAAATTCACTTTCTTCCGCGCAATAAGGGAAAGAAAGAGAGAAAGTCTCTTTTGTTGTGGCGTGAAAATGTGTATCTGACTAAGACAGGGCTTTTTGGTGCGAAGTTGGAGATTATTTTTTTAATCTTTCAAACTTGTTTTTATGTGGCTGTTTTGTTAGTTACTTAAACAGTCGATCAGTTACTATTTTTCTAAATGGACGCATGAGTAAATCTCACAGAACTCCAGACTGATAATTAAATGTTAAGTTCATTATCTCTTACGCTATACTATATTAAAACATGCTACTTCTGAAACTATTTTTGGAGTTTTATAATAGTAATTTTTAGTGTTTCATTTAAAATATTAACAATTACTACTCGCATTTCATTTAAATAACCACTTCACAAACAAAAAAAAACCTATGACAGAAATAATCACTGGAACTTTTGTGAGATACCGCGTGATGCTCCACAAGAATCGTTCATTCAATTTTTGCCCCTAGAAAGCTTTCAATGCTTCCATCCCTGTAACAATAGAAAGTAAATAGTGGACCTGAACGGACCTGAATGGATCTGAAAGGACCTGAACACTTCATATCTAATCCTGAACGCCATTCAATTTACAAATTCAATATGCTTTTTTTTTCTTTTTAGGATTTTCCTGCGTTTGGCCATAGTCTTTGGTTTATTATTGGCAATGTATTCTTATTAAAACTATGTTTTTTCGATTGTGTTGTTGTAAGTTTTCTTCCTTCTTTAGGGACACACCATCAGATGCCAGATGTTTAGATGTTCCATCAGATGTTCTTTCGTCTAGTGGTTTGAAAATCCCTACTGGTGGAAACGAGACAGTTATTCAATTTTAAACAGTTTGCTATTAGCAGTTCTTGGTTTCACTTGTCTCCCTAACAACCTAAAGTCCCCGTTACATGAAGCTATAAATTTTGTAAATAAATAATTCTTCATAGTTACGTAGCAACAGTTCAATCTACAACAAATAATACCAAATTCAATCAACTCATAGTAACATACGTGTATTACGAAACTAACGAGCAATTTCACTTGGTCGGGTTTTATTTTAGCGATTTAAAGCGCTGTTGTCTAAAGTTTTGTGGTTGCATAACTGGAGGCTATTGTTTAGTCTCTAGCCCGTTTAAGCAGAAGACAATCACTCGGATTGACCTGCGAAACGCCATATTTATAAAAAATAATGTTTTGTGGTAGACGCGTTCCAGTTCCAAATATAACCGGACCAAGTGCAATTGCTCGTTAGTTTCGTATTACACGTATGATACTTTGGGTTGATTGCATCTGGGCTTATTTGTAACTTAGTACAATTCTTTATTTACAAAATTTATAGATTTTCGTGACGGGGACTTTAACAACCAGGAACTACTTAGGCGCAGCCTGGATTCTGAATTTTCGAAATGCCAGATTAAATCAATCTCATCAGACTAACCCCGTTTTACACGGGGTTTAAACATTTTTGAAATGTTTAAGTACTAGTGGTACACTTCTGCCTAACCTTTAGGGTAAAACAGCTGTGATGTTACGTTATATGAAGAGCAAATCCTACACGTGCAAACATGAATCCTTTAGGGATTATTGTATTGATTAATTTCGTAAGGGATATGTGTTTCATCACCTCTGGATTATACCGGTACCGGAAAACTGTTACCCAATATTTTCCATAGGGAACGCGCTTTAGACAGGGTAGGTAGTTTCAACTTTTTGTGTGACCTTATCCTTAATAGTGTAAAATTGTCTGTTAGTAAATAATAATTTCTAACAAGACTTTATTTTTTAGGGTATTTGTTGACATTACCTTTAGTACCACCCTCCGGATTATACCGGTACCGGCCAACTGTTACCCAATACTTTCCATAGGGTTCGCGCTTGAGAGTGGGTAGGTAATTTCAAGTTTTTGTGTGACCTTCTCCTTAATTGTGTAAAAGTGTCTGTTAGTACTTATGTAAATAATAATTTCTAACAAGACTTTATTTTTTAGGGTATTTTTTGACTTTACCTTTAGTACCACCTACATTTCACCCGTTATGTTTAATGCCACTTATGTCTTTTATATGATTTACGATAACACCATCACGTGTAAGTAGGTACTATGATTACAGTTAGTGGCAATAAATGCGGCCCAACCCCTAAACGCGAAAAGAGCCTTTGTAAGCGGTGCAAATAAGGAATCAAATTCTACAACAAAATCCTACCAATCCCTACGAATCAAACTTAAACCCTACGTCTCTATTATCAGTAACAGAACGCGCCAATCAAACGCTACCTCTGCTAATTACCTAGGGTTGATACTATCATGATTACAACACCACTAAGCAATTGTGGCAGCATCCTTGAAGCCCATTCACTCGATCTCAGCTACTCAGATTGCCGCCGTTTCGAAATACAACCGAACGGGGCCAAGAACGCTTCCTTTCGAGCAATCTATTCATAGATACGGCTCATGTAAATGTGCATTACCAATACTAGTAATTGTATCCGAATTGCCTATTCCAAAAGTGTGGACAATGGCGCGATTTTTTGAAAGTTCGGAACAAAAGAACAATGTTAATTTGTTTCCTTCGACATTGGGTGCTTAACTGCTAAATTACGTCACTGGTTAGCCTAGTTTGCTGAAAATAATTTAAAAACTGTTTCGAGTACTATCTTAAAAGAACTTAAATCAAAAATTGTCTATTCAAATTATGCTGAGAATCAGTAATTTTTGAACTTCTCAGAAAGACATTCCCCAAAATCAACATAACTCCCCTTTGGGGGAGAAGAAGTAACGGAACAAACTCCTTAGCAACATATCGATGTTTATTTAAGCAAAATTGTTTTCCACTCTTGCTTTTGAGGGTTGGTAAAGCAACAGTTATTGCTTTCATTGTGACATCTCTATTGAAGCTGGTCGGATCGTGCTACTAAATTTCATGTTAATGTCAAAAAGACGGCTTAACATTGCTGCTTTAAAATAAATAGCAAATACCACGCAATACAAAGTGAGTTCCTACAGTTTTCTCATACCGATTCTACAGCACATCAAAAGTCAAAACCAAAAATACTTCAAGAACTTCAAAATGATCTATTCCGCAGTCGACAATACCCTACAAATCCAAATCGTTATCAGTTATCGAAATTGATGCTACCAAGCCGCAAGCTTCCCAGTTCAGTATTAATCGAAATTCCCACCCACTGGAGCGATCATCCAATACATTAGAGCACCAATAGTAGAACACGACACTGTCTTGTCATTGGGTCACTTGAGCCGAACATTCCGGGAAAGCGTTTGACGATAGAGTGAACACATACAAACGTTGTTGAAGAGGCAATCAAGGAAATGCGTTGGTGAGACGAACCTTTAAGTTGGGTGATCGGGAATGTGATAAAGCTTTGTAATTGTGTATGTAACATAACATAAAACGAATGTTTTGAACAGTAGATAAAGCTTTGATCTTTTAATCGGAACGCACAACGCTGCGGCATGCGGTGGCGGACACATCATCATCATCATATCAGCCGAAAGACGTCCACTGCTGGACATAGGCCTTCCCCAAGCGTCACCACATTAACCGGTCCCATGCGTCCCGCATCTAGTGGATCCCCGCAACCTTCACCATCGGTCATCGGTCCACCAGCGGGGTTCCAACGCCACGTCTCCCGGTTCGCGGTCGCCACTCCAGAAATTGTCTGCCCCCAACGGCCATCCGTTCTACGAGCTATATGCCCGGACACATAATCGTATTAAACGTCTAGAATCTTATTTTGTTTCATTGTAGCATGCGTCAGCGGTAAGCAGGATTATTATGTTCGGCACCGCATACTGCATACCGCAGCGTTGTGCGTTCCAATCAAGAGTTTAAGTAAAGTTAGCTTTAAGTTGTAAGAAGAGAGAGAGGAGGAGCTCATGGCTAAATAATAACAGCCGCACTGGTCGATCATCAAGGTTAAGCAACGCTTGACGAGGTCGGTCCGTGGATGGGTGACCATTCCAACATACCGAGTTTTCCTCCGTGCCTCGGAAAGCACGTTAAGCCGTTGGTCCTGGCTGTCATTTGAAGATCTTTGATAGTCGTTACGGGTAGTCAGAAGCTTGAGATCTGACACCAGTCTTACCAAGGGGTATAGTGTTACCCAGTTACTAGGTTGTGGAGGTCAGATAGGCAGTCGCTCCATGTAAAACACTGGTACCCAGCTGAATCCGGTTAGACTGGAAGCCGACCCCAATGTAGTTGGGAAAAGGCTAGGCAGGCAGGCAGCTTTAAGTTGTAAGAAACTATGAATGGACTGGGTGAAAGATGTAATCTAGAAAGGAGGTAACTATTCAGATGAAGACTTACAGAGATTTATGGAAAAGAAGACATTTTGAGTCGAGCCTACATAGATTGGGATGAGAGCAAGCTGATGAGGGAATGTCTGTGGGAACTAAGTAAAGAAGATAAGCAAAAGCATCGTTCTGTCTGCTAGTACCTACAAATAGCTGAGACTGTATTATGTAAACTATCTTTGTAGTATCTTGAGTATGGCAATGATACATATGCGCGAGCTGGCTGACCAAAACCAGATGTACCCTCCGACTGCACAGTATGATTTTCTTCTTGTTTATTTCTTTTTAATTGGCTTTTTAAGCAGTCGGGTTTTTTGTTATTTTTAAATATTTTTTTTATTTACAACTTAATAGTTGTTTTTTTTAGAATTAGGTCGGTACATTTAAACATATAAGTGTTATATTTTTGTAATAACCTCTTAAAATCCTTTATTTTGATACCCAACACGATGGGTAAAGAAGAAAAAAAAGATTTGGGCCCCCACAATTTGGCGCCCAAAATCCGCCATGTTTCTATTTTCCAATTTTAATGTAGCCAGTGACACTTGCAGGGTTAAGACGAATCGATTGACGTAAGAATCATCAAAATCGGCCAACGCGTTTGGTCTCTAGAACGCCACATAGGAACAAACATACATACATAGACTGATAAACAGATTAACTTCCTTCGGCAGTCGGGTAAAAAGGCATTTTTTCTAGATTTCGGTGGATTTCCGGTGCCGATAATGTTAAATGAAAGCTCAAATTACGATCATTGATCATAATTTTACTCCGTTTTTTGACACGCGAAGTACAAACAATCGCGTCAGCTAGTAAGATTTATATCTGTAAGCCGGATAGCATGTAAAACTATGTAAAGGTGACAGAACTCTCAAATTGTTAGGTCCTTGGACCAAGCCATCAAGGCAAGCAAGGATCAAGCCATTTGATTTTACTAGCTGTTTCTGGATTAAAAGATTGACTGATATTTGTATTATGGCACTTGTAACCTCTATTGTTTCAAATATAAAAGATGGCAAAGAGCCAGAAAAATATTTTCAAGGGTGACTGAAGTGGGTATCGGTACACTTTTTCCTGTATTCAATATCCAGCATTTACAGAATATGGATCGTTATTGTTTGTTTTATATGAGTTCTATGTGAACCTCAGAGTAGTTTTTAAAGCATTCTTATATTTTTTTAAGAACCGTTCCATTTGCTTTTTATATATATTTTTTGTTAATCGCAAAAACTCTACACAGATATTTGAATTCGCAATCAACAATAAAACAAATGCTTCAAATAGAAATGCTATTCAATTTCAAATCTTAAAACTGCCACTAATTACCTAGAACGAATTGTTTAAGGTTACTTTAAGGAAGACTTCCGAGCAAAGCGGCTCCGGCGTCTCTGAGACCACTAGGGATCATTTGAAGTGCAACACGTGACGCTCAACATGTTCGGTGAAGTTGCACACCAACGTATTGGTCATGGATCGACGGACAACGCTACTAACGTAAAGTTTCATGGTGCCGTTCAACACGATGATAAACTTGTTGTGCATATTTTCGCTGGTCAAATGTTGCCGCTGTTGACACGGCGTCAGTGACGCTGAAGCCGCTTTGCTAGGAAGTCTACCTTTAGATTCTTAAAATAATACTCAGATTTGAGATACTTGGAAAACCCACTGTTATCGCGCCAGTGTCGTTGAGCCCGAATGGTGCCTCATACATTTCCATAGTACATAAGGACTCTAGCACATCTGACGGAAAATACATCGCGTATCGTCGGTCGCGAAACGCCAAAAAGAACAAGTAGATATTTAACATTCAACAATTCTTACGTACTCAACCGATAATGCCGTTTTGACCATCGCCATCGAATGAAACTTGTCTAGAGCCTCTAAACGCTCTCCGCTCACCGCGTCACCGACGCCGTAGCCGCTTTGCTCGGAAGTCTACCTTTAGACGGTTCTGCTCATACCACTACTAAATGCACGTACTACATGATTGATGCCAAACCAACTTAATGTCAAGTTACAAATCACAATGCAATTTTAACATTAATGGGTTAAGGTGACTATTAGAATGCCTGCCAGTTAATGCAACTAATGCTAGAATGCAATTTTTTATAAGAATTTAAAGTTGGTGCATTATTGTGATGTAAATTACGGTTTGATTGAAGTGACTGTAAAATTATTGTTTAATGGTAGTGTGATTATTTCATTAGTATTACAAATGTTGTGGTGCCTTGAAGGAGATTTGGTTCACCTCACCCTCCTCCAGGGCACGGTTTCATATGTTACGCGGATGACACTCTTCTCGTTGCCCGGGGGAGGGACTTCAGGGTGGCGGCTTGTCTGGCCTCGGCTGGCGGATCCTTGGTCGCAGGTAGGATCCACCGGCTTGGATTGAGGGTGGCGCTGAACAAGACCGAGGCCGTGTCCTTTCACGGGCCCCGGCAGCGCTTCCCTCCTGTCGCCCACATAGTCGTTGAGAGCGTCAGGATAGAGGTCGGCGCCCAGATGAAGTATCTGGGCCTCATTCTGGACAGCAGGTGGCGCTTCGGCCCACATTTCAGTGGGCTGTCGACGCGCTTGCTGAAGGCCGCCGATGCCCTGTCGTGGCTTCTCCCAAACTTAGGGGGGCCCAAGGCGCAATGCCGGCGCTTATATAAATTAGTGCGCATACTAAAGAGTATAGCCCTTCATGGGGCCCCAATCTGGGCGTACTCCCTCCATAGGAGGGAGAACGCGACCGCCATCCGCAGGCCCCAAAGGGCCATTGCACAGCGGGTGGCGAGGGCCTACCGGTCGGTAGGCTTCGCGGCGGCGTGCGCTCTGGCGGGCACCCCTCCTTGGGAGTTAGAGGCTTGGGTGCTCGCCAGAGTGTATGAATGGACGGCGCGGCGTAAGTCGCTTGGAGAGCGCCCCGCCGCAGAAGAGCGGGAAGCCGTCCGGGCCCCTCCACTGAGGGAGGGGCGTGAAGGCCCCGCTGTAAAGGCAGGCGGTCGTCGGCAGAGGACTGGACGTAAAGGCTGTGCCAGTTTCCCAGTCCTCCTCCACTCGGACGATGCGGGAGAGCCGCTGGGTTGTTTTAGTGGGTATACCGGTTCATCCGGGGAGTCCCACATAGCCCCCCATTCCCCCAATGGGCGGGTATGCGTAATGCATTTTTTCCAAGGAGATAAAAAAAAAATGGTTTGGTTCACCTAATTGACCAGTTTTGATTTGAGGCCGGTTTTTAAATTGTGAACTTGTATCTAGTTGTTAACTTGTCAAATCCTACTGTAATCTGCCATAACTTTATAGGTTTTCAGGCTTATACAGTTTGTTTTTAATTCAGAAACCAGCGGTCATTTTCGTAAAGAAAAAAATGATGCTAAATTTATTGATGTGTCAAAATCGAAAATATCTAACATTGAAAGTAGATTGGGATTTAATTACTCTTCGTTTTATTTTATAAAATATGTACGATAATCAAACCTACCTATAAAAACCATTAAACTTTTAAAAACAATTCTTTATTTGTGTTAAAATACAAAAATAATTCTTCAATTGAGCATACACAATTCACTATTATTTACATTTTCCATTCACTCGCTATGCGAGTGAAATTCTATAATTCACCGTTTTAAATTTTCATTGGAGATTTCGTTCACTGATACCGATGATTGATTTAGCTCCCATCTCCATTCCTATTAGTAGTTTTATCGTTCATTTCGAAATTTAAATGCTCCAAATAGAAATGCCGCTCGGAATGATACGTGTACTTTTGCGTTTACAAACATGTATATTATTTTTTTGACGTAATTTAATTTTTATGTGGATTGCCGTTAATTTTTAAATGTTTCTATTTTTAAATGAATGACGGTGTTATGCATTTTGCAGTTTTAAAGAGTGTAGTCAACCTGTATATGAGTTACCATTAATTCCTAATTATTTATGTAGATCCATTTAGCTCTACATAAAGCTTTAGGCTACATAAACATAAACCCAGCCAGAAAATCATTTCTGGCTGGGCTTATATTATTTAAAACTATTCTCAGTCATTTTGTAGGTCCTAGTCTATACATATATAAAATTTCATTAACATCGGTGAAGTGACTTATACTCCATTTGCGATAACATTAGACGTTAAAATTAGTCCATTTTAGAGCCCGTTCATCAGATTTTGACTTCTATTGCGGTGGTGATACGACAAATGGTAGCTGTAGTCTACAGTTGGTTTTGGTAAGAGGTTTATGCTTTTTACGTTATCCTTATGTTTACGGGATTGAACTCAAAATCGGTTGAACGGACTGTAAAAAGATTTGGAAACATGTCTAATGTTATTTCAAATGGAGTTTAGGCGTGATGGCGTGAACACGTAACATATAGACAGAGTTACTTTCTGATTTATATGGATAAGTATGGATTGTATTTATAGTACAATATGCATGACTTGGACCTACTAATGCAAAGATACTGCACTGCCAAAACCATAAACACCAATCAGCAGAAACCCATAATCAGATCAAAAAGGTTGCATAAAACCAGTTTGATACAGAATTTTAAAGAGAATCAAACGAGTCTAAAGAATGTCGTATATCTCTGTTCCCTCTCGTTTTCTACGGAATCTTCGCCCTTTCCCTTTTGTTAGCAACCGGTTCACTCCTGCGCATGTTCGAACATCAAACGGCTTGCGATTTGAGGAATTCTTTTTTTTGAAATTGGAACTAAACTAAGATCGAATTAATGTTGTGGCCTATTGAATTTGAAAGCAAAGATGGTGGTCAATGATAATTTTTATCAATTTGAGGTTTGAAAGATCCATTTGCGATACCGAAATAGATTATAATGAGATAAAACATAAAATTTATAATGATTGCTGAAATTGATATAATGTATGAGTTGAATTTCTATCGGAGTACTAGCAATTTTTTTTAAATCTGTTGTACATATATAATTATTTATTAATGTAAACGCAAATAGACAAAAGACTACGAGAAAGATGTCAACCGTCGAATCCGACTCGGCTGGACTGCGTTCGGGAAGTTGCGCGGTATCTTTTCGTTCAACTTACCACAGTGTCTCAAGACGAAAGTCCAGTGTGTGTTGCCAGTGATTATTTACGGTACAGAGACGTGGTCGCTCACAATGGGCCTCATCACAAGGCTTAAAGTGACCCAGAGGGCAATGGAGAGAGCTATATTCGGAGATTCCTTGCGTGATCGAATCAGAAATGAAGACATCTGCAAGAGAACCAAGGTTATCGACATAGCCTGAAGAATTGCCAAACTTAAGTGGCAGTGGGCAGGGCACATTGCTCGCAGAATGGATGGCCGTTGGACTGAAAAGTTCTGGAGTGGCGACCGCGTACCGGAAGACGCAGCGTTAGAAGGCCTCCCTCTAGATGCAGCTCAAAGCTGCAGGCGTCCGGAGGATGCGAAACGCACAGGACCGATCAGTGTGGTGACGCTTGGCAGAGACCTATGTCCAGCAGTGGACGTCTTTCGGCTAAAATGATGATGATGAAATAGACAAAAGGGAAAATGCAAATAAATAATACAAAAAATATCAGCTTATTTCTTTCAGCATACTTTCGATGGATTACAAAACACACTTTATCAAAATAATGACATTAACGAAGCGAAGAGAACTATTAATAAAACCGAGACTGCACTAAAATAACACCTTATGGTATTCAATTAGCAATATTTGATAAATCGATATAAAACCAAAAATTAAAATGATAACAAATTAAAAAGGACTTTTTACAAGATGAAATGATAATAATTAACAACCTGTCACCAATTATATGAGTACGGGTATCAACTCATGCGCACACACATACATACGTAGGAAGGTCTATAGATGTTGCGCGTGAGTGGAGTGGAACGTGGTCGAGGAATGTGCCCCATCTCGTCAGACCTGTGCGACGGGGTACACTGGACCTTGCAGAAAATGATGCAAATATTTCGCTTTTGTCATCATTCACTGGCACCATTTTTGTGATGTAAAGTATTTGTGGACGTCATATAACTATGACGTGTAAAGCTATAATCGTTTCAGTGTTAGAATGACAGGTAGGAAGGATATGTTTGTATTATCCTTCTATATTTGTTTTATTTCTGTTGCGGCTTTGGTTTCCGTTCGTCACGTCCTAGGCGACCACTGAAAATCAGCGTATGTGATCGGAACTCGTGTGGCCAATCCATCTCCACTTGCGACGCTTGATCTGGCGGTCGATGGGGCTCTAGTGGCATTTCTCCATTAGCTCTACGTTGAAGATGATCTCTGGCCAGTTAATTCCAATACAACTGGGATAAGCCCAGTTGCCTATCACCACGGCTAAAAAATAGCATTAATATTAATGGGTCCTAACATTGTGAGCTGTTATATTTGATCCCAATAATAGCTATGACAAAAACGCTTGAACGCACGGAAATTTGTTCTAGTTTCCACAAGGTCCGTATAGTAAACAGCTCCTGATAAAGCCTGTACATTATTCAACATAGTATTGCGTTCATGCTGCCAAAGAACACACTCCCATAAGATATGATGTGCAGCTTGTTCATATTCGCAGTCAGATGTTGAACACTGACATAAAGGCGAGGCAACAAGCTTGAAGGAACAATCCCACCGCACTATTCCCAAACCACTGTAACTCCTGGAAGCCAGAATCAACAGTGGCGACCACCAGAAAAGCGCCGAGGCAATTAAGCTCGACGAAGTCCCGTAAAATGAATTTAACTGTCTTGGTTCCCGCAACGAAATTAATCAGAAAAGAATAATGGAGCAGTAGGAAAAATTGCAAATTTTCACTTCCCTCCATATCAAGCAGGAAACAGAACAAACAAGACCAATAGGCAAAACGGGTCGTTAACGACTGGGATAAGCCCAGTTGCCTCACACCACGGATAAAAATTAGCATTAATATTAATGGGTCCTAACATTTTGAGCGAGAAGATATCACGCAACTTCCCGAACGCTGCCCAGCCGAGGCGGATTCGACGGTTGACCTCTTCCTCGAAGTTGGCCCTACCCAACTGTCTATCCCGGTAGACATAGTCGCCCACAACTTCGATTGTAGAGTCTCCGACCTTGATAGGAGTGGGTGTAACATCACCTTGGTTTTGTTCATGTTCATCTTAAGACCCACTCTTTTGGAAGCTATACTGAGGTCATCGAACATTGTACTGTGGTCCTACATAGAACTGTAATACTATACCTTCATCAAATTCTGAACAAATAAAAAGCTTATGGGGAAATATATTTTTAGTTCATGAAGGAGAAATTTCCGTCTATACAAAACCGTCAAATTCGATGGAGAAGTTTACTAGATTTTGCTGAACTAACCACGTTTACGATGTAGATTGCCGCTAAACCATAGGGAAATTTATTGAGAGTTGGGTCTATGAAATAGCTTTTGAACTTAAGATGTTATAGAGATACAGTTGTACATACAGAATGTAACGGAAAGGTGCGATAACATTTTTATCTTCCGACGAAAACAAGGGTTGTTATAAGTTTGACGTGTGTTTCTGTGTACCTGTGTGTCTGTCTGTGGCATCATAACTCCTAAACGGATGAACCGATTTTGTTTTTTTTTTGTTTGAAAGGAGACTTTGTCAAGTGTTTTTAGCTATGATGGATGAAAATCGGCTCAGCCGTTCAAAAGTTATGCGCATGTTGCTCTTTAAATCGGGGTTTCTTCGCAAGATATCGTGGTAAAACTACCTATTTTAAAGTCGGTCAAGGCTGTCTCTATTTAAAATTTAGATATAGTAGGTACTCATCTACTTCATCATCATACAATTCGCCATACATTCCCTCACAAAGCTCGAACTACCCACAAACAAAGGTCTGTTTGACCCGATAAACTGTGTACTTTCCCCTCCAAAACGGGAAGATTAATGCTTAGATTTCACGGGATTTTACTCCGTATAATTCTGAGTGATTTTTTCTACGTTTCGCGTCTCAGGAGACGTCGGATTTTCTTTAGCCGATTTAGCAACAGTATAAGAATGTAGCTAGTATTATTTTGAGGTGTGGCTCGTGGAGGGATTTCTTTCTGTTTTTTTTTGAAGTGAAAACTCCTTTAGCCTTGTTGAGGGATTTTTGGTAGTGACAAAAATACAAGTAGAAAGTTGAATCATTCACACACTCAGACGATGATGCATTAGTGCATCAAGCCTACTAACTGACTACGACCGACATCGACGCAACATTTTAGACTCTAGAGTGAAAAATAGGCACAGTAAAGTAGTGTGTGAGTGTGACATTCTATCAACGACAGGGTAGCGATAGCGATTGGAAAAATGCCAAAAATTTCAATCGTCAAGCACTATCTAAATGTCACGTGATCAATCCCATACATTTTGGCATTATGTTCATCACCATCGCTAACATCGACTGACACTTGTCTCGAGTCTCTTACGGGTTCGCGTCTGTGACATGCTAATATGATAGCGTTATCGACATGCGAATGTGACGTGTAACGGAATAAAGGTCGGCACAAACTATCCGACGCGGCTGACGGACGCGACTAATATGTGTGCACAGACAAAAACATCCAGCGGGCCAGATGTCTATCGGACGTCCGAACGTCCAAGTTTACGTCCGCGACTTACGTCCGATAGTTTGCACAATTTATTGTACGTTCATTACCCAGATACACTATAAGTCGCGGCTGTCAGTCGCGTCCGTTAGCCGCGTCCGATAATTTGTTACCAGCTTTACTGTGTTTTTATGTTGACAGTTCCATTGAGTGCCTATTTTTCACTTCTTTAAAGAACAACGTTTTAAAGTTTACCCTGCAATGGTGTAAGTTAACACGTAACATTTTTTTTAAATTTGGCTTCATAAGAAAAAATAATTATTTTTTGTTGCCTATTGCAAATGAACTTTAACTCGTTTTGTTTAGACTTACTTCCAGAGTTTGGAACAAAGAGTTATTTTTATTTGCCTATTGCAAAAGAAATTGTGAAACTCAGTGGCTATTCATGGTTTATTGTTAGAAAATACAACCAAAGTTAAAAAAAATATTTTTTCGTAAAAGCTTTTGTAATATTAACGAATTTATACTTACTGTACCATAAGCATATGTTAAAATATGTTTTGGCTGTATATGTGTCTAAGGCCAATCGTTGATTTGGGACAATCGAGATCAGCCTGGGCACATTATGACATGCAATTCGTGATTTGGCCGATTATTTCATTATGTTGGGCATATGGATGAGAGCTATCTATTTGTCGATTTGCCCAACTAGTCACTTGGCCATATCGAGACATGGCTGGGAGCATCGTAACGTAGCTCCGTTTCACGACGCTGGTGGCGCTGTTTGCGCTCTGTCAGCCGTGAGTTACGTGCGTGAAAGATGGAGGCGTCAAAAGAAATTGGAAACGAAAACTGTGATAATAAAAGCAACAACAGTGAGTTAATTGAAGAAAATGTGCTTCCCAAGTGCATTACGAGCATCAGTTACAGGATTTTTATTTGCAAGTAAAATAATAATTATCTAACCTTTATTGTCGGGTATTAGACAGAAAAATCAAGAAATGTAACGTGATGTGCTCAGGCATATCTCGATCGGCCCAGTTCAACGATTGACCTACAACATAAATGTACTCGCTTTAATAGGACCATACCAGCTCTTACCGTCAAGTAATAATAATACACAGATTAAAGGCGAGCCCGTCAAAAGAAAAAAAAAAGGATTTCTGTAAAGTGCCTGTCTGGAAACTATAGTATACGGATACCACAATAACATTCGAAATTCAAACAGCGATCGAATGAACGAGTGAACGAACTATCCGTGCTATATGCGACAGTAATTACGTTAATAAAGCTGCGCCGGTGTCGTTGAACTGAGCAAGTGAGCATTGATCCGCAAACAATGGCGGGTTCGAACACTATGAGTATGCTGATTACAGGGTAAATCCGCCATAGAAATTGAAATGAATGGACGTTTTGAGAGGAGATTGGCTGGTTGTATGTGAAGTGATGTTTCAGCGCATGTATTAAAAGAAAAAACAATTGCTTTGTACAAGAAAAAAATTACATATTAAAATATATTTTTAAAGCAATTTTTTTTTAGTATTCTTCTCAGCAAACCCTTTCATTTGATACCCATATCAAGGCAGTGCACAAAAAATAACTAGTCCACCATCTTGGGCCGTCCACCATATTGGAATTAGAATCAAGTCACTTAGCTAACCATGCATTGCATACATACATACATACATTGCAAGTCAATAAAAAGCTTGTAAAAAAGGGTTTATTAATAATATTCCCATTGAATTTTCAATTGTGAACCGATTCTGTTGAAATGAAGTAAACTGAAAAGCGAAGAAAATCCCTTTTTAACAAAACAATTAATACACGAAATACTACAAGTTCTCTTTTTTATTTTCTGGTTTTCAGTATGCTATTTCGTCGTTTATTTTTTTGTTAAAAAGGATTTTTCTCTACAATACTCAGAAAAAATAGAACATATCGTAATAAAAACAAACTAACTCGTTGATATGTTACGAAATATTCTTATTTGCTCACATCGTTACAATTCTTAGCTGCGAAGGCGTGAAAAAGAGAATTACTCCGCTTAAGTCCCTAGTGATAAAGCATAATATTGCGATTACGAAGCAAAAGATGTTTCAGTGTATGTTGTTTGGTATTTACGTGGGCAGTTATGTGAAGGGGGATAAGAGAAATGTGTTTAATAGATAGATTCTTATGCAGTCATGAAAAAATGTTGGTGAGGTTTGACGAGAAAGACTGGCTGGCTCTTTTCTATCTGGGTGTTATCTAGGTAAGTGTTTAGGTTATTGAAATATATAGAATGTGTTTTTTTTACATCACATGACTCTAGTTTTATATTCTATAAGTAAAAATAATACCAACGTTTCTGGAATATGTGGTCCAAAAATGCATACTTTCGAAGATATCATAAATCAAAATTAATTTATTTGAAAAAAAAATTGCGTCCTTTCGGATGCCGTGATTATTTCCAACATTTTGTATGAAAAATGAAAACAAAAAAGATATTTGAATAATAATTTATATGCCAGTTGAATCTTTGATGTGGTCTCATTCATACCCTAGGGTTATGGGATACCTAAAAAAACACCTGGTATAACTAAGGTCACAAAATCCGTTTGGCAAAAAAACACTGCCTTTGGAGCTGTGATGAATTAAGAAAATAAATTTGCTTACTTCAACGATAATATGAACCTAGAGACTTGGTCAGAAAAACCGGCCTCGATGCCAATATTAAAAAATATTTTTCAATGGACATTGTACGTAACCTGACCTACAAACAACCCAGTTTTTAATCCGACTACTAAAAAAGGTATTATAAAAGAAAAAAAAAATATTACACTAAGTATTATAAAGGTGAAAGTTTGTGAGTGTGTTTGTATGTTTGTTACTTCTTCACGCTCAAACGGCTGAACAGATCTGGTGAAATTTGGCACAGAGATAGATTATACTCTGGAATAGCACATATGATACTTTTTATTCCGGGAATAAAAAGAATAACTCCCTTTGGATAATTTTCTGGCCGTAGCTAGGAGTATTATAAATCACACTAATACTATAAAGGCGAAAGTTTGTGAGTGTGTGTGTATGTTTGTTACTTCTTCACGCTCAAACGGCGAATAAAAAGTAATCCGTCCGGATTACTTTTTATTCCGGGCAAATGTTCCCTAGGGATAATTTTCGACTTTCACGCGGGCGATGCCGCTGGCAGAAGCTAGTATTATATAAACGTGAAAGTTTGTGAGGATGGATGGCTATTTGTTATTCTTTCACGCAAAAACTACTAAACGGGTTTTGATGAAACTTTATAGAAATATAGTTTGTACACCAGAATAACAAATGGGCTATAATTTATAAAGGTATTGGGCGAAGTACTAATACCACGCGGGCAAAGCCGCAGGCGGCAAGCTAGTCACAGATGAATCCTGAAGTTTGGCGATCACTTGAAAGCTATTATTAATAAAAGTACCACTGTTTTGATCAGCCGAATTACTTACTTTTATTTTTATGTCCAATGAAGAGTGAGAACGAAACATTGCATATTATCTGGAAATATATTCCACGTAATCCACTCGTAACTCGTCTGTATTTACAGTCACTCGTTCATTCACCGCTCTTTTTCATTCCAACCGAGCCACTTTTCATGACAATTCAGAAATTAACCAAATGATTCCTCTGTGCACCATAATAAAATAAATTCTGTTCATTTTTCAATTAATTTCAATACTGCGATTGTTAATTTGGTTGAGTGCTTTGTTTTTCGATATCCTTTTGTATTTATTGATATTTAAAATTGAATTTATTTTATCTCTTCGAGTTCCGAGTTCATAGTTTTTTTTTTGTGTGCTCGTGTTTGACTACTATCTCGCCTGATACTAAAATGAAAATGAGTTTTCCGGTTTAATTTTTTAATAAAAATGTTTTTTATTTGTTTGTTTTCCCATTGGAGAGGATTTAAAAAGGCTTTCTAAGGATTTTATTTCGTGCATTTTGCAAATTAAGTTTTTAATGAAAAAGGTGTTTTTGCAGTGAAATGTTTCTGTGTTTTTTTTAATTAAAGCAGAAGGATTTGTTTGTAAATTCAATACATTGCAGCATTGCTGGTTGCCTGGAAGGGATCGTGGTATGCGATAAGGCCGCCCGTTGTATGCATTTTCGTTTGAAGTTTTTTTTTCTTTGTTTTAAGCTGGTGTAGGTACATTAAAGTATATATAAATAAATAAAAATGCAGAATTGGTTTGTGTTTATATTACACCTGGCCTTTGCGTTGCTTTATTCAATTTCTTTGAAAATTGTTATATTGGCACACTAAATTGGACTTTTTTGTTTCATAAGCCATCGAATATTAGCACTTGGTGAAAAAAATTACTTTACGATACAAAACTGCAGCTCCTTTATTCTTTGAAGGTCTTAGATTAAATAAAGCTGCACTACTATTTTTTTTAATAAAATAGTAGGGATATCTTTAAATTCACCTAATTATAACTACGGACTTTTAGGCAGAAAATGGGATAGAACGTCAGTTCATCTTCTTCTACTATATGAATTATACACCAATATAAAACCAGACTTTTAATAAAACCAGAACTTTAGTTACGGCTCGGAAACGTGGACGCTAAGGAAGGCTGATTGTGATCGCATTGACGCTTTCGAGATGTAGTGTTGGTGAAGGATGCTTCAAATTCCATGGACTGCGTTCCGCACAGACCAGTCTATCCTTCGACAACTGAACGTCAAGGCCAGACTCTGACCCACCTGCCTACGAAGAATCCTGGAGTTCTTTGGTCACATTGCCCGAAAGGATGGTCATAACCACGAGTAGCAGATGATCACTGTCAAGGTCGAAGGCTAGAGGCCAAGGGGCTGTAGCCCGATCAAATGGTCTGAACACCAAGCTGCACGATGCACTCCACGTCGCCAAGGACAGACACAGATGAAGAATCATCGTCAGAGAAAAGTTGATCTCCTGTCGGGGGAATCACGACCCTAGGTAGGTAGGCAGTAATGAGGAACACAACGCGAGGAGGAGGAGGATAAAACCAGAAGGTCCTATTAGTTTTACAATTTAAATTTTAAAGTATTTCTTTGCTATTTTCAGTGATTTGTTTTAGATACTAAAATATAAGTACACCAAATTAATGCACAGCAATGTTTACCGCTCACTCATTTTCATTTCATTGCTCCCATCTTCATTGAACCCAAACAAAATTAATCTATACTAATATTATAAAGCTGAAGAGTTTGTTTGTTTGAACGCGCTAATCTCAGGAACTACTGGTTGGAATTGAAAAATTCTTTTTGTGTTGAATAGTCCATTCATTGAGGAAGGTTATAGGCTACTATAACATCACGCTACGACCAATAGAAGCGGAGCATAAATTAAAAATGTTGCAAAAACGGGCAAAATTATTCCTTTTTGAGAGTTTCCGTTGCGTGCGCTGCGTAAGCGGTTAAAGTTACGCAACAATCATGTATGTAGTGTAGGTACGGTAGGATAGGTAGGTAGCCAGTCGACGGGAACGAAGCCGCGTGGGACAGCTAGTCTTACCATAAAACTGGATGCACATAATCATTCCGCATTTTAAACGCAACTGAATCTATAAAATCTGAATTAACAAAATAAAGGAGAATATCAAATGGCCGCAAAGCTATTGACTGTGGGACTCACCCGACCGGCTATAATGGTCACTTTGATCACTCGCACGGCAACTTGCCACTAAACGAGTGGGTTAGTGGTCGAGAACTATTTTGTTAATGTTTATTTTGGTGTTCGTTACTGATAGTGGTCATATAGGTTTTGGATACAGTGGGTAGTTATAAGTGTCACATTTTATAGGGGTCATCAAGGATTTAAATTTTTTAATCTAAATCAATGTGCTAAACTTTTACCCAACATACATATATGGGTCGGCTTTCAGTCTAAACAGATTCAGCTATGTTGTAATTTTTAATTTTGTAGATGACGCAACTGAATTTCTTTTGTTACCTTATTTATACTCGACTGCCGAAGGAAGGTAATGTATATGCATGTATATGTCTGTATGTATGTTTGTTCCTATGTGGCGTTCTAGAGAGCAAACGCGTTGGCCGATTTTGATGATTCTTAATTCATCTTAACCGCCGTCAATTGATTCGTCTTAACCCTGCGAGTGTCACTGGCTACTTTAAATTGGAAAATAGAAAAATGGCGGATTTTGGGCGCCATATTGTGGGAGTCCAAATTTTCTTTTTCTTCCAAGCCCATCGTGTGGGGTATCAAAATAAAGGGTTTTAAGAGGTGATTACAAAAATATTTAACATTTATATGTTTAAATGTACTTAATTCAAAAAAAAATAACTAAAATGTTGTAAATAAAAAAAATATTTAAAAATAACAAAAAACCCGACTGCTTAAAAAGCGAACTAAAAAGACGTAAACAAGATGAAAATCATGCTGTGCAGTCGGCGGATACACCTAGTTTTGGCCAGCCAGCTCGCGCTTATGATTTTCGTCTTGTACGTCTTTTTAGTTCGCTTTTTAAGCAGGCGACTTTTTTATTTTTAAATGTTGCTAGTTCGGAGCATAGATTCGATGTATCACTTATGATTGAGCCTTACCTACAAAGGCTCAATCATAAGTGATACATCGAATCGATGTGACATGTGACATGACGCATCAATTTAATTTTACTAATTGGTGTCAATAAATGTTTTATGAAAATAAACGTATTATATTTAAATATAAAAGTATTAATACACATGGTACATAAACTTTTATTGTAATAAATAAGAAATCAACAATAAAATAAATGCGATCGATAGAATGAAGTCTGAAATAAATCAGAGGAAATTTAATAAAGGCCGGTAATTTCTTAACAAAGGTATTTTTTTTTTGCCTTCAAATGGTTCCATTTTCAAACTACTTTGATTTTCAGTCAACTGTCGATCACTCAGGATTCGACACTACTTTTGTACTTTTGTGACAACGATAAAGTGGCATCACACAGTGTCAATTTAGTCTACGAAATAAAAATGTAGAGATGAGATACCAGCAGATATTTTACATGGAGTGACTGCCTGATTGACCTCCATAACCCAGTAACTGTGTAACACGATACCGCTTGGCAAGACTGGTCTCAGCTTTTTTTTCTCTAATTTCTCTCTGGTTCAAAATGTGCGTTTGTAGGAGATTCCTAATCTCTGGTAGTAGAAGTCTGGAAGTCTCATTAGATAAAGACGTACACAATCGCTGAGTGACAAGGCAACTGTATATGTCAATAAATTTCTCGCAGGCTTATTGCGTAAGAAACAGCAATCAGCAACGCGATCAAACGCTTGTTGTCATAAAACTCGAAATTACCCACAATGTAGGTTGGTATGTCCTACGCAATCGTTTGCTAATCGTGCGCTTTTTGTCAATTGCACTTTCTTTAAAAAAAAACCACAAAAAACTCTAAACGTTCTGTATTGAAGAGCAATTATTGCGCAGAAATCGCTATCGTTTTGTTCTTGCAAGATACGTAATAAGACTGCCGGTGTCCGTAAGACAGAACATGGGAGGCTTAACTCGGGAAAGTGCTTGTAAAAAATGTAAGTGAAGAAGAGAAGGTGAAGGATTTTTTCAACAAATCATTTAGAATTTAACGAAACACAATGCTCGTGATATATTGTATTTGCAGCTAAATATTAATAATACTTCTGTTTGTTTATGAAAATACAAGCAAAAAAGCTTTATTTATCATAAACATAATACAAAGAAACACACAATACCAGTGACCAATTCATATTGTTTAAAAGGTAATCGCAATTGGCTTCGCTTGACATTTAAAATCATAAAGAATATCATAATAAAGCCTTGATTACTATGTGTGTAATTGAAATAATAGGTAGCATAATATCTGCCAACATTATATCTAAACCACTTAAAAGACTTCAATCAAAGTTATTAGCTAAAATGAATCATACAATTATTTCGAAACACATTATTTCTTTCCATTGCAATTGACCTTTTAGCAATTTTGATACTGCAAAACACCGTTTACGAAATAATATTTCGGTAAAGAATGATTTTTCCTTATTTATTTTTGACTACGGAACAGTACGCAATATCGATAAACCAGAAAAATGTTAGTTAAAACCTCACCGGATTCCATTTTCAAAAACAAAATTAAAAATCTGTCGAGCTGCGTGCCACAGATACCGAACACCGTTCATTCTTTCACTGGCCATTTGGTCGGAATCGTTTAAAAAGTTCATTCGGTCATTCCGTTCATTCGTTCAGTAGAGATGTGACGTAGTTTCAATGGCTCGCTATTGTAGTGACTTCTTGTTGAATAAAACGATTCAAAACCATTCTGAACGTATATGAGATCATCGGTTCTCATTCAGAAATAGGTCAAGTATTATATAAAAAATAATAGACGTTATTTTTACAGCCATATCGGTATAATAAGAGCGGCAACATTGCGATTCATTGAAGAAAATAGTCCATTAAAGTTCGTATAAGCTGCAGAGAGCTAGTTTCTTCTTTCGTCACATATTTAACAGCTACATTACATCTATAATATCATAGTTATGTTACTTGAAGAGGTAGGAAGAGCATACTGTATGGTACAAACACATTTTTTCAGTTATTTTAAATGTCTTGTAATAAGGAGCAAGCTGACCATCAACCGGGTACATATCGAACGTCTGGGTCATTGTTACAAACACCTTTTGAAAACCTCCTAAAAGGCAACCCGGTAGTCGAATTCAGGACCCGTCGAAGTCGAGAGAAGCTCTAGACAGACAGGTGATATTCTATCAACCAAAACGTCATGGCGGGAGGGGACGCCCAAGAAAGACATACATAGACCTTATTGATAACGTTCTTCAGAAAGGCCAGGTGCGCAGTAAATGAGTACTGTGGACGTGTTACCGGTTATGAAACCGGCGTGTGTGTATGACTATATGTATGACTGTGAGTGAAGCAAAAGAAGTATGTAAGGATCGTAGCAGATGGCGTTCTGTAGTAGTTCTGTGCAGAAGCCTACCCCCATGAAAAAAAGGCTTAAACAAAGGGACTAGGATTGAGGGCTTAAACAAAGTGACATTCTATCAGAGGTAACGGTTGCCAAAAAGTCTAAAGAATGTGGGACACCGAAATATCACGTCGTTACCTGATATCATTTTGCAATTTTTATCTCTGATGGAACGGATATTTGACTTGAGCTTAAAACTGTAGATTTCAGTTTTTAGCTACGAAGACATCGGTGCCACCAGGGGCTCTAGACAAGTGACGTTCTTTGAACATATCGATACCGATTGTAAAAATGACGAAAATGTAAGGAATTGTCAATTAATGTGCAAATGTCACGTAATCAATCCCTTACGGCGGCGACACATCATAAAGGCGCGGTGTCGCCACCGTGAAACAAAACGGCGTCGAGCCGCGGCACGGTACGGTGCGCCGACGTGATAGTTAAACTAAACTGGCTGAAAAAATCGATGTTAAGTTGTTAATGCATTTATACGCCTTTGCGCGGTCCATATCTAGACCAACATTGCATTTTTGACACGTTTTAAACGTCTCTGCTCGGTCCATATCTAGGCCAACACTGCATTTTTGACACGTTTGAACCGATGGTTACTGCCGTGAACGGCGCGGCACGGCGCCGCCATCGTGACGCGTCCCGAAACCGTGTCGTATCACGGTGCCGCGCCGCGCGCCGTTGTGATGTGGCCACGCCCTTAAATTACTTATGGCATTTTGACCATCGCCATCTCTGATAAAAGGACACTTTGTGTAAAGCCTCGGGAACTACATAATCATTAGATAAAATAAACAACGAAGCCGAAAACAAAACGTACCAAAAGGTTTATAATTTAACTAAACAAACATAAAATAAATATCTACATCTGCCTAGCCTTTTCCCAACTATATTGGGGTCGGCTTCCAGCCTTACCGGATTTAGCTGAGCACTAGTGTTTTACATGGAGCGACTGCCTATCTGATCTCCGCAACCTAGTAACTGGGTAACACGGTACCCCTTGGCAAGACTGGTGTCAGATCTCAAGCTTCTGACTACCCGTAACGACTGTCAAAGATCTTCAAATGACAGCCGGGACCAATGGCTTAACGTGCTTTCCGAGGCACGGAGGAAACTCGGTATGTTGAAAATGGTCACCCATCCACGGACCGACCTCGTCAAGCGTTGCTTAACCTTGAAGATCGACCCGTGCGGCTGTTATTATTTAGCCACGAGCTCCTCTCAATTCTTCTTATAAAATAAGTATCTACATAAGTCTAGAAATTCATTTATTTATTTCAGAAATACTTTACTTAGTAACCCAAATGTACACAGCAATATCGAATTATATAACATGAATAAAATTAA
This sequence comes from Orthosia gracilis, assembly GCA_947562075.1. Taxonomy (NCBI): domain Eukaryota; kingdom Metazoa; phylum Arthropoda; class Insecta; order Lepidoptera; family Noctuidae; genus Orthosia; species Orthosia gracilis. The sequence continues at coordinate 12,359,543 of OX387264.1, read as the reverse complement.
ACTAAGCAAAGGCTCTTAGAAATCTTAACTGAGACGAGACCGTCGTAATGATCAATTAAAATTATCATAGTCTTGCTTTGTAGTTGTGCAAAAGCGAAGATTTTAATGTGATTTCAAAATGTGGTTTGTGTTTCTTATGTTTTAAGATATATTCATTCGAGCAGGTAATAATTCTGTAATATGCAATATAGACTAAAATAACAAGTCGATACACGATAAATTTTAATGCTTGCAAACCACAGACATACATCTAACTAGATGACGCGACTATAGTACTTCGCGTGCCAAAAAACGGAGTTAAGTTAGGACAAATGATCGTAATCTGAGCTTTTCAATTAACATTATCGGCACCGGAAATCCACCGAAATCTAGAAAAATGCCTTTTTTATGCCATATGTAGTATGAGCTGTAAAGAATGTATAGAAAATGTTGGCCGAGGGTTTTGAAATGTTTTCTTTCATTGGTAAGTAAATTTGTTTTTAATTTGTTTGTGAAAAAGTGGCATGCTTGGTTTTCATACAGATGGAGGTACTTGCGTTATCTAGTTAGATGTATGTCTGTGTTACAAAAAGAAAAATTTTATCAAAAAGAATCATTTTATAACAATTTTGAACAAAGTAACGGTGTAAGTCGTTTTTTGTTGCTGACCGTAGAAATTGAGAAGTTGTAGCTAGCATGTGAGTGCTAACGCGTGCCCGTGTTCCCGCCATAAGCGGCACAGGAGGACACCGTGGAGTTTTAGTGGATTGGAGACCCACATAACTGCACTATCTCCCAGTAGGTAGCGCAGTATACATGAGCATTCCGCCACGCTAAAGAATAAAAACAAAAAAAGTGTAGACAATTATGTGCATCGACCATTTTTTTTCCGTCATCTGTCACAAAGTTTTGTTCCGAAGAATTTTTTAACTTACCATTGACCTATGAACTTGAAATTTGTTGATAATGTTTATTATTACGTATATTTTACTAACAAATACGAATGTACCCTAAAAGTGCGAAGTCCGACACACACTTGGCCGGTTTTTCCATCTGGTATTTCTTAGTAAAAGCCCGTAGGCTGGCCTATTTAACCTATCAGGGAATAGGCGTGTGTTATGTTATGTATATAACATAGGCGAAATTAAGCTAAGAAAATGAATACATGGCGGTGTTCCAAAAAGCTCTCGAAATTCTTTTGTTTTGGACGTCTATTCCTATGCCACTTTCATGTTTTTACCCGACTGCGCGACACAAAGGAGGGTAATGCGTTTATCATTCTATGTATATATGTTTGATCTTATGTGGCGTTTTAGAGACCTAATGCATATGCCGATTTTGATGATTCTTACATGAATCGATTCGACTTAATTAAAAAAAAAAAAAAAAAAATGGCGGAATTTCGGTGCCTTATTGTGGGGTCCCGTTTTTTTCTGTCTTTCAAACCCATCGTGTGGTATATCAAAATAAAGGATTTTAAGAGTAATTATAAAAATGTACCACTTACATGTTTAAAAGTTATTCGAAAAAAACAGCCTAAGAAACGGACTAAAAATACGTAAACATGGTGGATATCCCACCCATACGTACAAAGCGCTTTGCTTAATACTTTCATTGTGCACACAGCTAAGGAGTGGAATCACATCATCGCTTACCATCAGGTGAGATAGTGGTCAAATGCAAGCCTTTCGATAAATTAAAAAAAATAAGTAGAAGAAAATCATGCTGTGCAGTCGGTGCATACATAATCGCGAGCTAACTGTCCAAAACCATAGTTATGTATCCTCTAACACAGCATGATTTTCTTCTTGTTTACGTCTTTTTAGTTCGCTTGGGAGGCGAACTTATTTATCTTTTTTATGATACCCATTTGTACTTTTATTTGACACATATAAAGAAACACATAAAAATCAAAAGCTTTACCCACAATAGTAACCAAAGGGCACAATATAAAGTTTGTATTCAACCTGAAAAGAAAACTTCAAACAGGTTCACTAACCATTCAATACAAGTTTTTATTCAAAAAAGGTTAATCGCCTCAAGTCATTATCATGGTCACTAATCTATTGTAAACCCCACTAAGGCCAGCCAAGTTCAAGGGTAAAGGCCATGTGATTGACCTTGAATGTAGCGACATCTGTTGGTAATCGATTGAACCATAACGCGAGTCCGTCGACTGAATGATAATGATGTGCGAATTTTATAAAGAGGGTGATAGCGCCATCTATGAGGCAAAGTTGGAAGTAGTGGCAATAAAAGAAATAATTTCTAACTATAAAAGTCATTACACAAAAAAATTACAATGACCCCTTACAATAACATCTATGTGCCTTCTACATTATTTGTAAATAAATGATTCTGATTCTGATTCTGTATCTTATATATATGTTACTTCAATGATAACATATGTATACAAAATTTGGAAATGAAAGAAAAATTAGGGACAGCTTTCTATCGCGGATATAATGTATGGGAGGTCCAAAATTTTGCGAAATATTTTCGATAAAATACATCTACTTTTTATTTTACTTAAAATACATCCACTTTTTCTTCCAGGATTTAAATCCTTTTACCCAACAGCGGGCGTTTCGAAAGGGGTCTGGGTTGGATCAACGTACAAAAAAAAATTGTTTTTGATACCGACTGCGACTCCCGAAAATGATATTGATTTTCGGTTTGCAGAGTTTTGTTTTGGAAGTCGGTTTATTTTATTTGTTAAAACGCTTTTTATTTTTTTCATTTTAGTTATGGTATCTACCTTATTTATTACCATGAAAATACGCATTATTAAGGATAACACAAAAAACTAATCGTCAGATATCGATCAATATAGATGGGACCAATAAGAAGCACCAGGTTTAAAAAAAGAAGAATCATCAAAATCGGTTCACCTAGTAAAAAGTTTTGAGGTAACACATATAAAAATAATACAGTCGAATTGAGAACCTCCTCCGTTTTGAAGTCGGTGAAAAATGGACAGTAGTCTTCCTAGCTCAGCTCGATGTAGACCAACCGTAGCGTTCAAACATGGATGAGGACAAGTTTCTAAGCATTTTATATTTTCGTTAGTTCGCACTCCTCAATTTGTGGAATCAGTTTTTTTTAATTTTTTTATTGTCAATAGGCTCGCGCTTGACCACTATCTCACCTGATGGTAAGCGATGATGTGGTCGACGGTGAAGCACGCTCGCCTAGAAGTAACCTATTCACTCTTGACCTAAAGACCCCTAGATTGTAGCTATCAGGAAACACAGACTCCGGCAGGGAATTCCACTCCTGTACGCATAATAAAAGTGTCCCCAAAACGCAATCAGTCTAGGAAAAATATCCAAATGCAAACCAACAAGCAAATACCAATCCATATCAGATGTAACCTATGAATACTCTTATCTAATAGAGGTAAAAAAATCAATACTGGTACTATTGCTATTCACTGCTTATCAGTCTGATAAACCACATAACATATTTACATAGGAATACTTCGATAGCAGAGGCACTACTAGATATGCAAGGGACTGTTTTTGGTTTTGTATGATTTACGTTGTGTTGTGTTTTGTATGTTAACCTGAGGATTTTATTTATTAACTAGCAACCCGCCCCGGCTTCGCACGGGTAGTATATTATGCTCACATGTTTTTCTGTCGTAAGGTCCCGTCATCGGTTTGAGACCCTCGCTTAATTTATTTTCGATATTCATCGACCAATCACACAGACGGATATCCGCACCGCGTTATTCGTCTCGCATGTGATTGATCGATTGGATAGCGGTCAAATCCTTTGCGTTGCCGTATTCACTTACTCAATACGGCTGCTGGTTAGTCATTAGAATGCCATTTCTGTCTCACCTTATAGATTTGAATGCAGTGTTCTTAATTTTCAAAACTACTACTTGGCCATTATCACTGGATCATAAAACCTATCTCTCTGCCATAACTTTGCCGTAAAACCTACAGGTAGACAATTTAACCCAACGTAGATGATTATTTTCATACCAGGAAGAAAATAAACCTTTGTAATTACCCTTTAAAACGCTACCTTTCATCTCTTTAAATTACGCGGTATACATACTGGCAGTCTAATGGGAAAAGTTTAAGCCATGTGTTTATTATGGTAACTGGGGAATGACAGGCATTAGCCATGGTTCATGGAGTTATATTTATGAATGGGAAGAGTCGAGTAAGGGATTTTGTCTAAGGATGTGTAGATCCTCTCGTCTAGAGTGCTTTTGATATTATGCACAGAAGCAGAGGCTCACCATATGGTTTATGGGTATGCATTTCTGAAATGGCAGTTAGTATTATTTTTGACAGATGTAAGGATAGAAATTTAATCATGGCTGATAATTCCAAAACAGTGAATGGAAGGCTCAAAACAGCAATTTTTGAAGACGAAAATCAATGGAAAAATAAACCAATCACGCCAGAACAGCTGAACGGATATGGATTAAATTTGGCACAGAGATAGATTATAGTCAGGAATAGCACACAGGATACTTTTTATCCCGGGAATATGTTCCCTCAATACGAATGTAGTACAACAATTTTCTTAATGTCCCTCGGCAATCATCGGATTTCCGAATACAATCGAATGCTAATTTCCATGTCCATCAATTATTAGATTCAGCGTGTATAATAATTTGAATTCAGAACTAAGTACTTTATTGTTATTTTGTTTTGATTTCCGTGTGAACTATATATACCTGTAAATTATTTTCCTTTAGTGGTCTTTCCATTTTTTAAAGGGTATAATTTAGACGGTCATCAAAAATATTTTTAAGACTCTAAGCTTAGGCACCAAATAAAATAAACAACTCCAAAAAAAGTCAATTGACTTTATTAAAAGGGCCCTAAAGTATATAATATTATGATCCAAAATAAATAAAATAAAATCAGAAAAATCGCAAACCTCGCACAAATATTATTTTTGGTTCCTAAAATGGATCAACGGTCACCAAATTCTTATACCGGGTGTATTCGTGTTTTTAACGAATTAGTCCAAGAGCGAGCGAAGCGAGCTCAGGAGCTTAGGGCACCCCGACACGGACAGGTTAGGTTCGAACGAGATGACGGGAGCTGAAGTGAGCGAGCAAAGCGAGCGAACTCGGCTCCCGTCATCTCGTTCGTGTTAGGTTACTTTAGACCCTGCGGACGGAAATAGGAGCCCCGCGCAGCGGGGCTCCGTCGACTTTAAAGGCGTCCATATATTTTTTTGGCAGTCAATAATACGAAAAAATGGATTTATTTCATAATATTTTAGGAAACGTTATTTGGTGACCATTTATCCATTTTGGTAACCGTTTAGAATTTTTTTGGTAGTAAAATAGGTACTTTTTTGGGCGGTGTTTAAACACAAGCCTTTTTTAAATACATTATATTTAGTTAAAAAAAGTATTAACAACTCTATATGCTTCCAAGTTGATTGAGAGCGTCCGGTCTGCACCAAGTGCAAAGGGCAACTGATAGAAATCCGAACACTGACGAAACACTAATTTAGCCGAGGGACATTTAGAAAATAATTGTACTGTAACTATGTTTGTCTGTCTTTTCAAAGGTAACACCTTTTCGTGCCTTAACGACTCAGAAATTTGAATGAAATTTGGCGCACGAGAAGACCATGATCATGATTAGGACATAGGATAATGCTTGTCTTTTTGTCTGCAAGTATGTTTCCTTGTGAAAATTTCCGACATTCACGCGGGCGATACTAGTTATCACTAAATCAGCTGTTAACACAACGCCTTACAATAAAGAATTAATACTCTTGACTTCGTTTGTTGAACCCAGATATATGACATAGCAAAAGTAATTAATCATCCGCGTCAGCATACGTTGCTGCAATGGAGTTTTCATTCAATTGTGTCGCAACGGCGACTCTTGCGCAGTTAACGAACAATACAGTCTGCCGGCGATGCGGACAGCCGATGTATAGAAACCGTGTGTGTGTTGCAAGATTTTGACGTCAATATTATCATCGTAGTTGTATGAACTTTTTGTCTGATTGGTAAGTAGTATTTGACCTTCCATAAACGCTTCCTCGTACTTCAAGATCGTGAGCTTTCCTTGTTCATGTTGAATTTCCTGTTGACTTCCGAGACTTTATACAAGTGACAAAGTCGCTACCGCTGTTAGAAAACAGCGGTAGCGACTTTGACAATATTTTAAAAAGGGCCTTTTTACAAAATTGCTACCGAAATGGCATGTGATTAACCAAACCCTTACATTTTGACTTTTCAACAACCGTTACCAACGGATTGGTTTCCCTCTTTTCCTGTTCCTTTTTAACTGCATTTTCATAGTTTCAAAGCCTAGTATAGGAGAGATGGACCCCCTTTTCCGCACTTAGACTCCTATTTGGTCCGTTGTGCGTGCAGGTCTCCTCACTGTGAGAGGGATTGGGACGCAATCTACCGCGCCAGTCCAGTACGGGTTGGTGGATGCCACATGACTTCGAATTTTAGGTTTTAAGACATGCCGGTTTCCTCAAGATGTTTTCCTTCACCATTTTGTGAGCAGTGGTAATGAAATAATTTACACAGAGTAAAGCGCCTGCCTGGGTTCGAAACCATGACCTACAAATAAGTCGCGGCCTTTCTTCTTTTCGCAACCGCTCTGTCTCTTTCTTCTTTTTTTTTTGTAGAGCCTAACCCAGGCCATGACCTAGGTTGAAAAGGTTAAGCACTGGATCACAGAAAGACAGTCAGCAAAAGGTTTAACCGTAGCTGAATACTTGACCAAACAAACAATTTGTCTGTATTTGTCATCAAAACTCTAAGAAGAAGCAAGGGTATAAATTTAAAAGTTTTAAAAACCCCCGAGGCTTATTAAGCATTAGCTTTTAAATTACATAATTGATCTAGTAATAGGCACACTCCGATCGATAACCCACGTAATTATAACATGATATCTTGCAAAAATACCCCGATTCAAAGAGCAAAATGCGCAAAACTTTCAAACGGCTGAACCAATTTTCATCAAACATAGCTAAGAACACTCTCGATCAAGTCCACCTTTCAAACAAAAACAAACTAAAAAATCACTTCGTTTAGGAGCTATGATGCCACAAACAGACACGCAGATACACAGCAACACACGTGAAACTTATAACACCCTCTTTTTCCGTCAAATTCAATGTACAGGAAAACTACAGTGTCAATTCCCATCTCTTAAACGTCTGCCCTTTCTAGATTGCTTTGATCCAAGCAGACCAATTTATATTCCTGATGTAATCCCGAAATTTTATTCACTACAGTTTCTCTGATGTATCTCGTGAAATTGCTCACTTAGCTAGGGAATCTTGTTAGTCCGTATTTTATGAGTTCGCATCAAAAAGTCGACGTTATGGATAAATTAGAAAGCTTCACAGAAAATGGCCAACTTCATTTATCATTGGGCTTATTGTGAGGGCGATGGTTGGGCGATGTTAAAGCGTTATTGTGTTTGGGTATTATGGGAAGTATACTGATGTTGTTAGCAATGCTTAATGATCTTTAGAATTAATGCTGATGTATTTTATGCTCTAATTCGTGGATTAGCAATTATTTAGGTAGTTCTGGTTTCTTATGTGCCGCGGTAATAAATACGGTGTTTTGGTATAGTGGATAGTGGGCAGGCCCGTTCTTTTTATATGGTGAAGTACACTGTAGATTTTAAGTCGTAATCTTAGTAATATTATAAATGTGAAAGTTTGGATGGATGTGTCTGTGGAAGTGTGGATGTATGTTTGTTACTGAGTCACACCAGAACGGCTTAACAGATCTGGATGAAATTGGGCACAGATATAGATTATAATCTGGAATAGCACATAGGCTAGGTATAATGTTCCGTTGGGATAAGAAAACACCTACGCGGGCGAAGCCGCTGGCAGAAGTTAGTTATACATAAATGGCGAAGAACTTTATTAATATTAATTACATTTCGAATCCAAATGTTGTGTAGGTCCTATTTTATGTAGCTGGTGAAATTATTGACAAATGTGTGCACTGACTGGACAGGTCCACTCAATCTGGCTGGTAATTGCCTCAAAGGACCATTTCAGACATCAGTCTACATGGTCTTCATATCTAACCAAGATTTTGTCTAGACTTTAAAAGAGACTGTGACCTCTGAGTTTGTTTCGGCCTTTCTTCTCAGAGTAGTCAGATTGGAAATGCCGACCTCATCTAGTTATAAAAAATATGATCGACAGGTAAAAGTGTTTGTACAAACCAACTTACAGAAATAAAATCATGTATCGTTATCAAAATGGAGCTGTTGTCTTTCGACAACCGATGCCCTATAATAAGAACACTTCTAGGCTTCTGGCTGCGAGTGCCTTGATAGCTGATACGAGAGGCAGCTGATTGAAACTGCCACGGAATGCAGCAGTTTTGTGAGATGTCAACAAAAGGTAGGCAGAAGCTCTCGTTCTGACTTTGTTTACATCTCGGGACCAGGTCAGTTTACTGAATAGATAGTCTGGCTTACGAGCTTACTAATTAATTTGCAGGGAGAATACTTACCTGGAAGTGATGCAATAAAGGTAGCTGACAGTGACACTCATTAACCAGTATTTTGAAAAGTCTATGTATTACCTGTAACAAAAAAATAAATTCGTAAGTGTTATGATTCTCTATCAAAATATAACAATAACTGATCAAACAATACAAAAAATCCTCCTCTTTCGGGTTTAATTTTAGGATTGCCTTAGATAAGCATCGTAGAAATAAAACCCGTTAGCATAAACATGGCATTCTTATCCAAAAATTTTCTAAACAGACCCAAAAAGAAAAGAAAAATCTTTATACACAAGACTTACATAATATTCTTCCGGAAATACAATTTATTTGCAAATATGAAACAAAAAAAAAAGACGTTTGCGTATTTTTCAGGCGTTTCTGCCTGAAGGAACTTAGTCAGACATTTTCCTATAACGCATGTAAAATGTGTTTTTATACAAACAACTCAACGCTTGCGGTCCCATCTTTATGACAGCACATAAAAATAAATAGGCGTTATCATAAAGGAAACGTGCACACCTACTGTTCCACGTGTTTGGGTATTAACTACCCTATTTTGGAAGGGTAAAGTTTATTTGCATTTGATTTAGAGTGAGATGGAAAATTAATTTAGAAAATAAAAAAAAAAACATTTTTTTTATTTTTCTCTTTTTATTTGTACCTATTAAGCAACTTGCCTTTAGTGAGGTACTTATAATGCCAGAATAGATTATCCGAATGCCATGAAACTTGATCATAACCGGTGAAATGAGAGTGTATCAAGGCGAACTGTACACATCTGCTCACCCCTTTAGAGCGTACTGGTGTGATGTTATGTTATGAACTCCTTTTTGGTAAGTCGGTTAAAAATGACAGGACCGGAATAGCTGGGAGGTGCATTTTTCTGGTGTTTTTTTTCTTCTGCTGTAAATGCAAGGAAAACAGGAAATTTTCATTATTTGTTGTTATAGGAAGTAGGAGGTCAAAAGTACTTGCAGGTTCAAAGCAACAAATTAAGAAAACTTTTCTACCTCCATGTACTCTACTCCATCCTTTAAATTTATACTGAAATCCACTATATATAAAAAACAAGTTGACTTACACAACGCGGCCAACATGCGCTTTAGTGACGTGAAACGGTAACTTTCTAAAGCATACTCCTTAGTAACGGCTAGGTTAACAGGTTTGAAAATAATATAAATTTATTATTGGTTCATATACATTTACATTACATTACATTTTTTAAACATGGTTTTTTCGTATAACAAATAGTTCTGCTTTAAAAAAATAATTAGCAATACGATATTTTTCGCAACTTTTGGATACTCCTCCAAAACGAATTGGATGTTTAAAAATATTTTACATAGAAAAATTGATGTCTGGAATTTCTTCATAACTGACATAGCATAATTATGTAAATCAAATAATATTTTGCAAACAAAACTGTTCAAAAGAAGGTTCAATATTGATATTTTGGCATCGAGCGGGCGCACGGCCAGTACTGCGTTTACATTGGGGCGTATATATCGCCTTAAACCATTGGCTTAGTCCTTGAAAATTATTCTCCGAAAAAGGGTTAGGGAACTCATTTTGTTCTGTGGCTTCGGCCCCATGATCTATCTCACATTAACCACGTATTTTCTAGGAAACGCTAAAGGTGACACACAAAAAGCCGAAATCGGATCAGTATTTCACGAGAATACCTCCAAACAAACAATCAAGTTTTCTCCATTTTTTTTTATTTGATTTGTGTTTGCTCTTGACGGTGTTCAGAGGTGACAGAGACAAAGTCGACGATGGAGTGAGCTTACCCAGAAAAAGCCTGTTCACTCTAACTTTGAAGAAAATTTGGTTGTTTGCGTTCGGAAACACAGACGCAGGCAGTGAGTTCCACTCTTTTGCTGTGCTCATTAAGAAGGATGTTTGGAAGCGCTTGGTGCGGATTGGTATATTACTATTAATTGAGATATAAGTTTGTACGACAATCAGTACTTTTTGCCAATGGAATTTTTTATCGGGCAAATAGTTTGAAATATGTTTAATAATTATTAGCCTTTGAACTAGTATTTAATAATGATATAGTAAAATATTGCTGCTATTGCGTTTAACCCTAAAATTAGTAACTTTACTGCACATTAACTATTAGTAAAGTGTTCGCTTATGACATTCGTGAAAGGTTAACGATAGTTATGCAGTTATTACATGCTTATTGACATGCTAATAAAGGAAGGAATGTTAAGAGGGCTTGAAATTGAAACATGCGATAGTTCACAAAGTTCAACTCTTTTATGAACCGGAATGTTAGAGTTTGCCAGCTGCTTCGAACGCCTGAAAGGGGAAAATTATACCAAGGGTCCATATTCAAGTAATAATAATAAAAATTAAGGCACGGGGTCCCGGCGCTAACAAGCAAAATTTGGTTTAAATAAATGTCACTAGATGGCGCGATTTGCAACGATTTGTTATTGAATTGTGTGTAAAATTAACATTTTATAGAATTTATCATAAAATTTTATTGTTCTTTTTTAATCAACTCTCCTAAGCACAAAATGATGGAATGTTGGCCTTTTAATTCACATTTCTAAGATTATTTGAACGGATCATTAAAAATTGATTCCAATAGATGGATTGACTCGATTTTTTTATTTGTATTGTAACACATTCTGGTGCAATGAAACTGTAAAAACGTGCAAAAAGATACTATACAACAAATCTTCACTGTATTTAAAGAAAAAAATATTCACGAACCGAGAAAACCCTTTTACTTTCAAGTCGCTGCTAACACCATTTATAGCCGTGGAACGGAACCGAATGCGATCGGAGTACTTATAAAAATAATCATCGTAATCAGACGAAAAACGCTAGTTACGGCGGCACGGTTTCTTTATGTGGGATGAGGCATCTGTGTGCTAGTATTATATTATCTGTGTCTGTGGTCTCGATGGTCTAGTCCAACGATCGGTAACAGACGGACCGCGGTTCCTACCTGCACCGCGAAAGGTCGGAAATTTGTCCGCCAAATATTATAGAATAGATTAACGGAGTCCCAACTTGAAGATATTCTTCGCATTTGCTACAAATCTGGTTCAAGACCGCAGGTGTCATTTTTATCATTATCTTTTCCTCAATTTCAACACCATCCGGACCCCACTTAAAATTACTTGCTGACCCCTGGACCCTAGTCACTCGGTTCTGTACTGAATCTGTACACGTATATCACTCCGTATAGAATCTGTACCGAAACGAAGTTGGCTGAGGTGGTTTCCTGACTGAAGCACCCCACATGCCTCAGTTACGCGTTCTTCTATTTAGTTGACTTCATGTGCAAAACTAGCATTGATAGCCACACTTATATAACAAAGGCGAAACTTTGTGAGTGTGTTTGTTACTTCTTCACGCCAGAACGGCAGAACGGATCTGGATGAAATTTGACACATAGATAGATTATAGTCATAAATAGCACATATGATACTTTTTATCCCGGGTATATGTTCCCTCGGCACGCTGGCAGATTCTGTTGTTACTAAAATTGTTTGCTATTTTGTGGTGCGGCCCTCAAATAACGTCCGCCAGCCGCAGTTTGACGACCACTGGTCTTGTGGTTGCAACCTCTATTGCTGAACCTGAGGCCCTATCAATGCCCGGTGGGGTGAAGTATAGGTTATTGAGATTTACCATCTGCATTTTCTCAGTAGCAGTCCAGATTCTGGTCTGGATTCTGAAGTTTCATACACAATTTTAAAAAAATATTTTCAGTAGTTGTAAATACATTATGTAAGCTTAATATCTCTTTGCATGTATTTTTGGGCTACACATTATTTCTATATTCGAAGGTTTGAAGCTGTATGTCGAGATACAGGACCAGTGTAGTTTGGCTACAGATGTTCCTATAGTACGTTATCTTTAGTTATCTGGCTTAAAATATAGTACTTAACTACATAATATGTAATTGTGATTGAAAGTTTTTAGTGAAATAAAATCACTCACATACTTACTTAATTATTGTAGTTAGGTACTATATTTTAATGTCATTATAAGTTGGTGGGAAGTCACTATCCTTGCATAAAACACAACATGCATAGGTAGATATATCTCTCAATATGACGCAAGATGGACATGCAGGATAACAGTTCCATGTAATACTTAATTGTCAAAACATATCTAAATGACGTTCTCATGCCGATCGGTATCTTTCCAGGAAAAGTGATGTCAAAATATTATCAACACGCGGTAATAAAACTGAGAGTCGAAACGTGACCAAAGTTGTATATTCATATTTCTCACTTTGAAATCGCTTTTTGAAAAGGTTTTTGGTAAAGATGTGACATAGTTGATGAAAAAAAAGTTTTGTTTGTTTTCTGTTCAGATAAGCAGTCGCTTATTGTAAAATATTGGTATTGTAAAGCAGTTGGAGTGCAGTTGAAATGCAGTCCGTCTGTGTAGAGCCCTAAGTAAAGTTATACGGTGAGATTTTTTACAGAATACCGCTACAGTAACTAAGGAAGTGCACCCCCGTGGCTACGTCTGAAATGTACTTTTAGCATTAGCACCCGTCGATTTCAAATAAAAATTTCAAGAACCGCTCATATTCGTGTACAACGACACCATTTACCCGTAACACTATTAACTATTCAGTTCCTAATGTAATTTGTTATCACTACTCACTACATATTATTAAATCAAATCCCCCGCCGCGTTTGTACGCGATAAACTCAAAAACTACTGAAAGTATTTTCATGCGGTTTTCACCAATAGAAAGAGTGAGAAACGGGGAAGGTGTTTGTGTATAATTTGTCACGGGCGAAGCCGGGGCGGATCACTAGTGGTATATGATAAAGAAGGTTCATTATGACATCGAACAGCTAAAATGAGAAAAGAGTGAAACCTGGCAGAAGATTCCTGTCACGCTGACACGCCGACACTTCCATAGTGATTGTTGACAATAACGACTATAATAGAATAATATAATAAATGATCTATGTAGTAAAAGAAGTCGAAAGAAAGAAGCTATGGCCCTCAAGCAAATTTCATCAATATGGCAACTTTGGACCGGAGCCGATAGAGGCAGATTGTCCGCTTAAGGGCCTACATACGCTTTAGTGCCGTAAAACGGTAACTTTCTGAAGCATACTCCTTAGGAACGGCAAGGTTAAAAGGTTTGATAAAAATATATATTTATTATTGTTTCATGTACATTATTCTTTAAACATGTTTTTTTCATGTACCGAATAGTTTTGCTTTAAAAAAATAATTAGCAACACGATATTTTTCGCAACTTTTGGATACTCCTCCAAAACGACTTGGATAGTTAAAAATATTTTTGATGGCTGGCATTTCTTCATAACTGACATAGCACATGTAAATCAAATAATATTTAGCTAACAAAACTATTCAAAAGGAGGTTCAATATTGATATTTTTGCATCGAGCGGGCGCACGGCCAGTACTGCGTTTACATCGGGGCGTATATATCGTCTTAAAGGGTGACCACGATCCTTAGTAATGAGGGACCAATTGGAGAAGAGAGAAATGGTGTATAACAAAGACTACCCGACGACGACAGCGACGAGTATCTATCTAACAACAAAAACCGTAACCTCTTACCGTATTTTACACACAGTCCACCAGGATCGGCCCTTCCCAAAGGTCTAGTAAATCACATTACAAGCCGGACTTTCGACCAACGCGGAACACAGACAACTATGGAAGATCACGACTTGGTCACAGGTCAATCTGAATCACGATGTCGTCTACAACATCTGACAAGGCATTCTCAACCCTATTGTGTTGCTAAAAGGTGCCGTTATACCGAAGAGGTCTGTCCATATGAAAGTTAAGAAAGTAATGTGTTATAATTAGTTGGTATTTGGATTAGAGTGTATAATTGGTTGGTTCTTGAAAGTAATAACCTAAGGGGTTATATGTTGAAGGAACTGACAAAAAAGCTTGAACAACTGAGAGGTTTATTCTGAAATATTTGGAGAAAAATATTTCGATAAGTTTAATCGAAAGTCGTGATGTTTAATTGTTACTTATATTGCATAATAAACGCACATTTACTGTACCTTATCTTAAGTGTTAAGGACTCCCACAGACGTTATAGACGATACATCGTTGTCGCATTGTGGCACACGCGACAACGATGCGACGACCTTTGTTTTCATAGAAATCTGTAGAACAATTTCGAAACAATCTACTCCTGCTTATATAATATATTAAAAACTGAATAAGGAAAGAGAACCTTTTTGAAGGAGTGCAAATAAATTTAATATGTAACTGTCGAAAATCAATTTTTTTTTTTTTTGATGACTCGTCGTCCATCTCTGCCTCATTGTCACGGCGCACTTGTCTTTCGAGAGTCTTAAAAGTCAATAGGTAGCGTTCATGGTTCTTCAACGTTTAAGTCTATTGCGTTATTTCTATAAAAAAAACATCAAAAAGCTAGCCAATTACAGCAACGTTCAACATAAAACTTCTACAGGTTATTTTATGCCAAAGCTTAATCATGCTGCACAACGCAAAACGTTTCTACCTTACATAATTAAATTAACCGACAAAGTGAAACAAAGTCGAAAGATGAACAAAGGTTCCTTGCAACGGAAAGTATTGTTTCACAAAGAAAGGCGTACCCGCGTAGACCTATCGCCAGCGTAATGATATGCAAACTGATGTCGCGCCAACCTTATTCTTTGTAAAACTCTTTTCCGTAATAATATTCTGTACTTTTTTCCAACTGTTGGGAAATATTTTTCTTCAATGTGCATTATGCAATTCTCGGATTGCAAAAAAAACTGATGGCTGCATTTAATAGAATGGGTTTATACATAGATATTAGATATATAAGGGCGTCCATTGCATGTTTTTACCCGACTGCTGAAGGAGGGTAATGTGTTTATCAGTATATGTGCGTATGTATGTATCAGTATGTGTGTTTGTTACTATGTGGCGTTCTAGAGACCAAACGCTTTAGCTGATTTTGATGCTTCTTACGTCAATAGAGTTGTCTTAAACCTTGCGTCACTGGCTACATCCAAATTGGAAAATAGAAAAATGGCGGACTTTGGGCGCCAATTTGTGGGGTCCCATTTTTTTTTTCTTCCGACCCCATCGTGTGGTGTAACCCATCGTGTAGTGTATCAAAATAAAGGAAGGGTTTATAGAGGTGATTTCAAAATTATATACCACTTAAATATTTAAATGTACCTACGTAATTCTAAAAAAATGTTGACTAAAAATTTATAAATTAAAAAAAGTATTAAAATAAAAAAAATAAAATTAAAAAAACCCGACTGACGCAAACTAGAATGAAATCATATTGTGCGGTCGGAGGATAGATATTTGCGAGCTGGCTGTCAAAAACTAACTGAATGTTATAGTTAACTTTTTATGTATGTTATGGTGTACAATAAAGTTGTAATAAATAAATATACCCACACTGTGCATATTTCATCAAATTGTATTGAAATACAGGACAAAACAAGATCTAAAAATTTCCGAAAAATATATTTAGTTTGAAATATTCCGAGCTTTGCAAACTGTAAAGTACATGAGTACATAACCTAGAATGATTGTGTTTAACTGTTCTTCTTTAGTATGTAGTAATTCGAATAGTTACATGTTTGCAATTTTAAACAGGAACTCCATTTTCGTTTTCACAAAAGAAAAATATTCACGTAACAACTACCAGCTTCAATCGTACAATATTTTACAAAAAAAAACCCGTCTAATCCTATTCGAGCAAGGGTAAAAACCGCAAAACCGCAGCGGTTCGCGTTAAAAAAAAGAGTAAATATTTTATGGGTCAAACATTGCAGAATAGCCCGGGTTCCTATTAGCGGCGTGGCTAGAGGGCTCTCGAGCCACTCGCCTATAATGAGGCAGCTATGTTCCTACTTGTTATGTGTGCCTGGTACCTCCCGCTGTATCAGTACTATCCCGGTCCGATTCTTCTAAAGTTTCTTGCAGGAAAATAAACAACATGACCTGTTTTTTGAAGTGTAGTCCGAAACTGCAAACGATTTTTGGTTAACAACTAGCAATGTTTTACGGAGCTGTATAAGCCCTTGGTTTCCCAATTGAGAATTCGAAGTTAAGAAATCGTCGAACACTAATTTAGTCAGAAAACCTGTGAAATTTTGACATTAATGTTAGGATTGACACGATCTTAAATTCTCAATTCAGACTTCCACGATACTTTACCGATTTCTGAATCTAGGATTTTCTATTTAGATTCGGGACACAATTCTATTAAATTATCGAAACTACTCAGTAAAACAAAATCACGAAAATACTGTCGTCTTCATAATAGAGTAAAGTTGAATGATTCATAATAGTAGTTTATGCAATGGTCATATAATAGGGGTTATTAAAACACGAGCGTTGGTTTATCACATGAAGCCATGCCTAATGTAATATCACGCGAGTGTTTTAATACCTAATTATATGCCTTTGCATACACTACTTTATATTCACTCATACAGTTGACTACAAACGTGGAAACGGAAAAAATATGTGGTATGGCGAGTAATTTAGATTCTTATTATTCTCATTGCGCATGACAGCGCAGCGCGCGCATCCATAGACAATGACACAACTTTTCTACATCAAGACAATGAGCCCATTAGCGCCAGTAAATTAAAAAGTAAACGTGTGCTATAAAAATAAAAAAAGTTATTTTATGATGCAGTTGTTTGAAAATTGATGGAAAATGTTGCACTGTAATGGTATTTTTTTTTTAATTTTATCTATCCACGAATATAAAGTATGTGTTTATACGGTTGACTTCATTATGATAATTTTATCCAGTAGCCAAACGAATTAACTGCCCAATATACAAAATGCATTATTCAGAAGTATCGGTACTTTCGTGAATAAAACTGAAAGTCAAATGAATAAAAAGTAGATTGGAGACCGTTGTTATAAATCATAATAATTAAATAATCTTCCGTGTCGATGGAAAATACAGTTTTTTTTTTTAAATAAATCGGCCTTCAAAACTTAGTACCACACTTTTGAAATTGGAATTCCTCCTAAACTGTCGAAGTCAGAGTTTTGAAATAAAAAATATTTTATAGAAAATATCAATCAACTTCTTTTGAAAATATAATTTATTATACTCGTAGTAACGTTTTTAACTTAAAATAAGTGTTTGGTAGGTAAGTCTAACATCATCATTCCAGCTGATAGATAGTTTCTTTGTTTTTATTAATATGAAAGTTTGTGTTTCAATCACGCAAAAAACGACTAAACAGATTTGGATTAAATTTTCACACAGATATTTTATAACCTGGATTAATACATAGGATAAATACCGTATTATTATTTCGATTGCGCTAAATCTCACCCAGCTGGTCCAAGGGGCTACTAGGGTGCCGGATGTTGATTCACATACAGCCAATTGCCTGGACCTTCTGCTGACAACTGATCCAGACCGATACTCAGTGTCGATTTCATCACCTTTGGGTAGTTCCGACCACTGTCTGGTGAAGTCTGTATCCGTCTACTCCCCGCCCGATCCCAGCCCAAGAGGCACCCGGCGGGTTTGGCGGTACAAGTCAGCAGATTGGGATGGTATGCGTTCTTTCTTCGCATGCTATCCTTGGCGGCCCACTTGCTTCTCTTCAGTGGACCCATCGTCATGCGCTGACGCAGTGACAGATGTGTTGCGTCGGGGGATGGAGTACTACATTCCGTTCTCTGACGTAACGGTGTCCAGCGTTGGCCGTCCATGGTTTGGCGCCGAGTGTGACCGCGCAAACGCGGTTAAACACAAGGCGTACCTAGCATGGGTCGACGCTCGTGTGCGCAAGGCAAATGACGTGAGTCAGAAGAAGAGAGCCTTCAACAGGGCTGCCAAGTCCTGCAAAAAGGCGATGCGAAGGGCACGGTTTGACCATATTAGCAGAATCGGGGACAAACTTGCTTCACACCCCGCAGGTAGCAAGGCGTTTTGGTCCCTGGCTAAATCGGTTGAATCAAACTTCTGTCGCCCCTCACTACCACCACTGCTGAGACCTGACGGGTCGCTGGCCCACTCCGCTGAGGACAAGGCAAACTTGTTTGCCTCCCTCTTTGCGGAATCTTCGCGTCTGAATACTGATGGCACGCGGCCCCCTCCTTCTGCTGTTCGATGTGAGACGAGTATGTCGGATATTCGCATCCATCAGAGGGAGGTCTGTAGGGTGCTGCGTAACCTTGACGTGAACAAGGCTAGTGGCCCGGACGGGATCCCGGCAATTGTACTTAAAACTTGTGCGCCTGAATTGTCTCCAATCTTGACACGCCTATATCGCCTTTCGATGGTGACTGGAAAAGTGCCGAAGGCTTGGAAGCAAGCTAACGTTCAGCCCGTGCCCAAGAAGGGTAGTCGAGCTGACCCGGCCAACTACAGACCCATATCAGTAACGTCCATCCTCTGTAAGAGTATGGAACGTGTACTGAATAATAAGCTCCTGGCATACCTAGAAGACAACGACCTTCTTAGTGACCGCCAATACGGCTTCCGCCGAAACCGGTCAACTGGGGATCTTCTAGCGTATGCCATTCACATCTGGAGTGAGGCCATCGAGAACCACGGGGAGGCGCTTGCTGTCTCCCTTGACATATCGAAGGCTTTTGGCAGGGTCTGGCACGAGAGCCTTATTGGTAAGCTTCCTTCCTTCGGTCTGCCTAGTGGTCTGTGTGACTGGATTGCAGACTTCCTGAGGGATCGGTCCATCCGAGTGGTTATCGATGGCTGCTCGTCCGGTCAGTTAGGTATTAACGCCGGAGTCCCTCAGGGGTCAGTGCTCTCGGCAACATTGTTCTTGCTGCACATTAATGATCTGCTAAAACCCGGAACCTTTGGGTATGCAGACGACAGCACTGTTGCTGAGAGATACGTGTCTGGCGCACGGGCTACTGGGCCTCAAGTCCGGTCTCTTCGGGAGGCCATGGTTGAGCGCTTGAACCTGTCTTTGGAGGCAGTCTCCGAATGGGGCAATGCCAATCTAGTCAGATTCAATGCTGCTAAGACCCAGGCGTGTCTTTTTTCCGCAAAAAAGAGCCAATTCCACCCGGCTCCATCCTTCCGTGGTGTAACCGTGCCGATAACGGACCATCTCGACCTTCTTGGTGTTACGTTGACATCGACCCTCAATTTTGGTCCTTTCATTGAGGCAAAGGCTCAATTAGCTGCAAAAAAGTTAGGGATCCTTGCGAAGGTGAGATGGTACTTCACGCCTGAACAGCTGCTCAACTTGTATAAAGCGCAAGTTCGGTCATGCATGGAGTACTGCTCTCACCTCTGGGACGGATCTGCCAGGTACCAACTTGACGCACTTGAGTCGATTGACAGACGGGCCAGGAGACTTATCGGCAATGATGCGCTGGTCGACTCAAAGCTCCAGAGCCTTGAACACCGACGACGAGTTGCCAGCCTGTCGGTTTTCTATCGGTTACATTTCGGGGAGTGTGCGATGGAACTGCACAATTTGATTCCGCCTAGCCCTTTCCATCATCGGACTACAAGACGTACGGCAATGCGCCATCGTTACATGGTTGATATCCCACCCATACGCACAAAGCGTTTCGAAAATACTTTCATTGTGCGTACAGCTAAGGAGTGGAATTCCCTGCCGGCGTCTTTGTTTCCCGATAGCTACAACCTAGGGGTCTTCAAGTCAAGAGTGAATAGGTTACTTCTAGGCAAGCGTGCTTCACCTTCGACCACATCATCACTTAACATCAGGCGAGATAGTGGTCAAACGCGAGCCTATAACAAATAAAAAAAAAAAAAAAAATATGATCCCTTGGGATAATAATACATTTTTTACGCAGGTGAAGCAGCGGGCAGACGCTAAGCTAATAAAACCCCGGGCCTGCCTCAACACAGCGCTGATAGGGCAAGGGCATCGGATGCATCGAGCGTGAGTGCAATAGTGACCATAGACTAACATTATCATGGCAAAGAGAAGACGGTGATATATTTATTTAGCGTGGAGAATTGCTCATGCATACTGCACTACCACGGGAAGATAGCACAGTTATGTGGGACTCCAACCCACTAAAACTCCACGGTGTCCCCCTATGCCGTTTATGGCGGGAACACGGGCACGCGTTAGCACTCACCGCGAAGTCGCCGCGGCTGTCCGTCACCGGACCCTCCTCTGGGGAGTACCGCCCACAGGTATTATAAGGATGACATCATCTGAATCCCATTACGTGCCATTTGATGGAATACCCTAATTATCTGTTTATATTATGCTACCTAGAAGACTTGAACGACACCATCGACGCTGCAATAGACTTGGCACTTACTGGGCCCAAACAGTGTAATTCAAATTTTCTGCGACACGAAAACCAGAATATGTCCATTTTACCCCACTAAATGCAAGCGTACTAGTAATATTACATTAAAGCGTAGAGGAGATGCCGATGCCGATATGTTTAATGCCTATAGACAATTTAACGTATAATTAATAGTTGAAAAAGACACTCCAACTTTAGCTTAAACTACACCAAGTGTCGTGATTATTTTAGACACACAAACCAAATTACCCAATCCTTAAATGCAAGCATGTTAGTACACATACACTAAAAGATGTCCATTTTACCCCTCTGAATGCAAGCGTACTAGTAATATTACATTAAAGCGAAGAGGAGATATGTTTAATGCCTATAGACAATATAACGTATAATTAGTAATTGAAAAAGACACTCCAACTTTAGCTTAAACTACACCAAGAGCTGAAAGTTTCGTGATTATTTTAGACACACAAACCAAATTACCCCCTCTTTAAATGCAAGCTTGTTAGTACACTACACTAAAAGATGTCCATTTTACCCCTCTGAATGCAAGCGTACTAGTAATATTACATTAAAGCGTAGAGGAGATATGTTTAATGCCTATAGACAATATAACGTAAAATTAGTCATTGAAAAAGACACTCCAACTTTAGCTTATACTACACCAAGTGCTAAAAAAGTCGTGATTATTTTAGACACAAAAACCAAATTACCCCCTCTTTAAATGCAAGCATGTTAGTACACTACACTAAAAGTAAAACGCCGGGCCTGCCTCAACACAGCACTGATAGGGCAAGGGCATCGGACGCGTCGAGCGTGAGTGCTATAGTAACCATAGACTAACGTTATCATGTCATAGAGGAGACACCGACATGTTTAATGCCTAAATCCGATATGACGCATAAGTACCTATACATTGTAGTAAACAAGCCAATACCTGCATTGTTGTAAATCGTACTTATCATAACATCACACATATACCCCGAAAGGTTGGACAGAGATACACCCACATTCTACCAGCTATATTAAGTCTCACACATTAGCGGCGTGGCTATTGCCATCATCATCATATCAACCGAAAGACGTCCACTGCTGAACATAGGGATCCCCAAGCGTCCGGTCCCGTGCTTCTCGTATCCAGAAGATCCCCGCAACCTTCACCACGTCATCGATCTACCTAATGGAAGATCTTCCAACGCAAGGTCTTCCGGTCCACGGTCGCCACTCCTTAACTTTTCTGCCTTATTGGCCATGCGTTCCGCGAGCAATGTGCCGTGCCTACAGCCACTTATGTTTGGCAATTCTTCGGGCTATGCCGGTGACCCTGGTTCTCTTGCGAATGGCTACTTTTCTGATTCGATCACGCAAAGAAACTCCGATTATAGCCCTCTCCATTGCCTTTTGGGTGACTTTAAGCTTTCTGATGAGACCTATTGCCATCATCCAGTCAGAAATCCAGACACCGCTGAGCCAGACTGCTGTTACTGAGAAATTGCAGATGGCAAAACCCAATATCACTGCCTGCACTGGGCATCGAACCCAGGACCTTAATCTTACCAGTACTTAATCGTTATTTTCTAAATCATTACCTTCGACTTATAATACAGGGGTACGATTTACTAGCTCAAAAAAGTAGATGGCCAAAGAAAAACAAAGTGACAAGGCCGACTGAAGAAGTTCAAACATCAATCAATTTTCCTTAATTCGATTTCCCGATAACAATGCCAATGTGCCATGTCCTTGCATTGTATTCAGACTACAATCAATTAAAAGGACAGTTATAACTTATTTAATTAAATAATGAATCGTGGAATTCTACCGTTGTCGTGATGGGTTCGTCAAAGTGACTTGAAATATGGACCAGAGACTTTTTGAGACTTTAGATTGCCAAAACTAAGGCGACCTCCTTATGATAAGTGGTCATCTGTGGGCACCTATAATATAAGAGACATAATAAGTGCTTGGTAATTTAAGAGACAAATTAATCGCAAAATAAACTCATAATAATCTTCGCCTTTTTACCCAAGAAGGTAAGCAAAAATTAAAGAAAGCCACCTGCTTCGATCTTCAAATATCTTCTCCTTATCACAGAATAGCACTATCATAATCTTAAAACTAGACCACAGGAACACTGGACCTCGAATGCAAGGTATAAGTACTTCCCGACCAGCTCCTTCACAAATAGCTCTTACAACATAGCTACGTGCGTAGTAAAAGATAATACAATCTTCCAGCAATGACTTCATTCTTGAGCTATGTTACGTTCCCCATTGAACGAACGAATGAACGAGGCATTATCGGTCCTACCTCAACATAATTCTGATAGGGCAAGGCCATTCGAAGCGAGTCGTGAATGCAACGGTATTCTGATATTAGTACGGTACCACGATAAAAGGCAGTAATGTGGGGCTGTGAAAAACGGAATAGTTATTACATCCTACTTATATTGTAAATGTAAAAATCTTTGTTTGGTTGTTGAAAATAGAGAAAGAAAGAACATTTATTTTGCACAAACCTAAAGACACAACGGCCACAACAAGTTTTTGGGCTTTAAAACAAAAATAAAAAAGGAGTAATAAAAACAAGTAAAATGAAAACAAAGAAAATCAATCATGCTTCAACGTCTGAACAGATTTGTTACCTACTCAGGTAGATCATGCTCTGGATTAATACAAAGGATACTTTTTCTCCTTGTAGTACGGTACCTTGGGATAAAAAAATCAACAAAGCTGTGAGTAGAGCTAGTAATAGACACAATACTTTCAGGTCAGTTAAAAATTTGAAATAAGAATAAAATTGGGTTGTAAAAAAAAATGTTTTTGTTCGAATATTTGCAATATCATCAGATTTTTCGGTCTCTGCTATACAGGAAACTTGACATTACCCCTTAGTTCACGACTTTAATGTATTTTTGATATTAAGGAAGTGTGATTTTATTAACTTTCTTTCATTTAGACTGTTATTACACTATAGCGATAGTTCTGCATTATTCAAACATTTAAACATCTCCAAAGATAAAATAAAAAACAACTATCACAAAGACCACCATTATCTCTAACAAAACAACATTCCGTAACCATACAAAATCCATTACAAATGACATAGGTAACCTAAACACATTATCCTCACATAGTCATCGAATCGAACGCCACAATACGATCTACTCGAAGTATCTGTTATAACACTACTCTATGCGATTCTTGACCCCGCTCGTGAACGGAGAACATTGCACTGAGCTCAATTGGACGATGCGTGTAGGTATGTAATATGTATGTGCATATACATATCTGTGCATCACAGTTCCGTATCTACGTACGTGGGAGTTAGTCTTAGTTGTTGTGAAATAATCGAGAAGCTATTAGAAGTTAGTCGTGATTTTAACTTTGTACTTGTATCATTGATTGGTATAATTGCACGGTTTAGCGATAATCCTTGGATGCTAATGTTAAGGATGATAGCGGAGGTTTAAGGTTTCCTCAGAGTCAACGAGACATAAATCACAATGAAACAAAGATAAACTGATTGTAGTTTCCAACTAGAAATAAAGAAGAATAACCAAAGTCACAGTTTGGAACCAGCGTAGATGTTAAAATCACCGCGATAGGCGGGCTAAATGATTCCCTAGGCACTGCAAAGAAAGTAATAAATTGACATTAAGGCGCAAATACCCCTGAGTAGCTGATTTCAAAATGAGAATCGCGTCTAAACGGCTCGTCGTATTTTTTTGGAAAAAATATATGCT
The DNA here is from genome assembly GCA_947562075.1 of Orthosia gracilis. Taxonomy (NCBI): domain Eukaryota; kingdom Metazoa; phylum Arthropoda; class Insecta; order Lepidoptera; family Noctuidae; genus Orthosia; species Orthosia gracilis. The sequence continues at coordinate 12,335,065 of OX387264.1, read as the reverse complement.
ATATGAGACCATTTTCTTAATAATTTGATCTATGAAAATGTTGAGTTTTATTAGTATAACATAGTGTAATTAATTTGTAAAGTTATGGCTTACACGGTAAAGAAGGACAATCACACCAAAACTACCGGGCGTATTTTTTTATGAAATTTCCACACCGTCTAAAAGACACGTCAAACCGATAGAGGCCATACGCGAGCCTATCTATACATACATATAAATAAAATTGGAGTGTCTGTTTTTAATATTGAAATAACCGTTTTTTACTACATGTATATGAATATATACACGGTACATACACCAAAATAACATTTTTTAGAATTTTTGTCTGTCTGTCTGTCTGTTTGTTCCGGCTTATCTCTGAAATGGCTGGATCGATTTTGACGGGAGGTAGCTGATGTAATAAGGAGGTACTTAGGCTACGTTTATTTTAGAAAAAATCTTTTATTTTAGACATTTCTTAGGCGGAACGAAGGTCGCCGGGTCAGCTAGTCGACAATAAAAATAAATGAAAAATTCCTTTACATTTTTACTTTTCCGAGAATCATTAAAGCTAATAGAATGTGACTGTCTCAGAGCCTCAGACATCACTCTAAGGAATTTTATTGCACTTTTCAATACAATATTATAAATGATGCTGTAGAGTATAGAAACAATTGAAACATAGCTGAAAATACTAATTCAACTACAAATCCGACAGACAACACTAAAACCAAAGACGTTGCTACATTAGGATCCCACCAAGCACTTTCCCCATTCGATTCCGTCTCAGATAAATCTAGGTACCCGTACAGGTATCAGAACAAAAACTTGCTAACATAAACTACAATTTCTAGTTTTGTTTACGTCCGGGCAAGGATTGCACAACCGAGTTGCTTCCAATTGGACTGGTGAAACTTACGTACAGTCGGATACAGCTAACAGTACGTAAAGAAGAATTTACTGAGTTCTTGATTTTTTGTAAATAAATGCCTTGGTCGAGTTTGACTTGGAGTCATATTTACGTCAAGAAGAAGAAGAAAGTAAGTAAATATAACTACGTCTGATAAAGTGGTTAATACTGCGTAATCAGCCCAGCTAGTTGTCACATTACTGGCGAATACAGCTTGAACAATTTTGACCGCGTTTAGTTAAAATCTCAAATGATATGAATATGCACCTACGCACCAACTTGATGTCGTGTATGGGGCAATGGAGGACAGTCCTTCGCTGTCGAGGATTTCGTAATATCCAGAGGAAAGGCGAAACGGTAAAGATCGAGCAAGGTATATTCCAGGACGATAATTTGAGTCCATTTTGGTTTTGCTTAGCCTTGAATCCTCTAAATAAATTGCTGGGGAATTCAGGGCTAGTATAGATTTAGAGATCATGAAATCTGTACATATTATGAAACCGTCATAATAAAATGTCAAAGAAATGAAACAATATCTACGCGAGTACTTTCACAAATCGAAAGACTTCGAGCAAAACAAAAGCTAAAAGAATTACAGAATTCAACCGAGTGTGCTTACATTGTGTAACTTCTTTCAACCAATATTGGACAACAAAATTTAAGCTTCCCGTCTACCAGTATAAAGGCTAGGATTTTATTTTTCATTCTGTACCCTTATGAGTTCCTTGCTTTGCTTGCTTTGTGACTCACATTTTTATTCTTTGCAGGCTTCTGTTGGCTTCTTCATTGTTCGACCTCTTTGTGTAGCTTATTATTTGTAACGCATTGAAATGGATTATTTGCTTTTGTTCTGTGATAGGTTTCGAAGCTGTTTTTTATGCAGTGTTTTTGTTTTGTATGTCTACGTCTGTGGTTTTTGGCTTCGATTATTTATTTTGTCTGGTTTCATATGCTTCATAAAGTATATTATGAGATTTTTGACAACACTAATTATTTAAAAACACGACATAGATACCTTATTTTCGTAGCAATTAATTTAATCAAATATGTATACGAGTATTATAGCTTTATCATAAACCGAAAACTGACTTAGAAAATCTGAAGGAGATCAACTAAATGGATACCGCGTTGTACATTATTTTTCATAGTGCATTATTTTTTATAACATTCTCCTTTCACTATCTTCTTCATTAATTCATGTCTGTTGACAAAAAATAGGCTCTGCAGTAAGTTGTTCCCAATAAGTAACGAAATGCATTTTGTTTTGATATTAATTACAGAAAAGAGCCCTTTTTATATCAATATTTGAATCAAGTTATCTGGATCTTGTACACTAGTTATCAAAAGCAAGTTAATTCTGTGAGTATTCTTGTACATTCAGGTTAATCTTGAAATAAATTTTGTTGGTGTACAACGTGGGTATCTGCTGTACAAAGGTAGTGTTTGAGCTCCTTTGTCTTCTTTTAACAAAAATATAGTAGAAGAAGTAAGATACTAATACTAGTAATCACTATAACTATCTCTTGCTAAAATTTAAGGGTGTACTGTAGGTAAACCTCTGTCCAACGTTCAGGGTATTCCCTGAAGGATTGACGTGACGTGTGGTAAGCAGAAAGAGCAAAACAGACGACTTACAACAAAAAGTATAGCAAATTCCTTTCCTTATAGTACAGGAAATACTCTGACCTAATCTGCAACATTAGAAATGATTGTAATGGTTCAGTTTACTTGCAATGAGCTGAGAACGACAACAGTTGCGAGTGCGACCCACGTGGCTTACTGCAGTTTCCTCACCGACCGGTTTACCCACACGTACTGGGGTTGCAGTGTTAGCGGCAATAGTTGGACTATGTTTTGCTCTAGATTGATAACGATGAATGAAAGTTTGTGTAACAATATCAGCAAAATTTAATACATCAGAAATAGGTTGGCAAGCTTTCTTGTTTTACACATATATAAACTCACGCCTTTTTGCCATAGGTTTAGGCAGACACTACAGAATACTTCGATCCTTCGGTTATATACTCCTTTACTTTGTTTGCGTTCAAACATCTGCTTTCTTACTTAACTTTAACCAACTGATATGTTTTGATCTTAAAAATATTATCAATTAATTATGTCTCTGTTGTAAATTTAGGTTGACGAACTTTTCCAATTAAAAGAAAGAAACCGGATAAGGCCGCCATTGTAACCATATAATTAGCAATTTAATATAAGAGCATTTTAACAAATTCGGTGAAAAATACCTGTATAGTAGTATTTTTCTTCAAAATAACTTTATCTACGTTCACATTTTTTTATTCTTATTTCACTTCCTGTTTAATAATCCAGATGTGACCTATTCAATTACCTTTATCGCCGCTACCACTAACACCGCACCTTCTATTGCATAACCCTTACCGTTTGAACCCACTATAATTATTCCATAGTCACAGTCATTACGCAAGCATGGCCTAACTTCACCCTATGTTTTGCAGTTACCATGGCGTCCCATGAGGTGATACTCGTAACATGGGGTTTTTGACCTACTTCAGTTATACTAATGGATTGCTTTTAGGAATTGTTGTATGAGGTATTGAATATATATTTTCGCAGAATTTGGTGCTGTTCGTTATTTTGTCGCAGTTCTAAGCCTAGTGTGACTTAAAATGGCAGCTGTTCTATTTTTGAATATGAGGTTGTTAGAGTTGGTTTGGTCACTGACCCTTTAACCTTGGTTTGTGTCTACATATTTTGCTGTTGTCTGTATATGACACATGATTGCAGTTACGCCTTCCTTTTGGGTCTTGAATATATTGTGCTGTATAAGAAAATAATTGTCTGTACAGAGTGTAAAGGAAATGGTAAGTCATATTTTAAAATCTGGTTCTGCCCATGGAAATAAAAAACTTTCGTATATGAAATCATTATCAATTGCTCAAAATTAGTATGGGGAATTATCTATCCCCATGTTTCATACATCAACGTCCAGGCCATTCTCACGTACTTCTACTCTTACAAAATTATCAGAATCTTCCAAGTAGAGACGACTACATTAATTGGTTACCCCATTCTCAGAGGTGCCAAGGGATACCCAATTAATGCTATCAGGATCATTAAGTTCAGTGCCTAGTCTTACCAGACGTAAGATAAACATATCGATTGCCATCTGATTAGTGGGATTATCAGCCAAGTAACAATCTATATAAGGTTCTCGAGTGGTGACCGCGTACCGGAAGACGCAGCGTTCGAAAGCCTCAAGGTGGACCGTTGACCTAGCACAGAGGCAATAGAGAAATTATTCGATGTCGGTGATGGTGATGATCGAAATGGCAAAATGTAAGATTGAGAAGAAATGGATTGATCACGTCTATAGATCACGTCTATATGGAATGAATAAAGCTATTCTTATTTTATTTATTTATAGAGCTTGACAATCCCATATATTTGATCAATCACTAACGCGATTCTTTGATAAAAAAACGTGATGATGGCACATGTGTTGGGTCATTCAGTTCCTTTCATGATTGTTGAGCTGAGTGGTGCCGATCCATGCGTCATGTTCGTGAACGGCGCCATCAGTTGGGATGGGTCATAACTTAGTTATCTCGGCCTGTTTTTACTTAATTATTGTACTTGAGGTTGTTTAGATTTACTCTAGAAGCTTTAACGTGCACGTCTTTTTACATTGTTCTCACAATATAATTTTCCAACAAGAATGATTAAAAGATAATAAAAAAGAGTGATACACAATATTGATATAAAAGAGTGTCCGTGAAGTTTCTTGTACGTTCTTCTCCATAGAGATCTACTGACACTTGCGAATATTCAAATAACTGCATTTAAGTTTTATTTGCTAACAATTCAAATGTAATAAAATATTTTGATTTGGATCTTGTCTCGCCTGACTGACGAAGATTGAGAGCAACCTTTTTCTAGCAGTGGCCGTCTTTCAGTAAAATGGGTATGATGAACAGTCTCTAACAGGTTTATATATCAACCTAATGTTTTCTAAACAAACATGGTTTTGATTAAAATCAACCGTTACTAGCATAAACTTCAATATTGTTTATTAAGCCAAATCACAGCAAGTTTCGTTGTAGAATACAAACAATACTGCAAGTCTGAATCACAAGCCAGCTGCTCCATTGTATACTATGATTTACGAGTTTTTGCCTAAGAATGTAGAAATTAGAGAGATATGTCAACTGAAATTTTAATGAAACCCAGTTCCCAAGAGATTATCGTTTGGAATATCTTCGAGTTTTTATTAAGATTTTTATCAGTGTAGGATAAGTTATTGCCTACTACCATACCTCTAAGTAAATTATGTTTAGATTACTAGTTGTAGTAATCCTGTCAACATCGGGCAAGGCACTCCCAGCGGAGACAACCCACCGACACGGAAGTTATGGGAGCATTAATCCAGCCACATTTTCGTCCTCATTGAATGAATGATGACCTGACACGACCGGAGTGAGATCAGAAATAATACAAACGATGAGGTTTTGAAGTGTAGTTTGAAGTTTACCATGTAGACTGTATCACCCTTTGTAACGGTTACCGGTGTAATTGGACAAAGAGCAACGTATTTTTAAATGAAAGAACTATGCCATTACAAAGAACTATAAATGGCTACAGAACGTTTTGTTTATCAACAGGTACATGTTCAAGTACCTCTGAACTCCCTTACTTCCTAAATTTTATAGATTTGAGTTTACTCTCCCTAGCTTACTGGCTAAGATTATCAGTAACGTTATTCTATAATCTAGCCATCTGCTTGTACCATCATTATTATATAACGCTACTTCTTGACATCAGTCGATATCCTCCCATCCGTTTTATCTGGTTTAAAATTGATCGTCATTATCTTGCCCTTGTCTGGTCACATGGGACAAGGGCATAGACATCATGATCCTTGCACATATTTATTTTCAATTTGCCCTTTTCAATCTTGAAGGTATCTGTTACTCCCTTTTGGTTGCTTTGCGCCGCCCACGGCTTCGCCCGCGTGGTATTAGTACTTCACCTATTATCTTTATAAATTATAGCCTATTTCTTATTCTGATGTATAAGCTATGCGTCTTCGCTCCCGTCAACTGGCTACCTACCTACGTACCCTTTTTTTTTGTTCCGGGGTGGAAAATCCTCAATGGATGTCCTCCGCCCTGGGGAGGCGGAGAGGTCTGTCAGCCTCGTACTATTATATTGTCATTTTAATTCCAACCTTGCCATATCTGCACCATTTCTCTAATCAACGATTCAAACAGTACAACACTGCAACAATAAACCGGTTCCTACCGTGTTTTGTACTAACGTGGCCGATTGATTCGACAGTTTCACAATGTTTGGCAAATTAGAATGTGCAGTTTGGAATTGATCGGCCGAATGGACGGTATTTTGTTTAGTTTTGGGATAGGTACTATTACAGTTTCGAAACAAAGATTGGTACCTATAGTTTTCCGTTTTTCGACACCGCCTTCGGAAAATAAAGATACTTTTCGCTTTGTATTGTTTTGTTTTGGAAGTCGGTTTGATATTGCTGTTTTTTTTTTAGTCTCTTTTAGTTTTGCTTGGTATGTCCAATGACCATGAAAATCTTTTATAGGCAAAGTACATCTTATGACGATTCCAATAAGCCCAAACATGACTAGGATACATTGTTTTATTTCGGAGTTCCTGTGCTTACCTTCCGGCTTCATCATTAGATCAGTTCGATAATACCATTTTCATTAGTACCATTTATTTATAAGAAGTTGCTCCATCATAGTCGGTTAACTATTGGAGATATTTAAACCCGTAACAAACTTAGCATTAAGGAGTTCCAGTGGCCATCTGTGATCTTCTTCATCAGTTCCACTTCACCAAATAATACTTTCTGAGTGCAAATGATTGCATTGTTGATGAGAAGACCAAAATCGCTATATGTATGCCTATAATATTTGGGGAGTTCTCTCTATGATCCCATCATCTGATCCTGATTTGATAACCATAGGACCTGAAGATTTTTCCAAATCGATCTAGACGTCCGACGAATTGAGAATCTCTTCCCTTTTTTTGATGTGGGTTAAAAATGGGTTTCATCCGTCATAGACAGATGCCTTATGGTGTCGTGACAGTTGAGGGGTGTGCAATGGTTTGTATCCTATTCTTTGTATGTCCTGCTGATGATTGTAAAGGTTTGATGATTATTCGGACGTCTCTAGTATCTTATCCTAACCTAGGGTTATTGTAATGTATCTAAAATATCGTATTTAAAAAAAAATGAGTCACGTAATTTAGGTTAGGCTGCCAGATGGACTGACGTAATTTCAGTTACTATTCTACGTTTGTACGGGGCACCGACACTTGCCCCGCTGACTGCCCGCACTTCGAGCGCAATTCGGTTGAAATAATGAGCGTGAGTCAGCAGACAATTAATTTTGCGTTACCGTGTGGCACAAACAGGACTTTAGTAGTAAGCCGAATGCAGCGTAAATTCTGCGACGCGTTTTACGCGACTCATAACTCACAAAATTACGTTCGTTTGGCCTCACCCTAATAATATCCACATTTTATTTTATTTTTTTCAGTCTGTACTGCGCTCCATTGTCCGCTGGCAAACCTCGTACTTTACCCTTGCTGAATTGTCAAAGACCAGGTTTGAGCGCCGAGCATTGACATGTGGGTTCTCCCTCACATAGAGGATAGGGAGAACCCACATGTCAATTTATTAGCGTTTGTGGCAAATGGGAAGGTCTCCTTTCATCAGAGCCTTCATTGACCAATAGCTCTTCAAGGCATTATCAGTGCGTATTGCAAGTTCTTTTTCATGTCTCACCTGGAAAGAGACTATTTGGTCGAGGTAGATTTACTCTGGGACGTATACAATCTTCGCACCCCCTATATACACTTGCTGCTGGACGATGTTAGTCAAGGATTTGAGACTAAAATCCCGTAACATAATTTTCATTTTTGCAGTAAATTTTAAAACGTCCATTGTATTGCTGGATATGAGCCTAACCTAAACATCGTCATTTCGTCCCGTATTGTGCTTTTGCCATCTAGGAGATTTCCACCATTCTGTACTCCCGAAACTTTAAATTTTGGTTAATATCAGTGAACTACATATCTGAAACATTAATATAAACCAAATAAAGTAGTTCAAAGTCAGTAATAAAACCGTAATACCGTCAAATCGTGACATAAAATGGTTTTTAAATAGCGCGCAAATGAAATGGAACCCTGGTAGTAATATTATCGTTAAGGAAATCGTTAAAATTGCTATCTAATTTTATTTTGAATCGTAACACCGCAGTATCTTTATACTTCAGTAGCTCAAGTTGACAGCGTGGCTGAAATAAATGTTTTTATTTTTTATAACGCTTTCGCAATTGACCAATATTTCACCTGCTGGTAAGCGATGATGTGGTTGACGGTGAAACACATCATCATTATCATTTCAGCTGAAAGATGTCCATTGCTGGACATAGGCTTGCCCAAAGTGTCACCACATTAATCGGTCCCGTACGTCTCGTATCCAGCGGAACCCCGCAACCTTCACCAGGTCATCAGACCACCTAGTGGAAGGCCTTCAAACGCAACGTCTGTCATTTCGCGATCCACTCCAAAACCTTTCGGCCCCATCGGCAATTCGTTCTGCGAGCAATGTGCCCTGCCACTTAAGTTTGAAAAACGCTTGCTTATATTTTTGGTTCTGTCTATTTTTAAGAGCTTAAAACTGTCCGTTAGTCTTGTATTCGCAAGTTTTACTAGCTGAGCATGCAGTCCTGGATTCGATTTCCGGGTGGTATAGCACAAAGGCACAAAGTGTTAATGGAATTTCTTAGTGGCAGCCCTGAGTTTGGACATATTGTGTCCGTTTGATGTCAATAGGCTCGCCAGTTAGCCCTTATTGCACGAGAGACTTAAATATAACGAGAAATGTGGGTGTACTGCAAGTTCAGCTATCCCTAACTCTTCGGCAAGCCTGTTAAGTATACTTTCAAGAGCAAGACAATAACAATTTTCGCGCAATAACTGCTCTTCAATCGCGAATTCAAATTACCACAGCATAGCAATTATTCGACAGTGCAGTGTTCATCTGAACGCAGGGTAATCGCGATTATGGCGAGAAAATTTTACTGTCAAATTGTAATTATTTTTTCTCTTGTTCGATTGACAACCGCTCCCAAATTGCTGAGTGAAGTTTTGGAATCCTTAGCGGTTTTTTTTCGAAATAACTGCTTTTGACAAACAGCGAGCGATTAGCAAACGATCCCAATTTTTATGACATAAAGCGATTGATCGCGCGATGACTGTGCAATTATTGCTGATTGTTGTTTTATACGTAATTATCCGGCGGGAATACAGGAGTAATCTTGTGAAGATAAGATGGACCCTTGCATAGTTTGAGGTTACATAGTCATGTGAAAATCACTAAATGTACCATGTTAAAAGCTGGCTCCAGAAGAGCTAAGTGTATGGCTGAGGAAATTTATTAGCTTTGTTTACATTGTTTGTGGTCTGCAAATAAGTATTATACCCTCGTCTGTAATGAGTCTCGAGACAGATACCACAACTTATACCTCAAGTAGACAAGTCTTTACACCTTCATAACAGAAAATTAATGCCACACCTACTGCTTTTCCTTTGCAGTAGTTATCAACGAAATGTTTACGACAACAATATACCCGGTGACGAGCCAACCCATAAATACGGTCGTAAAATCTTTTATATATTTCAAGTGATATTGGATCGTAGACCGTGTTCCAGAATTTAATATGAGTGTTTAATAATTTTATTGATTTTTGGGCTGGCTTCCTTAGCTTGAACCTTTAAAAAAATTAAGTGGACTCACAGGATAAGAATGAGAATCATTTATTCGCAAGACTAAGTGGTAAAAAGTGGGTATTTAAGTTGACCAATTTATTTGTAGCTAAAACCAAATTCATAGGAACTACTGGATACCGGCATAAAATTTGACATCTCGCATTTTTCGCTGAAAGTCACGATTTCATCAGAAAGACGTCCTCTGCTGGACGTCAGTGTAGCTGAAAAAGATTTTTTTTATTTTCTCTAGGGTCCCGGACCTTTGAAAGGAGTACCAGGGGCCTTAACCAACTGGCAGAGGCCTTGTTAGACAGGTGTCACCAACCGGTGATTATCCCTGTATGCACTAGTCACTACGCAAGAGCAGCCAAGAACAATCCCCGGCTAGTGCAGGAATATTGCAGAATATGGAGACAAAACACTTTGAGCCATGGGTTTGGGAGATTTCGTGGATCAATTAACTAAAACTATAAAAGGACTATTGGCCCCTGCCTGACCACTGTTGATCTACATGGCTATAAAAAGGCAGGGGATGATTTGCACACTCAATTTTACTAATGGGCTCCCCATAAACAAGGGGGCAACATACACGGTGGTGCTTGAGGTGAGGAGATGAATGCCACGGCCATCAGGACAATCCCAGAAGACGATCAAGATCCCTACCAGCATCTTACTGGGTTGACTTCTTTCCTCCGAGTACGTTCGCTTTTACGAATCTCCACTCAAGCCAGTCAATTAAGACAAGATAATTATTATTAATTAATACTTTATTATTAGGATTAAAAAAAAATCCTTAAACTGTATTTCTGAAGAAATTAAAACCGTTATTGGCTATTAATGTTTTCAGTTAGGTATTCCATGTAATACGTATCCAATATGAATACCTTTAATTAATTTAACAAACAGGGAAATTAAAAACCTAGACAAACACAATACCGTCTCTATAAATAGTCATATTTTACAATAACCGGAAAAAATTACTACGAGTATGTAACGAATATATCTAGACTTCGCTGAGTGCTGTACTCAATAGCTATTCTATAAATAGTGGCAATACGTAACAGCTAGACGGCTGCCGGTGACCGGTCAGAGGATGTTACGAAGGCACGTCTAGTCCGAGAACAGGGTGATGAGGTGAAGCGGGTAATGAGGCGGGCGCGGATTAACAAACTAATAAAATCGCTGTTTGCGTCCATACAGGCTGGTTGACACTGGTCCTGTAACTTACTAATCACAGATTATGTGATCCAACCAAATTAATATCTAGGTTGGAGATCCTGTTATAAAAAGCGCCAGATTATTATCGAACAAAATTAGATGGAAAGAGATCAAGAATCTAGTTAAGATTTCAACAGTGATTAGACATGTGATTACCACCGCTCTGTCAAAATTGAAGTTAAGACGAAGAAACAAATTTTAATTCAGCGCTGGCCACACGGATTTGAAATTACCGGATCATTGAAAACACTTTAATCTATTCAAGCATCCAAAATCCAGCGCTGGATTTGAATGGCTTGCCAATTTGATTTATATCCAGTATTTCAATCCAAAGCTCGAATCTTGTGCAACTGGATCAGTTCAAACACATTTCAATCCATCTCAGTACCAGTAACCAGAGTTGGATCTCAGCACCCACTCCATATTATGCAACTGGGTACACATGCCAGATTAAAACGTCTATCTGGATCATACTAAACATATTGTATCATCTAAAGTCATGAAATGACTCTGTCGGACGCGACGAGACTGTGCGAGCTAACTAACGATACTCTATTGTTTTACGCTCTAGAAACATGTCTATCCGCTACAACCGCTCTGTGGTCACCAAACCTCGCTCACCAACATGCCCGCTACCGCTTTAGTCATCGCTCAACCACACTGCCCGTTCCCTTATTATTAAAATATTATTACTAGCTAGCTTCAATTTGTATGCCTTCCTGTTGGAGGTATCATGACTGTAATTAAGATGTTGGTGATGGTACATTGGTATATTATCTACGCTATTTAGTAAATGGTATATGGATATATTCTGTCGGTAAATACCATTTAGTATAATTGTGATTTTGCGACTGATTTTACTTTAATTTATTTTTTATTTAGGTCCATTCTGAATAAAAAATAAATTAAAATAAAATCAGTCATGCCCAATCGCGCATGAGCATTATCTCACCTGATGGTAAGCCATGATGTGGTCAACGGTGAAGCACGCTTGCCTAGAAGTAACCTATTTACTCTTGCTGTAGCTACCTCGACGCGTGGGGTCAAGAATTAAAGCTGTGATTGGAGAACACAACAAGGTGGGTTTCTCCCGAAATAGTATAGTTGATATTATCAAGATCTACAGGCAATGAGCTTTCTTTTTTCGCCATTTTTAACCGACTTCGCAAAAAGAAGGAGGTTATCAATTCGACTGTATTTTTTTTAATATGTTTGTTATCTCAGAACTTTTTATTGGGTGAAGCGATTTTGATGATTCTTTTTTTATTTGAAAGCTGGTGCTTGTCATGTGGTCCCATTTAATTTTCATCAAGATCTGATGAAGAACTTCGAAGAAATACATCAGAACTCTTCAATAAATGACGGTAAAACACTCGGGATAGATGCAATCGCATGTCGGTTTATTGTTTACACCATTTCATAACATAACATCACACTGGTACGCTCTAAAGGGGAACGCAGGTGTGAACAGTTCACCCTGGTATACTCTCATTGCACTGGTTTCGTTTAAGGTTCATGTTATTGGGTTAATCTATTCTAGCTTCACTTTGGGCACTATACGCGTAGGTCTCTTCTTCTATCTTATAGAACTGGTCCATTATGTACAACAACTAAAAAGTGAAAAATAAAAAACTTTTTTACAAAAATTACAACCGACTTCCAAACAAAAGCACTACAAAGTAAAAAAATAACTTCAATTTCGGAAGTCGGTGTCAAAAAACGAAGAAACGAAAAAAGAAACACCGACTTCCGAAATTGAAGTTATTTTTTTACTTTGTAGTGCTTTTGTTTGGAAGTCGGTTGTAATTTTTGCTTGTTTTGCTCCTAAGATAATTTAACCAAAGTCACACTATATGATATACCATCCAAGATAAAAATTTGTGGTGGCCCAGTTTTAAATCCGGGTAATAGCAAAGATAATTTATTTGTTTATTTAGTATGTAAGAATTTTAAACATTCAATGTTTTTTTTTTTACTTGGAATTTTGGTGTGCACTTGGATCACTGTCCTCATACGCAAATTTCCTATAACAACTGGGTTTGCTGTTAGAGAACCCAATTATGGGTTAAACTCGCCTTTGTACATAAGCTGTCCATTGTATTTGTAATTAAATGTTCATTTTATGTTTTGTGTGCAATAAAGAATAAGAATAATTTTGCAATTATATGTACTTTTTTAAGATTATCTTGGACATAAAAACTCCTTGGACGAAAATGGAATAAATCCTGAGGAACTCTGGACTTAGTTATAGTCACTATAAGATCGAAACCGCCAATCCGTCTTGAGCAAGCGTGGTGATTGATGCTCGTTCCTTCTCTGTGTGAGAAGAGACCTTTGACTTTATTTAAAAAAAAAATGAAACCTTTCTAACTATCCAATAGACGATCATGACGTTTAAAAATCCAGCCACAAAAACCACCTCCAGATTAATTTACGTCTTCATGCAAAAACAATTGCAAAACCCCTCGACATCTAAACCCATAATATGTCTCAAGAGGTCATCACACTGTGATGGCGGCCATTTAAATTACTCGGCGAGTGATGTCATTCCCCATTAAGTGCATTGTATGGCTGTTACGTCAGCATATCGGCATGGAAAGGAAGTAGGTACCATACACGTGGTTGTTATTTGTATGTGTAATAATGTCAGGTGATTGGATTGGAGTCACGTTTTTTAATAGATTTTACGTATCATTTTTTTTATTGCTTCTCGGGGGTCCTATGATCTCAAGGTGAGGCAGTTCCCGCCAAGCTGGTCTATATTGGTAGTCCTTAAGGTGTACTCCAAAGGATTACTCAAGACTCTCTACAGAACCAGGTCTCGCTTTTTCATGGAGAAAAGGTAAAAACAAGAGGGTCTAGACAAATTGATATACTATTATAAAATGTATGGGATTGAGATAATCATCATCATATCAGCCTAAAGTCGTCCACTGCTGGATATAGGCCTCCCCCAAGCGTCGCCACATTGACCGATCCCGTGCGTCCCGCATCCAGTGGATCCTCGCAACCTTCACCAGGTCATCGGTCCACTTGGTGGGAGGCCTTCCAACGCAACGTCTTCCGGTTTGCGGTCGCCACTCCAGAAATTTCTGCCTCATTGGCCATTCGTTCTGCGAGCAATATACTCTGCGCTATGCCACTTAAGTTTGGCAATTCTTCGGGCTGTGTCGGTAACCCTGGTTCTCTTGCGGGATTGAGATGCGCTACCGAAATGCCACGTGGTCAACTTTTGATGATCTTTGTCACTGACAGAATGTAATCTCTGATTAGGGCCCTTGGATAAGCCTAGTATATACCCAGAAAATATAGCACAAAAAGGTGAAGCTAGGAAGAGGACATCTCCAACTGCTAAGCAGTGGGATAAAATAAGGCTATCTATAATGATGTTAATATAATTATGTGCATAGTCAACGTGAAAGTTACAAAACATAACTGTAGACCTTGCTTAGTAATAGTATGGATCAATACCGCCTTTTCATAGACTACTGTAATAAGTATGAGAAACATGGCTATAGAAGATCTGACGGATGATCACGATATTTGAAAGAATCATGCAATTATTAACAATAATATTGTTGGTAACCTAAAAGAGGCCAAAGAAAATGGATGGATTGTGTGAGGAATGACATGAGACAAAAGGGAGTGAATGATTGCGTGACGGTTGACAGGGAAGAACAGAAGAATAAGAGGACAAAGGCAGAAGATGATTTTGAATGCGTATACTTACCTAGCTACTTGATTAATGATTAATGAATAGAAGAATATATTTGGCTATCTAATCCTAATAAATCGTCTGTCATAATTTAACACAAAAACGATTGATGACAGCAACAATAATGTATGCAAATTATTTAAATAGCAGCGCGCTCCTAAAATATAAATTTACATTCGTAATAAACTGGATCCATATAATGGACTCAACTTTTATAATATACGTGTGAAACTCGAAATGCCCTTGACACTGGCACTCGTGGCAAATGACAAACATGAAAAAGAAATCAGAAGGCTTATAGTTGGATAGGAGCGTCGCATGAAATTCAATCGTAATTGGGAGTTTGGCTACAACAATTTCACCAAAAACAAAATAACAAATACCTATACAATAATTTTTTGACTTATATAGATTTTACATGAAGTCGTGTTGGTTTTTTGATGACGTATTGCCAAAATGGACTTATAGCTTTGGCTCTTATAGCTTCCACCTGGGCTTAAAGTTAAGCATAAGAAAGAGGGATGAAATTCAGATTATATCAATTTCTTTATCTACATTTGATTCACTTCTTAATATTCAGAATCGTTCTCTTTTCACTACTTGCTTTAACAAATTACAGAAATAACTCCTATGTTAGGTAATTCGTTGTTATTATGTTCGGTTTCTTCAGCTTCATAAGCATGAGCTTATTGTTTGGTTCCAAGTGGATCTTTTTCATCTACTCCACGTTGTCGACCATGAATTTGTGGGTCGTTAACATCATTTCGCACTTCACTGACAAATGTTACGTGTGCTCACACGTTAGATCCTCTTTGTGTCGTTGTGAGGTCAATTATGTCTATGAGATGTTTAGACACCTTTTTATTAGCTTTATTTGTATACGTTTATACAAGTCAATTATTGTATATGAATTATCAATTTGGTGGGTAAAAATCTTACTTTTATTGGCTGTCTGTTTAGACACGATGGATATATCAATAACTTGATTAGCTGATCACTATTCTTTTTCTACAAACTCATCCTCACCATTTCAGTCAAAAGACGTCGACTGCTGAATATGGGCTCTGGCATTTCCTCTGTATGTTACCACATCGGTCGGTCCATTGTGTATCCATCCTTTGAATAGACTCCGCACTGAGGTCAGCAGCAACAAAGACTTTCTCCATAGATGGGGGTTCTCGGATGAATCCGATCTCGGTGCTAGTGCGGCGTCTCTCCGCAGAATGGTATGGACCATGGCCCACCTTTCGACTAGTGCCGCATGTCCTTTTGTCTGTTCACGTGAGTGAGGACCTTATAACTGCGTCAGCAGAGGGCATAGCCGTGGCTGAATTCTGGGCCAGGCAAGGCATTTAAATAAAAAGTGTCTGTTTGTCATCTACAAGCTAATAAGAAGTGCAGCCTTAACCACTACGAACTCTACTTAT
Organism: Orthosia gracilis; assembly: GCA_947562075.1. Lineage (NCBI taxonomy): Eukaryota > Metazoa > Arthropoda > Insecta > Lepidoptera > Noctuidae > Orthosia > Orthosia gracilis. Next base: position 12,319,026 of record OX387264.1, on the reverse strand, counting down.
TATTTTAGTAAAACCATCCATCCTGATGGAGACCTGTATCCATCATCACCATTGCTGGATACAGGTCTCACTGTTCTTTTGCCAAAATGCCTGCCACGCACGGAAGTGCGTTCTTCATCTAGAGACTAGACAAAGAGTTAGACGATGTAAGTGATGACGATGGTCGAAGTTCCGAAATGTAAGAAATTGATCACGTGCACTAATGTAGTGCTGTAACAGTAGTTTGAAACAGCACAAAACAGCAGCAGCGATGAAACTAGTACAGAACTAGTATTTCCGTTGTCGGCAAAGCGCTGCGCTCAAGGTTGTATCCTTAGGCCCCTCACCCACTGCGACTTTTGCTATATGCTATCACATCGCGATACAGAAGCGATGCCAACGCGCTATTAACGCGTTACAGCATCGCGACTGTATCGACGCAAACGCGCGACCGTGTCGGACGACATCGGAGAGAACGGAGGGAGGGTGGCGCGTGAGTGGAGAACCGAGCATCAGTGCAACACAGACAGGTCGAGAGACCAAAGACAACGTGACTAATGTAGCCCCAACGGGGTCCATCTTCCAACTGTGACATTTTTGTGCCGATACTGAATCGCGTTTGCATCGCGACAGAAGCGCGACCGTATCGCGTTTGCATCGCGACTGAGAATCGTGGTGTAGGCGAGGGCAAACAGCTAGCGGCCGCATCGCGACTGTATCCATGCGAACGCGCGACAGCATCGCTACAAAAAGTCTTCGTGGGCGAGGGGCCTTAGATAATAGTACTACAGATGTTGCTGCCTTTTAAGTGATATCTTCAACCCAACGCGAAATGATCCGTTTCTGTATGATGTGTGAAATGATGTGTTTCTACCTATATAATTTCTTCACATCTCTTCTAATTTTAACAAGTTCTTATCTTCTGCCCCTTTTATTCCCAACTCAATTACTCTCACCCTTCAAATCAACGCCAAAAAAAACTAATAACTTTGCAAGCTGAATGCCTAAAGGAATTATTCTGAAAGATCAATAAAAAAGTAATTCAATAGAATAATCTAGATTTCCAGACGCCGATAAACCTCAATCTTTACACTCTTCTTTACACCTAAATCCATTGAAATTGCGAATTCTATTTTCAGTGCGTCGCAATAATCCTGCTTGGAAAAATAATCGTTAGAAAACGTTTCAAATAAAGGCTGTTGAAGGATTTGTAATAACGTTGAAACATTGTTTTTGTGACCTAAGCCCATTTTGGATGAGTGAGCAGATTATGATAAGTATCTAAGGGTTAAAGAAAATGGGTTGACCTAAGCACTGGTGATAGAAGAATTTACACACGTTTTTCTGAAACTGAAAATCTGAAATAGAAAAGAATTATCCATACATGGCAGATAGCCAAAAGACTAAAATGTTTCAAATCTTTTTGTAGTTTTCACCTTTAAAATTGAAACAGTGAGGAATATAATATGTTGTTAAGTGTATTCTTCTTCTAATGACAATTAATTGATTTATACTCGTACAAATCAATCGCTGTTCGTTAGTCCCGATAAAACTCAACAACGCCTGGACCGATTTGAATAATTCTTTTTCATTTTGTTCGCTAGAATACAGGGAAAGGTTAAAAAAAAATTGTTAGGCAGGATAGGTAGGTAGGAAAGTTAGTAGGATAGGTAGGTCGGTAGGGTAGGTAGGGTAGGTTAGGGCAGGTAGGGCAGGTAGGGCAGGTAAGGCAGGTAGGGCAGGTAAGATAGGTAGGGAGCGGAGCCGCGGGCACAGCTTGTACTTCATATTTTAGACCACTACAAACTCATGCTTGACTAAAGTAGGTAACAAAGATCAACTCCATAATTATGAACTATTATACAAACATCAACTCCATAATTATGAACCATTACTGATTACATCGCAGCTATCTATTGTATAGCACTTATGATCATCATCATCATTTCAGCCCAAATATGTCCACTGTCAGGCATAGGCCTCCCCCAAGTGTCGCCTCATCGATCGGTCATGTGCGTCCCGCATCCAACGGATTCCCGCTGCCTCAACCATTACAATAGGTCTACTGTCCATCTAGTAGAAGAAGGTCTTTTAACGCTGCGTCTTCCGGTACGTGGTCCCTTTACGAGTAACACTACACATACATAACCAAACATACCCAAACTTAACCGCGGAAAACCACTCACGCAAATCCGCCTATCCCTAACTAAAAGATACTCAAATCGAATACCAGTTCCGACAATATCTTAACATATCCGTCGTACCACAGAGTATCGAAACGCCTCTATAGCCACTACCACATTCAAACTCCAATAATTTATTTGAGTAAATCATTTAATTCCTTATGAATTATCAAGCACTCGATCACTCCAAATAATGTCAGTGAGTGTCATTGTTTACTGAAATTAGAGAATTTGATGGCTCGTAACATTTCTGATTGCGGAGTGGCTTTTATAGCCGAAACTTGTGCTTAGAGCATTTGTGAAGGCACGGATATTAGATACGAGCTTCTCGCAGCAGCTTCGACTGCGTGATAGTCGTAAATTTTCCCGTAGGAACATACTACTGGCATGAAAAGTAACCTATGTCCGTACCCAGGACAGTCCGTTTGCTTATTTTCATCCAACTCCGTTCAGCCATTAAGACGTGAAAAGGTAGCAAACAGAAAGAGTTACTCTAACATTTATAATATATGTATTAGTATTGATTAATAATAAGTTGCAGGTCTTACAAGTTGTAGGTCGTGGGTTCGAACCCAGGCAGGCTTTACTTTGTGTAAAGTAATTCATCACCACTGCTCTCAAAACGGTGACGGAAAACATCATAAGGAAACTGGCATGTCCTAGAACCAAAAATTCGAAGACATGTGACACCAACCAACCCGCACTGGGCCCACGTGGTGGATTACGGCCCATTCCCTCTCACAAAGAGGAGGCTTGTATCACAGCAGTGGGAATATTAATAGGCTGATGTTGATGATGATGATGAACAATAAGTTGTGTGGCGCCATTGTCTTTGCAGTATATATACCTTCTTGATTTCTCAGATTTGAACGTGACGAAGTAATAGTAGACACTAAATTACTAATTCCTATATTAGTATAGAGAGTATGGATAAGTAATAGCTTCTTAGTCGTTGCACTTTTAGACGATTCTATGTTCTATGGTCGGTACCAGGTATTCAAATATTTCGAATTGCATCGCTTCCCTTGAGAGTCTCTCAACAATCTCGCGGAAGCGATGCATACTGGTTAATTCTGGATAGAACCGGATCCGATGAGGGATGTGATTTGCTAAAAGGCGAGGTTTATTTGTAAGAGGTTTACTTGATTCCTATGAAAATTACAATCGCTAAGAGCTTGGCTTTAAATAAGGGTGTGTGTATTTAATTATTTATTTACTAAACATTTATGCATAAGTTAAAATCACTGTACAAAGGTGGACTTTATTCCTTAGTTATTTTCTATCAGTCGAGCTAAGGGTAGTGCGGTGATGGAACATGGAAAGTAGCGTGAAATGGCAAGTGTTTAGTAAGATTAATCCTTTTTGTATCTTAAACGTGGAACCACGCGACACACAGTGGCTTCTTAATTGTTTTGATAATTACGGAATTAAACCGGTCAAGGTTCATAATTATGTTCATAGAGAAAATAAAGGTTTATTAAGGTGTTCTTACCCATGAAACTTATTATTATTATATGTCACATCATGACATCATCAGCCTATTAACGTTCCCACTGCTGGGACACAGGCCTCCAGGTGAGAGGGACTGGGCCGTAATCCACCACGCGGGCCCAGTGCGGGTTGGTGGATGTCACATGTCTTCGAATTTTTGGTTCTAGGACATGCCGGTTTCCTCACGATGCTTTCCTTCACCGTTTTGAGAGCAGTGGTGATGAAATAATTTACACAAAGTAAAGCGCCTGCCTGAGCTCGAACCCACGACCTACAAATTGTAAGTCGCGGCCGATACTACTGGGCCACCATTGCTCTTTTTATTATATGTGGTAACAAAGAAATAATTTGGAATGAATGAATGAATAATTTGAATTATTTTAATTTACAGGAGTGGTAACCTAAGGCGTTGGAGCATACGTGATCTAGCAAGCAGATTCTGTGTCAAACCAATTGTCAAGTGCAGCGGTTACAGCAATTTTATTGCGGCTTGTCTTTGGCAAACATGCCATAATAGGATGGAAATCAATGTCTTTTTGAGCACTCACACCACTCATGTCTGGTTGGGTAGTGTTGATAACCCTTTCGGTATGGGCACGTTCTGCGCGCGATTCAACTTTGATTATACTTTGTTAGGGTTCCGTAGTCAACAAGGAACCCTCATAGTTTCGCCATATCCGTCTGTCCGTCCGTCCGTCCGCAGCTTAGCTCAGAGACTCTGAATACTAGAAAGCTATAATTTGGCATGGATATACATTTTAATCACGCCGATAAAGTGATGAAATAAACCCATGAATAACTTTTGTTTTACGATGCCTCCTGTACACGTAAAGTTGAAATGTTTTTTTTTCTCGTCCATCCCATGGTGTGAGAAATCGTTGGATAGGCCATTCAAAAATATTACGGGTCTGTGAAATAAAATAGTATATTATGCAACTAGTGAATAAAGGACGGTTTTAAAGCGAGGGCCATAGATGAATCACGAACAAGTGAAGGATTCTAACAACTGAATCACGACCGTAGGGAGTGATTCATGATGATTGTCACGAGCATAGCGAGTGATTCAAGTGTTAGAATCCTGAGGGACGCGAGTGATTCATGGCCCTCGATATAAATCCGTTTTATTCAAGAGTTGCATACTATATTTTATACTATGACTACGAGAAAAAGAAGGATTTCAGCCCAAAGCACAAGGAATAATAATAAATAAATAAATGGTTTATTACCTTCATAATTTACAAAAAATGAGAAACCTCAGGGCTTCACATTTTTTGTAAATTGAAGCTGAGCTAGGGAACAGCACCTGAGTTTCAGGGGCCAGTGACCATCTCCGTTACGTTACATAATTATAATTAATTAAACACCAATGCAATTAATATAAGAATTACAATCCAAATAAGTATTCACTAAACATCCTAGACCAAAATCAAAATCATTATCAAAAGCCTAAATATAAACAAACTCAAAATTAAATCGACGAAAGAGTTTGAAATTCGAATATTCCTTGCACAAGAAGTTAGTATCGAATGTTTTAGGCGCAAGTAGGTTGTATTGCATTGGGAAGGAGGTCAAATATGTATTGGTGTGTTCTAAATTCAAACACCAAAATAGTGATTAAAAGTGCTTTTTATTCACTGTTTTCAGTGAATAAAATAAGCTTTTTAGAGGGGGAATGGTATAAATAATATTGCTATTGTATGAATCACTTTCGGGTAAAAGCTTCCTCCAAGATATTCTACTTATCTCTGAGTTTTGCAGTCTCTAACCATCTACAGTCCGCCACTGCCGCGATTTCGTCTGCCAATCTGGCACAAGGCTGGCCTCATTTTTGTTCCCTATTACATACAGGACTTACTTACGTACCTGGCGAAATGTGGTTGAGCTATAAAAGCACCTCTGCCTACTTCTTCGGGCAATACAAGCGTGATGTAATGTGGGTTATGTTATATTCTCCAAAACTTTGACCTCAAATATCATTCCACCAGACCAGTCAGTATGCATTCAAGCGAAAATTACGGTTTTATTTTCAACGGGGACAAAAGTTATCTTGATAACTTCGTTTAATTACTTAATTAATATATATTATACTAGCTTTTACCCGCGGCTTCGCTCGCAGTGAAGCCATTTTTTTTTTTTAATAAAAAATATCCTATGTTACTTCTAATACCTCCAAGAATATATGTACAAAGTTTCATGATGATCGGTTCAGTAGTTTTTGCGTGAAAGCGTAACAAACAAACTTACATTCACATTTATAATATTAGTATGAAGTTTGATAAGATATGTATTATATAAAATTTATATGTACATGTTGGTTGTAATTATTGTTATATTTGAATTACTTAATGGTATGTAATTGTATTATAATTTCTGATTTTTTATTTAGACTGATTATATTGGCACTACACTGTTTATTGTATTGTTTTGTGAATTACTGATTTTATGTGACACAATTGTCAACATTGTTATGTTCAATTGGTCTTTGTATCGTCTATAAATAAATAAATGTACCTATGTGTATTTTAAGCAACTTATTATTAGTATTTCTTTGTTCTAATGTTTTGCTTGTCACAGTTTAAATAATGCACCTGCCATTTTATATCTTCGCCACCCTTGATTGACTGGTAGAGAATGCCTAAGAATTAAGTCCGCCATTGTACCTTTGTGCATGAAGTTTTAAATAAATACATAAATAAATTATTTGTCCGTGGATCACTGAATAACCATTTTCAATTAACAACAATAAACTGGATCCCTCTAATTGATCCGACGTTTTTGTCTTAATTAGCGTGAGAGAATACCTACTGTCAGCCTATCAAGGAACTTATATTAACCTTCAAGATAAAGGTTCCTTCAGTGATAAAGAAACAATGAAGAATATCGTTAGTCATTATTTAATGCTTCAGTTGGGTGGGATAATTATTATTTTGTACAATCGTTGTTAGCTGGTAATTGTTCGGTCTTAGTAGAGTTAGAGAGAGAAAATGTTTATGAAAACGCGAGCCCATAAAAAATAAAAAAGTAATAAATTGGTAAGCAGAAATTTGGAAGCAGTTTTCACCATAAAAATAATTGAATGAGAGTACCTTGGGGTACGTTCACAGAGAACATCCGTGTTTGCATGATCGTTTTTAACGGACCCGTCGCTACTGGAGATGATTTTCACACCGCATCTACAGTACCGTTTTAACGGATCCGTCGAGTGATCACACATTACACCAGTTTGTCAGTGTACCATCAACTTTCAAATAAAACGGATCAGTATTTTTACTGCTGTGTGTGTGAACTCGCTCATACTAATACCTACGCCATTGCCGAATAAAAACGTGTCGTATACAAAGCAGACCTGTAAAACAGACTGCTGTATATTTTGTCGGATCGGTATTTTTTACTGGATCTGGAATACTATCATGTGTGTGAACTCGCTCATTCAACTACAAATGTCAGCGCCGACCGTATAACATAAAGCGGACCTGTAAAACGGACTGCTCTGTGTGTACGAACACTTATATGATGCTTTTTTCTCTTCTTTCACGATTTTTTTTTCTCTAAACAGTACAAAACAATGACGCTGTCGGTGTCTGTTGATGTCATTCCTGATTGCCGCAAACTTGTTCTAAACCACACATCGGCTTCTGATACGGTTTTCACTAATATTATTAGAGATAAACGAGGAAGGTTCATATTTTTATATTTGTCTCGTGCGAAGCCAAGGCGCAACAATTAGATAAACTTAGAAGGTACATAAAAATTGAAAAAAACTTATTTACAAAAAAATACTAGTCTAGGAAGTCGGTGTCCATAGCGCAAAAAAATGGTACCTACGAAAGACACCGACTTTCAAAAATAAAGTTATTTTTCACTTTATAGTTTTCTAATTTGGAAGTCGTTAGATTTTTTTTGTAAAAAAGTTTTTAGTTGTACCTACCTAATAGGCGAGTTGTTTAGTAAGTTACCTTAACGCCGGAATAGAAAACCCGATTATCATGAAAATTGAACATAACCGGTGAAATGAGAGATCTGCGTACCCCTTAAGAGCGTACTGGCGTGATGTTAGGTTATGAAATTTAATGGTATAATCAATAAACAGACATGCGATTGCAGCAATCCCGAGATATTTGCCGTTATTTATTAAAGAGTTCTGTCGTATATCTTAGGAGTTCTTCATCAGATCTTCACCAAATTAAAATGGGACCAACTTCAAAACATACTCTTTTAAACAAAAAAAGAATTTAAAAAATCGGTCCAAAAAAAAACCTTCAAGAAGTCGAACATAGAACCACCTCCTTTTTGGTAAGTCTGTTAAAAATCAAACTGGTTCTCGGTCGGGTTTGAAACCACAGCAACCGCATTTAGTGTTTCATCACAATATATTTCAGCTCTTCACCCACCTCATAAAAACAAATTGAACCGATTAACCCATACCTTGACTTATAAAAATTATATCACAATATCTAAGAACTCGATTCCTGAACAATTTCTAAGCTTCCTCTCGGGACTCAAGTTTTATAACTAGAGGTACTCGACGACGTTCAATATACCGAACAATTATAGTATTTGCGCCTTATCAAACGATAATCGATTCTATGGAGAAGTTTAATGGAGATCTGAAGTGGTTACTGAAACTATCTCTTGATGGAATTTGCATTAAGTTTATGAACAGATCTTCTTAGAGTTTGTGTTAGAAGATGAAGTTCTACCGCTGTATTTGGCAGAACAAAAGAAAGAGTTTGTTTTTTTTTTACCCGGCTGCAAGGAAAGGGTTATGTTTTTCACGCGTATCTTGTATGTATATGTTTGTATGTATGTATGTATGTATGTTTGTATGTATGTATGTTTGTATGAATGTATGTAACATTATTTATTAACCAATTTAATAGTTTACTGCCTAAACTAAACTGAAGTATCTGGTTACTCAAGAAGCCAATAAAAATACTTTTCAATTAATAATATGCGTTTTTAATATCAATCGTCATAATACGTATCTTTAACTTGCGTTTACTGTCTCAGTTATTTTTTAAAGGAAACTTCTTCCCCTTTATTTGTATCAATCAATCGCCATGATAACCTTAAAATACCCTTAATTAATTTTAATCAATATAAAGCTAAAACTGTCAAATGTAGGAAACGACTTAGAATATAAAAAAAATACGCCGCCATCTTGTTTTTTATACAAATTCCAGAGATAATTTCACAAATTTTAACCTACAGCTCCCCCTTTATAATGCCATTTAAGTTCCAAAAGACCCTTGTAGTACTATAGTATAAGTACTGGGTATTTCTATCCCATGCACTCCCCAATCCAATCTTCTCAATAAATTCTTCCATCACACCTATAAAATGCGCGTACCGATGTCATCTAGAACCTGACAATCCAATTTCATCTCAACCTGCCGGTCTCAAGGGTATTGCCCGATCGGAGGCAGAATCCGGGGTATTCAATGCCCGTATTTATCCTGCACCTAAAGTATTACGAAGATCCACGAAGATTCCCGAAGTCGCACGAAGTATCGAAGATTTGCGGATCCTATTTGGCAGCGATTGCCTTTTGTATACCGTTTTCGGTGTAATATGTTTGGTATTTTGTTGCAAGTGTTATTTTGGACTGGGAAAAATAGCACAAATAACGATGGCGGGCAATCTTTTTGTTTGCCAGAGAAAATAAGATGAATATAATAAGTAATTTTTTATAACCAGTTATGTCCCTAGAAATACATATATTATATTGTCTATTAAGTAAATACTCCATACCATACAATAAATAAGGACGATGGAATCTTTCCAGAATCTTAAAGCACAGAAGAGAAATTCTTGAATGAGACAAGCGTTACCTATTTCATTATTAAAATTAGATACGTAGCAGTAGTTCTATAAAACTTGTTTACAAGAAAAATGCAACCGACGAATTCAAAATAAAAACACTACAAAGTGAAAAATAACTTTAATTTCGGAAGTCGGTGTTCCCGTTTGTGTTTCTTCGTTTTTTGACACCTGCTGCCGAAATTGAAGTTATTTTTCACTTTGTAGTGTTTTTATTTGAAAGTCGGTTGTACTTTTTTCAAAAAAAGTTTTTTTATATTGCACTTTTTAGTGGCATATAATGGACAAGTTTTATAGTGAGGTGCCTATAATGCCCATAGTGATGCCAGAATATATAGATGAATAACATGTACCTTGAACATAACCGGTGGAATAAGAGTGTACCAGGGTAAATTATACACATCGAACTATGGTCGTTTTACTCTTTGGATGGGGGTACTTTTGAACGCCTAAACCGATTTTCATCAAACATAGATAAGAACACTTTCGATAAAGTAACCTTTCAAACAAAAATTAAATCAAAATCGGTTCATCCGTTTAGGAGCTATGATCTCACAGATAGATACACAAATACACACATCAAACTTATCACACCGTTCTTTTTCCTTTGGTGGTTATGAATAGCTTACACCCGCGTCTTCGGTATAAAAAGTAGCGTATAGCACTGGGCGACAGTTTAGTTTTCTTTTAGAATGTTTGTCATAAAATTAAGGATGACATTTAAATTTTTCTATCTCTCTAATTCAGTTACCTTTCCTACATTTAAAATGCACAGGAAAACCATTCCACTGCTATTCTAACATTTCTTAATGCACAAGTGTTACTTAATTAACATTACGTATACACACAAAAAGGTAACAACACTATTAAAGGCAATACACTTTACCTGGTAAAGTTCCGTTATCATGCACGTTAAACACTATAGCCTTACAACATCGATTACAGCCCTTAACAGGTTATTAGACAAAACCTTCTAATAAGTTTTACACAACACGGTTTGTGAATAACGAGTATTTATAGCATAGGTTCTTTTATTGGTAACTTTATAATAGAAATTGTTCTAAAAAAAACCAGGTGCGTAATACTCTCCAGCGTGCGTGTATGTTTAGATGTATAGACGTAAACAAAGCCAAAGGAGTGTATAAAGATCGTAGCAGACATTCATGTAATTATATATCTCCTTATATTCTTCACATAATATACCAGGTACTTTTTTTTAAATATTCATATCGAATTGAGATTCGCCTCCTTTTTTTTCGTCGTTTATAATGAAGGATTTATATGTCATTAATTATCCTTTTAAATAGCATGATGACCAGCAGACATTTAGCTCATTATTTTTAAATTACGTAGCTGTAAATATTGCCTCTGTTTAACCTCTGGCTAGATATATGGTTGCATTCTCATTACTAAGTTATCTACAGTACCGCTCCCTTTCATTGAAAATTCAATAAAAGCACTCGATTTTCCTCTACACCTAGAACAAAATTACATCGTCCATACAAAAAGAATCCTATTACTTACCACAGCATTTAATCCCAACCAGTCCTGGACCACAGTACCTCTTTCAAATGAAAACTTTCTTACCGCTGCTGATTAAAAATAAAATGTCCCACTAAGGCAGACTTAGCACATGTCCTCCGTATAGTTCGAGATACCACTGCAAAAATCTGAAGTTTTTGATTGAACTTAATTTTTAGGAAACACTAGCCATCCCACGTGGCTTCGCTCCCGTCAACTGGCTACTTACCTACCCTACGCTAGTGCAAGCAATCGAAACTCTCAAAAAGGAATATTTTTTTCCCGTTTTTGCAACATTTTTATTTATGCTCCGCTCCTATTGGTCGTAGCGTGATGTTATATAGCCTGTAACCGTCCTCGATAAATGGACTATCCAACAAAAACAATTTTTGAATTACAACGAGTAGTTCCTGAGATTAGCGCGTTCAAACAAACAAACTCTTCAGCTTTATAATATTGGTATACATTATTTACTCGTACCTGCTTGATGGAAGAATAGATAACAGCTTAGTTGCCTGGCAATATCTAACCGCAATTAGATTTTTTTAACCCTACACTAGGAATTTCTCATGTAACGCGGGTAATTGATGGGTTGCCAGGTGTAATCAAATAAACTGGTAGCTCATAGATTGTGGCTAACTCAGCTAGCACTCTTTCTTTCTTCTATTTTCAAAAAGAAAATATTTTCTACTTTTTTAACCGATTTTCCAAAAAGGAGGAGCTTATCAATTCGACTGTTTTTTTATGTTTGTTACCTCAGAACTTTTTACTTGGTTAACCGATTTTGATGATTCTTTTATATTTCACAGTTGTTGCTTGTCATGTGGATCCATTTAATCAAGATCTGATGAAGAACATCGGAGATATACATCATAACTCTTCTATAAATGACGGATTTTAAATCACTCGGGATATTTGCAATCGCATGTCTGTTTATTTGTTTACACCATTACATAACTGTTCCCGTTTCTTCGTTTTCTGACACCACACATTGAAGTTATTTTTTAATGTTTAGTGTTTTTATTTGGAAGTCGGTTGTATTTCTTTTTTCAAATGAATTCGGATTCACTTGACAAACTTATATAGTGTATATACTTACATCTAGGATTCAAAGGTTCTTAGGGATCAAACATAAATTACAATATATCTGATTAATGTGATTGCGGCTAGATGTAGCCAGACAACCCTACAGCAATCTATTCTACAACAAGGTTTCATTCAAATGTAGTTTTATAAAAATATTTTACCTGTAGATTTTAGCAGCGGGATCTTGGACTATTAGTACGTAACTACATTTTATCCCCTGGGTGCGGGCTCTCGAAGTGGATCGAATCCTACATATAGGACAGATAGATGCCGCTGTTTATTCGTTCGCACAATATGTATTATTTCCCTGATGTATCGTTGGGAAGTTGGGAGTTGCCGGGGTAAGGCTCGGATTTGTTGAAATGTAATCAAAGACAAAAAGATGTGGTTGACAGTGTTTACAATCTCTCATAATATGAGAGGTTTTTAGTTTAATTTCTTAAAAGACAATGTGAAAGGCTGTAAAATGTAAAGAATTCAGATATCGATAATTATTTCATAACCTCAGTGATCCGTCTACTGCTCTATAAAAAGTGTCGTTCTGTTTTTATCTAATCAATAAGTGAGCGAAAACGACTGCCGTAAAGTTTTTTTTTTTTTATTGATTTCTGGTCATTTTAGTAGCGCATGCCAACCTACAGTTTAAAAATCGTTACCGTTGATAGAATTTCACTTTCGTTAGAGGCTCATATCAGAAAAAAGGATCTGTCGAAATTATATTTATTATATATATAATTCTCTATGATGCCAATTATATATAAAATTATATATATTTGGCATCATAGAGAGTTTATTCAGAGTTTTAAACCGACTTCAAAAAGGAGGTTTTGTAGGTTTGTTACACGATTTCTCTTTCCATTTTTATTTGATCGCTGATGCTTCTCATGTACTTTCATTTATATTTGATCAAGACCTGATGAGTAGTTTTTAAGTTATCCTTAACTTAATAATGCAAATTTTCGTGGTAGTAAAAGGTAGATAAAAAACATTTTAAGAAAAATAAATTTCTTTTCGGAAGTCGGAGTCAAAACCGAAAAAAATATGCACCAAAGACACCGACAGTTTTGTTTTGGAAGTCGGTTATTTTTTTGTTGGAAAGTTTTTCTGAACAAGAAGCGTGTAAAGGTTTGCGTGTGAATGAATTCTTTAGACAGTAAAACATTACTATTCTAACATAAATCGTCGCGTGTACCCAAATGGTACACAATTGTAGAAAAAAGTGCATACAACAAAAACAGTTTGGTATGCAGACAAGAATTAACATTTTTCCAATTCGTGCTCTGCTTAATCCGCCCATAGTGTCGTAAAACGGTTACTTTCTAAAGCATACTCCTTAGCAACGGCTACGTTAAAAGGTTTGAGAAAAAAAAAATATTATTGATTCATGTAGGTATATTATTTGTGAAACATGGTTTTTACGTATGACTAATACTTTTTCTTTAATAAAATAAATAACAACACGATTTTTTTCAACATAGGGGTATATAATCCCTGCGTTATAAGTCTTTAAGGCTTAAAAAATGTAGCAATGCCAGACAAGTACAACATAGCCTTTTGTCAGTTACGACGGCAAGTCAATATTCGCAGATACACAAAATTTTGTCAACGGTTGTAACTAGTTGAATGCATACTAATATGGTTTGCCAACTGTACGAGTTCAGTACATTTACAGAAAAATTTATTCGATCTCAATTTCAAATGCGATTTTTTGTCGCAGTACCTATTACAAGAATGACAAATTGAGTGGAATATTTTCCTTTCGAAGTTTGTTTACGAAGATTTATTAACGTTTATAAATATGTATACAGTGTTTTAATGTTGTTGTTGTGATGTTTAATCTTCAATTTCTGCTTCTATAATATTCGTGTAAATTTTATTGTTTTTAAAGATCATTATTATTATGTACTTACCTTGTTATAATTGGTATAGATAAAGTAGTGTTGTTTTGGTGTCTAATAAATAGGATCGTGTGGATTTTCTTTAGATAGCAAAATGATACACTTTAGTCAGAAGCCCGGCATTAAAAACAGCAAATGCTGTTTTAATGCCGGACTCCTGACTCTCAAATGCATCCCTGATTATTATTTAATAATCAGGAATGAATTTGAGAACGATAAGCCTACTAATATAATTAATAGTTATTGTAGTAAGTTTGATTTAGCTTCTAAATTAACAGTCTTATTCACTTTTAGTTATCTTGCCCTCAGTTTTATTTCCTTTGATTCCGATGAAGTAATTTTGATAATACATATTAAAAATTCGATTCATTTTTCAGTTAATGGTAATAGACTCGTCCCCTATAACATGGAAGTAAAAAATAAAAACTTTTTCACAAAAATAAAACCGACTTCAAAAGCAAAACACAAAAATTTGCAAAATAACTTTCGTTTCCGAACTCGATGTCTTTGATACTTACCTCTTGTTTATATCATTTTTCGACACAGACTTCCGAAACGAAAGTTATTGTCTATGCAAATTTTAGTGTTTTGGTTTAAAGTCGTTTTATTTACTTTTAGTACACTGTCAAAAAAAAGCGCTAAAACTTCGGTTGTATGTTTCATTGAAAACTGCTGAACCCATTTCGATGAAACTTGCATTCATCTCTAAGTTGAGAGATAGATACCTACTTGATCCAATAAAATAAGAATGATCACAATCTGATTACTAGTTTCGGAGAAATGCGTGGACAAACATACACACAAACATACATAAGCTTATGAAATTTGGCACAAATATTTAGAAGCTTACATAGGGTAACATATTGTTCAATACCAACAATACTACATACTTACGTATCGAATTGATAATCCTTCTTTTTTGATGTCGGTAACAATAGGCGGAATATGACTGTATTATGGGTACAACTCTGCTGATTTTCAGATCAACATCCTTCCTATTTTGATTTTAATGCTTACACCTCACCAAGCTTTTCAGTACCTTTCAGAATATTTCAGGAACTTAGCGAACTTTAATAAAGGATAAGGAACAAAGTGTAGCAACTAAACCCCATCCCAGGAGACAGGCGACATTTTATCTGAAATTTATTAAGCCATTAAATTAACAAAGGATATTCGTTGGGAGTTATTCGTTGTGAGCAACATTCTTCAGCCACCATTTTAAGGTTTTATTTGTTTACTACCCGCTTTTGAAGTATTTATAGTGCAGTTACATAACATCACGCTTGTATTCCCCGAAGGGTTGAACAGAGGGGCACCTACTACTCGGTAAAATAACTGTGCACTTGGCGCTTCACTCCGACGTTCGACTCTCGCTGTTGGCACACGAGGCGAACGCGGGGCGCCGCGTGGGTAGGCGGGAGTGGGTTCGCGTACGGGCGAAGCGTAACTTTGCGCTTCGCCTTTTGACCGTGTTGTATAGTACACTCACATTTAATCAGTTATGTATAAGTCCGTGTAAGGGCGAGCCCCCAGCCGATCACAAATCCAGACTCCAGTAATTATATCAGTAATGATATTCAAAAATGTACCATTGACAGCCGGGACCAACGGCTTTACGTACTCTCTGAGGCACGGAGGAGTATTGATATTTATTGTATGGTCACCCATCCACAGACAGACCTCGATAAACGTTGCTTAAACTCGAAGATCGACCCACGCTGCTTTTAGTATGTAGCTACGAAAACCAATTTATTATAAAAATCTCTATTATACTCATCAAGAACATGATAATTATAATCATCACACATTCATATAAATCAAAAGCGACACTAATTCACAAAATCAAACACTATCAATTATATCTGTCAAACAGACACACACATACAAACACACTAATCCGAGGCGCCACGTCCAAACCGGTCGTGCTATACTAGCAACCGGACTGTGGTCTACATTGCGACCGGTCGCGATTTTGCGACTCGTACGCAATGAGTTGCGAAACAGCCGTCTGGTTGGTTGACGTGTCGTTATGGGACACACGGTTCATTGGGGCAGCGAGTTAGTAACATGATATTTTGATTTTCGTCCAATATAATGCAATTATTTTGGTGCATTGGCGTTGGCTGCTGCGCTGCGTGTCGCGGGTTCTATTCCAGAACAAATATTTGTAGGTTTAGTTGTTTCGATTCTGGCTGTTTTTGTATATAAGTTTAAATGCTTGTGGCTCCCGCGATACAGGCGAAATTCTTAGTGTGGGGAAACGTATATAAAAATTAAAAAAAAAAAGGTAAATAGCCTAGGGGTCTTTGCCGACCTCATCGCTCATGGTCCGTAGATACTGCTCAAGCTTTTCAACAATAAAAATAGAACCAAGCGACATTGCGGCAGACTAAGACAAAGATGGCTCGACGAGCTCAACTCTTACCGAATAGACTGGCCTAAACTAGTAAAAAATTAGAAAACCCTTCAGTGGGACTATATAGGATATAATTTTTAAATGTGGGTGTTAAATCTATACTATATTAATATTATAAAGCTGAAGAGGTTGTTTATTTGTTTGTTTGAACGCGCTAATCTCAGGCACTACTGATTGGAATTGAAAAATTCTGTTTGTGTTGGATAGTCCATTCATCGAGGAAGGTTATAGAGTATATAACATCACGCTACGATAACGCTAACGAAGCCGCGTGGGACAGCTAGTTTTTCATAAAATATAGCCTATTTCAATTGAAAGCTTACGCATCAGTGCCGCCCGTTCTTAGAAAAATTTAAGCTTCAGTTAATTAATTTTATGTAAATCTCGATATAATACACTATCATGGAAGCAAATTATTAATCTCATTTCTTAATTCAAAACGTTATATAAGCACCAACTAATATTGTTTTAATTTTAACGCCTATTTTTTGAAATAAGAATTTGGAATCTAGCCCATTTCCAACTCTACATTCTGAGGCTCAAGACATATGACATTCTAGCAAAGAAAACGTAGCGATAGTGAATAGAATGTCAAAAATGTACGAGATTGTCAAGCACTATCGAAATGTTACGTGATCAATCCCTTAGATTTGGACCTCATTTGGCATTACGATCATCGCCATCCGCTATATAGTAGAGCCATGGTAGAGCCTTAGGTTGAAATTTGACAGATTTTTATACTGGTGTTGAGTTTGAGAACATCTAGCTACCGAGCGCTAGTCTATTTCAAACCTAATCAATATAAAAGGATACCCTAAAATGAACGCATAACATTTTTTCATTACTCTTACGATCTACATTTTTAAATATTTTTATGAAACGAATTAAAAAAAAAAACATTTTTTAATTATTATAGTCTCGCGTTTAACCATATCTCACCTGTAAGTGATTATGTGGTCGATGGTGAAGCACGCTTGGTTAGAAGTAACCTATTCACTCTTGACTTAAAAAACCCTAGGGTGTAGCTCTCACAATCCATTGCTTCTACAGCCAAAGTTAATCTATCTTAAACCCTCACAAACGCATACAAGCGCGTGCAGAAACCAGTTCTGCAAGTTCTACATGTGGCCGATGACTCTCAGGCGCATGTTGTTGCATAACGACGGTAATTGGCACGCCATGCTAGCCCGAGGCACGTTGTTAGGCAGACTCGAGAACATTGATTGAAGTACTCTTTGGTACGGTATGTGTAGAGTGTATTGGTGGTAGTGAAGTGAGTTTGTGGGTAATTGCTAGGAACTAAGATATTTCAATTTAAGGTATGTTGGCACTGGCATACAGATCCCTCATGACATACACAGAAACGGTGCTAACGTAACTAGCGTTTTTCGGCGATCTAAGTAGCATATTTACTAAAAGAACTTCGACAGCTTTCGGTTCCTTACAACGACGATATATGGTACTGTTATCAGTGACTTGCAAGTAAAAGGGATTACTCGGTCCGTGAATATTATATTATAACATTTTTTGCACGTTTCTACAAGTTCATTGTACCCGATGCACATTGTTTGGTAGACCCAAGAACACATTGATTGAAGTGCTCTTGAACTAAGTTACGTGAAGTTGAATGTATTGGTTTGTTTATGATTTTGTAAAAGATACTCTCTGCATGAACTGATCCGATTAAGGAAAATCCTCTAAAGCTACATCATCGTTGAGATTCTCATCGCAATAAAATGCTCGAATCCTGTGATCGCCAGGCTACAGAAGCGAAGCTGCGGGAAAAATTAATCTTAAAATCGGTTGTCTGTAAAGTCGATTTACTGACGATAGTTGAACGTGACAAAGTCATAAGAAAATACTGATGGTTCGTTGCAATAAACAATTGACACCACATTCACTTTTCACTACACTCCATACTTGAAGAAAACATGTAAATGTATTATTGTACAGCAGCTGTCCACGCGGACGCATCGCTCACTCAAGTAGGAGAGAGACAGATGTCGAACGCTGCCGGCGCGGAGGCCGATTATGCCTCTTTGTCGCTCGTTCCGCGCTCTCGCTTGCACTTCAAGCCTTAAATGGAACGCCTCAGAGCGAGGTAACGCCGCATGAGTCATGTTTTTTCGTGCGTGCAGCCGGCTCCATCGAATTATAAGACGTTGTCACGTCAAAAATTAAACGAATCTAAGTACTTTTAGACGTTTGCAAACGCACCCACGATGCAGGACAAACTCCGAGTTTGGGGCAACGTTTTACCAATAGCAAAAGAAAAGACTTTATCAAAACAAATATAGTAAAAATTCATAATCGCACACCAACTAGTTCGCCAACAAGTCTGTCCCACCGCTCACCAATCTTTCCTCCCGTATGTCACGAACATAGTCGCGTGCTCCCGCGCACGTGCGGTGTCGTGACGCCGATAACACTTTCTTTGTTTTAGTAAACGCACACAGAATACAAGCTTGTTTGCTCCAAACATCAACCAGATTTAGTCGATAGAAATCTGGTTTTTGGGGTGTCGAAATTTTGACAAAAGAGATTGTTGGAGTGATTCACTGTATAGCGCTTGCACTATATTTTATCTACTTTTTTGTCTAGCCTTTGCTGTCCCAAAGTTGGGCAAAGGCCTCTTACAAGTCCTTCCAGATATTCTTTTCCCACGCCGTCTTGAACCAGCTCTCATGATACGCGTCCAAATCATCTCACCTCTTTTTTCTGGGCCTCTACAGCGCTTTCCTGAAGATTCAGAAACACACTGCGTGGAGACTCTTGCCCGGCGGTCAGTGTGCATGTGAGTAACGTGAGCTACACTATAGGGAATGTCAACCACACCATTGCTTAACATCAAGAGCGATAGTGGCTTAATCTAGCCTAGCCCCCTAGCCTGGCCGAAGCGTGAGCCTATCAATAATAAAAACAAAGTATTTTGATTTGAAAAAAAAAATCGATTTATTAGAGTTTACTCATTAATATGCTCATAGTTATTTTGCGGTTTTCATCTTCGTATTTGCTTCAATTTCTACGTTATTTGGGAGATACTTTAGATTAATTTTTCAAGAGTACTGAAAGGCATATTCCTGTTCATCATACAGCTGAATGGACGGCATGATGGTCCAGTTTATGGTTTGTTTTAACCCCCGACGGAAAAAGAGGGGTGTTATAAATTTGACGTGTGTTTGTGTATCTGTCTGTGGCATCGTAGCTCCTAAACGGATGAACCGACTTTGATTTAGTTTTTTTATTCGAAAGGTGACTTTATTGAGAGTGTTCTTAGCTATTTTTGATGAAAATCGGTTCAACTGAGAAAGCGTTGGGGACACTTTTATTTTGCGTACAGCTAAGGAGTGGTATTCCCTGCCGGAGTCTGTGTTTCCCGATAGCTACAATTTAGGAGTCTTTAAGTCAAGAGTGCGTAGGTTACTTCTAGGCAAGCGTGCTTCACCGTCGACCACATCATCGCTTACCATCACGTGAGATAGTGGCCAAGCGCGAGCCTATATATTTGATAGAAACCAGATTAGAAAGAATCGTCTTCTGTAGCCCTGAGTAATAATAAGGATTTTCGTTTTAATGATTTGGCTATGGGTATGGACTATTTATTATTTATTTATTATATACTTTATTGTACACAACTTAAATAATTACAGAACAAAACATTTATAAAGATAAGTGTACAATGGGCGGTCTTATAGCACAGGGCAATCTCTTACAGACAACCTTTGGATGGATTGAACGAGATGAGATAGACAAAAACAAAATACAAAAACTATCATAAATAATATACACAATATTACTAAGTTATTATATGAAGCTAAAGAGTTTGTTTGTTTGTTTGAACGCGCTAATCTCAGGAACTACTCGTGGGAATCGAAAAAATCTTTTTGTGTTGGATAGTCCATTTATCGAAGAAGGTTATAGGCTATATAACATCACGCTACGACCAATAGAAGCAGAGCATAAATGAAAAATGTTGCAAAAACGGGCAAAAAATTATTCCTTTTAGAGAGCTTCCGTTGCGTGCGCTGCGTAAGCGGTTAAAGTAACGCAACATTCATGTAGGTAGGGTCAGATAGGTAGGTAGCCTAATATCAAATATAGAACAGAGAAAGGAGAAGAATAGTTAAGAAGAGACTATGGTAAGCATAAGAAAATATATTCTATCGGTTTATATTATATTTCACATTATCACATGTACTTTAAACATTTTACGCACGACGGTCTAATCGGGTGAATGCACTAATTATCGTCCAAGCACAGACCATTACTTAATTAATTAACTATATCAAACAATTTAGTTAACACATAAGTTACTGTTATGCATTCATAACTCGGTTAAGTGAAATTTACGTTCGATCGTGGTAATTGTTAAGCAGAGCGTGGTTTACGTAACGCCAAGGTTATGAGTGTCCATTGTTTACACGTACTTTGAGACAATGCTCATCAGCTGATTATAATTGTTATTACATGTGTATGGAGAAATGTTTTTGTTGTATTTCTCCGTGGTTAGTTAATTTATCAACATTTGCCTTGCATTCAAATTATAATTTATTTGTTTAGTTGAAGTTGAGGTAGCGCAATGGTCAAGACATCGCATCTCATTCAATGCAAATAAAAATAATCACAAATAAGCTAAAAATGTGTCTTATAACAAACAATGGGGTAGTTAACAAAAATATACATTTAGTCTGCCAGTTAGATAACCTAAAAATTAAGGACACGTATTTTTCTTTTACCACGTCAACAAAAAAATAAATAATATAATGTTAGAGAATGCCTTGCTGCATTAAGTCCGCTTATGTATCACCATTGTACATGAAGTTAAAATAAATAAATAAATACTATGATACAGTAGATAATTCGTTGAAATATCGTGTGACATCACGGTGTGCTACACTTTATGCTGACAAAGGGACTTCACACGCCCCCACTCCTGAACTTTGATGCGCTTTATCTTTGTCAATTTTTTTGATCAAGCAAAAAGTATGGATCTAATATTATTTAATAATCTCACTGACGGATTAAATAGAATTATCATTTTTCTACCCAGGCAACATTATGGAACGGAATTTAGTTATCTGCTAAAATGAAAACTAGCGATTAGTAGAATCTATCGCGATGATTTTGATATTCTGCTAATTACTTTTCAAACCTAATTTTAAACAAAACCGTAACATGCTTTTAGAACCCAGTTATCGTAAACTAGTTCACAGTTTCCGATCACGAACTAGTTTTAATGAGTTCGTTTTATTTTTAAATGATAAACTAATAGACAACATTTTTGCATCTTAGTATTAAGGGACTATTTTTGACCATTGACCTTGTTTATTAATCTAACTCTACTAGTGGGGATAACACTAAAAAAAATACTTGAATAGTTTTCCGTTGATATTTGGCACCTATTGCGACGAAATCTTGGTATATTTCTTGTCAGCATAAAGAAAACAATTTTTGAGATTCCCGTTAGGTCTGGCAACTCTAGGAATTTTTACGTTCATCTTAACGTTTGTAGCATACCCAAAAGTAATTAACAACAATAATCGTCTAAAAGATTAAACCTTAAAATAAGATCAAAATAAACAAATCTTGCGACTTAAAATGCCTATGCATTCCACTACATTCTTCGATATATCATTTACTGTCCAGGCTGCTCGTTTGTGGAATGCATTGCCTGATCCAATAAAACGTGCCCATTCTTTGCCTATGTTTAAAAAACTTATAAAGGAACATTACGTGTCTCTGTGATCCTGTCCTTGTTTAAGCTGTATTGTTTTCTTGTTTGTTTATTTAAATGTATGTATGTATTTATGTATATATTTTAATAGTTTTTTTTAGTACCTCATTGTACTCGTACTTAGTACCTAATACTTGTATGTTTTTTTTTTTTTACCATTGGGTAATGGGTTTTTTTATTCAATTATATCAATTAAAATTTACATAGTATATAATACTTAATTAACAATAACTACCTATATATACACTTAAATAAAAATAAAATACGACGAACACGTATAAAAGGCCAGGGGTCATAGGGCGTCAAAAAATTCGTCCACATCGCTGTCAACGTGAAAAGTGCCCAGAACGCTGGCAGCATTGCCACGTTGGATGGCAATGCTGATTCTCTGGCCAAGGAAAAGCCCAGCCCTCTGGTCACGTGAAGAGTCGACTAACCGCTTGCTTACATCTCGAAATACTCGAAGAGCACTCGGACCCAATGGACCTAATGTTTCAACCCCAAACGGCTCAAATATATAACTTCCAATAAGGTTGTTGTATTTGCGCCGTTTGAGGTTTTCTGCACTAGCAGCAGCTGCCCCAGCACAGCCCGCCGTGCTAAGAAGATGGGATGGCGCAAGGGTGTCGACACATGTTGCATACCACACCAAAGGCCTACCCACCTTCCATGGCATTATGGTCATCCCGTCTGGTCTCTTCCCATCGTCGCGCGCCAAGCCATTGGGTTCTAAAACAGCTGGCACACCGGCGGTGACAAGAGCTCGACGTATGATGTCATTAATGCTGGCGTGCCGTGCTAGCCGACCAGCGCTCCTACTGCAGGATAGGCCATGGTGTCCGAGGCGGTCGACTGCTTCACCACATTGACAACGATGTGGAGCTCCGCTGGGAGCACCCAAACGCAGACATGTAGCGATCCGGAAAGTGTTGTCACTCAACATAGTTCCTATGTTGGGTGACGGTAGTGCCTGTAGCCAGAGACCTGACTCCCATTCTCCCACAGCCAGCAGGCGGGCACGCTCAGCAGTATTGGTGGACGTATCTATAAGTTTATACCGTACCAACCTGCAGAGCGGCTCATCTCACTGTCTCTGGGAAAACGGGGTCTTGGGCAACGCTGTATTCGGGCAAGCCACTTTCCAGGCATTCACTGCATTGGTCGAGTACGGCACTTCACAGTTAACCAGTAACAGGATTTTTCTGATTAACTTTTCAGTGCTGTGGACCGAAGACAGGAACGCCGGTAGGCTTAAACTAGAAATTTTGCGGATGCCGAGCCCACCGAAGCGAATGGGTAGACTGGCTTGCAGCCATGCTCGGTCATCCAGGGCCACATTAAGGATAGATGATAGCGTGCAACGAATAATCTGGTCAATTTTGTCCAATAGAATTTGTGAATGCTTCCATAATGGCGAAGCGCGAAGAAAGTACATGAAATTTGGACCAAAACAACAATAACGAATGAGGGTGATAGCCGAATGTACATTAATTTTAGAGAGTCTGTCCGAAATATCGTTGAAATGTGTTATTTTGGCGTCAATGAATGGAGAAAAACTATCTTCCAAAATTGGGGAACCTAGGAGGTGCAGTGAACTTCTTTCTGCAATTTTGATCTCTGGTGCTATCTATATCTATTTATATCTCTTGTATGATTTGAAATTGGCACCAAGTGTAACCCCATGTCGTGTCTAGACTATCTCTATCCATTCAAGGTTTCCTGGAAGAGATCGCAGAGCGCGATAAGGCCGCCTGTTGTATGTTTGTTTTAATGTTTCTTTTTGTATTGTCTTATCTTGGTGTAAAATAAAATATATAAATATAAATAAATAAATAAATCTCTATCCAGATGAATTTATACAAAATGTAAACGTGAGTATAGACGAGAGCTTTTACTTGTAACAGAACATCGAGCATTCGCTGTTTAAAAATTAACTCGAACCACTCTTCGAACATGAAGCTCGATGTTTTGTTACAACCTGATTTTAAAAATCAACGCGCGTTTTGGTGTAACATTTTATCGAGCAAAGACACGAGCGCGGGTGACTTGTAGTGAGGTCAATAATGAACACAAGTTACAAAGAAATGTCTATCCAGACACTCACTTGGTCACTTGCCATGAGCATTACGTCGAACGTAGCGTCGAACATTCGCAAAAACGTTACATCACATGGAAAGTTTAAGTTTAAGAAACTGAGCATTAGTCTGTATTGTACCATTCATAAGAACGTTCCATTACATTGTAATACTCGCGAAGATGCTCTAGTGTATACTCACCCTTACGCTATATTAATGTCGACAAACAGTCTTAGCAAAGCAATTATTCTTATATAAACAATGAAATGGTCAAAGATATTTGTTTGCTCATTCCTCTCACGTACGATGGAGAAGTCTTTAGGAACGACCGAAAATACTTCGCTTTTACTCTTGAATGAGTAATGAAGATGTAAAAGAAAGATCTTTTGGACTTAGATACGGACTTTTTCTTATAATAGGACTTAAAAGGTTTCTGGATCTTGGAGGGTGACGTGCTGAAAGTTTTTGAGCCCTGTTTGGATCGAGCGACGTTGACAAAACTGAATACCTGGATGGAGTAGATTGGAAGCACTATATAGACTTCCATAGTCTGTATAGAGCAGAGAGGCCGTTCGGAACGGCCTCGACTTACGTGCCGTAGGTCGTGAGTTTGAACCCAGGCAAGCGCTTTGCTTTGTGTAAAAAGTTTCATCACCACTGCTCTCAAAACGGTGAGGGAAAACATCGTGGAGAACCGGCATGTCCTAGAACCAAAAATTAGAAGACATGTGACGTCCACCAACCATGGCAGGCGTGGTGGATTACCCATAGCCCAGTCCCTCTACAACAGAGAGGAGGCTTGTATTCCAGCAGACGGGAACTTTAAAAGGCTGATAATGATCATGACGATACAGACGCGAAAAGGCAGAGGAGAAAGGTCCTTGCCCGTATTATTTATATATCTGTGGCGCTTTTGATCAGTCGTACCAAGGGGCTATCACGTGACTCAATAGCTGGTGCGAAGGTCAAATAGGCATTCGTTATACATTATTTTTAAACATGGTTTTTTTCGTGTAACTAATAGTTTTGCTTTAAAAAAATAATTAGCAACACGATATTTTTCGCAACTTTTGGATACTCCTCCAAAACGACTTGGATGTTTAAAAATATTTTTACACAGAAAAAATTATGGCTGGAATTGACATAGCATATGTTAATCAAATAATATTTTGCAAACAAAACTGTCCAAAAGGAGGTTCAATATTGATATTTTGGCATCGAGCGGGTGCACGGCCAGTACTGCGTTTACATTGGGGCGTATATATCGTCTTAAAATACGGAAAAATAGAAAGTTACTGATACTGAAATATACTCCATAATATATCAAAGCTTTACTAGTACCAAGATGAACATAATGCCGGTGAAAGTTTTTAACTACGGCTACTGTTGGACAAAACCCAATAACACTACTGAACCTGGGAATCGAACTTCAAGCTCGGCAGAAGCACTTGCGTTACTAGCCAGACCGAAAAAAGACCGAAAAAAGTTTTAAATACAAAACACGTAAGAGAAGAAGTATTTCTCTAAAACCAGCCAAAAGAAAATGAAAAACAAATTGAACGTTTCAGAAGCACGGCAACAAAACTGTCTGACCAAAAAACAATTGCAAGCCTGTAGTGGAATTCGCAGCAAATTTTTAAAATGGTTTTCATTGCAGTATTTTGGCAACGTTTCCCGATGCTACCAGTAACTGACTGCATGGTGAACATATATCTAGACAAGTAATACTAGAAGTTTTTCAGGTTCATTTTATGGCTAGTATCCGTTAATGACGATGACGATGAAGAGGCGACGATGACGGGTAATCACCTGATTTATCATCTCAACAATTTTTTTGTTATCTCAACTAATATTATCACATTTATTATACATATATATTACAAGAATAGCTGCCATCCACGTGGTTTTAGTACTTCTGCCCTATGCCTTTATAAATTAAAGGAGAATCTTTACACCGCTTTCAGAAAATGACGTCAAATGCACAACGCCATCTATTGAATATGGAGTTCAACTGTCAACATTAGTTCTATTTTTAGTGCGAGTATCTGAATTGCGTGTGTTGTGATGTTTTACTTCCTAACATTTTAAATTCATATATCTTTTAAAAGCATGAACCGATTGCAATGAAACTAAGTAATACTTCAACTTTCGCATCATTTTTAGGTAAAAAGTTATCTACATTGGTTCTGTACATTACGTGATGCGTGCACAACTAAACAGACAAAAATGATGGAAATGTGTTCTGTTGTGTCCTTTAACACCATGATTATTTTTTTGGAAATATTTTCGAAAAAGAAAAGACTTTTTTACAGATTTGTTATGTATATGTCCTAGTACCTCCTAGTATCTCCTAGTACAAGAGCTAGGGTCATTTGTGTTTTGAAGTGTGGTGAATAAATAAAATATGTAAAATAAACAAATTATACTAAAAAGTAAAACTGATTCTTACACGTCTTTTTGTAGGAGGTAATCGCTGGAAGTAATCCGAATACGAGAATTATTTCACGGTTGGATCGGTACACAATAGAATAGAGTTATATCATGAAAGAATGGCGACGAGAAAAGCTAGTATCAATTTATCAATACATTTCCAATATAGTATTTCCTTAAGGGCAGTTACGCACTGCATCGGATCCGAATCCGATCAATTCCGGTTCCGAAGTAGCCGTAGTACTTCTTGTAGAAGCTTAAGCAGTACGCACTACATTCGTCATAATTCAGAACATTTTCCATTCGGGTAGAACTCTGCACTCAAATTACTTAAACAAACTAAATTGATTTGAAATCATTCTGAGCCTTTACATCTAATAAATTAGTCATAATTTTGGCAACAACAATAATTATTTTTATTTTCTCATTTCGTTATTTTTCATTTGTTTTTCTGTCCTGTAATACAATAATAAGAAACAGTGGGTGGTTGGTAATAGCACTAATCAAGTTACTTACTGTGGCTACTTTGTCCGCAAATATGGCTCCAAAATAAGGTTTTGTGATACTGACCTGAAACAAAAATAAAATATAAATTAGAATAACATAAATTGTCATCAACTTAACAAGACATTGTCATCAACTTAATAATAAATTGTCATCAACTTGGCTTTTCGTGATTACCAGAAACGGGCTATTTTATCATTTTCCAATTATGATGAGAACAGGTATTGCTATTGTTGGCTAATACATACAGTACAACTATTTTCTTAATTTCACTCGGCAATCATCGCATTTCCGAATACAAACGAATGCTTATTTCCATGTCCATCAATTATTAGATTCATCGTGTATAATAATTTGAATTTAGACCTAAGTACTTTACTGTTGTTTTGTTTTGATTTCCGTGTGAACTATACAGTACCTATACATGTATAGAGCTGTAAAACTCACACACATAAATCTAACTAGATGAAGCGATTGTATGTACTTTGCGTGCAAAAAAACGGAGTAAAGTTACGATCAATGATCGTAATCTGAGCTTTTCATTCAGCATTATCGGCACCGGAAATCCACTGAAATCTAGAAAAATGCCTTTTTATGCCATATTGAGCTGTAAAACACATAAGGAGAAAGTTGGCCGAGGCATTGGAAATGTTTTCTTTCATTGGTAAGTAAATTTGTTTTTAAATTGTTTGTGCAAAACTGGCACGTTTGGTTTTCATACAGATGGAGGGACTTGCGTTATCTATTTAGATTTATTTTTGTGGTAAAACTATTTTACTTTTTAACCGCAGCAGCTTTCCTTCTATTTTAAAAATAAATTTCATTAAGAGACTATTAACAACTCCATATACTTCCAAGTTGATTGAGAGCGTCCGGTCTGCACCAAGTACAAAGAGCAACTGATAGAATAGAAATCCAACGACTGACGAAACACGAAGTTTGCCAAGGGACATTAAGAAAATAGTTATACTATATAGGTACAGTATAATACAGCATTAAATTAATAAACTATGTTAACGAATATTTTGGCTAAACATTGTATTAACCTTATGGTGTTGGCGACTCTCTAGGAGGTCATATTCTTTCTCATTTTCAGTCTTACCCAGTTTTTTCTACTCTTCAAAAGATAAACTCAAATGACATAAATATGCTAAAATTAAAAAAAAAATGCTTAAAAAATAAATGTCATGTCAATGTTATATAAATTCTCCCATCAAAACGTCACATAGGATGAAGGGACCTGTTGTCGGTCGCGTGCCACAGAATTATTACCGTAATTCCGCCATTTTGAATGTAAGTGTGTATGTGTAACGGTTTCATTTGTCACATGGTGATATACGTCACGTGATTGGCTAGCCAATTTGTCTTTGTTTTACAAGCGTTCTGCACGCGAACCTGGGATTGGTTTTCGATGGGTAATTGAAATGCATTATGCGGTTTTTATCGGGTTTTAGTGGATTAAAGGGGTTGATTTACTAGGAGTTGTGCATTGTGCAATCTTAATTTATATTTTTTTAAATATAAATGCTGAGATAGGAGCCTTTTTAGTATCGCACGGGATTCTTTTAACCCGTCTGCGGGAGGGTAATGTTTTTCGAGCGTATGTATGTATGTTCATTTCTATGACACGCTCTACAGCTGAAACGGCTTGACATTTTATGACATAATGAGGTGTCGTTGGATTCGTCTCAATTGTGGGAGTGACATAGGCTTTATATTTTATTTAAATATGGCGTCCCTTTCAACTGAAAAGAGAAATACAAATACTCGGTAGACACCTCTTTATATTTAATGACAGCCCTTTATATAAATTATACCTAGTACTTGTTACTAGTTTTTTGTTTTTTTAATAATTTGCTTTTATTAATTTTTATTTTTTTCTATTGTCTGTAGCAAAACAAAACATTTTTTTCCCTCTATATATTAAATATATCAATTCTTTTGTCGTGACAAATTCTAAGAAGTGATTTACTTGTCTTAACTAAAAATAATACAATCAAGTTTATTTTCTAACCAAAGTCAGACGATTTGGAAAGTAATCTGCCTATCCTTTTCCCATATTTATTGGGGTCAGCTTCCAGTCTAACCGGATCCCGCTGAGTACCAGAGACCAGTACAGGATCGACTACCTATCTGACATCCAAAACCCAGTAACTGTGTTATACGATATCCCTATAGCCATAGACTGGTGTCAGCTTTCCTGACTTCTAAAATATTAATTAAAAAAAACCGGCCAAGTGACCATAATCGCAAAAAAGTATCACGTTCTTTGTATAGGAGCCCCACTTAAATATTTATTTTATTCTGTTTTTAGTATTTGTTGTTATAGCAGCACCAGAAATACAACATCTGTGAAAATTTCAACTGTCTAGCTATCACGATTCATGAATTACAGCCTGGTGACAGACAGACAGACGGATAGTGGCGTCTTAGTAATAGGGTCCCGTTTTTACCATTTGGGTACGGAACCCTAAAAAGGGGTATTTTTTTTTTGTTCGTTTGTATGTGGTAATTTTATTATAAATTAATTATTTTACAAGTCTTGATACCATTACGAGAATTCTTTTACTGGACTTGATTATAAATTTTTAAGTGTCCATTATTTATTTCGTAAAATACTCGGTTTCTGTCCTTCGCACATTTAGGGTTCCGTACGAAATAAAACATTGATTTATCAATATATTATTATTTGTTAGTATTTCATACGTAATAATAAACACTATCACCATATTTCAAGTTCATAGGTCAATGAGAAGTAAAAAAAATCTTCGAAACAAAATTTTTTGACAGACGACGGACAGACGGACACGTGAGCAACAGCATAAGGTTCCTTTTAGGACCCTTCGGATACGAACCCTAAAAACTAGTACAATAAAAAAAACAAATATTCAAAACGAGCCTGTTTCATCTACAATCACATTAATATAATCATCAATTCATTACGCGAAAAGCCTATTTAAACCCAAATCCTTTTGTTAACTACGTTATTCAGGTAAATTGCTATAAACATCAACGAACAGAAGATTATTACTGTAAATAAACATCAATTAATTAGTCCGTTCGCGAGGCATTATGACGAACATTTGTTAAACGAAATTAATGCCTTTAACGAAATGTTTAATGATTTTAATAGATTTATAATGGGCATTTGTCAAAAATAAATTGTAGGAAGGTAGGATATCGAAATCACTAAGGCACTAACTAAAGGCAGTTTGTAATTTGATTTATATTCTAGCTTAAATTGGCCGGGAGATGGCGTTCGGCCTGACTGAAATTGGTTGCAAATTATTTCTTTGTACTTTATTATTAAAGTTTTTATCATTAATTACAATCTAGCCCATTGAGTGCCGACTACGTAATATTACGTAAGTAAGAGTAACAGGAGAGGCCAACTACGTGTTAGTACGTAGATGTTCTTTGTTGGTTGTAGGGTGATCTATACTGTTTGGCCTCCTGCAACGTTCGTTTTTATACTACTTGGCACCTCAAATAAAACACAATATACAAAAATAGTAACTTTATTGTTTCTAAAGGTCTAAATCTAATACACTTTGGTATCATGAATTACACAGTCTACTCTTGAGATCAATATACTTCTAAGTAATTATTATAACAAAAGCAGTAATATTTCTTACTAAATCAACACTAAAAAACATAAAAATAAACTTCTATATAACGATTAAAAAAAAAATTAAGCGCACTACTCCGCGCTTCTCTCTCTGGAACGTAATTATTATCTGATCCGGAAGAGAAGTCCTCATCGTCTGTCGATTCTGGTTCCATCAGAATTCCAGGTATTTCATTCACATTCAACTGTCGTTGTAACAATCGTATACGCAATATTACGTATTCTGGCATCCTACTATATCCTTATATACGTGATGCCAACTACGAATAATTACGTAGTAGACCATTTGTATGGTGGCCACCAGGTTTTGGTCTGACGCTTACCTTCGGCATTCAATGGGCTAGCTTGTTAGACTTATAAAAAAATTTAGTCTAGTTTATTTTTTAAGAAAACGTCTGAAATTTAATGAAAAATTGCTATCACAAAATCTTCTAAATTAAGAAAGTATTCTTAATTTTTTCGAAAATATGAGAAGATTTTTTGTTTTTTATTTGAGATGGGTTTGCTCTTGACTTTAGTCTAGGTCTGTGGTGACAGAGACAAAGTAGAGGATGGAGTGAGCTTATCCAGAAGGAGCCTTTTCACTCTAACTTTGAAGAAATTTGGGTTAAATACTTCGGAAACACTACTCGGATCGATCGTCCACCAACTTCGGGCGCACGGTTGGCGCAGTGGTTGAGCGATTGACTGCTGCGCTGCGTGTCGCGGGTTCGATTCCCGCACGGAACAAATATTTGTATGACCTACAGATAGTTGTTCCGGCTCTGGGTGTTGTGTATGTGAGTTTATATGTTTGTAAACGCACCCACGATACAGGAAGAAATTCCTAGTGTGGGGCAACGTTTTTACGAAAAAACGAAAACTACTGAAGTCTGATATCCAGCTACAAAAACCAGCAGGGATGTGATAAGTAGGAAGTTTGCTGAGTAGACTTGCCTACCAGATCCTGACAAAGGCCTTCGGGATATGAAGCGATACAGCAAGTGCTTCGCTGTGTTTCTCAATGGTCGCCTCAGCTGTGCGTGATATACACAAGAAGATCGCCAGTTGACCATCCCCGGCGAAAGCTATATTGACGGTCACTAAGGAGGTCATTTTTTTCAAGCTGGGTCAGCAACTTACTGTTCAGTACGCTTTACAAAAAATGACTTAATGTTGAAAATAATGTAGTTATGTGTTAGGCATAATTATTATAATTCACATAATTATCGATCAGTCTGCCTGGCTTTTGCCCAATCATGTTGGGGACGGCTTCCATAACAGGTGTCAGGACCAATGGCTTAGCGTGCCCTCCGTGCTCCAAAACATGGAAATGTCCCGGTACATAGTGGATGGTCACCCATCCAAAGATCGACCTCGGTAGGCGTTGCTTAACCTTGAAGGTTGCCCCGTGCGGCTGTTGTTACTAAGCCACTATATATTGAGATCTCAATTGGGTTGTATTAAAAATAGTAACGTACTCAATTTCTAAGAACGTCTGGTCTAAATAAAGAGCCAATTAGCCAATAAGCCCGCTCTTGACCTTGCTACTTACAATGTGAATTTAATAATAAACGTAATCATTATAGTCCACAATACATTGATCGTATTTAGTATAACTTCCTATATTATGAAATATTATCCAGGACTTCACTCCCATGTTACTCTTTCTTTTATAATAAATCTATACTTAATATTATAAAGCTGAAGAGTTTGTTTGTTTGTTTGAACGCGCTAATCTCAGAAACTACGGGTTGGAATTGAAAAATTCTTTTTGTATTGGATAGTCCATTTATCGAGAAAGGTTATAGGCTATAACATCAGGCTATGACCAATAGGAGCGGAGCATAAATGAAAAATGTAGCAAAAGTGGGAAAAAAAAAATCCTTTTTGCGATTTTCCGTTGCGTGCGCTGCGTAAACGGTTTAGATGGGTAGGTAGGGAGGCAGTTGACGGGAGCGAAGACGTGTGGGACAGCTAGTCTATTATAAAAACAATTTAGTATACTTACTAAACTTTGGGACAGTTGACTGACAGCAGAAAAGGCTTTTTTTAAACTTTTAACATACAATACTTTAAATCAAGACATGCCCCCGATTTCTGAATTTTGGATTTTAAGTTGAGTATTTTCCAAACCGTACTGTAGTCTGAAAATTTGTAAAATTATGTCATTATATTACACGTTCTTATCTCCTAATATTCAATTCAAACATCGGTCCATAATTATCGAAGCGACACCGTTTCAGCCTGGGCAAAAAATCTTCTTTATGTCCGGCGGATTTGCGGCTCTCCTCTACCGGTCGTATTTCTCAACTGATTCTCGTGATTTTATTGTGAGCAGGATCGTTAATTAGGTATATGGTTTTTTTTACAAAAAAGACAGACTCGCAAGGTCTACAGTTCTCAGAGTCACTACATACTAAAAATCAACACAAACAATCGCTAGGATAAACCATTATCAACAACAACGAGGCCGCGTAAGGTCGACCCAAGTTCATCGGCCGACAGAGATCCTTTTCACCCTTTCAGCGGCAGGTAAGGTACGATTCCACCAAAATTATATGCACCACATTTGTAACTTTTACACTTTTTCTTTTTTGTAAAACATAATGTATGTATATCGTGAAGAAAAAGTAATGTTCTAGAATCTAGTTTGTTTGTTTCTTGCATGCAAATAAATGCTGTTATGTTGGGTGGAGGTAATTTTCTAATTGGCTAACGTGTGTAACCTTGTGAGTGGAATATGTTTCTAATTCTATGTGTATTTGTGTAAATAGAGTACGAGGGCAAAAAGGTGCAAGAGGAAACTGCATCTGGAGATGTAAAGAGGGATAGTGCATCATCCGTCTTCTCATAGATCTTGAAAGGCACTTGCAGTAGAGATGACATACGAAATGAAGGATGACAATGGTTATTTAGTTTCTGTTGGAATTTATTCGCTTCTCACTGATGTATTATTTTTTTACGCACCATCAACTCACAGCCCTTGTTCCATGTTACTTGGAGTTGGAGATAACATAATACTTAAACATTCACCCCTGTCTCCGTCACGCTATCATTCACACCATTTTAACCGACTTACCAAAAAGGAGGAGGTTCTATCTTCGACTTCAAGTTTTTTTTTTATGTTCACCGATATCTCCGTCAGCTGTGGACCGATTCTGATTTTTTTTTTTTTTTGAAAAATTATTTTCGAAATTGGTCCCATTTTAATTTGGTGAAGATCTAATGAAGAATTTCGAAGATATACGACAGAACTCTTCAATAGATAACGGCAAATCCCTCGAGATTGCTGCAAATGCATGTCTGTTTATTGAATATACCATTTCATAACATAACATCACGCCAGTAAGCTCTTAAGGGGTACGCAGATCTCTCATTTCACCGGCTATGTTCAAGTTTCATTATATTCGGGTTGTCTATTCTGGCGTTAAAGTAACTTAATAAACAACTTGCCTAATAGATAGGTACAACTAAAAAGTGAAAAATAAAACCTATTTTACAAAAAATAAACTTTTTACGCAATTGCGTTATGAACACCGACTTCCAAAAATAAAGTTATTTCTCACTTTGTAGTTTTTTTATTTGGAAGTCGGTGGTATTTTTTTGTAAAAAGTTTTTTTATTTTTCACTTTCATTTCTAAAAAAAATATATCATTTCTAACGCAGTCTTTTCTTTAGGTTCCCTCCAACAAGCCATGTTCATAACTCTTTGAATATGCATTTTATACCTCTCTGTACTTCTCAAATGCTCAATGCAAAATAAACGATTCCCTTTCAACTTTTCTGTCACTGGCGCCACTTGCAAACTTCCTTTTATACACTTTTTTTTATTTAATCATAAATATCTGACGTACCGTTTTCGTGCCGTACCAACGTCGAATTTTGTTTCGTCGAGCTGTATTTTTAGGATTCGTACCCAAAGCGTAGAAGCGGGACCCTATTACTAAGACTCCGCGGTCCGTCTGTCTGTCTGTCCGTCTGTCACCAGGCTGTATCTCATGAACCGTGATGGCTAGACAGTAGAAATTTTCACAGATACTGTATTTCTGGTGCCGCTATAGCAAAAAACACTAAAAACAGAATAAAATAAATATTTAAGTGTGGCTCCCATACAACAAACGTAATTTTTTGCCGTTTTTTGCAATAATGGTACGGAACCCTTCATGCGCGAGTCCGACTCGCACTTTTTATGGTTTTCCATATATTATATTCTTTGGCTGCGCTCTCCCTCTCTATACATCCACATTTGTATTCATAACAGGTTTTCTAGTCACATGCATTCAAATAATTCACTAACTTTATGCCAAAAAATATCATAAAGAACTGAAACAAAGAACTGACATATTAATTGCAGTTCCGTTGCTGCACGTCTCCGTCATAATTTCAGGAATAATGAAGCCAGTGGAGCCAGATTTCCATGTAAATTATAAATGCTTTCCTTATATGAAAAACAGTGGTTCGTGTAGAATTCATTATATGAATTTTATCTGAAAGTGAGGGTCTTCATCATCATCATCATTTCAGTTGAAAGACGTCCACTGCTGCACATAGGCCTCCGCCAAACATCGCTAAACTGATCGGTCCTGTGGGTCTTACATCCACGTTTATTTTCCCGCAACCTTAACCAGGTCAATCAGGCTTGTGGCTTGAGTCCGATGTGTCGGTCTTCAAGTATAAGCATAACTTGACAAGGTCGTTCCGTGTAAGAAGAGGCAACCCAAAATATGACGAGAATCCCTCGTGCCTCGTAAAGCATGTTAAGCATTTTGTCCCAGCTGTTACACACAGCTCTTTCTGTGTATAGTCCGAATCACGTTAGTCTGATAACCAGTATTGGCAAGGGATATCGAGTTGACCAGTTACTGTGTCGTAAAGGTAAGATAAGTAATGGGAAAAATAGGGAAGCTGATGAAAAAGGTCTTCTTATTATTTGTTGCCTTCATAGCTAAAGGGCGTGCCCTTCTTGGAATGTTCTGACGGAGTCATTGATGAGCTGCTTCCATGCCACTCTGTCTTCGATTTTTCTGAGTGAGTCACCGTGAGCCCTGTGATCGCCCTTATCTGGTCTGAACAGCGAGTAGAAACATCCACGCGGTCTTTTACCATCCACCTTTCCCACCACAACTAGTTTTTCGAAGTTGTCTGGTTGTCTCCGAGCGATATGGCCAAAGCCAAAGTAACTCAGAACTCTCTGATCTCGTGGCGTGTCTTTATTTGATGTTTAGCTGGTTGAGAATAGACCTATTAGTGCGCTTTGCTGTCCATGGTATGCGCAACATGAAGAATCTTACACCATATTTCAAAGGCCTCAATCCTTTTCCGAATCATAGTGCTAATTTCCCAGGATTCGCAGCAGTAAAGAAATATCTAGAATACCAGGGAAAGGGGTAGTTAGATTAAGTCAGTGTCATTGGTACCTCTTGTTTTTATCGTTTTTCAACACCGACTTGCTAGACGAAAGTTATTTTTGCACTTTTTAGTGTTTTCTTCAGACGTCGATTTATTTTTAGTTTTAATTTCTCTTTTTAGTTTTAGTACCCTATCACTAAAAAGTTAGCAATTTCTATAGTAAGGTACCTAAAGGATTGACAAAATATCTATAATGACTTAACTTAGACATTCGTGCTGTTTGTCGCTAAGGATTTCGGTTGTATGATCCATATCTTGAAAACTGTTGAACCGATTTTGATGAAACTTGCACTGTTCCCTAAGTTGAGTGATCCAATAAAAAAAGAATGATCACGATCCGATATGTAGCTTCGGCGAAATGCGTGGACAAACATACATACATGCAAATATACCTACACTTATAAAATTTGGCACACATGCTTAGAAGCCCTTATAAAATTTGGCACACATGCTTAGAAGCCCATATATGTAAATGTTGTGCAATTCCAAAAATATTATAAACATACGTGTCGAATTAATTACCTCCTTCATTTTGGAGTCAGTAACAATGTTAAATACATACATGTCGAATTGATTACCTCCATATTTTTTAAGTCGGTAAAAATAGGCATAGATCATGTGAGAAAAGATTTGGCAGATTACTCCATACAGGATGTGTTCCTGTATGGAGTAATCTGCCAAATCTTTTTGCAACGCTGCTTGGCGACAAAAATTGTTATAACAATGTTGCAGTTATATCAATTTTTCTTTTAGTTCGCCGGTCATGTTTAATAACATGATCTTAATTTGTTTTTGTCAATCAGATCCATTGTCTTATAATACCTTTGAACTTTTAGTGTGTTGTTATGATATTGACAATACATTGTATGAATTCCACCTGTAACAATAGGTACGTCATATATCGATGTTTAAAAGTGATATATTACAACGTTAAGGGGACGTTGATTTTTCGGTATATAAAACTCAGCAAAATAATTCTTATACAGTGTATTCTAACTCTGAAGAAAATTGAACCTTATAGTGGTAACTATAAGATGTCTCATAAATAGACTTGGCTTTCAATAGTTTAGTGTTTTACAAATGCAATGTAAGTAATCATTCTAACTGTTAATGACCTTCCCACATTAAACTCATATTCCCAGAAAACGATGACTAATTGAATTCATCCAATCAACAAGATCTAGCTACTCTCAAGCGGAACAGTTGAGACCAAAAAGAAAACAAATGACATTAGTCAGATACCATCACCAAGATAATATAGAAGGTCTACAACGAGCAAAAACGCACGCACAATATAGAAATGACATGTTGCGACCCTTATCAATTAGCATATTATGATATATATGCTATTTATATAGGTAATGATGATGAAATAAACATATTAAGTAATGCTTTACGTATAGCGAGTGCAGATACACAAGACTTGAAAACTCGCAATTAGCATTCCGATGAGGTAGGTTGATATCTCCCATTAAGGTTACACTAGTCGATCATTCTTCCATACAAACGCAGTCTGGCGATTACTCCACTGTTTGACGATGTACGTTCAAAATAAAAAATTATATCAATTTTACTCATCATTATCTAGCCCTGAATGGAAACAAAAAAAAGTAGAAGAATATATATATTTGAAAGCTATAAGCGTCGAAAGTTCCATATTTCAACACTAATTTTGACGCATCTTTGGGAGAAATAAATACCATAAGAACGAGGAAAATTGTAAAACGGCCTCCATACAGGGATAGATTAGTAATTCAACAATGCAAACAATTTTATTTTGGAAATATACATTTAGTCATTTTTTAATGATATCTAGACTTCCAAAGGTCTGTTTAGAAAATTTTGCGCGTTCGTTTTCGTCCTAAATCATCATCCATTTCGATACAAATTTGCAAAAGTGCTAATTCGTACGCGAACTAGCTTCTTACTGCTCATCACAGCATCTATCTCTTTCGCACGTGTTGTCGGATGAGATAGCATGCATATTAACCACGCGCACAAAATAGTTCGTGTCGTCGACTAGGGGAACCTTAAGATCGGAGACTCTTGACTTGATTACTGGTTGAAGAAGACGCAGCGTTGGAAGGAATCCCACAAGATGGACAGATTCCCAGAGGGCCGTAAATAGAGACTAAGGAGAACTTGGGAGTCCACTAGATGAGAGAAGCACAAATCCAGTCGACGTGATGATGCTTGGAGAGCCCTATGACCAGCAGTGGACGATTTTGGCTGAGATTATGATGATCTTTGGATTGCTATACCTACTTGTGTAGATTGTCTAATTTTAAATAATCTTTCTTTTATTTGACGATCGATACGCGTCTTAGTGAGTGTCATTTCACTTATTGTATAGAGTTGATCTTTTGCCCTGTTCTACGATATTAGTCATCAGAACATCGAATCATGCGCAGCTGTCGGGTGATTGTTTAAACTTGTTAAGGGGTAGAGGTTAATCACGTCTTCCTGCACGGAATTGTATTGTTGTACTGGGTCTGCTTGTTAAAAATACATTTGTAGCTATTAAGAAGTCTATCTTTTCTAGGCTGTTCTATTTTAGATTGAAATTTTCCTTGTTTGAAAGATCTGACTTATCATTCATGGTAGAGAAGGCAGTGAATTCTGTTATGACGGCTAATATATTTTATTTTATTATTTTACTAGCTGTTACCGCGGCTTCGCTCCCGTTAACTGACTGCTCACCTTACCCTACCTGCCTTGCTGCCATTATAGCAGCCATACCATTCTTACCTACCAACCATTATTTTTTCTAAAGTCATGATTCTTTCGCGGAGAATCTTAACACCACCATTCCGGAAAATGACTTGAAATGCACAACGCCATCTATCGAATATGGAGTTCAACTGTCCGAGTATTTGAATTGCGTGTATTGTGATAATTTTACTTCTTGAACACTTTAAATTCATCTAACTTTTGATAGAGTGAACTGATTGCGATGAAACAAAAACTATGTAGTACTTCAAGTTACGCACAATTTTTATGTATAAAAGTTATCTACATTGGTTTCGTATATTTCACGTGATGTGTGCACAAATAAACAGACAAACAGATAAACAGACAAACAGAGAAACAGACAAAAATTCCAAAATTGCTGGCAATGGATTCTGTTGGTTATCCTTAAGGCACCCAATTTCTTTTTTTTTTTTAAATATTTTTGCTGTACAAAAACTAATTTTCTACAGATTTATTAGATGTATATTGATGATTCGTTTAGCCTCGCATTGGAGCGCCTTGCAGTAATTACATCAATGGAGCACAAACTTATGATAAAAATACTTACTATAAGTCCAGCTGCCTAATTGGGCAAGTGAATTCGGCAAGGCACAAGGATTGACCGCCATCAATCGATTAATTACATAGACGGAAATCCACAACGTGTCTTTCATCTCGCATATGATTGGTCGATTGATGCCGGTCAAACCTAGTGCTTTGCCGAATTCACTTGCGCAATCAGACTGCAGAGGCCTTAGTGCGAGTTTTTACTCACGCTCAATCGCGTTAACGTAAACGACAATTTGTATTGAAATTGGATAAGCGCCGTCTGGGGACGGTAAGGAGAAATCTCTTTTTTGTACACATTTTGACATAAAAGATCGTTTATGTTATCACAAGTGAGTACATTAAAAAACTCGGCATAAGCACACTGGTTTCCTCACGATGTTTACCTTCACCGTTGTCAGCGATGTCCAAGATAAACTTAGAAAGTACATATGAATTGAAAAAGTCACATTGGTACTTGCCCGTATTTGAACCCGAGAGCTCAAGCATGAGAGGCGAGGTCTTAGCAATTGGGTTACCACGACATATATATGGAAGAAAAAGACGTCAATCAATAAGGAAGATTGATGATAATGACGATAAAGACTTCTCCTTAAGTGATGCCATAGTACCACTCGTATTTAATGTTACTAGAAGCAGTTGGTTTCATCTGGTCGATGGATTTACATCTGTCAATGAGTCAGCGTGGATGTAATTTTTGTGATCTTATAGACGAACTAAAAGCATGAACAGCCTATAACTGCTGCCAGGGTCTGAACGCACGACCTACAACTAATAAGTTGAGCTGATATCTTAACATTGTGCCACCACTGTTCAATATGCACAGCAGAAACTATATTCATATTCTTTATTGTACACAAAATAAACATTAAAAATACAAAAGGAAAACTTACGAGCGAAAATTTACTAACTTTTTTGATTATAAGTATTTCATATTTTATCGTGTCAATTTTTAAAACAATTTTAATATTTTTTGACTATTTTCATTCCTTTTTGACAATTTTTATATATTTTATTTTTAATTTTTGGACATTTTTTAATTATTATTTAAAATTAATTTCAGGATAATAATGATGACAATTTTAATGTAAAATTGTATTAATATTATTTTGGGTCCTTAACTGTTTTTTTTTTTTAATTATAATGTTTATGAGTGCAATGCCTTTAATGCGTGTGTTGTGGACTGGTTAAGTCTGAAATAAATGAATATTTTGGGATCCCTTCTTTTCGCATAATGTTCTTTAGCCTAATATACTTCGGCATAACGATTTTGGCACAATTTGTTTTGGCATAATAATACTTTGGCATAATTTTTTTAGGCATACATTTTATGTTGGCATAATCATCTTAAAGACTAATTTGTTTTGGCATAAATTTGATTCGCATAATGTTAGTAGGCCTAATGACTATTAGCATAACGTTAGTAGGCCTAATGACTATTAGCATAATAATATTTAGGCATACAATTAATATAAATAACAAAAACAATTTTCATGCAAATGATTTATTATACATAACATTATGTAACTTAAACGATTTTTCAATCGCAAGATAACTTTTATCTGAAGAATATATTAGATGTTTTGACAGTTTTTGTATAAAAAAATATGTCAATCAGTTAACTTCTATTATGAGAAATAAATATGGAGGTTATTCCTCAGATAGAAGTTAACTGATTGAAATAGTGGTCCTGTATATTTTTAGCAATTGCTTGTAAATATGCTAGTTTAGAAGTATACTCATCTTTTTTACTAATAATTTTTTCAATTCTTTTGGTTTTGTCCGTGTATTTTTCTTTTTTTTTTGGTATAAGTGATGTTCCGACATCCAGTTTATCTATTTCAATGGTTTGATGTTTTATTTCTTGAACGATCTTTTTTGCCAAAAAATAAAATCCAGGATGGTGTTTTCCCACAAAATGTGCAAATCTATTGTGCCATGCCTCTGCATGATTTTGTGTCCTAGGTCTATTTTCCTTTTCTAGTAGATACGTACTCCAGACTTTGGGTGGAAATGGTGGTGGTGAACTTGTAGTGCCCCATACATAATTCTAATCAAACCAATTTGCTATAGTTTCTGTAACAATTAAATAATATTGTTGGTTAAAAATTTAATATGATGTGCAACAAAAGTTAGTGACAGAACCGAATTGCTGCAAAACCGACTCTACGTAGTCTTGTTTGTCCTACCCCTAGAGTGTAATTTAAAATCGCGTAGGCGCGTAGGGTCGAGGCGGCCCACGGGCTGAGGAGCAGGCGGCTGCGAGCGTGGTGAGCGAAAGCCGTCTGCGACGATTAGCACGCGTGGGGCCACAGGAAGCCCGCAGCGCCGGAGCCGAGACAGAAACCCTGCCTGCTGCATGTTGCCTGCTCGCTTGAATGCTGCATGCTTGCTTGCATGCTGCATGCTTGTTTGCTGCATGCTTGTTTGCTGCATGCTTGTTTGCATGCTTGCTTGCATGCTGTATGCTTGCTTGCATGCTGTATGCTTGCTTGCATGCTGTATGTATAAATAAATTTATGCTTTAGGATATTATGCTTAAAAAAGTTATGCTTTAGAACTTTATGCTTAATAAATTTATGCTTAAGAATATTCTGCTTAATCATTATTATGGTTAGAGAAATTGTGCTTAAAAAAATTATGCGTAAACTGTTATGCGTAAATATAATTATGCCAAACAAAATTATGCTAAGATATAT
The DNA here is from genome assembly GCA_947562075.1 of Orthosia gracilis. NCBI lineage: Eukaryota > Metazoa > Arthropoda > Insecta > Lepidoptera > Noctuidae > Orthosia > Orthosia gracilis. Next base: position 12,276,874 of record OX387264.1, on the reverse strand, counting down.
GAGGTCTTAAAATTTTATGCAAATGGATAGGGCACCGAATATTTTATGCTAATATTATAAATGTAAATGTAAGTTTTTTTGTTACGCTTTCACGCAAAAACTACTGAACCGATCATCATGAAACTTTGTACATATATTCTTGGAGGTATTAGAAGTAATATAGGATAATTTTTATTAAAAAAAAATGGCTTCACTGCGAGCGAAGCCACGGGTAAAAGCTAGTATCTATATATATTATTATGAAAATAGCCTCTTATCGTTACACAACAAGTCGGACAAACCTACAGTTTGAAATTCCAGAGTATAAGAGGCTTGAACCAACTTAGTCTGTGCACGTTTTACAGCAAATTTTCTACATAATTCATATTCATAAGACTCCTAATTGACTCAGAAATCAAAACCTTTCTCACTCATACATAATATGTTCCACAATCTTTACATTCAAATTCACACGAAAATAGCGAAATCAAAATTATCATATAAATCACTTGAGAGAAAGTTCGTCACGTCAAGCTAATGTGACAAAATGACTTGTGACAGAATGTCTTAATGTGACAAAAATTGTGCCACCTGTCACATTATGTCAAGAATTGGGAGTTTTAACGTTGACGAGCTTTCTACAGTGTGTTATGAAATGTTTTCACAGATTGGGGAAAATTAGGAATGGAACACAAACATTCAGTTTAGTATTCATAGAGTTTTTTAGTGTTTTGTAAAGCATCCCAGGCAATAGTTTAAATGGCTATAAATTGTCTGCAGTTCCAAGCAACTTATACTTCAATTTTGTTTAGATTGATCGTTATGAACTTTCTAGTCGTTTGGTATCAACCAATGTTTTTGCAGATACTTACAATAATCTAATTTCTAACACTGCAAATAATCTGTATGATATGAAACAATTATTGAACATAATATGAACAAACTCTCAATGTGTTCATATAAAGTACGCAGAAACTACAATTCATTAACAAGGATTACAAATAATAATATAGTATTTGTTATAATATTTATTAGTCTACTGTTTTACAAAATATTTATGTATTTTATTAGTTAGGTAGTTTATAAATATCCGATTTTAATAATTGTTATTTTTTATATTTTGTTCTCCTACCACTGTTTTATCCTTTTTAACCCAAAGGTTGACTGGTAGAGAATGCCTTGCTGCATTAAGTCCGCCTATGTATCACCATTGTACATGAGGTTTAAATAAGTAAATAATTACAGCAATTTTTTAACTGGCATCAGAATACCTATTTGTTCACAACTGTACTTCCGGGATTTTTGTAGTTCCATGTGATTCCTTCTATACCTTTATTTAGAAGCCTTAGCTCGCAAATTCGATTAAATAAATACACATATTAATATGACATCATTTATTTCGCCAATATATTTAGTATCTATATTATTGTCCTTGCATCATACAACGGCAACGGCACCGGGCTCGACAAAGGACTCGCTAGGTCAGTCCGAGGACGTGAGGTCATATGAGCAGACGTTTTATCAGTTACTATTATCACTCCTATTAAAGTAGACAGACATTTTAGTTAACACAGTGGAATAATTGTATGAATTTGAGTCATTTACAATTACTAGGAGTGATAATTAATAAATAATATAAAGATAATATGAATCGTAAAAGAAAGAAGAAATGAAAGAAATAGGAGTCAGGCGTGTCAGGGGACAGGACGGTATGGAAGAAGAAAATGTGTTGCACTAACCCCAAGTGCACGAATAAAGATGATGAATTAAATTCTGTGAACTCACAAGCATGCTGTATAATTACTTAAACTAAAATACTATCAAGATAAAATCGTCCAGAACGGCATACCCTTTGTATGCCGTTCTGGACGATTTTATGAACATGGCGTGGTCCATTTATGAACAGTCGAGAGGCTAGTTTAAATTGACTACGCACAGACCACTACAAATAGACCTTTCCTAAATGTTTCTATAACATACAGTAGTAACAGCGGATCTTTGTGTCTCTGAAGTTAGGCTCTGCGAACTATTGCACAAGAAACAGTTTGTTATCGATTTTACTGTATACAGCGAGATAGGATAATGCGACAAGCGTAAGCGAGTGAAAGAGGCAGTTATACAATGCTATCTTAACATTGACACAAAAATAGCAAATGCGCAGGGTCTGCAGCCAACTTCAGAGACACAAAGATTCACTGTGACTACTGTAAATACTCTAAGGTTATCGTGTAGTTATAGTGACTGTACATAAATATACACAAACAGTCTCTGCATTCTTAATTAAAGACAGCATGCCAAAATTCCTGAATCCAATGGACGAGCATCATGTCACGTTTGACATAATTAATACAGATTCGATTCCAACAAAGGATCCACAAGGCCAGGTCGAGGCGAGGACGCGAGGTCACAAGGACATACTGTACACGTTTTGTCAGGGTTCCGCATAAAAATATTCGGTATTTAGGTCATGCAGAAAATATTGAATAGGAATTCGTATTAAGCATTGTGCGAAAACTAGACGTTTGGTATCTTCGATTTCCCCAGGGATGCCTGAACTTAACAAGCGTTGCACAGAGGGGGTAACGGGGTGGTCTTTTAAGAGGGAAAACATTGAATGTTTCTCCCTGATAATATAAAAAGGTGTCTTCTATTCAATAACCGGTCAAATAGAATCTCGCTGTAGTCATATGCCCTTTGAAACGGAGATCATATTGCCTAGGCAGATTGAGTGTCATTCACTTGTAAAAGCAAGTAATTCCTGTAACATTATTTTGTGTTCTATCTCTTGTTTTTGTCTATCTTGGAGATAGTGGTAATCACGATCACTACATATTATAAAATAATGTCCTACGCCGCGTCTTTACGCGGTAAACTCAAAAACTACTGAAAGGATTTTCATGCGGTTACGCATCAATAGAAATAGTGAGAAACGAGGAAGGTTTTTGTCTATAATTTGTCATGGGCTAAGCCGGGGTGGGTCGCTAGTATTATTATAAAAAGAAAGTCCCCTCGCCGCGTCTGTCTGTCTGTACGCGGTACACTTTCTCAAAAACTACCGACCGGATTTTCATTCGGTTTTCACCAATGGACGGAGTGATTCATGAGGTAAGTTCAACTGTATAATTAATAAGGGTTTTGAGTAAATTGAAACTCCAAAATGTCTCGACCAATTTGGATGTTTTTTTTTTTTTTGTTTCCGTAATTATCAGGTAAAGGTAAAATTTTATTTTTAATTCCACCGAAATTAATTTATACCCGTGTGAAGCCGGGGTAGATCGCTAGTATTTCATGAAATAAAGCAGGATATATTTCATTTTATTGCTACATTGCTTTGTTATTATAACTTTATCATTCGCCTGTTACTACAGACGAAACAAAAAATAAGGTTACTGTTTGTGCCAACGTAACATAGTAGTGTGTTGACGTAATATGAAACAAAATGGTGTTGAAGGACGTCCAAGGTCGGTAAGGACACAAGGTCACTCAGGACCGAAGGCTTTGTTTGGGTTCGGCATATATTGAGGCCAAATGAAACGGTAACACGTCATTCATTTGATTATGTTTTGCATAGTTTTATTTTTATTGAGCTTGTGTTGTGTTGGGCATACTTTTGGGTTAGTTTTATTTTAATTGAGATCTTTATGTAGAGTACGCGTCGATGACAAACAACTCGACGTTATTTCTGTAACGAATTTTGATACGGTTTTCATTCATAGAAAGAGCTATTATAAATGACGAATTTTGGAATTTTGGTCGTTTAAATCCCGTCATGTAAAGATAAAATAAAAACACAAAAAATATACCGCCTTCCAAAGTAAAATACTAAAACGTGCAAAATAAACTTTCGTTTCGGAAGTCGGTGTCTTTGATACCTCTTGTTTTATCATTTTGCAACAACGACTTCCGAAAGTTATTTTTGCGCTTGTTAGTTTTTTGCTTTGGAAGTCAGTTAATTTTTTTTTGTGTTTCTTTTTGTATGTGGGAGGGTCCACGAGATTTAAACGATCCAAATTTAACGGTGTATAAATTATCCCGTGCGAAGCCGGGTGAGACACTAGCTTGTATATAAAAGAATCTAGAAGTTCTGACTGGCTGAAGTATTTTTTTGACTGAAAAAAAGTTGAGTATCCGGTATCTCTGAGTTTCATAGGTTGCTTATTATTATTTCATTTATTTATTACACACACATACTTTTACATTTTTAAATATTATTTATTATTTTTAAATATTATTTAAAAATACAAAAATAGTAGCCCACCGGTATCGGGAACAGGATCCAAGCTACCGGTGGTCAAGGCTCCTGAGAGAGGAACCACCTGACTATACGCTACGTGTCCAGGAGCACCGCTTTCTGGACACGGCGCGTAGCACAGCTTTCTGGACACGGCGCGCAGCACCGCTTTCTCTTTATTATTATTATTTTCAGCCTGTATTGTCCAACTGCAGGAAAAAAGGCCTCTCTTTCTTCTTTCCATTTCTCCCGTTACTTATATTCCGAAAAAATACACGGTTCAAGTGGCATTGGCCACGGGATCGAAATTGCGAGAAACACATATTTACAAAACCATTTTCTGGAACTAACAAAATTAACTAACTATTAAATTTTGTTGGTGCAACAAACGTTTTTGAAGTTGCTTCTAATGTCATTGATATATACGTAAGAGTACTGTTGTTGTACTATTTGTGCATCAGACTACCAAAACCCAAATCCAAATTCACATTTTATCGCGTTTTAGAAATCGAAAGTACGGAACCATTGCGCAAAAGGCCCGTATCTCATCCGTATCGTGTTTAGAATGTCCGAATAACCACTAAATACCGAACTCCATTGTTAAGACGTGATTTATATTCAAATGATGCCACTTCGCCAGAAATTATGAGCTTCTTTTTTAGATTTTTGGAAATAAGATGAGGAAGAAAACACGATTTGGTTGACGTGTGAATACATTCATTCTTGGAAACTTGAATTTGTTTTTATTGTGCCTTCCTATAAAAACAGAGAGCCGGCCATTATTTTCAAGTATTTTCCATTTAAACACTAGACTAGATACACTAACTCCCGAGAACGCAATAGATGTTGTTTAAGAATATTCCGAGTTAGCTTTATTTGTTTTGTTGAATTTCGTTTGACCACACTTAAACCGACTTCCAAAGCAAAACACTACAAATAAAAAATATACTAATATTACAATGCTGAAGAGTTTGTTTGTTGGTTTGAACGCGCTAATCTCAGGAACTACAGGTTGGAATTGAAAAAAATATTTTTGTGTTATATAGTCATCGAGCAAGGTTATAGGCTAAATAACATCACGCTAAGACCAATAGGAGCGGAGCATAAATGAAAAATGTTGCAAAACGGGCAAAATTATTCCTTTTTGAGAGCTTCCGTTGCGTGCGCTGCGTAAGCGGTTAAAGTTACGTAACAATCATGTATGTAGAGTAGGTGGGGTAGGGTAGGCAGGATAGATGGGTGGGTAAGTAGCCAGTTGACGGGAGCAAAGCCGCGTGGGACAGCTAGTGAAAAATAACTTTGTTTTCCAAAGTCGGTGTCTTCGGTACCTATTGTGTTTCGTTTTTCGACAAAATCATTTATGGAGTACATCTGATTTCGAATTCAATAGGCCTAAATACGACTAGGATGCATTGCTTTTTTACGGCTTTAAAATCAGATCAGTTCGATTGTACCATTTTCATCAGTTTTCTTCATTTGCTTCATCACTATTCGAGATATCCTATACACATGGCATACTTATTAAGGAGTTCCAGTGGCCATCTGTGGTCTTTTTCATCAGCCCACTTCACCAAATGACATGTTCATTAACATACCAAAATCACTATATACCTGTCTATAAGATTTGATAATCCCTCGATTTCCACGGGATCCCATAATCAGATGCTTACATGGTGACAAAGAGGCCACATCTAGAGACGTTTCAAACAAAAAAAATATTTTGCATATACGTTTATATTATACACTAGCTTTTACCCGCGTTTTCGCTCGCAGAGAAGCCAGTAACTTTTTTTTTAATATGAAGTATCCTATGTTACTTCTAATATCTCCAAAACTATATGCACAAAGTTTCATGATGATCGGTTGAGTAGTTTTTGCGTGAAAGCGTAACAAACAAACTTACATTTATATTTATAATATTAGTAAGGATTATAAAAACAGCCGAATTGAGAACCTCTTCCTTTTTGGGACGTCGGTTAAAAGGCTGTTGATTAATCAATTTAGCCTCAGACAGTTAATTTAAATATTTCAAAGGCACTGTTGATCATGCATTTTTTTTTAAAGAGGCCAAGTTTCAAGAAAATACTTAATGATTTCATCAGAATAGTTAACCAGCTGAAGTTTTCTTTTAAGTAGCATAGCCTAAAATAGATGGGTGACCGGATTCTTAGTAGTCGTCTGGCTTGGGATGCCTGTAATATCAGATGTAACAAAGTGCATTGACATCCCAGACACAAAGCTGAAAAACATGCCATGCGGGTATAATGGAACATTTTGTTAGTTCAGCAACGAACAATGATCCAATCACATAACTACTGAAAGTCTTTAAGTCAAGAGTGAATAGTTTATTTCTAGGCAAGCGTGTCTCATCATCGACCACATCATAGCTTACCAACAGATGAGATAGTGGTCAAGCGCGAGCCAAAAAAATTAAAAAAGGCACATAACTACCTCTCCGCACTCACAAAATTATTACTGTAAAACGGGGTTACTTTGCACATGTTTTGGTAGTTATTTTTTTTCGCCCAATAACCCCTGACCTTTTATACGCGTTTGTAGCTTTATTTTTTATTGAAGTGTACCTATATATAGGTAGTTATTGTTAATTAAGTATTTTATACTCATCATCATCATATCAGCCGAAAGACGTCCACTGCTGGACATAGGCCCCAGGCGTCGCCACATTGACCGATCCCGTGCGTCTCGCATCCAGTGACTTCCCGCAACCTTAACCAGGTCATCGGTCCACCTAGTGGGAGGCCTTCCAACGTATCGTCTTCCGGTTCGCGGTCGCCATTCCAGAACTTTCGGCCATCCGTTCTGCGAGCAATGTGCCCAACCCACTGCGACTTAAGTTTGGCAATTCTTCGGGCTATGTCGGTAACTTTGGTTCTCCTGCAGATATACTTATTTCTGACGTGATCACGCAAGGAAACGCCGAGCACAGCCCTCTCCATTGCCTTTTGGGTGACTTTCAGACTTCTGATAAGGTCCATTGTGAGCGACCACGTCTCGGTCCCATAGGTGATCACATTCACGGCATTTTATACTATGTAAATTTATATATTGGTAATAAATTTATCTATGTTTACGATACTTGTAAGTACTTTTTTAAGGGTAGTATTTAAACGAGCGACAGTAAATTCAAGTTAAAGATGTAAAAAATACTGAATGAATGGCTTACTGAAATACTAAGTGGGCGACAAACAGTGGGCGAATACAAATGTTTAAAACAGCGACTTGATTAGTACTTTGGCAACATAGTCGACGGAGCCCCGCTGGGCGGGGCTCCTATTTCCGTCCGCAGGGTCTAAAGTAACCTAACACGAACGAGATGACAGGAGCTGAGTTCGCTCGCTTTGCTCGCTCACTTCAGCTCCCGTCATCTCGTTCGAACCTAACCTGTCCGTGTCGGGGTGCCCTAAGCTCCCGAACTCGCTCTGCTTGCTCTTGTACCAATTCGTTGAAAACACAATTATACCCGAATTTCGCGCTGCACAGCGATGTCGCCTTCATTTACGATGAAGAATAATATGCTAATATAGAAAAAATAGAACCCCAAATACAATTATAGTATGTCACAATAATAATACTGCAGCTCACAAAAACCTCCTAAAAGGTATTCCTCAAACCGGATAAATAGTTGCTTACTTAGTATAATAGTCGCCCATTCAGTATATTTTTCACCCGGTTAATTATTTCCCCTTTTTTAACACCCAATATTAATTTTGTTTTTGCTCCAACAGAAAAATGTGTCTTTTGGCTATCAAACTCATTACAATATCAAGCCCCACAGTTTTAAAATACAATTTTATATATACTTTTAATGAGTCAATGATACCCCGAACGCCTCTCAAACGTTGTTTGCACACCAGGTGTGCTTAAGCTATTGTTATTTCTATTGTATTTGCTAATTAGACGCTCAATAATTTGTAATGAGTACAATATAAGTAACTCAGAACAATATAATATATAACTCAGTACAATATGAGTGAATATTAACACAGTAACAATCTGTTCAGATATTCTGGAGTGACGCACTTACATACTGACAGATCGCGATAATGAATTAGGGCTTCCGTTTTCAACATGATAATTGTATCTATTGTTTTAATGCTACGTTATTATTGTTTCTATGTTAAAAAGCCGTCGCTTAGTATAGAATATTTGCACAGGACTAACTGAAAAAAAATCATTGATATTATGGGTTTCAATACCTCATAATAGGAAAATAAAAATGTTTTACTTAAAATTTCATAACATTACATCACGAAAATTCCTCGAAAGTTTAGGCAGAGGTTATCTTAAAACACAACCACATTTCTGTACCTAAGTTTTAAATCCGAAAAACGGGCACATTGATATCAAACGGGCACAAATTCCAATTCCAGGCAACTACTGAGAACCCAATAACAGTTTATCAGATCGGGATTTTAATCCAGTACTTTTAGCAGTAGCACTAAGGGGCCGTCCAGTTGGTATATTACGGGGTCAATGACTACTAGTAGAAAATCTTCACTTGTGAGGTTTGTTCAGGTTTTGAGCATGTAACAATGCCGGCTATTATCCCTCTTCGATTAGAACAAATACAATATTTCATCACTTTCATATCAGCCGAAAGACGTCCACTGCTGGACATAGGCCTCCCCGAAGCGTCATCACATCGACCAATCCCGTGCGTCTCGGAACCAGCGTATCCCCGCAACCTTCACCAGGTCATTGGTCCACCTGGTGGGAGGCCTTCCAACGCAACGTCTTCTGGTTCGCGGGCGCCACTCCACAAACTTTCTGCCAAATCGGCCATCCGTTCTGCGAGCAATGTGCCCTGCCCACTGCCACTTAAGTTTGGCAATTCTTCGGGCTAAATCTGTAACCCTGGTTCTCTTGCGGATCTCTACATTTCTGATTCGATCATGCAAGGCAACTCCGAGCATAGCCCCCTCTATTGCCATTTGAGTGACTGTAAGCTTTTTGATAAGGCCCATTGTAAGCGACCACGTCTCAGAGTCATAGACTTTCGTCTTGAGGTTGAGATACTGTGGTAAGTTGGAAGAGAAGATACCGCGCAACGATATTAAAAAAAAAAAAACTACTGACGAAACATATACTGATACGAAGTAAACTCTCGATATTCAAAGTTATGCACGGTTGACCGGTCATCACACATTTAGACTGTTATCATTGACCTCTGATCCCGGTTATCATAAACAGTCGTTACGGGTAGTCAGAAGTTCGGAAGTCAGGACCTCTATGACCTTTGAGTTTGTTATCGGTATCACTTGTAATTTTGATAAGGTGTTTGGTACTTACGTGAGATTACTACAATATACAGCGTTACATTTTGGTCGTTTTAATCCCGTGGAAGTTCGATTAGGTCTTGGCACAGTAGTATTGTAAAAAAAAAATGTATTTTTTTAACTGACTTCCAAAATAGGAGGAGGTTCTCAATTCAGATTGGATCTTCATTTGGTGCGCTTCTAAGTTGTTATGCTTCGAGGAATACCCAGCAAAAGAAAGACAAGACAGACAAGTGGTTTTTTTTCAAAAAAGTTGATAGCTTCCTAGCCTAGACAATTGTGAAGAAAAAGCGCAGATAGAAAATTAGTCCACTAATAAAGTAAAAAGGTAGGTAAAAAATAACATAGGTTAACAAAATAAGAATGAGCTACAAGATTTTATAACGAGACAATTCTATGGATACCGTTAGAGCAAAACTTTATTAATTATAAAATATTATATCGTTTCTCAACATGTTTTACTATGTAGGTATATATATAAGAACTTTAAGATGACATGGTCACATTCATTAGAATCAATATTTGTTTCGGGATTAGACTTTAGTTCTCGTGATCATGGCGCTTGTAACGGTGCCGAAATATCGAGCTCTCAACCAAAACCTAAATAAACATGGTCAATATCCCGAAACAAATATTAATTCGAATGAATAAATCAGCTAGATAGCTTAAATTGATAAATTGAAAATGCATAGCCTAAATATCAGTCCAAATGACAATACAACAAAAAAAAAATATAGACCAACAAATAAATCTAGCATCCTTTCAACTGGAACAAAACTTGGCTGGACAATATTTAACGGTGTTTAATTTAGGAGGGAACAATGCTGAATATTACGTAGCATGCAGTCAACAGCAGCCGAACAATGGTGGAGATTCGTTAGTGATACGTAAGCTGTTGCTCTTACTAGGAGAACTCGAAATATTGGGGAAAAACTGGAGCATTTGCATACTAAGTAACTCTTTCTTTTTCTTGGGGTCGGCCCTCCTTGTGTGTCTACGCCAGAATAGTCCATCCTGGGTTGTCGATGGTGGTAATTCTACTCTCTTAGGCCTCTCTAGACATTGGTCAACCAAGATAATGGTGATCGGCCCCTTGTTCTTTGCTTAGTACTGATTTTGAGCATTGTTTTAACGAACCTTATCATCTCATAATGTGACTATACCATCTAAGGGCGGTTACGCACTACACGTCCGTGTCCGTGATATGAGTTCCGAGTTCAAAATGTTCTGAATTATGACAGATTATGACGGATAGAGTTGGGATGTAGTGCGTAAGCTTGTCTACAAGAAGTACTACGCCTATTTTGGAACCTACATTTTACGGACACGGATCATTTGTAGTGCATATCCGCCCTTAGTCTGCTTTCTCTTATTTTGTCGGTAATTGGCCGTACTATTAAATTATTTTAAACATAAAATATAAAGTTATGAAAGAAGGGTGAAATATTGGGAAAGCCAGATTAGGGGCAGAAGTCGTTTTATTATAGACGTTTCAAAAAATATTACGAACAGACTTTGCGTCCGCAACATACTTGGAATAAAAAGTCAGAACAAAAAGTGCATTTTGATGTTCGCAATAGACGTAGGCAAGAAGGAGGTTCAAATGTGATTGGTTGGGTCTCGTCAGCTGCATAAACCACGACCGCTGGGAAAAGACTCCATACCTGGACCTGAAGATGGACGACACTATCGAAAGAGACCAGAAAGAGGTGGCGAGACGACCTGGACCCATATAGCAATAGCTGGTTCGAGAAAGCGCAGAAGGAGAATCCTTGGAAGTCTTTGGACCTCTGACTTAAGGTGGATCAGTATTGAATAAAATAAAAATTACTGTTACAATATCGTTAACTCGAACTAACTTTAATGAGTTTTCGCCTCTTAGTAAAGGGTTATATGCATACCATTGCTGTTGAACAATACTCTATGGGGCTTTGTTCCAATCGCTCTATTGCCGAGTATGTACCGTATATGTAGTAGACCGAAATGGTGTAGCAAGTTTAAGCAAACACTTATAGGGGTGGACAGATCCCCAAGTGTATGTGAACAATTGGTTCGAGCCAATTGTTCTGGAAACCGTTATGTTATACCGTTAACTACTGTTATATTATAAGGGGATAATAATAATAGACATCACTATTTTGTGTATGACAGGTGTTTGGGTTAGAAGTACTATTACAAATGATCTAATGTTTCACTTTAAGATACGTGACGCTTACCACAGTGTCTCAAGACGAAAGTCTATGACCAGTGTGGGTTGCCAGTGATTACTTACGGTACAGAGACTTGATCGCTCATAATGGGCCTCATCAGAAGGCTTAAAGTCAAGGGCAATGGAGAGAGCTATGCTCGAAGTTTCCTTGCGCGATCGATACAGAAATTTATTTATTTACCTACTTATTTATTTAAAAGAAATGAAGACATCCGCAAGAGAACCAAGGTTACCGACAAACCCCGAAGCATTTCCAAACTTACGTAGGGCACATTGCTCGCAGAACGGATGGTCGTTGGGGCTGGCAAATCCTGGAGTTGCGACCGTGTACCAGAAGACGCAGCGTTGGAACTTTGGAAGGCCTCCCTCTAGGTGGAGCGATGACCTGGTCAAGGCTGCGCTAGGCTAGTATACGCGAAACGCACAGGATCGATTAGTGTGGGGACGCTTGGGGGAGGCCTATATCCAGCAGTGGACGGACATCTTTCGGCTGAAATGATGATAATGATGAAGATACGTGAGATTTGACCAAAATCAATCTTTCTGCCAAATCTTTTTGCAATTATGTTGGGGTTGGCTTGCAGTCTAACTTGATGTAACCGAATTACTAATTTCTAATTTTATCAAGTGTCTTTCTGACCATCTGAGCTCCACATTTGTGCTGGGTAGCATAATACCCCTTGGCGAGACGAATAAGAGGCCCTAGACAAGTGACATTTTATCAACGAAAGCGTGGTGATAGTAATTGGAACACTAACCACGAATCAAACAATAAAACACCCATATATTTGAAACGGCTGAACCGACTTTTATCAAACTTATTTTATAGCTAATAGTTAAGAACAATCCCGATAATGTCACGTTTCAAACATAAAAATGTTGACCAAAATCGGTTAATCTATTAATGAGCTATGATGCCACAGACAGGTACACACGTCAAACTTATAACACCCCTCTTTTTCCGTCGGGTTAAAAAATGACAAAAATATATTTGAATGTCAAAAATGCTATCGAAGTGTCCCGTGACCAATCTCTTACATATTGGCATTTCAACCATCGGCATCGCTTATATCGAATATCACTTAACTAGAGATTCTGTCTAAATAAAATTTATTTAAATATTTTTTTATTTACAGCTTTTTATTGTTTGTTTTAACTGTTATTTTTTTTAGAATTAGGTATATTTAAATATATAAGTGTTATATATTTTTGTAATCACCTCTTTAAACCATTTATTTTGATACCCCACACGATGGGTTTGGAAGAAAAAAAAATTTGGGCTCCCACAATATGGCGCCCAAAATCCGAAATTTTTCTATTTTCCAATTTTAATGGGTTAAGACGAATCGATTGACGTAAGAATCGGCCAACGCGTTTGGTTTCTAGAACGCCACATAAGAACAACCATACATACATAGACTGATAAACACATTACCCTCCTTCGGCAGTTGGGTAAAAATAGGTAGAGCTCTACATGGCTTTATAGTACCTATCAATGTTGCCCAGTAATTTGTGTTGTTGGGGTCAGTCTGATGCCAGTTATAATATTATCACCTTAGGTCCTAGGTGTGGTATTATACCGGCGATATCGATTGTCGACAAGTCATGTATAGGGATTGACATGCACTATCGAAATGTCACGGAATCAAAGCAAAACATTTTTGTTGGCAATGGCTGTCGTGGCGCCTCATGACGCAGTTGATTGGCTGCAAAACTCGTTGTAATTTATACATATATACATAAAATTGGAGTGTCTGTTTGTAATATTGAAATAACCGTTTTTTACTACATGTATATGAATATATATATGGTAAATGCACCAAAACATTTTTTTTTACACTTTTTGTCTGTCTGTCTGTCTGTTTGTTCCGGCTAATCTCTGAAATGGCTGGACCGATTTTGACGGGACTTTTATTGGCAGGTAGCTGATGTAATAAGGAGTAACTTAGGCTACGTTTGTTTTAGATTTTTTTAATTTGTTAGGCGGAAAGAAGTTCGCCGGGTCAGCTAGTATGACATAAGTTTGAACAGAGTCATTTGATTGGTGTATCCCGCGCCTCAACACATCACGTCACAGTAATGTGTCCGTAGCTTTACTTTGTCTAGAACCAATTTTAAAAATGGAAGATTAATTTTAGAAATGGTAGACCGGTAACATAATGTTTAACACTTCGTAATGCTTCGATTGTCACCACATCACAAGACAATTTATCGACAAAAATAAAGAATGAAATGCGCTGTATTTGTTTTTATTTTCCTTATCAAAGGTTTCAAGGACAACTTATGACTGAGTATGTATTTATCTTAATGACAATGCAATGTAAACTACATTGTCCTTTATCTGCAACGAGTTTTTAACTGGTTAGTGGGTCAGTGTTGTTTTGTAATAAGAATTTATGTCAGAAAATAGCTGTTTTTGGCAATATAATAATGAGACCAGCTTATTGCACCTGGTTTCACTTGCATTTTAGATATCATGTCATCTGTGAACTACTTTTGGGTTCCAAAGAGTGTCATTATCATCATCTTCCTGACCCCATCACAATTTATTTGGAGTTCCATCCATGTCATCGTTTTTCATACATCGAGTGTAATATGCCTACCAAACACATATCTACCAACGATATAAGATAATTAAGGAGTGATTTAATATTTAATAATTGTACCTTATCAAGAAACCAGCAATAGCTCACTCTTAACAGCAACCGTCAATTGCAACCGAGGCAAATAGGGAATCCAATCCCGCAACCACCATCATTTTTGCGGGATCAGAAAAACGGGATTACTCATGCGGATCCACCCTTAAAAGCTTTTTAAAATATTTTTTGACAATTTGTATGGCTTTGGGTTAGCAAAATATCTATATCTTATATATAATGTGAAAATTTGAAGACTGTTTGGCTGTAAAATCTTTTTGACTGACGACGATATAGTCCACAATAAAGATGATTTGATTTGATTTGATGACGGACAGACAGAAACGTGAGTGACAGCAATAGGGCTCCGTTTGGATCCTTCGGGTACGGAACTCTAAAGATGGGCTCACATGACGCTCGGTGGTTTGAAAATCGGCTTTCATAGACTTAGGGATGTCAATTTGCAAGTGCCACCTGTAACGATAATTATTACGGTTATCCTTACCGTTTAAGAGATAATAAGATTTTTCATACTAGCTTCATACATTTTCGAAAAAAAATATAATTCCTTCGTTTTTGTACAGAATTAACTAAGGTGTCATTTTTGGATATAGTAATAACTAATAGACGCGATATTCGGCAAAAAACCCAGTACTTGCAAATTGAAATCCCTAAGTCTATGAAAGCTGATTTTCAACCATTTTTTTTATGGTTTGTTTTTATTTTTTAATAAATAAGTAAATATTTTAATATGTAAATAAGATGAGAAGAAAAGTGAAAAACGAAAAATTATTCAAAAAAAATTACTTGTCATTTTTTATTTTTAATAAATTCTTAAAACAGAAAATAAATAAAATAAAAAAAAAACCGCAAACCCCGTCGGATCCGTGGGATTGATGACCTCAAACCCGCAGGCTTGCGGAATCGTAATTTGGTGCGGGATTCCCTAGTCGCAAGCAAATGCTGAGCTTAGCTCCTGGCATAGAAACACCTGGATTCGATTCTTAGGTCGGGCATAGTATTGTTGAGTCTAGATTGGTATCCAGTTGAAGATAATTAGGTTCACCCTCCTATTCTATAATGTTATATAAGAACATAATTATTTATGCCACTGTTCCTTAAGTAGGGTGTTGCTTCTACTACTTCGTACCTTAACAAAATAATACTCTATACATACACACACTATCAGAAATCCCGTTGATTGTTTATTCTTTACTCGTATTTAAAAACCTACCAGACCAGACCGATCCAAACCAGTTATAACCAGACTGCTTTCGAGACATTTTTTCACACAATCAGAAACGGTTGATATTGACCGCGTTTTTATTTTCACGGCCAAGGTTATATATAGCAGTTCGATGATACAAGGATAGTCACTTAATAATGTGTATTTTTGTGCTGTCTATAGAAACGACATTACGCCTTATATCCGACACGTTATAGTACGGCCCCTGACCTTGGAACTTACCAATAAAACAATCATTTAATAATAAAAAACAAGAAGTCGATTTGAATAAGACCTCTGTATCGAAGGTCGAGCCTATTGCCAGCAACTGATGCCAACCATTCGGTCATCGCAAATTGGACGCTTCCTAAGGAAATGAGTCCTTATTGGTATGCGTAACGTGACGTCTGGTTAAACATGTAATGTAATACCAGACGTCTTACTATCGCCTACTCTCCTAGTACATTCATGATTATCTTGTTAAATATGAGTGCCGTAATACAAATACATAATTGGCGGGTATATCGTTGAGTTTTAGGCTTACTGCTTTTATGTTCTGCGTTCCTGGTACTACCGTTTATATCAATTTTGTTCATTGGGTAAAATGTAGTTGTACTCTACTTAATACGCCTCTGCATATCCCTTCAGGGAGCATGATTATATTTTATAATGTTTATTCAAGAAAGTATAATTTTGCTTACCGGTATACCGAGATATAACGAAATAATAAACTGACTAATTTGACCGTCATCTTAGTATTGTTTTGAAAATAACAAAAAAACAATGTAAAAATTTACTCACATTATCGAACATTTTACAATAAAAAAAACGATGACTACGTCACGTGACGTTGACTTTCTGGTGGCCCAGTGGCAAAGACCTCGCCTCTCGTTTCGAGGTTCAAATCATGGCAAGTACCGATGTCACTTTTTCAAATTCATATGTACCTACTTTCCAAGTTTATCTTTGATATCACAGGCAAAAGTGAAGGAAAAACATCGTGGGGAAACCTGGCCTTGTATAGTTGCTGTAAGTCTGAAATAGCCAAGTCAGAGGCCTGTGGGGTTCCTAGAGGTAGCTTAACTCTGAAACCAGAGATGGCCACATCCTCACACGAAAAGAAGAAGAACAAAAAAAAGTTAATTCAAACAATCAAAAGCCGACTGCATAAAAAGCGAACTAAAAAGACGTAAACAAAAAGAAAATATTTTTTTGGAATTATGTACATTTAAACATATACGTGTTATATATTTCTGAAATTACCTCTTCAAACCCATTATTTTAATACCCCACACGATAGGTTTAGAAGAAATAAAAATTGGGCCCCCACAAGATGGCGCCCAAAATCCGCCATTTTTAACCGACTTCGCAAAAAGGAGGAGGTTCTCAATTCGACTGTATTTTTTTTTTTTTTTATGTTTGTTACCACAGAACTTTTCATTGGGTGAACCGATTTTGATGATTCTTTTTTTAATTGAAAGCTGGTGCTTGTCGTGTGGTCCCATTTAATTTTCATCAAGATCTGATGAAGAACTTCGGAGAAATACATCAGAACTCTTCAATAAATGACGGCAAATCACTCGGGATAGATCTAATCGCATGTCTGTTTATTGTTTACACCATTTCATAACATAACATCACACTGATACGCTCTAAAGGGGTACGCAGGTGTGGACAGTTCACCCTGGTATACTTTCATTGCACCGATTTTGTATAAGTTTCATGTCTTGGGTTAATCTATTCTAGCTTCACTTTGGGCACTATACGCGTAGGTACCTAGCCTATAGAACTGGTCTATTATGTACCACAACTAAAAAGTGGAAAATAAAAAACTTTTCTACAAAAATTACAACCGACTTCCAAACAAAAACACTACAAAGTAAAAAATAACTTCAATTTCGGAAGTCGGTGTCAAAAAACGAAGAAACGAAAACAGAAACACCGACTTCCGAAATTGAAGTTATTTTTTACTTTGTAGTGTTTTTGTTTGGAAGTCGGTTGTAATTTTTGTAGAAAAGTTTTTTATTCTATTTCCAAATTTAATATAGCCCGTGACAATCGCAAGGTTAACACGAATCGATTGACGTAAGAATCATCAAAATTGGCCAACGCGTTTGTTCTCTAGATCTCCACATACATAAATACATACATACACATACTGATAAACACATTACCCTCCTTCGGCAGTCGGGTAAAAAAGTAAAAGTACGCTCTTTGAAAAAAAAAACAAACGAACTAGACGGTTTACATACGTACCTAAATAGTAGTAATGACACAAAACTGCTAACTTAGCCGAAAAAAATAACTGAAAAAGAATAAGTCTGTTAAAAATACGACGCCAATAAAACTCCTCCACATCGCTGTCTACAGACTCATATGTATTGTGCCCAAGACAGCATTGCCATATTGTCTGGCAATGCTGCTTATCCTCTGAACAAATCATGAAAAAAAACATACAAATAAATTAAAAATCCAAGTCCACAAAAGGAAGTCAAATTTTCTACTGCAGTGGGGTTGAGGACCATTTGTCCTCCGTGTTACAATGAGTACCGTTTTACACCGGACAACTCTTCATATCGGCCACAAGGACCTTTCACATTAGGCACAAGGCCTTACCGGACGGCGACAAGCCGTATTTCGACGCCACAAGGGCGGTTTCCCGTGCACCATATTTCAATGGGCGAACCACTCGACACGAAGTCGGTAATGCAGACTCGGCTGCACACATTTATCCACAATAGCTATTTCATCCGAGCTTATTGCTTCAACACCAGGGTTAGGATTAGAACAGCCCTTCCCCTGACATACTGTCTTACTGTGTAGAAAGGGACCTCCCGATCATAACGTACGAAATAGCGTAGCCGTGTTAAACAGTGAGAAAACTTTGATAGCGCGATGTAGAACACAACATTTTATTTTTCATTTATGAGAAAACTATTGATAAATATCAACAAACAATAAACACATTAATAACTATAATCTATTTAGAATCTTTTAGCATCATAAAAAGTTATAAATAACAAAGTTTTAAAAATATATATATGTGGGACAGGGATGGAGATATACGCCTCGCCCCGATTGCGAGAAGGATGGCAAACAAAACACAAAAAGAGCGACCGAGTCGCATTTGTGCTGCCATCTCTTATCAGACTGTGTAACTACGTATCCCTGTAGTGACCTATATAAAAATAAGGTACTCGTACATAAATATATTTTATTAGTGATTTTACTAAAATAGGCATTTTTGTTAACATTGTTCGCAAAAATATATTTTTAAATCTTTATTAGAAGATAATTAAATCTTATTTATTCGGTTATAATTCAGTTCCAAAAATTCTTATTAGAAACAGTAATACTTACTTAATTTTTTTTCCTTATTTACTACTACAAAATGGTTTCATTGAGTAGATATTTCTTTTGAAATCTTTATCATTGTGATCGTAGCAAAGGGAGGTAGGCAGGGCTCAAGGGTGAAGTGGCGGCACTCGGAACTAAAACCTGTATTCGGTAACAATAAGTAGATGAGATCAACACAAAACGTTATCAGTGCATATTATTATGTTAATATCTACATAACTAATACAAACAATATACACACTTGTTCGATACGTACATTTTGTATGAACTCTACATATGCATTATTCGATTTTTAAGTATTTTTTGACAAATATATTATGAAACCATTCTAGGCCAACAAAGCTCTTAATTCTTGTGGTTACTACTTTGGCCATCTAATAATAATTTATTGGTAAACATAGTATTTTTATTCAGTGTATGTTCAAATCGATTCTCCTATTGTTACGGTTCAAGACGAGTCGTATGCAGAACAGTCAGCCAAGCAAGTTAGTTACATAGAATAGTGGGGATGAAATTATTTACACAAAGTCCCTGCCTGAGTTCGAACCCTCGAACTACATCGCGTAAGTCGCGGCAGTTACTAAAGAGCCACCACAATGCTCCATAATTTCACGTTTTTCCATAAAATCTATTAAATGTAAATATTATGCATTACTAAATCGAGAGTACTGTATTTATTACCCACAGAATACTTAGATTGTTATTTTTTTATTAATTGTGTTAAAAAAATGTTTATGTGTTATCAAAGCACTTGGTTGTTGGGCCCCGTAGCCCAGCTCCACCCGCGTGCAACTTTAGAACTTGTCAAATTACACTTTAATGCTCTAGACAAATGATATATTCTGTCAGCGAAAACAATTTCCAAAAAGACCTAAATGTTTGGTATTGAAATATTGACCACGTTACACTTTCGTTACGCGTAGTAACGGCCTTGACTTACGTGTTATAGGACGGCAGTCGCTTAACTTTGAACTCTTAAAACAGTGTAGGAAAACGTCGTGAGAATACCGGCATTTCCTAGAACCAAAAATTCGAAGAAATGTGACATCCACCAAACTGCAATGGGCTGGCGTGGTGGATTAAGACCCATTACCTCTCTCACAGAGATGAGGCCTGTGTCCCAGCAGTGGGAAGATTATAAGGCTGATTACGATGATAATTTATCACCACGCTTGCACACCTGCTGATGGAAGATCACTTTACCAAAGTTCTCATGCTATAGTACATTTCAATAAGTTCTCTACTTCAAATTCTCAATTCAGACGCAGAGGGTTAATAAGTCTGACATACTTGCCGCCTACTTTGCTTAAGTTTAACAAAACAGAAACAAGAGATCCACTTGAGTATTGATGTTAAGATAACGTTGAAAGCGAAATATTCGACGAAAATACTCCATAGACTATAGACTCGTTGGAATTTAGAGCAAAAGGGTTCATTGATGACGTTAAACTGGTGGATGCCAAGCTTCACAGCTTGGCTCATCGCTGCTAGGTTGCCTGCCTGTCAGTCTTCTACAGACTGTACTTCGGTAAGTGTGCACAAGAACTCCACGATCTTATCCCACCGGCCCCCTTCTACCATCGGACATCTAGACGCACTGCAAGTTATCATCCTTCCCTGTTTGCCATTCCACCAATTCGCACCAAGCGCTTCCAAACATCACACTTATCACACTAATATTTTAAAGGCGAAAGTTAGTGAGTGTGTGTTTGTACTTCTTCATGCCAGAACAGCTGTACGAATCTGGATGAAATTTGGCACAGAGCTAGATTATAGTCTGGAATACCACATAGGATACTTTTTATCCCGAGAATATGTTCCCTTGGGATAATTTTTGATATTCACGCGGGCGAAGCCGCTGAATGAAGCTAGTTCTTCAGAATACGCACAGCAAAAGAGTGGAATTCACTGCCTGCGACTGTGTTTCCGAAAGCATTCAACCCGAATGTCTTCAAAAATAGAGTAAACAGGCTTCTTCGGGGTAAGCTTACTCCATTGTCGATTCTGTCTGTGTCACCTCTGATCTTGACTAGAGTCCAAACCAAAAATGTTCGTAGTTCATAGAAAAAAAATTACAAGAACATGTTATTTATGTTAGCGCCAGAAGTGTCGGTAAAGGTTCACTTCCGAGATATATTAATTAGGTCTTGAGAGATATTAGGTAAACTTGCTGTTTATGAAACCGGTCACTTTGGACTGTTCAGTTTGTTTTGGATTTACAAGTTCAAATAAACTTTTTTTTTACCTAAGGTGTTCTTTTTTCAAAATTAGTTACATATTTTTTTTTTTTCGGGTTATATTTTTCTGTAGCTTTTTTTATATTGTATTTATCAATATTTCGTGAAAAGCCTCGTGAGAATTAATTTGTTTTGATGAATCACCAATAGTTTTTAGTGACAGTACTTGAGCACAAACATTTAACTAAACTACAGCAAGATTGTCAAAGGTGGACATGATTGCAGCCTTGTAAAAGTGTAACTATTTACTTCTGCGTAAAACACAAAATCATTTGCCAGCTCTGGCGATCGAACTTGTGGCTCTTTGTATCTTTTGTTTTGCGGAACAGGTAGTATCTTTACCCAAAAATGCAGTTATCGCATAACAAAGGGAACTTCAAAACAATCTATTCTTCCTATACCGAGAACAAATAGTGTCCTACATCGCGCTAGTAAAGTTTTCCTGCCCGTTTACACCATTACGATATTTCACAAATCTCAATTGGGTGTCCGTGTCTACACAGTAAGACAGTGTCTGGGTGAGGCTGTTCTAAACTCACCTCCAGGTACTTAGCTATAAGCTATAGACGAACGCTATTGATACAGCTGGTTCTGTATAACGAAATGAATTCTCCTTCCTAGGGGGAAATGTGTAGCGTTACTGGCCAACGCAACAGGACATATTGGGCCAGCGTGAAGATGTGTGAATAAGTACCTTCGGTATTTCTTGTCATGTCAAACCGAGGCCTATGGTCCTCAAGCCCACTGCAGTAGACAATTTGACATCCATTTTTTTGGCTTTTTTTCTTGTTTATACGCAAATTGTTTTGGTTTTTGGACTCTATCAGTCTGTTACGTTTGTTGTTGTGTTGTTTATATTAGTTTTTTTTAAAAAGCAGAAATATTAACAAAAAAAAGTCTTGTTGTTAGTTTTGAGCTGTACTCGTAGACACTAGATTCTACAGTGAAGAACAAGGTTCACCAAATGGCGGACCACGGTCTGGATTCGGGCTGCCGACCAATTATGTAAAGACCTTAAATAAACAGCACAACTATATATTATCTGAGTAGGTAACTTAATAATTTAAGTGTGTCCAGGAGTATTAAAGCTACTCTCCAGATGGAAGATACAGTTTTAAAACATAAAAATACAGAAGTTTCTTTTCAAAAGCTTTGGATAAAAATTGTGTGTGGGGTAATTTTACACAGAACTAAAAAAAAAACAATATCAATGAAGAATGATCGACTAGTATTGTAACCTTCGCAAAGACGGCTCAAATGGCTCAAACTGAATCAAACTCCTGATTCTGTCGCTAGCATAACAATAATTTTATTTTATTATCTCTCTAATTAATTACAATTATTATTACAAAGGCAAGCCCTTCTCTAACAGCAATCGTCAGTATACGAAAAAAACTTTTTTTTTTTGTTTATAAAATAAATGTACGGTTCCGCTTTTAGAGATATCTTAACATCAAAATGAAAGTGCATCTCTTGTTTCTTTTTACTAAACAAAAGCAAAGTAGGTACCTAGGGCTACAGACAAATGTACTTGAGGTTCTAACAACATTCCGGTAGTGACAACAACTGTCGAAAATTTTTAAATGTTTGGGATCGACTTTGCTCTATTTTTGGGCTTAACCACGTGACATTAATTTTGGCCGCCCATGACAATTTAATTTGTGGACTTTTTGACAATCGCAATGATCACGCTGTCGCTTAAGGTGAGTATAGACTAGAGCATTATCTTGTTAAAGAGCATCAAGCATTCGCTGTTTTTAAATTTACTAGAATCACTCTTCAAACATGACACTCGATGTTTTGTTACAAACTGATATAAAAAATTAACGAGCGTTTTGGTGTAACTTTTTATTGAGCAAAGGCACGAGCCAAGGTGACGTGGAGTGAGGTCAATAATGAACGCAAGGTACAAAGAAATGCTACGTTGGACGCAGTGTCGAACATTCGTAAGAATGTTACATTACATTGTAACGTTCGCGAAAATGATCTAGTGTATACTCACCTTAACAAAATGTTACAGAGCTTCTTGCATTTCAATAGTACCTACTATGTTTTACTTATATACTTAAGAAATCAAAAAGGTTACTTGCGCGTGACAAAATGGAGTAGTTTAAAACAATACCTCCCTTTTCAGATAATTGGTTAAAAACACTTTTCAGTCTTAGATTCTATGGCTAAAGTGTGTGGGTAACTATTAATTGATTAATATGTGTGTTTATTTGAGAAATTCGATGGGATGCTATGATATGTATTGTGAAGTTAGCAGCTCATTTTTTCAAAATGCGATTTTGATAGTAAAATCGACGAAACTATTGTTAAAACTTATCAAGAACTGTAGAACTATGTGAGATGCCATCATATATGGTGTTAATTTGTGAGATGCTAACATTTGAGATGCTAACTTCACACACATTGATTCCGATATACATAATATTTAAATTTCATAGACTGTTTCCTTATCCAAAGTTTTGCGTATCCTCAATCTTATTCACATTTGATTGTACATAACGCCTCCTATTTGTCACATTAATTCTGCGATAATTTTGAGCTGGGAAACTGGGGGTAAGAGTTACAGAAACATTATATGAATTATAACAAAATATATTCGTTTTAGTGAGCTATTGCTGATTGTACTGCAATAACATGTGCTATTTTCCTGTTTTATTAAGTTATCGAATGAAAACGTTTATGTTTGAAATAATAAGCGAGAATTCGCTGAAATTTCTTGGTACTTAAAAGATGAAACAAGTTAACCGGGAAATGATATTCTTTTTGTTAAGTTTTTTTATTTGCGCTTTCAGAGAGAAAAACGCAATTCCGTACATTTTGAACCTTTCCGTAATCGCTTAGATTATCACTGAATGAATATCATTTATTACCGACTTCAAAAAAAGAAGATAATCTTTTCGACAAGTATATATGTAATATTGTTTCAATTGCCCAATATTCACGTTACTCTAATTGGGCTTCTAAACATTTGTGCTGAATTTCATAAGTGTACGTTTCTTTGTATGTTTGTTCGTCCATCCATTTTTTCGAAACTACTAATCAGATCGTGACCATTCTTTTCTTATTGGATTAGACATCTCTCAACTTAGGGAACCGTGCAAATTTCATTCTAATCGGTTTAGCAGTTTTCAAAATATGGAACATACAATCGAACTCTTTAGCGACAAACAACACGAATGTGTAAATTGAGTTATTATGGGTATTTTGTCAATCCTTTAGGTACCTTACTATAGAACTTGCTCAATTATTAGTGATAGTATAATAAAAATAAAAAGAGAGAAATAAAAACTTTTACAAAAAAAAAGAAGTTGGTGTCGAAAATCATTAAATAAGAAGTACCAAAGACACCGGCTTTCGAAACGAAACTTATTTTACACTTTTTAGTGTTTTGCTTTTGAAGTCGGTTTTTTTTTGTTTTAAAGTTTGTATTAACCAGATGATACTGATACACAATGCTGATAGTTGACATGTGCATCTTCAACACTTCGACATGGGCACTGTTCGAACCTACAGCATTCTGATTTAAGAAAACTTCCTCCTTTGCCGCGTTTGATTGGCATATCATTTATTATTGTCCACTGATTTAACCGAATTAAAAAAAGATATCTTATATTTTGGAGCCGTAACACTATATCAAGAATGAAATCGCGTCACGCGCCCCAAATGGCAGGGTCGCCATGTAAAGAACTAGTATTATTCCAAACAACTGAAGCCGATCGATTACCATGTATGTACTGCTCATCTAATACTATACTCCATTTGAGATAACATCAGACGTTTAAATAATCCCATTTTACAGCCCGTTCAACCGATTTTGACTTCTACTGCGTTGATGATATGACAAATGGCAGCTGTATTAAATAGTTAGTTTTGGTAACAGGAGTATGCTTTCTATGCCATCCTTATATTTACGGGATAGAACTCCGAAACTTCCGAAACTAACTGTTTAATACAGCTGCCATTTATCATATCACCAACGCAATAGAAGTCAAAATCAGTTGAACGGGCTGTAAAATGGGATTATTTAAATGTTTAATGTTATCTCAAATGGTGTATAGTGCCTTAGATCCTAAGAAAAAGTCACACGTGTTGGTAATTTTGACAATCCTAGTCTTAAAAGTCTATCAAGACAAAGCCTTGTACCTAACTACATTTAACCTATCCGAGCGGTCAGGAAAACTGCCCAATCCGTACATATAGCTCCTCTTTAGTGGGTCCGGTTTATTGGCAATAAATGCACAAGCCCACTTAAGGAACAGGTCAGCGTAGGGAACGGTGTATGGTACAAGTCATGAGAGACTAGCTGAATTTTATATCTCTGTTTTTTCAATTCTAGTTGTACACCGCAGACTATCACCTATTCTAGTTATTTCAGCCCATCCAAAGGTTGTCATGTAGATATCGATTTTAGAGATAAGAACGTCAATTCACCTTGAAAAATATGATTTTAATAAAAGAGTTGTGAAACAAATTTGGTGTAAAGTAAAGTATGTATATTCTACTCTCTATGCCAACTCCTTTTTCGCCTGCTCATCTTTGTGAATGTAGTTTCAGTGGAGTATGTTTTTTTTTCTAGATCCATTCTGATCTATCTGCCGTCATCTCAATATTGGGATTTTAGACCACGTTTTCACCTGCAACCAGATCACATGTAAATTGCATTACTTTGCGAGCAACCGAGGTTTAATTTTTTTTATTCGTTAATGTGAGATTATTTTGTGAAAGACTTTAATAAATGTTACCAAAGGTTAGAATTAAAAAATCAGACATTACTTGTATTTAAATGTCTTAGTTACTCGTACTATCTAATAAACCATAATATGTAAAATGAACTACTCCGCAAATCCATTCTCAGTGCAAGGTCCGCAAATTAGCGGGCTTTTTTTATTTTAATGTTTTCTTAGCAAAAACTACTAAATATATTATATTATATTTTTAAATGCATATTACAACAAGCAACCGGCATTGAAGCTGCTATTATGATCAACCAATCGAATTAAATTTGCATGTGATTTGCTTGCAGGTGGAAACGCGGGCTTAGAAATAGAATAATAAACAATTAGTTAAAACAGATAATTTAAAAATCGAGAACTCGACTGCTTAAGAAACGAACTAAAAAGCTGTAAACAAGAAAAATCATGCTGTGCAGTCGGAGGATAGATATTTGCGAGCTTGCTGACAACCTGATACTCCGACTGCATAGCATGATGTTATCCTTGCAGTCGGGTAAAAATCACCTACCTAACCTAACTACCTGCTTCAAGCAGTACCTTTGTACTGTCTTACTAACTATAGTTTCTTACTGATTTTTTCTTCTTTGTCTATTGTGTTCGATAGATGCCTAGTAATTATATAAATTATACGAAATTCTCTTCTAGCCATAATTATTCTTTACTAAATTTCTTTGTATATCTGTCATTGTGTGAAATAAAGAATAAAAAACCCTTTAGCCTTTAAAATCATCGCTTCTTTGGTCTTCCTTTGCCTATGTGTATAACCACTATTGTCATACTCAGAGACTCAGAGTTTTATTCTGAAGATTAAAATAGCCGTTGTATTTTGTACTCAAATATCGTAAATAGAATAAGATGGTACTGAGTGAGCATTTCAACTGGAGTGGCATTGACATCTGACACAATTTTTTTGGGAATAGCTAATGGCTGCGCTATAGAAGAGGACTTATGAACAATAAAGATTTCATCTGTTTTCTTTATATGTAATCGAAAACTCTTTCTCGCCTTTTCTTACGCCTTGGACCGTCTCGTTCTCAATAAATTAGTGCAGCAACCCCCTGACCGGCACTTAAAGGCAGACATACGGTTATAGTACACTTAGCAAATGCTTGGATCGCAATGTTTTTCCGAAAAAATGGACATTTACTAACACGCTCTTAAGGTTCAAAATGCGTTGTTTATTATTTTTAGGAGTAATTATTTTACTTGTAAGGTATTAAGGTGATACATGAAGAACGTTTTATGCTTAGGTACATAACTTAGTTTTTCTTGATTAGGGAAGTAAAGCAAAAAATAGTATTTCTTTTCGAGTTCTGTGTAAAGAAACTACCTGATGGACAAATTCATATATTTGAGGATGATGCACTACACACTATACTACGTACAGGTGTAAAGTATTAAAAGCATTAACAGGTAAATTCATTAATTTGATAAATAGGACATCCCACCTATACGCACAAAACGTTTTGGGGACACTTTTATTATGCGTACAGCTAAGGAGTGGAATTCCCTGCCGGAGTCTGTGTTTCCCGATAGCTACAATCTAGGGGTCTTTAAGACAAGAGTGAATAGGTTACTTCTAGGCAAGCGTGCTTCACCGTCGACCACATCATCACTTACCATCAGGTGAGATAGTGGTCAAGCGCGATCCTATCGACAACAAAAAAAAGGGAACATGGTTTTCACATACTTACAAATATTGCAAACATAGGTAAAATACCTAATTCAACAACAACGGAACAGTGTGTGAGTCAAATTCTTAAAATATATACATTAACTCTGAATAGGAATATAAATTTAAAAAATTGATTTTGTCTACACTAAAGATTGCCCTATGGAGCAGGACCAGCGTGTTTCCAAGCATTATTAAATATAATCATCTAATTTGTAATATGCTTGTTTACAAAGTGTGCTTTTAACTAAAGTTTTAAATTTACTTTCATTTAGTGAATTTGAATTGCGTTGATAGGCGATATCGCGATATTTTCTAGTGCAAAATTTCTAGTGCAAATTGCATTGCGGCAATGTGAAGGAACTTGCAATTTCACTTATTAAAAATCGCTCATCGCTCATCAGGAAGGTCGCTAAGTTTATGCGAGATTTGTTTTAATACAAGCTTCTGCCAGCGTGAAAGTCAAAATTATCCCGATGGAACATATTCCTGTGATCCTCTTTTTCGTGTGAGGATGTGGCCACCTCTGGTGTCAGAGTTAGTCCTTTGGGAACCCTACAGGCCTCTGGCTTGGCTATTTTAGACCTACATTATCTAGGTATCTATCCAGGTTTTCTCGCGATGTTTCCCTTCACCGTTGCCTGTGATGTCCAAGATAAACTTAGAAAATACATATGAATTTGAAAAAGTCTCATTGGTACTTCTCGGATTTTAACCCAAGCACGAGAGGCGAGGTCTTAGCAAATGGGTCACCAGGACATAACAATTCTTAACTTATGGAGTAGGAAAGATAAAAACACTCAGTTTTTATGTGACTCCCACACGAAAGTTCTTAGGTCATCGGATAACATGAAACTTAAAATGCCAATGCATTCCTCTATCTTCCTAGACAAATCTTTCACTGTCCTGGCCGCTCGTCTATGGAATGCATTGCCTGTGACAATTAAACGCGCGCAATCACTACCGACCTTTAAAAGACTGGTAAAGGAACACTATCTGGCACTGTGATCTTATTCTTGATGGAGCTGTATTGTTTTCTTGCCTGTATATTTATATGTATGTATTTATGTATTTATTTTTAGTATTTTATATTTTGTGCTTCCTATGTTTTTAAATTATTATTTAATTATAAAATTGCACCAAGTGCAACCCCATGTCATGTCCAGGCTATCTCTTTCCATTCTGGGTTGCCTGGAAGAGATCGCAGAACGCGATAAGGCCGCCTGTTGTATGTTTGTGTTTATTTTAAGATTTCTGTATGAATTGTTTTTTATCTTGGTGTACAATAAAGTATATATAAATAAATAAATAAATAAACACTACATAACACAACGTCGACGGCGGCATTTCAAAATTTTCGATAGTGCTCCTATTAATTTGAAACTAGGTAACAAAATACCAAGCCAATTTTCAACTTTTTCTGTACAGTTAAAAAATAGCAATAGTAAACGCTGCGCTTACGAAAACGGCAATTGAACGAAGACAATTGTGAGCGGGAAATGAGCGGACGTTGCGAGAGAGAAAAAAGAAATACCGGAGAGCGATGTGCCGGGAGAGTTTAGGGATGTAACTAAAAATTTTTTAAAGGTAAGTGTCCTTCCCTTGCTTTGACGACCGGTCATTTGATTTGGCAGGCGTAGCTTTGGTGAAATTCCTGGCATATTTTTACGACGATCACTTAGCAGATTACTTACCAATCGGGTGCCACTAAGGTTGCACTAGTTGATCATTCTTCCATACAAACGTAGTGTGGCAATTACTCCACTGTTTGACGGTGTACGTTCAAAATAAAAAATGATATCGATTTGTCTCATCACTATCTAGCCCTGTATGGAAACAAAAAGGAAAAAAAGATATATTTGAAAGTTATGAGCGTTAAAAGTTCCATAATTCAACACTAATTTTAACGCGTGGAAATAAATACCATTAGAAGAAGGAAAATTGCAAAGCAGCCACGACACAGGGATAGATTAGTAGTTCAACAATTCAAACAATTTTATTTTGAAAATATACATTTAGTCGTTTTTCATGATATCTAGACTCCCAAAGAGAGCGAAGCGCGAGCGAAGCGTCTCCATTTTAGCTTGGGCAAAAAGTCTACAGTATGTCCAGATGTCCGGCTGTTCTCCCCTAAAGGTTGCATTTTCCTTTTTTATTTCTGAACCGATTCTCGCGAAATTTTGTAAGCTGGTTTATGGAATATATTTATGAATAAAAAATGGCTGAGCCATTTTGAAAAATTTCAATAAACTGTTCTTTTATGATATAAGGCTCCCGCTTGACCACTATATCACCTGATGGTAAGCAATGATGTGGTCGACAAAGAAGCACTTGCCTAGAAAAAAATTATTCACCCTTGACTTAAAGAAACAGAATTAAAAAAAAAAAAAACAACAGACTCGCGAGGTTTACAGCTCACAGACCCACTAAGTATTAAATCGAGTAAGTTGAGGTTTCCTCACAATTTTTACCTTCTTCGTTGTCAATAATGTACTCTAAGAAAGTACTTATATATTTAGGAACTAAAAAAGTCACATTGGTACTTGCCCGGATCAGAACTTACGAACTCAAACACGAGAGGCAAGATCTTAGACACTGGGTCGCCACAATACGATTATTTTAAAACATGTTAACCTTAAAATTAATTAACATCAGTGCATAAGAAACAGTATCTAAATCTTCCTTTCACATCAATCTTATTAAGAAATACTGTGTAACTTTTATATACCCACACATACAAGTTCCTAATAAAATGTACGAGCTGGCAACCCTATGCTGACAGGTAAAGGGGATTGCAAACAGGCCGAAATATTGCAGGACGCATTCACACTGGCAGTGATTGGTTTTTGGGCTCTCCACGATCGATATTGAGAAATATTCGACGTTTCGACTTTTTGTTCCGATACGTACAAAATTGGGATTGCGAAGTCGAGGGAAACTATTGAAAATGGAGCATAAAATATGTCTCAAAATACAGATTTTTATTGTAGCTTTATCCTGCGGAATTTCGGATTCACTTCTGAGGCCTACCCGAAAGTAACCGTGCAGCAAAATTGAAGCTTTTTATCGTCATCATTGCAGCCAAAAGAAGTCTACTGCTGGATATAGGCCTCCCCCAAGCGTCGCCACACTTATCGGTCCTATGTGTTCTGTAACTTAGTGGTCATGTGCCCTAGCAATCCTTTGGGCTATGTCGGTAATATTTGTTCCCTTGTGGATATGTTTATTACTTATTCAATCATGCAAGGAAACTCCGAGCATAGCTCTCTTCATAAAAAAATCGTAATAGAATCGGCTTTTTTTTACATATTTAATATTAGTTTTAATTTATTGTCTAATCTGATGGCAAAATATGAATGATGTGGCTCACGACAGGGCATTTCTTTTTGTTAATAAAAAAAGAAACACAACTCAAGACAGCAAATATTTATCTACCTCTAGAATAACACGCCAAAGAAAATTGTTTCATAACTCTTGTATACACAAAATATGGGCCCAAAATATTTACAACAAGAAATAAAGAAAAAGAAAAAATAATAAGGTAGACCAGCATTAACTGAAATAAACATAAAAGATAAAAACCTCAAAAAGGTGTTCCATATTCTAAACTTAGCTATCAATTTAGCCCAGAAATTTGGGCTAAAACGTGCTAAAAGTTTCTTCAGAAAAGATACTATTACATTGACGCGAAGAATTATGAAAGTCATTAATTTACTTAAGACCTTATACTTGAAGATTCGTGAAGAATTTACTGTCAGTTTCCTCAATATATTTATATTTAAGACTGTTGTTGATTTAGTGGTTTATTTTTAGCGAAAACATGGCCGCCAAGTAGTATAAAGTATAAAAATAAGTTTTTAAACTGTCATGGTCACTAACACTAACACTATAAGCGGGCGTATTTACCATGTTTAATGTTTGTTTCGAGTTTCCGAAATTTCGGAGCTTCAGCTTCAGCAACAGCTCCGAAATATCGGAAACTCGAAACAAACAGTAAACATGGTAAATATCCCGCTTATAGTGTTAATGTTAGAATAAAAATAAGTACCAAGGTCTCTCTCTTCCTTTGGCAATGTAAAGAAAAGTATAATATCCCAGTAGATTTTTCTCTCGCTTAGATAATTTTGACCGTGGACGTGAATGATCAACCGGGGATATGATAACAATATTCCTTACGTTAGTCTGTGTGTGCTTCTAAACACGTGTGCCAATTTTTAATCCCGGACGGAAAAAGAGGGGTCTTATAAGTTTGACGTGTGTTGCTGTGTATTTGTGTGTCTGTCTGTGGCATCATAGCTCCTGAACGGATAAACCGATTTTGATTTAGTATGAAATATGACTTTATCGAGAGTGTTCTTAGCTATGTTTGATGAACATTGTATAAGTCGTTCAAAGTTTATTTGACTCTTTAAATTGGGATATTTTCGCAAAATATTTAATTTAAAGAGGTATTTGTGTCGGGGTTTTTACAAATTTAACATTTTACTTGTCTTAACTGTAATGTAGGTATGTTTGTTCATTCATACCATGTTTCTCAGAAACTAGAAATCAATTGCGATCATTCTTTTTTATTGTATTTATTGTTATTAGGTTCTGCCAGCGGCTCCGCCTGCGTGAATGTCGAAAATTATCTCTATTCCAGACTACAATCTATCTCTGTGCCAAATTTTATCCAGATACGTCCAGCCGTTTGAGAGTGAAGAAGTAACAAACATACAAACACACATACACATAAACTTTCACCTTTATAATATTAATGTGAAGTGTGATGTTTCAACTTACAGTGCAAGTTTCATAAATATCGGTTATCTTCAATAAAACGTTTCAATGCGCTTACATCTGTATCTTGATGATGTAACACTGTTCACATCGTAAGTTGTGAATGTTGTAGTACATAAGTGTGTGTAGGGTGGTAGAACTGGGGTAGTTAGCGACAAACATGTAGTTAAAAATAACATAAAAATTGTTGCACTTGTTCTTGATTCATCTATGGCCCTCGCTTTAAAACCGTCCTTTATTCACTAGTTGCATAATATACTATTGTGTAATAGTTTTTACTGGAAACCGGTTATCAAATATGTGTTACAGTTGAAATTAGCTTTAACAGTTTAAACTAAAATTAATTTTCGTATTCTAAAGCATACAAAACCTGGTAGTTCTCTAAATTAGCTTTAACAGTTTAAACTTAAATTCATATTCGTATTCTAAAGCATACAAAACCTGGTAGTTCTCTAAATTAGCTTTAACAGTTTAAACTAAAATTCATATTCGTATTCTAAAGCATACAAAACCTGGTAGTTCTCTAAATTAGCTTTAACAGTTTAAACTAAAATTCATATTCGTATTCTAAAGCATACAAAACCTGGTAGTTCTCTAAATTTCTCCGAAGGGACGTTGTGTAGCTTACCTGTAAACAAAGAAAACGGTGTATTAGTGTCGAAGTTACTATAAAAGTTTGAACACTATATTATTATGTTGGAGTTAAATTATTATGTTTTTTAGTTTGTCATGATAGCCCAGCAGCTAAGACCTCGTCTCTCATGCTGGAAGTTACGGTTTCAAGTCCGGGCAAGTACCGATGTGACTTTTTCAATTAAGTACTTTGTTAGTTTATCTTGATTATCATGCTGGTCCTGCTCCATAGGGCAATTTTTAGCGTGGACAAAATCAAATTTGTTAATTTATATTCCTATTCATAGTTATTGCATTTTTTTTTTTTTTTTTAGAATTTGACTCACACACTGTTCCGTTGGTGTTGAATTAGGTATTTTACCTATGTTTGCAATATTTGTAAGTATGTGAGAACCATGTTCCTATTTATCACATCAATAAATTTACCTGTTAATGCTTTTAATACTTTGTACCTGTACGTAGTATAGTGTATAGTGCTATTCTGGGTGCATCGTCCTCACATACATGAATTTATTAATGTATGTACTTATGTAAATATTGTAAAACCCTTTTTTTTTTTAAAGAGTAAGTATGGAGTTTCTTGTGCATTCTTCTCCATAACAAGCTACTTTTCCGAATGCACGGTAGAATCAATTTTTATTTTATGATTTGTTACTTTTAATTCTGACGTTCAAAAGTGCCGCTTTTTGGCCCAGTTGAATAAATATATTTGACTTGACTTGACTTGAATCACTGAAATCTAAAGTTATGAAAATCAAAAAAAAAAAATTTCTTTATTCAATTAGGCACTTTTGAACGTCAAAAAAATTAAATTTAAAAGTAATAATAATTGATTCTACCGCCCATTCGGAAATGTAGTTTGTTGTGGAGAAGAACGGACAAGAAACACCACACTTTCAAAAAATAAGTGTTTTACAAGTATTTGGTTTCATTATTCTTGTTGGAATAATACATATGTGAGAACGATGTAAAAAAAACGTGCACATAAAAGCGTCTGGAGTAAAACAAACAATATAAGGTATTTTTTTCTTTTAATCAATAATATTGGAATCAAATATTCACTAAAGTATTAAAAAAAGGTTTTATATATTTTTATCACCCCATCAAAATACATAATTTAATTTTAATTTATTTAATTTATTAATAGACGTTATACAACAAATATGTAATTAAATATAGTTATCATAAGTCTAAAATCTTGAGCAAGCGTGGTGACTAGCGCGTGGTTTTCTCTGAATGGGAAGAAGCCTTTTCCCTGGAGTGTGTCAGTAACAAGCTGATATTATTATTTTTTACTACAGTTTATAAAGTTCAAATGAATTATTCTAAAAGCCAACATATCAAATAAATACACAATTTACCGAACCTTAAAACACAAACTATAGATGATAAATAATTATTATATTTGAATCTTCTGTCCATCCAAAGGTTGTCTGTAAGAGATTGCCCTGTACATATGAGACCGCCCATTGTACACTGATCTTTACAATGTTTTGTCTGTAATTATTTAAGTGGTGTACAATAAAGTATATAATAAATATGTAGATTAGAACTGTCAGTTTAAGCTGTCCTTGAAACACATTTGTGGCAGGTTTTTCTTGTGCTATGATTTATTATCAAAAGCTTCTTTAGACGTTGGCACCTTTATTTAAGAAAAGTAGAGAAATTCGTATTTATTTCAAGATCCTTTGAGTATAAAAATTGTATCGATCAACACTCCAATTGTTTTTTCACCTACAAGAAAAATAAGAAATGAACTTTGAATTCCCGAACTAAACAGTAAGTAACTAACAAAACGACAAAGCCACTAAAAGCTTCTCACTAAACGACAAGACAACAGAAAACGGCAAAATGTATTACACAGTTCAACAAAAGAGACGCTGTCGCAAAATAAAAAAATCAAACTGACTGGCGAAAAGGAAGAAATTGAAACCGAATTTCCCCTGAAGACTGGAAAAGAATAAAAACATCAGATACGCCACTAAAGAGTTCCGACGACGGCCATGTCTGAAACAATTCCGAATCGGTAAAACGGTTTGAGAACGAAATGGAAATAACGCTGGGAAGTTCTATCTTCACCATTTTCTACACCAGAAAAGAGAATCGATATAATTTTAAGCATAAAAACGCTTTTTGTTAGTTTAAAATAAGAACCCAGTTTTCGTTTTAACCCAGAATTTTACTGCTTAGTGTTTAATAAGAATAAAAACGTTATTTTTACTGAAAATAATATAACTTTGTCTTTTAAGGTAATGAGTCTTTTATGTTAATAATAAAATATCAACCCACGTGCTTCGCACGGATACAATTTACTGATGTCACAGCATGTCAAAATAACAAGATTTTTTTAATTTATCTAAGCTGAAAATACATAAATTCTACACATAAATATTCCTACATCATTTCTCTAAATGATCGTGAAAACTGCAACAAAATCTGTTACGTATTTTAGAAGAATAACGCGGTCATACATATATACGAAAAGCGACTTTATTTATATTCAGTATAAATTATTTCCTTCTAAAGATCAACTTATAAGAACATTAAAAATAGAAAGCTTTATGATACTGTGTTTTTTTACCACAAAAGCATACTCCACTGAATACCATCCCATTTAAAACTACCCTCACAACTTCAAAAAAAACTCCACTTACTAAAAAACTTCAGTATCGTAATTGCAAATTGAAAAACCGATTGGAAGCAGAAAGTCAAGGCAATTAAATTTGAAACGAATTCGTTCAAAAGTAGCAAGGCTGCACATTTTCGTGAAAATGGCGTCCATGCACACTGAAACATGTCTTTGTCAGACAGGGTTTTCAGAAAAAGTTTTCAAAGGCTAGCCGGTGAACACTGGTAGCTGGGTAGTCGGTTTGGTCATTTTTGGCGCAACTTTTTAATCTTGCAGTCTATTGTGAATTACGTTTAACTTTTCATCGTTTCGAGTACGATGCTGCTAAATGGTCTTGGCGGGAGAGTTCGCTGAATTGTATGATGTGTGTACCGAGGTTTAGTTAAGCCTTAATTTTTTTTGAGAATGGAATCTTTTATTACCTTTTAACTATTAGTGCGCAGTAATACTTTTTTTACCTTCATTGTACTGCACATGAGCAAAGGTCTGCCACATAGACTTTCATTCTTCCCAATGGATGTCAATGGAAGAGGGTGTGCTACGAAACGCTGGCGAGACGACTTAGGGTTGTTTACAAGAAATTGGTCGAAAAGTTAATATAAAAATCTTATTATAAATGTGAAAAATATCAAAAAACTGCTCCAAGTATGGCAGAGCTGTACTACACTTAAAGTATACTCTTTTTTTATTTTTTTATTTGTCGCTTAGAGACCACATCGCCCAAAACAGTAAAACACAAAAAAATACAAACTACCTTAAGATACCCCTGAGTAGCTGATTTTAAAATAAGAATCACGTCAAAACGGCTTGTTGTAATTTTTTAGAAAAAATATATGTTACATAAGACCATTTTCTTAACAATTTGATCTAAGAAAATGTTGAGTTTTATTCTTATAACATGTTGTAATTAATTTGTAAAGTTATGTCTAAAACGGACACAAACACGACAATCGCGCCTTAACCGTTGGGCGTATTTTAATCAAATCGACACCATCTCAAAGACAATTTAATTATCTAAATTTTGATCTGAAGCTTTTTTTTTTAAACTCGTAGAATAATAAGAAAAGTACAATAAACTACAAAATTTTGGGTCGCGCGGGTGTGAAACGAGTGCGCGTTTTGTTCCCTCAAGGTCGTTGGCGTTAGTCGTCGCCTTAAAACTAGCTCATACAATTGTTTGGCTTTATCGGACGTTGGAGAAGCGAGGATTATATTACAAATGCCATTATCGTACATTTTACAGCGCCCAAAATCATTGATTCTTGTATTTTCATTCCGGACACACTCCATCAGGTTATGAAAAACATCATCAACTACTCTACAGTCATCTCAATTCAGGGACAGAATTTTTTTCATTAAATAATAAAATTTATTTGGAGAAGTCTAAAAGGAGAAAGCTATAGTTATTAATTTTATATTAAAGTTACAGTCAATCCATGGAACCCGAGAAATCCCTGGCTGGATAGTTCGGTAACATATTATACCCTTTTCTTTTGCCCTGCAACTGTAGAATACTATGTTCCGAAATTCTATTATTAATTTCGCTAATTAAAATTTACCGCCACCCACCCATACGCACCAAACGTTTTGGGAATACTTTTATTATGCGTGCAGCAAAGGAGTGGAATTCCCTGCCGGAGTTTGTATTTCCTGATAGCTACAACCTGGGAGTCTTCAAGTCAAGAGTGAATAGGTTTCTTCTAGGCAAGCGTGCTTCATCGTCGACCACATCATCGCTTGCCATAGATAGGATAAGTGAGATAGTGGTCATGCAAGCAATAAAAAAAAAGACCGCTCAGCAGAACATAATCGTCTCTTTATTAAAAAAATGTAACAAACTTCAAAATGTACAAACAACAAACTACCACGCTAAAAACCTTTGTATAATTTAAAATTCAGCCCCAATTATAATAATAAATATTAGAGAAAAAGCGACCTTACTGACTGGTATCAAAGCCAGAACAATTATCAGAGAAAAATTAACTTCTCTCAAAGTTCCGAAAAATAATGAAGGGTTTCGTGCTCAGTGAAGACTGAAGGGGTTGGTAACATAAATAATTGTTGTCGAACGACTCAAGCCTTTTTAGGGATTACGAGTAACTTGGAGAAGACCTTCTTTTTTATCGGTTTTGATATCAGCCTTGAAAGTTAAGAACATAAATGAATTTGAGTGGACTTTGTTTAAATTTTTTTTAAGACGGTGAAGCCTCAAAATGTTTTTTTCATTTTTAAAGGTACAGTCACGAACACAGGTATTTTACAGATACGCAAAATTTAAAGACGTTCTCTTATGAAAACCACTAATGAAAGCGCTAATTATAGCAACTTTTGAAAAAGATACATTTAAAGAATACATAGTTCAATTCTTTTTATTATTATTGACTAGCTGTGCCCACGGCTTCACTCCCGTTAAATGCCTACTTTACCCTACCCACCCTATATACCTACCAACTTACTTGCCTACATACCTATCTACATACCTACCCTACCTACGTACCAATTTCTTTTTTTGGGTCATTCTTCCGCGGCAAATCTTAAAACCGACATTCAGAAAATGACGACAAATGCACAACGCGATCTATCGAATATGGAGTTCAACTGTCCAAGTATCTGAATTTCGTGTGCTATGATATTTTACTTTTTGAACACTTTAAATTCATCTTTTGTTAGAGTGAACCGATTGCGATGAAATAAACTAAGCAATAATTCAAGATACGCATAATTTTTACTTGAGGCACACTAGACTTTTTTTTTTGGGATATCACCAATGACTTCTCCCGCTCTGGGTGAAGCGGGAGGGCGTGTCAGACTTTTACTGACTAAAACCCACCCGTGTTCCTTCAGTTGCTTGTGCCAGGGCCGCGGTAACTCTATTTCTAATTTATCCGCGACCCAGTCAGGCATCGACCCTAGCGGACCCATAATTTTTTTGCTGACATCACTTTGAAGCGCGCGTGGAACACTACGCGCCGTCAACTCGGGCCTGGGCGTGCCCAAGGCACACTTGTCTAGAAGTAACCTACCTATTCACTGATGACTTAAAGACTCCCAGGTTCGGTTTCGCGTATCTGCATTAGGAGAAAATCGTTTTTGAATCTTTCATAAGTGGAACATAACTAGGTGAATTGATCTTTCTGAGCATAAGTTAAATAAACTCTTTTTCCTTTCAGATAAAGGAAATATATTTCAAAAGCGAACACGATAGTTGACTAGCATATTGTAATATCTGCCATAACACGTAGTTTAATTTGCAGAACTAAAACTTTTGCAAAACGGCTTCATTCAGTCTGGCTGCACGTATTTATACAAAAGGGAACTCTGGTACCTTCTAACTTCTCGTTTTTACTATTAAATAGAGTTTAAACGGGGTTAATGCAAGTCCAACGTTATTTTGACGTGCAGCAAAACTTTTTGCCCACTTGGCGAATGTCAAAGGGGACACAGGCGCTTGAGCTATTAAACTATATGAACAAAAATTTGTATCAAAGTTGGTTATGAGGGCAGAGTGTATGAAGTTATTTAGTTCTATGTTGCAGAGTGCGGAATATGTAACAGTTATCTATATTATTTTTATTACAATTTAATTCGATAGTTCAGCAATAGCAGTTAAAGCAGCTAGAAGAAATAAAAAAACCGGCCAAGTGCGAGTCGAACTCGCGCACGAAGGGTTCCGTACTTGGTAAATTGCGGTTTACGATTTATCACGTATCTATTAAAAAAAAATACTAACTAGATCTCGTTCAAACCAATTTTTCGGGGAAGTTTGCATGTTTGTTTGTACATCATATATTTTTTTTAGTTTTATCATTCTGTTATTTTAGAAGTTACAGGGGGGGACACATTTTACCACTTTGGAAGTGTCTCTCGTGCAAACTATTCAGTTTAGAAAAAAATGACATTAAAAACCTCAATATCATTTTTGAAGACCTATTCATAGATGACACGTAGGTATGGGTTTGATAAAAAAAAAAAATGAGTTTCAGTTCTAAGTATGGGGAACCCCCAAAATATATTGTTTTTTTTTCTATTTTTGTGTGAAAATCTTAATGCGGTTCACAGAATACATCTACTTACCAAGTTTCAACAGCATAGTTCTTATAGACGGAAAAAGGTTGCTGTGCCATACGGACGGATAGACAGACAGACAGACATGACGAATCCATAAGGGTTCCGTTTTTTGCCATTTGGCTACGGAACCCTAAAAACACGATTGAAAAATATAAAATAATACATAGATTCCTAAATTAACTCGCAGCAGTAAACGGTTGGGTCCAGAATCTTGAAATGTAGCACAAAGGTTCCTTATACAACGAAGGTGAATGCCAAGAAATAATTTTTCAAAAATTTCATACAAACTTTCTTCGCATCCCCTATATGACCAAATGAGGGACGAATATATTGTATGGAAATTACGATGGTGGATCACATCAGGCTCAAAGCTTGTAGCCTGTAAAATTACAAAATTAACCCTCCACCTCTTTCTCCATACCTAAAACTCTAGACAGCCCAGCCTTCCCACACAGTAAACATTCTACCTTACGAAGCTAACGCTCGCCAAGAACTCAATATAAATGTAAAATATCTCCTAAGGGTAGCACAGAGACGTTTTTAGAGACAAATTGACAATCACCAGGTGGGTTTAAATGTCCATTACGTGGCTTGTCAATCTCAGACTGGGTTTGACCTTTGAATTTTCGGAGAAGGTTCTTTTAAGAACGATGTAGGTCATGTCGGTTAGGCTAGTTTCGGAGTTAATGAAAGAATTGCGTGGTATAAATCTTGTTTTGTTTTGTTTATATCTATAATATATATAATATCATACTAACATTATAAATATGAATGTAAGTTTGTTTGTTACGCTTTCACGCAAAAACTACTAAACCGATCATCATGAAACTTTGTACATATATTTTTGGAGGTATTAGAAGTAACATAGGATACTTTTCATAAATAAAAAATTTAATGGCTTCACTGCGAGCGAAGCCGCGGGTAAAAACTAGTAATATTATAAAGCTGAAGAGATTGTTTGTTTGAACGCGCTAATCTCAGGAACTACTGGTTGGAATTGAAAAATTCTTAATTTGTTGGATAGTCCATTTATCGAGGAAGGTTATAAGCTATATAACATCACGCTTCGACCAATAGGAGCGGAGCACAAATGAAAAATGTTGCAAAAACGGAAATTAATATTCCTTTGTGAGAGCTTTCGTTGCGTGCGCTACGTAAGTGGTTAAAGTTACGCAACATTCATGTATGTAGGGTAGGTAGGGTAAGGTAGGTAGGTAGCCAGTTGACGGGAGCCGCGAGGGACAGCTAGTCTTTAATAAATCTGGTTGTTGTTTTGTTTCCTTATCATAGTAACAAGGCGGTTCTGGCGGCACGTTCCTGAACTATTGGCTACTGAGCTGCGTGCCGCAGGTACGATTCCCGCACGTAATAGGTAATTGTATGGCTAACAGACAGGGTGTGCCGTGTCTGGATGTTTGTGTATGTAAGTTAAAATTTTTGTAAACGCACCCACGATACAGGAGAAGTTCTTAGACCTGTTTCTCGACGCAAAATTAACGATAACTATTGTGTAAAATTGATTGGTTGAATTAATTTTCAATAGCCAATCACAGCATATAATCGGCGATTATTCGTCGATTACGTTAACAACCCGATAATTGAGTTTTGAGAAACCGGGGCTTAGTGTGGGGCACCGTTTTTTTAACATTATATATAAATTAAAAAAATCTTTATAGGCTGGTATTATTACTATCCTGATATATTTATATTAATAATATCTTGATAGTGATCGAGTTAATAGAACGAACGCTGTGATCTATATTACAATCGCATACTATGAACTAGAAAAGGAAACAAAGATCGAAAAATAAAAATATCCCATTTTTTTAGTACTTGGAGGACTTACAGCAACTAATATAATAAATGCGAAAGTTTGTATATTTGTGTATTAATCAAGCAAGAACGGCTTAACAGATTGGGATGAAATTTTGCACACAGATAGTTTATAACCTGGATTAAGACCAAAGGATACTTTTTATTATCATAATAAACTTGGTATAGCTAGTACAAAATAATAATT
Organism: Orthosia gracilis; assembly: GCA_947562075.1. NCBI lineage: Eukaryota > Metazoa > Arthropoda > Insecta > Lepidoptera > Noctuidae > Orthosia > Orthosia gracilis. The sequence continues at coordinate 12,235,160 of OX387264.1, read as the reverse complement.
CAGAAATGATTGATCCTTACATAAAATCTTTTGTTGAAGCTTCATCGCCGATTCGTCCCAATGTTTTGGAGCGTTCAAGTGTAAAACTACCCTCAATATCAAAGTTTAACTAATCTGATTGAACCTGAAGTTACGATTGGTAAACAAAACAATCCGTTTTTCGCTCACATATTTTTTTTGCGACCCATTGAATAATTGACTTATGTCTATGTTTTCTTATTAACTTCGTCTCCGAAGTTTTGAGAAACTTAGCTTTTATCAGCTGCTTTAGCCATCTTGAAAATAGAAAATTATTACATGTGCAAGTACGACCGCTATAAAATAATCGTTTTCCTGTAGGCTTAGGTATGAAACAGTTATCAGCAATAATTGCGAAGCGATCGCTATATGTAACAAACATCGGGATTACGTAACCAATTATTGGCTAAACGCTCGCTCTTTGTCAAATGCAACAATTTCGAAAAAAAAACTGCCAAAGCCTCTAAGCCTTCTGTACTTAGCAAGTTGGGAGTGTTAGCAATCGACAACAACAAGAGAAAAAGAAATCACAATTTGACAGCCAAATTTGCTCGCCACAATCACGATCGCTTTCAAATGAACATTTAAGTTAAACAATTGTTCCATAGAGGCAGCACTGTCGAAAAATTGCTATGGTGTGGCTATCGCTAGTACATAATTCGGCTTTGCGATTGAAGAAAAAACATTGAGCAATAATTGCAATCGTTTTGCTCTTGCAAGATACGTTATAAACCTGCTGATCTGATAACGGTCTACCCGTGTGCCAAGTTTCATCCAAAATTGTTCAGCGTGACTGCGTGATTAATTAACAAACATTTAAACATACCAAGTTGATTGATAGATTTTGACACTTCACTAACACTTCATAAATAATAACACGTAGTATTCTGTCTATTTATCTCAAAACAATAAAAAATACAGACTTCCATACCACACAACGGATTTAGAAAAAGTTTTCACAAATAGAAAAAAACGAATATAAACGAAGAAGGTGAAGTGTGAAGACGGAGGGAGTCGCTAGTTTATAATATTAGAAATACTCCATTCTACATAAGTTTGGCAAACTCAAGATAAGAATGGCGACAATGGCGGACCAAATACAGAATATGTCGTTTCCTTTCAAGTTACAATATACAATGATAAATCTAATGTTTAGCATACAATACGGTACAATAGTGTGAAGAACTTATAGTTGGCAATCGGCCCGAATATAGTTTGTAACAGGTCGAGGAGTTGTTGCACTTGAAAAAGATATCTATTGAATTCATGTTTTTGGATATTATCTGTCAAACAGTATCATATCTCTAAAAGGCTTCTTCTGCTTCTTATTGTTTTCATTCTCTTTCATTTTTTATCTTATGCGCTTTAGTGGCTTGTGACAGATAAATGTGTTTTATTTGTTTCTTTCTATTTTGTCAGACAATTTTAGCTCAGTGGGTGAATCATTGAGTCCTCAGAAGTGCAGCTGTGTGGGACCTTGGGCCAACCCAAAATCTGAGTCATTTTCTGAACAGGGGCACCGAACTTATACTAGAAGACTGGTAGTAAGGATTAAGTTATCTAGTTCCTATTTACTGAAATGGTTCTCGTGTCCGTAATTTGTTTGTTTGTAACAAGATATTGCCTATTTATCCTTCGTTCATTGTTAGTAAAAAACTCACAATCGTACCTATATTATAAACCTAATCAGCCTAGCTTGTTTCCTCTCCTCGGACACAGACTTCTTCTCTGTGCGAGGGAGTGACAGTAATCCATCACGCGGGTCCAGTGCAGATAGATAGGCATCGTTAGGTAGAATGTTTACTGTGTAGGAAGGCCCTTTGGGCTGTCTAGAGTTTTAGGTATGGAGAGAGTGGTGGAGGGTCAATTTTGTACTTTTACAGACTACAAGCTTCGAGCGTGATGTGATCCACCATAGTTATTTCCATAGAATATATTCGTCCCTCATTTCCGTCCAGTACAGATAGGTTTGTCACGATGTGTTCCTATCTTTGTTGTTTGTTTTATAAGAGCAGTGGTAACAGCCGCGACTTACAAACTGTAGTTGGTGCGTTCGAACTTAGGCAAGCACTTTACTTTGTGTAAATTATTGTCCTAGAACTGTCAACCCGCACTAGGCCCGCGGTGGATTAAGGCCCATTTCCTCTCTCACAGAGCGGAGCCTTGTGTCCCAGCAGTTGGAACTTTAAAAAGAGGCTGATGATGATGATGAACGAAATAAATTACCCAAAGTAAACTGCCTTCCAGGGTTTTGAATCCACGATCTACAAGTCGTAAGTTAAAGTCTATCCTTTTTCCGTTCACAGGCCAAATTCTAAAGAATAGTCGCCAACAAGTATAATTATTTAACTCTAGGCACTTAACATAACGACTCACAAATGCAGGGAATTAGATTTGGCAATACTCCTTGGCAGGGTTCCACTGTCTGCTAATATTAATGTGTAAATGACCTGTAAACCATTTGTAACCTAAGCTTCTTAAGAGTTTTGTCTTATTGGGTGCATTACTGATAGTAAAATAAAAACCTAGAAAATAACACTGTTGAAGATTACTTTCTCTTCTAAATTGTCATCAACATTATTATCGGCCTACAGCAACCTTTATATCACATGGCCACTTAAGAAATCTAGAAAAATAAAAAAAATTTTTACAAAAAAATACAACCGAATGCCAAATAAAAACACTACAAAGTGAAAAATAACTTCGTTTTAGGAAGTCGGTGTTCTTGTTTTTGTTTATTTATTTATTTATTATATGCTTCATTGTACACCTTAAAATACAATTATAAAAAGAAACTCGTTCATCGTTTTTCGACACCGTCTGTCGTCATCGAAGTTATTTTTCACTTTGTAGTGATTTTATTAGGAAGTCAGTTGTATTTTTTTAGATATTTTTCACTTTTTATCGGTGGTTCATATGTATGATGCCCAAAACATGAAACTTGAACAAAAACGGTGAATACAGGCTGAACCGTACACATCTGCGTACCCCTTTAGAGCGCACCGGCGTTATATTGATGAAGTTATAAAATGGTGTGTACAATAAACAGACATGCGTTTGCAGTAATCCTGAGAGATTGCCATCATTTTGCCGTAATTTATTAAAAAATAATAATAATTAATAAATAAATAAATTAATAATAATAATTTAATAAAAAAAAAATCTGTTTTATATCTCCGACGTTCGTCCTCAGATCTTGATCAAATTTAAATGGTACCCCATTTGAAGCAACAACTTTCAAATAAAAAATGAAATGTTCAGAATCGGTTCATCTAGTAAAAAGTTCTGAGGTGACAAACATAAAAAAACCGTCTAATTGGGAACCTCCTCCTTTTTGAAATGGGTAAAAAACGCCATGTCAACCCTCTCGCTCATTAACTAAACCTCTGGGTATCGACAGTAATCCACAGATTACTTTCGACAAATTAATACGAAAAGCTTCAATAATCCTTTTACTATGTCCAAAGACCCGAGTACCCGAAGACTTCGGTCCTTCGCCACCACGAATTAGCGAAGAAATCTTCAATGAAAAAGGAACCCAGGATATTTTTCTATCACACCTTTTTCGGGACCAATTTATCGGGATAAAGAAGTTAGGGAAAATATAAAGAGATAGTTCAGACTGAAAATGTAATGGACATTAATTTTCGTAGTTTCGGGGAAGTTCGGAAACTCTTTTCTGATTAGTTTTGTTTTGAGGAAATTGACATTGGGGAAAATTCAGGGTAATCTATTTTCAAGGCTACTAATTTTTCCTTTTGATAGTTGTTAAAGATTTTCTACGAGATCTTAACACAGAGGATTTTCCACTACCTAAACGCGAAGAAACAAAGCGATTTATTTAATGCGACTACATGTAAAACCGATGCGACGACTATTCCCAAATATTCTTCCAGCGGAAAAGAGTGTAAGAGGGAATGAGTATTTATCCACCACCCACCACATCACCCATGTCTTTGAATTTTTTTGGTTCTAGGACATGTTTTCTCACAATGTTTTGCTTCACCGTTTTTAGAGCAGTGGTGATGATGTGAGATGATAATATTATTATTACATTTTCTTGATAGATATAACCTGGGGGTCTTCAAGTCAAGAGTGAATAGGTGACTTCTAGGCAACCGTGCTTCACAGTTGACCACATCATCGCTTACCATCAGGTGAGATATGTAATGGTCAAATACAAGCCCATCTTTTAATGAAATAAAACATAACTTACTAATTCCAAAACCCTTTTAACAAGTACACTGAAAAAATGGCTTCCATGAAAAGTTATTTCACTTAAGACGTAAAATTCAACTCTAAAAAACTCCGGACTAATTTATGTAAAACTCGGTTTTTTAATTACATGCTAGTAAGTACTACGGTTCTCATCAAAACTTCAGGGGCCGACTTTTCTATTATGCAACTCTTGGCTCCCGGGAATTTAGCGTTTTAAATCCTAGAACAAAGACTTTGCCGTTTTTTCAGGGAATAAAACGTACTTATTGTATGCGACGTACGAGTACGTTGAATGGGCTTAGCAAGTTCATGCGCGACTTTAGTTACACGAATTGTGTTTTTTTCGTAAAAGACGACGCAAGAGTATGTTTGTAACATGTGCCGACTTGATGTTACCTTCTCATAATTTTATTACGTCATAGAAATGGTTGTAGGGAATGAATCTGCGGCAAGTTTGTTGTAAATTGATGGCGCTGAATAGTTTTAATTATTTCGACGCGCGTTTGATTGTCGAACAGAAAAAAAGAAATTTTTTAATTTTTAATAGGTATATTTTTTTTTTTATAAATTAATAATATTTTTTTTTTGCTTCACATCATCATCAGCCTATTAATGTTCCCACTGCTGGGACACAGGCCTCCTCTCTATGAGAGGGAATGGGCCATAATCCACCACGCGGGCCCAGTGCGGTTGGATGTCACATGCCTTCGAATTTTTGGTTCTAAGACATGCCGGTTTCCTCACGATGTTTTCCTTCACCGTTTTGAGAGCAGTGGTGATGAAATAATTTACACAAAGTAAAGCGCCTGCCTGGGCTCGAACCCACGACCTACAACTTGTAAGTCGCAGCCGATACCACTGGGCCACCACTGCTCTTTTTTTGCTTAACAGTGAGAAATACATACATTAGTGTTTGAAATGTCCCTTTAGGCAAATGAGTGTCTGTGTTAGGACACTTCGCTCTTCCGAAGTTTGTTTTTCATTAATTAGGTTCTCTCACAATTTCACAATTTCAGGACTAGTATTTTAAAAATAAATAAATAAAATGAATGAAAGTTACAGGGTTATCAACAAATTATCAATTTTGAATCTTAAAAGTAACATAATGGTAGGTTGGAAGGTAATAGATTGTGTCATGGTAGCTACGTGTAGAATGTAAGTGTGCGAGTCCGTGTGGAGTGTATTTGTATTTGTGTGATTGCGTGTGGAGTGTATGTGTGCGAGTGTGTGTGAAGTGTATGTGTGCGACTGCGTGTGTGGGTGCCAGAATTACGATATATGCTACAAGAGGGCTTCGGTGTCCTCATAAGTTGGTGGTTTAATCCAGTTTATTATGATTGTTTTACACTCTTTATGTGTCACTCTTATTATACACGTAAATCTCTTTGTTCAATCGATTGTACAGTTGAGCTGAACGATTTTTGTTCTGCATCTGAGCGAACTTAGTTTTAGTTTTAGGTTTAGGTAAAATTTACAAATTGTCTTTCGCTTAGATGCTTTAAAATAGGTAGATTAATCTAAAATTTAAAATACTGCCTAATACCATTTGCTATAAAAAACGGCTTAATAAAAGTATTGGTTGCAAATAAATTTATACTTTGTCTTTTATGAAATAGTATTGCTATTCTAAAGGACAATGATCTCGAATTCTTAATTCAAACACCTAGGTATAAATGTTATTATGTAACATTATTTTCTGTTAACACATCCATGATAACAAGAAGCTAAAGTAGGTAGGTATTTTATTTTATTTATTTGGGGAAACAGACGACTGCACACTGTAGCAATACATACATTTGGGCACAAAGAAAAACAAATGTGCAATCAGCGTCATTTTCCACAGAATATAAAAAAACATTTTACAAAATTAATGCGACGTGCGCTTACAATATTTAAATAAAAAGTAAATAAAATCAAGTGACAAAGATAGAACCAAGACATGCATGCAAGAAATAATAAAACAAAATGATATAAAAATAAATCGAATTATCATTATAGAATAAATATTTTACACTTAAAAACACTTTATTTTTTTATTCTACACCTTTTTACTGGCCGTAATATTTCTACTAAGCTATATTTTACGACCAAAAAGATAATCACGACACGCAAACTGATATCACATTTTACGTAACAAGAACGAAGGAAACTACTCTCCCTTCACAGCTAAAAGCGTTCAAGTACACCTTGATACACTACCCGTTTTGGGTGAACCTTATCGCGAACATTTTGGCTCACAGTATCTTGTAGAGACGAGGTCATCACGACAAGGCGACAAGGTTAACCTACATACTTTGTGACAAACACCTAAAGGGCCTGCGGAACTATGATAAGCAGGAGCGACAAGCTACGTACTTGGTTTGGTCGTCGTTCAAAGAATGAGATTTTAGCGGTAGCGATATCGAAGTGAAAGCTTTATAGATAGAGATGATATACTATTTATTTAACTGTATTTTATTTTTATATCGATGATTAACTCTAATCATGTTTTTGACCGACAGCCGAGGGAGGGTAATGTGTTTATTAGTCTATGTATGTATGTTTGTTCCTATGTGGCGTACAAGAGACGAAACGCGTTGGCCGATTTTGATGATTCTTACGTCATTCGATTCGTCTTAACCCTGCGAGTGTCACTGGTTACGTTAAAATTGCAAAATAGAAAAATTACGGCTTTGGGGCGCTATATTATGGGGGCCCAACTTACATCTAGTTTTGGTCAGCCAGCTCGCGAATACGTATCCTCACAGCACAGCATGATTTTCTTCTTGTTCCTTTTTTTTAGTTCGCTTCTTAAGCAGTCGGATTTTTTACATTTTTAATCAACTTTTTTTTATTTAATAATTTAAATCAAATTATTTTTCACTCTTTTTCCTTAGTCGCATGGGTTTTACCTGTTAAATGATAATATCTACGTATGATTTAGAGTAAATATTTTTCCAATAAAAAATACATTTTTTAAACATCCTTTCTAGCTTATTTTCTTTCTTATTTCCTTTTTTGCATTGTCATCCAAACCAAACGTGTATGCAAAATTTCATCTTAATCTATAGAGGATAACTGCTTTAAAATTCAGTTGCAAGATTTGACCCGAACACACTTACATACTGACATTGCAAGTTAAATAAAAGCTTGTAAAAATAATATAATATTAATTTTAATTAATATATTTTTTTTTTATAGGACACCGGTATAATATTTACCAGGTATGAAAGCTACGGTAGTATATGACACTAGTTTTCTAAATTAGCCCCTAAATAGATCAGCAAACAAAGCCACATCGTAAGCGACAGTTTCCTGGTGCAGTATCAACGCTGGTCGTCAGTTAATTGAGCCGTCCATCATCAGGAAGGATGCGTAATGTAGTGAGTGATTCTTGGGAATGTTGTTTAAACTCCAGTTAGACACTTTAAGGTGATGTCATGAGTGTACTATGAGATTTGTCCCATAGGTTGGTTCTGGAATATTGACCAAAAAGATTTGTGTGTTGATTGATTTTAATTTTTGGACTTTGGATGTTTCTGACATGTGGCGGATACATTGTCTATTTATTTATTTTATAATTAATGTACACACATCGACACAATAGAGCACAAAGGTACTGCTTGTCATTTTTGCTGAAATGTTGACCATTCCGTTGTTATTATGTTACCGACATAGCCCGGAGAATTGCTTAACTTAAGTGGCAGTGGGCAGGGTACATTGCTCGCAGAACGGATGGCCGATGGGGCCGAAAAGTTCTGGAAGGGCGACCGCGAACCGGAAGACGAAACGTTGGAAGGCCTCTCACTAGGTGGACCGATGACCTGGTTAAGGTTGCAAGTGCGCTGGATTCGATACGAAAGGGATCGGTCAATATGGCGAAGCCTAAGGGAGGCCTATGTCCAGCAATGGACGTCTTTCGGCTGAAATGATGATGATGATGATGTTGACTATTCAAGAATATGGTTTCGATCAATAAATGAATGTTTATGGCCCTACTAGCTGTCCCACGCGGCTTCGCTACCGTCAACAGGCTACCTACCTACACATTTACCCTACCTACACTATATACATGATTGTTGCGTAACTTTAACTGCTTACGCAGCGCACGCAACGGAAGCTCTCAAAAAGGAATAATTTTGCCCGTTTTTGCAACATTTTTCATGTATGCTCCGCTCCTTTTGGTCGTAGCGTGATGTTATCTAGCCTATAACCTTCCTCAATAAATGGAATATCCGACAAAAAAAAGAATTTTTCAATTCCAACCAGTAGTTCCTGAGATTACCGCGTTCAAACAAACAAACAAAATCTTCAGCTTTATAATATTATATATAATATATATTATATGGCCCTATTTGTGGCATTTACAACATGTTATATAATTTCAGTATAATGTTTTGAGCTAAATTCTATTATATTTTTTACTCTGAAGACTGATTTTACAATAGTCACATTGTCATATTTATTATTTAAATCAACGTTTTCTGATTATTAAAAAATCTGCCCAAATACTGAAAACCGCTCTTACAATCGCTGATCGCTCACACCTTGTACCACGTACTTAATTATAGCGGATGCGTAATGAGTGATTCGCAGAAGTGTGCCATTGATATTCTTATTTGGACAACACAATGACTTACTACTTAGGTTCGTGTTCTTTGCTCTTTGGATTGAAGTATGTTTTATACTGATGTTTAGTAAGGCTACTTCTACAGTTTTCTATAGTGTGGAAATCTTTTCTAGTGTCTGTATTCACTACTACCAATAACCCATACTAAACCTTCAAAGCAAGAGTGAACCCGCATCTTCCGTGCACGCCTGTTCCATCTTAGGCCTCATCAATACTTTACCATCATCGAGATTGAGGTCAAGAGGCTCTTCAAGTAGTAAGGTTTTAGGGGTAATATTCGACTAATACGCAGATACAGCTACTGGCAAAATCAGACGTTATATAAATTTCTTAGGCATCTCAAGAAAGGACATGGGCTTAGATTCCAACAAAATTCTTCCAAAAATATAACACTGGGGACCCAAAGAAAATTGAAGGTCACTAAGCAATTGTCTGAGATAAAGGAGGTCTAAGAACTTATCTTAGCAAGAATTGTACTCTCGTCTTACCCGTAGTTACCCGTCCTTCAAACGCAAATGTATAAAATAAGAAATAAGTTGAATAAAGGATATAAATCCAATACAAAATTAATATGTTTGTTACTTGCTAGACGAGCGACCATCTTTGTTTTCGGCGCCATGGGTGGCAAGAGGCTTTAGACGAAGACAAGTGTCATTCACAGTGTGAGTGATGTGTATGGGTGTGTGTTTGTGGTGTGTGTGGTGTGTGTATGTGTTCAGTATTGTGTGGTTGTGTGTGTGTTGTTTCGGTGGTCGAAATGTCGAAATGCCAAAATGTTAGAGGGATTGATCACGCGACATTTTGATGGTGCTTAGCATTCCCATATTTTTTTTTAAATCAAAATTAAAATATTTTTATTTCAGCTAAACCATTTAAAGGTACTTATAAATAGTCAACAAAAAAAAATTAAGTTATTTGCATATTCGCAAGCTTCAATCGGTTTCTAAGGAGAAGAACGTGCAAGAAACTCCACGGACACTATTAAAAAAACCCGACTGCTTAAATAGCGAACTAAAAAGTCGTAAACAAGATAAAAATCTTGCTGTGCAGTCGGAGGATAAATCTGGTTTTGGTCAGCCAGATCGCGGATATGTATCCTCCGACTGGTCTCTAGAACGCCACATAGGAACAAACATACATATATAGACTGATAAACACGTTACCCTCCTTAGGCAGTCGGGTAAAAACAGGCCGAGGCAGCCAAGTTGCGACCAATCAAACTAATGGCACCCGTTCACGATCGAGCTGAGAACTAGCCGAACATAATTCACTTTTTTTATTGCTATTACGACGCTTTTGTTGACAGAATATCACTTGTCTAGATCTTCAGTAAAGAAAGGATTAATTTTTTTGTCTATACACTTTCGATTGCCTTCTCAATCATCATCATCATCATTTCAGCCGAAAGACGTCCACTGCTGGACATAGGCTTGCCCAGGTGTCACCACATTGGCCGATCTCGTGCGTCTCGCATCGTGCCTTCTCAATAAAACGAGGTAACCATTGAGATACCCAGTGGGTGTTTTTGGGTAGGAACGAAACGGTCTTCTGACATTCATAAAAACCTATGGAAAATATTTAAACAAGTAAAATTAAAACATTTAAAAAACTCCCGACACATTTTTATTTCTAGCTACATAATTTATCTAGTAATTAATTAAGTAATTAATTATGACACGATATCTTGCGAAAACATCGTAAAACGTCGATAACTTTTGAACGACTGAACCGATTTCCATCAAACATAGCTTAGAAGACTCTCGGTATAACCTTTAACTTTCAAACAAAATCAAAATTGGTTCATCTGTTTAGGAGCTATGATGCCACATACATATAAACAAACACACAGGTACACACGTCAAACTTATAAAACCCCTCTTTTTCAGTCGGTGTTAAAAATCCTAGAAGACATGACACACATCATCACTTTGTTACTCTGCTTATCAGCAGCACCAACCATACTTAATCAGATTCAAAGTTTTTATCATAGCGTTGGATAAAGTTACTTAGGTACATCAACTTGAAACACGTGCTTGTTGAAAACAAAATGATTTATCACAAGCCTATAAGATACACTACCCAATCCATCAACTAACGAGAAACCCACCCATCCAATTATCGGCCTAACTGACCGCTGCTTAACTTGGGTACTTCACACCCTTTCTAACCCCAAAATAACTAAAGGGGTTTATTAATATTAATTAAAATAACCCTTTGATCGGGCACGGTCTTAACTCAAAGGAACACAGTTAAGATTACATCTATCCTGAACCGATATTATCGGGAGATTAGGAGCGGGTGTTTGAGGGTTAAGTATCAGTAAACGAGCCTCTTGCTTATCACTTCGAGTTTGCGGTCCGGGAGACCGGATTTTGGTGATCAATTAAATTCAATTTTAAATCGACAGCGATTATTTTATTTAGAGTTTATTTATTTATTTAAAACTTCATGCACAAAGGTACAATGGCGGACTTAATGCCTTAGGCATTCTCTACCAGTCAACCAAGGGTAGCGAAGAGATAACATGGCAGTTGCATTATTTAAATTGTGACCAGCAAAAAGTAAAACAAAAAAATACGAATAATTTATATTATATAATACATTAAAATTTATATAATACATACCTAAACAAAAATATATATTTTTTAATAAAGTAAGGAATAGAAGTTATCGAGATGTTCCCTCTCCCCGTTGAAAATAAACCAGCAATTTACGCTTGAAAGCATATGGACTGGTGGCCGTCCTGATTTCGAGAGGTAGCGCGTTCCAGAGAAGAACCTAGTAATAAAGTTGTTACCTAATGATGTGGATAATAGTGGCCATTAACTTTCTTACATATTTTTTTTTAAATTATAACACATAGCAAGACTTTTCTGGATTTATTTTAGCTTTTAAATATAAATAGAACGCAAGAATAAATATTGGGCCCTTTTTTAGTCACAAATATGATATTAATTAGTCAACCGACTTCAAAAATAATTTTATTTAATAATGTAATCCTATTTTTTTTCGGTTATGCTACCAACTTCCGAAAAGAAAGTTATTTTTCGCTTTATAGTGTCGCGCTTGTAGTTTTGGAAGTTGGTTTATTTTTTTCTCTCTTTTTAGTTTTGGTACCTTGTATTACCTTGGAAATACGCATTACCTAGGGTACTACTGGTGCCGTACGCTGTGTGTCCTGACAACTAGAAATAACAATGCGACGCACAGCTGATACCTGAGCGGTCAAGGATAACTTAAAAAACTACTCATCAGATCTTGATCAAATTTAACTGGGACTACATGAGAAGCACCGACTTTCAAATAAAAAAAGAATCATCAATATCGGTTCATAATTAGCGGCGTAATCGCGTAATTAACATACAAAAACAGTCGAATTGAGAACCTCCTCCGTTTTAAAGTCGGTTGAAAAAAAACCTATATGTGTAATGCCTACATCGTGTAATCAAAGTTAGCAGTTACCCACAAGTCACAAAACTCGTCCTGTACGACGATTCTCCATTCAAAATGAAGGTTGCGCTCAACTCTATTCCGCAAACCTCTGTTTCATTACCTTAACTAAATGAAACTCCCTCACACTATTAAACTAGCGAACCCTACATTTAGCCCAAAAACCAAATTACAGTAACCCATTACCTCATAACAAGTTCATCATGTTATACACAACATAATTTGCATCACCACAACGACTCTTAATAGTAAGAGGTCAGCCAAAACAAATAGTTGGCGGTCGTCTGAAAAATGATGCGCGGCCATGTCTGTCTGTTAAATGCGCGGAACCCGCCGTTATAAATGAGAGCGGTAAGGGTTCCGCGAAACAACTTTTGACCCTCGAAGGGAGCGAGAAGAATTTGTAGCAGAATTTCCTGTGGGATTGCAGTCCGCTTTAAAATTAAGTTGATTAGAGGTTGATTTGCGGAAAAATCCTAGTATTTCAACTTACTCAGTTATTTGTGAAGATAGTCTACACTAATAACTGAGTAAGTTAGAGAATTTGTGCAACTAGATTCATTATTTTTTGTTTGACAATTCAAAAGTACCTATAAGGTTTATTTGAAATAAACTATTTTTGACTTTGATTTTGATTTTGACTATAACTACTAATGTATGTGGTCGTGAGCACATCATGGTTTCAAAACCTTCTCCTTGATTATGCTTCTCCACTTGCTCCTACTTTCAGCAACACGCACGGCTTCTGAGGCCTTCATGTTCAAGGAGGCATGGATTTGGTCTGGCCAACGAAAAGGAATACTTAAGTCTTCCTTTAGGTCGTTTACCCTCGACTTTGCCAGTGATAACTAACTTCAAAAGGTTATCACACGGAAGAAAGGAAGGACACATTCGATAATCTAGATCTTTTCAGGTGACAACGTGGTGAGCTCCTGTAGTTTCAAGATGTTCAATCTACTTAGTATAATTTATTTTTAATAACGCACATTCTAAACCGCAGGGTCTTGAAGGATCACGGACGAATGCCAACTCGTAACCGTGTTCCCGCCATAAGCGGCACAGGAACACCCTGGAATTTTAGTGGGTTGGAGTCCCACATAACTGCGCTATCTCCCTGTGGAGGCGCAATATGCATGAGCACTTCACCAGGCAAAAAAAACTGTATTGAAGGATGGATTTATAAAACGAACGACCGTTTTTTTAAAAATACACATAGCAATCGATTGCCGTACAACTTTTTAGTAGCCGATGTCACTTTCAGACGTCCTCTTATATATATATCCACTTCGAAGGCCCATATTCTAAGTCCTTTTGAAGACCCGTGAGTTTTTTGCCATGGACAATGTCCTAAAACCCTCGATTATAGTCAATAAATAACAAAACATCTGGAGTTTTTCAGAAACAGTCCGGTGTTTGGATTTATGCCCGTTAATCGCAAGAGGTTTGTCCTCTACTACAAGGAGAGAAAGCCTATAATCGATAAAAAAAAAGTGTCTTAAAATCATTACTGCCGAAATGGGGGCGTACTGTTAGGTATTAGGTGAATTATTTGGAAGTTTTTTGTTGTTTACTGATAAAATGACAAATCATGTTTTTGCCAATCGTTGCTTGTCAAGTTAATATTTGTAAATAATTTTATGGTCAACTGACAGGACACCGGTCTAAATATCTAATCTATTCTTATATCTTTAAACGAGCAATTCTTGTATATACAAGGCATGCCTTTTAAGTTTTGTCATTTGAAGAAAAAAACACAACTAGAACCTCATAGTACTTTTTATTGTTTTTCAAAGTATTCACCACACACTTTTCCATTCGCTCACACCAGTTATTATAACATTTATTCCACTCTAAAGTGGGGGTGTTCAAAATGGCTGACTTGAAAGCGTCGACTGCTTCTTCACTGGACTCCTTCAGATAATACCAGCATGATGTTATGTTATGTTAAATAATAAGCTCCTGCTGCTGGTACAGAAAACCTCGGACGTCGCAAGTTTGAGCCGTTTGGGGTTGAAACATTAGGTCCATGGGACCCAAGTGTTCATCGAGTTTTTCGAGACATTAGCAAAACGCTCGCCGAGTCTTCACCTGACCAGAGGGCTGGCCTTTTTTTCGGCCAGAGAATCAGCACTGCCATTGCAATGATGCCAGCGTTCTGTGCACGTTTCCCATTGATATCGATGTGGATGAATTTTCTGATGCGGAATGAGACCTGGCCCTTTGTTGTTTGTTTTGTAACTAATCGTATGTTTGAGAATATTCTATATTATTTTATTTATTTATTTATTTCAGGGAAAACAAACAGTTACACAAAACGATACAAAGACAAAAATTTTAAAACAAAAACAAAAGTAACATATGTGTAGCCCACGACGTTATCCACATCTTAATTAAATAATATTACCAATGCCCACGACTGACTGAATTAATTTAATTATTAAAAAGGAATAAAGTTTTTATAAGCTACAACGTTTTTTTTATGATTGAATGTATCCAAGGAACTATTCTATTTTCTCTAAAAGGGGCACAAAATGACAAAAATAAGCGAGAAGGAACAACAAAATCACTTCTTAACATACATGACCCATTACAAATGAGGGGGTGGGAGCAAGGATCGGAGTTTACATTTCATTTCTAACAATCTCATACCGGTGGAATCCGTAGGATCACGTAATTCACTCAAAAGGGTTTAGTTGACTAATGGCAATCATGGGTATATACTGGTAGACCAATTCGCAAATATGGGAATGTTTGTGTAGACTTGTTCAGTTGGGTAACTGGTTTTCATTTGTATGGTTTAATAGTGAGTAGAAAAGAAAAACTGCTGAAATTAGCTCATTTACAATGGGGTATTATTAATTGCACATCAAATAAATATTTACCTATCATTTACATACTTTTTACATAAGAAATACTGACTGCACAGCAAATTAACCAGAGCGTACCAACGTTATACTGACACATATAAAAAAATAAGTCCAAGAGCAAGCGAAACGATCTCGAGAGCTTAGGGCACATCGACACGGATAGGTTAGGTTCGAAGGGGATGACGGGAGCAGAAGTTAGCGAGCAAAGCGAGCGAACTCATCGCCCGTCATCTCCTTCATGTTAGGTTACTTAAAACCCTGTGGATAGAAAAAGTAGCCCCGCAATTGTTGCTAAAATAATAATCTTTTTAGGTAACAATTTAGATGTGCAATCAGTATTTTCTATTGGAATTCGGATTATTTTTGGATACAGAAAGTATTTTTTTAGATTTGCGTTTAAATTCTACCCATTTATAAATGACAAAAAAGGATGCCAATAAAAGAAAAAAGATGTTTTTGGAGTTTTAATATGCATTCTGCTAAATGATGTGATATGATTTTGTCTACTGAGATGATGGGTGAATGGAAGCCCGACCAATACATAAATTGCAACGGTTGCAGCCAAGTTCTTTGCAACGGTTTCGCTGATAAAAGGAGTGCGATTTAACTGTATATAATTATGTATACTAAGTTCTCTCCAAATTATTAAAATCATGCTGCTCCTGTCATGCACAGCGTTCTAAAGTTGCTCTGATAGAACTTGAACTGCTATTAATTTTACGTGGCCATCATCAATATTTCCTAGCGCAATTTCGCGAGCATTACAATGTAATTTAACGTTCTTATGAATGGTAAAATACAGACAATTGCTCAGTTTCTTGAAACACTGCCATTTTATGTAATGTTCTTGCGAATGTTCGAAGCTGTGTTCGATGTAATGCTCATGGCGCGTGAGCATTTACCTGTAACATTTCTTTGTACCTTGCGTTCATTATTGACCTCACTCCACGTCATCTGCGTTCGTAGCTTTGCTCGATAAAATGTTACACCAAAACGATAGTTGGTTTTTAAAATCAGGTTGTAACAAAACATCAAGAGTCATGTTCGAAATCTGATTCGAGTGAACTTAAAAACAGCGAATGCTCGATGTTCTGTTACAAATAAATCATCTAGTCTATACACAACATTAAATGTTCAACATTGCCAAAAACAAATTGCAACGTAATGTCAAACAAAGGCAAATGACACAAAAGTCACTAAGTAAACAACATTACTTGATACAGCCAGCAAAACAAACAGACATTACTCAGGCAGTCAAGCAAAAAGATATATACGTCTTATTGATGTCTGGCCCTACTGTAATGTACCTTTAGCTTACCGCAGTAGGGTTAGCGAAACAGGTAGGCGGTTTGACGTTTTAATGTTTACACAATGGGCAATGATTGACATTTCAACTAATGTTTTTGTGTGAGTAGCATGTCTATTGTCTGGTCGCTGATTCGTCTTCTTTGATAATTTTGTATTGTTAATTAACCAAGATGTAGGATAAAGTTTTTATTTCAAATAACTTTAGCTGAAATCCGTCCACTGCTAGACTTGGTATAACGGCCTTGTGCTTCTCACATTCAATAAATTCCTGCAAAGTTCACCAAGTTTTCAGCCTAGGGTCATATAACAATAATACGCACGGTTGGCGCAGTGGTTGAGCGATTGACTGCTGCGCTGCGTGTCGCGGGTTCGTTTCCCGCACGAAACAAATATTTGTATGACCTATAAATAGTTGTTCCGGCTCTGGGTCTTTGTGAGTTTATATGTTTGTGAACGCACCCACGATACAGGAAGAAATTCCTAGAGCGGGGCAAAGTTTAATAAAAAAAAAGTAAAAAAAAAAAGACTTCATTACGTCACATTGTCCTAAAATCAAAAACTCAAAAAGGCTTTTTTTTTCACCGAAGCGTAAATTCATTAATAACATACGTAGTGCATTACATCAAAACCACACAAAATGCCAGTATTGCCCTACCTAAATATTAAATCACCCAAAAAATTTTTCTCGCGGCAACCCTGAAGAAGGCAATTCTCTGTATATTTCATAGCTAGTACTGTGCACATTCCTCTATGCGTTTGAGTTATGACCGTAGTTTATTTATTTGTGGCGCGAAGCTTCTGAAGAAATATTTGTGTTCCCTTTATGTGATCCCACCTGAGTAAGTCAGATGTTTGGGGAAAATAGCTTTTATGTTGTACTGTATTTATTAACTTTTCTCTAGAAAAAACCGGCCAAGTGCGAGACTGACTCGCGTACAGAGGGTTCCGTATAAACAGCTACATTCACCAAAGTAAATAGGTAACATTATGAACTTTCATAAACAATGAAAGCACCGGGTATTGCTCTAACGAAGGGACAAAATTAACTTTATACATCAATATACAACATTTTTACTTTTCCAAGTACTTTTTATAATTTGGTCGACTATTACTCGTAAACTTGAAAAGCCTACTTGGTTATTATAGTGTTTCTTTTAGTTGTGTTATGTTTACTGCTGCCGTGAATTTTTCACATATCCAGAATCAACCATTTAGCTGGCAAGGGAAGGGGAGACACTTGACTATAACGAAAATTAGCAATTTAAAGCTTAATTTTACGCAAAACTGATCGCTGAATCGAAAAATATTGCTGGTTTCACAGACCCGTAATATTTTTGAATGGCCTATTCAATGATGCCCCACGCCATAGGATAGACGACAAAAAAATAACATCCCCACTTTACGTGTACAGGAAGTACACTAAAAAAAAACATTCTATTATTTACCACCTTGTCGGCGTAATAAATATGTATATCCATGACAAATTATAACTTAATGATTAGTACTAAGAGTCTTTGAGCTAAGCTGCGGACGGACGGACGATCAGACGGACATGGCGAAACTAGAAGGGTTCCTTGTTGACTAAGGACCCCTAAAAAGGAGACTAAGAATGCTTAGGTATTATATGAGGTCTTCACCTGTGAAATTGCCGTGTTATGAAACCGGTCACTTTGAACTGTGATAACGTCGGTTTGACTTGGAATTATATGTTCAAATAAACTACACAATATATCTAAGGCATGTTATTCCTTCTTTTATAGTTATACACGCTTTTTTGCGATTTGTTTTTATCTAAAATATGGCCATATTGATAGCTATTTTACAAGCTTTTAATTAACTTGCAATGTATGGAGGTATGTAAGTGTGTTCGGGTAAAATCTTGCAACTGAATTTTAAAGCAGTTATCCTCCACCGATTAAGATGAAATTTTGCATACACGTTTAGTTTGGATGACAATGCATGGTTAGATAAGTGAAGTCATTCTAAATCCAATATGGCGGACGGCCCAAGATGTTGGACTAGTTATTTTTTGTGCACTGCCATGATATGGATATCAATTGAAAGGGTTTGCTCGGAAGAATACGAAAAAAGCTTGTTTAAAAAAAAAAAATAATGAATAAATTATTTGTATGAAATCTTAAGTAAAATCGTTAGAATGCCTATAATAATACAGTGTGTTGGTATTTTTCTCTACAAATAGTGGAGTAGAAACGATTTTGACATAATTATTTTGCTTTGATATGGATTCCTGATAAAAATCCAAGTTTCTTGGAACGAACTAGCCAATTTTTTTTTAAAGCCATCCATTTTTAAGTAATTTATACATATTTGGTCCGCCAAAAATAAATAATTTAATAATAGATTATTTCTAGGCAAGCGTGTCTCACCGTCGACTACATCATCGCTTACCAACAGGTGAGATGATGGTTAAGCGCGAGCTTACAATAAATTAAAAAAAAAACGTAAATACGTGTATTGCTTTTAAAATAAACGATTTAAGTATGTTGAAGTGCCCATTTTCGCAGTAAATTTTGTAAAACATCTCAATAAAGTAGAAAAATGAAAAAGATAGAACAAATTTGTAGCATATTAAGCCGATTATCATCTACCTCAGATTTTCCTCAATTTGTTTGAGCGGGTTTAGTAGCAATATAACTTTTAGGACCGTCAGTATTCTAATCTGGAGTACTCTGGATTTTTGCCCCGTTGATGGCACTAGTCTCACCCCAAATATCAAAACTGGTGTAATGTGAGTATTCTGCTGTACTCTGCCTCAACCTCGATGGAAAACAGGTGTGATAATATAAAGTATGCAGTATTCCACTCAACACCGTTAGAACATTCGATTTCCTCAACAGAGCACTGCACTTCAGAATTCCAAAACATGAATCTATCAAGAATCAGAGACTAAATCAAGTTCAGCACTTAATCCGTTTGAGAGATCGAGGCAATCTCGTGAAATCCCTCACACACGAGATTGGTTCAAATCAAAAGGAGTTCCAGAGATAGCGAATTCTGTGTGTATTGCGTTTGAAGAGTTATGTTGTAGTATGTAGGTAGAAATAGATAGTCATCACCAGAATTTTACAGAGTTCACACGAGGTTTACATAATAAACCTAATTAATGTATTGTATACTCATTAGTATTGTAGGTGCAAAAGAAACTTGTATTGCGCAAGTAAATTTCTGGATATGTTTTGATTATTTTATTCGCTTTTTCCGCATCTACGTTCCTGTAACCTATTTTTTTGTTACCGAAGGGTACCTTAAAAAGTGCCTTGACTTGTAGGGAAAAGACCAGGTCGTGTGGGATTTTTCTCACTAAAAAGTCCACCCAAGTGATCACCATCAGCAAATGTAACCCTGTGATCTCTGAAAAGTGTTTATGCGAAACTGTGGCAATTACGATCAAACATCAAACATCGTCAAAGTTACAACTCATAATAGCCAAAGATCTCACTGCTAAAATCTGCTGGTATATTTGTCTTGATTAAATTTGATTCTCATGAATGATATTTGATAGTAGAATCTCGTAAATAAAGGATCTAGTTACCACGGTTAAAGAAAACCAATTTTACGTTATCTTACCCAAAAAATGAAGCCAATAAACACAAAAAGAATGCAATAAATCATTCTCGCTCACAATCGCACCGTACCCCAAGATTAGAAGCAGCGGTTTTAGAGGAATAATTTACGTATCCCTTACAAGCAGACATCTTCTTAAGGTGAGCCCCAGATAAGAAAACGTTACATAATGAAAGCCTCTTCGCAGAATTGTAAGGAAAGATTAGGGATGTGCCTTTTTATCGATGGAAAGTAAAATTTTAAGTTAGGTTAAAAAGATTGGAGCCCAGAAGTGAGCAAGCAGCAAGTGTAGGTATTTAATATACTGTATCTTTGTGTCATTTTCACATTACATTGCCTATGTATTATACAGTCATTGAACTACAAACACCTATGCTGAAACCAAGGGTAATTGGCATAACAAGAGAGACAGATTTGCATAAAGGGATTTCAAATATGGTTGAGTAAAAGACTTCTAATAACGTTCAATAATAGCTGAATAAAATACATTTCTAAATAAATCAAGCGTAATCTACTTACAACAACATCTTTACCCACGAGTAATAACTAGGTATTTGCTGATAGAATTTAAAAATACCCCTATATCAACACTTCATACAGACACAGTAGTTACCACAAAGAAATAAAAAAAGGAGCTAATATTTTTATCTTTCCATCGACGCTACCCCAACCCTACGGCGTAAAAGCGCGACTTACGCAACAGGGCACCCGGCGCACCGGGCCAGTATATCAATCATCTCTTGAAATATTATGACGTAATCTGAGAAGCCAATAAGTGGATCCCGGATCTGTTTGTCTCTTGCTTCACCTTGAATCAGATGTGAAAAGATTTGTGGGTCAAGGTTTTGAGATAATGGTAAGTTTTTGTCCTTCAGGTTTTTGCTGTAATATGCGGCTTTTGGGCTGTACTGCAGTCTCTCCAACGTTGCAAAATTGACTACAGGTACATTGAGGTGTTGAAGTGTTTATACGAAAACGCCACCATGTCAGTCCGTCTTCAGAATCAGACTTCGAAATCAACCCTTCTCCAGCGCGGCGTGAGACAGGGAGACGTCATTTCTCTGAAAGTGTTCACTGCTGCGCTGGAGGATGTCTTCAAGGTTCTGGACTGGAGGGGGCTGGGCATCAACATTAATGGCGAGTACATGATTCACCTTCGGTTTGCCGACGACATAGTGGTCATGGCTGAGATCATGGAGAGCCTCAGTACAATGCTCGATGATCTCAGTAGAGCTAGGGTCTAAAAATGAACGTGCACAAAACCAAGGTCATGGTGAATGCCCAAGTAACACCCACTCCTATCAAGATCGGAGACTCTACACCCGAAGTTGTAGACGATTTTGTCTACTTGGGGCAAACGGTCCAGTTGGGTAGGTCTAACTTCGAGAAAGAGGTCTCCGTAAGTGTCAATGGGCAGAGCACATTGGTCGCTGAACGGATGGCCGATGTGGCCGAAAAGTTCTGTAGTGGCGAACACGAACCGGAAGACGATACGTGGCAAGGCCTCTCACTAGGTGGACCGATGACCTGGTTAAGGTTGTGGGAAGGCCCTGGATGCGAGACGCACGGGATTGGTCAATGTGGCGACGCCTGCGGGAGGCCTATGTCCAGCAGTGGGCGTGTTTCGGCTGAAATTATGATAATGATGATGATGCGGGTTTTTCTGTCGTATTTTTCTTCTTCCATATCCTCTTCCCAAACGTTCCCTGTATAGCTAAGATTATGTTCTTCAATCGTAACACTCACACGTGTACGTCAATAAAAATGAATAAGCTCTCGCGTACATAAATTTAAACAATTTTAAATCTTGTTCGGACTCATGCTCTATGCATGAGGCATGCATTTACGATAACAGACTTAAAATGCACTATCGATGGGTCATGCACCGTGAACGTGTTTGGGGTATCTTTACATACATACATATACTCACGACTTTTTCTCATGGGGATAGGCAAAAACTACAGAATGCCACCTGCTACGATCCTTACATATTTATTTTTCTTAATTCACGTTCATACATCTAGTCATACACGCACGCCGGTTATGAGTACCTACTGCGCTCCTGGCCTTTCTGAAGAACATCACCAATAAGGTCTATGTATGATTTTCTAGGGCGTCACCTCCCGGCGTTTTCATTCACGTCTGCCTTCTGCCTTGTAAATACCATATACACTTGGTAATTTTCAATCGAACCTTTATTGTAGAGATCTTCGGACACACAACGAAAATTCATAATAATCCAACTACAATAAACTGAGACATTTAAACTGTTTAAAGGAACACCCACAGCCCGCCGATGACGGAATTAGGTCCCAAAGAGATGGGGGCGAGCTTATCGATAGTTGTGAATGGTAAATGTTAATGTCAGTACATTATTATGACAGTTTTGACACCCACACTGAGATACAACAATCAGTCTGCCTAGCCTTTTCCCAACTATATTGGGGTCGGCTTCCAGTCTTACCGGATTCAGCTGAGCACTAGTGTTTTACGTGGAGCGACTGCATATCTGACCTCCACAACCCAGTAACTGGGTAACATGGTATCCCTTGGCAAGATTGGTGTCAGATCTCAAGCTTCTGACTACCCGTAACGACTGTCAAAGATCATCAAATGACAGCCGGGACCAACGGCTTAACGTGTTTTCCGAGGCACGGAGGAAACTCGGTATGATGAAAATGGTCACCCATCCACGGACCGACCTCGTCAAGCATTGCTTAATCTTGAAGATCGACCCGTGCGGCTGTTATTATGTAGCCACGAGCTCCTCACTGAGATACAACGACCTAAAGTAATTACTGCTCATAAAAACTTTAGAACATTGGCTTATAATATAAACTCATCAGTGTGAAGATTAAGCTTGACTTACATAAGGAGCTAGGCAAAGCAGTATTTCTGACTACATGCATTGTAGGATTCTCTGCAGTAGGTATGGGTGATATGCAAAAAAAATCTTTTATTTCTACAACTTATATAAATAAACAAATATTTTTGTAAAAAAAACAGTAACACAAGGTTAAATACACTAAACATTTGTACAAAAGGTTGTCAGTATCAGGTTGAACAGCTGACTCCTGAACTAAGTATATAGATACTTGTATCTCAGGAGTCAAAGTAACCATTGAACATTATAATTTAAATGTGACTCAGTGTTTATCTTCATACAACAGATTGCTTTGTTAAATAAAACGAATTGATTACATGCACCTTGATATTTTCAAAATTAATAGTCTCCAAGACCACACCCAACAAAACCAATGAGACATACAGTCTGCTCATTACAATTTATTAAATAACAATTTAATGATAGAAATTACCCTTTAAGCAAAAAATTGCTTGTATTAGGTACTTCCGCTCTTCTGGTTTACATTAACAATATATAAGTGAGAAATTTAAACAATAAATTCAATTAAAACTCAATTAAAATTTTAATTCAAATCACAATAAAATTCAAAATCAATACCAAAATTAAAATCAAACTCAAAGGCAAAATTAAAATCAAATTTAAATTCAAATCAAAACTGAAAAACATTTTTACTAACCCTATATATTCCAAGCAGGTAAAGTATGTCCACCAACTTGACTCTATCACGAATTATCGAAATTGACAGTTACACCTTGTTATTTATTGACCTGAACCGAGGGATTTTTTCCGGTGTATAAGCAACTGAGTCGAATAAAGGTCCAGCAAACTGACTGGGAATATGGGCCTTAGGATTTCTAGGATCCCTTAGGCTCTTTAAAAACCCTATATATTATAATAGGTGAGTCTCTCTTTATACTGCTTAATGCTGGTCCCGCTCCGCAGCCATTAGGGCGCAAGAACAATTAGTGATGGGCAGAAAAGTTTTGAAGTATTGTTGGAGCTGCTGAAGACTGTATGAATATATTTGTATTGTATAAACTCAATTTCTTTTAGTATTATATAACTGCACAGCACATGTGTGAGTACTATGTTCCGACTGTAAATCTACCTATGTGTCGTTGGTTGACTTCTGTGTGCCCTGGCATTTGAGTGTGTCATGCTCTCTCTAATTTCTCTCTGATGGTGGCACATGTGTTGGATCATTCGGTTCCCTCCATAATGGTTGAGCTGAGTGGTGCCGATCCATGCGTCATGTTCGTGATCGGGCGCCATCAGTAGGGATTGGTCATAACTTAGCTGCCTCGGGCTGTCATTGCATTTTTATGTTGAAATTGTTGCATCGTTCTCACATATATGTATTTATTTTTTAACAAGAATGATGTAACCAAAAACTTGTAATTGAAACTGATGGAAAAGAGTGTCCGTGGAGTTTCTTGCAAATTCTTCTCCATTGAGATCTACTGACGTTTGCGAATTTGCAACTAGAGTCATATTTTTTTGTTGTTTGACAATTCAAAAGTACCTTTAAGGTTTGTTTGAAATAAACTATTTTGATTTGATTTGATTTGATACGGATAAACACTGATTCCAAAGAACTAACGCAAAGTAAAATCATTAATTAAATTTTGTTTCAACACTCATGGAGCTAAAAAGACCAAAAATTATAGCATGTAGTGTAATGAAACCTCTATCTAACAGTTAACATTTTGCACAACACTCAAAGTTCAAGCAGGTCATGAATGATCGGTCAAATTGATTCATCATTCATTCAACAATGACCTCCAGACAGTGAATGAGTGAATGGAAGATCGTAAATCTTAACATTATATGATTAACCTTTAAGACCAGCGAATTAATAGTATTTACTCGCGTAAGCTTGGAAATATAGGGCAAGTATAAATAATCCAATTCATTCATTAGCTATTGGAATACTTTTTGGGGTTATGACCAAAAAATTTCCATGATATCATGTTTTGATATCGTGTTTACAGTTTTTTTTTCCTAGAATGGCTTCAAAAGATGTTGATTTCATGTTTTTGTTTGTAGCGGTTTTTGTGACTTGTAATGAATGATATCAATAAACGATGAACAGATCAGATAAAAAAAAACAGAAAATATAAACCGACTTCTAAAGAAAAACACTAATAAGTGCAAAAATAACTTTCGTTTCTCTCCCTAAAGGATTGACAAACTAAATACCCATATTAATTTAATTTCCACATTCGTGCTATTTGTTCCATTCATTGAAAACTTCTAAGCCGATGTTGATGACATTGAGAGGTACATAATGCAATCAAAAAAGTATGATCATGATCAGATAAGTAGTTTCGGCGAATTACGTAGACAAACATACATACACTTATGAAATCGGCACACATGTTAAGTAAAACCTATGACAGATATTATAAAGTAACATAATTATGTTAATATTGTGCTATTCCAACTATATTACATACATACGCATCAAATTGACAACCTCCTTTTTTTTGAAGACGGTAAAAATAGTCCATGGTTATCTTTCTCAGCTTTTAGCAGTCTACTACTAGGCATATGCTTCTCCAATCGAACACCATGTTAATAGAATCTCGGCTTCTCTTATCGAGCTGTTTTAAGTTTTTTATAAGACACCGCTCCCACCCGGCAAAATAATGTTCATTAAAATGTGAGCTTCAGGGCGTCCTCTGTAGACATCCTTTACACAACACAAATGACGAGTTTACCCCATCATACCACTCGATAGTTGACGTCTCGCTTACCGCATGCTTACCACGCGCTTCAAGCAGGCGGCTCGCGCGCTGTATACGCACGCGGACTGCTCGCTTGAAGCACGTTGCTAGCTTGTTGAAAAAGAAATGCGAAAGCGGTCGGCGTGTGGACAAATAGTTGACTGGTAGCTGTAAGCGCGCAGACAGCGAGCAGTCATATCTCCATTTGAGACGGTGTTGTGGCGGGGTTGTGTCAGCAAATCAGCAACCAACTTATCATTTCTTTTACTTTCTAGCACTATACCACTTTAGGTGGGGTCTTCTCTCCTAATTTTCTGGCGCTAACTTATCACTTTTACTCACTTGTAATATTGACCCCTAAACGTCTACTAAACATAAGTACAGTTTTCCCTCTAACATACCCACGCATACATATCTTCACCATCTACACTCTGAAACGAAACACAGTATCAAATTGAGTCCCAAATACGGCCATTACATATATTATAGCAACGCATTTACATAAATTGTTACAAAACTCCCCAAGTCCCCAGGGTATTATTTAGGCACACTTTATAAAATTCTTCGCGTCTTCGTGTAGATTAATATACCCCAGTAATTATAGAAGTTTTGACGAAGCGACAGACTAGAATATTAATAATCTAAGCATGAATCACGCGTTTTTGATGGAAAATGTGGAGGCAGAAGGTCTATTTTGGAGTAAATGCATTGAATCGAGCTATCGTCTGAATTTTGTTGTTTGCTAGTATTTTTGCCTGTTCACTATAAATAACGTGTCAACGCAATCATGATTTCGTCGTGAAAAAAGGATAGTGCTAGTCGTTCTGTAGCTCCGTCTTCCTCTCTCAGTTGTACCCTGATAGATTTGACACGTCAGAATAATGGCCTGCGCAGACTGGCGGACGGGATGGCAGGGGCTTTTAAATTTTTCAGTTAAATTTAATAGTTATCCAATCGAATTAAGTTATATATTTCATTGCTCGGTGATCGGCCTTGGAGCATCGCAGCGCAGTTTCCTCTGGAGCATTGAAATATATACATACCTTCTTTCGATTTCATAACTATTATATTCAATTGATAAATTTAAAATCCTCTGCGGTCCCGTCCGCCAGTCTCCTGTCCATGTTATTCATATAATAAAGTAAAACTCATTTTATATAGTCTAGAAACAGTATAAAGTAAGACGAAACAGGTTCGTATATAGGTAACACGCCTGTTATTGAGTGTCTAAGATAAAGAAGAAGAAAAGTCAGCCAATGGCCAATTTAAAGGAAGCAAGAAGTACAGGACCCGTCAATCTGGTGACTCTTGGGGAGACATCATGACCAACCTGGGTCGTTCTTTGGTTAAAATTATGTTGATCACGAAGCATGAGGCCTTCTTGATAGTCATCACCGCTGACGGACAACTACAATATTGACGTCAATCGACGTCACCACGTCGTGCGCGTTGGTTACGTTCGTGTGAACATTCTTTTTAACCGACTTCGCAAAAAGGAGGAGTTTATCAATTCGACTGTTTTTTTTTTTTATGTTTGTTACCTCAGATCTTTTTATTGGGTGAACCGATTTTGATGATTCTTTTTTTACTTGAAAGCTGGTGCTTGTCGTGTGATCCCATTTAATTTTCATCAAGATCTGATGAAGAACTTCGGAGAAATACATCAGAACTCTTCAATAAATGACGGCAAATCACTCGGAATAGATCTAATCGCATGTCTGTTTATTGTTTACACCATTTCATAACATAACATCACAATTATGTACCACAACTAAAAAGTGGAAAATAAAAAACTTTTTTACAAAAATTACAACCGACTTCCAAACAAAAACACTACAAAGTAAAAAATAACTTCAATTTCGGAAGTCGGTGTCAAAAAACGAAGAAACAGAAACACCGACTTCCGAAATTGAAGTTATTTTTTACTTTGTAGTGTTTTTGTTTGGAAGTCGGTTGTAATTTTTGTAAAAAAGTTTTTTTTTTTTAAAACTACCCTTTTACTAAAACTGTTATGAAATTCTAATGTAATTTTGTCATAGTACTAACCCACTTCGCCAATCAGCTTCATGTATTTGTATTATCTCTGTAAGTGATTGTGTAAATCTTTTGAGAAAATAAATGTCTAAAACACTAAATTCTTGGGCCAGGAAATGTTATAGAAAAAAACAAATCGTGATAAAAATAAAGCTGGACTTCTGTGTCTTTATTTATGGTATCTATCAAGGCTACTCCTAATTTTATGGCTCATTTACATCGTTTGTTTAAGGCGTTTGGTTTTGCGTTCTAATTCAGGCTCCGAGACAATGGAAGCATTTAGTGAAGGGCCTTTCTCGCAAAATTAACGGCAAAGCAGTTTCGGATTTATAAGTATAATTGAATTTGGGAACAACAGTGAATTTACAGCATTAAGACATTAGTTTTGAGATTTGTTTATTTATTTGGTACTTGGTACAAAAAGATGGTTCAATTTATTATTATATAGAAAAATATTTGTCTTAGAGATTTTATGCGCGAGTTTATTTCGTATAATTATATGCTGCTCCGTCATCATCCAGTGAGCAACGCTTGTCGCTCGACTCTGCCTCTTACACGAGTCGCAGTACTATACTAAGCGATTTCTGGTTTACGTGATTTTTAAGCATATTTTCCCTATTAATTTTATTGTTCTTCTTTTATTTTTTTTGGCTGTATACCATATTATCTTTCATATTTTCAACTCAGCTTTCTATTGACCAAAATTGCTCAGTAATCATCCCCTGCAGATTCGATAAGAGTCACAATGTTTTCCAATGGAAGAAAACACACCTGGAACGAAGTCATATAGGGGTAGTTGACAAAAAATATATATTTAGTCCTTTAGTTAGATAACTTAAAAATATAGGACTCGAATTTTTATTTTGCCACGTAAACAAAAAAATACGACGATACAGTGCATACTGACAAACTGAATTCACTGTATACAGACAAAGTGACGTCACAAGCCCCCACTCCTGATCTTTGATGCACTTTATCTTTGTCAGTTTTCATTTATTTGGTAATCTCACTGACAGACTAAATTATCATTTTTATACCCAGGCAACATCCCTATTGAATAAAAAACAAATGAACCTCGTTGTATCTAACATTCGAAATGCTCAGAATCAAATGAACCAATCACATCTCTCCTTTCTACAACAGAAGCAAAACAGTCTATCTCCAAGTTACCCACATGGAAATAAAACAGCCACATGGAAACATCCTCTCTTCGCTCGGTTTCCTTGCTTTTGACAGGCGTTGCAGTTAACGCGATTATCATTGTGCTAACTATAGCAATGGCGGCCGGACAGAGCCTCAGGCTTTCAACACGTTATTAAGTTATGTGCCAGCGTTTCAGAGCCATCCAGTATAATTTTGTTACGTTTGATTTTTAGAGATACGCGGGTCGGACGGAAAAACGGTAGCTGGGGGAGGTTTATTTTTTTGTGTAAATGTGATGTCTACAATCTTTTCCTTGTATGTATCTGTGCCATCACACCGGGCCCTAGCAGAATACCAGGTCTGCGTTTTTTTTTAAATATCAATGCAAGTCTGAGATAGGATTCTCTACGGTATTTTATTTTGTTACATTTCTTTACTTAGTCATTTTTTGTCCTGTGCGAGTCAAAAATATAATTACCTAATTTTTATTTTATAAATCAAGCGTCAACTTATGAGTCATTCATTAATCATTTGTCGTGATTCTTCTTCCATGCTTTTCTAATTTTTTGTAATTAGCTTTACATATATTTACGATTTACGTATCCATTACAGATCAAAGAAAATGCAATATGTGGTATCTTTCAGTTATGTAAATAACCTCACAAACCATTTTTTTTAAACCTTGCCCCACACTAGGAATTTCTTCCTGTATCGTGGATGCGTTTACAAAAACATAAAAAACACCCAAAGCCGGAACAACTATCTGTAGGTCATACAAATATTTGTTCCGTGCGGGAATCGAACCTGCGACACGCAGCGCAGCAGTCAATTGCTTAACCACTGCGCCAACCGTGCGTCCATTAAAATAATTCAATAACTAAAAATAAAAGTCCTCTACATTCACTAAAAATATTGTGTTATAAAAATGTACCGAACCCGGGTCAAATAATCCGATTAAGTTACAACTTTTTATATAGAGGTATTCGATTCAATAAACGCCAATATTGATTCTGGTAAATCCCTAGGGATATCCATATAGTTGGTATTGGGTAGAAATCCAGTGATTCGACCAATCAGAGTGACTTTTGCTAACATAGACATTTTCTATTTCGTCGGATAGTCGACAAATATACCGTATTGTTGGATTTCTGTGAAAAATATTTTAGTTATATTCCGTTGGGAGGTTTCTGATTGTGCTGCGATATGTTCAAGGTGTTCGGGGACTATGTGATGGGGTAGGTAGAATTTGTTAGTGTTAACTTGATTTCGGATGCAAAATAAAATATTTTTTGTAAGTATTTATTAGTATGGATAGACTGTGTGAGGAGTGATAAGAAAAAAAGGAATTCAGTGACAGCGTGAAAGGGAATAGGACGGTATGGAAGAAGAAAACGTGTTGCGCCGACCACAAGTAATATGGGACAAGGGCAGGAAGATGATGATGAATTATTAGTAATAAATACCTAAAAGAAACTAGATAGTGTGTGTAGGTAGGTACGCAATGTGTGAAAGTAATGGATTCAACAAATTTTGACAGAAAGTGTAGAAACATGTTCATGTAAAATATTGCCAAGACGAGACCATATGGCCTCGTGTTGGCTTTGTTGGTGGTTATTGTTGTAATGGGTACGTAAAACGTAAATATCTGTAAAGCGGATAACTACTGAATTTGATGATTAATGACTCATAAGTTGACGCTTGATTTATAAAATAAAAATTAGGTAACTATATTTTTGACTCGCACAGGACTGCTTATTTCCAAGTTTTGGATTTGTTTTATTGTTTGTGTACTAATACTAACTTACATACCAAATTTCAGTTTTCTAGGACTGAGAGTGTTGATGATCATCAGTGATTGAGTGAGCAAGTCAGTGACAAAATCATAAGTTTATAGGCTATGCAATTAAAACTTTATATGTTTAATAAGTCTATTATTGACATCATATCCTGAGTTTTTTTTTATTTGGTAATTAATCCCAACCCAATTTATGAGGGTTCAAAAAATGACGAAGCGCTTCGAGAAAAGGTAGATAGTGCCCTTGCACTTCGCTTGGCTCGTGTTGGCGGGGCCACTACCGTGCCCCTAGATATAGGTTTTGCTGCACTTAAAAAAATATAATTAGGAAAAAAAAGAATTTCCCAGTTTTTGGGCCAACATTTATCCGCTTCTCAATCCTAAAACAAAAAGTTTCCTTACAATAATAGAATCTTTATTAGAATAACAAAAAATACATAATTAGTAGAAAAAAAGAGAAATCTTAACAAAATACACGGCAATGAATTTTCTCACCTCAGAAAATTAATTAGCGTAATTTTGCGTCTTATTACAAAGTGTAATTATTAATTAATTAAAAGTTATAGTTAATGAAGATCTTAACATACCTAGTCTTAACACAGAACACAGACATAAATCTAACCAGATGGCGCGAATGTACGTACTTCGCGTGTCAAATAAGGTAATAAAAGTGAGAGTAATGCTCTTACTTCAACATGTTTCATTTAGCGTTATCAGCATCGGGCATCAACCAAAATCTATAAAAATGCCAAATTATGCCGTAACGAGCTGTAAAAACTCTTAAAAATAAGTTGGCCGAGCGAGACAACGGAAACTTTTCTTTCATCGATAAGTAAATTCAAATTGGGTGTGAAAAATTGGCACTCTTCGTTTTCATATAAATGGAGGGAATTTCGTTATCTAGTTTGATTTATGTCTGTGCTTACGAACAATGTGTTCTAAACTCATCTAACTAATCTTACTAGGCCGCTATCCTACTGGCGTTTTATGAGCGTTAGCGTTTCTTCAAAGTCTGCGCAGCGACGATACTGCGCAGACGCGACGTTGTCGTCACGAGACTCTAGTGGCAAGCGTTACATCTGCTGAACGCAACGATAACGTCGCGCACATGCTACAATTTGAGGCGTACAATCAGAGACAAAGTTTATTGCGACGAGTAAACACTACTGTTGGCTTTGCTACTTTGAACAGACAGAAAAGCTCAATATCGAACTCGTTTTCTGATGGTGACTGCATTCCGAATCGTATTGTACATACGTACGCTCGCTTAAGCAGGAACCATGCAAATGACCGCCGGCCATAACCCCGGCCCACGCCCACACGGTACGGACAGAGCTAGACGGCGTGATTGTACCTGTTGCCAAAAAATGCAATTGTTAACGTTGCGAAGTCGCAGCGCTAACGCTTGCCACTAGAGTCTCGCGACGTCAACGTTGCGCTTGCGCAGCGTCGTCGCTGCGCAGACGTTGGAGAAACGCTTACGCTCATAAAACGCCAGTGGGATAGCGGCCAATATTATATAAATTATGAATGTGAAAGTTTGGATGGATCTATGTTTGTGACTCAATCACGCCAGAACGGCTGAACGGATCTGGATGAAATTTGGCACAGAGATAGATACTAGTCTGGAATAGCACATAGGCTACTTTACTTTTCATCACGGCATAATGTTCCATTGGGATAAAAAAAAAAAACACTTTTCACGCGGGCGAAGCCACTGGCAGAAGCTAGAAATATTATAAATATGAAAGTTTTGATGTTTGGATGTATGTTTGTTACTCAATCACGGTAGAACGGCTGAACGGATTATAGATTATCTTTCTGAGGTTAACTAAACCGATTAATGACAGCAGTGAAGCAAAGAAAACTGTGGCTTCTCAAACATCCCCCACCGACTGACTATGTTTAGCCTGCAGAAAATGAAATAACTATTTTTATTTAATAGATCTTACGTATGATATGTACGATCTTATTTAACGTAATCGTACTACAAATAAAAACATTCGGGATCCAGCTAAAAAAATTCAATTATGTACGCACTTGTTTTCAACAACTATTTCTCATTCAGTGCGTATAAGTACCGAGAAAGGTCGTCGGTAACCTTGCCTATATTCGGCCATTTGTATTTCAATTACCGGTCGCTATTCCACTTAAGTGGCGTGTAATTGGAAAAGCCTAAATCCAGCCGTACACTGACTAAAACGCCCTTATTTATCAAGGTACATATAATTTGTATAAACCACGCGATTTCAGCAAAACTGACGGGTTCCGCTAGGGCCGATGCCTTTCTGGGTCGCGGATAAATTTGAAAGAGAGTTACCGCGGCTCTGGCTCAAGCAACTGAAGGAACACGGGTGGGTTTGTCAGTAAAAGTCTTACCCGCTTCTCCAACTTCACCCAGAGCGAAGACACATCAGTATACTGAACGTGAAAGTATATAGAATAAAATATTAGTATAAAATTAATCTGCCTAGCCTTTTCCCAACAATATAGAAGTCAACTACAATCTAACCGGTTGCTGAATAGGTACCAGTATTTCTCCACAGCCCAGAAACTGGATAACGCCATACTCGATAATATATACACCATATTGGCAAGTCTGTTTGTCAGGCATTCCGGCTTCTGGCTACCCATAAGGACTGTCAAAGATGTCACAATGATAACAGGGACCGACAGCTTAACATGCTTCCCGAGACACGTCGTAATTCAACCTCGGCAAGCATTGCTGAACATTGAAAATTCACCCGTGCGACTGTTTTATAGGATTATTAAGCCACTATCTCCAGCCACAGACTGTAACTGAACTTACCATAGACAAATAAAATATTAGTAAGTTAAACAAGGCCATCCAATGAAGGTCAAGAGCCTTGTGACGTCACTAATTAAGGTTCCATATTGGACACAAAGAAAGTGCCTTCGTAATTCTTAATTTGTCCGCTTGCCTTTAGCAAGCGGACAAATTAAGACTATAGTCGTAACGAGGTCGAATAAGGGTTAGATCACACCAAGACGCAACGCGAAACCGCGTGCGCTTTTTAAAACAGCGATACAATGTAGAAAACATCAAACAAAAAACATTTTTTTAAATAATTATTTACAAAAGTCATTGAAAACAAAAATTTGTGTACAGTTCACACGTGGTAGAAGTGAAACCTTAAAAAGAACACCTTATAATATCTCATTCTCTCGCACATTAATTCATATAGATGTATGTTTGTCTTTTTAACCGACTTCCCAAAAAGGAGGAGGTTATCAATTCGACTGTACTATTTTTTTATTTCACATTTCCGTTTCATCGAGTTCAAAATCACTTCAATAAAGAATAAAAATTAAGATTCTCTCTTCGTATTTCCAGCGGCTCTAGACAAGTGTCATTTGACGTCAGCGATGGCTCTCTTGATCACGTGACATTTCGACAGCGTTCAACATTCCCATACATTGATGAAGTTTTTCTAATCGCTATCACCACGTTTTCGATGATAGATTGTCACTTATCTAAGGCCTCAGGTGGCTCTCATTCAGTTTAAGTACTAACTGCAATTTACGTAAACTCGATCGAGTACGTTTAAAACCTCGTCTCCTCGCCTCTCATAGCATCGTCGCGTCGCGTTTCAGTGTGAGCTGACCCCAAAATCGTGTTACACAATGTTACTCATGCGGACGAATGAAATTTCTTTCACTCATTCATTCATTCAGTTGTGGTTTAGGGCTGGCTGGTTGTGCTTTTGTTTTTTTTATCTTGAAGTTGTTGTGGTTTTGACGGTGATTATGGATTGTTTCTGTCGCAATAAGTGTTATGAAATACGTTTTATGTTTTAGATCAGATGGGCTGGATATTTTAGTAGGAACATATTATTTTGCGTCTCATAAGGCTTGATCTCGAGAAAAACTGAGATTCTGCACGAATCGACAGCGATAACGGTTGTCACAGTAAAAAAATGTTTGGAAATGTCAAAGTTTAGTAGAATATCAACTTGTCTTATTTTTGTATGATATACATTTAATAATAGTCTGCGTAAATCTATTTAAATACCTAAATACATATAGTGAGTTGCCAGCTTGTCGGTTTTTTATCGGTTACATTGCGGGGAGTGTGCGATGGAATTGCACGATCTAATTCCACCTTGCCCGTTTCATCATCGGACTACCAGACGTACGGCGATGCGCACTCGATACATGGTGGACATCCCACCCATCTATACGCACAAAACGTCTTGGGAACACTTTTATTATGCGAACAGCTAAGGAGTAGAATTCCCAGCCGGAGTCTGTGTTTCCCGACAGCTACAATATGGGCGTCTTGAAGTCAAGAGTGAATAGGTTATTGCTAGGCAAGCTTGTTATACCGTCGACCACATCATGGCTTACCATCAGGTGAGATAGTGGTCAAGCGCGATCAAGGACATATATAAAAAAAAATAACTGTGCTGAAAATAACGAGTTATTTTTTTTGTGTCCAATGGCATCGATGTTTCTTTTTGTGGGTAAAAAAAATTGTTGACTGTCAAAAGGACCATATAATTAATAGTACACAGTAGAAACTTAAGTAGATACTTAAATTAGTTCTAAAACAATCGTCAGCCCTACCCAATATTATTCGCTCAGCGAAAGCGAAAGTCGTTAAGCGGTCACGTCTCTATTTTGAGGGACAACATTTAAAATTCGAATGTGGTTTTGTGTATCACTAACTTGAAGAGCTGGTAGGACATTTTTATTTATAAAAAAACCGGTTCTGCCTAGATCAAACTGGAAGCGAAAGTGATGTGACTAGAATATTTAAATTACTTTCTTCTTTTCTTCATCTAAGACATAAATTATTATGTTACGTCTTTTTGTGTATTGGGCTAAATATAATAATCTATTTCGAGGGTAAGGCGCTGTATGCCAACATACAAGACTCGTCCTAGTTCGAATACAGATTGCTTAATTTTAAGTACTGGCCTATAGTAATACTTTATGTAAATCGTCGTGTTACTTTCGGTGAAATAAATAAAAATGATAACAATAAAATACAAAATTTAAAATACGAAATACATTATATGTCTAAGTCGTGTATTTGAAATATAAAATACAAAATAGAGTATTTTAACGATTTTTATTTGAAAAAACCAAATTCAGACGATCATCCATCGTGGCATTCCTACTAATAAACTTAACATAATACACAGAAGTTTCGTGAAAATAACAGTTTTAAATGAAAATGACAATTGACAAGATACTTGACAATTTGAAAAACGCGGTCGCCATTTTGCTGAAGAACGCACCCATTAATCGCTAAACGTATTTATGTTCAAATGTATTTTGAAGCTATAAGTATTTTAAATACTATTAAAATACCTCAGCTTGAGGTATTTGAGTTTTTATTGCATTACAAATACCAAATACGTATGTATTTGTATTTCAATTGCTAGTAATTCAAATAATGCCCGACCCTGCCTAGATTAGGACATAAACTAATTGTTTTTGCAATAGAGTTCCCATTTTGCCAGTGGATTCTCTTTACGTGAAATGTGGTTTCACGTAAAGAGAATCCACTGGCAAAATATGGCTAACATTTCTCATTACTTCTACTTTTTTCTCAATCTAATAAAGATACCCGTTATTTTTCATATCCTGATATAACTTCGTTACGTCACATCAATAATATAAAAAATTGTAAGAAGCAACGGACCAAAATAGACCGGATTGATTGATTGATCCGAAAGTTTATTTTAGAAATATTTTGTTGAGCCGTGGGAAGCAGAAACTTCTTATTTGCTTAAAATAAAATGTAATCTTTTAATTTTTTTATAGGGTTTTGTACCTCAAAAGGAAATAAGTATTGAGTTAAAATATTTTCTTTGAACGAGCTTTTTGAATTGAATACTAAATGTAATATCACTTTATGAAACACATGTTATGAACCCAAACACGATGCTGCTGTCTTGTCTGCTTGAGGAGTTCCCATGGTCACCTTCCGGCTCCATAATGAGACCGGCTCCGTAGTACCATATTATTTAAATTTTTTCAAAGTAAGAGCCGAGTTTCAGATTAATCGGAAGCCAGGAAATGCTTGAAAATGTATTACTAATTGCTGGACATGAAAGCAAGGTCATATAAAGCTTGTAATAATGATTAAAATTATTATTGATTGTTTTGACTGCTGATTAATCCTGGTAGGGATCTAGACAGTATTGCCGGGATTGTCCTGATAGACGTGGTATACCTCTCCACTCCTCATGCACATCCGTATATGTTGCTCTCTTGGCGCTTCGTCACTAAAGTGCTAGCGATAGCGACCCTTATGGGGGCCCATTAATTGAGTGTGCCAGTCATCCCCTGCCATTTTATAACCGTGTAGATCAACAGCATTCAGGCAGGGGACAATAGTCCTTCTATAGTTTTACGTCATCGATCTACGAAACCTCTCAAACCCATAGCCAAACGTGTTTGGTCTCGATATTCTGCAATAGTCCTGCACCAGCCGGGGTTTGTCTTTGGGTGCTCACTAGTGCATACAGGGATAATCGCCGGTTGGTGTCACATTTCATCCTACATTTCTAACAAGGCCTCTGCGAGTTGGTTTCGGCCCCTGGCCCGTCTTATAAAGTTCCGGGACCCTAGGGTCCCGAGAATCTCAATTAAAAGTAAAAATCTTTTCAAAGCAAGCTTTAAACGAACCGAAATGTACAAAATGTTATATCGCTTGTCAATACATATCCAATGAGCCCGTTTCGTAAGCATCAAGTTTAATTATTATAAAGTATTTTCATAGCTGTCAAATCCGACTTCTTAGATTGTCACAAATATAACAGGGAAATTAAAGGCAGATGTAAAGCAAAGAAGCAACTCTCTTATTTCATAATATTATCATGTTTTAAACCCTCGTATAGTGATTAATTTAGTAAAATTTGTCAAATGCCTACGGCATAATAATTCCAGCCTATAAGTAAATAGTAACAGACTTGTACTTTTGCGGTAAAATAAATAGTCGACTGCAGAAAAATACTTCTTCTCATACAATACACTAGGCATGTACAATTTTATGTTAGAAAAATATACTTTCTATATAGTAACAAAGACAACATGAACGAGACTTAACGGTTAATTTTGTTAGGACACAAGAAAAAATTACTTTATCACCATCGTGTTTACATTGGTAAACATATCACCACCAAACCATCACCATCTTGTTTGGTTAAGCAATTGCTATGCCCACCTTCCGGTTCCATCATCAGGCCGGCTCCTTTAAACCATATTATTTAAATGATTCCAAAGTTCCATAAATACGTTAAGTTTCAGTCTAACTGGATGATAGATAGTGCTTGAGTAAACAGTTATTAGTTGCCAGACACATATACGAAGAGCAACCCATGCTTTTGCCATCAAACATGTAAAATCCAGATTCCGGACTTACTACTGAATTCAAAATTGAAAACCCCAATATCACTTGTCCCGACCTGAGAACTGGACCCAGGTCCTCTGCAGCTAGCAGTAGGACTTGCACCTGCTTATCTACTAGACCAACAAGGCAGGCTCTTGTATATCTCGATCTACCATAGTTATTGTTTTCTGCGTCTTGTCCCTATATCCGCAAGATACATAGGTCAATCGTAGTGCAACAACCTCCCTGAGAACTAAATAACTCTATAAGACAATAGGACTTAATATTGTTTGTCTTAAACTGTGCACTAATTACTGTGTAAACAGGAAAGTATGAATAATGTGGTGTCAATTGTAGTGCATAATTACTTACGTCGTTATGCAGGTAGATCTTAGAAGGTTCATTTAAAAAGAAACTAACAAGTCATTTATCATAATATGGTTCCCATAAGAACTGAAATAGAGCGTGTAACACTACAGTTCACTAACTACGTACTCAGTAACGTAATCGTTAGTGGAGGAAGCTGTTCCTGGCTCCCTCCGATCCCAAGACACTGTCGCAGGGCTTACCTAAACCTAAGCCTATACCTTAAACTAACTGAAACCTAAACTTATATCTACATGCAGGCAAACGTATCTCACTTATACACAATCTACACTCACAATATTAAACACACTCACGCACGTATACACTCTCACTATTCCACACACACACTCAAAACCCACTCGAACAAATCGCACAAGCGCTCTCGTTTTTGTATTTTCTTTTATTATTTAATTTTTATTTTTATTATTCTTATTTTTTATTTTCTATTATTATTCTGTTTACAATTGCATACACTGTATAATTTTAAGTGGAAGAGCGGAGTCACCTATCACAAGCATTTTCTTGCTTAAAAGGTGATCTCCATATCACGTATGTTAATGCTTTATGTAATTGAAATAAACATTTTATTTTTATTTTTATTCACACTTGCAGCCTAATTGTTTTTTTTATTAAATAATAATAATAAATATATGTTTATTGCCGAAATATATGTATATGTTTGTTTATTTCTCAAAAAGGTACAATTTGGTACATAGAGTTTACGTTACAATTGTGTAATTGAATTCGGCAAAGCAAAGGATTTGATCCCATCAATCGACCAAAGACGCATTGTGGATTTCCTTCTATGTGATTGGTCGATTGATTATTGCTATTGCCATCAACAAGTCGAGGAAATTGATCCTAGGATCTCGTGTTCACCAGTAGTGCTTGCAATCACCAGATCAATCAAGCTGTATCACACTATATCACACTAATATTATTAAGGCGGAAG
The DNA here is from genome assembly GCA_947562075.1 of Orthosia gracilis. Classification (NCBI taxonomy): domain Eukaryota; kingdom Metazoa; phylum Arthropoda; class Insecta; order Lepidoptera; family Noctuidae; genus Orthosia; species Orthosia gracilis. The sequence goes on along the minus strand of OX387264.1, from coordinate 12,195,860 downwards.
TTTGTGAGTGTGTTTGTTACTTCTTCACGCTCACACGGTTGGACGGATCTGGATGAAATTTGGCAAAAGATAGATTATAGTCAGGAATATCACATAGGATACTTTTTATCCCGGGAATATTTTCTCTCGGGATAATTTTCGAATGTCGAAAATTATCCCGAGAGAAAATAAAATTCGCGGGTGAAGCCGCTGACAGAAGATTGTTGCTGTAAATAAGTTTGCTTTTTTTTATTGAATCTATCCGCACCTTTATCATTTCATTTCGTTCATCATATTTTTCTCAAACTAGTGTTCTTTAATAGGCCTCAAAATTCATATTAGTCTGAGGAAATAACTACCTCATTGCTACCAAAATATAAACAAATCAACCTTCTGCCAATTACCCTTTATGTCGGCAAACAAATTGACGCAACAGTGATGCGACATCGATGTAACTTTGACGCAAGGCGACACGTAACGACTCGCTATAATTGAGCATCTTGATCTAATTGTCATGAGCAGGAAGCGTGGATGTGGGCCAGATGGAGGAGATTCTAGAATGCACTGTGCTGGTATGTGAGCTAGGTGAGAATGGTTCTTATATAGTTTTGTAAGTTGGCTCTTCCTTTGGCAGATTATGTGGGATAAGGTGAATCCGTTTGACTGATAGAAGTTTCTAAATCATCTTGAAAAGTAATTTCTTCGTTTCCTAACAAAATTAACCGTTAAGTCTCGTTCATGGTATCTTTGTTACTATATAGAAAATATGTTTTTCTTGCATGCAGTTGTAAATACCTTTTATTTTGTTATCGGGGTACCTTCAAAAGGTGCCTGGACTGTTGGGGAAAAGACCATGGAGTGTGGGATTTTTACCCCACTAAAACCACCCCGGTGATCACCATTAGCACTTGGAACGGTTTACCTTTTAAAAGACACCCCGGAATCTCCTCTGTACAACGCCTGTAAATGCACTTCCCTGGGGTAACTGAGAAGCGTTTCTCCTGAGCCTCACTGTGCACGTCAGCACGTGATAACTGTGCCACCGTCTTTCCTGAAACTTGGTAGGAGGACAGAATTCCCAATCTGACTGCCCGTGACCCCGGAGTCCCACCTGCCCATGAGGTGGGGTTTTGGTTTTTAGGCGTCAAGGCGGTTGCCTCCAAGACGCCTTAAAAAGTTATTTTATGATGCAGATGTTTGAAAATCGAAGGAAAATGCAACACTGTTAAGATTTTTTTTTAATTTTACCTATCCACGGATTTATAGTATCGGTTAAACGGGGTTACATTGAGATCTGGGGTAACTTTGATGATAACTTGGTTTTTTTAGGTTTTTAAAGCTTACTCCGTGAAAACGAAAGGCACCTCAATTTTCTTTTTAAAATTTGCAACCGTGACATGTCAGCCATGTTTTGCATCGACCTCAGCGCAAGAATAAGTTTACTTGTTGCAGAAAAATTTTTTGAATTGGACAGTGTGAATTCACTAAAAATACATTGTAAATTGGGGTTACTTTATATTACAATGAAAAAACAATGGGGTATCAAAGTCCATTTTTATTTTAGCGTTCATAGGCTCGTTTTTTTTATTTTCTCCCAAACTATGGAAAAAAAAATTTTTTTAGGTAATATTTTTTTTTTTGTGACGTCGCCAATACTGCATTTTATTCATATTTTTCAAAATTTAATTGAAATAGTTACTTATGTCAATTTTTATTTCAAAAATAATCAATTTAACCTCGTTTTACGGTATGTGTTTATACCATAAATTTAGAATTTTTTTGCTAGTTTATACAATATTTTTTTAATTCATAATTGGAACATTACGTTGTGAGTGTAGATAAAATTAATTAATGAACACTTTACGAGATTGATGCATGCATCCCGCATGCATCAATCATCATTTCTCATTTTTATGGTTTTGTTGGAATGAGATTAGTGTAACGTACATTTCTTTAAAAAAAAATACTACCATTTTGGAATCAATGTTATGTAGAAATTTAATGTATTTTTATTAGTTGATATATATTTTTAAATAACGAGTAGATAGCTCCTAAAAACTGCACAAAAACGGCTAGCGCGGCGTTTTGCTCTGGAAGGCGCCTTAAAAAGGTTTATACTTTAAAGTCCGAAACCCTAATAAGCTTAAAAAGTCAAATTTACTTAATTCTTTTGAGAAAATATACGAATCCAAGTCTGAAGATGCATTATTATTATTAAACACCAACCCGTCAGTTCAACTTTGACTAAATATGTGGAAGGCGTCGTGTGTGCTTCTGAAAACATACGACATTCATTTGTCGCCATAATAGTGCCGATCTTTTTATTTTTTAAGATCGGACTGTAAAATCTTATTAGACCCACTATATTTACTGACAACTTAAATGTTGGCAGATTACACAAAAATACAAGGGTCATCACTTGCTTTATCACAATCTTAAACCGTGTGCTCGTTTTCGATACAATTTCCCAACGGTATAAACTTTTATTTCTTACTAGCTTCTGCCAGCGGCTTCGCCCGCGGGAAAGTCGTAAGTTATTCTGAGGCAACATATTCCCGGGATAGACAGTATCCTATGTGCTGTTCCTGACTAAAATCTATCTCTGTGCCAAATTTCATCCAGATCCATCCAGCCGTTTGAGCGTTAAGAAGTAACAAGCATACAAACACACGCAAACTAAAATATTAGTGTGATGTGATTTAGGGAATAATTTTCAAAAATCCATCTCTTATGATCACTTTCGTTTTACACCCGAACCAGAATTTTACCTTTCAATTCAAAGTCATTGACTCCACTTGACTCAACCTCCTTCAAACAACTGTGCAGTAAGGCTGTGCGTGTCCGTCAGCGAATGAATTAAATATTTTCATCAAATAAGTAGTTTTCTCGTTTGTACGTCCGCGTCAGTGCCTTTTGTGTGTGTATGTCGTAGTTTCGGACTTGACGTGGAAAGGTCACGGTAGACTGTACTTCGGTGAGTGTGCTCAAGAACTCCACGATCTCATCCCACCAGCCCCCTTCTACCATCGGACATCTAGACGCACTGCAAGTTACCATCCTTACCTTGTTGCCATTCCACCAATTCGCACCAAGCGCTTCCAAACATCCAACATAATGCGCACAGCGAATGAATGGAACTCACTACCTGCGTCTGTGTTTCCGAACGCATTTACCCGAAACTCGGGTTCTATTAACCCGAATCTCTTCAAAGTTAGAATGAACAGTCTTCTTCTGGGTAAACTCACTCCATCGTCGACTCTGTCTCTGTCATTGACCTAGACTAGAGTCAAGAGCAAACCCAACAAAAGTAAAAAAAAAAACACAAGCTGTAGGACTACAATCTCTCAAACTCTTAAAATTAATTCATTCGACAGCAGCGGTACAATTTCATACCCGTATACCCCCACATAGCTTACGGCGAAGTTTGAAATTTTCCAAAACTCAAACGCAAAGTTGTGTTCACTTGAGTAAATAAAGTTAGGTATGTGTTACCTCACTTTACAGCGAGTTTGTTGTAAGTTTATAAACATACTCTTATCGGGAGCATGTGAGTAACCTTTGTTTTCTTCAGTTAACTTGCGAGTGGATTATGTGGGCTATTTCTCGTGCGTTTTGATTTTTAGATTATGATTTTTGTTAGAGATATTGCCGTGGTAGGGTAATGCCGAACTTAAGCAGCGGTGGACAGGGCACATTGCTCGCAGAACGGCTGGTTAATGGGGCCGAAAAGTTCTGGACTGGCGATTGCGTACTGGAAGAAGCACCGTTGGAAGGCCTCACTCTAGATAGACCGACGACCTGCAGCCTCATTGGGTGAGCGAATTCGGCAAGGCAAAAGGTTTGACCCCATGAAAGTGTACTAAGTGAATAAATACTCTTTAAATAATTAGGTATTGCCAAAATTATTGAACTCTTTTATTGGTGAAATCAATTTTTTCGAAAGAGTCCAATACTTTTTGGTAATACCTTATAGTTTAAAGAGTATTTGTCACACTCTTTTTTCGAATTCAATTACGCAATTAGAATTCTGGTTAAGGCTGCGGGAAACCACGGTCAGGACCCATCAGTGTGGCGACGCTTGGGGAGGCCTATTTCGGCAGTGCACGTCTTTTGGGCTGCAATCATGATGATTGCAATGGTAGAGACTTGCGTGTAAAATAATTAGGATGATGTAACAGGTAAAGAGACCGTGGAGGAGGAGCTCGTGGCTAAATAATAACAGCCGCACGGATCGATCTTCAAGGTTAAGCAACGCTTGACGAGGTCGGTCCGTGGATGGGTGACCATTTTCAACTTACCGAGTTTCCTCCGTGCCTCGGAAAGCATGTTAAGCCGTTGGTCCCAGCTGTCATTTGAAGATCTGTGACAGTCGTAACCCGTAGTCAAAAGCCTGAGATCTGACACCAGTCTTACCAAGGGGTACCGTGTTACCCAGTTACTGGGTTGTGGAGGTCAGATAGGCAGTCGCTCCATGTAAAACACTAGTGCTCAGCTGAATTCGGTAAAGCTGGAAGGCGACCCCAATATAGTTGGGAAAAGGCTAGGCAGATTGATTGATTAACAGGTAAAAAGACCAAAGAAAGATAGATGGATTGTGTGAAAGATGACACTCATCACTAAATCATAGGAAATAAAATTGCTATAAATATTGTATAAAGAACACATTTAAAGATACGACAGCTAATGCGCTTGAAAAAAAAATTGGTACGACGCGAAAATGCAAATACGATTCTTTATAGTAGTTGAGTATTCAGTTGTCAGGCTACTTCGTCTGTGTTTTTAAGGCCCCGGGTAACATATTATATTATTTAAACCATGGCAAACCCTACATTAATAATAATTTATTTATTCACAAAAATTACAACGTTAACACAAATTTATAAAATCATTCGCAGGTAAGTTAACAAAACCTGTTAGGTATTGCAACCAGTGCCCTTACTAAGTTATAAAATAACTTGTATACAGGGTGTCCAGTAAATAGCACGACATACTGCAGGGGGTGATAGCTAGGGTCACTACCTATCAATACAACACAATATAAGTTCAGCAAAATCTTACGGATTTACAGTTTTACAAAATTTTCCGAAATACTTACCGAAAAATCTCTACCTTAAAACAGATTTTTAAGCATCTCGTAATGAAAAAATCCTTTTCTAGTACTTTTTTTACATCAAATTATTCGTGAATAGTTACTATTTTTCATTACGAGATGCTTAAAAATCTGTTTCAAGGTAGAGACTTTTCGATACTTATTTCGGAAAATTTTGTAAAACTGTAAATCCGTAATATTTTGCTGAGCATATATTGTGTTGTATTGATAGGTAGTGACCCAAGCTATCACCCCCTGCAGTATGTCGTGCTATTTACTGGACACCCTGTATAAGGGCGATGGTATTAATGCATTGCAATTCTGAAAACATCTTACCGTGCAAACTTTGGTGGAGTGAGCTTGAAGTGGACTATCATTTCACTTTGATTGGATGTATTTACTGCTCAGTTCATGCTCTTTTCACTTAAGTTTTATCGGGGAGTTTTTTTACGAAGTCGACCAGATAGGATAGATTGACCATTTTTCGCACGTAGACTTCCATTTGGTCCGTTGTGCGTACAGTGTGCTTATTCAGAGTTTTTTAACGTACTCACTCGTGATAAAATAAAAGATCTCTTATGTCAAAATGTATAAAAAAGGTTTCTTCTTACCGTCCAAGGCGACGAGTTTTAATACAAATTGATGTTAACGTTACCGCGATTGAGCGTGAGTGAAAACTCGCACTAAGGCCTCAGGCCTCCTCTCTGTGAGAGGGAATATGCCGTAATCCACCAGGCGAGCCCAGTGCGGGTTGGTTGACATCCACCAACCCGCGAATGTTGCATGTTGCAAACAAAAATTTTTGGTTCCAAGACAGGCCGATGTCCTCACGAAGTTTTCCTCTACCGATTTGAGAGTAGTGCTGATGAAAATAATTTACGCAAAGTAAAGCGCCTGCCTGGGATCGAATCCACGAACTAGAACTTGTAAGTCGCAGCCGTTACCACTGGGCTACCACTGCTCTAAATCGAGCGGCTAAATATGCAAGATCCGACGTTTTTTCAGTTATACGCCTTATAAAGATCTAAGGAACACAAAAACAATGAACATTTATTTAGTAATATTCCAATTCTCAGTACACGACAAACAAACAATAAACGTAATCTCTAAGTAAACTTTAGTTAAACTCAAAGGGGCCGTTATCAAGCGGTTTTGTTTAACTGAAGAGTTTCTCGTAAAACACTTGTGTTTACAACTGAGTCAATTTGTTTTAGAATTAGATTGGAGCTTATATTAGTAAGCGTCATATAAGGTTTCTTTTTAATACATTAACATAGTCACCTTATATAATAAGAAGTCGGTTAAAACATAATAATGTCTTTGTCTGTCTATCAAATACTGTGTTTAAAAGACACTATAGAGGACCTAATAAACGCCACTGACGCTGCTATTGGCGAGTACGTCTACTTGTCAAAAAATAAAAACTATTTACAAAAAATTACAACCGAGTTCCAAAAAAATTGACAGTAAAAATAACTTCAATTTCGGAAGTCGGTGTTCCTGTTTTTGTTTCTTAGTATTTTGACACCGCTTGATACCGGCGTAATGTAATGTTATGAAATGGTTTTAACCTTCTTCAAAATGTAACAAATACTTTTCTGAAAACCGCATAAAAATCGGTTTAGCCTAACGCGATAAAATCGCAGACAAACATACATACGTGGGACACTCAGAAAGTTTTGCGAAACTAAAAAAAAATGTTCTATACGTACATATATTTTTATTAAATCTTTTCAAAGTACTTTCCACCAGCCTCTATACAAAGATTCATGCGCCTAAACCAGTTTTCAAAACACTTTTTCCAGTCCGCCGCAGACACCTCGTTTACAGCCTGCTCGAACGCAGCCAGCGCATCTTCCGGCGACGAAAATTGTATCCCTTTGAGCTGATTTTTTATTTTTGGGAATAAAAAGAAGTCACACGGTGCTAGATCAGGGCTGTAAGGAGGGTGACCCAGGAGTTTGACTGGCGTGCTGTCCAGGAAGTCCCTCGTTTTGAGTGCGGTGTGCGCAGGTGCATTGTCGTGGTGGAGCAGTAGCCCGCGGAGCCCTGTGTTTGGTCGCTTGTTGCTTATAACAGAGAAAACTTCTGGCAAACATTTGGTAGTATACCATTCGGCATTAATGCTTCTTTGATCCCGTAAGGGAATTGATACCAAGTGGCCAGTCAAATTAAAAAAGCTAGCGATCAAAATCTTACCCCCGCTTCTAGATCGCTTCACTTTGGTAGGCGTTGGCTCATTTTGAAACACCCAAACAGTCGACTGGCGCTTGGTTTCTGGGTCGTATTGATAAATCCAGGACTCATCACCTGTAACGATGTCGTAAACACGCCGAGACGAGCCTGCTTCAAATTTGTTAAGCATATCACGGCACCATTCCACCCGGGCCTGCTTCTGAGCATCGGTGAGGTTGTGCGGCACCCAGCGTGATACTATCCTCCTCACGCGAAGATGGCTGTGTAGAATCTCGTGAACGCTTCCCGATCCAATCTTCAATATGTGTTGAATCTCCTGATATGTAATTCGCCTATTGTCTTGGATTAAATTTTTCACTGCTAGCACGTTTTCTTCGGTAACAGCCGTCAAAGGGCGACCGCTTCTTTCGTCATCCCCCAAAGTTGGTCGACCGCGCTTGAATTCGTTATACCAACGATACACGGTTGCCTTGGAAGGGCCTTCATCCATGAATGCCATTTGAAGTCTATCGTACGATTCATCCGGTTTCAGGCGACACTTGAAATCGTATAAAATCATAGCTCTAAAATGTTCCCGGCGCAGATCCATATTTCAGTGAGACACAATACTTTGAATTAACTCGCAAAAAATGTGGAGGGAAATTTTGAAATTGGAACTTACTTATTTTTACTTATAAATAATCATATTTTCGAAAAACATTATAACTGGCCAGTCTCCCATATATAAAAACTTTTTTTCGCAATACTTTCTGAGGGGCCTGGTACGTACAGTTCAAATAGAGAACCTCCTTTTGAAGACTTTTAATAAAATAGGTTTCTACCCACATTTTTGGTAATTTTTCAGTCTTACAACGAGGAACCCACTAGTTTTCCTTTAACGAGATAATTACTTACGGTACGAGAGAGATACTCGATAAATGATTTATGACCTCTTTCCCCAACAAACGACCCGTTTAAAGTCTAGAATAATACTTACAAGTATATTAACACATTTCGAAGGCACGGGGAGTTATAAACAATTGGGTTTATTTCTCTTCGTTATTGTAGCTGAGTAATGGTCAGTTAACTGCAGTTAATAAACCTATTAACTATTTAACCGACTTGCCGACGAAAGCCGTATACAACACATGTACGAGTAAATGTTCTTTGGACTGACCTATACCATAAAAGCATAGCATAATCAGGGTTTAATAATCCCCTAGCGGAGCACAGGTCTCCTCTCTACGAGAAGGAGTGGGCCGTAATCCACCACGCGGGCCCAGTGCGGCAGATTTATTACATATCTTGCAAGAGCAAAACTCGTGTGTTGTGTCTGTTTTGAGAGCAATGGTGGCCCAGTTGTATTAGCCGCGACTTACAAGTTGTAGGTTGTGGGTCCAGACAGGCAATTTACTTTGTGTAAATTATTTCATCACCACTGCTCTCAAAAACGGTGAAGGAAAACATCGTGAGGAAACCGGCACGTCCTAGAACCAAAAACTCGAAAACATGTTACATCGACCAACCCGCACTGGACCCGCTTAGTGCATTACGGCCCATCCCCTCTCACAGAAAAGAGGCCCGTGTCCCAGTAGTGGGAACATTAATAGGCATAGTGTCTGTCGTGTGTTGTTGTGTGATCATCATTATCTTGGCTTTATCCCAATTCATTTGGCGTCGGTACAACATTGTCTTTTTCTTCCAAACCTTCATTCTTCATTATTCATCTTTGCTTTTCTCGTCATATATCTTTTAAACAATCCATATATTGTTTATTTGCTCTTCTCTCACTCTTAGTCCTCCACATTCATACTTGCCTCATTTATTTTGTGGCAGTTTAAAAGAATTTGTTATCTGACACAATCCAACGAAATTGGAAATAATATTATACAGTACCTACCAAGAGTGCACTTTCACTCACTTTGCAAATAACAGTAACAGTTTTATACGGGACCATGGCTAGGAGTTATCGATAGTACCACGGATGACGATACGTCATACAACAGACCTCTTCCGAGTATTAAAAAAAATATAGTTTAAAACTACGGAATACCAAAAAAGGCAACACCCATTTACATGCAAATTTGCAAACACTGTGATGTCATCACACCATACAAAATGCATATAAACAAACACACAATGTACACGCGTTAACAAAATACAATCAGATAACGAAATTAGTCCAACAGTGTGTCATATCAGCTGGAATACAATGCGAACACATAAATTATTCAAGCCGGTTCCTTCGTGAGCGCGACAAAGTTCATGCAACCTGTTTTGATTGTGCACACATTGTTCTGTGTTTGTACACAGTGTGTGTTGCGTAATGTTTGGGGTGGTTTTCGAGTGGAAGATGTATTATGTAGGTGCTTTGAGTGTAGTTTTAGGTGGAAAGAGATAAAAATTTTAAAACTGAATAAAAAATTAAATTCGTTTAATTCAGACTATTTAAATGTATATATTTTGTTAGTATTACATTATCTTAAAAGTATGTTAGTCATGAGGATACAAGTAGATAATACAATTTTGATTGATTGAGTATTAAATTGAAAAAAACCGGCCAAGTGCGTGTCGGGCCAAGCGCAGTAATAGGGTTCCGTAGTTGCACAATCATGCGGATTAAGAAGAGGACTTTTTAACCGACTTCAAAAAAGGAGGAGGTTTCTCAATTCGACCGTGTACATATTTTTTATGTGTTTATGAACTGATTTTGATGCTTCTTTGTTTGTTGGAACGGAGATATCGCAAGGGTGGTACCATGATAGGGAAACCACGATCTGATGGTGGTATCCCAGACAAATCGAGGGTACTCCTCAAATATTATAGGCATACATATAGCGAGTTTTTGTATTTATATCAACAATGCAATCATTTACACTCAGAAAGTGTCATTTGGTGAAATGGAACTGATGAAGAAGATCACAGATGGCCACTGGAACTCCTCAATGCTAAGTATGTCACGGGTATAAGATATATCGAATAGCTAACCGACTATGATGAAGCAAATACTTAGATATAAATAAAATGGTACTGATGAAAATAGTAACATCGAACTGATCTGATGATGAAGCCGGAAGGTAGGCACAGGAACTCCGAAATAAAACAATAGATCCTAGTCGTGTTTGGGCTTATTGCAATCGTCATGAGATTTACTTTGGCTATGTTAAAATTAAAATCTTCACGGTATTTGGAGGACCTACCTTTGGAGACCTACCAAAACTAAAAAGAGATAATTTTTAAACTTTTTTACAAAAAATCAAACCGACTTCCAAAAGAAAGAAGAAAGAAAGAAAGAAAAGTCAGTGTCGAAAAATGGAAAGCAATAGGTACTTTAGGGATTATACAACACGGGTGAGTGTCCACAGTAATCCCTACTCGAGTACTGCTCCTTCTAGATCGTGGTTCTGGAGTCAATGAAAATCGGGTTATGTTAACCGAATATATTTCGCGTGATCCCAGAGAGAGAGGACCGTTCGCCCGGACCAGTGCGCAATAACTGGTCGTTCCCATGCATAGTATGCATACATCACGCGCGCATACAATTTGCTAACCTTGCACTCTGCCTTACATACATACATGTGTCCCTACAGTACCAAAGACAACGATTTCGGTAAAGAAAGTTATTTTTCTCTTTGTAGTGTTTTCTTTTGGAAGTCGGTTTGATTTTTTTGTTAAAAAGTTTTTGTTGTTAAACGGGCACACATAGGACGATGGTAACTGAAGAATGAGTTATAAAATCCAACTTCACTAATGAAGTTAGAAAAAATATTATCTAAGTATTTGAGTAGGTACCACCGCGTGTAGAGCGGTGGTACTTGCGTTTGTAATAAATATTGATAACCAGCGTCACGAAATAATTTGAATACTGCAGTATTGCCGTTACGGAGATAGTCTTCGTTAAAATCGCCAAATATTAGATATGACGAAAAAAATTCCTCGCTACCCCTGTGTAAAAAAACCCGTCTGCCGATCTTGAGATCCTATGTTCGTCTCCCGGTTCAAGCAAAGTGTTATCAAAGTTTTCCATGAAAAAAATTCTCAGTAGCTATTCTCGCAGGCTAGGTTAAGCTATCTCGTGAAGAGTGTCATTGTTTATGCCTCTCTGCCCAACCCTTCTGAGTTTAAAAGCGTGATGTTATGTTATTAAATAATTAATGATATGCGCTGTCTCAGTGGCGGATGTTTTGTCTATTCTTCTTCGTAACTTATTGATGAGCGTGTGCCCCCCGCGGGTATTGTAACAATAGATAATTTGATTGAGTCTTATTACATAAACTCACGCCTTCTTCTCATGGATGTAGGCAGAAACTACAGAACGCTACTTGCTATGAATTCAAAGTCAAAGTCAAATGTATTTATTTCGACTAGGCTATTAAGCGGCATTTTCGAACGTTAACAATTAAAATTAACAAGTAATAAAAATTGATTCTACCGTGCATTCGGAAAAGTAGCTTGTTATGGAGAAGAACGCAGAGGAAACTCCATACTGACTTTTTTTTAATAAGCTGTAGCAGTATTGTAAAAATATTAAAATACATACATTAATAAATTCATATACGTGAGGACGATGCACCTAGCTCTACTATACTACATATAAGTATTACAAACAAGCATTAACAGGTAAATTCCTTCACTTGAAAAATAGGAACATGGTTCTCACATACTTACAAATATTGCAAACATAGGTAAATTATCTAATTTAACAACAACGGAACAGTGTGCGAATCATATTTTTTTTTTTAAAACAAATAGAGTAGTTAAATCGAAAAACGATCCTTGCATATTCCTTTGTATCTTATTAGTCAAGCCTTAATTGGTAACAGTTTTTGGAATAAATTCTTATCAGACTTGAATATGTTAAAAAGGAAGAAGGAGTGGATTGAGGCTTTTATACAAGAGAAATGGGTTATCTGTAGGCGAACTAGAGAAAAAAGTTATAACTAAACGTCATCTCGACATCCACATTTGCCAATTATGAAGACGAGCCTATGGCCATTAACCAGGCACAAATCTAACCTATACCAACGTGGCATACTCGGTTTAACAGTTTTTACCCGACAGCGGGCGGGTAATGCTTTTCGAGCGTATGTATGTATGTATGTCTATTTCTATATCACGCTCTACAGCCTAAAAGTCTTGAAGGATTATGACATATGAGGTGTCATTGGATTTCTCTTAATTGTGAGAGTGACATGAACTATATAATTTTTAAATATGGCGCCCCTCCCAAACAGGGGGTGATACAATATTTTTTTTCGTTATCATAACAATATGTATATCAAATGAAAGCTACTAAATAGACCATTCCAAAAATATACATATCGCAACACTTTTATCTTACTATTTTGGCATTAATTCAAGATAAGCGTAATTTTGATAGCAAAATAAATAAAAACATGTTTTTATTCACTAAAGCCATATTATGAAGTATTCATAAATCATATATCTTTTACCACATAACTTATTTGGAGTTCATTAATAAAACTAAAAAGTTTGAAATAGAACAAGTTATCAAAAAAAAATCCGACTGCTAAAAAATTATTAACTGAAAAGAAATAACAAGTACTAAAATATACATTATGAGGTGCTTGCTGCAGGCGGGGACAAACAAAAATTATAGGAAAACCTACCTCAACTTCGTTTGTCACATATGGCCAACCTAGCAATCCATCTAACATTTCCTTCCTATATAATTAATGCCATCTGTTATCAATAAGTGAGTACTAATTGGGTCATATAACATGACAGGGGGAAACGGGTAGCATCCGTTTCTAGGAATTTCTTGGAAATCTATATAATTATTTACATGTTCCAGTCAGCTTTTATCAGTAAGTTCATTTGATGGAGTAAGAGAAATATTATATTATAATTAAATTATAAGCCTCTACGAGTGGTGTGCGATTTTCTGTTTTACCATACGATAAGTTTTTCTCGTTAGACAAGATTGAAAAACTCTTCGAAGAATATGATCGCAACTACTTTTAACCGACTTAAAAAAGAAGGTTCCCAGTTTGACCTGTAGGTATGTATGTTTGTCCGCGATTTTCTCGCGTTTGGCTGAACCGATTTCGGTGCGGGTTCCAGAAAAGTATTTGTTACATTCTGGAGAAGGTATTGGTATACAACAAATGGATACCCCGTGATGTCGTCCGCATGGATCCGTTATTTTTAGTGATAGAGTGTACTAAACCGACTTCAAACGCAAAATACTAAAAAGTGCAAAATGACTTTGGTTTGATAAAAAGGTCGGTGTCGAAAATGATAAAAAAGAAGTACCAAAGACACTGGCTCCGAAACGAAAGTTATTTTGCACTTTTTAGTATTTTGCATTTGAAGTCGGTTATTTTTTATGTGAAAATTTTTTATACCTGGATAAAATATCGGGAAAATAGACGGCTTGGTTTTTTTTTTATGTAAAGTGTTGTATATGCAGACTTAATAACACATGGCACTCTACCAGTCAATCTTTGGGTTAAAAATGACTTGTATATTGGTAGGTTTACAAAATAATTAATTCTTATTAGGTAACAAACATTTAATTTAGAAAGTTTTCAGAAGCTGCGGCCAATCAAAACCGAATACTTAAGTAATAACTTTTTGGAAAACAAACCAGTAAGTGTCGGGTTTTTGTCTCACTTAAACCACCACATACAAGGGGCCCTGTGACCTCCTTAAAGCTCACAACAAAACGCCCTCGGTGCAACGCCTGTCAGTGAACACCCCTGGGAACACTGTAAAGAATTAATAACCTACAAATTATTATTTGTTCCAGTGCTGAGTAGAAAAATCAACATCATCCCATTATCCCTACAATATCCCATAGATCACACACAAATCGCATTGCAAAATATTAAAGCTAGCTAATAAGAGCGCAGCACAGTGTTCCAGCTGGAATACACAGGATGCACCGCGTCGCAGGTCGTTAACCCCGGTTCACGGCAGTTCGAGCCAGTTCAAACCGGTTCATGCGGTCAGGGTTGAACTTTCAGATGATAGCGTTATGTTTTCAATTGTTTCTGTATCGGTTTTAGGGGTTAATGATAAAGGACATCAAGGATATATTCTTGGGAATATATTTTAGAATGACGCTGAAGAAAAAATTACAAAATTGTATGGGATTGTGAAGCGTTATCGAAATCTGACGTGGACAATCTCTAACATTTTAGAATTTCGACCGTTGTAAACGCTGACATCGAATGATACTTATCTAGAGCCACAGATTATGTAACAGGCCTCCTTAAGATTGCCCTAGTCGATCATTCTTCCAAGCAAACGTAGTATGGCGATAACTCCACTGTTTAATGGTGTACGTTCAAAATAAAAATGATATCATTTTATTTCATCTTTATCTAGCCCTATATGGAAGTAAAAAATATATATGTTTGAAAGTTATGAGCGTCGAAAGTTCCATATTTCAACACAAATTTTAACGCATCTTTGGGTGGAAATAAATACAATAAGAAGAAGTAAAGTTGCAAAACAGTATACCATTCAGGGATAGATTAGTAGTTCAACAATGCCAATAATTTTATATTGAACATATATATTTAGTAGTTTTTTCATGATATCCATATTTCCAAAGTTCTGTTTATAAAATTTTGCGCGCTCGTTTTCATCCTAAATCATCATCCATTTCACAACAAATTTGTAAAAGTGTGTATTCGTACGCGAACTAGCTTCTTACTGCTCATAACAACATCTATCCTTTTCGCACGTGTTGTCGGATGAGATAGCATGCATTTTAACCCCGCGCACAAAATAGTCCGTGCTGTCGATTAGGGCAACCTTAACTCCCGGTTATCTGTCATCCCCGATCTTACATTTAATGCATGATGATACAGTACAAACCATACTTGCTTTAGTAACAATTATTTGAACGCTTGCTTTCATTGTTTTAATTATCCGAAAAGGCATCTTGTTTTCTCATTCACCGAACTGAAATAATGAAACAAAGTGAGTTCAATTAATTGATGTCGCATGATTAAATTGATGTCAATAAAACATCCGATAATTTCGTTTTTATTGTTTAATCTGCTAAAATTAATTGAAAAATTTTCGAACTATAAAATCCAAATGTAGATAAAAACACATAATGCACAATGAAATCTTACATCAGATTGGTTTGGTAGACAGCTTAGGTATCGGATTTGAAAATAAGAACATTTAGACATGAGAATTCGCCTGTTCACGGCAAATTGGACCGCGGGTCATCACACAAAAATTTCAAATACAACCAGAAACCCATATCGCTGTGTAGCATCTCCATAGGAAATGGAACGGACTAGGCATTTAACGTTATTTCGAAAAGTGCGCACTTATGACCATCAATCACATAGGTAGTTTAATTAATCATCAATTTGGTTTGATTGGACTGCAAATGTCATTTTTATACACATTTCAGGAATACAGTGTTAATTTACCGGTATGAATTTATCTTTACTAAGTAATTAACAAATCTTACTCGATGTCACAACCAAACTCCATTAAAATCTAAGCTACCCATTACTAAAACGTTTTACCAAACTACCGTTCCAATTAATACCAGAAGTTGGAAACCTTCTGACTGCAAAATAATAAACAATACGTAAGATATTTGGGTCAAATCGAGCGATTATGTGCGACCAGGTGGGTTGGACCACAGATCAACAAGACGCCTATGTGGCCACTGATAGTCAAAACTGCTATAAATGGCATGGTCAAAATTGCTGGAGATGGCATGTACAAAACTGCTAGAGATGGCATGGTCAAAACTGCTTGAATTGACATGGTCGAAACTGCTAGAGATGGCATGGTTAAAACTGCTGGAGATGGCATGGTCAAAAGTGCTATAGACGGCATGGTCAGAACTGCTAGATACGGCATGGTCAAAACTGCTAGAGATGGCATGGTCAAAACTGCTAGAGAAGGCATTGTCAAAACTTTTCAGATATAGCAAAGGGTGTCAGTCAGTGTCTCCATTAAACCTTAAAAATCGACGGCACGTATCAATTCTGACTATGGCTTCTGAAGTCGAACGAAGCTAACCGGCAACGGTACAATCGTGGTGGTAGCGCTGAAGAATCGGAATTATTCGGTAGAAGGGGTAGGCAGATGTCGGACACCCAGGACTGGCAATGGGAGCGTAGGCAAGAGAAGCAAGAGAGGCAGGCTCGAAGCAAATAGACCGTCAACCTGTCCAAAATAGCAGTCAAGACCCAGTCCTGCGCCTGTCGTATGAGAGACTCAGGACCAGATAAAGTGGCGTGCAAAGATGGAGACCTACACTCGGCATTGGGTTGATACGGGTTAAAGAAAGAGAGATGGTAATGACAGTAATTAAAGCTTTGAATATTATTAGCAATGTCGCGTCTAGCCTGGGGTTCAATGCTCTGTGGGTAAGACAATCGCATTGCAAAATGTATGGCGGTGAGAGGTTCCGCCAACTACATAGTAACGGAAGGTGGCAAGGACTACTCACGGAAAATCTGACTGCAGGAGCGACATTAGAATGTCCACGTTGATTTCTGGGCTAAAGGAAATTGGTATAATTATGATTGTTGTTTAGTGTTATTTGTAAGAGGTAAATTAATAGGAATAGATCAAGGTACTTTGGTAATAAGTTTTGCTAACCTGCCAGTATGATACAGTGGACAGAATTTGCTAACCTTATTCATTTATTTTTTTATATAATGACAGGCTCGCGTTTTTACACCATCTCACCAGACGGTAAGCAATGATGTGATCGACGGTGAAGCAAAAGTACCTACAAAAAAAAACCTAGAAGTAACCTATTAATTCTTATCTTAAAAACCCCCAGATTGTAGCATTCAGGAAACACAGGCTCCGGCAAGGATTTCCATTCCTTAGCCTTTTAGGTAAAAAGCTTGCCTCCTATTTAATTATATTTCACTTAATTATATCCTAATAACGTTTGAGGTAATAACCGATATTAACATTAGTTATGAAATCCTTTTGTTAGAAGCTTTATAAAAATAAAGTAAGGGCTGCACCGCGACAATGCGACAACGATATGACAAAGCGTTTTCATAGTGCAACATCTTGTTGCGTCTCACCTGTATACGCGAGCCTTAAATGTATTGAAAAAAAATGTTATTACAGAGTACGTACCTAATTAATCATAAGAATAATTTTAGAAACATTGTTTTAAAAGCCTCGCATAAATGACTCGCGAATACAATATTCCTACATCTCTGAAAATACTCTGACTCTGAAAATAAAAACACACTGAAATATTTAAGTTTCAGAGAGTACCTACGTATTGTTCATAACAATAGACAAACTGAACTAGCGAAGTTTCTACAAGTTTTGCTAATCACTCCTCTGGTGGGGGTAGTTAAACAAAGGGATGAAACTCATTCATCTTTTATGTGAGTTCGGGCGATTTTCATAAAGACAAAGATTAAGAAAATGCTGAGTAAGCAAAGTCTTATACAGTAGGTAGGTACTGATAATTTTTAATGGCTAACTATTTAAAGGTCCCTGAAAGATGTCCTAAGGCTTATGGGCTAATAATGAAACTGAAACAAAGATAAACCAGACCCGATTTCTAAACTAAGAATTTGAAGAGAACTATTTGTCAAACTCTACTTTAGGTAGCCTGAAATTTCGTGAAATTTTGGCATAAAGATTAGTTTCAATCATTATTGTTTTTCAACTACTCCTATTACATTCTAGCAGTGAAAACGACTGAGAAAAACTTAAAAAATAACCGACTTCCGAAACAAAACACTACAAAGCGAAAGAAAACTTTCTTTTCAGAAGTCGGTGTCTTTGGTACCAATTTTTCAAAGTCAGTTTAATTTTTTTGTTAGTGTTTTTCATTTTTCTTTTTGTAGCTTTGGTATATTATATTACCATGAAAATACGCATTATTAAGGATAACTTCAAAACTACTCGTCAGATCTTGATCAAATTTAAATGGCACCAAATGAGAAGCACCAGATTTCAAATAAAAAAAGAATCATCATAATTGGTTCCTAACTGTCGGAGTAATCGCATAATAAAAATTCAAAAACATACAGTCGAATTGAGAACCTCCTCCTTTTTGAAATCGGTTGAAAATGTTAGAGAATGAACACGTGATATTTCGGTAGCGTATGTCAATCCATACATTTTGGATTTATTGACATTCGCTTTTGCTTGTATAATGTCACCTTGTCTAGACCTTCTTTCTTATATCTATGGTCTAGCTAGAGCCACGCGATCTTTGCCAAAATGTTTTAGAAGTGCTCGTTATTA
Organism: Orthosia gracilis; assembly: GCA_947562075.1. Classification (NCBI taxonomy): domain Eukaryota; kingdom Metazoa; phylum Arthropoda; class Insecta; order Lepidoptera; family Noctuidae; genus Orthosia; species Orthosia gracilis. The sequence continues at coordinate 12,177,379 of OX387264.1, read as the reverse complement.
GATAATTATCTATTAAAATTCTTAATAGCTAATGTTCTCATCTCAATTAACATTCTTAATAGCTAATGCCTCGTACTTTATAGATCAGAATGTTGGGCTGTGAAAAAGATGGTGAGAAGAGATTGCATGGAGCAATGATGAGAATGTTCAGATGGATTCGCGGGGTGACGAGAATGGATAATGGAATGAAGATTAGATTAGAGGAAGTTTGAAGATAACCGTTTGTCCTGGTATGGTCATGTGATGAGGAGGGATGAAACGCATGTTACTAAAAGAGTTATGAATATAAATGTGAATGGATGGAGAGGGAAGGGACGGCCAAAGAAAAGATGGATGGATTTTATGAGGAGTGATATGAAAAAAAAGGGAGTCAGATAGCGTGACGGGGAATAGGACGGGAAAAAGAAAACGTGTTGCGCCGACTCGAAGTAACATGGGACAAGAGCAGGAAGATGATGATAATGTTCTCGCTAGTAACATAGTCATTTAAGTAATTTGCTCAAAATTTTAAAATGTTCATCAGCAATATAAATCGACGTCCATAATAAAATTCAGTTTTAACGTCATTGCTTCATCAATTTGTGCAACACGATAATTCGTCTAAAGGTTTATATACATTGAAGGTACATTAAATACAAAATTTGTTTACGACCAAGAGATGATTATTGAAAACAGAATATCTTATGTTATTGCTTTATCATCATCATGTTCCCGCTGCTGGGACGCAGGTATCCTCTCTGTGAGAGGGAATGGCCCCAGTGCGGGTTGGTGGATGTCACATGACTTTGTATTTTTGGTATTTTGTTATGGCGTGCCTACTCTCAAAGCGGTGAAAAAAATATCGTACGTGACTCGTGTATCCTTGTGCTTGTGTGGATATGTGTAATTTACTAATCCGCAGTGGGTACCCGTGGTGGAATACGGCTCAGTCCCATAAAAAAAGAACAGGCCCATGTCCCTCAGTGGAAAAGATATAGTCTGATAATGCTGTCTGTACTACAATTACTATGATCTTGACAATCTAAGAAGTCCGTTTCACATTTTACATGCTTCGATAACTTTGCACAAAAGAAATTGAAAAATCAAATTCATAATCCTAATTAATTACTATGTTACCCCAGACATAAATCTTACTAGATGACGCAATTGTATGTACTTCGCGTGCCAAAAAACGGACTAAAGTCACGATAAATGATCGTAATCTGAGATTTTCATTTAGCATTATCGGCACCGGAAATCCACCGAAATCTAGAAAAATGCCTTTTTATGCCATTATACGAAAAAGTTGGCTGAAGCATTGGAAATGTTTTCTTTCATTGGTAAATAAATTTGTTTTTAAATTGTTTGTGAAAAAGTGGCACGCTTGGTTTTCATGCAGGTGGAGGGACTTGCGTTATCTATTTAGATTTATGTCTGTGATGTTACCCATACACTATAACAAAGAGTATCAATCGTGAGCATCAAGTTTAATCATAGTAAGTATTTTTATAGCTGTCAAATCTGACTTTTGAAAAAAACGTATTTAACAACGTATTTTGCCACATTGTATTTAATGTCAAGCGTATTAAGTTGATACAGACAGAATAACGTTTTAATTATATTTAGTTCAAACAGTTGTTCCCGCCATTTAAGCTAACAACATCGCCTGTGTGTCTAACCGTCTAGTTTAAACTGTTTCAATAACTTTACTTACGAATAAAGTGCAGAACACAGATATAAATCTAACTAGATGAAACAAAATTTCTTCTGCGCGTGTTAAAAAAATCCGGCCAAGTGCGTGTCAGATTTCGCACATTTAGGGTACCGTATCAATTAATCAATAGATTGATATTTGTTGGTAAAATGTATGTAAAATTAACATTATCACCATATTTCAAGTTTATAGGCCAATGGGAAGTTAAAAAATTCTTTGGAACAAAATATGTCACAGACGACAGACAGACGGACGCGTGAGTAACAGCAATAGGCCTCCGTTTGGACCCTGTGGGTACGGCACCATAAAATGGAGGTAAAAGTGAGCAAGATGGGTAATAGCAATGGTCATACTTAGAGCTATTTCATTTAGCGTTATCGACACCGGACATCAAATGAAATCTAGAATAATGCCTAATTGCTGTAAAAATTCTACAAAAATAATTGTTCCGAGGAATTGAAAACATTTTCTTTCATCGCTAAGTAAAATTCTAAAATTATGTGTGAAAAAGTGGTACGCTTGATTATCATACCGACAGAGGTAGGTACTTGCGTTATCTAGTTCTAGCGTTTCGTATCTGTGGTGCAGAATCAAAACTAGCAGTATTAATTCTAGCTCTAATTCCATACACTAACCACGAAGGTTGCGTCAAACCGCAGACTAAGCCTTGTGAACGTTTTACCTGCAATATGTACCTTAAAATTATGATGTTTATTACTATAATAATGACAGTTTTTATAGATTAAAATAGTAACCAGAATTTTAGAGTATATGTAGTAAGTGAATGAAGAAGGTTATTTCAGCCAAAAGACTTCCACTGCTGAATATAGGCCTCCCAAAGTGCAGCCTGTCCCGTGTGTCTCTAATCCGGCGGATGCCCGCAACATTTGCCAGCAAACTAATCGTGTAAGTGAATTCGGCAAGGCGAAGGATTTAACCCCGTCAATCGACTAATCCCAAAGATGGAAATCCACAACGCGTCTTTCATCTCACACGTGATTGGTCAATTGAAGGGATCAAATACTTTGTCTTACCGAATTCACTTATGCAATTATCATCATCGGTCCACCCAGAGCGAGACCTTCCAACTCTGCGTCTTCCAGTACGTAGTCGCCACTCCAGAACTTTTCGGCCTTATTGACCACCTGTTCTATGAGCAATGTGCCCCACAGCCAGATATATTTTCAAAAGAATAATTACTATTAATCACTATACCAATTCTTCTTCGTTTCGCTTCAGTTTCGAATATAAGAGCTCTTTGTTCTATTGTTACGTATGCTTTGCCCATTCTCTCTCTTACAGAAAGAAGATCCGAGTCCCAACAGTGGGAACGTTAAAAAGCTGATGATGATGTTGATGATGCATCACAACGGCTAATGCGCGATCATTTTCACTCAAAAAACAGAGCCATAGACCATTATTTTATTTAAGGATACACACACACACATGGCCCTTATACTTATTTGCTAAATAGTAAATCGCATGAACTTGAGTTGGGAACACACACACATCTTAAAAAACTTTGCCAATCTAAATCACCTCCAGCTTCAGTGTGTTCACATCCTAAAACGTACATTCTAATGCAAATTAACTATTTATAATAAAGTGCTCATCTTGATGGTACCAATTACGCGCAATGACAATATTTTAGTACAGCAGTCACGATACATGATTCATTTAATGGTGGAGGAATGATCAACCTTTTTTCCTGAACATCGTTTTTGTGGCGAACGTAATCTCGGTCGCGCAAAATGTGCCGCGAAAATTACGTTCGAATCCTGACTGTCTCGTGTTCGTGGACGAATGAATGTAAGACGATAACGTCAGTATGTCTGGCGTTCTGTGAGATGTGTGTGCACTTTTGTATATCTTTAACTAATATAATTGGCGTACAGCTTTTTGTGTTAAAGAAAAACAATAAATGATTAATAAGTTAATTAACAGACGGACAACGAATTTTGTGCCATTTTCTGACACAAATCGGACTTTAAAAAATACTAATTGTAGCGAAAATAGGTAGATAACTCAAAGAACGCAACTTGCACCTGTCAATATAGCGCTCGTTTGGCATTATCAACAAAATAAAATCTTTTAAATTTCTGAGAAAACTTAAGTGGAATTAGGCAAAATTTATTAACATAAATGATTTCTAACACAAAATTGATGTCAAAACAGTGGAGGTACTTTCCAATCTGAATCTGCTTTAAGTTAAGGTTTTGTTCTAAATAGAATTTTCTGTGTATGCTATGCTAAAGGTTTGTCATCCCTGTTACAGTAGGTAGGTAATAGTTGTCAGCGGCTAGTGCGATCTAGTTTGGGACGTCGTTGTTACATAATAGAAGAGCAACCAGTTTAGGCTGTACTATGGAATGAGGAGAGTGGTTCAGGAAGTAGTAAGTAGTATAATAGTAGTTATGTGTTATTGAAAATATATACGAGCAGGCAGCGAGAATGTCGTGGTGACCCAGTAGCTAAGACTTCATCTCTTGTGGTTGAGGTCATTTATTAGAAGTGCCAACGTACATTTTTCAATTTATAAGTACTTTTTTTGTTGTTATCGTGGGGAAACCTACAAAACGCGCCTGAACTTTTGGAAAAAAGACCAGAGTGGGATTTTTTACCCGACTGCCGAAGGTAGGTAATGTGTTTGTTTGTTAGTCTTTGTATTTATGTTTCTACCTACGTGGAGTTCTAGAGACCAAACGCGTTGGCCGATTTTGATGATTCTTATGTGAATTGATTCGTCTAAATCTTGCGAGTATCACTGACTACATTAAAATTGGAAAATAGGAAAATGGCGGATTTTGAGCGTCATATTGTGGGGACCCAATTTTTTTTCTTCCAAGGCCATCGTGTGGGGTATCAAAATAAAGTGTTTTAAGAGGTGATTTCAAAAATATATAACACTTATATGTTTAAATGTACATAATTCTTCTTCTTCTTCCTGCCCTTGTCCCATGTTACTTGGGGTAAATGTACATAATTAAAAAAATAAAAAAAAAACAATCGACTTCCAAAAAATAAAAATACTGTAAAACGAAAAATAATTTCAATTTCCAATCCGTTTATATATGACGGAGTTATGCACTACAAAAATACAATGTGAACCGTCCTTTTTGCGAAGTCTGTTAAAAAAGGATGAAAACGTATTTATTGGCATATAAACTAACATGCCTAAAAATTATGCTTATACTAAAATCCTTAACGATAGTTTTAATAGTACTAAAATTATGTTAAAGCGATATATTCGTCAAATAAATTACACACGTATATTATATATTATCACATTTTTGCTACCGGTACTTTTTTAAAAAAACTGCAAAACAGATGCAAAGTCGTCGGATTGTCGCTTTTCATTTGTCGGCTTTAGGCGATCAGTGACAAGCAAGGCACCTGAATGTATAAAGCATGGTGTATCAGAATAACCAAAGACAGATAAATGTTTTTAAAAACACCGTTGTCCTTCTTCTTTTCGAGTCCATGGGAAAAACTCTTTATAAATTTTGGCCCCAGTAGGTGGCCACCCCGATTGTGGCCTCAGTGGCGAGCATAAGGGGCATAGTGGGGGGGGGTTTATAGACCCGTCTGATACCTAGTGTGAGTCCGGTGCCCCATTGCAAAATATGGCACACATGCTGGAGTGTCCCACGTGCCCATACACCTGCACTTTGGAATACCTTTGCCCTAAAAATCGCAGACTGATATCAACAATTTAAGGACTAACAAAAGAGTCCTTTTAAAGCATCATCCAGTACAACGAGAGATAAATTACAAGCTGTTTATAAGTAATGGTATGATAGTGACAGATACAAATAGTTGTCTGGTGCAAAGAAACGGACGATGCATCAAGTTGACGCCGTGCAAGATGCAATTATTGAAAAGTATCATTAATATTGTTTTGTAAGCGAAGACACGATGACTTTAGTGTCTTGTAGAATATGTAGGTATGTTATAAATTAGATAGAATCTTACTGTTTGTTTACCACAGTGTCTCAAGACGAAAGTCTATGACCAGTGTGTGTTGCCAGTGATGACCTATGGCTCTGAGACGTGGTCGCCCACAATGGGTCTCATGCAGTGCAGAGGGAATCGTTTATACGCTCATACGCTTGGCGTTTTCTTGCGTGATCGAATCAAAAATGAGATCCACAAGAGAACTAGGGCTTCCGACATAGCCCGAAAGATTGGCAAACTTAATTGGCAGTGGGCAGGGCACATTGGTTGCAGAACGTATGGCCGATGGGGCAAAAAAGCTCTAGCGTGGCGACTGCGAACCGGAAGACGTTGCGTTGGAAGGTCTCTCACCAGGTGGACCGATGACCTGGTGAAGGTTGCTAGGATCCGTTGGATGCGAGACGCACGGAACCGGTCAATGTGGCGACGCTTGGGGGAGGCCTATGTCCAGCAAGAAGACGTCTTTTGGCTGATATGATAAAGATGATGATGAATCTTATTAGCGTATTTTTTTTTAATGCTGGCGCTACTAGGAGATGCAACGATTTAACATCTAGTTTTCTATACTGCGACCAACAATTAGTAGGAGTGGCAAGTGTGATGTTTATTAGAATACCCTTTGCCAGCATGCTTGCTTAAAAGCTAAAAGTTACCTATAACTTTTAGCTTTTAAGCGAGCATGCTTGTGGAACTCAAAAAGAACCAGATATTAATTTTTATCCGTTTAAAATTAGAACTCACAAAATGATCTATCACTGATCTTATTGATTTTCTTAGCTGTAACTTTAGAAATGGTGCATCTACATAGATGCTTGCGAACCTAATTGTGATTACGACCTGTCATGACTTATGCACTGAATTAATCTTGAGTGCGTTAACCCTGCGCTGTAACTTACCTAAGTCTGACAACTGTCAGTTCACAGGTTCCGACCTGTGAACTCCGGTTCACAAAGCATAGTATAGTAAGACATTATGCCGTAAGATAATTGGGGCTCTTAGTCTAACTACTCGTCCAGGAATTACTAACTATTTCGTCGGGTCTATTGGACACTTCATCTTCTTTTCTTGTGAGGATATGGCCACCTCTGGTGTCAGAGTTAATTAAGACGTCTCTGGGAACCTCACAGGCGTCTGACATGGATAAATCAGACTTACATCTATACATATAAATAAAATGGGAGTGTCTGTTTGTAATATTGAAATAACCGTTTTTTACTACATGTATATGAATATATATACGGTAGGTACACACACCAAAATAATGTTTTTTAAAAATTTTGTCTGTCTGTCTGTCTTTTTATTCCGGCTAATCTCTGACATGGCTGGACCGATTTTGACGGGACTTTTATTGGCAAGTAGCTGATGTAATAAGGAGTAATTTAGGCTACCTTTATTTTAGAAAAAAACTTTTATTTTAGAAATTTGTTAGGCGGAACGAATTTCGCCGGGTCAGCTCGTTAACTACCTATTTAACTCCGGGTTGCCTTACGATGTTTTCTTTCACCGGTGCCTGAGATGAAAACTTAGAAAGTACATATGAATTTGAAAAAGTCACATTTGAACCCATGCCACTGGGTACTGGTACTGGCACCACAATATACACTTGAAAACGTTTGTCGATTCAAACTGTAAAAGTGCACTTTTAGCTGCGCGGTATCCTAAATCCCCACTCGTCATCCTCGCTGACGCTCAGATTTACTACTGACAGCTAACGACTCATTTCGAGTTCCGGGCCGCCGTTAAGATTCATTCTACCTGAATTAACGTTATTGCAATGTCTTAAGTTTTTAGTTGCAGCATTTAACTTTGTGTTACTGATGTCATTCATTAATTCATTCAAGCTTTAAACCTACCTCTTGGTGTTGAAACAATGTTTAATTTAGTTTCAAGTCATTTACTCCACTAAATCACTCAGATTAACAGTAATGGCTAATTTATTGACATTAAAGGCTGTTTTCCATATCCATGACGACAGAATCGATTGGAGTGGAGGAAGTTTTCTTCAAAAGGACTTAGAATTGACTTAGGCCTGAAACACTAAAGATAGGAGGATGAGACTCTTGAACCTACAACTCAGTTAAATATAGGAATGCGTTAAAGTAACGCTTGGTACTTCACAACTCACAGGTGTGGTCGGGTCATGCGCATTGCCCAAGAGTAAACAAAGCATTTTTTACACAGTATCGATAAGCCTTAGCATAATCTGTAGCGTGACGTATGTGTTGATCGGTATGTGAAATAACCTTACTTACCTTGTATAATAGTAAGGTTGTTTAAAATCCCCGACGGAAAAAAGGGTTGTTATAAGATTGACGTGTGTACCTGTGTGTTTGTGTATCTGTCTGTGCCATCATAGCTCCTAAACGGATGAATCGATTGTGACTTTATCGAGAGTGTTCTCAGCTATGTTTGATGAAAATCGGTTCAGCCGTTCTAAAGTTATGGGCGTTTTACTGTTTAAATCGGGGTTTTGTCGCAAGGTATCGTGTCATAATTACGTGTTCGATAGATTGTCGATCGAAACGTGTCTACTACTAGATAAATTATGTGTCGGGGTTTTCAATTTTTTTAATTTTTTTTGTTCTAGGGTTAAAATCAATCTAAATAGTCATTAGTCATTACCCAAGCATTTTGGGGTCAAACTACCTACCTATCTGGAGCAGCTGAGGTACCTACATTTACATGGAACAACTGTTTATCATCATCTTCATCATCATTTCAGCCAAAAGACGTCCACTGCTGGACATCGACGAAGCGTCGCTACATTGATCGGTCCTGTGCGTGTCGCATCCATTGGATTCCCATAGCCTTGGCCATGTCGTCGCTCCACCTAGAGGGAGGCCTTCCAACGCTGCCTCTGCCGGTACGCGGTCGCCACTCCAGAACTCTTCGGCCCCAACGACCATCCGTTTTTCGAGCAATGTGCCTTGCCCACTGCTACTTAAGTTTGGCAAAGCAATGGTGACTGATTCCTCACACCAGTTCTCATCTCCTGGGTCTTTCAGATGTTTACTTCAAGACGAATTTGCCGCTGCTTGATGTAGATCGTTCAACTTTGCTTGCATGTCGGCGTGGATATGTCTCAGCAGACATAGGTCATAGGCGTAATTCAAGTCTTCTAAGACGTAAACTGTTTATCTGATTTCCATAATCCAGTTATGGGATAAAAGCATTTCTTTGTTGGTGGTCAAACTTTCAAGCTTCTGACTACACGTAAGGACTGTGAAAGACCTAAAATTTACAACCGGGACGAATAGCGAACTTACATACTTTTAGAGGCATAGAGGGATCTCGGTAAATGCAAATTTAATATTAGAAGGCACGAAATTAGGAAAAGATGTAATAAAGTTAATGAGAATAAAGATATTTTATTTATTGTGACAATAATTAATGTTAAATAGCATGGTGTTAAATAGCATTGAACACCATGCAATAGGTACATGATAATGCCAATAAAAATCAACAAAAGAGTGCATTTAGCGCAAGGCTGTGAAACCAGGACGGAAGCTCACGATTACCTCCGAAGTTGGCCGAATGGCGTGCATGACCGTATGCAAGCATAGACATAGAGGAATGGACCGAGCAATACTGTCACAAAATTGACTAACGTGTTGATGGAGACAAAGTCACCATGCGACCAATACCTGTCTTTTTCCTGTGGAATAAAGCGACGATGCACGCTAACATTGCAAACCTATGACTACGCTCAATCAGAATCTCTTATCTCTAAATAATATAAATCAAAGTCGTTGTCTGCCTCTGTCTGTTATGCCGCTGCTTCTGCTAAACTACGTAATGGATTTTGATACGCTTTTCGCTTGGAAAAAGCAAATAACCGACGGTAAAGCCGGGGCGGGACGCTTGTTCTAGAATAAGACAACTGACCGCACGATCGCTTTATCTTTCTCACACGAATCTGACTGTGTTCACTTCACAACTCGATAGATGCTCAATCCATTCTTCATGTCCATGCGTATGGTCGTATGCGCATGTTGGTCGACGTTTGCAAGGATTTACCTTGTTTGCTAGTTTAACAGAACATAATATCGCATGATATTCTTAAAAATTGTAGAGGAGATATAGTATTTTAGTGTTTTTAACCCCCGACGGAAAATAGTGGTGTTATAAGTTTGACGTATGTGTTTTTCTATTTGTGTACTCCGCTATACTCCATTTGTTTAGTTAGTTAACTAAATGTAAACAATCTTAACATGTCTTTTATCTAAAAAAATGTCTAAAAATTGAATCTAAAAATGTTTACAATTAGGTATTTACTTAAACCGATGTTAGGTAAGTAACTAAATTTAAATAATATTTGTTGGTCTTTTATACGATTTATTTTATATAAAAAGACATATCAAGATTGTTTACCTTTAGTTAACTACCTAAACAAATGGAGTATAGTATAGTAGTCCACTAGTGTAGTGCCGTAAACAGTTACTTTTCGGCTATAATAAAAGGTTTAAAAAAAAATTATTGATTCATCTAAATTATTTGTGGAACTTGGTTTTTCTTATGACTAATATGCTTAAAAAAATAATTACCAACACGATATTTATTCGATTCTTTTGCACACTCCTCCAAAACGACTTGGATCTTTCAAAATGGTTTTACACAGAAACATTGATGGTTAGAATTTATTCTTAAACTACATAGAATATGTACATCCCTGTAGGAGCCTTTTTGGCACGGGGTTTTATTTTTATCATAGTTTAATATTTTGTTCTTGCTTATTTCACGTGCCTCCTGTGCGGGTCACAAATATTTTTTTCTTTCTTTCTAAATCAAAAAACATTTTGCAAACAAAACTGTACAAAAGAAGGTCCAATATTGATATCCTGACCGATTCTATTCAATATTTGATTGATCTCACCGAGCGGGCGCACGGCTAGTTCCGCGTTAACACTGGCGAATATACAGAGTGGATCAAATGAACCAGGGCGTAGGTCATGAAGTACCGAAACATTTTTTTTTTTTTTACTGCTGATAACCCCAACTATCGCCCTATTTCGTTTGATACACGATTTTTTGCCCATTCGCAAAGTGTGGGTATATCTACTATACGGTTACCTCTGCCCAGCCTTTGGGGAATACTGGCGTGATGTTATGCTATCGTCAAATCATATGATGACTAAACACTTATCTAGGCAAGATCTTAACAAGTGAATGGAATGTGTTCAAAAACTTCTGGTCATTAGCGACTTCAATAGTTTCTCACAGCATAATTATTTTATCTTATCGGTTGCTATGTTGTTAAGAAAAAAATTAGAAATTTCGTAACAGTGTGTCACTGTGTGATAAAACGTCTACCGTGGCCAACATCTGCAACTGAATCCTTTATAGGAAAACTTGATCAATCAATTAACTCAAATAATCATTTCACGTGTGATGTCGCAATGGTCTAGTGGCTAAGACCTCGCATCTCGTGCTTAAGGTCGTGGGTTTAAATCCGGGCAAGTATCAATGTCACTTTTTCAATTCATATGTACTTTCTAAGTTTATCCTGGACATTGCTGATAACATTGAAGGAAAACTTCGTGAGGAATCTCGGAGTTATAATTGGTTTTTCATAAACTAGCCGTCCCACGCGGCTTCGCTCCTATCAATTGGCTACCTACCTACCCTACCCTACCTACCCAAGATTCATGAATGTGGCGTAACTTTAACCGCTACGCAGCGCACGCAATCGGAACTCTCAAAAAGGAATAATTTTGCCCGTTTTTGCAATATTTTTCGTTTATGCTCCGCTCCTATTGGTCGTAGCGTGATGTTATATAGCCTATAACCTTCCTCGATAAATGGACTGTCCAACACAAAAATATTTTTTCAATTCCAACCCGTAGTTCCTGAGCAAACAAACTCTTCAGCTTTATAATATTAGTATAGATTATTATAGATATAGATTTGTGCTCTATTGGTGTAATTGCTGCAAGGCATTCTAGGCCTATGTCCAGCAGTGGACGTCTTTCGGCTGATATGATGATGATTATGATTCTAGTGGGTGGATAAAAATAAAATAAATAATTAAAACCCATTATAATTACGTATTATTTAGTTAATCTTACCTGTTCTAACACAACACTTGTTTCAAAGATCTTCAACAAAAAGACAAAACCTTATCAGTAAAATTACCTACATACCTACCTATTAGTTACCCATGACATAATTGGGTAAAACTGCGACCTACTGTCAGCAGGCTAAGTATGGGTTGCTGTAACCTTCCCAGGCTAACCAAGCAGACTTCCCGCGATTGTGAACGGTAACCATCTGGTCAGTGAAGGGCGGAAACATGGAGTCGAGTTTCATGGCTCACCTTACCTATATCCATGTTGTCAGTACCAGTAGTTATTGGTCAGTCAAACTGAAATTATTTTTACGTGTTTTCATGTGATGTAAGAAAAGGGCCTGAACAAAGAGATTTACTGTCAGGTAAGTATTTTCGTATAAGGCAAGGCCTACATAGCGATGATCTTTAAGCGATAACGCCTAAACATCCGAAATGTGTAGGATTGACGTGTATTACCAAAAGAATAAAAAGCTTTTTTCCAAAAAAATGCTATCGACTTCCAAATAAGAAAACTAAAAAGTGAAAAATAACTATTTTTGGAAGTCGGTGTCTTTTTTTGACCAATTTTTTTGCGTTACGGACACCGACTTCCAAAAATAAAGTTATTTTCACTTTGTAGTTTTCTTATTTGGAAGTCGGTAGTATTTTTTTGTAAAAAAACTATTTATTTTTCACTTTTTTGTTGTACCTACCTAAAAGGCAAGTTGTTTAGTAAATAACCTTAACGCCAGAATAGATTAGCCGAATATCAAGAAACTTGAACATAAAGGGTGAAATGAGAGATCTGCGTACTCCTCAAGAGCGTACTGGCGTGATGTTATGTTATGAAATGGTATAAACAATAAAAAGACATGCGATTGCAGCAATCCGGAGAGATTTTCCGTTATTTATTGAAGAGTTCTGTTGTATATCTTCAAAGTTCTTCACCAAATTAAAATGGGGCCAATTCCAAAACATAATCTTTCATACAAGATTTTTTTAAATCGATCCACAATTATTGACGGAGATATGGGTAATATAAAAAAAAACCTACATGAAGTCGATCATTGAACCTCGTACTTTTTAGTAAGTCGGTTAAAAATGGCGAACTCTTTTTTTTTTAGAGTCTTCCGATGAAACATATTTTTAAATATAGAGATTGAATTCTTAAACAGTTTTGTCTATACTTTTATAGGAACTCAGGAATTAAAGATATTCCAGATTGAAGTTCTAGAAATCTACAGGTTATGTTAGCAGTACTGAGTACATGTCATTATGCCGGTCGAAAGATGAATTACTGCATGTCCATAGCAACACATCTTAGCCATAATCTATGATATTATTTATTATCTAGTAAATTGAATTTTCAATTATGACGATTTTTTTACCAGAATTTAACCTTGATTTGATGAAACTTAGTAATTTATTTGAACGGTATCTCTCACGGCCATATATGTAAACGCTTAATAATTCCATCAACAATTTTCTCGCCATTGTTATTTGTCAAATTGTCTTTTTGAACTTTCGACAGTCGTTAATAGCTGATAAGAATGTCACTTTGTCTAATACCAAAGCTGTCTGTGGTTTGCTAGATACTGGGTTTGGAAATATTTTGTGTCCTTATAATTTCCCTGATAGTTGTTCGTTTCGTCCGTACATATGATCATTCTTTTTAGAAGCTAGGAAAGGGCCTGAACAAAGAGATTTTCTGTCAGGTAAGTACTTTCGTAAGAAGAGAGCCTAGATAGTGATTTTCTATTTGCGATAACGTCCTAAAGTCTGAAATGTGGATTGGCATGCACTACCAAAACGAGTGAAATTGTCAATCGCGAACATTTCGAACTTTCGACATTCGATTATGCTGATAAGAATTTCCCTTTGTCTAACACCAAAGCTGTGTGTGGCTTGCTAGATAATGGATTTGGAAATATTCTGTGTCCATATAATTAATCTGATGATGGTTTGGTTCGACCGTAAATATGATTGGAGATCATTCAATTCAGAAGTCAAAAACTCGACCAGTCTTATGAAACTATCACTTCATTTATTTTTTATTATTGATAGTCTCTCGCTAGACCAGTATCATACTTGGTAATCGATGATGTGGTCGACGATGATACACGCTTGCCTAGAAGAAACCTATTCACTTTTGAATTAAAGACTCACAGGTTGTAGCTATCAGAGAATACAGACTACGGCAGGGAATTCCACTCCTTTGCTGAACGCAAAATAAAAGCATTCTCAAAATGATTGGTGCGTATGGGTGGGATGTCCACCATGTAGCGATGACGCGTCGCCGTACGTTTGGTAGTCCGATGATGGAACGGAGTAGAAGGAATTAGTTCATGCAATTACAAAGCACACTCCCCGAGATGTAACCGATAAAAAACCGACAGTTCAAGCCCCTGGAGCCTAGACTCAACCAGCATCTTATTGCCGTTGAGCGTCCTGGTCCGTTTTTTGATCGAATCAAATGCATCCAGCTGGTATTTGGCAAATCCGTCCCAGAAATGAGAGCAGTACTCCATGCATGATCGAACGCTATCCAGGAACTCGGTTCTGATGGTGAGATAGGCTCCGCCTCTTTGCCTATTAGGCAGTTACTCCAAATAAAAAATGGTAAGACAGAAAACCGACCGTAACATTGCTGGTAAAACAGCTGGTAGATAATGATAAAGACGACTTTCCTCGCCCACAAGCAATTTGTTCTAACATCTTACAAAGCAACTATCACTGAAGCATTCTAACCATTCTAAAATATTACATACAAAAAATAAGTAAACCAAAAAAGTAATTCACACGATGTGAAAGCGAAAGGCGAACAACTTTTGACCGCACATTCAGTTCAGTTTCGTAACAAAACACCGAAATTTAAAACATTAGATCGTTACTGGAGTCGCAATTAAATGAACAACAAGAAGTAGATTGAAATGAACAAGAAATGTGGGATGGATGACATATGTGGGGATATGTTATTGGTATTTTTTTGTTTATTAAAGTTTTCTGATTATTGAGTTTTGTATTGTACTCCAATATAGGTACAGGGTGGGCATAAAAACGTGGATCAAACGAAACAGGGTGATAGTTGGGGAAACGAGAAGTAATATTTTTTTTTATTTTTTACTTTAGAACCTACTACAAATAATCCTAGCTGTTTCGTTTGAACCACGATTTTTTGCCCACCCCGTATGTAGTTAATAATTGTCCACTAAATTCAGTTAGTCCAGTCGATCAATATACTATAGGCTAAAGCCATTTGACATTTTATAAACATTAGTGGCTTTTAGTAACTGATTATGAAAAAAATGAAAAACTGCTTACTATCTTATACTAGTTTAGCGTTTTTCATAAACACACACCGCCACCCTTTTACGCACACATTCAAACACACATCCATCTTCATACGTACCCACACAGAACACCATCCTACTCTCTCTCTTTCACACACACAACACCACACCACGCACAAGACACCTTCCATTTCACACACACTTCGCATACTGAGAAACACACACACACGTTTTTAATTTTTTTTTTTTTTTTTTTTGTTAAATTGTTTAAAAAAAAAATATTAAGTTTTTTTGTTCTTTTCTTACAATAGTCCATGGCCTACGTTCTACATTTGTGTAAATCCCAATTTCGGCGAGGGGGCCAGGAGTCCATAACACAGAATATACTAGTTTGGATTCCTGACTCCCACAGACCTTTGTACATCCAATATTTGTAGCATAAAATAGAAACAGTATTTTACTTTGTGGGCGATAAATAAATATTACTAATATTACTATAAACAAAAGCGCTTAACAATGGAAACTAACTTAATACTGAAAATGAAAACTGTTCTTAATTTTTGTCTCTCTGTAACCGTTGTTGAATACTATCAAAGAATTAATTATAATATAACAATAGTTCATTCAACACTCGTTACAATCGTCTTACTCGTAAATATGATGCTCACACATAACAGTCACATGGCTCGGTTAAAATCCATTAATGAAGATATAACTGGGTAAACTCCATATTTATTAATAAACTCCACACAAGTAACACCAGAGTGGGTGGAACTTAAGTTTGGCATAACTATACTGTGAATTAACTTTTAAATTAAGCGGTCTGGAGTCGAGTCGAGTACTTATTGTATAAATGTGTTTATCCATTTTAATGATTGCATTAGGACTTTACTCCCACTTAAATAAGGGGGCTAGACAAGTAATGCGTGTACCGAACTTCAGTAGTACTAGTATAATATTATCTATGACGCATTAGGAATCGCACAGTTATTAGATACTAGCTGTCCCACGCGGCTGTGATCGCTCCCGTCAACTGACTACCTACTTGCCCATTTACCCGACCTACCCTACCCTACCTACACTACATACATGATTATTGCGTAACATTAACCACTTACGTAGCGCACGCAACAGAAGCTCTCAAAAAAGAATAATTTTTTTCCGTTGCGTGCGTTTTTGCAACATTTCTCATTTATGCTCCGCTCCTATTGGTACGACCAATAGGAGCGTGATGTCATATAGCCTAACCTTCCTCGATAAATGGACTTTCCAACACAAAAAGATTTTTTCAATTCCAACCAGTAGTTCTTGAGATTAGCGCGTTCAAACAAACAAACTCGTCAGCTTTATAATATTAGTATAGATTTACTTAGATAATTAAAAAAAAATAGCTGCACTGATAAACCACAATTTCAATCAGTAAATAACCATAAAATCTTTAATAACTCTTACTTTCAATTTAACAATTTCTTTCACAGTTTTTCACTTGTATATCACTCTCGTGCACATGCTAAGTGCACGTGCATGAAATCGGAGTGCGGTGCAGTTGCGCGTATCTTACGTCAGAGAGACATTCACCCGCAGTAACGACCGCTGACATAGCGAAGTGAGCTGAATTCTAAGTGAATCGAGATGAGGTGTGTTGTTGGTATGGCATATAGAGATCGCAACTATTATATGTTATAACTAGCACAGACTTATACCAAGATGACGCGAATGGATATTCTTCACGTGTCAATGGAGTAAAAGTGAGAGGTCTTCTTTTGAACTGATTCAGTTAGCGTTACAGGCACCGGACAGCAAACGTAATTTAGAAAATTGCCTGATTGAGCTGTACAAAATTGACAAAAAGGTTGCCCGAGTGGCACGCTTGGTTTTAATACAGATAGTGGGACTTGCGTTATTACAATCCCACCGCACTGTTCCCAAACCACGGCAACTCCTGAAAGCCAGAATAAATAGTGGCGACCACCACAAAAGCGCCGAGGCAATGAAGCTCGACGAAGTCCCGGAGAATGAATTTAACTGTCTTGGATCCCGCAACGAAATTAATCAGAAAAGAATAATGGAGGAATAGGAAAAAATCAAATTTCCACTTCCCTCCATATCAAGCAGGAGACAGAACAAACAAGACCAATACACAGCGCAGCAGTCAATCGCTCAACCACTGCGCCAACCGTGTCGGTTCAGTATTGGTTTAGTATTTAATCGTAAAGTACTAATAAAGTAGGTGTAAGTGCCAAGTTTTTCATTCTCGTCTATTTATCACTTAATCACATCATCATCAAATCAAATGGAATACCAACATGAAATTTTTCAATTCCAACCAGTCGTTCCTGAGATTAGCGCGTTCAAACAAACAAACTCTTCAGCTTTATAATATTAGTATAGATTAACATTATTGTTTTGTTGGAGTTTCAAAACCCCCGCAAACTACAGATTTTTTATCGGCCGATAGTTTGGTCAGGCCTTTTATCAGTATGAGGAAGTTCGCAAGTGCGCTCATTACAACGATTCGGTAATGAATATAATTTTCAATCCGACTTAACTATCGACCGATAAAAAGATTGTAGTTTGCGGGGATCTTAATCTCTGGAAGGGTTGTTAATAGAAGGCTACACTATCGCTAAGTATGTTTTAAACCGTAGGCACAGATATAAATGTAACTAGATGACGCGATTGTATGTACTTCCCGTGTCAAAAAACGGAGTAAAATTACTATCAATGATTGTAATTTGAGCTTTTCATTTAGCATTATCGGCACCGGAAATCTATCGAAATCTAGAAAAATGCCTAATTATGCCATATTGAGCTATTAAGACTGTAAAGAAAAGTTGGCCGAGACATTGGACATGTTTTCTTTCATTGCTAAGTAAATTTGTTTTTAAATTTTGTGTGGAAAAGGGTTTTCATACAGATGGAGGGAGTTGCGTTATCTAGTTAGATTTATGTCTGTGATCGTAGGTAATGTTATGGTTATGTACATCTATATATTTTGTAAATATATCTACACTAATATTATAAAGATTTGTATTTTTGTATGTAACGAATAATCTTAAAAACTACTGGACCGATTTCAAAAATTCTTTCACCGTTGGGAAGCTACACAATCCCCGGGTGACATAGACTACTTTTTATCCCTGTATTCCCACAGGAACGGAACCTACGCGGGTGAAACTGCGAGGAATACGCTAGTCTATAATATAATATTAAATTTTAAAATAAATTAAGAATTATTATACATACACATACTGATACACAAACACGCACACACAAACGCACAAACACATTAGTTTTATGTTGACAATCTCTATCTATAATAGATGTAGTAGCGGCCTGGAGTTCTGAAATACAGTCCTCGGCTTGGTTTATATTCCAGATCTCCCACAAATTACAATATGTTTTGTCAAAACATATTCTTCTTAAATTTTACTACTTTTTATACCGGAAAATACAAGGCTCCTCTAGGGTAGGCCACTGGAGCGTAGTCGCAGGATACATTTCGAGACTTGGTTGGATATTTATCAACGATCGAAATTCGTTTTTATAACAAGACATGTATCTCTTTGTCAAATCAGAGTGTGTCCGAGTACCTCATAAAGTTATTTTTAGTAACGAATCACCTTTTGATAAGTTATCTGTGGGCAATCGGAGACTCGGAAACGTTAGAAGGAGAAAAATGCAAGCCTTCAGTAGAAATCAGAAGGTAGGAAAAAGCGTTAGCATCTGGCGGTTGTCCGTAAGAGACACAAAACAGACGTGACCGATCTCAATGGCGGTCGGGTGCAACTGAAGAAAACTGCGCAAAGCGCGGCGCGCCGCGCGACCGGCAATACCACTCCCGCGCAATTGCCGTGGCGCGGGAGTGGTATTGCCGCTCGACTACGATTATGCAATCGAACCCTGCAATGACTACGGACAGCACCAAATGCCAACCCTTTTCCTGTCTTCGTATTTCTTTCCAAAAAATAAACACAAAAACACAAAATATGTCTTTAAACAGCGGTACAATTTAGTTTTTATTTTTACCAATATTCAAAACAAACAGTGCAATTTATACTTGCTTTAGGCAAAGTAAGTTCGTCGCTGACATTATCCTTATCACACTTTATTGACATCTGTAAAAATCTGTAGTACCTACGTTAATACGTATACAGATTTTAATATGTATAAAAAATATAGGTCAGTAAGTAATCTTACTGACCTATATTTTTTTGTTATTTGTGTATTTGACAGTTTATACTTTGTAAGTTTTAACACTTAATAACTTTTTATCAAGTTCCGGATATAGTAACAATGTTTATCTGAACTTTTTCCTGTTTTAAATATTACTCTATTTTAAAATAAATGTATAAATAATACTGTGTAGCAGTAGCAATCTATTTAAGGTTTGATAAGCATTGTATTTTTGTATCTGATAGCAGTCTTCCTAATTTTTGTAAATTAACGTATCAGCTGTCTTTTCTCTACTTTTTGTCCTTATTTTTTTGAATTTGTATGTATAAAATAAATAATAAAACCCAATTTAGGCATCTTTTCTTTATTTTGTAAATCTTAACTAGCCTGAAAACTTGTCATAAATTGGTATATAATTAGGTTTTGTCATGTTCTTGAGGCCTATTTCCAGCAGTGGACGTCTTTCGGCTGAAATGATGAAGACGATGATGTTCTTAACTCCAAATACTTAATTCAAAAACCGCCCCGAAGAGAAAAAAAAAATACAGAATAAGACAGGTCTCTCAGGAAGATAAGACACGTCGGTAAATCTCAATTAAATTTGAATGTTCCGGACCGAGCCAAGGCGTCGACGGCGCGCACTGTTCCCGCGCGCCTCAAGGAGTTGTCAGCAAAGAGAGGGGCCCAGCTGGGTCGAAGCCTACCGGGGTTCGGGGTTATCCGAAAGGAAGCTAGAGCCCCGGTATGAAGGCTAGAAGGAACGGCGCGGGGTTTTTAGTCAGTACAAGTCTGACACTATCTCCCGCTCCACCCAAGAGCGGGATTTGTCATAAGATGATTTTCCCCGTCGACAAAAAAAAAAAAAAAAAAAAAAAAAAAAAAAAAAAAAAAAAAAAAAAAAACCTATGGCATGAAAATAACATATTTGTATATTTTTTGCAGGTCTCAATACGTCCTTGCTCCAATTATATATTCAACGAGAACATTCTCGCTGTCAATACTAGTATTACCATGTCAAAACCGCCTTTAAAGATTTTATTGATTCTCGCTCCCACAACTTTTTCAGAAATACCGATAGAATGGCGAAAGTGCATAGATAACATTGGTACATACTTTGATAGGTTAATTAAAATAATTTAATAAAAAAATGTGTTTTCATACGCCATTTTCATATGTATTGACCTAGTAAGTCGGTGTATAATTCTAGACGCATGCAGCAATTGATTGCAAAAACAGAGTCATATTTGCCAATGTATACGTAGTAACATTCTGCCAACACCTTCAAATAATAAATGACATGACATTATACAGAATGTGAATTGACATTTATCATTCATTAGTCAAGCCCCATTGGCTTCATTCATCACAAGCTCACAAAATGGTGTTGATCCAGGCTTCAGGAACACAAAGCCATTATTATGGTGCGAACCATAAGAATAAAATATCATGCGTTGACGTAATCGCTCGTTGATAACAAAATCCATGTAAACGGCGTATTATCCTTGAGTACATATTTGTTATTATTAAATTGTGGTGAGATTGAAATTGACCTACTGTAGGTATTAACTAGTTTAGAATCTTTTTAATCTTGACGTGGCATGGTAAGCTGATCTACATCAGTGTCAGGACTTTGCGAAATGTCTGTGTTTGATGATCAATCCTCATCTTCCTGCCCATCTTCTTCCATCACGCTATCACTGGCTCTAATTCCTTTATTTATTTATTTTATGTTATTTATTTATTTCAATTACACCTTGCACTAACAGTGGGACCCAACACGTATAAAGAGTGAATGATATATGATGACTACATTTACAACAGACAAACAACACAATTTACAACTCGCACATACCAAAATTAAAACAACACAAACCATAACTTGCAAAATCCATTCATCTCTTCTGTCTTTTGTTTGATGAAAAAAATATATGAATATTTTGTATTTAGTTTAGATGACTCCAGGTATCTTACCTGACTGGGTATTATCTGCTGACAATTTGACGATAAAACTACTAACTACCTATTTAGAACTAGCTTTCAAAGTTAATTATCGTCACAGTACGTAGATAATTCTATAATTAAAGAATGTAAGTCTACCTCTGGAATAACGTTTTGGGGTAACATCCATATCGAAGAGCTGCCCAGTCCAACATACGAAGACAAACACACATACACTCCGTTATCTCAGTCACATTTACCGCTTTTCTTTAAGTTTTAAAAAACCAGCATCACATGAAAACTTTTAAAAATGTCCTTGTATTATGATATCTCATAGGTACTTACTTTTATACCACAATCACCATTATTGATTTCGTTATTCATATATATTTATGACGTCAGCATATTTTTCAGTGTCATGTTCAGTAGGTACTGAAAGTATAAACTACATAATAATAGTTAAACATATGTTACCTTGTATAATGGTTGATATTTAATGGATATTGCCAACATATACAATAATAAAATATGTTGCGAAACAAGTAAAAATCTTTTTGTATTTATACGCCTTGAAGGGCTGTGTGACTAACAGCCTCTGTACGTCCACTTCTGGGCAAAAATGCCCTCTAATTTTCATATAAGAAATGTGTTTTTATCATTCCCAGTACCAGGACTACATAGACATTAGGAAGCTTATGTTCAGTTGTTTTACATTCGATTCTTTATTGTGATGTCATCAATATGGGTTCCTACTGATAGACATCATGTTGTATAAATATAAGGTCGTAAATACAACAACAAATTCAAAGTTGAATAGTATAACCGCTCTACATAAATAAACTACATAACAAGAATATGTCACCAAAACTAACTGTAGCTATAGGAAAACAAATGAACGAGGATAAACCCTGATATATTGCATGTATACTATCGTAGCGCCATTTTTAGTAGCAGTGCGTAATACTTAACCTAAATATTATATAAACTGAATCCATCAAATATGTATTACCTATAAAAAATATGATTGAAAGCCGTTTCGAACATTTAACTTACCTTTTGACGACAACCGAAGATCGATAACACACGTGCCGGGCCTCAGTCGCCGGTACGCAAGTAAAACAGAAGATATAACAACAAAACAACAACAAAATAAACAATAAAACACACGAAAACAACAAGATCTTCTCTCAGTGTTCAACTGTCACTCAAGAACGAAGTACACGTTAACATACACACAGAAATTCGGGCACCCGGCGTTTTCCCGGCCAAAACAAAACCCAATAAAAACGTTAAAAACCAAAAAACAAAACCTCCTGACGTAAATTAAGCTTGTTTTTAATCGTTTTGGTGAATAGGTAGATTGTTTGGAACGTAAAACAAAGGTAGAATGTTGATATTTTACTATTGCAACGAGTTTTTTAGTATGATGAGCGCGCGTCGCACCACTGCATTCATCGCCGGCGCGGCCAATACTGAACACGAACAGAACAGAACGTAGCCAGAGAAAAAAACAAACTAGCTCGAACTGAGCCTGTTGGAGCGCAGTCGGAAAACTACGTCTGTCTCTTTCTAACACACTGTGTTCGAGAACCATTTTCCCGCTTAGCAACGTGTCGTTGCGGACTTCAGTGGTAGCCTTAGTCATCAGTGTCTGCGTCTGTAGTGTTCCCTATTATACACGCGTACATCCCGATAAGTGCCTGTTTTATAAACACGACACTCCTTACTGTACGCTGAATGTACTTACTGTTGAACATATGGTGAAGGTCCATTAGTACTTGAGTGATTTCAGGATCGTCTGTTACTGTTGTTAGAGGCTTTTCATCTTAGAGATTACATCGGATCAAAGGACCATTCAATACGATGTCAGTGTCAACGAATTGACTTTGTATGGTTAATCGATGATTCAAACAATTACAGATGTTCTCATGTTTTGATAATAATATTCAGCTTTTCATTCATAAACTAAACTGAAACTGAAAAAATCACAATACGAATTGATTAACTAACACAACCGGCAAATTAAATTCTGATGAATTAGAAACTTTATTTACGTTTGTATTTAATCAATCATACACACGTTACATAAAATCATGCGTGTTTCCTTAAGGCGTAAGCAGAAGTATGCTTTCAGTTTCATATACATATATGCAGGAGGCGTCCTATCATCAACTTTCGATTTGTTTATTAAACGTGTTTTGGTGTTTTGTAACGTTTTGGTGAACAAATCGATTGTTTGGCAAATTTATCCACAGTCAATCTGCTTCGGCTTCAAGTCTAACCGGATTCAGCTGAGTGCTTGTATTCAATATCAAGTGGCTGCTTTTCTGATCTCCATAACCTGGATTCTGGAGGTTCGATAAGCTCTGAAAATCGGACATCTGTCCCGATATCCCTTGAAAAGAGAATTGTCAGATTTTAGGACTTCTGACTACGGTAAGGACTGTAATAGGTAGATTATGCACCAAGGGGATAAAATAGTGTCTTACGTCACGGGTGGCATGCAAGGGAGTTATGTAGAATCCTGAGTGAAGAGAGGGTTCAAGCTGCCCAAGACGAAAACAGGCTTTATTTTAGAGGAGCATACTCTACTTTTCACACCTTCTACGAGATAAATGAAGTATCAGTAATAAATTATTAATAATCACTAAAGCGTCTGTTTTGATAAACTCTGGAGTAGAATCACTATCGGTCGACATTTTTTTCAACACAAATATTGCAATAAAATTCACTGAAAATTACAATACCAAAAACCGTCATTTATTTCACATTCTTTGAAATCGCGCCTTTTTTTGAGTTTTGCTTATGGTGACCAGTTCGATTTTCGAACAAAACTCTTTACAATGCCATAGGTATGGATATTTTATATTTAGAGTTTTCACTAGTTTCCACACGAATTTGACGTTCCAAATTCAAATCTCTTTACTCTATTGAGGGTTTCATACAACTTTACCTCCCTAAGAGGTAATGCTTTAATTTACGTTGAGATTGCATGATAATTAATTATATAACTAATTGGACATTGTCGATCAGTTGGTGTGAAAAAGAAATAAATATGACTGTCAGGAATAAAATCTAAACGTGTTTTCCGAGGCACAGAGTATAGTTAAATAATTGATGGTCACCCATACAAGGACTGACCTCGGTAAGCGTTGCTTAACCTCGAAGATCGACCTGTGTTATTATTTAGGCACAAGCTCCTCAAACAATTAAACAGACGACAATAGTTCAATTCAATATTACCAATTGACAATCACCAAGTTGACTGGAGATAAAAAATTGAATAGGCAGTCAGAAATCCCGTGTGAATATACCTACGCAATTTCACCGATTCCTTTTGACACGTCCCCCGTTCTCCTTTGAGGTTTGGAAATCTAATACCTACTATTCGTTACTTTGTTTGTATTCTTGGGTCTTCTTTCTTGTAATAAGATTACGATTTGGTTATGTTACCTTGTTCAAAGGAAATTGTGGAAATATTTTGCCTTCCATTCAAGTCATATAAAGGGTAAGGTATAATCTACATACCTAATTGATGACTTAGGGAACGTTCTCAAATTCACACAGAACATCCGTATTTCCAGGATCGTTTTTAACGGATCCGTTGTTACTAGAGGTGATATTCATACCGCATTTATCATACTATTTTAACGGATCCATCGCTACTGTAGATGAAGTTCACACCACATTTAGTCAGTGTTTCACCAACTTTCAAACAAAACGGATCAGTATTTTAAGTTGGTAGTGTGTGTGAACTCGCGCATACATCAACCCACGTCAGTTCCGAATAAGAAAGGAATACGATAAAGCGACAAAATGTGACAAAAGATACATGTCAGATCGTTATTTTTAGTGGATCTGGTATTCCAGGATCTGTCATTTGTATGTGATCTCGCTCATACAACTACATACGTCAGCGCCGAATTAAAACGTATACGATAACGCGGACCTCTAAAACGGGCATCTGTGTGGACGAACGCTTAAGCTACTAGTATCTGAAAAGATACGAGTATGAGACTGGATTTGCCAGCGATTTCGTCCGCGTCGAAAGTGTTTTATCCCAAGGATACTTACTAGGTACCGGGATATAAATCATAATCCAGCCGGACGAGCACGGCCTCTGTGATAGGCTTGAGAACAAGCATTTTATCACGGTTTTTACTACCAAACTGTGATAAAAATGTGTGACTCAAGCTCGTCACAGTATGCCGTGCTCGCCCGGCAGGTTATAGTCTCCCCGTGTGCCAAGCTTCATCCAAATCTGTTCAGTGGTTTAGGCTTAGTTGATTAACAAACATACATAATTTTGAAAATATTAGTAAGATGTAGAAAAAGATAATCCTATCAAAAACAACAAAAAAGACAAAAGTCTAACCTTCTTTTTTGCCAAAATTTGTGAGATCGAATGCAAAACCAAGTCGGATAATTTTATTTATTCCTTAGGTACCTTAATCATTAGGTAACAAACAAACCAATAAATCGACTTCATTTTACGGAAAGTATCGACATTATTGTTCTGTTAATGTAAAACCGAGTCGATTAGTTTGTTTGTTACCTAATTGTTAAGATACTACTACTACTAATTCGGGCTACCACAAAGAAGTTACAGGGGGTCGAAAAGGTCCATCCTTTTCTCGAAGCTATTAAGGGCATTTTCGGTTGTGCCTTTGTTTGCTCAACTTGTTGGGGTCACTGCCGTGCCCCCAGATACATTATTTTTCATTAAGTTACAAGTTTTGGGGGCCGAGTCACCCTCGTCCGTAGGAGTATACCCATTTTTTGATTCCCTACACGTGGTCCCCGGGTGGTGCAAATCAGGTGACATTAACTGGTGGTAGGCTTCGGCCGAAGGCTTGCGACCACCCACCAGGCAAAGACGTACCGCCAAGCGGCCTAGCCGTGTTCCGGTACGATGCTCGGTGTAGCCAACTAGAGGAGTTGGGTCGAGATAGCTGTTCCACTGCAGGCTGACCAGCCTGACGCGCGCTGTTGGGGATGTATCGAGAGACTAGTCGCGGAGGGTAGCGGGATCCGAGGCACGGTGCACCGCTGGCCGACCGCAGTTAGTTGGGGGCCCAAGTAGTGTGCCAGCCACACACGAAAGGCTGCCCCGCCAACTGTCGAAAAATCCCGGAATGCACCATCGTGCTGGTTGGCGACCAGACGGGAGGGCCCGATGGACATTCCGGGGGGGCTCGGGCGTCCCCGCAGTCTCCAGACTAGTGCCTTAATGATGGTGTCCTTTCAGTGCGTGTCTGTAGGTTAGCAACGTGAAACCTCGTCTCACTTCTTACTCCTCTTATCTATTCACTCTATTTTAAAACTATGCAAGGAAAAAGGAATACTGGAGTTAAACAGCGGCTGCACCCCCTCCCCCACAAAGTGCACCTCACCAATATTAGAGGTCTGCACTCAAATATCACTGCAGTCCACTATCATCTGGAGGCTGAGAAACCAGCGCTCTTTTTCCTTACGGAGACGCAGATAGCGAATCAGACGTGTCGTACTTGTCTTACCCAGGGTTCACCCTGGAGCACAATTTTAGACCACGGGCGGGCGTATGTATGTACGCCCGTGACGACATTTGCTATCGGCGTCTCCGTAACCTTGAGGACTCCAGATTCACAACCCTCTGGGCTCTGGTGGACACAGGTCTGGATAAAATTATCTATGTCTGTGTCTAGCGTTCGCACAGCGGAGATCAGGAGACAACCAGGCTCACAGAGTACCTCAGTGAGGCGGCTGATGCGGCACAGCAGCGGTACCCTTCAGCCCAATTGGTGTTACTGGGGGACTTCAATGCCCACCACCAGGAGTGGCTCTTCCCATACCAGTGCACCGATCATGCTGGACGGGAGATGCGTAAGCTTTCGCTAGCGCTAAACCTCACCCAGCTGGTCCAGGGGGCAACAAGGGTACCGGATGTTGATTCGCACACTGCGAATTGCTTGGACCTTCTGCTGACAACAGATCCAGACAGATACTCCGTGTCGATAGCTTCACCTTTGGGTAGTTCCGACCACTGTCTGGTGAAGTCTGTATCCGTCTATTCCCCGCCCGATCCCAGCCCAAGAGGCACCCGGCGGGTTTGGCGGTACAAGTCAGCAGATTGGGATGGTATGCGATCTTTCTTCGCATGCTATCCTTGGCAGCCTACTTGCTTTTCTTCGACTGATCCATCGTCGTGTGCGAATGCCGTGACGGATGTGTTGCGTCGGGGAATGGAGTATTACATTCCGTTCTCTGACGTATCAATGTCTAGCGAAGACCGGCCATGGTTTGGCGCCGAATGTAAGCGCGCCGACGCTATTAAACATGGGGCGTACCTGGCTTGGGTCGACGCTCGATCGCGCAAGGCAAGTGACGTGGGTCAGAAGAAGAAGGCCTCAACAGGGCTGCCAAGTCCTGCAAGATGGTGTTGCGAAGAGCTCGGTTCGACCATATCAGCCGAATAGGGACCAAACTTGCCTCTTACCCAGCAGGTAGTAAAGCGTTTTGGTCCCTGGCTAAGTCGGTCGAGTCGAACTTCTGCCGACCCTCACTACCACCACTGCTGAAACCCGACGGGTCGCTGGCTCACTCCGCTGAGGAGAAGGCAAATTTATTTGCCTCCTTTTTTGCGGAATCTTCACGTCTGAATCCTGGTGACGCGCGGCCCCTTCCTTCTCCTGATGGATGCGAGACGAGTATGTCGGACATTCGCATCCATCAAAAGGACGTCCGTAGGGTGCTGCGCAACCTCGACGTGAACAAGGCTAGCGGCCCTGACGGAATACCAGCTATAGTTCTAAAAACCTGTGCGCCTGAACTTTCTTCGATCTTGACACGCCTATTCCGCCTTTCGTATGAGGCTGGAAAAGTGCCGAATGCTTGGAAGCAAGCTAATGTACAGCCCGTGCCCAAGAAGGGCAGTCGATCTGACCAGGCCAACTACAGACCCATATCTGTAACCTCCATACTCTGTAAGAGTATGGAACGTGTACTCAATATTAAGCTCCTGGCATACCTAGAAGCAAACGATATCCTTAGTGACCGCCAGTATGGCTTCCGCCGAAATCGGTCTACTGGGGATCTTCTAGCGTATGCTATTCACATCTGGAGTGAGGCCATCGAGAGGCACGGGGAGGCGCTTGCCGTCTCCCTCGATATCTCGAAGGCTTTTGATAGGGTCTGGCATGAAAGCCTTATTGGTAAGCTTCCTTCATTCGGTTTGCCCGGTGGTCTGTGTGATTGGATTGCAGACTTCCTGAGAGATCGGTCCGTTCGAGTGGTTATCGATGGCTGCTCGTCGGACCAATTGGATATCAATGCCGGGGTCCCTCAGGGGTCGGTTCTCTCAGCAACTTTATTCTTGCTGCACATTAACGATCTGCTAAAACCCGGTACCTTTGGGTATGCTGACGACAGCACTGTTGCTGAGAGATACTTGTCCAAGGCTCGTGCTACCGGGCCTCAGATTCAGTCTCTCCGGGAGGCCATGGTGGAGCGCTTGAACCTGTCCTTGCAGGCAGTCTCCGAATGGGGCGATGCCAATCTGGTCAGGTTTAATGCTGCTAAAATCCAGGCGTGTCTTTTTTCCGCTAAAAAGAGCCAATTTCACCCGGCTCCAACTTTCCGAGATGTGACCGTGCCAATAACTGACCATCTTGAGCTTCTTGGCGTTACGTTGACATCGACTCTCAATTTTGGCCCATACATTGAGGCAAAGGCTCAGCTGGCTGCCAAAAAGCTGGGAATCCTTGCAAAGGTGAGAAGGTACTTCACGCCAGAACAGCTGCTCAGCTTGTATCAAGCGCAAGTTCGATCATGCATGGAGTACTGTTCTCATCTCTGGGACGGATCTGCCAAATACCAGCTTGATGCACTAGAGTCGATCGAAAAACGGGCCAAGAGGCTCATCGGCGATGAGGCACTGGTTAAGTCAAAGCTCCAGAGCCTTGAACACCGTCGCCGAGTTGCCAGCTTGTCGGTTTTTTATCGGTTACATTTTGGGGAGTGTGCGATGGAATTGCATGATCTAATTCCGCCCAGCCCGTTTCATCATCGAACTACCAGACGTACGGCGATGCGCCATCGATACATGGTGGACATCCCACCCATACGCACTAAACGTTTTGAGAATACTTTTATTATACGTACAGCTAAGGAGTGGAATTCCCTGCCAGCGTCTGTGTTTCCCGATAGCTACAATCTAGGGGTCTTTAAGTCAAGAGTGAATAGGTTACTTCTAGGCAAGCGTGCTCCACCATCGACCACATCATCGCTTACCATCAGGTGAGATAGTGGTCAAGCGCGAGCCTATACCAAATAAAAAAAAAAAAAACAACTAGTATTAGATAATAAATCTCAATAAAATCAATCAATCAATATTTTTACTATCTCTGAGGAGATTGAATTATGTCTAAATTCTAAAATATTTAAAAAAGATGACCAGCCAGCGGCTTTGCCCGAGTGAAAATCCAAATATTTCCAAGAGAACATAATTTACTTCTGGAGAAAAACGAATCCTATGTCCCATGGTCATGACATGGTCTACCCATGTGCAGTAACAAGAATACAGATAGAATAACTTTCGCATTTTTGTATTATAAAATAAGGATTGATTTATCAATGAAGACCAGTATTCCTTTGCAACCATTACAGTATTCTGATGAAGGACATGTCGCTGATTAAAATGACGCATTGATTTAATGCAAGTAGCGTCATCATCTACCAAACTAGACTAAACCACTTGATGTACATTCTAAGAAATTATGCTCAATTGATTGATAGATCGATCTTCAACCATCTCAAGTTGCATGATATAGGCAGTGTGACGTTTAAACCTTACGCCTTACGCCTCGTTGATACATATAATTACGTTTTAAAATAAAAATACACCGAAAATATAATTATAAAATAATACAAAAAGGTCAATCATTCTGTCTAGCCTTTTTCCAACTATATTGGGGTCGGCTTCCAGTCTTACCGGATTCAGCGACTGCCTATCTGACCTCCACAACCCAGTAACTGGGTAAAACGGTACCCCTTGGCAACACTGGTTTCAAATTTCAAGCTACCGACTACACGTAACGACTGTCAGAGATCTTCAAATGACAGCCGGGAACAACGGCTTAACGTGCTTTCCGAGGCACGGAAAAAACTCGGTATGTTGAAATTGTCACCCATCCACGGACTGACCTCGTCAAGCGTTGCTTAACCTTGATGATTGACCAGTGCGGCTGTTATTATTTTGCCACGAGCTCCTCAAAAAGGTAAACACTTGAATTACAAAAATACAGAAAACCGCCGTTAACGCCAACGTATTGGTTATTTAAGGGAAATTATTAACCGGTCGAAAAATATACTGAACGGGCGACTATTATTCTTAGTAAGTAACTATTTATCCGGTTTGAGTAATACCTTTTAAGAGTTTTTTGTGAGCTGCGTTAATAATATTGTTACATACTTTAATTGTACTTGGGGTTCTATTTTTTTCTATTTTATCATATTATTCTTTTGAAAATAGCAACCATCGAGGCGACATCGGTGTGCAGCGCGGGAGTTCGGGTGTATTCGTGTTATCGATGAATTAGTCCAAGAGCGAGCGAAGCGAGCTCGGGAGCTTATAGTACCTCGACACGGATAGGTTAGGTTCGAAGGAGATGACGGGAGCTGAAGTGAGTGAGCAAAGCGAGCGAACTCAGCTCCCGTCATGTAATCTAAGTATGTTTGATGAGAACACCAAGGAAATAGTGGATGGATAGTGTGAATGATGATAATTATGATTAGAAAGGGGATGAATACAAAAATGACTGCTGAAATACATGCATGCAAGAAGACATATGGCGATGAAAAGGCAGGCGAATGATGAAGGATTATAAGCAGAATCACTTTCTAAATGCTTATCGATTCTCTGCTTATAGTTTACGACATTAAGGATGCGGATGCATGGCATATGGATTGTCTACAAGGACAGAGGGCTATTGGTGTATTTGCTGGAAGACGTTCCAGTGCGAGAGAGATTCAAGAAAACCGTGGATGTGAATGGAGAAGACTGCTGAGAGAGATGTATGGAAGAAAACATGCTGCGACCCAAAATAAATTATGAGACAAGCAAGAGTTAGCGATGGTGAAAAATTCATCTAGATTATTTGTCCAGTTCTTAGTACACAATTGAAAGGTTGAAGTTGATAATGAAAACATCTGCATAATAGAGATTGTTGACAGTATAACTAGACTCTGTGATGTTGTGGTGATGGCATATTATTATTTTAACATGTGTTTATAAATGTGAGTCATGCTCTATTGACACAGGCGGCATACAAAAATCTAGAAGGACAGCATGTCATATATATTTTATTACGTCGTACTGGGGCGTGGCTACTTTTGCTTGACACTGGTCACCCCGCAGGATGGGCTGAGAGCGTGAATCTACCCGTACTTTATATGTATAGAATATTATTTCCTTTTTGCCGGTTGGAGATGAGAAGTAGTCTCCGAACAAACCGTCAGCTTCAGCTGCTATCATCTTATGCCAAAAGTGGTCCGAATGTAGTTAAGTGTCCCTTTGGCCAAACATTCGGACTAAAGGGGCCCAAGTTTTGGCCGAAGTCGAAGGTGTAGAATGGAATGAATAGGGCCACGGGTGGGGGAGTCATGGTTCATACTGTATAGTCGCCATCGTAGGAAAATATCCACATAAAGAAGTTGCCAATCTTGAACTGATTTACTTAGAGTTATTCAACCTTCGGCTTCGGTTTCGGCCAGAAATCGACTTTCAGTCGGTCACTAGTTACTTGCCACTAGGTGTGACATAATATAGTCAAAAGAATCAACTGCAGAGCAGTTGTCACTTGCTCTTGTCACCGCCGGGTGCCAGCTGATTTAGAACCCAATGGCTTGGCACGCGACGATGGGAAGAGACCAGACGGGATGACCATAATACCTTGGAAGGTGGGTAAGCCTTTGATGAGTGATGTAACATGGTGTTGACACACTTGCGCCATCCCATCTTATAAGCACGGCGGGCTGTGCTGGAGCCGCTGATGCTGGTGCAGAAAACATCAAATGGCGCAAAACCAACAAATTTATTGGAAGCTACATATTTGAGCCATTTGGGGTTGAAACATAAGATCGATGGGGTCCGAGTGCTCATCGAGTTTTTCAAGATGTAAGCAAATGGTTAGTTAGTCGACTCTTCACGTGACCACAGGGCTGCGCTTTTCTTCGGCCAGAGAATCAGCATTTCCATCCAGCTAGGCATGCTGCCAGCGTTCTGGGCACTTTTGACGTTGACAGCGATGTGGACGAATTTTTTTGACGCCCGATGACCCCTTCTCTTTTTATTCGCGTTCGTAGTTTTTTATTTATGTGGGTATAAAGGCAGTTTTTGTTAATTAAGTATTTTATGCTATCTACATTTCTTCATCTGCAGTAAAACACAAATAGGTATTTAAATATACGTATTCGTGTATTACTGCAGAGCTAGACTGTGACTAATATGCATAGCGGTTTTTGTTTATGGACTGATTTGTTTTTTCTGACGAATCGAAATTACGAAATCCGAATTCGAAGTTGATCCCTTCTTCTGGCAAAGGCAATATTTTTTTCAAAAAAGTGACGATTCTAAATAATGGGACCAAGGAAGGAAGAAATATTAATTTTCGATTGTTGGAAAATTCTAATGATTCTGTTGGCAAATTCTCTTTCTTATTCGTCTTTTACAATGATAAAAACAAGGTATTCAATATTTATAAATATTAGGACATTAGGTGATTCAGCAAGTTCCTGCAGGCAAAATAATATCGAATGCACTTAAATTGGTTTAATTGGCAAATGGCAAATAATAGCTAGTTGCGGTTAAGAAGTCCTTGGGTAACCGCTCACTGGCCTTACTCAGATCACGAACTATTGTATTTAGGATGGAGCTATGAAGCACGCGGGGATGCAGTCTGTAGCAAAGAGACAAACGTTAAGACCCAAATAAATCTTGACATGAGTCTTTCAAATTGAGCCATGGTCATAAAGTCTTGGAATGTTGGAAACTCTAAAATGTCTCTTTTCATCTTATTATTTGTCTTCATTTCTGAAGGTCGTTGCCGTACGTCGCCTTGAAAGGTTTTGACGGAGTCCCTGACGAGCTGCTTTCAAGCCATTATACCTTCTTCTCAGGGCAGTAGTCACCGTGAGTCCTGTAATCGCCCTGATCTGGTCAGACCAGCGATTAAGTGAACCTTTTGCCCTTTTTAGGGTTCCTTAGCTAAATGGCAAAAAAACGGAACACTTATGGATTCGTCATGTCCGTCTGTCTGTCCGTCCGTATGTCACAGCCACTTTTTTCCGGAACTATAAGAACTATGCTGTTGAAACTTGGTAAGTAGATGTATTCTGTGAACCGCATTAAGATTTTCACACAAAAATAGAAAAAAAAAAAACAATAAATTTTAGGGGTTCCCCATACTTAGAACTGAAACTCAATTTTTTTTTTATCAAACCCATACTTGTAATGTATCTATGGATAGGTCTCCAAAAATGATATGGTTATTAAAATATATTTTTCTAAACTGAATAGTTTGTGCGAGAGACACTTCCAAAGTGGTAAAATGTGTCCCCCCCTGTAACTTCTAATATAAGAGAATGATAAAACTAAAAAAATATATGATGTACCATGTAAACTTCCACCGAAAATTGGTTTGAACGAGATCTAGTACGTAGTTTTTTTTAATACGTCATAAATCTTAAACTGCAGTTTACCAAGTACGGAACCCTTCGTGCGCGAGTCCGACTCGCACTTGGCCTGTTTTTCTTAATCCACCTTCCCCACTACAAATGTAAAAGTTAGGGAGCAGTATTTTTAGCACTAGAGTTTTTTATAAAAGAAGTCTACCGGGAATAGTCATTATCGTTTCAGGCGTGTAAGCGCCGGCCATAATTTTCCCCGAAACTGTCTACTGGTTTGTATTATAACAATAGCGGCGTACATGTTAATACTGTCAAAAAAACAAGTGACGTTCTCTAAGTACGTAAAAAGAGATCCTGGTTAGCACAGGCCGCCGAGAAGTTTCGGTGTTCTGTAGTCCCACTTCAACACCAACCTTCTTAACTGAGCTATCCTTCACAGCGTAAACTAGTGACTTTCTTAACTCGTTCCGACTCGAGACTAAGGTAACGCTACATGGTTCCTAGTAATGAGCCATATACAAAATTCGCAGCAAGGTCTTGAAATAAATTACGATTTATTTCATGGCCCCACCTTCATTGCATAGCTACGTACCTAGGACAACTTAAGACACAGTGAAAAACCTTAGCTATTCAGTTTGCCTAGGAAGTTAAAATTCCTTTGTTTACCGCCCGTTCTGTGCTCCGAATGTCTGGTAAACGTTTATCGTGGTAAATACTAGTATTTTCTTTTGTTTTACAACGATAGGATTTTGTTGTGCTTGAATAATTTGCTTGTGGGCGTTAAATTGTTTTGTACTTTGTAGAGCATTGACTTATTGTTTTTATTAGTGATTTTAACAATGAAAAATCAGGTTTTCAGTAAACTTTAAGTACGCTTTGATCTCGACAAATTGTTGGAACACCTGATTTCTGTTTCGCAATTATTGCGCTGGTTCCATTTGAGGAAAGTAGGTACATAGTTCATATCCATGAGTAGTTTTATCATTTGAAAGATTTCAAACGAAATAAAATATCACCCTATTTAGACCACCATTTTAGATAAGAGTACAATAAAATTGAAACTGCGTCAAAAAGTTCCTTGAACTGATCCGAGAAGTGTTGCGTTGCATTCGCTGTAGGTTGATTCCTGGTAGGTAACATGAAATTAATTAACGTTGTCGACTGTAGTCCTCATATCCCATTTCCTGTTAAACTGTAACAAATAACAAAATCTAATTATAATATTGAAAAATTATTTTTAGTCGCTTAAAACAGATTTATATTGTAAGCTTACTGTAGTGAGATAATAAAAGAGACAGATAAACAGTATTTACTCCGCTCAAACACGTCATTTCTAAAACACAAGAATAAAAGCTAGTTTCTTTATTTTTTCTGAATCACTGAACATAGAAAACTGTCGGAAACTTGACACAATTCAACATGTATTGTCACAAATTCACCCCACTTCGAAGCGCCTGTCCAATTTGTAATAGCAATGATCATTCAATCGTCGACAAGCTGTTTGCTATAAAACTTGGATATTGTTAGGCGAATGTTTGAAAGAATTTTCTATTTTGTTCGTGTTTTGTTTCAAGGACGGATCATCACGCTATTTTTGTTTATGGGGTGAACTGCAGTTTGAGTTTTGTTTGTATTGAGCAACTGCTGTCACTTCCTTGTTTTTTTACATGCAAGATTTTCACATTGTCATTTTGCCGTTGGTTTTTTTGTTGTAGTTTCACATCATCATCATCATCATATCAGCCAAGTGTCGCCACATTGATCCGTCTCGTCGTAGTTTCACATGAAGTTAACAAATCTAAATCTATGATAAGTAAAACAATTGTTAAAAGTATTAAAGAATAGGTATGTTTGATGCAGTAATAACTAGCGACACACCAAAGCGAAGATAGTGGAGCTCGTTTCCTACCGAAAGATTTGGCCAATGCGGGCCGGCAAGAAATAATTGTGTGGAAACAGGAAAGGGGCATTTGCCCAGCTGTGGGATAAAAGAGGCTGAATAGATAGAAGTGATCAGCAGCTACATAAAAGTCTGTGAACGATGCTAAAGTTCAGATTTTAAACTGTCTAGCTCTTTTTAACGAACTCGTCTGATAGCTGAATCGGAGATAATGTAGCTGTATACTTCAGCCATTTTGAAGATATAATGTTTGCTAACACAGTGAAACAGCTTATTTAATAGGGCTGCTCTCTACTCAACAACAAATGTTTTAAAGTAATAAATCGAATTGGCTACAGAATGTTGTGTTTGTTGTACATCGATTTAACTGTGTTTATACAGATGAAAGATAGTTTAAGAACATACAAAATCCCATATCATATGATTAGATTATAGCGAACCTAAAAATTAAAACCTTTTTCTACCCTGGTGTAAGCTGATTGAGCCGTCAGTGCTTGGTCAGTAAATAAATAACTTCTTGTTGGCCGGAATATAGATATTCTCCCATACAATCTGGGCACAGATAATATACAAAGAAACCGTGGCGACGTTTTCATCTGATTATACTGATTATTTTTTTGTAAATTTATCGCGTTCTGTTCCGTTCCACGGATATATATGGTGATCTATCTCTGTGGAACGGAACCGAACGCGATCGATAACCAAAAAAATAAAAAATCTGTATCATCAGACGAAAACCGCTAGTTACTTCGGACCGGTTTCTTTGTATGGGATGAACTATCTGTATGCTAGTATTATATTATCTGTGACCTGGGGGTTTGTATTTTTTTTTTTTTTTTTTATTGATTATAGGCTTGCGCTTGACCACTATCTCACCTGATGGTAAGCGATGATGTGGTCGGCGATGAAGCACGCTTGCCTAGAAGAAACCTATTCACTCTTGACTTGAAGACTCCCAGGTTGTAGCTATCAGGAAATACAGACTCCGGCAGGGAATTCCACTCCTTTGCTGTACGCATAATGAAAGTATTCCCAAAACGTTTGGTGCGTATGGGTGGGATGTCCACCATGTACCGATGACGCATCGCCGTACGTCTTGTAGTCCTATGATGGAACGGGCTAGGAGGAATTAGTTCATGCAATTCCAACGCACACTCCCCGAAATGTAACCGATAAAAAACCGACAGGCTGGCAACTCGGCGCCGATGTTCGAGGTTCTGGAGCCTAGATTCGACTAGTAGGTACTTCATTGCCGATGAGCCTCTTGGCCCGTCTTTCGATCGACTCAAGTGCATCCAGCACAAAAGTGAATAGGTTATTTCTAGGCAAGCGTGCTTTACCAGCGAGCACATCATCACTTATCATAAGGTTGAACAGCGGCCAATGCAAGCCTATCAATAAAATCATAAACACAACACTGGATCAATCAGTCCCCATTTCACCACAACCACTCCAAAACCATACAGCTTCTAATTTATTAGCGCCACGCACTAAAATCATACGATATACATAATGTACTAGAAACTAAACGATACAAATAGGTATGGCACATTAGGGTAACACTAACCACAGGGCCGTGAAAGCCAATGGAAACTGTTTACAATACACAGCCTGATAAATATTTAATAGGTATGTGTTGAACTGTAATATAACGAGGCAAACTTTATGGTTTTCGTCAGGCACGTATTTGGTGATATTTTTTTTCTATAAAGCATAATCATCTAAATCATAAGGTGTCGTGGTGGCCCAGTGGCTAAGACCTCACCTCTCGTGCTTTAGGTCGTGGATTCATATTCGGGCAGGTACCAATGTGTATTTATCAAATTCATTCATACTTTCTATGTTTATCTTGGACAACACAGGCAACGGTGAAGGATAGCATTGTGAGGCAACCTGGACTTATTTATATATTTTTTATATTTTTTTATTTATTATCACCAATTATAACATCTTTACAGTTTGATCCAATATGATGCTACAAGATGCTACACACAAAATTACATAATACTAAAATAATCTAGCCACAAATTACATACAATAAAATAATAATTATTTATTTATTTATATACACTTTATTGTACACCATAATAAACAAGAAAAATAGAAACTTAATACTAAAACATACAATGGGCGGCCTTATCGCATTCCGCGATCTCTTCCAGGCACCCTGGAAGAGAATAATTATTAAAATTACATCAATAAATTACATCAAATTAAACATGCCAAAGTCCATATATAGCGCCAGGCGTCGCTCAATAATTATTTGAGCTCTTTGAAGAAATCTCGATTGAGATATATAGTTAATTTAAGTCTGAAATAGCCAAGCCATAGGCCTGTGGGGTTCCCAGAGGCGGTTTAGTTAAATCTGACACCAGCGGTGTCCAAATCCTCGTACGAAAAAAAAAGCTTAATATTAAACCAACCATTACTTGTCTACCCCAAAGATTGACTGGTTGAAAATGCCTTTTCTTAAGGCATTATGTTCCTCTGTGTTCTTTTGTGTGCGTAAAATATTTAATAAATGCAAGCTGAACTGTCGTTCTTTGTGTCACTGTTGTTACCGTTAGTCAAAATCCTTCTGGTTTCGCTCATCTTTCAATCTCACACTAATTCTCAGCGACCACCATGAAGTTTAAGATTACGCCTTTACCATTTACTCCAGGGACCAACGTTACAATTGAGTGTGCAAAACAATTTAATTTTTTAGGGTTCCGTACCCAATGGGTAAAAACCATATGTCTGTCTGTCCGTCCGTCTGTCACCAGGCTGTATCTCATGAACCGTGATAGCTAGACAGTTGAAATTTTCACAGACGATGTATTTCTGTTGCCGCTATAACAAAAAATACTAAAAAGAGAATAAAATAAATATGTATGTGGGGCTCATACAACAAACGTGATTTTTTTGCGATCATGGTACGGAACGCTTCGTGCGGGAGTCCGAATCGCACTTCGCTGGTATTGGTTCCTTTTGTAGTATTCAAACTAATAAATTAAGATAACTCTTTTTATTTCTTTACATATCACTCTGTATAATTACAGAGTGATATCTTTCTCAACCAGTACATAATAAAATATGCATGCCAAGAAAAAAACAGTGCTGCCACAAGCAGCAAGAAAGAAATGATGTAACCTTTTTATTATAGGCACTATCATAGACACAATATTAACACCGGGGATTTCAGCCATCATTTCCAACACCGTTCTTTACAATATCCGATTTTTCATCACTAAAGTCTCCGTCAGAAAACAAAAAAAAAAAAATATCTGACTTGTACCAAAAAGTATACCTAATTGCGTAACTTGACAACATGATTTTTTGTTTATGGAGATATTTTAATAATTTTGGTCTCAAATGAAAGGTAGAACGATTTTACCCATTTAAATCATGCAAATCGGTCCACGCGTTTATGAAATATTACCTCAAAATTGAAAATAAATGTCAAAAAAGGTTATAATTTGGTATATGAGTTTTATTATACTAGTAAGTACCTACCTAAATAAATACGACTGAATATGATTTTGACCAAAAGGTTTGTAATTCATGCCGAGTGAAAGGGTCAAGGATGCCCGTTACCGCGATACGTTTGTTTTGATCGTGTTACTCGTAGCGACACTGCCTTTACATTTTATCGTTTCGAAATATTGGAATACATTGGTAGACAGGTGATAACGACTTTTATTTTTTTGTTATTTGGCGGTGACGTTACATAAAAATAGCTAGCAAGAGTGTTGCACCACTTTGCTGCTGCCCAACAGAAACACAAAAAAGTGAAGACTGGCGGACGTTTTGGGAGACTGTAGTAAAATAGACGTCCCAAAAGTGCTGGCTCTAAGCCTAATTTGAAAAAAAAACTTGATTTTGATAACTAATGGTTCTAAGTCCGTTACAGCCGAAACGCTAGTGAAATAATGCAGAAGCGAACACAAACGCTGCGGCTGGCTGATCGAAAACTGCGGTTCACTGTACACAAGGGGAATTACCCACAAATGAAGGCACGCGGCCATATTAGCCTGCTTTGTAACGTTACGTTTGGTCAACAATTCTTTACTGATTTACTGCTTCTGTTAGTGCAGAAATGTAACAAGAAGGTAGGCAAAACCTATGGTTAAAGGCACTTTCGTACAATACATTGAATTAACGGTTTGGAATTCGCTTGAGTTTAATCCATTTTCAAATGTATGTGTTCTCTTGTAAAGTGGGACGGGTTTAAGAGACAAGTTTAAAATTATGCTCCACCTACTATATTGTCCTCTGTGCCCTTAAACATGCAGCCAAAGTAACCTATGCTCTGCACCCATGGTGCCGTTGAAGTGGATTTTTTTAAGCGTTTAAAACGTCGTCCAGCTCCCAATTAGACGCAATGTATTAGTTGCCAAATGTAAACAGGCAACCTATTGATTTCGGTTAACTTACAGCTTGCTACCTACCTATTTTAACCGACTTTCCAAAAAGGAGCAGGTATTATGTTCGACTGTATGTATTTTTTTTCTGTATGTTCACCGATTACTCCGTCAAATATGGACCGATTTTGAAAATTATTTATTTGTTTGAAAGGTTATACTCTCGAGGTGGTTCTTTTGTCACCAAGTCAGGATCTGATGAGAGGATCCTATGGAAATCGAGAGAACTCCTCAAATTTTATAGGCATAAACATAGCGAAATTTACATAAATGATTTAACGATATTATTAAAACTTTATGTAGAAAAATAAAAGATTTTATTTATTTGTTTCGATAAAATTCACAAAAATATTTATCTTTCTTGTGTGGAATGAGGGATCACAGTATAGTCGTTATGTATTTTTTTTATCTTTGATGTTTTGTGGCTGTTATTCAGTAAAAATCTTCACATATTCTTCTACTAAATGTCGGTAGTCACGAAACCTTAATTTTTCAAAAATCTTTCCGAGATCTGGCTGGTATGGTCTGGTTCAGGACTGAGGGATCGCACAATAAGGGCTGTAGTTTTTAATATATTTGTTTACAAATTTTCAGATTTGTTCTACAATTGTTTTTAGTTTACTACTGTATCCTTTCTTTTTTACGAGGAGAAATGCTCATGCATACAGCGCTACCACGGGAAGATACCGCATTTATGTGGGACTGTAACCCACTAAAATTCCTCCTGTGCCGCTTATGGCGGGAACACGGGCACGCGTTAGCACTCACCGCGAACACACCGCGGCTGTCCGTCATCGGAACCCCCTCTGGGGAGTAACCCCCATCACTGGCGCACCAGAATGCACTGTACGCCTTGACCACCCCAGGGACCAAACCAGCACATGGGCGCCAGATAACCCCGTGTATGACACGCTTGGTCCCCTTGTGACGTGTCAAGGTATTTGGCCCCGCCACCAGTTGTAGTGTGGGGCCAGGTTATTTTGCGCTTTGTAATGTTAAGTTGGTTAATTTTTTTTTTATTTGATATACCAGAGAAATTCCTAGTTTGGAGATATATTTTTAACCAAATTAAAAATTGCTGCTAGATATTGCCAGGCGACCTAGCAGTAATCTATTCTACTATAATGTTAATGTATAATGTTGTATGTATAAAGTTTAATCAATAAAATAGTATCTGCTGATTTGAGCGGTGGGATCTTAGGCTACTAAACAAACAAACGAAAATAGACGACTTCTTGCAAAAAACGCATTAAAATTAATTACCTTTATTACAAAAATAAGCATTAAAAACTTATGTTTTAAAGTGAATGTCAAATTCGAAATCAAATGTTGAATTTCATCAACCACTGCGCCAACCATGCGCCCAAATTATAAGTAATTTGCTTTAAAATGGGTTTAGTAAATCACCTCGCTCACATACAGTTTAAATCTCTAGTTAATCCTC
The DNA here is from genome assembly GCA_947562075.1 of Orthosia gracilis. NCBI lineage: Eukaryota > Metazoa > Arthropoda > Insecta > Lepidoptera > Noctuidae > Orthosia > Orthosia gracilis. The sequence goes on along the minus strand of OX387264.1, from coordinate 12,135,872 downwards.
TGGTTTCGGATGCAGCCAGCCAAAAAAAACAAACATCAGACTAGTTTATCTGCGACGGAACTCATTCATATTAATTTGCAAAGTTAAGGTGTATTACGGAAGCTACCCTGGACCAGGGCTGTTATGTAACCGCTGTTTATTTTTATTTTTCTGCTCGTCTTTGCCAGCAGCTTCGCCTGTTTAAGAGTAGATTATCATCCCGAGGGCACAAAGTGTCGAAAAAAAGTATCCTATGTCCTAATTGAGGACATGGTCTATCTATGTGGCAAATTTCATCTAAATCCGTTAGGACGTCAAAAATAAAAAAACAGTTAAAGTTACTTTCGCATTTAAAATAATAAAAATATGATCTTTTTAGTTGTACACGCATTACGTAAAATGTACGAAACCAATGCAGATAACTTATATACAATAAAATTGTGCGTAATTTGAAGCATTATTTAGTTTTTGTTTCATCGCAATCGCTTCACTCTATCAAAAGCTAAATGAATTTAAAGTTTTAAAGAAGTAAAATATCACAAAACACGCAATTCAGATACTCGGAGAGTTGAACTACATATCGAGAGATGGCGTTGTGCTTTTGACGTTATTTTCTGAATTGCGTTGTTAAGATTCTCCGCGGAAGAATTACCCTAGGATTTGACTAAAGATTTATCGTTCACTGCTTTAGGCCCATATTACCAGTCAGTTTGAAGGACCTGCATTCGATTCAGTTGCAATTATAAAGGAAAAAAATCCTTAAACTGTCAATTTGATGATTCAAGGTGGAGTCGGGTTGGAGGACATGACTTTGAACAAAACAGTAAATCACCAAAAAATCTGATGACTTCTCAGACTAATTTGATGTGATTTTTATCAATGTAATTTTAATATAATTTGGTCTATGAAATTTTTTCTGCAATGCATTAGCTTTTCTAAGTTTGCTAGGATACATTTTGGTATCAGTTAAGGCTATGTCCGTGTGTTTAACACCGAAACGGGACCAGTTAAATAAGCATAAATCTATTTATACTTAAAACATTGTTCGCGAAACATGTAGACGACATCAATGCCCGATTACTGTCAACCCTAGATTGCACTGCATAGGTACTGTGAAGTACACAATTTTGTTAATATTTATACGCAGGGATGCCCACGTGATAACGTGTTTCATTAAAGCTACCAGAGACACATTTAATGATACATCCGCGTGGACTTTGTTGTTTGAAACGTAGTTAAGTTTTGTGCTTTGAACAATTTGAACACCCTGCAGTGAGAGGGTTATTCGTGTCCTTGATGAAGTTTTTGATCATTTGAGCGAGAAGGGGCGTAGCGAGATACGAATATTGTAGTTCATCAGACTTTTGTCCAGTGCGAGAATCATCATAATTATAGTTATAACTAGCTGTGCCCGCGGCTTTTCTCCCGTCAACTGCTTACCTTACTTACCTGCCCTACCTACCTGCCCTACTTACGTACCTACCCTGCTTGCCTACCTTACTTGCCTACCCTACTTGTCTATTCTTAGTTCAGCATCACCCGACGGAAATGGCTGATACACCTACAATCCTACATAAAGGAGAATATTGCTTCACACTCAAGGCTGTCATTTGCAAGGTGCATGCTGTGTACCCATTTACCTAGAGAACGGGTAAAGCAATATGCAGTGACTTCTAAATTGACACTTCTATTGTGAAAATAGATTGGAATTTTATAGCTGGATACCTGTGAGTAGAATTCTTAGTAGTCGTTGAGTGGGATCATGTTCAGCTGTATTAGGCAATAGACATGAAAAATCTCTCTCATAAAAACGTTGTATTGAAAGGAATGAAAGGTGGAATTTTTTACAAAAAATACAAGTTGGGCCAAAAGAAATCACCCTATTGGAAGATGCTCTCATTTTTGCAAATGGCCGCCAATGTCAAATCTGTTTTGTCATTTGTGGACTAGACAGATGCAGAATATAAGTGAACAAGCCATAGAGCGATACACTCCCCAAGAACGCGGAATAATCGTTTCTATTTTTTTGCTTAACAATTCGTCTGTGGTGTTGGCGCAGCGCGAATTCCGTCGCCGATTCCGCAGTCGTCCGACACCGACTGCGCAAACACTGCGTCGTTTGGCCACCAACCTTGACGAGTACGGGACCACACAAGACGTTGCCAAGAGTGGTCGGCCCCGGAGCGCCCGTAGTGCCGAGAATATCGCCGCTGTTGCCGAGGATGTCGAGCTGTCGCCGGAAACATCGACCAGACGCCGTGCCACGCAATTAGCCATCAGCCGGACGTCCCTACGGCGAATTTTGGTCAAAGATCTGCGCATGTTCCCGTACAAAGTCCAGTCCGTGCATCAGCTGCTGCCTGCCGACCGCCAAACGCGCGTAACCTACGCCCAAGCCATCCTCAATCTCGAGGAAGAAGTGGAAAATTTTTCGACCAAAATCATAATGTGCGATGAGGCTCATTTCCACCTCAGCGGGTACTTGAACAAGCAAAACTATCGCTTCTGGGGCACCGAAAATCCACGAGTGATGCACGAGGATCTATTACACCCGCTCAAAGTGAATGCATGGTGCGCTGTTCACGCTCGAGGAATCATCGGGCCATTTTTTTTCGAGAATGCCGCTGGCCAAACGTCAACAGTGGACGGTGAGCGCTATAGGGCCATGTTGACCGAGTTTTTTCTGCCGCAATTGGACGAATTAGGACTGAGGGACATGTGGTTCCAACAGGACGGAGCAACGGCACACACTGCGCGAGCCACAACCGATATTCTGAAGGCAGCGTTCCCGGGTCGCCTCATCTCGCATTTTGGCGATTTGCACTGGCCCGTAAGATCGCATTTTTGTTTCTTCGGTTTTTTGGGGTTCGGTCGATTCGCACACCAATAAATTAACTTCGTACGAATCGCCAGAGAAAAATTATATGTATTATTAAAAAGGGTCGATTCGCATTTTTCGGGTGAGTTATATTCGTGAGAATCGTCCAATAACCTGTTTTTGACACCGACTGCCGAAATTGAAGTTATTTTTTACTTTTAGTGTTTTTTTTTGGAAGTCGGTTGTGTTTTTTAGTAAAATGTTTTTAATTTTCACTGTTTAGTTGTGGTACAAAACGAGCAAGTTCTATAGTAAGGTATCTATAATACACGAAGTTATGTCATTATAGATTACCCGAACAACATAAAACTTGGTCATAACCGGTCAAAAGGAGAGTGTACCAGGGTGAACTTTACACATCTGCGTAACCCTTTAGAGCGTACCGGCGTGATGTTATATTATCAAATGGCGTAAACAATAAACAGACATGTGATTGCAGCGAACTTGAGAGATTTGCCGTTGTTTATTGAAGAGTTCTGTAATATATTTCCGAAGTTCTTCATCAGATCTTCGCCAAATTTAAATGGAACCACATGATAAGCACCAGCTTATAAATGAAAAATCACTGAAACGGTTCATCAAGTAAAGAGTTTTGTGTTAACACTCATAAAAAAAAATATACAGTCGAATTGAGAAACTCCTCCGTTTTGAAGTCGGTTGAAAATTTGGCGTTTATTTCTGCACTTAAATGTTTTCGTTTTAAGTAGCCTAAATACTTGTTTGGGTATCAAACCAGGCATCTGCTTATGTCTAGTAGTAAATGGTCTTTTGGCTGGAGTACTTATCTAAATTTATATTTACAACTAGCTGTCCGAGGCGGCTTCGCTCCCGTCAACTGGCTATCTATCTACCCTACCGTATGAATGTTGCGTAACTTTAACCGCTTATGCAGCGCACGCAACGAAAGCTCTCAAAAAGGAATAATTTTGCCCGTTTTTGCAACATTTTTCATTTATACTCCGTTGCTTTTGGTCGTAGCGTGATGTTATATAGCCTATAACCTTCCTCGATAAATGGACTATCCAAGACAAAAATATTTTTTCAATTCCAACCAGTAGTTCCTGAGATTAGCGCGTTCAAACGAACAAACAAACAAACTCTTCAGCTTTATATTATTAGTATAGATGTGGTGACGCTGGACGTCTTGCAGCTGATGATAATGATAATGATGATGATAATTACAGGTGTTCAAATTGTTTGTTTATTCGTGGGAGAATTTAAGGCAATCTCTGGAACTTCTGTACGTACGTGCTGGAGTATGAAAGAATTTTGTAATAAGATTACAAAAATTACTTACCGACTGAAAGGTTTCATAGGATTTTTATTCGGAAATAATACACGGTTACCTACCGTGTACTGCAGGAAAAATCTAGTACAGTTGATTGTATTGGCCAACATAGAATATAATAAGAAAACATATATTAGACACAGTCAGAACACAACAGCAAAAACACAAGAAGAATATTGTAAAAAAAAATTATGCAGTAAAATTGCGCTGAGCGTACCCATACCGAATGGGTTACCAACACAGAATTTCATAAATTAAATTACACGCAACAACAAGATTTACAAAAAAAGGTTTAGTGGTTTTATTATCCAATCTTATTAGTTGTTAATGCGTTTTCCAGTGGGTAGGGTGGCAATGAGATTCATTTACTAGGCTCAAAACGAAGGTTAGAAATAAAATACTTCCAAATTCCTAAAACACCTTAAATTCTGCCACTACATCAGATTCTCCGGACATTAACTACTTACGGAACCAACCTCGGAACACGGGTGTGCTGGCAACACTCCAACCTAATATATGCTGTTGTGGTTGGCAACATCGTGTTAGCGTTAACCAGCTCGATTAATGGTCTAATGGTCTGAGACCATTTACCTCTGAAACTGAACATTTGGGTCGAAAGTGCAAGCCTTAACTAAACATAGATCAAACCAGAAGCAAAGCCCAAGGTTTGTTCCTTATATTTTTAATTTTTATTACTTTTTTAATCTTAAAGTCTAGATTTTGCTTTAAGTAACACTGTTGTACAGAATTGATGGTGGCAGCAGGATGCTGGATTGAAACACGATCACCAATCACTTGTCGTTTATTATTATTTATATTTAAACACTTCACAAATAGTATTTCGTTTATATTTCCACAGTTATTATTTATTTTATACAAATCATTACAGCACGCGTGTATTTGGTATGGCTGTACCAGAGAGAAGCAAGAAGCGAGATTGTGTGAAAGGGATGGACACTGTTGAATGTAAATTAGTTTTGGCAATACTTAACAACTGTTATGTTTAATTTCAGTTTCATCTTCCTTATCTTTCTATCCAGCTGTTAATACTACTTAAATTCTAATTAGAAATAAATAATCTCTTTTCATGAGAACACAATATGGTCCACTTGCATGAGATTTAAGTTTTGTGACCTCCGACGGAAAAAGAGGGGTGTTATAAGTTTGACGTGTGTAACTTTGTGTTTGTGTATTTGTGTATCTGTCTGTCATCATAACTCCTATGCGGATGAACCGATTTTGAATTCTTTTGTTTTATCGAGAGTGTTCTTAGCTATGTTTGGTGAAAATCAGTTCAGCCATTCAAAAATTTTGGTGTTTTACTGTTTGAATCGGGGTGTTTTCGCAAGATATCGTGTCATAATTACGTGTTCAATAGATTATCGATCGAAGCGTGTCTACTACTAGATAAATTATGTAGCATGAAATAAAAAGGTGTCAAGGGTTGTTTAATTCTTAAATTGTACTTGTTTTCATTTATCATTAGTTAATTGCTAGCTACCTACCTGTTTTCCTACTACCTGTTTTCATAAACCGGGACAGGCTTCCGAGTAAAGCTAAATGTCAGATGAAGCAGAAATGAGAGGCCGAGGACGAATGCGTCAGCAGCGTTATGCGGTCAGCCGACGTCAACGACAGGGCGAGACACTCGGCCTTTGTGTCCTTGATATGATAACACTAGGCTTATACGCTGCATGTAGTTCCGGATTTTGATATTACAATATTAACCTGAAAATCATACCTACGTATGTATTACGTGACATTATGTATGAGGTCGGTTTTTTTTTTAATTGCTCTTCAATTGTATACGATCCCGAGGACTTAAACAAAATTCATTCGTTCAGCGATACCGATTTTCAGATTGAAAAATGTATGAAGAAAGAAGAAGCCAGAAAGAATTGTCATTCTATAGAGATGATGATTGCCAAAATGTAAGGCATTGAGCACGGGACTTTTCGATTGTTCTTTGCCATCCCATCATCATCATCATATCAGCCGAAAGACGTCCACTGCCGGAAATAGGCCTCCCCCAAGCGTCGTCACATTGACCGGTTGAATGCGTCTCGCATTCAGCGGACACCCGCCGCAGGTCATCTGTCCACCTGGTGAGAGGTCTCCCAACGCAGCGACGACGTCCGATTTTCGGCCATCCCATACATTGTTGAAATTTTACCAATAACAAATAGTGTTATCGGGTTTATCAATCAGAATTTTTTCAGTAGCAGACCAAAGTTAGAGTGTCTGCTCGATTGGTGGCAATAGCCTCGCCCTCATTTACATTTGGTTAAACATAACAGGCGCAATGTGGTTGTACTATAGTTGGATACCTTCATATCTGCGTGAAATGTGGGTGTGTACTGCAAGGACGTGCTACCTCCTTACCTATTTAAAGCTGGCAACTAATATTTGGTTTTGGAAGATTAAGGTGAACGCGCACCTAGACGCACCGCAGGGGCCGCACGCGCCGTTATCATCGCATTTATTCATGGTCTCGCGCAATCCGCATCGTACGCGCCGAACGCGCCGCACGCAGCTTATCCACGTCTGTACATCTACGACTTCTTGAACTTCTGTTAAAGCCACCATAGGCTGATGACTATATTCAAAATATAACAAGTAAAAGCAATTCTTCTCTTAAATTGAAAACGCACAAGCTACGTCCCTCACAGTGCTAATTATTTACCTCTGCATATTCGTTCGAGATTTAGAAGCAGAATAGAGAAGTGGGCCAAAGACGTCACTGAATGGTACCCGAGAGAAGGGATGAGAAGGAGAGGGAGACCGATGCGCAGGAGGACGACCTGTGATCGACAGCAGGAGCGTCATGGAGGAGAAAAGCACACGATCGTGTACTGTGGAAGGGTCTGGGGGAGGCCTATGCTGAAAAGCAAAACAAACTGTGTACCTGTACAAAAGATAATAATATGTGAATAATCATAATTTTGTTTGTTACGCTTTCACGCAAAAGCTACTGAGCCGATCATCATGAAACTTTGTACATATATTCTTGGAGGTATTAGAAGTAATATAGGATACTTTTTATTAAAAAAATAATAATCCTTCACTGCGAGCTAAGCGGCGGGTAAAAGCTAGTACTTTAATATTATAAACTAGCTGACCCGGCGAACTTCGTTCCGCCTAACAAATTTGTAAAATAAAAGATTTTTTCTAAAGTAAACGTAGCCTAAGTTACTCCTTATTACATCAGCTACCTGCCAATAAAAGTTCCGTCAAAATCGGTCCAGCCATTTCAGAGATTAGCCGGAACAAACAGACAGACAGACAAAACTTGTAAAAACTGTTATTTTCGTGTATTTACCGTATATATATTAATATACGTGTAGTAAAAAACGGTTATTTCAATATTAGAAACTGACACTCCAATTTCATTTATATGTATAGATGTAAATGTAAGTTTGTTTGTTATGCTTTCACGCAAAAACTACTGAACCGATCATCATGAAACTTTGTACATATATTCTTGGAGGTATTAGAAGTAACATAGGACAGGTTTTATTTAAAAAAAAAATGGCTTCACTGCGAGCGAAGCCGCGGGTAAAACCTAGTTAGTTATAAATTTGTAAGTAAAGGCTATTTGAATTCCTTCGAGAAAAAAAAAGGCAAATGTGCTATATGGGTTTAAAGTCCTCTATATTAAACCAGTTCATCCAAAGTCATCCATTAGGTATATTTAAAAACCCAACCCACCCAAATCACAGAATAATGTTAGCAGGAAAAAATAAAATGCATTTTCATCGTGCCAAAACAAGTTAGCATTATTAATACTGTTTTATGTTGCCATAAATATGTTTTACAGCCTTTCAGTGATGCAGGGGAAACGGCCATTATTGCCACAATTATGGGGTTGCCAGCATTGGGGTGAGCTAAAATTGTTATAACGGCCATTCTAACCTGTTGATTTTTGATGGAGGTGTATGACTTGTAATGGTTCTAAAAATGTAAAACAAAAATTTTGAGGGAGCTAGATGTTTTTTTACAGCGATTATAGTGGCGATCCTGAAGATAGGATCGATGCATCCATTTTTCCGAAGTAAGACAGCCATTCGTTCCGTTGTACGTGCAGGTCTCCTCTCTGTGAGACGGAATGGGCCGTAATCCACCACACGTGCCCAGTGCAGGTTGGGGGATGTCACACGTCTTTAAATTTTTGGTTCTAACACATGCTGGTTTCCTCACGATGTTTTCCTTCACCGTTTTGAGAGTAGTGTTGATGAAATAATTTACGCAAAGTAAGGTGCCTGCCTGAAACCGAGAACCGAAAGAAGTTGCGTTAGAAGGCCTCCCACCAGGTAGACTGATGAACTGTTCAAGGTTGCGGGGATCCGCTTGATGCAAGACGCACATGACCGATCAATGTGGCGACGCTTTCATTGCATTGCATGCATTTCGCTTTCATCAAACATGAACACTCTCGATGAAGTCACTTCCCAAACATTATCAAAATCGGTTGATCCGTTTAGTTTAAACGCAACACTAACATTTTTTTTTTACTTTTTCTAACACAATTATGTAATTTAAGCCGATCTAATAGTGATAAAATTTTAAACCTTTATACTTAGTAAGGAATTAATAAAAGCTTTTTATCTTATATGATCTTACGTTTACTATTAGATGTAATAACACCTCTTCGGGGAATAAAGACACGATGTTATGTAAGTTAGTTTTCATCTACCTATGTGTATTTAGTTTCCAATTACAATATTGAAGTTTTGACCACACATTACTATTCAGCTTTCAAGGAATTTCGGATAAAAGCCTTCCTAGGAAATTCAAATTTCGAAGTTCAAACATCAAGCTACAAGACCTTGATGTTTAGTTACCAAATGTTACCAAAAGGTTTTAGTTACCTGCGAAACAATGGTATTAGGTATTTTATTAAATTAATATCTATACCTAGGTATTTATATTCATTTAAGTAGACGTATGTCAGTCTTCATATTTATCAGGATTATTTACCCGCGTCCCGAGGCGTATGCCGCAGGAACAGTTCCATTTTTTCCAGCTAAAAGTAGCGTTAGTAAACGCGAAGTGCTAGTGATCGTAGGTAACGTACTATCAGTGAAAAATAATCGTCGTCGGGCCAGTACTTCTAAAGATTAGCTTCGGTAAATAAATAAACATATAAAAAAATTACTTCAAATTTGTTTAGATGCAAGCAGAAAGCTGCCTTGTCATCGAATCCAAATAAAATTGCAGTTTTGCTTGCAAAATCACCAAGTATTTAATTCACATTTTTTACCTCACCACAATCATAGAAAACCTATTATGGCAAGGTAAATTTGATTTACTCGTATTTGTCGCTCTTTATACGAAAAATATCATTCTAAACTAAATTCTTAAGCAAACTACATTCATTTTTCAGTTCAGATGGCGTATTCCGTTACTAAGTTCGTTAATCAATCTAGAGCAGCTAATTACGTTCACCTACAATCTCGGCGACCTGCAAACGACTATGATTAACGTGTGACGTCACAAGCTCAACTGTGGTGGCTAGTGTTTGAATTTTAATCAGAATTACACTTGTCCCATTTGTATTAAGCCCGAGTGATGGTTGGTGTTGCGGTTACAGTTTCAGCGTGGATCCATACTTAAACAAAAACAACCTCAAATAGATGATTTATGCAAACATCAACTCGTAAACAAAAATAAAAATCTTTTTACAAAAACATACAACCGACTTCCAAAAAATATAAACAATATAAAGTGAACAATAACTTAATTTTCGGAAGTCGGTGTTCCTGTTTTCGTTTCTTCGTTTTTTGACGTTGGACTATGTTGGTAACCCTGGTTCCCTTGCGGATCTCTACATTTCTGATTCGATCATGCGAGGATACTCCGATCATAGCCAGCTCCATTGCCCTTTGGGTGACTGTAAGCTTTCTGATGAGGCCCATTGTGCACGTCCGGTATGTCTTTGGTATAGTGTCGGGTCAAAATAACTCTAGGATCATTTGCTAGATTCGCGACGGGTTTACTAGTTGACGTGAACAACTGCCCATAGAATCTCTCGATCGCCTTCAGAAGCTCCGGTTCAGCGGATACGATCCTGCCATCGTCGGTCTTCAGTTTCGTGAGCTCGCTCTGCCCAATAGTCAGATCTCTTGCAAAGTTCTTGGAGCCATTATGCCACTCTATCGCGTCTTTAACACTTTCGGTATTAAAGTAATGGAGGTCGCTTTACAAGGACTTTAGACTTTCTCCATAAAACTGGCCAGTAGGTGACCCCGGTGGTTCCTTCGTCCAACTCCAAATTGCCCCACTTGCAGCTCATCCCCGTCTCGTTTGCCCAGTTATGCGTTGAAGTCACCTATGACAATGGTGAAGTGAGTTTTGAAACCATGCATGGCTTTAGAGATATCCTAAAACATTGTCTCTACATCATCGTCGGTGTATGCCGAGGTCAGGGCGTAGACCTGTATGACCTTTAGCGAATCACCACCTTGGGACTGCCGGTCACCCTCTCGGAAATAGAGCATATTATTAGATTTGAAGATTATTGAGTCCTCTCTCTCTCTGCGGACTACAGATAACCCTATAATACTCCATTGTAACCTGCCCAATTCTGCCTCGAGTTCGGCTATCTTTTCGTCGGTCCGGAGTGTTCGCGAGTTATATGTAGCCAGGTCCAGTCGTCGGTATTTACTCGGGTAGCCGGGTCCACATTCTTCGCAATTATTGCCACGCCATCGCTTCGACCGCTACCGTAGTCTAGACGGGCTGCCGGGCACTCGGGGCCGTTTTCTAGTTGTGCTATTCATTTCGGTTTGGGAGGGTTTGCTGAAATCACCACGCTTGGCAGGCAGTTTGGCCATCGCAATTTGTTGTTAAAGTGCACAGAAAACGCTGTTCTTCATTCTCTAGTGTGTCCCTTTGCCGCCTCTTATGACACCCACGGGAAGATCTGGGATGATGAAATTCGTTACGTCCGACACCATACGGAACATCGAATCCGTTTGTATATGACGGAGTTATGCCCGAACAAACATTAAAAAATAAAATATAGACATCCGAATTAAGAACCTCCTCCTTTTTGGGAAGTTAGTTAAAAAATAAAATCAGCCAGTCAACAAAATCCATACTTCCATACTAAACCCCTTGAGTGCCCGAAATGTGGATACACGCGAGACACAATAGCTTTTTAATTGTTTCGGTGATTACGGCATGCGAAAGTAACTCTGTTACATTTTATGTCTTCTTAGGATGAAACTTGGCATATGGATAGACCAGAACTGGATAATGATATAGGATACTTTTTATCGTGGTATAATGCGCCCTTGGGATAAAAAACAATTTTCAGGCGAGCGTAACCGTGGACAGAAGCTAATATCTGATATATGTATTTTGTGGCATGGCTGATTTTAGATTATCGTAATTCCGCTGTCACTAAATCCCTTACATAATACCGCAGCGTTACCTCCCAATGGCATTGTGGTCCGCTTTGCCGGGCGACCAATTTGTCCGTCCGACGCGACCGCGGTTTTGCGTCCGTTTGTGCATATTGAAAACTTAATCATTAACGTACATTTCAGTGGAATTGTTCTCCGATTTAGTTTGGGATTACCGGAATAGGCCGTAATGGTTTCTGGAGTGATTAAAAAGTTATTTTATGTGTGAGGAATTCAGGGTTTTTGATCGATTTGTTTTGGTTTGTGGATTTAAAGTTATTCAACATATTCAACATTATTTATAACACAGAATTAAGACAAGACAATTTTTACATACAAACATTTATATCTGTATTTTGTCTGTGAGCTGTAGACCTCACGAGTTTGTCTTTGCATTTTTTACCCGGCTGCAAGGAAAGGTTTACGTTTTCTGCGCGTTACTTTTATGTATGTATGTAATATTTTTTATTACCTCATATCTTGCAAACCGCTATAATGAAGACATCGTTAGATACGTCTTCACCGCCCAAGTATTCCTAGAAAAGTGACGTTAAAAAAAAACAAAAACGGTGGATTTAGGGCTTTATATTGTGGGATCACATATTTTTTTCTACCAAACTTCGAGTGGGTTATCAAAATGAAGGGTTTTAAGAGGTGGTTACAAAGATATATACCATATGCATAAAAGTTATTTGAAAAAAAATGATAACTAAAAATTTGCAAATAAAAAAATATTTATTTAAAAATCAAAAACTCGACAGCTTAAGAAGCGAACTAAAACTATGTAAGAAAGTCAAGCTGTTTATTCGGAAGATCAAGTCAGCCAGCTCGCGAATATGTATCCTCAGACTGCACAGCATGATTCTCTACATGTTTACATCTTTTGAGGCGGTCGGGTTTTTTTTATTTTGAAATTAACTTTCTTTTACGTTTACAATCTCCATAGCGGTAGAGCCAGGCAATTTATTTATTTATTTAACCATTAATGTATACACACATACAATAAATAGACAAGAAGAAGGATTTAAGAATTTCTACAAACTGAATTGACAATATTATCGAACCTGCTCACAAAATTTCACGTGAATCGGTTAACAAATACGACTTGTAGAGAAGAACAGCCGGATATCCGCCGGACATCCGGAGATACATAACAAAGAATTTTTGCCCAAGTTGAAACGCAGACGTACAGTCGCACTTCACGCTCTCTCGCTCAATAAACTCACACTTTGGGCCCGGCAGAAACTGCAGAACGCCTCCAATTTCGTGCCTTACACACGGCTTTAGCATCCATATTACTAGCTACTGGAGAAGATAGAAGGAAATAAAAAATAGCAACCCATGTGCTATTCCAGACTTTAATCTATCTCTATGCCAAATTTTATCCAGATCCGTTCTGCCGTTCTGGCGTGAAAGTGTAATCATCTATCCATCCATCCTCACAAACATTCACGTTTTTACCAGTAATAGTAGACAGCTATTTACTTTCGTTCACTGTGCTGGGTACTGTAGAAGGGGGATGCAGCCAGAGGCTGAAAAAAATACTATTGGACTTCTACGACGTATATTTATTCAAACGTGCCGCTCGTAGGTCGGCTCTCATAGAAGTGTCGGCTAAACAAAAAACTACACGCGTTCGATTTATTTCTAAATATTCTGTATTCGATTTCCTTCCAAACTTAAAATAAATATAAGTTGCCAGCTTTAGGTGTCAGCGGCCGAACAGGTTGCTCGTCCTATGTGGAAAACCTCTACAGTACTTATTCTTTAGAATTAAGTGCCTAATTATTTTTCTAGAGAACGTGATAGTCAAGCTGTATGTTAGAAGCAATCTTCTACTAATATCACGATTTCCAGAAAAAAAGAACTGCTTTGTGAATGACTTCTTACATAAAGCATCGATGACACTGCACACTGGTCCCGCTGTGCTAAATGAAATCGTCTGCCCATTTCAAACAAAATTCAAAAAAAATATAAGTTTCTTTTGTACCTGTATATTCTGGTATACAATAAAGTATTATATAAATAAATAAATAAGTCCATGACGCAGCTTTATGGTCTTATCATTTAACGCACTATACTTATACCAATATTTTGGCCTTCTCAAATATTCTTCTTAAAACTGGAATGAGATAGGAGCCTTTTTGGCTTCGCACTGGGTCCTTTGTTTTTTTTTATTTACTTTTGTTTTTTCTGTCTGTAGGTACCTCTTGTGGAGGTCGTAACTTTTGTTTTATTTTCTATTTTTTTCTTTCTTTTTCTGACAGGCAAGGAAGAAAACAAAATCACTTTTCAAAAAACAAACATTTCAAAGATACTTCGCTCCTAACTAAATACATCTTGTCACAGAGAACGTTAAACTAGCACACGTATTTGTACTAGGTATATAATTTACGCTACGCAGCAGTGACGCATCAAGTTTACGTACTACCCCACGCTTGGTCGTGGGATGCTACTCGGGAATACTGCTGACTCATCGCTTGTACAGTGTTGCTATGTAAAGAAAATTTAGCAGAATTTTGGGTTAGATTGCGGCCATTTTAATTAACACGCGAAGGTAGTCAAATATTTTTGGATACGTGGGAAGAGCTTGAGGAAAATAAAAGTTGATAATTATGCACTTATTTTTCAATCAATATGCCTGCCCAGCCTTCCAGTCTAACCGGATACAACTGAGTAGGTACAAGTAATTACCAGGGAGCGACTGCCTCCACAACCCAGTAACTAAATAGGGTCATACGATAGGATACGAGGTAAAAAGTCATTGACTGCGTCTCGATAATTAGGACTTCGAGACAGTAAGGTTACTTATCTAAGTGTTATCACGGTTCACTGCACTTATAACTTTCATAGTAAATTTTAACAATGTATATATACCCAAGATGGGTGTTGGGTGAACCACAAAAAAGGTGGTTCACTAACTTCTGCCATTCCTCTACAGTGACATCATATTTTGCTACTATCAAAAGTAACTTATTAAGACTCGTATTAAAATTTACATAAAAAATAAAACTTGTAGCGTAAATAAGTCAAGAGTGAACAGTTACTTCTAGGCAAGCATGCTTCACCGTCGACCACATTATCGCTTACCATCATTTGAGTAAGTGGACAAACGCGATCCATAAAAATGGAAATAAATAGTTGTCTACGTTTTTCTTGCTCGTAGCAGGCAACACCACCCCTTTCGCAGATAACTCTAATTTTCGGAAAAAACTGTGTGTAAGCTTTGAGTGACGTAAATTGGATGAGCAAATTAGGTGACTAAACGGGTTTTTTTTACTTATTTCGTTATTTTTAACGTCATCATTCCTTTTTGTGATGTGACGTAAATATTTGCTATGCTGTGCTAAAGAGATAGATGCCCTTTAAAAATCTGTTGATTTACCTGCAGAGAATATGTACTTAAAATCCCCGTCATGAGATAGGTACTAAAAAAAATGTAAATAAAGAATTCTACTAAATTATGTAGCGACAATTCTATCAACAACAAATAATCCCAAATTCAATCAACTCAAAGTAATATACGTGTAATACGAAACTAACAAGCAATTTCACTTGGTCGGATTATATCTATACTAATATTATAAAGCTGAAGAGTTTGTTTGTTTGTTTGAACGCGCTAATCCCAGGAACTACTGGTTTAAATTGAAAAATTCTTTTTATTTTGGATAGTCTATTTATCGAGGAAGGTTATATGCTATATAACATCACGCTACGACTAATAGGAGCGAAGCATAAATGAAAAATGTTGCAAAAACGGGTAAAAATATTTGTTTTTGAGAGCTTCCGTTGCGTGCGCTGGGTAAGCGGTTAAAGTTACGCAACATTCATGTATGTAGGGTAGATAGGATAGGTTAGGTAGATACCAGATGACGAGAGCAAAGCCGCGTGGGACAGCTAGTTTTAGAGATATAAAGCGCTTTCTTCTAATGTTTTGTGGTACTGGAACGCATCTACCACAAAAAGCTTTAATTTAGTTTCATTTGCCCTGCCCCGAACCATGACATGTCAAAACTATCATAGTTCGACATAGTCAGATACATCTGTCCCTTACAAACTCTCAAAATAACCTTACTCTAAGCTTATGGTCAAACCCCTAGTGTTTGTTATTAAAGCTTGCAAATTAAATTGAACGCGCTTCCTAATTTGATTGAGATGAAATTTTGCACCTAAGTTTGTTACGGGTGTGTAACGTTTCAATCAATCAATCATTTATTATTTGTAAAACATAGGTAACAAAAAATACAGGTCTTATAGATAAAAAACAGTGCGC
This sequence comes from Orthosia gracilis, assembly GCA_947562075.1. NCBI lineage: Eukaryota > Metazoa > Arthropoda > Insecta > Lepidoptera > Noctuidae > Orthosia > Orthosia gracilis. The sequence goes on along the minus strand of OX387264.1, from coordinate 12,120,048 downwards.
TATGTTTTGTCTATGGTAAGACTTACAAATATGTTAAAAACAAAAGTAAAAAATTGGTACAGATAAAAGTAATGTTTAAGCATTGTTTAAGTTACTAATCGTTCAAGAACTCGTCAACCGTGTAATAACATTTGTCAATTAAAATTTTTTGGACAGTTTTTTTGAACTTGCTAACTGGTAATATTTTTATCTCATCAGGTACCTATCTTATTATAAATTCTTGGAGCGATGCCAAAGAAACTTTTGTTCATTAGAGCTGTTTTACATTTCGTGTGACATAATTGATTTAAATATTTAGCACGCATAGGGTTTTTTTTTAACATCTGACAATTTGACAAATAAGTGCAAATTAGTCTTTACAAATAATGCTGTTTCCAAAATGTACAATGATGGTAGTGTAAGTAGCTTTAAAGATTTGAAGAATGGTACACAACTATCAGTTACTTTTATATTGCACATTGTCCTTATACATCGCTTTTGCATTTTGAAAACCAGATCTCTATTAGTGGACTGCCCCCAAAAAATAAGTCCATATCGTAAAACTGAACCGACTAGTCCATGATATGCTGTTAATAAGGTTTTAATGTTTACTTTCTTTGCAACTGGGAAAGTGCATATGCCGATTGGCTGAGTCGTTTGCATAATTCTTCAGTATGAGGCTTCCAAGTGAGTTTGTTGTCAATCGTAATACCCAAAAACTTGACATGTCTAACTTCTTCTATTTTATTACACTCGTATGAAATATTTACAATAGGGTTTTCTCGCCGCTGATAGAAATGCATTATTTTAGTCTTGTTTAGATTAATAACAAGATTATTATTATTAAGCCAATCAACGATATCAGAAAGAGATTTTGTAATATCATTTTGGTAATTATTTGGGTTATTGCATTCAATTATGGCAGTACTGTCGTCTGCGAAAAGGACCATTTTTTGACGTGTGGCTTTTGGAAGGTCTTTGATGTATATTAAAAATAGCAGAGGCCCTAAGACGCTTCCTTGAGGCACACCATAATTTATACGTCTTGGTTTAGATTTATAGGTCGTAACCAGTTTAGTCTTAGGACAAATTCTAGTAACCTCTGTGCATTGATACCTGTCACTTAGATATGATTCCAATAGTTTTAGGACATTTCCTCTAATACCGTAGCAATGGAGTTTTTGTAGTAAGATCTTATGGTCTACATAGTCGAATGCCTTAGTCATGTCCGTATAGATGGCGCAAATGGGATTTCTTTTATCTACTGACGATATAATTCTAGATATTAAATCAAACAGTGCCATATTAATCGTTGTATTTTTCGAAATCCTTTTTGTTCGTTACAGAATAATTCATACTTTTCTAAATACATGTAAAGAGACTGATAGATTAATTTTGTCTATTAATTTTGACATTATTGGGATTTTTGCAATTGGTCGGTAGTTTTTAACATTTGTTTTATCATTTCTTTTATGTAATGGCTTAATAATCACACTTTTGAGACGACTTGGGAATACACCCTCGGTAATACACAGGTTGATTATATGCGCCAGCGATGGTGCTATTACGTCCTTTACATATTTGATTACTTTAGTGGATACACCGTCATAACCAACAGTACTTGTGTTTTTAAGACTATTGATCGTTTTAATTATGTCATGGCTTGACACAGGCATCATGAACAATGATTGTGTTGTTATATTATCCAGGTTGTGTTTATTATTATATGGAATGTCATTTTTAATATTACTTTCAATGTCATCAATAAAATAGTTGTTAAATTCATTTGCAATGTCGATAGGATTGCCAATTAGTAAATTATTTCTTTTTATAGTCAGAATGGATTCTTGTGGGAAGCATGTTTTGGAGTTATTAATTATTTGCCAAGCAGCTTTAGCTTTATTTTCAGACGTATTAATATAATGGTTATTTTGTGCTCTTTGTGTGAGTTTTATTATTCTTTTGTATAACTTAGTGTATTTTTTTAAGAGTTGTTTATTTTTACGAATGGGGTTGAAACGGTAGGTCCATAGAAGCTGTCTTTGTTTTTTGCTGCATAGTTTTATGCCACGTGAAATCCATTTTGCCGGTTTGTTACAGTTAATAGTAACGATTTTGTTAGGAAAACACAGTTTATATGTTTAAAAGCAGAAAATCTTCCATAAAATTATCATAAGATTCGTTTGCATCGTTGGTGTTGAATACTTGTGTAAATGATAGACATTCTAAATATGACTTAAATTTTATTAAATTTTCGTAAGAAATTTCTTGTTTTTCAATTTTCCAGGATTTTAAAAGACTAGTTTTTTTAGTAGGAATTCTAAGTAACTGAGATGTGTGGTCTGATAGAACTAAATCTATGATTCGTGTTTTACATCCCTTTCGAAAATTGTGAGCGAAATTATCGATGCACGTATTACTGCTTAATCTAGTGGGCGCGTAAAGTGCTAACTTTAAATTATACTGTAAGAGAAAATATTCCATTTCTAGGGTAATTTTGTTTTTCTTTAGCACATCAATATTGAAATCACCGGCTAAGATTACTTTTTTCTTTGTAAAATCAATTTTTTTAAGTATATGATCTAGTTTTTCATAAAATACTAAATAATTATGCTTAGGTACCCTGTATATACAAATAATAATAATATTATGCGGTTTTATTTCTACTGCACAGCATTCAAACACTCCTGAGACAGATTGTTTCGATATATCAGATATTTCTTTATACATATATCCTGCCTTAACGAAAATACACGTGCCCCCTCGCTTTAAATTTCTTGAGAAGTGGGCTGCTAGACAATAATTTGGTAAGTTTATTAAATGTTCATAGCCTGATTCTACAAAGTGTTTACAGAACACTTTGTAGAATCAGGCTATGAACATTTCATCTACGTTAATTCCTTTATGTGACAGTTCGTCTAACCTTACTAATAAGGCATCCGATTTATTGACTAATCCTGCAATGTTTTGGTGTAGTATATTGAGGTAATTATAGAAAAAACTGAGATTCTTTCTGTGTTTGAGTGTCTGATAAGCAGAGGGGTTGGTCTCTTGGGAAGCAGTCAACCACTATTTGATCTGTTTTCAATGTGCTTACATACAAAATAAGATCTACCAACTCTGAAAAAACCATTCTTAAGCCTTTATAATTTAGATTTCCAGACGAATTATATGTATCATGAGTGTATGGCAAATTAAAATTAGAATCTAAAACATACGCATACTTATATGTTTCCACATCTAGATATAGCAAGTTATTAAATAATTCTACTCGGCTATTAAACATTACATTAGTGTTCTCCATATATTTAAATGTCGGTAGGCATATTATAAAATTGGTGTGTTGTAACGGCATAAGTATTTTGCGGATATACGTAACAAGTTCTATGTAATTATGTGTTCTTCGGAAGTCATCTTCACCAATATAAATAATACAAAAGTCAGAATTTGTGAAGTTTGCTACTTTTTTACCAATACCGTCCAATAAAACTTTCAAACCACATTTAGGCATACGGTAATGACATATTTCACTTTTGTGTAAATGAGTACTTTCAATTAAGTCATAAAATCTATTGGAAGTTTCACTACTTATCATGTATACTTTGTGTTCAGAAGACAACGACGACGACGCTGGTGTTAGGTCATTTTGATAACTATCTTGTGACATTTTATTATTAGCGTTCGAGACGATTAGGTTGGCATTTTCACGTCTGATTTCTTGCCCAGTTTTCAATAGTTTTTGTTCATCTATAGAAACGCTGCAGTCCGAAAATTCTAAAGTCTGTAGGTTACTGATCTTCTTATCTGTGGAACTAATTTTGGTTCTCTTTGGTGTTTGTGTTTTCTTCTTTATGGGACTACTGGTGACTTTTTTAAGCATTTCATTTTTCTTTGTTAGATCGGCGTTTGTTTGCTTCAGGGAAGTATTTTCTAAAGATAATATATCTATTTCTTGGTTAGCGCTTTTTAATTGAGATTTAAGGTTTTCTATCTCAGTTTTCAAAATGTTTATTTGTTTATTCTCCTCATCTTCAGACATTCCCGGCACACTGTTTGTAGTATCGTCTAATGTTTGAGAAATAATATCACTAGTGTCGTTATTCGGTTCCGATATAGTACGTGTCCTGCGGAATGTTATGTTTCCTAGGAAGTCCATGATGATTTAATTTAAAACGGTCACAAAAAGTCTCTCAGTATTCGTCGGATTTGAACCTGCGATCACCCAGTGCAGAATTACAAGGACTATTCTTACGCCGCTTAGCCACCCGAACAGTAGAATATTATTACCAATTTTGCGATCTTATGGTGTTTTAATACTGTAAATCTTCCTTTTAATGATAGATGTCGTGATTTGCAATATTGATTATCTATTTGCTATTTAAGTTAGCACAGTGACGACATAAATGGTTTATGATGTTTTAACTAGATGGCGTTGCGCTGTCTTAACTTCTTATCAAGTAGATGCGCGGTATTTGAATAAAAAACGTTTTTTTGCCACTATGAATTTTGTTTATTTCACTGTTTTTTATCATCACTGTCTAGAAATAGTTTTAATAGTGCTTGTTTAATAGGTTATTGGTTTAGTATTTGGATGTATACACTGGTAGCACTGTAGCACTGAGTTTATTGAGTTTTTAGTCCAGAATTAGTATATTTTTAGAATCAACGATTATGTAGTAATTCAGTGGTTCTAATCGATGATAACACTGTCACTGTTTGATTAATTGTCTAGTTTCACTTTTACAAGAAAAATGCATTTCAAATACGAGGTTTACTATTTATAAGAATTATTAAATTACGAGAGCAATTACGTCTAATGTTTACTTAACAACGCCCTCTGGAATTATAACAAAAGTTTTGAAATTATAACAAAAGTTCTAATGATAATATGACCTAATTTCATTTAATTTACTTTGTTTTAATAAAACGATCAAATGACACAATGAATTATTGATATAATTTCATTTTACCTTCTTTTGTATGGTATAACTAGCACTCCGCCCGCGACTTCGTTCGCGTGATTTCGTTTATCCTATAAATGATGTTCTTATGTGCAGTTAGTGAAGGCGACCAAAAATAAGCTATTAATAAATCAATAAAAAATTGGGTATCGTAGGTATACAGGGTTTATTGGATTGGAACGATTTGTTATTTGACTTACAGAATAATAAATTTAAGGTTACAGCCACAAAGTAAAATCCTCCCCTAAAACTTAATAACTCCTTTTTTCCCCGTTGAGGGTCGAGTTTTGAAAAACCCTAATATGTTATTTACTCTTTTCTCCTTTTTTTTTGATTTTCCTTTAAGTTAGTCAGATTGCGCAGTGCGATTCCTCAAAAAAACTTTAACACCTCTTCACTCTTTCTGGGGGGTAGTTTTAGGTAAATTTTGATTATTTACTTTATCCAAAGACATTCGATTTTTCTTACAAACAAATTTTTCCCCTTTTCACCTCCTTTATGACTGAATTGCAGCAAATTCCTGCTTAGTGCTCCCCTAGAAACATACGTAAGAACAAAACCCGGTCCAGTAAGATTATTAGCTTGGGGTTAGTATCGAAAATCTTTTAGTGACAAACTTCATTGTTTACTCAGGTTGGTATTTGTGCCAAGTTTCAAGTTTATTAAACCAAGAAATATGATTCTTCAAAAAAACTTTAACACCCCCTAAATCGTCTTTTGGGGGCAGATTCGATAAACTAATAATGGCAACCTTTGTTGTTTTCTAAGTATGGTATTTATGTCAACTTTCAAATTTATTAACCCACGAAATAAGATTCTTCAAAAACAATTTAACACCTTCTAAGTCGTCTTTTGGGGTTAGTTTCGAAAAACGTATAATGACAACTTATGTTTATCGAGGTTGGTATTTATGTCAAGTTTCATATTTATTAACCAGAGAAATCAGATACTTCCAAACAAACTTCAATACCCCCTAAATCTTCTTTTGGGGGTAATTCCAAAAAAGTAATAATGATAACCATTGTTTATCGAGGTTGGTATTTATGTCAAGTTTCATGTTTATTAACCCAAGATATAAGATTCATCAAAAATACTTTAACAACCCTAAATCGTCTTTTGAGGGTAGCTTAACAACTCTTAATGACAACCTTTATTGATTAGTTAGGTTGGTATTTAAGTCAAGTTTCAGGTTTATTAACCCAAAAATATTGATATTTTTTAAATAAAAAGTTCTTCAGTAACACTTTAACATCGCTTGAATCGTCTTTTGGGGGTAGTTTAAAATAATAATAACAGCCTTTAATATTCATTTAGGTTAGTATTTGTGCCAACTTTCAAGTTTACTGACCCAAGAAATCAGTTGTTTCTGATTATCAACCACCTATCTATCTAGCCTACCTACCTACCCACCTACCTTACCTACCTATCAACCTACTCATCTGCCCTAATGATAACCTACCTACCCTACTCTATCAACCTAATCACCTGCCCTACAGATCAACCTACCTACCCTACCCTAACCTAGATACCCTATTTACTCTACCCTACCTACATACCCACCTACCCTACCTACCTAAATACCCATCTACCCTACCTACCCTATCCTACCTACCTACCTACCAATTTTTTAAACTATTTATTTAAATAAGAACTAACACTACAATACGAATGTAACCAACTCTTGTTTCTACCGGCGATCTAGTCAAATTTTAGAACACAAAAGCTGCTATTGTGATTTAACTATGATAGTGACAAATATTCTCTCGAAGTCTTTTTTGTAGTTAATAGTGAGTACTTTAATAATGTAGCACATAATTTTTATGTATCATCAATAGTTTTTTCAGCGCACGCCAAATAATTAATTTTATAGGCAAAATATTGCTACTTTGGGTTACATTATTGCAATTTTCTAATAAATCTCTATTTTTTTTGGATATAAATTATAGCCTATGTTACTTGGGAATAATATAGCTTTCCATAGGTGAAAGAATTTTTTAAATCGGTCTAGTAGTTTCAGAGCCTATTCGGTACAAACATACAAACAAAAAAATCTTTATAATTTTGGTATAGATTATTATTTGTAACATAATAGCACAACCGGCAGGTGGATCTGATATTTAGTGTTACTTGATTTAATATAGGACTTAATATATAAAATATTTTTATTTTTATTTTTTATTAGGTAAATATTTATGAATTTCGATCTGAGCAGTGATGGTGATATTTTTTTTCTCTCTAACAAGTAACGATGATAGTTTCACAAATATCCTCTTTTGTTTGCAGTACCTATGTACATATAATTATAAAAAAAAACTTATCATAAATTATTCGATTTAATTTCAACCTACTGTAATGAACATGATATCACAATTACGGTGAACAATGTAATAATGAACTTTGAACTGGTTGCAATGAAATGTGTTAAACAAAATTTTGACAGCGTTATAATGCCCGGCACGTAATTTGGCAAGAATTTGGCGTAGTGGGGGTAAGTTCGCGCATATTCCGCGAACTGACCAACCACAAAATAGAGTGAACGGAATGTGGACGCGACACGATTGGTCAGTCGATCCTTATGTCAACTGACCAACCAATCGAGCCCGCGGAACGGTCCTTGATGGTCCTCGCGCCCCGCTTCACTACCAAAAATACCTGAAAAATGAATTCTGCGCATCTAACGACCCTTGCCAACTTACGTGCTGGGGATTATAATGGCTTTTTTTACAGCAGATGTAGATTATATGAAATATAACATTAGATCATATGAAATTAAGTCAATCATGCAATGTTCAATGCAATGCAATGTTAAGGACAAAAATTTTTTTTTTTCAACTAGGCCATTAAGCGGCACTTTTGAACGACAAAAATTTAAATTTAATAATAATAACAATTAATTCTACCGTCCATTCGGAAAAGTAGCTGGTTATCGAGAAGAATTATAATAGACCACTAGATAGACAACAAAGCTAGTACAAGCAGGTAGGTCAGTGGGTAGAAAAATACTCAAGGATTTATAATACTCACGTGAAGTTGGTAATTCAGCAATAACACATAGTTTGGACTTTGGACTATTATTTATTTTCCACTACACACTAAGTTACCATCAACTCCATAAAATATATCCACTTAGATCAACTCTAGAATAAACACTTAGGAACACTTAGGAAATACGGTTGTTGCCCGCATAAAAGGAAAATCAAAAATCAATCAAAATCAAAATCATTTATTTGCGAAATATGGGTAGTTTTCAGGGTGAAATTTTTATAAAAGTTCTTTAGACCATATCCTACCATGGAAGGTGTGCAAAATATTACAGTAAAAGAATAAAATATTACATTATTAATTAACAATTGCATCATCTATATATTACATAATTATATTATTTAATTGATAAATTGACAACTACTTAAGTTAATCTTTAAATTATTTTCTCATTTAAATAATCAGTAACAGAATAATAGGCTTTTTGAATTAAATAATTTTTTAATTGGTTTTTAAATAAATTGAAATTATTAGATTGTTTTATGTACTTAGGTAGTTTATTATATATTCTAGGGCCCATACAAAATGCACTCTTATCAAACATAGCCGTTCTATGGCTTATTGCACTGAGTGTACTGGCAAGTCTTGCACTTTTTAAAGTTTCATACTTCATAAAAGATAGCTTGATCTCTGCGTCATATGTCAAACTGACTGTCTACTATGGCTATCTTTTATGAAGTATAATATCAAGCAATAGTTATGTAGTGCTTGTTTTTGCTAGCACAAAATGGCAGGCGTTTGTAATCTAATCACTTTTTGCAAAAATATTCAAGACAAAGTAGACGTTTCTAAATGATATTAAACGTAACTTAGAGATTTTGAATTAAAAAGTTACTGAATAATATATCAAATGTGCATAATATAAAATGTTCATTATACCATATAAAATAAGGTAAAATGAAATTATATCAATAATTCATTATAACATTGATCGTTATATTAAAAAAGGAAATTAGGTCATAATGATCATTAGATCTTTTGTTATTATATCAAACGTGACACACCCTTTTATAAATTGGTGGCCTATTATTACTCGTAAACTTGTAAGCCTACTTAGCTGTGATAGTTTTCCTTTTAATTTCGTTATGTTTATGTTATGAAAAAATATTTAACCATTTACCCCCACGCATGTTGCCCACTAATAAATTTAGAAAAACAGTATTTGCCTGATTCTATTAGAAAATTGTTTCTATTCAGTAAATGAATTTTTAAAATTTAAATTTTTACATTATATTTTATTAATACTTATTTACACTTGATAACTTTTAATGTTTTTTTTTTTGTAAGCATTTGACATTGTATAATTAGTAAATTTTGACATTTCATTCATAATTTTATTGTTGTATAAAAATTATCTATTTTCATCTAAATTAATTTATAATATTGTACGTCTCAAACGTCGCGCGCTCACCATGTATGCGTAAGCTATTGCTGTTTCTATTGTGTCTGCTTATATATGTCTTATATGCTTATATTATGTTCTTCTTAGCGTTTCGATGACAAACTATTTTTAATACTTACTAGAACTTGGACACTTTGATTTTGTAGGTTAATTTTAATATTTCTACGCCGGCAACGGTAGTGTATGTGAAACTCTTTAGTATTAAGATCTTGTATGTACCATATACTTAGAAATAAATAAATCTTATCTTATCTTATGGACTAAGTGATTGATCAGGACACTCTGTATAAAACCCGGGCATTGTGAAACTCGTCAAGTCAAATCAGACAATGTAATGAATACTGATTTAAACTTCTATATTTATCACATTGTCTGGTTATTATGAATATTGCTACGTAACGGTTTGGCAATTTGATAATTATGGTCACTAAATTAGTCCAAGAGTGAGAGAAGAGAGCTCGAGAGATTAGGGCACCACGACACGGATAGGTTAGGTTTAAGGATTTCCTTTATGTAAGGTTACTTAGGACCTTGCATACAGAAATAGGCACCTCGCAACGGAGCTCCACGAATTGGTTGCTTAAATAGTAATTGTATCTACCTATTCTATATTAAAACCAATGTCAACAATGAAATAATTAAAAAAACACATCTTTTTATTACCCAGCCCAATAAGTGATGGCCATTATTCAGAAAGCCCGGTAAATTTAATTATTTCAATAGCTTTTTTATCATATTGCCTACTCTTGGGCATTTTCTAAATTCCCCGGGCTAAATTCTAAATTTTATGAATACTGCCATGTTAATCACTTGGTCCATAACATATATACTACTGCCGTGAATTGCTGCTTCCCTGTACCATCCCCACCACTCGGAGCCCCATGGTTATGGAGATATCCATGGTTAAAGTTTCCAGTTTAGAATAAAAAAATCCGTAAATGTCCATCGTTTTAAGGGGCGGGGAGGGGTGGGTAAGGGTTTCAGGGGGCTACTCCACTGTACCATCCTCACACCACGAAACCCCATGATTATGGAGATGTCCATGGTTAAAGTTTGTACGATTACTATTTAAGCAACAAATATTAATCGTCAATATCAACGGCTATAATGGAAATTTTAACCGTAAAACTTACTTATTCTCGAGAAGCGTTAGGTTCATGATTGTGATTTGGTATTTGTTTTGATATTAATTCGTGATTATGTTCGTCACTTAGTTTTGTGGTTTTGAGGCAGTTACATTTATAATTCACGTTGCGACGTAATTTACACACCCAATAGTATTTATTTTTTATAAATCCGTTTTTTTCGAAAATGTATTCGTTTATATTTATTTTAACACTTCCTCTTGTGGTTTGGAATGTATGCACCTTATTTGCCATTTTTTAAAATGATTTACTTCACAAGTTGCCACTGCCAGCTAACAGCAATCAATATCACTAAATACATAGTTAGTGCTTACCTCCAATTATGGTACAGAATTAAATATTTAGTCTACCACCATGTAAAGCGCCTACGCATTTGATTGGAGCAATAATCGTTAATGCGAAATAGTGTCTACAACCGTTTGGAGTTTTTGCCGGTCCGGTCTCTCCGGGAGGCCATGGTGGGGCGCTTGAATCTGTCCTTGAACGCAGTCTCCGAGTGGGACGAATCTGGTCAGGTTCAAAGCTTCTAAGATCCAGGCGTGTCTTTTTTCCGCTAAAAGGAGTCAATTCCACCCGGCTCCTTCTTGCCGAGGTATGACCGTGCCGATAATGGACCGTGCCGATCTTGAGCTTCTTGGCGTAACGTTGACATTGACACTCAATTTCGGCCCAACATTGAGGCAAAAGCTCAACTGGCTGCCAAAAAGTTGAGGATCCGTGCGAAGGTGAGATGGGACTTTTATTTTTTTTTATTTTTAATAGGCTCGCGCTTGACCACTATCTCACCTGATGGTAAGCCAGAACAGCTGTTTAAGTTGTATCAAGCGCAAGTTCGATCTTGCATGGAATACTGTTCTCATCTCTGGGACGGATCTGCCAATTACCAGCTTGACGCACTAGAGTCGATCGAAAAACGGGTCAAGAGGCTCATTGGCAATGAGGCACTGGTTGAGTCAAAGCTCCAGAGCCTTGAACATCGTCGCCGAGTTGCCAGCTTGTCGGTTTTTTATCGGTTACATTTCGGGGAGTGTGCGATGGAATTGCATGATCTGATTCCGCCTAGGCCATTTCATCATCGGACTACAAGACGTACAGCGATGCGCCATCGGTACATGGTTGACATCCCACCCATACGCACTAAACGTTTTATTATGAAATACTTTCATTATGCGTATAGCTAAGGAGTGGAATTCCTTTCCGGAGTCTGTGTTGCATGATAGCTACAACCTCAGGGTTTTTAAGTCAAGTGTGAATAGGTTTCTTCTAGGCAAACGTGTTACACCGTCGACCACATCATCGCTTACCATAAGGTGAGATAGTGGTCAAGCGCGAGCCTATCAATAATAAAAAATAAAAATATGCCAATGCATTTACGCCAATTTCAGTTATGCATAATCATCATTATGTTGAATATCGTTATGTCCATGTAAATTATGGCTATGTATATATAGCTTATCATTAGTAAACCACAAAAATTGCCATTTAAAGCTTAATTTTACGCAAACTGATCCCTGAATCGAAAAATGGTTTTCACAGACACTTAATATTTTTAAATAGCCTATCCAACGATATCGTGCACCAACCCCATCACTTTAAGTGTACAGAAGGTAAGTTAAAAAAAAAACCTTGCATTTACGCCAATTTCAGTTATGATAATCATCATTATGTTGAATATCGTTATGTCCATGTAAATTATGGCTATGTATATATAGCTTATCATTAGTAAACCACAAAAATTGCCATTTAAAGCTTAATTTTACGCAAACTGATCCCTGAATCGAAAAATGGTTTTCACAGACACTTAATATTTTTGAATAGCCTATCCAACGATATCGTACACCAACCCCATCACTTTAAGTGTACAGAAGGTAAGTTAAAAAAAACCTTGTTTTATTTTGCCACTTTGTCGGCGTGATTAATATGTATATCCGTGCCAAACTACAGCTTTCTAGTACTAAGAGTCGCTGAGCTAAGCTGTGGAAGGATGGACGGACGGACGGACGGACGGTTAGACGGACATGGCGAAACTATAAAGTTTCCTTGTTGACTGTGGTTGATGGGTGGTTCTCTAAAAATGATTTTTTTAGTCAGACAACAACGGGAATTGCGTACTTTTTTATTTTAATTAAGAACTGGCTCATGTTTGGCCACCATCTTACCGTAAGCAAAGATACAGTCGACGATGGAGAACATTAGTGTGATTTTACTAGCTGCACTATTCATTTATTTCACACCTAATTAATTTCTTGACCTTTCAAAACCTCAGCCCTTTCAAACCAAAATGTCAGGTGGGCCATTTGAAAGAGACTCTTTAACCCAAAGTCTATTAAAATTCATTCATAAATTCTACTAATTAGATTAGTAACAATTCGTTAAAACTGTAAGCTAATTAATTTGATAGGAATCTCTCCTCCGAGTTTTTTGGTCCTTTCAGTGGTTGATTAGATATTGAAGGATATTTATTTTTATGAAATGTCACGGTGATAACTTGAATAAAAAGTTTTAACCTTATTCATCTATTTATATATTAAGTCACTTTTTACCTATTTATCTTTACTCTTTTATTTTATTTCTTATCTTACTCGTATATAGGTATAGTTACCGTGCTCCTCCGAAACGGCTTTACTGATTTTTACGAAATTTTATATGCATATTCATTAGGTCTGAGAATCGGCTACTATCTATTTTTCATACCCCTAAGTGATAAGGTTTGTTCACCCTTAACATTTGTTTTTTTTAATTTTTGGACAAAATTTTTTGTTTTTATTTTCTATAATGTGGCATTAAAAAATACATACAACCCTAAATTTTTACCCTTTTATCACCAACCCCTATTTTTTAATAGCCATTTTAGTAATTTAATCATTTTTCATCCCGCTCGATAACTGATCAATTATCGTCTTTTAAATAATATAATGTAGGGTAATGGGTAGGGTAGGTAGGGTAGGGTAGGTAGGGTTGAGTAGGTAGGGTTGAGTAGGTAGGGTTGGGTAGGTAGGGTTGGGTAGGTAGGGTAGGGTAGGTAGGCTAGGGTAGGTAGGGCAGGGTAGATAGGATAGTTTAGGTAGGGTAGGGTAGATAGGGTAGGGTAGGTAGGGTAGGGTAGACAGGATATGGTAGGTAGGGAAGATAGGGTATGGTAGGCAGGGTAGGTGGGTAGAGTAGGTATGGTAGGTTGGGTAGGTAGGTAGATAGCCAACTGACGGGAGTGAAGCCCCGGGGGTCAGTTAGTTTATAAATAAAACTTTTCGTTTCGTCACTTGCACCTAAAGTTAAAACGCGAAAAAGAAATCAACTGTTCCTATACATTTTGTGATGTTTCTGTTACATCTTTTATATTCGTTTTAATATCACGTAGTGTACAGTAGTCGCAGTGGATCTGCAAACCATTGCGCAAGAAAAAGTTTGTCATCTAGTATACTGCATACAGTAAGCGAGATGGGACGATGCGACAAACGTAAGCGAGTGAAAGAGGCAGTTATAAAATGCTATCTTCACCTTCAACATTGACACAAAAATAGCTGTATGTGTCCTGTGTTAATTCAGGTTATAAACTATCTATACGCAAAATTTCATGCAAAGTCGCCCAGCCGTTTTTGCGTGACATAAACACAAACATTCAAATAAGCAAACTTTTGCACGAAAATTAGTAGGAATTCTTAAAAAAAGCTTATTGTTTAAAACATAACCAACCATCATAACTGTAATATTGGATACCTATCGTAATTATTTTTTAAAAGCATTAAGTCCGCCTTTGTATTTGTGACGGTAGGTACAAGTACAAAGGCGGACTGAATGCTTTAAACCTTTGCCTTATGTATAGACGAGTCATCAAAACTTGCTAGCGGAAAACACATCGGTGGCTCAACGTGGAAATGCCAATGAGTCCCGACTGACCACTTTTCCGGAAACATCAGACTAAAACCCACATCACAACGCCTTGGAAATATTTATACCCGACTAACTTTTGCCCGCGGCTTCGCCCGCGTGTAGAATGTTTTATAATCCCAAGGGAACACACTACCGGGATAAAAACAATCTTATTATTATGTACCTCATACCTCATCTAAATCGGTTCAGCGGTTTAAGCGGTAACAGACAGACAGAGTTACTTATAACCCGGCGTAGCCCGTGGATTAGCTTATAACCCGGGTGTGCTGTGTCACCTGAAGCTGTGCGTGCCAGACCGGTACGTGTGGAGGCGGCGGCGACCGCCACTGCTGGCCGTGCCTGTGGCCAAAACCAACCTACAGTCAAAAACACCCCTCACCCGCACAATATGTATGCTAAACGAAGTGCATAAGAGACTTGACATATTTTCGTACAATCTGAGTGAATTTGCAAAAGTTTTGTTGAATTATGTTAGTTATATTTAATTATTAATATCCTGTGTTATGTCTGATTTTGTATTTATATAGATTTTTAAGTAGGTATTAGCCGTAAGTTTATTTTTCAGTTTATTTGGTGTGTGTTTGCAAACCACTATTGTATTGGGGTTATCCTGTAAAGATAGTGTGTGTAAGACAAATAAATAAATAAACTTACACATCTTATATACTTATATGAAACAAAGTCGTGCTAGTTACGCCACTCAAACTCAAGAACGGCTGGATCATTTTTTATGATTTTTGTGTTTTTGGATTTATCTTCGTCCAAAAAAAATATTTACCCATATATTTTGTGAACACAGTGCCATATGGCGTTGTATGCTGGTTCTGGTATTGCCAGTAGATGGCGTTGTCGATTTTTCTGATATTCAATCTACAGGGTTACAGGAAAAGTCGACCTAGATCCGTTAAGGGCGTGTAGAACACATCATTTCTGAATGATTTCACTATGGAACCCCCCATCCTAAACTTAACCGTTTTCGAGATTTTCGAGTTTTAATTTTTTTTATGAAAATGCCCAATTTTTCGGCTATTGAATTGAATATTTTGAATTTTTTTGAATCTTATGATTATTTTTTTGGTTTTTTACATGAAAATTTTTTTTGTTTTTTTTTTGGTTTTTTTCAAAACAAATTGGGCATTTTCATAAAAAAATTAAAACTGGAAAATCTCGAAAACGGTTAAGTTTAGGATGGGGGGTTCTATAGTGAAATCATTCAGAAATGATGTGTACTACACGCCCTTAACGGATCTAGGTCGACTTTTCCTGTAACCCTGTATAATTCTAATATATAAAAAACAAAAAATGTTTCCACCTATGTCCGTTATAGACTTTGAAACCATCCAACCGATATACCCCAAACCGGTTTCATTAGAAAGTCAATGCGAAGATGGTTTAGACCAAAAAAAAAATATTGGTAGGTAGGTATGTAGGGTAGCTAGGTATGTAGGGTAAGGTAGGATAGGGTAGGTAGGTATGTTGGGTAGGGTAGGTAGGTATGTAGGGTAGAGTAGAGTAGAGTAGGGCAGGTAGGTTGGTAGGTAGGGTAGGTGTGTAGGTAGGTGGGTAAATAGGTAGGGTAGGTAGGTCGAATAGGGTAGGGTGGTAGATAGGATAGGGTGGGTTGGTATGTACGGTAGGGTAGGGTAGGGTACGTATCTATGTAGGTTAGGGTAGGTTAGGTAGATGCCATTTTGTTCAAGTTAGTTCTCACGTATAATTAATTAAATGGTCTCATACAAATCAGTAGTAATTAACACGTGTCACGAGCTCCCGCCAACAACAACCATTGTGTTACCTGTTTAAAAGATTCCATTCATAAACGACACTTAAAAATACTATAATACTTAGTGCCTGCAAAATTTTTGGAAATCTTTAAAATAATTAATTCATGGTTTTTAATAATTATTAGTTAGGATCAAATTAAAAAGTTGTCACAATAGGTATCAAAACATGTCAATCTTTCCCAACTATGTTGGAGTCGGCTCCCAGTCTAACCGTATTCAGCTGAGTACCGTATTTTACATGAAGCGACTGCCTATCTGACATCCACAACCCAGTTATTGGGTAACACGATACCTTTTAGCAAGACGGGACCAACGGCTTAACATGCTTTTCGAGGTACGAAGGAATCTCGATTTGTAAAGCTGGTCACCTATTCACTGACCGACCTCGTGAAGCGTTGCTTAACCTTGAAGATTGACCCGTGTGGCGGGCTAAATAATGCCACGAGTTCCTCTCAAAATATATCAATGCTAATCCAAATCCAGCTCAGGCTAAACCTAATCAAAATCCCAAACTTTACACCTTTAAATATTAATCAACAGACATAAATATTTATAAGTGCGTATTAATTAAAACTGTATAAATTTTCATTACGATCCCTGGCCAAGTTATACCTTGCCTATTAATTTAAGGTGCTGGGTAACGCCATGGCCAAATCTATAAATTTCTGGTCGAATTTCGAGGTCTGCGAATCATAGAAATAACGATACTTAAAATCAAGTTTTCGACGTTTTAAAATCGGTGATTTTTGTTGAACAATTAAAGAAAACAATATCACTCTCCTCAATAAACAAGTAAACAGAATATTTAAATCATTTCACAGGTGTGATTAAAGAAAAGAAATCCGAAAAGTTGAATCGTGGCCACTTCGGCATGATTTTTCAACCAAAATATGAAGAAATTCTATAAATCCAGGAAAAATCATAGAACACTATAGTAGTTAAGTATATCCAGAACTATGCTGAGCTTGACGCCTAGCGACACAATTGGTCAAATAAGTACAATTACCCAAAACCGGGTGGAACAGAAGGAAGAAAGAGAGGCTTTTGCCCTGCAACGGGTCTCAAAACAGGCTGCAAAATTAATAAAAACGTTTTTTTTATTTGTTGGTATCCATTACTGAAACTTTAGGAGATCCAGCGCCTTAACAAACATTGGGAGAAGGAAAGCGTCTCCTGGACAAAACTTTGAGGAATTAAGAACACAATATAAATTAGTGAAAACGAATTATTGTTGGAAACAAGGAAACAATTTTAGCTTTGAATTAATAAAGGAACGTTTTCTGGTATTTGCTACCAGTTTGTGGTATCACTCAGAGATTTTAGGGGATAAATTACGGCAGCAACGAGCATTAAAGACAAAGTTTTGATTTTAATTGCATTTTATTAAACGTTCAGTCGAGTCGGTATTAAGGGCCTACATCAGCTTTAGAGAGAGCTCACAGAGAGGAGGCCTGTGTCCCAGCAGTGGGAACATTAATAGGCTGATGATGTGATGTGTGATGTGATCAGCTTTAGTGCCGTAAAACGGTAACATTCTAAAGCATACTCTTTAGTAACGGCTAGGTTAAAAGGTTTGAAAAAAAAAAATGTATTATTGATTCATATACATTATTTTTTTCGTGTAACAAATAGTTTTGCTTTAAAAAAATAATAAGCAGCACGATATTTTTCGCAACTTTCGGATACTCCTCCAAAACGACTTGTTTAAAATATTTTTACACAGAAAAATTGATGACTGGAATTCCTTCATAGCTGAAGGCTGAATATTATTTGATTTAGATATGCTATATATCTAAATCAAATAATATTTTGCAAACAAAACTGTTCAAAAGGAGGTTCAATATTGATATTTTGACTCCGAACATTGGGGCGTATATACCGCCTTAAAACAGAATGAAAAGGCAATATATTATGATGTCTAGCATGGGACTTCTTTTGGCAGTTTAGATGGTAATGCTGACTGTTTTTTTTTTCTCTTTTTTTTTTTTTTATTTGTTATAGGCTCGCGCTTGACCACTATCTCACCTGATGGTAAGCGATGATGTGGTCGACGGTGGAGCACGCTTGCCTAGAAGTAACCTATTCACTCTTGACTTAAAGACCCCTAGATTGTAGCTATCGGGAAACACAAACACATTTTATTTAAAAAAATATTTCAACCCCATCGTGCCTTTTGCCATTGTAACATTTTTACTTAAAATTTACACATAAACTATACTAAACAGTTAAACAATATCGCGCCAATACGCTGACTGATAAATAGCATAAATAATAATAAAAAATACCATAGCATAAATAGCATAGTTAAATTCATTCTCCGGGACTTCGTCGAGCTTCATTGCCTCGGCGCTTTTCTGGTGGTCGCCACTGTTGATTTTGGCTTTCAGGAGTTGCAGTGGTTTGGGAATAGCACGGTGGGATTGATGAATAGCATAACGTTGCTTTAGACTGTAGCTGTGATTAGGTTGGGCAGTAAGGCTACTATTATGAGGCCGTCAGAGAAATATTGAGATTTCTAGGTTTACCCATGTGATCATGAGTATTATTTAGGTAATAATTAAAATATAACTGATCCCTGGAAAGCATAATAATATACAATCTGCCTAGCCTTTTCCCAACTATATTTAGGTCGGCTTCCAGTCTTACTGGATTCGGCTGAGTACCAGTGTTTCCCATGGAGCGGCTGCCTATCGATACCCCTGGGCAAGACTGGTGTCAGATCACAAGCTTCTGACTAGCCGTTACGACTGTCAAAGATCTTCAAATGACAGCCGGGAACAACGACTTAACGTGCTTTCCGAGGCACGGAGGAAACTCGGTATGTTGAAATGGTCACCCATCCACGGACCGACCTTATCAAGCGTTGCTTAACCTTGATGATCGACCAGTGTGGCTGTTATTATTTAGCCACGATCTCCTCTCGCTCGGAAAGCATAATGATATAAATTCAGGCAATAGTATTTTTTTCTGTAGCTGTTGTGTTTCAGCATGAAATTAGTGATCATTGATCTCCCTACATTTTTTGACATTCTCAATTTCAAAACGCAATTTGAGATAGAGAGACATCCTGAATCGAGATCTACTGTGATTCTCAACATTGAACAAATGAAAAACTATGCATAGTTTATTGCTTAATAAAGTACTAGGAAGAGCCATTAAAAAAATCGGCCAAGTGCGAGTCTGATTTACGCACCTCTGACTTACGATTCCGTATAAAGAGCTACATTCACCAAAATAAATAGGTAACATAACTAACGTTCATAAACAATTAAAGCACCGAACATTGCTCTAAAGAAGGGACAAAATTAACTCTGCTGTTCGAAAACTGTTTTAAAATTTTATAATTTGGTCGAATATTACTCGTAAACTTATGAGTAATATTCGACCAACTTATGAAATGTAATGTACAGCTAAGTAGACGTGAATTTTTTACATATCGCGGGACACTTGACTCCACCAAAAATAAGCCATTTAAAGCTTAATATTACGCAAACGGATCCCAGAATCGAAAAATGGTTTTCGATTCCGTAATAGTTTTGAATGGCATATCCAAGTATACTCCATGCCATGGGATACACGAGAACAATAACATGGACATCACGTGTACAGGAGGTACCATGCTATTTATTTCTCAATTTTGTTTTACCACTTTTTTGGCGTATTTAACATGACAATGACATAACAAAAATTTGTTTCTCGTCCACAAAGGTGTCCTTCAAACTAAACTAAAAATGCAACATTATTTGATAAATCCTTTGTGGATGACTGATATCTGCACTTCTAAATCCTGTCACACAGATTACCAGCCTGCGGATACCCTACATCTTTAAAAACTGAAATGATTATGAAGTTATTAATATTAAATAATTATAATTATCCAATATTTGTAATAATATATATTAATATGTTTACTGTTTGTTGCGACTTTCCGATATTTCGGTGCTGTACAGTAAACATGGTAAATAGCCTGCTTAAAATGTTAGTGTTAGTGACCATGACAGTTTAAAAACTTATATCCAATATGTAGGTATATCCATGCCAAATTATAGCTTTCTAGTCCTAAGATTCAACTTAGCTCAGACGAGCTAAGCTGCGGACGGACGGATGGACAGACGGACATGGTGGAACTATAAGGGTTCCTTGCTGAATACGGAACCCTAAAAATTAAATGAAATGTAATAATAAACTTTAGGGAAGGGGAATGACTGTCCGGCAAGATAAAATGAAACTAAAGTTTGTAATTGTTAGCCGGACACTACTTGTCAACTTTACAGCATAATATCTTGACTTTCTTCATTCTGTGGGTAGTAAAATTTATTCATTTTTTATCCTCCTTTCTCCACAAGGAACACGGCACGGGAAACAACTTCTCACTGAGATATATATCACGGGCAAATGCCAGCTCATATTCAGTCGGAAATTGAAAGGCTTACAAGCATCATTAAACAGCCCCCGTTTTGTAAATTGGCTTCTCCTACTTACGCGACTCAATAAGCTGCTGATATATCCAGTAAGGGTGATAAGGATATAGAAAACTAGTGGAAAAGGGATGAAATGGGTGTTATAGATGATGGTTTAGGTAGTGGTAGGGTGTTAAGGGGAGCGATGGGAATGTAGATAACACTAGAATAGAATAGAATAGAATACTCTTTATTATGTACACCATATAAGTTACAGAAAATATAGAAGAAGTAAACATTACACTGGGTGACACAAGAGGCGGCCTTATCGCTAAAAGCGATCTTTTCAAGACAACCTTTAGATGGATTTTAAAAATGAAAGGAAAAACGGTACTGCAGGTAATCTTTGGTGTACTATTTATATATAAAATAAATACATATATATATATTATATAGCTAAACATATACAGTAATAAGTATGGAACAAAAAACATAGAAATCAAGAAAAACAACTACTAAAGAGAGAGGTAGTGATTATTTGGTTATTTTTAGTTCCTTAGTATAGCACTGGTCTAAAAACGGTGAAGGAAAACATCGTGAGAAAACCGGCATATCCTAGAAATAATAATTCGAAGACATGTGACATCCACCGTACAGCACTAGGCCCGCGCAGTGGATTACGTCTCATTCCCTCTCTCACGGATAGGAGGTCTGTATCCCAAAAGTGGGAACATTAAAAGGATAATGGTGATGAGTATAGCAGTGATAAGTAATACTGCTTAGGTTGGTAAAATTGTGCAATATCGAAAAATAATATATCACGGCAATTTCGATTATTTATTTACCTATTTTACCCGACGTTTCGGCCGTGTTGCAACGACCGTGGTCCCGGTTCGAAATCATCGCGTTAAATTTCCGTGATAAATTATTTTTCAATTATGAAACGCGAAAGTTTTAAAGTTAATATTGTGCAATATCGTCGAAAACATTGGTAAATGGATAGTTTGAACCAGTTCTTGCAGTTGCTGCTATGCTATGTATTAATTTTTCAAAGATTTTGAAAAAATAAAAAAATATCACATAATCAAATCGTTCTGTCTTTATCGCATACCATGTCGTCTGAACCCCACGAGGTTAATGTTTTACCTTTAGTAAACCCGTGTATCCCTAGTTACGTTTAAGTCTCGTGATACAGAGGGCGAGCCGATTGTCATCAACCGGACTCAAAGCCAGGCCCAGTGCTAAGAAATTCCACTTTTTTTTTTTTTTTTTTTAAACTTACCGACTTCAAAAAAAAAAACGTTCGGACGTCGGTGTCTTTCGTACCTCATGTTTTTAACGTTTTGCGCCACCGACTTCCGAAACGAAAGTTATTTTGCACTTTTTAATGTTTTGTCTTTGAAGTCGATTAATTTTTTTGCGAAAATGTTTTTATTTCTCCGTTTTTGGTGTTGGTTCACCATCACTCCAAATTGAGCAATCATGCCTAACAAGCATAGTAAAATAATTTTAAAACGAAAATTCAAATACTATCAATATCACCCCGGAACACAGTACACCTCTAGCTACTCATCGAATTTGCGAGCCGTCATTCCGAATACTGGCTCACGCAAACGCAATTATAACACTGCAATATAACCGTTATAGCACTGATATACAGGTAACTACTAACAATGTTATATCCGGCATTAGAATTTGCATTGTGATTGGCCGGATATAGCTTGATTGCTGTATTTGCTGCTTTTGATTAAAGTGACTGATGTATGTAGGGAAATTATTTTGTTGGTTGTTTGCAGTAGAAATCTGAGGTTTTATAACTAACAAGACGGGGTGGGAAAAATCAAACGAAACAGGATGATATTGATTGGGGTTATTTGCCTAAAGGCAATATAAGGTCTAAAGCATTTTTTTTTCTGCAATTCACTACAACTATCGCTCAGTTCCGTTTTATCCATGATTTTTTGCCCATCCTGTATACCTTTTTCCAGCAGCTTCGTCCCCGTACAAGTCGGCATTCAATTGTAAACGTTATCCTAGTACTAAAAGTATCCTTTGTCTTAATATAGGACAAGTTCGTCCCGTGTGCCAAGTTTTATCTACTTGTAGATCGGTTCAGTCATTGAGGCTTGATTCCACATTTTCACATTTCTAGGAATGTTTGAAGTTTCTTCGAAAAACTATTGAAGATTTTTCTCGGCTTAACATTTTATCAGACTTTAGTCGCCTGCGTAAGCAATCGATCAAAATTGCCTTCAAAATATTTTTAAGTCCTTTTTTGGAGAGCTAAACTGCCTATTTTGAATTGGAACTAACTTTAACTGTTAGAAACGGTCAAAGACCGATAACGCCAGCTATCAAATATTCTTCTTATGCACAAATAGTACTGCATGCGGTATTTCTGATAAGTTTCTTTCCTTAATCAAGTCAAGTTGGTAGTTATCCAGTCTACAGTCGATTTTCCCTGTTAGTACATGAAACGTATTTCTCATTTTTCTCTCGCTTCCCTTTGATGCAACCAAAACACAAAGAACTGACTGCCTTCTCTAATCTCACCAACGAGACTAACTTTAATAGAGTTTTCATCTACTTACATTCAAAACGTAACTTTAGGTGAGGGGAAATAGAGTAGGATTTCAGTGTGCCGGATGAAAACCACAACATTACTATTCCTTATTCAATATACTGAATGAAGTTTGTCGTTGAAACTGCAGGAAATAGATCCACGCGGCTATGGCCGATGTTTCCGGCTGAAAGTGATCCCGTGGCCGGCCATATCCGGCAGTTGGCGGACTGTTATGCCCCCACCTCCGGTTTTCAGCCATGCCTTACTTTTGTATTCGAATTTTCATGACTTTAGCCAGCACTACCTGGGTAGTTTTTACTGGTTTGTTTGAATAAGGACTGGACAGTTGTTGAGGTTTATTTGACTGGTGCAGTGGCGGTTTCATAAAATTTTATGTTTGCTCTACGTACGGTATTTTACTGTGGGGTCGAGCGGCTGACATTGAATCCATATTTATATTGCAAAATAGAGCTGTCAGAGCTATATACACCCTGAAATTTAATTGGTTGTTTTCCCGCGGCAGAACGACTTGCCTTAAGGAGTACTTTCGAAGTATAGAGTTAAAGTAAATAAATAACAATGTTTCTGTTTTAAAATAATTAAAAAAATATTCATCAACTCGAAAAAGTGAGTAACAATAGTAACTCTGGACGTAACTTGTAGGTACTAGGTACTACTCGTGTCACCACCTACAAAGAAAACCGACGCACAAAATAATGTCAAACCAAAATAAACTCTCGCACGTGGTGATACGGCATAAAAGTTTGCACGCAAAACAAACGAGCGAGCCACAAGCCGACAAAGCAAAGACCTATTAAATGTTTAAAGTAAAATAAGCTCTCGCGTGTAATTATACGGCATAATCTAGCCCGCGCGTAACATGATCAAACGGAGCCGCCTTCGAACCTAATCCTTTCGACGGTGACCTAGCACCCGGGTCAACGGCCTGCTGTCGTTCGGCCGTAGATATCGGGAGGTATACTATTGGTTCGTGATCGCTTTCGAGTTTAGTTTTTCACAATGTTAAATATGCCAGTTTTTGTTTCTAACATTTTATATAACTACGAAACGATTTTATTACATAGACAAAACCATTTCGCTGCGGGAAAACAACCATTTAAATTTCACGGTGTATAAGTTAAGCCTCTGAGAATCTCTCAGGGAGCTTTTTAAAAATGTTATGACAGTTTCTTGCTTATTCATTTATGAAAAAAATAGCTTTTTCCGCGGCAGCGCTCGCAGTGAAGCCATTAAATAACGTTAAAGTAGCTAGATTTCGAAATTTTCTGACAATTTTTTTTTTATCTTTCGTAAAAAAATATTTTCTTTTAAATAAAAATCAATGTTATTTCTAATACCTCCAAGAATATATGTACAAAGTTTCATGATGATCGGTTCATTAGTTTTTGCGTGAAAGCGTAACAAACAAACTTACATTCACATTTATAATATTAGTAAGGATTATGTATGTAAGGAAAAATATACATCTCTTTAGTAAAAGTCAGTGATAGGTACAAATATAATACGAGAAATAAAGATAAGTTAGATCAACCATCTTATAGACTAGCTAAAGTACGTACACTCATCTTTCATGGGGTACTGTGTTAAATTCTATAACAAAATACCTTGTTATATATTAAAACTAAATGAAAGTAAATTTAAAACTTTAGTTAAAAACACACTTTTTAAACAAGCATATTACAAATTAGAGGATTATATTTCAAGATAAGAATGCTTGGCAACATGCTGGTCCTGCTCCGTAGGGTAATCTTTAGTGTAGACAAAATCAAATATGTTAATTTATATTCCTATTCATAGTTATTGTATTTTTTTATGAATTTGACTCTCACACTGTTCCGTTGTTGTTGAATTAGGTATTTTACCTATGTTTGCAATATTTATAAGTATGTGAGAACCAAGTTCCTATTTATCAAATTAATTAATTTACCTGTTAATGTTTTTAATACTTTATACCTGTACGTAGTATAGTGTGCAGTACTATTCTGGGTGCATCGTCCTCACATATATGAATTTATTCATGTATGTACTTATGTAAATATTGTATAACATATATAAAAAAAAAGAGTTAGTATGGAGTTTCTTGTGCGTTCTTCTCCATAACAAGCTACTTTTCCGAATGCACGGTAGAATCAATTTTTATTACTTGTAAATTTTAATTCTTTGACGTTCAAAAGTACCACTTTTTGGCCTAGTTGAACAAATATTTTTATTTGACTTTGACTTTGTACTGACACAGTTAGGTAAGACATACAGTCATAAGACATACCAATATAAACTCTATACCACCTCAACGCCCTTTTTAAAGAATGCGACCTGCTGTGATCCTAACATACTATTTTTTCTAGGCACGTTCGTAAGAAATTGGCAGTAGTATCGTCACAGCGTTAAATGTTTTCCAAATATCTGTTACTACTAACTGTTTCAGTATATTCGTGTATTTCGTTTATTTGTTTAAATATATATTGTATGTATTTTATAGTATGTATGTATATCTTGCAGTTTATATTAGGTTCTTATTTGGTGCTATGCCATTAAATTTAAAAAAGTATTTCTTCACATTCCTAAACATTTATAATACTTTTAATTTTTATTTACATATGTACATTATTTGTAAACTAGAGTTAGGACTAAATGTATTTATGTATATCTTTGTATTTGAATAAACCCACTTTGTCGTGCTTTACTTTCCATATTGCACCTACCACTTTTTGTCTCTGCATCACCCAAAGGTTGATTGGTAGAAAATGCCTAAGGCATTAAGTCCGCCTCTGTACGTTTTTGTGCATGAAGTATTAAATAAATAAATAAATAATTAATCTTAAGAAATTGATTGTTTCTGGATTCAGTGTTTGTGAGATTTGTACCAAAACTGTAGAGTATACACCATCCCCCATGGGGATAGGCAGAAACTAAAGAACGCCAACTCGTACGATCCTTACATACTTATTTTGCTTCACTCACGTTCATACATCTAGTCATACACGCACGCCGGTTCGGAGTACTGCGTACCTGGCCTTTCTGAAGAACATCACCAATAAGGTCTATGTATGTCTTTCTAGTGTGTCCACCACCTCGCGTTGTTTCCATTCACGTCTTCCTTGTAAATACCTTCCGTTAGTCGCCTTAGAATATGCACTATAAATAAACATGAAGATAATTTCTACTATAAAAGGGTGCTTTTAAACTATTTAATGAGTTTACAAATCTTGCGCAAACGCACTTTATAAGATATTGATGTGGCCAATGATTGAAGTGACTATTTATTGATTTACTTTAACATAACACGCCCAAAGGTCATTTACATTTGTTAAAGACGCGATGCAATTCTGTCTTCTTTGTCTTTGAAACATCGAGACGAAAAATAAACACATCAAAAAATTGTTATTAAATTGTCTCATAACATTACATCACAAAGATATCCAGAATTGCTAAGTTAAGACCTATCGCGTTATTACTTTGCAGAATCATACGAAAATAGAAAATGTGACAGCCGAGAGGATCGCTAGGGACGCCTGTACGTGTGGCCATGAAAATGAATTAAAATAACATGATATAACAATTTAGAAATCAAGCTCTGAATAGCATTGCAGTTCTAACGATATTTTAGGATAGAAAAGAAACAAAATTTACAATTGTTACTTACTTATCCACGGCTCCCTCAACGTCGAAATTAGTACTTGATATCTTTATATATCACTAGCTTCTGCCAGCGGCTTCACCTTCGTAAAAGCGTAGCCGAAGCCTATGTGCTATTTCAAACTATAATATATCTCTGTGGGAAATTTTATCGAGATCTATTCAGCCGTTCTGGCGTGCAATCACTTGCAATTCAAATCAATTGTGGATGAATGGATGTATGCTTGTTACTCAATAGTAACAAGCATACATCCATTCACCCAAACTTACGCATTCATAATATTAGTAAGATAATAATTAGCCTAAATGTAATTCTATAGCTATATTACCGTAAAATTTCATTTCACAAATTAACATGGATATACATATTAATCACGCCGACAAAGAGGCCAAATAAAAACATGAAAAAAAAGTTATGGTACCTCCTGTACACGTAAGTGGATATGTTTTTTTTCTCGTCTACCCCGTGTTTGGTATTGATGGATAGGCCGTTCAAAAATGTGACGGGTCTGTGAAAACCATTTTTCGATTCAGGGATCCGTTTGCGAAAAATTAAGCTTTAAATAATTAATTTATATAGAGTCAACCCCTATCCCTCCTGCCAGCTAAAAGTGGTTGGTTTTGGATATGTGAAATAATTCACGGCAATAGTATGTATAACGGAATTAAAAGGAAAACTATCACACCTAAGTAGGCTTTGCAAATTTACGAGTAATAGCCGACCAACTTTCAAAATGTACTTGGAAAAGTGTCAATTTGTATAATGATGTATGGGAACAACAGTTTTTACTCGTAACAACATTTTGAGCAATATTCGGTGCTTTCATTGTTTATTAACGTTAGTAATGTTAACTATTTATTTTGGTGAATGTAGCTATTTATACGGAACCCTCTGTACGCGAGTCAGACTCGCACTTGGCCGGTTTTTTTTTAAAATATTAGTTTAGATAACACTTTTGCTCCTAATTTTTGGCCTAATGCTTATAATTTTATAAATAGATAAAAAAAAAAAAAAAACAAAAAACCCGACTGCTTAAGAAGCGAACTAAAAAGACTTAAACGAGAAGAAAATCATGCTGTGCAATCGGAGGATACACCTGGTTTTGGTCAGCCAGCTCGCGAATGTGTATCCTCCGACTGCACATCATGATTTCCTTCTTGTTTACGTCTTTCTAGTTCGCTTCTTAAGCAGTCGGGTTTTTTGTTGTTTTGAATTAACTTTTTAGTCAAATTTCTTTTTCGAATTACATTCAAACATAGTACAAGTGTTACATATCTTTGAAATCACCTCTTAAAACCCTTTGTTTTGATACCCTAGACGACGGGTTTGGAAGAAAAAATATTGGGCACCCCACAATATGGCACCAAAAAGCCGCCATTTTTCTTTGTTAAAATTTTAATGCAGGCATACTCGCAAGGTACGCCTGCATTAAAATCGATTGACGTAAGAAACATCAAAATCGAAAACATGCATACATACATACCTGCATAGACTGATAAACACATTATTTGCCATTATTGATCGTTTGTATCGTCATTTTTTTTTTTGTTTGGTTTGTTGTGTGTGTTTTTTTTTGTTTTTGTGTTTGTTGTTATTATTTGTCTTATGTTATTATATAATTATTGACTCTGCTCGTGTTGGGTCAAACTGTGAGTGCAGAGAGAAATTGCAATTAATAAATAAATAATAATAAATTACCTTCCTTCGGCAGTCGGGTATAAAAGAAGGTGGATATAATAACTATTTTGCATCACTAAAATTCTTGTCTTCACATCTGCCAGGCATACTCGCTGCGTTCCTGGCCCACACTGAAAGGCATTCCACTATCCCACGGCACTCCATGCGAGTTCCATTGTAATATTACACAGATGTCCCCAGGTAAACTAGTTCAGGCGAAATTCTGAAGCGTTAAGTATGTTGTGGTATTCAATTTGATGATATTTATTTTGTTGAGATACTTGGGTACGTACGTACTACTGTTGCACCTCTGCCTTAGCCTACGGGGAATACAGGCGTGATGTTATCTACCTTCCGTTAGTTTTCTGATAAGTTTCGGCATTTTTTTTTTTTTTTGACTTTGTCCCCACTAGGCATTTCTTCCTGTATCGTGGGTGCGTTTACAAACATATAAACTCACATACACAACACCCAGAGCTGGAAAAACTATCTGTAGGTCATACAAATATTTGTTCAGTGCGGGAATCGAACCCACGACACGCAGCGCAGCAGTCAATTACTCAACCACTGCGCCAACCGTGCGCCCAATCCAATCGTGTTTCGTCCAATTTGTGACGAAACTTATCATAAAATCTATCATATATATATACATACATTGCAAGTTAAAATAAAAGCTTTTAAAAATAAACCATAGCCAGATCGCTTTATCGCCCTCGAAACCCCCTGCATACTAAATTTCATGAAAATCGTTGGAGCCGTTTCCGAGATTCAGATTATATATTTGAAAAGGTATTAGATTAAGATTAGATATATTATAATGCGAAAGGTTAGATGGTTGGATGTTTGTTAGTCAATCACGCCAGAACGGCTGAATGGAACTGGATGAAATTTATAACAGAGATTGATTATAGTCTGAAATAGCCATGGAATAGCGCATAATTCCAGTGGGATAGTAAAAAAAACTTTAGACGCGGGTGAAGCCGCTGGCAAAATCTAGTAAAATATAAAGTATATTGATGACGTATTCTTGTTGTTCCAGCAACAACAAACACTTTACAAACTGAAACCTGTTGCTCAAACATTTACGTTGAGTTGTCCAGACTCCAGAGTTCCTGAGTGCTGGAGAGTAATCCCGAAGTCATGCGCTTGTGCGCCTGAATTATGGACTTGAGCACTGGACGCCGCGGGCTTGGGAGTAACGCACTGCGTTGGATAAACGCGGCAGGTGCATAGAGCGATTTTATGAAAGTTTTATATTTCCACACATAAATCGTTACACTATTAAATGTGCCACTAGATTTCACATTAAGATACTCTGTGTCGCAGGATTCACTCTGCCTCAACAGATATGGTTTATGTCTAAGGATACAACATGCAACGGTTTCAGGACATTTCCATAAAACTTAACACTGATCACAACAAGATTGTAGCATTATCATAGTGTGTATGTTAACAAATTCACACGTTATTTGTGAATATTATTCAATGTAACCCCATATGAAGTAGACAAAGCAAAAAAAGTCTTGTAGCACGATGCTCTATAGTAATTTGACAATTATATGAGATCGTTTGCACCGGTCTGTCCACGCAAGTTTGGTAACTTCTAAACGTAGTAACTTTTTTGATTCGCTTCCAATATCTTTGGCGGTTCGTACAATACCCGCTCAAAACCCACAGCGTGTTCCTCATCCAGTGCGTGTCCACGTTAATGTTTCACGCTGAAGCATGCCCGGTGCGTTGGTAACAAATTCATGGCGTCGTCCATCGGTCCTTTTATGGTGCCGCTAACTGCCTGAATTTCATATTACGATAGCTTTGGCTTGTTATGTTGTTTGATTATTTAACTTATTGTTTATTGAAATAAAATATTGGTGGTTGAAAATCTAGCCAAGGATTGTCGTCGTATTACCCAGTGACTGGGTTGTGAAGGTCCCTCGACACATTTTTATATCATGCTTATTAAACTACATAATTTATTTAGTTAATAATTATATCGAACACGTAATTATGACTCTCTTGCGCAAACACCCCGATTCAAACAGTAAACCGCCTATAAATTTTGGTCGGCTAAACCCATTTTCATCAAACATAGCTAAGAACATTCTTGATAAAGTCACTTTTCAAACTAAATCAAAATCGGTTTATCCGTTTAGGAGCTATGATGCCACAGACAGATACACAAATTCACAAACACACAGGTACACACGTCAAACTTATAATAACACCCATCTTTTTCCGTTCGGGGTTAAAAATACTGGTGGGCACCAGTATTTTTAATACCGAACGGGGTTAAAAAAAAAAGCAAGGCCCACCCAACATAGTTGGCAAAAACTAAGCAGATTCAATGATTCAAAGATTAGTGGTAATATTTAGTGGTCATTTTGGTTTTTCTATTTGGCATTTTCAGTAGCAGCCTGGAGTCTAGACCTTTACATCCGACATAAAGATAACTGGAAAATATAGGTCTACTATCAGGCACACCTCTGCCCAACTATACGTATGACGATACGTTTGTTCTTCTAGAAAATAAAGACACTACAAAGTGAAAAATAACTTCAATTTTGGCAGTCGGTGTTCCTGTTTTCGTTTATTCGTTAAAAACGAATACGTTTTTTAACACCGAATCCGTTATTTTTCACTTTTCAGTGTTTTCGTTTGGAAGTCGGTTGTATTTTTTTTTGTAAAAATGTTTTTCATTTTACACTTTTTACCCGACTAGGGTGAAGCAAAAGGGAGGGTTATGTTTTTGACCGGTTTGTGTGTGTGTATGTATGTATTTTTGTATGTACGTATGTTCATCTGTTCCCTCATAACTTCTAAACTACTTATCATAATTTCACAAATAAGGTTTCGTTAGAAGCAGCTTGTTTGTCCGCTGGTGGTTATGTGTCATCACATTAAATTGAATAGTTCTGTGGTTAGCCTATAATGCCCAAAGTGATGCCAGAATAGGTTACCCCAATAACATGTAACTTGAAAATAACAGGTGGAATGAGAGTATACTATGATGAACTGTACACAACTGCACCCTTTTAAAGCGTACCTGCGTGATTTTATGTTATGAAAGTGTGTAAACAATAAAGAAACACACGATTGCAGTATTCCCGAGAGATTTGCCGTCTTTTATTGAAGAGTTCTGTTTTCTTATATCTCCGAAGTTCTTCATCAGATCTCTATCAAATTTAAGTGGGACCATTTCTCAATTTCAAGTAAACAAATAAACTTCTTTCTAACAAAAAAATAATTTTGCAAATCCGTTTATACAGGGTGACTTGTAATTAGAGCACAACCTTGTAAGGGGATATAGTACAGGTCATTTGCAACAACTTTTGTAGGAACACTCATATGCAAAAGTGCACCAACATTGAGTTATAATTTTTTTCGTGTTATTTTGAAAAACTCTTATGGGGTAACCTTAAAAAATTAATAAATAAAAAACTTGACATAATTTTGTTAAATTTCTTTTTATTATTTAGTCTATAACGTTCCAGTTACATGTCAGCATCATCAAATGTACATTATTGACATTATTCTAGACACAGTGCTCCAAAATCCAAAAACCTTCAACAAATTTTACTGGCATTATTACACAAAACAGCCTGTTTAAAAAAAACTCACTATGGCACTTGCTCTGCGTATTATTAAAAAAACATCTACATTTCATAAGCTTTCAAATGAGGTGTAAAAGTCTAACATAGCTAGTTTAACATTAAAGATATTAGCCAAAGAATAGAACAGGCTGGAATATCGAAAGTTTCGCAAATTAATGGCCATAATGTTTAAAACACAATAAATACAAATTTAAGTAGAATGTGATCCACGCACTTAGTGGTGACAATTTTACAACACATTTTAACTTGATTTTAATTTTAAAATTTTTAGGGTAGCTGGTCCTTACTTCAAACTTCTCTTATTAAAAGAGACAAAAAGATCTAAAATTAGGAAATTTTAAAAGTGTGTTGTAGAATTGACGTTCTCTAGTCATCCTCAGTCATTCACTTAAATCTCATTTTCGAAATGACTCCCACCGTTACGCACGCAAATTCGCATCCTTTTCCTCAATTCGCTTTTCACCACCGCAGTGCTGAGATTTGCTCGAATTTGGTCAGCTCCCAAAATGATTCGCCGTCTTAACTCGTCAATATCTGGGACAGGCTGATTATCGACATAAACCAACGTTTTCATATGTCCCCAGACGTAATAGTCCATTGGCGTCAGATCTGGGCTTCTTGCTGGCCAAGGTATGGGCCCTCCTCTACCGATCCAATTATTGGTATAATTTTCGTCTAGCCAGTCTCTGATTTGTCGTCTGTAGTGAGCTGGACACCCGTCGTGTTGAAACCTGATAGCACGCAAGGTGGCTAAAGGTATGTCCTCCAGTAATTCAGGTAAAACATTTCTTAAAAAGTGTTCATAATATTCACCGTTTAAGTTGTCTGGCAGAAAAAAGGGCCCAATCAAATTATTGTTAATAATTCCCATCCACACATTTAGTGAAAATCTTCGTTGCGATCCTTTCGGTCGTTTTTTTTTTGGATTTCCCACCGCCTTTTCTTCCCAGAAATGAGTGTTATGGTAATTTGTGATTCCATCTTTGTCAAATTTTGATTCGTCGGTCCACAAAATTTGTTTTAAATAATTTGGGTCCTCTATGTCGCAGTTTAGCAGATATCTGCAAAATTGGACCCTTGCAACAGGATCACGGTCTTCCAGGACTTGCACTGGAGTGTAGTGATATGGATGACGCCCAGATTCATGGACCACTTTCCACACTTTATACTGTGATATTCCAAGTAAATTGGCCACTTGTCTTGTAGAGATGTTAGGTTCCCGTTGAAAATGACGTAGGATTTCTTCTTCATCATCAGCACGGTATATTCGAGGTCTGCCCGCATCGCCTGATAAAAAAAACTAATTTAAATAATCAATTGCGGTAAACAATAGGGGTAATAAAACTATTATTTATTAAATTACATTTTTTATTACATACCTTGACGTCTTTGAAAGCGTCCAGTCTCCCGGGCTCGTCGATAAACTCGGGAAAACACGCCTACATCAGGTAAACGGCGATTGGGGTATCTCTGTTGATATTCGCGCTGGGCAGCTAAAGCATTGCCTCTAGCTACGCCGTAAGTGTACAGAATATCGGCATATTCTTCATTCGTAAAATTTGCCCGTTGTCTTTGAGCCATAGTCCTTGATACGCGCCAAAACCACAGATGAGCATAACACACGGAAACCAGTTGAAAAGCCAAGTCATCAGGAGAGCAATCAATCACAAAAACAGTCACAAGCCGGGTCGTCAGAGATAAAACAAAACTGCAGAGCACACACAAAAGCATCCGATCGCAACGAATCACAAGGACGGACTAACCTAAACAACACAAAAGAGATTAAACAATGACCGGCTGTTTTTACCTGCTTAGTAGAAACAGACCTTTTTTTGGCCGTGCGCCTTTGTTATGCGAATATCTTCCCTATTGGACTAGCTATGTTAGGGTTTTATATCTCATTTGAAAGCTTATGAAATGTAGATGTTTTTTTAATAATACGCAGAGTAAGTGTCATAGTGATTTTTTTTTTAAACAGGCTGTTTTGTGTAATAATGCCAGTAAAATTTGTTTAAGTTTTTTGGATTTTGGAGCACTGTGTCTAAAATAATGTCAATAATGTACATTTGATGATGCTGACATGTAACTGGAACGTTATAGACTAAATAATAAAAAGAAAATTAACAAAATTATGTCAAGTTTTTTATTTATTAAATTTTTAAGGTTACCCCATAAGAGTTTTTCAAAATAACACGAAAAAAATTATAACTCAATGTTGGTGCACTTTTGCATATGAGTGTTCCTACAAAAGTTGTTGCAAATGACCTGTACTATATCCCCTTACAAGGTTGTGCTCTAATTACAAGTCACCCTGTATATGACGGAGTTATGCCCGAACATACATGATATGTATACATAATATGGGAAGTCGGTTAATATAAAACACCTAATGCCAAGAGTTAGTTTCTCGAAACTGGCAAAATGTTATATCGTATTGTGATAAGCAAGGTTATTAGAATTTTCATTTGATGTTCGATTTACGTAAAAATAATGTATAATATGTAAGTAGTTACTTGTGAAATGTAATTTGACCATATTTTCTTTATTTTTTACGTGCTACAACATCCCTTCACGAAACTTTCATTTAAAAACTTTCATTTTCAATTATTTTAAATTATTTACTCGCGAGCTGTGTTCTATGGAACGTGACCTTGAGAACTGACAGCTCGCCGAGAGAAGTTAGCCACTATGGCTAAGTTTTAGTTGCCTCACTTAAACACTACTAGGTTTCTTTACTTTAATAATAAAGCAAAGAAACCTAGTACAAGTGCAAAAACTTAAAATAATTTAAGTCTTCTCCATTTATTTCTTGAAATAATAATGCTTTGTATTGTAGTAATAACATCAGTCTTTCATTCTCAGAATCAAATCCACTCGACAATGGCATTGCACTATGAAAAGATAAAATTATGATTCCATTGAAAGACCTGTGAAAAGTGCTCATTATGTTTGACAATCCAAGTGAAGATAAATCTCACTAATATTATTAACTATTTGAAGGTCTGTATGTTTAAACAAGATGTGGAGGACATCTGACAAATTTTGAACCGTAGACGGGTAGACGATGGGCCAGTGCGCTAATATGTGTTCAATAGTATCCATAGCATCTTCTTCTTTTCGTGTTGATGGTGATTTACCCCTTAGATTGTTAGAGCCCAGTAGATGGCCACGTTTATAGCGGCATTAGTTATCCATAGCAAGTTTTTTTAACTGTTTTTATTTATTTATTTATATATGTACACACAAAACACTTTCTTTGACTTGCTTCTTAAAAATAGAGCGTTACGGATCTTAGGTGGAAGTGAGTTCCACAATCGTACTGCATGAACAGAGGAGGAGTGGGAATAGAAATGAGTTTTATATTAGGTATGGAAAATTCGTTGGTGTAGTGTATAGCTACGGTAATGATATATTTACTGTATTCTATCTTCATACAAACGGTCGGAATGCGAGTCATACCTGTCTACGGTACATTTCAAAATAACGAACGCGCCGCAGTGACGAATGATCGGGTGTGATTGTGTACCGCGCGACTGTAGGTAAGTATTTCAAGGTCAGAGCCGACACACAATACTGTACAGGTATCATTACCGTGGTATAGCCGTTTGTATTCCCAAATAAATAAATAAAATTAAGAAATACCTTTCATTTTAACTACTCAACAGTATCCATAGCTAAAACCCTGAGTTAATTTTGTAAATGTTTTTTTTTTATATTATGTGGCAAATATTGATTCTACATTGATTTCGCTTTGTTGGTCTCATTTAAGAATCACGACTTTCTTTCCGTTGTGATAGTAAGTGTGATTTAGTTTAGCTATTAGGGTGCTGTATATTCTTTGGATGCTTTTTGTTCCACTAGCAAATCCCCTGGAATATTTTTTGATTTTCACAAGGGCATAGCCGCTGGCAAAAGTTAGTTTCTCTATAAAAAAACCCACTCATTCACGCCTTAGGTTACCTTCGCACGGTACATTCTTCAGAGATTTGATCGTCTCGGCGCACATACATAAAAGTCGGTGAAATGATAACGCGTTCTGGGGACCGTATTCTGGAGTTATGCGACACTTTGAAAGTCATATACGATTTGGTAAATAGCGAAGAATGAAAATCTTAAATCATGTGTACAAAGTCCTCTTTTCTTAATCAGAATACATAAATAAAATCTTGACTAAACTGAATGAGTGATATAAAGAGAGGTTAAAATTTTTTGTTGGTACTAAGTAATCTCTGAAAGTACTAATCCGATTAGATGCAAAAATTCTTTTGCTGATTGGTAGCTACATTCTTATCTTATCCTGTGAAGGGGCTGAGAAATAACTCAGACACTTCTGCCCATTGGGATTTACCCCTAGATAACCTACTCCTCCCCAATCTCGTTGATGACTCTCCTATACTATGCTCCGCACCTCCTGCTCTGCTCTTCTACCATATGAGCCTATAGTCTTTTGGTTTTGGATATCCAAACCCTAGGAGACTCATTCGCTTACCAGCCAGTGCATTGCATGTGCACAGAAGTTGCACCATGCGTTACGAATGTTCCCCACACCAACCTGCACATGGGTGTCGCGGTTAGACCCATCTTCATGAGCATGTCGTTGGTTCCAAAGTGCCCAATAAAGGCCCCATGCAGGTAATTGATGTGCCCCCTACTCATATTCCAAATGCATTCCCGTGCTTTGAACGTAGAGCCCAGGAATTCCTTGGAGAGTTTCAGACCGGTATAAGACAGCCAATGTGTTTGTTGCCTCTGATCTGCAAACTCCCTAAATGTGGTTTTTACGAGACTCGTCGAAATGCCTATACATGGTTCTGGACCGACAAAATCATTTGCTGAGCCCTTTCTTGCCAGTTCATCTGCTACTTCGTTATCATGGATTCCTTTGTGTGTTTGTTTCCACATCA
The DNA here is from genome assembly GCA_947562075.1 of Orthosia gracilis. NCBI lineage: Eukaryota > Metazoa > Arthropoda > Insecta > Lepidoptera > Noctuidae > Orthosia > Orthosia gracilis. Next base: position 12,083,031 of record OX387264.1, on the reverse strand, counting down.
GTCTTATTCTGTTATGCTTTCCAAGCCTGTTTAGGATTTGGATAGCGTCCGGAACAAGTTTGGATTCCACTTTGTAGGATGATGGTTTTGATTGCAGCCTCAATGCCACTGTGAATATATATGGATTTACCTCTGGTTCCTCTATCTACATTTCTTGAGCACAGGTTATCTTAGATTTTAGCTTTATTTAATGGTCAATTCTGAGTATTGAACAGGTACGGGCCGAAAAGAAGTACGTATACCTAATATGTTATTGGTCAAAGGGAGTTCTAATATTTTCTACCCTTGAGTCATCACAGAATGAGTCACAAATATTCGCCAAGTTTATAAGGCCAGCAATAGAATGATTAATTAATCATGAGTCACAAATCTTCTGGGAATGGGTTATCCATACGATAAACTAATTTATTTGGTGAGTCAGTCTAGTTAGTCACTTCTGTTTTGGTAATAATAGCCTAGTTTTTTTAGGTATTTTAACATAGACAAGAGTATGGGTATAACACCAGCTTTAAATAAAAAAAAGAATCGTCAAAATCGGTTCATAATTGGCCGAGTAATCACGTAACGAACACACAAAAACATACAGTTGAATTGAGAACATCCTCCTTCTTGAAGTCGATCGACAAGGGCATAATTCGAATAAATCCTGGAGATCTTTCTGGAGGACAGAAGTTCCTTCCACATCTTCTCTCTTTGCTTTTCTAGAAACAGTGCTTTAAATAAAGTGACAATCTATCAGATATTCCCATTGTCCATAAGGAAACAGCGTACGTCCATCCCACACAATATGTTTAATTTTACGACATTCTTAGAGAATGTAACTTTAATTAACACCCAATTTAACTTAGATCCTCAAAGTCAAAGTCAAAGTCAAAATACATTTATTCAACTAGGCCAAAAAGCGGCACTTTTGAACGTCAGAGAATTAAAATAAAATTTACAAGTAATAAAAATTGATTCTACCGTGCATTCGGAAAAGTAGCTTGTTATGGAGAAGAACGCACAAGAAACTCCATACTTACTATTAAAAAAAAAAAATGTGTTTTACAATATTATATTTATATATATTTTTTTGGCGTCTTTGTTTCCTGATAGCTACAACCTAGGGGTCTTCAAGTCAAGAGTGAATAGGTTACTTCTAGGCAAGCGTGCTTCACCTTCGACCACATCATCACTTAACATCAGGCGAGATAGTGGTCAAACGCGAGCCTATAAAAAAAAAAAAAAAAAACAAATTCAAATATGAGAGGACGATGCATCCTCATCTTAACCTGCTATCTTTATAACTTGTCATCTACGTCGATGTGTAGATTATGTTCAGCTTTTGAGTGGCGTCTCTGAGTGTGGCAATTTGTGACATTTAATAGCCATTTCCTACCCGTAAGATCAAATATATGTGTGAATGAATAAATCAATCTTCAAAACTATCTTTTTCGAGTAGTTCCCACAATACGTCCCCATAACAGCGATGTGTAGAATATGCAACCTAGCTTTCCGTGTGAACGGGCGCGCTCAAAAGATGTCCGGAGATGACGTCACATATATTTATGCTCCAGAGATTCGCGCCGATGAAATTCAACGAATAGATTTGTGTGTTCATTTTGAGTTAAAATTCAGATTTTCATGTGTGTTTGGCAAACAAGGCATTTATGTTTTTGAATTAATTCTTACATTATATTTAACTCTATGATCGAGCCTATGAAACAAGCCATAAGCTATAGGTACCAAGGGCACGGGGTCCCAGCGCCAAAGCTAAGAAAGAAAATTTGGTTCAAATAAATATCACTAGATGGCACAATATGGATCGATTTGTGTGTAAAATTATCATTTTCTAGAATTGATCATCAAAATTATATGTTTTTGTTTACTTAACTCTCCTAAACACAAAATTATTCAATTATTGGGCTTTTAGTTCACCTTTCAAAGATTATTTGAACGGATCATTAAAAATTGTTTCAAAAAGGTGGCGCGGTTTTAAATTTCTAAGGCATGACACTCGATTTTTAAATTTGTATTGTAACACATTTTGGTACAATGCAACTGTAAAAACGTGCAAAAAATACAATAGAATAAATCGTCACTGTATTTGAAGAAAAAATAGTCACGAACCGAATAAACCCTTTTACTTGCAAGTTACTGCTAACAACAAGTGTTATATATCGTTTCGGAGAGAACCGACCACGTTCGATGTCATCATCTTCATTATCAGCCTTTTTACGTTCCCACTGCTGGGATACAAGCCTCTACTCTGTGAGAGGCGTTCGATGTACCTACTTTAAGTAAAATAGTCGGTTTAGTCCGTCGAAAACGCTAGTTACTTCGGCACGGTTTCATTGTATGGATGTGTATGCTAGTATTATACAGGAAATGTTAGCAGTTTGTAACTGTCTTAAATTCCAATGAAGGGCAAATGCATTTGACAAACAGCGAACGCTTAACAAAAAATTGGTAACGTATTCCCGATGCTTATGGCATATAGCGATCGATCGCTCGATGACTGCGCGATCGCTACGCAATTGCTGCTGATTGCTGTTTCATATGTATAATAAGTCTACGGGACAGGTGAAACTAATTAAAAGCTTGCAAAATAATTAATCATTGATATAATCATGGCTTATCAAAGAGTTCCAAATGAATCAGAAATCCTGAAATAACAAAAGGTGGCTATAACTTTTCTAACAGCCTATTAGAAACACAGTGAAATAAACTCCACCAACACAAAACAAATAAGCTAGCAGCATTGTCATCTACACTAATGTAATCAACCCCCGCATCATACGCAAAGCAAACTGCACAAAAGTTCCGTTTGTTTTCAAAATCAATTTCTGTGTAAACGAATTACAGGGAACTGGGAACAAAGTTAGAATTCCCGGAACTTGCATGTTAAACTCGTAGTTGTCAGTGGCGGTATTAGGGGGTAGTGAGCAGGGCAATCGCCTGGGGCCTCGCTCTTTCAGGAGCCTCGCACATCAACACAAAAACCTTACAATTGAATCTTTTTATTTAATCCTTACCAGACAGTATAGTAAGTATCTTAACTAACATTATAAAGAGAGAGCACGAATTTAATAAGTTTTTTTTCTCTACGGGTAAAATCTGAAACCACTAAACCGATTTGGAAAAACTTTCAACATTTGAAAGGTATATTATTCCAAATGGTTATAGGTTATAAATTATTATGACCCAGGCAAAGCCAGAGCAGCCCACTAGTTTCATAATAAAGTTTTATAATAATACGTGCCAAGTTATGCATCTCTCTTCTATAATCACTTTATCAAATACAGTACAAGGGCCTCGCAAATATCTGCCGCCTGCCCGGAGCCTCGAGCAGTCAAGGCCGCCCCTGCTAGTTTCTAACTGTATTGAAACTGGCAACTACACAGTAACTGATTAATAATAACTAGCCTGTTTGCTGTATGTTAACTGAAGGAAAATTGAGTTGGCAGTTAGTTGGTAGTGGAGGGAAATATACCTTTCTATAAGGAAATCTTGAGAGACCGAAAGTATACTTAAGGTACTACGCGAGATCGACATTAAGAGCTCTTTTCCTTTAAATGTGATAACGTTGGCCACCAGGCTCTAAATAAAATGACAGACTATCAGCGTTAATTATAATCATACAATCTGCCAAGCCTTTTCTCTAGTAAGTTGGGGTCGACTTCCTATGTAGCCGGATACTGCTGCGTACCAGTATTTTACATGGAGCGACTGCCTATCTGACCTCCACAACCCAGTAACTGGTTAACACGATACCCTTTGGCAAGACTAGTGCTAGATTTCTTACTTTCTGACTATCCGTAATGATTGTTAGGGACCTGTTAAGTTCATATTAAATTAAAGAACAGTGGTCTATATAACTGACTATAATCTGTATATTTTTTTAAATATTATAAAGCTGAAGAGTTTCTTTGTTTGTTTGAACGCGCTAATCTTAGGAACTACTGGTTGAAATTGAAAAATTTAATTTTTGTTTTGGATAGTCCATTTATCGAAGAAGGTATATATTAACATCACGCTACGACCTATAGGTGCGGAGCATAAATGAAAAATGTTGCAAAAACAGGCAAAATTATTCTTTTTGAGAGCTTCCGTTGCGTGCGTTACATAAGCGGTTAAAGTTACGCAACAATCGTATATGTAGTGTTGGTAGGGTAGGGTAGGGTAGGCAGGGTATTGTTTACCCTACCTTACCTACCCTACCTACACTACTTGGTAGGTAGCCAGTTGACGGGAGCGAAGCCGCGTGGGATGGCTAGTGTACTTATAAAATAGGTAACAATAAAATTGGTGAAACGCGTGTGTGTCCTCGTCGGACTCATCGGAGCTCGATAGTGAAGTGTCGGGCCCCTAGGCCCCGTGTCCCTTGCGGCCGCGCCTCTCACTCACCGCTTCCAGCCGTTTCGCCTGCGTTGGCCGTAGATCTTTGAAGGCGCCGGAACAACGACGATTACTTTATTGGTTTATATATAATACTGTTTATTTAAACACACGACACAGTTTAGTAAGTTCGTAAATATCATATTATCGTTAGTTATCCATAAATAAACATAAATCAGCATTATAATTATTAAAACTAAGACAAAAATTTTGGATCCGCAGCTACAAATGCATTATATTATCGTAAGATATTCAATTAATTGAGTGTCCAATATTTTCATTAAGAAAACACAATAGATGTTTCACAGTAAATAAAATTTGGCGAAATTTTTCACCTAAACAAGCCAAGTAACTAAATCTTATATCGACTCGCTGCCATAACCATAATTATCTAAAGACTAAATACCAGTAATTACAGTACTTAGTACACTGCCTTAACTTTATATTGTTTTACATGACTACTGTACCGAAACTACTGTTTTACATAAGCTATATACTCTTAATATCTATCATCATCATCATCATCAGCCTATTAATATGTTCCCACTGCTGGGACACAGGCCTCCTCTCTGTGAGAGGGAATGGGCCGTAATCCACCACGCGGGCCCCGTGCGGGTTGGTGGATGTCACATGTCTTCGCATTTTTGGTTCTAGGACATGCCGGTTTCCTCACGATGTTTTCCTTCACCGTTTTGAGAGCAGTGGTGATGAAATAATTTACACAAAGTAAACCGCCTGCCTGGGCTCGAACCTACGACCTACAACTTGTAAGCCGCGGCCGATACCATTGGGCCACCACTGCTCTTATCATATCTATACTTATATTTAATCTATGATATTCATACTTACGTACTTATTATACCTAGCATACAAACATAACATTATATAATTAAGTAAAGATCCAACAGACAAACTACGTCTATAGTTTTGTTGGACGTTATGTACTTTATATAACTTACAATGTACCGTTTTTATCAATAAATAAATAATAAATTCAATGATTCGGTGTGAATTAAATAACGAGTGAATGTGACGTTCGTCAAAGATCAAAGTCAAAGTCAAAATGTGTATCGCGAACTAAGTGTTCATTCATTTAGTGTCTTTATCAGCTTTCAACCACTACACATGGGTACTTAAGGAGTGAAAATAGCGGTTGTAAGAAATTACCAGCGCTATTATGTGACTCTACTGGATCTATTAAATAGATTAGGGATAGGGACGCCCTCTTGAGAGCTAGAAGAGTAGCTGCAGAAGAGTTACGTAGCGCGCTATTCAGCTGATTCTTGCAGCTTCGAACTGTAAATACTCTACATAGCTCATGAGCAACCTTTTGTGTTGGTTGGGCAATAAATATTCTTGTCTATACTCACCTTTAAAAACCATTTTGCCTCACTGGATTCGTTTCAGGCACTCAAAGGTTAAAGTCAAAAATATGTGGCATTGACATGCGCTTACGAAAAGTCTCATGTCAATTTTGATGATAATAATTGCTGTCAGAATTTCACATTTTACATGCTTTCTTTGAATCTATCCGGTCGAGTCGGATCGCCGCATCTGACGACGAAAGTGTAGGAAGAGGGGGTATACACTATTGTACACATTTTGTGTACTTACTAATCTTTGACACTGGCCGCCGTGTCCGAAATTCGGTCAGGAGAGGTTGCAATAGTGAAAAAAAAAATCTTTTTTACAAAAATTACAACCGACTTCCAAACAAAAACACTACAAAGTAAAAAATAACTTCAATTTCGGAAGTCGGAGTTTCTGTTTTCATTTCTATGTTTTTTGACACCGACTTCCGAAATTGAAGTTATTTTTTACTTTGTAGTGTTTTTGTTTGGAAGTCGGTTGTAATTTTTGTAAAAAAGATTTTTATTTTTCAGTTTTTAGTTGTGGTACATAATGGACCAGTTCTATAGGCCAGGTACCTACGCGTTTAGTGCCCAAAGTGAAGCTAGAATAGATTAACCCAATAACATGAAACTTAAACGAAACCGGTGCAATGAGAGTATACCAGGGTGAACTGTTCACACTTGCGTAACCCTTAAGAGCGTACCAGTGTGATGTTATGTAATGAAATGGTGTAAACAATAAACAGACATGCGATTGGATCTATCCAGAGTGATTTGCCGTCATTTATTGAAGAGTTCTGATGTGTTTCTCCGAAGTTCTTCATCAGATCTTGATGAAAATTAAATGGGACCATATGACAAGCACCCACTTTCAAATGAAAAAAGAATCATCAAAATCAGTTCACCCAATAAAAAGTTCTGAGGTAAAAAACATAAAAAAAACAGTCGAATTGATAACCTCCTTCTTTTTGCGAAGTCGGTTAAAAATCAGATATATCCATTTTTCTGCCTGAGCTAGACTGTAGCCAAATAAGTATTCATTAGATTTTTTTCTTCTTTTGTGGTCTAGTCTAACTAATAAAACATCTTTCGTTGTTTTATTGGACAGGCCTTTCACATACTCGTAGCAAGCAAGAAGCATCTTAGGATGTAGAAATTAACTGACTGAGGGTTCTCGCCCTCGACAGAACGTGTTAGCGCCTTGAAATAGGTGAGCTTAGGAAGAAGAAGAAGCCGTTTTATTGGGCAGTCTTAAAACGCGGCCGTCAGTAAAAAAACATAACCCTTTTTCAGGATACTAAATTACAATAGAAACATGGCTGTATACTGAATACATGACTATGTAAATGATGTACTACTTGTCTATTCACACATCATCAATATTCCCCTGACACGATAAATAACGCCTTCCTTTTTATAGTGACGTCATAAAATATGTTGCCAGTTTACATATTCCTAAACAAAAACCGATCTCCATTCGAATTTTATATTCATACATGTTTTATTTGATTTTTTTCAATATGCTACACGATTGGACGTCAAACTTTTTAACTGCCTATCAATACTTTTTTGGTGGTTATTTTGTTATGTATTTTACGCTGCATTCCCTATTTTACTCATGAATAATTATTTAGAACTTCGCTTAATGTTAGAATTATTTAACACTGTAATACTCTAGTTGATTGTCTCACTATTATTCAAATTCTAGATACAATCAAAATTGTTTTACCAACTCTATGAAAATGTTAATGGTTTTTGTTAGGGCTGGTCAAGTTAAAGCTATGTTTTTCCAAAAGAGGATATACTTATATTTCCGTAAGACATGTTAGTATGGAAAATGGAGGGGGAAATGTTTCTCTACAGTGTAGTATTCAAACTAGTTAGATAAGATTACTTTTTTTTGGTATCGACCTTTTTAAACACCAAAAGGCACCTGGACTTTTGGGGAAGAGAATGTGGGATTTACCTTGTTGAATCTTCCGCGGTGAGCATTGCCACCTAAAAGTTCCGTGACCTCTTGAAGGACCACAGCGGAAATGTAACAAATAAGATTAGACCAATTGATTCATCATCAGCCTTAAGAAGTTCCCACTGCTGGGACACAGGCATCCTCTCTGTGAGAGAGGTAATGGGCCTTAATCCACCACGCGGGCCCAGTGCGGGTTGGTGAATGTCACATGTCTTCAATTTTTTTTTTGGTTAGTAGGACGTGCCGGTTTCCTCACGATGTTTTCCTTCACCGTTTTGAGAGCAGTGGTGATGAAATAATTTACACAAAGTAAAGCATCTGCCTGGGTTCGAACTCACGACCTACGACACGTAAGTCGGGGCCGTTACCATTGGGCCACCATTGCTCTCGTCGGGGCCGTGACCAATTGATTAGAATCAATCAAATTATGAATGAAAAACTCACCTCTGTTTGTAGATGAACAGAAATGATGAAGCCAGAAAAATTTGAACAACAAACAAGTAAATATTTAGTAAGTACATCTCCAGTGAAAGATAAAATCATTTTTATCTCCCACCCCTTATAAATCTACTTTGAAATTTAAATTTTACATTGTATAATAGTGTTTCACTCATTCTTATGTAAATGTTTGTAACGGCCATTTAAAACTTATAATTTATTCAGAAAATTGCTTTAGAGCGAACTTTGTAAACTCAAGCGGTGTCTTTGAAGTTGTCGTAAGCGGTTCAACTTCACCACTTGGGGATTTATGAATATATCTTGATAGTTGTTGCCCTCGACATTGGTTGAGAGAAACTTCGGACGACCTTTTAATCTCATTTGAGAATTGCATTTCAAAATTAGTTGTGTAGCTTTTTGTGAAAAAGATTATTCAGGAAAGTATCTACTATAGTAGTTTCGTTTTAGCATGCCAAATAACGGTCATCGGTTTTTTTTTTATATGGATGGTGCAGGAACCATAACAATAAATTATAGTATCGTTTTTCATTAGTAAAAAAATGTTTGGGCTCTAGCCTATGTTTAACGTTTATTTTTATTTGGCTGTTTGAATGGATATTATATAAATAAGTGCCTTTGTAATGGAGCTAATAGGCAAACTATTAGCTCCTGCCAGCGGCTTCACTCGGGGACAATATTCTTTCGATTTTACTGTCATAACTACCTCTATAATTGAGATAGTCTCAGTAAAAGAGGCAAAATACCCTTTTGTCTCTTTTTCCTTTCAATTTTATAGCTAATGACCTCTGTAATTGAGATAACGTCCATTACCTCACTAACTTGGACTTTATTGTAGATAAATTTGTTTTGTTTACTATGTAATAAGTAATTCTTCGTCTACTCGGAAATGCCGCATTTGGACAATTGTGCCTAAATTACATCCAGTTTCAGTTTAGTTTTGCTATCGTCAGGACGTTTATTTGAAAAATGCCGAAACGAAGATGTAAAATGTTTACAAAATATGTATGTTCATACGTTATTTTATTTAATCATTAATCGCATCTCTATAACTGAAATAACTTCAATTAATGGAACCCTCTGTAAATTAGATGTATATTTATTTATACCTTGATATATGAGACACTGGGTAAGTGGAATACCTCGTTGAGCGAGACAACTTTGAGGTCCCTTAATGTCCCAGTTATCGAGGTTTCATTGATATACTTCAGCTTCGTCACTAAGAGCTGAATTGTATTATTGTTTTTGATTATTGCAGATCTGCAAATACAGCCGTGATCACTTATCATAACATGTCAACTGTCTAGAGCCATAAATATCTGTGGAGTTGACACATACTTCGCCAGTAAGTGTTATAATCTCAAAAACAAAACACTAACGTATTCTATTTTTAAAGCTGCGATCATAACAACTCTACGTGAATTCCCTGAAAACACATACGAATAAATTTTTACAGGCTTTTTTAAACAGTTTTATTATTAACTTAATTCGTTTGTATGTGTGTCTGATAACAATTTAGTGAGCCATTTATCAAGCAATTTCTGGCATACAATTAAACTTAACACGGCATACCAATGGAACTTCGGAGAAAATGAAATAATCGGTATGTTAGATACTACAAGCCGGTTTGATGATGCAACCGGAAGGGGACACTAGAAGCTTTTCATGAAATAAGATAGGATTATTAATCATATTTGGACTCATCGGGTATAGGAAGGAATATTACATTTAGTACATAAACGCGCGTTATAAAAAGTTTTATAATCACTTTTGTTCTAGAAATCATAACAAATTCTCATTACCTACCACGGGCAGCAGAGTATCATAACCATTTGTTTTGTGTCATTTGTTTTATGCCAAATAAATGAATTATAAATTACTAGCTTTAACCCGCGGCTTCGCTCGCAGTGAAGCCATTAAAAAAAAAAGTTTTTTTTTAATAAAAAGTATCCTATGTTACTTCTTATACCTCCAAGAATATATGTACAAAGTTTAATAAAGTAAAGATCATGACGGGGTGTCATGATCTTCTGTATAGGAATTCCCTGTAAACCAAAACGTAAACACTTTTATTTTCAAATATTCACAGTTTCACACAATGCCACTGCACTCTCTGCCTTGAATCAGCTACAAATAGACTACCCCATTACAAATTCAGGGCCCTCTATTTGCCTTTACTAATACTTTCACTTAACCAAAAATAGATAGTTAAGTTTATTTTTGCCGGCTTTCGGTAAAGGTCACGTGAAATAGTTCAGTTCTGAAGTATAAATAGTGTTCGTTTTTAGATTTATCGTGTAATGATATATTGATTGAGTACACTGTATCATCTTGGTTTCTGTTGATGATGATATGAGCAGAGAGGTATAAGGAAAAGTTAAAAGTTTTTATTTGTCATTTTGGTTTAGGAGTCACAAGCTTGACTGACTCTAGCTTGAATAACGATTGTCAATGGTTGAAAATTATTGGGACTGTACTCTTTGACGGTCGCTTTCGCTGATAGAATATCACTTCAATTGGAGTTAAGAACTTGTCAAACTCTAGTTTAGTGCCAAATTTTGACAGATTTTCAGACTAAAGTACAGTTGGCAAAAGTTCCTTTAAATATCGAAGGTTTGTCAGTTTTTTGATTTAGGTACTTGTTTTAACTTCAAGTTGTGTTCAGTTCATGAATATGTGGGTTTCCAATTAAACATGTTTACTTAACCCCTTTGATGTATGCAAACGTGATGATACTTAATTTCTTGGTGAAAAATGTTTTTTTTTTAATTGTCAGTAGGCTCGCGCTTGACCACTATCTCACCTGATGGTCAGCGATGATGTGGTCGACGGTGAAGCACGCTTGCCTAGAAGTAACCTATGCACCCTTGACTTAAAGACCCCTAGATTGTAGCTATCGGGAAACACAGACTCCGGCAGGGAATTCCACTCCTTAGCTGTACGCATAATAAAAATGTCCCCAAAACGTTTTTTGCGTATGGGTGGGATGTCCACCATGTACCGATGACGCATCGTCGCACCGATTTCGCAGAATTCGGTTTCTATCAGAATTCCGGGTAATTTTTCGTGTAACTATAAGTACTTATCATAATTTTATTGACGTAGGTACATAATTGGTTTGAATGAAGTATTGTTATCATATTCTCAATATTGGATATGTTATCTACACGATTTATTTTTGACTTATTCAGATAAAAGAAAGAAAAATGTTCCTACTTAATACATTATTATACTTATTCCAGATGTATAATATATTTCATTATCTAAAAACACACAAGGAAAGTATTTGATAAAATTGTCTAAACACATGTAAAGCTTGTTCACAAAATATTACGAATATTTATTCCATGTTTAGCAAGTAATTTCTCATTCGTCCCTTGCCTCATTATGAGTTCTGTAACCGTTTTGGTCAAGCAAAGACAAAGCTTCTGATTTTAAATAGTTAAATCAAACAATGATTTATGTACATAATTTGTAAACTAGAGTTAGGACTAAAATAAGAGTAAAATATTTAAAATTACGGGGCGTCAAAAAATTCATCCACATCGCTGTCAACAGGAAAAGTGCCCAGAAGGCTGGCAGCATTGCCACGTTGGATGGCAATACTGATTCTTTGGGCAAAAAAAAGGCCAGCCCTCTGGTCTCGTGAAGAGTCGACCAACCGTTTGGCGATATCCCGAAATAATAGGTGTGCACTCGGACCCCATGGCCCTAATGTTTCAACCCCAAACGGCTCAAACACATAATTACCAATTAAGTTGTTGTACTTGCGCCGTTTGAGGTTTTCAGCACCTGCAGCAGCCGCCCCAGCGCAGCCCACCGTACTAGGAAGATGGGATGGTGCAAGGGTGTCGACGCAAGTTGCATCCCACACCAAAGACCTACCCAACTTCCATGGCATTATGGTCATACCATCAGGTCTCTTCCCATCAACGCGTGCCAGGCCATTGGGTTCTAAGACAGCTGGCACACCGGCGGTGGCAAAAGCAAGACGGATGAGATCATTAATGCTAGCATGCCGCGCAATCCGACCTGCACTCTTACTGCATGAAAGACCATGGTGTCCGAGGCAGTCGACTGCTTCACCGCATTGACAGCGATGTGGAGCACCACAAGGAGCGCCCAATCGCAGGCATGTAGCGAGTCGGAAGGTTGTGTCACCTAGCATAGTGCCTATGTTAGGTGACGGTAGTGCCTGAAGCCAGAGGCCTGACTCCCACTCACCCACAGCCAGCAGGCGGGCACGCTCAGCAGTATTGGTAGACGTATCAATAAGGTTATTCCGTACCAACCTGCAGAGCGGCTCATCCCACTGTCTCTGGGAGAATGGGTTCTCGGGCCGATCCGTATCCGGGCAAGCCACTTTCCAAGCGTCCTCTGCATCGGTCAAGCACGGCACTTCCGAGTCAACCAGGGAAAGAGCTAAAATTCTCCTGGTTAGCTTTTCAGTGCTGTGGATAGAAGACAGGAACGCTGGTAAGCTTACACTAGAAATTTTGCGGACGCCGAGGCCACCAAAACGAATTGGTAGGGTGGCTTGCAGCCACGCTCGGTCATCCAAGGCCACATTTAGAATGGATGTTAATGTGTTACGAATAATTTGGTCAATTTGTAAATAAAAGTATGACACTTTTGAAATGATAAAAAAAAAAAAAAAAAAAAACTGATTTGGAATTATATAACACATGCAAATATACTCACATGTACGATACAACTTTTACTAACTAGCTTGAAAAATAAAATAAAACCGGCACTATTATTTTACTGCCCCGTTGGTCACTAAACCATCTAATAGTGTGTGACAACTAAGTCACAAGTCCTATTGCCGAGTATGAGGTCATCGATTCGATTCCCGGGCAGTGTAATTGGATTTTCCCATCTAAAAAGGTGCATATCTGCCTAACTCTTCAGGCAATTCAGTCGTGATGATACGTAATGTTATTATTAACCGACTTTCCAAAAAAGGAGGACGTTCTATGTTCGGCTGTATGTTTGATATTTTTTGTGTATGTTCACAAATTTCTCCGTCAATTGTCGAACGATTTAAAAAAAAAACTTCTTTTTTTGTTTGTAGGAGTATGTTCCCGAATTAGTCCCTTTTAAATTTGATGAAGATTTGATGAAGAACTTCAGATACTACTATATGCAACAGAACTCTTCAATAAATCACGGCATACCACTCGGGATTGTTGCAATCGCATGTCTGTTTATTGTTTACGATATTTCATTACATAACATCACGCCGGTACGCTCTAAAGGGGTACACAAATGTGTACAGTTCACCCTGGTACACTCTCATTTCACTGGTTAGGCTCAAGTTTCATGTTATTCGGGTAATCTATTCTAGCATAACTGTGGGCATTATAGATAATATGTATCACAACAAGAAAGTGAAAAAAAAATCAATTTTGTAAAAAAAATAGAACCGTTTAACAATACAAACTGAAAAATAACTTCAATTTTGGTAGTCGTTTTCAAAAACCGAAGAAACAAGAACGCCGACTTCCCTAATTGAAGTTATTAAAGAAGCTTTTTTTTGTTTAAATTAGTATCAAAGTAAAAGTAGTTTATATTAATGAGTAATTTGATCCCTGAAAGATTGTCATGAGATTAAAAACCTTCTGCCTACTGCATCAAAAACAAACACGGTATCGATGCAGGAACTAGTATGCAAATGCATTTCCAAAACAGCCGGATGTAGGAGCCGCTAGAGAGCGCCACCGGAACATGATTGTGTCCGGAAGTAATTCTTGACAACTGCCCACTGAACCGGATCTACACGGATTTACGGATTTCAGGCGCATGCACTGAAATCGGATCGAGATACGGATGCGAACGCGAAAATTGTATTTTAGAGATTTTTGAAGCAAATGTTTCGTTTTCCCTAATGGGTTATGAATCGTTGATCTAATTAAGTGATTTTCTTTTATTTAGCTGAATCTACTAAAAGGTTCACTTTTGCCTAAACCCTTCAGGGACTGCAGGCTTGATGTAGATAACGATGATAATGATTTTATTTGATGTTTTTTTTATATTAATAAAAACTAAAGTTTTTAATAATACATTACAATTTAACCTTAACAGACTATATAATAAGCAATTTGGGGTATTCTTCGAAGCGCACCTAAAGTATTCCTCGAAGCGCACCTACGATGAAACATAGATAAGAGCACGAAGGATTCGTAATAACTGATATCGATAGACTTTTTAAAATTTAACTGTCTTAATTTTTTTATTTATTTAAACTACCAGGAAAGCAGAAATGAACTGGAACTAGGTGCTACTTAGCTCAATAATGGTAAAAATAAATTGAATCATTTGTCGTTTTGAAAAGTACCAGGGTGACAGAAATGAACAGAAAATAGGCGCCTAAACTACACTGATCTCACTAAATTATGTACCTAAGTTAATACCAACGATTAAACACAAAGAGAAATATGAAATATTCGTGATTATTCATTATATCGATAGAAGTCTTAAAATTACGGACCCGGATAAAATAAAAGCCATACTCGACCATCCCAGGCCTTCTTACACGGAGCTAAAGCGATTTATTGGTCTAGCAAGTTGGTACAGGCGGTTTGTGAAAAATTTTGCAATTGTCGCAGCTCCACTTAATGAACTAACTAAGGGAGACAAGAAGAATAAATGTATTGTATAGAATAAAGAGGCTGAAGATTCTATCTTAAATCTAAAGACATCCCTGACTTCGACACCAGTGTTTAGAGTGCCAGAATTTACAAAACTCTTTTCTATTCAATGTGACGTTTCTAACAAGAGGTCTGGCGGAGTTTTAATTCAAATAGAAGATGGTCTGGAGGTTCCTATTGCTTACACGAGCAAAAAACTGTCGGAAAGAGAATGAAAGTACTCAGCGTATGAGCGAGAACTATTAAGTGTTCTGCATGCTGTAGAAGAATTTCGCGCTTCATAGTGGGTGCGCTTCGAGGAATACCCCAGCAATTTAACTCTAAGCTATTATTATATTGTATAATGTTATGAGTAAGAATAGTGTCAATTTGCACTTTTATACAGTTCGATAGCACTTTCTTAGAGTCTTATACGTTCAAACACGTCGTTCACGTGTAACATGTATAGTAATGTTGGTATTATTTGTTCAGTACTTATACGCTACACTAACTCAAATGGTTTAGTTATCTTTAGCATACGCACTTTTTCCGTGTTATCTAGCAGCTGGATTGCCTCCAGATTCACATGTCGATAAAGTCTGTGTTCGTGGATTTCAACAAAGTTTTGGATTACGGTGGTGACGAGTTTCAGTTTAAGATCGCGGTGAAGGTCGTCATTTCTGATGGACCATAAGAATATGAATAATTTTATTTATATGTAAACTATAACTAAAATAAATGTTATTACAACTGCAAGATTTTATACAAGAATTCCTATTTTTGTAAAGGACCTGCCCAATTTAGGTTCTTTCAAACGTGTGTTTCAGGCCATCACTTCAATGTTGGGTCAGATAAGTTATTAAACAAAGTAAGTCTATTTACAGGCATAAAAATATATTAATTTGTAAAAAAACTCAAATAAGAGTAAGTAATTTAAGTATATCATAATCAAACAACAATTTCTAGAAGTTTTTCTGTGTCACTGTTTTTGAGTGCCCCTAAATAATCTGATAAGGTAAAGCAATTTTTTTTATATGTTAAGCTATAAACATCGAGTGACTTGTTGAGTCTATTATACAGAAAAGGTCCTAAAACCCCATGGTGCATTAGAAGCAACTCTTAGTACTTTATTTTAAAATTGTTGTATAATTTTAAGATTGCTTTGTTTAGTACAGCTCCATACTTGGATACCATACATCCAAATTGACATAAGAATATGCTTGTATATTATTTAATTATCGATGTGTTGTTTTTAATACAACGTTAATGAAAAAAATGTCAGGTAATGAAATATGTGATAAACTATCTACTCATTATGAGTTCTCTAACCGTTTTGGTCAAGCAAAGACAAAGCTTCTGATTTTAAATAGTTAAGCCAAACAATGATTTGGAATTATATAACACATGCAAATAATACTCACATGTACGATACAACTTTTACTAACTAGCTTGAAAAATAAAATAAAACCGGCACTATTATTTTACTGCCCCGTTGGTCACTAAACCATCTAATAGTGTGTGACAACTAGGTCACAAGTCCTATTGCCGAGTATGAGGTCATGGATTCGATTCCCGGGCAGTGTAATTGGGCTTTTCCATCTAAAATTTCAAAGGTGCATATCTGCCTAACTCTTCAGGCAATTCAGTTATTCTCTACCAGTCAAACTTTGGGTAATAAAAGACACAACAGTGGTATGTGTACAAAATAAAAATTACAAACAATAATTGAAGTCGGATTAATAAACTACCTAGCAAAATACATAAATAATTTCTAAAACTATAATAGACTAATAAATATTATAATAAATACTACATTCTAAATGAAACTGAAATTTAAATATAATAACTATGACGAAGAGTGAGCTGTGTATGAGAGGACAAATAATATGATGATTGGTGAGTTCTGGCAAAATGTAAGTTCGGAAAAAACTGAAAAGGCCTGTATGGCATTTTTGTAAGAACTTAGTGGTCAAGATCGGTTTAGTCTAAACGAAAAGAAAAATTCTAAACGCTTTTATAAAATATTCATTTTCAATATTTATCGGTAACAGAGAAAACCTGAACCTTGAACGTTATCATAATGGCAATTTGCGAATGTGTTTCTATCGAGGTGACTGCCCGATTGTCTCACCAGAAACAGTTGAAAGTGGCCATTGATTATGATGTGGCCAAATGCCTTGTACAATTAATTTTGCAAGTTGTAATGGCAAAGTCAAAATTTAATTGAACTTCGAACATTTATTGATAAAAAAAATAAATAAATAACACCTCTGATTTCGATACCAGATATTAATTTTATTATCCTTGAGAATTAAGTATAGGATAAAATTAAGATATTATGAAGAAGAGTAGTTATCATGATTTTTAAAACCTACCCTCAATTAGTTAACATATTAGAAATAATAAACGTTTTTTTGGCAAAAACTCAAAGGCTCACACAACAATATCTCGGGATGAACAAACAAAACAAAAATTAAATAGTTAATATTGACGTTGAACTCTTTAGTCCAGTTATGGAAGGATAGAGTAATGGCCGGTACACACAACAACAATAAGTCCGTTTGTGCAGTTTTATCGTCGTCGTGTGTACCTTTTTTTTTGTTTTTTTTTTTTTTAGCTTAAGGAAATGCGCATGCATACTTTGCTACCACGAGGAGATAGCGCAGTATGTGGGAATCTAACCCACTAAAACTTCACGGTGTCCTCCTGTGCCGCTTATGGCGGGAACACGGGCACGCGTTTGCACTCACCGCGAACACACCGCGGCTGTCCTTCACCGGACCCTCCTCTGGGGAGTACCCCCCATCACCGGCGCAACAGAACACACTATAAGCTGTGACCACCCCAGGTACCAAACCAGCACATGGGCGCCAGACGACGCTATGTATGGCACCCTTGGTCCCCTTGTGACGGGTCAAGGTCAATGGTCAATCCTACCATTTTTCAGCCGCAGGATATAGGGAGCGCGGCCAGCGCTATACCGACACTCCGCTTCCTTGCGGCCCCGCCGCGTCCGCCATCTGACGGTGGGGACTCCGTCCAGGCCGCGGAAGGTAGGGAGAACGGCGCGCCGCAATACCGGCACTCCTCTCCCGCCGCGGCCTCCAACCCTCAGCCGCGATATCGTATAGGACCTGGGACGCTCCATAAGACATCGCAGCCCGCCTCAGTTGCGATGTCGCCTGTTAGCAAGCGGCACCGCAACCTACTAGTTGGCCGCTACCTCGTTGGCTTAATCGGCAAAAGCCCTGACGGGCGGCCCCTCCTCGGGTTCCTCTTTGCATTATCGTGGGTGGCCAAGCCACGGCTACTGAGCTCCCCCGCCTCGATAATGCGGGAACCCACCGGGGGGGTGTCGTGTGTATCTTGCTTAACATTTTTGTTCGATACATTTATGGAAATCGTGGTGAACTTTATTTCAGTACTCAAAGGTGTAGAAACTTGTGTTTAATTTTACAAAGTACGTTAGCGGCAGCGCGCCGGCTTGGTTGTCCTCTTTTATTTTTCTTGTTTTAAGTTCTGCCTATGGTGGCCAGTTCAATTCTCAAACCTCTTTACAATTCCATATGGTTTTTTTTTACTTACAGTTTTCCACAAGTTTCCAAAAGAATTTGACGTTCATAATTCAAATCCCATTATACTTTAATCAACTATTTTGAGAAAAAGTCATCATCAACATTTTGCGGAATGTTCATACTACCAACTTACTATAATGCACAAAACTTGGTCGCAATTTTTGAAAAATCTATCCACAAGCGCAAAAAGCCCGAATAAACTCCCATGTTAATATCGTTTAAAAACGCCGAACCTCAATTTGCAATATACAGACACACATCAAAGCATATGGCTACTAGAAGTATTATCATGACTATAAAAACGTTATGCGTCATAAAACTTCTTCTGACGTAATATTGGCCCATAATATTACACTATAAAGTGGTGTTGCAGAATTTCAGACCCGTACAACATGGCAGTGAATGTTGATGATGGATAAGGAAGGGCCAAAGAAAAATTGACGTGTTGTGTAGCGTGAACTTAACAATGAAGAAGAATACGAGTAGTGCTGATCCCAAGTAACAAGGGTTAAGGGCAAAATATAATGATAATAATACGCTAGAAAATCGCAAGATAGTCCATTCAAATAGTCCGGATAAACAAGAACAATATGAGTAGTAAAGCATTGAGATAGGAAAAACATGGAGGCGCCGCGATGTTCTATACATACATAAGCTTATGCAAATATGAGTGAAACACGATACAGACTGTGAAACATCGTGTTGTTTCATTCTTTCCAATATAGTAATCGTATTTGATAAAAGAGACAACAATATTACCGTTATTGCTCATAATGGCAACATTTTGTTGTGACGTAGTGACAGTTGTAGGTAAGTGCCATATCCGCCATATTATGTGACGATTTTTGTGCTTGTGTTCGTGGTAGGCCTGCTGTCAAATGGTTGTTTACTTATTGTATTATTGAGATTTGTGAGTGTGTGTGTGTTCCTTGATTCACACAACCATAGCATCGGCAGCCATTTTATGTGACATTTTAAGGTTTAGGTAGGCACCTTTTTTTCGTAGGTACTTCCAGTCCATACTATTTAATATGTCTATGTAGTAAAGCCAGACTGCTTCTATATTCATCTTTATATAGTTAACTAGCTGTCCCACGCGGCTTCGCTCCCGTCAACTGGCTACCTACCTACCCTACCCTACCTACCCTAGCCTACCTACCCTACCCTACCTACCCTACCTACCCTACCTACCCTACCTACCCTACCTACCCTACCTACCCTACCTACCCTACCTACCCTACCTACCCTACCTACCCTACCTACCCTACCTACCCTACCTACCCTACCTACCCTACCTACCCTACCTACCCTACCTACCCTACCTACCCTACCTACCCTACCTACCCTACCTACCCTACCTACCCTACCTACCCTACCTACCCTACCTACCCTACCTACCCTACCTACCCTACCTACCCTACCTACCCTACCTACCCTACCTACCCTACCTACCCTACCTACCCTACCTACCATACCTACCCTACCTACCCTACCTACCCTACCTACCCTACCTACCCTACCTTCCCTACCTACCCTACCTACCCTACCTACCCTACCTACCCTACCTACCCTACCTACCCTACATACCCTACCTACCCTACCTACCCTACCTACCCTACCTACCCTACCTACCCTACCTACCCTACCTACCCTACCTACCCTACCTACCCTACCTACCCTACCTACCCTACCTACCCTACCTACCCTACCTACCCTACCTACCCTACCTACCCTACCTACCCTACCTACCCTACCTACCCTACCTACCCTACCTACCCTACCTACCCTACCTACCCTACCTACCCTACCTACCCTACCTACCCTACCTACCCTACCTACCCTACCTACCCTACCTACCCTACCTACCCTACCTACCCTACCTACCCTACCTACCCTACCTACCCTACCTACCCTACCTACCCTACCTACCCTACCTACCCTACCTACCCTACCTACCCTACCTACCCTACCTACCCTACCTACCCTACCTACCCTACCTACCCTACCTAACCTACCTACCCTACCTACCCTACCTACCCTACCTACCCTACCTACCCTATCTACCCTACCTACCCTACCTACCCTACCTACCCTACCTACCCTACCTACCCTACCTACCCTACCTACCCTACCTACCCTACCTACCCTACCTACCCTACCTACCCTACCTACCCTACCTACCCTACCTACCCTACCTACCCTACCTACCCTACCTACCCTACCTACCCTACCTACCCTACCTACCCTACCTACCCTACCTACCCTACCTACCCTACCTACCCTACCTACCCTACCTACCCTACCTACCCTACCTACCCTACCTACCCTACCTACCCTACCTACCCTACCTACCCTACCTACCCTACCTACCCTACCCACCCTACCTACCCTACCTACCCTATCTACCCTACCTACCCTACCTACCCTACCTACCCTACCTACCCTACCTACCCTACCTACCCTACCTACCCCACCTACCCTACCTACCCTACCCTACCTGCCCTACCCTACCTACCCTACCCTACCTACCCTACCCTACCTACCCTACCCTACCTACCCTACCCTACCTACCCTAACCTACCTACCCTACCCTACCTACCCTACCCTACCTACCCTACCCTACCTACCCTTACCGTCTCCCTGAACTCGGCACTGGTACTGTCCGGAATACTACCTCTAGATCTGCGCATACAGGAGGCAGCCGCCCTGTATGAAGCGAGAAGAGGGTCATCCCGGTTTGTGCCAGGAGATAGGGAGATCGAAGGTGCGGTAAGGTTTGCAGAAGCTCCTCATCCAGCTACACAAATGTCCCTGGAGTTCATGTGCCTGGCAGACCAACAGTTGCTAGACAGCAACAATGTGCAGGCGGTGCGAATCTTCACCGACGGCAGCAAGATTGAGGGGAAGGTCGGAGCTGCATTATCCATATGGGATAGTGAAGGCGAAGTCCGGAACCTCAAACTTAGCTTAGCCGCGTACTGCACAGTCTACCAGGCGGAACTCCTGGCCATCTGCAAAGCGACGGACATGATCCTCACGCGGCAAGAGACGAGCTATGGTTTGTACAGTGACTCAATGTCAGCATTGCAGACGCTTGCAAGCCCTGGCTCTCTCCATCCCCTGGCAGTTCGCGCGCGCGCCAATTTGGCTCAAGCCCTGGGCCAGAGCAAAGCTGTGTCTTTGTTCTGGATCAAGGCCCACGCGGGCCTGCCGGGGAATGAGCGAGCGGACGAGTTGGCAAAGAAGGCAGCATTGTCGTTACGGAGGAAGCCGGACTACGACCGATGTCCGGTGTCATTTATCAAGCGACAGATCCGTTTGGAATCGCTTGATGAATGGAACCGAAGATATGTGTCGGGCGAGACGGCCTCTGTGACGAAAATGTTTCTTCCGGATGCCATGGCTGCTTACCGTATTATAAAACAGGTGCGGCCCACAGGCATTCTCACGCAGGTTTTGACGGGGCACGGTGGGTTCTCTGAATACTTGAATCGCTTCAAGTGTAAGGAGAGCCCATCGTGCGTCTGCGATCCAGGCGTGGCAGAGACTGTTCAGCACATTCTTGTAGATTGCCCGTTATTCATCAGGGAGCGCTACCAACTCGAATGTGAGCTGGACAGGAGATTGACGAAGGAGAGCCTGCATGGGCTCATGAGTAAGCAACACAGGGAAAAGTTCCTGGTGTACTGTGTTAATGTGGCTTCCACCGTCATTGCACGAAACCGAAGTTGAAGCGGCACTATGCTTCACTAGTATTATAAGAATATTTGTAAGAAGCATAGAATAGCACGCACAAAACTGCAATGACGAGCGATGCACTGGGGTAGTACCTAGCAACATCGGATTGTATGTATGATGAAAAGCACTGTTGTGCTTCTCATCCCATAGTTTAAGGCATTATTTATATTGTGATTTTTTCCTGTGATAAACAGAAATTCTGTACCTTATCTGTGATCTGCAGCACCTTTTGCATATTTTACTGTGATTAACAGCGTTTATGTTTTTGAAATCTTGTATACTTAGCACTTTTTGTCTTTTGACCTCACACTAAATAAATAAAGTTGCCTTTTAAGTATTTAAACAAAGTGGGATTCCCACCCACTGTATACAAGATGAAGTATGCAAGAAGAACCATGGTATGAAGAATGAAAGTACGAGAAGCATGAAAGAGGAATGGAATGAAAGAATTTGCACAGATTAGGCGCTAACGTTGTTAGCGGGATTAGTATTATAAAAAAAAAAAAAAAAAAAAAAAAAAAAAAAAAAAAAAAAAAAAAAAACCCTACCTACCCTACCCTACCTACCCTACCCTACCTACCCTACCCTACCTACCCTACCCTACCTACCCTACCCTACCTACCCTACCCTACCTACCCTACCCTACCTACCCTACCCTACCTACCCTACCCTACCTACCCTACCCTACCTACCCTACCCTACCTACCCTACCCTACCTACCCTACCCTACCTACCCTACCCTACCTACCCTACCCTACCTACCCTACCCTACCTACCCTACCTACACTACAAACATGATTGTTGCGTAACTTTAACCGCTTATGCATCACAAATTTTTCCCGTTTTTACAACGGTTTTCATTTATGCTCCGCCTATAACCTTCCTCAATAAATGGACTATTCAATACAAAAATATTTTTTAAATTCCAACCAGTAGTTCCTAAGATTAGCGCGTTCAAACAATCAATCAAACAAACAAACTCTTCAGCTTTATAAAATTAATAAGTATAGATCAATTGAAACGTTTGACAGACTCATAGACGGTAATATCCCCCTTTTTCATCTCTCATTTCTACTCCTTTAATGATTCCGGGGCCTGCTGATTTCCAAAGTAATGTTACTTCTGTTACAACTTTAATGTAGCATTACCATGACTTTCTTTCAAATCTGTGAAGAGATTTACACGTTTATAGCAAGGAATAAAAGTAGATACGTTGTACGTCTTCTATTTCTTCTAGTTTACAGCTTAAATAGTATAGTAGTACTGAAAATAACGCTATTTTTGAGGGAATTACTGTCTGTTTTCTCATTCTCTCTGGTTTAAAAAGATACGCGAGTAGCTCATGTTGTATAGAAATTACTTTTAAATCATAACTTAACGTGTCGGTTCGATTATATGTCCGGGTAACACTGGGCAAAATTTTCAAGCAAGAATAGCAAGATGGTGACAGAACTGTACTCATTTTTACAAGATTTTATTTAACTTGCAATGTATGTATGTAAGTGTGTTCGGGTCAAATCTTGCAACTAAATTTTAAAGCAGTTATCCTCAACCGATTAGGATGAAATTTGCATACACCCAGATAGAAAAACCCAATTAGACTTTGCCCGAACCGGGCATCGATGCCAGGAGCTTATGTTCATCTGTAGCGCTTTTAACCACGAGACCACTGATGCAGTAATTACTTTGCTTGGTTCAATACAAATTGACTAGAAGGTTTGTTTCATGGGGATGTTAAAGGATGAAATTTGGGAAAAGTTTTCTGAAAAATTAATTTCCTCTGTTAATGATTCAACCTGTATTTATAAAGAGAGGTATCGATATCATTATCGCGAAGTCACACGTAGATTTTCATCCAAAATACACCTTTATCATCCTTTTTTCAAACCTTGCCTCACCCTAGGAATTTCTCCTGTACCGTGGGTACATTTACAAACATATTACCTCACATACACAAACCAGACCGGAACAACTTTCTTAGGCCATACAAATATTAGTTCCGAGCGGGCATCGAACCCGAGACCGTGCGCCAACCGAGTCTTGCCCGGAATCTATAACACACTTTCACTCAACATAAAGTAGTGTCAGCAGCTAATTCCTTGAAACACAGGTAGTATATGCTGTCGCTATTAGTACAGTCAGAATGTCTGAAAGGCAATTACAACACGGTAGTAGACTCACCAGAGAACTTCGATAATAGCTCTTGCTAATTGGATATTGTATAGAGTGCGATGATACCAGGGCCTTATTTAATATGACTGTCAATGCGACATATTAGCCAACAATCTTTGGCATTAATAAAAAAGAAAAAACAGACAAGCGGAAAAAACAGTTTGTAAAAGTTTCATTGTCACGAAAAATAAAGTGCAAAATTTCAACTGAATCGACCACTGGTAAGTGGGCCAAATTCAACTTGCAAGCTTTGATTACATACACACAGTCACCGGGATAGATGAAGCTAAATAAACAATTATACGAGTATAATTTACGACTGGCGTGAAAATAAAGAAGAAAATGTGTGTAAGTAATTTACAAAATTATCGCTTTGGCACACACGCCCGTCGATTTTATAGGACTTTTTGCACGGCTTTTGCCACATTCGTATTTTTCTATGCATAAGAGATACTAACTCTTATTTTATAATACGCTACCTGCTCAATTTCTCCTTCTTTCTTCTGTTCCTTCTATACTTATAGCTACTCCTTTAACTCTCCCCGTTTATAAATTAAGGAACTGCGCAGAAGACGCCGTTTTGATTATCCAATTTCAGCAACTTGCAAACTGCATATTGTGCAGATATAAACGATGCTGCTACTAGCAATCATTGAATGAAACCTTTGAACAATTTGACATTTGCGTCAATTAAAGTTACTACGTATGTCCTGTGGAATTTAGTGCTGGTTGCAAATATTACTTACAAATGATTTTTTCAAGGACATCAGATGCTGACAAAATATGCAGCATATTGTTAAGCATAAACTTTATCGGTTGCTATTCCAAAAAAAACAATGACTGATACATAATTTACATGATATAGAACTTTAATTTCATTTGAAACATAAAAAAATGTGGATATGAAAACTTCAGGCTAGCTTAAAAATTTACCAAGAATATAAGCCAAAGGGTGGTTCATCATCTTTATAGCAGCCCAACAACATGTTACGCTCTCCATTGAGTACCTATAGCATCGAGTTGTATATAATTTTTCAACAAGTTCTAACTAATTAGAACTCTGAAGCTTCTTGGTCCGGGCCAATTATTCTTAGTTTAAACCTCGAAGGCGAGATGCCGATAACTTGGAAGATTTTCCACTATTTTTTATCTCGTTTCACTGAGATACGTTGCTTCTTAAATTAGTTTCAGCACTAGTTAGGCAATCGCCTAAGTAACGTAATCGCTGACTAATGCAGCGGATGCGCCCGTGCGTCATTAACAAACTGCACAATTGCAGATTTGCGGATTTTAGTAATAAGTTTTAGTTAATAGAAATATGATAATTGTAAATTAGTCTTGTAGAACATTTCAATCAATAAACATTGTTTTAATTCAAATAAATATATTTTTTTAATAATAATCTCGTTCGCCGTAACTTAACTGGCGCAGTCGGTAGGATCGCGACACTCTAATTCGAATACAACTCTTCGGTAAGAGTGAACGGTATCTATCGTTATCTTCGCGATCACAAATTGAATCTACGAAGGCGAGCAACCTGCGGGAGTCCTGGAGAATTGGGAGCCCTGCTGTTCTACAAGGCCCGGCTAGAGATGCAGAAGATACTGTGGTGAGTGCTTGTTGTATACCCAGTTTCCCATGCTATATTTCCTGCCGTATTTTTATAATTGTTACCTGTGTGTTTGTTTATAGGCTAAAATCGCTATAGACAAATTACGTTAGTTATATGACTCTATTACATTCATTTTAATTTAGGTGTTTATGTATGCATGCTAAAATCGCGGTATACATTTCGCATTTCACAACAATTCATTCTGTAACAAGAGATATTTACTCGTTTGCGTATTCGCTATAGTCGCGTTTCGTATAACACAATTAAAATAACTTCAAGCTAACTTCTTAGAGAGTAGGCAGTATTAGTTATAAGACATAATCTCAATAGTATTTTAAAGTGAATTAGAATTGATTCCTTTTGTATTTCTATTTTACAATTAAATCGCGATGGCTATGGCAAGCATTGACCTAGCGACTTTCAAGTTCGTTTCAGAGCTGTTGCCAAAATACGATGGCAATCCTAAAATACTAAACTACTTTATTAGAGAAGTTGAAAATGTGATGCAACTACTGGATCCACAAATTAGGGTGAACCCTGCTATCGTTAGTTTAATTAAAAGCAAATTAAGCGGTTCGGCGATCAATGCAATAGCGTCCGAAGAAGCAGCTGATAGCTGGCAGACAATTAAGGCTGCGTTGACGCGTAGATTAGGCGAACCACGTAACGAAATACAAATGATGCAAGAACTAACGCGTTTGCGTCGTAATAAAAATGAAGACGCTGAGACGTTTGGTAAACGACTAAGGGAAATTTTAGACACCTTAAACGTAGTAGGTAGGCATTCGGATAAGTCATATTATGAGAGTATGGTCATAGATCAATATGTTAACCATTTGGACTTTCACGTTTCTATTGGCGTGCGGATTGCGCAACCTACGACTCTTGAAGCAGCTATAGTAACGGCTAGGCAAGAGGAGGCACGTTTGGCATTCAATAGATTCAATAATAGTTTTAATGCACTTTCCATCCAAAACAAACCTAAAGAAATACCCAAGCCAAACCAAACGATACCCCAAAATAATAACTATCCCCCGCGTAATAGCTGGAACACAGATCAGAGACAACAGAGGGATCAAGGCATACCCCAAGGAAGACCCGCTTCAGGTAACGTAAGACCTAGTGGTTCTGGTACTATCAGAAACTCAGGTTATTTTAGATCTCAACAGAATATACCTCGCCAGCAGGTGAACCCGCCACAAAAAGTGTCTGACGTCACTATGAGATCGGTAAGTAAGCCCGAAGCACCGCGTTTTGCTCCCGAAGAAATGTTTTATACCCAGCACAACCAAGACCAGTGTTACCCTGACTACAATGCCTACTATGAAGGTGAGTATAACAATAATTTACAACTTAATGGTGAAGACTACAGCTACACGCAGGAGTTGCCTGTGGATGGACCAAGCCATCAGGATTTTCCTCAGGACGAGGAGCCATTGAACTAAAGCTAGTAAAGACTGTTCACCTCAACAACCAAGGTAAAGACCATCTTCCTTATATAGAGTTGCCGGAATTCCAAGGCAAATTTTTATTAGATACTGGAGCATCGCGTTGTATGATATCACCTGACGTAATAGCCGGTACTAATCTTGAACACTGCGTTGAGCGCGAGCCATTTCAAGTGAAAACTGCGCATGCTGTCACTCGTCATGAGCATGTTGCTATTTTACCTTTACCCCCGCAGTTTAAGACAGACATATATCATAAATTTTTACTATTCGATTTTGACCCAAAATATAAAGGACTAATAGGAATGGACTTGTTAAAAGAATTAGGGTGTAACATAGATTTTAAAAACAAGTTATTGCGAACTTATAATACCGAAATACCAATTTATTTTGATTATCCAGTAAAAAGACTCAAAATTGAACCTAATTGCGAAAAGTTCATAACAGTAAAAACGAATTGTATGGACGGTAACTACATATGCGACGACTTTAATTGGTTTAAGGGACTCAAGTCACCCGCCGCTGTAGTAACGGTAAAAAATGGAATTTTTAAAACATCCATAATTAACTTGACCAATAAAGAACAAGTAATTAGTAATAACTGCCACCTACCCCTTGAGCCTTTACCGCCACAATTGACAAATCAAAATGAAACACACAAAATTAACACCCTTCAAACTAAAACTGAAATTGACAAAGAGCTTTGCGAAAACTTAAAGAAAATTAGAACCAGCCATATGAATGAAGAAGAAAAACGTGAGGTTACCAAAATTTGCTATCAATATCGTGACGTATTTTACTCTGAGAACATACCGTTATCTTTCACACATACCGTAAAACATGAATTAAGACTAACTGACAACACACCCATTTTTGTTAGAAACTATAGACAAGCCCCGCAACAACGTACAGAAATTAAAAAACAAATAGATAATTTATTAAAACAAGGAATTATACGGGAAAGTATTTCACCCTGGTCTTGCCCTGTCCATATCGTCCCAAAAAAACCCGACGCATCAGGGAAGGTTAAATGGAGACTCGTTATAGACTATAGACGACTGAACGATAGAATTGTTGAAGACAAGTACCCGTTACCGAACATCAATGACATACTCGATAGATTAGGGCGCGCACAGTATTTTACAACCCTTGATCTAGCAAGTGGTTACCACCAGTTGGAAATGCACCCCAACGACATAGAAAAAACAGCGTTTACAACAGAAAGAGGTCATTATGAGTTCTTAAGAATGCCGTTTGGGTTGAAAAACGCGCCGAGCACTTTTCAGCGGCTTATGGATCATATTCTTAGAGGAATAGATAACGTATTCACCTATTTAGATGACGTCATAATTGCAGCCACCTCACTTCAGAATCATAATGAAAAACTCAAGTTAGTACTTCAGAGATTCAGAATGCATAATCTCAAAGTGCAATTAGATAAGTCAGAATTCTTACAAAAACATGTGAATTTTTTAGGACATGAATTGACGGACCAAGGACTACAACCCAACAAAGATAAGATAAAAGCAGTTTTAAATTTCCCAGTACCACGAACACAAAAGGACATAAAGTCTTTCCTAGGATTAGTAGGTTATTATAGAAAATTCATTAAAGATTTCGCGAAACTTACAAAACCGCTAACAGCCTGTCTTAAAAAGAACGCAAAAATTGTCCATAGTAACGAATTTTTAGACGCAGTTAACAAGTGTAAACAAATTTTGACCAATGCCCCAATATTACAATACCCGGACTTTGACAAACCATTTATTTTGACAACAGACGCATCTGACTTTGCGTTAGGCGCAGTTTTATCGCAAGGCAATGTCGGTGCCGATAAACCAGTAGCGTTTGCCTCAAGAACGTTATCAGAAACCGAGACTCGTTACTCGACAATAGAGAAGGAATTACTCGGGATAGTTTGGGCTATCAAATATTTTAGGCCTTATTTGTACGGTCGGAAATTTACCATCTAAACAGACCATAGACCTTTGACATGGCTGATGTCTTTAAAAGACCCCAACCCAAAGTTAACACGCTGGAAACTAAAACTAGCGGAATACGATTATAAGGTAGTTTATAAAAAGGGTAAACAAAACACCAACGCTGATGCATTATCCAGAGCCAAAATCTTTCACAACAGCATAGATTCTCTAGCTGTCAATTTTGACGATAACGATGACGACGAGATTATAAACAGAATATTTGAGAACGCCCGTAGACAAGCAGAGACAAATAACGACCAAGACGACAACAATGACGGACTTAGCAATAATAATAACGATGTAGAAAGAAGGGCCAACCACCCTCACACTGACAACGGAACGGACTCAATGAGCATTGTTACAGTCGACCCTGACCAATTAGTCTCGACAAACCACACCCAACCCGATAACGAAAACAACGGCATCCCGATTTTATCTGATGCAATAGATAAACAACTAAAACAATTTTATATTAGGTCTACCCCGGGTTCAACATATAGTAAGTAAGTAAGTAAGTAAGTAAATCATTTATTTGCGTAAAACATGGTATACATTGATGTTAATATTATTACAGTAGCTCAACATGTTTCGCTAAGATATAACATAGCATGCAAAAATTTATATTTTAACAAAAGGAATCAACATCTCACATCCATAAAATCTTTTAAACTGTAAAAATTACATTCAATAAGCCACTTGTGTAATTCTATCTTAAACTTTCTCGAGTTCAATATTTTAAAGCGACTTGGTATTTTGTTATAAATACGTACGCACATTGCAAGGCAGCTTTTGTTGTATTTCGCAAGTCTTGGCAAATCACTTAATACCAGTTCATGAGGATCTCGTCTGCTTCTGGGATTTACATCATTTGCTGATTTAAATAAATGTTTGTTGTTAACTACAAATATACATACCTCATTTATATACAGACATGGTAGAGGTAGCACACCAAACCTCTTGAACATTGGTCTACATGAGTCATCAGGTTTAATACCACTTATTGCTCTGATGCACTTTTTTTGTGCGATAAATGCTCTATTCATATTGGTACCATTACCCCACATTACGAGACCATATCGCAGTATCGACTCAACATAAGCGTAGTATGACATAATTGCTGTTTTTATGTTAGTTACGTTTTTAACTTGCTTCAGTGCGTATACAAATTTATTGATTCGAGTGCTTACATTATCTACATGAATGATTATCTACATTAACTATAGAGTAGACAATAGATCAACCAACTCTAGGACTGTTATTAAAGATGTTTTCATTCCCGTAAACAACACGGAACCCGAAATCATCAGGTTCCTAAAAGAACACACAATAGCAGACCGTATCTTCCACTGCTATTTCTACGAAGAAAATCTGTACTTGGCCTTCTCGAGGGTCTACACTACAATTTTCAACGACAGAGGTCCTAAACTTATAAGATGTACATCACGAGTTACCCTTGTTGAAAACAAAACTGAGCAACAAGAACTCATTAAGCGATATCACGAAGGCAAATCGTCGCATAGAGGTATTCAGGAAACGTATAAACAACTCCACCGAAATTATCACTGGCCTAACATGCTATTGTCAATTCAAAGATACATTAATCAATGCGACATGTGTTTAAGAGCTAAATACGAAAGAAACCCATTGAAACCTCCACTAACGCTAACAGAGACACCTACGAAACCGTTTCAACATCTGTTTATGGACCTATATTCCACCGGAGGTGCGACGTTCCTGACAATTATAGATAATTTTTCAAAATTTGCCCAGGCTGTACCGCTAAATGCGTCAAGCAGCGTTCATATTTCAGAAGCTTTATTACAAGTATTTTCCGTACTAGGATTACCCCTGAAAATTACCACAGACTCAGACACGAAATTCGACAACGACGTCATAAAGGAAATATGCGCATCTCACGACATTAATATACATTTCACAACTCCTTATAACCCGAATTCAAACTCACCCATTGAACGCTTTCACTCTACCATTGCGGAAATAATAAGAATTCAGAGGATGACGAATAAAGATGACCCTATACAATTACTAATGAAGTACGCCATTATTGCTTACAATAATGCCATTCATTCTACGACAGGCTATACACCGCGTGAGCTTTTATTTTGGTCATACAGCATCCAGAAATCCATTAGAACTATACTACCCTAAAGAGTTCTATCAGGATTATGTCCTTAACCACCGCAAAAATGCAGAAGCAGTACAGGAGTGTATAGCAGCTCACGTATCTAAAAATAAAGAGCAGGTAATAGAAAAACGGAATCAGGCTGCGGAGGCAATCACGTTTAAGGTAGGTGAAACTGTTTATAAGCAGGTTGTGAAGACTACGAGGAGTGACAAAACGAAGCCAGTATTTAAAGGTCCGTATAAGATCATTCACCTTCATCCTAACAATGTTGCCGAAATCGTAGGAAGCCACCCCAACTCAAAATCCATCAGAGTTCATTTCAAACTTTTACGAAGACAACATCTTGTTCCAGGACCCTCGTCACAGGAACCTTCCTGCTCTACGCAACCGCCAACCTGACTCTTAACCCTGTAGATAACGCCAATGGCATCCTTTTATTAAAACAAGGTCAAATTTTAAAGCAAGTAGATACGTTTAGTTTGGCCTGCGTGTATAACATATCCTATTTACACGAAACAACCTTAAAACTTATGTCCTTATATGCCAATACTAAAGCTGCAGAAAATAACGAGCAATTAAATAGGGCATACAAAGATCAAATAGATAATAGCTTAAATTTAATAGGTAAGAAAATAGTGTTTATTGCACCGCACCATAGGTTTAGACGTGGTTTTATTAACGGCCTAGGCTCTATCGTTAAAACTATTACAGGCAATTTAGATTATGAAGACGCTATTAAATTCGAAAAGGAAATATCAGAGGTACGAAATTCAGTAAATAAAATTAATGTGTCTCAAAAGCAATCATTATTCATAGCAAAACATGCAGTCGAAGAGTATAGTAAACAGATTAAGCTTTTAGACGAGAACCAGAAAAAACTAAGTCTTATGTTAAGAAATACCACTTTTAATAATAATATTCTAGTAAATAGGTTGCACTTTCTAGATTTATATATACAAATAGATTTCAGTCTGCAATTGCTGTTAGACAAATTAGTAATTCTAGAAGACGCCATGACTTTTGCTCAGTTAGAAGTCATGCATCCAAGCATTTTACCCCCACACATTCTTATAAACGAAATGTTAGCTATTAAGAAATCATACAATTTTAGGCCAGTAGATAGCGTTACTATTAGCAAAATACATAGCTTAGAGAAGTCTATTAGCGTAAAAGCTTATAGTACGGATCACACGTTAACATTTATATTAGATATTCCTTCCATCGATACAAACCAATACGACCTAATCCATCTATACTCCATTCCCGATAAACAAAACCTGGCAATCATTCCTAAATCCAAATACCTCGTACTGGGCACCAACGAGTACTCGTACCTAGAAGAAGACTGCAAACGGATCACATAAGATACACAACTCTGCACGTCGTTGAACACCCAGCCTGTTGATAAATCAGAAGACTGCATAGTATCCCTTGTGAAACACCAAAACACAAACTGCACACGAGCCAAGATAGACCTCAAACAAGGAAGAATCCAGAAACTTCAAGACAACAAGTGGCTTATCATCCTGAAGGAAGAAGAAGTCCTAAGAAGTAAATGCGGAACTAAATCTGAATACAACAGGATATCAGGAATACACATCGCCAGTATTACAAGTGATTGCCAAATGCAAGTACTTAACCGAACACTAACAACAAACATCAATACTGTAGCAGTAGAAGAAATCATACCACTTCCTAGTAAAACCGTGATTACAGAGGAGAACATCCATTACAACCTACAATTGAAAGATATATCACTGGACAGCATTCACGAACTGATAGAACGAGCCGACAACTTACAAGAACCCACAATTGATTGGCAGACTATGATGGCTACGCCCAGTTGGTCGACATTAGGACTATACCTCATCCTGATGACAATCCTCCTATGGAAGCTTTGGCAGTGGAAACAGCGACGACTAATACAGAATCAACCTTGCACCGAGGACGCTGCGGGAAGCTGCGGGACGCGCTTCCATCTTAAGGAGGGAGGAGTTAGGCAATCGCCTAAGTAACGTAATCGCTGACTAATGCAGCGGATGCGCCCGTGTGTCATTAACAAACTGCACAATTGCAGATTTGCGGATTTTAGTAATAAGTTTTAGTTAATAGAAATATGATAATAGTAAATTAGTCTTGTAGAACATTTCAATCAATAAACATTGTTTTAATTCAAATAAATATATTTTTTTAATAATAATCTCGTTCGCCGTAACTTAACTCACTTCTAGATTTTTTTTATTTTTTTTAAAGAAGTGCAATGAAATGAGAGTCGGTTGAATTAATTTGTATGATAGTATTTTCAAATATTATAGGAGGGTTCTGCCACACTTACGACGGTAAAGTGACTCTTCACTTTAGAAAATTGCGGATAAAAATGGCATTGTGCATGAATAGTGAGGATGTTGGGCGTTATTTATTTAAATCTCTAAACTGTTTAGCAACTGCTAAACAGCTAATCTACGTATTCAAAATATCTATAAAAAATTTGAACATAGAATGTGCTTTGGTGTCGAGATTTTTATAACCAATGGTGGTTATGTCGAGGTGGACGTTAAAAAAAAGTCGTCGTATGTCCCTACATAAATTATGATGTAATTTGACCAAGAATGCTTTTTTTTAGATAAGGAAATAATGGGTAAACTAAACAATACAATAATCATATAAATAAAAATTTATATATTTTCCACAATCACTAAGTATGACCAACAAGTACCTAGGTAAAATAATTTAAAAGACATCGGAAAAAAAATTTATCACTACAGTTATTTTTAAAGCTGATAATTACAGACAAATTATAACTTATCACAACAAACCGAAAGCTATAAAACTTTCAACCAATCCAGTGAGCCTTTTCTTGGTAAGAGCCATAGTTTCAGCGGGCAAATCACCCATTGCTGAAAGGACGTCTTCATAATTTGAGCTTGCAATTGCTGCTTGCAATTTACTAGCTTCTTCCGGCTTTAAATTAATCACACCAGAGGTGAGGACTACGCTTCCGAATGTTAGCTTGCCGTACCTTTTCAAATCAGCGTCAAACTGGTCTCTTGGGTAAACGTAGTTGGCTTTTAGGCCATAGTTGGACAAGGATTTGTCCAGGTCAGAGTGATAGTAGTCTAACCAGTCGTAGAAACCCTTAATTCTGGTTTCGTGGTCGGTGCAGTTGAAGATAAAGTAGAGGATATCGCTGGCTGGACTGGAGTTCTTGGCGACTTGGTAGTCGATTAAGATTGACTCCTGTAAACTATCCCCCTGGAAGTATATAATAGAAATATTTTAATAAAAGTTATTTAGATTGGTAATAGAATACTTGAAAGAATTTGTGGGGCAGTAATGGCTAATATAAAAAAAAAAACAAAACATAAAACGGCAAGGTATGGATTACCGTTGTGCCAAACAACGCTCGCGCGTTGTGGCTGCTATGTCATAAGTACTAACATAGCATAACTCCAACATTATACACATAGTTCGCAATAAAGGTTTTGAGTTTGACTTTGAAACTCTTATTACACGTGCACATCGTAGTCGCAACGCCTCAGTGCCCTCTGAGGAGCATTAGCACTAAAAAGGTTGCATCTTCAGTGACTAACGCTACATGCTGTATTTAGTCGTAAAGTATTCATGATTAAGAAAAAGCCAAATGTGAACAATATACTAATGTGTTTTCAATTTACGTATACGGAGCAAAAAGAGTATGGAAAAATCGTAGCAGGTGCCGTTCTGTAGTTTCTCCCTACAAGCGATAAATGGGTGAGTTTAAGTATGAATTTACATAATAATTGACCAGCGTACATTATTTTTGTTACCATGCTTCTATTATCATAATATTAATCTGTGATAGTGGATTTGTCCGTAATTATAGGTAGACATTATTTAATAGCCCAACATAA
Organism: Orthosia gracilis; assembly: GCA_947562075.1. NCBI lineage: Eukaryota > Metazoa > Arthropoda > Insecta > Lepidoptera > Noctuidae > Orthosia > Orthosia gracilis. The sequence continues at coordinate 12,047,685 of OX387264.1, read as the reverse complement.
ACTTATCTAATCGGTTCGTACGTGGGCACGGACTGATAACAGGGATTAAACTTTGTGAAATGACCTGTATGAATCATATCGTTCAAAGTATCAACATAATAATTTTAAATTGTTACAATCTACAATATTTTTAAGTCGTTCACTTTTTTATTTGCCTGTTCTCACACACTATTGTCTACCTTTCTTTTTCATTTTTCCTTTTCGCGGGTCTGCTGGCAGAAATTTCTTAAGAAATAAGCAGTTCCCTTGTCCTCTATTGTCTTGATGTGTTGTCTTTATGTATTATACTGTGTGTGTACATTAATTATTAATTAAATAAATATTTATTTTATTTTTAGTGTCATCATCATCATTTCAGCCGAAAGACTTCCACTGCTGAACATAGGCCCACCCAAGTTTATTTTAATTTTTTATCCTTATTAGCAAGTGCTATTCGCCCAAATACTGCACTGTTCAAAACCAGCTTAAGCAGAAATGGATTTTACATGATCGTGTGTCCAAGTGACAAAAAATCTGTCACCGGCAATATTTTTTGCCAAAGCCCAATATTACACAAAACCTATGTTAATGAAACTGTTCTACTAGAAGTTCCTTATCTGCTAGGCAAGTTATTCGATTAGGTAATCTATGAATAGATTTATTACATAATTATGTTTAATTCATTAACTAGTAGCGTTGTCTCGAAAATTATAGGTTTTGGAGAATTCGATATGATTTGGTCCCAAATTAAATGTAAAATTACTTGCCTCAATCTTGAACATAATATTGTTGGTCCAACAATCGCCATGTTGAATCACTGCATATCGGCTTCCGTTTTCAAATTTGTTCATTTTCGCAGCTCGCACAGGTACTTCACTGACTTTATGTCTCATTACATTCTGATGTTCTGGATCATCGAGCATATTCAAAGACACTAGCTCGATTTGCGTGAAATATATATGCTGTTCTGGAACACTTTGAGCCAAGGCTCCCCACATATCCTTCAAATTGTCCTTGTAATAGTTATAAGTATCAGGTTCCTTGCTCTTCAGCACATAAGAAAGTGAATGGTATATTGCTAAATTTCTCAATACACTTTTCACATGCTCATCCGTAAGTGGTGTAAATTTTTCTAGCATGCCGAAACCTGATTCCTTTAAATCTTCCACCAAGATAACTTCATTGGGTGCTTCAACATTTGCTCCGTAACATTTTGGGAATTTGAGTAAGTCTTCTTCTGGTACCTCGGCTTGTTTCTGTAGTGATAGCAATTTTGGTAGGATCTCTGTATATATCAGATACTCATTACCGAACATGATAACAGAATTTAAACTCTGGCGAAGTCGTTCGTGCCCTGGCGCTATTTTGGCAATCATCGTTAAGTTACCATTTTCTCCTTCAATAACAATCCTCTTCACATTTGCTGCAAAATTGGTACCTGCTTCTCCAACGGCCTCGAACGTAACTTTGCTGTCTTTGAAGCCTTCTTGTTCGATAACATTTTTGATGAACTCCAACTGGCCTGGAGAAATATTGTCAATTTCGCCTTCAAACTTGTGATGTTCCATGGTGGTGAGGTAAACTAGAATCAGTTGGTAATGCTTCGTTATATTATATAGGTACGTGTTTATCTGAACGATAAGTGCTGTTGTACGATTTTTCATGTTATATGATTAGTACATACGTATTTATTGTAACAATATTAACACATTGATCTCTGAGATATGTTGGTGCGTCAATGGCTTTGCATTTTATTAAATTAAATTTTTGGTTTTTTATTTTTCTAGACCAACTTATTTTCTGAACAATACTTTCACAAGCGTTGAAGCAAGTGTTTTAGCAGATAGCCGGTAGTTTACTTAGTAGTTAGTAAAAATTGAAAAGTATTTCTAAAATGAAGCTATTTGCATGATTTACCTATTCAAAATAATGCCAGGAAAAATCATAAAATGCTTATAAGTGTTGCTGACTGTGATGACATTGCAAGATGTTTATTTATCCATCAAGGGATGAAAGGATTTGAATGAAATAGAACACAGAATTTCGGACGGAAACATTGCGAAGTCGCTGGCAAAGGCAAAGAAAGACCTTATACGTCTTACTACTAGACTGTGCACTATGGCGCATAAACCGGTCCGCGTGAGAGGGCTTCCGTTGATAGTGTGTCTCTTTCTAATGAGGTGACCATGACCAAACAGAACATGGGACAAAAACGATAGCGTAAGTATCCCGATATATTTATTTTACCTAAATACGCTACCTTAACCTACCTAATTTGTTGTAAAAAAAAAAAAAAAGTATATTTTTTTGGAATCTACACCACTTACTGTATGGTGTCGGGCGTAAATAATTTCACCATCCCATGTTTTCTCGTGGGTGTCGTAAGAAGCGACTAAAGGACAAACCAAAGAATGAGCAGCAGCGTTCTCTGTGCATTTGTAACAACCATACTGCGATCGCCAACCCGCCTGCAAAGCACTCCCTATGAATAGCACAAGTAAAAAATAGCCCCTATAGTGCCCGGCAGCCTGCTTACCCCCGACTACGGTAGCGGTCGAGGTTACGGTGTGGCAAGGGGTGCTAGAATCCCGGACGAGTTCCGGCTACCCCAACAAATACCGACGACTGGACCTCGCAACGTACAACACGCGCACACTCCGGACCGTCATCACCGAACTCGAAGAGGAATTGAGAAATTTACTATGGAGTATTATAGGGTTATCTGAAGTTCGAAGAGAGGGGGAGGACTCGATAATCCTCAAATCCCAAGTCTCCTCAAGTCACGTTCTTCAAGACCCATCGTATAGATAGGAACAAAAAGTTGTCTGATCCTACTCTCAAGCTCATTAAGGAGAGGCGTGAGATGATCCTGCAGTCTTCAGATGAGGCTTTGAAATACCGGCAGCTAAATAGCATGTACAGTCAGTAATAGCTGTTACCTGAGTTTGCCCAGAGAAAATCAAGAAAAAATGCTTTCCGTCAAATCATCATCATCATCATTCCATTCGAAAGGCGTCCACTGCTGGACATGAGCCTCCCCCAAATGTCACCACATCGTTATGTCCTGTGCGTCCCACATCCAGCGGATTCTCGCAGCCTTAACCAGGTCCACCTCCTCTAGTGCACCAGGTTAAGGCAGCGAGAATCCTTCCAACGCTTCTTTTAGCAGTTTTCGTTTTCGGCTAGTAAAATAAAAGTAGCACTTGTAATTATAGTTGCTATGAAAATATGCAAAGGCGTTGTAATGAGTTTTTATAAAGGAGTTAAGGAGTGTGACTGTCCTAATTATTGACATGTAACAAAACAAACACAACAAAAAACTTTTATTTAATAATCGTCTGGGGCTTGTTGTTGTTGTTGAGTGAAATCTTCTATAACTGGTGTTATCGTTTCTTTAATTGCACCTGAAATAAACATCAAATTAGTAATTCGTTCTCATCGACACAACAGCTGAACAAAGACTCCCCGGATCTGAACAAGGACTGGTCATGCTCCTATTATACAAATTTTCCGGCAGAAAGATTTCTTGAAGAAAAAACTTCTTAAGCTGTGTTGAGCGATTTTTGTTAGACGCAAAACTTATAGATTCGCGTCAACAACATGCTAATGTGACGTTTTAAGTTTTCACATCTGTCGGTAGTCCCCAATGACTGCCATTTTTTTTCATTCTAAACGGGGTCTAGACTTGTGACCGGTTAGTGAAAATAGACTCGCCTTCTACACACAAATGGCGAAACTGGTTGTACCAAATGCTGAAATGCCTCTGCCTAACTCTTTGGAGGAAGCAGGTTAGTCAAGGCAGGGTAATCATGCTCCTTAAAAAGTAGTATGTCAGGATTGTTACAGGAGGCATGCTGTAGTCAACTGTGGTTAATGCGAAATCTTCATAATTGTGTGGATGTATCTGTCTTCTGTCAGGAACTAACCTGGTCAACGGTGGCATCGATTTTGCTCTCCAAGCCAGTTGGACTACCATTTTTTAATCGTCAGTGAAGTTCTAGCAGTGCGTTACAAAATTTCTGGTGTTTTTAACATTTTGACGCCATTAGATGAAGTAAGATCACGCGTATTTTTTCGACCAATCAGAAAGTAATTAGCAATTTTAATACTTTTCCAAATATGTATTACTTATACTTATTAAATATTATAAATGCGAAAGATTTCATCCCAGTATAATTTTCCATTGGAATAAAAAAAAACTTTTCACGAGGGCGAAGCCGCTGGCAGAAGCTAGTCTAAAATATAGTTAACTTTTTCAACAGTTATTTTGCTATCCTATAAAGTATATTTCCTTTCATTTTGCACTGTTTAGAAGTTCACTTCTTTCAATGAAGGGAAGAAAGAAAGAAAGAAAGAAAAATACTTATTTATGACCCGCTCAGGAGACACTAGTTAAGCAAAACACAAACAATAATACAAAATAAAAGTGAATAACCCCGTGCGAGACCAAAAAGGCTCCTATCTCAGCATGTGCAACAAAATGGACAATGTGCAATGTGTTTTATGTGCAATGGACTGTGTGTTCAGCCAAAATGACGTCGACTGCTGACTATAGGCCTCCCTCAGTTGTCCACTGACCTGTCCTGTGCATCTTGCATCCATTGGATTCCCGTAATCTTTATCAGGTCATCGGTCCACATAGTAAAAGGGCTTTCACCGCAGCACCTTCCGATGCGCGGCAGAACTGCTAAACTTAATTGGCACTGGGCAGACCCACATTGCTCGCAGAACTGATAGTCAATGTATTGCCCCATTGACCATCAGTTTTGTGAGAAAAAGTTCTCAAGTGGCGAACAACTTGTAAATGATCTACAAACAACAGTAATAAACTCAAATCCTGAACCTAGCTACAATAAACTTATGTGATTTAAAGCAGGCCATTCTCGTGCAGAATTCTGTTCCATCCGCGTGGCAGACGCATTTGTTGCAGCTAATGAAGTACGTCGTGAAGGGCTCACATTTGGAAGCGTCACCTGTAACATTATGAGATATGACATCAGTTTTGGTGTGATTGAAGCTCTTTCAAGCACTTGGCACTTGGTAAATGAGAGCAAGGTTGAAAAAACGTGTTAGAGCTTTGAGCATAGCACAGGAAAAAATCATTATAAAAAGAAATACTAAAAGACAAAAAAATAAGAGTTCTTCATGGATTCGAAAAGAAGAAGCATAGTCCAGCCTTTATCGTTCCCACAGGACTCCTCGAAGGAATGGGCTGTAATCCACTACGCCGGGCCCAGTGCGGAATTGTAGAAATCAAATGATTTTGTTTTTTTTTTCTATTCTATGGCGGTTTCCTCACAATGTTTTTCTTCACCGATTTAAGAGAAGTGGTGATGAAATAAATTAAATAAAGTAAAGCGCCTGTCTTGATTTGTACCCACGAACTTACACTCGTAAGTCGAAGCCGTAACCACTGGGCCACCCACCACTGTCCGCAGACTTTTTTGTGGTAGTTCGCTGTTTGGAAAACATAATGCTGATCATTAATATTTGCAACTCTTTTAGCACAAACAGTTTTGAAATATATATCGTCAGATATGTAATGAGCGTGCGCATTTTGAAGACTCGAATACTCCTAATTGGGACGTATAGTCTTTAGTCTGTGTAACGCATGGCGACGAGCTTTGTTAAAACAAAAACAAAATTTAAAAAAATGCCATCATATTTACAAAATGTATCATTAACGAGACTAAAGTTAATAAAACACAAGGGATCTCATACCGTAATTATGTAAGTGTGCAATACATCTCAATTTACAAGTACATTTAAATTATTTCCTAATATTCTCATATTTGGAGGTTTGAAAAAAGATAGAGATGGTAAATACATTTTTTTGCCTTGAGGTTGAAAAGATCGCGTGCATAGATTTATAAGTACAGATGCGAATATTTTAGGCAGTAAAGTCATAGTTACTCCACAGTTCTGGTTTTCATTTTTCTTGCCTTGTATTACTAAATCATTTTTGCGGTTTGTATTTCGTGGTTTGTACCTTCTGTATCGTTAAACTTGTTAGTCTTTGATGCCAACATGCGGTGATTGGTAGACAGAATAATGTTTGTTGACATAAACGCGCAAGCGACAAACACTAGCTGTCTCTTTTTTCTTGTTGGTTTTATCAAGCTATCCCTTTTGCATCATTTCGACTTGTAGTGAAATGTAAGATGAATGAAAAGTGTGTATGTTTGCTGCCACTGCTGCGCGGAACACTTTTTTGGTTGTTTTGTGAGTGTATAACGTACCTATCTGTTTGCTAGAATTAACTAGAATATTGTATTAATATTATGATCTTAACTCTGAGATAAATTGCTAACATTAAATCTTACATCATTATGTAATAGTTAGCTCATAACTTTTCCAATAAATATTTTACCTGTCATGAATAGCACGTTAATAACCCTGTTTATCCCATTTCAAAACCAAACCGTAACTATAAAAAATACATGATGCGTTTCACGGAGTAATGATTACTGAAACGTGTTAGTAAAACTTGGCATAGACCATAAAACTTGCACCTAACTTTATAGATGCATAGTATACGGAAAATATAGAGATACTTGATTTTTTGACCTGATGAACTCCTACGACTTACCCGCGTCCTAAGGAAACAACTAAACTTATGTACATGGACGAATAAATCACTCAAAAAATAAATGAAAAATATTTAAATTTATCCTCAAAAAGTGTTTTAAATTAATATTTTTGTAGTCATTTGTACGTATCAAAAATCTTAAATTCATTAATTCAATGACAGACAATACACATACTAAAACGCTAGGTCCAATTTTTGTACACGAGTTCCAAAAGAGTCCCAAAAGATTTCACAATTCCAAAAAGGATTGTTTTTTTAATTCACTCACGCAAAGAATAGAAATAAGTATTCAAAGTTTGCATGGGACCTTTTGGCGATAATTTGAAAGGACACTTGACCTAGCATTTAGATATAACATACCAAGGTATTTAAGCCAAGGTGAAAATTTTACAGTATAATATTATTTCTATTCCTAATCCTCTGTTGGAACAGTGCACATTATTACCCTACTTGAGACTGCATTACCCTTCTGACTGTATTTCAAATTGAGATCACAGAGCATATCACTGGCTCAAGGAAACTACTCACTATTATTTGAACTATTTTACCAAGAAACTAGCAAATTGCCCCGGCTTTGCACGGGTGGCTGAGCATATATTATGCCTCCTTTTTGTCATATAACTCTATTAGTTCACGTGGTTCACGCCAGTGATGCTCCCAGTCGGCAGCTTATTCAGCCGATTTTGTCAGACTTATTTCAAATATCATCGCTATATTTCAGCCAAATGAAACAAAAAAAATACTAATATTATAAAGCTGAAGAGTTTGTTTGTTTGTATGAACGCGCTAATCTCAGGAACTACTGGTTGGAATTGAAAAATCTTTTTGTGTTGGATAGTCCATTTATCGAGGAATGTTATAGGCTATAAAACATCACGCTACGACCAATAGGAGCATAAATAAAAAATGTTGCATAAACGGAAAAAGTTATTCCTTTTTGAGAGCTTCCGTTGCGTGCGCTGCGTAAACGGTTTAAGTTACGCAAATATCATGTATCATGAAATTGTTCCTCTTTAAAAGATTTAAAAAACGTCCGCGACAACATATGTCTATCTTTTAAGATTGACTCACTATAACCTTTTTTTATGGTAATCAAATTTGTTCATTTGTGAGGGAGTTTTATCAACATCTATACTAATATTATAAAGCTGAAGAGTTTTTTTTGTTTGTAGGGTAAGTGGGGTAGGTAGGTAGATAGCCAGTTGACGGGAGCGAAGCCGCAGGGGCCAGCTAGTTAATTATACTCCTAAACCTTTCTCATAAATCACTCCGTCCATCAGTTTAAACCTAATGAAAATCCATTTGGCAGTTGTTGAGTTTAATGCGTACAAACAGACAGCCAGAGGACTTTCTTTATATCTTAGTGACGATAATTATTCCTAGAGAAAAGGCAACATGCTTCGGTAGTTTGCTAAGAATGGGGTTAACCTCTGCTAGGTTCCAAGGTAAGATCATAATCCTGTACTGAATATACAGGGTCATATTAAATAAGCTAGTAAAATTACTCTGACGTAATCCATACTACTTATAAATACTTCTGGACTTTCACATTTATATAAATACGAAAGTAACACTGTACCTTGTAACAATATTTTGTAACGACTGAATGGGTTTGAATGAACTCTTAGAGATACTAGTTATATTAGAATAATTAAACCTACTTACTTTTACTTCTTCTCCAGTATAGTAGCATATCATCATCATATGCGTCTGCGCTCAATACAGTGAATAACTGAAACAAAATTAAAACAAATGGAGCAGTACTTGAATACTGCACGTAATTTCTGAGTTTACTCTGGACCAACTTTAATCAACTTTAAGTCCCTACTCCTAATGTCGACGAAAGACAGGCCCGTGTCTAAACTTTTACAAGAGGCCCAAGGTAAAGTGATATTCTATCAGCTATAGCGATTATCAAAATGCTAAAATGTAAGGTCCATATATGGACCACCACCTATGTATGACACGACATACTGAGATCCCTCCGTACCTCGGAAAGCAAGTTAATCTGTTGGTTCCGGCTCTCGACCGTTCCTCATCATCATTATCTTTTTAGCCGTCCTCTGCTAGATATAGGCCTCCCCCAAGCGTTGCCACACTGACGTAGTAAGTATTCAGTAATCTGTGACACTGACCGGTACAACCAGTCTTACCGAAGGATAGCGTTAATAATAAATGGGTTGTAGTGATCAGATAGGCATACACATCACACACATCATCAGCCTATTAATGTTCCCACTGCTGGGACACAGGCCTCCTCTCTGTGAGAGGGAGTGTGCCGTAATCCACCACGCGGGCCCAGTGCGGGTTGGTGGATGTCACATGTTTTCGAATTTTTGATTCTAGGACATGCCGGTTTCTTCACGATGTTTTCCTTCAACGTTTTGAGAGCAGTGGTGAAGAAATAATTTACACAAAGTAAAGCGCCTTCCTGGGCTCGAACCCACGATCTACAATTTACAAGTCGCGGCTGATACCACTGGGCCACCATTGCTCCATATAAACCACTGTTATTCAGCTGCTTCTGGCTGCACTGTCTGGTCTTTGCCCATCATAATTGGGCAAAGATTATAGATGATTGTGTTGCATAAGCATAAATAAAAACAACAGTGTAAATGAGTAAGCCGTGTCTTAAACCTTAAAAAGATCACTGTGGTGGAAAAATTACATAAGCGGAATATTGTGTCAAAAGAGTCCAGATCATTTGTTGGATTAGAATCCAGGAGATTAATAAGTGTGGTCAGTGCGCGAGATATTGGACACTAAGCAAGCGCAATTGTTCGACGATGATCACACACTTGAAACGGGCAGATGAACACACACTTGATCTATTGCATGAACCAAGCAGACGTTCTTATCCTAAAATCTGGTTGCAATCATGAGCAATTACAATTTATTTGCGACTGACCGATGTAAGGGCACCTGCGTGCTGGTACAAACTAAATACATTCATTCACACGCACAGCTTATATAATTTACTACAATAATTGTTACAAACATCCATGCTCCACCATCTTCACAAACTTTTGCGTTTATAATTATTATAAACGCGAAAGTTTGTGAAGATGGTGGAGCATGGATGTTTGTAACTGTTTCACACAAACACCACTGAATGGATTTTTCTGAAATATTACAGAAATATAGCCTACAGATCATTGACTATAATTTTAAATGATATTGAGGGAAGTTATCGTAGATACTAATACCACGAGTGAGGAGTTACGGGCGGCAAGTAGTAATTACAATTTTGTAACATTGTAATTTTTTGGAGAAGGCTATGTCAAGTAGAGAACGTAAAAACCAACAATTTTAATCTCTCACCCATGCTTGCTTCATCTAAGTAGAAACTGATAAAACGGCCATAAAGTATAAAATTACACTCACAGAAATTGCAAGATACGTTATCCTCACGTTCATTTCGACTATCGACTAAACATTACGTAGCAAACAATCAAGACTTTTCATTACGACGATGCTGTAGTAACTACTTATATAAATCGATTGTGCACGGCAAGAGTTTCAAATCATTTTCATATTTTATTCAGTGTATTATTGCTTTATATGTTATTTATTTTGTCAGGGCCCGGACCCGTGCTCCACCTAGGTTTTCCACCTGGTTGAAGCACGGGGATTTAGGGTCGTGTTCTCCAACTGATGACGTTATTGTACAGTGAGGCAGAAAATTGTTATCCCTATAACTAAACAATTATTTGAAAAGAGTGAATTTATATGTACAATAATAGAATTACTTTAATTCAAGTTATTATTTTCTTATATTCAATTTATATTATTTAATTACTCAAAAGCCTTTGTGGTGCACACAATAATTTTAGTCTTATACAAGGCTACAGGTTAAGTCGAACTAAATCCTTTAAGAGTTTTTAGTTTCCATCATTCCTGACTGATTTGGCTATGAAACATCGTACCCCAAAGTTAACCGTTTTCAAGATAATTGCCAATTAATTTTTTAATAATCTATTTTTTGTCTATTGGCTTATATTTTTGGATTTTTTGCCTCTACTTCATTTGTGTTTGCGATTTTTGTGTAATAGATAAGTTTCTTTATTATTTTCAACACTAAAATTGCAGTTAACTGAACCAACTGGGTCGTAAGACGATTGCTATAGTAGAGTAATAATATATAATAAAAAAGTATTCGATAAAAACTGAAATAAATTAGTAATCCTTTTTTTTGGCTTCAAAAATAAAATTTACACACGCATTGTAGGTCTATGTTTTAGTTTGCCTCTGTTGCCCCATGATCGTATTGCCGCAGGATGGCAGTATATTTTGTTAGAGTATATTATAACTTTGCAAAATGCGGAAATCATGGTTTCATTTATGCAACATAGCTGTTCCCCGCGGCTTCGCTCCCGCGGACCACCGCACAGGACTCGTTTTCGGGATAAAGAATTAGACTATGTCATTTTTTTTAATATTTTTTTTATTGTCAGTTGTCTCGCGCTTGACCACTATCTCACCTGATGGTATTTAGGAATAATGTAGCTTTCTGTTGGTGAAAGAATTTTTTGAATCGGTCCCGTAGTTTCGGAACCTATTCGGTGCAAACAAAAAAATAATATTTTATAGTATAGATTTAAAAAAAGTAGTGAAAATGTAGATTTATGGTTTGTGTTCAACGAGAGGCACCGTACAAATAATGTAACGGAGAGTTGGAATTCCAAACAAAATAAAGAGTTCAAAAAACCATATGTTATCCTAAATAAATTGCTAAGAGTGATATTGCAAAATACCGATTCTTTAGACTTACCGCCAACTAAACGCCGCGCACAGAACATTGTGAAAAAAACTATATTATTTTAGATTCGCAAATGCATTTTTTAATATAATGAAATTTCTTCAGTCGATTTTTTTTTAAATGCGTTAAAGTAAATCCTATTGATTATTAAAATTTATATTAAATCATTAATTTTTTAATTACTTGACTGTATTGATCATCAGTTGGAGCACGGGTCCCGCCCTAAGTCCCCGCACTTCACCCAGGTGGAGAACCTACGTGGAGCACGGGTCCGGACCCTTTTGTCATTGTACTAGGAGTATTATGAGATATCATTGCTGTATTGGTAAACAGCGTTGTGAACCTATTACATGTTTTCAGGCGTTATTACTTCTTCAGATTTAATTCTTTGTCAGCGGTTACGCGATCTTGGAAATTCTTCCAGTAGTACCTATTTTAAAACTATGACTCATCTTTACTTTTATGATATTGTACAAAATACAATACAAGGGAATCTTCACAAAATGTTACTTTTTCAATATTCTAATATTGAAAAAGTAACAATATACTATTAGTAAAAAAATAACATTGTACTTTCAAGTAAGTCTAATTAAAACCTTCCCTAATAAACATTGTTTTACCTTTTTCACAATTTTGGGGTCAGTGCAAAATGTCTTCTTTTTCCATGCGGACTTCTGTCTTCTTTTCTCCTGTTTTTGGGGGGCCGAGTCACCCACGTCCGTAGGAGTGTGCCCTTTGATTCCCTACACGTGGTCCGGGTGGTGCAAATCAGAAAATACTAACTGGTGGTACGGTTTGGCCGAAGGCTTATGACCACCCACCGGGCAAAGACGTACCGCCAAGCGGCCTAGCCGTGTTCCGGTTACGATGCTCGGTATAGCCAACTAGAGGAGTTGGTTCGAGATAGCTGTTCCACTGCAGGCAGACCAGTCAGACGAGCTGTTATAGGATGTAACGGGTGACTAGTCGCGGAGGGTAGCGGGATCCGAGTACCTTAGTGAGGCGGCTGATGCGGCACATCAGCGGTACCCTTCCGCCCAATTAGTGTTACTGGGGGACTTTAATGCACACTATCAGGAGAAGCTCTTCCCATACCATTGCATTGACCTTGCTGGACGGGTGATGCAAAAACTTTCGCTTGGTCCAAACCTTACCCAGTTGGTCCAGGGGGCAACGAGGGTGCCGGATGTTGATTCGCGCAAGGCCAATTGCTTGGACCTTCTGTTGACAACAGATACAGACCGATACTCTGTGACGACCTGGCGGGTTTGGCGGTACAGATCAGCAGATTGGGATGGCATGCGATCTTTCTTCGCATGCTATCCTTGGGTGCCTACTTGCTTTTTTTCGGCTGATTCTTCGTCATGGTTTGACGCCGAATGTTATCGCGCCAAAGCACTTAAACATGTGGTGTACCTGGCTTGGGTCGACGCTGGATCGCACAAATCGAGTGACGTGGGTTAGAAGAAGAAGGCCTTCAACAGGGTTGCCAAGTCCCGCAAGATGGTGTTGAGAGGGGCTCGGTTCAACCACATTGGCCGAATACGGACTAAACTTGCTTCTTACCCAGCATGTAGTAAAGTGTTTTGGTCCCTGGCTAAGTCGGTCGAGTCGAACTTTTGCCGTCCCTCACTACCACCACTGCTGAAAACCGACGGGTCGCTGGCTCACTCTACTGAAGAGAAGGCTAATTTATTTGCCTCTCTTTTTACGGAATCTTCACGTCTGATCCTTGGTGACGCGCGACACCTTCCTTCTCCTGATGGATGCGAGACGAGTATGTCGGACATTCGCATCCATGAAAAGGACGTCCGTAGGATGCTGCGGAACCACGACTTGAACAATGCTAGCGGCAGACTTGACTGAATGCCGGCAGTGGTTCTTAAAACCTGTGCGCCTGAAAAGTCTCCGATCTTGACACGCCTATTCCGCCTTTCGTATGAGAATGGAAAAGTGCCGAATGCTTGGAGGCAAGCTAACGTACAGGCCGTGCCCATGAAGGGCAGTCCATACTCTGTAAGAGTATTGAGCAAGTACTTAACACGAAGCTCCTGGCATACCTAAAAACTTACAAGATCCTTAGAGACCGCCAATACGGCTCACACCGAAATCGGGATCTTCTAGCGTATGCCATTAACATATGGAGTGAGGCCATCGAGAACCTTGGGGAAGCCCTTGTCGTCTCCCTCGACATCTTGATGGCTTTGGATAGGGTCAGACACGAAAGCCTTATTGGTATGCTTCCTTCATTCGATCTGCTCGATTGAATTGCAGACTTCCTGAGAGATCAGTTCATTCGAGTGGTTATCGACGGCTGCTCATCGGACCAATTGGAAATTAATGCCGGCGTCACTCAGGGGTCGGTACTCTCAGCAACATCATTCTTGCAGCACATTAACGATCTGCTAAAACCTTTGGGTAGCAGATGACAGCACTGTTGCTGAGAGATACTTTTCCAATGCACGAATGCCGGGCCGCAGATCCGATCTCTCCGTGAGGTCATGGTGGAGCGTTTTAACCTGTCCCTGCAGGCAGTCTCCAAATGGAGCGATGCCAATCTGGTCGTGCCATTAACGGACTATCTTGAGCTTCTTGGCGTCACGTTGATATCGACTCTCAATTTTGGACCTTACATTGATGCAAAGGCTCGGCTGGATGCCAAAAAGTTGAGGATCCTTTCAACGGTGAGAAGGTACTTCACGCCGGAACAGCTTCTCAATTTGTATCAAGCGCAAGTTCGATCATGCATGGAGTACTGTTCTCACCTCTGGGACGGATCTGCCGAATACCAGCTTGACACACTAGAGTCGATAGAAAAGCGGGCCAAGAGCAACAATTTTACTATGCGTACAGCTGAGGAATGCAATTCCCTGCCGGAGTCTGTGTTTCCCGACAGCTACAATCTAGGATTCTTTAAGCAAGATAAGATTTTAGGATTTTCTAGGCAAGCGTGTTTCACCGTCGACAACATCAAGTCAAGCGCGAGCCTATAATATAAAATAACTATCTCACTTATAACCTCATTTTAGAAACATTCCATACTACGATTAGTTGGTCTAGGCCATTTCTTATCCACCTACATATCCAAAACTCTCGTGACATTTTTCACATTCCTCCGGTAAAGTGCATGACAAGAGAACTGATTTCCAGGTTAGGTTTCATCACCCATGCCACTTCTAAATTTAAAGGCAATAGATTTTGCCAGCAGATTCGCTCATATTCAACTCCAAAATTATTTCAAAAGAACCTGGTACCAAAATTATCCGCCTTTATAGTACCTCTCCAATGCTGGATTACGGTACAGTAACAGCACTGCAGTTCCCGAAGCAAGACTCAGGCCGTTGTAAAAAAATTACGGAACCCATGGTAAAATGCATGAAACCTGCGGACCAGGCAAGCACACAGGGGCTTAAGCGCTTTGCCCGTACGATGGATCCGGTGCCGGCTTCTATCGATTGATATCTACAGATAAGGATATGAAAGGGTCTGAAATAACAGAGAAAGCGACATTACAAAGAATAATTAATAGGTAACTAAATTACATACCAGTTTTCATAATATAAGCCTTAGTAGTTAAATTCAAGCCTTTTCAAATAATATCGACGCTTTTAAAAGCTGCTGTAACGAATATCAGTAATTTGGTTGAAACTTTCTACGCCTCGAATTATCATGACTATCTTACAGAAAAAAAGTGTGCTCTCTTTTAGTGTCTTTTTGTAGTCTTGTCCCAAAATGCAGTATGTCATGTGGTTATAAGAGAAACTAATCATTGTGCCAAGTTATCACAAACCATCCCACTATCTAAATAAGTATTCTGTCTCACTGTCAAAAAAGTAATCCAGGTTATAAACCGCAGCAGCGTGTCAAACGGCTACTATATATTTGTTAACTGCTGAATGGATGTAATCCAAACTCATTCAGTGCCCTACAAACATCCATAAATTTTCACAAACTTCCGCGTTGATAATATTATAATGAGCAGGAACTAAGATAAACTGAGGCTAACTTGGCATTTGATAAATCATTACCTCTTTTAAAACAGGTACCTCACCTTAAAACAAAGTTATGACCCAAACACAAAACTGCGGTGCAACGTCGCATAGTATATATGCGATATATGCTTGATGCTTGTTACTGCTTAGCTGTTTAGAATTCGCATCGCGTTAATTTGCAGTAATGTGTTTGGGCCCTTAACCAAACATTGAAAACAAAAAGAACAAAGAAATCACTAGAGAGCCAGTCTTCTTTCTTTCTAGCCAAGTTCAGTGCCTAAAAGAATACGCCATTTTCAATCACAACGTTCTCTACTATAAACCTCATTGAAAATCAATATGTAATCTTGAAGTGTAATCGTGGAACAAGTCTGTGGGTTGTTTGCTCTGCTGAAAGGTTCACAAACACTCCCGTATATACGTACATGAAACTTTCATGTGTTTCTATCCTACGTTGCGGGCAAGTGTTGCGTATTGGTTGTAGTGAAAGCCGAGTGTGTGAAGTGAAAATATACTGACCGGCAACATTATTTCTAGACAAATTGACATTCTACCAGCGATGGCGATGGTCGAAATGACAAAATATATTTGTAAGGGATACGGGACTTTTGGGTAAAGATTTTCAATCTATCCGTATTACACACATCCCTTTCGAGCTTTATTTATCCGAATCGGGCAACCCTGGCGAACCGTGGCTCGAAGGCGAAAAGCGAATTATCCAAAAGTTTTGTTTCGTTTTTGGTCGATCTGAGACAGAAAAAATAACTAGCGCAAAAAAAAAATGATTTTTTCATAAAAACAAACCTAAAATCCTTGCACTTTTTTCGTTATGTATCTGTTGTACATAACTATGTGTACTTTCTTTCCGCCTAGCTTTACGTCGTTTGTCCTCAAAGCTGAGAATCGTAACCTCGAACAATTATTATTATTTTAAATTGTTATTCTTCGAGGTTACGATTAGGTTTCGCCATGTTGTCCTAACTTGGGAATTATGAATGGCATTGCAGGTTGTGGTCTCTAGCGTTGAGAAAATTTGATCAGACAAATGTATCGGTCTCCTGCCTCTGATTAGTTCCTAAGAAGTATAGGCATGAGTAGGCACTGTGAGGGGGGTAGCCAGGGAGCTACGTATTAAAACGCAGAAATTAATTTTATCTGATATATTTTAGCAACATGCCTGCTCTAAGGCGGCTTCTTTAGAATCGACAAATAAAGCCTAGCAAACACATCTTCATTTATTTTAATAAGTTCAAATTTCATTTCCCTTTCAAAACTACGTTATCTGCTGCCAGTCTGATTATAGACAAGGGCGAGAGAGAAAGTAAGAGAGAGTAGAGTTAAGAGTTTCCCTTTACACAGTACATTCACCCCCCTGTCCCCCTATTGTTAGCCAGTGGATTGTTGTGGCACTATCGTGTAGGTTAACCACCATCCAGTTACTTCTACACAGCCACTCTCGATTACAATTTGTATATAAAAATAAACTTTAGCAAACCATACATACGAGTTTTCGATTGCGAACAATCGAAAACGCCTTTGGAAATTGCTTAAGCAATATGTTGTTACGACTTTAGCTAAACAATTGTAATAGGCGTCATTGAGAAATACGCTAATTGCCTAACAGGTACCATATCGATACTTTCATTGTATTTCAATAAAGCTGGTATATGTTTGATTTTATATGGATACATACAATTTGAAAAATATTAAAATATGCCTAGTACAAAAAATGGATTATTTAAAACCGGCAACATTCTGGGTACTCGTAAAGGCGAGGCTACGCCGCTTCTGAGCGCAGTTTTTATAGAGGAGTTACTGATTAGACGTCATTGCAAAAAGTGCGCTAAAGAATTTCAAGGTTTTCTTGTGATAGATTAATTGCACAAATATTATACAATTATTGATCATTGTAGTACAGTTATCGCAGTCAGTGTTCACGAGTTTGTTATTAGGAAGTGTCTAAGGGCAAGTATAGAAGACAAACTGGAAGAAAATCCTCAGGTTTAGATATTATGATACTATATTTACCCTGCTTTTTCAATCTCTTCAAGGATTTCCATAACAATTCTATAAAGCAACGTCTTATTTTTTCTTCTTCTTCATCCACGCTATGTGTGAGTGAACAGTTCCATGATAAGTACTGAACAAATTAACAGAAAAAAATCTTTTTGTACTTAGATACCTATCTATATTTAGAATCGGAACATCCTGTTTCGCGTCGCATATCTTTTTAAGCAGTTATAAGATTAAAATTGATAGCAATGTTTCGTTCTAGTGCAAATTATGATACAGTGTTTTAATATTTTAAAGAAAATTGTTTATTATTTATGTTTTGTAAAAAGTTTTTTTTCAAAAGCAAACATACTTTCACCGATAGAATATTTTATGTTTAGATAATGTTAAAACAAGGTTGGATATTTTACGTGGACGAAGTCCGGGGCAAAAATTGATGTATTATATTTTCATAATATTGAATAGCTATGCTAAGAGTTATAGTTTTTATTCTGTAACGATCATTAATGTTGAAAAAGGCATATTATATTGAGCAACTCTAAAACGGCTGCGAAAGACAGAATCTATTTCCAGAGTTGTTATTGTGAATGATGTTAAACCGCTCTACGCGGGTTTGGTGTTTATCAAGTCGAAGAAGCTTACTTTGGTTTTCATTAGTATTTTGTTTTTCGTATTATTTAAAGAACATTTGATGTCTGTTGACCTTCACGATTATAATGTTTAGCTTTTTTTTTTTTAATTGAAGCCATTTTTATAATTTTAAGACAATATTAACCGCGAGCATTCACTTTTCGAATTAGTTTGCATATTCGGTTATGGGTAATCTCTGAACCAGGATACGGGTAGTCTCTGTAACAAAATTACCCAATAAAATTTATTTGTGAATTGAGCAGTTCGATGAATGCGTGAATCCAAACACAAAGCTGAAATTCAAACAGCTATGCTCGCGAGCGAGTGTTCGTTTCACAACAAAATGTTCGCAAAGCGAATGCCTGTCTATAATAAGTATCTGGGGTTATTAAATATTAGTTATTAATGCCCCTGGTTTTTTTACCAATACTCCGTCGTCTTAGATGAATATAAGTCATGGTGAACTGACAGATGTTGTAGCCAACTAATAAAAAAACCGGTTAAGTGCGTATCGGATTTCGCACATTTAGGGTTCCGTACCAAACCCCAAACACAAGTTGGTTGAAAAAATGAGGGCAATTTCAAAGTAAAAATCTGGTTTGTCAATATATTGGTATTTTAGTAAAGTATACGTAACAATAAACATTATCAAAAAATTTCAAGTTCAAGGGACAACGGGCAGTTTCCCGAAAAATTCTTCGAAACAAAATTTTGTAAAAAAGCTGGCTTTAGTGGCTTCTCATTGTTTTCTTTTCCAATATTTTTCAAAACATAACATACTGTATTTATCTACTCAATGTGTTCTAAACAACGATAACCCAAATTATCAAAAAACATTTTTGACAATTCGTATGGTCCAAACGTTTGGCTGTAAAACTTATGTGACAGACGGCGGACAGACCAACAGACACATTAGTGACAACCATAGGCCTCTGTTTGGAACCTTCGAGCACTGAACCCTAAAAACGTACTTATCAGTCAATGCAGTATTATTAAAAACGCTGTAAATATAAACAATCGCACATCCTGGTGTGTAATAATAATATGTTTATTTTAAGACTTGGCTTATCTTGCAGATAAACCTGGACATATATAATACAACGGAGTGATAGAAACAGTAGTTTATCAAAAGTTTACCGCAGAAGACCATCATGTCGCAACTCAAGTTTGAAGGTGAAATTGAAACTATAACTGAAGGTCAGTTGGAATTCATAAGAAATGTAATCGAAAAAAATGGCTATATAGCAGCAAAGTTACCATCGAAGCTGTTGGAGGAGCAGCTGACAACTATGGAGCAAACGTTAAAAGGATCGTCATAGAAGGAGAAAATGGCGAATTGTCAATGATTGCCAAAATAGCACCATCAATCGAGTTCATACGCAAGGCCATGGGCATTGTTGATCTCATGTTCAGTAATGAGAGTCTGATATATACAGAGATCCTGCCAAAGATGCTTCAACTTCAGAAACAAGCCGAAGTACCAGAAGAGGATCAATTGAAATTTCCAAAATGTTACGGAACAAATCTTGAAGCACCAAATGAAGTTATCCTGATAGAAGACCTAAAAGCGTCAGGCTTTGACATGCTGAACCGATTTAAATCCCTTTCGGATGAAGAGATGACTAGCGCATTGAGAAATTTAGCTATATACCATTCACTTTCTTATGTGTTGAGGAATAAGGAACCCGCAACATATGATTATTTCAAGGACAACTTGCATGATAGTTTGGGCGCCATGACTCAAGGAACTCCCGAAATGCTTGGCTTTTTCTATCAACTTGAAGCCCTTGCTGTGCAAATGCTTGATGACCAAGAGCAACAGAACATCGTGAAGAACAAAATCGGTGAAGTAATAAAACTAGCCGGCAAAATGGCGAAATTTGAACATGGCAGTCGATATTCAGTTATTCAACATGGAGACTGTTGGACAAACAACATTATGTTCAAGTTCGAGGCAAGTATTTTATTGCATTAAGAACTACCAACCTACCTACCTACCCTACCCTACGTAACCTACCTACCCTACCTACCCTTACCTACCCCACCTACCCTACCTAAACCACCTACCGTTCGTACCCCACCTACGCTACCTACCCCACCTAACCTACCTACACCACCTACCGTTCTACACCCCTACTCTACCTACCCTAACTATTCTACCTATCCTACCTATCCTTCCTATCCTACCTACACTACCTTCCCTACGCTACACTAAACTATCTGCCCTACCTACCCTACCTACCCTACCTAGCCTACCTACACTTCCTACCCTTCCTATCCTAACTGCCCTACATACCCTACTTGCCCTCCCTATCCTACCTACTCTACCTAACCTACATGCCCTTCCTATTCTACCTACCCTACCTACACTACCTACCCTTCCCTACCCTACCTACCACGTAGGTAACATGGCCAACAATTTTGTTTTGTTCATGTAGTAGCTGAAGTCCTTCCCCAGGATGCCATCTATCTCCTTGCCAAATTTCAATGAAATCCGTTCAGTGGTTTAGGGGTGAAGAGGTAACAAACAGGCAGACAGAGTTATTTTCGATTTTATAATATTAGTATGGATTTGAATGTCAAAAAACGTAAAAAAAAACAGTTCACTGCATTGTCGGAAAATTTCAATGCACGAATGCACAACATTGACTCATCTAATCGGATTAGATCCGGCCTCACAGTAGATATCAGGAAATAACTTTTTGATGAAATTATAAACATTAAATAACATCACGACTGTGTTACCCGAAAGCGTTACCCGGAAGGGTTACGCAGAGGAGCGTCTATAGTGCACTCATATTTTGTTTGACAATAATTGTTATGACGATCATTACGAGTATTTTTAAATCTTGTGGATAAACTACTCGCATTGTGTTGTCAGTGCTCTGCCTGTCCATAATAACAATAATTGCAGGTTTAGGAGAATATCAGGTTATATTATCTTAATTAAATAAATTAAAAATTTCCTACTGTTTACTGAAATTATATCAAAGAATGTCACATCGTATAGCGCTGAGACCCAGTTCGATGGAGATATAACTGACACGGATGTGTTATGTCCGTGCGTCATCATGATCCTCAATCATCCAATTGTTGGGCTGTAAATAACAGAAAATACTTATTTTGCCACACTGAACATTTTCAAATATGGCAAGATTATTTATCTCTCTTTTAGAATAGCGCAGGAGAGTTCAGTCATCCAATTACCTGTTAGTAACGTGTTTCTATTTTCTACTTTCAGGGGGAGACCGTGAAACAGTCAATGTTAATCGACTATCAACAATCCAAAAACTTCAGCCCAGTCTACGATCTTTTCTATCTGATCTTCAACTGCACCGACCATGAAACGAGGATCAAGAACTTTTACAGTTGGATAGACTTTTACCACGCCGAACTTGACAAATCCTTGTCCAATTTTGGTCTGAAAGCCAACTACGTTTACCCAAGAGACCAATTGGACGCTGATTTGAAAAGTTACGGCAAGCTCGCCTTTGGTTGCGCTATTCTCATGACTGGTACACTCACAATAAGTGCACAAGAAGCTGGTAAATTGAAGGAAACTATGAATAGTGGGAACTTTGAGGATATGGCTGGTGCAATGGGCAATTTCCAAGCCGAAACTTTGGGCCTCTTTAAAAAAAGAATCGTTGGATTAATTGAAAGTTTTACTACCTTTGGTCTGCTGTAAATTGTTTTGCTGTCTAGGATTTCGGAGCCATTTATTTTTAAGCTTTTATAAAAATAATTTTACTACTTATTGCAGCCAAGAAAAAAAAAAATTTTTGTGTCTCATATTTTTGTTTAAGTTTAAAGTTATTTCTTTCGTATTTCGTATTTCGAATTGGTGAATTTAATCAACGTGTGCTAGCATAATAAAAACATCTTTTTTATAAAGCGCGCAACATATTTTAAATTTCGTACGGCCGAAGTTTAATATTGTGAGGTTTGAAAGATGAAACAGCAGTCTAATGAAGTGAATTAGAAAGACGCTGAAATTAATACTTGACCGGAACAGACCATTATGTAAGCCATACATACTTCACGCTATAGGCCACTGAAGTGGTCTACCTGAGGGCAAACACAACTAGACGAACACAATCATGGCTTATTCATCATCTTTCTGCCCTTGTACTACTGCTACGGCTTGGGGTCGGCGCAACACATTTTCTTCTTTCTTACCGTCCTATCACCCGTCACGCTATCACTGACTCCCTTCTCTTTCATATCACTCTGCACAAAATCCACACATAGTCTTTTCTTTGACCTTTCCCTCCCTCTCCATCCATCCACATCTAATTTTACAAACTCTTTTTGAATAAACAATCATGTCTCATGATTCACGAATTGCAAAAGTCTCTATACATTGTCCTGTCTACCTGCTCGGGAATAAATCCACAAGATGACCTCTTCGGTGGACTCTAGCGTGACAAAACGAATATAAATGTTGATGTTCAAGAGAGTATAAGTTTCTTAACATATTTTAATATATACGGTTTGAATTCATTTATTTCTAAAGATTACAAATCACTAGTACAGAAATAAACACTAAAAGATTAGTTGAATTATACATTTTTACTGTCCAGGAGTAGCAAGATCTTAATAGTGTTAACATTATTATGAAAAATTATTATGAAGGTAATTGTTAAGTTTTGTATTGTCTACCGCCGTGCGGTGCGTTGACGCGGTCGACATGCGGTGACTCGTTATATTTGTTTTTATGTTTGAAATCTTAGGATTCGTTCACATCATAGTCAATGAATTAGTTATTTATTTTATTTGTGACCTTTTAAGATGTAGCACTTTATTAGATTTTCAAATAGTAATAACTATTGTATATTTTATACATCTTTTGGAAGTGAGTTATAAAGTTTTGCTCATGTATTATTGTTTTTTTCCTATAGTTAGTTCTAGCACTAGGTATGTGTAAGTCTTGTGCGCGCCTCAGAATACGTTTTTGTACCCGTATGTTCTTTGTGAATGTAATTTGTGGGTGTAGGTCTTTGGAAAGAATTTTACGAACTAAAATACATGTGTTATATAAATATATATCCGAAATGTTAAACAGCTTGGTTTCTTTGTAAATTTTGTGTGTCCGTCTTTGTAAAGTCCTATTTTACTACCAGTACTTGACCCCGTCAGATACTGGTAGTATTTTTTTAATATCAAAAATCTGCTTAAAAAGCGAAGTTGGGTATATTATTATTAAAAAAAAACAACTTTTTAGTTAATGTTTTTTAGAATTAGTTACATTTAAACATATAAGTGTTATATATTTTTGTAATCACCTTTTAAAGCCCTTTATTTTGATACCCTACACGATGGGTTTGGAAGAAATATATATATTCGGATATAGATGGTGATCTATGGTGATCTATCTATCGCCGTGGAACGGAATCGAACGCGAACGATTTACAAAATAAAATCGGTATAGTCAGATGAAAAACGCTAGTTACGTAGGCACGGTTTCTTTGTATAGGTTGAGGAATTTGTAGGCTAGTGTTATACGAGCGCTTATCCCACCGATAAATAAATCTAGGGGTCTTTAAGTCAAGAGTGAATAGGTTACTTCTAGGCAAGCGTGCTTCACCGTCGACCACATCATCGCTTACCATCAGGTGAGATAGTGGTCAAGCGCGAGCCTATATACAATAAAAAAAAAAAAAAAAAAAAAACTGCCTCGCAGTTTGGTGGGTTTGTAATATTAAGAACAAATGTATTTTTCAAAATAAACGATTTTTTTATTTTTATTTATACTATCTGTGAACAAGGGTTCTGGAGACGGCACCGCGACCAATACGCCAAGCCCACATTCGGGCCGCCTCGGCCATCTCTGCGAACACTACGAACGCTCGGAAACGAAATTTCAAGCCCACTCCCGCTACCACTGGTCGTGAGGCGTAGTCATCAGCGGTGACCCAAGTGCGCCGTCGACGCTGCAACACACTGGTATCGAGAGCACTTCTGCCAGTGCGCTGGCGGCCCCGGTAAAAGATGACGACACTGCGGACGAGTGGATCGAGATGAGACGCCGCCGGCGTAGTCGATGACGCTCGCGAACGTTATCTGAGGTACGTCCGTCGCTGAGTCATCGACGTTGCTAGCCGTCAAACGTAAATCATACCTTTTGTTTTTTTGGGTGGGAAATCATCCAATGACTTCTCCCGTTCTGGGTGAAGCGGGAGGGCTTGTCAGACTTTTACTGACTAAAACCCACCCGTGTTCCTTCAGTTGCTTGTGCCAGGGCCGCGGTTACACTGACCTGCATTTGTATTATATTAAAGTCGGAACTGCTGTTGAACAAGTTACGGCTTAGTTCAGGCACCAGTCTCCCGCAAATAACTATGTGGCATATCGTTATTATTATTTTTGCAGTCAGTTTTTATTTGATAAGTGTTATTTGTAGAAGAAAAATAAACATGTGTTTTTTTTTTGCTTTGAAAACCATACGCAATGAATATGTATGTTCAGCTGAGGCGCTGAAGCCGCGCGGTGACTATGCTTCTTTTAAGTTGACCGTGTCTACCAAGCACGTAAATATATATATGTCCCCGGAGAACTGGGCGGAGGGTATCCATATAAAGCCTTGACGCAGTGGGTTTCGTAAACAAACCCACAAAAACCCGGAAACCTAAAAAATATTATATTTTTTAACAAGACGTTAGAGGATTGCGTTCATAGCTGGATGTATACAAGTTAGCAATTTTGAACGAATCGGCAGATGTATTTGCGCTAACTAAAACGTTTTTGATGAGCAGTATAAATGACGCAGAAATATTTCCCGATGGTTACAGTGTCATAAGAAGAGACCGTGTCAATGATACTGGTTTGGGTGTAGTGTTGTTGGCAGTACGGACTCGACACACTGTAAACAGATTATTGACATTGAAGGTTACACCGACGACATTGAAATAGTGATAGCATTAGTTTTAATAAAAAATTGGTTTGTGTTGTCAATATTCCTCCTAGTTCTAATGTAGATAAATACCTTAATACATTTATGGTACTAGAAAACCTTGTTCTAAAATATTCAGATACTGATATAGTAATACTAGGCGATTTTATCTTAAATTCATGTAATCAAGATGTTAGAATGGAGTTTACTCATTTGGTTGCTTTTTGTAAACTGACGTAGTATAACACAATAAAAAATAAACACGATATGCTCGATCTGGTGCTGAGCAGTCTGAGTAGTGAGTATGTGCTTATGAGAGGGGATACTGAGCCGCTGGTGCCAGAGGACACGCATCACCCCGCACTCGGGATGACGCTCAGTGTGCCCCGGGCGCATTGGACTCTCGCATTGGAAACTGTCCTCGGCTACGTCATTGTAGGAGAGGCTCCGGTCTGCGTTGATCGAAACGAGACCGTATCTTATGGACTCAGCTATTCGAATTTAGAGGAAGTAATCGTTCCTCCGGTACTCAGCCCAGATGATAAAACATGTTTAAAAATTTTACATGCATGACTTCTCGTGATGGCGACGGGCGTTATGTTGTGGCCCTGCCCTTAAAGGGTGTTACCACGCACATAAATGTAACTGACATAATTGATCCATATCCATAGATGACATAATTGCTAAACATTTTAAATTATTGCCAGATGTGATACCTATCTAATAAATTTGCTTTTGAATTCAGAGATAATGTTAATAACACAGTAAAATTTCAGTGTAACACGCCTATTCTAGATGCTAATTCCTATATCAACAATTTTGATTTATCAATGAGATTGCAGAAGGCAAATGATAACGTTATATCCTCTATAATAAAACACTTAAATGAGAAGAAATGCCCAGGTTACGATGGTATCCGAGTCAAAGACCTAAAATACATATATAAAGAAATTACCCCCAGTATAACCCATTTAATTAACACATGCATTGCCACGTCCTTGTACCCCGATCAACTTAAGGTTGGAATAGTAAGACCTATCCACAAGAGTGGTTCGTACACAGAGGTCAACAACTACAGGCCTATAACTATTTTATCATGTATTGATAAGATAATTGAGAGATATCTCGGACTAGAAATTAATAAATTCTTGAAAGCAAACGATGTCATTAATGAGAAACAATACGGCTTACAAAAAAACAAAAATACCTCTCAATTGTTATCTAAGTTTACTAATGAGGTCAACAAGTGCATGAACAATTGTGAACACGTACTTGTTGTCCTCATTGATTTTAGCAAAGCTTTTGACTGTCTAAAATATAGTACACTATTTGGTACGTTGCAGCAAAATGGTATACGGGGTCCATTCCTAGAATGGTTCAAAAACTACCACAAAAACCGCTTCACTGCAGTGAATATATCAGGTTCATTAAGTAGCATGATTCCAACTGATAAAGGCACGGCTCAAGGTTCGATTCTCGGGTCGACCGAATATTTAATGTACGTGAACGACATGTGTAACATTTTCACGGAAGGTTCCGTGTACAAATTTGCCGACGACACATGTTTGGTTGCTGCACACAAGGATAATTATACGGGAGGCACAGAGAGTGATGCAGTGTAACTTCGACCTTTTCTGTAAGTGGGCTCACGACGTTGGTCTTGTAATTAATGCAAAAAAAAACCAAACTACTGCATATTCATTCACCTTACCTGACGGCGTCTTGTGTCCCTTCTGTCATTGCCCATGAGCATCTGTGTCTTCACCGAAAGATCACAACGTGTAGTTGTCAGAAGTTAGAGTTGGTGACTCATCACAAGTATCTTGGCCTGATAATAGACAGTCATTTCCACTGGCGGCCTCATATTGACCATGTATGTAATAAGCTTAGGTCTATATTAGCGAAGTTATCGATACTTAAATATAAACTACCGTATAGAACACTTAGAACATTGTATCTGGCACTAGCCGATTCCATAATTGATTACGGCCTAAGTAGCTACAGGCGTACTTATAAAACTTATGTCGAAGATGTTTACAAGTTACAGTTACGCATTTTGAAAACGATTGTACCGACTAGAATAAAACAAGAATTCCAAGATAATGATATGGATTTATTTAAGTACTGTCAGGTAGTGAATGTCTTTGACAAAGTACGTCTACGTGTCATATGTGATGATTACCACAATTTAAAAAATGTTCGTAAATATGAACGGCCAAAGTCGTTGCGTAGTTTGACATACTTACCTTCATTTATTGTACCTAAATTTAATAATGTTTATGGTTCACGGACGTGGGAATGCATGCTTCCCTCCGTGATGAATGACTTGCCCATCGAAACCCAGAATGCAATAAATATTAAAAACTGCTCAAGAGTGTTGAAGAGATACTTTCTAAGTACTTAAGTTCTTGAAAGGTGTCTTGTCAATGCTTGTCGCAAAAGTATTTATTTATAGGATTTGTTAATAGGTATTAACTATATAATTATGTTTGCACCGAGTTGCCGTGTCTGGCCACACCACGGATAAACCCGCGATGGTTTGTGTTAGTGTGTATATGTAAAACAACATGTCTGTAAAAAATCTTATTAAAAAAAAAAAAAAAAAAGTTAGTTTTGCGAATAAAACTGTAAAAAAAACTTGTATTTTAAATATTATGATTATTAAAGATTAAAAAAAAAAAAAACATACAATTGCTTCATCTAGTTAGATTTATGTCTGTGGGTAACACACTCTTGCTCGGTAATTAACGACAAGCAAGCGAACGCCGCTTGTATTGTCTGGAATGAAAGATGCAGTCATCACCGAAGTTACGGGTGGCGTACGATAATGTAATCTACGAATACTTAGCAAAGGGTTTTATTACTCTATACCCGTAGCTGCTGACTAAGAAGCCTCGCAGTCGTATTTCATACGACATCATGGAGTTATCCAAGAAGATAATTCAAATTACGTACCAATTACCAACATAAGACAATTGGCAGATATTTTCAACTTGTGGACTCGTTTCTGAGAAGAACTCCCTTCACTTGCTGGGTTAAAAATCATCAGGCATCATCGAGGATAGCGTCGTTTCTATCTTGGGTTTCGCGGATGCTAGTGAAAAAGCTTATGGTAGTGTATTTTATTTCCACGAGCAGAACGGTAGTGGTAATACAGTAAGCTTAATCATAGCTAAATCAAAGGTTTGTCCTAGAAAGTTTGTTTCTCTAGCTCGTCTCAAACTTTGTTCTATTCTCGTGCTCGCTCGACTTGTAAAAAATATTCTCGTCGCGGATCAACCTCGTATTAATTTCTAAAATATATTTGCATTTTCGGACTCAACAGTTGTGCTCTGCTGGTCACACGCGTCGCCACATCGATGGGATACCTTTGTGGCTAACAGTGTATCGAAAATACAGGGTGATTTGTTACCTAAAACTGAGAACCCTGCCGACTACTTGTCGCGTGGGCTTAAACCTTCAGAAATCATCGGCCACCCCCTTTGGTTCACGGGACTTGCGTGGGCTAGCTCAGACGTCTTGCAGTGGCCTGTTGTCCCTTGTTGTGTCAGAGAAGCCAAAAGAAAAAAACTTTCTTTGCTCATCTCGTTACCCCGAGAATAATCCCCGATAATGTCGTTGGGTATGTATTTTTCGTCTTGGACAAAATTGTTACGTTGCGTAATTTACGTGTGTAGGTTCCTTAAATTGTTGCCTCGTCGTTATCGTATGTCAGCGTCAGATTATGACTTCACTGAATTATTAGTTCTTCGTTAAGTATAATGTTTTCACTTCCCAAGCGAGAACGCAAAGCTTGAGGAAGGTGCTATTTGTGGTTGCTCTTTCCGCCACCTTAAATCATTTCTTAAGTCGAAGAGTATTCCGAGCGTAGTAATACTCGTCTATAATAACCCTATGGTCCTCTTTAATGACCTTGAACATTTCAAACAAAGATAGAGATCGGTCTTTATTTCCTTCGGACCTTTGAAAATGCTGCACTTTGAAGCTACAGCAGTAGTATCGCAGGCATATTTTTAATATTTAACGTGATATTAAATTAATTACTTTGAATTACTGATCCTATACCAATTTGAACTGCTAGGACCCAAATAAGGTTCTTCTTCAGCTGCGGTGGACTGTCGTCCATCAACTTAAGAACACATGTGTCATTGAGTTCACTATTCAATATCATGAGCAATTTCTCCCTTAAATATTTCGTTATTACCTAAACGAATGATTTGATTTTCCAGTATATTATCTTCTTGTGAATCGTTGAACTTAATTTCGGCTTTTTCCATATAACACTCAGTCATTTGCTTATAAAACGTTTTCCTTAAGGAGGGGTGACAAAACACATCTAATAGTAGTTTTCAAATAAATTATTCCCAACAATTAAATATTTTATTTAATACAATTTTACAATAAACCAAATTCAGTCATACTATCAATAAGTCCTAGAACTTTCTTTTTGAGACGAACCATAGTTTCATCCGCTACATGTTCCATTTTCATTGTTTCCATCATCTCTCCAAGATCAGAACACTTCATGGCCTCCTTAAACTTAATGGCCTCCGCTGTATCCCTGGTCAGAATACTTGCAAACATTATGGACTGACCGAAAAGGATTTTTCCATACCTTTTTAAGTCTGCATCCAACTGATCTCGAGGGTATACAAAGTTGGCTTTCAGGCCAAAGTTCGACAAGGAATTGTCTAATTCAGTATGATAGTAGTCTAACCAATTGTAGTAGTTCTTAGATCTGGTCTCATGATCAGTGCAGTTGAAGATCATGTAAAGGAGATCGACTACAGGACTATTATTTTTTGACACTTGGTAGTCAATCATGATCGATTGGACAGAATTATCTCCCTGAGAACAAAAAATAAAATAAGTAAATTACATAACTTTTCCAAAAACACATTTATACTATGAGATCAATAAACTCAATTCAAATACAAAGAATTTACTTGTCTTTTAAGTGATTCTAGTTTATTTTAAATTAAATGATAAAATTATGAACAACAATTATTCGCCGAGAAGCGAAAAGTATTATGTGAGAGCCAGCCAGTCATTTCGAGAAAAATTCATGACTCGTCTGGATTACGAATTCAGTAAATCTTAGGTAGGTAGTAATATTTAACGTACTTTTACGATAAATTCGTTCAAGTATAGTGTCGTATTTATAATGTCGTAGAAATGGCTTTATGTGATAGAATATCAAATGCTTTGGAATAATCCACGAACACAAGGTACAACGGTAAGTTAAATTCTTCGTGCTTTTCTATAATCTGGTTCAAATAATGTAGGTAATGTAGGTAGTGGACAAGCCGCGGCGGAAACCATCTTGTTCAGGGGGTTGGTGTAGGTATAGTTGGTCGGGGAACCACCCCACAGTGCATACGTCCACGTCGTATTCCCCGGTAACGACCCTGTTCTGACCACCGTAACGGAGTGGCAGACTGGCCTCGGCTAAAGTGCACCTTGCTTTCGTATCTTTTATCTTGCCTTGAGTGTTTTGATACCTGCTAAGTCCAAGTCCTCGCGGGACGCCTGCGGGCGGTATTTAAAGGCCCTTCTCAGGGCCAACCCAAAGGTCCTTCTCAGGGCCAACCCAAAGGTTCTTCTCAGGGCCTACCAAAAGGCCATTCTCAGGGCCCCCAGACGCTTCAACGTCAGAGGAAGGGCGAACCTTCTACGGAGGAGTTGTCGGACTCCAACAACGAGTCCATCATGTCTGACACGATTTCGACGGTTGCTGAAAGTGAAACG
The DNA here is from genome assembly GCA_947562075.1 of Orthosia gracilis. Classification (NCBI taxonomy): domain Eukaryota; kingdom Metazoa; phylum Arthropoda; class Insecta; order Lepidoptera; family Noctuidae; genus Orthosia; species Orthosia gracilis. The sequence goes on along the minus strand of OX387264.1, from coordinate 12,017,083 downwards.
AAGACGGGAAAGCGGGCCTTCCTGAAGGACGGTTCCGATGGCTCCTCGGCCTTGGGTTCGGCGAAGGAGCCTGCGAGAAAGGTGAAGGCCAAAAAGCCGGTGACAGCGGCGGACACCCACGACTTTGTTCATGGCACACGAAACTTGAGCAGTGCGATTCTGATGGAATATGGGACGAATTCTATTATGTTTTCTTACCAGCGTTTCGAGATCAGGAAGCCAACACCATACCTCGTGCTACTTTCTCAATTATGATAGAAGATGGTATTATCAATTTCTATTATGTTTTCGCCTTCTCTTCTCATTTCTTCTAGATCAACTATATCCCAATTTACATTATCTAGGGCACATTAAATGATAAAGTTTTAAGCTTTTGGGTGTCCTTTTTGCATTCCGTAGTTGTTTGGCAGTAGACCCTCGTTCATCGATTACTCACCCCAACCCTAGGGTGCACCTGCAAATAGCCGCGCACTAACTGGAGTCGCCGAGCACTTGGGGATTGGCTTGATTGTCGTAATTCATAGTAGGAAGGGGTTTAGATGATTAAACCTATCACGCTTATCTAATGTGGGTTGATGGGTGAGCAGTAGACCTCCTGACTGGGTCGATGGGCGCCGCCGTTGACGTGCTTGAAGTTCTTCCGCCGCCACCCTAAGTTATCTGCCCTGCCCTGTTGTCAATTGTTATATACGGGCCTCCGGAAATATTTCTTTCCCGAGTCCTCGGATAACTTAAAGTTGGGTTACGAAATGGAACCCTAGTGTGCAGACATACGATGTTCACCTGCATTTTGCCCTTAATCGTCTTAAATGACACTCGTGGAGGGCATTAAGACGATTGTATAAGACGATTAAGGGCGGGTGTTTACCAGATGTTGAGATTAAATATTATAATTAAATATTATATAATAAACTATTCCTTGGTCGACTTTTACGACCTGCGCGGGATGATAAGCAGCTGATACATTCTGTGATTTTTGGCATGGAAGAATGAAAAAATTAGGTGAGTTAATTCATTAAAATTCTCGAGTGAAAAGAACAGCTTTTTGTAAAAGTCACACTAAAAATTGTTCAATAAAAAATCTTCTTTTTGGTTCTCTTCTCAGAAAACCCTATCATTTGATGACCATTTCATGGAAGTGCACAAAAAATAACTAGCCCGCCATCTTGGGCCGTCCGCCATATTGGATTTAGAATGAAACATTGTAATCCAAACTAAACGTTTATGCAAAATTTCATCTTAATCGTTGGAGGATAGAGTAGTTTATATATTATATTAGATTTGACCCGAACACACTTACATACATCATTGCAAGTTTAATAAAAGCTTGTGAAAAATACATACCAAGAATTTGAACATTATGTTGTTCGTCCAGGCATCACCTTGCTGAATAACCGAGTATCTGTTATCACTGGCCTTTCCAATCTTCTTTGCAAGTTTATATAAATTCGTGATTTTGTTTCTAATTAAACTCTTATGAGCCTCGTCGTCAAATACTGCAACAATTTCATCTTCAAATGCTTGCATGTACGCCATTATTCCTGGTTGCTCGGCCGTGATTATCATTGTATCTATCAATTCATTTTTGAAGAGATCAAACGTTTCTGGTTCCTTTTTCTTTAATGCGTAAGAAAGTGAATGGAGAATAGCAAAGTTCTTCAAGATACTCTTCACACAATCATCAGACAGAGACTCGAATTTGTTCAACATGATGAAATCTGATTCTATCAGGTCTTCTAGTATTACAACCTCGTTAGGTGCTTCACTTAGAGATCCGTAACATTTGGCGAATCTTAGTTCCTCCTCCTCTGGTACTCCAGCAGCTTTCTGTAGCTGCACTAGCTTAGGTAAAACCAAAGTATACATAGTATGCTCGTTTTTAAACATGAATTCTGCGTTCATAGTCTTACGAACTATCTCGTGTACAGGTGCAATTTTCACCACCAAATTCAAACTTCCATTTTCACCTTCGATTTTGATCCTTTTTACGTTAGCCACGAAATTATCAGCAGCCTGCCCAACTGGACTGAATACCACTTTTTTTACTTGCAAATCTTGTTCTTGAATCACTTTATTAATGAACTCCAGTTGGCGCTCATTTATGTTTTCGAAATCACCCTCAAAATTGTATTGAGCCATGTTTGCACGTAAATACTAATTTAAAATGTGTGATTTTCTTTATATTTATAAAGAATTTTATCTGTATCTAGGTAGCGTTGGAGATAATTTGTGTTTAAGATAAGATAATCTATTCTAATCATAAAATAAGAACATACTTAATTAAGTATTATAAAGGTGAGTATTTAATAGAGCATTTTTGCGAGCATAACATTATAATGGAACGTTCTTACGGGTGGTACAATACAGACAAAAGCTCAGTATACTAGAGAATTTACATGTAATGTAACGTTCTTGCGAAGGTTCGAAGCTGCTTTCGACGTAATGCGAGAGAGCGACGGCCAGTGAGCATTTACCTGTAACATTTCTTTGTATCTTGCGTTCATTACTGACTTCACTGCACGTCACCCTTTGCTTGATAAAATGTTACACAAAAACGCTCGCTGGTTATTAAAATCAGGTTGTAACAAAACATCGAGCGTCATGTTCGAAGTGTGGTTCGAATAAATTTAAAAACAGCGAATGCTCGATGTTCTGCTAAAAGTAAATGCTCTAGTCTATACTCACCTTAAACTTCATTGTTTGGTGACAATGAAGTTGTTATGAAATTATTATTTCGTTCGTATCTTAAGATACGATACTCAAGATACGAGCAAAATAAGAATTTTTGTCTGTTGGTTGGTTATTTGTAACGTAGGTAATAGCGCAACCGGCAGGTGGACCTGATATTTGGTTTTAATTGATTTAAGATAGGACTTTTTATATAATATGTAAGTATATGTCGCATCAAGGGTGGCCGAGAGATGCAAACCATCGGGAAGTCAGGATGTATTGCCTTAGGTTAAGACATCGTGTGTGGGCAGGTAGGTGGGTACACTTGTGAAAATGAAATCATACAAATTACTCGATATACTGGGTTTATTCAAATAGTCACAACTTACAGTTACAATCTTGCTTACTAATATTACGGATAAACAATTATTCTACGACATCTTAGCTTTAAGGTGGTCAGTACTCATCTGCCATACTCTGCTGTCACTAGCACGAAAGCGGATAGAAAAAGCGCGCCAAAGCGTAGTTGTTCTTGATTTGCCGCCAGGGGGCGTGCTTGTGATTTGTTTTGACGTTCGTACTATTGACTAAACCCGACACGGCCATACTGACAAGTAAGACGTCCTCTTCTGTTCTTCATCGTCAGGTTTTAACAGTGTATCGATTCATGTGGAAATCCTCATTGCATGTCCTCAGCCCTTGGGTAAAGCTGAAGGGTCTTTCAGACTCCTACTGACTAAAACCAAATGGTGTTTTATAGGCCGTAATTAGATTAGAATAGAATACACTTTATTGTACACCAAAAAAGAAATATTTTATAACATCTTAATACTATGGGTACAAAAGCGGTCTTATCGCTGACAGCGATATCTACCGGACCACCTTTCCTTTCATTTTGAGAGGCGAGCGTGGAAAACAGCACGTCGTCTTCTCGGGCCTCTCTCAGGTGATAGACTCCCCAAATCTATCACCCGCTGGCATCATCTTCTTGCCCTTGCTCCATAACATCTCATGTCGTGTTGCGCCACAAGTCCTCTTAGTCCACTATGTCCCGCCAATCGCCTATCATACGAGGGTTTACATAGTTTTCGCTCGTCCAATCCTGACTCAGACTCTAGGTGAGTGAGAAAACTTTTTGAAACAAACAAACATGATCATTTGAATCTCTCTCTTCATTATTACAAGGAACGAGTAATTCTAATTCCAATTTGAAGAAAATAGTTAGTCAATCATCGATTTGGTACCTATAAGCACCTAATCTTCGTGATTACAAAGTCCAAGCCACTGATAATCACTAATCTCACATTAAATCAAACAAAATACTAGGTATCTTATTCACGATCTTTTAGCCATTGCAAGAGAGCTATGAGATAGCTTGGAAAGCTATTCCTAGCTATCTCATAGCTTTCAAAGCTATTCCTAGCTATCTCATAGCTTTCTTAGCAATCACAATTGCTATCACATCTCCATGATGTCGAGTCAACTCAACTCTCTGAACTTAGAACCTATTCACACATAGATTTAGTCTGTCCTATTACGTCAATTCATTATCTACTTCATCTACAATCTCAATTGGTACTTGAGCTTTGTGTATCTTCCTAACACAATCTTCTTCCGCTCTGGGTGAAGCGGAAGGGCGTTTCAGACTTTTACTGACTAAAACCCACCCGTGTTCCTTCAGTTGCTTGTGCCAGGGCCGCGGTAACTCTTTTTCAAATTTATCCGCGACCCTCCTAACACTATCTACGCAGAGCAATCAAAATTAGAAAAGCCAAAATTATTTCAATTTTCGTATGGGCTTGACGATTCGAACGTCATCAATGACAACATGGTGATCTCTCCTCTCGCATGACTGTGCGAGTTTACTTTATTTTAACTTCTTAACTCATCAGGAACTTTATGTAAGGTTCCTTAATCAAACATAAATGAACACACCAGAAATAGTGCCACACAGAATTACATGTGCCATACAGGCATTCAATTGGCACACAGGGTCACAGTGGTCACGTAACGCTCGGCTGCTCCTGACCAAACTAAATTATTGGGTGCATGAAAATAAGGAAATTTTAGAATTCTATAGTTATATGTCAACCAAATCTTGCTCTTAACTAAATCACTACCTGGTCCATGTACGACAGTCATTCCAAACAAACTTTAAAACTCTACTGCAGCAAAAACTGACAAGATTGTAGAAACCCCCGAGAAAAATCTAACACCATGGCTCTCTAGCCGACCAGCTATCGCATTGCTGCAAATCACACATCTTCATTAGTGTCTTTATTTTATAGATAAACATGGACCTATTTATAATAGCGAAACAGTATCAAGAGCTTCTAGTTTTGTACATAGCACAATCAATGGCACGACGCAACTTTGAAGGTGAAATTGAAAATATAACCGAAGCCCATTAGACTACATTAAAAACGCGATTGAAAAAGGTTTGAAAGACACCAGAGTTACCATCAAAGCTGTTGGAGGAGCAGCTGGAAACTATGGAGCCGACGTTAAAAGAATCTTCATAGAAGGAGTAAATGGAAATTTAACGATAGTTGCCAAAATACTCGTAGCAACAACGAACGAAATAGCTCGGAAAGCCTCACACGTTGCTTTCGCATTTCCTGATGAGTATCTGATGTATAAAAAGATCCTTCCAAAGATGCTGGAACTACAGAAGCAAGCCGATTACCAACTGAAATTCCCAAAATGTTTCGCAACGTATAATGAAGCACCTAATGAAGTTATATTAATAGAAGACCTAAAGACATCGGGTTTTGCTATAATGGACAGGTATTTATCCCTTTCGGAGGAGTGTGTACAGTGTATTGAAATATTTAGCTATATACCATTCAGTTTCCTTAGTATTGCGAAGGAAGGGACCCGAAACTTTTAATTATTATAAGGACAATTTGCGTTATACGATGGGAGTAATGGCTGAAGGAACTCTTGAAGAACTTTCTTTTTTCCAGTAAGTTGAGACTCTTTCTCTCAATATGCTTGATGACCCTGAGCATAAGAACATCATGAGGAGCAACGAAGTTGAAAACGTCGTAGGTCATGCTCTCGAAATTATGAAGTTTGAAAATGACAGTCAATACACAGTTATTCTACATGGAGATTGCTGGACTAATAATATTATATTAAGCCATTGTGCCAAACTTTGTCAAACGCTTTCGCTATGTCGAGGAACAAGGCACCCGTCATATGACCACGCTGGAACCCAGCACTGATATGTTCGACGATACGGTGAAGTTGTTGGACACATGAGTGTTCAGAACGAAAGCCGAAGTGTTCATCAGGAATGAGGCTCTTTTTTTCAGCAAAGTCTCAGAGACAATTATAAATAATATGAGATCTCGCCATAGGGCCTCCCATTCTCTTGTAAATCAGAATCAACAATTGATCTGTTGATTTACTCACAACAGTCAAGAGAGAGGGGCGCGGGGCTGAGGGCGAGGCGGAAACAGTTACAACAGGAACGGGAGGGGTACGTCTTTATGTACACAAGTTTTCTATTGTTCTTCCTCTAATTCGCACATTCCTCTTATATACTAAGATGTTTACTTCATTTCTGTAGTAAGTGACCTAATTAACATAATGGCATACTCAAAATCTTTATTTAGTGCCCAGAAGTACAAAAATAAGGGCTTTAAAAATCTGTTTCTACGGAAATCTTAAGTAATCTGCTGCTATATGCCTCTAACATTGATTTAGGATTAAATTTAGATTGCTGTGATTCTCAACAAAATGACTTGCTACATTATGCGCTGGTTAGATTATGTTTTATTTTTCCTTTTTGTTTACCCTGTTATATTCTCACTTTTATCATATATATCTTTCTGATATTTTACCAACTTCTTGTAGTTGTTTGCCAGATGGTGAACATCATAACGATGTCCATAGCGTTTATATAAGGTATTTACTTTAAGCTTTATTTAGTTTAAAGTTAATAGTATCTTAACTAAGCTGCTTTGCTTGAAATCAAAGTATGAGAAATATTCCGTAAGTTAAGTCTTTTAAGATTGAAAATGAAACCACAATAGGGAATAACTCACACAGAAATCACAAATAAGTTACGCTATACAGTGTCCCGATATGTTATCAGAAGGGCGGCCCTCGTGCCCCGGTTATTCCATGTGGATTCATGTAGGAACAACGGGCACGGATGCCTCTTCGTTAGCTTGTGAAAATGACACACTTCACACTTCATGGACATAGATATCTTCTCCCTTTCTAGAAAAATGTTTAAATATCTGGCTTTAAATATTTCATCTCCATAATCCATAATCTTAGATAAATTAACGCGATGAACGATACTCTTCCGTTTTCTATTTGTTCATATTATCCGTGGACAATGGTTATATGTTTGCCAATTTATTATGTACTCATAGTTTTATTTAAACTTTAACATGTAACTGTTTTTTTATCCCTAATAAATAAATAAATGAGCACTTTAAAAAAGCATTCAACATCATCATCATCCTCTTAGCCGAAAGACGTCGACTGCAGAACATACGCGTCAACTCATTAACCGGCCCTATGCATCTCGCATCGAGCAGATTCCCCCAACCTTAACAACATAGGCCATCAGTCCTAACTACACAGCAATGCTTAGTGTTAATTTTTAACCGAGTTCAAAATGGAGTAGGTTCTGAATTCAAATGTATTTTATTTTATGTGTGTCACCTTAGATCCTTTTTACTAGGCGAACCGATTTTGATGATGTTTTTTTTCTAATTGAAAGTTGGTGCTTCTCATGTGGTCACATTTAAATAAAATAAAGATCTGATGATGAACTTCGGCGATATACAATAGAACTTTTCAATAAATGACGGCAATGCCTCGGCATAGCAGCAATCGCAAGTCTGTTTATTGTTTACACCATTTCATAACATAACATCATGCCGGTACGCTTTCAAGGGGTACGCAGATGTATACAGTTCACCCTGTTGCACTCTCATTCCACCGGTTTTGTTCAAGTTTCATGTTATTCGGGTTATCTATTCTGGCACTACCATTACCCATTAAGTATTCATACATTTTTAGATCCTGTTTTCGTTCCTTTGTTTTTTGACACCAACTGCCGTAATTGAAGTAATTTTTCACTTTATAGTATTTTATTTGGAAGTCGATTGTATAATTTAGTAAAAAAAAAAAATTTAAGCTGGTATTTATAGACAATAATTCAGGATCAATATTTGTTGATATATTTCATCAAGAGTACAACATCATTATCTAATCGGTTAACACTCAGATACGTGACTATAAAATATATTTATAGTACAGTCCCACTCATTGACAAGAATCTTGTGTCGTAGCAGTGGAAATTCTACGTCGTTAAGACCTCCCTTTTGATAACATGTTTTCATTTTCTACTTCCAGGGGAAGACTTTGAAACAGTCAATGTTAATCGACTATCAAGAATCCAAGAACTTCAGTCCAGTCTTCGATATTCTTTACTTGATCTTCAACTGCACCGATCATGAAATGATGATTAGGAACTACTATGTTTGGTTAGACTATTACCACGAGGAACTTGAGAAATCCTTGTCCAACTATAGCCTTGAAGTCAACGACGTTTACCCCAGAGAACAATTGGATGCTGATTTTAAAAGATGTGGCTGGATTACCTTTGGAAGCACTGATCTCATATCTGGTATACTTACAATTAGACCAGAAGAAGATAGTAAATTTAAAGATTTTACGGTAAAAGGGGTTTTTCTAATTTAGCTGGCACAATGAGTGACTTGCAAGCTGATACTACGGCTCACTTAAAGAAAAGACTCATTGATAAAAAGTTTTAGCACCTTTGGGATGCTGTGAAGTGTAAATATTTTTGTTCTGGTAAGACTTCGACGAAGAAGTCGAAGAAGTACTTCGCCCAGCAGTGAGATCGAGAGCTGAGAGTGAGGTCGAGGCTACTTTTTTTTAAAAATTTAGGATTATCATGCTTTTACTTGCTATCCATGCTAGTTAATTATAAAACCTGTAATGATAATCACATGTACGATGAAAAATAAATATTTTTTTCCGCGATGTCAGATGTGGAAAAATGTATATTTTGATGTATGTGAACTTTATTCACTCTTATCGTCCAATAGGAAACAGGTCAGTTACAGGGCGTACCTACTTTCCGAGGCACAAGCGTATCACACCACCAACTACCAAACCCCGGGCAGTCACGAGAAATTGCTAACGAAAAAACTCAATAACACCTTTTGCCCGACTTGGGAACCCAACTAAGGACCCCATCCTGGGCGCGAACCAACTTAGCAGTTGCCGCATATATCTTCACTATATGCGGCTGACTTTAGATAAAAACCCTCAGTATTTTTTTAGCCCAGGCGTATCATCCGTTGCTTATAAAATTAGGGTCCAAAGTTTGGTCTCTCAATTCCATTTTTAAGATATTGATTATTCCTTATGCCCGTACATATTATTCCACTCTAATATCACATATAATAATTAAGATCTCTTTGAATAATGATTTTGCTTTCAGTATCCATTTTTTTTTAAATATTTAGGATCTTTTTGACAGTCTTTAAGAAACCCGCTTCCAGAATTTATTCAGGGAACCAAGTTTAATTGATAAAAAAAAACTTTTTATGCCATGACTTTATGACTGACTGATATAGAAACATAAATAGTCTTAACAAGTATCCAACAATAGTTTTTTTATTATCATACAATATCATGATAGTAGCTATCACATAACAAAATCAACAATCAGTATTCATACAACAATCATTTTAAGAAATTTAAAATACAGGTACTGTTTAAAATAACTTTACAACAAACCAAATTCAGTAAAACTATCAATTAGTCCTACGATTCTCTTCTTCAGACGGTCGGTAGTATCACTATGCAGGCCTTCCATTTTCATTGCCTGCAACGCTTCTTCTAAACCAGTCTCCTCCAAGTTGCTTATAAGCTCGCCAACTTCTTTAGTATCCCTCATCAGCACATTGGATAATATAAGACACCTACCGAAAAGTAATTTGCTGTATCTTTTCATGTCTGCGTCTAACTGGTCTCTAGGGTACATGAAGTTGGCTTTCAAACCGAAGTTAGACAAAGAATTGTCTAATTCGGTGTGATAGTAGTCTAACCAGTTATAGTAGTTTTTGACTCTGGTCGCATGGTCAGTGCAGTTGAAGATCATGTAGAGGAGGTCCACTGCAGGACTGCTGCTTTTTGAAGCTTGGTAGTCAATCATGATTGATTGTACCAATTTTTCACCCTGAGTAAACAAAAAAATCATGATTATGTTAGCGATATTGATCTTATATCCCCTCAAAATGTGGTGCTGTAGGTGAATTCAACATTAAGGGTTCTATTTTTATGAAAAATTATAAGTGCATGAATTTGATATCGTATGATTTGTCATACGATATCAAATTCATGCACTTTTATCTGCCTTATCGATTAGCATCAGTAGTTGAACTCGTCCGAAGTACCGAAATAATATTTACCACAAATTAATTAGGAATAAAAATAAAGACTTGCCTCGAATTTGAACATCATATTGTTCGTCCAAGCATCGCCTTGTTGGATAATTGAATATCTATTTTCATCCTTTGCTAGCTTTGTTGTCAGTGTAAAGATATCCAATAATTTATTTTTCATAATTTTCTTATGTTCTTCGTCTTCAAGAATTGATGTCAGTTCATTTTCAAGATGTTCCAAATGCAACACAAACTCTGGCATCTGAGCCATCAGTGTCCATGAATTAATAAATTTACTTCTAAAAAGATCATAAGTATCTGGTTCTTTTTGCTTTAACGCGTAGGAAAGAGAGTGCAGGATAGCAAAGTTCTTTAAGATGCTTTTAGCACATTCATCGGACAGGGATTCGAATTTGTTTAACATAACGAAACCTAATTCACTCAGGTCTTCTAAAATGATAACCTCGTTAGGTGCTTCAATCACAGATCCGTAGAATTTGGCGTATTTTAGTTGTTCTTCTTCTGGTACTCCTGCATCTTTCTGCAACTGTACTAGCTTAGGTAATACCTCAGCATACATTGTGTGCTCGTTGTTGAACAAAACATTAGTGTTCGTAGTCCTACGAACGATTTCGAGTCCAGATCCGATTTTCACAATTAGTTTTAAGCTTCCATTTTCACCTTCTACGCTAATTCTCCTCACGCTGGCTATGAAATTATCACCAGCCTTTCCAACTGGACTGAAAACCACTTTAGTAACTTTTAAATCTTGTTCTTGAATCACTTTATTAATGAACTCCAGTTGGTGTTCATTTATATTTTCAAAATTTCCTTCAAAGTTGTATTGGGCCATGATTGCTTGTGATACTAAACACAAGTTCTTGAGTTATAATAACTTATATGGAATATTGTTATCCGTATCTATGAACACTGAGGGTGGTGTAATATGCAAGATTAGATAATTTTTGTTCGGTAACGGAAAATTTATCGATTGGAATCGTTAATCAGTAATCACGTAGGAAATAAACAAATAAAAAAAACCCGTTACGCTCCGAAAATACCTAGAACTGTTGAAGATTTCATGATTGCTTATAATGTAAGATATTTTGGAAGATGATTCCATTGACTGTTGTTCCAAGCGTGGTAGTACTCATCTATATACAAACAAAACTAGAATTATCTTAAATGACCATCAACATGACAAATACAATGAATGGAGATCAGTGATTGTCTCCTTTAGACCTGTGAAAAACAGTAGTATCGCAGGCATATTTATTAATCTTACACATGATGTCCTATATAATTAACTGATTCTTCACCTATATGAACTGTAAGCAAAACTTGGGTTCGTGGACTGTTGGCTTCTGCTAATTGTTCACCACCTCAAGAACACACGACTCATTGAGCTCGCTTTTTAAAGTCATGAATCATGAGCAACTCACCCTTCAATATTTCGTTAGGTATTAGTAAGACGAATTATTTGATTTTCCAGTGTATCAACACCTTGTGGATTGTAGATCAAGTATTTTATACCAGTTTTCGAAAAATTGCCAACTTTTTATTTAATAACTTTTCAAAAAAAATAAAATCAGTAAAACTATCAAGAAGTATTATAACTCTCTTTTTGAGATGAGCCATAGTTTCATCAGCTACGGCTTCTATTTTCATTGATTCCATCACCTCATCAAGATACAACCCTTCATGGCCTCCATAAACCCACTGACTTTCGCTGAAACCCTTGTTAAAAATACTTGCTAACATTGTGGATTGACCAAAAATTAATTCGCCGCATCTTTTCAAGTCTACATCCAACTGGTCTCGAGGGTATACAAAGTTGAAAGCCAGTCCAACGTTCGACAAGGAATTGTCTAGTTCAGTGTGATAGTAGTCTAACCAGTTGTAGTAGTTCTTGGACCTGGTCTCATAGTCAGTGCAGTTGAAAATCATGTACACGATAATGAAAGACCATAGGACTATTATTTTTTGACGCTTGGTTGTCGACCATGATGGATTGGACAGAATTATCTCCCTGAGCACAAAACATAAAATTAGTAAATTACATAGCTTCGGACGGAATATCAATTGAAGTGTGGAAGTTATTGCGCGTTGATGGATGGACTTGGTTAGCTTTATTCTTCAACTGGCTGTCGCTCGCATCTCCCCCCCTCGCTGCGGTTATCCTCGTGTAACTGGATTCTGATTTTTTTGTCAAAAATGACTTCCTTGGGTATCCGGTCATTAAGGGCTCTAGTTAGTGGGATTTCGTGGTGGAGACCCTCGAGCAGAGCGGTGTGTTTAATCTCTCTCTTACCCCAGAGATCCAGTGTCTTTAGACGTACAGCTGCCATCGTAGCTTCCTGCTGTATAAACAGGCAGGCGGAAGGGGCCTAGTGCTCTTTTCTGGGTAAACATGACCAATTCAGTTTTAGTGGGGTTTACTGATAGTTTATACTTCCTGCACCATCGCTCCACTATACGTAGTGCCTGCTGAGTAGGGTTGCAAATTGTACCAGTCACCTTCCCAGATACGAAGATTGCGAGGTCGTCTGCATAACCTATAGTATAATAACGGTGTTCGTTTAGGCTAGTGATGAGGTCGTTAATTCCCAGATTCCATAGGAATCTTAAAAATTTCCCCCCGAAAGCACCCTTCTTTGTTGGCAGCCCCTGGCTATCAAGGCCTGCTGCTACTCTCCTTCTAGACGAACCGCTCGTTTGCTAAGCAAATTAGTAATCCAGTTAATCAGCACTTGCTCTACGCCATGTTTGGAGAGGGCAGCACCGATGCTGGAGAAATTTGTATTGTCGAAAGCCTATTCGATGTCTATGAAAGTGCCCAGGCAGGTACCTTTCTGATGAATTGCTTCCTCTATTTGACTTACCACCGAGTGAAGAGCGGATTCAGTAGACTTACCCGAGCTGTAAGCGTGTTGTTTACCATGTAAAGGTAGGTAAAGGTAATGCTATTAGAGCGCCGTCTCGGAGCTTCCTTTCACACAGTCTTTCCATGGTCTTTAGCAAGAACGAGGTTAGGCTGATGGGTCAGTAGGACTTGGCGTTTGTATAATCACTCCTACTTGGCTTTGGGATGAATATTGCTTTCACTTCCCTCCATCCTTTGGGGACGTGTCTAAAGGCCAGGCACGCTCTCAGCAGTGGCACCAGTCTTTCTACTACAGGCATACCTACCCATTGTAGTAGCGCAGAAAACACCCCGTTTAGACCGGGCGCCTTGAAAGGATGGAAGCTTTGGACGGCCCATTGCAGTTTCTCCAGCGTTATCACCCTTCGTGCATAGAGCCAATTATCGAGTGTTGGTGTTTGGATAGTATCTTGCCAGTCAGTTGCCTGTACGAAGACGCTTCCTGGGAAGTGTGTTTCTACTAGGACGCATATTGTTTCTTCAGGCGACGTGGTGAGTGTGTTGTCAGGTTTACGGAGTGTGGCGGGCCCAGGTGTACTCTGTTGTGTCAGTATTTTCTTTACCCTGTTTGCTTGTTGGCAAAATTCAATGTTCCCACAGTACTTACCTACGCCATCCAATGGTATGAATCTGATGCATTTTTTGTAGCTGGATTTGGCTGCGTAGTAGGCGTCCCAGTCCTCATCCGCACATGTGTTCATGGCTCTATTCAGGGTCTTCCTTACCTTACCCCGCATGCGTTCCAGGTCTTTACCTCACCAGGGTTGTTTGCCCGGTGTTTTGCGTAGAGTAGTTACTGGGTAGGCAGTGTGGTAGCTACAAGTAACAATTGCTAATAGACATTTTTACAGATAACCAAAGCGCTATGCTTTGGTTATCTGTATTGATTTGAAGAGCTGCTTCCATCAGTTAACCAAATTCATGCTGCAGTTGTATGAGTCACAGTGCGTCCTAGGTTGCCGCAGCCATAGATATACATATACTCGGCCTAAGTAGTTGTTAGTGCCACGGTTTGCTGCTTCCGTGAGCACTATGAGATGGCTCCTCCCTGAAACAGAAAAAAAAAACTTTTGAAGAACTTTCTATCCTTCGGGTCGCGCGCCCAATCAGCATCGCAATAGCCATGTATTCCTTTTGATTTTTCATTTTTATATATAAGTTTTAACTTTTTGGTTCTTTGTAAGTATGATATCGTAGTATTCTCTTCACGGCTTTTCTATACCACTGTTAAAAAGGGGAAATTCAATACAATTTTGGTACATCCAATTCGCATGTTCCTTAAATAACGCGGCATTACATTTGAAACCGCCGTTCAATGTCTTCCTATCTTTGTTTCTTGGACAGAAGGAACATTTCTGAGACCTTCTTGGTTTCTTTTGTGATGATCCTGGAACTTCTTCATGCAATATCTCACATACTTTTTTACGATGTCCTGTAACGAAACTTCGATTCGACGTGACAATGTTTAAACACCAGCTACTGAAAAAATCAACTTCTATGGTTGCGATTTAATATACAATCAACGCATTTTTAAAGTGTGGGTGTTAAAATAACCCCACCTTGTTTGAACACACTAGGGCTCAACCACTAACGGTACCTACAGAAGCGTTTCTATTTTAAAAGTATTGAACAGAGTTCATTTTGTAAAACTGTTATTTATTGACAGTAATTCAGGATCAATATTTGTAGATATTATATATCAACAAATTTGTAATAGCAAAACATTAATTTATCTAATCGGTTAACACTCAGGCACGCGACCATAAAATATACGGATTTGACTTTATAACCACATAATGTTTTTAAGACTTAGCTACATTATATGGTTCATAAAGTTGAATAACTTAGATTCTAAGTGATTGCACATCATGATATAATTATCCTGTATTATTAGTCGATAATACATCGTAATCGAATCATGGAAACGGAAATGCTTCTAATTTACTTTTAACCGACTTCAAAAAAAAAGGGAGGTAATCAACTCAACATTCATGTGTGTAATATTGTTGGAATTGCACAACATTCGCATGTGTTACTCTATATGGGCTTCTCAATACGTGTGCACAAATTTCATAAGTGTAGGTATGTTTGTATGTTTGTTACGTATGCCTAGGAATCTGCCGACATTGCGGACACTAAGTATTCATGACCTTGATGACGGTGCAGTTATCTTGAATATTCCTACTTCGAGTAGGATGGATATTAGTAGGCTAGCTAGTTGTAATTACGTAACTTTACGTTACATACGTAATATGTTCATATGTTTGTTTGTTCGTATGTTTGTATGTTTCTATGTTTGTTTGTTTGTATTTTGTATGTTTGTGATAGATGTTCCAAATGAAACGAATACTCTGGCATCTGAGTCATCAGTGTCCTCATGCATTAATTAATTTACCATTAAAAAAACCATGAGTACCTGATTCTTTTTGCTTTAGCGCGTAGGAGAGTGCAGGATAGCAAAGTTCTTTAGATGCTTTTACACATTTATCGGACAGGGACTCGAATTTGTTCAACATAACGAAACCTAATTCACTCAGCTCTTCTAAAATAATAACCTTGTTAAGTGCTTCAATCACAGATCCGTAGAATTTGGCGTATCTTAGTTGATCTTCTTCTGGTATTCCTGCATCTTTCTGCAGCTGCACTTGCTTGGGCGCACGGTTGGCGCAGTGGTTGAGTGATTGACTGGACTGCGTGTGGCTAGTTCGATTCCCGAACGGAACAAATATTTGTAAGACCTATAGATAGTTGTTCCGGCTCTGGGTGTTGTGTATGTGAGTGTATATGTTTGTAAACGCACCCACGATACGGGAATAAATTCCTAGCGTAGCACGACAAAAAAACACTTATAATACTCTGCATTCATTGTGTGCTCATTGTTGAACAAGACATCAGTGTACGTAGACCTACGAACGATTTTGACACCAGATCCGATTTTCAGAATTAGTTTTAAGCTTCCATTTTCACCTTCTATGCTAATACTCTTGACGCTAGCCACAAAATTATCACCAACCTATCCTACCACTTTAGTAACATGTAAATCTTGTTCCTGAAAGACTTTAGTAATGAACTTTAGTTGGTGTTCATTTATATTTTCGAAACCACCTTCTTCTTTGTATTAGGCCATGATTGCTTGTTACACTAAGCACTAATTATTGTTGTATTATAATTTCAGCATTTCAAGCGATTGAGAAAAAGAAGTTTTTGCATGTGTGGTCTCTTTATGTGTGATGTTATACATCGGAGGACGCATTAATGGAACATGTTACTAAAGTTTGTAACTCAAAAGATATTAAGGTGTAGAAAGTTATTCCAAAAACTAAAAGAGACTACTCGTCATTCATGGAGGGTGTGCCCGAGTCTATGTTTGATACACTGTAAATTCAATATTCAATTTACTTTAATAGTTAGAAACAATGACTTTAACTTGAATCAATTTAGAATATTACTGACAATATCAAACAAACAATAGCCAATTTCCTTATACAATTGGTAACAATGTAACGCAATAACAATTAATTACTCAGGCAGGTGGGCACTGAGTATGGTTGCAATAATAAACAATCTTACAAAACCAAGATAAAAGGTTCAAAGGCCAACAATAACTATAATTCAATTAAGTACAATTAGGGCAGACTATTTAGTCTTCACCAAACCTATATTTTTTACAACGATCAAGAAAATTCAATGACAAATCTTTAACCTTTTATCCCGGAGTGACAAATATTAAGTTGCAATTTGTGTATTTTATTTAACAGGTTGGAATATAACTGCGGGGGTTCATTTCAACTTAACAAGACACAGCTACCTCTGAGTGACTCAAAAATGTACCACTTTCCAACCAAAGTATGCTCAACAATAAAAAACAAACCGACAAACAATACAGCGTTCTGTGTGAACGAGTGTCCTAGCGTATACTATGACGGTGGAATGCAAACCACGCTCTGCTACAAATTGTTGAATACAGGCATACGGATCACAAGCCAAGAGGCAACACTGGGGCTCATGAGCAATGTTGCGAATCTTGGATCCTACTCCGATCCTACTCTGTCTATATTCGCGAAACCGCGATACGCGGCAGCGATAACTAGGGGTTTGGTTTTTGGGATACCGATTCCTGTATAAGAGGAAAGTGATACAAGCAAACACAACTTACAGCTATAACTTACATTTGTCCCCGTGGTGGTCTCCTGGTCTCGTTCAATCCTGTATCCAGTCGAGGGTTATAAGGGGAAAATATATATACTAATAAGGGACAACCGACGTGGTAGACAGCTAGACAGGTTCCCTACAGAAATACTTCGCGTTGCGCGCGAAATATATACACAAACAAATGCACGGGTGATTCACAGTACCACTCCCGGATCGCGAACGTAATTTCGAATAACAATTGGTTTGTTATAAACCAATTTCAACAAAATTAAATCAAGACAGACGTTTTACGTCTCGCGATATCAATGACAATTTTTCTAGTGTTCCCAACTTCAACCCAACCAAAAACTGTCAATATCGATGACAGCGAGTTGACATAGTGTTGCATCAAAATAACAAAAAAAGGACAAAACCATTATTGGTTTCGAATAGTAAGACAAATTATTTGATTTTCCAGTGTATTAACATCTTATGGATTGTAGAGCATAACTTTGACCTTTGCCTCATATTAATACTCAGTCCCGTTTCATTTGCGTATGAAACGTTTGCCTTAGAGAGGAATGACAAAGTTTTTATTACGAAAAATTTACATGAAATGATCACGAGGCTGTCCCACAGGATTGTAAACCACTTTTTTAACTTGTAATTTTTGTTCTTGAATCACTTTGTTAATGAACTCCAGTTGGCATTCATTTATATTTTCGAAATCTCCTTCAAAATTGTATTAGGCCATAGCTGCGTGTAAATACTAATTCAAAATGTGTGATTGTATTTTATTTATGAAGTAATTTTATCTTGTTGGTGGCGTTTATCAATTGTATGTGTCTAAGATAATCTTATATATAAAATTCTCGTGTCACAATGTTAGTTACCGTACTCCTCCGAAACGGCTTTACTGATTTTTACCAAATTTTATATGCATATTCAGTAGGTCTGAGAATCGGCTACTATCTATTTTTCATACCCCTAAGTGATTAGGGTTGTTCACCTTTAACATTTTTTTTTTAATTTTTGGACAAATTTTTTTGTTTTTATTTGTCTATAATGTGGCATTAAAAAATACATGCAACCCTAAATTTTTACCTTTTTATCACCAACCCCTATTTTTTAATAAAGATTTTAGTAATTTAATCATTTTTCATCCCGCTCGATAACTGATCAATTATCGTCTTTTAAATAATATAATGCAGAGTAATGGGTAGTGTAGGTACGGTAGGGTGGATAGGGTAGGATAGGTAGGGTTGAGTAGGTAGGGTTGGGTAGGTAGGTTAGGGTAGATAGGGTAGGGTAGGTAGGGTAGGGTAGATAGGGTAGGGTAGGTAGGGTTGAGTAGGTAGGGTTGGGTAGGTAGGGTAGAGTAGATAGGGTAGGGTAGGGTAGGTAGGGTAGGGTAGATAGGGTAGGGTAGGTAGGGTAGGGTAGACAGGATATGGTAGGTAGGGTAGGTTGGTAGGTAGCCAATTGACGGGAGCGAAGCCCCGGGGGTCAGCTAGTCTATTTGTAAGCAGGTGTCAAGTCATTGTTAATTATAAAATAAGTACAAAATTAAGTTTTATAAACTGCATTATCTTGTAAGTCCGGTACCACGATACTCAAGATACGAAAAAAAAAATCTTTTTTTTTCTGTTGGACAACGAATCCATGTTACAAAGTGTCGAATTCCGCATCTATGGAAATCTGCTATAAAATAGGGATGCTTGCAGATAAGCGGAAATGATCACTTACTATCGGGTATGCTTGTTGCACTCAAGAGGTGCTATCAGGTAAACCTTCTTCATTTATAGGCTTATTTGCCAAGCTCGCCATAAACCAACCAAATATTATGATACATATATAGCTATTTATTGTCTAACTGGAACAACATAAAATTTTACCTCTTCATAATATGATTTGTCATAGTATGACGTGTACCTTGTAATGATATAATGTTGCCCTCAATTCTTAATGAGGTGATTACGATTATTTGTTGAGATCATAAACATATTTAATTCATTGATAATATTTGTCATATAATATTTGCTTATATTAATAATAGCTGGACTCACTGATATAAAAGTTAGTGCCACTTTCAAGGCCAGACCACTCGGTCATTTTCTATTGGTAAAAATATATGTTTGTGTCATGTTTCTTTTTTTAGTGGTATTGCAGTATGTTTGCTGAAGGGCAGTCATTAAAGAACTGTATTATCTTTCGATTAGTCAGAGTTCAAGGCTGGCCACTTCATCGCCCCATCGCAGAGCCTTTAAACAGACTCTGCCAGGTTGGCTGTAGTAAGGACAATCTTCGCAGATTACTGATGGCTCGAATGATAACACATAATCACACATGTCAACACACCGAAACCTTCTATTTATATTACGCCCCATGGCCCACCTTTCATGTTGCGTGTGAGTCATCTGTTTACGTGAAGACCTAAAACTCGTTCCCATAGCTGATTCCTGGGCCAAAAAAAAATACTTTATTGGTCATCGATTAAAAGAAGAAGTCAAAGAATTATTGCCATATCCATTGAGTAGAGAAAATGGCAGTGCGTCGCACGTTGAGCAATCAAAACGGCGTTATGTTGTTTATTGGGTAGTCAAGGAGTCAGTCACGGAACCAGATTTTATCATAAGTATGCAATTGCGAAATTGTTTTTTTCAGGAATCTGCTTAGTAATCAATTAATTCTTTGAAATGATGCAATACCTCCTGAAATTGATCATTTTATTACTTGATTAAAAGCAGTTTATGTGCATCGATTATTAAAAACTTATCTAAATCTTAACTTATCAAATTGTTGATATATCGATAACACATCAAAGATAGGGCCACGTGAGAAAAACATGACTGACGTACACAATGTAAAATTTATAAGAGATAGTGTACGACTAATACTTTATCGCCGCCACTTTTTGCAAGGATTATGATGGCAATAGAAGTTCTCTTCCTGGCTGCAGTGGACGGATTGGGTTTCAAAGAGCCTTTATCAAAATATGCCTGGGGAACCAGAGATTTTGCAAGTGCTCCAACGCCATGACCACATGAGAGGCAGTTAACATAAGCCGTGTGGTATTCAACATTAACATCCATAGTCTCACTTTGCCCACAGCTGGGGGAAAAGTGAGACAAGTGAGACTGGGGCAATAGACCCACCAATCATCACCGTGCCTTGCCAAGTGTGGTGTATTTACAGACATAAATCTAACTAAATAACGCAAGTCCCTCCATCTGTATGAAAACTAAGTGTGCCACTTTTTCACAAAAGATTTAATAACAAATTTACTTACCAATGAAAGAAAACATTTCCAATGCCTCGGAAAACTTTTTCTATACCTTCTTTATAGCTGAATATGGCTTAAAAAGGCATTTTTCTAGATTTCGATGGCTTTCCGGTGCCGATAATGCTAAATGAAAATCTCAGATTACGATCATTGATCGTAACGTTATTCCGTTTTTGGCACTCGAACTACATACAATCGTGTCATCTAGTTAGATTTATATCTGTGGATGTATAAGTCAGAAGAATTTGGATAGAGCCTTCCGGCTGGCATCAATAACAATGTTAAAATACGGATAGGAATTGTAGTGCTTAACATTTAAAATTTCATTATGCACCCAAGCTAAAACTTTAAGCGGCCGTCCTGATACCTCGACGCGATTCGATTTATATCATATCGATAAGCAATTTTTAATAAGCGAAATTGCACATGGACGCAATTTCATTTTCGAAGTCGGTGTCTTTGGTAGATGCCAATTTTTTTCGTTATGGACACCGACTTCGAAAAAGAAAGTAATTTTTCCACTTTGTAGTTTTTTAGTTGGAAGTATTTTTTTGGAAAAAGTTTTTAATTTTTAACTTTTTACTTGTACCTAATAGGCAAGTCTTAAGTAAGGTTCTTATAATGCCAGAATAGATTACCCGAATACCATGCAACTTGAACATAGCCGGTGAAATGAGAGTGTACCAAGGTGAGCTGTACACATCTACGTACCCCTTTAGAGCATACTGGCGTGATGTTATGTCATGAAATGGTATAAACAATAAACAGACATGCGATTGCAGCAATCCCGAGAGATTTGCCGTTATTTATTGAAGAGTTCTGTTGTATATCCACGAAGTTCTTCATCAGATCTTCAACAAATTAAAATGGGACCAATTTCGCAACATACCCTATCAAACAAAACAGAATTTTCAAAATTTCAAAAAAAACATGAAGCCGAACATAGAACCTCCTCCTTTTTGGAAAGTCGGTTTAAAATTAATAAAAGCCGCGGTCTGTGCAAAGGACTCTTAATTTAATAGTTACCATCAAATCTTTTACTATTTAAACTAGAAACAAACCGTATCATGATGTAAATTCTTATCAAGCTAAATAGTTCTTAATTTATAAAATATCAAATACACGGGGACAGCTAGTTGTGTATAAAAATAAAAAAAAGATACTTAAAATAGACAACCATGAACTAATACATAGAATGGAATAAACACATATACACGTATTATTTTTATTTTATAAACAGTTTGTACGGTTACGTTTTTCTTATCTTTACAGTAAATTAAATTCGTTAAAACTATCAATAAGCCCTTGAACTCTCGTTTTGAAACGAACCAAAGATTCGTTCTGCATGTCTACTATTTTCATTGATTCCATAAATTCATTTAGATCAGAAGTCTTTCCAGCTTCCATAAACTTGCTGGCTTCTTTAGAATCCCTCGTCAAAAGATACGCTAACATGATTGACACACCAAAAAGTAAAGTGCCGTATGTTTTCAAGTCTGCATCTAACTGGTACCTAGGGTACACTAAGTTGGCTTTTAAGCCAAAGTTCGACAATGACTTGTCTAATTCGGTGTGATAGAAGTCTAACCAGTTGAAGTAGTTCTTACACCTGGTCTCATGGTCAGTGCAGATAAAGATCATGTAGAGAAGAGCAACAACTGGACTATTGCTCTTCGCTAGCTGGTAATCAATCATGATAGACTGTACTGAGTCGCATCTCTGGAAACAAATGAAAACGTAATAGAAGTAATATATTTTAATTAAGTAAAAATGGAGTATCTACAGTTCCACACGTCAAAGTATCATCATTATTTCGGTAATAATTCGTTAATTTCTGGATATGAGCCTCCCTGAGTTACGTGCCACGTCGACTGATTCTGCGCTTCCCGCCGCAAGTGGGTTACCGTGACGCTTTAGCGGACTAAAATTTACAGTTGCCAGGACCAGATACAACACCTCTAGTCGGAGGATCTTCCCTTTTCTATGGAGGTTTGCGCGACATTACACCCTCTTCCGCATGACACCAAAACTCCATTTAGTAGCAAAATGCAAAGAAGAATAACAAACATAATGATTACTTGAAAAGAAATACTGACCACTATGAACATAATATTATTTGTCTAAGGATCGCCTTGTTGAATAACCGAATATCTATCATCAATGTTTTTTGAAAGCTTTACGCCGCCGTAAAAAAGAAAAGAAAGCTAGTTTAAAGACATCCAGTATTTTATTTTTAAGCAAACTTTTATGAGCTTCATCGCCAAACACTGATAGAATTTTATCTTCAAACATTTGCATATAACCCATCATTTCTTGATTTCCAGCCATGAGCACCCATGTATCTGTCAATTTACTCTTGAAGAGGTCATAAGTATCTGGTTCTTTTTCTTTTAACGTTAAAGAAAGAGAGTGGAGTATAGCGAAGTTTTTTAAGACGCTTTTGACACAATCATCGGACAAATACTCAAACTTGTTCAGCATAGTGAAATTTGATTCAGTCAAGTCTTCTACAATTACAACCTCGTTGGGTGCTTCATTCAGAGTTCCGTAGCATTTAGCATAGCTTAGTTGTTCCTTTTCTGATACTCCTGCGTTTTTCTGCAACTGCACTAGCTTAGGTAACACCTCAGTATACATTGTGTGTTCGTTGCTAAACAAGACTTCTGTGTTCGTCATCTTTCGAACCATCTCGTATGGAGATGCAATTTTGGCAATCATTTTTATGCATTCATTTTCACCTTCTATGTGTATCCTTTTAACGTCTGCCGCAAAATTATCACCAGGCTTTCCAACTGTACTGAAAACCACTTTTTTTATTCGTAAGTCTTGTTCTTGAATCACTTTATTAATGAACTCTAGTTGGCGCTCATTTATATTTTCAAAATCACCTTCACAATTGTATTGAGCCATTTTTGGGCGTCAATAATTTTTTTTATGTATGATAGTCTTTTTATTTATATAGTATTTTATCTGTATATAGGTAGCGTTGGAGATTATTTGTGTTTAAGATAAGGTCTTTGTTAATCTTAAAAAACTACGTTCTAAATTCAGTTTTATAAAGATGAATATACACTAGAGTTCTTACGAATGGTAAAATACAGACAAAACTTCAGTATCTTAGAGTATTTCCATGTAATTTAACGTTCTTGCAAAGGTTCGACGTTGCGTTCTGCATAATGCTCACGGCCATGAGCATTTTCTGTAACATTTATTTGTATCTTGCGTTCATTATTGACCTTACTCCACGTCACAAGGGCTCGTGCCTTTGCTCGATAAAATGTTACACCAAAATGCTCGTAGGATTTTAAATTCAGGTTGTAACAAAACGTAGTATTATATAACTGCACAGCACATGTGTGAGTACTATGT
This sequence comes from Orthosia gracilis, assembly GCA_947562075.1. Lineage (NCBI taxonomy): Eukaryota > Metazoa > Arthropoda > Insecta > Lepidoptera > Noctuidae > Orthosia > Orthosia gracilis. The sequence continues at coordinate 11,993,265 of OX387264.1, read as the reverse complement.
TCCGACTGTAAATCTACCTATGTGTCGTTGGTTGACTTCTGTGTGCCCTGGCATTTCAGTGTGTCATGCTCTCTCTAATTTCTCTCTGATGGTGGCACATGTGTTGGATCATTCGGTTCCCTCCATAATGGTTGAGCTGAGTGGTGCCGATCCATGCGTCATGTTCGTGAACGGGCGCCATCAGTTGGGATTGGTCATAACTTAGCTGCCTCGGCCTGTTATTGCATTTTTATGTTGAAATTGTTTGTTACTCTAGACGCTTTTACGTGCACGTCTTTTTGCATCGTTCTCACATATATGTATTTATTTTTTAACAAGAATGATGTAACCAAAAACTTGTAATTGAAACTGATGGAAAAGAGTGTCCGTGGAGTTTCTTGCAAATTCTTCTCCATTGAGATCTGCTGCCGTTTGCGAATTTGCAACTAGAGTCATATTTTTTTTTGTTTGACAATTCAAAAGTACCTTTAAGGTTTATTTGAAATAAACTATTTTGATTTTGATTTTGACATCAAGCGTCATGTTCGAAGTGTGGATTGAGTAAATTTAAAACAGCGAATACTCGATGTTCTTATAAAGTGAATGATCTAGTCTATAAACACCTTAAACTTAATTGTCTGGTGAGGCAGGTACTACGATACTCTAGATACGAACAAAATAATCACTTGTGTCTGTTGGTTGGATATTTTGTAACGTAATAGCGCAACTGGCAGATGGACCTGATATTTGGTGTTAATTGATTTCAGGTAGGACTTTGTATATAATATTTAAGTATACATCGCATCAAGGGTGGCCGAGAGATGCAAACCATCGGGATGTCAGGATGAGACATCACATTCCCTTAGGTTAAGACATCGTGTGTGGGCAGGTAAGTGGGTACAATCAAGAAAATGAAATCATACAAATTATTCAATTCACTGGGTTTATTCAAATAGTCACAACTCACAGTTACAATCTTGCTTACTAATATAACGGATCGATAGTGATTCTACGATGTCTTAGCTTTAAGGTGGCCAGTACTTAACTTCCATATTCTGCTGCCCCACCTCGCAAGCGGTTAGAAAAAGCGCGCCAAAGATTAGTTGTTTTTGATTTGCCGCCAGGTGCTAGTTATATGTTTTGAAGTCCGTACTATTGACCTAACCCGACACAGCCATACTGACAAGTCAGACGTCCTCGCCTGTCCTTCATCGTCAGGTTTTAACAGTGTATCGAATCATGTGAAAATCCTCATTGGATGTCCTCAGCCCTTGGGGAAAGCTGAGGGGTCTGTCAGACTCCTACTGACTAAAACCACATGGTAACCTGTAGGCCGTAATTATATTTTATTGTACACCAAAAAAAGTAGTTACACATATATTTTACAACAACTTAATACTATCGGTATAAAAGCTGTCTTATCGCTGACAGCGATATCTACCAGACAACTTTTCCTTTCCTCTTGAGAGGCGAGCGTGAAACACAGCACGTCGCCTTCTCGGGCCTCTCTCAGGTATACATACTCTACAAATCTATCACCTGCAGGCATCATGTTATTGTCCTTGCTCCATGCCATCTCATGTCGTGTTGCTTCACACGTCCTCTTAGTCCACTCCGTCCCGCCAATCTTCCATCATACCAGGGATGTTTTTCGTAAAAACACAAAATCTTCACACAGTATTTGCTCGTCCAATACTGACTCATACTCTAGCTGATTGGGGAAACTTTTTAAAACAAACAAACATGATCATTTAAATCTCTCTCTTCATTATTGCATTGCATTTTGCATTGTGATTAGAAAGTCCAAGTACCACTGATAGTCATTAATCTCACATTAAATCAAACAAAAGAAACAAAACACCGGGTATCATATTCACGATCTTTAGCCATCTTATAGCTCTTCTACGAGTAGCAATCTCATAGCTCTCTTAGCAATCACAATTGCTCTACTCACACATCTCCACGATGTCAAGTCAACTCATCTCTCTGAACTCAGAACCTATTCACACAGAGATTTAGTCTGTTCTATGGTACGTCAAATAAAGAACGTATTCCTTATATGGTTAACTCAATCCCAATTCAGTACGGAAAGAAAGACTACACCAACCTCGGCCATGCCATATCGTTTAAAAATTGTAGCGAAAAAGAAGTTAATTCTAGAATAAAAATCACAAGGAACAAATACTGGGCCATGAAAGAAATCTTTAAAAGTTCGTTTCCACCTAGGCTGAAAGCAAAAGCTATAGGTAACGACTTAATACCTTGCCTCACTTACGCGTATCAAACTTGGTCGTTAGCAAAAAGACAACAAATCAAAATTAGAACTTGTCAGAGAGCACAAAAACGCAGTTTTATGAATGTAAAACTAAGAGACCGAGTGAAATCTCGTTGATCAAGAAAACAATAAGATATTCTGACGTTATTAGGCAGGTACTCAAACTTCAATGGAGATGGCCCAGATCATAACAAACTGGACTCCCAGATCTGTTTAGATGAAAAGAGGCAGGCCTTTTAAAAGGTGGAAAGACAACATTGTCAAAACTGCTGAAAACCTTTGGGCCAGGAAAGCTAGACATCGCGACAAAAAAAGCATTTGGAGGAGGCTTTTTGGGAGCCGAGTTCGCTCACTTTGCTCGCTCACTTCAGCTCCCGTCATCTCCTTCGAACCTAACCAATTCGTGTCGGGGTGCCCTAAGCTCCCGAAATCGCATCGCTCGCTCTTGGACTAATTCACATTTTTTTATCTCACTAATTATATTTAAGTATAAAATCTTCATAACTATGGGGTCCCGTGGGGTGGGGATGATACATTGGGGTAGCCCCCCTAAACTCCTTTCCCTCCCTCCCTCCCCGCCCCTTAAAACGATGTACATTTACGGAAATTTTTATTCTAACCTGAAAACTTTAACCATAAATATCTCCATAACCATGGGACTCCGAGTGCTGGGGATGATACAGGAGGATAGCCAAACCTGCCCTCCTCCTCCACCCACCATACCCGCGCCAAAAATCAACGGCCCTTAATGGAAATTTTATCCTCGAATCTGTTCCAAAACCGAAATATGGAGAGTGTTTATAATGCAGAGTGACTCTAGTGTTTTTAAGAAAAGTTTGACTCCTATGCAATTTGTTTCTTGTGATTCAATTGTTAGGAAAAATGATTCCCAGAATTCTACATAAAGGTGTTAATTATTTTTCAGATTTGTAATATGAACAAAATCTGCTACTGTGTTCTCTTATGTACGGTTAATTCACAAAAAATGGGCTATTAGAAATATACAAATATACATAGACGAACAACTTTGTTTTGCACTACATATTTAGATATACAAGATTGTGAATCGGAACATCGTGGATCACGTCACAATGACTTTGTAGTATCATTTACTTGTAAGATTAAAATACTAAAATAGATTAGAGTGTTCGTGCAAATAATGTTGCTAACGAAATAATAATCATAACAATTGACCTACTGGATAGCTTTGCCGTATCTGTAATACTAATCAATGCGTTAGGTACTTATTATTACACGACTATCCTATAATCGTTATTAACAAAATCACACATCGTCATTTGTATCTTTATCTTATAGATAAATACGGACCTATATAATATTGTACATAACACAATCATGGCACAACACAACTTTGAAGATGAAATTGAAAATATAACCGAAGCCCAATTAGACTTCATTAAAAACGTGATTGAAAAAGAAGGTTTTAAAGACGCCAAAGTTACCATCAAAGCTGTTGGAGGAGCAGCTAACAACTGTGGAGCCAACGTTAAAAGAATCTTCATAGAAGGAGAAAATGGAAAGTTAACCATAATTGCCAAAATAGCACCAACGAACGTTATCGAACGGAAAACCTCACACGTTGCGAAATGCGAAACATTTGCTAATGAGCTTCTGATGTATAAAGAGATCTTGCCAAAGTTGCTGAAACTACAGAAGCTAATAATATACCAGAAGAAGACCAACTGAAATTCCCGAAATGTTACGGAACATATAATGAAGCACGTAATGAAGTTATATTAATAGAAGACCTAAAGACATCGGGTTTTACTATAGTGGACAGATATTTGTCCCTTTTGGAGGAGTGTGTGTACAGTGTTTTGAAAAATTTAGCTACATACCAGTCACTTTCCTTAGTGTCCCGAAACTTTTAATTATTATAAGGATAATTTGCGGGATATGATGGGAGAAATGGCTGAAGGAACTCTTGAAGAACTTTCTTTTTCCAGCAAGTTGAGACTCTTTCTCTCAATATGCTTGATGACCCTGAGCATAAAAACATCATGAGGAACAACGAAGTTGGAAACGTCGTAGGTCATGCTCTCGAAATGATGAAGTTTGAAAATGACAGTCGTTATACGGTTATTCAACATGGAGACTGCTGGACTAATAATAATATCATGTTCAAGTTTGAGGCAAATACATTCATTTTATTATTGCTTTTAAGTATACATTTAGTTTGATTATCTTGACACTTTTAGTTCTTTTTCTCCAAATTGTTCAGTTCTTCCCCAATTTTGTTGGATTTCACTCTCAATCTAAATATAAGTGGCTGAATAGTAGTTATTTTACATGGAGCAACTTCCACAAACCGTACTAAAAAAGTTGGTTACTATTAAAGAAGTTGGTTATTCCGTCTTTCAGCTCTTTTATAATTGCATCTATGTCCTCATCATCTTCCTGCTCTTGTCCCATGTTACTTGGGTTCAGCACACCATTATTGACTGTATTTTCTTTCATATTATTCCTCATACCATTCCATCCACCTTTTCTTTGGCCTTCCCCTACCCCTCCATTCATCCTTACATATAACTATGTATACTGTAACGTTACGTTAAGCTCAGACGAGCTAAACGTAAGTCATGTTAATAGAAAAGGTAAAAATAAGGGCCGGCTTCATACGACGTGCTGCCCGCGTCTTCCTAATTGGCGAAGTGGCAACCGCAGACCAGGGCGGCGTGATACGTTGCGATGGGACGGCTGGTGGAGCGCTACCGCGAGATGTGGGTGCTCGTGTTCAGCGTGCCTTGTTTTGAAGATAATGTACAACGAGCTTATAGAATGCCTAGTCTATGGTATGTTATGTCTATGGCTTAAGAAAAATAAAATGGATAGACAGATGTCAATTCAGATGAAAATGTCAGAGTATAAAACATTCTAATGTGATTTTTAATTTCGTAGACTAAACTGACAGCTGCAATCGACGTTTTTTCTTAAAATGTTGCAAGCGTGAAACATAGTGTTGTAGTATGTGATTCTAAACTGATTTATTGAAACGTTGTGACACGACTCCAAACTTTAATTATACTTAGCTGTTTACCATCACACATAACCTCATACATTAATTAAGTATAACAATAACTATTAATAAACATAATACATAAACTGTCCTTGTAATAAATAAGAAATTGACAGTAAAATAAATGCTACAACTAACTTCCTATGCAACTCTGCAATCATTTTTCGGAGACGGATGCGGAAACGGAGGTGTTTTGCGATTATTCCGCAGCTACGGAGGCGGCGGCGAAATTCCGTTACAACCTTACATACTACTAAGGTGACCAAAAATACGTCATAGTCAAAAATATTACGAGCGTTTTTGCGTCTCGTAACTCGTCTTCTTTCTTCACTCTCCATTCGCATCGGTTGATCGCCAGTTTTTATTTATTGTTCCTGTTTTGTGTTTGTTGCTTTTAGGATTCCGTTCCTCAAAAGGAGTATAGTAGTCACAGAAGATTTTTGTGTCTCTGAAGTTGGCTCTGCGAACGATTGCGCAAGAAACAGTCTGTCATCGAGTATACTGAATAGAGTAAGCGAGATAGGAATATGTAACATAACATAAGCTTAAGTTATATGTAACAAACGTAAGCGAGTGAAAGAGACTATACAACGCTATCTTCATCTTCAACATTGACACAAAAATAGCTACTGCGCAGGGTCTTGCAGCCAATTTCAAAGACACAAAGAATCACTGTGAGTTTATAAAAGGATTCCTTATAGGATCACCTCGTTGTCTGTCTGTCTGGTGTCAAGACCTTTCTTTTCCTTCATGGAAGATGCTCAACCGAGCATCTCCGGCGATCGTTTGAGCATCTTGTTGTCTCCTAGGAAAAGGACACGCCCCGCTTATCTGAGTGTCACAGAGAAGACAATGGCACATAACGCATTTAAATACGTATTCAATGAAAAGAAAAATAAATTGGATACGGAATTATCTGAAAAGCCCTACAAACGTTACTGTGCTCAGAAAACAGAAGAGATTTACTAGTATTCCGTGAGCACCGTGTTGCTTGACTTCAGTTTGTTCGAAACTGTGCTTCATGGAATCTGAAGGACTGGAATATAGTATTGTTTTCTGATGAAGCTAAAATCTCTTTGTGTGGAGAGGACCGACGCCGGCGAGTGCTGCGAAGACCACGGGAACGCTTTGCGGAAGTGTGTTTCGAAGAAATCACTCCTTATGGCGGAGGCTCCGTTATGTTTTGGGCAGCAATTAATTCGATGGAGCGGTACATAACGGAAGTCCTTATTCCATATGCACAACCCACATTGACTGCACTTGGGGAAGATTCCATTTTTATGGACGACAATGCTCGCCCGCACCGTTTTGGCGACGTGGAAGCGTACATGCAAGAAGTTGGGATCCGTCGTTTAGATTGGCCAGCTCGAAGTCCTGACCTCAATCCAATTGAGCATGTTTGGGATGTTTTAAAGGGACGGATAAGATCAGTGCAACCTGCTTCACAAAACATCAAGGAGCTAAAAATAGTCATTGGAGAAGAGTGGGCACGTATTCCTCAAAACGTTATTAAAAACATCGTGAAAAGCATGTCCACAAGGATTCAAGCTGTGATTTTGGCAAGAAGAGGTCACCCTCGTTATTAGGTTTTTACATTTGTATCTTCAAAAACAAATCTTCTTGTCTTTTTTGCCGACCACTTCTTATTGTTTGGCCGTGTATATCGGTTTTAAAGAATTCACAGTTTTTTTTTTTTAAAGGTGCCAAAGTCCACTTCACGCGTATTCATTTACACGATTATAAGTATACAGACTACGTCAAACAATTAAATTTCATTTAACTAACTCAAATCGACCTAAGAATGTAAATTTCCTACAAAAGAGTGCATATATTTCTTATGACAGCAATGAAAGAGATTATTTTTCCCATTTACTCTTTTAACAGATATTTTAATTTACAACTTTTTATAAACACAATTGAATCAAAATATTTAAAACTGATTCATTCAGGATACAACACTATTTTTAAGTTACGATAAGGTGTCAACCACCCAAATGTCATTTTAGTCTACGAAATTAAAAATCACAGTATACAAGATTTTACAAATTAGCGATATAAATAAGTTATGGAATATTTAAACAATCAGAGATAACTAAAAGTATGCTTTTCAGGTGATAACAGTATCAACGAATACATAAAGATGAGTCACATGAGTTGAAACAATTTCAAACTTTAAAAAAGTGTGATTTGTATAGTATTATAAAACGTAAATAGACTAAAATATTTGGATCTGTACAGCAGAATACCATAATACCTAGTCATAGTTTTAGAGTTAAAACTGTATTGGATTGTTACCTGTTATCACAGACATGAATGAGATCGTTTTGATAAATGACTTGCTATATTATGTTTTGTTTTTCCTTATATTTTACCCCGTTTTATTCTTACTTTTATTATATCTATCTTTTTAACATTCAACTTTTTGAATTTGTTTTCCAGATGATGAATATTATAGCGTTAATATAAAATGTCCACAGCGTTTATATAAGGTATTTTCTTTAAACTTTATGTAGTTTAAAATTAATAGTACCTTAACAAAGCTGCTTTGCTTGAAGTCATAATAATATAAATATTCGTTAAGTTTAGTCCTTTAAGATTGAAAATGAAACCACAATAGGGTTAACCACTAATGGTACTTATAGGAGCCTTTCCATTTAGAAAAACAATCATCATAATCATCATTTTAGCCGAAAGACGTCGACTGCAGAACATATGCCTTCCTCAAGCGTCATCTCATTGACCGGTCTTATGCGTCTCGCGTCCAGCAGATTCCACCAACCTTAACAACATAGATCATTGAGCCAATTAGTGAAATCTAGCTAAACATTACAATACAGCATTGTTCAGTGTTAATTTTGTAGGACAGGATCATTCAGGATCAATATTTGTGGATTTGTTTCTTCAAGAGATCAAAAACTTTAAAGCGCAACATTAATTTATCGGTTGTGATGACAACTCGTCACACTAGCTATTTCGTCGCTATCCTTAATAGGTCACTTTTACTAATACGTCTTTTGTACATGTAGTCAGTTTTCCTACTCTTCTCCAGCCTTATTTCGTCTCTTTCCCAACTCGTCCGACGTTTATGTACAATTAAGCACAAAATTTCTAAACAAAATATTGTAATGTATTATCTATCGTTATGTGTTAGTTTATAATTTTATTTTAGTGGAAATAAAATAAAATATTTGGAAAAAGAGAGTACTTAATCTTATTATATGGTATTTAAGAAAAAACTAGATGGCACGACGTTGGTGTCGTGAAGGGTGGGTAGATTTCTGGTGTGGGACGCAACCTGTGTCGATACCTTGCGCCTTCTTATGTTCGAAGTACGGCGGGCTTTACCGGCGCTGCCGCAAATACTCACGGCGGGATTCCCGCCTAGGGTCACCAGCAGCCCTTCCCTGAATCGCGTCTTTGAATCACTAGGGCCCCACTAAAGAACCTTATTTACCGCGAAGTACATCTCAAACAGCGTGGTTTCCTGTTCAGGATCACGTCGACGTCTTCTCAGGTATCGTGTGTACGGGCGTCTAGCTGCCACGCATGTGACGCGCAGCTGCTCATTCTTTGCAGACTACTAGTAGACGATTGCGGAGTACGTGGTCCATTACTCCACTGGTGTAAAAGCTATCTTAAAAATCGAACATTTACTGTAAAAATTGACAACATCTGTAGTGAACGCGTGGATATAACTAAGGGAACAGCTCAGGGTTCGGTATTGGGCCCCCTGCATTTTTTGTCGTATGTTAATGATATGAGTAAATGCATAACAAACAGTAAATGCTAACAATTCGCGGATGACACTTGCCTTGTTATTGCTAACAAAAATCCTCAAATAGCATGTGAACGCTTACAACTCGACCTGGATGCTCTAACAAAGTGGTGTCACGATGCTGGCCTAGTGCTTAATGCAAGCAAAACCAAACTTTTGGTTATTAAATCTCCCTACGTTAGAAAGTTGCCCTTACGAAACCTAATAGCCCATGACCATGACTGCTTGCATGCGGTCAATTTGACCCATTGTAACTGTCCTCCAATAGATGTTGTCAATAAAAAAAACATATCTTGGAGTAGTCATAGACGATAAGTTTACCTGGAGTCATCACATAGAACGTGTTTGCGATATACTTCGGCAATTTCTTGCTAATATTACAATATTAAAGAATCGTTTGCCCTTCAAAGTGAAGATTATTCTATATTACGCACTGGCTAAATCCTACATCCAGTATGGCCTTAGTAGTTATGGTCGTACCTACAAAACCTATCTTGATAAGATTTACAAAATTCAAATCCGAATTTTAAAAACTGTAGTATCACCCAAAATTAGAAATCAATTTCACGACGATATAAATGGCCTCTTTAAACACTGTAAAGTCTTACCAGTTCATACACACGCTAAAAGAAAAAAACAATTCGTTATTAAAAGAACAATTTTTCAATGAATCATTATTGAACATCCTGTACGCACGCGGGCAATTTCTGTCAATAAGCTTCGTACACAGTGCGCCAACAACATTTATGGCCAGCGAACTGCTGGTTATATCAAATCAAATCAAATCAAATCAAAAACGTTTATTTCAAATAGACCAATTACAGGCACTTTTGAATTGTCAAATGTCGGTCAGTCAAACTAACAAGTGAAGCTAAGTTGCACGTTCCAAGGAGTAGATCTCTATGGAGAAGAACGTGCAAGAAACTCCATGGACACTCTTTTAAATAATATGTGTTACATATAATGTTTGGTTACATACTTCTTGTTGCTTCCATTATGTGAGCACAATGTAGATATATATTAAAAGATAGGAACTGAATTAAGCCACTGGCAGCTAAGAGATGACCAGTCTCATCTGACGGCACCCGTTCACGAGCATGACGCGTGCATCAACCCCACTCAGCTCAACCATTTTGAAGGGAACCGAATGACCCAATAACACGCGCCACCAACAGCGAGACATTTGAGTGAGCATGACAAACTCTCAACTGCCATGCTCGCAATGTCAAAATAAAAAAAACAAAAAGTTGTAACCTAATAAAAATGCTCCATGGTACCTCACATTCACAAATTTGAAAAATAAAAGTGCTTCTACATTATACAATGCTATTATTTATAAGTATAACATGTAAAGAATCCTAAGTCCTATTGAAATAAACAAATGAAATAAAAATAAAACACTGAAAACAACAATACGAAAAGGGCAGCAGCATCTCTTCCAATATAAACTAATTTGTAGCTACAAATGTATGTGGCTGTGGAGCAGGACCGGCATTTAGCCAAGCATTTTTATCAAGGAGATAATCTTCCAATTTATAATATGCTTGTCTACATAGTGTGCGTTTAATGCATGTTTTAAATTTTGACTCGTTTAATTGGAGAATTTCTAGTGGAATTTCATTATAAAATTTTACACAGTACCCCATAAAAGAGCTAGCTACTTTAGCTACCCTGAATCGAGGTTGATCTAACTTGTCCTTATTTCTAGTATTAAAATTGTGCCTATCACTTATTTTAGTAAAAAGATGAATATTTTTCCGGACATACATTATATTTTCATAAATGTATTGACAGGTACCGTCATGATGTTGATATCTTTAAATAATTCCCTAAGAGAATCGCGCCTGCGAAGATTGTATATGGCTCTGATAGCTCTTTTCTGCAGAATAAAAATAGACTCTATGTCTGCAGCCTGTCCCCATAGCAAAATACCGTAAGACATGATACTATGAAAGTAACTAAAATAGACCAGCCTCGCGGTATGTACATCAGTAAATTGACGGATTTTTCTGACAGCATATGCTGCTGAACTAAGCCGTCCTGCCAGAGATGTTAAATGAGGACCCCATTGTAGCCTCGAGTCGAGCGTGATTCCCAGGAAAACCGCGTTTTCGACGATTTCTAGTTTCTCCTTGTTCAATATTATTTCCAAGTTATTACTTTTAACACTCGGTAACGCAAATCTTATATTATTTTATACCGAGACTTATTAACAGTCTACCCTCAGAAATAAATAATTGTATAACAGAAAAAAATATTAAATTTAAGCTAAAACAATATTATTTAAGTATAATTTAGATAATGCAGAGATGTTTGTAATACCAACTGTAGGGACACAGGTGTGTCCCTACAGTACACCTTTCCGAAAATGTTGGTTATACAATACAACATTTTTTCACAAAACAAATCGTAACATATTTCTGAAGCTGATGATACTTTTTAAAACACAATTCAAATGCGCTCTAATCGTGGAAATATTAGAAATCCAAAAGATATTACGCTTCGCGGAACTGGAAATCGCGTTACTGACAGAGCGCATTAGTTGCTATGAAACTGGGGAACGCCTAAACTGTGAAACTGCGGCACAAGCGTGTAATTTTGCTCACAAAAATATCGCAGGCGAAAACATAAAATTAAAAATAGACTTTCTATTATCAGCAGCAATGGCACAAGAGGAATCTGCCCTTAATCGACGAAGTATTCTCCGATCAGTTTGAGTATTGTAATTATTTAGTGCCAAATGTCACCTCAAAAGATTTCTTAAACTATAATAACTACCATTCAGTACAAATTGAAAGACTTCTCAATGAATGACTACGGCCCAATCTTCATTGGAGGAAAAGATATACAAAATGGTGACTATGCAAATATACTTCACAACCTAAATTGCTCGCTGAAAAATGTAACCCATACTAATATTGTAATCTGCACCCCTATCTATGTAAAAGGTGCACTAATACATAATTACAAAGTGGAACTTTTTAACAACCTCCTCTTGACAGACATAAAAAATAATGAATATGTATATTTCTTCGATAGCAATGCTACTCTTTCGCATGAAATGTTTTCCTACAATACTGGGAAAATAAATAAATACGGATGGAGAAACATATTTGACCAGATTATGTCCAGGATAAGGTTTGACTACAGAGTGTTCGGTTATCAAGAAGTTTTGCCAGCCACAAATATCGAGAATCATCTCAACTCTGCCACAACTAGTTCTGCTGAGATTCTAAATGAAGAGAACACTAAAACAACGAGTGATCAGTTTTTTTCTATTATAAACATATTAATATTCTACAACAAAACATCGCTGGACTTTTGAATAAATCTGATATGTTGACACTACATATTCAAGAGTTGCGCACTGAAAAAAATATTGACATCGATGTATGCATAACTGAACACTTCGTAACTTCAGGACAAGAATCATTAATATAAGTACCTAATTTCAAGCTAGCATCGTGTTATTCAAGAACCCATCAGAAGCGTGGAGGTGCGTGTATCCTTATCAGAAATAGATACGAATATAGGGAACTTCCTAATACGTCTATCACAGGTTTATTTGAATATTGTGCAATAGAACTACCTCAACAGGGATTAATTGTTGTTTGCATTTATAGACCTCCGTATATGTCGGGTATAAACTCATTTATGGATAATTTAAACATCTCACTGAAGCAATTGTGTACTAAGTTCAGTAAAAAATTGTTTTTTGCGGGGACTTTAACATTAACACACTAAAAAGAAATAACTTAACATTAGACTTTGAAAATTTATTACTTTCCTATAATCTTAAATTGGAATTCAAGCAACCGACTAGACTTAAAAGTGGCACTTGTCTAGATAAATTTGCTCATAATTTTAGACAAAAATGTGTGAGTGAAGTAATCGATTTTGCGTTATCCGACCACACTGCTCAGATTTTAAAAATACAGGTCAACAAAACATGTATACTAAATTCTTGGCACATTAGTAAACGTAACTTATCCACAGAAAATTTAATATTATTCAAAAAACACCTTCAATGTCTGTCTTTTTCAGAAGTATTCGAAACTGACAACCCTAATGAGGCATACGATAAGTTTATAGATCTATTTCGTTTATTTTATGATCTATGCTTTCCAAAACAATTAATGTAAAACTTGATAAATAAGTAAAATGGATTTTGCGTGGAATAAGGAAACAAAGAAACCTACTTTGGAAATATAGAAAAGCACCTTCAAGTGAAAGTAAAACTACATTTAAAAATTATTCACGGAGACTAAAAAAAAATATAAATCTTACTCAAAAAGTTCAGAATAATTACCTCATTAATTGTTCTCAAAATAAATCAAAGACATCATGGCAGATAATTGATAATAACAATCGCTTAAGAGAACCTATTTTGCAAATAAATAAAAATAATAAACTAGTTAAAAATCCTAAGGAACTTGCTGAGTCATTTAATGATTTCTTTGTTGATCAGGTACAGAATGTAACTAACAAACATCTGGGCAAGACAAGTGGCAATATGAATATCAGAAATTCTTTATTCATGTCTCCGGTAGTACCTCAAGATATACTACGCGTAATAAAGCATTTAAAAAATAAAAAAGGTTTTGGATACGACGAAATATCTACCGCGGCAGTAAAATTTGTTTCGGATGTTATAGCGAAACTGTTAAGCCACATAATAAATGCATCCATAAGCTCAGGCATATTACCAGATCAATTGAAAACTGTTGTCATAAAACCGCTACATAAAAAAAACACTAAGGAAGACATGTCAAATTATAGACCAGCAGATTTGATTTCAGTGTTTTCGAAGATATTCGAAAAGATTATATATGAGTCTGTCTACACATTGTCATTAAAAATAATATATTATGCGAAGAGCAAAAGGGCTTCAGAAAGAATAAAAATATTAACATGGCAATATTTGATCTTTTAAAAGTGATAATGAATAATGTGGATAAGAAAAACCCTGTGTGTGCAATTTTCACCGACATGACAAAAACTTTCGATTATGTAAAACATGACACGTTATTACATAAGCATGAAGACTATGGTATACGAGGCAACGTACTAAACCTAATAAAGTCTTACCTCACTGATCGATAACAGTACCCAGAAATATCGAGAGTATGTACTAAAACCAAGCGTGAATTTAAATATCTATCGTCCAGTAGAATACCTAAGTTTGGGGTTCCGCAAGGTAGTGTACTCGGGCCATTATTATTTATGCTTTACATTAACGATCTACCGCGTCAAATTCATCAGCCAATGACATTATTTGCGGATATAATTGTGATTGTGATAATTGAATGCAAAGACAAAACGAAATACAAAAAAGATATAAACCATACCCTTAAAAGTTTAATAGAAACTCAGGTCATGCATTTCTACCAGCGACTAGAGCCAGAAAATATTATAATTAAAACGTAGATACAATTACTACGGTAACAAAATTCTTGGGAGTTTACATCGACAATAAACTAACATGGAAACATCATGCTGAAAACGTTTGCAATAAATTAAGTAAAATGGCATATGTACTCTATAATCTTTCAAAAAAAGTAAACATCAATACATTAGTGACAGCGTATCATGGTTTAGTTGCTTCTTCACTAAGATTTATTTTGGGGAAACTGCAGTGAAAAAGAAAGAATACTTAGGGCCCAAAAACGTTGCCTTCGATCAATGACAGGTCTTAAAACTAGAGAAAACTGTCAACCTGTTTTTAAAGCTCTAAGAATACTTACGTTGCCATCATTGTATATTCTAGAAGTAGCTCTATTCGAAACAAGCACCTGTTTACATCAGTAGTAGATAAAAGACAAAGCTCCGGACTAATAAGGTCTCAATATCAAAATCAACTCTACACAGGGAGTTATCAAACGTCTTTACTTAAAAAAAAATATTTTATCCATGGGTCCTCTTATATATAACAAACTACCGATACATATGAAAGAAATACCCATCCAAGATTTTAAAAAACAGTTAACAAAACTGCTACTAGATAAATGCTACTATGCAATTAATGATTTTCTTGGTGACAAAACTATCTGTTAATGGGGTGTACGAGTAGGCAGCTTCTTTGTTATTTGATGTATTCACATTTCTATCTCTAGTTTTTTTTAATTTTTTTTGTGATTTAATTTATTGACATTTTAATTATTTTATTTTGTTGACATCTTTTTGAATTTTCTGACATTTTTAATTTATTTTGTTGATATTTGTAGATAAATTTGTTGACATATGTTAATTTAAATTATTGACATTTTTAATTTAATTTTCTGTTCTTCTTTTTTAATATACTTTGTGGAAATTTGTATTTTAATTTCTTGACATTTTGTATTTTAATTTATTGACATTTTATAGAGACACTGAAGAAAAAAAAAATTATTTATCAATGTTTAATAATATAATATGCAATCGATAATTAATAATTATATGAATAATAACTGACAATCTTGTGTAATAGACTTTTGCACACCTGTTGAGGTAGAATATGGCAGAACTTTTGTAGTTTGTAACACCACATATATGTACCCATATTCCAGCAAATAAATTATTTGTATTTATTTGTATTTGTATTTGTGATCTCTACTGTAAAACTGCTGACGCTAGGCGTCGCCGCTATGAGTTCGCTGTAACAATACACTGGAATGCATAACGCAATATTACATTGTATGTAGGTAAGGTACTACACTGGGTACCTAACATGTTAGATTGAAATTATATTGGACTCCACATTTTTACATACTATCTTGTTCAACTCTACCTCAACTGAGAGTACAAACTGTTAACGATATTTGACATAGCTCGGTACACTCATGTCCAGTTAATACAGAAAAAAAAAACATAATATTACACAATTACAATTAATTAGCATCAGATATAGATAAAATATTTTAGTAGGTTCACAAACATTTTTGAAAATAATTTTGAATCGTCAATCTAAACCATGAACGCACAACTATTCGAAGAATTGATAGGAACACGTTTTCAGAAAAAAAATTACGTATACATAATTTTGGTATATGGATACATAAGTTTGGGTCGTTTTTGCTGCTCCAGGAACCCATTATTTATTAATATAAATTTGTCAGCACGCAAATCTCACTGGTGGCCTGATTATTCTACCACTACGCGAACTTTGTACTGCTAACTGTGCTGGCTGCTGACTCTTCATTGCACTGTCGCTACAGGGTGTTTCGTACTCTTCATTGACAATGTAGTTAATTCTCAACTCTTTGAAAGGTCCATCATAAGGAGCTTTCAATGGACGCCGAACCGTGTCATACGAAAACAAATTCACAAGTCTAGATCCTTATGTCTGAAAAATATCTTACCACTAGCATGAGCTTTGCTTACTGGTCTGATATTTCCTATCGCCTGCTGAATTTTTTCTAGCTATACATTGTCAGACTGATCATTGCTGCCTTCTGTGAAAAAATCGCCGGGCAAACGCATAGCTTGACCTAAAGTCAGCTGTGCTGCACTCATACCCGAATCACTACGACACGCTGCTAGAAGTCCAAACAAAACTGTCGACATTTCATCAACCCAGGAACGATTATTTAACCTAGCTTTGATCGATGCTTTTAGAGACCTATGAAATCGCTCGACAACACCATTAGCTTGCGGATGGTAGGCTGTAGTACGAATTTGCTGTACTCCTAAAAACTTCAATAACTCCGCAAAAGCTGCGATTCAAATTGTCTCCCCTGATCTGTAGTTAAACGCAATGGACAACTATACCTACAAATCCAGCCTTCGTAAACCACTCTAGCTACGGTTTCTGCTTTTATGTCCTTTATTGGAAACGCTTCCGGCCAACGTGTTCTCCTGTCTACGACTGTAACACAATAACGATATCTAACCTCCGATATAGGTAATGGACCGACAATGTCCACATGGATATGCTCGAAACGACCTGTCTCAGGATATTCGTCGAATTCCGTGATCGTGTGCCGATTGATCTTCGCTCGTTGACAACTAACACAAGCTCTCGTCCACACGCTCAAATCACGATTCATCCCTGGCCAAAAGAAGCGATCTCCAACCATATTCTTCGTAGTTCGGATACCTGGTTGGCTAAGATTATGTATGGCAAGAAAAGCTTCCCTCCTAAACATCTTAGATAGATAAGGTCTCGCTTTCGAAGTTGATACTTCACAATAAACATCCTTATCGCAACCCGTTTATTTTACGAATAGACACTTTGCTAGCTGGGCCGTCAACTGGTGTTGGATTACGTAGGTACCTACTCGTCGTTGTTTTGCGCAATTGCAAGTTGCGCATAGTCGTGGGACAGGATATTGTCGCGACGCGAGACATGGTATCGGCGACACAGTTGCTATCTCCGCTAATGTGTCGAATATCTGTCGTAAACTCGCTCACGAATAAAATCTGTCTAGCCCTTCTCGGAGTCTTCGAATCTCTACCGACTTTGCTGAAAACATGAACCAATGATTTATGATCTGTAAAAATGATGAGCTCTCGACCTTCGAACATTTTCCTAAACTGCCTAACTGAGAGAAAAATAGCAAGTAACTCCCTATCATAGGTACTGTAGCGCGCCTGTGTGTCCGTAAGCTTTTTCGAAAAGTAGCCTAAAGGTTTCCACACTTCGCCTACTTTCTGCTGAAGTACCGCCCCTATACATGTGTCCGATGCATCTTTCATAAGCGATAAGGGAACGTCACTTAAGGGGTACGATAAAGTAACTGCCTTCTTCAGCTGGTCCTTGCACTTCTGAAAAGCTAAGTCAGTTTCTGTGGACCAAACTATAGGTGACTTGTCATTTTTCTTCGTATTGTGTAGATACTTGCTCAAAACTGCTTGACTCTGAACTGCACCTGGGATATGTTTCCTATAAAAATTAACCCTCACTAAAAAACGTCGTAATTGATCTACTCTTTCAGGCTTCGGAAGATCCGTGATAGCTTGAACTTTCTCCTCTAACGGTTTTATTCCGTCGGTCGACACATGAAAACCTAAAAATTCGAGGTTACTAACGCCGAAATAACATTTTGACAGGTTGATCGTAATACCAAACTTCTGAAAACGCTCGAACAATAATCTAGGTGTTTCTGGTGCCATATACGTGGAAATACGCCCTCCGCAATACAACGGTTGTAAACGGTTAAAATTGCATCACCGGCTGTTTTACACGCTTATATAATCATCCGATTAGATATTTTATCTTCACCAGATGACTTGTTGAGTGGTAATCTCTTGACAACGTTAATGTTGTAACGGTAATGATATAAAGGAGACCACGGACCTTCTTTATCTAATTTTTATACTATTTTACGCAATAAATTACCCTTTGATTTTTCCACCTATGCTCTGTAGCGGGACCTGGCAACTCTAAACGTATTTAACGCAATGGAGAGAGGGTGATCACCTTACGTTTTTTAAGCTTTTTAAGATGTTTACGCGCACGGTGATAACTTTTACGCTGTTCAGTTACGTAATCACACCACCAATCACATCTACGTATATTGGTCCCAGATCCACGACCAATGGCAATGTCAGCACAGCAAGGTCTAAGGTAAGGGGTCTGACATAATTTCAGCACTTTCTTCAGCTGAAAGCCCTTCACGAATGAAGTCTTTTGCGTGAGACGCAACAAGCGACCTAAAGAATTCCCAATTCGCACCCTTACATTTATACCTAAAGTTAACAATGACATGTGACGTACCCTGAGTAAAATCCGGAAAAAATTCGTACACGATCAAGCGATGATCACTACAAGACGCGTCCGGTAGGACACGCCACCTATCCAAGCGTACGTCTGCACTAGAAAGTGTGACGTCAATACAAGATTCGCCCATTTGGCTGCAAAAAGTTGGTGGTGCATCTGGGGTATTATGAATAGTCAGATTCATTTCAGCAACGAAATCTTCAATAGCGCAGCGTCGCTCATAATCCGTAGATCGATATTTGCTATACCAGAGTAATGATTACGCATTAACATCAGCGCCATTGATGACTTTGCAGCCCGCGAGCGATTGCAAGACGTGACGGAGGTTATGTATATAAGGAGCAACAGGGTCTAAATATTGAAAGCAGCAGCTCACAACGTAAACTTCAAAAGAAGACGATGAGACCTCCGCAACAGCACAATGGGGTGTCATAGGGTTACGCAAAGACGTCACTGTGAAGTTATAAGGACGCGCCACGTAAATTACGGCTCGTGCTTTGCCATCCAACTGTACTACTTTGTGAAGTAAGCGCGCGTTTTGATATTGTTCTTGAACAAGCACTATATCTAAGTTATAATCGAAAATTAATTTGTCCAGCTCAGAAGTCGCCACCCTATCGTTGTGGAGATTTAATTGTCCTATGGTTAATCTGTCCATTATCTTAGTAGTTGGTATTAAGGATAAGTTGTTCGAGCTTAAGTTTATAAATGGCACACCCATGTGATCCACAGCGATGGTCATACGGTTTCTTAGAACGTTTACACGCCACGCTAGACGGTGTATAATTTAAATTGTCCTTATGAGGGCAGTCTTTGGTTTCATGTGCCTCAGAGCAATTAGCGCAGGTAGGTGATTTACTAGTGCAGTGTTTCTTAACATGACCGAACTGTTGACAATGTGCACAACGTACTATGTCGATATCATCAATGAAACGGCAAGTCGCCCAATCAATAAATAATTTATCCTTAGTCGAGACCAAATGTTTCCGGACCGCGGACTCGAGTTCAATGCCTATCCATTTCCGACCGTTGTCTAGTGAACGCCTACGTATAATTTTTGTTGATTTAATAAAGTCGTCTTCTTTTAATGGCGATT
This sequence comes from Orthosia gracilis, assembly GCA_947562075.1. NCBI lineage: Eukaryota > Metazoa > Arthropoda > Insecta > Lepidoptera > Noctuidae > Orthosia > Orthosia gracilis. The sequence continues at coordinate 11,973,406 of OX387264.1, read as the reverse complement.
CGTCTTTAATGTTTTGACAGAACAACGCATGCAAAGAGGCACTGTCCTCCATTGAGGATGGGACGTCTTTAACTAAAATACTTGGCTTACGGCCTTTTGGTTTTTCAAGTCGCAAGCCAGCGGACCTAATGATATCGACTGATTGCAATTTTTTGATTTGAAAATCGTTAGCGACACGTAATACGACGCCAGGCTTCGAAGCTTTCTTGACACCTACAATTTGAAAGCCGTCACTAGGATTAATAGCTTTCATGAGCGCTTGTTTAGTCGCAGAAGAAGTTGCAAAATCAGTTGAACGCTCATCGTTATGCGCTGAGTCATGTCCATAATAGTGGATTTATTTGCAACATTAATACGGGACCCTTGGTCATTGACAAGGTCGTTAATTTTAGACAGATACGCAGACGCCTGAAAAACCAAATCACAATAGTCGTCATTGCTTGCATTACTGACATTTAATATCGGCGAAGACCTTACAATTGACTCTGATGTTTGCAATCGCTTTGATCTATCTTCGGGTGAAATGTAAGAAGGAGACATTTCACTAAATAAACGCTTAGCATTAGCGGAGATCGTCGGCTACATTGGTTTATTTATTCGGCGGAATGATATTTCTCCACCACGATCAGGTGGGTCATCGTTATTAGATAACATAATTACTTATGAAAATTAAGCGAATAAGCGTATTAGAACGTGAAAAGTGAAAATTAACGGACGATACAATTATTTCGATAAATCGAAATAATTGTATCGTCCGTTAATTTTCACACGTCAAGAAAAGTAAATGTACTCACCGATAGCTGACGAAATTAACTAATTACAAGTAAAAAACGAACGCAAACACGTTTAAAAACTTACGATACCAGCACTTATCACAATAATACACAATCGACAGCAACTCACAAGCTGGAAATAAATTTTGGAAAACGAAAATTGCAATTAAAAACAGGGAGCGAACAGATCACCGCTAACAACTGCGAGCGCGCGGAGGGAAGTATGTTGACTATGGTATCCACGAAGACGGCAACCTAGCCGAGTTCTCGTGACGTGTTCCGGCCGATGATAGCCACTAGAGCGTCAGGGTCTCCCACCCAGTTTTCTCGGGGGGTGACCAAATATACTCAACGACCACTGAGGACATGGTCGATGGAATGTCGATGAAACAAAGATTCTTATGACTGGTGCAGTGGTTAATATTAGAAATTTACTTTTATTTTACCTCATAGTGCATCAGATGGCTATGCACTGTATAATTTTGCACCTTACCGTACATTGAGCATAATATGTTTCGGACGATCGTCGAGAAAAAGACGAAATACGGCTTGACACAAATTGGGAAACTGACTACATGTACAAAATGACGTATTAGTAAAAGTGACCTATTAAGGATAGCGACGAAATAGCTAGTGTGACGAGTTTTAATCACAACCAATTTATCTAATCGGTTAACACCCAGCCACGTGACGATAAAAATACGGATTTAATTTTATAAACTACATAAAGTGACTAAATGATTACCAATTACGATATAATTTTCCTAAATTTTCAAAATTATCAAGACAATCTAATAGTTGATACCGGCCTGACTGAATTCACCTTGCGCAATTTTTATCTTTACCACTATACGACATCCATCCAACAACACTGAGCTAGCTTGCTATAGCACAGTCCCTCTCATAGACAAGAAGAACGGTTAGACCTAAGCTTTCTTATAACGAAATCCCTTTTAATAACACGTTTTCTTTTTCTACTTCCAGGGGAAGACTTTGAAACGGTCAATGTTAATCGACTATCAACAGTCCAAGAACTTCAGTCCAGTCTTCGATATTCTTTACTTGATCTTCAACTGCACCGATCATGAAATGAGGATTAGGAACTACTACGATTGGGTAGACTATTACCACGAGAAACTTGAGAAATCCTTGTCCAACTATAACTTTGAAGTCAACGACGTTTACCCCAGTGAACATTTGGATGCTGATTTGAAAAGATACGGTAAGCTTACCTTTAGAAGCAATCTTCTTATCTCTGGTATACTTACAATAAGACAAGATGAGGCTAGTAAACTTAAGATTTAATGGCAAAAGGGGATTTTTCTAACTTAGCTGGCACAAGGCAAGGAAGACCTTTTGAGGTACAACGTGGAATCAGGCAAGGCGACCCGATATCACCGAATCTTTTTACCGCTCTCCTGGAAACCATTTTCTGATTCCAGCGGGCCGTCGAAAGAAGTATTAAAACTGAGAGGCAGAATTAGAAACAATGAAATCAGAATGAATACTAAGCTAATAGACGTGGCAGACTTAGCCTGTCAGTTGAAATGGCGATGGGCAGGACACGCGGCACGCGCAGGTGACGGAAGCTGTAGCGAGCATGCTGATACTGCGGCTCACCCAAAGAAAAGACTCGTTGGATTGGTTGAAACTTTTACCACCTTTGGATTCCTGTGAAGTGTAAATATTTTTGTTCTGCTAAGACTTCGACGAAGAAGAAAACGATAGAAGAAAGAGATGACTTTGCTCAGCAGTGAGATAACTTAGGCTGAAAATAAATAGCAATAACTTGTTAAACAATAAATTGTTTGTTCAAACTTAATGTGACATTTTAATGGAATCGATTAGATTGATTGTAATGTAGATATAATGGCATCATAAGGTCTATAAATATAATATTTGTTATAATTATAGTGAGATAATTTATGTGATTTCTTTCTGCATGAAATGGATTAGATGTTAGCGATGTAATAGTAGTAATATTATGTGTTTTTGTAAATAAATGGCTTATTATTATTTTCATTTATTCATTTTATATACATACTTGTTACATTTTTAAATATTAGCTTATTTAAAATAAAATAAAATAGAAAACGTTTAAAAATATAAAAAAGTAGCCCACCGATATCGGGAACAGGGTCCAAGCCACCAGCGCCGTGTCCGAGAGTACCGCTTTCTGGATCAAGCCCTTGATCCAGCTGCCCAACGAGAGCCTCCACAGATGTTCGTCGAAGCTCTTGGCTATTATGCCATTGGCCGTCACGACTATCGCAATGACTGCCAGATCAAGATACTTGCTTTTCAATTCTCTCTCAGCCTTCACGAGGTTACCGTAATGAGGGACCGCTATATCAACAATCACTGCGCGACGCTCTAGTCGGTCTATCACCGCTATATGACTTATTGGCAGTGATGATAGACAGATCCCAGTACAACTTGACATTGCCCTTTTCGAGAACTGGGTCGGGCACATACTTATAGTAAGGCACTTCCGATTCCACAAGATTGTATTCAAAAGCAAGTTGCTGATGGATCCATGCAAATAGTCTCCGTTAGCCAGACTAGAACAACCGGAGATAATGTGACGGATTGATTCCCCCGGCCGGTGACATGCCCAATAGATGACAACCGTGCCGTACTTCACAATGGTTTACAGGTAGTTGTTCGTCATTTCTGGTAGTTGTTCGTCAATAATATGATATTATTTTTATACCATTCCCCCTCTAAAAGCTTATTTTATTCACTGAAAACAGTGAATAAAAAGCACTTTTAACATTTTGGTGTTTGAATTTATAACACACCAATAAATTCGACCTCCATCTCAATGTTATACAACCTTCTTGCGCAAACTTAGTCGATACAAACACCTTGTGCGATCTCGTATTCATTTTAAAAGGTGTATTTTTAAGTAAGGAAATGTGTGTTAATATAAGTTTTTAAAGTAAAATCTTAATTTTTATTTTGTTCCGCTAAATTTGCGGCTTTGTATAAAATATTTTTTGGTGATGTGAAAAATGTTATATATTTTTTGGTGATATGAATCATTTTCATTGCCCGCAACACTTCTTCTAAACCAGCCTCCTCCAAGTTACTCATAAGCTCGCCAACTTCTTTAGTATCCCCCATCAGCACATTGGATAATAACTGAAAAGACACACTTACCGAAAAGTAATTTGCTGTATCTTTTCATGTCTGCGTCTAACTGGTCTCTAGGGTACACGAAGTTGGCTTTCAAACCGAAGTTAGACAAAGCATTGTCTAATTCGGAGTGATGGAAGTCTAACCAGTTGTAGTAGTTTTTGGTTCTGGTCTCATGGTCTGTGTAGTTGAAGATCATGTAGAGGAGGTCCACCGCAGGGCTGCTGCTTTTTGAAACTTGGCAGTCAATCATGATTGATTGTACTAATTTATCTCCCTGAGAAAACAAACCAAACATAATAATGTTAGCGACATTGATCTAATATCACCTCAAAATATGGCGTGGTAGGTGAATTCAACATTAAGGGTTCTATTTTTATGAAACTTTATAATTGCATGAATTTGGTGTCGTGTGACAATTTCAAATTAAAATTCATTTATTTTTAACGATCACAGTTATAACATGATGACAATACACAGTGTGGTAAGAAATTAAAACTAACAATGACTATAACAATTCAGCAACGGGTCCCAAACTAGGCACAGCCTGTGTCTTGGCGAAAAATTCACACGATACCAAATTGTGCAACTTTATTTTCCATATCAATGAATGTCAGTAGTTGCACTCGTCCGAAGTATCTTAAATAATAGAGAAGAAAAAATATTTAACACAAATTAGGAACTAAAAGTAAATACTTGCCGGGAATTTGAACATTATATTGTTCGTCCAAGCATCGCCTTGTTGGATAATTGAATATCTATTTTCATCCCTTTCTAGCTTTGCTGTCAGTATAGAGATATCCAATAATTTACATTTCATAATTTTCTTATGTTCCTCGTCTTCAAGAATTGATGTTAGTTCATTTTCAAGATGTTCGAAACGCAACACAAACTCTGGCATCTGAGCCATCAGTTTCCATGAATTAATTATTCTTCTGGCACTTCTGCATCTTTCTGCAACTGCTCTAGCTTAGTTAATACCTCAGCATACATTCTTCTTCAATCTTCATACAACAATACATTAGTGTTCGTAGTCCTACGCTAATCTACGCTAATTCTCTTCACGCTGGCTAAATTGTGAAATTATCACCAGCCTGCCCAACTGGACTGAAAACCACTTTATTTACTTTTGAATCTTGTTCTTGTATCACTTTATTAACGAATTCCAGTTAATGTTCATTTACATTTTCGAAATTGCCTTCAAAGTTGTATTGCCCAATGCAAATTTGAAGGCATGATTGCTTGTGATACTAAGCACTGATTGTTGTGTTATTATAACTTATAGGGAATATTTTTATCCATATCTATAAAAGCTTTGGGTTACAATATGCAAGATTAGATAAGTTTTATTTGGTAACGGAAAAATTATCGATTGAAATCGTTAATTGGTAATTACGTAGGAAATAAATAAGTTAAAAAAAAAAGCAGGTGCGCTCCGAAAATACCTAAAATTGTTGATGATTACATAATTGCTTCATAGTTTGAGATATTTTTGAACATTATTCCATTGACTGTTATTCCAAGTGTGGTAGTACTTATCTTAATAATATTAAACCTAGGATTATCTTTAATGACCTTCAATATGAGAAATACTATTAATGGAGATCAGCCATTGTCTCCTTCAGACCTTTGAAAAACATTAGTATAGTAGGCAAAGTTATTAATCTTACACATTATTAGGACAAAAAATTAACTGATTCTTCACTTCTATGATCTGTAAGAAATACTTGGGTTCGTGGACTGTTGGCCTTTGCTAATTGTCCACCGCCTTAAGAACACGCGAGTCATTGAGCTCGCTTTTTAAAGCCATGACTCATGAGCAACTTACCCTTCAATATTTCATTAGGTTATTAATAAGACGAATTATTTGATTTTACAGTGTATTAATATCTTGTGGATTCTAGAGTATAACATTGACCTTTGCCTTATATTAATACTCAGTCTAGTCCCATTTGCGTACGAGATGTTTGCCTTAGAGAGGGATCACAAAGATGTTATCACAAGTTTTCGAAAAATTTAAAACAATGGAATAATTTATTTATTAATATTACAATAAACCAAATTCAGTAAAACTATCAATAAATCCTAGAACTCTCTTTTTGAGACGAACCATAGTTTCATCAGCTACGGTTTCTATTTTCATTGATTCCATCATATTCTCACCATCACTCGTAAGGGCCTCCATGAACTTACTGGCTTCCGCTGAATCCCTTGTCAACATATTTGCTGCCAATATGGATTGACCAAAAATTAATTTGCCGTACATTAACAAATCTGCATCCATCTGGTCACGAGGGTATACAAAGTTGGCTTTCAAGCCAAAGTTCGACAACGATTTATCTAATTCATCGTGATAGTAGTCTAACCAGTTGTAGTAGTTCTTGGACCTGGTCTCATGGTCAGTGCAGTTGAAAATCATGTAGAGGAGATCGACTACAGGACTGTTACTCTTTGACAATTGGTAGTCGATCATGATTGATTGAATGGAATTATCTCCCTGAGAACAAAATATAAAATAAGTAAATTTCCTAGTGTATTTAAATTAAATGATAAAATTATGAACAATAATTATACGAGAAATGAAAAGTATCATGTGAGAGCCTGCCAGTCATTTCGAGAAAAATAAATAAAGCACATTGGCGCGATGTCATTTTATATTGCGTGTGGTCAGGATTTAGGTAATTTCAATGAAATATTAAAGCGAGATGTTTAGTTAAAATCCACCGGTGAAAGACTAGAATAAAATTCTTTTTGTTTTTATAGATAGGCTCGCGCTTGACCACTTATACTTACCACGAATTTGAACATAATGTTGTTCGTCCAGGCATCGCCCTGCTGAATAACTGAATATCTGTTATCACTGATCTTTCCAATCTTCGCTGCAAGTTTAAAGATATTTACAATTTTGGTTCTAATTAAACTTTTATGAGCCTCGTCGTCAAATACTGCAATAATTTGATCTTCAAATGCTTGTATATGCGCCATCATTTCTTGTTGCTCAGCCACGATTATCCATATATTTATCAATTCATTTTTGAAGAGATCATATGTTTCTGGTTCCTTTTTCTTTAATGCGTAAGAAAGAGAATGGAGGATAGCAAAGTTCTTCAAGATACTCTTCACACAATCATCAGACAGAGACTCGAATTTGTTCAACATGGTGAAACCTGATTCTTTTAGGTCTTCTAGTATTACAACCTCGTTAGGTGCTTCACTTAGAGATCCGTAACATTTTGCGAATCTTAGTTGTTCCTCTTCTGGTACTCCAGCATATTTTTGTAGCTGGTCTAGCTTAGGTAAAACCTGAGTATACATAATATGCTCGTTTTTAAACATGATTTCTGCGTTCATTGTCTTACGAGCTATCTCGTGTAAAGGTGCGATTTTAACCACCATGTTCAAATTTCCATTTTCACCTTCGACGTTGATTCTTTTTACGCTAGCCACGAAATTATCACCAGCCTGTCCCACAGGGCTGAAAACCACTTTTTTAACTTGCAAGTCTTGTTCTTGAATCACTTTGTTAATGAACTCCAGTTGGCGTTCATTTATATTTTCGAAATCGCCTTCAAAATTGTATTGAGCCATGGCTGCGTGTAAATACTAATTTAAAATGTGTGATTGTATTTTTATTTATAGAGTAATTTTATCGTGTTTGTAGCGTTAGTCAATTGTATGTGTCTAAGATAAGATAATATATGTGTGAGTGATATGTAGTGTCAAGTCATTGATAGTCATAAAATAAGTACATAATTAAGTTTTATATACTGAATTGTCTTGTAAGACCAGTACCACGATACTCAAGATACTAACAAAAGTTTTGCCTGTAGGTTGGGCAACGAATCATGTTACAAAGTGACGAATGCCGCATATGGAAATCTGCTATAAAATAGGGATGCCTGCAGATGCATCTTAAGCGGAAATAATCCCTTACTATTAGGTGTGCTTTTTCATCACTCAAGTGCTGCTATAAGGTGAACCTTCTTATTTATAGGCTTAGTTGCAAAGCTCGTCATAATCCAACGATAATACCTCTCCATTACTTTGATTTGGATTTTACTTAAATATTATAAAAAATATATGGCTATTTATTCTGCGGCTTCAATCCCGTGGCCTAAACGAAACAACATAAAATTTTACCTGATGGAAAACATTCTAAGGTTGTTTGTCATAGTATGACGTGTACATTTTGTAATGATGTAATGTTTTCCTCAATTCTTAATGAGGCGATTACGATTATCTGTTGAATTGATAAACATATTAAATTCATTGATAAGATTTGGCACATAATATGTACTCATGTTAATAACAGCTATACTGATTTTTATAAAAGTCAGCACCCGTTTGACCTTACCCTTTCAAGGCTAGACCATTCGGTCATTTTAGAGATCACATTATCTTTGTATCATGTTTCTTTTTTTAGTGGTATTGCAGTGTGTTCTCTGAAGAGAAGTCAATAAAGAATAGGGTAGTTTAATGAAAATTAGTTTTTTGTCCGTCAGGTAGATTAATAAAAAATATTGGACACGTATTTTTCTTTTGACACGTAAACATAAAGTGACGACGCTATTATATCGTCGTCACTTTAAACTAAGCTTATGCACTTACGCATTATGCTTTGAAATATCGTGAAACGTCACGCCGCTATTACACTTTAAACTACCTAAGTTACGTCATAAGCCCCCACTCCTGAACTTTGATGCGCTTGAACATTGTATTTTTTATTGATTTGGTAAATCAAAAAAATACGTGTCCAATTACTGACCCACTAAATAGAATTATCATTTTTCTACCCAGGACACATCCCTATTGTATTGTCTATCAAGTAGTCAGAGTTCAAGACTGCTGGCCACCTCATCGCGCCGTGGCAGAGCCTTTAAACAGACTCCGCCAGGTCGGTTGTAGTAAGGACAATCTTCACAGATTACTGATGACTCGAATGGTAACACACAATCACACATGTCAGCACACCGATGCCTACTATTTATCTTACCCCCAGTGGCCCACCTTACATCTTGCGTGTCAGCCATATGTCTGTGCTGAATACCGGGCCAAACAATTTTACTTATTGGTCATCTATTAAAAGAAAAAGACTATGATTTATTGTCTTATACATCGAGTAGACAAAAAGGCAGTGCGTCGCACGTTGAACAATCCAAACGGCAGTGTGTTGTTTATTCGGTTGTCAACGTCAAATTCGTTTCAACCCAATTCGTAAAAATAAACAACTCTTAAAAAATTACACTAAGTTATACAAAAGAATAATAAAACTCACACAAAGAGCACAAAATAACCATTACATTAATACGTCTGAAAATAAAGCTAAAGCTGCTTGGTAAATAATTAATAACTCCGAAACATGCTTCCCACAAGAATCCATTCTGACTATAAAAAGAAATAATTTACTAATAGGAAATCCTATCGACATTGCAAATGAATTTAACAACTATTTTATTGATGACATTGAAAGTAATATTAAAATGACATTCCATATAATAATAAACACAACCTGGATAATATAACAACACAATCATTGTTCATGATGCCTGTATCAAGCCATGACATAATTAAAACGATCAATAGTCTTAAAAACACAAGTACTGTTGGTTATGACGGTGTATCCACTAAAGTAATCAAATATGTAAAGGACGTAATAGCACCATCGCTGGCGCATATAATCAACCTGTGTATTACCGAGGGTGTATTCCCAAGTAGTCTCAAAAGAGTGATTATTAAGCCATTACATAAAAGAGATGATAAAACAAAATGTTAAAAACTACCGACCAATTGCAAAAATCCCAGTAATGTCAAAATTAATAGAGAAAATAATCTATCAATCTCTTTACATGTATTTAGAAAAGTATGAATTATTCTGTAACGAACAAAAAGGATTTCGATAAAATACAACGATTAATATGGCACTGTTTGATTTAATATCTAGAATTATATCGTCAGTAGATAAAATAAATCCCATTTGCGCCATCTATTTATTTATTTATTTTTAGGAAAACTTACAGCTAAGCAGACATTTAGTAATAGTTTATACAAAATATGGCCAATTACAAGTTTCCACTGATAGTAAATAGAATATATATGAAACTGAAAATTTATAATAGATAATATATGTAGGTATATAACACCAAACAGTAAAATTACTATTTACACTCGAAGAAGCAATCACATAAAATTTTCTTCAATTTATTAAAACTAGTATGGAAAATGTCAATCGGAGCCTCCCGACAGGTTGTGTTGTACATACGACTCGCTCTCATCATGTACGAGTTCCATCTGTACGTAGTGGTTATCACTGGGGTGTACAATAAATGAGGTCTACGCAAGAACACAGACGACACTCGCAGCCCGACCTTGTGAAGCAACTCGGTAACACCAGTTGTTCCATTGGCTATCTTGAAAAGAAACACAAGATCTGATATTTTTCGTCTTTCGTAGAGTGGAAGGATATGAAATTTTTTGCAACGGTAGGTATAATTCGATACAAACGTTTTAGACCGATACTGAATGTGCCTCAAAAACCTTTTCTGTATGCTCTCAATACGATTTATATAGACATTATAATTGGGGTTCCAGACCTGAGAGGCATACTCCAAATGACTACGGACAAAGGAACAGTATAGTATTTTAATAGTTTTAATATTTTTGAACTCGGAGAACACCCGGAGAATAAAACCAAGTGCTTTTGATGCTTTCTTGACTACATTATCTATATGCGCATCAAAGAGGAGCTTAGCATCAAAGGTAACTCCCAGATTCCTGATGGTGTTGACCCTTTTTAGTGTTGTATCCAACAGCATGTAGTTATAGACGATCTGGGTAGGTTTCCGTGTAAAGGTGCAAACATAACACTTGGAGACATTCAGATCCAACTTATTATTTGTACAATAGCCTTGAAAACTATTAAGGTCCGCCTGTAATAGATGAGCATCCACCAGGGTATTTATTTATCTCATTATCTTTATATCATCAGCGTAGAGTAACAACTTTGAGTACCGGAATGAAGAAAAGATATCGTTGATAAATATATTAAATAACAATGGCCCAAGCAAGGATCCTTGGGGTACCCCCGATGGGACGTTCATAGGTTTAGAGCAGTATCCATTCAGAACTACAGTCTGACATCTGTTCTCCACATAGGACTTGAACCACCGGTAAAGATCGCCCCTGATGCCCACCAATAAAAGTTTACGCAACAGGATCACATGATCTATCCGATCGAAACACTTACTGAAGCCGGTATATACAACATCGACTTGCGACCTTTGCGACATACACTCGGAGAGGTAGTCGCTACAGACAACAAGATTAGACGTGGTCGACCGACCCCTCACGAAGCCGTGCTGGCTTTCACTTAAGATGTGCTTGAGTGCCGAAGAAACCTGCGCGTGCACAATTTTCTCCAGTATTTTAGCAAACACACACAGCTTCGAAATAGGTCGGTAATTCTCGACCAATGTCTTTGACCCTTTTTTATGTATTGGTGTTATATATGCCGACTTCCATATCTTAGGTACCACGCCAGTGGCAAGAGATTTCTCAAAAAGGATGGACAGAGGCACTGAAAGATCTTTGGCACAGTTGACGATGAATATGGGCGAGATGTCATCAGGACCCGCAGACTTGTTTAAATTTACTTGCTTTAGCAGCCTACAAACCTCGCTTAGCCGTATTTCTACTTGACTTATGTCTTGCGTTTTGTAATTGGCACCTTCGACCGTAGCATTAACCGAAGATTGACTGTTGGCATTACGAGTGTTGTCAAGAAAGTTAGCGTAAAAACAATCTCCAAACATGTCGCAAATTACGTCACCATCAGTGGACGTTACCTGGCCAAATTGCATCACTGATGGGTAAGAACAAGATTTTTGCTTAGACTTGACGTACCTCCAAAAGGCCCGTGGATTGTCGCGAATGTCAGATTCAATTTTGGCTATGTAATTGTCAAACAAGTCCTGCTTCAGGTCTTTAGCCCGTTGACGGAGTACGATGAAAGACTGATGGTCAGAAATGTTCCTATACTTCTTAAATTTAGTGTGAAATTTAGCTTTTTCCTTTAAGATTTTTATCAACGGACTTTTGTACCAGAGAGGGTATTTTGATTTAGGGACGACCTTTTTAGTCGGTATATACGTAGCATGTAGCCTGCCTAATACACTATAAAAGTATGATACCGCTTCATCCATCGACTTTCTACTAAACTCCGTTTGCCAGTCTACACGATTCAACTCGCGCTTAATATTGTCGTAATCGGCAGACTTATATAAAAATTTTACGTAGGACCGAACTGGCAGTCGATGCAGTTCAACGAATTCCGCGGTCACACATAAGGCTCTGTGATGAGGATCTTCAGGCACTAGTGCATCAACACAGCAGCTGACGATCACTTCATCATTAGAAAAAGCTAAATCGAGGATTCTACCATTTATATTCGACTGACTATTATATTGCATTAAATTACTCGTATTAAGATTATCAATTAAACTAGTCTGAACATTACCATGAACATTTGTAGGGTTTAATGAAAGTCCGACGCCAGCCCGCTGCCACTTAATATTGGGTTGGTTGAAATCTCCCAAAACAACAAACTTATCCGACGGACGATTGAGGGTAATTTCAAGTACGTTGTTCGAAAAGTTGCTCAGTTGCGTCGCCAAAGAATTTCCGTAGTTCTGACTGCAAATATATACAACACAAATGTGCATTTTGTAAACTACTCGGGGTTTCTTATGATGCAGCGTCAACGTAACCCACAAATCCTCCGCGGAAGAGCACCATTCACTGCAGGTGTCAGCGGCAAGTTCACGCTTAACTGCAATCAATACCCCTCCTCCCCTCATCTGGCCAGTATGAGTGTAGTCTCGGTCACGTCTCCACACAAGATAACGGTCATCAAACAGTTCCGAGTCAGAAATGCCGTCCATCAGCCACGTCTCAGTCAAACAAATAACATCAAAACCATTACTGCACACATTCCTAAAGAAAAGAGCTGTCTTTGTCCGTAGTCCTCGTACGTTCTGATAATAAATATTAATAGGTGCCATAGTATCTATACGGACATGACTAAGGCATTCGACTATGTAGACCATAAGATCTTACTACAAAAACTCCATTGCTACGGTATTAGAGGGAATGTCCTAAAACTATTGGAATCATATCTAAGTGACAGGTATCAATGCACAGAGGTTACTAGAATTTGTCCTAAGACTAAACTGGTTACGACCTATAAATCTAAACCAAGACGTATAAATTATGGTGTGCCTCAAGGAAGCGTCTTAGGGCCTCTGCTATTTTTAATATACATCAATGACCTTCCAAAAGCCACACGTCAAAAAATGGTCCTTTTTGCAGACGACAGTACTGCCATAATTTAATGCAATAACCCAAATAATTACCAAAATGATATTACAAAATCTCTTTCTGAAATCGTTGATTGGCTTAATAATAATAATCTTGTTATTAATCTAAATAAGACTAAAATAATGCATTTCTATCAGCGGCGAGAAAACCCTATTGTAAATATTTCATACGAGTGTAATAAAATAGAAGAAGTTAGACATGTCAAGTTTTTGGGTATTACGATTGACAACAAACTCACTTGGAAGCCTCATACTGAAGAATTATGCAAACGACTCAGCCAATCGGCATATGCACTTTCCCAGTTGTCAAAGAAAGTAAACATTAAAACCTTATTAACAGCATATCATGGACTAGTCGGTTCAGTTTTACGATATGGACTTATTTTTTGGGGGCAGTCCACTAATAGAGATCTGGTTTTCAAAATGCAAAAGCGATGTATAAAGGCAATGTGCAATATAAAAGTAACTGATAGTTGTGTACCATTCTTCAAATCTTTAAAGCTACTTACCTACACTACCATCATTGTACATTTTGGAAACAGCATTATTTGTAAAGACTAATTTGCACTTATTTGTCAAATTGTCAGATGTTAAAAAAACCCTATGCGTGCTAAATATTTAAATCAATTATGTCACACGAAATGTAAAACAGCTCTAATGAACAAAAGTTTCTTTGGCATCGCTCCAAGAATTTATAATAAGATACCTGATGAGATAAAAATATTACCAGTTAGCAAGTTCTAAAAAACTGACCAAAAAATTTTAATTGACAAATTTTATTACACGGTTGACGAGTTCTTGAACGATTAGTAACTTAAACAATGCTTAAACATTACTTTTATCTGTACCAATTTTTTACTTTTGTTTTTAACATATTTGTAAGTCTTACCATAGACAAAACATAGCGCACTGTTTTTTATCTATAAGACCTGTATTTTTTGTTACCTATGTTTTACAAATAATAAATGATTGATTGATTGATTGATTGATGGAAAAATAAAGGAGTCACTCACGGAACCACATTTTTGACATAAGTAGGTATGCTTATTGCTTAAAAAATTTTTTTCGGGAATCTGCTTAGTAATCAATTAATTATTTGAAATGATGCAAAACCTACTCTAATTGTTCATTTCAGTTGAAGGGAAGTGGAAATTTGTATTTTTGCCTACTCCTCCGTTATTCTTTTCTGATGAATTTCGTTGCGGGATCCAATTCTGGTGGTCGCCACTGTTAATTCTGGCTTTCAGGAGTTGCAGTGGCTTGGGAATAGTGCGGTGAGAATAACCCTCATGATAGCTCGACGCGATTCGATTTACATCACACCGATAAGTGATTTTGTACTACAAGCGTAATTGCAAGTACGTTCACATGGACGCAATGTGATGCAATTTGACCACTTTGCACTTGCAATTTTCTTAGAAAATACTTTTATTATATCGCCTATCGATGCAATTTAAATTGCATCGCGCCGTCTGGTTGGTCCTTGATTTGAATCGTTTCTCTTTGACTCGTTAAACTTATTCTGGTGGTTGCCCTGTTAATTCTGGCTTTCAGGAGTTGCAGTGGTTGGGAATAATGAAGCGGGCATGTCCCAAAAAAATCTTGTTAAAATTAGGTACCCACGCAACGTTCAATGTGACGTTCCAGAGACGACATTTTTAAATTAATTAAGTGAAGACAATGCAGACTTAAAGTCTTAAAGACTTAAAGTAAAAGGAATAAATATATTATTATTACCACTATCTTACCATCAGGTGAGATAGTTGTCTAACGCGAGCCTATTAATAAAAAAATGGAACTGGAGGATGAGGCACAACCGAAATTCTGAGGACTGCACTATCCGAACTTGCTCCGGCCGGTAAGATCGCCTGATTTAACTGTTCCAGGCTTCTTTCAATAGGTTTTTTAAGTCATGAGTCTATGTCAACAAGCTTCAGACTCTTGAAGCCCTCAAAGATAATATACGCTGGAAGTTCTGGCAAGAGTGGCATTATCACTCTTGCCATTAATCGGGCCCGAACGTTTATCAATTCTGGCGACGGCGCTTTCATATCATTATTTCTACTTAATGGGAAAATAAATAAAGACATCAAATAAACATTATCCAAAAGCAGAACCAGAGTATTAAATTAATAAAAAAATTACAGTCAAAGAACATCGGGTGATAACTTTTGCGCCAACCTGTATTAATTTTCTATCGTGTCTGTAGTATGATTCAGAATTTGAAAGCGACCGCTTCGCTTTCAAATTCTGAATCTTTCACTATTTGTACCTTCCCGCGGAAATCGATCCCACGAGACCTCCATAATGAAAGTCCTACGCTCTAGCTATTAGAACACGACGGCAGTTCAGTTTATGCTTTTAAATCAATTTACATGTAATTTATAATTCGATCAAATAATGAAGTCGAGCAAATTTTGTAGTCTACGCGAACAATGACGCGGGCGGAAAACTATGTTTGGATAATAATTTGCAATATCCCGCCAGAACTGCAAAAAACGAAACTGCCAAAATCGTGTAGTCCACGCAGGCGAAGCTGCGAGCAGAAAGCTAGTTTAAAATAAAATAAAATATAAACATTTAAAAATATAAAAAGTAGTCCACCGATATCGGGAACAGAGTCCAAGCCACCGGTTCTCAGGGCTCCTGATAGAGAAACCTCCTAACGATACGCGCCGTCTCCAGGAGTACCGCTTTCTGGATCAAGCCCTTGATCCAGCTGCCCAACGAGAGCCTCCTCAGATGTTCGTCGAAGCTCTTGGCTATCATGCCATTGGCCGTCAAGACTATCGACGCAATGACTGCCAGATCAAGATACTTGCTTTTTGCATAGTCTCCGTTAGCCAGGCTAGAACAACCGGAGATAATGTGACGGATTGATTCCCCCGGCCGGTGACATGCCCGATAGATGTCAACCGTGCCGTACTTCACAATGGTTTACCAGTAGTTGTTCGTCATTTCCGGTAGTTATTCGTCAATAATATGATATTATTTTAATGCCATTCCCCCTCTAAAAGCTTATTTTATTCACTGAAAATAGTGAATAAAAAGCACTTTTACATTTTGGTGTTTGAATTTATAACACACCAATATATTCGACCTCCATCTCAATGCTACACAAACTTCTTGCGCAAACTTACTCGATACAAACACCTTGTGCAAAGAGTACGCGACATACAAACTTTTTGTGTTTTTCGCTTAAAATTAATTTTCTAGTAGTCATAGTATAAAGTTAAGTATGCAACTCTGTAGGGGTATCTTGTTAGTCTTGCCCTACGTTGGAACTTGGAAGCCAGTTAATAGGGTTGTTGTAGTCGACGTCACAGGTTCGAAGGAAGCACTCGAGATGACTTGCAGGTGTTTATTTCACGTTGTTTAGTTTACAGGATTTGTTTACTTTGTATTAAAATAAGGCGGAGTACACACAGCCAAGTCCGCTTGGACGAAGGCAGGGTACCTAGCCCACTAATCCAAAGAAATTTATTCCTTAAGGATAAGGATACGGGCTACAGAACCAACTATCAGGGGTGTCCTGTGTGACCTTTCCAATTTGGACGAGATCCGCAGATGCACCTCACTGCTAGTGCTAGTTGGGAATAGCATTGACGAACGACAGTAATTTGTCGAAGTCATTAAATGGCGGTGATTTTTAACACCGAGTTGCAGGATCAAGTTGTCAATAAACAGCGACATCTAGTGGTTATAATGCGAACCACTTACAATGCAAGCAGTGAAGTTGACTAAGTAAGTCCTCTCCTATTGAAGTTCCTCAAAGGAATCATAAATCAATAAAAGTTTACAGCTTTATATGCAGATGGCGCTAGTTGTAAGATACATTATACATGAATATTAAGTTTATAGTAATTAGAGTTGTTACAATCTCCCCCTCAGTCCTCAAAGACGTCTCAGCGTGGAGGACTGAATAGTAGGGCGTTATTGCTTCTTAGGACGTCCGCGTCCTCTTTTGTCTCCAGGTGAAGTTTTGTCAGCAACAATCTTCTTTCTGGGGCGTCCTCTTCGTCGAAGTAGTTGCACGGGTTCCCGAGCCCCTTGCTAATAGGTTGCTCATCTTCCTTCTCCCCCTGGACCAGAACTGCTCCATGTGCGTAACTACTGGCATCGGTCTTGAGGGTATAGGGCTTTGTTTCGTCTGCCTCATCATCATCTCTGCTTGCCTCCTTTTTACCGTAATCGTAGTGATACGGCCGGAGCGGGTGACGGTACTAGGTCTTCGGGCCCCACGTTGGGCGCCAGCTTGTAGGGTTGTTGTAGTCGACGTCACAGGTTCGAAGGAAACACTCGGGATGACTTGCAGGTGTTTACTTTGTATTAAAATAAGGCGGAGTACACACAGCCAAGTCCGCTTGGACGAAGGCAGGGAACTGTTGTAATAATCTGTGGTACATTTATATTTAGAATTCAGGCAACACTGCTCTCTCCCCTTCCGGACTTGCACACAAGAAAGAAATGTCGTATTTATTTTGTAATCTTTGAATAATAATAAATAAACAGTTTAAAAGACAAAATAGTGTTTAATATCAATCAACCAATTTATAAACATGATAGCAGAACATGGTTTATGAAAATACAACAAAGGTTAAAAAAGATTGAGAGAGATTAAAAGTTACGTACAAAGTCAAGTGAACTTTTGAACAAAAATGCAGCAACCAAACAACCAAATTATGATACCGGTATTCGACGGGAAGGAATATGCAAATTGGAAAATGCGATTGATAAAATTTTTACAATTTAAAAAATGCAATGAGGTTATAACTAAGAAAATTGACAGTGCTGCTGATGTCAAATTAAAGGAAAATTGGCTAGAAAAAGATGTGCAAGCAACTAATTATATTTACGGGGCGATAACCAATAAACAACTGGAATACATAGCGGAATGTGAGTCGGCTTATGACATAATTTGCAAATTCGATTCGATGTATTTGAAGGCGTCGACATCACTACAAATTGTTTACCGAAACAACCTTGAAAATATTAAATTAAAAAACTATGCGGAACTGAATTTATTTTTCGACGTATTTGAAAGATCAGTAAACGAATTAAAACAGGCTGGTGCTACTATTAGTGAAAGTGAGAAATTAAATTACATGTTGAGAGCATTGTCAAATGAATATAGTCACATTGGTGACTTGATAGATGTATTACCAAAAGAAGACAGAACAGTAGAATACTTAATGAGCAAGATAAAAATAAAATATTTGGCAGAGAGACAAAGTACAACACAAGAAAAGTCTGAAGCTCCAGTAGATAAGTCAAATGCATTTAAGACTGAAACAAAGTCAGTCCCAAACTCAAATCTATATTTTATTTGTGGGAAACCAGGCCATATGAAACGTAACTGTTGGTACAATCGAGGACAACAAAATAGAGGCACAAATTATAATAGAGGACAAAGTCATTCAACTCATCGATCACGTGGTCGTGGATTCAATAATCGTGGTCGAGAAAGAAACTTTAATCAAAATGCATCAAATACACAGAATGAACAAAGTAATTTCCATACCTCAGTTATTCAAAGCAACATTACATCAAGTTCTAGTGAAAATAAGTCAAGTAAGAATGAAATTACATGGTTATTTGACAGTGGATGCACTGATCACATTATAAATAGTAATGAGCATTTTGAAAGGTCAGTTATATTGAAGAATCCAATTAAAGTCAAAGTTGGTGATGGCAGAATGCTAGAAGCTACAAAGGTTGGTGATATCAAACTATATTTTCCTGTTTATGGTTCAAAATCATATGTAAATGTGAGAAATGTATTCTATGTAAAAGAAATGAAGGCAAATTTATTGAGTTATGCAAGGATCACAGGTAATAATAACACGGTTGTATCAAAAGGACATTGGGCAAAAATATACACTCCAAATGGCAAATTAATGGCAATAGCACAAAAACAGGAGAGGTTATACAGAGTGATTAGTTACATTGAAAATAGTAAAATGCATGCAAATGTAAGTAAAAGTACAATGTCAGTGAAGGAAAAATTACATCGTACACTTGGACATGTCAATTTTAAATATTTGGATATTTTGTGTCAAAATCAGTTGCTTGAAGGAATACCTAAAGAAATAGAATCAGAGTATATGAAGTATGCTATATGTATTGAAAACAAAATGCATAACTTACCTTTTAAGAATAATAGAAGAAAAGCTGAAGACATATTAGAGATTGTTCATACAGATGTCAATGGGCCACATAACACAACAGGATACGGTGGTGAAAAATACTTTGTGACCTTCATAGATGATTATAGCAAATTGGCAAAAGTTTATTGTATTAAGGCGAAGGATCAAGTCGCAGATTGCTTTATAGAATATGTTAATGCAGTTCAAAATTTAACTGGAAAAATGATAAAAGAATTAAGATGTGACAATGGGAAAGAATACATGAACAATAAGATGTATAGTTTTGCAAGAGAAAAAGGAATAATGATAAAGGCATGCCCACCGTATGTACACGAGTTGAACGGAACTGCAGAGAGATATAACAGGACTATAATGGATATGGCTAGATGTTTATTAGCAGAAGTAAAAGTAAATAGATGCTATTGGCCAGAAGTGATTAAAGCTGCAGCTTATCTAAAAATAGGAGTTTGGCAAATACTGTAGTGAGAAAAACACCCTATGAGATATTTTTCAATAAGAAACCATCACTAAAAGAATTGAAATTATATGGAACCAGAGTTTATGTCAGAATACCAGAAGTAAACAGAAGATCAAAATGGGATAAAAAGGCAGAATTAGGAATATTACTTGGATATGTTGAAGTTGGTTATAAAGTATTAATAAATAATAGAATAATAGTTGCCAGACATGTTGATATTGTAGAAGAAGATGTTATGTGTATGGGCAACAATGATGATACAGATTCAGAGGAAGAAAGACAAGAAGAAGAAATAATTGAAAATAACTTACCGGAAGGGACTCAAATAATTGATCCAAGTTGTGATGAATACCTTAAGTATGATAATGACAATGAAGATAAGGAACCGAAAAGAACAAAGAGACAAACCATACGTCCAGTCAGATTTGATGATGAATTCGGATATTATTGTATTTGTGCAAATTTTTGTGATGCGATGATTCCAGGTACATTTCAGGAGGCGATACAATGTGATGAGGCCAATCAATGGAAAGAAGCAATGGACCGTGAGATGACCAGTCTTGTTAAAAATAATACCTGGACACTAGTGAGTAGACCAGAGCGCAAAGAGATTCTAGATGTGAAGTGGGTGTACAAGAGAAAACCAGGTAACATTTTTAAAGCTCGCTTAGTAGTAAGAGGTTTTCAACAGAAGGATAATATTGAGGATACATACTCACCAGTTGCCAAAATGTAAACATTAAAACTGTTATTATCTTATTCTTGTCAGTATAGTTTCCATATTCATCAAATGGATGTAGAGACAGCGTTTTTAAATGGTAAAGTAGTATCAGAAGTTTATGTTAAACAGCCGGCTATAATGATGTTCCAAATAAAGTTTATAAATTAAATAAAGCGTTGTACGGTTTAAAAGAAAGTCCAAGAGCTTGGTACGAATGTTTTAACGATTTTATTGAAAAACTAGGTTTCTATAGAAGTAAATATGATTATTGTCTTTATATAAAAAGGGAGAACAATGTGACGATCTATATACTTGTGTTTATTGACGATTTACTAATTTGTTGTAGAGATGTAAAAGTAATTAATGATATTAAGAAACAACTGCATAATAAATTTAAAATGAAGGATTTAAATAAAGTGAAAAACTATATTGGTATAGATATTGAGTATGATTATGATAACTCTATTAATGTCTTAACGTTGTGCCAGAAAAACTACATAGATTCTTTAGCAGAAAAGTATAATATTAAAAATTCTAAGTTGTATAAAACGCCAATGGAACTTAATTTAAAACTAAGTAAATCTAATATAAATGAGGATGTTAAATATAGAAATTTGATAGGTGCACTCTTGTATATCAGTCAAGGTACTAGACCTGACATATCTTATAGTGTAAACTATTTAAGTAGATTCCAAAATTGCTATAATGAGACACATTTTAAATATGCCTTAAGAGTTCTAAAGTATTTATATTTAACAAAAGATCTGAAATTAACTTACAGACAAAGTCTTAAAACTGATAATATTGTTAATTGTTATGTAGATGCTGATTAGGCAGGAGATATCACTGATAGGAAGTCTACTACAGGTTTTATTATTGAACTATTTGGAAATCCAATTTATTGGAAATCTAGGAAACAAAGTTGTGTAACTAAGTCATCACCTTTGCAGAATATGTTGCATTATCTGATGCTGTAACTGAAATAATTTTCTTTAAAAAATGTAATAAGTGATATGTTTATTAAGATTTGTAGACCAATTAAAATCCATGAAGATAACTCTGGAGCTCTTGCTATAGCTAAATATGGTAATTTTACAAAAAATTCTAAGCATATAGAAGTACAGTATCACTATGTTCATGAAAACTATAAGAATAATGTTATTGAAATTGTAAAAATTGATTCAGATTCAAATGTTGCAGACATACTTACCAAATCTTTGGGAAAAATTAAATTTCTTAAGTTTAGAGAAAAGCTAAAACTAGAATAAAAAGTTAAAGTTATGTAAAACTTGATTGTGAAAAGTTATGTTGATAAATAAATAAGAAGAAAGTTTTAAGTTTACTTTTATATTTTGTTAGTATATAGGATATAATATAATACATGTGTGTAAGCTAAAGAAAGAATAGGTGTTTAAGATTTAAGCTAAATAATTATGTGAATACATTCTTATGTTAGTATGGATAGGTAAATAAATAGTTTAAATGCTTTGTTAAAGTTTATTATAGAATGTTAAGTGAATATGAGTATATAAGTAAAATATAAATGTAAGGAGGCGTGTTGTAATAATCTGTGGTACATTTATATTTAGAATTCAGGCAACACTGCTCTCTCCCCTTCCGGACTTGCACACAAGAAAGAAATGTCGTAATTATTTTGTAATCTTTCAATAATAATAAATAAACAGTTTAAAAGACAAAATAGTGTTTAATATCAATCAGCCAATTTATAACCAGGTACTAAGCCCTCTAATCCAAAAAAACATATTTCTTACGGATAAGGGCTACAGAACCAACTATCAGGGGTGTCCTGTGTGACCTTTCCAATTAGGACGAGATCCGCAGATGCACCTCACTGCTAGTGCTAGCTGGGAATAACATTGACGAACGACAGTAATTTGTCGAAGTCATTAAATGTCGGTGATTTTTAACACCGAGTTGCAGGACCAAGTTGTCAATAAACAGCGACATCTAGTGGTTATACTGCGAACCACTTACAATGCAAGCAGTGAAGTTGACTAAGTAAGTCCTCTCCTATTGAAGTTCCTCAAAGGAATCATAAATCAATAAAAGTTTACAGCTTTATAGGCAGATGGCGCTAGTTTTAAGATACAATATACATGAATATTAAGTTTATAGTAATTAGAGTTGTTACAACTCTTGAATAAAACGGATTCTTACACTTGAATCAATCATCATGAATCATTCCCTACGGTCGGGATTCAGTCGTTAGAATCCATCAGTTGCTCGTGATTCATTTATGGCCCTCGCTTTAAATCCGTCCTTTATTCACTAATTGTATAATAAAGTATTTCTGTAAAAAACAAAAAAAAATATTTTGGTCCGCTAAATTTGCCGGTATGGGTAACACATTTATTGGTGAGATGAGAGATGTGGAAAAATGTACATTTTGATGTATCGTGAACTTTATTCACTCTCATAGTCCAATAGGTGAGAGGCCAGTCGCAGGCCGTATCTACTTTTCGAAGCAGTCGCGAGAAATAGCTATTGCAAAAACCCAATAACACCTTTTGCCCAACCTGGGAACCGAACTTAGGATCCCATTTTTTTTTGTTTTTTTTTTTTTTTTTTTTTTTTTTTTTTTCGGGGTGGAAAATCCTCATTGGATGTCCTCCGCCCTGGGGAGGGGCGGAGGGGTCTGTCAGATTTATACTGACTAAAAACCACCCCGGTGTTCCATCTCACACCTACGCCGGGGGTCGCGGGAACAACGATACTTCCGCAACCCCCGGCTAGTGCCGGCCCGCCTCCGGGCCTCAATTTTGGGTTGGGGGGAGTGAGGTGTTTAACTCCCCCCGCAACGTCTAAGAGGGGCGCGCGTGGAACACTACGCGCCACCACCTCGGGTCTGATGAGTGGGGGACGACGGACGTCCCCGAGTCCGCCGCCCCTGGACCCTTTAAGGGGGGCCGGAAGAGGGCGTTGTCCGCCCTCCGCCGACGCCCGGCGCGTCTGCTGCGGTTCGGGTGAGTAGATGAAATCTCCCTCTCCCTCTCCGCAGCCTCCTTCTGCGAGACGACTGTTTCGCAGAAGGATACCACCGCGTCCCAGGACTCCTCGCTGCCGACCATAGACTCGACTACGGCCGGCAACGACAGGTCACTGCCTACTTCAGAGATGAGGGCAACTTAGGATCCCACGCTCAGCGTAAACCAACGGAGCAGTTGGCGCTTATACGTACATCAGACTCAGATTAATAAAGAAGTGGCACCACATAAGCCAACACCACTATATTTTCCCACTGGGCAAAGGCCACCTCAATATTTTTAGGTGCCTGGAGATAGTCTTACCTGCATATTACGTATCCGATAATTGCTATTGAGCCTCAAATTAGACCGATATTTGTACTTTGAGGCTCGGGTATTACTCTTCATGTCCATGTTTGAATTGGTTTTAACCGACTTAAAAAAAAGGAGGAGTTTCTCAATTCGTCGGTTTATTTTTATTTTTTATTTATGTTCCCCGATTACTCAAAGACGCCTGGACCAACTTGGAATTTTTTTCTTTTTTTTGAAAGATTTATCTCTCCGGTGATATCATGGTCATCAGGTCAGGATCTGAAGATAGGCATACATTTAGCGATTTTAGTATTTTTATCAACAATGCAATCATTTGCACTCAGAAAATATCAGTTGGCCACAGATGGCTACTGGAACTCCTTAATGCAAAGTGTCACGGGTATAAGATATATGGAATAGTTAACCAACTATGATGAAGCAAATATTTATAAATTAATGGTACTGATGAAAATGGTACCATCGAACTGATCTGATTGTGTTTGGGCTTACTGGAATCGTCACAAGATGCACTTTGACTACAAATGATGTTTATGGTAATTCGAAGTACCTACCAAAACTAAAAAGAGAAAAATAATAATCTTTTTATTATTAACTTAACTAACTTCAAGTATCTTACTAATATTATAAATGTGAAAGTTGGATGTGTCTGTGTGGAAGTGTGGATGTATGTTTGTTACTCAATCACGCCAGAATGGCTGAACGGATCTGGATGAAATCTGGCACAAATATATAGAATAGTCTGGAATAGCACATAAGCTACTTTTGATCCCGGTTTAATGTTCCCTTGGGATAAAAAAACACTTTTCACGCGAGCGAAGCCGCTGGCAAAGCTAGTATTGTCTTTTAATCGGTGTCGATAACTTCGGAAAAGAAAGTAATTTTTCACTTTGTAGTATTTTAGTTGGAAGTCGGTAATATTTTTTTGTAATAAAGCTTTTTTATTTTTCACTTTTTAGTTATAGCTATTAAGCAACTTGCCTTTAGCAAGGTACTTATAATGCCAGAATAGATTACCGGCATATCATGAAACTTGAACATAACCGATGACATGAGAGTGTACCAAGGTGAACTGTACACATCTGCGAACCCCTTTAGAGCGTACTGACGTGTTGTTATGTTATGAAATGATATAAACCATAAATAGACAACAATTCCGAGAGATTTGCAGTAATTTATGGAAGATTTCTGATATATATCTCCGAAGTTCTTCAAAAGATCTTCACCAAATTAAAATGGGACCAATTTCGGAACATACCTAATCAAACAAAAAAATATTTAAAATACAGGTACTGTTTAAAATACTTTTACAACAAACCAAATTCAGTGAAACTATCAATTAGTCTGACGATTGTCTTCTTCAGACGGTCGGTAGTATCACTTTGCAAGCCTTTCATTTTCATTGCCCGCAACACTTCTTCTAAACCAGCCTCCTCCAAGTTACTCATAAGCTCGCCAACTTCTTTAGTATCCCTCATCAGCACATTGGATAAAAACTGAAAAGACACACTTACCGAAAAGTAATTTGCTGTATCTTTTCATGTCTGCGTCTTTCAAACCGAAGTTAGACCAAAGCATTGTCTAATTCGGAGTGATCGAAGTCTAACCAGTTGTAGTAGTTTTTGGTTCTGGTCTCATGGTCAGTGCAGTTGAAGATCATGTAGAGGAGGTCCACCGCAGGGCTGCTGCTTTTTGAAACTTGGTAGTCAATCATGATTGATTGTACTAATTTATCTCCCTGAGAAAACAAACCAAACATAATAATGTCATCGACATTGATCTAATATCACCTCAAAATATGGCGTGGTAGGTGAATTCAACATTAAGGGTTCTATTTTTATGAAACTTTATAATTGCATGAATTTGGTATCGTGTGACAATTTCAAATTAAAATTCATTTATTTTTAACGATCACAGTTATAACATGATGACAATACACAGTGTGGTACGAAATTAAAACTAACAATGACCATAACAATTTAGCAACGGGTCCCAAACTAGGCACAGCCTGTGTCTTGGCGAAAAATTCACACGATACCAAATTGTGCAACTTTATTTTCCATATCAATAAGTGTCAGTAGTTGCACTCGTCCGAAGTATCTTAAATAATAGAGAAGAAAAAATATTTAACACAAATTAGGAACTAAAAGTAAATACTTGCCGGGAATTTGAACATTATATTGTTCGTCCAAGCATCGCCTTGTTGGATAATTGAGTATCTATTTTCATCCCTTGCTAGTTTTGCTGTCAGTATAGAGATATCCAATAATTTACAAATCATAATTTTCTTATGTTCCTCGTCTTCAAGAATTGATGTTAGTTCATTTTCAAGATGTTCGAAACGCAACACAAACTCTGGCATCTGAGCCATCAGTTTCCATGAATCAATTAATTAAACTTTAAAAAGATCATAAGTATCTGCTACTTTTTGCTTTAGCGCGTAGGAAAGAGAGTACAGGATAGCAAAGTTCTTTAAGATGCTTTTAGTACATTCATCAGACAGGGACTCGAATTTGTTTAACGAATTAAGGTCTTCTAAAATGATAACCTCATTAGGTGCTTCAATCACAGATCCGTAGAATTTGGAGTATCTTAGTTGTTATTCTTCTGGCACTTCTGCATCTTTCTGCAACTGCTCTAGCTTAGTTAATACCTCAGCATACATTGTGCGCTCATTGTTGAACAATACATTAGTGTTCGTAGTCCTACGCTAATCTACGCTAATTCTCTTCACGCTGGCTTAATTGTGAAATTATCACCAGCCTGCCCAACTGGACTGAAAACCACTTTATTTACTTTTGAATCTTGTTCTTGTATCACTTTATTAACGAATTCCAGTTAATGTTCATTTACATTTTCGAAATTGCCTTCAAAGTTGTATTGCCCAATGCAAATTTGAAGGCATGATTGCTTGTGATACTAAGCACTAATTATTGTGTTATTATAACTTATAGGGAATATTTTTATCCATATCTATAAAAGCTTTGGGTCACAATATGCAAGATTAGATAAGTTTTATTTGGTAACGGAAAAATTATCGATTGGAATCGTTAATTGGTAATTACGTAGGAAATAAATTAGTTAAAAAAAAAAGCAGGTGCGCTCCGAAAATACCTAAAATTGTTGATGATTACATAATTGCTTCATAGTTTGAGATATTTTTGAATATTATTCCATTGACTGTTATTCCAAGTGTGGTGGTACTTATCTAAATAATATTAAACCTAGGATTATCTTTAATGACCTTCAATATGAGAAATACTATTAATGGATATCAGCCATTGTCTCCTTCAGACCTTTGAAAAACATTAGAATAGTAGGCAAAGTTATTAATCTTACACATTATTAGGACAAAAAACTAACTGATTCTTCACATCTATGATCTGTAAGGAATACTTGGGTTCGTGGACTGTTGGCCTTTGCTAATTGTCCACCGCCTTAAGAACACGCCAGTCATTGAGCTCGCTTTTTAAAGCCATGACTCATGAGCAACTTACCCTTCAATATTGCATAAGGTTATTAATAAGACGAATTATTTGATTTTACAGTGTATTAATATCTTGTGGATTCTAGAGTATAACATTGACCTTTGCCTTATATTAATACTCAGTCTAGTCCCATTTGCGTATGAGATGTTTGCCTTAGAGAGGGATCACAAAGATGTTATCACAAGTCTTCGAAAAATTTAAAACAATTGAATAATTTATTTATTAATATTATAATAAACCAAATTCAGTAAAACTATCAATAAGTCCTAGAACTCTCTTTTTGAGACGAACCATAGTTTCATCAGCTACGGCTTCTATTTTCATTGATTCCATCATTTTCTCATCATCAGAACTCTTAAGGGACTCCATGAACTTACTGGCTTCCGCTGAATCCCTTGTCAAAATACTTGCTGTCATTAAGCAGTGACCAAAAAGTAATTTGCCGTACATTAACAAATCTGCATCCATCTGGTCACGAGGGTATACAAAGTTGGCTTTCAAGCCAAAGTTCGACAACGATTTGTCTAATTCATCGTGATAGTAGTCTAACCAGTTGTAATAGTTCTTGGACCTGGTCTCATGGTCAGTGCAGTTGAACATCATGTAGAGGAGATCGACTACAGGACTATTACTCTTTGACAATTGGTAGTCGATCATGATTGATTGAATGGAATTATCTCCCTGAAAACAAAATATAAAATAAGTAAATTTCATAGCTTTTTCAATAACACACAATAACTTTTTGGTCAATACTACGAAATCAATAAACTCTATACAGATACACAGAATTTAATTGTCTCTTGCAGTGATTGTAGTGTATTTAAATTAAATGATAAAATTATGAGCAATAATTATACGAGAAATGAAAAGTACCATGTGAGAGCCTGCCAGTAATTTCGAGAAAAATAAATAAAGCACATTGGCGCGATGTCATTTTATATTGCGTGTGGTCAGAATTTATGTAATTTCAATGAAAAATTAAAGCGATATGTTTAGTTAAAATCCACCGGTGAAAGACTAGAATAAAATACGTTTTGTTTTTATAGATAGGCTCGCGCTTGACCACTTATACTTACCACGAATTTGAACATAATGTTGTTCGTCCAGGCATCGCCCTGCTGAATAACTGAATATCTGTTATCACTGATCTTTCCAATCTTCGCTGCAAGTTTAAAGACATTTACAATTTTGGTTCTAATTAAACTTTTATGAGCCTCGTCGTCAAATACTGCAATAATTTGTTCTTCAAATGCTTGTATCTGCGCTTCCATTTCTTGTTGCTCAGCCATGATTATCCATATATTTATCAATTCATTTTTGAAGAGATCATATGTTTCTGGTTCCTTTTTCTTTAATGCGTAAGAAAGAGAATGGAGGATAGCAAAGTTCTTCAAGATACTTTTCACACAATCATCAGACAGAGACTCGAATTTGTTCAACATGGTGAAACCTGATTCTTTTAGGTCTTCTAGTATTACAACCTCGTTAGGTGCTTCATTTAGAGATCCGTAACATTTTGCGAATCTTAGTTGTTCCTCTTCTGGTACTCCAGCATATTTTTGTAGCTGGTCTAGCTTAGGTAAAACCTGAGTATACATAATATGCTCGTTTTTAAACATGATTTCTGCGTTCATTGTCTTACGAGCTATCTCGTGTAAAGGTGCGATTTTGACCACCATATTCAAATTTCCATTTTCACCTTCGACGTTGATTCTTTTTACGCTAGCCACGAAATTATCACCAGCCTGTCCCACAGGGCTGAAAACCACTTTTTTAACTTGCAAGTCTTGTTCTTGAATCACTTTGTTGATGAACTCCAGTTGGCGTTCATTTATATTTTCGAAATCTCCTTCAAAATTGTATTGAGCCATGGCTGCGTGTAAATACTAATTTAAAATGTGTGACTGTATTTTTATTTATAGAGAAATTTTATCGTGTTTGTAGCGTTAGTCAATTGTATGTGTCTAAGATAAGATAATATAATATGTGTGAGCAAGTGTCAAGTCATTGATAGTCATAAAATAAGTACATAATTAAGTTTTATACACTGAATTGTCTTGTAAGACCAGTACCACGATACTCAAGATACTAACAAAATAATCATTTTTGCCTGTAGGTTGGGCAACGAATCATGTTACAAAGAGACGAATGCCGCATATGGAAATCTGCTATAAAATAGGGATGTCTGCAGATGCATCTTAAGCGGAAATGAGCCCTTACTATTGGTTATGCTTGTTCGTCACTCAAGTGCTGCTATAAGGTGAACCTTCTTATTTATAGGCTTAGTTGCAAAGTTCGTCATAATCCAAAGAAAATACCTCTCCATTACTTTGATTTGGGTTTTACTTAAATATTATAAAAAATATATGGCTATTTATTCTGCGGCTTCAATCCCGTGGCCTAAACGAAACAACATAAAATTTTACCTGATAGAAAACATTCTAAGGTTGTTTGTCATAGTATGACGTGTACCTTTTGTAATGATATAATGTTTTCCTCAATTCTTAATGAGGCGATTACGATTATCTTCATTCATTATTCATTATATACTACATTATTCATTATTTTCTGTTGAATTGATAAACATATTTAATTCATTGATAAGATTTGGCACATAATATGTACTCATGTTAATAACAGCTAGACTCATTGATATAAAAGTCAGCACCCGTTTGACCTTACCCTTTCAAGGCTAGACCATTCGGTCATTTTATACATCACAATATCTTTGTGTCATGTTTCTTTTTTTAGTGGTATTGCAGTGTGTTCTCTGAAGAGAGGTCAATAAAGAATAGGATAGTTTAATGAAAATTAGTTTTTTGTCCGTCAGGTAGATTAATAAAAAATATTGGACACGTATTTTTCTTTTGACACGTAAACATAAAGTGACGACGATATAATGCTTTGAAATATCGTGAAACGTCACGCCGCTACAGTCCGTCAAATCTAAGAAGTACCGTTTGACAGTTCTGACAATTGAATGATAGGGATGGGATGAAAAAATCGATTACTATAATATCCGAACTTTAAGAGATCGATTACTATAATATCCGAATTTTAAGAAATCAATTGTTATAATTAAATAAAAGAAATGTTTAGGATATTTTTTTATTCACTACTAGTACTAGTATCGTCGTCTTCGTCATCATCGTCATTTAAATTAATGACCAGTTGATTGTCCATTACATTATCAAAGTGTACGTCTCTTTCGAAGTCGTCCATTATTATTTTCTTTGTTTTTTGTACTACTTTACTCCAATCTTCCTGTGTAACTTGGGCACATGCTTCCTTTAATAAACCTTCCATTTTCTTGACACTGAAGGGTGGTTTTGTGTTGTGTCTTGCTGCATAACCTGTAAAACAATAATGTAACTATTTGATAGCAGACGAAAACCATTGTTTAAATTATAAATGTTAGAAGTACTCGTGTTATTATTATAATATTATAAAATATTACCTTTAACTTGGGCCCAAATCAGTTCAATGGCATTATATTGGCAATGGTACGGAGGAAGTCGTATGACTTTGTGCCCGTGCTCTTCGGCCAATTGGTCAATTACATATGTCGGTTTTGGTGGTTTATGCAATTTCACTAACTGTAATAATTCAGCTTTTAATAGTGACATGTCGGCATCCACTCCTTTTCTTTGCAGCCATGCCACCAAATCTGCTTTCTTATTGGCTGACGTAGGTGCTTTATCAATTTGCACAGAGTGGTATGGGGCATTATCCATTATAATTGTGCTGTTAGGAGGGATATTCTGTAATAAATTTAAGAACCACTCTCGGAACCTTACTGCGTCCATTTCTTCATGATACTCTTTAGTGCTTTTGGATTGGAAAGCTAATAAAGAGTTTTCCACGAAGCCTGTAGACGCTGACCCAGCATGGCATATTATGAGGCGTCCACCTTTTCCTATCGGCACCTTCGAGCACGAAGCTTCAGAATCATCAGTCCATGTTTTTGGCACAGAATGGTTGGAATTTAGCCAGGTTTCGTCCAAAAATATTACATTATCCCAGTTTATAATTTGTTTAACTTCGCGCAGGAATGTTAGTCGCTGCATAATTATGTCATGTCGCTCCATAACAATTTTTCGTTTGTCAACTTTTTTGTATCTGAAGCCAATTCCTGTTATTACCGTTCTCAACGACTCTATGCTTCCCTTATACAGCCCGGCATCTTTTAAAGTTGCACATAACTTTGCCAATGTTGGAAATTCGCCTCTTGTAAAATACCCGTATATATGGTTTCTAATAGCATGACTATCGAATTCATCGATGCCTGTCACAGGTTTATTTCTTTTTCGTTTTTTCGGTGTGTGAAGTACGTTACTGTCACTCCCCGAAGGCCCATATTTTTCACTTAATATTTTGCCAACGGTGCGGCTACCAATACCGAGAGCTTCACCGACGCGATCCCGAACTTGTGTAACTGGCAGTAGAAGTCCACCATTTTGAGATTCACGCTCAAAATACTCGTGTAATTTCACCACCAATTCACGAGCCTGGCTGTTCAAAGTACGTCCTCTTTTCGACATTATTAATAAACACTTGCTTAGTTCGGAGTCCAGTATAAATATTGCCAAGGTAAACGGATAAAGAATGATCAGTCCAGAAAAGTAATAGCCAAGTCACAAATTGTAAAACACAAACGAGAAAGCAAGTACGCGCACAGTCAGCTTCCAAGATGGCGAGAGACTGCTGACGCCGAACCGACCGAGCGGACCGCGTGCGCTTGTAGTTGGCAGTGTTGCCAGAAAAAAAAAATTGTAGAGACTTGGACACCTGCGATTTTGCCTATTGACCTAAAAATAATTAAATTAATTTATTTTAGGGTATCTGTGTATTCAGTGCATTATGCGGTCGCGCAGTAACGTCGTTAATTTATAACATCAGGCAACAACATTTTTGTGAATGGGTTCTACATACCTTATTTTTATTAGTTTTAGACGTAGAAATAAGACTTAGAAGAAAAAATTGTAATTGTAAAATCAATGGATGTGCTTGTTAAAAATTTGTTTATTTCTCTGTAATATGCAAACCCATACTATCATACACAAAAATAAATGTAAAAAACACTATCCCTGACTCCATTTACTATTTCGACAGCGTTAGCGCGAGAAACCCCGACTTATTTGGGCGCGAAAATCAAAAATCGACAAATCGCTTTCGACAACTTTTTAAAGAAGCAAATATATTTGATTTATAAATACGTATTTTTGGTGAATGGGTTTTATCTCATATTTTACGATTACATAACTATTTAGTTATGTAATCGTAATATGTGAGATAAATCCCATTCACATGAAAAAATATTTGTTTGGTTGTCAAGTGTAATTTGTAAATAATACATTCGATTTTTCGTATATGTAAACGATTTTTTTGCATACAAGTGTATCCGAAGAGTCGCAACACTACGTGCAGTGACCTAACTACGTAACTTTGTAATGAGGTCAAGAATATAACTATTAGAAATTATTTACTGTGTAAATATGTGTTATTTTGCTTTGTTTGAAAGTTTTCAATTACATTTAGATATTAAGAATTGTACATTTTTAGATACAATAATGAAATCTTTCTAAATTCATGGTTTTATGAAAAAGGTTATCGAAACTGAATAATGTACGTATGAACAAAGTTGTTTCGGTTTGAAAAATATGAAACGTCAAACGGTACCTCTTAGATTTGATGGACTTGTAGTACACTTTAAACTGCCTAAGTTACGTCATAAGCCCCCACTCCTGAACTTTGATGCGCTTGAACATTGTATTTTTTATTGATTTGGTAAATCATAAAAATATGTATCCAATTGATAAAATAATAATCTTACTGACCGACTAAATAGAATTATCATTTTTCTTCCCAGGAAACTTCCCTATTGTATAGTCTGTCAAGAAATGAGAGTTCAAGACTCCTGGCCACCTCATCGCGCCATGGCAGAGCCTTTAAACAGACTCCGCCAGGTCGGTTGTAGTAAGGACAATCTTCACAGATTACTGATGACTCGAATGGTAACACACAATCACACATGTCAGCACACCGATTCCTACTATGTATCTTAAAATGAATTGAAAACCGGCCAAGTGCGTGTCGGATTTCGCACATTTAGGGTACCGTACCAATTAATCTTTTATCCTCCAATGGCCCACCTTACATCTTGCGTCTCAGCCATCTGTCTGTGCTGAATACTGGGCCAAACAATTTTACTTATTGTCATCGATTAAAAGAAAAAGTCTAAGAATTATTGTCTTATACATCGAGTAGACAAAAAGGCAGTGCGTCGCACGTTGAGCAATCAAAACGGCGGTGTGTTTTTTATTCGGTAGTCAAGGAGTCATTCACGGAACCACATTTTGACATAAGTATGCTTATTGCTTGAAATATTTTTCCTCCGTTATTCTTTTCTGATTAATTTCGTTGCGGGATCCAATTGTGGTGGTCGCCACTGTTGATTCTGGCTTTCAGGAGTTGCAGTGGCTTGGGAATAGTGCAGTGGGAATGACCCTCCTGATAGCTCGACGCGATTCGATTTACATCACACCGATAAGTGATTTTTAATAAGCGTAATTGCAAGAACGTTCACGTGGACGCAATGTGATGCAAATTGCCCACTTTGCACTTGCAATTTTCTTAGAAAATACTTTTATTATACCGCCTATCGACGCAATTTAAATTGCGTCGCGCCGTCAGGTAGGTCCTTTATTTGAATCGTTTCTCTTTGACTCGTCGAGCTTATTCTGGTGGTTGGCCTGTTAATTCTGGCTTTCAGGAATTGCAGTGGTTGGGAATTGGTAATGAAGCGGGCATATCCCAAAAAAAGTCTTGTTAAAATTAGGTACCCACGCAACGTTCAATGCTACAATCCAGAGACGACATTTTTAAACTAATTAAGTAAGGACAATGCAGATTTAAAGTAATGGAAACCGGCCAAGTGCGTGTCGGACTTCGCACATTTAGGGTACCGTACCAAACCGCAAAAAAAAGTTGGTGGTAACAGGAAAAAGGAGGAAATTTTCAATCAAAAATCTAGTTTATCAATATATTATTGGTGTTTGTTAGTAAAATATACGTAATAAAAAACATTATCATCAAATTTGTAGTTCATAGGGCTATGGGAAGTTAAACAAAAAGTTAAAAAAAAAAACAAAATATCCGCTGCTTGAGAAGCGAACCTCTTAAAACATTTTCACGATGGGTTTGGAAGAAAAAAAATTTGGCCTCACGATATGGCGCCCAAAATTCGCCATTTTTCTATTTTCCAATTTTAATGTCACCAATGACACCCGCAAGGTTAAGACGAATCGATTGACGTAAGAAAAATCAAAATCGGCCAACGCGTTTGGTCTCAATAGCGCCAAATAGGAACAAGCATACATACATGGACTGATAAACACATTGCCCTCCTTCAGCAGTCGGGTAAAAATTCTTCTGATCAAATTTTGCAAAAAAAGCTGGCTTTGGGGACTTCTCATTCCTTTTTTTTCCAATATTTATTAAAACAAAGAATGCAGTATTTATTTATTTATCTACTCAATGAATTCTAAACAACGATATCCCACTCGATGGAATAAACCAACATTCTTTTCGCGACCCCCCTTTTTCTGTATGGGAGGCCCCTTAAAAATATTTTAAAATATGTTATGACTATTTGTATGGTTTTGGATCAACAAGATGCTTAAGGTCAGACCGCACTAGGCGTAACTACGCGTCAGCGGAGCGACGCGACGCGACGCTACAAAATATGCTAAACCGCACTGGCGTGACATTACGCAGCTTTTGCTCGTCAGTTGATCGGCAACTTCTGAGCAAGATGGAAGAACGCTACTTGTGCTTACTTGTACCTGTGTTATGAATGAGTTGAAAAAAGAAATACTTGTACACAGAAAAATACGAAATTAATGTACCCTTAACTCCCACTTGCTCGGCAATTTACTTCCATTATTTTTTTCTGGTAATGTTCATGTTTTGCTCATTTTGGAGGTCATATATTACTGTATATTGACTAAAAGAATAATTATTTGTTCCTCGTTTAAAGTCATTTTCAAAAAAAAAATGAAAAGTAATAACTATATATAAATAGTAATAATATAAAGAGTGTAACTGTATATATACATATTTTGGAATGGTCTATTTGGTAGCTTTCATTTGATACCTATTTTGGTTTAAAAAGTGAGGGGAGGTTATTTTTAAGAGTTATATAGCCTATATCACTCCCACACTGAAATTTAGACGAATCCAATGACACCTCATATGTCATAATCCGTCAAGTCATTTGGGTTTCAGAGCATGCTAAAGAAATGGATATACATGCATATATACGCTTGAAAAAATTACCCTTCGGTAGTCGGGTAACAACTTTTCACGCACCAAACACTTAAGATTTGCAGTAGCTTGCAGTGTCGCGCCCTTTGCTATACCGCACTAGCGGCAGCGGAGCAACGCGACGCGACACGGCGCGTCAAACTTAGTAAGTTGGTCTACTTTGTCGCGTCGCGTAGTTCCGCTGCCGCGTAGTGCGTTATATCTCATACAATTTCATACATATTATATTTGGTCGTGTCACGTCGCGTCGCCCCGCTGACGCGTAGTTACGCCTAGTGCAGTCTGACCTTTACTGTGAAAAATTGAAGCTCCGACCGTTTGGCTATAAAACCTGTGTGACAGACGACGGACAGACGGTAAAATGGCGGGTTTTGGGCGCCATATTGTGGGGCCCAATTTTTATTTTCCAAATCCATCTTATATAAAAAAAAAGGGTTTTAAGAGGTGATTTCAAAAATATACAATACGTATTTGCTTAAATATACCTAATTCTAAAAAAATGTTAACTAAAAAGTTACAAATAAAAAATTGAAAAAAAAAAAGCTGGGCTGTCGGAGGATACATATTTGTTTGCTGGCTGACCAAAGCCAGGTGTATCCTCCGACTGTGCAGCATGATTTTCTTCTGGTTTCCGTTTTTTAGTTCGCATCTCAAGCAGCGGATATTTTGATTAGTTTAATTAAGTTTTTGTTTTAGTTTCCCCTTGCCCTATGAACTTCTAATTTGGTGATATTTTTTTATTATCTTTACTTTACTAACAAACACCAATAATATATTGATAAACTAGATTTTTATTGAAACTTTCCTCATTTTTAGGGTTCCGTACCTCGAAAAGTAAAAACAGAACCCTTATAGGATCACTTTGTTGTCCGTCCGTCTGTCTGTCTGTCAAGACCCTTTTCCTCAGGAACGCGTGGAGATATCCAGCTGAAATTTATATAAAATACAAAGGTATACTGTCCCTTAAATCTGTGACAAAAATCAAACTTCTAAGCCAACGCAATCAAAAGATATAGCCGTTTATGCCGCAAATTTTCGACACTCGCAAGGGAATCAAAAACTACAGGGTACTTCCCGTGAACTCAGAATCTTGAAATTTGGTACGAAGCAACGTCTTATAGCACAGATAAAGAAATAATTACATCATGTAGTAAAAATATTTTAATAATTTTAAACTTGCTACCCCTTTCATACCGTTATCTGTATATCCGCTAGAATTCTTGATAAAAACTTTACAAATGCCTTTTAAATCAGATTTCACTGAGTCATGCATTACAGTTAACATAGTTATATGTATTTAGTTTCGTGATACAAAATTCAACCTTTTCAATACAATAGTAAGAATCGAATGTAGCGTTAAATTACTGCGAAAAACAGTAACAGTAACAGTATTTTACAGTATGTATTTATAAATTATTCAACTTCCCCACCCACAAACTTTGTAGATCCATGTATGTTATTGAACATTCTTACTGCTTTCCGTTCCATTCGCAACCAAACGAGATTCAAAAAGTGGAGTAGCACCCAAGCCACAAACATTGTTGAATAGGCACCGAAACAGTATTTTACTGCACTATGTAAGATTTCATTTATATTGTTGTCGCTTCCTACGGCTCACTTCGTTCACTTTCGTCGCTTTTGGTGGGGTAGAATGCCCAATAATATCCTATGAACTAGGAAATTATATGACTGTACATGCTAATGAAATATGAAAAAACATAATTAAACTCTAACTGGAAACTAATTAGAAATAATTAACACATTTTTTTTATGTTAATTATTTAACACCTACTAAGTACTTTGGTATTTGCATTGAAAACCCGTTACGGCCTTTGATTGTGACTAAGTTAGCTTTCAGAAAGAGTCTCGTCGCCGACAAAAACTCTCTAATTGTGATCTATAATAAGTTTTTAACACTTTACATACATTTACTTTTCATACTAGGTACTTGCATAGGTATTGCATGAATTTCATTATTTTTATGTATTTGTTATCTTATTAGCTTGCAGATGGGGTTTCGTCACCGACATACATATAGAGATGAATATTATAAAAAATATACCACTTATATATTATACAAAAGATCACTGAATATTATTCTTATTTTGTAAACAAATTGTATGGTTATGTTTTTCTTATCTTTACAGTAAATTAAATTCTGTAAAACTATCAATAAGTCCTTGAACTCTCGTTTTGAAACGAACCAAAGATTCGTCCTGCATGTCTTCCATTTTCATTGATTCGATCACTTTATTTAGATCATCAGTCTTCCGAGCTTCCATAAACTTGCTGGCTTCCTTTGAATCCCTCACAAACAGATTGGCTGACAAAATTGAGATGCCAAAAAAAAAGGTGCCATAACTTTTCAAGTCAGCATCCAACTGGTCTCTAGGATACACTTTTTTAACATTCATTCCAAAATTTGACAAAGATCTGTCTAATTCGGTGTGATAGAAGTCCAACCAGTTGTAGAAGTTCTTGGACCTGGTCTCATGGTCAGTGCAGTTGAAGATCATGTAGCAAAGATCAACAACTGGACTATTGATCTTCGCTTGCTGGTAATCAATCATGATAGATGATACTGAGTCGCCTCCCTGGAAACGAAATGAAAATGTATTAGTAGAGATATCATTTCAGCAAGTTAAAATGGAGTATCTACTCTAGCTCTACACGACAAAGTATCGTCATTATTTCGGTCAAATAACGTTAATTTCTGGATTTGGGCGCTTCTCGCCGCAAGCGGATTACCGTGACTCTTTAGCGCAATCTTTAGCGGATGAAAATTTACGATTTACGAAATCCTGCATTGCGTAAGCAGAGTTTTCGCGTGATTTGAACTCGTGCAAAAGTCCAGCAGTCCAGCAGTCCAAAGATAACCGTTGGGCAATTTCCCGGACCAAACACAACACCCATCATGTCCAAGGATCGTCCCTTTTCTATGGAGATTTGCGCGACATACCACCCTGTTCCGCAAGCCTCCAAAACTGCATTTGGTAGAAAAATGCATAGAAGAATAACAGACGTAATTAATCCCCGAAAAGAAAACTCACCAGTATGAACATAATATTATTTGTCCAAGCATCGCCTTGTAGAATAACCGCATATCTATCATCGATGTCTTTTGAAAGCTTTACTGCCAGTTTAAAGACATTCAGTATTTTATTTTTAAGTAAATTTTTATGAGATTCATCGCCAAACACTGATAATATTTCATCTTCAGACATTTCCATGCAACTCATAAATTCTTGATTTCCAGCCATGACTACCCATATATCTGTCAATTTACTCTTGACGAGGTCATAAGTATCTGGATCTTTTTTCTTTAACGCAAAAGAAAGAGAATGCAGTATAGCGAAGTTTTTTAAGACGCTTTTGACACAATCATCGGACAAATACTCAAACTTGTTCAGCATAGTGAAATCTGACTCAATCAAATCTTCTAGGATTACAACCTCGTTGGGTGCTTCATTCAGAGCTCCGTAGCATTTTGCGTATCTTAGTTGTTCCTTTTCTGAAACACCTGCGTCTTTTTGTAACTGCACTAGCTTAGGTAACACCTCAGTATACATTGTGTGTTCGTTGCTAAACAAGACTGCTGTGTTTGACATCTTTCGAACCATCTCATACAATGGTGCTATTTTGACAATCATTTTTATACTTCCATTTTCACCTTCTATGTTAATCCTCTTGACGTTTGCCACAAAATTATCGCCAGCCTGTCCAACTGGACTGAAAACCACTTTTTTTACTTTTAAGTCTTGTTCTAAAATCACTTTATTAATGAACTCCAGTTGACGTTCACTTATATTTTCAATATCACCTTCAAAATTGTATTGTGCCATGATTGCCTGGGATACATAGACTAACTAAAATAAGATTGTTCGTTATTTTTTTATTTATACTAAGTATTTTTATCTGTATCTAGGTGACTTTGTCCTTTGTTTGTATTTGAGATTAGATATTAATTTTTATTTTATTTTTTGTATGTAAACAGAGCTGGTAATCTTAATCCCTATTCACCAGGCTTGGGCACTTACATGGTTAAGAATTATGTGCCTTGCCGTTTTTAATGTCATGATGGCAATAATTGTATACTGAGGTACTTAAAATAATCATAATTTATTGTCTAATCTTTGAGGAACGGGCTACGTGACAAAAACATGTTTACCTATCTACAAAATGTAATACAAAAGAGATAATGAGTTGATATATTTAAAATCATAAAAGTTCGTATCTAAGTTTTACGAAAAACATTCCTGTCTTGTAGTGTTGAATAATTTTGTAGACGGCGCTAGATACAAGGGCAACTGGCAAATTGTCTGACGCACTTAAGGGTAAAATTCGCCAAAACTGTAGAATCGCACTTTTTTAACAAAGTTATCTCCTCGTTCTGGTATGGGCCGAAACTTGGCCGCTCAATAAACAAGCAAACACTAAATATCAAGTCTCTCAAAGAGCTATGGAAAGGGCAATGGTCCGGTGGCAGCGTAAAAAAATCGAAATAGATACCCCACATATGCCACAGATCCGATGGTAGATGAGGAAAAAGATATTGGAGAGGGTGATCAGAAGTCCGTGGGAGTATAAGTAGTCTTAACTAGGTTAGCGTTAAGACCGTATTTTGTACCCGACTGTTAAAATTATCTTAAAAGAGTTGTGCTGATTTTCTTACAACGACAATTACACCAAGTATATATATTTTTTTTTATTATAGGCTCGCGCTTGACCACCATCTCACCTGTTGGTAAGCGATGATGTGGTCGACGGTGAGACACGCTTGCCTAGAGATATTCAACCACTTGAGCGTTATTAATAGCTTATACTATTGAGAGAGGTGCATCACTTTCCCGATAAATTTTACCTCTCTTTCTACCTAAGTACGTCTATCTCTTTCGCACATCCCCACCTTTCACTTGGCAGTGGGGCGCTGTCGAGCTAGTCGCGACGCGCGCTTTTGTAGCCATGAATTGTATGTGTTTGAAATTAGTACCTACCTATATATCGGAGCTTATCGAAATAACGAATATTATTATGCTAGCGTAGTTTATTAAGGGACGGTGAACATGGGACATAAAACCGGGTCGTGATTGGAATGTGGAATTGTAAAGTTTACCTTTTTTTTTATTGGTGATCGGCTTGCGCTTGACCACTATCTCACCTGATGGTAAGCGATGATGTGGTCGACCATGAAGCACGCTTCCCTAGAAGAAACTTATTCACTCTTGACTTGAACTCATCATAAAAAAAATTATGATTGCTTGTTTAATGAAAGTCTCGTAAATTTAATCTGATAAAAGATTTTTGCCCAGGTCGCGGGGTGGTTATTTTGTAACGTAGGATCGGTTCGGGAATAATAAAGCGCCAAATACCAGTATATAAGTGGTTTATTCTGCCGTTCTCCCCGAAACACGTCACAATAAAAAAGTAATTAAAGATAAAATAATAAATATCCTTTGGCTGCAGTTGGCTGGTCAAATTTTCTTAAATGTAATATTTGTCAAATATTTTCAAGTTGTGGGTGGAAGAAAAAAATAAAAAAGAAACAGATGGCCTGTCATTCGGAAGGGTCCCAAGGCAGCCAGCAAACTCCATACCTCGAAGACCTGCCTCGGGCGGACGGCCTCAGCCTTAGCTGAACCTCGCCTTACCATCGAGGCAAATGAGCCCGACGTGGAAAAACGCGGACAGCGAGACCAGTGAATGACCGAATCCCCGCTGTCACAAGAAGAAGCCCACGCCCAGATCACACAACACACTGGTTGCCGACACATAGAACACGTTAAACAAGCGACGCTAATCACACCAACAGCACACAAGCAGTCTTTCTGGTCGCCGGGACGCATTCACGCATCCCGAAGCGAAACCGGCTACTCTCACAGCAACAATCAACAAGACATCACGTATTTGTCAGGGCTTCGCCCCTAAAAGCACGTGTTTCTGTAGAATATTTTATATTAGGTCTTAAGGATATGTAAATGGCCAACAGCCATAAAGCTGAAGCCAAACAACACTGGACCATTAAGTGTGTTCGAGGCTCACTTGCAAAATCTATTTCTATTATCAATCAAAAGCTTAAATGGCTGCCTATCCGTCAGAGGAGATCCTTCAGATCCCTCTGCATGCTCTTCAACATCATGAACGATCCTTGTACTCCTGATTATTTAAAACAATATTTTAAAGTGTTGGGCAGTTCTCACGATCTTAACCTTCGAGCTTCCAAAAACTTACTTCTCCATATTCCTTCTCACCGCACTGGGTTTCTATCTAATTCTTACACTGTCTCTACTATAAAACTCTGGAACGTGCTTCCCCTTGACATCAAAAAAGCTGAGAATAAATTTTCATTTAAGCGTAGAATCCGGAACTATTACTTGTCCTCTCTTACGTAGCTCGGTCTTCGTCATAGTTATTATATTTAAATTTCTGTTTCATTTAAAATAATTATATGGTATTTATTATAATATTTATTAGTCTATTGTTTTAGAAAATATTTATGTATTTTATTAGTTAGATAGTTTATTAATGTCAGATTTTAATAATTGTTCTTTTTTATTTTTTTATTTTGTACTCCTACCACTGTTGTGTCCTTTTTAACCCAACGGTTGACTGGTAGAGAATGCCTTGCTGAATTAAGTCCGCCTATGTATCACCATTGTACATGAAGTTTAAATAAATAAAATAAATAAATAAAAGCGATGTAACAAATCGTCCCTCCGTTAAATCAATTTGGCTCATAGACCTTCTTAGTACACCGAAATAGAGCTTTATCTCGTAAATACAAGAATCAACTACTGAAATTGCTTTCCTTAAAGTCAATTCAGTGCCTACAGTTGTCAGCAACCTACCTTTTCGCCTGCTTCAGAACTGAACAACCGCAATTACAGTTTAATACTTTCATTTTTTTTTATCTTTACATATCAAGATTAAGCATATCGATTTGTTTTGGGATATCCTTAAGTGTCCCAAGAAATATGCAGTATATTTTTGCCTCACAAAAACGTATGTCACTTCCAATCGTCTTTTTTAAATGGAACTTAGACATAATTAGCAAAATGTGTTCAACAAGGAAATACAGGCGTGAAGTTATGTGCATTTGTTTTAACGTTTTCGTTAGCTCAGACGAGGTAAATGTAAGCTACGTTAATAAAAAAAAAATAAGTGATTAAAAATTAAAACTAAGAAATCTGACTCAAAAAGCTAACGCCCGTTTTTTCCTCGTTCTGTGATATCTTCTAAATTTCACAATCAAATTCCCAATTAAAAGATCAAGACCAGAACGAATAAAAAAACGGTTTACAGAGGGGGGCAGTCTGCCGCTGCCCTTATTATAATGTACAACTAGCTTAAGGAAGGTCTAGTCCATGGTATGTTATATCTATGGCTTAAGAAAATAAAATAAACAGACAGACGTCAGATCAGATGAAACATTTAACCCACCTTTGTTCCAAAGCTTTACATGCAGATTAAATGAATAGATACAGTTGCTTTTAAATACAGTTATTCCCAGTACTAATACAGACCTTCTCTCAGTGAGAGATATTTTTTATGAATTTCGCTTTATATATGACCTTATTTTGGATGAGATTGTTTAATTTAGAAAACGAGAAGTTCAGGTTTTAACAGAAGCTGAATCACTCATGATCTAATGTAGTAGTCTTGTAGCTAAGATTCTTGGCTCGACTCTAGTTCGATTCCCATGATAAAAACCTTTGCTGATGGTTCACAGCAATGCTATGAGTTTTCAACTTGTAAGGCTTGCCAGATGAAACCTTAGTAAAAATATTAATTATTATATTGTGTCATATGACCAGACCTGTACAGTGCTTCTGACGCTGCAATAAGCGTGGCCGCATATTGGGCCCTAATTGAATGTGCCGTCGAATCGAAAAGAAGAAGAAGATGTCATATGACTTACTATAAATATATTTGATATTTATACAAACATGTTCGAATGCTATATATTCGAAACCACCACCTCTGGAATATTTATTCGCACATCTACTAAATCCTATCCTTACACATTGGGTCACATTGGCTTAATCTTTCACCAGGCGATAACAAACAGGTCTCAATAGTAAAGCTATTAATAACGGTCAAGTGGTTTAATAGCTGCGTTTTACCTGAAATAAAACGCATATTAAACAACTTACCATATTATAGCTTTAATTTTACCCCTAACTGATGTTTATTTCGATGCAATGACTACCAAATGCGCATCGCGACTAGCTCGACAGCGTCCCACTGCCAGGTGAAAGGCGGGGATGTGCGAAAGAGATAGACGCATTTAGGTAGAAAGAGAGGTAAAAGTCAACGGGTGCGCCTCTCTTAATAGTAAAGTTTAATATGCGTTTTATTTCAGGTAAAATGCTACTATTAAAAACAGGGAAGGCACACTATTTACGATTGACAAGGACATATGTGATAGAATGGCTTGAATTGGTGCAGACCCATTGGATTCGTGTAGACCTATTTTTAAAAAACATAAGATATTAACATTAGCATGCTTATATATAATGGAAATGGGAGTATTTGTAAAAAAACTTCCTCATCTTTTCAATACAGCTGACAGCAAAAATGTTTATAAGGTGGGTAAAATGTCAAGGGATTCAACAAAATTGGCAATGCCAAGATGCAGAACAGCTTTCTGCCAGAAAAACACTAGTCGAATGGCAATAAAGATATTTAATAATATTCCGAAGGTTACTATGAAACCAGCTTATTTTAAAAGCATTTTAGAGCATGTCTTATCGAGGGTTGTTTTTATACAATTGAGGAATTTATGAACTCTAGGACAAATGGGAAAATTGCATGGCATGAAAATTAAATTTGACACCACCACCACCACTGACCACCACTGTTGTGTCCTTTTTAACCCAAAGGTTTTTTGGTAGAGAATGCCTTGCTGCATTAAGTCCGCCTATGTATCACCATTGTACATGAAGTTTAAATAAATAAATAAATGTTTATTTTAATCGATTGATTTATTTAGATCTCATATTAAAGTTGACATACAATTTGTATTTTTTTTTGACACTTGTACTTTGTTTCTTATT
This sequence comes from Orthosia gracilis, assembly GCA_947562075.1. Classification (NCBI taxonomy): domain Eukaryota; kingdom Metazoa; phylum Arthropoda; class Insecta; order Lepidoptera; family Noctuidae; genus Orthosia; species Orthosia gracilis. The sequence continues at coordinate 11,928,599 of OX387264.1, read as the reverse complement.
GTATTGTAGATAATTTTTGATTTAGCATTTCTTTATTTTTTGACATAGGAATTTAATTGTATTTTTTTTTCTAATTTAGTAAATTAGATTTTATTTGGAAAATCTCGCAAGGCAGATGTCAAAGGTCACCCAAGCCATCACGTAGACTATTATTAATAAATAACATGTTATAGGCTAATAGGGGGTGAATAACTGCCACACCAAGATGAATATTATAAAAAATGTACACCACTAATATATTATACAAAAGATCACAGAATATTATTCTTATTTTGTAAACAAGTTGTGTGATTATGTTCTTCTTATCTTTACAGTAAATTAAATTCTGTAAAACTATCAATAAATCCTTGAACTCTCGTTTTGAAACGAACCAAAGTTTCGTCCTGCAAGTCTTCCATTTTCATTGATTCCATCACTTTATTTAGATCATCAGTCTTCCGAGCTTCCATAAACTTGCTGGCTTCCTTTGAATCCCTCATCAACAGATTGGCTGACATAATTGCGAGGCCAAAAAGAAAGGTGCCATAACTTTTCAAGTCAGCATCCAACTGGTCCCTAGGGTACGCTATGTTGACATCCATTTCAAAGTTTGACAAAGATCTATCTAATTCGGTGTGATAGTAGTCTAACCAGTTGTAGTAGTTCTTGGACCTGCTTTCATGGTCAGTGCAGTTGAAGATCATGTAGCAAAGATCAACAACTGGACTATTGATCTTCGCTTGCTGGTAATCAATCATGATAGATTGTACTGAGTCGCCTCCCTGGAAACAAAATGAAAACGTATTAGAAGCGATATAATTTCAGCAAGTTAAAATGGATTATCTACAGTACTACACGTCAAAGTATTGACACCATTTCGATCAAATAACGTTAATTTCTTGATATAGGCGCTTCCCACTGCAAGCGGTTTATCGTGACTCTTTAGCGGACAAAAATTTACGATTGACGAAATCTTGCATTGCATAAGCAATGACTTTTCGCGTGATTTGAATTTCCCGGACCAGACACAACACCCGTCTAGTCCAAGGATCCTCCCTTTTCTATGGCGATTTGCGCGAAGTGTTCCGCAAGCCTCCAAAACTCCATTTAGTAGAAAAATGGATAGAAGAATAGCAGACATAATGAATACTCGAAAAGAAAACTCACCAGTATGAACATAACATTATTTGTCCAAGCATCGCCTTGTTGAATAACCGAATATTTATCATCAATGTCTTTTGAAAGCTTTACTGCCAGTTTAAACATTTCCGGTATTTTATTTTTAAGTAAACTTTTATGAGTTTCATCGTCAAACACTGATAGTAAATCATCTTCAAACATTTGCATGTAACCCATAATTTCTTGATTTCCAGCCATGAGCACATATGTATCTGTCAATTTACTCTTGAAAAGGTCATAAGTATCTGGTTCTTTTTTCTTTAACGCAAAAGAAAGAGAATGCAGAATAGCGAAGTTTTTTAAGACGCTTTTGACACAATCATCGGATAGATACTCAAACTTGTTCAGCATAGTGAAATCTGACTCAATCAAGTCTTCTAGAATTACAACCTCGTAGGGTGCTTCATTCAGAGTTCCGTAGCATTTAGCGTATCTTAGTTGTTCCTTTTCTGAAACACCTGCGTCTTTTTGTAACTGCACTAGCTTAGGTAACACCTCAGTATACATTGTGTGTTCATTGCTAAACAAGACTCCTATGTTTGACATCTTTCGATCCATCTCGTACTGAGTTGCGATTTTGACAATCATTTTTATACTTCCATTTTCACCTTCTATGTTTATCCTCTTGATGTTTCCCACAAAATTATCGCCAGCCTGTCCAACTGGACTGAAATGCACTTTTTTTACTTTTAAGTCTTGTTCTAAAATCACTTTATTAATGAACTCCAGTTGACGTTCACTTATATTTTCAAAATCACCTTCAAAATTGTATTGTGCCATGATTGCCTGAGATACGTAGACTAACTAAAATGAGACTGATTGTTTTTTTTTATTTATACTAAGTATTTTTATCTTTATCTAGGTGATTTTGTCGTTTGATTGTATTTGAGATTAGATATTATTTTTTTGTGTTTTTTTTTCTATGTAAACAGAGCTGGTAATCTTAATCCCTATTCACTAGGCTTGGGCACCTCCATGGTTAAGGATTATGTGCCTTGACATTTGGAATGTCATGATGACAGTAATTGTGTACTAAGTAAGGTACTTAAAATAATCATAATTTATCTATTAATCTTTGAGGAACGGGCTACGTGAGAAAAACTTGATACCTATTTACAAAATGTAGTACAAAAGTTAGAGTCTAGAGTTAATTTATTTTAAACTAGCACTTCGCCCGCGACTTCGTTTGCGTGATCCGTGTTTTATCCTATAGATGACTTTTTAGTTTCACCCCCTTAAAGGTTGAATTTCCAAAACTCCCTTCTTAGTGCTCCCCTACATTATAAAAAGAAGACCTGTGCAGTAAAATTCATCAAAAAACTCAGTGTTGTTTTGTTAACCAACAGCGTAAAACAACAATTTCAGCTGTTTTACCTTCCAAACCGAAGAAATTTCACATAAAGTTTCAACCCCTATTTTATCCCCTTACGGGTAGAATTTCCAAAACCCAATAAACACATGAATTCTTTTTATCAACCAAGAGCGTAAATAAAAAGAAATATGTGTCCTATTTACTAACTATAAAAATTTCTTACAAAATTTGAACCCTTTTTTATTCCTTTAGAGTAAGAATTTCCAAAAAACAATAAATGCATAAATTATAAAGATATTGAAGCAGTCTTGAATAAGAAGTAATTTATTTTGATAAGGAATTATTTTTTGAAGGATTAATACCAAGATACAAATAAAGAGCCTTTTCTAGCGACGACATTTAACAATAAAAAAATTAAAATATAAAGAACACTTATTGTGGCATAACTATATAAGTTAGACATATTATGCTGTCGCGACACTTTTTGTAAATAGTTTTCACAGCACACGCGATTTTAAGAATATTTTAGGTAATTTTTTTACACCTTGGGTTATTGGAGTTTTAGTAAGGATCTCTAATTTTTTTGAAAATATAATATAGCCTATGTTACCTGGAAATAGTATAGCTTCCCAACAGTGAAAGAATTTTTTAAATCGGTTCAGTAGTTTTGGAGCCTATTCAATGCAAACAAAACAAACAAACAAATCTTTCCTCTTTATAATATTAGTATAGATCATAAAAGTTCGTATCTACGTTTTACAAAAAACATTCCTGTCTTGTCGAATATTGAATAATTTTGTAAACGGCGCTGGATACAAGGAAAACTTGCATATTTTCTGACGTACTTTTTCGAAGAATCGCACTTTTTTTAAACACGGTTTCACCACGTTCTTGTATGGGTCGAAACTTGGCCGCTCAATAAGTAAGCAAACACTTAATACCAAGTCTCTCAAAGAGCTTTGGAAAGGGCAATGGTGAGATTTCTTTGTGACCATATTCGCATTATCAAGAATGTCCGAAGATGAACCAAGTCAATCAACTTAATCCCGGTGGCAGCGCGAAAACATCGAAATAGACAGTCCACATATGCCACAGATCCCATGCTGGCATCCGGAATGTCGTCGGTATAGTGTCGGGTCAATCTAGCTCTTGGGCCGTTTGCTAGATTCGCAACGGGTTTACTGATTGACGTGTACAACTGCCCATAGAACCTCTCGATCTCCCTCAGAAGCTCCGGTTTGGCGGATACGATCCTGCCATCGTCGGTCTTCAGTTTCTTAAGCTGGCTCTGCCCAATAGCCAGATCTGCGAGCACCTTGAAGCCCTTATTCCGTTCAATCGCGTCTTTAATACGTCAGTATTAAAGTGGCGGAGGTCGCTTTACAAGGACTTCGAGATCTGTCTATTGAGCTGCCGGTAGTTCCACGCAACGTTTGAAGACTGCAGGATCATTTCACGCCTTTTCTCAAATTATCCACGCTTCGATGAATTTTTTTAGTTGGTTTTAGTCAAATAATGTCCAAATATCTATTAAGATTACTTTAAGAAAGTATTTATAGTAATTATTTTAAGTACTTATTATATTTTATGCCTGAAACAGGTTTTTTCTAATTTTTAAGAATCGATTTGGGATAATCGCTTATTATTAGAGTCGATAGTATTAAAAAAAACGTTTGCTAAAGTCGTTTTGGCGCACCACTATTACAATGAAAAAAAACAATATAATTGACGAATTGGAAGTTTTGAACATAAATAATAATAATAATAAATAGTACCCAATGCAATGCACGATTGAGGAGCGCTTTGGAGTGTGCTTTCCGAGAGTATTGTTCCACTCCGTCTGAGCTTAGACCTCGATTACCTCGTCTGCCTATGCATAAACAATAGGGCGCTGGTGTGTGCTCTAGATTCGCAGCTATCAAATGATTTTGATAGTAGCAAAGACCTTACCGATACCCATTCGATCTTGTTCTGTGCGGCTGCAGCGGCATGTCGTGTAGCTAACGTCAAGTTTCCCATAACTGACAAAGCTACACCACCAGCTATACCAGCTTGGCAGTACAGGATGGAGCATTGTATCAGTGAAGCTAGAGCACTCATCGGCAAGCTTATCTGCTTCAGGGAGGGCAACACTCGCCCTAGAGTGCTGCGTTTTGTGAAGCGGGCGTTCTTGGGGACTGATATCAGTTCCCGAGATTATATGTCCCGCGTCGCAGAGCGTATCGACTTCCTGAAGCAAAAGATCTATGCATGGACAAACCGTATTCGTCGGTAGTCAAGGCCCTCAGCGCTCTACGCTGACGAATGGGTAACCATTTTAAAAGGGATCGATGTGGGGATACATGGTCGTACTTCCGTAGGTTGAAGACAAATCGAATGCAGTTATTCAGAAGGCGGTCAAGTTTATTGAGTAGACATCCATTACATCCATTCTGAGAGCGAAAATTAATCAACATATTGACAATAAAGCCATCATGTCTGCTTCTCAGAATGGATGTAGGAGCGGGTCCTACGGTACTAAGGAGCTGCTCCTCATCGACATTGTCATTAGCCAACAGGTTCGCCGTTCCCACAAGGATCTGGCGACATGTTGGATAGATTACAAGAAGGCCTTTGACTCAGTGCCACATACATGGCTCATGAGGGTGCTGGAGTTGTATAAAATTGATGCAACTCTACGCGCCTTCCTGACGTCATGTATGGGGCAGTGGAGGACTGTCCTTCACTATCCAGGATGTCGACAGATTCAGGCAAATAGCGAACCTATAAGGATCGTGCGCGGAATATTTTAGGGCGACAGTCTGAGTCCTCTGTGGTTTTGTTTAGCCCTGAACCCTCTCAATACACTGCTGAAGGGTTCAGGCCTGGGCCATCGGTACATGGTGGACATCCCACCCATACGCACTAAACCTTTTGAGAAAGCTAATGAAAGCGTATTAAAATCGTCATGAATTATGTCATAGCAAAAATTAAACTACCAACACCGTAGTACCTTAAAACAATACTACAAATAAGGAAAACAAGGGCCACTTCATCAGCTTCTCTAAGCTGATGAAGTGGCCCTTGTTTTCGATAGCTGTCATGAGATTCAAGGAAGCCTAAAGCAATTTGTAGAACCAAGACAGAATGTATGTTCTGTAACTTTATCTTCCGAACTTTATCTACCTCCAGTGCAGATATCAAGCTTGCAACCCTACCAAGAGTAAAAACATTTAAATATGTGAGGACAGTACTTTCTGAGGATTGATCAATTTAAGCGGATATAACCCACAGAATAACGTCGGGGTGGAACAGGTGGCTTATATTGACTGGAGTCTCGTGTGATGTAAAATTGCAAATTAAAACGAAACGCAAGATCTACAAAACAGCTGTTAGACCACCGCTTATTTACGGTAGCGATGTCTGGACAATAAAAAAGACTCACGAACAAAAACTTCACAAGACAGCAATGCATATACTGCGATGGGCAGGCGGAGTCACACTCAGAGACGAGGTGCACAACGATCATATTAGAAAGCATATCAAGGTTGCAGAAATAGCGGATAAAGTGAAAGAGTCCACACTGAGATGGTACGTTCATGTACTTCGACGAACAGATGACCATGTCGTGTAAAAGTTCCTTTCCATTGCTACAAAGAAGGGGGGAAGAGGAAAATTTCAAATCACATGGATGACGAAGGTCCAAAAGGATACGAGGGATATGGGATTTACGGAAGATGACGCACAAGACCGAAATAAATGGCGTCGCATGATTGGGAAAGCCGACCCCGCGTAACGGGGAAAGGCGAGGCGAAAGAAGACAATTGCAACCCCTGCCCGCCTGTTAACGCATTAAACAATAAACAGGAAGAGAAGGGCAACATCCTCCATGTATAAATCAAAGGACTCCCTTTGGATTTTCTTTTGAAAGAAAACGTTCATAATTTGCGAATTCTAAAATTATTATTTTCACGTTGATTTTGATTGAAAAGTATGAGAATGTATTTATTTTATCTACGTAAATATTAGTTATTGTCACCATGATACCTCAAATCACGGGGGGACCGGAAGCAGGTATTGAGATAAAAAAATAATCAATATATCTAATCTTAAATACAAACACTCGACAACAAACTTAAATTTCGATAAAAATTATACTCTCTTTAAAATAAAAAAGAAGATCACACTTTTATAGTACCTATTTACTTGCAACCATTTCCTAGTCTATATTCCATAGTTTTAGGCAATCGATCCACTAAACCTCCCAAACCCATAGCCCAATTGTCTTTGTTTCTATATTTAACAATAGTCCTGCACCAACCAGGGATTATCTTTGGGTGCACTTACATAATGCTTCCAGGGATAATCATCGGTTGGTGTCACATATCATGATATATATTAAATCTAACAAGGCCTGTGCAAGTAGGCTTCGGCCCACGGCACGCCTTGCAAAAGTCCGAGAACCCAGAGTCCCGAGATTGTTAACCACATAATATAAAATAATAATACCAGCCTGTAATTATCCTACTGTATGGCAACGGCCTCTTCTCATACAGAGAAGTCACGAGAATTGATCACCACGCTTGCGCAATGCGGGTTGGCGATTTCAGACTTAAATTTACTAAAAATCCAAGTTTCCTCATGATGTTTTCCTTCACCGTTGTCAGCGATGTCCAAGATAAACTAGACAAGTACATATGAATTTGAAAAAGTCTCAATGGTACTTACCCGGGTTCGAACCCATGACTTCAATCACGAGAAGTGAGGTGGCCAATGACCACGACATTTAGAAAAAGAAATGGGATTATGAAATGTAATATCAGATTCATAAGTAAAAAAAAAACAAGTGAACGCAAAATTTTCTGGAAATAAGCAATCTGATGATCAAGTTATATCTTTTGACTAACAAATAAAAAAAATATAGAACCAGCATTCCCTCTTCAAGAAAGCAACTACATACAATACATATTGTCAATATTTACAGTCTCCTAAAATAAAAGTACCCATGGTCGTTTTCCGTGACAATAAATATAGTTATTTTATTTCATACCTTTGTCGACTGTAATCCTGAAAACGACCGGGGGCAGTCTCGAGGGTGGGGGCAAATCATATCTGAGGGCACTCTACTGGGAGTTTCTTCCTTATCCTGTATATTTTTTCTTTCTGAATCCGCTGCTTTGTTACTAACAAAGTAGTATTGTAAGTCAGCGAAAAACAATACAGACACGTAAATAACAGAAATAAAATAAAAACCAATCTTAATTCATACTTTCACAGAAGAAATGAAAAAATTAAGATTGGTTAACCCTAAATTTGCGCGTCTGACTTCGAACACTTGCACGTAACGCCCCGCAACTATCTATGACAGCGAGCTAAAAACATAAAATATGACCATAAAGCTGATTCAGTATAGAATTTTAACGTGTAAGCAAATAATCACAAAGTATTTTTTATTAAAACTGTTACTAGCGTATTAAGCTGACCGATCGATCAAAATGTTTTTCAACATCTTAACCTTTACACTGATTGTTTCTAGGCTGAGAAATAAGTCTGCAATTAAACCATATTAGCATTAGCTAGACTTCATGCTCTTTGTTTTGTTGATGACAACACAAGAAAATTAACTTATTGCCTATGGTCGTTTTGACATTAGAAAAACTTTCATTGTCTGTGCTTTCTCTCTGCTTCAAGATTACAACAAGACGGTTTTGTTTTTTGCATTATAATTTTTTTAAATAAGTAATATTGTTCTTCTGCATACTTGTTGATCAAAATAAATCATTTCACAACTGTATCTCACGGTCTTTTACTCAATTTCCAAGAGGTTAAAGGCCCAGAACGTCCAGATACCTAGATTGACATGGATACAGTAAGTACTTGTAAAAAGAACTTTGAGCGAGGCGACGCCATAATGGATCGTCAAGGTGCTGCTTCGGCTTCTGGGATAAATAACATTGGAAATATAGTAGTGAAACCTACTGGAGGGGAAAATTGGCGATCGGAAGATCCAAACCAAGATTTTGTTAAATGGTCTCGGCCTGTTAGGGGTCGTTGACGGGTCGGTTAAGAAAATCATGCCGGATTAAAACCAAATCAATGGGAGGAACAAGATGCTAAAGCACAACCACATATCGTGCCATATCTAGTAATATGTTGCTCGGCAGCAGAATTATGGAACAAATTATCATATACGAACTTAAAGGCTCAACGAGTGTTCACTTGATGCAAGAAAGATTCATGAAATATAAAGGTTCCCTATCCATTTGCATAAAATTTTAAGACCTAATATATCTTAGCATAATTTTGTTTGGCATAATTATATATTCGCATAATATAATTACGCATAACAGCTTACGCATATTTTTTTCTAGCATAATTTCTCTAACCATAATAATGATTAAGCAGAATATTCTAAAGCATAAATTTATTGAGCATAAAGTTCTAAAGCATAACTTTTTTAAGCATAATATCCTAAAGCATAAATTTATTTACACATACAGCATGCAAGCAAGCATACAGCATGCAAGCAAGCATGCTAGCAAGCATGCAGCAAACAAGCAAGCATGCAGCAAACAAGCAAGCATGCAGCATGCAAGCAAGGATGCAGCATGCAAGTAAGCATGCAGCATTCAAGCGAGCAGGCAACATGCAGCAGGCAGGGTTTCTGTCTCGGCTCCGGCGCTGCGGACTTCCGGCGGCCCCACGCGTGCTAATCGTCGCAGACGGCTTTCGCTCACCACCGCAGCTTCGGCTTGTTGGCCGGCTTCGCCGGCCAGCCTCTGCCGCGGCGCCTCGCTCGCAGCCGCCTGCTCCTCAGCCCGTGGGCCGCCTCGCCTACGCGATTTTAAATTACACTCTAGTGGTAGGACAAACAAGACTACGTAGAGTCGGTTTTGCAGCAAATCGGTTCTGTCACTAACTTTTGTTGCACATCATATTAAATTTTTAACCAACAATATTATTTAATTGTTACAGAAACTATAGCAAATTGGTTTGATCAGAATTATGTATGGGGCACTACAAGTTCACCACCACCATTTCCACCCAAAGTCTGGAGTACGTATCTACTAGAAAAGGAAAATAGATCTAGGACACAAAATCATGCAGAGGCATGGCACAATAGATTTGCACATTTTGTGGGAAAACACCATCCTGGATTTTATTTTTTGGCAAAAAAGATCGTTCAAGAAATAAAACATCAAACCATTGAAATAGATAAACTGGATGTCGGAACATCACTTATACCAAAAAAAAAAAAAAAAATTCACGGACATAACCAAAAGAATTGAAAAAATTATTAGTAAAAAAGATGAGTATACTTCTAAACTAGCATATTTACAAGCAATTGCTAAAAACATACACCTAAAATAAATAATTATACATAATTAAGGACCACTGTTTCAATCAGTCTGAGGAATAACCGCCATATTTATTTCTCATAATAGAAGTTAACTGATTGACATATTTTTTTATACAAAAACTGTCAAAACATCTATTCTTCAGATAAAAGTTATCTCGCGATTGAAAAATCGTTTAAGTTACATAATGTTATGTATAATAAATCATTCGCATGAAAATTGTTTATGTTATTTATATTAATTGTATGCCTAAATATTATTATGCTAATAGTCATTAGGCCTACTGACGTTATGCTAATAGTCATTAGGCCTACTAACGTTATGCGAATCAAATTTATGCCAAAACAAATTAGTCTTTAAGATGATTATGCCAACATAAAATGTATGCCTAAAAAAATTATGCCGAAGTATTATTATGCCAAAACAAATTATGCCAAAATCGTTATGCCGAAGTATATTAGGATAAAGAACATTATGCGAAAAGAACGGATCCCAATATAAATACGAAGCTGGTGGTATAGCCAAGTTTTTAGTACAGTAGAACAAATGGCAAATCAACTAAAACAGCTAGGCAAACCTATTTCTGATAAGATGATAATTACAAAGATAATAATGACATTACCACCTCAATACAAATATTTTATTTCGGCGTGGGAAACTGTTCCTCATGAATCACAAACATTTAATGACTTGCAAGCAAGGTTACTCATTGAGGAAGAACGCATGAAAGAAATGGAGGAACCTGTTGCCTTATCTGTGAAAAATATGAAGTGTTTGTTATAAATGTGGTAAAATTGTCCACAAAAAGAGAAACTGTAGAAGTAACAAAACATGTTCCCACAGCAAAAAGGATGGACATATAATAGAACAGTGTTACTTTAAGAAGAACAAAGAAAGAGGAAATAAGTTAAGAGAAAATAATAGAAGTAATTGAAAATAAAATAAATACAGTAATTCAAGAGAAAATAAAGGAAATAGCGCCAAGGATGCCAAAGGAAATGATTAAATCTCAAGTGCTTTTATTGGACATAACTCCAGCACAGATGAATGGATAGTGGACAGTGGTGCAAGTGACCACATGACCCATAATAAATCTCTTTTTTTCAGCCTTTCAGGTATCAAAGGAAATGATTAAATCTCAAGTGCTTTTATTGGACATAACTCCAGCACAGATGAATGGATAGTGGACAGTGGTGCAAGTGACCCATGACCCATAATAAATCTCTTTTTTTCAGCCTTTCAGGTATCGATGCCAATAGATATGTAACAGTCGGAGATGGAAGGAAACTAAAAGTTGAAGGTATCGGAAAAATACTTCTGAAGGCTTATGATGGTAGTGAATATATTGTGTATTCACTAAATAGTGTACTATACGTTTCTGAACTTAAGGTAAATTTATTCCTTGTTACTAAAGCTATAGAAAATGGTTATATGTTTAACATAATAGGTAAAAAATGTGAATTCATTAAAAATAATGTAGTTTGTTCAGTTGGTAAATGTGTAGATAAGTTCTATGTAATGCAGTTTATCTTTGACTCTCCATGCAATATAAATATAACCACTCCGGTTAAGACTAATATCCTTAAGGATTGGCATTAAACGTTGGCTCACCAAAATTATGATTACTGTCGGTCAGTGCTAAAAAACAATAGCATAGAATTTGTTGATTCTGATGATTCATGTGTTGCATGTATAGAAGGTAAATGTCATCGCCTGTCTTTTCCTAAAAGTATAACTAAAACAAGTATGTGTTTTGAGATCTTACCTTTTGATGTGTGCGGACAATTGGAAGTGGCCTCTGTTGGCGGCTCAAGATAGATATTGGTTATTAAAGATGATTTCTCTAAATAAAGGAAAGTTTATTCCATGGAACATAAAGCCAAAGTACCAAGAAAAATAAAAAATAAATATTATTCAGGCAGAAGTAACAACTAGTAATAAAGTAAAGGTTTTAAGAACATATAACAGCACAGAATTTTTAAATAAAACATAGTCATTTTTAAATAATAAAGGCATACAACACCAAACTACAGTAAACTATACACCGGAACAAAATGGTAAATTTGAAAGAGAACTATTTGCAAACTATTATAGAAGCTGCTAGAACTAAGTTTCATTTAGTCTAACCTAGATAAAAGTTTATGGGCTAAAGCTGTTAGTACAGCTGTGTATACTTTAAATATAACTTATGTTAGAAATAAAAATACTGATAAAAAACCATATGAATGTTGGTCAGGTAGCAAGTTTGACATAAATAGTTTACAAGAATTTGGCACTATAGTAGTCAGTCATGTACCTGAAGAGAAAAGAAGAAAATTGGATCCAAAAGGAAACAAAGGATATTTCGTTCGTTCTGGCGAGGAAACAAAAGTTTATAGGATATATTACAAGGAAGAAAATAAAATAGAAATTAAAAGAGATGTAGTTTTATTAAAGATACCCTAAATATAAAATACCTGATAGCGAACTGGAAATCATAGTAGAAAATAATAATGAACAACTATTGAAGGAAATAAATAATGTGGATGGTGTTGCACAGGATGCAAATAGTATGGATAGGTCAATAAAGAGTGAGGTACCAGTTATCAATGAAGTGAAGTGTAATGAAGTGTCAAGTCAAGACTTAAGTAATACTCCAAGTGTTGAGTCCAGTAATGAATCTGTAAAAGCTTTTCTTGATACAAATCCTGAAGGTCAAACTTAGAAAGAACAAATAAGAGAATTAAGATCAAGAAAGCAGATTAGACAGCCTAAATGGCATAAGTATTACAGATTATACATGCTTATTAAGTTATATTGAAACTAAACCAAAAATGTATGAAGAAGCCATGAAAAGTACTGAGAAAATAAATTGTAAAAGTGCTATGGATGAGGAGATAAATAGTTTAAATCAAAACAATACATGGGAGTTAGTGCCAAAACCTGTAGATTTTAAAGTTATTGAAAGCAAATGGGTATTTAAAAGAAAACTTGATGATCAAGGTAATATTACTAGTTACAAGGCTAAGCATGAGCCTAGCCTTTAACAATTAATAATACCTCTAGCCTCGTAGCTAGGGGTAATATTTCTTAGTAGGGTAGCTTTCAAAAAACTTTTTTTATTCAATATTTACCAATCGACATTGTACCTACGAAAATTTAACGGTGTATAATACAAAAAAACATGTGATTGTTACCTACAACCTGGAGATTAGGAGTGAATAGATTATCTCTAAGCGAGCGTGCTTGAACGTCGACCATATTGTCACTTACCATCAGGAGAGAATGGTGACATAGTAGGTCAAATGCTAGCCTATAAACAACAATATAAAAACAAACACTTTCTGCAATCTACCCAACTTACCTTCAACAAATTCATAATATTATTTACCAATCTTCTTCTACATAATATAAAGGCTCTAATATAAAACAAAAACTATGAGATGGCTGGACTATAATCGGATACTTCACCCTAGAGTCCAATGCGTTGTCCGATCGACAAAGATAACCTTCTCCGCCCCAAACTAAACGCCAATCTAATATGAACCGTATGATTGTGTTTTAAGGTGTAGTACATAGCGTTATAACAGAATATGTGTCTTATGTTTTGTGTGATGAAGGTGCATCGCACATATAAGGTATCGTAAAAGTAGAGTGACCACGTCTACGGTTTGGAACAAATTTTTGAATTTAGAAATAAAAATTAACGTAAATATTAGAGTCAGCCAAAATAAATATCTTAGGTTCCCAAATATAAGACACAAGAAATTAAAATGAATTTCCCCAAAAGTGGCCCTCTGTTTTGATGGGGCAGTTTCTTACAAAAATTACTTCTGAATCCTTGTAACTAGATATTAATTGTTTCGTAACTTATCGGTACTGGAAAAATTACTGACCTTTAAGCCGTTCCAAAAACTCATGTTTATTTTGCATACAAAACTGACAGTTGTCGCCAAAAACAGACATCGTATCTCTAGTTTCTGAATTCACTGGTCACTGTACACAAGACTATTTGAGTTACGTCTTTTCAGGCATTATGTTCACATATACAGTTGTTCGGGGAGCACTGTTGACCTTAAAATATGCCAGACTTACAGCGTTTATGGATACCCAACTAACATTACTTCTAGTTTAATGGTATATGTACACTACTAAATAGTATTAAGGTGAATTCGGAGAAGTTTCATGTTTTTTGGCATACATATAATTTTTCCCTTTTCACCATGGAGGTAGGCAAACACTACGCTTGATACGATCTTAACACATTCCTTTTGCTTCGTTGACGTTATGAGTACGACACGACTGACTTTTCTGAAGAACATCAGCAACAAGATCCGTGCTTGTCCTTCTAGGGCGTTTTCCGGTATTTCTTCTCACGTCTCTCTTGAAAATTACTCCTGTGTACATTATAGTTAATTTGTTATCTCCGTGAATTATGGTAATTCTAATTGAGTAAATAAATGTTTGATTTGATTGCAAAAGTTCAGTAACAAGATAGGTAAGAAGTAGATGCATTTTTATTATTATTGATAGGCTCGCGTTTGAACCCTATCTATGAGCTTAGCGATGATGTGGTCGACGATTGAGCTCGCTCTAGGCAATCTCATGACTCTAGACTAAAAAGAGCCCAAGATAAAGCATAAAGACTTCTATAAAGCAAAATATGGCATTACATAAATTGTATATCATGTGGATTGCCGCAAGTACAATGAGATAGATGAATAAAATATTAACTCCCTCACACTTCACAATTTCTGACGACAAGACAAGAAAACAAAAGCCGAATAAGAAAAAGACAATTTAAAATTCATAAACGCAAAAGAGTTTTAATTTTACAACACATCCGAACACTCACTTCAGAGGCGCAAAACAATTTTTTTCTCGAATAAAAAGGCGAGAATTCTCCCTGATAAATCAACGGCCTGTCCCGAGGGAAACAAGTGAAGGAAATCGCAAAATCGTCTCAAATGAAATTTCTTACTTCGAGGCATATAACATACTTGAAAATCTTTAAACAACACCAATACGAAAGCAACTCTGGCCGCCAACAAATAGAGTAGGATTTCCTTCAGTGATGTGGTAAAGGATTTTGTCTGAAACTTCCACGCGTAAGATGTATGCGAGAGAGCAAATTGTGGCCCAAATATATTGTGAAAGAAGTCGCTTCGAGTACAAGTGACTAAACTAGGAATAGATTTCTGTAATAGTCTACTATCGTCATCATTCTAATATGGCGATAATGTTTTAGATATTTTGCAGCAACTTTACAGACAGCTAGATGAAGTCAACAGTAAATAGGTTTTTAGTGTAAGGATCTAATACCATAGATAGTATTTTGCAGAACAGGTGAAGAACTGGGACAATGATCAAGAGGGTAGTATACAGTTGGTGAAAATAATAATATGTCTTCACTAATGTCGTCTAATATTGACCGCACTACTAAGTCTGTACTTACAAATATATTTTTGCTTGCATCATAGAAGAAATTTTCCGTTTGTCGAGAGTACTGTGAGGGTGTAGCTCAGGGAGCTCAAATAATAAGCAGAAATTACTTTTAACTTGTATTGAATCAACAACGTGCCTGCCCTAAGGCGGCTTTTACAGAATTCCCAGCTAAACAAAAAACTACACGCGTTCGATATATTTCAAATATTCTGTATTCGATTTCCTTCCAAACTTAAAATAAATATAAGTCGCCAGCTTTAGGTGTCAGCGGCCGAACAGGTTGCTCGTTCTATGTGGAAAGCCTCTACATGAGCTACGCCCCTACGAATAAATGCGCAGAATCATGTGAAGCGCAGCTATTCTCAACTTTGGAAAGAAAATCACTCTTACCTAACACCTTTACCTAACGGAGGAATTAATCTGAGGTCCTTCCCTTACAAGGGGAAGGCTCAAGTCATGGCAAACGAATTACCGGATTCTCCAATATTTACTCTAACTTCAGCTAACAAGTGCACATGCATTAACAAGTCAACGCCGTCACGCTTGAACCTCCTTGCACAAAACCTCCGCAAAAGTAACAAGGCGGCCTCTTATTCCTAACAGAAATGATGTGATAACTCACATCCACCCGGATGGGGTTTAATTATGTGAAATTCAAACGTGATACAATATTTCACCCTCAAGCATTTATCAGGCCAGAGAAGGAAAGGCTGGATCGCATCGAATCTTCTAAACCTACCATTGAACTTTATCCAGAGCTTATCACACTTAACGTACTTAATATTATCAATAAGTTATTAACTGGACCAATGCCATAAACAGTCATCAACTGGACCAATGATGCCAAATCAACATCCTTTGCGAAGGCTATGCCCCGTATGCAAAGTCGGTTTCAGTTATGACCAATACCTCTCCCACTCTTGAGATGCTTATATCATCAATGCACTGGATTAAGCTCAGCCTAGCTGAATTTAAAAAAAAAAATATTGCTTCGATGCGTAGTCAGCACTGCCAGCCTTTTCTTCCCCCGGCAGTTACATCAGCTCATGGAATTGAAAAATAATTTATTTTTATCACATCGATACTAATTGCAGCAAAAATCATCGATAAATATATTTTCTGCTTGCCCATCCCTACTAACTATGACATGTCAAATCTGAAAACTGTCAATCATATATATTTTTTTTTTTAACGTACTTAGACATTGACGTTACATAACCTTGCCTACCAGTATCTACATTACCTTTGTTGGCGCATCACATATGCGCGGGCGTCCGAGAGGCAGGCGCGGGGTGTCGGGGGACCGAACCCACGACGCGACGGCCGGCTGCGCGCCCGCCGCTCCACTCAGCTCACAGACACCAGCCATTACGGGCATTTCTTTGTACCTATTTCTATCTGAGTTGATAGCGTAATAACAGTAATATACCTATTTTAATACAGTCCACTCTTTTATTATAAAGTCCCGATTGAGCCTATTCATTGGTCCTTCGATTGCTCAAAAATAAACACCGGTTTTGCTGTAATTAACGCCGTCAACAACATCGGTCGTCGTGTTCACCTGTGCGGACTTGGACCGTTCGCGAGCACCACGCGGTACGACCACGAAGAAAAGAACAAAGAAGTCGTTCCCGAGGCAGCCTGCATAGTCAACGTGGGAGCTGACGTCATTCTTTGGGAGTATAATACTGTATTTGAGTGAGTCCGTTCCAATTAGTTATTTTTCTGCTTTCATCTTCTTGCCGAAAAACGTTGTTCATCTTCCTATCTTTCAGTGTTCATACAGTGTCTCAACATTAGTGCTTTCATAGTGTTTCCTACGCACTGCTTGTAAAATTACGCATATTTTGTATCGAAAACGCTCGGTAATTAGCTACTTCGCACCGCGATAACACGTGTTGAGTTGTTGACCTTGAAATTTTTTCTCGATCCCTTTCACTAACGCACAGCTGTTTGTGGTTGTCTTATCTATTGAGTACATTAGCATCAGTGCGTCCAGCTGTTATTTAACTTTACAATGGCAGATAACTTAAAAACATTGATAAAAAAACGTAGTTCAATTAAATCAAAGCTTACTATTTACAGTAACTATTTAAATTTAGTAAAAAGTAGTTCCGCAATATCAGAGTTGCAACGTTTAGATTTAGAGGAGCGTTTTAATAGATTTGAAACCTTACATACCGAATTTGACGCCTTACAGACACACATCGAAGTGATATCCGACGACAACGAGGCAGCATTGACTGAACGTGAGGACTTTGACCGCCAGTTTTTCAACTTGGTGGCACTCACGCGCAGCCTGCTCGGTGTCTCAACCAACGGTGCTGCGTCGGAGGCGGGCTTCAAAGATGCTGACTCAGGTGCACATGTTTCATTTAGGAATTCTTTTGTTCGTTTGCCTAAAATAGATTTGCCACATTTCGATGGGAACTACCAATGCTGGCTTGAGTTTAGGGACACTTTTGGGTCATTGATTCACGACAATTCTAGCATAAGTGATATCAACAAGTTTCACTATTTGCGAGCTTCACTCCAGGGGAATGCAGCTTTAATTATAAAAAACATTGACTTTAAAGCTGACCATTATAATTTAGCGTGGGACCTGTTGTGCGAACGTTACAATAACAACCGACTTTTAGTGAAAAATCATTTACAAGCTTTATTTGACGTTGAACCTCTTACAAAAGAATCAAGTGTTTACATTAGAAACCTTGTTGATGTTATTAATAAAAATATTAGGGCACTAACTTCATTAAAAAGGCCCACTCAATATTGGGATGATATTATTATTTATTTTATGATTAAAAAATTAGATTTAACAACAAGTCGTGACTGGGAAGAGCATAGAAACAATACTTTTAAAGATGATCCTACTTTAACACAATTTTGTTCTTTTTTAAGCAGAAAAGCGGACTGGTTAGAATCAGTGGAGACAAATCTTAGTTCTTCCGAAACGAATGCTATAATTGCCTTAAATAATAGTCATTCAAATAAAACCGATTCTAAGCATACAACAAATAAAAAAATTGAAAATATAAATAAAAACAGTAAATGTCCACTTTGCTCCCAAGCACATACGTTATTTAAATGTGAATCTTTTAGAAACTTGTCAATAGAAAATCGTATACAAAAGGCAACTCAATTTAATGTTTGCATTAATTGCTTACGCTTTGGACATAATTCTACAAAATGTAGATTTTCACATTGCAAATATTGCAAAACAAAGCACAATACGCTTTTGCATTTGGAAAGTAACGAGCCCAAACTTGCTTCCAATCCAATGCCTTCTATCACGCCTTTTGCACTGTCTTCTGCTTCTCCTTCTTCAAATGTTGTGCTTTCAGCCAATTCCATGCAGCTTGCTACTTCTGCGCATGTTTTACTGTCCACAGCTATGGTGAACGTGACTGGCGTGACGGGTAAGAAGTACACTGCGCGCCTACTGCTGGACAATGGCAGTTCGGCGAACTTTGTTACGCAGAGCTTATCAGAGAAGCTGGGTTTGTTACGACGCGGTACGAGCACCAAGGTAACGAGTATTAATAACCACATATCCACCAGTACACAGTCTTGTCACCTCTCAATAGAGTCTTTATGCTGTGCCTTTAATGTAGATATCGAGTGTCACATTTTGCCTGAAATCACAAAATTTCTACCGTCTTCATTCATACACATCAATCACGTCCCTATTCCTTCAGGTATTAAACTAGCAGACCCGAACTTTAATGTTCCGTCGGTCGTAGACATCCTGGTAGGGGCTGAAGTTTTCTGGAATGTCTTAGGCAGCAAAACAATTGACTT
The DNA here is from genome assembly GCA_947562075.1 of Orthosia gracilis. Classification (NCBI taxonomy): domain Eukaryota; kingdom Metazoa; phylum Arthropoda; class Insecta; order Lepidoptera; family Noctuidae; genus Orthosia; species Orthosia gracilis. The sequence goes on along the minus strand of OX387264.1, from coordinate 11,909,567 downwards.
AGGGAAAAACCTACCTAAATTATGCGAGACCAAGTTAGGATGGTTAGTTTCAGGTAGTATTTCGCGCCACTCATGTTTTTCCGTCAATCATTTTTGCCATCATTCCAATGTCACTCCCGACCTAACTCAATTTTGGGAGCTTGACCATATTGCTTCAAAACATTCACTCTCGCTTGAGGAGAGAATGTGTGAGCAGTCTTTTGCTCAAACCACCGTCCGTAATGATGGTGGGGGATTCGTAGTATCAATGCCTTTAAGAGGGGATCCTAGTACATTAGGTCATTCATTTACCAATGCTAGAAATCGTTTTCTTTCCCTTGAACGGCGATTTAAACGCGATCCATCATTTTATAAAAAATACAATGAGTTCATGAGAGAATATGAGCGCCTTGGTCATATGACGTTAGACTCAGACTGTACTCCTTCACCAGAAAACTCCATGAAAAATTATTACATTCCACATCATGGAGTTATTCGCAGTTCTAGCACCACTACACAGCTACGCGTAGTATTCGACGCATCAGCTCCTACCAGTTCGGGGGCGTCGCTTAACGACATCCAGATGGTCGGTCCCGTAGTACAAGACGATCTGTTTTCCATTTTAACACGTTTTCGTCAGCATAAGTACGTGGTCTCAGGTGACGTGGAAAAAATGTACAGAGCCATAGAGTTAAATCCAGTCCAACGACCTCTTCAAAAAATAGTTTACAGATTTGAACCTTCAGAACCTCTTAGAACCTACACTTTAAATACGGTTACCTATGGTACCGCTTCTGCGCCCTATTTAGCCACTAAGTGTCTTGTAAGTCTGGCTGATGACATTGAGGACAGTCGTGCCAAATGCGCTATACGACGAGATTTTTACGTCGACGACTTTCTTAGTGGAGGGGATACGATAGCTGAAACGGTAGATATTTCAAAAAAGGTACATTCTGTTCTATCATCTGCAAAATTCAATTTAAGAAAATGGCGATCAAACAATCCAAAAATTCTAAAAGAAATTACACATAGCAACGAGTTACATAACACTTTAAATTTTTCTGAGCATAGTCCAAACTCTCAATCTAAGACTTTAGGTCTTAACTGGATTTGTGACTCTGATTCACTCACTTATGCTATAAATATCACCTCCACTACTAAAGTCACAAAACGTCATGTCCTTTCCGTTATCAGTCAAATCTTTGACCCATTAGGCCTCGTAGGTCCATGCGTCGTCGAAGCAAAGCTGATTATGCAGCGTCTATGGCAAGACAAGTATGACTGGGATGACGAAGTATCGCACGAAGTCAAAAATCTTTGGTATACATTTGAAGGCACAATAACAGCATTAAATAAATTAAATATTCCTCGTTGGGTTTTGCGTGAAGACTCTATTACGCATGAAGTACACGTCTTTACCGACGCGTCCGAGAGGGCGTACGGCGCTTGTGTGTACATTCGGTCTTGTAATGGCAGTGGGTCCATAGGCGTACAACTTCTAGTCTCTAGAAATCGTGTAGCGCCGATCAAACCAACGACGATACCGAGGCTTGAACTTTGTGGAGCTTTGTTGGGTGCAAGGCTGTGTACTAAGGTTCAGGAATCGCTTACCATGCCCATTCATAAATGTAGATTCTGGTGCGACTCAACCATAGTCCTGGGTTGGCTCTCTACTCCTTCTAATCAATTAAAACCTTTTGTCAGAAACAGAGTCAATGAAATACAGGAAAGTACTTGTGGTCATACCTGGAGCTACGTACCGTCGAAGGACAACCCGGCGGATCTTGTTTCCCGTGGTCTCAGTGCCGACGTTATCATGCACACACCTCTGTGGTGGTCTGGACCCTCATTTTTACAGCATAGTGAAAATGAGTGGCCTAGCATGCCAAACAACGGGAAAGATAGTCTGCCGGAAGTAGTGACTCATTACATTGGTAGTAATAGTGACAATCATATTTCGTTACGTAGTGATCATTTAGACGTAACTATTCATTCATCAATCATTTCTAATTTATTAGTAAAGTATTCTAGTTTATTAAAAATACAAAATATAATTACATATATACAACGCTTTGTTTACAACATAAAAAATAAAAATAAATTGCATGGTAATTTTTCAACAACAGAACTAGAAAACTCATTAAATATAATTATACATTATTCACAGCTTGAAATGTTTCCAGAAGAGTATAATTTGTTAAAGTCTGGACAAAAATTACCGCGCAAAAGTAGATTGCTTCCTCTGACACCGTTCATTGACAATCATAACCTCATTCGCGTGGGCGGAAGGCTCGATAACTCCCCCTACGATTTTAGCGTGAAACATCCTATTGTTTTATGCAGTAAGCATATACTTACAAAACTTATATTTCAAATGCAACATTTAAAACTTGTACATGCAGGTCCACAGTTGTTATTGTCACATATACGGCAAACATATTGGCCTCTAGGCGGCAGAAACTTGTCTAGATTTGTCGTGAATAAATGTCTTAAATGTTTTCGACATAAGGCTCAGAACGTTCAGCCTATAATGGGTCAACTACCTAGCTCAAGAACAAATCTTGAGTTTCCTTTCTTAAATAGTTATGTTGACTACGCCGGGCCAGTATTGGTGGCCAATCGTAAAGGCCGAGGATGCAAACTTACAAAGTCCTATATGTGCATCTTTGTTTGCTCGGCAGTAAAAGCCGTACATTTGGAGCTCGTCACCGACCTCACCACTGAGGCCTACATGGCCGCTCTAAATCGGTTCGTGGCGCGTCGTGGCAAGCCTCGAAGCATCACGTCCGATAACGGGACTAACTTTGTAGGCGCATCAAATGAGATGTACAGGTTCTTGCAATCATCAAATGTTGCATCTGAAATGGCGCAGCAGGGTATTGAATTTATTTTCACGCCCGCATACAGCCCTCATTTCAATTCATTGGCTGAAGCTGCTGTAAAATCATGTAAGCATCATTTAAAACGATTACTGCATCTTACTCATTTCACCTTCGAAGAGATGGCTACCTGTCTCACTCATATAGAGGCGGTTCTTAACTCACGCCCTCTTACTCCTCTTTCTTCAGACCCTAACGATTTTTCGGCACTTACTCCCTTTCACTTCCTAATTGGACGGCCATTCTTATCAGTACCACATCCTCAGGTGACTGAAGCCAACATCACGCGACTGGATCGCTGGAAGAGAATTCAGCACATCAGACAGCATTTCTGGCGACGGTTTCATAACGAGTACACTTCTCTGCTGCAGGCCAAATCCAAGTGGTTTCATTCCAGAGGTGAAGTGAAGCCGGGGTCCTTAGTCCTGATAAAGGACAAAACAACGCCGCCTCTGCTCTGGTCCCTGGGCCGGGTCACGAAGACCTATCCTGGCGTAGACGGAGTCACGAGAGTGGCCGAACTGAAGACGAAGCGGGGCACCATTCGTCGTGCTTTCAACTGCATCTGCCCCCTTCCAATCGACAATTGAAGACTTCCCTTCAACCCGGGGAATATGTTGGCGCATCACATATGCGCGGGCGTCCGAGAGGCAGGCGCGGGGTGTCGGGGGACCGAACCCACGACGCGACGGCCGGCTGCGCGCCCGCCGCTCCACTCAGCTCACAGACACCAGCCATTACGGGCATTTCTTTGTACCTATTTCTATCTGAGTTGATAGCGTAATAACAGTAATATACCTATTTTAATACAGTCCACTCTTTTATTATAAAGTCCCGATTGAGCCTATTCAACCTTTAACTAGCCTACTCTAACATTAAACGGTTTTAGCCTATTTATATGTACAATATCCCTAAATCTCCTATTATTTAACTTTCTAATTACATAATTAACATCAGATAATCGACTAACTATTTGGTAGGGGCCTTTATATAACCTACATAGTTTCAAACTCCTATTTATGGTCCGTCTGGGCGTGTAGAGTATTACCAACTGATTCGGCGTAAACCTTCTGAACTTAGCTTTTCTATCATATCGCATTTTCTGTTTAACCTGTGCCTTTTTTATATTGGCTATGGCACATCGTGTCAGATTATTTCCTAGTCCATGACGTCCCACATACTCGTTAGAAAAGAACCCGAAATGGATTTCACAAAATGTTTCGTCTCGTCACCGGTGTGCTTCAAACCTAGCAGCACAACTAATTCTTCGGCGATGCAAGAGATGGAAGCACCTGTGTCAACCAATGCGTCATACGATCGGTTACCTATACTAATTTTAATAAATGGAGTTTGATCACCGTGTTTATTGTTTTCAATCGGGAATTGCTCTTTCATGGACACAGCCCGCAACTCCTCATCCATCTTTATTGATTGTGTCCTGGTTCGTTTGGGTGATCGGTTGGTAGTGGGCTTCTATATCTAGGGGCAATACGAGAGCGGTTAGTTCTGTTCTTGAAACGTACCTCGGCGTGTGAAAGGATTCGCCATTGCCTTCCCGATGCGGAGTCGCGCTGGACGTGGTTGGACCAGGGCTTGCTGGTCTCCCAGAGATAGGGGACCTTTGGTTGTTAGAAGACGGCGTTTCGAAACGCACGCGCGGAGGCTGCACCGGCAAATTCATCCGCTTACTTTGCACACCACCAAATATCTAATTTATATTTGTAGTAGTTAGGGAACAAAGTCCCCGTAAAAACTGGTTGTGCCATTTTTAATTAAAATAGACCACTTATCTTTATTTTCTCTGCGTTTGCTCGTCGGCTAGGGTTCTCGCCGACAGGACTTTTGTTCCTCGTAACGACTCGACGTACACTCGTTGATAGGGCTTCGCGCACTGTTCTCGCCGTGCACACGCGAAAATATGTTTTTTTCGTATTTTTTCTTAGATTTTTACTTATTTACCCGGATTTTCATTACCCGGCGCCTCCACCAATATGTGAGGGCGTAGCTCAGGGAGCTCAAATAATAAGCAGAAATTACTTTTAACTTGTATTGAATCAACAACGTGCCTGCCCTAAGGCGGCTTTTACAGAATTCCCAGCTAAACAAAAAACTACACGGGTTCGATATATTTCAAATATTCTGTATTCGATTTCCTTCCAAACTTAAAATAAATATAAGTCGCCAGCTTTAGGTGTCAGCGGCCGAACAGGTTGCTCGTTCTATGTGGCAAGCCTCTACAGTACGTACCTTCTATCATACGAATTTATTCAACTATTTATCGTAGTAGAAAGATTTTGTAAATTAAGCTACCTTCGTACCTATTCCTGCCACCAAGCACGTGAGACATTTCAGCTTTGTCTCCGGAATGGCAACACATCTACCTCGCTTCAGAACCACTTTTCTGCCGGAGGAATCAGCGATCAGCTTTTTAATCAACATAAACCGTAAAAATTAAAAATCTTTACAAACACCTTAATTATAGTGGGATCGAAACTTCTTTTACTAGCCTGTTCAGTCCCACTACTGGGCAGTGGCTTTCCAGTCTTGGCAAAGTCTGTCTAGTTAGTGACACACATATACACACACATTTTCATGAATTGCTACTACATATATTAAGAGTTTACCCTCCGATATTGATTCTATGTTTTGACAAGCATGCTGTTTAGCCGTTACCCAAGAAGCGGTGACGTCATGCGTCCTGACCTATGTTAACAATTATATAGCGCACTTAACCACCCGAAACCCTAATGTCGCATGCGCTTAACTGTCGGCCCGCTCAGTCAGCGGATAGCGGTTTTGTTTGTTACCTGTCTAGAAATACTTTTACTACAGAATTACGAGGGACGATTATATTGTAGTAGCATCAGAGAAAGTAATACAACGGTAGACTACAAACTAATCCAACGGTAGAAAGATAATAATAGGTACTACTTTTTGGTGTTCCGGTTTCTAGGGTTCCCTTTGGGTAAAGGATCCAAACAGAGCCCTATTGCTGTCACTCACGAATTTGTCTGTCCGTCGTCTGTCACAATGGTTTTACAACAAACCGGTTGAAGCTACAGTCTTCAAATTTTCTTAATATTAGAATCTTGTTGAACCAAAGCCATAAATTATTTCAAAATATATTTTTTAATGTTTTTAAGGGTCACACAGCTGTACTGTACAGGTCCCATATAGTTAAAGGGGAAGTAAAAAAGTTAATCTACCCCATCGAGTGTGGTATTTTTGTTTAGAACTTGCTGAGTAGATATATACGGTATTTTTTATTTTAAAAAATAATGGAAAACAAAGGAATGAAAATCCACCGAAGTCCACCGAAATCGGTCCATTGGGGATCTTCTAGCGTATGCCATTCACATCTGGAATGAGGCCATCGAGAGGCATGTGGAAGCGCTTGCCGTCTCCCTCGACATCTCGAAGGCTTTTGATAGGGCTTGGCACGAAAGCCTTATTGGTGAGCTCCCTTCATTCGGTCTGCCCGGTGGTCTATGTCGGTACATTCGAGTAGTTATTTACAGACCAATTGGATATTAATGCTGGGGTCGCTCAGGGGTCGGTACTCTCAGCAACATTATTCTTGCTGCACATAAATGAACTGCTAAAACCCACCAACATATTTGAGTATGCATACGACAGCACTGTTAATTGAAAGATACTTGTCCAACACACGAGCTTCTGGGCCTTAGGTCCGGTCTCTCCGTGAGACCATGGTGAACGCTTCAGCTTGTCCTTGGAGGCAGTTTCCGAATGGGGCGATGCCAATCTGTTCAAGTTCAATGCCGCTAAAACACAGGCGTGTCTTTCCTCCCCTAAATTAAGCCAATTTCACCCGGCTCCATCTTGCCGAGGTGTAACCGTACCGATAATGGACCATCTTGCGCTTCTTGGCGTAACGTTGACATCGACACTCAATTTCGGCCCATAAATTGAGGCAAAAGCTCAACTTGCTGCCAAAAAGTTGGAGATCCTTGCGAAGGTGAGACGGTACTTTACACACCAGAACAGCTGCTTAAGTTGTATCAAGCGCAAATTCGATCTTGCATGGAATACTGTTCTCAGCTCTGGGATGGATCTGTCAAGTACCAGCTTGATGCACTAGAGTCGATCGAAAAACGGGCCAAGAGGCTCATTGGCAATGAGGCAATGATTGAGTCTCAAGCTCCAGAGCCTTGAAAATCGTCGCCGAGTTGCCAGCTTGCCGGTTTTATATCCGTTGCATTTCGGCGAGTGTGCGACGAAATTGCATGATCTAATTCCGCCTAGCCCGTTTCACCATCGGACTACAAAACGTACGGCGATGCGTCATCGATATTTGGTGGACATCCCACCCATTCGCACTAAACGTTTTGGAAATACTTTCATTATGCGTACAGCTAAGGAGTGGAATTCCCTGCCGGAGTCTGTGTTTCCCGATATCTACAATCTCGATGTCTTTAAGTCAAGACTGAATAGGTTTCTTCTAGGCAAGCGTGTTACACTGACGACCAGTTCATCGCTTACCATCAGGTGAGATAGTGGTCAAGCGCGAGCCGATAATAAAAAAAACAAACGTATCATGAAATAAGGGTAAATTGTATTATTGAATTAAAGATAGCCCCCATTTGGCTTTTATGAGTTGACGTTGCAGAAATTACTAAAAATACTTGCCAATATCTTTACTTAGGTTCAAATAAACCATTTTATTTTAGTAACTACGAAATAAGTGGCTGCAATTTTCCATTTAACACTATAGAGACTTGTTATATTTTTAGAATCCACTATTTAAAGCCCTAAGTTCCATTTTCTCAGTATATGAAGATGTCTTAACTTATGTTTGTGTAATAATTTTAAAACATTACTAATTTATGTCATAGACAACTAATTCATGTCCAATAGTCCCTTTTTGTGTCGTTTGTACAATCCCGCTACTTTAGGAGCCGCTTACCATATTATTTCGGTCTCGCGTCACTTACCGGTCGTTTCTATGCACTAACTCTCACGGGAACAGTTAAACCCATCTGTTTATGTTTATTATTAAAAGGGTCACGAGGTACATGAAATGTGTCTCATTGTAACACAAATCTTCCAAAGGACAATTCCTTTTTATTACTGTGTGATCCCCAGATACATAAATTATTGTCACCCGAATTATTATCAATCAATCAATCTGCATTTTTTTCGTTAACGGGGGAACCATCAAAAGACGCCTGGACTTTTGGGAAAACAAAACAGCAAGGAACCTTTTAATTGACTGCCCAAAAAGGAGGGGGTTCTCAATTCTGATGTTTCTATATTTATTTTTATGTATGTTCGGGCATAACTCCGGTATACTCTTGAGGTGGTTGCATAGTCACCAAATCAGAATCTGATGAAGGAATCCCATGGAAATCGACAGAACTTGTCAAATATTATAGGCAGATTTGCGATTTTGGTATGTTCAATAACATGGCAAGCATTTGCGCTCAGAAAGTATCTTTTGGTGAAGACTACTGAAGAAGACCAAAGATGACCACTGGAACGCCTTAATAAGTGTGTTATGGGCATAAGATATCTCGAAATAGTTAAGCGAAAAACAATAGGTACAACGAGATACCGATTTCAGAAAACAAAGTTATTTTCCGCTTTTAGGCGTTTGTTAGGAGTCGGAAGAGGTTCCTTAAGTTGACTAAAATAGTTAAAGACTACAGTCCTAGCGAAGCTCGCAAGTAACTGTGGCTCCTCAAATAGCTCCAACTGACTATGTCGAACTTGCAGAAAATTTCCCAGCGGGCCATAAACAGCCATGACCCATCTGGAAATCCCTAAACCAGTTACGAAGCCAAGTGGGCCGCTGTAGACATAACTTAGTCAGACTACAGTGCTACTCCAATCAGCTACAGTGTGACTGCGGAACCACCCCACAGATTACGCTCCATCTCCTGTCCTGCTCCTTAAGTAAAAACAGCTGCACCATGCAAGACCTTTGTAAGGCCAGCGCTAAGGCTATCGACGTAGCTGAATACTGGTCGAAGAAAATTTTGTGAAGGTAATCATCGACACGAAGAAGTGTTTTGCTTTAGAAGATGGTTTACTTTTTTTGTTAATAAGTTTTTAACCTCACTTTAACCACTACGGTGATCACCATCAGTACGTCCTAACATGTCCCGGTCCCGTGACCTGTTAAACGATCACCCTGGATCAACCAACGATCAGCATGAAAGCTTCCTGGTATTTTACTAAGATGGGGTCGGCTTGCAGTATAACCGGATTCAGCTGATTACCAGTATTTTATTTGGAGCGACTGCCTATTTAACCTCCACAACTCAGTAACTGGGTAACACGATACCCCTTGGCAAGATTGGTATCAGATTTGATAGCTTCTGACTACCCGTAACGACTGTCAAAGATCTTCAAATGGCACCCGGGGTCAAAGGCTTGCGTGCTTTCCGAGGCATGTAGAAGTCTTACTATCGCACAAGTCTTGGTGTATCATTGTCACACAAATTTCCATAATTGTCTCTTTATTATATGATCATGTGATACGGAACTTACTGTCAAAGGTTATCCGTTTAACTGTTTGATTAAATTATAAATCAGCATTGAAACGTAGAAATTGTATCTGAAAAGAGTGAACTGAATATTATAAAAAATGTCTTCTTCCCCTTCCACGATTTATTATTATTTTTAAAAAGGTCATGAAATACATTTAATGTACCTCATGGTAACACAAATCTCCATTATTATACATATATATCTCATTGTCACACAAATCTTTATTATTGTCCCTTTACTGTGATCTTGAGATGCGGAACTTATTGTCACACAATTATCCATTTAAAATGTCCTATTGAATTATAAATCGGCATCTATGTAAATTGTAAAAAAATAAAACCGACTTCCAAAAAAAAACAGTGAAAAGTGAAAAATTACTTCAATTTCGGAAGTCGGTGTTCTTGTTTTCGTTTCATCGTTTTTTGACACCGCACACAGGGTGTGTGTTTACAGGGTGAACAGGTGAGGTTTACACATTTGCGTAGCCGTTTAGAGCATACTGGCGTGATAGTATGTTATGAAATAGTGTAAACAATAAACAGACATGCGATTACAGCAATCTCGATATCTCCGAAGTTCTTCATCAGATTTTCACCAAAGTTAAATAGTATCATTTTGGAATAAACTTCTTTTGAATAATAAAATAATTTTGCAAATCCATATAACTATGACGGAGTTATAATATAAGAATATACATAAAATAAATATATATATAAACATCCGAATTGAGAACTTCCTCCTTTTTGAGCAGTCGGTTAAAAAGTTGTGAATATCAATCAATCTGCCTAGCCGATTCCCAACTACGTGGAGTTGGCTTCTAATCTAACCGAATGTAGCAGAATACCAGGTTTTTTTTTCAGTGACTACCTATTTGTTCTCCACAACCCAGTCACTAGGTAACACTGGCAGGACTGGTGACAGATTTAATTTTGAATCTACAAATGGCGACCGGGATCAACTTACTTTTCGAGGTACGGAAGAGTCTCATTGATACTTTAGTCTTAGTGTCTCATCACCGAAACGTCTCCCACTGCTCAACATAGGCCTCCCCCAAGCGTCACCAAACTGACCGATTCCGTGGGTCTTGCATTCAGAGGGTCATCGGTTCACCTAGTGGGAGAACTTCTAACGCAGCGTTTGCTGAAACGAGATCGTCATTCTAGTCTCATTGTCACACAAATCCCCATTATTATCCCATTATTTTGTGATCCGGAACACATTGTCACACAAGTTAACTATCAATTTCAAATGTCGTATTTTGAATTATAAATCAGCATTATGTATCTGAAAAGAGTGAACTGAATATACTAAAAATATTTTCGTCTCCTTCGGTATTCTTTTTATTTACAAGAGTAGATTTCTCTTGAGAACTATTGAATAAAGCCATTCTTTATCGTTGACAATAAAGTTTGTACATTTTTGTTTTTTCATCTCTATTTTTGCTTTGGCTACAATGTCTTTGACACTGCTTTATTTGAGTTGATTTTGTATCCTTTGTCTGATTATATTTTGTTTTGCTTTAAAGCTTAAGCTGAAATAAATTATGTAATAAACTATGTTTGGTCGACATGGATTGGTCACACGCTCCGGAGGGACTCCAATCAAATTTCTAAACAGTTCATGAATTGGAATACCCAAAAGATTTTTTTTTCCTATAAAAAAACAACAAAATTTTAACAATTTTATTTTACCCTGCTTTGTCATTCAGTTAAGGATAACTGCTTTAAAATTCAGTTGCAAAATATGATCCGAACATACATACATAGTCATATTAGTCACATACATACATTTTATAAAAAGTTTGTATACATAGCGTAGTCCCCGTTAAACCTGGTGATACGCACCGTATTGGGAGAAACGCCGAGCTTCGGAAAGACGTAGAGCGAGGTGAAGCGTGAAGCTCGGGATCGGTCGCGATGGAGGACTTCTATCTGAAAGGAGGCTAGAGACCATAGGATCTTAAATAATTTGGGGTTGTTTAGTTTGCTGTTGTGTTTTTTATACTTCTCGACTAGACGTCATCTCAGTAGTCAACCGCTATCAATCCACGTCATCTATCTCACAGCCCAAACATCGTTTCATACAAACTACTACTGTATTAAAATTAAATTGCAAAATCTGACTCACACCATACTAACTACAAATTAAATAAAAGCATGTAATAACAAAATTAATGATATGAGAAATCGCAGCAATTCGAATGTAATGGTAAATAAAGATAATAAATATAAATGGTTATATAATCCTTTTATTTTTACAATATTTCACGTTTGTTTAACCCAGTAAAATGCGAGGTATTGGCACGCGCCACCCCATGTACCGAAAAGGTCCACTTCCCCAAACCAGTCGGAATAAAATCATCCCGTGTGAAAAGTTCTTTAAAAATTGAGCGTGACAATGAGAACGGAATTAATGGTAATTTATTTCTAAGAGATTACAGCGATCTAAGGTTTTTTTTTTGGCGGTCATTAAACATTAATTATAATCAACTTTTTAAAAAAGAAGGAGGTTCTATTTTCGGCTGTATGTTTGTTTTCTTTGTTTTGTGTATTTGTACCGATTTCTCCGTCAATTGAGAATCGATTTTGAAAATTATTTTTTAGTTTGAAAGAGTACGTTTCCAAATTGGTTCCATTTGAATTTAGTGAAGATGCGATGAAAGACTTCGGAGATATACAACAGAACTCTTCAATAAATGACTGCAAATCTCTCGGGATTGCTGCAATCGCATGTTTGTTTTTTGCCATAAAATCATATACGCTCTAAAGGGGTAAGCAGATGTGTACAGTTCGCCCTGGTGCACTCTCATTTCATCTGTTATGTTGAAACATGTTAATCTATTCTGTACCACAATTAAATAGAAACATAAAAACATTTTTACAAAAATACTATCAACTTCCAAATAAAAACATTGCAAAGTGAAAAAAAACTTCAATTTCGGAAGTCGGTATCAAAAACAAAGAAACAAAACAGCTTAGGAACACCGACATCCGAAATTGAAGGTTTTTTCACTTTGTAGAGTTTTTATTTATTAATTCAGAACTTCATGCAACATACAGGTACATAGGCGGACTTAATGCCTGGGGCATTCTCTACCAGTCAACCAAGGGTGGTGGAGAGATAACATGGTAGGTGCATAAAAAACCGGACTGGTTGGACTTGTGCATGAAGGGTTCCGTATCATTATTGCAAAAAAATGGCACAAAATTACGTTTTTTGTATGGGAGCCCACTTAAATATTTATTTTATTCTGTCTTTGGTTACGGAACACTTAAAATGCAAAAATTATTGAAATAATCATAGTTGTCGAAAATCATGAAAATTATTTGTTTGTTTGTTTGTGGGTGGACCACCTCGTTAGACTAGTGGTCGAAAGCGCTACCGCTAAGCATGAGGTCCGGGTTCAATTGAAAATCGAAAATTGTTATTGGATTTTTCTTTCTAGAATTTCTCCGTAGCAGCCGGAGTCTGGATTTAAGCTCGATTTATGGCTATAGGCTTGCCCATTATTTCATGGTACTTAAAACATAACTGCCTAAATGTGGTTGTACTGTTAGATGCACTTCTGCCAAGTTCTTCGGGAAACACAGTGGGCTTTGTGTGAGTTCTTACTCACGAACATTCGCGTTAACGTAAACGTCAATTTGTTTTGAAACTGGATAAGTGCCATCTGGTGAGAGTAAGAAGAAACCTCTTTTTTATCCGACTGAAAAAGAGGTGGTTATCAATTCGACTGTAATTTTTTGAATGTGTTTCACCTCAAAACTTTTTGCTAGATTCCGATTTAGTTTAGAGTTAAGATTAGTAACCGATTTAGATTATTATTTTTTTATTTGAAAGCTAGTGCTTCTCATGTGGTCCCATTAAAATTTTGTGAAGATCTGATGAAGAACTTTGCAGATATACAACAGAATTTTTCATGAACAACGGCAAATGATTGCTGCAATTGCATGTCTGTTTATTGTTTACGCCATTTCAAAAGATATCATAACGCCGGTACGGTCTAAAGGGGTACGGAGATGTGTACAGTTCATCCTGGTACACTCTCATTTCACAGGTTATGTTTAAGTTTTATGTTATTCGGGTAATCTTTTCTGACATAACTTTGTGCATTAGGTACCACAACTAAAAAGTCAAAAATAAAAAAAAACATTTAAAAAAATACAATCGACTTCGGTTGAAGTCAGTGTCATAAAACAAATAAACACAACAGAAACACCGACTTCCGAAATTGAAGTTATTTATCACTTTGCAGTTTTTTTTTTGAAGTTGGTTGTATTTGTTTGTATTATTTTTTTGTGTACACATTGACATTTGAGATCGTTTATGTTATCACGATCGAGTAGGTACGTTAAAAAACTCTGTATAAGCACATGGCGTATTGTTATATTATGATTATAATGTTGATTACAGTAATCTAAAGTATTTTTTGTTGCCGGTCGTTAATCAATATTTTATTTATAGTTATCGGAACATATTGATTGGACCTGTTTGTATCGTAAATAAATTGCAATCAATAGCGTTCAACAACAATATTTTTTAATCTAAATGACTGTGACTAAAAGTAATCGGAATTTTCTGTGCCTACATGAAAAGTATTTTTTTTTTGGGCCCACGGTTGGCGCAGTGGTTGAGCGATTGACTGCTACGTTGCGTGTCGCGGGCTCGATTCCCGCACGGAACAAATATTTGTATGATCTACAGATAGTTGTTCCGGCTCTGGGTGTTGTCTATGTGAGTTTATATGTTTGTAAACGCACCCACGATACAGGAAGAAATTCCTAGTGTGGGGCAACGTTTTTTTTTAAAGAAAAGAAATTAAGAAAAGTTGTATGTTTATGACCTTATCATGGACTTAAAACAGATTGAATTGGATTAGACAGAATTGCACGCACAACCAGTTAATCAATTATAATAAATCTCCTAGGATACACTCGTCCATAAAACTAAAGATTTCGTAATAATAAACTGCCTAACCACCGGTAGCTTGGACCCTGTTCCCGATACCGGTGTTGGCCTCCATTTTTTATATTTTTTAGTTTTTCTTTTTTAAATATTTAAAAATGTACTAAATAAGAAAGAAGTAACAATATTATACAATATATTGCGAGATAAACTACGTTTTTTTGGAGTGAAACTGCTTAAGGCGAAAATGGAACACAACATTAATATATTCTTAAAAATCCCCAGCAATATCTACGACAACTGCTTATGAATGAATAATCCCTTTTAAACAGTCTTCCTTTCAATAAAACATTTAACCCTGCGAATGCGACGTATCGGCAATTGGCACGAGTCACGAGCCACCCCTCGTTTCCCACCCGAAGTTCTTCCCACCGGAAACAGTCCTGTGTGAACCGCAAACGACTTTTATCATAAAAAGGTCGTGAGAAATTTGTGAGAAAACCTGCCAAATGGTTTATTTTTAGCTTCAGGTAGACCGATTTTTTAGTTTTTAAATAACATAATATTTTGTAAATTTCTAGGAGCGCTGTTTTTGATTTAGAAACAGTAAGGGAGATCTTTGGTAAATATAAAAATATAAACTGTAAAAACTAATAAAAACGTTATAGTGGTAAACAGAACCACAAATTAAATAAGAATATAGTTATTATAAGAAAATGAATTTTATTGTAAAAAAACGTGCTTTAAATTTCTGAAACTCAAATTTATTTTTAAGATTTTAGTTAGTCTGCTACACAAGCGTGTTTCCATAGTTTTTAAACTCAAGATTTTTATCCTAAAGATCATGGCCTGGATACTGAGACAGACTAATTAAATAATTGTATTGGTTATTTTTACACCTTCTTTCTTTCTTCCTCATTGGTCCTTAATAAGTTTGCAAAATTTCTATTTAATCTGACGTTATAAAGTGGGTGAAAATCACAAAATACAAACAGGTGAATCTAATAAAAGCGAGTTAAAGAAAAAATCCCTATTACAGGCATTTAAATAATTTTCAAACGACTACCTTGTGGAACAAGATGATTAATTAAAAAAAACTATTTGATGTAGCAACAGTGATAAAAGACGGGCTATTTGACCAAAATCAATTTGTCAAACGTTCACACGCTCCCCCCAAATTCCCACGATGATTCTATTCCGATGAGAACTGAAGTGATCTTGTGTGAATCTGAACTGCCAACGGTTTCTGTATATAGAATTCTTTATTTTCGTAACAATAAAAGGAACTGAATAACTAGTTAACCACGACTTTTTCATAGCAAGATTTACCGGGATTTCATTCTGCATTTTTATTTAATTATTAAACCACAGATTTGTTTTTTTACATAGCAAGAATTACAAGAATTTTACTCTGCAAAGTTTTTTTTTTAATCTACGTGGCTGAATTAAACACACAAAGTAACCCTTTGTTTACAAGTAAGGCAGCCACTTAACCCTGTAAATGCGATCTATTAGCACGTGCCACCCCTAGTTCCCATTGACGTGACGACGCGACATATTATTCCGGTGTGAACTAAAATGGTCTCATGTGAAACGTCAACGGATTTTTAACGTACAAACTTTGTTTATGTGATTGAATTATTATTTATTTTATATAAAGGCAATTGGCTAATAACCTAGACTTAATATCCTTTTTTAATTATTTATTGTGATATTATATAATGTTATAGATTTATGTTTTACTATCTACTTTAAAATTATTATGGTTCTATCTGCAGAACATTTAGTTACTTTATATTTTTCTATAGGTTGTGTTTGATGTCACGATGTTTTTTTAAAGAACTATACAATAAATAAGAATTCAATATACAGAAAAATAGTCCAAATTTCGATTTTTTGTCTAACTTACTAAACCATATCACACGCTTCCCCCAAATGCCCACAATTATCCCAATCCGATGAGAACGGAAACAGATCTCCAACAATCCTGATCCATTCTACAATGACCCGTCTAAACTCTCTAATCCTGTCCTATTTTGGTCTAAAAGACCAAGCAATAGAACAATAACAACACACATACACACACAATAAACACAACAACAACCAACCAACAATAATAACAAACAAACGATAGATACATTAGACCAAAATCAATATATTGAACATTTCACACAGTCCCCCTAAATTCCCACAATGATCCTATTTCGATGAGAACTGAAGTGATCTCGTGTGAATCTGAACTGCCAACGGCTTCTGTATAAAAGATTCTTTATTTCCGTAACAATACCAGGCTCTGAATAACTACGACCTTTTTAATAGCAAGATTTATCGGGATTTTATTCTGCATTATAATCGGATTGTTTGCTTGTTTATTGCCCAATTAAACACTCAAAGTAACCCTGTTTAACCATTTACAAGTAGTGCGGCCATTTAACACTTTAAATGCGATCTATTAGCACGTGCCACCCCTAGTTCCCACTGACGTGACGATGACATATCGTCCCAGGGTGTACTTAAATCGTCTCGTGTGAAATGTTAACGGATTTTAACGAATAAACTTTGATTAAATGGTTGAAAGACCGTCTGATCCATCCGAGTCTTAGTTTTGTAAAATGTAAGTTTATTGATTTAATTATTAACATTTTTTGTATTTAACTAAACAAGCATGTCTTCAAAAAAAAAAAACAATTATAAAAATTTAAATGCTGGATTACGTCCCATTCCCTCTCAAAGTGAGCAAGAACTCTTATGCTAAAAATAAAAAGTGATTTTGTACATTTGATAATTTAATACAAGTATTAAATGATTGATTGAACAGATTACTTATTCATTGAACTTTTAAAATATGCAACTCAACGATGATTTGAATAATGATATCGTAACAATGTGGTAAAGGGAAAATTTAATTCATGCCAAAGAGTGCTTAAAATAAGACTCTTAGATAGAAACAAACATTCTAATATATGGAAAAAGACGAAAGTAATCGACGCAGACGGAGTCGCTTCCCTCAAAGCCTAAAATGGAAATGGGTTGGACATGTCACCAGATACATTGATAGTAGGTGGACTCAAGCAATCACAACATGGAGAGGGCCCACCGGTTACAGGCGCAGAGGCAGAACAAAGGCACGCTGGAAAGACGAGCTAGCTATTATTTTTATTACTATGAATTCAAATAATCAATTATTTAATTGGAATTTGAATGACTTGGACTTATCTTTTATTTATTTATTAGAAATTAAATCAATTAGTATATTTTACAAATATTATGTCAACAACTAATATGATTTTCCCAAATGAAAATGAATTTATAAATATAAATAAAGTAAACGCAATTATGTAATTACTGGCCTTATAATATTGATTTAACTGATGTCGTAGCTTATTAAATGTTATTTTATTATTTAAAACGTATATTTAAAAAAATAAGTAAAATATTAGAATATTTATTATAAAATAATAACATTTATTAGAATATTTATTTCGAATATTAGAATTAAAAAAAAGTATTGTTTATAATTTTCAATAGAATAATCTATTGAAAATTATAAACAATATATATTTTTTTAATTCAACTATGTATTATTTGTTTGCATGAAATAAAGAGGTTTTTTTATTTTATTTATTTATTAATGTAGGAAGACACTTTCGTCCCTATTATCGAAATTTCTATGGGCATGGGCCTACATATCGGTTCCTGTGGGAACTAAATTCGTCCCAAGTGAATTGCTAACCGACTTTAACGAACAAACCCTGTTGGAATAAGATTTTAAATAGGATGAGTAAAAAATAAAAAGTAAAAAAAAATATAATGGACACAGCAGTGGGCAAATCTCGTTTTATTATAAGTGCATAACTAACGCATTTTAATAAATGAATTTTGATTAAATAGAAAAACCAGTTTTCTGTATTCTTTAAAAGGCATGGTATATCCAGCATGTTTTTTTAGATTAAATTATTCTGATATTTATTAGTTTATACTCGCTCTGGAACGCTTTGCAGCAATTATACCAATGGAGCACAATCTTATAATAAACTCACTATAAGTCCAGGTTTCCTCATGATGTTTTTCCTTCACCGTTGTCAGCGATGTCCAAGATAAACTTAGAAGTACTTCTAAGTTTATCTTGGACATCGCCATCGACATCGACATGTGAATGGAAAAAGTCACATTGGTACTTGCCCAGTTTTGAACCCACGACCTCAAGCACGAGAGGCGAGGTCTTAGGCAACTCTGGCGCAGGATACCTAAATGAAAGGAAAAACTTTTTTATAAAAAAATAACTTTCTTTTTGGAAGTCGGTGTCTTTCGTAGGTACCATTTTTTTGCGTTACGGACACCGACTTCCAAAAAGAAAGTTATTTTTCACCTTGTAGTTTTTGTATTTGGAAGTCGGTAGTATATTTTCGTAAAAAAAGTTTTTTATTTTTCACTTTTTAGTTGTACCTATCTAATAGGCATTATTCCAGAATAGATTACCCGAATATCAAGAAACTTGAAGATAACCAGTGAAGTGAGAGTGTACCAAGGTGAACTGTACACATCTGCAAACCTCTTTAGAGCATACTAGCGTGTTGTTATTATGAAATGGTATAACCAATAAACAGATATGCGATTGCAGCAATCCCGAGAGATTTGCCGTTATATACTGAAGAGTTCCATTGTACATCTTTGAAATTCTTCACCAAGATCTTCACCAAATTAAAATGGGACCAATTTCGGAACATACTCTAATGAAAAATTATTTTCAAAATCGGTCCACAATTGACGGAGATATCGGTGAACAAACAAAAATAAAACAAAAACAAGCATAAAGTCGAACATAGAACCTCCCTCTTTTTGGGTTGATAAACTAAACCAACATTATCCCACTGCTGTGCAAATGTCATTCCCATAACATGTTTTTATGCTTTCTCACCCTATATAAAAGTCTCAGGGTAAACCCAATAGGATTAGTTCATCAAAGTCGGTTAGCATTTCACACGGGACGAGTTTAGTTCCCACTGGAACCAATGTGAAGGCACGTGCCTATACAAGTTCCGATAATAGGGTCGAAAGTAGCATCATTAATTATTGCGATCGTTAAAAGTCACCCTATTCAAAAGTACTAGTGTTATTCCAACAGGGTTAATCCGTTAGGGACTGATAATAGTTATTACGACTTCATTATTCAAGTCATCGTTGACTCGCTTATTTTAAACGTTAATTGAATCAATCAATAATAAATCAGAACGGATATGCTATTAATACTAATCCATACTATACCAAATACATACTTATGTTATATCTATACTTAATATTATTAAGCTGAAGAGTTTGTTTGTTTGTTTGTTTGTTTGAACGCACTAATTTCAGGAACTACTGGTTGGAATTGAAAAAATCTTTTGGTGTTGGATAGTCCATTTATCGAGGAAGGCTATAGGCTATATAACATCACGCTACGACCAATAGAAGCGGGGCATAAATTAAAAATGTTGCAAAAACGGGCAAAATGATTCCTTTTTGAGATATTCCGTTGCGTGCGCTGCGTAAGCGGTTAAAGTTACGCAACAATCATGTATGTAGTGTAGGTAGGGTAAATGGGTAGGTAGGTAGCCAGTTGACGGGAGAGAATCCGCGTGGGACAGCTAGTATAATATTATATTATAAGTGCGAAAGTAACTCTGTCTGTCTGTCTGATACCTTTTCACGACTAAACGGCTAAAACGATTTAGATGCCATTTGCTATGGATAAAGTTTGAGATCCTTGAGAAAGATATTTTTGTATCCCGGTAGTGTGTTCCGTTGGGATGGATGACAAAACAGTTTTTATGCGGGTGAAACCACGGGCGGAAGATATATACAAAAAATGTGAAATTTAAATTATATTTTGGTGCTCCAGTGGCTAAGACCTCGCCTCTCGTGCTTGAGGTGAAGTACTTCTAAGTTTATCTTGGACATCGCCATCGACATCGACATGTGAATGGAAAAAGTCACATTGGTACTTGCCCAGTTTCGAACCCACGACCTCAAGCACGAGAGGCGAGGTCTTAGCCACTGGAGCACCAAAATATAATTTAAATTTTACATTTTTTGTATATATCTTCCGCCCGTGGTTTCACCCGCATAAAAACTGTTTTTTTCATCCATCCCAACGGAACACACTACCGGGATACAAAAATATCTTTCTCAAGGATCTCAAACTTTATCCATAGCAAATGGCATCTAAATCGTTTTAGCCGTTTAGTCGTGAAAAGGTATCAGACAGACAGACAGAGTTACTTTCGCACTTATAATATAATATTATACTAGCTGTCCCACGCGGATTCTCTCCCGTCAACTGGCTACCTACCTACCCATTTACCCTACCTACACTACATACATGATTGTTGCGTAACTTTAACCGCTTACGCAGCGCACGCAACGGAATATCTCAAAAAGGAATCATTTTGCCCGTTTTTGCAACATTTTTAATTTATGCCCCGCTTCTATTGGTCGTAGCGTGATGTTATATAGCCTATAGCCTTCCTCGATAAATGGACTATCCAACACCAAAAGAATTTTTCAATTCCAACCAGTAGTTCCTGAAATTAGTGCGTTCAAACAAACAAACAAACAAACAAACTCTTCAGCTTAATAATATTAAGTATAGATATAACATAAGTATGTATTTGATATAGTATGGATTAGTATGAATAGCATATCCGTTCTGATTTATTATTGATTGATTCAATTAACGTTTAAAATAAGCGAGTCAACGATGACTTGAATAATGAAGTCGCAATAACTATTATCAGTCCCTAACGGATTAACCCTGTTGGAATAACACTAGTACTTTTGAATAGGGTGACTTTTAACGATCGCAATA
Source organism: Orthosia gracilis (assembly GCA_947562075.1). Classification (NCBI taxonomy): domain Eukaryota; kingdom Metazoa; phylum Arthropoda; class Insecta; order Lepidoptera; family Noctuidae; genus Orthosia; species Orthosia gracilis. Next base: position 11,888,447 of record OX387264.1, on the reverse strand, counting down.
ATTAATGATGCTACTTTCGACCCTATTATCGGAACTTGTATAGGCACGTGCCTTCACATTGGTTCCAGTGGGAACTAAACTCGTCCCGTGTGAAATGCTAACCGACTTTGATGAACTAATCCTATTGGGTTTACCCTGAGACTTTTATATAGGGTGAGAAAGCATAAAAACATGTTATGGGAATGACATTTGCACAGCAGTGGGATAATGTTGGTTTAGTTTATCAACCCAAAAAGAGGGAGGTTCTATGTTCGACTTTATGCTTGTTTTTGTTTTATTTTTGTTTGTTCACCGATATCTCCGTCAATTGTGGACCGATTTTGAAAATAATTTTTCATTAGAGTATGTTCCGAAATTGGTCCCATTTTAATTTGGTGAAGATCTTGGTGAAGAATTTCAAAGATGTACAATGGAATTCTTCAGTATATAACGGCAAATCTCTCGGGATTGCTGCAATCGCATATCTGTTTATTGGTTATATCATTTCATAACATAACATCACGCTAGTACGCTCTAAAGAGGTACGCAGATGTGTACAGTTCACCTTGGTACACTCTCACTTCACTGGTTATCTTCAAGTTTCTTGATATTCGGGTAATCTATTCTGGAATAATAAAAAAAAAAAAAAAAAAAAAAAAAAAAAAACTTTTATTATCAGGCATCGATGGCCCATAGCATGTTAGTAATCAGTACAAACCTAAAAAACTATGTTAGTAGTAACACACATAAGTATAAAAACACAAATACACAATAAAAATACAGCCAAGATTAGAGGAAGATTTATCAAGTCCCATGTCTGACATGCAGCTTGATAAATCTATCCATTGTGGCCCATCTAGCCTTTCTGCAAAGACCTTCAGAATGCTGTTGCTGCTTCCCCTCACTCTGCGCATCACTGATGCCACTTTTTTGCGCATGATTGCAAAATAATCATCAGTATGCGCATCCGCGAACATACCTGACGCACTACAGTAAGGTGGAAGCCTCAAAAGCGCCCTGAAGGCGTTATTATATTGAATGCGCAGTGCGCTTTCTGCTTTTTGGGTATGATTAGCCCACAGACTGCTGGTGTAAAATATTTGACAAAACGCCTTAAAAAGGGTTATTTTAACCGGTGCTGAACAACCAGCAAACCTGCGTGCCATCATGTTGCCCCTCACAGCTAGCGCCCTACGCTCTCTTTCCATATCTAAATCATCTTTTAGATCCTCTGTAACAATATGACCCAAATATTTAAATTGTGACACCCTGTTCAAAGGTAAACCGTTCAGTTCTACGGGTGGGACATTTGAAGGACTTTTATTTCTTCCTCTAAAAACCAATAACTCACTTTTCGTGGGATTATACTTTAGCCCATGCTGCTCAGCGTATCTTTCACAAATAGTGAGTAGCTTTCTGATGCCCCCGATTGTTGGGCTCAGCAGCACCATATCGTCTGCGTAACTTAAATTATTTAAGCTAACTCCATCTACATGGCAACCCACATGAGTGCTGCTGAGCTCAACAAGCAAGTTGTTAACATAAATATTAAATATTCTCGGGGAAGTCAGACCACCCTGCCTCACACCACATTTCAGTTTATATGGGTCTGATAGTGCATTGGACCATTTAACAAAGTTCCTCTGCTTTTCATACCAGATGGATAATATTGACACCAATGCAGCCGGAACTCCTGCCCTCCGAAGCTTCTCCCATACCACCTTATAGGAAACCAGGTCGAACGCTTTGGAAAGGTCTAGGAAACAAGCATACACTGGTGTCTTTCTGTCCGTATAATACTTGACAGTGTGCTTTAACGCAAGTATTGCACTCTTAGTAGATAGCCCCTCCCGAAAACCGAACTGTGTGTCGTGTAGTTTTGTAAAGTTACTTAGGTGCGCGTCAAGAACAGTGTCTAATACCTTGGCTATCACAGTTGCCAATGATATTGGCCTATAGTTCCCTTTGTCAGCTATGTCTCCTGTCCGATTCTTTACAATAGGTACAACTAATGTATCGAGCATCTCCTGTGGAAGGTAAGAGTGGCCCACACAAAGATTTAAAAACATGGTTAATACTCTTGGTAAGTGCACACCAGCATTTTGGAGATGCTCAATGCTGAGTCCATCATGCCCAGGAGACTTTCCCCGCTTCATACATTTAATGACAGCTTTTATTTCTGTACACGTAAACTTAAAGGGTGTTCCTGATTGATAAGACTCAGCATCATTCATCCTTCCCACAGACTCAAGAGGTGAGTTCACAATAAACTGCTCTTTAAATATATTAGCAATCCTAGTGTGGTCACTCTCACCCTCCACTCTAACTGGTAAGCTTGGAGAGATATTGAGCTTTTTAGTCCCTTTCCAGAATGCCGAGAAACATTTCTTAGAATGGAGCGAGGCCAATATATCCATTGCAATTTTTTCTTGGTTCTTGATGACCCATTTCAATTTTGATTTAAATACTTTACGACTTAATATCATGTCCTCATACATAGGCCCACTACTGGGTTCCCCATACCACATCCACAATTTAAACTTAGACCTTGCCTGAGTATGAAAATCTTTGACATGCTTGTTCCAGCCTTTTATAACTTTATTTCTAATAATGGCTTGAGACACTCTGTTTACACTAGCTGATTCACTTAATATAGATACTATGTCTTTATACATCGAATCCAACAATAACCTATGATTGGGATCATCACAAAACTTATCAGCACACAGTTCAAACTCCTCAGGAAAATCTAAGCTTTTCAATCTGTTGTTACACATATACGAGTATTCTTTTATTTCATCAGGGCTTCTCTCACCCCATCGAACACCATTAAGCGATGGTTCAATTACACAAGTTTTTAATCTAATGACATTTACATCACATTCGATTTTTAAGGGAAAGTGATCTGACCAAAATGTATCATAAATAACCTCAATGTTTACAATTGTCTTTCTCGCCGCTTGTGTGACAAGACAGTGGTCGAGCCAGCGCTTGCACCCGTGTGAGTCACTAATGAACGTGTATGTTTGCGATAATATGCCTAAGTAATCTATGTCCGCGCATACTAATTCCTGTTCACTACAAAAGCTAATAAGTTCATAACAAAATGGCTCACCCGGGTGCGCGTTGAAATCTCCCAACACATATACTGCTTCAGCACTATTGTTTTGTATAATAGAATACATCTCGCTAAGACACTCCGTAAAAAGTGGTAGATTTTCACGACAATCCGTCGGCATATACATGTTTATAACCAAAAAACACCTGTTGTTCACCAGTATATTCACTGCACATAATACGGTCACTGATACTTTGTACCTCACTGACATAGCTAAATGCAGTTTTACGCCATAGTATGGCGAGCCCTCCGTAGGGTCTCCCTTTACAGATGCCAGCTGACGTATCCACTGAAGACTTTCCCGTGTAACTGAAATCCTGATCCACACTATCAAGAAAGGTTAGATCATGTGGGTATAACCATGTTTCTTGTAACAAAACAATATCAGCTGTTTTGCACAGTGTACGCACACAATTCACCGACCTTTTGATATTTTTGCAATTGAATGTTATTACGTTCATGTTTGAAATACTATCCATTATTTGATTTTGTTATTGCCTCACTCACAAAAATTGAATTATTTTTGTCTTCCCTTCTATTCTTGAAATGAATAAAGCGCCTAAAAGTCACGCCGTCAGGCCATATCTGGTCATCTAGAAAAACTTCCAGTTTGTTTTTGTTAACAAGCACTTTAAAGGCATTGTATGGCTTTTCCCTCTTCATAATTATTTTATCAAGCGTAACGATCTCCGAAGTTTTATCTTTTATATATTTACATATATCATCCACCGCTATCTCCTTGTTTACGTTGGATATAAACAAAGGGATTTTAACATCCGCTGCTTTAAATTTCTCTGACACATCTGTGGTCGCTTTGCCCATTTTACCCGTAAAACGATTCTTTGACCGCCGCTTTTGCACCAAAGTCCAATTATCCGTTGGTATTTTGGTCGTTTTCCATTCACCCTTCTTTGTGACCTCTGCCATAGTAGGACTTTTTAACTGACTGGTTTCTTTACGACAAACAGCTGATTCAGACAACACTTCGCACATATCGTTTTCCAACAGTGTTGAATTAATCGGTGCAGGCGCACCGGTTATGATCTCCTCAGTGTGTGTGCAAGCGAGAGAGCGATACTTTGGTGACTCAGTGCGCTCGCGCTCCGAGTCATGCGAGTAACCGTCGCCGTATACAGGCGCCGGTGATAATCCTACCGGCCCACTGTCAAGCAAGTACCCTCCTCTTTTTTTAGCATTAATATTTCGCGCTAACAATGATAATGAGGGCTGATGTTGCTGAAGAATGTTTGATTCCAATTCTAGCTTCAATTCATCCAGTTGAGTGACTGCTGCATATTTACTTTTTATTTCGTTGATTTCTCCACGTACAATCAACAGATCTTTTAATAATTTGGTCACATCTACATGATCAAATGTAACTGGCGGTAATTTTTGCAAGTCACGCGCAACGAAGATTGGTATAAGATCTGGCTCTGTCACTTTGAAGACACATATAATATCCTCCAAGTCTCTCACTTTCTTTTTATCTTTGCGTCTAGTAACTTTCTTCATGTTGGTTTTTATTGAACTAAACAGTAACTCTTTAGCACTGTCTACTTCTTCCACCGTGAAGGCGGTATCACAAATCCTTATAAGGCTCTCATTGACCATCACATCTATTTTATTTTGGATAAAAGATAAAAGTTCACATATTACAATATTGCAATTTACACATTTTAGCGTATTCACAGACATTGTCGCGGAAATAGGTGGGGAGACCTATTCATTCGACCGTGCGCTGGCGCGTCCGAGCGATCACTGCCTATTAGATAGGTACAACTAAAAAGTGAAAAATAAAAAACTTTTTTTACGAAAATATACTACCGACTTCCAAATACAAAAACTACAAGGTGAAAAATAACTTTCTTTTTGGAAGTCGGTGTCCGTAACGCAAAAAAATGGTACCTACGAAAGACACCGACTTCCAAAAAGAAAGTTATTTTTCATTTTGTAGTCTTTTTTATTTGGAAGTCGGTAATTTTTTTTTATAAAAACGTTTTTCCTTTCATTTAGGTATCCTGCGCCAGCGCCTTGTTGTTCTTCGATTCTCGAATCCCTGGTCAGGCATAGCGTTATTGAGTTTATCCATCTGCATTTCCTCAGTGGCAGCCCGGAGTTTGAATTTATTTCTGGTTCTTGGCAATTAGCTCGGGAATTGGACATGGGATTTGAACCAAACTGTTGATATTTATGTGAAAACTATAGTAAAGCCCCTGTCTAACCGAATTAGGCATAAGAGCGTGCTGCTTTGGTACCTTACTCCAATAATAATTGTGTAATTGAGTAATTTATCTATGACTCAGATAGTTTAAATAAATCAATCATGCCATGAATAATTTGTTACATGATAACACGTAAGTAATTTGGGCATAATAATATTCGGTCGATAAGATACAATTTTTTTTTTGTGCAATCATTTTGAGTTGCATTTTATAACAATAATAATTATCTACTTATTGGCACACGCCACCCCAACGAAAACTGTGAATGGCCCCTGAGGTATTCCACATACGGTACCCATCGATATTTTTCGCAGGTGCCATTAGAAGAATAATTTATTTTAAACTGACTTTCCAAAAAGAAGGAGGTCCTATGTTCGACTTCATGTTTTTTTTTTTATGTTCACCGATTTCTCCGTCAATTGTGGACCGATTTTGAAAATTATTCTTTTGTTTGAAAGAGTATGTTTTGAAATTGGTCCCATTTTAATTTGGTGAAGATCTGATGAAGAACTTCGAAGATATACAGCAGACCTCTTCAATAAATAACGGCAAATCTCTCGGAATTGCTGCAATCGCATATCTATTTATTGTTTATACCATTTCATAACATAAGGTCACGCCAGTGCGCTCTAAAGGGGTACGCAGATGTGTACAGTTCACCTTGGTGCACTCTCATTTCACCGGTTATGTTCAGTTTCTTGATATTCGGGTAACCTATTCTGACATTATAGGTACCTTACTAAAATATTTGCCTATTAGGTAGGTACAACAAAAAAGTGACGAATAAATTTTTTTTTTCCAAAAAGATACTACCGACTTCCAAATAAGAAAACTACAAAGTGGAAAATAGCTTTATTTTTGGAAGTCGGAGTCTTTGGTCGGTACCAATTTTTTGCGTTATGGACACCGACTTCCAAAAATAAAGCTATTTTCCACTTTGCAGTTTTCTTATTTGAAAGTCGGTAGAATGTTTTTGGAAAAAAGTTTTTATATTCGTCACTTTTTTGTAGTTTTACATTTTGTTCCACATTTGACATCTACGGATCAGTAGGTACTAGTGTTGGAACGTTTCTTTTTTTTAGGACGTCAAAATCAAAAATTCGATTAAAATCAGTAAAGAATTTGATAACATGATAAAAATATAACTTCCCCTTTTGCTTTTTTAATTAGATGTTAAACACAATACGCATTTATCCCCAAACTACCAGGAGCCAGAATCATTAAGAAATCTTAGTATTTGCGGGGCTGAAATCATTACCGGTTAAGACTAACTTTAGTACCAGGAAATTATAATCATGAGGTAATATTACCGAGGCTGGAATCATGAGATGTAGAAACAGTACCGGGAGATTTTAGATTCTGACCTCATAGTACTCCGTTAGTCTCTACCGCTTATGATACTAGGCCCGCAAATACTTCTTCATGATTCTGGTCTCCTGGTAGTTTGGCTATACACTATCGTGTGAAATTTAAACGGATTTTAATTTATGAATTTTAATTCAATAGTGCAATCGGTTAAGATTTTATAACAAACTAGCTTCGGGCGATTCATCTGCGTGAAATTACGTGGGAACTACTACAGAGATTCAAGTATCAAGTTCATGGTTTATCCGTGCTCCAAAGTCTGTTTTTGATGCATGATTACCTTAGTTTACATCTAAACATACAGACTGTCACGTTTATTAGTAGGTATTTTTTTCATATAACTGCGTAAGTTTCAATAGTGATTCATTCATTGTTAATTTCAAATGTTTTAATTTCTAAAGCACTTGAAATATTTTTAATATACTTTGGTAGTTAAGAAGTAAATATGTACCTAGTTCTTTCAGTTCATCCAAAGATTTTATCTGGTAGATATCGCTGCGAGCGATAAAACCGGCATTATACTCATAGATTTTTTTTGCAAGTTGTAAGCAGTTGCAAAGTTTTTTGAAAGTTTTTGCAACAGAAATGAGTAACTTTTTTGGTGTAGAATAAAATATATTCTAAACCTTTATGACTCAACCAGCCAAATATAAAATCATTATTAATGTGTGTGATACGAAAATTAATCTATGTTATCAATGTACCGATAAGAAGCTCTTAATATTTGAGAAATCATTATGAGTTGCACTTTAAAAAAATAATAATTTAGTAGCTATTGGCACGCGCTTTTCGGATTATCCACCAAAATGTGAAAGAGATGGCAAATCGTTCCAATGTGAACGAAAACAGTATCTTGTGAATTGTCAACCGATTTTAATGTTCAAAAATAATAATGAAATAATCTCTAATCAAGTATATATTAAATTGTTAGTGAACCTTACAACTATGTTTGTAAACACGGAGGCTACACACAAAAACAACAAAACAATACATCAAATAGCATTTATAGATCACCGTTGCGATACCTCATGAGTGTTAGCACATCAGCGAACCACGAACACACAGCCTAGGTGACTCGCAATACCCCCCCGGTGGGTTCCCGCAATGACGAGGCGGGGGGGGGGCTCAGTAGCCGTGGCTTGGTCACCCACGGCGAAGAGGAACTGCGAGGAAAGAGGAGTGCCGGAATTACGGTGCGCCGCTCTCCCTACCTTCCCAGCCTGGACGGGGTCGCCACCGTCTGATGGCGGACGCGGTGGGACTGCAACGGAGCCACTAACCAGACCCGTCACAGGGGGACCAAGGGTGCCATAAACGGGGTCGTCAGGCACTCATGCACATGAGTCCCTGCTTTGGTCCCTGGGGCGGTCACGGCGTACAATGTGTTCTGGTGCGCCGGTGATAGGGTGACGGACAGCCGCGGCAGGTTCGCGGTGAGTGCTAACGCGTGCCCATGTTTCCGCCATAAGCGGCACAGGAGGACACCGTGGAGTTTTAGTGGGTTCGAGTCCCACATAACTGCGGTATCTCCCCGTGGTAGCGCAGTATGCATGATCATTTCTCCACGCAAAAAAAAAAAGGTGACTCGCAATCATTCTTATAAATAGGATACTATTTAAGCGGTCCCACACCCTGCGCATCAGGGAAGCAATGAACAATTTATTTTTAATGACCATGGTTCATTCGACCCTATTGTCGAAATATGTAAACCTATGAGCACGTGTCTTTGTGTGCCTCAAGTGGTAACGAAACTCACATATGTTAATTTCACTCACTGTGTGAAATGCCAACGGATTTTAACGAACAAGACCTATTCTGTTCCCATTTTTTTTTATTTAGCATCGAAAGGGTCTTTTCGGTAAATAGGGTGAGAAAGAAGAAAAAAGAATCAGCAAAGAACTTTGCACAGTAGTTAAAAAACCCAAACAACAGATATGTTTTTTGTTTAAATACATTAAGAAGACCGATGACCTGGTTAAGGTTGCGGGAAGGCGCTGGATGCGAGACGCACGGGATCGGTCAATGTGGCGACGGGGAGGCCTATGTCCAACAGTGGACGTCTTTCGGCTGAAATGATGACAATAAGGAGAGAGCAGTGGTGGCCCAGTGGTAACGGCGCCGACTTACGTATCGTAGGTCGTAAGTTCGAAGGCAGGCAGGCGCTTTACTTTGTGAAAATTCACCACTGCTCTTAAAACGGTGAAGGATAATATCGTGAGGAAACCGGCATGTCCTAGAACTAAAAAATCGACATTCACAAATCCGGACTAAGCCCGCCTGGTGATTTAGTGTCGCCGCACACGAGCCACTCGCCACAGCCACAAACGCCGCCACTAGAAGCTAGAAGGGGCTACAAAGGTAGCTGAAGCGCGCGACAGCCTCTTGTGGCCGGTGGTCGACACTTGCGGTCGGTGGCTGCTACTTTTTTTTAACCCTTGCGTGCAGTATCATAATGGACTCTGACGAAGAAGGTTTAATTGCGCTACTTTTGATAAAAAGACGTCGTCGTAGAAGACGAAACCGTAGTTATTGGATACATCCAATTTTAACGAATGTAAACAAATGCAACGAACATTTCGATAATCTTCTAAACCATCCTAAAAAGTTTTTCAAACATTTTCGTTTAAGCATAGGTACGTTTTGGGAACTACATGCTCTATTATATGCTGGATTAAAGCACCACGATACCAACATGCGGAAAAGCATCGCACCTGCGGAAAGACTAGCTATCACATTAAGGTAAGTGGAAATAATCACTAGCATAAAACTCCACAGAACACTATGATAAAATAATCTATACTTTATTTATAATAGAAAAAACAATGCACATTGATTATAATAATCAATGTGCATTGTTTTTTCTACTAGAGAATAGCTAGTTAACAAATAAAACACGTAGGTATTTGTATTTAGTTATTATGTCTTTATTATAATTTGGTACTCGTCATCATCACGGAACATGTTTTCGATAACAGAACTGTTGTCCATAGACTGGTCAGAATAATATGAATGAGTTGGAGAAGGCTGAATTATAGGTGAAGACGGGATAGATGTAGAAGCGTTTTGTGTAGAGTATGACATGTCAAGCATAGACTTGTCGGAATAATGTGAATGAAGTGGAGAAGGCTGAACAGATGTAGAAGCTTTTTGTGTCGAGTGTATGTTGGCATTTCCTGAAGAATAACCATAATATTGTGCCGAATAGGTTTCATAATTTTGATTATGCGTTTACTTTCTAATTAACTGTAATATTTCTGATTGAAAATCAAGTTTACAATTTTCGTCAATTTTTTTTACATGTGGAAGCAGCGACATCAGAAATTGCTTATCGGGGTCATTTTGGTCGCTTATTTGATCATGTTTACGTTTTAAATTTTCCGAAAGTGTTCTGAGAATTTCATTTTCTGATTTTTCGGCCCTTTTATATTAATGTTTCTGTTTATTTTCGGGCGAGATGTTTCCGCATCATCAGTTGCATTAGTAACATCGGTAGGCGGTCTCACTTCTTTTAAGGAATTCAAGAACGATAGATGATTGAAATAAATGTATTGTTTACTGCTTGTTGCTGCCGAACCACTCGCAACGTTCTTGTTTTTTGCATTTTCTCTATTAAAACTGTCACGAAGACTCTTCCACTTCCTCTGTAATTTAGTTACTGTAACAACAAAAAATATAATTTTAATTTATTTAATTTATTTTTTAAGAAATATAATTTGTTTCAGGTATCTAGGAACTGGATGCTCGTTTGAGGATTTTGAACTCTCTTACCACCGTGGGGCCTCTACAGCAAGGAAAATAGTACAAGAAACATGTCAACTAATTTGGAACTATTTAAAAGCCGTTTGTATTCCAGAACCGACCCAAGACATGTGGAAAGAAATTGCCAGCGGATTTCTTCAAAATACTAATTTTCCTAATTGTTTAGGCGCCATAGATGGGAAACATATAAGAATTATTCATCCATTCGATACCGGCTCCTTGTACTTTAACTATAAAATTTTTTTTTCAATAGTACTTCTAGCAAGTTGCGACTCGAATTTACTTTTTACGTTCGTGGATGTTGGGGCATACGGTAAAGCATCCGATTCTACAATATTTAGAGAAAGTGAACTGTGTAATAAAATACATAGAAAGACATTAAATATCCCCTCACCACGACAGGTCGGTAATCGACAACCATTGAACTACACATTTGTTGGTGATGAAGCATTTGGCCTCAGTGAAAATATGATGAGGCCATATGCTGGAAAATATTTGGACTTAGACAAAAAAGTTTTCAATTATAGGTTAAGCCGTGCCAGACGTTGCATTGAGTGTACCTTCGGCGTACTAGCAAACAAATGGAGAATATTACATCGCCCATTAAACACTTCTGTTCATTTCTCAGAAGACATTGTGAAAGCTTGTTGCATTTTGCACAACTTTATTCGCAAAAGGGATGGCTTCAATTTTCGGCATACCTACTTTGAAAATAGTGGGACTCGAAAATATACAAAATACAGGCTGGCCAGTAACACGAGCGTCTACGGCAAGAGATACGTTAAAAGATTATTTTATGAATGAAGGAGCAATACCGTGGCAAGAAAATAGAATATAAATATATGGTTTTATATTATTTTATTAAACTTACCTTCAATGTTCTTTTCTTTGGCAGTTTTATTCGAAAAATCTCCCACAAACAATTCGCAGATTTCTTCCCAGGCCTTCACTTTTTCTCCTCTATTACTATAACTATCACTTTTTGAATCCCAAATCGCAGGACGGGATTGTATCTCTGATATAAATAATTCTATATCCATATTTATCTACCTATATGAACTACAGACTACATGCGTGCGTTACCGTCGACTTACACAGGTTAACTGAGGCAAGGGAGAGAGGGGCGCGGAATCGCGCGAGTGGCGTGTGGCGGCTTTTTGTGTCGGCGTTTAGTGGCCGGTGCGAGCCACAAGATGCAAGCTGCGACGATTTGAAGCGTGTGGCCGCCACCGGCGCCAACCGTGTGCGGCGAGTCCATATAAAATGTATGAAAATTACAGGAAATATGCCAGTGGCGGCGTTTTGTGGTTGTGGCCGGTGGCCCGTGTGCGGGAGCCCTTAGGCCTATTGCCTCTCTCACAGAGAGAATGTCTGTGTCCCAGCAGTGGGAACACTGTAAGGCTGATGATGAGATAAGTGGTACGTAGTTAAGTAGGCACCTTGAAAAGAACATTAAGTACTTTTAAAGAAAGAAAAATAGGCAGTCATAGGGGCTGCCGACAGAAGTGAAAACAAAAAGTATAAATTCCATCACACGTCACATTAGCATATCGATGACGTGAACCCATAAGTTTTGCCCCTACCAAAAATCACTAAACGCCGCTGAAGAAAGTGGAGGGAGTATTAAAAAACCAGCCAACTGCGAGTCGGACTCGCGCACGAAGGGTTCCGTACCATTGTCGCAAAAAACGGCAAAAAAATCACGTTTGTTGTATGGGAGCCCCACTTAAATATTAATTTTATTCGGCATCTAGTATTTTTTGTTATAGCGGCAATAGAAATACATCATCTGTGAAAATTTCAACTGTCTTGCTATCACGGTTGAGATACAGCCTGGTGACAGACAGACAGACGGACAGTGGAGTCTTAGTAATAGGGTCCCGTTTTTACCCTTTGGGTACGGAACCCCAAAAAAACATGATATTAACAGGTAATCAAAAATAAATGAATCATTACTCTAATAAAGCAATTAAGGGTGACATCATAAATCTGTAGAAGTAAATGATAATTCAGTTGATTAGATATTATTATCTACTCTTAATAACGATAAATATCATAATTATTTTCCATTTTTAAAGTACTCATAATCGTTGATATGCGTATAATTGGTTTTGATAAGCATGATTACTGTTATACCAGACTACGTTCTTATCGTTTTATTACCTGGTTGTCATGAATAGTTTACTATTATTAATTATTGCTAGGCGTATTGCTCATTGATAGTAGATATAATTCTATAATCTTTAGAATTGAATGGCTTTTTTATTCTTAGTCGGCTTGCGCTTCACCACTATCTCACCTGATGGTAAGCGATGATGTGTTCGACGATGGGGCACGCTTGCCTAGAAGTAAGCTATTCACTCTTGACTTAAAGACTCCCAGGTTGTAGCTATCGGGAAATACAGACTCCGGCAGGGAATTCCACTCTTTTGCTGTGCGCATAATAAAAGTATTCTCAAAACGTTTGGTGCGTATGGGTGGGATGTCCACCAAGTATCGATGTCGCATCGCCGTACGTCTTGCAGTCCGATGATGGAACGGGCTAGGACGAATCAGTTTATGCAATTCCAAAACACACTCCCCGAAATGTAACCGATAAAAAACCGACAGACTGGCAACTCGGCGCCGATGTTCAAGGCTCTGGAGCCTAGACTCGACCAGTATCTCATTGCCGATAAGCCTCTTGGCCCGTTTTTCGATCGACTCGAGTGCATCCAGCTGGTATATTTAGCAGATCCGTCCCAGAGATGAGAACAGTACTCCATGCATGATTTAACTTACGCTTGATACAAGTTAAACCTCAACTTCCCCAACTTTTTGGCAGCCAGCTGAGCTTTGCCTCAATGAATAGACCAAAATTGAGAGTCAAAGTCAACGTAACGCCAAGAAGCTCAAAATGATCCATTATTGGCACGGTTACATCACGGAAAGTCGGAGCCGGGTGAAATTGGCTCTTTTTAGCGGAGAAAAGATACGCCTGGGTCTTAGCAGCATTGAACCTGACCAGATTGGCATCGCCCCATTCGGAGACTGCCTTCAATGATAGATTCAAGCGCCCAATCATGGCCTCTCGAAGAATCTGGACCTGAGGCCCAGTAGCGCGCGCATCGGAGACGTTCCTCTCAGCAACAGTGCTGTCATCCGCATACCCAAAGGTGCCAGGTTTTAGCAGATCGTTTATGTTAAGCAATAACAATGATGCTGAGAGCACCGACCCCTGAGGAACCCCTGCAATAATATCCAGTTGGTCAGACGAACGGCCATCAATAACCACTCGGATGGACCGGTCCCTCAGGAAGTCTGCAATCCAATCGCACAGAACCGAATGAAGGAAGCTTAGCAATAAGGTTTTCATGCCAGACCCTGTCAAAAGCCTACGAGACGTCCAGGAACACTGCATGCGCTTCCCAGTGCCTCTCGATGGCCTCATTCTAGATATGAATGGCATACGCTAGATGAGCTTACAACTTAATTAACTACATACTTATAATTTATACACACACATGCTCATAACAAAGTTTAATAGGAGGAGGAGATATATGTAAACATAAAAAAACTAAGTAGAAGTAAGATACATATATTGAAGAAAGTAAACAATGTCGTAAATAAGATATAAGTATTAGTAGATAGAACATGTAAATATAAAATAATAGATTAAGAAAGAAATAAAAATAGAAACCACCGAAGAAATTATTTTCCCTAGATTAAGAAATAATAAAGAAATAAAGTACAGACTAGGTAGTAGGTAAAATGGGAGTCCCACCCATTGGGCTGGCAGGAGAAGAATGATAGAAAGATATAGAATGAGGAATAGAAGTACGAGAGGCATAAAAGCGAGAACTGGTATGAATGAGGATAGATTTGAATAGGCGTAAATTACGTTGAAGGAGCTAGACCAGAAAAAAAAAATAGGAAAGATAAAAAACTGTCAGTTAATTCCTTAAAAAAAAAGAGCAGTGGTCGCCCAGTGGTAATGGCCGCGACTTACAAATTGTAGGTCGTGGGTTCACCCCCCGGTGGGTTACCGCCCTGTCGAGGCGGGGGCGGGGGTAGCTCAGTAGCTGTGGCTTGGTCACCCACGGTGAAGCGAAGAGGAACCCGTAGAGAGGCCGCTCGTCAGGGCTTTTGCCAAGCCGACGACGTAGCGACCAATTCGTCTTACGGAGCTGCCCAGATCCCATACGATATCGCGGCTGCGGGTTTGAGGCCGCGGCGGGATAGGAGTGTCGGTATTATGGTGCGCCGTGCTCCCTACCTTCCGCGGCCTGGACGGGGTTGCTACCGTCTGATAGCGGACGCGTTGGGGCTGCAGGGGAAGAGGAGTGTCGGTATAACATTGGCCGCTCTTCCTATCCCCGGCTGCCGAAAAATTGTAGGTGGTGGAGCCATAGACCTTGACCCGTCACAGGGGGACCAAGAGTGCCATACACGGGGTCGTCTGTGCTGATTTGGTCCCTGGGGTAGTCACGGCGTACAATGTGTTCTGGTGCGCCGGTGAGTGGACTTGCTCCCCAGAGGAGGGTCCGGTGACGTACAGCTGCGGCTGGTTCGCGGGGAGTCCTAACGCGTGCCCGTGTTCCCGCTATAAGCGGCACAGGAGGACGCCGCCGTGGAGTTTTAGTGGGATAGAGTCCCACATAACTGCACTATCTCCCAGTTGTAGTGCAGTATGCATGAGCATTAATGCACGCAAAAAAAAAAATGTCGCGCGTTCGACCCCAGGCAGGCGCTTTACTTTGTGTAAATTATTTCATCACCAATGTTCTCAAAACGGTGAAAGAAAACATCGAGCGGAAACCGGCATGTCCTAGAACCAAAAATTTGAAGATATGTGACATCCACCAACAGGCACTGGGGCCGCGTGGTGGATTACGGCCCATTCTCTCTCATAGAGATAAGGCCTGCACGCACAACGGACCAAATGCGAGTATAAGTGCAGAAAAGGGGTCCACCCGTCCTACCCTATCCTATGGCTTAAAATAAACTAGGAACTTTTAATAAACTAATTATAATGTTTCACTAGCGCCGAATTATAAAATGAGAACCCTCTTTTTTCGTGGTATTAAAATATAACTATTAATAACTCATAGTCTTTTTTTTCATGTGGGAACATTTATTAAGAGTAAAAACCCACAACACTAATTTCCTAAAAAGGGGCAAACTTAGACAAAAGAACTAAATATATATATTTGCAGCCACTTAACCCTGCCGCAGCGACATGAAAATTTGTGGCACGTGTCGCCCCAAGTTCCCACCAGGCAATGTTTAGTTCTACACTGAGAACTGACACATTCACGTGTGAACGATCAACATACTTTTAGTTCGCTACAGTAGAGTGAGACCGTGATCGGTAAGCATAAATTAAAACCAAAGCTGGTGAGTTGAGACACTTTGATAACAGATAGTAAAATACAACCTGTTTTTTTTTTAATTTCCAACTTTTTCTACGCATTATGCATAAAATTCTGAATTAGAAAAAAAAACTTAAAATCTGAAAAAAAAAAAAAATTGTTTGTTGTCTTGCGCTTGACCACTATCTCATCTGATGGATAGCGATGATGTGTTCGAAGGTAAAGCCCGCTTGCCTAGATGTAATCTATTTTCTCTTGACTTAATAATGCATAAGATCCACAACTTCATCATCATCAACATTTCAGCCAAAAGACGTCCACTGCTGGACATAGGCCTCCCCCAAGAGTCACCATATTGACCAGTACCGTGCGTCTAGCATCACCGGATTCCCTCAGCCCTAACCAGGTAATCGATCTACCTAGTGGGAGACCTTCCAACGCTTCCGATAAGTAGTCGCCACAACAATGATGATAAAAAGATGTACAACGTTGTAATAAAAACGGCTGACTCAGTCGATGTACTAAAGACAGCTATTTACGGCCACTTAACCCCGCCGCGGCACGACAATTTATGGCACGTGCCGCCCTCAGTTCCCACCAGTATCCCATTCTACTGAGAACTGACACATTCACGTGAGAACGATCAACGGACTTTTAGTTCATTACAATTATCAATGGAGGATAGCAGTTAGTAAAAATACAGCGTCTTTTTTATCATCCAAAATGTTTCTACGTTCTAAAAAAGGTTGACTCAGTCGATGTATTAAAGATAGCTATGTGCACCAATTTACCGGCAAGTGGATCCCTAAGTTCTCACCAGTATCCCATTCTTCTGAGAACTGACACATTCACGTGAGAACGATCAACGGACTTTTAGTTCGTTACAATTTTCGTGGGACTGTGATCGGAAAGAATTAATTTAAACTACACACGACACGACACTAAGTAGACATGCTGATAATGATATATAGATTGGGGAATATAAACAATATGTGTTTGATTGAAAACACTAGAATAAATTTAATAATAAAATAAAATATTTTTTTTTCAGACAACACAAACACAACAATCCATAATTTTTAAGTATAAAGTTATGTTAGTGGTACACATAGGAAAACTCAGTATCATGTCTATTGACTAGGTCTATCCAGAGATTTAGTATTTATACCTAAGGCTGTTTTTGCGCTCTGCAAACGGTCTCATGTGGTCCCATTAAAATTTGATCAAGATCTGACGAGTAGTTTTTGAGTTATCGTTAACAATGCTTTTGTTCATTGTAATTACTTGAACTAAAAAGAGAAAATAACAAAAAAATATGACCGATTTCCAAAACAAAACACTCAAAGTGAAAAAAAACTTTCTTTTTAGAAGTCGGTGTCAAAAACGAAAAAAAAATAGGTACCATAGATATCGACTCCCGAAGAGAAAGTTATTTGTCTCTTTTTAGCAAAGACCTTATACATATTTCTTACTACTAGATTGTGTACCAAAAATTTTGGTTTAGCTAAAATGAAATCTATCATCATCCACCTAGGTTAGCTATTTCCTTATACGCGGTAGCTAATCAAAAGCGGTCCTGGCGAGAGGGTTTCCGCTGGTAGTGTGTCCTTGTCTGACTTCTTGCAAGCTCAAATAATCATTGGGTTTGGGAGAAATGGTAGAAAATTTAAAAAATTTCTTTTTTATTTTATACCAAAAGAAACGATTCATAGACTTTGAAACGTATTTAAATATTTCTACAGTTCCTATAATTAATCAAATCGTTGTATTTAAAAAATAATTAATTAATACTTAGTAAGAGTAGTACTTTTAAATATTTGGGCCTGGTAATACTAAATGTAAGATGGTGGTTTGCCGAGTTTTTGGCAGGTTTGTTCGAGTGAAATTCAGCGGCTGTTAATATTATTTGCAAATTGATTCCTAGAGGAATAAAATGGACAGTATGTGAAATCACTGAAATCCTTTGAGGTATATTTATCTGCCGGTATTTCAAAGCATCGTCTGAAGACTGCAGGATCATCTCACGCCTCTCCTTCATGAGCTTGAGAGTAGGATCAGAGAGCTTTTTGTTCCTATCTATACGATGGGTCTTGAAGAACGAGAGTTGAGGAGACTTGGGATTTGAGGATTATCGAGCCCTCCCCCTGTCTTCGAACTTCAGATAACCCTATAATACTCCATCATAAACTGCTCAATTCCTCTTCGAGTTTGGTGATCTTTTCGTCGGACCGGAGTGTGCGCGTGTTGTACATTGCCAAATCCAGTCGTCGGTATTTGTTGGGGTAGCCGGATCTCGTCCGGGATTCTTAGCATCCCTTGCCATACCGTAATCTCGACCGCTATCGTAGTCGAGGGTAGGCAGGCTGCCGGGCACTATATATTACCTACTATGTTTTATTTGTGCTATTCATGGGGAGTGCTTTGCAGGTGGGTTGGCGATCGCAGTATGGTTGTTACAAATGCACAGAGAACGTTGCTGCCCATTCTCTGGTTTGTCCCTTACTCGCCTCTTACGACACCCACGGGAAAACAGGTGATGGTGAAATTATTTACGCCTGACATCACACGGTAAATGTTGTAGATTCCAAAAAATATACATATATTTTTTTTTATTTACAATAAATTAGGTAGGTTTAGGTAGCGTATTAAGGTAGCATAAATATGTCGGGATACTTACACTATCGTTTTTACAATCAATTTGTCCCGTGTTCTGTTTGGTCATGGTCACCTCATTAGAAAGAGACACACTACCAACGGGAGCCCTCTCACGCGGACCGGTTTTTGCGCCATAGTGCACAGTCTAGTAGTAAGAAGTATAAGGTCTTTGCTTTTTAGTGTTTCGTTTTGGAAGCCGGTTTAAAATATTTGTTAAAATATTATTTTTAATTACAGGGTACGTTATTTTAAGTAAAGTTAACTCAGTATTAAGGTTAAAAAAAACGCCCGAACCTACTTTGAATATTACCATACCACGATTAATCCCCCAAAACAAAATAAGCTTATTGTTTTAATATTACTATAGAACAATTTCACAGCTACTTAACCCGTCAACCGCGACCCATTTTGGCAGGCACCACATTTGCCCCACCACAGAACTTTCCAGTGGGAACCAGAATCCCGTGTGGGAACCTCAGCGAATTTTGCGGGTTATAAAAGGTGCGTTGAAATTTGAGAGGGAATTAAAACGAAATGTGGGGTATCAATAGGTTTTTGGTAATTTATGTACTTTTGTGGTTTTGCCCAATGTTTGCTTGTACGTAAGTTTATGTGGGAAAATTGATTTAAATCCCTTCCAGGATTTTAATCAATTTTATTAGTAAAGAAACGTTACAGCAAAGGCTAATTCGATTAGTGGCCAATTGTGCCATTTTTTCAAAAAGTACTAGTTTTTGTAATGCAGATTATAGAAGAATTAACAGGTTATAGAAAAATCTTGCAAAGTAAATTTAAACATATTTTTGATTCTTTAGTGTGTAGTGTTATTCTGGGTGCATCGTCCTCACATATATGAATTTATTAATATATGTACTTATGTAAATATTGTAAAACACATATTTTTTTAAAAAAAGAGTTAGTATGGAGTTTCTTGTGCACTCTGCTCCATAACAAGCTACTTTTCCGAATGTACGGTAGAATCAATTTTTATTACTTGTAAATTTTAATTCTTTGACGTTCAAAAGTGCCGCTTTTTGGCCTAGTTGAATAAATATATTTGGCTTTAACTTTGACTTTACATTCTTTTTATATCTTCTAGTAAAATATGCATATTCTTATAAAATTATTACTTAAATCAAATAATAATAAACTAAAAAAACTAAGTTGACAAACATTTTTATACCATTCCCCCTCTAAAAAGCTTATTTTATTCACTGAAAACAGTGAATAAAAAGCTTTTAATCACTGTTTTGGTGTTTAAATTTAGAATACACCAATATATATTTGACCTCCATCTCAATGCAATACAACCTACTTGCGCATAAAATACTCGATACAAACTTCTTGTGCAAAGAATATTCGAATTTCAAACTCCTTCGTCGATTTAATTTTGAGTTTGTTTATATTTAGGATTTTGATAGTGATTTTATTTTGGTCTAGGATGTTTAGTGAATACTTATTTGGATTGTAATTCTAATATTAATTGCATTGGTGTTTAATTAATTATAATTATGTGACTTAACGGAGGTGGTCACTGGCCCACAAAAAACACAGGTGCTGTTTAGGTAACTCAAACTCAAAGGCTCAGCTTCAATTTACAAAAAATGTGAAGCCCTAAGGTTTCTCATTTTCTGTAAATTTTGAAGGTAGTAAACCATTTATTTATTTATTATTATTCCTTGTGCTTTTGGCTTAAATCCTTCTTTTTCTCGAAGTCATGGTATAAAATATAGTATGCAACTCTTGAATAAAACGGATTTATATCGAGGGCCATGAATCACTCGCGTCGTTCAGGATTGTAACACTTGAATCACTCGCTATGCTCGTGATTCAATCATCATGAATCACTCCCTACGGTCGTGATTCAGTTGTTAGAATCCTTCACTTGTTCGTGATTCATCTATGGCCCTCGCTTTAAAACCGTCCTTTATTCACTAGTTGCATAATATACTATTTTTTTTAAATAATATCTTTTTAATAGAGCCATAAAATAACAATGGATTAATTCACCTGTTCAAAACACTTATTAACCCTTCGGACGCGACAGGTACCGCCACGCGTCACGGTGATACCCCCGTTGAACTGAGAAGTTCCCACCCCGATTCATTCCTGTGAGAACCCAAAGGGTCTCGTGTGAAAGATCAACGAATTTAACGGAAAAAAAACTCGTTTATGTGTGGGAATGAGATAAATTAATGCATAGTTTGGGTAAAGGAATGTGAAAAAAAAAACGGATAGATATGTCTGAAATAATGTGTCTAGTAGAAGGCTACCGATCAATTTTCATAAGGACTGGTGGATCATATAAATTACTTACCTACTTATTATCAATTATATAATAAAATAAAAAAACCTTTTTACAAAAAAATACCACCGACTTCCATATGAGAAAACTACAAAGTGAAAAATAATTTTATTTTTGGAAGTCGGTGTCCATAACGGAAAGAAAATGGTACCTACGAAAGACCGACTTCCAAAAATAAAATTATTTTTCACTTTGTAATTTTCTCATATGGAAGTCGGTGGTATTTTTTTGTAAAAAGGTTTTTTATTTTTCACTTTTTAGTTGTATCTACCTAATAGGCAAGTAGTTTCGTAAGTTACACTAACGCCAGAATAGATAACCCGAATATCATGGAACTTGAACATAATCGGTGAAATGAGAGATCTGCGTACCCTTTAAGAGCATACTGGCGTGATGTTATGTTATGAAATGGTATAATCAATAATCAGACATGCGATTGCAGCAATCCTGAGAGATTTGGCGTTATTTATTGAAGAGTTCTGTCATTTATCTTCGGAGTTCTTCATCAGGTCTTCACCAAATTAAAATGGGACCAATTTCGTAACATACTCTTTCAAACAAAAAAAGAATTTTCAAAATCGGTCCACAATTGACGGAGATATCGGTGAACATACACACAAAAAAAAACAAACATGAAGTCGAACATAGAACCTCCTCCTTTTTGGAAAGTCGGTTAAAAAGGATGCATTGCGTAATGAAAACATTATATTTGTCAGCGAAAACTTGGAACGAGAAAGCGTATTGTGCCAATTCCAAGTAACATGGGACAAAGCCGGGCAGAAGAAAATATTACTAACAGTATCTTATCAAACCAAATAAACCCTGTAAATGTTTCAAGTATCGGCACGCGCTTCTATATCACCCTACATTACCACCCCGATTTATTTCCTATGAGAACCCTTGGGGTTTCGTGTGAAAGATAAACAAATTTTACAAAAAAATATCTCGATATGGGGTTGGGAATGAAGATGAATTAAAGCATGATTAGGTTAAAGGAAGGGCGATGTGAAAAAAAATGGTTAAAGAAACGGATAATTAGTGTGTGAAATATTATAAATATCTAGAAAGATCTCGGTTTCTAAGGGAATGCATGATGATAAAGCGTAGAATGATTATAGCTAGGTTGATCTTCATTGATAATTTGTTTGGCGCCGCTTCAAAATGCTAGACTAAATGTATTTTTTTATTTTTGCTTTTAGTTCGTTATTTTATCGGTAATGTTTTCTGTTAAAAAGTTTCTTTTTTCGCTTTTTATGAAACCAATCTTTCCAATATGAAAATTAAGAATTTTTTAAATCGGACCACTCTATAAAAAGTTATGCGTCATACATAAAAATATACATTTCGAATTGAGAACCTTTTCCTTTTTTTGTCGGTTAAAAAACCAGTTACCTGACCTGGGAATTAAGCCCAGACCCTCTTGCTTAGCCCTTACAACCGCTGGACTATAGAGACAGTTATAGTGATAGTACACATCAGGTAAAAATCTATACAAATAAATAAAATTGAAGTATCTATATGTATTATCAGAATAACAAAGTTTTATTGAATGCATGTAAAAGTATAATATACGGTACTAATAACAAATACGCAACTTTTAAGATGTTTTTCTGTCTGTCGGTCTGTCTGTCTGTTTGTTCCGGGTAATCTCCGAAACGGCTGGACTGAATATGACGGGATTTTCACTGATATCTAATGTTCTAATTCGTAATCTAATAAAAATAACGCAGGACTAACATATGTTACTTTTTATCCCAGAACTCACAGTTCCTGTGGCAAAAAATAAAAACTTAAATAAAAAATTACGAGTTTGACACGGACGAAGTTGCGGGCAACATCTAGCTATGAATAAAACAAAATCTATCCAAATGAATCCTATGAAAGCGTCAAGTGCCGGCACGCGCCTCGATATTACCCTCCATTCTCACCCCGGTCACGGTAAAGATAATTAACAGTATTCTATGTTCATACAAACGGTCGGAACGGAACGCGAGTCATACCTACGCGTCTCGAGTTCAGCCAACACTCGATACACTACAGTCGCAAACAGTCACGAACGGTGTGATGGTTTTGTAAGCAGTAAGCGTGCGATTTGTGAATATTTGTTTGAAATACGTATAAGTACTTAATTTATTAATATGGCAGAGAGCAATAACAGATTATATTGTGCTGTTTTTGGTTGTTTGAATTCTTCTATAACACACCCAGAGATAAAAAAATTAAATTACCTGGAATCTCCAAAAGGCAAAACTATAAAAAAAAATATATACCTAACCTTCTAGTACATTTTTTTTTAATAGGTAGTTATTTCGCTTTTTCCACCGAATAGAATACCTAGATTGATAAATAAATATGTGGATAGGGTGATAAAGTCACACACGAGTGACCTACCTACGCTCGGCTAAAAAAAAAAAACTAGAAGGTAGTTTACTAGGCTAGGCTATCTACTTACTTATGAGTACTTAGATACTTAATATTTTATTGAATTAGAAGAAATATCATTATGAAATGATTATTTATGAGAGTTATAAATGGTAGGTACCTATCTAGTAAGATTCAAAAGAAATATAATACGAGTAAAAAATATAATATTTACCTGAGATTAGAGAAAAGAATCTGAGGTATTTACAATGACGAAACTAGAAAGAAACTCAAGTAGGTAGAGGCGGGCGGCCCTAACGCATGTTTACATGACGCGCGCTTGTAGGCACTTATTTCAAGGACAGGGCCGAGTCACAATACTGTTAGATATCTTTACCGTACCCCGGTTCACTTCCTGTGGGAACCCACAAACACTCGTGTGAAAGATAAACGATTAAGCGTTCACAAAAATAAAACGCTTAGAATTTGTGAATGGTAATGAATCATTATAGAAATAAATTAGATATGAGGTTATGATTAAGAGCTTTTGTAAAAGAGTTGTTTAGATAACTATTTTGGTGTTCAATGAAGTATATTTTATCAATTTATATTTTTATCAATGATTATAACTTATCGGGTGAGTCATGTGCTCATTAAAAAAAATATTTTACTGTCATGTTGATTAAGGCCTTTTTTACGTATTGATTGATGATTCAACATGTACTCAATTCTCGTGCAATATTTAATATAATAAAGTAATATTTTAGGCATAACGTGTCTGGATTTTAGGTTTTCAAAGTATGTTGTTGTTTCGTGATAAACATAATTTTGAGTAATTTATTATAGAAATCAAAACTTGGTGTTAGCAGTATCTCGACTTAGCTATTATCTTAGATTCTATCAGCCAATACCTTCGGATTCACCCCTTTTCTAGTCCTGTTGCTGTAATAACCAAAAGAAAACCCAGTGTCTACTTAAGCAACAACCAAAGTTCTTTGAGTCAAGAGTGAATATTTAACTTCTAAGGCTACTGCATCGTCGACCACGTCTTGCATACCATCAGGTGGGTTGTGGACATTGTGTACCCGTAGCGCACCCCACAGGACCCGTTTTCGGGATAAAATATAGCATAATATGTTACTCAGTAAAAATGTAGCTTGCTACTGTTGAAATAATTTCAAAACGTGTTTGATAGTTTTTGAGTTTATCCATTTCAAACAAACAAATCTAATCTATATTATAAGTTTTTAAACTGTCATGGTCACTAACATTACATTAACAAGAAAGAGGTTAGACCGTTTTGTCTCCTCATAAACACCGACCCGTAATAACTTCAGTTTATCCGTGATCATGGTGCTTGCAACAGCACCGAAATATCGGAATCTCGAAACAAACAGTAAACATGGTAAATATCCCACTTGTAATGTTAAACAAATCTTTCCTTTTTATAATATTAGTGGCCATTTTGTTTAAACGCGAACCTATAAATATTAAAAAAAAAACTCTGTACTGCATAATAATGTACACCCATCTCTATAATATATGTGAACGGAATTCACACACACTTTATCTCAATAAGTCCACAAATATGGCCACGTGCGGTGCTACCCCAAAATCCTACCCTTAGATATTTTCAGTGAGAACCGACTCAGTTCCGTGTGAACTTCAAACGGATTTTATGAGAAAAAGTTCTTTAAAGTTTACCGTGAGAATCAAAAAAAGATAAATATGTACTAAAAACTAAGTAGTTGGTAGTGTTATTTTGTGTTGTTTTTGCGTTTCGTATTTTATTTATTTATTTATAAAACTTTATGCACAAGTACAAAGGCGGACTTAATGCCTTAGACATTTTCTACCAGTCGACCTTAGGGTGGTGTAGAGATAAAATATGGCAGGTGCAACTTAATGAAAATATACAACGTATTTTTATTGTACGAGTTATATTGGGCGCAAATAAAGTCCTTTTTTTTTCTTTTTTTTGTAGCTTTAATTTATTTTATCTACACTCACAACGTAATGTTCCAATTATGAATTCAAAAAATATTCTATAAACACCTACTTTACATCCGTGGATAGGTAAAATTTAAAAAAAACAACCATTACAGTGCAGCATTTTCCTTCGATTTTCAAACAACTGCATCATAAAATAACTTTTTAATTTTTATAGCACACTTTTACTTTTTAATTTATTGGCGCTTATGGGTTCTTTGATTTACTGTCGAAAAGTAGTGTCATGTCTATGGAGGCGCGCGCTGATGAGAATTTGAATTGCCCGCCATATCACATATTTTTCCCGTTTCCACTTTTTGTTTTATTCCAAATGTATGAGTGAAGATAAAATAGTGTATGCAACGGCATATAATTGGGTATTAAAACGTGTTATTATTATCAAATTCGGCTTCGCCTCATTTGATAAACCTACGCTCGTGTTTTAATAACCCCCATTATATGACCACTGCATAAACTACTACATTCATGTATAACTTACTGCAACATAAAGGTACCTACATAGGTGCGCTTCAGAGTGCGTGTAGGTTTGGTATAAGGTTTTACAGGAAGAGCAACAATTATCAATAAATCATAGTTTTTCTGAGGGATTATCAAAAAAATACTGTCTCATATTTCATGTAAATAACTGAATAAGAACCCCATAACAAAACCGCATAATCTCTCAATAATGATCTTTAAATAAATGCACACCCACTTAACCCTATGACCGCCACGCGCCAACCGATTGCCGGAGTTCCCACCAAAAATCTTTCCTCTGGGAACCAACCAAATCGTGTGAACTAAAAACGGATTTCAGTTATTAAAAACCAGTAGAAAAAATCCCGTGAGAATTAAATGAGGAATGGACGAAGGAATCGACTTGCTACCTGCTTTTATGACTTCTTGAACACGCTTAATTGACTTTCAAATAATTAACAAACCGTTTCATGTTTTTTATGCCTATAAACGAACAGGTAGTTCAACGCTTCAAATAAAAATGTTTGTTGTGAAAACAAAGGAATGAAAGCATAAATAACTTTCTTGAAATATATGACCTAATAAACCTTGTTTGAACTAACAAAGTGAGAAATAAAACCTCGCAGAAATAAATTTAATAAAGTGGCAACGTTGCCGTAAAAAACCACTACAGTTGATACGTTTTAGCATTGCAATTTTCTCTTTTTTAACCGACTTCGCAAAAAGGAGGAGGTTATGAATTCGAATGTTTTTTTGTTATGTTTCTTACCTCAGAACTTTTTATTGGGTGAACCGATTTTTATGAGTTTTTTTATTTGAAAGCTGGTGCTTGTCATGTGGTCCGTTAATTTTCATCAAGATCTGATGAAGAACTTCGGAGAAATACATCAAAACTCTTCAATAAATGACGGCAAATCAGTCGGGATCGATGCAATCGCATGTCTGTTTATTGTCTACACCATTTCATAACATTACATCACACTGTTATACTCTAAAGGTGTTCACAGGTGTGAACAGTTCACCCTGGTATACTCTCATTGCACTGGTTTTGTTTAAGTTTCATGTTATTGGGTGAATCTATTCTGGCTTCACTTTGGGCACTATACGCGTAGGTACCGAACATATAGAAATGATCCATTATGTACCACAACAAAAAAGTGATAAATAAAAATCTTTAAAAAAAAATTACAATCGACTTCCAAACAAAAACACTACAAAATGAAAAATAACTTCAATTTCGGATGTCGGTGTCAAAAAACGAAGAATGGAAAACAGGAACAACGACTGCCGAAATTGAAGTTATTTTTCACTTTGTAGTGTTTTTGTTTGGAAGTCGGTTATAATTTTACAAAAAAGATTTTTTCATAATATCTTTTTGTAGGAACTCGTCTGTAATTAGTAGATCTTTGAGGTTTGTAATGACAATAAATTTGGTAACAGTCTTTAGGCGGAAATATACTTTTGTGTCGTGCGTGGCATAGGATCCGCCAATCAAATGACTTTGTTCCAGCCTACCTCATAACATAACAAGTTTTGTAACCAAACAACTGAATCAGAAGGCGCCACGACACGACACGACACAGTAATGTAGCCCCGGAATTACCAAGGGGTATCATGTTACCCAAAAGTCAACTGAGGGGGTCAGATGGGCAGTGACTCCAAGTAAAATACTGCCGGGCGAGCACGGCCTCTGCGACAGGCTTGAGTCACGCATTTTGTCACGGGTTTTTGCTCCCGAACTGTGATAAAAATGTGTGACTCGAGCCTGTCACAGTGGACTGTGCTCGCCCCATTGATAGCATCTGGTTTGACTGGAAGCCAACCCTAACATATTTGGGAAGGATAGACAGATTGATTTTTCTTTGTAGATACCCTAACAATAAAGTATGAACAACTTTTCATTTTAAGAGTGACGAATATCATAATTTTATTTTAAATTAAGAATGTAAAATATAGTTGTGTCAATGACCGCTATTGGCAAGCTAAAACGCAATAACTATAACCGTAGTTTACTACTGTGTTAACCAGTAAACAGTAATACAAACAAAATGATATTCTGGTGGCAACGGTAGGGACCCCGCCGTTTCCCATAGCCCTCGACCCATTGTGATAATTGTCACGAAAGCCCCGGCACGCGACAATGTTGTCCTTGTAATGTGGGGCTATAAAATAAGTTTTTAAAGCTACAGGTAGCATTTTCAGGGTTAGGATTTTATTCGTCGTATCGTATTGTTTTTTAAATGTAGGTTACTTTAGGTAAAGTACCAAAAACATCAATCTTGTGCTTAAAAAAATGTATAAAAAATGTGTTGGTACTTTTATTTTTTCTTGCAAAATATTTTCTTCATTTCTAATTTTGTTCTTCGAATATTTTGCTCGACCAAAGCGAAGCTCAAATGAGGGTTGTTTACCTCTACATGAGAACTTATTAAAATCAAATAATATTTATTACACAAAGATATTATACACATATTACAGATAAAATTAAAATGAGAATGTACGGCTTGGAGTTGGTACATATAGGGCTTTCTGCATCCGAACTAGGCGGCAGCCTGTATCCCGGATTGGAGAAAAAAAAATACGAAAAGGAATGATGCACGATGAATGATGATGATGATTGGAGAAAAGAAGTTTATCAAGTTAATTTTACCATTACTAATGCCTCTGCCTTATAAAAAAATACCCGATACAAAATAATTTTATTCGGTCGCTTGTAGCGTAATCTATGAACCGCTTATTCTATGGCCCAAACATCGATCCCTTAAAATTGTCCCACGCTATACTACCTAAAGAGCAGTTCGCAAGAGAACCTCAAACCATGGGAACGTAAAGTTATGGTGGTTTGAAATTTTTACCAAAAAACTCAATGGGGTCCTGGGAAAATATTTTTAGTATGTAGCAAAAACGGGTTAGGTTCTAGGAATATTTTTTTACAGAACTTTTTGTTAGTAATGTGATAATTATTTTAATATACCTTGTGTTGCTTGAATTATTAAGGCGAATGACGATGGTGAAAGATCCGTAAATGGAAAATGTTAATTTTTTCAAAGGGTTCATTTTGATTCGACAAGTATCAGATTCATCAAGTAGGTAGACTTGATGTATGTTTTATTTTAGTTTTGGAAGAGCTTTGTCCCGCGACTTCCTTTCCGTCGCATGTCCTTCAGGCCATTTTTTTTTAATTGGTGTGCTGCCTATATTGTGATTATTAATTTTTGTAGACTAAACTGACAGCTGCCAATCACCTTATCTTTTTATAAAGTTGTAAGCGCGGTGCATAGTGTTGTAAGTAAGGCTCAATCATAAGTGATTCATCGAATCTATATGACAAGACTCCTCAATATAATTGTACTAATTGTTGTTAATAAATGCTAACGTAATATACTCGTATTTAAATATAACAGGATTGATACACATAGTACATAAACTTCATCATCATCATCATATCAGCCGAAAGACGTCCACTGCTGGACATAGGCCGCCCCCAAGCGTCGCCACATAGATCGGTCCCGTGCGTCTCGCCTCCATGCTGGCAACCTTCACCTTCACCGTACATAAACTTGCGTTTTAATAAATAAGAAATCAACAATAAAACAAATACGATCGTAAATGAGTAGGAATTAAATAAAGGCCGCTGGTTTCATAACAAATGTACTTTTTGCCGTGAAATGGTTTCATTTTCGATCTACTTTGATTTTCGTTCAACTTTCGATCACTCAGGATACGACACTATTTTTAAGTAACGATAAATTGGCAACCCTCCAAATGTCAGTTTAGTCTACGAAATTAAAAATCAGAGATTAGCTTCTGTGGCAATCAGGAAAAGTGTAGGTTTTCTTTCAGTCAGCGAAAAAAGAATCGTAATCATTGACAACTTACTACACTTCTTCTTCCTCATCATCGTGACGATGATTCCATTTTCAATTTTGGATTTAGATATTGTTCTTCGATCAGAACTCAGCCACGTCGACAGCCCTAGCGCTGGCCACGCAAATTTCTTACTCCACTTCGAGATCAGTTCACCTTGGTCATCATGGTGAGATGTCCACACAATAGCACTGATATACATACTTCCAGAGATCCAACAAACAGTCAAACAAAACCGCTTTAACTAATATTATAACTTCAGAAGTTTCATTTAATTCAAAAGTTATGATTCATCAATCCACAGCCTTCTATATCTGTAAAACGCAAATTCCTACTTGTACGCAAAATACGCGGTTGGACGTGAAGGTGCGGACACCAGTCAGTAACACAAATGTACATACATGTAAAATGTAGCTAATCAAAATTACTTTTTCTCACTACAAACCCTTCAACCGACATAATTGATACACATACCAATTCAACAATTATGATATCAGACCCCACATTACTATAATTATGACCCCCTGACGTGTGTATTTACATACCAAAGTGACAACATTGTTGGAGCATAGCACGCGACCTTTATTACTCACCCTAACTTTATAACCCACGAATTTGACTTACGAATTGAGTGACTATGAAAACGGGTTTTAGAAGAAATTAGTTTGATAGAATAGAATAAAATATACTTAACGAGTATACCAATAGTTACAAATCTCTTTTAAACATAAATTAATTATATAAGGACACTGATAGTTTTATCGCTGACAGCGACATCTACCATATAACCTTTGTATGGACAGTTTGAGTCATGAAAGAAAAGGAAAAAACTAAAATTGTTGTTGTTGTGTTGTTTAATAATTAAGTAACAAAAATAAAGAAAGAAAATACATTTATTTAGCACAGACTAAAAGACACACAATATAGGTACTATATTCATAATAATATACGTCAGATAAAATAAAAAAATAAATAAAAAGAACTGTAAAGTCTGACGTAAGAAGTTAGCAGGCAAGTGTGCCTCACGGCTGTGCCAAAATATTATTAAAGTATTTGAAAAATAAATTAAAACATATAACTAAAAAATGTACTTCAATTCCTCAAATCTTTTTTGGGATTGTTTCGATGTTTTTCGGTGACCTTGGTTAATGCACCTAATAATAACAACTAATATTTAAAAAAATCTAGTCCGTTATTGCATTTGGGAGACTAATAAAATATTACTTATTTCAAAACTTTAAACTTTTTTATTACCTTTGTTGACATTAATCTCCAGCGAAGGACAATCCCAAATATTTTTTATCGTTGGGACACTATACCCTCCTTAAGTTGCCAATCACAAAACTCATGAAAAAATGGTTCGTTTTTTTTTACATTTCACACGGGAAGTGATTGTAATGAATTGTAGTATGGGAACAAACATTTTTGGGAACCTTCCATAAAAAAATATGACATATTAATAAGATTATTAGGACAGCAGATAGATCCGGGCGATGTTGTAAATTTTTGTAATACAGGTAAAGTTTTTTAAGAATTAAACTAAAGACGACAGACGTAGGTAGGTTTTTGTAGCAAAATGCATTTTAGAAAGTGACTAGGTTTTGTTTTTTCTGTTTTAGTTGTTCAATTACAATAAAATAAATCAATTAAAGTATAAGTATTGCATTTAAACACAATAAAGATTTTTGGGGTTCCGTAGCAAAATGGCAAAAAACGGAACACTTATGGATTCGTCATGTCTGTCTGTCCGTCCGCATGTCTCAGTCACTTTTTTCCGAAACTATAAGAACTATGCTGTTGAAACTTGGAAAGTAGATGTATTCTGTGAACCGCATTAAGATTTTCACACAAAAATAGAAAAAAACAATAAATTTTGGGGGTTCTTAGAACTGAAACTCAATTTTTTTTTTCATTAAACCCATACGCGTGGGGTATCTATGGATAGGTCTTCAAAAATGATATTGAGGTTTCTAATGTCATTTTTTTTTAAGCGGAATAGTTTGTGCGAGAGACACTTGCAAAGTGGTAAAATGTGTATCGTCCCCCCTGTAACTTCTAAAATAAGAGAATGATAAAACTAAAAAAATATATGTACATTACTATGTAAACTTCCACCGAAAATTGGTTTGAACGAGATCTAGTAAGTATTTTATTTTTAATACGTCATAAATCGTAAACCGCAATTTACCAAGAACGGAATCCTTTGTGCGCGAGTCCGACTCGCACTTGGCCGGTTTTTTTTTCATTATCTTGGAAAGAGAGGCCATTTTCCTGCAGTGGGATAGGACAGGCTGAAAATAATAGTTATCATAATATGATATAATACTTAGGCGCCGGATCCGAAAGGCGCATTCAGTCAGGAAGGCGCCTGAGTTGTTTCTGCACAGATTCATTACCAATCATATACACGTACAGCACATCTGTACAGATTCGGTACGAAAACGAAAACGCACCAACCCGGTGAGGAAGACGCCTTTCCATAACAATTCCACAAAAAAAAAAATGTTTTCTGGTTAAAAATACAAAACTCTTTCACAAACCTGTCACAGTGTTAACCAGTCCCTGGTCAGGGGTATCATTGTACGTTTTCATTCCGGGGTCGTGTGCTGCGAGCCGGAAATCCATTACAAAGCGATAACTCCACAGTACTGAACCCACGTGCGTGACTCGAAACTTTTACAATGTTTGTTTATTGGACATAGTTGTAGAGCTGGTTTGTAGTTTAGCTTGTAGTCTTTGTAGTTGTAGGTTTTTGACATTTTTGATGTCGTTGATGGAAAACATTGTGAGGGACGTGGACGTTATCCAAGTTCTATTTGTGTTACTCTTTTACGTAAAAACCAGCGTAAGAATATTGACGAAACTTAAGTCATTCTTCTCTTTCTTTTTTTTTACAAAAAAATATTTTTTATTTTTGTACATATCTACAATGCTCACAGTTATGCCAAAATAGATAACCCGAATAACATGAAACTTGAACTCATTCGGAGAAATTAGAGTGCACCAGGGTGAACAGTACACATCTGCGTGCCCCTTTAGAGCGTACTGGCGTGATGTTATGTTAAGAAAAGGCGTAAACAATAAACAGACATGCGATTGCAGCAATGCATTCCAGAGAGATTTGCCGTCGTTTATTGAAGAGTTCTGTAGTATATCTATAAATAAATTAATTAATTTCTAGTTGGTAAGGTTCTCCCACACTGCTGTTAAAAATATTTACAAACATTAGTAAACATTTTCTTAACAAACATTTAATCACAATGATGAGAAAATGTTTTCCTGTTAGGTAATGTTAGTAAACAAATTATTACAAGAGCTTGCATCAAGTTGGTGCGCTTTTTCTTTTGTATACATTTTCCATCAGTGTAGTAACACTCAAAACGTCTAACAATTCAGAAGAATGTAACGATTTCTAGCATTTTTTTTTTGAGTGTATTAGTGTGAGAAAATGCTTGTAAACTTTTTAACGGCAGTGTGGCAGCACCAGTATAATACCCTACTTAAGTAATAATATTAAACTGTGAACATTTGGATGGATGAATAATTGTTACGCAATGACGCCAGAACGGCTAAACGGATCTGAATGAAATTATTTGGAATAACACACAGGCTACTTTTTATCCCGATATAATGTTCCATTCGGATGATAAAAAAAAATACGCGGGCGAAACCGCGGGAAGAAGCTAGACATTCATAAAGATAGAAATACTACTTCATTCCACGATGAATCCGTAGGCTGCTATGTTAATATGTCTTAAATCACCAACCCGGTTTGAGCAATTGTGGCAGTTAATGCTCGTGCCATCTATGTCTCATCTGCTGGAGTGGCCCGATGATCTGAACAACACTAATAGAATAAGATTACCGATAAGATTTTAACAGAAAACAGCTAAGACATATTCACCGTGAAATATATTCACATCTCAGACAAAATTACTTGTCCCTAGACTTTATCATAGACATATTACAGAAAAAAAGAAAATCAGAATATTAAATTCCGTGGCGAAAAAAAAGTTTGTTTGATATTTTCTTCGAAATCGAAATTCGTGAAATGTGTTTTGTGCGTGCTTTCGCGTGTGAGACTGAGCTTGGCGCGCCGGAATTTTTATTAACAGGCCCCGTCGCGCGAGAGGGTTAACATGTATATTACGTGAGCAGGCGAAGGTTAGAATTTGGATATGGAGTTACCTTTTTTGGCTGTGTCTGTTTGCATTGTATTTTACGGGATATGCAGATTTTTTGAAGATTGCTTTAGATGGGTTGCACCCATGCCTTAAAAAGCACGTTAAGGCATAAATTCGTCGTGTCAGAATATAAATATTGGACCTCCTTATGGACAGTTTTGTTTGCAAAATATTTCTTGATTTACATAATCCTATGTAAGTTAAGAAGAAATTCTAACCATCAGTTTTTCTGTGTCATAATATATCTGCCACGCCGTTGGCTAGTCTCCGCAGATATTAGCCGCCGTGGCTGAAATTCTGTCCGAAGGATTATAAAAAATAATACCAAAGTTACATGTTTAAAGAAAAACAAACAATTGCAAGATCCAGTTGTGAACAGGAACATCAAAACGTGACAAATCAGAGTCAATCTACTCCCAACTCGGCGACACAATCGTTCTAAATCTGTGTAAAAAGGATCCATTCACATTGTTTTATTATAATATTTACATTACATACAACTTACAAAAACAAAGGTATTATTGATTTAAAATTCTCTACAGAAAACAATTTGGTTCTATGGAAACGTGTATGCACACTATTTTGTCGCATTACTGCATCGCACATGTCTGGAGAAGCTTTATGTATCTCTGACAAAACCTACCTAAGTATTATACCAGTAACTATTCATTGAACAAAAAAATGCATGTCACAATTTCACCAAACTAAGCATCACCACTTCCGCAATCACTAACCCACATTTACCCTTGTCCGGGTCAAAAAGGTCATAAAAAATTACGTTCCCATGACGATACAGTTCACATAGGAACCATCGGTCTCCCATGGGAATCTCGAGACCTTGTCAGTTGACCTCACAATGACATGATAACACCATCGTTAGGGCAAAAAAATAATAATGGGGGCTTTGAGTTAACATTTACACTGGCAGGAATT
This sequence comes from Orthosia gracilis, assembly GCA_947562075.1. Classification (NCBI taxonomy): domain Eukaryota; kingdom Metazoa; phylum Arthropoda; class Insecta; order Lepidoptera; family Noctuidae; genus Orthosia; species Orthosia gracilis. The sequence goes on along the minus strand of OX387264.1, from coordinate 11,853,882 downwards.
TGTGTGTGAATATTTTTGTTGTAGAAATGTGTGGTGGGAAATTAGACGGTATTCTGCTGTACTCTGGTTGAATACACAATGAGTGCATTGTTAACAAATAGTTATAGATATTAAGAAGGTTATGTGTGTTAACATAAGCGCAATTATCGCATTGGGGCATCATGTAGTTTTTTATTTATTTATTATTATCAATAGGCTCGCGCTTGACCACTATCTCTCCTGATGGTAAGCGATGGTGTGGTCGACGATGAAGCACGCTTGCCTAGAAGGAACCTATTCACTCTTGACTTAAAGACCCCTAGATTGTAGCTATCGGGAAACAGACTCCGGCAGGGAATTCCACTCCTTTGCTGTAGGCATAATAAAAGTGTCCCCTAAAGTTTTCTGTTATTACAATGTTTAAAGAAGCTTATACCATTAATTTTTGTATGGCTTCTTAAATAGAAATGTTGGAATGGATTGGTTAATTATTTTACAGCATTTGGTTATGATATAAATATCAGAAATTGCTGCAATTAAAGATAATGATGAAACTGCATTATTCAAAAACTTCATCGCTTTCATCATGAAATATTTTAATGATAACATTTTTTCTTTTTTTACACATATCTGGGCCCAACCAGAAACGTGAAAAAAATAATGACCAGCTGCGACCCATCACAGCTATACTCCATTTGCGATAACATTAGACGTTTAAATTAGCACATTTTACAGCCCGTTCAACAGATTTTAAGTTCTATTGCGTTGGTAGTATGACAAATGGTAGCTGTAATAAACAGTTGGTTTTGGTAACAGGTTTATGCATTTTATGTCATCCTTATGTCTAGGAATTAGAACTCAAAATCGGTTGAACGGACTGTAAAAAGATTTGGAAACATGTCTCATGTTATATCAAATGGAGTTTAGTTATATAAAATATCGTAGCTTTGGGTATGGTGGGGTAAGGGCGTGGTCCTATCGAGCTAATATTGTTATTGTTGCTGACCTCGCCGATCTAATCGCAGTGTAATTCTTCTTGTTCTACAAAACTACTGTTAATAACTCACAGTGGGGCCAATCTTATCACGACTAATATTACTAACTCACTCCGATGTTGAACCTAGATTACATACCTACTGGTGTATCAATAAAACACTTTTTCACAAAAAAATACTACCGACTTCCAAATAAGAAAACTACAAAGTGAAAATAACTTTATTTTTGGAAGTCGGTGTCTTTCGTAGGTACCATTTTTTGCATTATGGACACCGACTTCCACCACCGATTTGTTTAGTAAGTTACCTTAACGCCAGAATAGATTAGCTGAATATCATGAAACTTGAACATAAAGGGTGAAATGAGAGATCTGCGTACCCCTCAAGACTGTACCGTTATTTATTGAAGAGTTCTGTTGTATATCTTCGAAGTTCTTCATCAAATCTTGGGACCAATCAAGGGACCAATTTCGAAACATACTCTTTCATATAAAAAAAGAATTTTCAAAATCGGTCCACAATTGACGGAGATATCGGTGAACAAACATAAAAAAAAACATACAAGAAGCCGAACATAGAACCTCCTCCTTTTTGGTAAGTCGGTTAAAAAAAAACCAAAAGCAATATTTATACTTCAAACAACAAAATTCTGGTAATAATAACATTATTAAATACCATCTTTTAATTGATAAAATTGGTCCCTTACTTGGTGACAAACATGACAGGGTGTCAAACACAGTCCCCCTACATCAAGAAAACATGATACACATTTCACACACATGCCTAATTGATTAATATTAACTGCTAAACCCCCTAATATGCTCTGATACCCTTCGGCACGTGTCAGATCCCTCAAATACCACAAAATGTTCCCACAAAATTTCCATTCTCACGTGAAAAATTCTGTGTGGGAATACTTGTTACCACCACCCCACCACCGTATAAACGTGTTGAAGGAATATAGACTTTAATGGTATATAGGATAAGGTATATTTTTTTTAAATAATAACGTACTTGTTTACATATTTTTTTGCATGTTGCAAGGTTATGTTGACTACTGTCATATAAATGTCGTCTGTAATCAAATTTTAAATAAATAGTGTTTTTTTGCACAGAATGTTTAAAAAATAGGCAGTCATTGGGGACTGCCGATAGAAGTGAAAACTTTGTTTATTTTTTGACGTGACAACGTCTTATAATTCGATGGAGCCGTCTGCACGCACGAAAAAACATGACTCATGCGGCGTTACCTCGCTCTGAGGCGTTCCATTTAAGGCTTGAAGTGCAAGCGAGAGCGCGGAACGAGCGACAAAGAGGCACAATCGGCCTCCGCGTTCGGCAGCGTTCGACATCTGTCTCTCTCCTACTTGAGTGAGCGATGCGTCCGCAAGGACAGCGGCTATACAATAATACATTTACATGTTTTCGTCAAGTATGAAGTGCAGTGAAAAGTGAACGTGGTGTCAATTGTTTATAGCAACGATAATTGCGGCGATAAAATGCAACCATTCCATCAGTATTTTCTTATGACGTTGTCACGTTCAACTATCGTCAGTAAACCGACTTTACAGACAACTGATTTTTTTTTAGATTTTTCTGGTGCAACAGGCTACATTAGCATGTCGGTGACGCGATCATATTGGCATGTTGGTGACATGAACCCATAAGATTTGCCCATAAATCGCTCAACGCGGCTAAAGAAGTGTTCACTTAATATCATATCTTTTTAATTCTTATTTATTAATTAGCTTACCAATAGGGATGACAAGCACAACAGTACTTTTCATCATACAGACAATCTGTTATTACTAGGTACTACCCCAGTGCTCCGTTTGTCATTGCAGTTTTGTGCGTGCTAATTCTATGCTTCTTACAAAGGCACATCTCTGAGAAAATTCACTAGACCATCATTTAGTTCCATACCTAGTATTAAATTTTAAATATTAAAAAAATATATGTGTAACGTATTATTTATTTTGTTATAAAAGTAAATAATTAATCAGCAAACAAAACATTCCCTTCCAATCTTTAATGTATGAGCGTTCGGTTCTCACGCTTGCTTAGCGAGTTCACACGCCCCAGTAACTGGCCGATCACGACCTTGAACTTACTCGCACGGGTAGAACAGATGGGAAGGCAGGTACTTCGTAATTTTTTCTTTCGTTTTTTGTCTATACGGTGTGAATATGATTAATGAAGGTATTAATAGTTACAAGTTCTTTTTTTTTTAATCGTGGGAAAATTTTAAAAATGTCTACAAATATAATTAAATGATTTTTTACAAAGATACAGACAAGACATTGAAAACAATGAAATATTTTTTTTGTTAAATTTATCACGGGTTTGCTTGCTTTTTGCGAAATTATTGGGACCTTTTGATCTGTTGTGTTTCTAGCATCAAAACAGAGTTTTGCTATTTGCTAATTAGTTTTTAACCAACTTCAAAAAGGAGAAGGTTCTCAATTCAATTGTTTTTTTTGTGACACTTACCTCAGATCTTTTTCTTGGTTGATCGATTTTGATTATTTTATTTATTTGAAAAAATATTTATCAAAATCTTGCTTTGCTTTTTGCTTCTCATGTGGTCCAATTTAATTTGATCGAAATCTAATGAAGGACTTCGGAAATATATAACAGACTCTTCAATAAATGACTGCAAATCTCTCGGGTTTGCTACATCACGCTCGGTACGCTCTAAAGGGGTACGCAGATGTGTAAAGTTCACCCTGGTACACTCTAATTTCACCGTTTGTGTTCAAGTTTCATGTTATTCGGGAAATATATTCTGCCATAACTGTGGGCATTAAAGATATTATGTACTTACCACAAGTCGGTGTCAAAAAACGAAGAAACAAAAACAAGACCACCGACTGCCGAAATTGAAATAATTTTCCACTTTGTGGTGTTTTTTGTAAAAAAGTTTTGTATTATTTTCTTATACCTAAAGTTTGCTTGGATTTAAAGTTAAAACGTGTTCGGTTATTTCTTTTTTCATTGAACCCGTTTCTGGGACCTTCAATCGCTCTTTATATATCACTGAACATATTTTTGTGAAATTACATACTCTAAAAAAATACCATACTTACAAATCAATACATATAATAAATCTGTAGAAAAGTCGTTTTATACGTCGAAAATATTTCCAAAAAAATAGCGGGGGTGTTAAAGGATAACCAACAGAACCCATTTGCAGCATTTTTGGAATTTTTGTCTGTTTATCTGTTTATTTGTGCACGCATCACGCAAAATGTACGAAAACAATGTAAATAACTTTTGCGTAACTGAAAACTTGTGCGTAACTTGAAGTATTACTTAGTTTTTGTTTCATCGCAATCGGTACGCTCTATCAAAAGTTATATGAATTTAAATTGTTCAAGAAGTAAAATACCTATCACAACATACGCAATTTAGATACTCGGACTGTTGAACTCCATATTCGATAGATGGCGTTGTGCATTTGGCGTCATTTTCTGAATCGTGGTGTTAAGCTTTTCCGTGAAAGAACGAATCTAGAAAAAAATTAGTAGGTAGGCTGGGAGGTAAGAAACCTACAGGTTGCCCAGCGGGGAATGCGGGGACCCAGCGTACCAGGGGTGCCAACTCTCTATGTCGAATCAACGATATATCTTCAAGGGCCATTTCAAGTCAAGTGTGGCTAGAGTCAAAATAGTAATTAATAATTCGGCACGAGACTAAAAATTACGCTTGAATACGTTTGAGGTCTCTAATCATACTACCACTAAAGTCAATATGAATATTGACGTTGACATATTGTGTGCAATGTGATTCGTAATTTCACCGCTGATACTGCCCGTCTGAATAGTCTAATAATAAACGCGGTGGCCTACTACGCTCAAGGTTGGAGTCCCAGCTATGGATAGGTGTTTTTTTTATGTTATTGTTTCGGTGTGGTGTTCTGGAGTGCTACTCGATGGCGCACAACAAATCTGTCCTTACTTTTGTGTATTAAGTCGATATTTTTCTCCCTAGAGTAAATAGTATTCTGTGCAGCGAACGCTCGATCAAGGTAGGTAGCAAGGTAAGTAAGGTATGTAGGTCTAGATACAAGTTGGTTGGTAAGTAAGGTAGGTACAGGTAGGTAGGTAAGTAGGGTAGGGTAGGCAGTTAACGGGAGCGAAGCCGCTGGCACAGCTAGTGGCAAATAAATGTATGCCTAGACTTATCTGTACCTAATAAACTACCATTAAACTTTATTTTCTGACTTCTGAACATTAAAAGTCAATCACCCCACTGTCCCCTATTGTTACTTTCGCTGAATGATCTTTAGGTTCTCATGGGCCGGCAAGTTCACACGCCCTTCGCAGCCTTGACTTAAATGGGTCGCGGCAGTACAATGACCCTTATTTTTGCCATATGGAACATCAGTGGGATTAATATCAAGTAATCGATATAATTATGTACAATAATTCTTTTTTCGTTAAGTTAATAAAAAAAATTGACAATCTCGAGACCCCGGGGTCCCAGTCATTTGAAAGGTGTGCGAGGGGCTCAAGCCAAGTCTCAGAGGCATTTATTAGGAAACGTGACACCAACCGAAGATTACCCCTATATGCACTACGCAAGTGCACCCAAGGAGATTCCCCCGTTTGTTGCAGTACTATTGCAAAATATGGAGAAAAATTGCATTGGGCCATGGGTTTGGTAGGTTTAGTGGACCGATTGCCTAAAACTATAGGAAGACTACTGGCCCCTGCTTGACCACTGCTTAACTACACGGCTATATAATGCCAGGGGGTGACTTGCACCCTCAATTAATGGGCCCCCATAAAGGTTCGCTAGCACTACAGTGACGTAGCGCCAAGAGGGCAACATATCCGGAGGTGCTTGGGAAGTGGTATACCACAGCTATCACAACAATCTCGGAAGTACGGTCAAGATCCCTACAAGCATCTTATTGGGTTAACCTTCTTCCGTGCATGTTGGCTCTTGCAAATCTCCACTCAAGCCAGCCAATCAAGGCAAGAGAGAGGTGGAGCTCTGGTCCCTGTCAGATTTCACTCCGACCGGCCAATAAAGGCAAGCCAGAGATGAGGAACAAGACTTCTCCCTGGAGATCAGGTCCGTGGGGTCGCCATCGCCCACCAGCTCGCCACAAACCAGCCCTGCGATTGTATCTCTCTTAGTCTAGCCTTTCACCTTAGGCATGTTGTGGCAAAGCAAAAACTACCGGCACAAACCTGGGGATCATTGAAGCGCGCAAGTCCCACCACGACTTTAACGTAGAAATACTGCGGCATAATCGACTACGCGAACCTTGTACGGGTTGGTGGATGTCCCATGACTTAGAATTTTTGGTTCTAAGATATGCCGGTTTCCTCACGATGTTGTCCTTCACCGTTTTGAGAGCAGTGGTGATGAATTAATTTACACAAAATAAAGCGCCTGCCTGGTTCGAACTCACGACCTTCAAAATTGTAAGTCGCGACCTTCAAAATTGCAAGTCCGTTGCTACTGGGCCATCACTGCTCTTTCACCAACAACATTCCTACGGAATAAACCACAGGAGCGAAGCCTCGGGAGGGAGTAGGAGTAAATTCGGTCGTTTGGTTCCCACGGGTTGAAGACGAGTTCCCACGATACTCACGCCGAGCTGTCTTATCACGACCTCGACCTTGTGTGCGATAGCACAACGAATCGACTCTTCTTTACGTTTTTATTTACTATATCATATATTGTTTAGGTAGGTTAGTTTTATTTGAGTTCATAGTTACGTACCTTATTTACTTTTTTTTCAATGGAAAATAATTATTTAGTAAATATATATTTTTTTTATAGTTTATACCTGGATATTTTTTTACCAGCATCAGAACCTCCCTCTTTTAGGCAAGTCGGTTAAAAAGACAAGGTACTGTAACGTTGGTTTCGGTTCGGGGTAAATTATATTTGTTTGTATTAAGTTAAGGATGAATAACAAAAACAAAACGGAATGCCTGTCTCTCGGAGAGGGTCCGTCAACTCCATACCATGTACCACTGCCTCAGACCGACAGCCCCAGCCAGGCACCTCCTGAAGTTAACAAAACAAAACATCTTAGAAAAAAACCTTATATTTTGGTCCACTCGGTCCGAAATACACGTGTTTCCCGGGAGGTTACCTACAACACCTTTCACGTGGTTTTACACAGAATGGATAACATCAACAACACTCCATAGAAGCTGACACAACTTTCAAATAATAATTTCCTGCTCTGAATTGCGCCTTAAAAGGCGTAAGAAGTCTTGACATAGATATGATCTGAAACACTGCAGAACACCAACATTAGTGCAAACAAATGACGCAAGTGTTTCGGACTATCGCTGACTTAGGCCTCTTCATGAGTATTGTTCCAGTGTTGGTCACCTTCAAGCAAGTGAACTTCTTAACATGCTGCTTGAAATGTTGGATGCTCTACACTACCTATGTAATTACTACCTGTGTAATTGTTTTGAGAAGGGTGAAAGAAGTGAGCTTCGAACAGTATGGAGCAACAAACGCATGGTACAAAATTCACTATTGTTGAGATAGACTGTATATACTCGCCCTAAAATAGATTCTGAATAACCAAATCACGAAGCAAAATGTGTAAAATCGTTTATCTGGGCAAGTCAATTTGCAATTCATTCAGTGTACAAAAGTCACTAAAGTAATTAATCTGGTTTATAAGAGAACTGTAATAATTAGATATAACAATTGAATGTTAGCTACCTACATAGCAAAGAATTCAATTTAAAAAATGAGGTAGAAAAACCGAGGAGCGTCATGTAGACGCGGAGCCTCTTATCACCGCAATTCAGAAACGTGTGTCAAATGAACAACGCCATAATTATATCGAACTTAGTTGTAAACTTTTTGCTTATTGGAGACTTGAAATGATGCCTCGGAAGACGGAGACGGTTGGCCATCTCTCCGAGACACCGCATATACATACGCGCCGTTGAGTTCTGGGCTGTAGATTATTTCTGGTGTTTCTTACGGTCGACTTGCGTTCGAGTCTATTTAGAGACTTCCAAGTCTCCTTCGGTAACGCGTGGTAGAAGACACTCAGGCGGTTCAAGTTGGGTTGTAGTCAGGGGTTTAAGCAACTCCTATCCTCTAACTAATTATATAAATATTCACGCCACCCAATCTACAATTACCACCACGTTAATTTTCGCCATTCAATATCAGTGCGCCTGAGAATTATAAACCGGAGATATCTTGGATGCGTACGTCCAGTTTCTGACGATGAGCGATTGTGGAAGCTGATGATACTCAATCTACGGCTGAATTAGCAGCAGCTTTTGACATTAGCATCAAAACAATATTGGTATATTTGCGTCAAATTGGCAATGTAAAAATATAAGCTTTACAAATGGGTGCACCACGAACTCAATGATCGCCAGCGCGAAGTACGCTTCGAAACCTGCTTTGCACTGCTCAACAGGCACACAAACTAAGAAATTTTGAACCGTATTAATACCTGCGACGAAAAAAAGATTCTGTTTGATAATCGCAAGCACTCAATAAATTGGTTGGGTCCTGGTTCAGCACCTAAGCAATGCCCTTAATGAAAACTTACTCCTATAAAAGTGATGGTCACTGTTTGGTGGTCTAGGGCTGGTGTGATTAATTACAATTAAATACTGTAGATGTGTACTGTGAAGTACTGAACACAATGATTGAAAAGCCGGCACTTCTCCAACAAGCTTTGATCAATAGCTCGTCCCCGCTGCTCATGCACGACAGCGCGCGATCTCATACTTCACAGCAGACGGTCTCAAATACAGTAACTTATATAAAATACGGTAACTTATATCATAAAAAACAGCCAAGTACGTGACGGGCCACGCGCAATAATAGGGTTCCGTGGTTGCATAATAATGCGAACGAAGAAGACGGCTTTTTGTTGTTATATGAACATTAAAACGGTTTCAGCGGCTCACAATGTCTAAAAACGGAGAAGTTAAATATTTAGTATGATTTTTTTCAAACAACCTACTCAACTACCAAAAAGTAAAATCAAATTATTCAATGATAGGAACAAAATACCAACGTAAATAAGCTGCAATAAATAATCTATATTTAGGACGTCAATTGTGAAAGGAGCCGATACGAGCGCACGTTAGAGCCACGGGGAATGGTATGGTTCGTCCCTGGATCCTCACACGCACGCTCCTTGTTTTATTCTCTTTCGGAATTTGAAAATTTTTGAATGGTCACACACTATTTTGTTTTCGAAAGTTTTTGCTACACAATTAATCATTTAGTCGGGTCGGATATTGACTTTATAGATGTACACCAACAAAAGAAAATAAGTTTATTAATATCTTTGTAAGATAATATTATAAAGAGGCCCACCCGCCTCAATGAGTATAATTAAATTAGTACATAATTTCAAATTGATTTTATTTATAAAATATATACAAGTTTGCAAATAAAATAAATAAAAATCCAAGTCTTATTTTTTCGAATAAAGAAATCGGGTATCTAATCTATCGATATCGATTATGTAATTAAAAATGCAATGTGTAATACTGCACTGATTTGACCTTGGTTGAGTAAATATCGACCTATGACACGAATGCCAACCTTACGGCAAACGCAATTAAGTTAATAATTGTGACCACTGAGAATACCGCCATCTATGGTAGGGATGATAATAGATTCTCTAGCTTCTGGCTTCTGACTACACGTAATGATTGTCAAAGGTTTAGAAATTACAGCCAAGACCAGTGGCTTAAGTCGACGAAAGACGCCAATGACCTTGAAGGAACAAAACGCGCACTCGTTTCACACCTACTTTTTGTACCTTTGTACCTTGTTGTCTTTATTATTCTACGACTGTAAAAAAAAACTTATAATCAATATGTGTATGATTAAATTGTCTTTGAGATGGTGAAGATTTCATTAAAATACGCTCGGCGGTTTTGGTGCGATTGTCGTTTTTTTGACCATGTAAATACATGACTTTACATACTAATTACGCTATGTTATACGAATAAAACTCAAAATTTTCATCCCTTAAATTATTAAGAAAATGGTCTAATATAACATTATTATATTTTTTTCTAAAAAAACGGCCAAATGCGAGTCGGACTCGAGCACAAAGGGTTCCGAACCAGTATCGCAAAAAACGGCAAATGTTGTATGGGAGCAAAACTTACAAAATTTTATTTTATTCTTTTTTTTGGATTTTTTCTTATAGCGGCAACAGATATATATAATCTGCGAAAATTTCAACTGTCTAGCTATCAATTATAGCCGTGCTGTTTTCAATTATATCTAGACCTCAATAATACCAACTAATCATGTTAATTGATTCTAGATCTGACAAGGGATTAAATTGAATAGACTCACTAACTAAGGGTCCCGCTTATCTTTCGTGGCCAGACATGATATTATTATATAATGATGTCGCAGAATTATTTGAAAAATCAGTTTTTTGGCGAAAGTCCAAAGAAAGACTGTTGTAAAAGATTTAAACTTAATATGAATTAAATAATAATTCGTGCGTAATATTAGGATTTTGCAAAACATCTGAGGCCTTAGACAAGTGACATTCTATCATCGAAAGAATAGCGATAGCGATTAAAAAATTGACAAAAATGTTCGGAAATATCAAACACCAAAATGTAAGGGATTGACGTGACATTATATTATACTTGTACTACATTCTAGAAATTTGCAAATTCGTTCGAAATTATCAACACTTTTACACGACAGGAGAAAATGTACAGTCAAGATATGCGCCGTAAAAATAGGTTAAACCTACCAAGCTTTAAGTTAAAAATGTACTCAACAAGTACATTAGTAACAAACTATCTAATTATTTATTTATTTATTCTTGAAAAACCAACAGAGCGTTATTCATGGAATAAGAGACAGAAAGCCAATTACAGGTTTTTACGGATAGCAGTAGAGTAACACACTTAAAGCCAATCAACTAATTTTACAAAAAGAAATGCTGAAAGAATTAGGTTTAGGTATATGAATATTAATATTACATTTTGAAAAAGTCAATGTTTAGCTGTCTACGTGCCACGCTGCTTTTGGTGTTGAATGGGTCAAAAGAGTACTCTTTACATAATTTATTGAAGTCCTTGCTCGCTCGCAAGATATATGTATTCTGCCTGTAGTTCGAGGATGAAAGTGGAACTGATATAGGTGGGTTGAACCTTACCGATCTTTGTGGAACAGAGAAATTAAGTTTTTGCAATAGGTTTGGGCAGTCAATTTCGTTTGAGAGTAGTTTCAGCAGAAATGTGCAGTCGGCTAAGCGGCGTCGGTTTACAAGTGGCTGAAGGTGAAATTTTTTGCATTGAATTATGTAATTCTCTGATCTATACGGTATATTAAGCCTATAATATAAAAATCTAATAAAACGTTTCTGGATGCTCTCTAAGCGATCAATGTACTTATCATAACATGGGTTCCAAATGTTAAAGTACTAATAATAATTACTAATAATAATTTATTTATTAAATCTTAACGATGTAAATAAATTTAAAAAGGAACTAAATAATTTTTTGATGAATAAGACATACTACACAATAAATGAGTACCTTTTCTTTTTTCAGATAGAAATGTGTGTGTATAATAATAATAGATATTTTTAATAAATTAGTTTTTATTTTTTTATTTCTGTATTGTTTATTAGACATAAATAAATTATTATGATATTATAAACTCTGACATTACTTACTTATGAATTTGAATTTATGACATTGTATAACTTAGGTATTATTTTTGAATTTATGACATTGCATAATGTATTAACTTAAATTAATGACATTTAATGGGGTATTATTTTGAAATTATGATATTGTATAAAGTATTAATTTTAATTTATGACATTGTGTAATTTTAATAATAACTTTGCATGCCTAAATTGGTGCATTCACTTGACATCTGCACCAATTGGCGCATTCACTTGACATCTGGAAATGTATGAATATGTACTGTGTTGAGCAATAACTATATTAATAATATATGAAATATATTATTAATATTATTAATAATATAATAAATGAAAATATATAATAAATTACCAGAAATACTTAAAGAAAAACAAAAAATTGATTCATTCATTAATAAATTAAAACAATTTATATTAACTCAATGCTATTAAAATGTAAATGAATATTTAAATAACAAATTATCAATTTAACTAATTTCAATTGGATGGTATTTAAAAGTACTTCAATTTATTCCCATTTCATTTACCTAATTTTGCCTGTATTCCACCAAATATACTGAATGTGCACCAAAATATGTTCATTAAAATATGTCATAACGAGCATCTATTTAACAACTGTTGCAAATTTGTAAAAATAGTAATACATCTAATTTTAAAAACAAGCATTTATTTTTTTAGTTTTACTTCAGATAATGCACTGCAAAATGTATAGTACTTTGGCAACATAGTCGACGGAGCCCCGCTGCGCGGGGCTCCTATTTCCGTCCGCAGGGTCTAAAGTAACCTAACACGAACGAGATGACGGGAGCTGAGTTCGCTCGCTTTGCTCGCTCACTTCAGCTCACGTCATCTCGTTCGAACCTAACCTGTCCGTGTCGGGGTGCCCTAAGCTCCCGAGCAGGAATATTTAGTGCACGATCAGTATTTTTCGGGGAAGAATAAAATAGTTATTGTTACAATAGAATATTTGCAGCGCACTACAATAAAAAAGTGTTATATCTTGGTGTTAATTTGGAATTTGTTTGATGTAACATATTTTGTTGGCCGAGTAGTTTAATTATAGTAAAACAATTAAACGGGTTTAAGATCAATATTTTAGAAATGCATACATAGATGTACCTTTTGATTTTTGGTGAACACAAAAATATTATCCATTTCAATCTACTAAATAATAAATACTTAGTCAAATAAAAGTCCTGTTCCTCTCTCCTACTTTTGCAGTGCCCGATAGGGTCCACAATGGTCTAAATTTGTAACCTACCATCTAACTTCACACGTGGAAGCAATAAATGTATTGAGTATTTATCGAAATGTCCCGTGACCAATCCCTTACATTTTGACGCTGACATCGATTGCGATTTGTCTAGGACGATCAAAAATTGTAATGCTAATTGACTAACGTAGAAGTCAACTTATAACAACTTTTTCTTGATGGTTAGAACATGAACTCAAGTGTACCTGTAAATAAAATTATCTATTAAAAAATCTTTTTTTTAGCTTGCGTTTTTCGTGTTCTTCTCAGCAAACACTTTTATTTGATACCGATATCATGGCAGTGAACAAAAATAACTAGTCCGCCAAATTGAGCCGTCCGCCATCACTTAGCTGACCGTGCATTGTCATCCAAACTAAACGTGTATGCAAAATTTCATCCTAATCGGTTGAGGATATCTGCTTTAAAATTCAGTTGCAAGATTTGACCCAACTCACATACATACATTGTAAGTTAAATAAAAGCTTGTATAAAGCTAGATTTTTTTGCAAAATGCCTGATATCAGGTCGTATGATTACTAACAGCTTTCTTAATAACATTACATTAAGCCTGTAAGTTAGGCTGACTGAGCTGCAGCAGGATGGTTTTTTTTTTTTTTTTTTTTTAATACTAATCCCACCAACGTAGTCGGTGCCTATTCTCTGCAAACTCAGTCATTCTACTTCCTTCTTTTATGCCTCTCGTACATTCACTCTTCATACTGATTCTTTCTTTCATTCATCATCTTACATTCTGTGGGTAGGACTCCCACTTTGGTTAATCTATTCTATGGGCATTATTTATTTACAGATTGGGCAATAATTAAAAATTGGTGCTGTTATTTTATTTAAAATTTTCTTGTATTACACATATCTAATATATATACAATTAGCTTAGGTACTATTTTAATCTACTGCTGTTATATAATTTTGTTCTGTTTTGTCTGTGCTTCTAATTAAATATTCTTATAATATTAATGAAGTACAGTGTTTTTCAACTTTTATTTCTACAGATAACTATGTTGGCCAAATTTACACAGTACATCAAAAATTTTTCCCTTGCTTTTTTAGACATGAACCCATGCAGGCTCTCCCTCGTCAGTCTCCTGTCCAGCTCACATTCAAGTTGGTAGCGCTCCCTGATAAATAGCGGGCATTCTACAATTATGTGCTGGACAGTCTCTGCCACGCTTGGGTCACAGACGCACGCTGGGTTCTCCTTACACTTGAAGCGATTCAAGTATTCAGAGAACCCACCGTGCCCCGTTAGAACCTGCGTGAGAACACCCGTTGGCCGCACCTGCTGTACAATACGGAAAGCCGCAATGGCGTCCGGAAGAAACATTTTCGTCACAGAGGCCGTCTCGCCCGACACATATCTTCGATTCCATTCATCAAGCGATTCCAAACGGATCTGTCGCTTGATGAATGAAACCGGACACTGGTCGTAGTCTGGCTTCCTCCGTAACGACAATGCTGCCTCCTTTGCCAACTCGTCCGCTCGCTCATTCCCCGGCAGGCCCGCGTGGGCCTTGATCCAGAACAAAGACACAGCTTTGCTCTGGCCCAGGGCTTGAGCCAAGTTGGCGCGCAGGATGGTTTTTAATGTTATATAATTACCTGAGAATTTTTGTACTAGGGGAACCGATTTTAATTTATTTTTTTTATTTGATGGCTGGTGCTTCTAATGTGGTCCCATTTAAATTTGATAAAGATTGAGTTATCCTTAATAATGAGTATTTTCATCGTTATATATGTAGTAACATGGTAATATAAGTACTTACTCATAAAATACCGTCAAAAACGTATCACATCTCCCAATCCGGCCGGTCACCATGGGAGAAGTAGACCACAACCCGCCAGGGGTGAAAACCTCAAAAATGTTAGAACGCACGAACAATAACCTGTTCTATACACCCTGAAATTTAATTGGTTGTTTTCCCGCGGCAGAACGACTTGCCTTAAGGAGTACTTTCGAAGTATAGAGTTAAAGTAAATAAATAACGATGTTTCTGTTTTAAAATAATTAAAAAAATATTCATCAACTCGAAAAAGTGAGTAACAATAGTAACTCTGGACGTAACTTGTAGGTACTAGGTACTACTCGTGTCACCACTTACAAAGAAAACCGATGCACAAAATAATGTCAAACCAAAATAAACTCTCGCACGTGGTGATACGGCATAAAAGTTTGCACGCAAAACAAACGAGCGAGCCACAAGCCGACAAAGCAAAGACCGATTTATTAAATGTTTAAAGTAAAATAAGCTCTCGCGTGTAATTATACGGCATAATCTAGCCCGCGCGTAACATGATCAAACGGAGCCGCCTTCGAACCTAATCCTTTCGACGGTGACCTAGCACCCGGGTCAACGGCCTGCTGTCGTTCGGCCGTAGATATCGGGAGGTATACTATTGGTTCGTGATCGCTTTCGAGTTTAGTTTTTCACAATGTTAAATATGCCAGTTTTTGTTTCTAATATTTTATATAACTACGAAACGATTGTATTACATAGACAAAACCATTTCGCTGCGGGAAAACAACCATTTAAATTTCACGGTGTATAGCAACATACAATGTTAAGACGTCATTGTCAACACACGCTCGCCTGCTAGATGTATGCTTTGGAAGATATACAATATGATATAATTGGTCAGTCTGAAACAAGAAGGCTTGGGAATTCCATTCAAGCATATGAAAATGTGATATTTCTCTACGTAGATGAAACTGCAGCACTTTACGGTGTAGGTTTTCTCGTGAAGAAATACCTCAAGCTCTACATCGAATGTTTCATTTTTAATTATACAATAGTTTTTTATTTTACTTTTTATATTAAGCATTTTTTTTTTAACTTGCCTATCTATATTTTGATAATTAATTAACTCAATTAAATAAACACCTTTGGTTTTTCACTTAAATAATGAAAATGATCAATGTATGAAATTAATCTCCATTTTGTTCACATTTTTAACTATAATTTTTCTTTATACTGTTCCATGAACAATCTACACGAACTGCATAATATTTACATTTTTTTTTAATTATTATTTATTACTCGAAGGATGTAAAAATGCAACTGCAATGCATGAAATAAAAGGCATTTTTTATTTTTATTTATAATATGTACCAAAACTAAAAAACTTTTTAACAAAAAAAAAGAAACCGATTGCCAAGACAAAACACTACAAAGCGAAAAATTACTTTCTTTTGGAAGTCGGTGCAAAAATAAAAAAATATAGGTACCAAAGACACCGAATTCCGAAAAGAAAGTTATTTTTCGCTTTGTATTGTTTTTTTTTGGAAGTCGCTTATTTTAATTTTATATCCAGTAATCTTCCAGAAATACTATTTTAATAACTATCCCGTAACACATAGATCTTTTCTAAACTAAAAGGCTAGACTTAGTCAACAAACTTACACAATGGATGGGCTCTCAAGCAAAAAGTCGCACTTTACAAGCTAAATAACCCAAATACAGATAAATAATCGGTGTGATAGTACTGGAGCGAGTTCGCACGCGTCAGTAACTCGTCTGCAGGAGTGACCTCGACCTTTAGGTCACAGACTTCGCACTGGATTTCATAAATGTTTTGCTAAATAAATTGCATGGATTTATTTCATTCGTCCGTAGTTCGTGGCTAAATAATAACCGCCTTAGGGATCAATGTGTAAGGTTAAGCAACGCTTGTGGAGGTCGGTCCGTGGATGGGTGACCGTCTTTATATAGTGAAATTACATACTTTCTTATGCGTACAGCTAAGGAGTGGAATTCCCTGCCGGAGTCGGCATTTCCCGATAGCTGCAACCTCGGGGTCTTTAAGGCGTTATATACGCCCCAATGTAAACGCAGTACTGACCGTGCGCCCGCTCGTTGCCAAAATATCAATATTGAACCTCCTTTTGAACAGTTTTGTTAGCAAAATATTATTTGATTTACATATGCTATTTCAGTTATGAAGAAATTTCAGCCATAATTTTTTCTGTGTAAAAATATTTTTAAACATCCAAGTCGTTTTGGAGAAGTATCCAAAAGTTGTGAACAAATATCGAGTTATTAATTATTTTTTTAAAGCAAAACTATTAGCTACACGAAAAAACCTTGTTTCAAAAATAATATACATGAATCAATAATAAATATATATTTTATTCAAACCTTTTAACCTAGCCGTTACTAAGGAGTATGCTTAAGAAAGTAACCGTTTTACGGCAATAAAGAGGTGGAAGGCCCTGAAGTCAAGAGTGAATAAGTCACTTATTTATTTATTAAAACTTCATGTACATTGGTGATACATAGGCGGACTTAATGCAACAAGGCATTATCTACCAGTCAACCTTTGGGTTAAAAGGACACAACAGTGGTAGGAGTACAAAATAAAAAATAAAAAAAGAACAATTATTAAAATCTGATATTAATAAACTATCTAACTAATAAAATACATAAATATTTTCTAAAACAATAGACTAATAAATATTATAATAAATACCATATTATTATTTTAAATGAAACAAAAATTTAAATATAATAACTATGACGAAGACCGAGCTACGTAAGAGAGGACAAGTAATAGTTCCGGAATCTACGCTTAAATGAAAATTTATTCTCAGCTTTTTTATGTCAAGGAGAAGCACGTTCCAGAGTTTTATAGTAGAGACAGTGTAAGAATTAGATAGAAACCCAGTGCGGTGAGAAGGGATATGGAGAAGTAAGTTTTTGGAAGCTCGAAGGTTAAGATCGTGAGAACTGCCCAACACTTTAAAATATTGTTTTAAATAATCAAGAGTACAAGGAGGTTTACTTCTAGGCAAGCGTGCTACACCGTCGACCGTCATCAGGTGAGATAGTAGTCAAGTGCGAGCCTAGCTATAAAAAAAATCCTTTCGAACTCGGAAAGCACGTAATGCTGTTGGTCCTAATTGTCATTTGTTGATCTTTGAAAGCCATTACGGATAGTCCGAAGCCAGGAAATCTAACACCAGTCTTGCCAAGGAGTATCGTGATACCCAGTTACTGGGTTGCAGGGGTTAGATAGATAGATGCTTCATGTAAAATATGGAAATAAAAATGGAAAAGACTATAACAAATAAATATATTAGGTATTTACCTATAAAATTGACGTTTTTTCATGAAATAAGTTAAGTACCGTAATTTCTAATATTCTGCCTTAGATTGAGTATCAACAGCTTCCATAATCCTTTAATTTGTCATTGTCGAGCAAAGTTTTTAGACGACCACGGGGTTCATATTTCAGATCGAAATTTTCAGAATGGAAGCGTTCAAGTCGTTTGTTTGTAGGGTTCGCTTCGTAATTTTTAACGTATCCATGATGACGAAAAAGATTCAAATGGGATGAAAACATAACGTTAGTCAATAAACAAATGACTAATTTTGAAATAAGAATGCCATGTTTTTAAAATAAATATAATTTGAAATTAGAATTCTTAACCAAACAAAAACTATTTTGAGTTGAAATGGCCAGTACTGCAGAACGGCAATTTCATAGGTAAAAGACCTATTATTACTCTTATATTTAATACAAGGCTAGACCTTTTTTACAATCTTTCGCATGTGTGTTCGGTAATTAGTACCTAATAATTTTTTCAAGCATTCCGGGCCTCCGATTACTCTGAAACTTGGCTTTACTTATGTAATTTTGGATACGTTGAACTAATATGGTACTATAAAGCTAATTTCATGATGGAGCCGGAAGGTGGCCACAGCAACTCTTCAACCAGACAAAATAGTACTATCGTGTTTTGGCTCATTGGAAGTGTATTGAAAATTGATAATACATTCAGCACCTTTCAGTTCAAAAGCTTGTTTAAAAAGAGAAATGTTTACTTAATAATTATTTAGTTCTGAAAATGTTTGCTATTATCGAAGTGATAGATTTTAAGATAGACGTTAAGATTTTTTTTTTTGGTTTGGTATATCATCCAATGACTTCTACCGCTCTGGGTGAAGCGGTAGGGCGTGTCAGAGTTTTACTGACTAAAACCCACCCGTGTTCCTTCAGTTGCTTGTGCCAGGGCCGCGGCAACTCTCTTTCAAATTTATCAGCGATCCAAGTTAAGAAGCCTAATAGACAAAAAATATAATTAAGACTACTAGAATTATAAATAAATTCATTTTGTTTTTTTTTCAACCCTGTACCTACCTACTTTTGGCCCATTTTATTTGAATTGAAGCCATTTTGATTTCTATGCCTCTGTATTTCCGTTAATTGAAAACAAAAAAGCATTCTCACGCACAACCAAACTTTTTTTTCGTTACCACCGCGTTTTCCAATAGATAACTTACGACAAATTTACGCACAGCAAAAAATTTCACCCCGTGTATTTGTTTCCCACGCATTCAAAATCTCACGGTCACGGCTCCTACTTACAAAAAAAAACGTAGCAAAAAGCGTTTATCATGGTAAATTCAACCTTGGGTTACCGGTATAAGGACAAAAATAAAACCGGCTTAACGCAAAATAGAACTGGTGAAGTTTTAACAGAAATTCTCACGGTACTTTTAGTGGGAGCTGAAAGAGCGTTCAGATAGTCTAGCTCTATATATAGAGGGTTTGTACATTTAGGCACGCATTTGTTCGTCGCCTGTCGCACACACAGCATTTGGTACGTTTTAGTTGGACAAAAATATTAAATAAAATGACAAAAAATCTTTATTTCAACTAGGCCATTAAGCGGAACTTTTGAACTTCAAAAATTTAAATATAAAAGTAACAAAAAAAATATTCTACCGCCCATTCGGAAAAGTAGCTTGTTATGGAGAAGAACGGAGAAGAAACTCCACTCTATTTCATATCATAGTTCTTATTACGTTTTCACAATTTAATTAGATAATAAATATAACCATTATAATCCGTGGGTTTTATCATAGTTTGTGTTATATAAATAACAAAAATAAAAATGTAATTCAAAAATACTATTTTCAGCACTGTGGTACGTCTATTAAAATCACAAAAACTTTAAGGCCCACTTGAACGAAATACTTAAACCAGAGGTAGGTAGTTGCTAACACGAGGTTTAATCGACAGTTTATCATACAATATTGTCAATTAATTTTGTGTTAGCAACTAAATCTGAGTTAAGTTTATCGTAAAAGTAGGCCTAAATAATATTTAATTTTATTCATAGTTAATTTCAACTTTCCGATATTATATTTTTGTCCAACTAATCTGTAGGACAATGCTGTGTGTGCGTCGCAGGAACATATTGGGTCGTTCTATGAAGAGGTTGCTTACCGGTCCGTTTGAGGGGTAGGTCACGTGCTGTGATGTGTAAATTGAGATTTGTTTCGCTACAAATGATTTAGATGGTTTAGCATTTTTTTCTCGGGAGTTATCATTTGTTTTTTGTGTCGCATTTGTGTTTCTTGTGAATAATTATCATCGCTTCAGTGCCCTCCTTAAATCGGATCTCTAAAAAAACATTGGGACTCTGGTTCGGTTTAGTGTTTATTTTAAATCAGAACACGAAAATGTCACTTATATTAGAGATATATATAAACCATGGGTGGTGACCAGTGGTGGCCCAATGGTAACGACCGACTTAAGTGTCGTAATTCATAGGTCCTGGCTTTGTACCCAGACAAGCGCTTTACTTTGTGTAAATTATTTCATCACGACTACTCTAAAAACGGTGAAGGAAAACATCGTGAGGAAATACTGGTTCCTCACTATGTTTTCTTTCACCGTCCTAGATTTTTTTTTATTTGATTTTTATGGGTTTGCTCTTGACTCTAGTCTAGGTCATAGGTGACAGAGACAGTCTTAATTCTAAGACTTGTGATATCTACCAACCTACACTGGGCTCGCGTGGTGGATTAAGGCTCCATTCACTCTCTCTTAGAGAGACAACAACCAACATTAAAAGGCTGATGATGATAAATCATGGCGTTATAAAATTACCGAAAGACTTAAAAAATCTGTTTCAATTCTTCATGACAGAAGATTTTTTAGGTTCGGTTCTAAAGATTCTAAGCACCCACATAATGTCCTTACCAAAAGTGTTTTTAGACCGTGGCAATGTTTTTTTCTAATTTGATAAGTAAGTATTACAAATTTTTTAAACATAAACATTAAACATTTCGTTTTTAGCAAAATTAAATTGTTCAACAAAAATCTTTTTATTAAAACAAGCTATTTTCGTGTTCATCTCAGTAAACCCTTACATTTGATATCCACATCATGGCAGTGCATAAAAAATAACTAGTCCGCCATCTTGGGCCGTCCGCCATATTGGATTTAGAATGACGTCACTTAGCTAACCATGCATTGTCATCCAAATTAAACGTGTACGCAAAACTTCATCTTAATCAATAGAGGATAACTGCTTTAAAAATCAGTTGCAAGATTTGATCAACCACACACACTCACACTTTATTAATGCTCAAAATTTTCAAATCATCCATCAGGTTGGTATTTTATTGAAATTAGCCTAGAATCATTTATCACACATGACTGAATAAAATACTTTCTATTGCTTATAATAAATTGAAAAAAAAAAAATTACTAGTTTTTTGCAACGACAGTATAATTTATGATATGTAAAGTATCAAAATATAAAAAAAAAAATCGTCATTTTTTATTATTTCAACAACCCAATTCCAGCAAGTAACTAAACTGAAAGAAAACACTTACCTAGATTAACGAGTTTGCTTGCAGCTTCAAAAATGTAATGGACGTCTATTTATTTAGTTAATTAAACAGACTTGGCTCAGCTTTATTTTCAGAACTTTCATCACTTAGATATTTTTTGAGAGTATGACCTCTTATCTTTTTGGCAAGTTTTCACACTTATAATAATATAAAGGCGAAAGTTTTTGAGTGCGTGTGTATGGTTGTTACTCAATCACGCCAGAACGGCTGAACGGATCTGGACGACAGACAGCACTGAGATAGATTATAGTCATAGCACATAAGATGACATAGATTTATTTTTTGATACCGGGAATATGTTCCCTCGGGATAATTTTCGATTTTCACGTAGGCGAGTTAGTTAAGTTATAAATTACCAAAGGTAAATCGTTTTATGTTGTATTTTTCAAAGAAAATAGTATGAAATAATATTTACGAATGAGCTTAAAGGTAACTTTTATACCTATCCTTTTATTTACCTTACCTACCGTTATTTTTGCTCTTGAATTGGTAGAATTGCTTTTCAATACCCATTGAGTTTGTGCAGTATTCCCAGTATTTTTTTTAAACATTTGGAAAAAAATCTCTTCAGAGTATTGAAGGTCTGATAAACCAATTTAGCATACGATTGTACAGAGCATTCTTTCTTTGCATAAATAAATCTATGTGTTTCATAAGGAACTGTCTATACTGAAAAAAAAAACATGAATACTGATTATTAGGCTTCTATAAACTATCAATTCCCTGCCCAATCCTGCCGTGATTAATTATCCGAAACGGAAACAGCCAATCAAATTAAATTACAATAATATTAAAAACATGTATACTGATTATAAGGCTTATATAAACTATTAATTCCTTGTCCAATCCTGCCATGATTATTTATCCGAAATGGAAACAGCCAATCAAAAGAAATTACCATCATATTAAAATTAAATTGAATAGCCTTTCATTACTCAAACAAAAAAAACTCTCAAGTAACATCATTATTATTTCATTATTTTTCACCCTCTTACTTGCTTTTAAAACTTCATTGTTCCGTTCATGTTCTTTGTCACGATCTGGGTAGTTTCAATACCGGTAAAAAATACCGGAATTTCTTTTACCAGTATAAAATTTATACCTGTAAAATAAAAAATAAGCAAACTGTCGCGACGGCGTTGTTTGCTGTGTACTTTCCTCCGCGTGCTGTATGATTGCTGGGAAAATATTACCATAGCATAATGAAAGCCTTTAATGGGTTTTCATTTTAAGGAGTTTGCGTCGCTTGTTTGCAGATGGCGTTAATTGAATATGGGATTTTATTCAAATTCAAAATGTGTATTTGTTTTTACGGTATTTGCTTAATGATATTTATTTATCTATACTACGAGTATAATAATATAAAGCTAAAGAGTTTGCTTGTTTGTTTGAACGCGCTAATCTCAGGAACTACTGGTTGGAATTGAAAAAATATTTTTGTGTTGGATAGTCCATTTAATCATTCCATGACAGTCCATTTAGTACATACACTTACATACAGTACATTTTGATAGTCCATTTAGTCATTTATCGAGGAAGGTTTGAGGCCATATAACATCACGTTACGACCAATAGGAGCGGAGCATAATTGAAAAAGGTTGCAAAAACGGGAAAAATTATTCCTTTTTGAGAGATTCCGTTGCGTGCGCTGCGTAAGCGGTTAAAGTTACGCAACATTCATGTATGTAGGGTAGGTAGGGTAGGGTAAGTAGGTAGTCAGTTGACGGGAGAGAAGCCGCGTGGGACAGCCAGTGTTAGTATAAAACAGAGTTTAGCGAGTGAAAATAATGATTATTTTATGAAAAAGATCCGAGCAGAATATTTTATTTACACCCGATGTTTACTCAATGCCTTCTTCGAAAGGAAAGGTTTTAAGGATTCTTACAGCCTGGAATTTACTATATTCATAATTTTAAGTACTAGCTTTAACCCGCCATTACTTTTATTGGACTAAATACAGTATTACAAAATACTGGACGCAGACACCTAACTAATTTGTCCTTAGGTAGCAACGTACTCTGCCCTGGTCCTCTACCTTGAACGAGTGAGACAAGAAAGACTTCTTCTAAGAAAGTTTTGCATCTATAGAATACACCCATTTACTACTTCTACACTTTAAATCTGTGAGTACAGAAACTGTCCAATTTAATACAGTCAAACAGTTACGAACAACTTTATATTATTAACAGACATAGTTAATAGCAAGTAATAATAGTGTATGTGGTATTTTATCGAATTCTGGTACCACCCAAGGAAAGGTTTAAGTTTTGTTGCGGGTTCCAGGATCCTCACACGTGTTTCATATTAAAAGTTACACCAGAAGTTGGAGAAGTGATTAGAAAAATTCCACAGGAACCGAGTATTACTCGGTGATAAAAAGTCTATGGCATTTATCAATAGGGTACATTTTTACCAACATCAAAAAGGAGGCGGTTCTCGTTTCGACTGCATTTCATTTGTGTTACTTCAGAACTTTTTACTAGATGAACCGATGTTGATAATTATTTTTTCATTTGAAAGCTGGTGCTTTTCATGTGGTCCCATTTAAATTGGCTTAAGATCAAACGAGTAGTTTTAAGTCATCCTTAATAATGCGTATTTTAAAATAAAATATGAGGTGCCTACCAAAACTAAAAAGAGAAAAATTAAATACTTTTTAATAAAAAAAAATCAATCGTATGCCTTTGGTTCCTATTTATTTTTGTTTTTGACACCGACTTTCGAAAAGGAACTTATTTGTCGCTTTGTAGTGTTTTGTTTTGGAAGTCGGTTTAACTTTTTTGACAATAAGTTTTTGTGATAGATTTTTTGTAATCAAATTAGGTCCTCCTGAGGTAACATCCTATAAACAAATATGCCACTCATCATCATCATCATCATATCAGCCGAAAGTCCACTGCTGGACATAGGCCTTCCCTAAGCGTTGCCACATTGACCAGTCCCGTGCGTCACGCATCCGCAAGGGAACATTATCTCGGGATAAAAAGTAGCCTATGCCAAATTTCATCCAAATCCATTCAGCGGTTTTGGCGTTATTGAGTAACAAACATACATCCATCCATACAAATTTTCGCATTTATAATATTATATATTATATACAGGGTGTTTGGAAGGGAGCTGTACATACGCCTAGGGTAGAAACTAGGGATAGTCTGCTACCTACCCCCGCCCATTATATTGACCTTGGCCTCAAGGTTTTTTTTTAATTTATTATTATTTTTTATTTGACTTTTTTATGATTTTTTGACTAAAACTACCTGTAGCTCAAAATCTATCCATGGGACCGGTCGGCTAATGGTCTTGTTTTAATCGTTAGAGTCTTAGGGTCCTGCAAAAAATTATATTCACGGTGACCGTGGAGATGAGGAAGAGGTGCCGAGCATGTTTACAGGTCAATGGTCATCAATTTGAACAAAATTTGTAATTAATTAAAATTAGTAATTAATTAAAATTTGTAATTTAATGACATTAGTCATTACCAAATTTTTTGTTTCATTTGCCATCCTTTTACGATCGAACACATTTAATTTTCATTAGTTGAAATTTTTGCTTGAAGTGCCCTAGTTGCGGAAATTAATTAATAACTTTAAAACTAAAAGTGATAAATACACTTTTAGCATATCGTTAGAAAGGGCATGGACTGAGGATGTTTTGAAAAAATCAGAAGAACTCCAACCCTGTTAGTTTTTTTTAAACCCCATAGAAAGTTGCCCTTAAAATTATTTCTTTACCTTACTATGGTACTTCAGGCCCCATAACTTTTCTTCTCCACAATTTTCTGGTGTAAAATAATTTTTTGCAGGACCCTAAGACTCTAACGATTAAAACAAGACCATTAGCCGACCGGTCCCATGGATAGATTTTGAGCTACAGGTAGTTTTAGTCAAAAAATCACAAAAAAGTCAAATAAAAAATAAAAATAAATTAAAAAAAAACCTTGAGGCCAAGGTCAATATAATGGGCGGGGGTAGGTAGCAGACTATCCCTAGTTTCTACCCTAGGCGTATGTACAGCTCCCTTCCAAACACCCTGTATAGTAAGAAGTAAGATTTGTATGGCTGTCAAATACGAATTCTTAGATTTTCACGACTTTAAAGACGGCAAATTAACTAAATACCCCACCTAAAAAGTAACTAAATATAATAAAATACCCAAGTACCGCCACTTCACCCCCAAAGTCTATTTTAATAAAAGTCTCAAATTGAACTCGAAACAATACTAAAGTGGCAAAGTTGAAAAGTGTTGTATTATATTCATTATCTTGATAATATCACTCCAAAATTCCAATCAGTCGAGATTGCCGTGTTAATTTAAAACCGGTTTCACCTTTATACAGGGTGACAATGATATTTTGATTATTTAGGATTTAGGCTATATTATTATTATTTGTTATACACTTTGTTGTAGTCCACAACATACGTACAAGACAATCGATTGCACCGTGTATTGTACTTGATTGTACAAAATCAAGTGTACTGTGGGCGGCCTTATCACACCAGGCCATCTCTTATAAACAATCTTTGGATAGATTGAACGAAAGGAGACGAATTATCATGATTAAATTAACTGTCATAAGTTCTTTTGAAAAAAACTCCCCCATTCGAATCGACTCAGTTGCCATGACAATAAATAACAAATTATAATTGTCAATGAGGGCTCTCGTTTTTGTGCCCACCAGTTGGCGCCACTGGCGAGTAAGGTAATTATATATAGCTTTTAAACGTTGTTATAACGCTCAAGGAAGCAAAGTTTGAATTAAAATCATTTGTAATGCCGTCGAAGTGCGATAAAATATAAAATCGAGTATGCCGCAGTTTTGCGAAGTCCCATTTTTTCGAAAAAAAAAGGAGGATAGAGTCTGTCAAGCGAGTCGTGTCCACAATCCTTTTACTGATTTCTTATAATGGCAATACTATGATCTGTCAAACAGATTGTCACAAATTCTGTTATAACCTCGTAATAATCCGGTTTTTGTTGAGTTTTTTAATGTTATAATGCCGAAACCTATTAAAAGTAGTGTCAGGAGCTTGTTGTTTACAATGATTAATAAATATAATCATGTACAGAGTGAATCTGACGACGTGTTATCGCAAAAACGACGACTTTTGAATTTCTTGATTCTGATTTTAGTTCTGATTGTGACAAATAAATACTTACATTGAAAGGTTTTTTTTTAATTATTTCAAATATGTTTTTTTTAAATCAAAAATTCAAGTATCAATTAATTTTCAGTGTGCTATATCAGTGTTGACACCTGAAAGATTTTTGAATTTGCCGCCTTTTTCATGGGACTAGACTCGCTTGACAGACTCTAACATTTTCGAAACATAACTTTAATAAAGCAGTGGTTGACCTGTGCCTATCTTAATTTGCCATATTTGGAAAAAAACTCACCCTAGAAGCAAAAAACTATGAAATTTTGCATTTTGAAAAACTCACTCTACACCAGCACCTCTAGTGGCAAATTCAAATCAAATGCCCTCATTTGCTTGGATCGAGTGGAGGAAATTACAGTTAAGAATATAAGGGGTAAGCCTTTTTAAGGCTCACAACCGGCGTGTAGAACTAACCAGTATGTTCTCTGAAAAAAATCACTGTGAAAACTCGGTGAAGTGAGCTTGAAATGGGCTGTCAATTCATCTGTTGCAGGAATTGACCTGGAATTGACAGTTTATTCCAAAACCACAGCCAGAACAAAACACACAGACTAAAATTACAGATGTACAAACATCAACGCAGTTAATATTAGGGGTCAAAGTATGAAGTGCGAATAACGATTTGTACTGAAAAATTGAAATTAGTTTTTTTTAATTTAACATATTTATTTAATTACTTAATTACTATTATTATTTATACATTGCTACCATCTAATAGAAAGGTCATTTATGCCTTTGCGATAGAACTCTGGTTATCTAGATTCGACAAACTGTGTGAAAGCATTTTGTACTGCCTCCTGAGAAGAAAACTTTTTATCACGTAGAAAATTGTCCAAATCACGAAAAAAATGGTAGTCCGTTGGAGCAAGGTCTGGTGAATACGGAGGGTGACGAATGGTTTCTAATTGCAGTTCCTGTAGAGTTAAAACGGTTTCTCGTGCTGTATGAGGTCTCGCGTTATCATGGAACAATAATGGTGAAGATCGATTCATGAGTCAGGGCTGTTTCAATGCTAGTTTTACTATCATTGTTCGAAATTCGGCACAGTAGACATCTGCCGTTATTACTTGACCAGATCGGAGAAAGCTATAGTGAATAACAACATGCTGGGACCCATTACCTTTTCATTGATAAGCTTTGCTTTAGGACACAGTTGCGGCGTTTGACCTGGGGTCAGCCATTGCATTTTTCGCTTACGGTTCTAGTAAAGAATCCACTTTTCATCACATGTCACAATTCGATCCAATATTCCTTCATTTCTGTATCGATTCAACAAGGCAACACAAGTTTCGACACGCGTTTCTTTCTTCAGTCAAATCATGACGCACTCATTATTTTTTTTTTTTTTATTGATTTGACGCAAATGAGTCAATATTGTTGGTAAGGTAACGTTAAACAATGCCGCTAATTCTTGAGTAGTTTGGTTCTGATCGGCTTCCACCATTTCTTTCAATTTATTGTTATTCACCTGTGTCTTCCACGTGGTTCGTTCGTCAAATCAAAGTTTCCATCACAAAAGCGTTTAAACCAACATCGCACGGTGCGTTCATTAGCAGTCCCCTCTCCAAACGCAACATTGATATTGCGAGCTGTTTCTGCCGCGTTAGTTCCGCGTCGGAACTCGTATTAAAAAATCACTCGTATTTTCGAAATATCCATCTTTCTTATCTAAGCTGAATAAAAAAAAACAACTGATAGTCGATAATCGAATGTTGCACATTTTTTAAAAGAAGAATTTCATAGGTACCATTTGAAAAAAGTTTCACTCAAAAATCTCAACCCATGAAGGTTCTATGTCAATTCGAAGTAACTTTTACGGGAATTTCATACTTTAACCCTTATTAATATGTGATCTGATGTTGAAGTTAGAAGCGTACTCCTATGAGAAAAAAAGGCGTCGGTTTATGTTTGTACATTAGTCAGTTTAACATCGGACTGGCTTCTGCCAGCGGCTTTGCCCGCGTGAAAGTCGAAAATTATCCCGAGGGAATATATTGCCGAGATAAAAAGTCCCATGTGTTATTCCTGAATATAATCTATCTCTGTGCCAAATTTCATCCAGATCCGTTCAGCCGTTTGAGCGTGAAAAAGCAACAAACATGGGTGTGTCCCACAAACTTTTGCCTTTTTAAATTTAGTGTGATATACTACTAGCTTCTGCCAGAGATTTCGCCCGTGTAAAAAATGTTTTAACATCTCAAGGAAACATTATACCGGGATACAAAGTAGCCTGTGTGCTATTACAGACTATATTGTATCTCTGTGCCAAATTTCATCCAGATCCGTTCAGCCGTTCCACACACAAATCCATCCATCTAAACTTTCACTTTTTTGATATTAATTAAGAAGTAAGATAGGAAATTCAGTAGCTAGCTGTGGTCATTGTCTGTGTGTTCAGATGGTTAGAAGCTATGGGATTATTCCCGAATTTATGAGTCATCATTTGCCTGGCCTTTAACAACTAGGGCTGGCTACCCGTCTACCCGGATGCTATTGTATTGGATTCATCACTACTGTTTAAAATATTGCTAGATATTTTGACAGAAAGCTGCTTATTTTAACCTAGGTTTCACTGCATCTATGTAAGTATCTTATTCAGAATAAAAACAAGTAAAATAAAAAAAAACCCGTGATATTTTTATTTCATGCTTTTTAAACTACATAATTTTTCAAGTAGTAGACACTTTTTGATCGACAATCTATCGAACACAACGTAAAGTAATTTATTATGTCACGATATCTTGCAAAAATATCCTGATTCAAACAGTAAAACGCCCATAACTTCAGAACATAGCTCACAACACGCCCGATTATGTCACCTTACAAACAAAAATACTAAATTAAAATCGGTTCAACCGTTTAGAAGCTATAATGCCACAGACAGATACACAAATAAACAAACACACAGGTACAAACCTCAAGCTTATAACACTTTTCCGTCGTGGGCGTGTTGGCAACCCAATAAAACCTTCCACACCAACACAAACATTATAATTTTGTGACGTTTCGTCAAAAAAAAATTAAATATTTGGTCACCCTACTTTTGGAAGGCCTTCCAAAAGACAGAGAGCTTTTTCAATAACGCACAGAGGGTCCATAAATTAGGATAGGTATCCAAGAAAAGCCCCTCAAAAAAGAAAAGTAAATTCCGTCACTCCTTGCCATGATTAAAGTCTGTTGAAGAAGGGCCATACTCATCGGACTTAATGACAATCTAAATAATAAGACATTTTATTTAAAACTGATAAACGTTTTAGATTTTATTTTATTTTCTGGATCGATGCTGGCCCAGGTAAAGGGTGGTGCGATAACTTGAACGCGTACCATGATCGTATGAGGTAATCCCTGGAATTAGGTACTGAGTATTATTGCTTGTTTGTCGCCCGATTTTTTTTATCGCTATAGAAACAACCTGGCCAAACGAGGAATCATAGATCCATCCAAAACTCAGTGCCAGTGTGGAGCCCCTTCGCAGGATATGGCTCACCTCCTTGTCTGCCCCTCATCCCCGACCACCAGCACTTTTCAGGATTTGAACGTTGTGAACAACAGAGCTGTCCTAGCAGCAACATACTGGTCGGAAAAATCTGAATGGTTGAGGCTATTGTTTGAGTTAACCGACACGAAAATAAAAGAAAGAAGTCAGTGTTTTTCAACCTGGAAAATTAACGGTTCTTTTGGGAAGGACCACGGGATTGAAGCTGCGGGAAAATACTTGTCTAGTAAATATCAAGGTAATACACTGCTGCTGTAGCTAGATTTTTTCCCAAAGCATACTTACTCTCATATTGGCGGCAGAAAAATAGAAAATGATTTTCACGAAGTAATACATTTTTATTTATACATTAGTTCCTATATACTTCAATACGTTTCTTAAATAAAACCTTTCTCATACATCAGTATTCAATACTTTTTTATTAATACAGAAAGTAAAACAAATACACACTGTATATTATTATTTAGTCCAAAAATATTATCACAAAGAAGAAGCGTGAATTGTGTTCCTGACTGTTAAAGAATATTATTCAAATCCACCGTCGGTACGAAAGAAAATGTCCAATAAAAATGCAAAGAGAACGGCACCTATTCTTTCTTCTTTACTAACTAAATAGCTGTCGTAGGGGCTCGGTCATACTGATAGCGATTTATGTGACAAAACCGGCCAAGAGCGAGTCGGACTCGCGCACGACGGTTTCCGTACGATTACCGTAAAAACGGCAAAGAAATCACGTTTGTTTTATGGGAGCTCACTTAAATATTTATTTTATTCTGTTTTTAGTATTTGTTGTTATAGCGGCAACAGAAATACATCATCTGTGACAATTTCAACTGTGTAGCTATAACGGTTCATGGGATACAGCCTGGTCACAGATAGACGGACAGTGGAGTCTTAGTAATAGGGTCCCGTTTTCACCCTTTGGGTACGGAACCCTAAAAAGTAAGGCAAATTGTTCTAGACAAAGAGATATTTTGATTTTTCTACAATCGTTATCGCTCATTTAATGTCACTCTTTCTAAAGCCTTTGCTGTTGATTTGTGTTGGAATAATATTAAATACAACCTAAGTCTTAATTTAAAAAGTAACTTTAGTTCCTATATTCACCGATCATGAAGCTATTTTTATTTTCATTCGGCCATCTTAAAACTAGTAGAACTTTTGGCAATATACGTTTGTTAATTGTATTATTCAATTTTCGGCGTATTTATTTAATTTCCTCAATTTGTGTTTTGTACGGAAAGTGCAACTTCAGACGATCAGAACACCCACAAAAATATGTATAGAATATCTGCAAATTAATACAATTTGGTTTAAATAGATTTTAATATACTGGATGTCTTATAATTCTTTGGCAACTTTCAGAAAGTGAAAATACGCATGAATACACTTCAACATTGGAACCAACTCTAAAATATATCGTCTGCTTTGTGTCGATTACACCGAATTAAATACTTAATTTATATATTGCGCAGGTTTTTTTGCACTAGGAGCAGGACAAGAGATGGAGTATCGTTTGTGGTGTGGTTCCACTGTCGCATTGTGGCTGAACTGAGTACCCCCAGGTTATACCTACAACGAGAGTTTTAAGATATTTTCTATCTACAAAAAATCTCTAACCCACCGAGGTAACCGAGGTCTCAACCTCGTCCCTTTCGCATCAGTTCCTCCGCCGCTCCAATTCTATTTGAGTTCTAATTGTGCGGTAATTGCGTCGCGAGTTCCGGCACTATTCACAGAAGTTCATTATACTAAACATCTTTCACACCTTCTTTTACCATTTAACACTAGCTGGTAGCTATAAGGCAACTGTCACACACAACGATTTTGAAATGGTATGCTTCTTCTACACAGTGACATAAAATTTATTGCATGAATATAATGAAGATCAGTCGACCACCTAAATCCCAATGTATTAAAAGTTATCTAATAGAAGTAACTTTTTTACTATTCTCATCGTCTTGCAAGTCATATCTTTTCAAATCGCCGTAAGTAAGACCTTGTCCCATTCGCATCAGTGTCCCCGCTCATCCAATTCTATTTGCGATCCAAGTGCGCGGTAGTTGATCTGCTCACATTTGGCTACTATCTCACCGGTCAGTAAGCGACGAAGCGATGAATAATGCAAATACATGAAATTACTAAAAGTCGCTTCTCTCATAACCTGTCTGATGGCCGGTTTCGCAATAAAAATTTGGAGTTAAGAACGTGCCAAATCCTACATTCTTGTCAAATATGGTCTGGTTTTCAAGCTAAAGCAAACTTTGACAAATATTCAAACTCAAATTATTATTTCATAAACCGCCATAAGCAACTCTAATCGCCGACAGTAAGACCTCGTCCCATTCGCATCAGTTCGCCCGTTCCTCCAATTGTATTGGGGCGATCCGAGTGCGCGGTAATTTCGTTCCGAGTTGCGACACTATTTACAAGAGTTCGTTATACTAAATATCTTTCACACTTTCGTTTACTACTGCACGATCTGATTATTAGAAATTGGTTTTCAATGCAGATATATTGTTCTGGATTTTAAATAGATCGTGTTTTTTGTCTGTGTCTTGTCTGATTTGATTTTGTGTGACTGTAAGTAGTTTAATGAGGGCTACCTTGTTTGAATGTACCGCTAGAGGCGCTGATGTAGAGTGAGGTCTTAAAAATGTCAAATTTCATAGATTTTTCAGTCAATATTTTCAAAATATGGCAGATTAAGGTAGGTACGGGTTTTGCCAACCACTGCTTCAATAGACCTTTATGTTTCAGTAAATTTTATTCTAATTTTATGAAAAAAGGTACAGCACAAAACTACAACATATTCTATTATATTTTTAGTCGCACTTCTACGACATTAGAATTGATTTAAATTCAAACTATACAACAGCTTTATTTAAGGACCTTACTCGCCAGTGGCACCAACTGATGGGCACAAAAACGAAAGCCCTCATTCCCTCATTGGTACGCAATACATTTCAGGTTATTGATTGGTTGGTTGATGGTAACAGGCCCGTCCCCTTTTACATGAGACTTGGTCATAACTGGTGCAATGTGGATGTACTATAAGTGCAGCTCTGCCTAACCCTTTGGGAACTAAAGGCGTGATATTATTTTATATGATTGGTTTAGTTTTCAGCACTTTCTTACTTTTTAAATGGACAAAGGTAAAAAACGAAAAACAAATTGAAAAAGAATATCTATGCACTTATATTTTTACATATTTTAGAAACTTACCGTAAGATTGAATAGATGACTCTAGATAGTTCAACCCATATTTGCGCGCGGCGCTATGTGTGGGTAAGCATGTGTGGGTGGTTTTTTGTTCGGACTTTGACTGCCGCGTCACTGCCACACAAATGCATAATGAATAATTACAAGCGCACGCACACATGGCGCCGCGCGCACAGATGTGTCGAACTGTCTATATTAGTTTGGAATACCATACAACATAAAATATAATAAATTGATTTTTTTAGTTATTGATATTAAGTATTTAAATTATGGTCACAGCGCAATTTCTCTAAAACTAGGTACTTATCTACAACATTTCAGAGTGTGAAGTCCATAGAGAAAAATGCTAAGTGTAATTTAACTTCTACACCATTAAAATATATCGATACGGCGAAGAAGAAAATACAGTAAAATATAAAAGAAAAACTCTATGCAACATAATTTTACAAATATTATAAATGTGAAAGTTTGGATGGATGTACTGTAACTGTGTTTGATACTCAATCTCGCCAGAATGGCTGAACGAATCGGGATGAAATTTGGCATAGCGCTAGATTCTAGTTTGGAAAAGAATAGTGTTTATTCTGAAAATAAGTTCCCTTGATATGATTTCCAACAACCTCGCGGGCGAAGCCGCTCGCAGAAGCTAGTAATGAATAATATATACAAACTGAAAAATGTATCCGTCTTTGGTAATTTTTGTTAAGAAAAAACCTAAAAAGTCCTACTTGAGCTACACTTAAATAGGAAGGCGTATGGCTCGCGAAAGAAACAAAAACTGATGGGCGACATAATCGGACAATAATAATAATAATTTCAAAAACACGTAAACTGTAGTAAAAGCTAAGGTCCCACCGAGATTTGAACTCGGATCGTTGGATTCAGAGTCCAAAGTGCTAACCATTACACCATGGGACCGCTAACTGAAGGGTCGAAATATGCGATCACTAGCCCCGAGGAACGTAGTACGCATGACAATGCGGCTTTCTCTTTTTACCACGAACACCTATCTCTTTCTCACCCCGTACTCTCACCTTGCCATGTTGAATGTGCGCTATCAATAGAACGGCTGTTCTAGATTGCCAATGAATTAGTTTAGTACATAAGCACTAGTACTAATGCCTGAAGACTGAACATGTTTGGACTGTAAACAACACCTGATGGTTTTGTTGTAGCACTATTGCAACTGTTATTCGATTATTTACAGTGTGGTGGAGTGTTTTCCAACATACGTGTATGTTTTTCCCTAGTACGAAAACAATTGAATCGGATTAACGATGTGGCCATTCTTTTATATAAAGAACGTACGTCAATTACTGAACCTACTTATGTTTGCATAGCTGGAATCGATTATTATCGAATTGAAGTAAGTATGTTTGTGCCTGCGTCAAATTGTAAATGTGAAGACAATTTTATCTGTTGTTTATGATTTAAGTAACTACTGTATTTTTTCTAAAGGTTATCATATACCTGGCCTTATTCTCTAAAACTTAAGATGGGGTCGGGTAAAATTCGCCGAAGGTATGTGACTATTATTTAAGGAAGCTCTGTATTCACCTCTAGAAATTTTACATAGTATAGTAATGTAAAATAATATGAAATAATCAAAAAGCTGTAATGGCTTAAAATTCAAAAGAATTACAAAAAAAGAAAAATCGGCACAGTGCGTGCCGGACTTCGCATATTTAGGGTTCCGTACCAAATATGAAATAACAAAGAAAACATCTGATTTATAATATTTTACATTAATACCAAATTTCAAATTCAGAGGCCAATATGGGCAGTTGAAAAATTCTTCGGAATAAAATTTTGCAAAAGAACTTTGGGGGCTTCTCATTCCATTAGGGTTGTCGTAACACGTTTTCTTCTTCGATACAGTTCTGTCAACCGTCACGCAATCACTGACTCCCTTTTCATACAACGTCTCATCCATTTTCAGGCTAACACTAAACTGCTGAAATCACTTACAAACAGCTATTTAATAACCTGGGCTATCAGCACGTGCTAGAATAATTTGTAACGCACTAAACTCCATTTGAAATAACATTAGACATGTTTCCAAATCTTTTTACAGTCCGTTCAACCGATTTTGAGTTCTATCCCGTAAACATAAGCATGACATAAAAAGCATAAACCTGTTACCAAAACCAACTGTTTACTACAGCTACCATTTGTCGTATTACCAACGCAATAGAAATCAAAATCGGTTGAACGGGCTATAAAATGGGCTAATTTAAACGTCTAATGTTATCGCAAATGGATTATAGGTACATGTAGGGTATATACTCCGTACGAGTACCGACTACTCTAGAAAATGAATTTACCCTCTTAATGTGAGGCGATTAACAGCATACCGTAGAATGTTTCCTGAACTTTAATTCCATTATAGATTTTTATTTTAGCTTTCTAGTGCTCTTAAGAAGTAATGGTGCTAAGGATTGCATTTAAAAAGTACTTGGGATTGGACAAAGGATAACTTAAAAGGTTTTGTCGCACCAATTTCGTACGTTCTACCGTATTCATTACAGCACTTGGTGAAAATATGACACATTGAATTTTAAAAAGAAATAGGTACTGAGCAGAGTTTTCTAAATTATGACATAGGATTTTGGATTGGATTAGTCTCTTTCAGTCTTGAAAAATGACTAACTTAAAACGAGTGAAGCCTAGTTTTTGAAGCCATATTTTAGACGTTTCTTTTTGGGCTTATTTATTCAATTTATTTAACGACAAGCTTTTCCCCGTTGCTTCGCTCCCGTCGCTCATCCCACAGATTCTGATTTTGGCGCACGGTTGGCGCAGTGGTTGAGCGATTGACTGCTGCGCTGCGTGTCGCGGGTTCGATTCCCGCACGGAACAAATATTTGTATGACCTACAGATATTTTTGCCGGCTCTGGGTGTTGTGTATGTGAGTTTATATGTTTGCAAACACACCCACGATACAGGAAGAAATTCCTAGTGTGGGGCAAAGTTTTAAAAAAAAAAACTGATCCGTTTCGGGATAAAAAGTAACCTATGTGTAGCCGGAATAATGTAGCTTGCCCAAGATGAATGAATTTTTTAAATCGGTTAAGTAGTTTTTGAGGTTATCCATTACAAACAAACTTACAAACAATCAAATCTTTCCTCTTTATAATATTAGTGTAGATAGTGTAGATTTATGCACACATAAAAACAGACAAGAAGAACAAGGAACAGAAAATAGGGACAAAGGTATTCTTATTTCTAAAGAAATCTCTTCCAGCATACCTGCGAGAGGATGGTTGAAAAAAAAACCAGCTAAGTGCGAGTCGGTTTCGCGCACGAAGGATTCCGTATCATTATTGCAAAAAAATAGAAAAAACACCTGTTGTATGGGAACCCCATTTAAATATTTATTTTATTCTGTTTTTCAGAAATACGTCTGTGAAAATTTCAACTGTCTAGCTATCATGGTTCATGAGCCTACAGCCTGGTGACAGACAGACAGACAGATAGACGGACAGTGGAGTCTTAGTAATATTGTCCCGTTTTTACCCTTTGGGAACGGAACCGTAAAAAGATATGTAGACACCGTGTGTAGAGGGGAAATAAAAAGAAAAACATATTAAGCAATTCACGATAAAGTAGAATACAATATAACTAATAAATAATATAATATACAATTTAGCAATTTGGACTCTGAATCCAACGATCCGAGTTCAAATCTTGGTGGGACCTATTTTTTACGAATCTCATTCAGTTTCGGCAAATGACTTTGCTATTTCTACCTAATCTGGCGTTATTCTATTTTTTTCTTATTAAACATTCAAGAAGAGACACATTAAACAACACACAACAACAGCTTGTCCTCAACGACTGGTCCTGTGCTTCTCGCATCTTTGGAAGTTGAATACGATAACACAGCAAACAGACATATAGCTCATAAGAACTATAAAAAGTGGTGACGTCACAATGATCCTACATCGCGCTATGATTTGAACATATACCACAGACCGGCAACAATTTTCATTTCAGATTATCATTGGAGGCTGTGGGACTTTACACCCTGTTTCACTTATCTCTATGGGCACACAAAGAACCTCTTGAACCGACAGCAAACGAAATTACGAATTCCCAATACAGAGTTTCCAGTGCAAGTTCCAAGCGATGTGGAATTAATCACTATACGAGTCTGCTCTCGCTTTGTCGTTCAACTTAACCGCAAATTGATTGCAATCGATTGCCATTAATTCGTACAATTACCGTTAAGTTTGTCACACCGTCGCGTAATAACCATTTCTCTTTGATTCTCTTGGGTGGTATTGTGTATCTGGACGCCTTTTGGGATTAATAATGGTCGTACTTGCTTCTGAGGTTGCAGGCTATTATGCAAGATGCAGGTCGGGCTTGGAGATTGCTGAGTCACATTTGCGGGAGATCCTATCCTACTAATATAATAAATAAGCCTGTATTTCATCTCAACGCTTGGACGGATTTGGAACACAAGAAGACCATGGTCTGGATTGGGTTATAGAATTTAATCCTTATAGTCTATCCCTGATATATTTTGATTCTCACTATAAATTCGAGAGATGGTAGTTATAATATAATAGAGGATGAGGTGATGAATTGTTCCACTGACAATTTTGGAGCATGCGCATATGCTTAAAATGGAAATCAGAAACATCACCGGAGACAAAAAAAAAACATATTTTTCCAACATAAATTGCTCTCCAAAGAAATATTTATTTCCTATTAAAAAAAAACTTTATTTAAACAAGCCTTATAACAAAACCTTCAAGTGGCAATTAGCAAAATTCTCTCAAAATTATGTAAGTTCGAATAAAGTTAAAACAATCGCTTGAAAAATGAAGTTCAATTGTTTTTACAATTAGGAATAATTGGTTTTATTATTAAACAAAAGAAAATCCATCCTGCAAAGGCAAAAAAACAAGATTTGCGATATCTTTTTCTTGTTCCGCTAATTTTGCCATTGTGTGTATTATTGACATTGTATATTTTATATTTAGCAGCAGCCGATCGCTCAAGCACTGCGCCAACCGTGTCGCAATATGATGTCATTTTTGTTTGAAATTAATAATTTCAAATATCTAAGTCCATTCCACGTCAACAGATCTGGGGTGGGTGACACATCATTATGAACGCCTGCAAAATATAAACAATACGCTGTAGTAAAAAAAACCGTTTCCTTTCCAAATTATTAGACACTTTTTCGTACAAATTTTAATAAATGCTCTATTTTTTTACCTAATGTATGTACAAAGCTCAAACTTATTTAAGTTACGAATTTTCGTGAAAGTAGCAATTAGAAAGCAATTATTGTTACAACAAACTTTTAGAATGAATGCCGGGGTCAATGTGGTGGGTGACCCATAATTGTGAGCGCCTGCAGAATTTGAACAAGACGCTGTAGTAAAGAAAACTGTTGCCTTTCCAAATTATAAGGCACTTCTTCGTACAAATTTTAATAAATGCTTTATTTTTTACCTAATATATGTACGAAGCTCAAACTTAAATTCGTGAAAGTAGCAATTAGTAAGCAATTATTGATAAAACAAACTTTTAGAAATCCTAAGGTCAGAATGGCTGGTCAAAAAAATATTCATGTTTCTCTGAATCTATCATATGTAGCAATTATTGAAGAAATGTAGCAAATATAAGCAACTTGATAGCAATTCTTGAATACACTTTCAGAGCCGCTTGCCTTAGGCAACCAGCCATTCTGACGTTAACTTTTAAACGACTGTTTCAAAAATACAGTGTTACAGTACGGTGACCTAGATAAACTTAAGTTGGATCAGTACGCTTTTGGACAGATATTCTATTCTATCGCAGTTAAGGACTTGTCCAATTTAGGCGCTCGACAAAGAACAGCTTTTGGACTGTACGCTTCGTTTTACTTTCGTCTCTCTAATTGGATTTAATGCTTTTCACAGTTTAAGTATGTGATAGAAAAAACTATTGCAAAATCTGGGGATGATAGCAACAATAAATTAAATTAAATTTTATTTATTTCGGAACCAGTCCATATGCATACCATGTGAAATTAAAAATAATAGATACATTAAAAAAAAATACAATTAGAAATACATTATAAAAGTCATTAAAACACATTATAAATAACAATTACAATTAGAAATAAATTACAAAGTCATTAAAACACATTATAAATTCACAATAACAAAAAATATTAAATACATGTTTCATCTTAATCTAAATTTAGGTTTGGATCCGGAGTGCTCAACATGAAGCCTGGACCAGTACCGCATTATTGGGCAATCCAGATCCAAATCCATCCTCTATGCAAACAGCTGCAGGTAGCTGTTGGAACTGCCTCGTATGCGTCGCATCAGAGACACAACTCTCTTGCGCATAATCGCCGCTAAACCATCTATATTAGCATCCGCAAACATACCCGACGCGCTACAGCTTACGCACACTTGGTGTTCACTCGACATTTCAGAGGTTAAGATGAATATTTTATCTCTGCACCACCCTAAAGTCGGCTGGTAGAAAATGCCTAAGGCATTAAGTCCGCCTTTGCACTTGTGCATAAAATTTTATAAATAAAATGAATAACTTCGATTAGTCATATTAGCTTTTTGAATCCTTGAAAAATCGTATTAATAACATTACAGAACGGGAGACATAAAGGTGAGGTAGCGGGAAGATGAAAAAGTATGAAGCAAAAAGTTTAGTAAAAACTGTAACCCGACTACGGTTTTTTTTGTCTACGTTACTCGGGCCATAATAACGAATCGATTGACACCTTATTCATCAAAATCGTTTGAATAGTTTAGACGCTACGGAGAAACATACGTAAATACATACATACATACAAAATTAACTTATCTTTTTATTGTTAAATTTTTTTTTGATTCTGTAACTATGCCTGAAATAATTCAGTATGTACATTGACTGCTCAAATCATAACCTTTCCTTTTAGCTTCGCCGTAGTCGGGTAAAAAATGAAAATGCTAGACGAATGATACGACAAACTTGATTGGTCTAACCTGGCAGGAAGACGCGTTGGCTTGCGAAATATGGATCTATTTATTTATTTATTTATTATAAGGTACACCGACAGCATTAAATACAAAACAGTTTTTAGTAAACAAAGAAACATAAAGTATGTATGCCTATTACAGGTATACGCAGCTTACACTTGGTCAGAAACACTAAATTATTTAAAATTTCAAAATATTAATATTAATCTAAATTTAAAAATAAAGTAAAAATCAAGTGGAGGCAGGCTTTTGCCCTGGAATGGGAAGGAGCATACAGGAAAAAATACCAAAAAGCAAAAGTATAAAGCTGTAGCTATTTTTTGTAAGTTGAACAGTTCAAAAGACTGATTTACGAGCATCAGTGGTTTTTAAAAAACTGTTCTTGTGAGTCACTCTTGCGACTCCACGATATGTAAATTACTTCCTCTAACACACTTCCAATCTGATTATTTTAAACCTCAGCGAACGGTATTACTTTTATCAAACAAAGCTGTGAGCGTAGCTGAAAACAATTTTAGAAAATGTTTGCAGACCCCGCCCAAATCTCAATTTCTCATTACAACTTCCCTTCAGCGTAATGACACGGGACCCTCTGAAAGAAACTTATTTTTATCATTCGCTACCAAAAAGTTTGAATGTTTCCCGTCCGAAACCATAAGTCCCATATTATGAGGATGGAGTTTCAGCTCGCTTCGGGAACAAACAAGACACATGGTAAGATGGTTTAAGAAGTACCATATCTGGAGATACCTTAAGGATACAAAGGATCTATGTTTGATATTTCCCAAGTCGCCAGTGCAGGATCGCAAAGGAAAAGGTTTGCTTACTAGAAAAAGCAGTAGACGGCCTCGAACAAGCTTCACGGTCTTGGAACGATAAAGTTAATGAAGTCTTATTGTCTTTGAACTTTAAGCGCTATGACTTTGATAGCTGTCTTCTTGGCTTGTTGTACGAGCCGACTAGGCCTCTCAGAAACTGTTGCTATAGAGTCCTCCAAGAAACCTACATTCCTTGCTCTAACAATGACGCGAGGATTATTGGTATTTATGAAACGATATCCCTTGGTTTCTTCACAGTAACCAACAAAGATATGTTCTACCGCTTTAGGGCTCCATTTTCCTTGTTCGTCCGAGTTTCCTTGGGCACGTGCACAAACGCCTTCGCTCCAAAAACTCTGAAATGATCGAACTATTGAGCCTTCCCTGTCCACAACTCCTCAGGAATCTTACCATTATTGCCACTGTGAGGCAGCCTTTTCTTCGTATAAACAGCCGTATTACATGCCTCTTCCCACAGTGTCACACTGAGATCCTTTTCCAACAACATAGCTCGAGCCATCTCCACAAAAGTGTGGTTTGCTCGCTACACTACGCCATTCTGTTCTGGAGTGTAGAGAACATTCAACTGATGTTTTATACGTTTGACGTAGAAACCCATCAAACTTCCTGTTCACAAATTCTGCTCCATTGTCCGTGCGTATGCACTTCACCTTTAACCCGGTTTCAAACTCTATACTAGCTAGAAAAACTTTAAAATGATCGAGAACCTGATCTTTTGATTTAAGGAAAAAAAACAAAAGATATACGTGCAAAATCATCTAAAATAACTAGCAAATACCGTACGTGGTTTCAGACATT
The DNA here is from genome assembly GCA_947562075.1 of Orthosia gracilis. NCBI lineage: Eukaryota > Metazoa > Arthropoda > Insecta > Lepidoptera > Noctuidae > Orthosia > Orthosia gracilis. The sequence goes on along the minus strand of OX387264.1, from coordinate 11,811,816 downwards.
GGACTACAGATATCTGCGTGAACCAGTTGCAATCTCTCGACTGCCTTCTCAGCCTCACCAACAGGAAAAGGTAAACGATGTGCCTTCCCCTTCCAAAATCCATACCCGGAAGCTTACGTAAATCTTGCTCATTTACGTGTCCAAGCCGCCGATGCTACAACATCATAGGATTACTTGCTTTCACTGACGTCAACGCAGCCCCATCTACAACCGCCTAACAACCTTCAAGCTTGTAGATTTATGAGCTTCACTTGCGGTAGCTTTACCTTGAAATGGCCTGGAACCAAACGGTGAATTAGTTTGCACCCATCTCTGTCAAAACTCACCTTCCATGCCTTCTCAACTAATTTAGATACTGATAAAAGATTAACATGCAAACCTTGACCATGATGAGTTTGTCTTTCAAACTCACCATGATTTATCACCCTTACCCTTGCATTCAATCTTATCATTGTTCGCACATGTCACATTAATCATACATTCATAACCAAATCTTTAAACCAATGTTTCTGGAAAAACATATATGCAGATGCCCAGCTGTCGATGTACCACTTTGTCGGATTAAAGGAGTCCCCGGTGCTGAATGAAGACGGGCTCACGATCGCGACGTCATTCAGTTTGGAAATCGAACCCGCTTTCTTTCCTTCAGGACAGTCCGGCTTCTCATGACCACTCTTTCCACATTTCAAGCATTTAACTTTGGTCATATTGATACAGCCAATGCCGGGTCCGCTGAAGACGATGTACTGCATCCTTGACGTGAATCCTCCTGTAGTAACTTCTGACGTACGTTCTCTGAAGTCAACTTCATCCCGGAGTGTTCCAACGCCATTCGCTTAGGCCTGCACTCTTCAGGTAGTCCTCTCATTAACACGACAGCTACAAGATCATCGTCAAATCCGGTGACAATATCCTACAACTTTCGAGAAAGAGGCATTACTGCAGCAACATATTCATGCATCAACGTGTGTCTCTCTAGCTTCTCATCCAACAACGCGTTCATGAGGGTGATCCTGCGATTTACGCCTTTGTCCTCAAACGCTTTCGCTAAGCTATCCCAAGCATCTTTGCCATGTTTTGAATCTTGTACATACGAATAAAGTGTAGGTTCCACATGTAGTTAAATCTAAGCAAGTGCGTTTTGGTCCTTTTCGATGGCGGTGGAGTCTTTGGAATCGGGGTACTTTGGCGTATACATGAACAAATTTTCTCGTAAGAGGATCATTTTAATTGCGAATTGCCACAAAGGTTCTTGATGGCAAATTTTGTGACTAGGCCAATAAACTTTTGATGAAATAAACTAGATAACTAGGATATGGACGTAAAAACGTTGTTTGCACAGAGATTTTTTTTTAATTTCAAGTAAATGACACAAGTCATTATCAAAAAATAACATGTTCGAATATCAATTTGAAATGTTTTTCCAACTAAAAAGTTTCACATTATCAAGTTAAAATCGTGAGAATCTAAGAAATCGGATTTGACAGGTATAAAAATACCTTACGAATGATACTCGTTGTTAATTAATTTGGAATATGATTGATTGATTGTAGTTATTATTACTTTACATAAAACAGCCTTCAAGTTTCAATAGCCATATGTTAGTTGGCTACTTAGTTTTGTTACCAACTTGCTGACTGGACAATATTTTTACAATTTCATGAGCTTTTTGCTATATTGTAGAAAGCTCATCTTCCTTGACAAAAGTTTTAGGAACATAACTTGTAATTTAGGTAATTAAATACCGAGAGACTGTGACATTTTATACATGTACAGTTTGGTATAGCCCGGAGTTTTTGTAAGTGATTTTTGAAATGGAACTTCTGCCTCAAGCTATTGAGTGAATAAGTACAAAGATAATCAATTTTTGTTGCAAAAAGTTTTAATAGTGTCGCTAAGTTAATCTTCCTTTCCTTATCGTAATCACAAAGGAAGCTGAAATATATAGTATGCTGAGGACAGTTCATCTGTCATCAACAGAAGATTTATCAGAAATAAATGGATAACTGCCTTTTTGGTTTTGTTTTAACTGCTGAGCGTGAAGTACTGAGGATGATGCCTGGATTGTTCCGTCTGGATTGATTCAGTAGATAGCAGGGGCGGATCCAGGCTTCATTTCTGGGGAGAGGGGAACGAGAGACTATAATACTGATATATGGTTAATCTGGCACTGATCAACGACATAATTACTATACAAATAAATGGTAATTGTAATAAATGTATAATGAAAAAATGTGGGTTAATTGATCTGGGTGGGGCACGTACCCCCGTGCCCCCTGGATCCGCCTATGTCCCATGGGACTACGAAATAACTGGTGAAATGTCACAACTCTGCTGAATCCTTCCGGGGGAATACAGTTTACCACCTTGATATTCCAAATTCTAAATACTTGTCACCTGATTGTATTACTCAGTCCTTAGTTTTTATCAACAACTAGCGACCCGCCCGTGACAAATTATACACAAAAATCTTCCTCGTTTCTCACTCTTACTATTGGTGAAAACCGCATGAAAATCCGTTCAGTAGTTTTTGAGTTTATCGCGTACAGACGCGGTGGGCGACTTTATTTTATGATATACTAGCTTTTACCCGCGGCTTCGCTCGCAGTGAAGCCATTTTTTTTTTTAAATTAAAATTATCCTATGTTACTTCTAATACCTCCAAGAATATATGTACAAAGTTTCATGATGATCGGTTTTGTAGTTTTTGCGTGAAAGCGTAACAAACAAACTTACATTCACATTTATAATATTAGTATAGATATAGTGATTCAGCGACATTGTACTATTTAGGGCTCGTTCACACAGACCATCCATATTTCTGGAGGTGATGTTCACACCGCATTTACAGTACCATTTTCAACGGATCCGTCGATACTGGGGGTAATGGCACGACATGCGTGGCGTCGATCCAATAAAACGGATTAGTATTTTAATACTGTTGTGTATGAACTGACTCATACAACTCTCTACGCCATTGCCGAATAAAAACATATACGATAAAGCGGACCTGTAAAACAGACAGCTGCATATTTTTTCGGATCTTTAATTTTTATTGGATCAGGAATACTGTCATGTGTGTGAAGTCGCTCACACAATTACATACGTCAGGGCCGAATAAAATGTATACGGTAAAGCGGCCATGTAAAACGGACTCCTGTGTGAACGAGCACTTATAAGTAAGTAAATATGGTTCACAAATCGAGTGGATGCTCGTTGTGTTGTGACAGAGTGATAGAATTTTCGAAATTGAATCTATACTCCTGGAGATTACCCATTACAAACAAACACATAATTTTTTTTCATTTTTTTTTTTCAAATATTTAATCCTAACGGCCATAACTTTAATTTTGACATCTTACTTTAAACAACAGCATTTAAAACAACAAGATATTTATCCGTACATTTTAATAACTGAAGAAGAACTGCAATTTCGTAAGTAACTAAACGGCTTAAGCCGATTTCACCAATGAAACTATTGGCGATTAGTTCAACTAAACTTAGTTTAGGCAAATACAGCGTTCTGATTGGTTGAGACCGTTGAGAAACTACGAATTAAAACGCTGCATTTGCATAAACTGATTTTAGTTGAACTAATCGATATTAGTTTCATTGCTGAAATCGGCCCTTAGATAAAGAACGAAAACCAACACTTAACGCTAGACCACAATTCGCAAATGCTAATAAAAACATTTCTTTTCAGACGCTTTCGAATTTAAATAAAAGGAAATTTACGGCCCTACATTAATCTGTATGCCTTAGTCTTTTCGCTACAGTGTTTGAAAAAAGTTCGGTCGTTACTGCTAAAAGTTTTTTCCAATTTAGCGGCTTGACTAGCTGACGAGATAAAGATGTTTTGATGGGCTAATGAATCATACCGCATGAGGTCCCAGGTTTGATTCGAGGGAAGGGCAAAATATCGTTGGGTTTCCCACCTGTAATAGGGATAATTCTTGGCTAGAAAAATGATAATTTTATTTAGTCCGTCTGTGAGATTATCAAAGAATATTCGACACGTATTTTTTTGCTTTACCAAATAAATAAAAATTGACAAAGTTAAAGCGCATCAAAGTTCAGGAGTGGGGCTTGTGACGTCACTAAGGCAGTATAAAGTGTACTAGCGGCGTGACGTCACACGATATTTCAACGCATTATATCGTCGTCACTTTATAATTACGTGTCGAAAGGAAAATACGTGATCAATATCTTTTATTAATCTACCTGACGCACAAAAAACGAATTTTCAGTAAACTACCGTATTTCTCAGTAGTAGACTGGAGTCTGGGTATAGTATGACTGTACTACCGGTTCACCAAAAGATTAATATCAACTTAGATAACCATCTTATAGATTAGCTAAAGTACACACATCTTTCATGTGGTAGGTACTGTGTTAAATTCTAAAAGAAAATATCGTGTGATATAATAAAAATAAATGAAAGAAAACTTTAAAATTTTTGTTAAAAGCATACCTTTTTAACAAGCATATTACAAAATAGATGATTATATTCAAGATAAGAATGCTTGGAAACATGATGGATCTGCTCCATAGGGCAATCTTTAGTGTAAACAAAATCAAACTGGCTATATTCATAATTATAGTAATGCATTTGTTTTTTAGAGCAGTGGTGGCCCAGTGGTATCGGCCGTGACTTACAAGTTGTAGGTCGTGGGTTCGAACCCAGGCAGGCGCTTTACTTTGTGTAAATTATTTCATCACCACTGCTCACAAAACGGTGAAGGAAAACATCGTGAGGAAACCGGCATGTCCTAGAACCAAAAATTCGAAGACATGTGACATCCACCAACCCGCACTGGGCCCGCGTGGTGGATTACGGCCCATTCCCTCTCACAGAGAGGAGGCCTGTGTCCCAGCAGTGGGAACATTAATAGGCTGATGATGATGATGATGATGATTTGTTTTTCTCTTTTTGTTTAAGTAATTGACTTGCACACTGTTCCGTTATTGTTGATTTAGATAATTAACCTATGTTTGCAATATTTGTAAGTATGTGAGAACCAAGTTCCTGTTTATCAAATGAATGAATTTACCTGTTAGTACTTGTAATACTTTATATCGATACGTAGTATAGTACTATTTCTTTGGGTGCATCATCGTATATGAATTAATGTATGTATTATATGATTAACACTTTTTTGTTAAAGAGTAAGTGTGGCGTTTCTTGTCCGTTCTTCTCCATAACAAGCTACTTTTCCGAATGGCCGGTAGAATCAATTATTATTACATTAAAATTTTTGGTCTAATTAAATTATAGAATTTTAAAATTTGACTTTTTTACTTTTAGAAAACTGAGGTAAACTTTCAATTTTTACTAAGGATTATAAAATCAAATCAAAACCTTTTTATTTCAAGGTTTTGATTTGATTTGATTATCCTTCAGAGAATACAAACGTGATGCCAAATTGTGTAATGCAGGTAATCATTGCGATCCAACTAATCTATGAAGCCGCGGGCAAAAGATATTATTATCCTAAGGGATCGTTATACCGAGTTCATCGGTGTCTTATGTGTTAATCCAGCAGGCCTACCCAAGTTACAAACGTGCCAATCGTTAACGCCTTCTATTCGTTTGGTCTGACCACATGTCTTAACGGTTAGATGAGTCATTCCCATACATTGATTCGTTTTTAATAGCGTTATCGATTGTAGATTGTCAACTTGGCTACAGGTGCTGGTGTTATAAACGATTTGTGTCCAAAAGTTCGTCTAAATCCTATCAGCCGTTTTTGCATGATTGCACACAAACATACAAATAATATTAGTAGGATAATTATACAGAATGACTTCAATTAGCGACCCATGCTACTTTAAATCTCTAAATAAAGTCATCGAGCAATATTTATTCGCTCAAAAGCCAGGCCATAATTCTTTTTCGCCAGAGAGCAGAAAAACGCCCGACTAAGTGCTATCACTAAGTAGATTTGGCAGAAGCCGAGACTACCCGTACTGAATCATTTTATACTGGAACGAAGCGGTTGAAACCAGTTATATCCAGTTATTAAGTGCCCAAATTACAGCGCTCAAGCAGCTGGTAGATTTTCGTTGATTTATTGAAGTTTTTGGAGCTATCGACGTATGTTTCAGTTGGCTTTCGAGAGGGATTTGCAAGAAGGAAACGAAGTTTATTAACGAGAAATATTTTAAATTTTCTTGAACGAAATGTGTATGAGCCGCAGGGAAATAAAGATACCAGGGATTGCACGAAATCCCTAGGGATACCACGAAATCACGGTAGATGTCGAATGTTCTTGCTTTTATTATTACGTCTTCTACAAAACTATTTACTAAAATTATTTAGTGATATGTCAAAATGGTTCTATAATATCGTTGATATGTCGTTTCACTTAACTAAGTCTAGTAAAATGAGAAAAGTGTTGATGGATTAAATATTAAACAACTTTAAAAATTAAATGATGCTGTTTTCTTAGATACTAAAGTCAACTAACAAATATTTTGAAGATCACATTTTAACTTTTTTTGATATGTGAATTCTTTCATAAATAACAAGTACCCACTTAAGAATACGGAATTATAAACAAAAAACTGACTAACACGCGACGACTATGTCCTTTTCAATTTGTGGCACTGAATCTGTTAATGTTGTATCCGGTTTTAGAACTGAGTTTCGAAGTTACCAATCCTTTAATATACCAGTTGAAGTCCCAACTTTATAAAGTTCGTCTTTTTTCCATTTATCATCATCATCAGCGGTATAATGTTCCCACTACTGGGATATAGGCCTCCACATTTTCAGAGAGAATAGGCCGTAATGGTAATCCACCACGCAGGCCCAGTGCGAGTTGATGGATGTCACATGTCTTCGAATTCCTTTGTTTCCATTAGTATGCCTAAAACATTTTTGGAGTCTGTCGGTCCTCGATCAACTTTTGAAATGTCCATAACAATAGCATTGACTTTAACATCAACAAATTTAATTACAGAAGCAGATTTCATCTTCTATGTACATCCCACTTGATTCTTATTCGCTTCATTTCTTTCTTGTGTTGTAGTTCTTTCTTTAGAATACAAGAAACATACGTTCATTACTTTAAACACTTAGCTTTCATTTCCAATTGTATCATCAAAAATGAAATGTACAGATTGATAATAGATGATTAATAAGATTTAGTTTAGTGAAACGACAATTAGCATTTTGTCATATCACAATCATTGTTTAGTAAGAAGACGTAATAAACAAGAATATTTGATATTTACCGTGATTTCGTGGTATCCCTAGGGATTTTCTGAAATCCCTTGTATCCTTGTATCCCTGTGACTTAATTATGCATTTTATGAAAATTGGTTGGATGAGGAATAAAAACGAAGTTGGACTAATAACGGATCTACCAATATAAATTGCCGCATCTTAGTTGTCCCGTCTTCGTAATTACAGATGTAATAAAAAATCTTTTTTACAAAAAAATACTTCCGACTTCCAACTAAAAACACTACAAAGTGAAAAATAACTTTCTTTTTCGAAGTCGGTGTCCATATCGAAAAAAAATGGTACCTACCAAAGACAACGACTTCGAAAAAGAAAGTTATTTTTCACTTTGTAGTGTTCTTAGTTGGAAGTCGGTAGTATTTTTTTGTAAAAAAGTTTTTTTATTTTTCACTTTTAAGTTGTGTCTATTAAGCAACTTGCCTTTAATAAGGTACTTATAATGCCAGAATAGGTTACCCGAATACAATAAAGCTTGAACATAACCAGTGAAATGAGAGTGTACCAAGGTGAACTGTACATATCTGCGTATCCCTTTAGAGCATACTGGCGTGATGTTATGTTATGAAATAGTATAAACAATAAACAGACATGCGACTGCAGGAATTCCGAGAGAATTGCCGTTATTTATTAAAGAGTTCTGTTGTATATCTCCGAAGTTCTTTATCAGATCTTCACATAATTAAAATGGGACCAATTTCGGAATATACTCTATCAAACAAAAAAAGAATTTTCAAAATCAGTCCATAATTGATGGAGATATCGGTGAACATACAAAAAAAAAACACAAGAAGTCGAACATAGAACCTCCTCCTTTTTGGAAAGTCGGTTAAAAAGCGCATTTTTGGCCTTGTAACCTTCTACCATAGTTCTTCGACGGTAGGCTGGTACTTGTACAGATATAGTTATACAGAATATGCAAATATATATTTTTTATTTATTATTATTAGTCTTGCACTTGACCACTATCTCACCTGATGCGATGATGAGGTCGACGATGAAGCACGCTTGCATAGAAGAAACCTATTCACTCTTGACTCAAAGACTACTAGGTTGTCCCAAATATTCTTTGTTTTTTATGAGTAAATCGCTGATTCCCAAAGATGTCAGGATTTTTATTCATCATCATCATTTCAACCGAAAATGTCCACCACTGGACATAGGTTGTTAGGCTTAGGCTTTTTATTAAACACAATTAATTTAGTTCTGTTAATCCTCCTTTCCTACTACCTACATGTCCATCTCAATATTAGAGTACCAACAAAATAATGAATGCAAGCCCCGTCTCACTACAAGCCCGGAGCAATGGGATCATTTGCGTAATACCCGGCGATTATGCACAATCGTTTGTGCACTTTGACGCACCACCGTTATGACGCGACCTCTGAGGCTCTAACCAGAGGATCTAGAGATGTACAGTTTAGAACGAAGGCTGCGCACAGACTGGCTAGGATTAAACTATTCAACATGAGATAACGAAAAAAAAAAAAAAAACTTATTACACCGTACTTAGGTGTCGTAGGTCGCAGGTGTAAACCAGGATAACACCTCCTGCTAACAAACGTAAAAGTTTGGCGAGCTTAGAATTAAGTAACACCTCTGTATTAAAATATTATTAAATAGATAAATTAAAACTATATACTTTGTGTTATTTATTTCTATGCCATTAAACACGAAACGGGGAAATAAAACATCGAGACGAAATTGGCATGTCGTTTGGAAAATCCTCTAGATCTGTGACAACCACCAACAAGTATATGTGACTATGACTAGACACGGTGAAGTAGATTTTAAATACTTTAGACACTATCAATTAATCAAAGTCAACAGCTAACTTCAATCCGATTAAAGAAATCGTTTATTTGGTTACCAATGCAAAGTGCCCGAGGAAATCTTAGTATTCGTAAAAGTTAGAGCAGGTGAAATATGCTTCTGTACCTATACACAGAATCAGCACCCTAATTGCGTATCTATTTTAATAGCTCGAAGCACACGCCTTCCCTTTCATTTTGAAAACTCAACAATATTCATTGCGTGTTTTACGCTGCCGAATAGACGGATTTTTGAACATATGAAGCAAGGAAATCATACCATGCGCTACTATTTGAACTTACACAATTAGGGTACTGAACACCACTAATAACCAGATAAGTAATAACTCCAGCATCTCTTAAACAATTTCTGACCCCACCTAGAATATTCAAGAACTAGCCCTCATGTACCATCAGCTTTAATGGTAGAGGTTTCATCGTGGCTCAGACCTCGGTGCCTCGCTTGCAAAGCATTAATAAAGCCCGGATTAATATTCCGTTCTGAACCATCTCAGAGGATTATGTTGCAATCTTCTTACAGAATAAAGATCGGTCAAGTACGACGTTTTAGTGCTTCAGATCAGGGAAATAAAATGGAGGGATTTGTCTGGAGGTAGCTTAGAATGAGGAACGGAATAATCCAACTCTTCTCTGTACTTGGAATTTTATTATAATTCTTTGCTATTGTCGTAGTATTATATTATTTATGCTATGGTAGACAGGTTCTGTATAAGTGTCATTTGATGTCAGCGAAGGCGATAGTTGAAGTGTCATTTTGACACTAAAGGGATTGATCACGTGATTTTTCGATACAGCCTGTAAATTCCAAACAATTTTGCTTTTTTGACTATTGCTATCGCCACGCTTTCGATGATAAAATGTCACTTGTCTAGAGTCTTTGACATTTCGACTGTCAACTTTGGTGACATGTAATTCTACTTTTCTTGAGCCTGTGGTCAGTAACTGCGTATAACAGAGGACTTTTTTATATATGAAATAGAGGCCTATCTCAGCGATAAAATTAAGAAACTGAACGTGTCGCCCTCTGGACACAGGTTTTGGAACTATTGCCAACATACTTGTCTTAATAAATTTTAGGCAGCAAAAAGTATCACAGTTCGCAAGAATCGAGGACTTAGTCGCACATCAGCCTGACTCAATATAAATCGGCTACTCAGACGTTGCTAATGAGAATGAAAGTTAAGATTACTTGCTGGTACTTATTTCAAATTGTACATTATGAATACCTCCCGAATTAGGCATTTGTAGGATGCTAGGCATCTTACTAATTGGGCATTTAACGACTAAGCCCGCCATTTATGTGCTGTTTTTTTACGATATAGTGAAAACAAATTAAAATGTTATTTAAATGCATGGAGTGGCAATACTTTTGCTGACCAACCAAATTTTATAAACCTATATTAGAACGATTACTCGTTTGCCACTATTAAGATTGGCCCCCTTGCTGCGTATTGACAATGAACTAGCCGAAAATTGACTATTTTTTTTATTAATGTTTACAATCGAATATTCTAATAAAATAAACCTACGCACAAATAAGCGAGGGAAAAGCGCTCATTGCGCATTAAAAACTTCATCCATATCGATGTCAACGGGAAACTTGCCCAGAACGCAGGCAGCATCGTCACTCTGAATGGCAATGCTGATTCTCTGATCGAAGAAAAGGCAAGGCCTTTGGTCACGTGAAGTAAAATATCCTATTGTAATGTGGGCAAGATTACAATCTTGCTACAACATACATGCCTGGAATCGGAAAAACATAAATAATTCTTCAAACGCTTAAGTAGACCGTAATATAGGCAAACAATACTGAATAATTCACGCCTATGTGAATAAAATTGTCAACAGTCTCCAAACATAACAAGACGTCCATTGAACAATTTATTCAAGACTTTCTTCTGCCCGCGTCTTCACCCGCGTGCAAAGTGTTTTATTATCCCAAGGGAACATTACCAGGATGAAAAGTATCCTATGCATTTATCCAGTTTATGAATCTGTTAGCAAAATTTCATTAAAATCTGTTGAGCCATTTTTGCGTGATGAAAACACAAACATACAAACTTTCACATTTATAATATTAGTAGGGTATTTCTGCAGCAAGACACCAGAAAGTACCATTGTTCCAAGTATGACAGAAAACAAGTTGAGCCAATTCATATCCCAGTTTACAACGTCCAAATTATGCTAAAGTATCCTATCAACAAACGAGATTGAAGGAACCTCGCCAAAATTCTCCTCATACATTTTCTGCTGCACTTAATAATTTACAATGAAGAGAAAATATTATAACATTTAAGCTCTTCATAAATTACATAACATTAAAAGTGGGTACATAAATCGTGTGGCCTGGCATGAGCTTGTCCGAGGTTATGCCAAATATTCGGTAAATTGTCGGGATAACACGTTAGCTGAAGACTATAGTGCTTCTCTGATAATTAAATAATTCAGCTACTAGGTTATGGAGGTCAGATAAGGAGTTGCCCCATGTATAATAGTGAACTCAGCTGCATCTGGATAGACTGCAACCCTAGCATGTTTAGGAAAAGTCCATGCAGACTGTTCTTTTTAACCAACTTACCAAAAAGGAGGAGGATCTATGTTCGACTTCATGTTTGTTTTTTTTGTTTATGTTCACCGATATCTTCGTCAGTTGTGGACCGATCTTGAAAATTATTTTTATGTTTGAAAGGTTATGTTTCGGAATTGGTCCCATTTTAATTTGGTGAAAATCTCATGAAGAACTTCGAAGATATACGAAAGAACTCTTCAATAAATAACAGCAAACTAACTAAGTAACCTAACTGATTAGCATATTTTTTTTATACAAAAACTGTCAAAACATCTAATAAATTCTTCAGATAAAAGTTATCTCGCGATTGAAAAATCGTTTAAGTTACATAATGTTATGTATAATAAATCATTTGCATGAAAATTGTTTTTGTTATTTATATTAATTGTATGCCTAAATATTATTATGCTATCATTAGGCCTACTAACGTTATGCTAATAGTCATTAGGCCTACTAAAGTTATGCTAATAGTCATTAGGCCTCCTAACGTTATGCTAATAGTCATTAAGCCTACTAACGTTATGCTAATAGTCATTAGGCCTACTAACGTTATGCGAATCAAATTTATGCCAAAACAAATTAGTCTTTAAGATGATTATGCCAACATAAAATGTATGCCTAAAAAAATTATGCCGAAGTATTATTATGCTAAAAGAAATTGTGCCAATATCGTTATGCCGAAGTATATTAGGATAAAGAACAATATGCGAAAAGAAGGGATCCCGAATGCCACTCCTTAGCTGTACGCACAATGAAAGTATTTTCGAAACGCTTTGTGCGTATGGGTGGGATATCAACCATGTAACGATGGCGCATTGCCATACATCTTGTAGTCCGATGATGGAAAGGGCTAGGCGGAATCAAATTGTGCAGTTCCATCGCACTCTCCCCGAAAAATAACCGATAGAAAACCGACAGGCTGGCAACTCGTCGTCGGTGTTCAAGGCTCTGGAGCTTTGCGTCGACCAGGGCATCATTGCCGATAAGTCTCCTGGCCTGGTATATTCTTTAATACTGATTTTATAATCAGTTTTGGATCTCTAAATCTAAAACATCTTCAAAACAAGTAATATAAATTCTAATGTGTTTCCTCCTTTTTGTTTCTACGCAAACGCCATGAGATAAATATATGCCGGAGATCTCCTACCGATTAAACTCTAGCAATATTTCCGCATTCAAACTGAAAATGCTTTTTCCCAGAAAGAATTGCACCCAATTCTTTTATTTAAACAAAGAGACATAAATACAATATGCACAAAACAAATGGATACAAAGTGCTCACACGCTGAATAAGCCACTATAACTAAAGTATGGAATAAGAAGTGTAGCTGCTGCAATGTCGAGCTATGGCCGATATCAAATATTTGTTGGCCATGCCGCCATATCGGTACTTGTCCTACGATGGGAATATTGTGGATGGGGGTTTAAAATGTAGGCTGACTCTGTTTGAAGTATAATGCCAACAAGCAATATATTCAAAACTGCTGTAAATATATGACCCTGCGCCATTTGGTATAATAGTTGCTATATGTAACTTAACTTAGTGTAGGAAAAATCAAATTAATTAATTTACATACCTATTCATAGTTATTGTACTCCATTTTTGTTTTAAGAAATTGACTCACACACTGCTCCGTTGTTGTTGAATTAGGTATTTTATCTATGTTTGCAATATTTGTAAGTATGTGAGAACCATGTTCCTATTTATCACATGAATTAATTCACCTAATTCACGTATAAGGTATTAAAAACATTAACGTTTTTAATACCTTATACGTATGTACCTAGTGTTATTCTGGGCGCATCGTCCTCACGTACATGAATTAATGTATGTATGTAAATATTGTAAGACACTTTTTTTTTAAAGAGTAATTAGTTTCTTGTCCGTTCCTGTCCATAACAAGCTTCTTTGCCGAATGGAAGATAGAATCAATTATTATTACTTGTAATTATTATTTTAGATCTTCAAAAGTGCCGCTTGATGGCCTAATTAAAATAAAGAATTTTAACATTTGACTTTTCACTTTTAGAAAACTGAGGTAGACTTCCAATTTTTACTACTTATTTTTGTAAGTACTTGCCCTTTTATTTATTTTGTTAAAACTGTTTATGCTGCTCCGGTTCGGCGTCATCCAGTCGGCACCGGCTGTCGCTGAAAACCAGTGCTGTGGCTCTGTCTTGCACGCGTGTCCTAGAATTATGGTCATGCGTCATGCCTGGCGAAAATTTATTTTGTTCTTTATTTTCTTTCAAAGCGGGTCTGGTGTCACTACAATATGATTCGTAAGCAGCATGGATATGTATGAGGCACCACTCGAGGGCTGCGACACTAACTCGGCGATGGTTGATTTTGCGAGTATTTTCATTCTTTACTATTTTAAGATTCTTAAGGTATACAGCGGCTCCGGTGTCACTGATGCCACGCCAGTGTAGCTGCTTGAGTGAATCCAGAGCTGCTCTCTTCGGAAGTCTACCTTTAGATGCCTTTCTAGATGAATCAGTATTTTCTAGTCCTCCTGACCGATTCCGGTCATTGCCAATCTTAGCCGAGACTAGTAATTGACGCGGGAAGTATTATAATGAGCAGGTTCGCAAACACAGGTGCTCTCTCTCTTCTTTCACTCTCAAAGTCCAATGGTAATCATACTACCGGAGAGACATCAGCCGCAAGACCATTAGCTTAACGTGCTTTTCCAGGCACTTGAAAAATAAGCAAATCAATATTTAATTTAAAGGTACAAAATCCACACAAAGCCAACAATGGCGGCGTTCAGTATTCTGAAAATGTAAAACAAGCTGTTTGGTGTAAATGTTTCAGAGCAGCGCGAGGTGCGCCGCCGAATTTCACTTATTCACTCTTTTCATAAAGGCCTGTGCATTTTACACTGAAAACTTTGTACAGGGGCTTCGCTGGAAGGCAATTAAAATGCTCTAGTTATTTCGGATAGCCACCACGGTTGAGTACAGTTTTCTGATGATGAATGAGTTTTACGGGTACTTTGATTGGATAGGAATTGCAGTATGATGTTATGGATATGGTGTAGATAGCTATATTACAACCGATTCCGATATTTTACGGACCGTTGTATTATTGGATGCTTGTTTGTAGAACGCCTGCGTTTTATGAAATTTCATAAAATCTTTATAAATAACTAGCTGCCCCCGCGGCTTTGCTCCTGTCAACTGGCTATCTACTTACCTACCACCTACCTATCTACTCTACCTACCTACCTTACCCTACCCACCCACCAACCTTACCTACCTACCAACCTATTCATCTGCTACCCTATCCTACATACCTACCTACCCTACCCTACCTACCCTACGCTACCTACCTACCTACCAATTTTTTTTAACTATTTATTTGAATAAGAATTAATACTATACTACAATACAAATGTAACCAACTTTTGTTTATACCGGCGATCTAATAATAGCAGCTTCTTTGTTCTAAAATTTAAAACACAGTAGCTGCTATTGTGACTTAACTATGATAGTGAGATAGATATATTCTATTGTAGACTTATATGTAGGTAATAACGAGTACTTTAATTATTTAGTAAATATTTTGTATGTATCATCAATAGTTTTCTCAGCGCACGCCAAATGAATCTTATAGGCAAAATTTTGCTACTTTGGGTTACATTATAGCAATTTTCATAAGGATCTCAATTTCTTTTTAAATAAATTATTGCCTATGTTACGCGGAAATAATGTAGTTTTTTATACGTGAAAGAATTTTTAAATTCTGTCCAGTAGTTTGGAAGCCTATTCGGTACAAATAAACAAACAAAGAAAAACAACTTTCCTCTTTATAATTTTTTTATTTTTTTATTTATCCATTTATTTCAGGCATCAAGGCCCATATCAACATATACAATACTATACTCATATAAACATCTTAAAAATACAATAAATATATAACATAAATATCTAAAAACTAATGCTAAGGTACACGAAGTGTCGGCGTCGTGTTTCGCTGACTGGTATCACGTAGCTGGCTTCGAAACCGGCGGTACATAACACCCTTCGGCCAAAAATCTACCTGGAGGAACTTTTCGAGTGCATGCGTCGGAACACGCACCACGAACGACTTGAAGTTCGTGTTGTGATGCGGCTCCAACCTCTCGACCCTCAGAGTCCAATTGATCTTGACGCGCAGATACTCCACGACGTCCTCAACCTTCGTGAAGTGGTGCAGTCTGGACACATACATCAGCGTCGTCGGGATTGCTGGACGCAGCAGCATGTTAGGTCTTGCCAGCGCAGTACCGCACTGGTTCCGACAAGGAGGCTTCTTCTTCTTCCTCGTCTCCACCTTGATGAAACCATCCTTGTCGCACAAGTCCTTCTCAGGACCCTGCCTTTTCAAAACCTGGTTTGGTTTCGACCGGCTGCGTTTACCCCCTTTTGTTGTTTCCGCTCGAGCTACCTGCGAGTTTTGTGGCTCAACAGGATAGATAATCATCATAGATAATTGATGTGTTATTCTGTCGTACGGTACAGGCCATAATACAGCCGTTATGTTTCACAAAAAGCCGTCCAGTAGTTTTTACGTAAAAGAATAACGAACATAACCACAAACCTTCACATTTATAATTTTTGTAAGACACTTATTACCTTGTAGCACGGATATTTTAGAGAAAGAATTCATAGACTACTTTATGCGCCCTAGTGTGTGTAACGGCTTGGTACGTGACGATGGGAAGAGACCAGATGGCATGACATTGGTGCCCTGGAAGGTGGGTAGGCCTCTGGTGTGGGACGCAACCTGTGTCGACACCCTTGCTCCATCTCATGTTTCTAGTTCGGCGGGCTGTGCTGGCGCTTCTGCTGCGGCTGCTGAAGCCCTCAAGCGGCGCAAATACTGTAACCTAATAGGTAATTACAGTTTTGAGCCGTTTGGGGTCGAAACGCTTGGGTCATGGGGCCTGAGTGCACGTCTCCTTTTTAAGGAGATCTCTCGCCGACTGATTGACACTGTGCGTGACCAGAGGGCTGGCTCTTTCTTTGCGCAAAGAATCAGCATTGCCATTCAACGTGGCAATGCTGCCAGTCTTCTGGGCACGTTCCCGGATGATAGCGATGTGGAGGAGTACTTCGACGCCTAAGTGTACCTTTCTTTTATATATAGTGTAAATAGTTAGTTCTAGTATAAGTTTGTAAAGTTTATTTTTGTTTAGTGTTTAAGTATGTACATATTTACACCTTTGTATTAAATAATAAAAGTTTACGATTTAAAACTGTCTTGTAGTCATAGTATGTTTTCAGTTAACAGAGGAACTTTAAATGATTACGGTATGAGAAACATATTTGAAAATTTAAATATCCTGATAAAAAACAATCAAATACACAAAAAACAAAATAGCCAAAATAAAATATCGGAAGACACGCAAAACATATTTTTTCGAGAATAAAATAAAATGTAATCTCTTCCACCAAAATATTGCGGGTATTCTAAATAAAAAAGATGTTTTCGAATTAACTATTAAAGACTTAGAAAGTAAACACGATCAAATTGATGTAATCTGTCTTACAGAAACGTTTATAAAAAAAGGTACAGAAAGTAATCTTACTATTGCAAACTATAGACTAGCAGCATCATATTCTAGAACAGATCAACGCAGAGGCGGTTCTTGCATTCTTGTAAGAAAACATCTTGATTTTAAGCCTATATTATTTAACCTTATAGACCCTATACCGTTTCACTTTGAATTCTGCTGTACGGAAATAGTTCAGCTCAAACTTTACATTGTTTGCATCTATAGAATACCTAACGCTAACGCAACTATTTTCTTACAAAATCTAAATGTCCTCTTAAAAAAGTTAACAAAAAAATCTAAGCACATCATATTATGTGGTGATTGGAATATTGATCTACTAAAACCAAACAACTATTTTACCAAGGAATTACAATCTACACTTAAAAACTACAATATTACTAACCATATAACTACACCGACAAGAAAAGAGGCTTGCTTAGATCTAATAAGTAGTAATATTTCTAATGTCACAGCTGATACACATTTTCTAGCGCTATCTGACCATGAAACCGGTCAAACCATCTCCTTTCAAATCACAAATTATAACAATGAGGGAAACCCTAAGCGATTCTGGTTTGAAAAACGTAGAGACTTCAGTACCGAGAACACAAATAAATTTATGTCTTGCGTGGAGGCCCTATCATTCAGCGATGTTTATGAGTGTATGGATGTTGATGAAGCTTTAAATTTAAAAAATATTCCGAATAACCCAAATACAATCTTCTTAAAACCAGTTGATGATTTAGAAATACACAAAATAATAAATTCGCTCAATAGCACTAACTCTACTGGATACGATAATATCGACACCAAAATAATTAAAAAATGTGCTAAAAGTTTATCTCGTCCACTAAGCCACGTATTAAATCTATCTTACTTTAATGGTAAATTCCCATCACGATTAAAATATTCTATTGTAAAACCAATTTACAAAAAGTGCGAAAGAACCGAAATGAATAACTACCGACCAATAACTTTAATTCCAATAATATCAAAAATATTTGAAAAATCATTATACAGTATTTTATATAGCTTCTTTTTAAAACACAATATATTAAAATCCGAACAATTTGGTTTCAGAAAAAACTACTCTACAACTTTGGCCTGCTTCAATCTTGTTAAAATAATAACGGAGTATCTAGATAAAAAAAATCCAATTGTCGCTATCTTTCTTGATATGTCCAAAGCGTTTGACTTTGTGTCACACAAGATACTCTTAAATAAGCTAGACAAGTACGGCATAAGAGGCAATGCCCTCAATTGGATAGAGAGTTACCTCTCTGATCGCTACCAATGTGTTGAAATTCCAAGTGTAACTGGCCACCACAAAACATCTTATCGTTCTGAATACATATTAAACGAACACGGTGTACCACAAGGTAGTATACTCGGACCGTTGTTGTTCCTAGTGTATATTAACGACTTACCAGACTCAACTAATTACAAATGCATCTTATATGCTGATGACACTACATTACTTATACACTCCCACAGTAAAAATACTTACGAAACAGATATTAACAACACTATAGATAACGTAACTACTTGGCTAAATAATAACAACTTAAATATAAATGTAAATAAAACAAATATAATACACTTTCAAACTCATAACAGCACCCAAATTTCTCTTAATATTACTCAAAAAGGCAAAGCTATAGAAAAAGTAGAATCAACTAAATTCCTTGGTCTAGTAATTGATAAACATTGCAGCTGGAAACTACATATCGATAAGATCTGCTCTAAACTGGATAGTTATGTTTATGTACTAAACAGACTAAGACAAGTAGCTACTCCCAGTGCTACACTATGTGCGTACCACGGTTATGTTTCCTCAGTTTTACGCTACGGAATAGTCATATGGGGGAATTCTGTGGATTTAATCCGAGCATTCAGAGCACAGAAAAAGTGTCTACGTGCAATATGTGATGCTGACTACCTAGATAGCTGCTTACCCTTATTTAAAAAACAACGTATCCTGCCATTGCCCTGTCTCTACATATACGAAATTTCCATGTTTGTCTACAAAAACCCCGGCCTCTTTACTAGAAATATTAGTGTAACAAATAGAAATAGTAGATTTCCCAATAAATTATCCGTACCAAGCCAACGCACAACATTATATAGTAAAAATTCATTCTGTATGGCTGTCAGAATTTACAATAAACTTCCAAATGACCTAAAGAATCTTAACATAACGTCATTCAGAAGGAAATTATTTGATTTTCTGTTAAATAAATGTTATTATTCTACTAAAGAATTTCTCGATGACAATAACATTGTTATAGTATTAGATAGTACAATATAATTATATGTAGATAATAAGCTTAATATTTGTACACCGATTCGGTAGAATGTATGATACCCTGAAAAACCATAAAACACCTATTGTAACCTACTACATTCTGACAAATAAACTTTTCTTTCTTTCTTTCAAAAATTCTAGAACTTATCATGTCGTGAATTTGTATTCACAATGTTGTGGATGAGACTGATACTTAATTCTAGAGTACGAATCGTGAGTTCGTACATAGAATTTGTAACTGTGCGTTTTATTCTAGATCATAGTCCGGGAGGTTATGTCATGAATTAATTAAAAACCGTCGGTAGTTCTAACCCTGGGGAGCTCCATAAGAAGTTAACATTCTATCCGATTCTATTTCACAACCGCCCAATCTCCCCGATGAACCGCTTTCCGCTCCGACTGCAATTTTGGACTCTCCTGGATGAACCGATGTCCGCGCCGACTGCAATTTTGGGCTCCGCGCTGGAGCGCGCTTGTGATGTCGTACCCGGGTCTACTTACCCACCCACTTCCGCAGATGCACCGCCTCAAGAAAATGCGTCTACAGAAAGTATGCAAGAGTTAGATCCTGATATTTTGTGTTTACTTGGAAAAAAGTCTGTACATGAAGAGAAGTTTGGTGAAAACGTCCATAAAGATATTGCTAGCAGGTGGACTGATATTCTGGTTAATGGCTTATAGGACGAAACAAGTAAGGATATATTGAAGAATTATAGTGTTCCCTGCGATTTAAAATTAACCCAGGCTCCAACACTTAATCCTGAAATCAGAGCAGCAGTTAATGAAGATGCCTTGAAGAGAGACAACATATTGGCTGACAAACAAAAGGTATTAACTTCCATTATAACCTTTGTAGCCAACACAATCACTGTTGTCTTGCGAACTGAGATTAAATGTCATTAAAATCCCTTAGTGATGCCGACAGACTTTTATGTCACACACATTACAGTGACACACAAACAAGGAGATTTTTAGCTTACCTGCCTTAACAAAGAAATTAAGGATAATGTAGAGGACATTAAACGTGATCACTAAACTATTTGCTAACGATCTCCAAGATTTTTTTAAATCTATGAAAGCTATTATAAGAACTGGCACCGAATTAAAACCTACAGCTGTCAAGCCAAAATTGCCACCCAAAAACATTCAACCAAAGGAATCAACATCAAGGGCTTGAAACTGGAGGACCCGCCACCGCCGCAGTCGCAGCATCGCCGCATGCCACCGATACAGACCGCGATGGCTGGTGGGCGCAAGCAACTACCAGTGAACCGTGCTACGGATCGCCGTGTCCCACGGTAACGCAACCGGTATCCGCGTCGTTAGTCAAAGTGGACAATACCAACACACAGGCGGGTAAATTAAAGTTCTTTCACCATAATTGGTCGTAAATCACCAATGATTCTGTGGTGTTAACTTGGGTTAACGGTTTGAATATTCCAATTTCGAACAATATATATCCCAGTCTATATCTTCAAATAATCATCCTAAGTCTGATGCAGATGAACTACTCATGACTAAAGAAATTAATAATCTTCTTAGTATTGGTGCCATAAGCACCCATGTGTTGTTAAGAAAAGTAATACGACAAATAGATTTATTTTAAATATAAAATCCTTAAACAGATTCATCATTGCGCACACATTTCAAACTTGAACATACAGAACTG
Source organism: Orthosia gracilis (assembly GCA_947562075.1). Classification (NCBI taxonomy): domain Eukaryota; kingdom Metazoa; phylum Arthropoda; class Insecta; order Lepidoptera; family Noctuidae; genus Orthosia; species Orthosia gracilis. Next base: position 11,790,655 of record OX387264.1, on the reverse strand, counting down.
CTATTATGCTATGCTCATTTTAAGTCACCTTTACACGCTTGGCGAACAATGGCAAACTAATTTTCTTTCAACTTACAATCTACCTACCGCGATAAAATGTACCTACTCAAAATAAAAACCCAAGTTAATGAAAAATATTTTATCCTGCGACTATTGCGACAAAAGGTTAGGATTAACAATTTTTTTTTCAACAAATCGATTTTATTCCATCGATTTTTATTTTCTGCCAGTATCTTTTTGATCTAATGAAATAAATCTCATGCTGTGCAGTGGGTTTGGTTTTGGTCAGCCAGCTCGCGAATATACTCATATATCCTCCGATTACACAACGAGTTTTTTTTACTCATATACTCATCTGATAGCCGCTTCAGAAGCGATGTTAATTTAGAGTATGCTTTTATATCTACGTTTTACTTGGTATTAACTGTGCTTTATAACATTGAATACATAGACCATAATTAAGATGTCTTAATTTTTTGGACATCTCACTAAAATACTTTAAAAACACACTTTCGGACAATGATTTTACACGTATTTCGTTTTTCCCGCGATTTTAGCGGCAAAAGGTTATTAACAATTTAATTTGTTTTTATACTTTCTGGAGTTGAATTCATATCGCTGTCAATTTCCATTTTTTTAAACTTTTCTTGTTAAATATGAAGAATCCAAGTTTTACAATGGTACAAAATGTGCGCCATTTGTTTTTTCTTTTTCACCAGTTCGGTGTTATTCAGCCGATTTTTATTTTCAGCCAATATCTTTTTGAACTAATGCTTAAATTGTATGTAAAACTTATTGATAGACATTAAACCTCTATGGTAAATTTACATTTAAATAAGAAATAAAAAACAGTGCATTAATGAAAAATTGTGCAGCCATGAGATTTCATACAACATTTCTGCACTGTTTTGTTCCAAGCAAAAAAATAAGTCTTTTGTGATCGGTTTTGTAATGATTAATGATATCATTACTACGTAGTTGAAAGTAGAGTAACATTTACTTTAAATACTCTCTCAGTCTATGTTTTTAATGGTAAAAATATTTTCTACGAGAGTGTTTGTTCGTTACAGCGCTTTATTTTGTACTTATATTAGATTATGTTTGCTGACGGTATGATCTTCGTTAGGCTTCAAAGGGAGAGTGAGCAAATATATTTAAATTTGTTCGTCATTGATAAAAAAATAAATTGACCTTTATAAAAAACGGAGCAAAAATGTCTTAAGTTTTAAATTGGAGTAATATATAAAAATATGTTATATTTTTAAGGACACGATTTTGTGCTTGCTTAGCAATTTATGGCTTCACAAATAAGCATAAGGAATTCACAGAATAGCCCACCCGCAGGTTTCGTTTTATCCGCTGCACAAGTGGCATTACAACTTTGAAGATGGAAAACCTTCCTAATATTTTATTCAGGAAGTAAAAAAACAAGGTGCGGAGAAAAATACACTCCGCATTTTTCATAATGCAAGTCCATCCCGTCGCACCTCTACTCAAAAAGCAGGCAACGGAACACAGACATAAATCTAACTAGATGACACGAATGTACTACACGGTCAAAATAACGGCGCATTTGGAACTGTCGATGTTCGAATGTTCGACTGCTGACGTTCGACAACCACTATAGGCGCTCGAGGCGAACGCGGGGCACCGCGTGAGTTGGGTCGATGTGCACAGATATTTTTTCTAACTTGTTGCATGTAGTACGTCCCGTTACCGTTTTTTTTTGAGATGTTTTATTTAGCGTTATCGGCACCGGAAATCAACCTAAATTTAGAAAAATGTCAAGTTATGCCGCATTAAGCTGTAAAAACGGTACAAAAAAGTTGGCCAAAACAATGGAAATATTTGCTTTTAGGTATGTATGATATGTGATCATAGGCTCTAGACAAGTGTCTTTCAATCTGATGGTCGAAAAGTAAAGGTTTGATCACGTGACATATGATAGCGTTTGACATTTATATGATATTTTAATATATTTTTGTAATTTTGCCAATCGCTTACGCCACGCCTTCGTTAATAGACTGACGCTTACGACACGCTTGGTGTTCATAAAGACGAGGAACCTGCGTTATCTAGTTACTTAGATTTATATCTGTGTATAGGAAGAATATTTTATTTAAAAACTTCTCGACATCAAAAACTAGCGAAATTGTCAACTGAAAGTCGACAATTTCGCGAATCATACCTGCCGTTTGCACGAAGACAGAATTCGCAATAATAGTACATTTTGCTGAAACGAAAAATAGAGTATTTTTTGTAGCTACCTTCGCAGTTTTTAAAATTCTCTCTGCGTTAAGGATTGCATTTTTTATCAGCTACTCAAACAGAAGTGTAGAGGGAATGTTACTATTTTTTTTTATTTTGTTGAATGTGTAAACAAACGTTTTCCTAGGTAAAATTGTGACGCAATCTCACTACTTATATTTTTTATTCACACACATTCAACTGTATTTCGAAAGTTTCAACTTTATATCCTACTGCTTTTTCTATCGACGGCGATGATAATTTATTTACAGCGGGAGGCACTAGACAGATTCTGGGGTCTCAAGTTTGAAAGGAATTGCCCAGGAATGGGATAAAAGCCGAAGATTTTTAATTTAAACAGACTAAATTATAAAAATAAAATACATTTCTGCACACGTCCGGGACCTGTTAGATCGCAGTACAAAAATCTAATGTTTACAGGTAGATACAAAACGGCATTATTAAGAAAAAATTTATTATCAATGGGACCCGTTATCTATAAAAAAATACCTCATGCCTACAAAGAAGAGTCATTAAGCATATTTAAAAAGAAGCAAACATCCTTACTAATACAAAAATGTTATTATTCTATAAATGATTTTTTGAATGATAAAACGTAACATGATATAATGATGGAATGATACATATAAAGATAAAAAAGGATAATGATTTATATGTGATACAATGTTATATTAATCTATACTAATATTATAAAGCTGAAGAGTTTGTTTGTTTGTTTGAACGCGCTAATCTTAGGAACAACTGGTTGGAATTGAAAAATTCTTTTTTTGTTGTATAGCCCATTTATTGAGGAAGTTTAAAGGCTTATATAACATCACGCTACGACCAATAGGAGCGGAGCATAAATGAAAAATGTAGCAAAAACGGGAAAAATTCTTCCTTTTTGAGAGTTTCCGTTGCGTGCACTGCGTAAACGGTTTAGATGGGTAGGTAGGTAGGTAGCCAGCTAAGGAAAGCTAGTTTATTATATTGTTTCAAATTTTATTGAGTGCCTTGATCGAATCGATTTAATTTATTTGTAAAATATAGAATTAAGATTGTTGTTTTTGATGTTTAGTTTATGTAGGAAGGTTGTAGATCCACAAACCTGCACAATCATTTTTTCTCATTGTTTATTTGTTTGTAAAATTGAGTAGTTATAAATATGTTTTACTTTTGCATGCTGTAAGGTAGAGTGTGTTGGAACTGTTTTCTGCAAAATCAACAGAAAATTATAAAATTATCTCTGAATAATTCTGTCAAGGAATTAATTCTTATAGGCTTCCACAAAAATATAAAAAAAGCTTTTTAGTACAAGTTCAGCCAACATGGAATACAAGCTAATATTAGAGTTATTTACTGTAATACAATAACTTTACTTTAAGTTTTATTTAGTAATTTGCCAGTTCATTTCCTGTACAGATCTACTTTTTAAATAAACTTTTAAGCTACTCAAGAGGCCACAGTTGACCTAATAGGTACTGCCCGGTGGGTTATCAATGTTAGTGTGTTTAAAAACCTATACCCACACAAATTACAAAATCTGGAAGTGCTAGAAGCAGGTTTAATATTCCCTGACAGAAAAATAAATAAACTTGTGAAAGTACTTATGTTTGACCAAAAAGACACAATGGTCTGGGTGTTTCCACAACAAACTTCCTGACTATTTGTATTTGCCTTATGATAAAAACTTGGCCACAGATTCATCTCATCTTCCACAGACATAAGATTATCAGGGCTCTTTTCTAGAAAAGTAAGATTATAAAATCTTACAGATAAAGGCCAATAATATTAATATAATCGTTCAGCTAGTGATTTCAAGTAATGAAGTTAGATTGGTTCAATTCTTTGTTAAGTTACTAAGCCAAATAAATAAATAAATGTTCGGCTTTAGACTGAATAGCTAAAAAACTGGTTAGTGAAAAGAAAAATGTTTTGGAATTAAAACTGCTGATGCAGTTAAACAGCAAATTTATGCAAGAAAATATTTCTACATGTACCAAATAATCTAGCAGCTTGCTTGGCCTTAAGATGCTTTTGGGTTGTAAATTTAATGGAATCACACCAGAATAAACATATTTTAATGGAACCTACGACCCATTATGTCGTTAAAGTAGCTGTCCGCCAGTTACTTCTTAACAACTTCTGTCTGGTCCAGTGAGCTCTTTGGTTTGCCCAACTCCGTTTTATAAAGACAAGCTGGTGGACTAGGATATATATTTGACACCGGGAGTCTGAAGAAAGGATACAAAGAGCTTAACTTGACAAACACTTGGATACCGACTGTGAAGAAAAATCGTCTGATAGAGAAATATCCTCGACCACAAACCACTAACCACCAACTTCTACAAACACTAACCACCAACCAACACCAACCACACACCACTAACCCCAACACCAACCACTAACCACTAGCCACTAATTTCTACAAGGATTTATATTCTAGAAAAGATAACTCTTCAAATAACCACCTATGTGAAATATCAAGAAACGGATCATCTTTTCATCCATCACCACTTCAAACATTCACAAATAACGAAATCCTTACGAAAATTGAATCTCTAAAGAAAGGTAAAAGCAGTGACCCTGACAAAATACCCAACGAAATAATGATAGCAAATCAGATAGGTTTGCAGGGCACACCAACAAAGATATAGGTGTGCGTAAAATCAACGAATATATCACTTCGCTTATTTATTATTGTTTGTTTCACACGATACGAAGCAAAGATTATGAAGCATTAATGTCACTAGGTAGTTAACTGGTCCCGTGGCAAAGGTGTATAAGCATTCATCTGGTAAATCAAATGTCTTAGGATCGAGTCTCGCCGCCACTAACTTTATGCATTATTTTAAACATTTTTTAATTTTGTTGAATATTTTTTTTGTAATTTACTGAAATATCATTCGAAAAAAAAATTCAGAAAGTAAAAATTGCCCATTGCCCTTTGCCCAGCGTCCTTTGCCCTTCGTCCTTTTATTTATTTATTTTATTTATTTTTAGGGATAACAACAGCTGTCAACACTTAACTAGGTACTTATCTAGGATTACATGGGTAGCCAATTATAGTTATCCACGGCAGATACACAGGGTGGATGAATGTGCTAATTTAGACTAAAATTAACCTGTCCACATTAAAGTTGATTGGGCAACTATGAAGCGATAAGTATATTTAAGATATAAAATATGTTATATAATAAATAAATATAATTACAGAATAACATATGCAAATATATGAATAGTATCACTATATATATGTGAAGAAAAATAAAATATATATGGAAATGTAAAAAATACTAATTATACCAATTAAATAACCAGCCATTTAGTGTAATGTTGACAAGAAATGTAAATAGCCTATTTTGATGATAAGTCAAGCAAAACGCGTTTTTTAAAATCATTCTTGGAGCCAATGAATAAGTCCACACTGTTAAAGTGTTTATTATAAGAGTCGAGTAAACGTGGCATTACACTGTTTTTACCATAATTACTGGAGTGAAATGGAGTGCAAAATAATGTAGTGTGTCTAGTGCGTTTTCTTGGAACGTTAAACTTAATATTCTTTAAAAGCATAGGGCAATCGGTCCGTCCCCGTAATATGTCATATAGCAACCCCATATCCATGAGAATACGCCTCTCCTGCAGAGTTAAAAGATTGTAAAACCGACAGTTCTCTTTGTAATCGAGTGAGCAGTGATGAAATTTGAAATTGAGGTGATCAATAAACTTCTTCTGAATGCGTTCAAGACTATTTTTATGTATTGCATAACAGGGAGACCATATCTGACAACCGTATTCCAATATACTACGGACGAAAGCAAAGTAAACAACTTTTAAGCTTAACAAACTCTTGAAAGGTAGGCAAGATCTTATAACAAAACCTAGATTCCGAAATGACCTGCTGCATATCGCGTCGATGTGCTGTCGCATGGACATCTCCGAGTCTAATAGTATACCCAAGTCCCGCACCAACTTGACCCTCTCGATTACAACGCCATTGAAACTGTATTGATAAATTATAGGATTTTTTTTACGAGTGAAGGATATACTTTGACATTTTTTTATGCTAACCGTGATATTGTTTTTAGTGTAGTAGTTAAATAAAGAGTTGAGATCTTCTTGAAGCAAGACACAGTCAGATAAAGAATTGATGGATGTGTAAATCTTTTTGTCATCAGCATAGAGAATGTGATGTGAGTGCTTAATGTGGTGAGTGATGTCAAAAATATAGGCATTGTAGAAGAGAGGACCAAGGTGCGATCCCTGGGGCACACCAGAAGGGATGAATATGAAGTCAGATTTAAACCCGCCCAATACAACAGCTTGAGATCGATTAGTTAGGTACGATTCAATCCACCTGAGCAAATCACCATGAATTCCTAACGCGTAAAGCTTGCGTAACAGGATGACGTAATCCACACGGTCGAAAGCTTTTTCGAAATCAGTGTAGATCACGTCAACCTGACCACCACTTTCCATTTCACCCACCACATAGTCTGTAAAACACGCCAAATTTGAAACCGTGGAACGTTTCTGCATGAATCCGTGCTGAGATTCCGGAATGCCGAGACTAACAACTGGGTAAATATTAGTAACGATAATTTGTTCAAAAACCTTGGCAATACAGTTTAACATAGAGATAGGACGATAATTATCAATTTTAGATTTGGAACCCTTCTTATGAATAGGAATGACGTACGCCTTTTTCCACAGAGAGGGAAACACACAATTCTTTAGTGAATGTTGAAACAGAAGGGCAATGGGGTGCGATAAGCTCTTTGCGCAAGATGACCAAAATATAGCAGGAATTCCGTCGCAACCGGCACCTTTGTTTTTATCCAAACTTGAGAGGTGCTTGAATACCGTCTCTTGCGACACTGTAATGTTAGAAATACCATCGAATGCGTGGTAATTTTGCAGAGGACATTGAGGATCGGTATGTGACGAAGACCGATTTATATTAAAGACGCTGTAAAAAAAGTCATTGAAAGCGGTGCATATTTCCTGACCATTATTATATTGTGTGTTACCCAAAGTAAAATAATGCGGGTAAGCGGAACCAGCTTTTTTTGATTTAATGTAGTTCCAAAAGTACTTAGGCGCTTTCCTAATGTTCTGTTCAGCGTTGCGAGTGAAGTTGTCAAAACACTGACCCTGCACACGATGTTGCCTATCCCTAAGTAACTTAAATTCATCAAAATCACGAGGATTTTTAAACAGTTTCCATTTTTTATGTAACTTATTTTTTTCGCGAATTATTTTTATTAAAGAACGACTATACCATATGGGATAAGAATTACTTTCATGACTGATAAAGGGCACAAAAAGAGTGATACATTCTCTTATTTTTTCATAAAATAAATCGACTGCTATGTCGACACAATCAGTGCTAGTCAACAATTGGTCCCAATTAACATTACTGAAATATCTGTTGACATCTTCATAATCGCATTTTCGGAAGTTAAATCTACATACTTTATTCGTAATTAAAGATTTAATGGAAAGGTCTAAAATATCAATAGATAGTGGTGGGTGAAATGTATCTATTTTGGTTAATCCCTCAGTCGCAGAAACATCTAAAGGTAAGTTAGAAAAACAAAGATCCAGAGTGTTGTCACAGTAATTAAGTGTATAATTATATTGAAACAACCCTAATAAGCTTAAATCTTCTACAAATGCACAGGCTCTGTCTTGTACCAGGCTGCCACCAACATGTGTGAGCGTCCAACCGTCACTATTCCAACGTAAACATGGTAGATTAAAATCACCTACAAGAAAATAATTCACGTCTTTGTATTTATCAAAAATAGTGTTAAAGTTAATCAAATAATTATCCAAGCTAGTCGGCAGATTAAAAGTGTCAGGTGGCATATATGATAAAACAACAATTAAATCTGCTAATGCACCAAGATTCCGTGCCGAGATTTTCAGACAAATACATTCGTATAGTGAATTACCCCGCCAGTCGCTGAGCAAGACAGCACAAAGCTCACGGCGGACACAGCATACCACACCGCCACCCGCACGCTTACCTGTAGCATCAAGATTTCGGTCGCATCGAAAAATCTCATACCTACGATCATAGATTTCACTATCTAATATATCACTCTGTAGCCAAGACTCGGTAATTAAGATAATGTCATATTCGTGTAAAAGAATCCTATTATACAACTCATGGCATTTTGTGCGCAAACCACGAACGTTTTGGTAAAAAACATTAAGTCGGTTGCTATCCGTTAAAGTGGCCATTTTTATTAGCTGTCGTGATGTTATGTGTATAGCTATTTACAGCAAGGATAACATAAAAGGCAGGAATAACAAGTGTAGAAGTAATATATACTAAACAATAATAAAATAAGTAATTATAGTGAGAAAATATATAAGTTTTATGCAATAAAAAATATAGTAAATGACATGTGGGTATATTAAATAATAATAAAATACGATATTTTATATGAATATTACATCGTTGTTTACCAATCATCACAACTGGGTTATAAGGTGAAAAACAACTATTTAACCGTACAAAATTGAGGACAAACTTACAAAAAACAAGAATAACTAGTCACACAATTTTACGGAGGTCTGCAGATGTTATGATACGAATTGTGGCTGAAGTGTCATTCTTTCTAACGAAAATTTTTCCATCTCGTATCTAAATAAACCGGTATTGCGCTGCAACTGCTTTTTGGCGCGCATTCTTGTGTAACAGCTTGTTGGCAGGTGTAAGGTGTTCGTTGACGAATATTTTTCTCAGGTCACCTGTCATACCGATATCGCTCGTGCTGAGGCCCTTCCTGTTTCTGACTGCAGATAGTATGGCATCACGTAGGAGGCGTGAGTTGAGTTTCATCACAATAGATTTCGGGCGACCTGGTACTGGATTTACTGGGCGAACTCTAGTAGCATATACAACATCGGTCGCCGACGATACTATTTCCAAAGTCTTCACTATGGCGCAATAATAATCAATCAGTTTCTCGTTGGGTTTTTCAGGAATACCATTAATTTCAAGATTGAAAGCTCGGTCACGCTGCTGCTGGTTATTGAGTTCAACTTCTAATTTAGTTATTTGCTCCTGCATGCGAGATATATCGGAGCTGTGGGTGGAGGTTGATTTGGAGACGTCATCGACTCGTTTAGACAAACACATTTGAAGACTATCCTGATGTTCAATCGCAGTCTTGACCGATTCCATATCCGTAAACAGCTGAGATTGATTGACATCTATAACTGCAAGCTTCGACTTTATATTGTCAAGGTCGCTTTTGATCACAGTGTTAATGTTCAATTGAATGTCAGAAACCTTGTCACGGAGATCTGTCATCATGGATGTTAGCTTGTCGGTCAGGTCCGATGAAAACTTTTCAAATAACTCATCCAAATTGTTGTCCATTGTTTTGCGTTTGCGTCGAATAATATTCACAAACTCAGAGTCTTGTAAGTGAAGTTTGTGTAACTCGGGTTCCGATGCGGCAGATAACGGTTGGTTAGCCATAGGTATAGATACCTATTTACAACTTGTAGGCGTATAGTCCTAGGTGGTGGCGAAAACACTCACACAGATAATTAGCGAGCACAACACAGTCTTATAAGTTTGACAGTTCGCGGACACTGCAAGCGACGCGAGAACAGGGCAGCAGATGCCGAGGAAGAGAGACGAATTATTTCACTTGATTATTTAGTTCTCGATCCGCAATCAAAACTGAAGCAAATGCGCACCTAATAACGCACAGTTTGCAATGCTAACTTTTGACAAAAAAATTATTTGGAGAAGCACACGTCCACCGTCAACGATCACCGCGGTGAAAAAAAAAAAAGGTCCTTCGCCCTTTGTCCTTTGCCCTTCGTCCTCCGTCCTTCGACCTTTGACCTTTCACATTTCACCTTTCACCTTTGACTTTTCACATTTGTCCTTACACCTTTGACCTTTCTCCTTTCACATTTGCAATTTCACCTTTGACCTTTCACCTTTGACATTCCAACTTCGACCTTTGGATCGAGTCTCGCCGCCACCAACTTTATGCATTATTTTAAACTTTTTTTAATTTTGTTGAACTTTTATTTTTGTAATTTACTTAATATTAAGAATATTATTCGAGAAAAAATATTAAGAAGTAAAAATTACCTTTGCCCTTTGCATTTGCGCTTTGCCCTTTTCCAATTGCCCTTTCCAGTTTTCCCTTTGCCCTTTGTACTTTGCCCTTTGTCATTTGCCTTTTGCCCTATCCCCTTCGCCATAGGCACTTCGTACTTTGCCCTTTGCTCTTCGCTGTTCGCCCATTAACATTCGCCCTTCGCCCATCGCCCTTCGTCCTTTGATTTTCCTCCTTTCACTTTTGACCTTTCACCTTAGACTTTTCGCCTTTCACCTTTGACGTTCGACCTTCGTTCATTTGTCCTTTGAACAAGACTAAAAACAGAACGCTCCTGTCAAATGTCCTCTGTGGTCTGTCTTCTGTACTCTGACCTCTGCCTTCTGTCCTCTGCTCTTTGTTCTATGTCGAACTATATCCTTTGTCCTTCGTCCTTTCACCTTTCTCCTTTGTCCTTTAACCTTCCACCTTTGTCCTTTTACATTTCTCCTTTGTCCTTACATCTTTCACCTTTGACCTTTCACCCAACACCTTTGACCTTTGACCTTTCTTCTTTCAATTTTGACCTTTCTCATTTCACCTTTGGTCTTTTACTTATTTCCTTTCAACATTGATCTTTTCAACTTTGACCTTTCAGCTTTGACCTTCACCTATCACGTTTGTCCTCTGAATTTTTTCCTTTCCCTTTCCCTTTTACTTTCCCTTTTTCCTTTTACTTTTCCCTTTTCCCTTTTTACTTTGCTTTTTATTTTCCTTTTTCCTTTTATTTTTGTCGTTCGACCTTTGTCCTTTGTCCTTTGAGCAAGACTAAAAACAGAACGCTCCTGTCAAATGTCCTCTGTCTTCTGTCCTCTGTCCTTTGTTCTATGTCGTCTGTCCTCTTTCCTTTTCTCTTTCCATTTCTTATTTCCCTTCTTTCTTTCCTTTTCTTTCTTTTTCTTTTATTTTTGCCCGTTGTCCTTTGCCCTTTTCCAATGGCGCTTTGCTTTTTGCCCTTGGCCATTGGCCATTGGACCAATGCCCTTTGCCCTTTGCCCTTTGCCCTATGCCCTTCGCCCTTGGCCCTTCGTCATTTGAACTTTCACCTTTGACCTTTGAACATTGACCTTTCACCTCAGACTTTTTGCCTTTTCTTTGTCCTTTGAGCAAGACTAAAAACAGAACGCTCCTGTCAAATGTCCTCTGTCTTCTGTCCTTTGTCCTATGTCGTGCCTTATCCTTTGTCTTATCACCTTTGACCTTTCACCTTTGTCCTATCACCTTTGTCCTTTCGCTTTTCTCCTTTGTCCTTTCACCTTTGTCCTTTAATCCATCCTTCTGTCCTTTGTCCTATGTCGTGCCTTATCCTTTGTCTTATCACCTTTGACCTTTCTCCTTTCACGTTTGGCCTTTCACATTTTACCTTTGACCTTTTACCTTTAATATGGTTTATAAAATTGAGGTAACATTGGATGGCGCTGCGTCTAGTCTAACGTAAAAACACACGCTCTGTTGTTTAAATTTGTTAAAAATACTATTAGTGCTTAAAAGAGAACAAAACCTAAGTGAACCAATAAAACATCACCAAATAATTTCCATACATACACTGTGAAGTGAATATACAATATACTTTGATCAATAAACTCTGCCTTATAATAAGAAACGTGAAAAAAAGTACAACAATGCTTATCAATCTAAATAAACAAAAGATTGCAATCGATATAATATACTAATTGTGACCCAAATTCATCAAAACATGTGCGGACACAAAACCATTTATAACAAAGACTAAGTGCAAAAGGGACTCAGACAGTGATTTAAACCTGAAAAAAAAATATTTGCTGCAACTTATCAAAAAATATTGTCATAAAATTCAGAACACGTGTTATACGTGATAACATTCTTAGTGCCTGTCGCCAGAAGAAGGGCCTAAAGTCTGATCAATTGGAAATCTCTGGTGCCTCGGTACACGTTTATTTTAATGAACATTTAACCCTAAATAATAAAGCATTATTTCGAGAAGCTAAGAAGATTGCCAATGATATCGGTTTTAAATACGTTTGGGTCAGGAATGGGACAGTACTGTTGCGGGAGCGGGATGGATTATCATCAATTGATATACGTTCTGGGAAAGATCTTAAAGGGATTGTTATCAGTAAGAAGAAGTGTCCTTAAACCCAGATTCATAGCTATACCTATATTCATACAATTAATTTGTATATTTATATTGAGCTTTGTTCTATTTCCTTTTCTATATATTTATTTGACAGGTTTGTAAGCTTATTTGGTATGTATGTAAGTTTCAAATGTTACACCTATCTCTGGCCCACTAGCTACCATTGGTTGTCAATGCTTATATTTTAAAAAATCTTACATTTTATTGTAGGCTTTCTATGTTACATATGAATCACTATTTTTGTGCCATTTAAACTGTTATATTGAAGACTATCTTGAAGTACAAACGTGCAAACTTAAGCTAATTTGTGATACTGGCTTATCTGTAACTTATCATATAATTACTGTAGACAATGGGTTTAAGTATTATCTCTTGGTTGGTGAGTGTTACATAATACAAATTTATTATATTATTGTTATTTAGGCTATTAACAACATTACGTTTTACTACCAGAATTGTAGAGGTACTCGTACAAAGTTACAAATGCTCTATATGAACATATTGAGTAATTCTTATGACGTAATCTTTCTGACCGAAACTTGGCTCATTTATTGATATGTAAATTTATTGATGAACGATATGTCGTCTTCAGATGTAACCGTGATCGTGTCGCGACGAATAAAAAAGATGGAGGTGGTGTTCTAATTGCTGTGCTTCGAGAATTACGGGCGACAATATTGACAACTCAATTATTTAACCCTGAGATTGAACAAATATTAATACAGATGCCTGTCGCGCAGCAGCACACACGTCATATTATTGGAGTCGCCTCCAGCGTCTCGTGCAGAAGTATATGAGCAATACTTAGACATGCTGCAAGGCTTAGATAATAGTCCCAATTGTAATTCATATCATTTCTTTGGTGACTATAACTTGCCTGAGATTGGCTGGGCGCAGCAAGGCAACCATGCCACAGCGCGTCGCGCAGACTCTACGGGACGTATATTGCTTAATTTTATAAATATTATAAATGGTTCACAATTTCACTACACAAAAAATTATTTAGGTCGTGTGCTAGACTTGATAATCTCTAACGCGGACCCTAAAATGATTCCTTGCAATATCTTGGTGAATCCCGACACCCCCCTTTTTCTATATTAACTCACCTAGATATACGTTTCAAACCGATGAAATGCCATCCGGTTCGCAGGTATAACTTTTACAAAGCAAACTATGACTACATTAAACGCGACTTAGGCAATGTAAATTGGGAAGAGTCACTCTCTCATCATTCTTCTGAGATGGCTGTTGATATTTTTTATGAAACTATATATAGAGTTATCAGATCACATATTTTATTAACTTATACTAAAAACTCAAAATTTCCGATCTCGTTTTCACCTTCTCTTATAAAAATATTTAAAAGTAAAGAACATGCATGGATTAAGTGGAAGAAATATGGTAATCACTCCGATTATGTGAATTTTTCGAATTATCGCAAATTGTTTCATAGTAAGATCGCTGAATATTATAATAGATATATGACATCAGTTGAAGACAGTATTCCCAAATCTATTAAGTATTTTTGGTCGTATGTCTCTTTTAAGAAAGGGAAAGCTAAGTAACCTGCTAATATGTTTTACAAAAATGTTTGTTCGGATGACCCTAAGGAAATATGCAATTTGTTTTCAAATTTCTTTTGTTCCGTATACGAACCGTCTACCTGTGACCCAGACCTATGGCAACCGTCTAGTTGCTATGAAGACAACTCGCCATGTGTCTCTGACATTTACTTGCCAAAGGAATCAACATGTACAGCATTAAAGTCACTGGATTCTTCTAAAGGAGCTGGACCCGATGGCATACCACCCTCTTTCTTCATAAGTACAGCTGACCACTTGTCTGCCGCCTTACATATTGTTTTTAATAAATGTTTGAAGGGTCTTCCCTACAGTTTGGAAACGTGCCTCTATCACTCCTGTTTACAAGAGTGGCGATAAAAATAACGTGGAGAATTATCGGCCCATTTCTATTCTTTCCACTTTGTCAAAGGTTTTTGAACGACTAGTGCACAGTGCGCTACATCCTCATATCCATCATCTTATCATACCCGAACAACATGGTTTTGTTAAACGTCACTCTACCACCACTAACCTCATGAACTTTGTGAACTATCTCTTTGAAAATATGGACCACCGGGTACAGGTTGACGCTGTTTACACGGATTTTCAGAAGGCCTTTGACTAGGTGGATCACACACTGCTTATGGAAAAAATTGCCTTTAATGGTATACGCGGCAATTTACTCAGATGGTTTGCTTCATACATCTTCAATAGGACTCGAAGGTTCGTCATTAATGGGCATGAATCTGACTCCATAGTTGTTAAATCAGGGGTTTCTCAGATATCCGTATTGGGTCCTTTTCTATTTGTGTTGTTTATTAATGACATTGAATTTTGTTTTATCCATTCAAATTTCTTGATGTATTTTTTCTTTTTTTATTGTCAATAGGCTCGCGTTTGACCACTATCTCACCTGATGGTAAGCGATGATGTGGTCGACGATGAAGCACGCTTGCCTGAAGCCTTAACCTATTCACTCTTAACTTAAAGACCCCTAGATTGTAGCTATCGGGAAACACAGACTCCGGCAGGGAATTCCACTCCTTAGCTGTACGCATAATGAAAGTATCCCCAAAACGTTTTGTGCGTATGGGTGGGATGTCCACCATGTACCGATGACGCATCGCCGTGCGTCTGGTTG
The DNA here is from genome assembly GCA_947562075.1 of Orthosia gracilis. Taxonomy (NCBI): domain Eukaryota; kingdom Metazoa; phylum Arthropoda; class Insecta; order Lepidoptera; family Noctuidae; genus Orthosia; species Orthosia gracilis. Next base: position 11,775,454 of record OX387264.1, on the reverse strand, counting down.
TTCGATGATGGAACGGGCTGGGCGGAATTAAATCATGCAATTCCATCGCACACTCCCCGAAATGTAACCGATAAAAAACCGGCAAGCTGGCAACTCGGAGACGATGTTCAAGGCTCTGGAGCTTTGATTTGACTAGTGCTTCATTGCCGATGAGTCTCTTCTTGCCATTATTTACAACAGGACCTTGATAGATTTTATGAATACTGCATCAAAAATAAACTCTTTCTTAGCCCTCCTAAATATTACACAATCTCTTTTATTAAAAATAAAAATCAGATCAAATTTAATTATTCAATAAATAATATAGTTCTTAATGAAGTCCAATCTGTCCGTGACTTGGGTGTTACACTAGATTCTAGTCTGCATTTGATACTCATATTGACAATATAGTAAAAAAAAGCCTTTCAGATGTATGGACTTGTGATGAGAATTTCAAGTGACTTTGTGCGACCCTCTACATTCTTAATATTATATAAAACCCTGATTCGGTCGCAATTAGAATACGCCATCCAAATTTGGGATCCTCTATATGATAAGTACAAGGATAGGCTAGAAATTGTGCAGAAAAAGTATTTACGTACTTTGAATTATAATTGTTATCGTTTTAAAGTCTCCTATAGCCAACTACTGAGTCATTTTAATGTTCTTAGTTTGGAATCTAGACGACTACTTCTGGGTGTACTGATGCTGCATGGTATATGCAATAATAGATTTGACTGCATTCCCTTAACAAATGGCTTACATTATGTAGTACTTAGATCTGTCATGCTTCGTGGGGTACGTTCGCCTCAGCTATTCCACACAAATTCGTGTAAGACTAACGCTGGGGTGCGCGTGCCTCTTCGTCGCCTCGTTGATGCGTACAACTCTCACTTCATGGAGCTTGAAATATTTACTCTCTCTAAACATCATTTTAAGGCGGCAGCAATAGAGTTACTGAATACTTAAGTATATATAAATTTAATTTGTTTCTTCTTCTTATTTTTTACGATGCACACTACTTGTTTGTTTCTTTTGATATTTTTTTTGAGAATTCGTGGACAATGTTGTGGGTTACATGTGTAATATATGTATAACATAAATATGGAAAAAATTGTATAAATATGTTTTTAAGCATTGTACTAATTCAAGAATATCTAGTTAAGCTTGGCATGTAACTGATTTTTTGTCCCTAACAAATAAAATAAAATAGTGTTTTAATATAGCACATAATATGAATATGAAAGATTACCGAGAGTAACTAGACAGATTTTACCAGTACTAGAGGGGGAACTGCAGGCTCGTTAAAGATGGAAGGTATTGCCTAGGAATGGGACAAAACAAAAAAGCAAAAAATAAACAGTGAGAATATGAAAAATCAGAATATGAAATTGAAAAATTGGCGGGATACAATAGACAGATTTCAACAGTACTGGAAGGAGGAAGCGCAAGCTTGTGAATCAGAAATTACCCACGAATGGGACAAAACAGGTTAGCACAATAATGAGTTTTAATCTATTTTGAGAGTTAAATAAATGACGAATTATGAGATTATGAAAGAAATACCTTAACTTTCAAATGATAAACATGCTTGTTTGGTGATTTAAAATTAGGATCAAAGGATTTAAAAAATCAGAACAAAGTACCCAATTTGTAAATGAAATTTTTATTTTTCGTTCACAAGCATGTTAGCTAGCTTGTTATAGTTTATTTCAATTATTTTTGTAACCGAGTATACGTTTATTTTCCAAACTTTTATGTGCGCGACGCCGCGCCGCCGTCAGAATTTTTAATTGCCAAAAACCTGGTTCTGAACTACGGAGCTGAGTTTTTGAACGAAATAAGGTTTATCAACTGCTAGTGATGTGAGATTGTGAGTGTAACTAGCTTGCTTGTATTTTTCCGTGAAAAGTTACCTACTTGAATTTCATTTAACTATGGAGAACAAACCGAATATTATAATGTAGCAATATAATCCAGCCCGAAATAAAAAAATAGATGGTCTACCCATGCAGAATGTACAGTAATATTATAAAGTTGAAGATTTTTTTGTTTGTCTTTTTGTTTGGTTGAACGCGCTAATCTCAGGAACTATATACGTATACTGGTACGAATTGAAAAAAAATATTTTTTTGTAACCCATTTATCGAGGATGGCTATAGGCTATATTACATCACGCTACAACCAATAGGAGCGGGGCATCAATGTAAAATGTTGCAAAACGGGGAAAAAATATTCCTTTTGATAGCTCCCGTTGCGTACGCTGCGTAAACGGTTAAAGTTAGGCAACAATCATGTTGCCGGAATTGCCAACATGACGGAATTGTTCCTCTTAAAAAGTTCTAAAAAATATCCGCGATAGTATAATAATATGGATAATATTTTTGTGTTCACCAAAAATCTAAAGGTACATCTATGTATGCATTTCTAAAATATTGATCTTAAACCCGTTTAATTGTTTTACTATAATTAAACTACTCGGCCAACAAAATATGTTACATCAAACAAATTCCAAATTAACACCAAGATATAACACTTTTTTATTGTAGTGCGCTGCAAATATTCTATTGTAACAATAACTATTTTATTCTTCCCCGAAAAATACTGATCGTGCACCAAATATTCCTGCTCGGGAGCTTAGGGCACCCCGACACGGACAGGTTAGGTTCGAACGAGATGACGTGAGCTGAAGTGAGCGAGCAAAGCGAGCGAACTCAGCTCCCGTCATCTCGTTCGTGTTAGGTTACTTTAGACCCTGCGGACGGAAATAGGAGCCCCGCGCCGCGGGGCTCCGTCGACTTTGTTGCCAAAGTACTATACATTTTGCAGTGCATTATCTGAAGTAAAACTAAAAAAATAAATGCTTGTTTTTAAAATTAGGTGTATTACTATTTTTACAAATTTGCAACAGTTGATAAATAGATGCTCGTTATGACATATTTTAATGAACATATTTTGGTGCACATTCAGTATATTTGGTGGAACACAGGCAAAATTAGGTAAATGAAATGGGAATAAATTGAAGTACTTTTAAATACCATCCTAATAATATGTTTATCTTTTAAGGTTGGCTCACTATAACTTGCCGCGTGATTTTAAATTAGCACTGTAGGTACCAAATTTTGTTGAATGGTTCTGAAGTGCTTCGTGGATGCAACAAATAAAGTTTTAGCTACTTTAGAAACTTATTATAGGACCCAGCGCCGCACTCTCTCTAACCCTCTCCCTCTCTCTCTTATGTGACGCAGACGGAGATGCACGGGTCTGCTTGTATCAGATATATCTTATTATCCACCAAAGCTCCTGCTTTGGCTCTTAGCAATTGATGTACACTTAAAACCTTTTTTCCCGTGTGCCTTGTGGCCGTTGTATTGTCATGGGATTGATATTCGATACCAATGTATGGTGTTACCCCCAGAAACTGGGATGTGGGGCTCACCTGGCATCTACAACCCAGTTACTGGCCTATCTATGCAGTCATCATCATCATCAACAGCCTTTTAATGTGCCCACTCCTAGGACACAAGCCTCCTCTCTGTGAGGGGGAATGGACCATAATCCACGCGGGCCCAGTGGTTCTAGGACATGCCGATTTCCTCACGATGTTTTCCTTCACCGTTTGGAGAGCAGTGGTGATGAAATAATTTACACAAAGTAAAACGCCCGCGTGGGTTCGAACCCACGACCTAGAACTTTTAAGTCGCGGCCGTTACCACTGGGTCACCAATAACTGGTTCGACTGGTAGCCCAACATAGTTCAGTTAGGCAGATGATGAAGAGCATATTGGTATTTGCGCTACGTTTTCTGATACTAGAATAATGATGACTGAATCTATACCAATATTATAGAGGGAAGATTTTTGTTTGTTTGTTTGTACCGAATAGGCTCCGAAACTAATGGACCGATTTTAAAATATCTTTCACCTATGGACAGCTACATTATTCTCGAGTAACATAGGATATAAATTATTTTCAAAAACATTAGAGATCCTTATGAAAATTGCAATAATGTAACCTATGTAGGTGGGTAGGTTGGTAGGATAGGTAGGTAGGGTAGATAGGTAGGTGATAGGTAGGTAGGTAGCCAGTTGACGGGAGCGAAGTCGCGGGGGTCAGCTAGTTATCTATATAGAAATATTGCTTGTCTAACTTATTTCATAATAATCAAATCTGCAACGGTACATTGCAAGAAAAATCTTATTACCTAGATGTTACTGACTGTGTTGTTAATTATTAATAACGGTTCCGATTATTAATAGCATTTATTAATTTATTGTTACAACATTATCCTACTACTGTTATAAACGAGAAAGTTTGTGAGGATGGATGGATGGATGTTTGTTACTCTTTCACGCCAGAACGGCTGAACGGGTCTGGATGAAAATGGCACAGACATTGATAGCATGTGTCTATAATAGCACACGACATTTTTTTCCACTATCACGCTGGCGAAGGCGCTGGCAGAAGCATTTTTCTTGTTACTATTTGAGTGTAGTTTAAAATTCTAAATTTTAAGGCAGGTTTAGTCTGAAATATGAATAATATAAAATAAAATCTAGGGTATCTTTGATGAATCATAATTAAGAATTTCAATTCTTTATTACGATTATTTTGCCATCTGGCAGCTTACTTTTTGCTTGGAGTTGTGACCGGTTGAAACATGAGATGAGAACGTGGCTTATTCAATTGATCTACCATAGACCTACCATAGTAGGCAGAACCCATAAGAAAGCATGCTGTGACTGTTGAAAACAAGACGGCATGAGGGAATGGAAAAAAAGTTAGATGTATACAAGAAGAACATCATGCTGTGCAGTCGGAGGAAACATATTCGCGAGCTGGCTGACCAAAACTATAAATATCCTGATTTTGATTTTATTAACTTTTTTTATTTACAACTTCTTAGTTAAGGTGCAGCGGGGCAATCTCGACAGCGGGAAATTTCAACTAATCTTAATAACTTCTACATTTTACTTTATTTGAATAAGTGCCATCTATGACCGGATAGCTCAAAAGCAACTTCATAGTTTCTAAATAGATGGCACTGCTAGACCCAATACTGTTTGATCGGCACGGCCATTTTGTTTTCTTCTCTTTTTCTTGTTTGCACGTGCAAATTAGTGTCTCACATTTTGCGAAAAAAAAGTGGTAATTAATGTGTTTTTCGAAGATTTTCAAAGGTAAGACATTTAATTAAAGCCTATTTCATGTTTTTAGCTATTTTTTTCTGTTGTAACTTGCGTTTTAACAGCATTTTGGTGTGAGTTTGAATAACCCCACCTGGATTGTAATGGCGGCTAATTTCAACTTTTTTGCAGTTGGAATTGCCCCACCAGATTTTATATGGAAATGAACAAACACTAGTGATGTGCATGTTTCGATATGTTTTGTCGATGTAAATACTTTACAAATATTTAACTTGTAGCTATATTATTGTAATCTTTCTATTCGCAGGATCGCAACACGATTCAAATCGATGCATTTCGAGGGATTTTTCAATTTCTTACTACTTTATTAATTTATTGCAGATGGTTCGCCACTATAAAAAAACAACGGACAAGTCATACACAATGGCAGAATTGCAGCAAGCAGTGGAAGATGTCAAAAATAAAGTAATGACGAGTTACCAAGCTGCAGAAATAAATGGCATTCCTAGATCAACCATTGTAACTAGAGTTTACAATAATCATATGAACGACAACGTTGGAAGACCTATAGCTCTCGGGGAAGATGTGGAAAGAAGAATTGCCCATAGCTTACATGTTATGGAAAAACATGGTTTCCCGTTAACTAGAAAAGAAGTAGCTGTTTTAGTATCTCAATATGTCCGCCAAAATGGAATCGACAATCCCTTCAAAAATGATTTGCCAGGAAAAGACAACGTTTATATGACCGATTGTAGATTTAGGACGAGGGGTGCTCTGGTTCTATTTTAAATACATATTCCTTTCTTAAAATGAAGCTTTGATTTATGATTAGTGAGTAGATATAGTACCTTTAGTAGATAGCAGACCAAAATTATTTATTGGTATGTCTATCGACTTATTTTTTATTACGTTCCCATCACTATTAAGTATGGCGAGCAGTCGATATTACCCCGCCTAAACCTTTAACGTGTTTTTATTCAAAAATGAGCCTAGCTGCATAAATGACAAGATTCAATTTAGATTACTATCGTTATAAAAAAACTCTGCATCTCACTAACATCAAGCTAAGAGCTCTAGAAGAGAAATTATAATTAATAGTTGAAATTGCCCCACGGAGGGGGAATTACAACTATTTTTGCCTTTTTTGACAAAAACACATTTTTAAGCCTATCTATTGAATATTTTTCAATATGAGTTTGTAAAAATAATACACAGATAATGACTCTGGAGCGTCAATACATTACATTTTTAATAAAACTATATCGTCTAATATTTTTATACCTTCAAAGTTGTGGTTTAGGTTTTACCAGTCGAGATTGCCCCGCTGCACCTTATACTTAATTTTTTTCGAATGAGTTTTAAACATACAAGTGGTATATTTTTTGTTATCACTTAAAAAAACCCTTCATTTTGATACCAAAAATTGATATAAAAAAAAAATTGCAACCCCACAATATGGGGCCCAAAATCCGCCATGTTCGTTTTTTTAAAGGCACTTATCTAAGAATACTTGGGCAGCCAAGACCTATCTAACGAGGTATTAATTATAAAAATCTGTCAAGTGGTTTAAAAGATACGAGGTAATAAAGAATATTACATACATACATAAATACAAGATACGCGCGAAAAACATAACCCTATCCTTGCAGCCGGGTAAAAAGGTGGACCAATTAAAATCTAATAAGCTCAGGACTATTGGAAATGGCAACGCTTGGATGCGGCCTGTGTCTAGCAGTGGACGAATTAAAACTGATGATGAGATTGCGTTTTAAACTGACAGTTACTTCTATAGATTTATTCAGACCGATAGACGAATTAAATTGCAAGTAGGTACGTTCACATGGACGCAATGAGATGTAATTCGACCGATTTTCACTTGTTTTTTTTTAATATGAACAATTTTTAAAAAAATAAATTTAACGGACTTGGAAAAAAAAACCCAAATGTGAAAAATAATTTTATTTGCTGAAGTCGGTGCCGAAAAATAAAAATTAAAAACAATAGATATTTGGTATCTATTGTTTTTCATTTTTTGTTTTTGACAGAAGTGCAGAAAAAGCTTTTTATTTTTCGTTTTTTTTTGGTTTTGGTACCTCAAATTACCATGACAATCATTTAAAGCCAAAGTACATTCATGACGATTCCAAAAAGCCTAAACACGACTAGGATACATTGTTTTATTTTGGATTTCCATTGCCTAACTTCCGGCATCATCATCAGATCAGTTCTATGGTACCATTTTCATCAGTACCATTTATTTATAAGTATACGCTTCATCATAGTCGGTTAAATTCGAGATATATTAGACCCGTGACATACTAATCACTAAGAAATTACAGTGGCCGTCTGTGGTCTTCCTCATCAGTTACAAACCAAATGACACTTACTGAGTGCAATTGATTACATTGTTGAGGAAAATATCAAAATCTCTTTGTGTATGTTTTTTTTTAAACTTTACCCCACACTAGGAATTTCTTCCTGTATCGTGGGTGCGTTTACAAACATATAAACTCACATACACAACACCCAGAGTCGGAACAACTATCTGTAGGTCATACAAATATTTGTTCCGTGCGGGAATCGAACCCGCGAAACGCAGCGCAGCAGTCAATCGCTCAACCACTGCGCCAACCGTGCGCCCATTTGAGGAGTTATCTCGATTTCCGTAGGATCCCATCATCAGATTCTGACTCTCTGGAGTATATTCTTTCAAACGCAAAAAGAATATTCAAAATTTGTACACAATTAACGGAGTAATCCCGTAACATACAAAAAAAAAACATACAGTCGAATTGAGAACCTCCTCTTTTTTTGAAGTCGGTAAAAATGTTTGTATGATATTGCCTTTCGACGCAATTTAAATTGCTGTCAGACCATTCAAACTGTCATAAGAAGACCATAATATTGAAGCTCAACTGCAAATCTTTTACAAAAGTAGCACAGCGATAAGAAGTGTTTTTCAATATTCTGATACGTACCGTGCAAGATGATGTATCAATTAATTTTCAATTTTTTTAATTAGTTCCAATCAAAATCTTCATGGTTTAATCGGTTCCGTTCATATTTGGCGACGATGTTGGCTATACTGTGGCTTATAGTTTGGGTAAGTAAATTAATTAATTATTAATAAATACTAATCCTAGTTAATTAAGAGATATGTTTGGGTGAGATGGGATTGGTCAAGTCACTGTCCTGATAGAATGCGATATCAATCTACTTTGTACTTAGTGCTCTCTCGCTAATCCACCTCTTGGTAATCGAACAAGTACTATAATAATGCGCCAGTCCAGTATGTTCTAAAATCAAAATGCAATGTCGTATCACATTGCTACAATTAATAAAATATATTTTTAAAAACATTTTGTCAAATACAAAAGCTTTTTTACGAAACGCGAAATTTAAATAAGAAATACTTAATTTTTAACTCCCGAAGTAAAAAGAGGGTTGTAATAAGTTTGAGGTGTGTATCTGTGTGTGTTTGTGTATGTGTCTGTGCCATCATAGCTCGTAAACGGATGAACCGATTTTGAATTCGTATTTGACATTATCGGGAGTGTTCTTAGCTATGTTTGATGAAAATCAGTGGCGTTTTACTGTTTAGATATATCGTGTCATAATTATGTGTTCAATTGATTGTTTATCGGTTCATCCGTTTAGGAGCTATGATGCCACAGACGTGCACAAATGAAGGCGTGTACCTCAAACTTATAACATCCCTCTTTTTCCGTCCGGGGTTAAAACAGTTCATATAATATCCTTTCATTATATTCTAGGCCACAGTTGCAGAGGCATTTTACGATGACTATAACTGGTATACTTCAGACGATGGTAAGATTACTTAATAGAATCCTTTAATTAAGGCGATATATACGCCCCAATGCAAACACAGTACTGGCCGTGCGCCCGCTCGATGCTAAAATACCAAACCTCAATATTGAACCTCCTTTTGAACAGTTCTATTTGCAAAATATTATTAGATTTACATGTTATGCTATGTCAGTTATGAAGAAATTCCAGTCATTAATTTTTCTATGTAAAAATATTTTTAAACATCCAAGTCGCTTTGGAGGAGTATCCAAAAGTTGTGAAAAATATCGTGTTGCTAATTATTTTTTTTAAAGCAAAATTATTTGTTATACGAAAAAACCATATTTAAAAAATTATGTACATGAAACAATAATAAATATATATTTTTTCAAACCTTTTAACCTAGCCGTTGCTAAGGAGTATGCTTTAGAAAGTTACCGTTTTACGGCACTAAAGCGCATGTGACCCTTAATTCGCTGATAGACATAGCAGTTTAAGCCACTGGGTCTAGGAAGCCTGAAATAAATAGCAGATGGTGACTACGCATAATTAGTTATTGTGATTGTCCTCCAAAGTTGCGGCACACAAAATAAAACAAAAAAAAATCTGAAATTATGTAATAAGTTTTTCTTCTGCTTTAATAAACTATGGCCCATCTACAACTTAGACTAAAAGAGCCATTGCCGAGGTTGTCATCAAGTCCATAATAAGTTATTTTTTACGACGTAACATGTTTGTTTAATTTTGTGTTATCGTTACAGGTGTCAACAGTAAAAGGGCCTTTGACTCGCAAAGATTGGTCCGTGGCAATTTTAGCGATAGTTTGAGAAGTTTCGCGAACGCATACAACCCTGCACGAGGTATGAGGACTTTGGAATTGAAAAAATGTATTTAAAAACTAGCTGCCCGGCTTTACATGTACTTCGGGTACACGGGAGAAATTTAAACTTTTGTTACTTTTTTTGTTGAGTTAGACAAAAAAGGAATTAGCCAAATAGGTGCAGCTATTCTGGAGCGATGCGCATACATAAATTCGGGAATTAAATCAAAACCGAATGTATGTGAGGGCAACGCTTTATTTATTTATTTATATTCTCATTACAAGTTATACTTACATATTTTAAATAATCTGTTCTTTTACAGAAGGGGACGAGGAATTGACGATGGCAAAAGTGAAAACAAGTAAGTATTTCTTGTAGCTATTATCTTTACTGTATTGGTACGGCCATGGCATATATTATATTCATCTATTAAAAATTCATGCAATTTGAGTACATAGACGAACTTAGTGCCTTATCTAGTGGTCAAATGCGAGCCAATCAATAACATTAAAAATAAACGAAGGCGCATAACACGGCTGTTGGATTTTAATAAGAAATAATTATTTTAAATCACACCGCATACCTGCAAGGAGTGGTAATAAAAGTGGCTGTAACAAATTATATGTAGGAGAATTGTGGAAGGAGAATATAAACTAGATTTTAGTTGGAGAATATATAATAATACACGGTATATTGTAGCTACTTCTCAGTATCAACCACAAGAGTCACAATATACATTATTCAAAAACTAAAAACGTATTCCAAACAACCTTTTAAATTTAAACTTACTCATATACAAAACACAAATAAGTTTGTATATCCAACATTATAATCATAGGGGGATTCCCGTATTTTTTGTATGCATCCAATCGCGCTCTTAATCTGTCATAATCATCATATTTAGGATAAGAGATCGGATCTTGTGTATGATTCTTGATATAATATGATAATGTTTTAGCCCCCTAACATTTTGACTTTTCAACAATCATTCGCCGTATGTCGTAGCTTTGTCTAAAGACTCTAGACAATATTCTGAAAATAAGATAAATATTGCCATTGCTTAATTCAAAATTTTGTTGGATATTTATTTTAACTGATAACTAATCCAGTCTTTTTTCATATATTTCTAGGACTACGAATGCTGAAGATATTTAAACATACCGGCAGTTCGAAGGACTTTGGTGAGACCAACTACTTTTTAATTACGTTTTAATCGGGTATTTGACGGAATTTTATTTATTACGTCTAAAACCAAGACGCACATAAACAAGCCAAAGTAAAAAATATAATCAAAAATCCTCAAAAAATTGAGAGAGTGAAGGAGCTATAGGATGTGTCAAAACTATCATGATACGGCCCCATCATTTAATATCATAAGACAGAAACGCCATAGTAAATTCGCGCAAACGATAAGAACAGAAGAATGATTTCAGTGTGACTCCTTCAATTTTCCACCGAATCACGGGGTCTCAGCGCTAAGAAAGAAAATTTGGTTCAAATAAATCTCACTAGATGGCGCGATTTGCAGCTATCTGTTATTGAATGTGTGTATGTGACATTTTCTGGCATTGAACATAAAAATTGTATGTTCTTGTTTAATCAACTCCCATAAGTACAAAGTTATGGAATATTGGGCTCTTAATTCACATTTCAAAGATTATTTGAACGGATCATTTAAAATCCATGCCAATAGATGGCGCGGTTTTAAATTTCTGAGGCATTCCACTCGATTGTTAAAATTTGCATTGTAACACCATTTTCGTGCTAAGAAACTGTAAAAACATGCAAAAAAAAATACTATAAAACAAACACTGTATTTAAAGAAAAAAAAATAACGAACCGAGTAAACCCTTTTATTTGCAAGTTGCTGCTAACACCATCTATCTATCGCCGTGGAACGGAACCGAACGCGATTGATGGATAAAAAATAATCGGTTTAATCAGACGAAAACGCTAGTTACGTCGTGCCGACGGTTTCTTTGTATGAAATTGTATAATCATGTTTTTTCTATTTATTATACTTATTTTTTAATGCGACACCTCCTCAATGCTATCTGTTAAATCGAGGCACACTACAAGTGCATATTAAACCTCGTGATATTACATATGGTGTCTTTAGTATATTCTTTCAAATCGTCGCTCCATCGATAGGGCCTACTTATATAGAGCTTATAATATATTCAAATTATTATTTAAACAAATTTGTATAGCAAAATATTTACTATAGCAATAACAGAGTTGATATAGTGCTCTTAAAGTTTGCGCTGTAAGTTACTTTTGACTATCTAACATCTAAAGATATTTTTTTTGTTAAGTATTGCAAAAGATGCGGTAAGCCTGCCATAAAAGATATTTTTATGTGACATTTGAAGTCATTCTAATTGTGTCCTGTATTTACATCCTACTTCATCGTATTTGATTATCAGTGTTTTTGTAAATGTGCTTACAAGTATACACACCATGGACTAGAACAGGTAACACTTTACAATATTCTAATTTATTCATTTTAATTAACTCCTTTAGCTTTTTATTTTATTTTGTTATATGTTGTTTTTTTCTTTGTATTTTTTTTTTATTGATTATAGGCTTGCGCTTGACCACTATCTCACCTGATGGTAAGCGATGATGTGGTCGACGATGAAGCACGCTTGCCTAGAAGAAACCTATTCACTCTTGACTTGAAGACTCCCAGGTTGTAGCTATTGTATTGCTTTTTCTTTGAATTACTCATCATTTCTATCCACAGCCTGACCTCGCAAACTGCTGAGCATATACCTCTTTTTTCTTGTGCCAATCTCATCCAGGTTTTATTCTATTCGATAATATTATCTGGACATTTTACCACCGAATAACCAACACTTGTTCTTCTTTGTGTTACGACTTTTTTTGTTTTTGTTTTCTTGACCCTGTAAACTGTTACGGTTGCCTGTATTTGAACTCGTATGTACATGTTGTAAATGTCATTTGTCTTGATGTTTTTTGGTAACAGTAGATTTCTTAGTTGTAAGGTATTGTGATTTGGAAATTATGTAATTTTGCCGATGAAACAATGAACGAACTTGTTGAAATTTTATTTTTTATATATCTACACGTTTCTGTTTATTTTTATACATACGCGTATTATTACAATTATATTATCTTTTACTTTCTCAACTATTTTATTTGTGGCTGCCAATGTCATTATGGGTCTATAATTTTCTAAGTCTTTTATTTGACCTTTTTTATCAATGGCTCTAACTATAAGTGTTTTAAATCTAAAACTAATCGAAAGAATGTTTCAGACCCAAAAAAAGGTACATCGCTTCCGTTACAAGAAGGAGGTAAATATCTATAAATTCCATTCAGTTTTTTTTTTATATCTTTTAAGGTTCATAAGATTGCTGACGTCATTATATATTTACTCATAGGTACATAATATAATAATACATCGAAGGACTCAAAGTCAAAGTTAAATGTTTTTATATCGACTAGGCCATTAAGCGGCACTTTCGAACGTTAATAATTAAAATTAACAACTCTTCTGAACCTGCATAGGATATTATGTAAATATAAGAATATTGTGCTAATAAACTGTCCAAAAGGAGGTCCAATATTGATATTTTGGCACCGAGCAGGTGCACGGCCAGTACCGCGTAAACATAGTGGAATAAATACCCCTTAAGCTTTGTTTGCCGAGGTCATCAGGTCGTCAGGTATGACTGTCAATACCCTGCTATGTCCCGTACAACACATAAGGCCGATAAAGCCAGCTATCATTTGTATATATTTGAGAGTTATTATGAGTAGTCCCCCGAAAATCTGACTACGTCTTATCAAGGGGTTTCATGTTACCCAGTAACTAATTGTGTGGAAGTCAGACATGCAGGCAGGCGTTTTTGCATTATCACGTCGCCCTTATCTGCCTTCCAACTGTCTAAATATATTTTCAACATTTTTCTTCCTCTACAGCTCGGTATTGTACGATGGGCAGACACACAAAAGTGAACTGCAACCATTGCACCTGCGTCGCCGGCCAACTATACGTGTGTACTGGCATGATGTGCGCTAAACCACCAGGAAGTAAGATATTTCATTACTTAATAAGCTTCTTACACGCAGTGGTGGCTCAGTGGTAAAGGCCGTGACTTACAAGTTGTAGGCCGTGGATAGGAGCCAGGCAGGCGCTTTACTTTGTGTTAATTGTTTCATCACCATTGCTTTCATAACGTCGTGAGGAAGCCGGCATGTCTACCGGTCTGAGCCCGCGCGGTGGACTACGGCCCGTGCCCTCTCACAGCGTAGGACGGGAGACTTCCAATTGGTCCGTTGTGCTTGCAGGCCGCAAGCACAACGGACCAATTGGAAGTCTAAGTGCGGAAAAGGGGATAAATATCTAGTATCGGTTGGCAGTAGGTGGGAAGGGACTGGAGGGAGCTGGGAAGGTGCCCCCCCCCGGCACCACTTCCATGAAAAGGTAACGCACTGTTCTTGAGAAAAATTAATTATTGTTACTTAACCTTAAATCAATTTAAAGTTGCTTCTGCATCGTCTCCGGCGCTGCGGGAGGTGCAACCCCTTCGGTCTAACGTAACAAAGGATAGGCACTCATGCTCACCACCGCAGCTTCGGCTTGCTGGTCGCCTCCGGCGACCATCTTCACCCACTACGGCTCACACGGATACCTATGCCTTGTTACAGTGGGCGGGGGTTTCACTCCCTTCGCGCCTCCAGTTTTTGTATACATAACGGATTCGACCTATTTTAGCCATGAAGTGGGGGTATACTAACTTTCTGAGCAAGATTTCTAGGTTGTTATAAAAACAAATAAAATAACAAAAACACCAAGAAACACAAATAGCACATTCACGCAACTCGGGGAACGGAATGAACGAAAGCAAATGAAACTGACACATGTCACATATGACGCAAATGGCATAGTTTATTTTATTTTTAACGTTCCGTTTCAACAATTTTGCTCGAAATATTACACCACAGACAATATACCGGTACTGATTTGGTTGTCAATCATCCATTTTAACGTTTCACTTTTTATCTGATTGAGTTTAGAATCAATTTTTGTTATTTTCTCGAAAAATATGCATTTACTTTTGATAAGAGTGGTAGCGTTATAATCAGGGACCCAACCCCTACCAGATTTAACCACATTTAACCCCCTTCTCCTGTCAACCGATACTAGATCCAAGCCCCGTTTTCGTCCGTTTTGAACGGCACGGTTGGCACAGAGGCTTTGCGCTCAGCTGCTGCACTGCATGACGTGGATTCGACTCCTGCACGAGATAAACATTTCTATGTCCTACAGGCAGTTGTTTTGGGTTTGAATATTTATATATGTGAGTTTAAATGTTTGTAAAGGCTTCCAAATTAGGTACAACATTTTGTTTTTATTTGATGTCGCCGATCAGTCGCGTCAACGTCACGATTTTATTGTGAATGATTGAATCGCGCTGGTCGGTATTGAAATGACTGACGTGTGGGCCCGATGTTCTAATTATTAATTAATTAATCCACTTATCATAGAGTTGAATAGTACTTATTTTTTTGTTTTAAACAACACATTTTTTTATGCAATCGAACTATCAAAACGTGTAAATGGTTAAAAAGAAACAAAACCCATACCGAATGCTATTTATTATCCGCATGAAAATTGCCGTAGTGCAGATGTTTTACTTTTGGCAACACATAGATAATGTTTTATAGCCCGAACGGTACAATTCACACGTCTGCAGCAACGTTATTTTGTTATTTGTTAAATCCACAATGTCGCTTGTCAGTTTTAAAACACTGAATTGTGGCTTTATGGTACTAGCTAGACTAGCTTCCGAACGCGGCGCCGCACAGTGAATCGAAAAACGGCCCTCGCAGACATAGGAACTTTAATTTAAAAGTGTCTGTTTTTTTGCTTGAAATGGCTTCTAATAGCTAATATCATGCCTACATATTTCATAAGATTCAATCTGGTAGGCAAATTGGAAAGAAATGATTTTTTTGCAAAAAAATGTATGGAGCTGATATAAAAAAGGCATAAATCTCCGGAACCGCAAGATTAACCTTAATATCCTTGCACACGGTTATAGCTCACTAACACGGCTATTTATTTATGATTTGTATAACGAGAACTGGAGCGTTATTTTTTAGGGTTCCGTACCCAAAGGGTAAAAACGGGACCCTATTACTAAGACTCCGCGGTCCGTCTATCACTCATGAACCGTGATAGCTAGGCAGTTGAAATGATCACAGATGATGTATTTCTGTTGCCGCCATAACAACAAATACTAAAAACAAAATAAAATAAATAGTTAAGTGGGGTTCCCATAAAACAAACGTGATTTTTTTGCTGTTTTTTGCGATAATGGTACGGAACCCTTCGTGCGCGAGTCCGACTCGCACTTGGTCATTTTTTTGTAATCTTAAACTTTTTAAACTATAATAATTATGCTATATATAGAAATAGACATGTTATGTGTTCAGTCTAGCTAACTTAACGTATATCTCAGAAGGTCTTCATCAGATCTTGACCAAATTTAAGTGGGACTTATTCGGAACAATACTCTTTCAAACAAAAAATAGTCATAAAGATCGGTTAACAATTGGCAAAGATATTTCTGAACAAACATACAAAAAATTTAAAAGAATTGAGAACCTCCTCCTTTTTTGAGGTCTGTTAATAAAACATCAAAATATCTTTACTAGTCTTAAATTTAAGTTTTTAAGCAACATATATCATATATATTAGTCTAAAATCTTGCGGTTTCGGAGATTTATGCATTATATCAGCTCCATACATTTTTTTCACAAAAATTCTTTGCTTGCGAATTTGCCTACCAGATTGCATACTATGGCCATTTCAAGCAAAAAACCGACACTTTTAAATTTAAGTTGCTATGTGTTCGAGAGCCCTTTTTCGAACCACTGTGCGCCGCCGCCCGTGTAGATAAGGTACTTATACCAATATCTTTAAAAAAGCCTTTGCATCAATCTGCTGTACAAGCTATATTACTGTTAAGTTTCATCAAAATCTATTAAGTTTTTGCGTGAAAGAATAACAAACATCCATTTTCACAAACTTTGACGCTTATAAGATTAGTAGGATGTTGAATTTGTTACTTTTGTCGTTTTTTAGATCCTCAAGATCCCGAAGCTTGTGTGGAAGGAAGAAAACGCAAAATAGATGCTTGTAATTACTGTTACTGCCGGCACGGCCACGAAATATGCTCAACGAAAGATTGCAGGCTAAAGCATGGTAAGTTTATATTTTTGTTTGTAAGTAATTATAACATTAAAACGTCGACTGTCTCTTTCATGTTCTATCTATTAGCTTTCGTTAAGTTTTTGGCTCTGTGGTTGCGGTTTCAACTTACGAGTCGAAGATCGGATCTAGACAGACACAATTTTTAACCGAATTATAGAAAAGGAAGTTCTCAGTTTTACCTGTATATATGTTTGTCCGCGATTTTCTCGCGTTTGGCTGAACCGATTTTGATGCGGTTTTCAGAAAAGTATATGTTGCATTCTGGAGAAGGTTTTGGTATACAGAAAAATAAAAACTTTTCACAAAAAAATAAACCGACTTCAAAAGCAAAACACTAAAAAGTGTAAAATAACTTCCGTTTCGGAAGTTGGCGTCGAAAAATGTTAAAAAAAGAAGTACCAAAGACACTGCCTTCTGAAACGAAAGTTGTTATGCACTTTTTAGTGTTTTACTCGGATATTTTTTTTTGAAAAAGTTTTTCGTGTAATTAATTTCATCGCCACTGCTTTTAAAAAAAATCAATCTTACCAACTTCATCGGCGTCGACTTCCAGTCTGACTAGATTCATCTGGATAGAGCTACTTCCTATCCGACCCCCACAAAACATTAATTAGTAAACACGATACCCTCGATAAGACTAGTGTCTTCTAACACCAGTAACGACTGACGAAGATCTATAAATGGTATCGGACACCCATCCAGGGACCGACCGGGGCGTTGCTTTACCTTGAAAATTGACCCGTGTGGCTGTTATTATTTAGCCACAGGGTCCTCACTACTGCTCTCAAAACATTGACGGAAAACGTGATAATGAAACCATCAAGTACTTGAACAAAAAAATCCATTAAAAGAATACTATCCGATCCAAATCCGTGATTTGAGTGCCGAGTTCTATTTGAATTTAAAAGTGTTCTAAATTATGGTGGACATATGTTCGGATGTATTACGTACGCTTCCTTACAAGAAGTACTACGCCTCCTTCGGAACCAAAATTTCTCGGATTCGGATCCGACGCAATGTGTAATCGCTCTTAGTGGAGATTTGCAGGACTCTTACAAATCTGTTTCGTTGAGATCTTTAACCGTAGTTACGGGTAGCCAGAAGCCCGACAGTTTGACTACCAGTATTACCAAGGAGTATTATGTTATCCAGCTTCTGGGTTGTGTATATTAGATAGGCAGTCTCTTTATGTAAAAATAAGTTCAAAAACTAAAACACGACTGAAGAAACACGTTCTATAAAGTAAGAAACAAGAAAATATTTCCGTAAATTTACCGTGGTCATATGCCACCTACCGTAACTAAACAATACATACTGCAAAGTAGCCTATAACCAGAGGGTGCGTAACGGTCAGATGTATATGACTTGTATACATTTGTGTCTTTTTTACAGTCGAACTATGATAGTTTTAACGCGTCAGGATATGGGGGCTGAGGAAAAACAACACGCTTCCAACAACACCTCATTTATCAAATTATGATAAGTAGTTTAGAAATTATGAGGGAACTGATGAGCATACACATATACATACACACATACCGATCAAAAACATAACCCTCCCTTTTGCCTCGCCGCCATCGGGTAAAAATCTAGTGGTCAATGGCATCGAGTTTGAAAATAATGATGTTTTAATATGTTTTTCAGTGAAATTATTGCTGAGAACTCCTTACACCTGCCACGAAGGGGTTCGTCGGAAGAAAGATTGCAATCGGTGCCGTTGTCTTAACGGCGAAGAATATTGTACTCTCAAATCCTGTAAGAAGATTAAAAAGTTACCACACCCTTCGAAAGTTAAAACTCCTATGAAGAAGGTTGAGCCTGTACCTCTGCCTATAACTACGCCACTAAAAGATCACGGTAAGTCTTTTAAAATACATTTAAATTCTGTCTGTCATAATTTTGCAGGGTAAATTTAGCATTTTATATAAGCACTAGCAGACGCCTCGCGGTTTCATCCGCGTATTTCCCGTTCCCGTGGGAAAACAGGGATAAAAAGTAGCCTATGTCACCCGCAGATTGTGTAGCTTCCCAACGGTGAAAGCACAATTGAAATCGGTCCAGTAGTTTCGGAGTAAATAAGGAACATACATACATACTTTCTCTCTCTTTTTTTATTTCTTTTATATATATATATATAAGAAGATAGATGAACCTTATACTTATACAATGTACTCGTATATAATGAATATGTCGTTTATATGATGTGCATAAGCGGTTCATGATCTCATTCAGTTAAGAACAAGGAAACAACACGAAAACGGTATATTTAACAAAATTTCTAATCTTTTTCTAAATCATTTAGCCGTCTAACTCAAAAGTAACTGGAGGTCCTGGGTTCGATTCCTGGGTCAAAGCTAGTCTTATTAACTTTTTTCACCTAGGACTTGTCAGTCTGCATACGAACCCAATTTAGGGTTCGCTATGCTCGGAATTGCCTTGCGTGATCGCTTAAGACATAAGAATATCTGAAGAAGGACCAAAGTTACAAACATAACCCGAAGAATTGCGAAACTTAAGTTCTAATGGGCCGAGTATATTGCTCGCAGAACGGATGGTCGATGGGGCCGAAAAGTTCTGGAGTGGCGACTGCGAACAGGAAAACGCAGCGTTGGAGGGCTTCCCACTAGGTGGGCCGATGACCTATTAATGTTGCGGTTATTCGCTGGATGAGAGATGCACAGGTTTTGGCCAATGTAGCGACACTTGGGGAGGATCAATGTTCAGCAGTGAATGTCTATTGGCTGAAAGATGATGATAAGGCTATCGCCTCTATTACCTAGAACTTAAACATAATGGCGAAATCAGGGTATATTTATGTCTGCCCCTTAGGGCTGCTACGCACTACACTTCCGTGTCCGTGATCCGTGTCCATGATCCGTTTCCGTGATCCGTGTCCGTGATCCGTATCTATATCCGTGATCCGTGTCCGTGATCCGTATCCGTGATCCGTATCCGTGATCCGTGTCCGTGATCCGTGTCCGTGATCCGTGTCCGTGATCCGTATCTATATCCGTGATCCGTATCCGTGATCCATATCCGTGATCCGTGACCCGTTTCCGTGATTTGGTTTCCGAGTGCAAAAGGTGGCGAATTATGACAATTCCCTACAAGATGTACTACGGCTAATTCGTAATTGAAATTTCACGGATCGGATGTAGTGTGAGACCGCCCTTATTGAGGTTTATGCGTGCTGCTACATTATTACGTTATTTTTTAGAAATGCCTGATACGCTTGGCGGCCGCTGTAGTCATGGACAGGTGATAGAAATTGATTGCAGAGTTTGTAAGTGTCAGCGTAATCAATGGCGCTGCTCAAAACCGATATATTGTGCCCCGACAAAGAAACCTGGTATGTATTTAAATTATTTCCTATAAAATAGGGCAGTACTCAGTTTACTACATAAGCTAGCATCAGTTATTTATAATATTCCAGAACTAAGTTATATCCGTGACTTCACCCGCGTGGAAGTCAGTCACTAATGCACCGTGAAATAAAGTAAAGAATCATGTACTTAGTTTAAGAATGTATGAATAGCTCATATTAATCGAACTCGTGGCTTTGGCTAGGCCTTCTGATTCCCCCAATGATCCCAATAGCAAAGTTCTGATCACACGAAAGGCTAGCACGCTAATAGGGTAAATTCTTGACAAATAGGACGTATTCAGTTAGATACGTTACTTGACTCGTATTTCCTTTGTAATTTTTTTTCATTCAACCTGTATAGTCCCACTGCTGGGCAAAGTTCTCCCTATTAGCTTCCACTGTTCCCGATATGATGTCATAAAAAAAAATAACGACGATACAGTGGCTTGTTATTTTACGCCTCAGTACACTTATTACCTAGAAGTTACGTCACAAACCCGCCCGGAACTTTGATGCGCTTTATTGATTTTATAATGCATTTTTTGTTGATAATGGGTAAGCCTTGCATAAAAGCTATCTGCAAGGCCCAACTGTTACATTTGCATTCTACATCATCATCATGATCAGCCTTTTAATGTTTCCACTGCTGGGACGCAGGCCTCCTATCTATGAGACCTTAATTCACCGCGCACGCCCAGTGAGGTTTGATGAATTCACATTTCTTCGAGTTTTTGCTTCTCGGGCATGCCGATTTCTTCACGATGTTTAGACAACCTGCCTGCAGTATAGTGAGTGCAGTGTTGGCCTAGTGGTATCGGCCGCGACATATCAGTTGTGGGTTGTGGGTTCAAACCCAGTCAGGCGCTTTAGTTTGTGTAAATTATTTCACCACCCCTGCTCCACTATCCTAGAAACAAAAAATTGAATACATGTGACATCCACCAACCCGCATTGGGCCCGCGTGGTGTATTACGGCCCATTACCTCACACAGTAAGGAGGCCTGTGTCCCAGCAGTGGCAACATCAAAAAGGCTGATGATGATGATGATGATAGTGCCTGCCTGGGTTTGAACCCGTCGTGGGTTCAAACCCAGGCAAGCTACGACAAGTAAGTCGGCGCATTCTACATAATTACTTTTATTTATAGAGAAGGTTTGGGAAACGTGTAGAGAAGACACCTCACGGCAAATAGATGCTTGTAATACATGCTACTGCCGTATGGGACATGAGTTCTGCGAAATGAAAGAATGCAATGAAGAAGAAGAACGTACGTATAATCTATATATATAAAAGAAGAAACTGAGTGACTGACTGATCGATCCACGCGCAGCCAAATCCACTAGGCCTAGAAGCATGATATTTGGCAAAAAGCTTTTTCAAGTGACTTAAGTGAGCACTAAGAAAGGATTTTTGGAAATTCTACCCCAAAAGGGGAAAAATGGGGTTGAAAGTTTGTGCGCGATTTCTACAGTTTGTAAGTTAAAAACGTGAAATTTTAGATTTACGCTCTTGGTTGATAAAAAGAACTAATGTATGTATTGGTTTTCGAAAATTCGACCTCTAAGGGGGTTAAAAAGGGGTTGAAAGTTTGAAAGTTATTGCTACAGTTTGTAAGTTGGACACGTGAAATTTTAGATTTGCGCTCTTGGTTGACAATTTTTTTTTATTAATTTTTGGAAATTCTACCCCTAAGGGGGTAAAAAAGTGGTTGAAATTTTTTATGCCATTTCTACAGTTTGTAAGTTGCACACATGTAAATTTAGAGTAATGCTCTTTCGTTGGTAAAAAGCATTAATGTATTTATTAGTTTTTGGAAATTCCACCCTTGAGAGAGTAAAAAGGGGGTTGAAAGTTTGTATATAATTTCTACAGTTTGTAAGTTCGACACGTAAAATTTCAGATTTACGCTTTCGGTTGATACTTTAAAATAATTTATTTATTAGCATTTGGAACTACTACCCCAAAAAGGTTAAAATAGGGGTTGAAACTTTATATGAAATTTCTTCAGTCTGGAAGGTAAAACATCTGAAATTGTAGGCTTTCGCTCTTGATTAATAAAAAAACAATAAGTTTAATTATTCCCGGAAATGCCACCCCTAAAGGGGTCAAAAGGAGGTTGAAAATTTGTATGAAATTTCTACAATTTGTATGTTGGACACGTGAAATATTAGATTAACGCTCTTGATTGATAATATTTTTTATGTTTATATTGTTTTTGAAAATTTCATGCCAAAGTGGGTAAAAAGGGGGTTGTCAGTTTGTTTGAAATATTTACAGTTTTTAAATTGGATTTTATTTAGAAAATGGTCGAATTTGTTCCAAAACCGAATCGGGGCACCCCGGCTTCACGAGAGAAAAGCTGCGGAGGTGAGCATGGGTGCCTATCTTTTGTTACGTAAGGGCGAAGGGGTTGCAATGCCCGCAGCGGCGGAGACGGTGCAGAAGCAACTTTAGTGTATTGAGGTTAGGTTACAATCATTTTTTTTTTCTTAAGAACGGTGCATTACCTTAAAAAAATAGTAAATATGAAACTCAGGTCAAAAGAGCGTTACATAAAAACAGGAATATACAAGTAGAAAATTATATGAAATGAACATTATATTATATGTTATTAGAGCAAATGAAGGTTATATGAAATATAACATTATTGATATTTGTTTTTATAGCATGTGAAAATTACATATTATGAACGTTATTTCAGCCGGGACCAACGGCAACGGCTAGTCAAAAATAATTATCAAAGATCTTCTTGACAGTCGTTACGGATAATCAAAAGCCAGGAAATTTGACACCAGTCTTGCCAGTTACTGGCTTGTGGTGGTCAGATATACAGTCATCATCATCATTTCAATCAAAAGACGTCCACTGCTAGACATAGGCCTCACCCAAGTGACGCCACACTGACTGGTCCCGTGCGTCTCGCATCTAGTGGATCCCCGCAATCTTCAACAGGTCATCGGTTCACCTAGTAGGAGGCCTTCCAACGCTTCTAGATCGCGGTTGCCGCTCCCGAACTTTTCGGCCCCATCGGCCATCCGTTCTGTGAACAATGTGCCCTGCCCACTGCCATTTATGTTTGACAATTCTTCGGACTATGTCGGTAAACTTGATTCGATCACGCAAGCGAGCATAGCCCTCACCATTACCCCATTGGGTGACTTTAAACCTTCTGATAAGGCCCATTATGATCGACCACGTTTCAGTTCCGTATGTAATCACTGGCAACACACACTGGTCATAGACTTTCGTCTTGATACGCTGCGGTAAGTTAGACGAGAACATACCGTGCAACTTCCCGAACGCTGCGCAGCCGAGTCGGATTTGACGATTAACCTCTTTCTCGAAATTGGACCTACCTAACTAACCGTTTATCCCAGATAGACATAACCATCTACAACTTCGAGTGTTTAGTGTCCGATTTTAATAGGAATGGGTGTTACATGATATACAGTCGCGTCATGTAAATTACTGTTATCCAGCTGCTGCGGGTTAGACTAGAATCCGACCTCAACATAATCGGGAAAAGACACGGCAGATTGAGGTCCTGTCTCTTATCATCCAACTTCTTACTCTTAACAAATCTTTCCTACTAGGCCTTCCTCTAAGTGGACCGATGACCTGGTTAAGGCTGCGCGAATCCGCTGGACGCTAGACGTACAGGACCGCACAAAATGGAGACACTTGGGCGAAGACTATGTCCAGCAGTGGGCGTCTTTCGTTTGAAATTATGATGATGTCTAAACTTCTTTTTTACAGAGATGTATGACTTCTTAAGATCTGATGTAAAACGATGCGAAGAGGGCAGTTACCACAGAGTTGATTCTTGCAACTACTGCTTATGTTTAAATGGAACTGAGATGTGTACAAGGAAACCTTGCCTCGAGTTAGGTACGTATTGTTTAAGCCTGCAGTCCTTCCACAGAGGTTTCCTTAAATATTTATTAGTTCCGTATTTTATTTTTCAGAAAATCTACCAGCTTCGAAATGCAAAGAAGGAAGTGCGCGACAAATAGATCCCTGCAACTACTGTACTTGTAAAGATGGAGTATATGTTTGCACAAACAACCTTTGCAAAGAAAGATTTTCAAGTAAGTAAATTTTCATTAATCAGGAATAATCGCGGGTAGAACTTGGATGAGGATTAAAAGTGTATGCTCAGCAGTGAGCGAAGTCAGACTGTGGATAATGATGATGTTGAATGTGGAGTATTTCAGCTTATTCCAGCTAAAACGTACATAGTATATAATACTTAATTAACAATAACTACCTATATATACACTTAAATAAAAATAAAATACGACGAACACGTAAGATTAGATTGAAAAAAATATGTAAAATGAAAATTTCGCTTGAATCACGGCTGAATGCTGTATATATTACATGCTACGGACCAAGTGATTAATCAGTACACTATGTATAATGCCCGGGCATTATGAATCAAGTTAAGTTAAATCGGGCAATGTAATGAATACTGATTTAAACTTCTATATTTAGCTTATTTTCTGGTCATTACGAATATTGCTACGTAACGATTGGGCAATTCGATAATTACGGTCAATGAATTATTCCAAGAGCGAGCGAAGCGAGCTCGGGAGCTTCGGACACCCCGACATAGATAGGTTACTTGAGACCCTGCAGACAGAAATAGGGCTCCGTCGACTTTGTTGCTTAAATATTAATCGTACCTATTCTATATTAAAATCAATGTCAATATTAAGATAATTAATAAGTGATAGCCATATTATTCAGAAAGCACTACGATCAATTTAATTATTTTAATAGTTTTCAGAATATTGCTCACTCATATTGGACAATTTTCAAATTCTCTGGACCTTATGAATAATGCAGTATTTTAATCACTTGGTCCATAT
The DNA here is from genome assembly GCA_947562075.1 of Orthosia gracilis. NCBI lineage: Eukaryota > Metazoa > Arthropoda > Insecta > Lepidoptera > Noctuidae > Orthosia > Orthosia gracilis. Next base: position 11,750,216 of record OX387264.1, on the reverse strand, counting down.
CATATAAAAATACATACTATTTACACTACTACTTTTTATATATACTACTACTATTACTAGTTCTTCTAAGGTAGGAGCTTAATTTTTTTCATAATTGTATATATCTGAGAAACCAATCATATTTTAATAGTTACAAATGGAATAATGATGACTTACAAAGATTTTCATTTAGTTTTGATCTAAGTGAATAAGTATGTAGTCATTATCGTAAAGGATTTAATTAAAGGAAAAAAAAATCGTTTTTGTGGCGAATAAACACTTTTCTTTCTTTTCTTTCTTTCTTTCTTTTCTTTCTTTTCTTTCCTTTCTTTCTTTTCTTTCTTTTCTTTCTTTTCTTTCCTTTCTTTCCTTTCTTTCTTTTCTTTCTTTTCTTTCTTTTCTTTCTTTCCGTTCTTTCTTTTCTTTCTTTTCTTAGTTCTTAAGTATACACTATTTTTAACTTTATCTATGTAAATAAACATATTTATCATTCCTAGGTTCCTTAAATACAGAAGAGTGTCATAGCTGGGATGTTAAATATGACAAATGTAATCGCTGCGAATGTCATTCAAACCGGTGGATTTGCACTCAAAAGCTTTGTGGTGGTAACGGTGGTAAGGAATCGGAGCAAATAACAGGAGTATTAAAAAACAATTATAACTGTATGTACAATCTATAGTTTTCCCTTTTATTAGTAATCACTAGGTGGCGTCTACCGGTCGGTTTCAATTTTCGGTATGTCAATTTGATGTAAGTATTTGGCCGCTGTGTACACGCTAAGAAAATCAAAGGTCCTACGCAAGAATGCGTCTCATTTCGACTAACGAACTGTGTACACTGCCACGGTGCTGCACAAGGAAAATCTTGTCTGCGCTTGAAAAGATTTGGGCCTAGGTCCGATAAAATTCTTGTCGTATACTTGATGAATTGGTCGTGTACGACACGAATTCTTGCGTAGGCCAGGTAAATTTTACTACTGTATACAAACGGTCTTAGGGACATTATATTCCGAAATAAAAAATTTAATACTGACAGACATCTATCCATTGATGGTTTGTGTGAAAAGAAAGAAAGTTTTAAAATGGCGTCAGAAGACTGAGAAGGCATGTGAAAATCGGTTATGGTATGGGCTTGAGATGCGGAGGAACGAAGGTTATGTTGTGATGAAAGTTTTGAGGATGAGTAGGAGAAACCAAAGAAACGATGGATGAATTATCGTGTGAATGATAAAAAGTATGGTGTAGTTTAAACAATTGAAAACCAACCAAAACAATTAAAGGTACACTTGACAGTAGATATACAAAATGTAACAAAAAAATAGAGATAAAATTGAGGTTAAATATAAAAAAAAACTATCCTTAATGCCTATTTCACCACTCCTAGTACTGTATTATTTAAAATAAAAGTATCTCAATATGTATCAAAACTAACATAATCAAAATTAACGAAACGTGGATATCACAGAACGTTCTGTGATATCCACAAAAACAAAGATAAAAAATATACATATTTAGAATTCCTAGAGAGAGAGTTCCTTGAAATAGTTTTACAAAAATAAGAGATAGTTGTAGTCCACTAACTCTTATTTTTGCAAAGAATTAACCCGCAAACTAATCAAAAAGACAAATTAGTCATCGAAACCTAACAAAGTACCAAAACATAAGCACTTAATGCAGCATAAATCTCGAAAAAAAAACCTCTGCGACAGATTGCCAAAAATGATCTTTATAAGGTTCCATTTTTCTTTTAGGGTCGGAGCCTTAAAAACGAATTTATCCTGACATTCCAACAAGTGAAAAAAGTAATTTAATCAATTAACTAATCAATTCCTTCTTCCAGATTACTTACAGACTATTAGTAGGTAGTATATGCGAAGACAGTCGGGCAAATTGTATAAATGCAATACTTCCTAAGCCGCGGTGGCCAATGGTTCTGACTCAAGAATGGGCAACTTACGTCGAAATACAAACTATGACAATTTTCATTACAGTTACTTGACTTAGCTGTGGCAAGGGCAAATATTACAGTTGCTCAGAAATGTGGCTTTTTGCATAAGGACCAAAGTTACCTATAAAACCTGAAGAATTGCGACACTTTGGTGTCAGTGGCACATTGGAGGACGGATGGTCGATGGGGCCGTAAAGTTCTGGAGTGGCGACCGCGCACCGCAAGATGGAACGTTGGAAGGCCTCCCTCTAGGTGGAACGATGATCTGGTTAAGGTTGCAGGAATCCAATGGATACGAGACGCACAGGATTGGTCAGTGTGCCTATGTCCAGCAGTGGACGTCCTTCAGCTGAAATTATGACGATGATGATGAGAACTGATTTGTTGCAATTACAATTCATTTTTGATTAAAATATATTTATAATTTATTTTTTATAAAATGTGAATGTGAGAACGGTGTAATCCTCTTAGTCATATCGATTCTTTAACTTGTTGATTATTTTTCTATTTTTATTAACGTTTTTGTTATAAATTTGTACTTAGTTGATGTTCTGTTTACAGGCCTCCACTGTCCTCATATACCATCTAAAAACATTGTAATTGTATATCAGTTATTTTTATTTAAAAAAACCGGTGAAGTATCGGACTTCGCACTTTAGGGTTCCGTACCAAATGTCTGACCGCAAAAACAAGTTGGTTGTAACAGGAAAAAATTGTGAATTTCAAAGAAAATCTGATTTATCAATATATTGGTATTTTTTAGTAAAATATACGTAATAATAAACATTATCAACAAATTTCACGTTCATATGTCAAAATTCTTCGGTTCAAAATTTTGTTAAAAAAGGTCAATTTGGTGGCTTCTCATTCCTTTGTTTTCCAAAATGTATGAAAAAAAAATACATTATTTATCTACTCAACGATTTCTTAACAATGATATCCCACTAGATGGCGTAGATCAAAATTGTATTATCTTTTCACGCCTCCATTTGGCTGTATGGAGGCTCCAGTAAAATTTAAAAAAAGGCAATTTGTATGATTTGGGTCGACAAGTTGCTTAAACAGTGGAAATCAGAAGACTGTAGCTCCAACCGTTTGGCTGTAAAACCTGTCTGACAGACGACGGACAGACGGACACGTGAGTGACAGCAATAGGGCACCGTTTGGACGCTTCGGGTACGGAACCCTGAAAATAGGAACCATGGTCTTACCGATTCTCTTGCGAAGAAATCTATCAAATGTAACCTACAGTAGCGTTTTCGTTTCATAAGTGCCCTTGTAGGTTTATCTACGTGAAATAAAAACAATTTTTTGCTTAAATTTGGTAGTTTCTTGGTCCTTCACAGAGCCAGCCTTGAAACAGCATTTTTTTGTTAATAAGGACATTTAAGGGTCAAAGGTGCATTCGCATTTTACGATAACAAAGTGTCAAACATGTAAAATAGTTATTTATGCTACAAGTGCGGAAGGTAGGTGATTCCCGATGAGTGAATAAATTGACACGAGCCGGAAATCATCTTACGTACGTGTATCATACAACATTTTATTATGCATTGTGCGAGGAAATAAAAAAATATATCTGAACCAAGCAAGAAATTAATAAAATGTCGGGCTTATTCCAGCGTGCACAGCATATCCACAGATTAACAAATAGTTCCTCGTGCATAATCTACTGCGTATATGCAAATAGCTGTCACGTCGTAACGCAAAAAGGCACGAGCAAAATATACGTTCTTCCAAACATATTTAATGAATATTTAAAATTAATTTATTGAGCAAATCTAAATCTAGAGTAATTAAAATCGCCTTTAATAAGGTATTAGTTATATTTTACCTTTTATAAGAATGATAATCTGTACTTAACTAATTTGTAAAACTTTTCTCAAATAATAAAACCCTAACATCTAGCTGACGACGGAGTTAAAAATTGAAAAAATACAGAAAAGTAAAAAGCAATCGTGAAAAAAGTGTCATTTTCCGCATAGTTGGAAAACGCTCGTTTCGTGGACATGCATTGTAAAAATTATTTATGGCAGAATGCCAATGGACCACGACTGGATTTAGAGTCTGTCAAGCGAGTCGTGTCCACAACCCTTTTACTGATTTCTTATAATGGCAATACTATGATCTGTCAAACAGATTGTTACAAATTCTGTTATAACCTCGTAATAATCCGGTTTTTGTTGAGTTTTTTAATGTTATAATGCCGAAACCTATTAAAAGTAGTGTCAGGAGCTTGTTGTTTACAATGATTAATAAATATAATCATGTACAGAGTGAATCTGACGACGTGTTATCGCAAAAACGACGACTTTTGGATGAAATCGTTTCAACATCAGGTAGGTTGGCAACAACATATTGATACTTTCAGCACAATAAACTTATCTGACTTTTTTTATTTTACTGTGATGTGATCACGATTTCCATTTTGGTTTAGATCCAGACGTCGTGTTCATGACCGTGAAACTTACTGAGGCATCTGTATGTGAAAACTACTATAAAGATTGTTGTCAGTGTTGACACCTGAAAGATTTTTGAATTTGCCGCCTTTTTCATGGGACTAGACTCGCTTGACAGACTCTAATAAAAAGCATAGAATCTCAAGTATAGACTCAACTATTCTTGGGCAATTAACCTTATCGTACAAAACATCCTAATAATAATAAATTTAAACTTTCTGAAGATACGGTAAATGCTGCAGAGTCTTCATCTGAAAATACTGAAAAACTTGAGAATGCAGAAATCAGGAGAACTAATGAGCATAATGCACTGCGTTTTAAACGTAAGTAATAAAACAGTTTTTTAAAATTCCTTATAATCTAGTGAGCTCAGGAACTTAGGGCACCTAGACACGAAAAGATACGACAGTCGGACAATAGGACAAACCAAATATTTACGTATTGAATATTTATTAATAAGGAACGAAGAAGAAGCCAACATAGCACGAAGAATTGCTCACGCCTGTATAGTTCTGCCAGTTAATTTAATATGTCATTGTGAAATTTTTCATTTATACATTTTTTTTTTCAGTTGCGCCGAAACAATGCAACAAAAAACAAGAAAAATATAGAATAGATTGGTGTAACTGGTGCTACTGCAATGACTATTACCAACGAGTCTGTACCGATTGGAATTGCACAGACCACGGTGACATTCCTTATACCCATTTTCACTAAAACTAAGACTCAGAACACACTTAGGATAGATTGATAGACCTTTTCCGCACTAAGACTTCCATTTGGTCCGTTGAGCGTGCAGGTCTTCTCTCTGTGCCAGGGAATGGGCCGTAATCCAATACGCGAGCCCGGTGCGGATAGGTGGAGGTCACATATCTTCGAATTTTTGGTTTTAAGACAAACCGGTTTCCTCACGATGTTTTCCTCTGCCGTTTTGAGAGCAGTTGTGATGAAATAATTAACAAAACATAAAGCGCCTGCCTGGGTTCGAACCTACGACCTACAACTTGTAAGTCGCGACCACTGGGCCACCACTGGGCCACCACTGCTCTCTCAGAACACACTTACAATTAGTTGCTGTGAGACTGTACGGCCCTCAAGAAGGTATGGAAATTTGTTAGAGTCTGCACACTTCTACAAATATCCATATTGAATCTTCAAATAAACCTTTCGATATTAAGAAAGTTCGAGTTCATAGTGGTCGAAAAAAATTATATTCGATTATTTGGCATTCGATTTGGTATAATACACCCGAGACCAACAGATAGTCAAAGGCGAGTGTCAAAAATCTAAAGTACCCGTCATGAGAAGTTATAAATTTTGTAAATAAAAACTTCTACTTAGTCACATAGCGACAATTCAATCAACAACAAATACTCCCAAATTCAATCAACTCAAAGTAACATACGTGTAATACGCAACTAACGAGCAATTTCACTTGGTCGGGTTATATTTTAGCGATATAAAGCGCTGTCGTCTAATGTTTTGTGGTACTTGCCTGGCTGGGTAGTTTAGTCGCCACAGAATCACCCGTTAAGCAGTAGCCAATCACTTGTATTGACCTGCGAGAAATAAAAAAATTGTGTTACCGGAACGCGTCTGTGTGTGTTTAGAAAATTTATAGCTTTTTTATTTTATTATTTGTTAAAGGCTCGCGTTTGACCATTATCTCGCCTGATGTTAAGTGATGATGTGGTCGAAGGTGAAGCACGCTTGCCTAGAAGTAACCTATTCACTCTTGACTTGAAGACCCCTAGGTTGTAGCTACAGGGAAACAAAGACGCCGGCAGGGAATTCCACTCCTTAGCTGTACACACGATGAAAGTATTTTCAAAACGCTTTGCGCGTATGGGTGGGATATCAACCATGTAGCGATGGCGCATGCAATGTCTTGTAGTCTGATGATGGAAAGGGCTAGGCGGAATCAAATTGTGCAGTTCCATCGCACACTCCCCGAAATGTAACCGATAGAAAACCGACAGGCTGGCAACTCGTCGACGGTGTTCAAGGCTCTGGAGTTTTGAGTCGACCAGTGCATCATTGCCGACAAGTCTCTTGGCCCGTCTGTCAATCGACTGAAGTGCATCAAATGCTTCTCGTGACGGGGACTTTATAGGGATAGCCAGAAGCCAGACTGACAGTATTATTTTGTCAGCGAGGACGAAAAAAAAACGAAATGAACGAATTTGGTCACGTGACATTTCTATAACGCTTGACATACCATTACGTTGCTACACTATCCATATTGCAAACTAATTATGTGTTCTTTCTTTCAGGTGGCAAACCCCCTCGACGTAATTATATTTTTTTTTGTTTTTACAATCATAGTGTATTTAGAAGAGGGTGTGACAGTTCTGTCTATTTGAATTTCCTCATTTGCGCTTTCTACTGGTCATTATTTATTTTATTTTTTTCGGAAAATACTTTTAACTCTATATTTCAAATACAACGATATCACAAGTTCTGTCACCTCTTCAAAACACAGACATTCAATTTCCACCTTTATCACGTGGCGAGGAACTGAAGTGGAATACTGCTCAAACCCTAAATATCTATCAGACCTAGAATAGAGGTTTAAAAGTATTTATCATCATTTTCCGGCCCTTCAAAAAATCTCAAAATTCTCATCTCTGCTACAAGCAATCTCTTTTCATCCGTTTGGGGTTAAAAAGATTATGAATCTATTTCTATAATTTTCCAAAAAAATGTCGAATGAAACCGCCTTCATAGTTATGGTGGGCAACTCGCACCTTATATAAAAAAATTACCTTCGTTTTTAAGATCAGATTTCTAAATCATGTATTTCGACAACATTCAGCGGAACGAAAAAAATGCATCGAAGGAGCCAGATACCAAAGAGGCAAATGTAAATATTGCTATTGCAATATCGGTAGCGTAATGATATGTAATACAAGAAGAAATTGCAACGAAACGTGGTGGTTCTTAAAACATGGTATCACTAAATATCAAACCCAAACTACCTTCATACCATCATCGACCACGCGTATAGTAAAACGCAGAATGGTAGCCAGGACAACGCCAAGTAAGTTTTATCAATAATTCGTACAAATCTAACGAAATCATTGCGCCGCTGGCAAAGGCCTTGTCCCCAAGCGCGGCAATTTACGTCACCGTGTCGTAAAAATGCACGTCTCGATGCCGCTACGTTACTCGTTGTCGTGCCTTGTAAAATTCCGGTACATTTTACAGCATTTCTGACAGTTACAGCATTTCTGACATCTTTTTTGCACAACTAATCGCTAAGACATTTAAAAATAAACTGAGTGAGCGCATCGCCAAGTACCGCTTCTGAAGACGTACTACGCGTCGTTCTGCAGTGACGTTGCCGTTCCGTGCATTAGCACGTCACCTCAAAATCCGCGCCGCGACATCGAACCGACGACGAAGTCGTGACGTGGTAATCGGGAGAAGCCCAAACCATTAAAATTTCAACCTGTATATGTCATCGGATTATTTCAAACATCGCAATTTTACAATGAATCAAGTGAGATTATTTATTCTCAAGAAGGCACGGACGGGTATATTTCAAACTATCGAATTTACATACTTACATAAAGGTACGCCTTTTTCTTATGGGGAAAGGCAAAAACTACAGAACGATTTTGACCAATGAACTTTCTTTATAATTTTTTTGAGATGTTTTTCGGCATCGTATGATCATTGCCACGTTGAGTAACAGCATTGCCATCCAATGTGGCAGTGCTGTCAGCATTATGGGCCTTTTTTTCCGTTGACAGCGATGTGGACGAATTAGTATGCCCCAAGGAGTTATTCACTTCTTCTCTTTTTATAAAAGCGTGTACGTTATTTAAATAATTGACAACATGGTTGGCGCAGCGCAGTTGGGTTCAATTCCCACACGGAACAAATATTTGTATGGCCTACAGATAGTTGTTCCGGTCTGATTGTTTCCATTTGTGAGTTTGTAAATGCACCCACGATACAGAAGAAATTCCTAGTGTCGGGCAAAGTTTAAAAAAGATACAACCTGCTTGCTAAAAAAAGTTGCAAATTAGAATACAAGCAAAATTCTAGCACACACTTACCGCCTGTTATAGTTGGAATACTAAACTAAAAACTGAACGACCCACGCTATCCAATGCACAATTACAGCTCAGTGCCCCAGCGACTTAAAAGCCGGAAAAGCTTTCTTGGCTGCGTGGGTCTATTTGATAGCAACTCCACCTTTGGCGAGAAGGTCTCTTTCTCGATAAAATAATCAGAAGCTCAAGCTTATGATTATTTTATCGAGCCATCGGAGAGCCTTCCGCCTGGGCTACGTTGCCGTGGTCGACCTGGAAAACTCTAAATAGACTCCGCACTTGGGTCGGCCGCAGCAAAGATAACCTTCACAGGTAGCTTATCGGATAGCTCTAGCCTTTAATGCTTGTGTGGCATCTCTCCGTCGACCATGGCCTACCTCTCGGAGTGCGCAGCGTGCCCTGTCACCTGTTCGGGCGAAGACCCACCGCGTCTCCAAGCGGTGTAACCGTAGTGGAATTCTGTGCCAAACATTATATTTTTTTTATATATTTTGTTATCGACACAATAAGCAAAGACAATTATAGTAATGTACCCTTTAATGTTTCTCCTATAATAATCTGGTCAAACTTCCTAAAGGTACTGTGGATGCTACAGAATCATTCAATGATATTCATAATATTCAAAACGATGAAGTCATGGAAACAATAAATAAGACTGAATTCATGCCTCAAAAAGCTGCACGTCGATTTGAAGGTAAGCAAAAGGTTTTTTTATTATTTAGGTTTAATATCTTTACTGAAGGTTGGTTTGTAATTCATATTTCTTTGTAGATTTTCAAAGATTAAACATAATACAACCAGTGTATGTGTCATGGACCAATTAATTAATCAATGTATGAATCAAGTCAAACCAAAGCGAGTAAAGTAATTAATACTGATTTAAACTTTATTATTTATCACATTGGTCATTATGGATATTGCTACTTTACTTATGGGCAATTCAATAATTATGGTACATTAGTATGGTTTGAATATTTGCGAAAAAAATATTTTCACAGCAAAATTATATTCTTTGGTCAACATAATTATAGACTCGGTCAGCGTAATATAATATTTGTAAGCGGTTCCGCTATTTTCAATGGACGAGTAAGCGAAGCAAGCTAGGGAGCCTAGGGCACCCCGATACGGATAGGTTAGATTCGAAGGGGATGAGGGGAGCTAAAGTCAGTTGGCAATTAAAATTATTTCAATAGTTTTTAGCAAATTGCCTACTCATATTGGGCATTTTTCAAATTGTCTGGGTATTACGAATACTGCTGTATTAATCATTGGTCCATAACATTTTCTGGTCCTTATGATTATTGCTAATTAACGGTTGGGCAATTCGATAATTACTGACAATGAATTAGACCATGAGCGTGCGAAGTGAGATCGGGTATTTAGGGAACCCTGACACGGATAGGTTAGGTGCGAAGAAGATGATAGCAGTTCTCCCGTCTTCTCCTTCGTGTTAGGTTACTTTAGAACCTATAGACAGAAATAGAAGCCCAGCGCAGCGGAGCTCCGTCGACTTTTTTGCTTAAATAGTAATCGTACTTACCTATTCTATATTAAAATCAATTTCAACTATAAAATAAATAAATAACACACATATTTTTATTACCCTGCCCAATGAGTAATGAGCATTATTCAGAAAGCCCGGTCAATTTAATTATTTCACTTGGCCCATAACATAGGTATATACTCTTAAAAGTTGTATCATTACTTAATATACATAAACATAAACAAAAACCATCATGGCTGCATAGTTTTGCCAGTTTTCCCTTTTGGATGATTCAAAAACTATTTAGTCCGTCAGTCAAAATAACAAAAAATACTAGACGTTTATTTTTTGCTTTATCAAATACGACACGACACGGTTGGCGAAATGGTTGAGCGATCGCCTGCTGCACTGCGTGTCGCGGTTTCGATTCCCGCACAATTGTTCCGTATCTGGATGTCTTGTGTATGTGATTTTAAATGTTTGTAAATGCACCCACGATTCAGGAAAAAACTCCTAGTGAGGGCAAAAATTAAAAAAAAAATGGCCAAAATAAAGCTCATCAAAGTACACGAGGGCTTGTAACGTCACTTTTGATATAAAATTAAAAAGTATACTAAAACGTGATGACACGCGAAATTTTAACGCACTGTATCGTCCTTATATTTTGTTTATGCGAAAAAGAATAAATACGTGTCCAACATTTATTATTATTAATTTGAAGGAATTAAATAGTAGATTGTTTATTTACGGAGCAAACAACAATTTTAAAGGCGATAGCTAGTGTTTTTTTAATCCTGAGCGCAGCGTGGGATTTAAAGTACGTCACTTGAGCTTAAAATTGTGTTGCCTCCGAGGTGGACACTCTACTTTTAATCGCCCTCTATGAGAAAATAAGTAAGTGCAACTTATGAATAAGAACGTTACGTTTATTTATTTACATATAATTAGGAACCATAAGACATAACAAATGCTATTGTTTATATTTGAACAATTATGTGCATCGTAACAATTTTATTAGTACCATCCGTTACAGTTGTAGATTTATTTTTAATTTGCCACGCGCGTGGTTTTCCAGCCAGTCACTCTTTTAATACAATGTTCCTGTGCGGTCCGAAATAGAATTACAATCGCTCATTAGTCATTCACCTCATACAATCGTCCTAATCGATTTTAGCGATGTAATCCTATTTTGGACCGCACAGGAACATTGTATTAAAAGAGAGACTGGCTGGAAGAATTCATCTCTTTGCTGAATGAAACATTTACTAACAAGATCCACATTCCAAATACAAATCACTTTTAGTTCCTAGGGATTAATGAGCTATTTTAGTCCCTGTTTCCGAACAATAAACTATAGTAATAAGCTCTTTTTGATAAAATGTCATAAAAATAATGTTTAGTCCTCATCCCTATTCAATTTGTCTGTAAATTACCTATTTTTTTTTTCAGTCGCGCCCAAGATATGCATCAGAGGAGAAGAAAAATATAGAATAGATTGGTGTAACTGGTGCTATTGCAACGACTATTTCCAACGAGTTTGTACTGATTGGAAGTGTAACGATCACGGTAACATTACTTATACCCATTTTCACTCACCCTAATACGCAGTCAAGTCTCACTTTACAAAAGTAAAGAGTCTAAAGCTTTTCTGTAGAAGAAGATTAATCACCCAAGGCTAGTTTAACCTATAGTTTAGACCAGGGATTCCCAAAGTGGCCCCTCGGGGTTAAAATCGGTTTCCCAGGGGGTGACAGATTTTGGGGATCGACGAGGTCTAAAAATCGGCCCATATTAATTAACACAACAATCTTTCAAGAGACTGTAGAAGTTCAAATTGTTATATGAATTACTAATATTTTAGTAAGAAGTATCATTGTTGTACTTTTAAAAAACTCAACAAGTCGATAAACGAGCACAAGTTCGTACAAGATGAAAAATTCGGCAATTTTTTAAAATAAGCGGATTTTTAAAGTAATTTTGCTTTAGGGGTTCAGACCCCTAAAGCCAACCTACTGACCGCATCAGTTCATTTTGGAACAGGGGTCTCTTGCCCAAAATAGTTTAGGAACCCCTGTTTAAGATTCTATGCTATATTAGAGTACTGCAATCTTAATCCTTGATTGAACATAAGCAGCACGTCTAAATATGATTGCACTGCACACTTATAACCAAAAGTGCTAACGGGAAGTCCTAGGTGTCTGTCTGTCCATCTTACTGTCTCACCACAAGGCTGTATTTTTATTGAATTTGCTTCGTTACTTGGTAGGTGGATCAAATTTTACAACTGAGTTTTGAAACCGTTATCCTAAAATTTCGCATACACGTTTGGTTCGGGTGACAATGTCCAGCTAAAAGCTTGTTTTTATTTTTTTAATTTAACAGGTCTCAGAGTACGTGTCACTATGTTCCTAAACTAGTCATATTATAAGTATTTAAAAATTATTATGTTTTCTTTCTTTCAGGTGGTCTACCACCTCCACGTAACTATTATTTTTTGTTATAATTTTAATAAATATTAAATTCCCCATAATGCCCGTCGTACAGTTAAGAGCAGGTCTTTGGTAACAATTGTATATCGACAGCGTATGTTGGTATTGAAATAACTAGGGTGGTTTGATAAATCTGTGACTAGAAAAAAACATACATTTTTCAAAACACTAAGATATCGAAAACTAGCTCTTATTCCACTACAATAAGGTCCCTCAAAGCTCAAAGGAGATTTTCGCAGCTATACACTCCACTCACTTGTTTCTTCTGTCAATGTTTATTTCACTTACTTTCGCTAAATGCTACTCACTTTACTCTCTCTCTATTAGATCTCATTCTAAATTCTGACCCTAACAAGGGAACACACATGGATAGCTGTAGCGCCATCTATGCCGCTACATACGAACTACAAAAAAGACTTCACGCTTTACAAATCTTATAATCAAAGTTCTTCGCATGATTGGGCAGAGACACAACATCCTCCCTTTTCGCTGGAGCTCCTTGCTGACAACGGTATCCGCAGTACTGGCGGCCGTGCCGCAGTCACCACAATGCACACCCCAGGCTAGGCCTTCCTCAAGGGTATGCTGCACCGTGTCGAAAAGGCACGGCGTTGCTAGCCTTTAAAAAGTCTTGTAGTTAATTTAAGTGACACGTTTGTAAGGAAGAATTTATGTAAACGAACACAGCTAAAAAAATGGGTTTGTGGACGATCCGCAAGAATTTAACTTTTTACTGCTCATGATTTCAACCCAGCTTCCTCATGATTATAATATCCTGGTAATTAAGTTAGTCTTTACCGGTGCCGGAATGAGCTGATAGCGTATAAAGCTTTCTCTTTAAATTATTTTTGTAGCGAATTTTGCTCCCTCCCTCTTATTGTTTTGTCGCCGCTATCTTATCTAACTTTCATATATCCAAGTTTTTAATAGTGTTAATTACTTATTTACTGCATTGGTTGCCTAGATTCAAGTGAAATATCTATTAACTTCGATTAATTCTTCATATTATTGCTGAGACGTGTGAGCACAACTGTACTTTTTATGTGATGTTCTCTAAATAAAATATGTGTGTATATGTGTGTGTTAACTTCGTGCGAATCGCCACAGAAAAACACACATATCGCGCACAATACGCACATTTCGGGCGAGTTAAATTCGTGCGCATCGTCCAATAACGCAAAAAAACTGTGCGTAGATATGTAAGCCATTATATTATTGCTTCAACTTATCAAACCACCCTCGTAGTTATGGTTGGCAACAAGACACGCTTCATAGTCACTAACTCACCACCATATATTTAATATCAATTTTTGTTTTACTATCACTATTCTTCCAAATGATGTATCCTCACAATTTCAGCGGAAAAAAGGAAATGCATTGTAGGAGCCAGATACGAAAGGGGCAAATGCAAATATTGCTACTGCAATGTCGGTAGCGTAATGATATGTAAAGTAAGACTAAATTGCACCGAACCTTGGTGGTACTTGGTTAATGGTACCACCCCATATCGACCTCAAACACCCTACTCGTACCCACCAACAACGACAACCACGCACAGACCACATAAAGTGCCAAAACATAACAAAAAATCCAGTAAGTTCTTATTAAATACTTACTTTACTTGCAAAACTACAAATACTTTAGTTATTCATTTTTATTTTTTTCTGAAACATCAGCGTCACCTGCTTAATAGACATGATGAAGAGAAACATATTTTTTTGTTCGTCAATAGAAAAACTTTGGACACGTTTTTTTTTCTTGAATCACGTAAATAAAAATCACGATGAAACAGTGCATTAAAATTTCCCGTTTCATCACGACTAAGTATAACTTTTTACTCAGATGGGACGTCATAAGTCCCCTGAACTTTGATGCTTTTTCATCATCATCATCATCAGCCTTATAATGCTGAGACACAGGCATCCTTTCTGTGAGAAAGGTAATAGGCACATTAATCCACCACGTGGGCCCAGTGCGGGTTGGATGCACGTTATTTTTGTAATATTTTATTAATTTGATATTTCAAAAAATATGTATCTTATATGTTTGATAATCTAACTGATGGACTAAATAGAATAATATTTTTTTACCTAGGGATCATTCTTATTACTCTAAACGTTCTTAGTGTATTTTTATGTATCTAAAGGTTGAAACGGGACCCTATCACACAGCCTACAGACAGTCAGTCTAATTGTCACAAGGCTATATATTTTCAAATGTAATAAACCATAACTACATAGTAGTAATTGTAGCTACAATCTAGAAGTTCTTCTAGGCAAGCTTGCTTCACCATCGACCACGTCATCGCTTACCATCAAGTGAGATTGCCACTATATCAAGCGCAATGGCGAGTACATCACTCACCTTCGGTTTGCCGACGATATAGTGGTCATGGCTGAGACCATGAGGACCTCAGTACAATGCTCGATGACCTCAGTAGAGCTTCCGAAAGAGTGGGTCTAAAAATGAACATGGACAAAACCAAGGTGATGTTGAATACCCATGTTGCACCCACTTCTAGCAAAGTTGGAGACTCTACACTCGAAGTTGTGGACCTGGGACAAACGGTCCAGGTCCAACTTCGAGAAAGAGATCAACCGTCGAATCCGACTTGGCTGGGCAGCGCTCGAGAATTTGCGCGTCCAACTTACCACAGTGTCTCAAGACGAAAGTCTATGAACAGTGTGTGTTGCCAGTGATTACTTACGGAACAGAGACGTGGTCGCTCACAATGGACCTCATCAGAAGGCTTAAAGTCACCACAGGGCAATGGAGAGAGCTATGCTCGGCGTTTCCGTGCGTGATCGAATCAGAAATGAAGACATCCGCAAGAGAACCAAGATTACCGACATAGCCCGATGAATTGCCAAACTTAAGTGGAAGTGGGTAGGGCACATTGCTCGCAGAACGGATGGCCGTTGGGGCTGAAAAGTTCTGGAGTGGCGACCGCGTACCGGAAGACGCAGCATTGGAAGGCCTCCCTCTAGGTGGAGCGATGACCTGGTTAAGGCTGCGGGCGTCCGCTGGATGCGAGGCGCAAGGGACCGATCGGTGACGGTTGGGGAAGTCTATGTCCAACAGTGGACGTCTTTCGGCTGAAATGATAATGATGAAGCGCGAGACTATAGACAATAAAAAAAAATTGTCGCCAATCTTACAATTATACAAAAAATATTTGTTGCGCCATTTCGTGACTAACGGAATAACTCACACACATTCCAATTACCTAAAAACTTTGTCTTACTAAATTTCTTGTTTACAGAACATCATCATGACAAATACTTAAGAAATGGTGAAAAACAATGCATTGAGGGCAGTTCCTACAAAGTAGATTCTTGCAACTACTGCTCGTGTTTAAGAGGAAACGAGATATGTACAAGCAAGCCTTGCCCTAACAACGATTCAGGTACGTATAGTTCATCGTTAACAATCTTAATAGCCTTTAAAAGCATTAGACCAACTAGACAAGGCTCGCGAGCAAATAATAACAGCCGCGCAGGTCGACCTTCAAGGTTAAGCAATGCTTGCCGAGGTCGGTCCGTGGATGGGTGACCATCGTTACATAGCGAGTTCCACGTTAAGCCGTTGGTCCATGCTGTCATTTTGAAGATCTTTGTCTGTCATTGCGGGAAGTCAGAAAATCTGATACCAGTTTTGTCAGGAGATAACGTGTTACCCAGTTACTGGGTTGTGGAGGTCAGATAGGCAGTCGCTCCATGTAAAATACTGGTACTCAGTTAAATCCAGTTAGACTGGGAGCCGTCCCCAACGTAGTTGGTAAAAGGATAGTCAGATTGATTGGGTAGACCAATCAACTGTATATTCGACTTGGTAATATAATAAGTGATCACCACCGCCGATGCACCTTCTAATGCAGATAGAAATAATAGACCAGGGTCGATAATTTTTGAAAAGGAATAATATTATAGTATAATGAAACCCATTGGAAAAGGAAAAGAATATAAAAAAAATTAAAGGAAAAATAATTTACGGGGGATCTGAGGTCGGGAAGTGCAAGGGGGTGAGTTTTTAAGGGTAGAAAACGGTTTATCTCGATTTCCGGCAAAACTACAAGTCCTATGGAAAAAGTTAAGTCGCAGAGTTATAGCTAATAAATAGATCTACAACTTTTGTGTTTACAATTTTTTCAAATAACCTCAAAACTTAAGTCAAAAATTCAAATAACCAAGTTTTTGGTCTTTTGTATTTTTTTTTTGTACAAGATAAAATCTTGTAAAAAAAAATGGAATTTGGTGAAAACTTCCCTTTTATGTCACAAGCACACTGTAATTTTTTTATTAAAAATATTTATTTTTCACCTTATTTTGACTTAATATCGAAAAAGCACCCTAATTTTCAATCGAAAATGCTCACGTCAAAATATCTCCTTTTTTAAAAAATAGCCGGTGGGCTTTTGTTTCGTCGAAATCTCTACTTTCTGATGGTGTAAAAAAATATATACATTAATATGGTATTTTTGACATCAATTTTGAGGTTATATGAAAAAAGTGTGAAAACATAAGTTGTAGATCTTTTTATTACCTATAACTTTGGCATTTAATTTTTTTCCATAGTACTTATAGTTTTGCCGGAAATCGAGATTAACCGTTTTCTACCCTTAAAAACTCAACCCCTTGCACTTCCCGACCTCAGATCGCTCGTAAATTACTTTTTCCTTTCATTTTTGTTATATTCTCTCCCTTTTGCAATGGGTTTCATCCTACTATTATTTTTTGTCACTTTTTACCATTTTCAAAGACTTCGGCACTGGTCTATAATGCGTGGTGCAAACATAAGTACGGTACTCTCTGTCCAGCCTGTAATTTAATATTTGGCAGATGCACGCACTTTCATGATTATTAACAGGCAATCATAGACAATAAAAAGCAATAAGTCACGGTGAAACGACGAGTTTATTCGCTTCGCTGTTCCATTAAAATAAAATTCACAGTTACGTAGCAGTAAATTTTGAAAAATGGTAATATTGGATAGTTATACAAATACAGAAAAACAGAAAATAAAATAGCTAAAATACTTATCGTTGGATTCTTCTACATATAAACAGGAATCATTAATTGAAGCCTCTGTAACATTAATTATTAATTTTCGAGTGCACAAATGATTGATGTTAAAAAATAAATACAATTTTCCTGTTATTGATCAATGTTCATCCACCTGTATGTGCATTATGGTTACAATAAATTTGACTTCAAGCAATACAAAATGATAAAAATAAAATAACAGTGTGTTAAATCGATTAAAATTTCTTCATTGATAAAGTTGATTGTTATAAAAAATCGAATCGGTACCGCATTAGTTCATCACTAAATTATTAGTTTGTGGGTTGTCAAAAGTAAAATTACAGGCTGGACGGAGTTTATCTAGAGTAATTTTTTTTCTATGGAGTTTATACTTTATAAAAGATTTTTATATATGTTGCAGAGATATAGCTATCTTTTATGAAGTATAGTTCCTTATACAACGTCTGTCACAGACAGTGGAAACAGTATTATGTTATTGTTTATTGCCAAAAAGTAAGTAACCCGAAGTAAGTACCTGCTGTAGAGTGTTCGTGGTCAGCGGGGGCGATGATCGAAACAACCACAATTAAATCATTGAATCACACTGTACATACAGTCAAGGGTCAAACGTGCAGTTGCAATCACCCAAATCTATATACTCAAAATTTATTTATAGATGAAGGTTAATGGTCTACGTCTAATCTATACTTTAGATTCTATACTGCACAGCACATGTGTGAGTACAATGCTCCAACTGTAAAACTACCATTTCATGTACTTGTATGTTGTTCATCGACTTGTGCGTGCCCTAGCAGTTGAGATTGTGTGATGCTCTCTCTAATGTCTCTCTGATGGTAGCACGTGTGTTGGATCATTCGGTTCCCTTTATGATGGCTGAGCTGAGTTGCCATCAGTAGGGATTGGTTATAACTAAGCTGCCTCGGCTTGCTTTTAATTAAGTACTTATTGTATTTTGGAATTGTTTGATTTACTCTAGAAGCTCTCTAGCGTTCTCACATATGTATTTTTTCAACAAGATTGATGTAACCAAATCATTCTAATTGAAACATTAGTTTTAATTACAATTATTTAGTTACATGAAGAGAATGAGAAACTCCACGAAGAAACTATAGGCACTTTAGTTTTGGATGATTGCGAATGCTCTTTTGATCCAATTAAGACTTACCACGTGCAGTTAAGCCTAAAAGTAGTGTCCTTAAATGTTTCTTGTTGTCTTCATTCTTATATTGATTCTGATAATAATGTGATATTTCCTGAAGAGATGGAGGATGTTGTAAAAACTTCATTGGAAAATATGGATAATGATGAAATCTTGGGATCAAGTCATGAAGATACTAAACCGCGGTTGTTCATTGTACATGATACATCGAAATGGCGCAACCAAATCTTACCTCCACCCAACGAGATGGCAACTTTACTTGGACAAGTTCATCTTCAACCTACAAACGAAGAAAGCCAAGAACTAACTACGGTAAAACCAAATACCATGAAAATATCAAGTAAGTTTTTATCAAATAACGTTTATGTAAAAATAAATTATCGTTTAAAAAAACTAAAAAACACGCTTCAATTGAAAACCAAAAAAATAAATAAAAAAATGCAATATATTTAAATTAAGAATAGTGCGATTAACAAAAAAAAATTATTACCAAGTGGGTAATTAGCGTGCCTTTCCTGGATGTGATAGCCGTTTCTCAGGCAACAACTCTGGAACATTTATTTTATAAGTACGTTTACTTGGCGTAAGGCATAACCGTGTCTTCGGCTATATCTAAAAATTAAGCCATGCGCATGTCTTAGCATGCGCCTTGATACTTATCAAAAGACATTACCAGGGTATCGGATATAAAAAGTCGCTTATCCTGAAGATATATTTATAGCTAGCAAATTATTGAGACGTTTTGAAACTTTTGCGCTTTTGTATTTTGCAATTGGAGCATTTTGCTCCTTCGATGTTCTCCATTTTGACCATTGAGTGTTTTTGACAATGTGCGACTAACTCTGGCAACATTTGAAAACGGCGGGTATAAACATATTAATTGTTTATTTCCTTGCAAGTGCATTAAAATATATTATTGGTGGATATCGAATTACACACGTTAGGCTTTGCACATTTTAATTTTAGTAGAGTGCTACTCCACTTCTGACTCTTGGCTGTAATTGATCTTTAAATTACTTTTTCTAGATTAATCTGTTGTTTACAGAAACTTGTTATTTCTTTGAACATGATGAGAGACAATGCATTGAGGGATGTTACTACAAAATAGATTCTTGCAACTACTGCTTATGTGTCAACGGAAAAGAAATGTGTACAAACGACCCTTGTATTAATAATGATTTAGGTGAGTATAACCCAAACAATACCTAAGAAAAAATTCCTTATGTTTTTGGGTGATAACCAATCAGTTATTTGACCTGATGATAAGTAGTTAACGCTGTGTCTTTGACTTAAAAGCATATGTGTAGCTGGGGCAAAGGGCGTCCACAGTACCCTCCATCGCGACCGGTCTTGAGCTTCACGCTTCACCTCGCTCAACGTTATTCCGATGCTCGTCGCTTCAGCCAATACGGTGGTCGCCAGGCTTGACGGGGACGGCCACAGTTCCTTTTCTCTTGAGGATTTCAATCTTTTTCAATCTTTGGCCTGTTAAGGTATGATTGGAATCCCTCAAGAGCGTAAGACCAATCTATCTCAACGATGTGTGTGGCTAGTCGTAATTCAGTGGAACCGAAGATAGGTCCTTCATAGAGACTTGAAACAACATTAGATTTTTGATAATTAGTAGATGAATTAGGGTAAATGTAGTCGTAATTCAGTGGCACCGAAGATAGGTCCTTCATAGAGACTTGAAACAACATTAGTTTTTTGATAATTAGTAGATGAATTAGGGTAAATCTGGACATGATAGAAACTGTTAAGAGATGGCAAAACTAAATCAGCCTGCTAAATAATAAATAGTTGGAATATAAACTTTTATATTAAAATAGGTATGGTAAAACTTAAAATTAGTATTTTTAAATGGTTTTTTTTATATAGGTACTGATCCTGATAATAATATGGTCGAACTGCCTCAAGATATAGTGAATGATGTAGCGTCTTCATTTCCTAAGACATATGAAATTACTGAGAATAATGAAAGCGACGATAACTTCGATTTAAGTTATATAGATAATGAATACGAAAATGATGGACGGCGAAAATTTCATCGTAAGTGCTAGTATTATTTAGTAAAGATATGGAAAATAAAGTGATCGTTAGCTTTATTCATGTAGACTTCTAAACCATAATAATATGATTAGTTAAAGCAAGAATTATCTATGGAGAATTTGAACTAAGAATCTACTATTCTATTCTTAACCATTGATTAGTTGAAGCTATTAGAAGACTCTTAATTCAAAAGATCTATAGAGAATTTTAATTAGGAATCTAATTATATGGTTATTTTTTATAAATAAGGTCCCTCATTTTTTTTTTAACTGTCGACTGTGAATAATTCTTCTTTGTCACATTTTAATGGAAGTAGTAAGTTGTACAACTGGAAGATTCACTCATTCACTGTTACCAAAACGCGAATCGAAAGAGGAGCTGTAAATATCCCCGCGTCCCTTTCTAATAATGATTGATTGGTTGAATATCGTTTCGAGTGACCGTTCAGCCTAACCAAACCAACCAATAAATAATAAATCATATATCAAATTGTGGGAAAGGGACGAACGAAGATCCAGTAAGTCTTTGCGGCGGTCTTTTAACTATGGTTAACTCTTACGGCTATTATAATTGAGTTAGTTTTTCTTTGACACAGTATTGTCAGGTAATGTTCCAGTTGTACAACTTACTACTTCTATGTGCTTTTCTTCATGATAAAACTTTTAAATTATGGTTGAGTGATTTTTTTTTCAGCCGCACCCAAAATCTGCAACAAAAAAGAAAGATACAGAATAGATTGGTGTAACTATTGCTACTGCAATGATAAACACGAACGAGTCTGTACCGATAAAAATTGTACCGGGCATGGTAACTAAATATTATATATACTCATTATCATCATCATCATTATTTAAGCCGAAAGACGACTACTGCTGAATAAAGGCCTCCTTAAGTTTCGCCACATTGACATTCCACCTTCCAACGCTGAGTCTTCCAGTACGCGGTCACCACTCCAAAACTATTCATCCCCATCGGCCATGCGTTCTGTGACCAATGTGCCCTGCCCACTGCCGCTTAAATTTGGCAATTCTTCGGACTTTGTAAACACTAAACATTATTGCACTGCCCACTGCTGCTTCTTTTTTTCTTCGGATTTTACGATTTCGTGACCAAATGGGCTTTACAAACTCAAAAAAACATGTTGGTGACCCAACGAGTCCCTATTAATAGTCTTCGGCTTCTGTCGATCTGTTTTTCTAACAGTGTCAGCACATGGCTATATCTTATTACCGGAAACTAACTACATGTCTCTGATTCAACGTGTTATGTGCCAAGAGGATAAACCAGTACCTCATAAGGTATTGGTCCCTTATTGATCATCAAGCTAATGTAAGATTCGAAATTTAAGTTGGGCGAAGGAGCTTAGAATTAACTCAGGAGTGAGGGAGTTAAGATAATAATCCTGAATGCAGCGTGAGATTCAAGCAAGCTAGCGCAATGCAAGGATACCTTTAATCCGGAGGAGAATAGTCATTTAATAAATAACTTTTCACACCTACTGTGAGATGATTTAAAGAAAGCCACGAAGAGTGATGGCTCGCCACCGCGAGCAGTGGTGTCACTGGTGGCTGACCATCGCTGGAAGGTTGTTAGAAAAAAGTTTTAGTCCCAATGTGTAGTTAAGGTTCCAAATTCAAATCACATTAGCCGACTGGTTATAATGGAACCCAACACATATTCCTTATTGGCCAGCTATTCCAACGGCTCACTGCCTATAATATGACTCACCATAAGTGGTTTACATGACGTATATATGTCAATTTGACGTTGCCGGTATGAAAAACTAATGCTATTTTGTTCTTTCTTACAGGTAGTGCTCAACCTCCACGTAATTATTAATGTTTATTTTAACAATTTAATTAAAAAGTAAAGCCCTTTTAAAATAAAATGCGATTTAATGACTGTCGCTCAGTTATCATCACGTCCTTGGTGATTATTTGATTATAAAGCTATTGTGCTTTGACCCTAAGAAAAACATATTTACGAAAATTTTCTATGAATCGACACATTTTTTACTTGATCTATAGTAACAAATTTATTGTTTATGTGCAATACGATTTGAGAAGCCATGTCTGATATTAAACATAACGTTTTCCAGGAGAATTAAAAAAATGTATTGTTGGAGCCAGATTCGAAAGGAGTAAATGTAAATATTGCTATTGTGGTATCTATTACCATCTTATATGTAATACAAGACGGGATTGTATCGAAGACCAGCCAGAAGTAATAGCAGAAGTACAGATAAAGGATACACGTAAGAGTTTAACCAGTAAGTTTTAATTAATACCTTAACTTTTACATACATGGCGTGTTTGCACAAGTCTGAAATCGCCAACCCGCCTTGATTAAGCGTGGTGATTGTTCGTGCATTCTCTGTATGAGAAGAGGCCCTGGCCTTTGCCCTGGTAGTGGGGCATTATCAGGCGGGTTTTCTTCTTCCTCTTTGCTTCATCCCATTATTTAGGGTTGGCTCTCCTCGTTCTGATGTGCCAGGATAGTCTCTTCTGGGTTGTCTGTCCTGTAAGTTAAGCTCTTTCCTAGTCGCGGGTTACTATACAACACCATGTGGCTTGAGGTCTTCCTCTTTTCTTCTTTGTGTTCGGTAGTGCCAGGGCTTGATAACCACGTGCTTTTCAGGACGTCTCAAGACGTGGCCATACCAACGAAGCCTACTTTCTGTTAGTTTCTCTGTGGTGGCCGCAACTTTGTAACTGCATTCATTTCGCACTTGTTACGCCTTCTGCTCAACTCAGCATCTTCATCTTAGCCGCATGCAGCTTTTGTTCATGCGCCATTTTAAGGCCCAACATTCGTCACCATATACCAATGCGGGTCTTACAGCTATTTTGCTGAGTAGTAGGTACATTCTTGTGTCGCGAAGGACGCCCGAGAGAGCTCACCATATTTGTCAGGCAACGTTGACTCTGTGGGCAACGTCGGTTTTAAAGTTACTATCAGCCGTCAGCATCGCTCCGAGATATTAGAATTTAGATACATTTGGAAGTGGATCTACTTTGATATAAATCGTGTTTATTATGGTGCTATCACCACTCAAGTTGCATTCCAGATGTTCGGTCTTGCTTCTGCTGATACAGAGTCCATTGGTTTCCATGGCGCGCCTCAATTGCTCGAGAGGCATTTGCAGTTGTTGCGCACTCTTGTCAATGAGTATGATGTCGTCTGCGTATAACATACACCATGGTAGAGGCCCTGGATGTCTTTGGCAAGATAGTCCATTACCAGATTGAAGAGTATTGGGCTCAACGCGGAACCTTGATGAACGCCAACTTTAACTTCAAAGGTTTTGCTCACTCCAGCCACACTTTTCACTTTTATGCTACTCTTGTGGTACATGTCCTGGACTAGAGCCACGTAATATTGCAGTAGACCCTGTGCTCTCATCGCTTGCCATACCAGGTTTCGTGGCACCCGGTCGAACGCCTTCTCAAGGTATATGAAGATAAGGTGTAAATCTTCACTGTTGGCCCTATGTTTTTCCATGATGATTCGGACTGTTTGGATGGCATCGATTGCAGGTTTTAACAGGCGGGCAATTTGGAAATAACAGGTGGGTATTATTTATTAATACGTTTTTAGGTTTATTTTGGACATCGATAGCATCGATTGTGGGTTTTGACAGGCGGGCAATTTGGCAAGAACGGGCGGGTATCATTAATTAATATTTTTTTAAGTTTATCCTGGACATCGCTGACAACGGTTAAGAAAAACATCGTGAAGAAACCTGGACTTATTATGTAGTCAGCATAAGATTGTGTGCATTAGTAATCGCTATAAGGCGTTCCAGTGCAAGGGTAAACGACTAAAATACATAACCAGAAAAAAAACAAAGAAACTATGTATGATACTTGAGTAAAATATGATGCTATCGCTAGAAAGTTGGTTATGACTGAGATGGGGTCGAATTTTTTTTTTTATTATTAATGATAGGCTTGCGTTTCACTACTATCTCACCTGATGGTGAGCGATGATGTGGTCGACGGTGAAGCACGATCGCCTAGAAGTAACCTATTCACTCTTTACTTGATACCCCTAGGTTGTAGTTATCGGAAAACACAAACTCCTGCAGGGAATTCCGCTCCTTAGCTGTACGCATAATGAAAGTATTCCCAAAACGTTAAGTGCGTATGGGTGGAATGGCCACCATGTACCGATGGCGCATATCCGTATGCCTCCCTGAACTTTAACCGATAAAAAACCGACAGACCGGCAACTCTGAACCCTCTTGGCCCGATCGTCAATGGACACAGGA
This sequence comes from Orthosia gracilis, assembly GCA_947562075.1. Lineage (NCBI taxonomy): Eukaryota > Metazoa > Arthropoda > Insecta > Lepidoptera > Noctuidae > Orthosia > Orthosia gracilis. The sequence goes on along the minus strand of OX387264.1, from coordinate 11,725,278 downwards.
CGAAAATAAAATATATTTCTTAGTATTATTGCATATATTCATTGCTGGTATTGTCGCACCACTGACAACCCCATGTTATGTCCAGGTATTCTCTGTCCATTCCAGGTTGCCTAGAAGAGATCGCGGAATCCAATAAGGCGGCGGCCTTTTTTATGTTTTTTTTTAGTTTTGAGTTGCTTTTTTTTTGTATATTCTGCTGTGCAATAAAGTATATTTAAATAAATAACATTTTTTTTTTCAGATGTCTTACGAAGTAATATGAATATCGAGTGTGATGAAGCATCAATTGTGCAAATAGGCGATTGTAATTACTGCCTGTGCACTGATGAAGGAAAATGGAAGTGTACTGATAACATTTGCTCACCAAAAATTAGTCCTTGTATGTATTTTCTTTCTATTATAGCTATTATTAGTGTACCTTATTTGACCACCTTATTACCACCTCATTATTATTTTTTGTAGTGTTTTGTACCTTATTTGAGATTCAGATGAGATTTTTCATGGAGATAGTTTAAGACTCTGGGAAGGACATAGGATAGTTTTTATCTCGGAAATCATCCTTAAGGGGATGGAAAGGGGCGTGGAAGTTTGTATGGAAAACCTATAATATTATTGCGTGATATAAAAAAATTGACTATTCGAAGTACTAATGCTACGCAGATAAAGTCGCGGGCAACTATATATATATATATATATAAATTTGTATTAATATCAATCACATTTTATTCTTAATGTCTCTGACTCCCAGCAAATGCTGAGTTTATCAACTCATCCTTTCGGTAAGCCCCAGCAGAATTCTTGAACCTTGATTATACTTTTTTTACTAAGTTTCCCTGTTACTTTGTGATTGTTTCTGTTATTTCTGTCGAAAAAATATTTTCTATTCTATTCTTAACTAGCATTCTGCTCTGGCTTCACATTGGTTGCAGAGCATTTATGCCTTTTTTTCAGACATAGTGGCGTATAAGTCTTTTTATAAGGGGCATAATTCCGTAATATTTCGGTTTCATTTAACTCTATTGGTAAACGCGACGCACGCTAGTAAAGTTTCCAGTCGGCATGATTTTATCCGACTTCTTCAACTATCATCGCCATTTTTCAGTCAATTTACACAAATCTCAATAAATTATACACCGAAACCTTTCTCATTATTATCCTTCTAATCTAACAATACGAGCCATGTAAAGAAGTACTGCTTTCGGAATCAAGCCCTGGATCCAACTGCCTAAACACCAAAGTCGAGGCTCCTGGCTATTAAGCAACTGGAAACAGCTTGTTATTTGAAATATAATTTGTTTAATACTTTTTTTGAGGCTCGTGGCTATTAAGCCACTGGAAACAGCTTGTTATTTTAAATATAATTTATGGATCATTTTTTTTACAAGTTTTTATTTAGCTTCACCTGTCCCGGTGTCTGTAATCAAATCTTGCAATTTAAATTTGACCACCTTCCCAGTGTTGGGAGTGTTCTGGAATTTTGCACACACGTTTGTTTCTTGTGACTATATATTTTTCTAAATAAAAACTTGATTTAAAAAAATATTTTTTAATATGAAATCTTGTTTATAAAATTTGAAAAATGATTGTTAAAAAATATATATACTAACACTTCACCCGCGACTTTGTTCGCGTAATCCGTATTTTATCTTACAGATGACTTTTTAGTTCACCCCCTTAAAGGTTGAATTTCCAAAAATCCCTTCTTAGTCATCCATCATAAAAAGAAGCCTTGTACAGTGGAATTCTTCAAAAATCTTTAACACCCCCTAAATCATCTTTTAGGAGTAATTTTGAAAAACTAATAATGAAAACCTTTACTCTCAACGTAGGCTAGTATTTATGCCAAGATTCAAATATATAAAATTTCCACCTTTTCGCCTCCTTAGGGGTGGAATTTCAAAAAGCAATAAATACATAAATTCTTTTTATTAACCAACTAGAAATTTAATGCAAACTTTCAACCCCCTTACGGGTAGAATTTCCAAAAAGCAATAAATTGATGAATTCTTTATATCAATCAAGAGCGTCAATGTAAACTTTCACGTGTCCAATTAACAAACTGTAGAAATTTCATACAAACTTTTAACCCCCTTTTTACCCCCTTAGGGGTAGAATTACCAAAAATCTTTTTAGTGCGCACTTACTTCACTTCAGAAAGCTCCCTGCCATATTTCATATTTATACGTTAAGCGGTTTTCGATATTTCATGACGAGTGAGTGAGTGACCTTTCGCTTTTATAAAAACTTTTTTGCAAAAAACCGGGCACTTTAAATTTTTTTTCTATATTTTTTTTAAAGAACAAGAAAGATGATGATGTATTGGCATGTTATTTGAAGCACCCTCCCATGATTATTTACGTTCCAAATTTAAAATTTACAAAAACAAAATAAAAATATTAACATAAGAAAAATATTGATTATTGTGGATTATTGTAAAATTGCTTTAGAAACGATTTTTTTTACTGGTTACTAAAATTTTAAAACTTTTTAGATATTTTCTGCAAATTAAACAATTTAATCTTTCTTTTTACATTAAATACCACATTTTGATATGAGTGATAAAGCGATAAGGGCCGGTAAAGTTATAGCTCGAAGTTATAACCCAAATAAGGTTGTTCGCAAACTTACGTGTCTCAGCGGCTAAATGTGAGTCGTTCAACTGTCCAGAGGACTTGGTAACGGTATCAAGAGACCGGTTCGGTCAAAAGAAGACCCGGTACGGGAAGAAAACGATGCACAGAACCAAGAGATGACAGCTTTTGGGCGAGTCAGGCGTTGCGGAATCGTAAGGCGTCAAGTGTGGACCTAAAGAAGAGCCCTGAAGAAGTAAGAGTAGTAGAAGTCAGCTGGAGGAGGCTTTTGGCTGCCAATATCAGGAGATACCGCCCGGCTCAGAGCCCTAAATTACTCTGTGAGCAACGTGTTGCTCGACTTCAGTTTGCTCGAAACTGTGCTTCATGGATTCCGGAGGACTGGAATAAAGTATTGTTTTCTGATGAAGCTAGGATCTCTTTGTGTGGAGAGGACCGACGCCGGCGACTACTGCGAAGACCACGGGAACGCTATGCGGAAGTATGTTTCGAAGAAATCACTTCTTATGGCGGAGGCTCCGTTATGTTTTGGGCAGCAATTAATTTGACGGAGCGTACGGAGTTAGTTTTCATATAAAATGGAACAATAAATGCACACCGGTACCTAATGGAAAGTCCTTATACCATATGCACAACCCGCATTGACTGCACTTGAGGAAGATTCCATTTTTATGGACGATAATGTTCGCCCGCACAGTTCTGGTGACGTGGAAGCGTACATGCAAGAAGTTGGGATCCGTTGTTTAGATTGGCCAGCTCGAAGTCCTCACCTCAATTGAGCATGTCTGGTTCTAAAGAGACGGGCAAGATCAGTGCAACCTGCTCCACAAAACATCAGGGAGCTAAAAACAGTCATTACTGTAGAGTGGGAACGTATCCCTCAAAACGTTATTAAAAACATCGTAGATAGCATGCCCAGAAAGATTCAAGCTGTGACACTCGTTATTATGTTTTTACATTTGTAACTTTATTTAATTAAAAAAGTCAAAAATCTTCTTGTCTTTATTGCCAACCACTTCTTATTGTTTGGCCGTGTACTTCAATTTTAAAGAATTCATCGTTTTTTTTTAAAAAGATTGCCAGAATTCACTTCACGCGTATTAATTTACATTATAAGTATACAGACTACGTCAATCAATTAAATTTCAATTAATTAACTCAAATCGACCTTAGAATGTAAATTTTCTTAGGTGCCCGTTTTTTTTGCAAGGGTATATAGATAATAACGTATTTAATTGCTTGCATAGCTGTTACATAGTTTAGTGCATTTTTTCAGCTTTAGGAGCTTTACGGATGTCATATCAAAACAATCTCGATGACCAGCCCGAAAAATGCAATATTGGGGAAACATACAGATTAGATGCATGTAACTACTGTTACTGTACTGCGAACCGCGAAAGGGTTTGTACCACCAACAAGTGCAAACATAATGAAAGTAAGTGTTGCGGACAGTACTTTATTCAAAATAAAAAACGAATATTTTAGGTAGACAAAGTCTCATTCTATCAGCGATGAACATTTTGATAGTGCTGGACGTTCCCATTCATTTTTTTATACTTTTTATTACAAGCTGAATAAAACCTTGTTTTCATTTGTGTACCGGCAACAAATAAACCATTTTGCAAGCACTTCTTGGCAGTCGATTAAGCTGAAACTTGGCGTACTTGTGTAACTTTGGAAACATTGACATAACAGGTACTATAGAGCTGGTCTCATACAGCTGGAAAGTGGTCATAGCAATTCCTCAACCAGACGAGATAGCACCATCGTGTTTGGGCTCATTGGATGTGTATTGGACAAGTGATAGTACCATTCAGTTCAAAAAGCTTGTTCTAAAAAGTTTTTACTTAATATTTTATTTAAAATGGCTGTGATGACGCTTTCGTTCATAGAATATTATTTGTCTAAAGTCTCTGGATCGACATTTATCGTGAATGAATCTTTACATTTTGTATGTCGGTTGACCAATGACCGTGATTCCTATCCTACGTTAACTACGCTGTGACATGTGATATTATGATGGTAGATTTGGAACTAAATCTGTGTTCTTTTTTTTACAGAAGTTGAGGGCAGATTTCCACGTAATTACTTTTTCTCAATATTAATTGGCTTTGTGGTTTTTGTATAAAAATCTCAAATCGCAGCTTTATCTACTTCATCACCACATTAATTAATTTTCAGAATTTATATTTATTCTTCTTTAGAGAAAAAAATATTAACATTTTCCTTATGTATCTGTCACTGCCAAGTAGTAGAAACGGGGACATTTTGTATTACAGTGGATCAACGCCTAGCCGAAATGTCATTGCAATACGTTCTACAATACGGCGGCGGCGGTTCACGTTTATCCGCATTGTAATCAAGTTACATTGTAGGGTGAACTTACTAACTTTCAAAAATCGTTTTTTCAGATCATACAAACGTATTACCCTGTGTTACCCTGTAATATTTTTTTCTGTATACTCTATACCCGGGATGGGTCTGTCTTTTCTACTCTGTCTTTATTTTTAGATATTTGCCATAAATTTATTATTAAAAATATGAAGCCATTAAAATGGCTGAAATTACCTAGTTACTTTGTTCGTTTTAAAACATTCACTAAATGACTTTGAAGGATGTAAACAAAAAAAAGGAAAATATAGCGCCAATGCTAAAGACCTTGTTATTTGATTCAAGAAAAAATGAGAAAACCGGTACAATTTAGGAGAAAATAGGAGAATACAAAACGTTGATTTCGCCCTTTGAACGCGGGCAATATCAGTTTGAACTGCGACGCTCCCTCTCGCATTCTTTTTGGCTATAGTTTAAAACAGCTAACTGCTATGTAATACTGCGAATTCTACTATTTGGCTATGATGTATCCATCTCCATTTTGATAATCAACCCTCGATAATTAAATCTATCTTCAATTTGAATAACTACTTAATTTCAAATAAAACACCGTATATTGAAATGACATACGATTTCCAGTGTCTTCAGAAGAAAATGATTGTAAGATAGGAACCCGATTCAGACAGGGGAAATGTAATTATTGCTATTGCAATTATGATCACAAACTTATTTGCTCAGTCAACCGATGCTTCCGAAGATCACGTAGTAAGTTTCGACCTACAAACTTTTACTTAAATGTAATATATCGCACCCTTTAGGTGCGAGTTCACTGCGCGACCGTGACGCGAGACTGCGACGCGCGACCGAGGAAGGAGACGCGCGACACCATTTGTCATTAGGCTTTGTATAGGAGTGAGTTCGCGCGTGAGACCGCGACGCGCGATAGAAGACCGCTAGCCGGTTTCGCTCACGGACGAGTGAAGACGCGAAAATCAATTAAATAAAAAATTTTTGATTGACTTCTATATTGAAAACAATATTTTTTGTTTCTTGTTTTTTTTTAATTCGTTGATGGCCAATCTTTGTTTATTTTTATAATAATAACATAATATCATATCGCCGTATTCTTCTTCCTTGCAATAGTAATTAGATAATTTGGCTTGTCATTGCAATGTGCAATGATAATTTTCAACAATATAACTGCGAGGCATGGTGCCTCGGTCGCAAGTCTCGGTCTCACGTCGCAGTCGCGCGCTGGAGTATATAAACATTCAAAATTGAAGGCAGGGTCTTTGTTTCAATAATAACAGCTCAAAAACAAATTTTAATGTGGTTAAACCTAGGACCCTATTTAATTAACTGACATGTGGCAGAAAACAATCCGAAAATTTTGTAATTTTAGTTCATACCTTTCTACTATATTAAAGAGTACTGTTATTTTTTGTCAAATATTCATTATCAATGGGGATGTTGTCAAAACATATCTAACTGGAGGACAGTTAGACAACCTAAAATATTGGACACGTCTTTTTTTTTGCCACGTTAACAAAAAAATACGTCGATACAGATATCGTGTCAAATCACGGTGTGCTGCATATTATACTGTCAAAGTGACGTCACAAGCCCTGAACTTTGATGCGCTTTATCTTTGACAATTTTTATTTATTTGATAAAGCAAAAAATACGGGTTCAATATTATTTGATAATCTTACTGACGGACTAAACAGAATGATCATTTATCTACCCAGAAAACGTGCCTATTATATTATACTGATCCATTTACCAGATTATGAATACACAGAGTGGCTAGCAGCACACAATTACTTTTTATTTTATTTATTTTATTGTACCTAGCGTTCTACAGTGTACAGTTAAGGGTCAAAAGTGTAATCGTACTCTACCAAAACTAAAGTATTGGAAACTTTTTGTAGAAGAAGATTAATCATATACTCTAAAGTATGGAATGATATCTATTTTTTGCTATAGTTTAAAACATTCGTATGCCATTGACCTTCTTCTGTAAAGAAATTTTAGTCACCTTAGTTTTGGTAGAGTACCACTGCACTTTTGAAATTGACTGTACATTACAACACATAAAAATACTAAACGATGGTTCACAATTTTTTTTACAGAATCAAGGCTGCCACATACCAAAATAACAATAATAAACTACGAATAAACTACTACCAAATAAAACTTACAAAATATAAACTACTAAATAAAAACTTACAACACAACACTTTTTCGTTTATTTTAAACACAGACCTAACATTATATGAACCTAAAATGATTGACATAAAATAAACGAGTTTTAAAAAGTGCTCGACCGCGTTAACGTAATCGTCAATTTGTATTGAAACTGGATAAGCACCGTCGGATCACTTGGGTACAGTTAGGAGAAAACAACCACCAATTTATTGTATAAAAAATTACAAAAGAGAACGTTTACGTTAACGCCTTATTAGGCATCAGTGGGCTTATTCCGAATTTTTACTCGTGGTTGATCCATCTATCATTTCCGTGACCGTCACCAAACGGTGCTTATGGGCCCACATCCGCTTTAGTGCCGTAAAACGGTAACTTTCTAAAGCATACTCCTTAGTAACATATATATTATAAAAATATATAATATTATATAAAATTAATTTATGATATAAATATTATAAAATATATATTTATTATTGTTTCATGTACATTATTTTTTAAACATGGTTTTTTCGTATAACAAATAGTTCCGCTTAAAAAAAAAATTAGCAACACGATATTTTTCGTAACTTTTGGATACCCCTCCAAAACGACTTGGATGTTTAAAAATATTTATACACAGAAAAATTAATGGCTGGAATTTCTTCAAAACTGAAATAGCATATGTAAATCAAATAATATTTTGCAAACAAAGCTGTTCAAAAGGACATTCAAAATTGATATTTTGGCACCGAGCGGGCGCACGGCCAGTACTGCGTTAACATTGGGGCGTATATATCGCCTTAACCAGTTTCCATACAAAATGACATTTACGCTGTCGCGATCTAGCATAAAGTACTAAGCTCATAGAGGGCTCAGTGCAAGTTTTTAGGCTAAGTTCACATGACCGCGCGGCACCGCGCGTTCCACGCGTGGGAGCATTCACATGACAGCAATGTACACGACCCAGTCTGACAGTCCTCGCTACTCATTTTTCTTCCGCCGCGCGGATCAACTGAACGAGTCGATACAGGTTTACAGAACTTGTATCGCGTGGTAACGTACGGGACCAGATCTTGCGCACGTGACAGAGCGGACTGCGCTGTGCCACGCGGTAGTATTCCATACTAATTGTCGTTTACATTAATGCGATCAAGTACGTATTTGCGCTAAGGTCACTGAAGGCATTTCTGATCTGGGCAGATGTAACAATGCTTTGGCAATACAAAATATGGTGTTATCAAGTAATTCTCTTATCTAATTCTAATCTCTTTGATCTGAACATCGATAATAATCATTTCATTATTATCGATGTTCAGATCAAAGAGTTACTCAGAGGCTATTAGAGTGTCATAGGAAAACTGTGATCCGACAGAGCTTAGAGACGCCTTGGGGAAGGCACTGCTATCCTTGAGTCAACAGTTTCCAAACCAACCGAGCTTGTGTCACTAATTGTATATAGAAATTGACGATCCGTGACAATTCTAATGAAGGTTATTAAGGCATTGTTCTCTATATACAATGCAAAAAAAACACAACAAGCGACAACTTGCTTTTTTTTTGGAATTGGAAAGCATCGCTCTGAGTGAAGCAGGAAGGCGTGTCAGACTAACGACTCCCGTCGCCCGAGGCATCTCCTGCGCTGGCTAGGGGCGTGAGGGTGACTCCGTTACGTTTCCCTCACGCGTTCCGCCTCCTCCTTTGCAAGCATTACTGCTTCGCAGAAGAAGACAGCTTCCCATGCTCTTTCGCTCCGTACCATGGCCTGGACCAGACCCGGACGCGAGAGGTCGCTACCGTCGATCGCCTCCACGAGGACAAGGCGGTGTCCCGACCAAGCGGGACAGACCATCACCGTATGCTCCACCGTGGCCTCCTTCGGGCGGTCCACACAATTGTTGACACCCGGGCGTTATCTCCCGCCTTATCAAGAAACAGCCTTGTCTGGTGAGGACCTGCGTCAGGCGGACGGTGAAAACGCTGTAATGCTTCTTAAGCCACTCCTCAAAAAGGGGTCTTATCGCCGCATTTGTGGCGTGCCCAAACAATGTGACTCCTAAAGGCTGAACAGTCGATGTTAGGAGATATAGATTGTATTTGCTTTGGCCTGCCTATCGTAAGAATACTGATGTCTCTTAACTGCATCAAAGTGCAGAGTAATTTTCAATATTTTACCAAATTATAATATACGAGCAGGCAGGAACACAATTCTCGCAGAACAGATGGTCGATGGGGCCGAAAAGTTCTCGAGTGGTGACAGCGTACCGGAAGACGCTGTGTTGGAAAGCCTTCCACTAAATGGACCAAAAACCTGGATAAAGTTGCGGAAGTCCACGGGATTCGATACGCACAGGATCGCTGGCTTATTAATCTTTTATGTCATAAAATTCGGTATTAGCAATCCAGTATAGGTATGGTGGTAGGTCCTACACAATCGTTTGCTAATCGCTCGCTGTTTGTCAAATGCACTTATTTCTAAAAAAAACACCAAAGGCTTAAACTTTTGCATTGAAGGGCAATTATTGCGCAAAAACCGCTATCGTATTGCTCTTGCAAGATGCGTAATAAGCCTGCCGGTCGATGAGGCGACACTTGGGAGAGGCATATGTTCAACAGTGGACGTCTTTCGGCTGAAATGATATTGATGACGATTACAAGGAAATAGTCATTTTATTTACTTTAATTTTTTTTCAAATACAGCAATTACTTAATGAAGTATGTACAAAAATATTAAATAGAGGACAACAAACAAATTACAACCCAGGACAAGTTTATGGTGTCGACTTCCTTGCATGAAGAGGAGCTCAGTGAAGAAACAAACAAGAGCTGGATACAGTACTTTTTTTTTTGTTATAGGCTCGCGCTTGACCACATCTCACCTGATGGTAAGCGATGATGTGGTCGACGGTGGAGCACGCTTGCCTAGAAGTAACCTATTCACTCTTGATTTAAAGACCCCTAGATTGTAGCTATCGGGAAACACAGACGCAGACTTGGATAGCCAAAGTGCACGAACCATGGATGACGTCAGACAAGCTCGCTTCAGATTTGCACATTAACATGTAAATGAAAAGAATTCATGTGTTTATGCCTTTCTTTGTTAAGTTTTCTTCATATATTTTTTATTTGTAAAACAAAAGTGTAAATATGTACATATTTAAACACTAAACAAAAGTACCTTAACTACACAAAATTATACTAAACTTAACTAATTACACTATATACAAAAAAGGTAAAGCACTATATGCAAGAAAGGTACACTTACGCGTCGAAGTACTCCTCCTCATCGCTGTCATCCGGGAACGTGCCCAGAAGACTGGCAGCATTGCCACGTTGAATGGCAATGCTGATTCTTTGCGCAAAGAACGAGCCAGCCCTCTGGTAACGCACAGTGTCGGTCAGTCGGCGAGAGATCTCCTTAAAAAGGAGACGTGCACTCGGGCCCCATGACCCAAGCGTTTCGACCCCAAACGGCTCAAAACTGTAATTACCAATTAGGTATTTGCGCCGCTTCAGGGCCTCAGCAGCCGCAGCAACAGCGCCAGCACAGCCCGCTGAACTAGGAACATGAGATGGCACAAGGGTGTCGACATAGGTTGCGTCCCACACCAGAGGCCCACCCACTTTCCAAGCCACCAATGTCATGCCTTTGGGGATCATCATATGTCACATGTAAATTGGGTTAAGCCCTAATAGGCTTCTGTATTGTTTGCTGATAAATTCAGGGTTTGTCAGATCCTCTGAACTCTCCAAGTCACCGATCTATATATATATGATCTTTATAATGCTACGATTTGAAAGAGTTTTCTCTATGGATCCTAAAAACAAATCTTGAGTTTTTTTTTATTTGCAGGACATTTTTGGCAATGAGTGGCAGAGCATGGCCGGATGCGCACCGCGAAGGTTGAAGAATAGTGGCTCAACCAAATAGGGCCTGAAAAGATTGCCCACCAGTGGGACATTTCAGGAAGGCAAAAAAATAAGTGAAATATTTACTAAACAAATAAACTAGAAATACATAGACTTCGTTTTATAAAAAAACAAAGTGTAATTCACTATACATTATTTATAAATTAATTTGTTTCAGGTTTAATAGTTTTAATTATAAGACTGTAATTCATTGTTACTCTGGCCTTACAATACAAACTGTTCGTAAGCATGAGGTTTAAAGCACTGAAATATGAAATTACACTTGTTGTTTGTTGTGTAGTAGTGCCAATAGTAAACTCGAATTCAAATACAATTTGGAAAACATACAGTAAAAGGAACCGCCTTTTTATTCGTCGGTTAAAAAAATTCCAGCCAAGTGCGTGTCGGATTTCGCACATTTAAGGTTCCGCACAAAAGAAAAATCAAAATTTTCAATATATTGGTATTTTTAACTAAAACATACGTTATAATAAACATTATCACCAATTTTCAAGTTCATAGGTCAATGGGAAGTTAAAAAAATCATCAGAATAAAATTGTGTGACACACGACGGACAGACAGACAGACACGTGAGTGACAGCAATAGGCGACCGTTTATCCCTTCGTGTACGGAACCATTATAAAAATAATATTTAAAAAATACACAAAAATGAAAAAAATAACAAATAAAACAATAACATGTTAAAAAAGATGAGAGGAACTACTTGAATGGACAGAATTACAAATGACAATGCAAGGAAGTCTGCAAGTGGCGTCGGTGACCGAGAACATAAATGTAAAAATTGGGTATCATGGTATGAACATGTGATGCAAAGAAATGAGGAAAATATTTTGAGGATTGTGTGATTTTCAGAGTAGAGAAGAACCGTAGAAGCGACAGAAAGATTGGAAAAAAGATTAAATGCCTACATATGGAAGAATTTCTGAGATGACAGTTTATAGAGAGTATCAAAGATAAAGACATACTGGACCGACCTAGAATTTATTGAGAAATGGTGATTAAGATGTCTTAAGATGTCTTATTAAGATGTCTTGTTTTTCAGATTCATTACAAAGCACTTTGCATTCCGAATGTGAAGTAGGATCAATTCAGCTCATAGACGATTGTAATTACTGCCGATGCATTTACACAAGAAAATGGATGTGTACCGAAAATATTTGTCCATCTAACAGTGATCATCGTATGTATTTTTATAAGCTTTTATTTTAACTTGCCTTGTTAGTTAGTGTGTATAGTTCTAATCTTGCAAAATAACTTTAAACAAGTTGTCGATAGATTGAGCTGAAATTTTGGATAACAATGCATCGTCAGCTTAGTGATATCATTCAGAATCATTTATGGCAGACTCTCAAACATGGCGGACCAATAAGTTTTCATGCACCCTCCTGATATGGATAGCAAATGAAAGGGTTTGCTCAGAGGAATACGAAAAGATATGTTTTAATAAGATTTTTTTAAATGAAAATATATTTTTAGGTAACTTTTTACGTGAAAAGGTTCAGAAACCTTGCACTGATGGACGACGAAGATCAGTCAATGCTTGTAATTACTGCGTTTGTCATAGTGGAATTGAATTCTGCACACAAAAAGCTTGCTGGAGTCCAAGAAGTAAGTATGTTTTGCTAAAAGGGGTTTCAATCTTGTTCTATAGAATTTAAACTGGTGAGTATTTGGATGGAAAACACTTTAACATACGAAAAATGTTATAAAATATGTTGTATTTTAAAAACTGCTTCTGCTTAAGTAAATAAACCAATTTCTCCAAAGAAATCAAAGACCACTTCCAAAAAGAAAAAAAATTTTATAAACAAAGTTGTCGTCAGCTGACCAAAATTTGTATGGGAGATACAATTACATTTTTGAGAATTTAATAAAAAAACTAGGTTTTATTGATGGCATAATTAAAAATTAGATTTCGTGACAATTAGATCCAGGCAACTCGTCAACTAATTAGTCCAAGAACTGGTGCGAAGCGAGCTCGAGCACTAGACACCGACACGGACAGCTTAGGTTCAAAGGAGATGGGAGTTGAAATGAGCGAGCAATCCAACAATTATTTTGACTATCAACAACATAAATTGCGGTTTTTTTACATTTCAAGCAGAAGATTTTTCGAACATATAAAACAATGGGTGTAAGATTCCTATTCTTCAAATTCCGTCGGATTGTACGATAGCAATTAAAGTAGATTGTGTGGATGAGAACAGCATATCAAATGCATTATAAGATTTAGGAATTTTGCTATGTATTTATACATTTTTTGTTCAATATAGGATCCATGATATTCTCCGAGCCCGAATGTTTAGTAGGAGAACCTGTGCCTGCCCCCGACCCATGCAATCTGTGCATCTGCTTGAATTCCGACATATTATGCACGAACAACCCTTGCATTCAAAGGCAACAATTTAGTAAGTATTTCATTTTTAGGGTTCCGTACGCAAAGGGTAAAAACGGGACCCTATTACTAAGATTCCGCGGTCCGTCTGTCTATCTGTCTGTCTGTCACCAGGCTGTATCTCATGAACCGTGTTAGCTAGACTGTTGAAATTTTCTCGGATGATGTGTTTTTGTTGAATATTTAACCATTGGTTGAATTAACCACGGATCAAAAAACTGGGCCTTAATAAGGCACGGATATCTTTTAAACTACCGAATTTGGATAGATTTATTGAACTTGAAATGATTTGTTGAGTCTACTCAACAAATCATTTCAAGTTCTTTCTTTTTTGGCTCGGTTTCTTTGTACGGGATGAGACATCTGTATGCTAGTATTATATTATCTGTGCCTTAAAATATATCCATCACTCTGTTATCCACAATATGCGTTTCTTACTCGTATGATACTATTTTATAAGAGGCAATTTCGTTAGTTTCAGGTAAAAGAAGCACAGAAAAATGCAATGAAGGAACGAAATTCCAACTTGGTGATGGATGCAACTTCTGTATCTGTAAGGGTGGCCGACAGTACTGTACTAGCAGGGCATGCCTGGTTCCTGGTATGTATTACACTCCAAGCCTACCGAAAGTCCTAGCGTACGACAGTTTTTACAGGAGGGCAGTGATGTAGCGGCCATCTATGCCACCACCTACTAGCAAATGTCCTGACGTCACACAGCACAAGCTGAGTTTTTGGCGCGGTTTGAATCTATTTAACAACATTCCTCTCTTTTCGACGGAGGTTTGCGGGACTTCCACCCTTTTGCTTTCATACCTCCAAAGCACAACAGTTTCTACAAGCTTTCATTTATACTTGTCTTGTCAGTATGTACCTATGGGTCAAATCAAGGCAATTTTTTTTTTTTATTGGTGTTAGGCTTGCGCTTGACCACTATCTCACCTGATGGTAAGCGATGATGTGGTCGACGATAAAGCACGCTTGCCTAGAAAAAACCTATTAACTCTTGACTTGAAGACTCCCAGGTTGTAGCTATCAGGAAATACAGACTCCGGCAGGGAATTACACTCCTTTGCTGTACGCATAATGAAAGTATTCCCAAAACGTAACTAAACCGGTTGTGTGACGAAATTTCCGAAACAATCGAAAATTCATTGTGTCTGGCATGTATCCACGTCTTAGGCACTCAGGGGTTTAATTTTAAAACAGTTATCAGTAATCGATTGAGGTAAAATTTTGCAATTTGACAATTGACGTTTAGCTTAGTGACATAATTCTAAAATTAAAATGGTTATGTCATTGCAGAACTTGTTTTATCCTCTCATCATACAGAGTGTAACGGAAAAGTGCAATCATATTTTAAAAACTGCTTCTGTCATGTATATGAACTTTATCTAAGGAAGCACTATGCTTGTTCGTGCTTAGCACTTTATATACTTTTTATTATTGCAAATTATATACTTTCTATTATTTTTATACTTTCTATTTTACGTTTTTTTTTTATTCATTAATTCAGCACCTTACATATTTAACATTATATTCAGTTTCAGTTTTATTTACCCACGTCTGTGTGTCACTAGTGGGGTGCCAACTGAAAAACAGTTTCGGTGTGGGCACGCCCAGCGCAGCTCTTCTTGAAGCTTGTTTGTATTATTTTTAGTGTCCTTCCATGTTACATTGTAATTGTTACTATTGTGTTGTGTATGTGTCGAATAACTGTTTTCTATTCTTATGTATCTTATTCTTTATAAGGATGTCACAGAAAATTCCCACAAAAATTGGCTTTTCCATACAAAGTTATCATCAGCTGCCAAAATTTGTATGCAAGATATTTTTTTTATTGTTTTTGTCTTCCTTGGAGAAAGTTGTTAATATACACGGACAGAAGCAATATTTAAAATATGATCGCACGGTCTTATCGTTACAACCTGTAGAAGATATACTTATTTATGACGGATAGATAAAGATATATTTATTTGCTCAAACACGTGTATACATACAAGAATAAACAATACGTGCATGCAGGATAACATTTAAAAAATACGAAATGTTTGGACATGTTTGCCACATACTGTGGCGTACAAATATTTTGTTAGTCAATATCAATGAAACAAAGACAAAGGTAGCAAAGATGAAATAAGACCCATGTTCTTAATCTGAAATATTTTCAAAGCAAAGTTCTCTAATCAACAGAAGATGTCCCAATGCCTATAGAGGGTTGCAAAGAGGGAGAAGTGAGACCTGCAAAAGATGGATGCAACGTGTGCGTTTGTATGCACAGGAAAACGGTTTGCACAAACAAACCTTGTGCTAGAACTAGGACGGCACTAAGAAGGCGTAAGTGATTACATGAAAATATACATATACGAGTACTTTACTAGTTTTTTGACCTCTGCCCATTCCTAATTACTGCCCCTTAATTCTTCGGGCTATGTGGGTAATCCTGGAGAATATATCGAAATCCAATCGAAGTACCCTCCAGTGGATCAAGGGGCATAGTGGATCCTAAGGCAATGATGCCGCAGATGAACTTGCGAAGAGAGGCTCCAAGATGTTAGTGCTAGGCCCATACCCACTTCTGCCCCTGCCTTTCTCGCAATTCGTGTGTGGATTCGCCAAAGATCAACATAACTCCATAATATCAGATGGTCACGGGCAACAGACTGTAGACAGTCAATAAACACTAATATTGCCAAATATACAGGGTGTTTGGAAGGGAGCTGTACATACGCCTAGGGTAGAAACTAGGGATAGTCTGCTACCTACCCCCGCCCATTATATTGACCTTGGCCTCAAGGTTTTTTTTTAATTTATTATTATTTTTTATTTGACTTTTTTATGATTTTTTGACTAAAACTACCTGTAGCTCAAAATCTATCCATGGGACCGGTCGGCTAATGGTCTTGTTTTAATCGTTAAAGTTTTAGGGTCCTGCAAAAAATTATTTTACACCAGAAAATTGTGGAGAAGAAAAGTTATGGGGCCTGAAGTACCGTAGTAAGGTAAAGAAATAATTTTAAGGGCAACTTTCTATGGGGTTTAAAAAAAAACTAACAGGGTTGGAGTTCTTCTGATTTTTTTAAAACATCCTCAGTCCATGCCCTTTCTAACGATATGCTAAAAGTGTAATTATCACTTTTAGTTTTAAAGTTATTAATTAATTTCCGCAACTAGGGCACTTCAAGCAAAAATTTCAACTAATGAAAATTAAATGTGTTCGATCGTAAAAGGATGGCAAATGAAACAAAAAATTTGGTAATGACTAATGTCATTAAATTACAAATTTTAATTAATTACTAATTTTAATTAATTACAAATTTTGTTCAAATTGATGACCATTGACCTGTAAACATGCTCGGCACCTCTTCCTCATCTCCACGGTCACCGTTCTAAGCAGCAGTTCCTCGCGCATTGTATCGAATGCGGCGTGGATCCTGTTAATTAGAACCTCCCTTGTTGGTACTTCTTCTGCGTACACCAACTCTTTCGCCCTTCCCCAGACGTAGAAGTCGAGTGGGGTAAGGTCAGGCGACCTTGGGGGCCAGGGAATTGGCCCACCCCGACCAATCCAAGAATTAGGAAAGCAGTTGTCCAGAAGCTCCCTCACTGCTAGGCTCCAATGAGCAGGACAGCCGTCGTGCTGGAAGACTATGGGCCGATCTTCGTCAAACACTTCTTCCGCTAAATCAGGCAAATCGTTTTCGAGGAAATCTAAGAAAAAATCAGAAGAACTCCAACCCTGTTAGTTTTTTTTAAACCCCATAGAAAGTTGCCCTTAAAATTATTTCTTTACCTTACTATGGTACTTCAGGCCCCATAACTTTTCTTCTCCACAATTTTCTGGTGACTAAAACTACTTAGATTTCCTCGAAAACGATTTGCCTGATTTAGCGGAAGAAGTGTTTGACGAAGATCGGCCCATAGTCTTCCAGCACGACGGCTGTCCTGCTCATTGGAGCCTAGCAGTGAGGGAGCTTCTGGACAACTGCTTTCCTAATTCTTGGATTGGTCGGGGTGGGCCAATTCCCTGACCCCCAAGGTCGCCTGACCTTACCCCACTCGACTTCTACGTCTGGGGAAGGGCGAAAGAGTTGGTGTACGCAGAAGAAGTACCAACAAGGGAGGTTCTAATTAACAGGATCCACGCCGCATTCGATACAATGCGCGAGGAACTGCTGCTTAGAACGGTGACCGTGGAGATGAGGAAGAGGTGCCGAGCATGTTTACAGGTCAATGGTCATCAATTTGAACAAAATTTGTAATTAATTAAAATTAGTAATTAATTAAAATTTGTAATTTAATGACATTAGTCATTACCAAATTTTTTGTTTCATTTGCCATCCTTTTACGATCGAACACATTTAATTTTCATTAGTTGAAATTTTTGCTTGAAGTGCCCTAGTTGCGGAAATTAATTAATAACTTTAAAACTAAAAGTGATAATTACACTTTTAGCATATCGTTAGAAAGGGCATGGACTGAGGATGTTTTAAAAAAATCAGAAGAACTCCAACCCTGTTAGTTTTTTTTTAAACCCCATAGAAAGTTGCCCTTAAAATTATTTCTTCACCTTACTACGGTACTTCAGGCCCCATAACTTTTCTTCTCCACAATTTTCTGGTGTAAAATAATTTTTTGCAGGACCCTAAGACTCTAACGATTAAAACAAGACCATTAGCCGACCGGTCCCATGGATAGATTTTGAGCTACAGGTAGTTTTAGTCAAAAAATCATAAAAAAGTCAAATAAAAAATAATAATAAATTAAAAAAAAACCTTGAGGCCAAGGTCAATATAATGGGCGGGGGTAGGTAGCAGACTATCCCTAGTTTCTACCCTAGGCGTATGTACAGCTCCCTTCCAAACACCCTGTATACCCCGTCTAACTAAAAAAATGCTAAAGCCTAGTTAAGAAGGAATAATCTAAAATAATTATAAGGATAATAACGGGCCAGATCCTCCTTAACAAATATCTTTTCAACATAGGCGCCACAGACAGCCCACTTTTCAGCGACTGTTTTAACGCCAAAGAATCAGCCGCCCACGTAATCCTAGCATGCGAGGCATCTCAACGCGATGAAATCCTCAAAACAGTGAGGTCGCTCCGTGAAGCCTGTGAAGCCCCTTGGAAGCTTCTGTGCTTCAGGATGGAGCTAGGCTGGCTATGTTAGCCAGTGCCCCCACACGCAACGGTCCAAATGGGTTTATGATTGTGCAAACGGGAGTCTCTCGCACTACCACTTCATTGGTATTCCTCATTGGTTTCTCATTTGGAGTGTTGATTGAATGGTATTTATTAAACCATATTCCCGAATGTTGTAGTATATTTTTTTAAAGCGATAACATTCACGATGATGTGCCCGACGGAAGAAGAGGGGTCTTATAAGTTTGACGAATGTTGCTGAGTATTTGTATATCTGTCTGTGGCATCATATCCCCTAAACGGATGAACCAATTTTTCATTTATTTTGATATTTTGTTTGAAAGGTTACTTTAGCAAGAGTGTTCTTAGCTATGTTTGACGAAAATCGGTTCAGCCTTTCAAAAGTTATGGGCGTTTTACTGTTTGAATCGGGGTATTTTCGCAAGATATCGTGTCATAATTATGTGTTCGATAGATTGTCAATCGAAGCGTGTCTACTACTAGTTAAAATATGTAGTTTAAAAAGCATGAAATAAAATTGTTTCGGTGTATTTAGAAATTTTTAAATTGTATTTGTTCATCGCATATATTGTGTTGTCGACTTCAAAAGATGATGTCTCTTTCTGTTCCATTAACTATAATCATCCGCCACGTTTACTTTCACTTTCATTTCATCCATACCACCTCACTCATAATAACTTTATTTATATTTCAATTTTAATAAGGTTATTTTATATATGAAGATCAGAGAAAACCAAGACCATGCCGTGAAGGATATAAAGTTGTAATGACTGATGGATGTAACGAATGTCTCTGCTCTGCTGGCATAGAGTTCTGTACCGCTCAGGCTTGCCATGATGGTATGTATAACACGAGTTACGTACCCACTTCTCTACTCCATGAAAAAATAAAAGAAAAAAGAGAAAATAAAAGTATTACGTAAATATTCTCAAAACTATAAGGTCTAAAAATCATGCACCTTTTTGCTAAAATTTACATAAAGCGTTCACCTCTGACCGTAGGAATTGAACCACACTGGACTTATTTTATAGTTATCTGTGGTCAAAATAAATTAGGTACCTATTTACTTGTAAACACTTGTAAAGATATCAATACTTACGAGATCGAATGCCATATTTTTGACGATGCCTTCATTTCTTCTTCATCGTGTCTATGATTCCATTTTCAATTTTTGATTTAGATGTTGTGCTTCGACCAGAACTCAACCACGTCGACAGCCCTAGCGCATGGCCTCGAAAAGGTCTAAACTAAAAGCGCCATTTATAAACAGTATAAAACTAGGTGCCCATTAAGGGTGGATGGCGATGCATATGCGTTATGCAGCTGCAGCCGCTTAGGCTAGAAGCCGACTGACGACTGCCAGTTTGACCGTATTCAGCTGAGTACCAGTATTTCACATGGAGCGACTGCCTATCTGACCTCCACAACCCAGTAACTGTGTAACGATACCCCTTGGTCAGACTGATGCCAGGTTCCAGGCTACTGACTACCTTAAATGTCAAAAATCTTCAAATGTCAGCCGGCACCAAAGGCTTTTCGGTAACACTTGCTGACGCGCTTGAATAAACCATGCGATTCAGCGAGTGTTATAGTTCTCGCCAAACTTCTGGACCGCCTTGAATTTGGCTTGCCGAAGTGCAAGCCACAAATCGGTGCTGTTTTTATATGAGATCTACTACTGCGCAGCCGTTGTAGCCAACTTCAGGGCAGGCCCAGCTTCAGGCCAAGAAGTTTGGTGAGAACTATACCGTTGCAAGTTTTGCCGTCGATGCCGTCCCGCCAGGGCTCGGTGATCTTAGCCATAGTGAAGCATTTTGAAATCAGTCCACCGCGCTCCGACGCGCCACGCCTCTAAACGACGCATTTTATATAAAACTAGCTGACCCGGCGAACTTCCTTCCGACTAAAATATTTCTAAAAAAAAAAACTGTCTAAAATAAGCGTAGCCTAAGTTACTCCTTATTACATCAGCTACCTGCCAATAAAAATCCCGTCAAAATCGGTCCAGCCATTTCAGAGATTAGCCCGAACAAACAGACAGTCAGACAGACAAAAATTGTAAAAGATGTTATTTTGGTGTATGTACCGTAAATATATTCATATACATGTAGTAAAAAACGGTTATTTCAATATTAAAAACAGACACTCCAATTTTATTTATATGTATAGATGTCGCTATAGCAGACAGACGTCGATATCGTCCGGCCTGTCCACCATATTGCGACGTATTGCGTAGTGGTTGAGCGATCAGCGCACTGAACAAATATTTTTGTATGGCCTACAGATAGTTGTTCCGGTCTGGTTGTTTGTTTATGTGGGTTTATATGTTTGTAAATACACCTACGATACAGCAGAAATTTCTAGTGAGGGCCTTTAAAAAAAAAGAAAAAAAAAAGAAAATAAAGATGTTCTAGTCTAAACCACAGTTTTTCTTCCCCAGACAAACCCTTGTATGATGGAAAGGATTGCATCGAGGGTGAAGTTACCCCTGCAGGTGACCACTGCAATATGTGTGTTTGTATGAATAATAAATTACATTGCAGTTTTAAATTGGATTGTTTTAGGAGACGATTAGGAGGTAAGAAGACATAGATTACTACCTTAATTTTTTACCCGACTGCCGAAGGAGGGTAATGTGTTTATCAGTGTATGTATGTATGTATGTATGTTTGTTCCTATGTGGCATTTTAGAGACCAAACGCGCGTTGGCCGATTTTGATGATTCTTACATCAATCTATTCGTCTTAACCCTGCGAGTGTCACTGGCTACATTAAAATTGGAAAATAGTAAAATGGCGGATTTTGGGCGCCATGTTGTGGGGGCCCAATTTTTTTTTCTTCCAAACTCATCGTGTGGGTATCAAAATCAAAAAGGGTTTTAAAAGGTGATTACATAAATATATCACACTTGTACGTTTAAATGCACCTAATTCTAAAAAAAATACTAAAAGTTATAAATAAAAAAAATATAAAAAAAACCCCGACTGCTTAAAAAGCGTACTAAAAAGACGTAAACAAGAAGAAAATGATGCTGTGCAGTCAGAGGATACATCCATTTTGATCAGCCAATCATTTTCTGATCAAAACCAACAATTATTTTTACTGTCTTTCCATCTCCCAAAACGTGGCAGGCAGAAAAGCCTATGACATGACCTCCAGTTTCAAGAATTTGCAGTTGAGTATTTGTCAAACTCTTCTTTAGCCTGAAAAGCTGTAAAAATTTGACATTCTAGTGTGGTTTGATATGTTCTTTACTCCAAATACTCAATTCAGAAATGAGTCCCAAGTGTGGTACTTACTGTACATTTACGAGAATGTTCTCGTATTATGTATTATTACATCTACCTATGTCATGTTATAAAATTAAGTCCTGCCTTTGTGACCGCGTAATTATTTTTAGCAACGCAACGGATTTGTATGCTGTTAAAGCTGCCATTTGCAAAAAATCGTAAGATTTACGTGTGTAATATCGACATTGATATTAAACATGTCACGATGTCTTATAAGACATGAAAATCTTGGGAATACAAACATTTTAAGGACCATAAATCTAACCACATTTTTTTATGTCGTAGTTCGCCCCTTGTAGACATTTGAACGGTCTTTTTTATTTGTATATAAAACGTAAGAAAAAGAAAGTAAAGTATCTAATAAAATAATGTGTTAGACGTACCTACATTATATTTGTTTTAGTAAATTTAACTATCAAGAGAAGCTTTTTTATCATGTAATGGTGGCGGCACCTCCGTTGTTATTTTTTGTTTTTCATAGACCCCTTGCTGGTCTGCGTATAGCCCTGGGGGCCAGCTCGTCTACATTGGGAATGGATGATCTAACCGAAAAGTTTTTACTCACCGGTTTTATTAAAAAAAAACAAGTTATCATTAAAACAAAAAACCCGACTGATAAAAATAATTAACTGAATAGAGAAAAAGAGAAAAACAAGTTATTTATTAATTATTTATTTTGTTATCAAAGTTACGCTTATTTTGAATTTTTGCCAAAATAGTAACTTAAAAACTTACTGTTATACACCCTGAAATTTAATTGGTTGTTTTCCCGCGGCAGAACGACTTGCCTTAAGGAGTACTTTCGAAGTATAGAGTTAAAGTAAATAAATAACGATGTTTCTGTTTTAAAATAATTAAAAAAATATTCATCAACTCGAAAAAGTGAGTAACAATAGTAACTCTAGACGTAACTTGTAGGTACTAGGTACTACTCGTGTCAGCACCTACAAAGAAAACCGATGCACAAAATAATGTCAAACCAAAATAAACTCTCGCACGTAGTGATAAAGCATAAAATGTTTGCACGGAACAATACAAAAAATCACCGCGATACCGACAAAGAAAAGACCGATTTAGAAATGTTCAAAGTAAAATTAGCTCTCGCGTGTAGTGATACGGCATAATCTAGCCCGCGCGTAACATGATCAAACGGAGCCGTCTTCGAACCTAATCCTTTCGACGGTGACCTAGCACCCGGGTCAACGGCCTGCTGTCGTTCGGCCGTAGATATCGGCAGGTATACTATTGGTTCGTGATCGCTTTCGAGTTTAGTTTTTCACAATGTTAAATATGCCAGTTTTTGTTTCTAATATTTTATATAACTACGAAACGATTGTATTACATAGACAAAACCATTTCGCTGCGGGAAAACAACCATTTAAATTTCACGGTGTATATATTAAAATTTGGAATTTTCTATGTAGTAGCTTTCATTTGATACCCATTCTGTTAAGACAACGAAAAATGAAATTGTATCACCCCCTTTTATTTTGGGAGAGGGCGCCATATTTAAAAATTATATAGCCTCTGTCACTTCCACAATTGAGACGAATCCAACACCACCTGATCTGAATCTGATACCTCATATGTCATAAATTCATAAACGGTCAAGCCGTTTGGGCTGTAGATCGTACCATAGAAATGAACAAATATACATACCCTCAAAAACATTACCCTCCCGCATCTTCATGTTTCTCACGCAAGAGCACCATTTTTCTTAATTATCTTTTTTCCTATGGTTTTCCAGACACAGAGAGTCAATTAACTTATATTAGAATGCAAAATATTAAAAAGCATAGAATGAAGCAAGGCACCAAGCAGAAATGCACACCAGGGAAGACATATTACCCGGATGACTTTGACCCTGATTGTCCAAATGAGTGTATTTGTGATAGACAAGACTTACTGTGCACAAAGAGGAAGTGTTTTGATAATTGGGATAAAAATAGTAAGCATTTTTTTCTCTTGTCATTATGATATCACCGTATTATTGCAAAACCATTAGTACGCGTAAGAATGTAAACTCTTTTTTTTCTCTAGATATTTTAAACTATAGAGTTAGAATGCGATTTATGATACCCATTTGTAATTATCTGCTTACAATGTTTCAAGAATTTATAATCTCGCAAGAATAATAACAAACTTACGGTGTCTACAATAATACGGTGATAGCAACTTGCTTTTTAAGCAGATTCGACGAAAATATAGAATAAATGCCTACAAACTGCGCAGACCGTCGACTAATTTTAGCCTCTAGACAGCCGATGGGTTTTGGTCAATACATGTGAAGACCAATTCTAGTAGGAATTTCAGTATAGTCCTGTCCATTGTCATGAGGAACTACACATTACATGACATGTTGATTGACTCTGCCGACCGATTAGTCGGCAAGACAATAAAAATGTAGACCCACATATCTCGACAGAATAATTATAAAAAAAAAAAACTTTTTAACCATAAGATGTGTTCAAAACACCGATTAGCACAATCTTAATTCAAATGTTGTATGGAGTATTTGAATTAAGAAACAAATAATCAGTATTTTTTAAAATTAATGTAAAGTCCGATTTCAACAGATTTTTTCAATCTTTAATCAAATTCGTCTTTGAAGAATTTAAAGTAAAAAGCCGAGTTAAAAGTTTTTATAAATAATTCTGTGTCTAGTCTTTTAGTCTCTAGAGACTAAAAAGTCTATGGAGCAGACAGCCCTCTCCAATCGACCATAGCGTGCCACCACAACGTAGACAGAGAATAGTTACCTGTCTACGCACCACTAGAGGCTCTAGACAAAGCGTCATTCTATCAGGTGACAGCGATCGTTGAAATGCCAAAATGTAATGGATTGATCACGTGACATTTTGAAAGCGCTTGGCAATCCTATATGTTTCGACTTTTTACAAGCTTTTATTTACGTTCACTTGTCGCGGTGTCCATATTCAAATCTTGCAAGTTAAAGGAGATGTTCCAGAAATGTATGGAGCCTGGGCCAACACTATGTACACTATACGCAAAAATCACTTTATAATATAGTTACCGGTTTTTTATTGTTAATTTTCTTTAATTTCACTTTCGTTTCAATGTACACTCAAATTAAATTTGTCAAGTACTCGTAGAGCAACACAACATAAAATTAAATATGGTGGATCAGATCAGCAGTACCTTTGCGAAGAATGTAAATGAAATTTTGAAAATGAAATGAATGAATTTTTTTGTGAATGAAATTTTTTGACGTGTCATTTTAATATCTGCGTTAAAAAAAAACAACACAAATTCAATTGCAACAGACAGGCAATCAATGAATTTTCGTAGTAGTAAACTACGTCACTAAAAACTCCGAAACATATTCAATTCAAAGCAAAAGCAAAGAAATATATCTTCGAGTCTTCACTTCCTAAAACTGTCAAAATTGTAAAACGTCATGTCAAAAACAACTGTCATGGCTGCCCTAAAAATAAGGTTATCTTATTAAAATACTTTTCAAATGGTCTGTTTGGTACGCCTGTACCCTTCTTCAAATTAATATGTTAATTAATAGGTACTATATGTCATATTTTTATGGATTACGCCTATTATTTTCCTATTTATCTATGTTATAAATAATATTATATTATACTAGCTTTTACCCGCGGCTTCGCTCGTTTAGCCTTTTTTTATATTAAAATGTATCCTATATTTCTTCTAATACCTCCAAGAATATATGTACAAAGTTTCATGATGATCGGTTCAGTAGTTTTTGCGTGAAAGCGTAACAAACATAAATAATAATAGCCTAAAATCAAACATATCTTTTGAACCACTTCCCAGTGTCCGATTGAGGTGAAATTTGGCACACACGTCTCTTTGGCGTGACAAAGCAATTTTTAAAATAAAACCTTGTTTCAAAAAACTTTTTTTAATATGAATGCTTGTTTCGATTTATTAATCGCTGTCGCGACGCTTTCGTTGATAGAATGTTTCTTGTCTAGGGCCTAAGGCGCTTGTCCCACCGCCGACGAGGAATCGATTAGCTATCGATTATTTTCTCGCTGAAGAAACAGACAAAAGATATATATCCCGTGTCAATAAAAGAGACATATATTAATAGTTGATTGCTGGTTATTCACACTGCCCGCTGTACTCATCACTAGTTTGTCGCAGCGACAAAAGCTATCAAAAATAAACTCGCTTAGCGAGTGTCGCTTGGCGGTCCGAACTCACGCCGAGAGACCAAACAACCAACGCGTGCGGTTTTGCACAGGACTGGCAGCCCCGAGCGAGTGGTGCGAGTAATCGTCCGTCGCACAACAAAACTCGCTTGTAGTCGAGCGACAAAACTATCGGAACTACACACTCGCCTCTCGCTACTCACCAACTCGCACCTATAGTAGTCACAGTGGATGTTTGTGTCTCTGAAGTTGGCTGCAAGATCCTGCGCAGTTGCTATTTTTGTGTCAATGTTGAAATAGAAGATAGCATTGTATAACGGCATATTTCACTCGCTTACGTTTGTCGCGTCCTCCTATCTCGCTTTCTCTATGCAGTACTCTTGATGACAAACTGTTTCTTGCGCAATGGTTCGCAGAGCCAACTTCAGAGACACAAAGATGCGCTGTGACTACTGTATCTAGTTTCTAGCGTTACTCGCCCTCGGCGGTGGGACAAGTGCCTTAGGGCTTATGTTCTAGACAGACAAATGAATGAGATTTAGCCCTTAGAGGGCCTAGAACGTGGATCTACGCGAGACCATTGTGTCTGGCGTCCATCCGAGCCGACAAGACATTGGTATTTTTCATTGTTTCGGCAATTACGACATAAAACCGGTGAAAGAAGCTATTCATTTGTTTGTAAATCCAATTATTTCAACTAAATTTTTTTCAAGCCTCATTCGATTGGCCAATAGGAAGAGTAGAAATATCAAACAGGAACCCGCAACTGATGACGGACAAGCCATGCGCGGACTATGAGCCTTTACCTTCCGACGATGTTTGCAACTCTTGCATGTGTTTGAATGAACGCAAAGTCTGTACCGTCGTCTCGTGCAGCGATGACATAGCTGATGGCTCGGATGGATCTCTAAGTAAGTATTTTAATGCACATTATATTCCTGCACACTATATTCCTTTAATCCAAATTTTTTGACATAATTTCCACATAGAAAAAAATGCTTTAATAGAAACGTAAGTGCCTCAATTTTTTTGGCATCCTAATTGACGCCAATAAATTATTTTTGACCCCCAACAGCAAAAGAGAGGTGTACAAACGTGTGAGTAAACTTATAGTTTGACGTGTGTATTTGTGTATCTGTCTCTGGCATCATAGCTCCTAAACGGATGAAACGATTCTGATTTCTTTTTCGTTTGAAAGTTGACTTTATCGAGAGAGTTTGATGAAAATCGGTATAGTCGTAATGGCGTTTTACTGTTTGAACTGGAGTGTTTTCGCAAGATATCGTGTCATAATTACATGTTCAATAGATTTTCGATCAAAGCGTGTCTACTACTAGATAAACTATGTCGCATGAAATAAAAATGGGTCGAAAGTTTTTAAATTTTACTTGTTGTTTGTTTGTTTCAGTGAATCTCATTAAAGAAAGCAACGGTTTAAAAGCCAAGAAGAAGAGGTCATTCTGTGAGCCTTTCACATTCTTCAGTCCCGACAACAACCGATTTTGCAGAAACTGTTTCTGTTTGTACAACGGTCTCGCGTTGTGTTTGCTTAACTTGTGCAAATATTCAAAAGGTAAAAAAAGTTACTGATCTTATCACCATCGGGGACAGATGGCGCTAGTGCCACGAACAACATCAGCTCCGTATATAATAAATCTTAAAAATAGTTTATTGTATTTATAAGTGTTAAAAAGTAGTGAAACAGTGAGATATAACTATGATGCGGATGTGGTAATGTTATCTAAGTGATTTAAAAACTAAAACAAAACTTATTAACTAAATTAGTGTAACGCTTATATACGCATTCAAAATTCGCCAAAACTCTTAAAAAATACGGTTTACACGAATTACACGATAATTAAGTGTTTGTGTTTCGAAACTGTGTCTAAAACAACGGAATACTACAGTTACTACAGCTAAAAACTCTAAACAATAACAGTGAATTGAAAAAGTGATCACGAAAACAACAAACTGACTCCCAACTCAAATAATTCAAAATGTTAAATAACCGCCTTTTTTGAGAAAATAAGAATTATTTTCAATACCAAAGGGCTATTACAACGTATACTGCAACTGCACGGATAGCCGAGTCAACACAGTTGCTACTTTTTGACCACAACATCACCGTGGTCGTAAGTTCGATCCTAGCCCACACGCAACTCTCTTTTTCATATTTAAATAATGGATTTCTTAAGTAATATAACATTTCGAAAAAAACCACGCCGATCACTATCACCAACAAATGCGAAAAAAAGTGAATTTGATGAAGATTCCAATATTAGTACCGATCATTCCATACTAGATGGCACCACTAGTAGTTTGCCATGCATGTCGGAGGAAGAATGTAATCTACAACTTCGAGAGCTCAGAAATGAAATTCAAAATCTAAAAAATGAATTAGCCAAAGCGCAAGAAGCAATAAAGCACTTAGCTTTAGAAAACAGCGAGTTGAAGAGCACAGTTTCAGATATGAGCAAAAAATATGAAGAGGCTGTTCGAAACCTTACGATGACAGAGAAAACTACACAGTTAATACCAAAAGAAGTCAGTCCGCTAAACAACGAAGCTCTGACGCTATCCCCATCATCAGT
Source organism: Orthosia gracilis (assembly GCA_947562075.1). Taxonomy (NCBI): domain Eukaryota; kingdom Metazoa; phylum Arthropoda; class Insecta; order Lepidoptera; family Noctuidae; genus Orthosia; species Orthosia gracilis. The sequence goes on along the minus strand of OX387264.1, from coordinate 11,696,656 downwards.
GAAACAGCTAAAACCTCCCCGTATTTCACCGAGTATTTCACCGAGTACTCAAGAAATTATGGAACTAAATGTTCCGTGTAATAATATTAAAGAACTGAATAAAATGTGTATTATAAGCAGCAATAAAAATAACAAGATACTACAAATAGCAGAAAGCACTGTTCAAAACTTTAAATTTTGTCATTATATTTATCCAGACTGTAACGTAATAAAATTAATAGATAATTTAAGTAAAAAAATAATAGACTTTACAGAAAAAGACTACTGTGTTATTATGATTGGAGAGGAAGATTTTGTAAAAACTTTAAATTACCACAATCTGATTGCTCACATTAGATCTACATTACTAACATTGAAACATACGAATATCATTGTATGTACACCTACTTATAGATATCATGGCTATTCCGTACTTTTTAACTCGAGAGTTGAGGCGTTTAATAATATGCTGTGTAATGATAATGAAACCTACAAATATGCTTTAATAATGGATTCTAATCTAAAACTGTCTTGTAGTCATAGTATGTTTTCAGTTAACAGAGGAACTTTAAATGATTACGGTATGAGAAACATATTTGAAAATTTAAATATTCTGATAAAAAACAATGAAATACACAAAAAACAAAATAGCCAAAATAAAATATCAGAAGACACGCAAAACATTTTTTTTCGAGAATAAAATAAAATGTAATCTCTTCCACCAAAATATTGCGGGTATTCTAAATAAAAAAGATGTTTTCGAATTAACTATTAAAGACTTAGAAAGTAAACACGATCAAATTGATGTAATCTGTCTTACAGAAACGTTTATAAAAAAAGATACAGAAAGTAATCTTACTATTGCAAACTATAGACTAGCACCATCATATTCTAGAACAGATCAACGCAGAGGCGGTTCTTGCATTCTTGTAAGAAAACATCTTGATTTTAAGCCTATATTATTTAACCTTATAGACCCTATACCGTTTCACTTTGAATTCTGCTGTACGGAAATAGTTCAGCTCAAACTTTACATTGTTTGCATCTATAGAATACCTAACGCTAACGCAACTATTTTCTTACAAAATCTAATTGTCCTCTTAAAAAAGTTAACAAAAAAATCTAAGCACATCATATTATGTGGTGATTGGAATATTGATCTACTAAAACCAAACAACTATTTTACCAAGGAATTACAATCTACACTTAAAAACTACAATATTACTAACCATATAACTACACCGACAAGAAAAGGGGCTTGCTTAGATCTAATAAGTAGTAATATTTCTAATGTCACAGCTGATACACATTTTCTAGCGCTATCTGACCACGAAACCGGTCAAACCATCTCCTTTCAAATCACAAATTATAACAATGAGGGAAACCCTAAGCGATTCTGGTTTGAAAAACGTAGAGACTTCAGTACCGAGAACACAAATAAATTTATATCTTGCATGGAGGCCCTATCATTCAGCGATGTTTATGAGTGTATGGATGTTGATGAAGCTTTCAATCTTCTACATGATACTATAACATTGTTTTACAACCTATGCTTCCCTATCATAAATGTCAAAATAGCCAATAAACCTATTAAAACTAAATGGATGACTAAGGGTCTAAAAAAATCGTGTCAAAATAAAAGAACGCTCTATTTAAAGTACCTCAAATCATCAGAAAACAAACACTCTCATCTCAAGCAATACAACGTCTATAAAACTATTCTAAAAAAATGTACTCTTAAAGCTCATAAAATACAAAATACTAGATACATAGTTAAATCTAAAAATACTTGTAAAGCAGCTTGGAAAATAATAAAAACTAATTTTAATTATGATACTAATACTACAGATATTCCGTATGGTGCCGGACGTTAAGAATTTCACCATCCCATGTCTTCCCGTGGGTGTCGTAAGAGGCGACTAAGGGACAAACCAGAGAATGGGCAGCAGCGTTCTCTGTGCTTCTGTAACAACCATACTGCGATCGCCAACCCGCCTGCCAAGCGTGGCGATTATGGCAAAACCCCCCCAATGAAAAGCACAATTAAAAAATGGCCCCTAGTACCCGGCAGCCTGCCTACCCTCGACTACGGTAGCGGTCGAGGTTACGGCATGGCAAGGGGTGCAAAGAATCTCCGGACGAGATCCGGCTACCCCAACAATCACCGACGACTGGACCTGGCAACGTACAACACGCGCACACTTCGGACCGACGAGAAGATCACCGAACTCGAAGAGGAATTGAGCAGGTTGTGATGGAGTATTATAGGGTTATCTGAAGTCCGAAGAGAGGGGGAGGACTCGATAATCCTCAAATCCGGTAACCTGCTCTATTTCCGAGAGGGTGACCGGCAGTCCCAGGGTGGTGTCGGGTTTATCGTCCACAAGTCCCTTGTGAACAACGTGGTGAAGATCGAGAGTGTGTCGACCAGGGTGGCGTACCTTATACTCAGAATATCCTCAAGATATTCGCTGAAGGTCATACAGGTCTACGCCCCAACCTCGGCACACCCCGACGACGAGGTAGAGACCATGTATGAGGATATCTCTAGAGCCATGCATGGTTTCAAAACTCACTTCACCGTTGTCATGGGGGACTTCAACGCGAAACTGGGCAAACGAGACGAGGATGAGCTCCAAGTGGGGCAATTTGGAGTTGGACGTCGGAACCACCGGGGTCACCTACTGGCCAGTTTTATGGAGAAGGAGGGCCTCTATATGATGAACTCCTTCTTCAAAAAGCGTGAACACAGGAAGTGGACCTGGCAGAGCCCCGATGGTGCAACAAAAAATGAGATTGACTTCATCATGTCAACCAGGAAGCAAATGTTCAATGATGTCTCTGTGATCAATTCGGTAAAAACCGGGAGCGATCACCGCATGGTAAGAGGCACATTGAACATTAATATTAAGCTTGAAAGGTCTCGACTGATGAAGTCCACGCTCCGTCCAGCACAGATCCAGGTCCAAAACCCCGAGAGCTTTCAGCTCGAACTCCAGAATCGTTTCGAGTGCCTGGGTAGCTCAGTGGACGAATATAGCGACGGGTTCGTGGAAGCTGTCCATACGGTCGGGTCTAAGTTTTTCAAGACCCGTCGTACAGATAGAAACAAAAAGATCTCTGATCCTACCCTCAAGCTTATGAAGGAGAGGCGTGAGATGATCCTGCAGTCTTCAGATGAGGCGTGCAAATACCGGCAGCTCAATAGACAGATCTCTAAATCCTTGAAAAGAGACCTCCGCCGCTTTAATACCGAGCGTATTAAAGACGCGATTGAGCGAAATAAAGGCTCCAAGGTTTTTTCAAGGGATCTGGCTATTGGGCAGAGCCAGCTCACGAAACTGAAGACCGACGATGGCAGGACCGTATCCGCCAAACCGGAGCTTCTGAGAGAGATCGAGACATTCTATGGGCAGTTGTACACATCAGTCAGCAAGCCCGTTGCGAGTCTAGCAAACGACCCAAGAGCTAGATTGACCCGTCACTATACCGAAGATATCCCGGATGTCAGCCTGTACGAGATTAGGATGGCTCTGAAACAGCTTAAAAACAACAAGGCGCCGGGTGATGACGGAATCACGGCTGAACTCCTGAAGGCGGGTGGAAAACCGGTCCTTAAGGCCCTTCAGAAGCTGTTTGATTCCGTCATACTCGAGGGCAAAACGCCACAGGCATGGTGCAGGGGTGTGGTGGTACTTTTCTTCAAGAAGGGCGACAATGCCCGGCTGAAGAACTATAGACCCATCTCACTTCTTAGCCATGTCTACAAGTTGTTTTCAAGAGTCATCACGAATCGTCTCGCGCGCAGGTTTGATGATTTCCAGCCTCCCGAACAAGCCGGATTCCGAAAAGGCTTTAGCACCGTAGACCACATACATACGCTGCGGCAGGTTATACAGAAGACCGAAGAGTATAACCTGCCTCTCTGTTTAGCGTTTGTGGACTACGAGAAAGCCTTCGATTCGATCGAGACTTGGGCTGTACTGCAGTCTCTCCAACGGTGCCAGATCGACTACCGGTACATTGAGGTGTTGAAGTGTTTGTACAAAAACGCCACCATGTCAGTCCGTCTTCAGGATCAGACCTCGAAACCAATCCTTCTCCAGCGTGGCGTGAGACAGGGAGACGTCATTTCTCCGAAACTGTTCACTGCTGCGCTGGAGGATGTATTCAAGGTTCTGGACTGGAGGGGCCTAGGCATCAACGTTAATGGCGAGTACATCACTCACCTTCGGTTTGCCGACGACATAGTGGTCATGGCTGAGACCATGGAAAGCCTCAGTAAAATGCTCGATGACCTCAGTAAAGCTTCCGAAAGAGTGGGTCTTAAAATGAACATGGACAAAACCAAGATCATGGTGAACGCCCATGTAGCACCCACTCCTATCAAGATCGGAGACTCTACACTCGAAGTTGTAGACGATTATGTCTACCTGGGACAAACGATCCAGTTGGGTAGGTCCAACTTCGAGAAAGAGGTCAACCGTCGAATCCGACTCGGCTGGGCGGCGTTCGGGAAGTTGCGTGGTATCTTCTCGTCCAATTTACCGCAGTGTCTCAAGACAAAAGTCTTTGACCAGTGTGTGTTGCCAGTGATCAGCTATGGGACCGAGACATGGTCGCTCACAATGGGCCTTATCAGAAAGGTTAAAGTCACCCAAAGGGCAATGGAGAGGGCTATGCTCGGAATTTCCTTGCGTGATCACGTCAGAAATGATGATATCCGCAGGAGAACTAAAGTTACTGACATAGCCCGGAGAATTGCTAAACTTAAGTGGCAGTGGGCAGGGCACATTGCTCGCAGAACGGATGGCCGATGGGGCCGAAAAGTTCTGGAATGGCGACCGCGAACCGGAAGACGATACGTTGGAAGGCCTCCCACTAGGTGGACCGATGACCTGGTTAAGGTTGCGGGAAGGCGCTGGATGCGAGACGCACGGGATCGGTCAATGTGGCGACGCCTGGGGGAGGCCTATGTCCAGCAGTGGACGTCTTTCGGCTGAAATGATGACTACAGATATAAAGCACATAAAAAATAATAATCTAGATTTGTATAAACCTGAAGATATAGCTAATAGTTTTAACAATTATTTCATTAATTTAACAAAAAGTCCTAATACTACTAACACTAATAACCTATTTCTTAAAAATATTCCGAATAACCCAAATACAATCTTCTTAAAACCAGTTGATGATTTAGAAATACACAAAATAATAAATTCGCTCAATAGCACTAACTCTACTGGATACGATAATATCGACACCAAAATAATTAAAAAATGTGCTAAAAGTTTATCTCGTCTACTAAGCCACGTATTAAATCTATCTTACTTTAATGGTAAATTCCCATCACGATTAAAATATTCTATTGTAAAACCAATTTACAAAAAGGGCGAAAGAACCGAAATGAATAACTACCGACCAATAACTTTAATTCCAATAATATCAAAAATATTTGAAAAATCATTATACAGTATTTTATATAGCTTCTTTTTAAAACACAATATATTAAAATCCGAACAATTTGGTTTCAGAAAAAACTACTCTACAACTTTGGCCTGCTTCAATCTTGTTAAAATAATAACGGAGTATCTAGATAAAAAATTCCAATTGTCGCTATCTTTCTTGATATGTCCAAAGCGTTTGACTTTGTGTCACACAAGATACTCTTAAATAAGCTAGACAAGTACGGCATAAGAGGCAATGCCCTCAATTGGATAGAGAGTTACCTCTCTGATCGATACCAATGTGTTGAAATTCCAAGTGTAACTGGCCACCACAAAACATCTTATCGTTCTGAATACATATTAAACGAACACGGTGTACCACAAGGTAGTATACTCGGACCGTTGTTGTTCCTAGTGTATATTAACGACTTACCAGACTCAACTAATTACAAATGCATCTTATATGCTGATGACACTACATTACTTATACACTCCCACAGTAAAAATACTTACGAAACAGATATTAACAACACTATAGATAACGTAACTACTTGGCTAAATAATAACAACTTAAATATGCAACTTAAATGGCTAAGTTCGGCAGCTTATGCTGTTAGAAAAATTCGTCAGTTTACTGATGTAGATACCGCGAGGCTAGTCTATTTTAGCTACTTTCATAGTATAATGTCTTACGGTATCTTACTATGGGGAAGGGCTGCAGACATTGAGTCAATTTTTATTCTGCAAAAACGAGCCATCAGAGCGATATACAATCTTCGCCGGCGCGATTCTCTAAGGGAACTGTTTAAGGACATTAACATCATGACGGTACCTTGTCAATATATTTATGAAAACATCATGTACGTTAGAAAAAATTTACATCTTTTCAGTAAAAACGGCGACAGACATAATTATGTTACTAGAAATAGGGACCAATTAATCCAGCCAGGTTTCAGGCTGGCTAAAGTAGCATCATCTTTTATGGGGTACTGTATAAAATGTTACAATAAAATACCTCCACACATTCTAGAACTGAATGAGACGAAATTTAAAACTTGTATAAAACGCACACTATGCAGGCAAGCATATTATAAGTTGGGGGATTACATCGCTGATAAAAATGCTTGGCTAAATGCTGGTCCCGCTCCGCAACCATTAGGGCGCAAAAACAATTAGTGATGGGCAGAAAAGTTTTGCAGTATTGTTGGAGCTGCTGAAGACTGTATGATTATATTTGTATTGTATAAACTCAATTTCTTTTAGTATTATATAATTGCACAGCACATGTGTGAGTACTATGTTCCGACTGTAAATCTACCTATGTGTCGTTGGTTGACTTCTGTGTGCCCTGGCATTTGAGTGTGTCATGCTCTCTCTAATTTCTCTCTGATGGTGGCACATGTGTTGGATCATTCGGTTCCCTCCATAATGGTTGAGCTGAGTGGTGCCGATCCATGCGTCATGTTCGTGAACGGGCGCCATCAGTTGGGATTGGTCATAACTTAGCTGCCTCGGCCTGTCATTGCATTTTTATGTTGAAATTGTTTGTTACTCTAGACGCTTTTACGTGCACGTCTTTTTGCATCGTTCTCACATATATGTATTTTTTTTTTTTTAACAAGAATGATGTAACCAAAAACTTGTAATTGAAACTGATGGAAAAGAGTGTCCGTGGAGTTTCTTGCAAATTCTTCTCCATTGAGATCTACTGACGTTTGCGAATTTGCAACTAGAGTCATATTTTTTTGTTGTTTGACAATTCAAAAGTACCTTTAAGGTTTATTTGAAATAAACTATTTTGATTTTGATTTTGATTTATAAATGTAAATAAAACAAATATAATACACTTTCAAACTCATAACAGCACCCAAATTTCTCTTAATATTACTCAAAAAGGCAAAGCTATAGAAAAAGTAGAATCAACTAAATTCCTTGGTCTAGTAATTGATAAACATTGCAGCTGGAAACTACATATCGATAAGATCTGCTCTAAACTGGATAGTTATGTTTATGTACTAAACAGACTAAGACAAGTAGCTACTCCCAATGCTACACTATGTGCGTACCACGGTTATGTTTCCTCAGTTTTACGCTACGGAATAGTCATATGGGGAAATTCTGTGGATTTAATCCGAGCATTCAGAGCACAGAAAAAGTGTCTACGTGCAATATGTGGTGCTGACTACCTAGATAGCTGCTTACCCTTATTTAAAAAACAACGTATCCTGCCATTGCCCTGTCTCTACATATACGAAATTTCCATGTTTGTCTACAAAAACCCCGGCCTCTTTACTAGAAATATTAGTGTAACAAATAGAAATAGTAGATTTCCCAATAAATTATCCGTACCAAGCCAACGCACAACATTATATACTAAAAATTCATTCTGTATGGCTATCAGAATTTACAATAAACTTCCAAATGACCTAAAGAATCTTAACATAACGTCATTCAGAAGGAAATTATTTGATTTTCTGTTAAATAAATGTTATTATTCTACTAAAGAATTTCTCGATGACAATAACATTGTTATAGTATTAGATAGTACAATATAATTATAAGTAGATAATAAGCTTAATATTTGTACACCGATTCGGTAGAATGTATGATACCCTGAAAAACCATAAAACACCTATTGTAACCTACTACATTCTGACAAATAAACTTTTCTTTCTTTCTTTCTTTCTTTCTATCATTTTAATGGTCCCCCTTACTGGGACCCAGGCCTCCTCTCTGTGAGAGAAGTTTTTGGTACTAGGACATGCTGTTTTTAGAGAAGTGGTGATGAAGTAATTTACACTAAATGAAGTGCCGACCTGGGTTCGAAACCGCAAGCTACTTAAGGCGCAGTTACCCCTGAGTAGCTAATTTTAAAATGAGAATCACGTCTAAAATGCTAGTCATATTTTTTTGGAAAATATATATGTTAAATTAGACTATTTTCTTAATAATTTGATCTCAGAAAATTTTGAGTTTTATTCCTAGTACATAGTGTAATTAATTTGTAAAGTTATGTCTAAAACGGACAAAAACACGACAATCGCAGCAAAACCGCTGGGCGTATTTTAATGAAATTGACACCATCTTAAAGACAATTTAATTATCTACATTTTGATCTGAGGCTTTTTTTTTAAAGTTATGGAAAAAAAGGAAAGTACAGAAAACTACTAAATTATGTGTCGCGCGAACAAAACGCGCACTCGTTTCACGAGTGCGCTTTTTGTTCCCTCAAGGTCGTTGGCGTTAGTCGTCGTCTTAAGTCGGGATCGTTACCACTGGGCCACAACTGCTTATGCTGATCTTATATAAAAGTTTAATTATATTGAAACAACCAAAAAAAAAACAGTTTTATAATATATTTTTTATGCTTTAATAGTTAGAACAAAATTCTTAATAATTAATTAGGTCGAAGATCTAGCCTAAAATACTATTAAGCAATTTAACTCTAACTTCATATATTACGTGATAGATTATGTTAAAACTAAGAATAGTGTCCATTTGCACTTTTACACAAGTCCGTAGCACTTCCTTAGAGTCTGATATAATTTAAAAAAACACTATGTTCATGTGTTATATGTATAGCACAGCGTTGTCACTATTATTCATTCACTTTATACACTACACTAATTCAAAAGGTTTAGTTATTTTTAGTCTACGCACTAAGTCTGTATTGTCTAGCAGCTGGATAGCCTCAACATTCACGTGTCGATGAATTCTTTGTTCGTAGGTTTCAGCAAATTTTTGGATGGTGGTGGTGACGAATTCCGTTGTATGGTCACGGTGAAGATCGTCATTTCTCATGTACCAGGGGGCATTTACAGCATCCCTGAGCACTTTATTTTGGAATTGTTTGATTATTTTGACGTTGCTTTGTTTAGTACAGCCCCAAAGTTGGATACCATACGTCCAAATTCGCATAAGTATATGCTTGTATATGGTTATTTTATTATGTATTAATTGAGTAACCAATACATACTTTTATAACGTATATCGAGTTCTTGTATTTTCTTTTTGAAATGAACTTTCTAGCGCAATTTGGCGTCGAGAGTTATGACAAGGTATTTGGGTGTATAAGCATAAGGCACTTGCATGCCATTTATGTAGATTGGGCGATAGTTCAAGTTTTTGTTTGTGAAGTCAATGTGAATTGATTTTCTCTCATTCAGTTTGATCTTCCATTGTTGTGTCCAGTCATAAACTTTGTTCACAGCTAGTTGAACTTTTTCGACTGCTTCTCTGTGGCTTGATCCAGTAGCCATAATTGCAGTATCATCTGCAAAGGTCGCAATAGTGTTGTTTTCCAGTTCTGGGATGTCTCACGTGTATAACAAGTATAAAATTGGGCCTAGCACACTTCCTTGAGGTACCCCAGCTTTTATAGCTTATAGCTCGGAATATGCATCCTCTTGCCGTATTAACAACAATTAAACATTCTATTAGTTATATACGACTCTATAATATCTATAAATTCTGGTAGCATGCGTCTGAGCTTGAATAATAGACCCTTATGCCAAACTTTGTCAAAAGCTTGCGCGACATCTAAAAACACGATGGTGCAAATTTCCTTATTTGCAAGCGATTTTTCAATGATGAGGGTTATTCTGTGTACCTGGTCTATTGTTGAGTGTTTTTTTCTGAAGCCAAATTGATGATTTGGAATAAGGTATTTATCTTCTTTAATGATTCTAATCGTTCCAATAACAGTTTTTCGAATAACTTTGATAACACGGGTAACAGAGAAATAGGTCTATATGATGATTCTTCATAGTGTGGTTTCCCAGGCTTCGTAATCATAATGACTTCAGCGACCTTCCACGGCTCAGGTACATATTTTAAAATAAATGCTGCATTGATAAGCTTGGTGAGCTTTACCATAGTAAAGCACCTCTCACCCTCACTCTTCTTAAACACCTCCCACGCAAAGCTATGGCTTTAAGAATTTCGCTTGTAATGAGGTCGTGACCCGGAGACTTTTTCGAGCCAACTTTTTTTTTTAATTTCTCTCATTACTTATTTAGGAGTCACAAGCTTAATTCTTTGGTTTTGTGACAATCTTTCACTCTAAAGTATTTCTATCGTGCTTTCATTGGGTTGAAAAGATTCTCCTAAATGTTGAGCAAACCTTAATGCTTTTTGATCAATTTTTATTGCACATTTCCCGTCGCTATCTCTGATAGGTGGTATTTGGCCCTTTTATATTTCTCGTAGCTTTCCAAAGGGAGTAAACCGTTGATTTGTCATTGGTAAGCTGCAAAAGGTTGGTACTTAGAGAATCATCCTCAAACTGTAAAATTTTCCTTTTTAATCGTTTAGTTAGTTTTAGGTTATTTAGTGATGTTTTATCTCGCGGGCACCTTGTTTGCTGCCACAGCTTACTTTGTTTCATTTTCTCAGATAGTAAATCTACAATTGCCTTAGGATAGATAAATCATATGCCGTGGAGGACAGTATATGGCTGCAATAGACAAGTGGCAATATTTGGTTTTAACAGATGTTGCCACAGCTTGAATGTCTTGTTCTTCATATTTACACTGCAAACAGTGACTAATGTTGTCTCTGATTATAACCGCGCTACCTCCTCTGGCAGAGCTGTCGGGGGGAGTGAATTATATACCTTGTGTCCACTAAATTTAACAAAAGATTTCTTAGTGAAGTGCCTTTCGGAGACCAAACACACTATGTTTTCTGTGTCTAGGACCGCCTGCAACTCATTTTGATGTTTGAGGAGCCCGTTAGAGTTTCACGCCATTACTTTAAGAGTGTTTTTTTTCATTTTGGATTATTTAAAACATCTGTTTTAGTGCTGGATTCTAGTTTCTCTAATCTCTTGTCAAGCCAGTAAATAAATACACTTTAAGATCCGATTAATCTTATCCTCTAGATTCAAAGGCTGTGATTTTTGTCTTGCAGCTTCCGCATCAGGAACCAGTGTTGGTTACTTGCATAGGCTTTGCAGTTGACTGGACACTTGCTTTCTGTGCCTGTTTATCAGAATTTTGTAGGGGATGAGACTGCTGGGTAGTTAGCACCATAAGTTTTTATTTTTTTTATTTTTCATAATTTGTATCTGTTTAGCTACTTCACACCCTCTATAGTTGGCAAGGTGAGGAAACACATTTTGGCTTCTCTTGCGGAGATTTGGTACAGTTGGATGTAAGATGCTTGCCAGTGCATTTTACACACCTTGACTATTTTCTTCAGTATTTATGAGTATGCCCAAATGCCTCGCATCTCTTGCATTGGGGAATGAGTTCAGGATTTTTGAGTGGGTGTATTTCAATTTTACACCCTAAAATGTATTTCATCCCATAGGTTTTGTTGACATCTTCGTCATTATTAAATGATAAAACGAACATTATTGAGTGGTTCTTTACTTTTCAAGCTTAATTTGTTGTCTACTTTTTTTATTTTTAACCCTTGTGATGTTAGATCGTCTTTGATGCGATCAGGTTGGTAAAAGGAATGTAATTTCTTCACAACAACTCTAATTGGTCTAGCCTGCTTATTCTCGTACGAATGCCAATGGTAGTCTTTTTCTGTCAGAAGCCTGGCAATTACTCTATAAGAGTCTTCTGTTTTGGCGTTCACCTTCACACTATCCCCATTCATAATTTTAGCGGTAAATGATTCAGCTGGTATAGTTTCAGTTAGCGAGTCGTAGAACATTTGGTAGTTCTTAACTCCGTCTATTATGATTTACTGTGGTGGGGGAACTTTTTTAACGGAAGTCTCTTTCGCATTTTTTTGTTGTTCTTCATGTTGGGCACTTGTTCCAGGTTTTTGTTTTGGAAAAAGGAAGGTGTTAAGCTTCCTCTTCTTCCTGCTCTTGGCCCTTACCACTCTGTCTCTTTAGCGTGTTCATCCTCGTCTGTGCAATTTTTAAGGCACTTTTAGTACGCTGGGAAAATATTGTTGTCTCGCTTTCCTGTTTTTTAAGGGTTCTTCAGTTTTCTTTTTCCTTCAAGCAATTTTATTCTCCTTGAAGTGCTTGAACTTGATCCTGCAAGCTATAAATACGATCATTCAGTTTACGTACCATAAGTTGCAGGTTTTCTCTATCCGTTTTCTCCTGGGTGTAACAGTCATTAAACCGCTTTCCCAAGTCAGATTTTATCTTAAATGACTGTGCAGCCATAATTTAGTTGTTGGGGCGAGTTTAATACCTAAACAATAAATTCTTGTAAACACTTCATGATTTCCGCACTTGTAACTAGGTCATTGCAATGTCCCCGATAGATCGACGTATGTGCTGCGTCTGCAGAAAACTCTTAACAAGAGCACGCGCGCGCGATCGCACGCCCGTTCACTATTGTAATTAAACAATCACCATCATCGGCATCATCATCAGCCTTTTAATGTTTCCACTGCTGGGACATAGGCCTCCTCTCTGTGAGAGGAATTTTTGGTACTAGGACATGCCGTTCTTAGAGCAGTGGTGATGGAATAAATTACACTAAATGAAGTGCCGACCTGGGCTCGAAACCGCAAGCTACTTAAGCGGAGACCGTTTCCACTGGGCCACAACTGCTTACACTGATCTTATATAAAAGTTTGATTATATTGAAACAACAAAAAAAACAGGTTTAAAAGATTAATGACAAAATTAAATCGTATTATTGAATTTTATTTTTTCAGATATACCACACCAAAATTCACCTGGTAAGGTTTTATAATAATTCATAATTATATAGTTGATCTGTTCAACCGTAGTTGATTCACAAACATTGAAATATTTTGCAATTTGAAGTAGGATATTTTCGTCTATTTTATATATATAAATAGTTATGAAGATATTATCTAACTGTCTATCTAAATACTCGATTTAAAAAAGCTTCCATTTGGATTTTTGAAAGTTTGACAACCATTGATTTCTGTCACGCCGTCCCTTATATAATAATTTCATAGGAGTTGGATGAAGTTTGCACTCCAGGGGAAATAGGGTACCCAACCAAGTGCGTAACCTGCACCTGTTCAGAGACGTCGAAATGGATCTGCACGCGAGAAGAGTTAGCCCTTTGCCAAGGTGAGTCTGTTGCGAGATATATGCCACCAGAAACGAACTAACGACCTGACGTAACACAAAAATTCTGCATCGCGTTTTGTTTTCGTCGCGGGTTGAACACATACATCAGTTCGACAAGAACCGTCGGGCAGTTGGCTGGACCAGACCCAGCACCCGTCTGCAATTCTCTGGATGTCACGTCACCCCCGTAAAGTGGTGAGGCGAGCGATGACGGACTATGCTTCCTGACCGCGAAAGCGATACCGGGGTTCGCTACTACGAGCCCGTCGCTATTCCTCTGTTGTCCTCTGGATCTAACTTATTGTGAGCGTGAATTAAAACGCCCAGCTTAGCAACTTACTCTCAATGTTTTTGGCGCTCTCGTCTGATTCCACCCTTTTCAATGGAGTTTCGCGGGATTTTCGATCATGTTTCGCTTTTCTTCATTCTTGTAAACATTCTTCTTTCGCCAGCCATATCATCTTGTACACAGTTCGCCAGTCCGTTTCATCATCGGACTACCAGACGTAGGCGATGCGCTATCGGTACATGGTGGACATCCCACCCATACGCACTAAACGTTTTGAGAATACTTTTATTATGCGTACAGCTAAGGAGTGGAATTCCCTGCCGGAGTCTGTGTTTCCCGATTGCTATATTCTAGGGGTCTTTAAGTCAAGAGTGAATAGGTTACTTCTAGGCAAGCGTGCTCCACCGTCGACCACATCATCGGTTTCCATCAGGTGAGATAGTGGTCAAGCGCGAGCCTAAAACAAACAAAAAAAAAAAACGTTCCTCCGGCCTTTTTTTGTTCTAACACTGCTCTTAAAACCATCCACATTCACAAATCTTTTACCCCATGAGATCATATTTCCTTATAATACCTCCACCACAGCTACACTGCCACATAATACCTATGGATTACAAATCTCACATAGTCACTAGTTTGCGACAAAAAATCCGCCTCTGTACATTTTAATGCATGAAGTATTAAAAAAATAATTAAAAAATCGCAAATTAAGATAAATACAACAGCCTGTCAACAACCATCAGCCACTAACTTGCTCGACACCTATCTGGTATGAGAAACTAGGATCTTTTCAATTGTTCAAAATACTTTCGACCTTATTTAACCACTTGGACGGCTCTATCATTAGCTTCAAGTTGGCTTCTCAGTTCATTCCGCTTTGTGTTTTCAGAGAGGGACTGTGATACGAAAGACGAGTTTCACATGGGTTTCTCTCCATATTGTGCTGGCTGCAAGTGCTCGGTTAAAGAGTGGTTCTGTTCCATACAGAGCGAATCCTGTAAGGGTAAGTTTCTTATTACTTTATAAAAACAGCTTTAGAATTGAATACTAAAAAATCAATTTTCAAAATCGGTCCACAATTGACGGAGAAATCAGTAAACATTTTATTTTCTTATTATTATTATTTTAGCCGACACTGTCCCACTGCTTAAGTGGGACAGTGTCGACACACGGGCTAAGGCTTCCTCCAAATCCTCCAAGGTTTTCTTTTCCTCAGCCACCTCGAACCAGCGCTTGCAAGTAGGCTTCTCGCCATCTCTTTTTGGCCCGGCTTCAGCCAGTGAACTTACATAAAAAAAAAACAAAATAAGTACAATCGAACATAGAACCTCATGCTTTTTTAAAAGTAGACAGATTTTGTAGGTAGGTAGAAGAAGGTACAGGGAAAACTTATAGAATCTTATCTTACTCTTAATCCTTACTATATAATAAAATATTATAAATGTGAATGTAAGTCTGTTTGTTACGCTTTCATGCAAAAACTACTGAACCGATCATCATGAAACTTTGTACATATATTCTTGGAGGTATTAGAAGTAACATAGGATTTTGGACTTTTTATTAAAAAAATAATGACTTCACTGCGAGCGAGCCGCGGGTAAAACCTAGTAATATTATTCGTCATCTTCGTCTATACTTTCTGTAACTTATATGGTGTACATAATAAAGAGTATTCTATTCTATGAAGAGGTATTTATTTTGGACTCGGTTCTTACGGATTGGCCTGGCAAAACGCAAAGAACATTGGAAAAGTATGGCGAGAGTTTGGCCCAGCAGTACAGGTTATTTAAAAACTTAAGTTTATTTGTTTGTAAATCTAATCTTGGCAGTATGATACGATCAAGAAAATTCTGTCATTGGTAGACAGTTTCTCACTTCACATTCTAATCCAATGTTTATTTTCTTTTTCAGATTACAGTAAGTATGGATCTATTCAAAATCGTATATATTCCTTTGATAAATAATCTACAGTAAACTTTTTTCAAACAGTCATACTTAATTCTCATAAAAAAATTGTATAGCTGACGACAGCTTTGTGTCTATTTTTTTGGGAATTGCCTATAATTTCTTTGGAGAAACTTTGTAATGTATATAGGTAGAAGCAGTTTTTAACACAATATATGATCACACCGTTCCGTTACACTGTAAATTAATCGAATATTATGTAAATATCCAGGTAACGTGACATGTCCTCGAGGCACTTTCATTCACAACCCGAGACAACACTGCAGTATATGTCTGTGCGGCGGCGCTCCAGAAGAAGGATCAAGCAACATGTGCTTCACCGAATCTAAATGCGTTCAACAAGTTAGCAGCCAAATCAAGAAATAGCCAACTACGATTTATCTTTGTTTTCTTCAATGTTAATAAATCAACTGTTTGTTAGAGAAATAATTTTGTATTAATTAGGTCTGTCTAATATTACCAAACTTGAGTTAAAACAGGATTTGCCTTTCGGTCTCCTTATGGAGCTGCTGCAAAAATTGTTCATTGGGTCCTCTTAAGTACGAGTGTATGGGCACTTGTGGCACTCCGTCATGTGTGCATTCTGCAGAGCTGCACTCATATTGGGTATAAGAGCACAGAGCCTGATATCAGGTGATATAACAAGAATTGATTGATTTTCGATTGAATTCCAGGAAGAAAGCGGCGGGCTTGGCTTGAAGGATTCGTGTAAAAACATAAATTAGCAGCTTTGGATCTAGACTGATAAGGAAAATAGGGGAGACTTTGCCCAGCAGTGGGATTAGAAAAAAATAAGAAAAGAAATTAAATACAAGACTTTTGTATAGTGTACACGCATTTGATCATATAATTATATATAGGTAAAAATTGTATCATTAATGTATTTTGCTACCGTATGTTTAGTGATAAAACATGAATAGCGTTCATAAATAATATATAAATAATAATACGGTACATAATAATATTATGTTAAAAAAAGTATTTCGGTTATGCGTTTATGTAATTTTTCAGAGGGTCAAAGTACTCATAAATTTGGACAACATTCTCTATGGCAACTCTGAAATCACCAAAAAAGATAACATGTTTTCCTTGCAAAGTAAACTAATTCTATTATATTGAAGAGTCCTTTCACAGCCAGGCAAAATATCAACGAATTATTAAAAACCATACATAATAAGAAGATGACAATCGAGTATAGCACTAAAAACGGTAAAGGAAAACGATTATCCCTGCCAAATAGTACCAGCATCTTCAAAAAGACCTTTGAGGCACTTGCAAGAGAGTATGTTTTCTTTGTTGTTTTATTAAGTCAACCAATAGTAGCCACCAAGAAGAAGATCAAAGGCAATGAATCCAAGAGAAACTGCATAAGTAGGATTTTTTGGCAATTATTGCCATTTTATGCTAATCTGAAGCAGGGGTCACCAATAGATGCGCTAGTGTAGCGTGAGGTGTCCGATAATAAATTGTTGGCTTTCAGCGCGATTTTATTTACATTTTTTTTTATTGTTGTGAATATTTTCCAAATATGGCAGATTAAGATAGGTACGGGATGTACCAACCACTGCATCAATAGAACTTTGTTTCGAAAAATGTTATCCTCCTTTTTTTTCGAAAATAAGGGGCTGTGCAAAATTGATTTTATATATAATCGCACTTCTACGGCATTAGAAATTATTTTAATTCAAACTTTGCTTCCGTGCTCATTATAATATTTATGGACCTTAGTAAACGTTCCAAGTTTAAACTGACGTTAATAAATTCGTATCGTCGATCGTTAATTCATCTTCATTACTTTCATTTGAAGACCGTTTTTTTAAATAATATGACCGTCACGGTCCGTAAAGTTTAAAGCCACTACGCCCCACCCCCATCAAGGATACCTCAATATATTTAAACTAGTGTTATACGTGGAGCGACTGCCTATCTGACCTCCACAACCCAGTAACTGGGTAACACGGTACCCCTTGGCAAGACTGGTGTCAGATCTCAAGCTTCTGACTACCCGTACGACTGTCAAAGATCTTCAAATGACAGCCGGGACCAATGGCTTAACGTGCTTTCCGAAGAATGGAGGAAACTCGGTATGTTGAAAGTGGTCACCCATCCACGGACCGACTTCGTCAAGCGTTGCTTAAACTTGAAGATCGACCCGTGCGGCTGTTATTATTTAGCCACGAGCTCCTCATGCAAGCAAGCAATTGCAAGCAAGACCTTTTCACTAAAAACGCAGACAACCTTTTCCTGGGCCAAACAAAATGCATACAACAAGCTGGTATATTTATGATTATTATCGACTCTAGAATTTTCATGGCCTCCTTTTGTCTATCAAGAAAACAATCTGTTGCAAAATTAACGTTTGTCGAGCTCATGTGCTGTCGCACCATTGATGGTCGACATCTTAGTCGCCTTAATATTTGTCGTGTATTTGTTTGTCGCAAATATGATAAGAAGCCCGTGTCCCTGATAGCTTCAGCTTGGGGTTTATAAGTCAAGCGTGAATAGGTTATTTCTAGGTATGCTTGCTTCACCGCTGGTCGTAGTCGAACGGGAACCTATCAATAATAAAAAATGTACATTATCGCTTAGCAAAAGCTCCTAATGCTGGTGAACTAAGCAGATCATTTTCATGCAGAGCATAAAAAATGTGAGTTCTAATCGCATGCAGCATAGTTCTAGAGTTCTTGATACTTTTTCGAAATAGTTCTGGTCTTTTTTCCAAAAAAAAGTCACATGAAAATATAATCTGTTAACTTCCGGTAGCTGATAATTTCTTCCAAAACCAAAATTTTTAAAGTGATTTAGGTGCACAAAGATGAGTTCTATAGTTCCTGATACATTTTAGAAATAGTTCTGCAGAATTACACAAAAAAAAAAACAAACATATTAAATTCATAACCGATATAAACCATTTTTTTTAATCTGACTCTACTTATATAAAACGACAGTAGCCGTATCTTCTTTTGGCAAAAATAATTAGTTTAGAGGTCGAAGTAATAAAAATCAATAAAATAAAAGAAAAACGTACTCACAAGCGCCAGTTGCTTTGTTATAACCGTGCAAAAGCAAAAACCAACAAAACATTCAGTGCTCGATACAGAAAAATCAAAACATAAAATCTAACGGGGGTTCGATTCCCGCACGGAACAAATATTTCTACTGCGTATCACCTAGTGTGCGGCAGCTTAAGGCGCTGGTATCCATGGACCACTCCGGTGTATACGCCTTCGCTAGTATAGTATCCGCTCTGCCCGGTACCGATGCATATTTACAGCTCGGACAAACCCGACGTGGCAAGAAACCGCAAGCCCGATGAAAAAGGGTGTTGCAATTGCCGCACTTAGCGGCCTCTAGTGATGATAAATTTTGAGCAACCACCACACTTCACTGCCGGCGTGTGGCATGTTGTAGCGAGTAATTATCTGCGTACTTGTTAGAGATCGATCTAGCTGATTTGGTACTCCGGAATGTCAATAGGTGGCGCTGTGACACAAAATCCGTATATGGCTCAGTACATAATTTATATAATTAAAGGGGCCAGATAACTAGGGGAATTCGGAGTGTCAAGAAATGAGTACAATGTAGTTAGTGCCATTTTCTCTCTGTGCTGGCGTAAGAGAAACCACTTTAGAAGCGACCGATGCGCAGAGACATGATCATATTTACGTACTAATGACGTAAACTAATGACAAACTAATCCAAAACTGAACAAAAACGATAAAGAAAACTGCACAAAACACCAACAAAGAAATAAGGAGGTGCTACCTATAGAACAAACACTATACGCACAAATATATCTATAAAAATTACAAAAACACATGAGATTGTCAAGTGCTATCGTGGTATCACAAAATCGATCCCCCACGCTTTAGTATCGCCACCGCTGACATCGAATGACATTCTGTTTAGCACCTGTCAAGAAATGTATCCATCTCGAATACACTACCAAATGTGATTCTCTAATGAAGATCATAAATATAGCTTCGGTTTATTATGCCAAACTATATAACCAACCGGATTCTTTACAGCAAACTAGTATGATTAACCAAAGCGGGAATAAATACCTGCCCAATTCCCTGTCAACCCCACAACAAATAACGAAGATGAAACTAGAGAAGAGCTATCAGATATATCAGGCAGGTTCATAAACAAACGTAGGAGAATGGGCTGGAATCCAATTATGGAAATTTGACCAAAAGCTCATCAGCCACACGATATATGCAACCGATCAAGAAAAGCACTTGCTTCTTACACGGCCCTTGTCAACTGCTAACTCGTTCAGAGTTATTGACCTAAACGGGTAACTTATATCGAGCAGCGACGTTAAGGATTTTCTGGCGTTCAATAGCTACGACTAGACACCGCCGAAAAGAGCCTCTCAAGAATAATCTTTACCACAAAACCAATATTGCCAATTATAAGTCGGTCCAGCGTTAATAACCCAAACAGGCGACTCATTAGACATCAAAGACTTGTGCTCGATGTCCAACTGCCATAAGATACAAAACAGAAATAACTTTTCAAAAGAACACTCGATATTAAATTGCCTTTTGCTAATTCAACATTATTCAGATTGCTTTCTTTTTCTTTTTGAACCCTTGCTACAAGACAACTATTGTCAATAGTTAGTCCGTTTAGAGTTAACGACCCCAATCGGAAAACCAGTGTAACACCGAACTCAAAGGTTTTTAATTAAGGGTCACTAGATCCACAGAAACACACAGTTAGAGTACGTCGAAACACAAACAAGTAAAATTCCTAGTAAGTCAATTGACGACATATCAGTATTTAAATGATAAATCTACTTAATGGATCACATTTAGAGCTCTGTAGTGGGGCGGGTTTCTTGGCCAGGAAACTCGCACCTATAATATACTAAGCTGTAAATTGCGCACGCCTAGGTGTGTGAAGCTAGGCTATCAGGCGCTAACCGACAAGTGCTTCATACACGTCCACGCCATTGCCAGTCTGCCGCCGCGGTCTAGTGATGGACGCACATGCTACAGTCCGTAACGAGCTTCACACACTCCATCTGCCTCGGGACTTGTAGTAGCCAAATATGAAGAGCGAGGGCGAGTCTTCGGCGCCCGATTCTCGTCAGCGGTGTGTCTGCACACCAATTACGGCATATAACCGAATAAACTGGCAAGGGGAAGAAAACCCAGAAATTAAAAATAACACAACATCTGATGACCTCACCACACCAGCGATGGAACAGTAATTGGTCTGGAAGATGCTAGCTTCGAAATTAAATTGCAACCGCTGCCTTGTGGAGAGATTTTGGATCATCAAAGGCTACGGCGTTACCCCAAAATTGTAACCAGCTCAGAAGATGCTAACTTCGACACCAAAAACGGCACCTACTGCCTTGTAGAGAGATGTTGGGTCATAGACACCAGCTAGGGCGTCAACCCGAAATTGCGATGTGTAGTACCTTGGGAAAGCACTACACTATCTTCCCACCCATCGTAATGAAATAAGTGAAAATAATGAGAAAGTTCTGCCATGCAATCCGGCTAGACTCCGGCGCTCACAGTTATCCGGGCCTGTGAGTGAGAAATTGACTACCGAAGACTTTAAGAGGGTGGGCCCTCAAGCCCCCTTACCAGTAAATACAGGTTTTAAAGAGAGAAGCAGCAATAAGAAGCTGGTCCAGCAAGCTTTCCATCCAGTTCTATTTAAGCCTAGACCCTTAGTGCGATATAGGATGCTAGCATTGAAACACAAATTGAAAAAACACAGCACATTGAGATGAAGAATATTACGGACAGCAAAGAAGTCAATCCTCCTACTTGGCAAAGAGCACCAGTCCTAAGAAATGCCAAAAGGAAGAAAGTATCATCACCATCTCCTGAGAGAATAATTGTCACCAATACATTCAGTATATCTATTTCTATACCGAAGGTC
Source organism: Orthosia gracilis (assembly GCA_947562075.1). Taxonomy (NCBI): domain Eukaryota; kingdom Metazoa; phylum Arthropoda; class Insecta; order Lepidoptera; family Noctuidae; genus Orthosia; species Orthosia gracilis. The sequence continues at coordinate 11,675,046 of OX387264.1, read as the reverse complement.
GGCACTGGAACTCCGTTATAAAACAAAGTATCCTAGTCGTGTTTGGAGTTATTGGACTTGTCATGGGATTTTCTCTGGCTATAAATGACTTGACCAAAATCAAAATCTTATCAACAAAAAAATTAAACCGACTTCCAAAGCTTAACACTACAAAGTGAAAAATAATATTCTTTTTCGAAGTCTGTGTAGAAAAACGAAAAACAATAGGCATCAATGACACCGAATTCGGAAAAGAAAGTTATTTTACGCTTTGTAGTGTTAAAAAGTTTTATAATGCTGCAGTTTGCCAACTTCTCAATTTACATTTTTAATACTAACTGGAGAAAATTTATGTCTGCGACGCATATGTTTTTCGTTTCGTTTTTCTGGATTTAAATAAACGGAATATTTTCAAGCCTTTTAGTGCGTAATATTATTGTTAACCTAATTTTTTTTTCTTTGTTTTCCTACCTCTTATTGTGTACCCATATTTGAAAATATATATTGTAAAGGTTGTAAGTGTAACGAATCGAAGCTGTTCACTATGTGTTATTTGTACAGTTGTGGTTTATTTTTGATATATAATAAGGAACACTGCCGCCATTTTCATGAAGAAAATATAACGATCGGTGGTACAGACAAGTAAAATGCTGCCCATCGCATTACTATTACTCGTTGCTACAGTAAGTACTTTTTGTTTAATTTATTTTTAACTGACGAAAAAAAGGAGGAGGTTCTCAATTCGATATGTACATTTTGTTTATGTACATATCGTGTACGACCACGCATAACTTTTTATAGAGTGGTCCGATTACAATTTTTTTTCTTTTTTTTGGAAAGCTTTGGCGAGAACAAATTTCAATGTTGTTTGGTCAAATTTGAACAAAGTTCAATTGGTAGCATTTAAAATTGAAAAATAAAGTCCACCCCTAAAGGTAGAAAAAAAGGATTTATTGATAATTTTTCCACTGAATTTTCCTTTGTGAGCCGATTCCGTTGAATTAAGTACTTAAACTGAAAAAAGAAATAAAGCAAGTTCGAGTACGTTTCAATTACATACTTACACTACTTAATTCCACTGGTGTTTTGTTAAAAGAGTTCGGTAAAGTTTGGGGTGTCCAGGATCTTGGACTTGAGCACGTTAATGTAAAAAAAACCGACCAAGTGCGAGTCGGACTCGCGCACGAAGGGTTTCGTACCATTATCGCAAAAAACGGCAAAAAAGTCACGTTTGTTGTATGGGAGTAAATACTTAAGTAAATATTTAAGTGGGGCACTTAAATATTTACTTTGTTCTGTTTTTAGTATTTTTGTTATAACGGCAATAGAAATACATCATCTGTGAAATTTCTCCTGTCTAGCTATCACGGTTCATGAGATACAGCTTGACGACAGACGGACAGACAAACAGACAGACAGACGGATCATGGAGTAATAGGGTTCCGTTTTTACCCTTTGAGTACGGAACCCTAAAAACAAGCCAACCAATCACAACTGGCAGTTAAACATGAGCATCTGGAATATCGGCCTAATAAGTGTAAGAAAAGTACTCCTCAAAATAGTAGGTTTCTTTATTATGGTAGTTATTGTAAAAATAGGCTAGCCTATTGTTAATAACCGGGTTCAATAATATACAAAAATAATTTGACAATGAAGAAAATTTTTTTATCGTCTATTCCAAGAATTGGCTGATAGATACACATAGATAAAATACTATTTTAAATCAATTCATCATCATCATCATAGTTCTTAATCTTACCACTTTTTATTTTACAGAACGTGTTGGCTGAACCATCTGTAAGCGAAAACGGCACCGAAATCTCTTCGTGAGTACAAATACAAAACTTAACTTGGAACCTGAGGTCGTGGTCTGAGCCAAGACTTCTTTTGAACAACCTTATTTAACGTCCAAAAATGTTCGTGTTGACTTGTCAGTGGAACTGCTCAAATAAGTGTGGTTCTTTTCTAAAAAGTCTCATTTTAAAGTGTATTGTCAATTTGAGGACTGTGTAGGTCGTTGTAATACGGATAGATATTACTGATCCTGAGGATCTGGCAGTTTAAGTGCTTCATGAATGTGACCTATCAATTAATATCCTTAATAATAATAATGATGCGGTGTGTCTCCACCGCACTATCTCTACGTTGACTTTGTGGTGGGGGTTGCGCGCTTCAATGATCCTTAGGTCTGTGCCGGTAGATTTTAATTTGCCGCAAAATACCTTAGGTGAGGAGCCATACTAAGAGAAATACAATCCGCAGGGCAGCTTTGTGGCGAGCTGGTGGGCAGTGGCAACCCCACGGACCTGATCACCAGGGAGTAGTCTTGTCCCTCATCTCCAGCTTGCCTGTATTGGCCGGACGGAGTGCAAACTGTCGGAGAACAGAGCTCCCACCTTTCTCTTGCCTTAATTGGCTGGCTTGAGTGGAGATACGCAAGAGCAAACGTGCTCGGAGGAAAGAAGTTAGCCCAGTAAGATGCTGGTAAGGATCTTGACCGTACTTCCTGGATTATCCTGATCGCTGTGGTATACCTCTCCACTCCTCAAGCACCTCTGTATATGTTGCCCTTTTGGCGCTCTGTCACTAAAGTGCTTGACCCTTTATGGGGCCCGATTAATTGAGTGTGCCATGACTGGGGTGACCCCCCTGCCATTTTATTACTGTGTAGATCAACAGTGGTCAGGCAGGGGCCAATAGTCCTTCTATAGTTTTAGATAATCGATCCACGAAACCACCCAAACTCATAGCCCAACGTGTTTTGTCTCCATATTCTGCAATAGTCCTGCACCAGCCGGGTTTTGTCCTTGGTTGCTCACTAGTGCATATAGGGATAATCGCCGGTTGGTTTCACATTTCATCCTACATAGACCAACTCACAGAGGCCTTGTAAGAATACAAGGCCTCTGTGAGTTGGTTTCGACCTCTGGTACGCCTTTAAAAGGCCCGGACCTTAGGGTCCCGAGAACCTCAATGAAATAAAACATAATAATGTAACTTTAACTTCGGTTGTTCTAGTCTAGCTAATGGAGATTATTTGCATAGACAAAACCTTGTAGTCAGGATTATCCATCAGCATCTTGCTCTAAAATACAATCTTATGGAAACGGAGGTATCATGTTAAAAAAATATGTGCTCGACCCAGTTCTCGAAAACGGCAATATTACGTTGAATTGGGATCGGTCTATCATCACTGACAGGACTATAATTGCCAATAAGCCGACATAGTGGTGATAGACCGACTAGAGCATCGCGCAATGATTGTTGAAATAGCAGTCCCCCATGACGAGAACCTCGTGAAGGCTGAGAGAGATAAGAAAACTAAATATCTTGATCTGGCCCGCGAGGTGGTCGACATATTGTGGGATGTGAATAAAGCAGTCATTTTGCCGATATTTGTGACGGCCAATGGCATAATAGCCAAAAGCCTCGACGAACACCTGAGGAGGCTCTCGTTGGGCAGTTGGATCAAGGGCTTGATCCAGGAAGCATTACTCCTGGACACGGCTCATATTGTTAGGAGGTTCGTCTCGCAGGAGACCTGAGCACCGGTAGCTTAGATTGCATACTTTGCATACCCTGTTTCCGATGCCGTTAGGCTACTATTTGTATATTTTAAATGTTTAAATTTTATTTTTTAATATAATTAATATATCAAAATGTAGATAATATGTAAATACAATGAATTAATGGAATAATAATCTAGCCCGTTAGACCGGGTCCATCTAGTTAAAATTGTTACAAAAGATTGCTTTGTAAATCATGTTATTTGAACTTATTTCCAAAATAAATACCATTTATGGTTCTTTGTTAACCAACCATGGAAGTTAGATAATTATCTTTACTTCCTTTGTTGTTGTTGGAATGAGATGTCGCCTGTCCACTTTGGAGAAACCTGCTACGACATCTCGCAACAAAGACAACTATTTTCGCTTGTAATACAATATTTGTTGGGGTTAACGTTAATTTCAACTAAGATTTACTTTACACGATATTTTGGTTTTCAGTGACTCGATTGATAAGGCATTTAGAATCATCCCTCCTTTGGCAGTCAACTACTACGCCATAAGACTAAAATCGACCATCAGTGACCTTGCCAAACAGTCAGACAGGGGCAGCCAGGTGCTAGCCCTGGCTCAGATTATTGCCATGATTGGCTACTACGCACGCACTATCACCCCAGGAGACTATTGTGCTCGAATTAATGTAAGTCATGCCTTTGTCCCATATGACATGAGGTCCAACCAACCAGTTTTCTTCATCCATTCTGTGCTGAAAACCGTCACTCTGTTACTAACTTCCTCTTATTTTACATAATTCCTCGCGAAATCCAACCCGAAGGGTCTAAACGGAGCCCAGAAGTACCCGAAGGGTCTAAACGGAGCCCTATTGCTGTCACTCACGTGTCCGTATGTCTGTCCGTCGTCTGTCACACGGGTTTTTCAGCCGAACGGTTGGAGTTATAGTCCTAAAATTTTCAGTTTAAGAATCTTGTTTACCTAAAGCCATGCAAATTAACAAAAATATTTTAAAATGTTTTCAAGTGGGGCTCGCATACAGTTAAAGGAGGGCCTGATTTTTTTTTTTGACCTGCCCCATCTACTGGGGTCACGTAGTTTAGAATTCGTTGAAAAGATAAATACTGTTTTTTTTAATATTATATTGTAAAACATTAGAATGAGAAGCCACCAAAGTCAGTTTATTTTTACAATAATTTTGTTCCTGTTGTTTTTTTAACTGCCCACTGACTTATAAATGAACTTGAAATTTAGTGAAAATGTTTATTATTACGTATATATTACTGACATGTAAAATTATATTGAAAACTCTTATTTTTCTTTGAAATGCCCTCATTTTTCCTATTACAACCAACTTAATTTTGCGGTTTGGTATGGAACCCTAAAAGTGAGAAGTCCGACACGCACTTGGCCGATTTTTTTATAGTGACGGGCTCGCGTTTGACCACTATCTCACCTGATGGTAAACGATGATGTGGTCAACGTGAAGCACGCTTGCCTAGAAGTAGCCTATAACATATCCTTTCTCTCGAAGAAGCCTAAAGAAAAGATGGATGCTCAATTTTTTATTTAATTCCATGGTATGTTCGTTCTTTACAATTTTAAAGCTTGAATCTGTTTCCAGGTTATCAAGTCAGTCACAAATGTCGATAATTCTGGTAAGTTCCTAACGGTGCTGGGGGACTACGGGTTGGCAGTTAAGGCCTCCCAAATCTAGATATTTAATAAAATCTCAAACGCCATTAAGTAATATGGCATGTCTGGTATATAGGCATCGTGTGTATTGTATTTTAAGGCCAATTTGTAATATTCCCTTACACATGCAAAATATGAACGGGGGAATATAATAGTGTCGTAAAATATGAACGGGGGAATATAATAGTGTCGTAAAATATGAACGGGGGAATATAATAGGGTTGTAAAATATTCGGGCTCGCTTCGCTCACTATGCACTAAGCATCATATCTTTTATTTTGTGTTAAGCGTAAGTCGGTAAAACAATATTTTTTCTGCATGATTAAATTTCTGAAACCTAACTTTAACAATTTACGAGCACGCTTCGCTCGCTTAAAATAAATACTCCTATACCCTCTTGTTAATATAGTGGACTAATGTAGGATTAACTTTATTCCAAGCATTAGGTTGGTACTAACGAATTTCCGTATTAATAAACACGGAATAAGGAGGGATTACACTAATTTGACTCTAGTCTTGGACTAAAAGTTACACCATGGTGCTAGCTAGTTTAAAGTCGGATTAAAGTTGAATTAAGAGTATATCGTGGCGACTACAATAATATATGTTTGATTGAAATTTTGTTCGTTGTGATTTGATGATGAAAATTTTTAGTTTAAAATAAATATACCGTATTTATATTCACAATCATTCCATATTTTATTGTTTATCTCTACTTATTTTAGTAATATATCAAAATAACACAGCGTATGACTAAACAGGAAACAATATTTCAGGAATTGGCATGAAGGAGATGTTGTTGATACTTATGCATTTTATAAACATTAGTATGAGGGGACACTCGTCATCAGATTTATCAAAGCGCTACGAATATTAAATACTAGCTGTTGCCCGCGATTTCGCCTGCGTAGCATGAGTACGTCTAATAGCCTATTTTTAATGTGGCGCAATAACATTGTAAGTGTGTGGACCGCTTTACTTGAGAAATTATTACAAAGATAGCTTGATCTCTGCGACATATGTCAAACTGACGTATACGTTATTGTTAGCCTGTCAAGCGCTATTGTTACTGTATTGATACTGACAGCTGTCGCAGAGATCAAGCTAACTTTTATGAAGTATAGTTAATTCATCATACAAATTTTCACCTCCCTTGTCATCCCCATAAGTATGGTTTCCGGGATAAAACTATACTATGTTCTTCCCAGGGTCTCAAACTAACTCCATTGAGGTAATTATGTAGTACATATTATCCCAATGACTGCTCCATCCAAAATCGGTTCAGCGGTTTAAGCGTGAAAAGGTAACAGAAAAACAGACAGAGCTACTTTCACATTTATTTAATTTAAAATTGCCTCCTTCACTTTCAAAACTGTATGACACATGTCACTTTGTCCGCAATTTTTTTCTTTTTTATACTTCATGTCATCAATTTTCTTGATTTTATTCACTGGTTCACTCTTTTTACTTTTAAATTCAATACGGTTGCCATAACTTACGCGTAAATCCAAGAGTAAAGAATGAATAGTTAATCCGAGGTTATTCCATGTTTATTAATAAAATTGCTAAACGTAAGTTAATCCTTAGTTACTCCAGGATCAGCTAGTTCAAGATTAATTTCGGACTAAGCTGGTAATATGCCATTTTTATTAATAAGACGGATAGAGGGCTCATATTATATAATCATACAACTTTACCTCTCAAGGGAGGTAAAGTTGTATGATTATATTTATATTATTATTCAAATCAAAAAAAAGTTCCAAATTCGTGTGGAAACTCGTGGACAACTCTAAGTCACAATCGTAGTAAAGAGGTTTGTTTGAAAATCGAACTGGCCACCATAAACAGAAATCATAAAAATAGGAAAGAGGCGCGATTTCAAAGAATCAAGTTTCTACAGCTTTGAGTAGGTACTGAAATAAACTCCATCACAAACTTCCATAAATGTACCGAACAAAAATGTTACTCTATCCTTCCATAACTGGACCAATGTGTCCATCATAAATTTTAACTTTGATTTATATTAATTAGATACAATATAAATACTTAATTTATATTTTATATATGCTCATCTGGGATAAAGTAGACATCGTCTTGAGCAGCGGGAACCCCTCGCTTCAATATGCTGCCCGTGATGTAAGGCACTGCTTTATCCCCTTGGTGCATAATCTACTATGCACCCAGTATATACAATATTCAAAAGAAAATTTCACCAACAGGCGACGACGACGATTCAACTTTCCGAGAGTACATAGAAACCTTCAAGTCAGCCATCGACTCGATTGTAAAATTGTTTACTGACCCTGCCTCATATAGAACCGTTGTAAGTATTGCGATTTTTTTTTCTATTTGCTGGCTATATGTTTGATTCGGTTCACTTAGGACTTTGGTCAGTTACAACTACGATGTATTTTTTTTTATACATTTGTAACAGTAGATTGTTGCATCGAGCGCAAAGTGAGTTATTATTGCATGAGTGTTATGTTGGTGGCACTAAATTAACACGAGTGCACTAATTACTCACTTTAGCGAGGTGCGTAATCTACTTTTATTTCAACTACCCATCTACCTACCGTGATAAAATATACCTACTCAAAATAAAAACTCAAGTTGATGAAAAATATTTATCCCACGACTTTTGCGGCAAAAGGTTATTAACAATTTAATTCGCAGCTGTATTTATACTTTCTGGAGATGAACTCATATCGCTATCGCTGTCTTTTTCCACTTTTAGGGTTCCGTTCCTCGAAAGGAAAAAAGGAACCCTTATAGGATCACTTTGCTGTCTGTCCGTCCGTCCGTCTGTCGGTCAAGACCCTTTTTCTCAGGAACGCGTGGTACCTCCACAAAGAGAAAAAGGGTCTTAGTCCCTAAGGTCTAAGTCAAACTGTAATTTGTGTCAAATACTCAGGTCTACTGTTCCTTAAAGCTGTGAAAAATCATACAGCCGTTTATGCTGCAAATTTCCGCAAATTTTCGACACTCGCAAGGGAATCAAAACCTACAGGATACTTCCCGTGAACTCAGAATCTTGAAATTTGGTACGAAGCAACGTCTTATAGCACAGATAAAGGAATAATTGCGAAAGCTGTACATTTTTAGTTACATCATATAATTAAAATATTTTTAATAATTTTAAACTTACTATCCCTTTCCTCATGAACACGTTGAGGTATTAAATTGAAATTCATATCAAATACTCAGGTCTATAATACCTTTTTGTGGGGTAGGTGGAACAGGGTGTGAAGACCCACAAGCCTCCATAGAAAAGGGAGAATCCTCCGACCGTCTGGTCGGAGGGTGTTGCGTCTGGTCCGGGCTACTGCCCGACGGTTATTTTCGGACTGTTGTATGTGTTCAAATCGCGCTGAAAGCTTGCGAGATGCAGGATTTGTGTGACGTCATGTCATTAGTTCGTTAGTGGCGGCGTTGGTGCCGCTACACCTTTATGCTGAGGTTCGTACGGAACCCTCGGTGCGCGTATCCGACTCGCACTTGGCCGGTTTTTAACTTTTCTTTAAATCATATTTAGTATCAAAGTTGTACAATGTTACAAAATGCGCGCCATTTGTTTTTTTTTTCATCAAATCGATTTCATTCAGCCGATTTTTATTTTCAGGCAGAATCTTTTTGATCTCATGCATACGTTTTATATTAAACTTAACAGGAGACATTAAACCTCTGTGGTAAATTTATATCTAAATAAAAATTAAAACAGTGCATTAATGAACAACTGTGCAACAATGAGATTTCATATAACATTTCTGTTTTATTTTGGTTCTAAGCATAAAATACGTCCTTTGTGATCGATTTTGTAGTGATTAATGATAACATTACAACGTAGTTGAAAGAAAAAGAAATTCAATCTCTGGAAGTAGATCCGATTCCAATTTTTGTTCACTGATACTCGTAATAAGCTACACTCTCGTTATGTACCCCGTTATGTACTCGTTGTGTATACTATACCATGTACTAGCTATACCCGACTGCCGAAGGAGGCGTGTTTTTCGAGCGTATTTATGCATGTGCACAAATCCTTCCTTTTCAATGAAAGTTTGTGGAACTTTACACCCTGTTCCACCCACCTCCACTCCAAATATGTATGAATGTCCATTTTGAGCCCAAACGGTTTGACGGGTTATGACATATAAGGTGTCGTATAATTCGCTTCAATTGAGGGAGGGGCTTAGGCTATGTCATTTATAATTAATATGGCCCTCAAAAATTGAGGTGGTACAATTTTTACTTTCGTTGTCATTACAAAATGGGTATATCAAATGAAAGCTATTAAACAGACCATTTTAAAACAATCGTCACACTTTGATGTTACTATTTTGGCACATATTCAAGATAAGCGTGGTAAGATAAAGGTGCACACTAAAGCCGGCGGATCAACCCGCCGCGCCGAGCGGACTCATTGGTTTTGCGCTTGATTCAAAATGAGGCCGCTCACCGGGTTGAGCCGCTGACTTTGGTGTGTAGACAACTTTACTTTGATGGCAAAATCAATAAGTTCAACAGTCACATGGTCATCTACCCATCTTCATAAACTTCTGCTTAACTTGAAACTTTTGATAATTATTTACAGAAAGGACTATTTCCACGTGATCCTTGCAATGATCCGCCTAAGTGGTCGTTGAGTGATTTCGGTTCTCGCTACAGATACATTAAACATTGGAAAGGTGACGTTAATACCGCGTGGCAATTAATCCGTGATAATGCTGACCCAGACACGACAAAGTAAGTAAAAAAAATATTACTACAAGGTTAAAATAACTGAGCAACTCGCTGGAATGCGACCCCACTTCCACCACAGACAATTATCGTCGCTCGCGAGCGTCAAACGTCAGAGTGACGTCATAGCGCCAGGTGCACAGTTATATTGACCATGTAGCACCACCATCTTTGTCTGGATGAATATAGATTTCACCTCAATGCCAACGGAGCAAACAAAATTACTTGAAACAATTTAATATGGCAGCCAAGCAAGCAGGAGATATTACAGTGCACAAGAGTCTGCGCAAACATGGGTGTAATCACTGTTCCTTTACTCTTATATTCCAACTAGCTGTTGCCCGCGACTTCGTCCGCGTCAAACTTGTAAAGTTTATATTTATTTTTTTAAGTTTCCCACAGGATCTGAGAGTAGCCTATATTTCTCTTTATAACATCAGCTATGTACCTACCAGTGAAAGTCCCGTCAAAATCGGTCTAGTCGTTTCGAAGATTACCCGGAACAAACAGACAGACAGCCAAAAATTGTAAAAAATGGTCTTTTGGTTTATGTACCGTATATAATATTCATATACATGTAGTAAAAAACGGTTATTTCAATATTACAAACAGACACTCCAATTTTATTTATATGTATAGATGTATAGATGACACGGCAACCCAACACGACCGGGGAGAGATTGAGGCTCTGGACAAGTGACATTCGATGTCAGCGAAGGCGACAGTCGAAATGTCAAAACTTAGGGATTGGTCACGTGACATTTCGATAGCGCTCCTACCTTACACATTTTTGAAATTTGACCAAACGTTATCGCGAAGTTTTAAATGATAGAATGTCACTTATCTAGAGCTTCTGGTTTATTTCACAAATATAGACAAGGGGATTATAAAACGTCATCAAACATGAAATAGGTACTCGAAAAGTAGCGTTAACAAAAATCTGGAAGACAGTGGTTCATTCTTACATTTGAATCTTATTCTAAAGTCACCGCCAGAAAACAAAAATATTAAAGTCGTTACTACCTGTCTGCCAATGTATTTCAATATTGCAAAACGACACAAAAAAAAAAGTTAGTTCATAAAATCAAAAAAGATCGCTTTTCAAGCAGCAACTTTTTATTTCTTTTTTTTTAAATTAAGTTTTATTTAAACATACAAGTTTTACATATTTTTGAAATCACCTCATAAAACCCTTTATTGATATCCCACACGATAGGTTTGGAAGAAAACGGCACGGTAGAATCAATTTTTATTACTTGTAAATTTTAATTTTAATTCTTTGACGTTCAAAAGTGCCGCTTTTTGCCCTAGTTGAATAAATATATATGAATTTGAAAACAAATGGACCCCCACATTATGGCACCCAATATCCGCCATTTTCCAATTTTAATGTAGCCAGTGACACTCGCCGGGTTAAGACGAATCGATTGACGTAAGAACCATCAAAATCGACCAACGCGTTTGGTCTGTAGAACGCCACATAGGAACAAACATACATACATACATAGACTGATAAACACATTACCCATTAGTCGGGTAATAATGTAAAGGCAGTGTCGCTAATACGATCAAAACAAACGTATCGCGGTATCGGAGTCCTCGACCGTTTCATTTGGCATTCAGTTATGACTGATCTCATGAACGCGTGGACCGATTTACATGATTTAAACGATAAAGATACCAAAATTATCAAAATATCTCCATTATCAAAAAATAGGTATTATTTAATTTATACTTTTTGGTACAACTCGATCAATAACTATTATCTTTTTGCTATCTACCGGAGGCTCTATATATTTTTTATGTTTCAGTCTCCTAAGAATACAACATCATGTACTTGAAAATGTGTTGACAAACCAAGACCTCCGTTCCAACAACTTCAACGTAGCAATCGCTGTCACCGCTGCATCCCTGCCAGATTGTACCAGTGTCTTCGAAAAGGCCTTTGAGGCACTTGCAAGAGTATGTATTTTTTTTATTTGTATTAAGCCAACCTATAGTAGCCACTGGTAGCCACCAAGAAGAATATCAAAGGCAATGAATGCCGGAGTCCAAGAGAAACTGCATAAACAGGATTTTGTGGCAATTATTGTCATGTAATGCTATTCTGAGGCTCTAGAGCAGGGGTATGAATTCGCTGCTAGAGGCGCTAGTATAGAGTGAGGTGTCCGATATGTCAAATTTCATAGATTTTTGGCTTTTAGCGCGAGTTTTTTTTTTATTGTAGTGAATATTTTCCAAATATGGCAGATTAAAATAGGTACGGGATTTATCAACCATTGCTTCAATAGAATTTTATGTTTCGGAAAATGTTAAACTTATTATTTTTCGAAAATAAGGGGCTGCGCAAAACTGATTTAATATTTAATCGCACTTCTACGTCGTTTGAAATTATTTTAATTCAAACTCTGCTTCCGTGCGGGTTAAAACAACGTTTAACAGCTATATTTATGGACCTTGGTCAACGTTCCAAATTTAAACTGACGTTAATATATTCATGGATCGTTTATTCACCCTCAATACTTACATAGAAGGTGTATTGTTGATTGTTGATGTATTTTTTTTGTCTTGAACTATTCGTCTAAAGTTTAGAGCCAAGGGCTAAAGTTGGTGCGGTGCAAGTTATTGTCATTAAATCTTGGACATGTTCATCTGTAAATTATATTGTACTGTGTCTCAAGTAAATTATATTATACTGTTTACGTGAGGTCCATACAAAATAGGTCGGCGGCGGCGTTCCGGAACCAGACCGCGGTCCGCTCTAGAGTCTAGATAAAGTGTCGTTTTATCAGCGATGACGATGGTCGGAATATCAAAATGTAAGGGAAAAGTAGTAAATTTATATATATAGCGTTTCCATACATTTCCAAGTTCTTTCCTATCGTTATCGCGACACTTTCGTTGATATTTAGTTGGATAGTTCTGGGAGTAGGTACCTACAGGTGTGTACAGGCACGGTAACGATATATATACAGTATTGTGACTCAGCCCTGTCCTTGAAATACTTACCTACAGCCGCGCGGTACACCGTTCGTTCGTCACTGCGGCGCGTTAGCGACTACTTTAAAATGTACCGAGAGTTTAGGTATGACTCGCGTTCCGACCGTTTGTATGAGGATATAATGCTGCATTACTGTGGTACAGTTGCCAAAGAAAATGCAGACGACAAGCTTCTATTTTTATAATTATTATCACGCTAGAATTTTCATGGCTTCCTTTTGTCTGACGAGAAAAACATCTGTTGCATTAACGTTCGTTGAGCTCATGTGCTGTCGCACCGTTGATGGTCGACATCATATCTTACTGTCGCCTTTATATTTGTCGTGTTTTTGTTTATTGCAAATATGATAAGGAGCCCGTGTTTCCTGATAGCTTCAACTGGGGATATTTAAGTCAAAAGTGAATAGGTTACTTTTATACATGCCTGCTTCACCGTTGAATACAATCATCGCTAACCATTAGGTGAGATAGTGGTGAAACGCGAGACTATCAATAATAAAAGAACATTACGCTCAGCAAAAGCTCCTACTGAATCAAAAATAGAATCTACAGTATTGACAATTTTTTTTTCCAGTTCGTGGTATCCATCTCTACAAAAGTCGACATAGAAGCAGCCGGTGACGCCGCCAAAGACGCAATTTCCCAAGCTGCCACCGACTGAGAGACTACTGCAGAATTATGCTTCACTGTACTTCATTCATCATCATCACGATCAGCTTTTTAATTTACTAACTGCTGGGACACAGGCCTGATATCTGTGAGAGAGGAAATGGGCCTTAATCCCCACGCTGGCCCAGTGTGGGTTGGTGGATGTTACTTCGAATTTTCGGTTCTAGGACATGCCGGTTTCCTCACGATGTTTTCCTTCACCGTTTTTGAGCTGTACTCCAGTATCATGTTCTTATAATACGTGGCTTTTAATTCGTTGCTATTTTTTTCTGGCTGTGAAGGGACTCATGAATATAATAAACTAAATTTTACTTTGAACTAAAATCTGCTGTTATGATTTTAGAATATCTCGACAAAATGTGAGGATAAGATGTTATCTTTTTCGGCGATTTTAGAGTTGCCATAGAGAATGTTGTCCAAATTCATGAGTACTTTTACCCTCCGAAAAATCGCATAAACGCATAACCTAACTACTTTTAACATAATATTATTATGCATCGTATGTTTATGAACACTATTCATCGATTTTATATATATCTATAATTACTAAACATACGGCAGCAAAATACATTAATGATACAATTTTTACCTATATATAATTATGTTATTAAATGTGTACACTATATAAACGTCTTGTATTTTCTAATTTTTCTAATCCCACTGCTGGGCAAAGTCTTCCCTACTTTCCTTATCAGTATACGTCCAAAGCTGCTAACTTATGTTTTTACACGAATCCTCCAATCTTGGGCCAAGCCCCCCGCTTTCTTCCAAACCAGTGCAACTCCTGAAATTCAGTCGAAACTTCGTGTTATATCACTTGATACCCAATATGAGTGCAGTCCCCTGGGCAGAATATGACATAGCTGCTGGAGTGCCCAAGTGCCCATACATCTGCACTGTAGAGTACCTAATAACGCACTGAGATTACGATACGATTATTTGCGGAAGCTCCATGGGAAGGCCTAAAGGAAATCCTGTTTAAATAATTCAAATTTGGTAAGATCAGACAAACCTAGTAAATACAAATATATTTCTCTAACAAACGATTGATTTATTAACATTAGAGAATACATAGTTAAATCGTAGCTAGCTATTGCTTGATTTGGCTGCTGACTTGTCTAACGCATTTAGATTCGGTGAAGCACATGTTGTTTGATCCTTCTTCTGGACCACCGCACAAACATATACTGCAGTGTTGTCTCGGGTTGTGTATGCAAGTGTCTTGAGGACATGTCGCGTTACCTGGTAATGTACATAATATTCGTTTAATTTACAGGTATAACGGAACGGTGTGATCATATATTATGTTAAAAACTGCTTCTACCCATGTAAATGATAAAGTTTTTCCAAGGAAGTTATAGGCAATTCCCAAAAAAAATTGATGTTCCATACGTACACAATACATATGTACAATTTTTTTATGAGAATTGAATATGACTGTCTTGAAGAAAGTTGTCTTATTGATGATGACTTTTTGTTTACATGGACAGAAGCAGGTTTTGAAATATGATAACACCTTGTCGTTAAACCTATGTAAACTCACGCATTTTCCAGGTAGGCATGCCCCTTTAATGGCATTTTTATCACGACTGGCAAAGTATTTACTGGAGATTATTTATCAAGGGAATATATACGTTTTTGAAATGATAGTATTATCCATACTTACTGTTATCTGAAAAAGAAAATAAACGTTGGATTAAAAACGATATAATGTGAAGTGAGAAACTGTCTACCAATGACAGAATTTTCTTGATCGTCTCATACTACTCGTACCAAAGATTAGATTTTACAAACAAATAAACTTTAGTATTTAAATTAGCCTGCTGTTGCTGCTGTCAAACTGCTGGGCAAAACTCTCCCCATACTTTTTCAATGTTCTTTGCGTTTTGCCGGGCTAATCCGATAGAACCGAGTCCAAAATAAATACCTCTTTATAATATTGCTAGCTTCTGCTAGCGGATTTGCTTCATAAAAGTCGAAAATTATCACAAGGGATCATATCCCCGGCATAAAATGTATCCTATGTGCCATCCCTGATAATAATCTATCTCTGTGCTAAAGTTCATTTGGATCCGTTCAGCCGTTCTGGCGTGATTGAGTAACAAGCTTACACACATCTAAACTTTCGCATTCATTATATTACTAGCTTCTGCGGCTTCGCTCGCGTGAAAGCCGATAATTATCCCGCGGGAACATATTCCAGGGATAAATAGTATCCCATTTGCTATTCCTGACTATAAACTATCTCTGGGCCA
The DNA here is from genome assembly GCA_947562075.1 of Orthosia gracilis. Classification (NCBI taxonomy): domain Eukaryota; kingdom Metazoa; phylum Arthropoda; class Insecta; order Lepidoptera; family Noctuidae; genus Orthosia; species Orthosia gracilis. The sequence continues at coordinate 11,659,196 of OX387264.1, read as the reverse complement.
TAATTCATCCAGATTTACTGGTGGTAGGCTTCGGCCGAAGGCTTACGACCACATGGGGCAAAGACTTACCGCCAAGCGGCTTAGCCGTTTTCCGGTGCGATGCTCGGTGTAGCCACTTCAGGAGATGGGTCGAGATGGCAGTTCTATTTCAGGCAGACCAGCCTGACGCGCGCTGTTATGAACGTATCGGGCGACTGCTCGCGGAGGGTAGCGAGATCAGAGGCACGGTGCATCGCTGGCCGACCGCTGGTATTTCGGGGCCTAAGTAGTGTGCCAGCCCCACACGAAAGACTACCCCGCCAACTGACGAAAAATCCCGGAATGCACCATCCCGGAGGGGCTCGGGTGTCCCCGCAGTCTCCAGACTAGTCCCCCAATGATGGCTGATCACTTCCTTCTGCTCACCTTACTTCACTCGCAAACAATGGAAAAGAGAAAAAAGTTCAAAGTTGAACAGCGGCTGCACCGCCTCCCACTTAAAGTGCACTACACAAACATCAGAGGTCTGCACTCCAACCTCATAGCAGTCCATCATCACCTAGAGATTGATAAGCCGGCTCTCTTTTTCCTTTCGGAGACGCAGATCAGATGTCCGTCAGACTTATCGTACCTCACATACCCAGGTTATATACCCCGGAGTACAATATTAAACAACGCGCGGGTGTATGCATGTACGCCCGGGACGACATCTGTTATCGGCGTCTCCGAAACCTTGACAAAATTGTCTACGCCTGTATCTACCGCTCGCACAGCGGCGATCAGGAGACAACTAGGCTCACTGAGTATCTTAGTGAGGCGGTTGATACGGCACAGCAGCGGTACCCTTCCGCCCAGTTAGTGTTATTGGTTGACTTCAATGCCCACCACCAGGAGTGGCTTTTCCCGTACCAGTGCACTGATCATGCTGGGCGAGAGACGAGAAAGCTTACACTTGCATTAAATCTTGCCCAGCTGGTCCCGGGAGCAACGAGCGTGCCGAATATTGATTCGCACACAGCCAATTGCTTGGACCCTCTGCTGACAACAGATCCAGACCGCTACTCGGTGTCGGTATCTTCACCTTTGGGTAGCTCCGACCATTGTCTGGTGAAGTCTGTATCCGTCCACTCCCCACCCTATCCCAGCCCAAGAGGCGCTCGGCGGGTTTGGTGGTACAAGTCAGCGGATTGGGATGGGATGCGTTCTTTTTTCGCATCTTATCCTTGGCAGCCTACTTGCTTCTCTTCGGCTGATCCTTCGTCATGCGCGAACGCCGTGTCGGATGTGTTGCGTCAAGGAATGGAGTATTATATTCCGTTCTCTGACGTAGCAATGCCTAGCGTTGACCGGCCATGGTTTGGCCCCAACACGCTTAAACATGAGGCGTACCTGGCATGGGTCGAAGCTTGGACGCGCAAAGCAAGCGACATGGGTCAATGGAAGAGAGCCTACAATAGGGCTGCCAAGTCCTGCAAGAAGGTGATGCGAAAATCTCGGTTTGACTACATAAGCCGTATTGGGACCAAACTTGCTTCTTACCCAGCGGGTAGTAAGGCGGTTTGGTATCTGGCTAAGTCGGTTGAGTAGAACTCCTTGCGTCCGTCACTACCACCACTGCTGAAGCCCGACGGGTCACTGGCCCACTCCGCTAAGGAGAAAGCAAACATGTTTGCCTCTCTTTTTGCGAAATCTTCACGTCTAGATTCTGGTGACATACCTCCTTCTCCTGATGAATGCGAGACGAGTATGTCGGACGTTCGCATCCATCAAAAGGACGTTCGTAGGGTGCTGCGCAACCTTGACGTGAACAAAGCTAGAGGCCCCGACGAGGTACGACGACGAGGACGAGAGGACGAGGTTGTTCTTAGAACCTGTGCGCCTAAACTGTCTCCGATCCTGACATGCCTGTTTCGCCTTTCGTATGAGACGGAAAAAGTGCGGAATGCTTGGAAGCAAGCTTACGTTCAGCCTACGCCCAAGAAGGGCTGTCGGGCTGACCCGGCCAACTACAGACCCATATCAATAACGTCCATCCTCTGCAAGAGTATGGAACTAGTGCTCAACTCCAAGCTCCTGGCATACCTAGAAGCTAACGACATCCTCAGTGACCGCCAATATGGCTTCCGCCACAATCGGTCTACCTGGGATCTTCTAGCGTATGCCATTCACATCTGGAGTGAGGCCATCGAGAAGCACGGGGAAGCGCTTGCGGTCTCCCTCGACATCTCGAAGGCTTTTGACAGGGTCTGGCATGAAAGCCTTATTGGTAAGTTTCCTTCATTCGGTCTGCCCAATGGTCTGTGCGATTGGATTGCAGACTTCCTGAGGGACCGGTCCTTTCTAGTGGTTATTAATGGCCGCTCGTCTGACCAACTGGGTATTAATGCCGGGGTCCCTCAGGGGTCGGTACTCTCAGCAACATTGTTTTTGCTGCACATAAATGATCTGCTAAAACCTTTGGGTATGCGGACGACAGCACTATTGCTGAGAGATACGTGTCCGACGCGCGAGCTACTGGACCTCAGATCCGGTCTCTCCGGGAGGCCATGGTTGGGTGCTTGAATCTGTCCTTGAAGGCAGTCTCCGAATGGGGCGATGCCAATCTGGTCAGGTTCAATGCTGCTAAGACCCAGACGTGTCTATTTCCGCTAAAAGGAGCCAATTTCACCCGCTCCTTCTTTCCGTGGTGTGGCCGTGCCGATAACTGACCATCTTGAGGTTCTTGGCATTACGTTGACATCGACGCTCAATTTTGCTTACAAACACACTCACAAACATTCGCCTTTATAATATTTGTGTGGTAGTAATAAGTTCTATAAGCTTTGCCCTGTACCTTCTTCTACCTACCACAAAATAGAAAATAAACAGAAGAATTACTCCCGCCATCCTCGAAAATTACTAATCTAAGTACTCGTAAATGATAAAGATTGCCGTTACTAGTTTTTCAAAGCAAAACCAAATGATGATTGGGGGGGTATTGAAGTTTGTATGGACAAATCTGATTTTTTGGGTCAGTAAACTTGAAACTTGGCACAAATACTAACCTAAATGAATATTGAAGGTTGTTATTATTATTATTTGAACCTACCCCCAAAGGATGATTTAGGCGGTGTTAAAGTGTTTCTGAAGAATTTTTATTTAAGAATTTTCAATTTTTCTTCGGTTAATAAATTTGAAACTTGACTTTTATACCAACCTAATAAACAATACGGGTTGTCATTAAAAGTTTTTGAAACTACTTCTAAAATATGAATTTGAGGGTGTTAAAGTGATTTTGAAGAATCTTATTTCTTGGGTTAATAATCTCCAAAGTTGACAAATATGCCAACCTAAATCTATATATTATAAACAGGAAAGATTTGTTTGTTTGTACCGAATAGGCGCCGAAACTAGTGAACCGATTTTAAAATTCTTTCACCTAAAGAGTACTCATCATTAACTACAAAAATGTCTATGAGAGAATATCACTATCATAGTTAAGTCATAATAGCAGTTTTCGTATTCAAAAATTTAATAAGATCGCTGCACTGGTAGAAAAAATGTTTGGTTACATTTGGGTTGTAGTATTAATTCTTATTCAAATAAATAAAGTACACACGAACGAACGACAGAGAATTAAAATAAAATTTACAAGTAATAAAAATTTATTCTACCGTGCATTCGGAAAAGTAGCTTGTTATGGAGAAGAACGCACAAGAAACTCTTTTTAAAAAGAAATATGTATTTTACAATATTAACATAAGTACATACATTAATAAATTCATATATGTGAGGACGATGCACCCACATTGCATACTACGTACAGGTATAAAGTAGATATTAAAAGCACTAACAGGTAAATTCATTAATTTGATAAATAGGGACATGGTCCTCACATACTTACAAATATTGCGAACATAGGTAAATTACCTAATTCAACAACAACGGAACAGTGTGTGAATCGAATTCTGAAAAAAAAATACAATACTATGAATAGGAATATAAATTAACAAATTACATTAACGATTTATTTAATTATTACGAAATCAACCGAAGATCGTGTTATTTGCTGATGATACATCTTTGATATTTAAAATAGATCGGCGGGGACAAAATCTTGATGATGTGAATAAGTCTATTCATCAGGTCCAAACTTGGTTCACGGCAAACAATTTGGTACTAAATTAAAAAAAACCATATATATTAGATTCACATTGCCGAATGTCAGAAGTAGCGAATGCGACATAATATTGAATGGAGAAAAGCTGGACTATATAAATCAAACAGTTTTCCTAGGAATCACTCTAGACGACAAGTTACAATGCATAACATCTCTCGCGGGTCGGCTCAGCTCAGCCGCTTATGCTGTTAGAAAGATAAGACAGTTAACGGATATAGAAACCGCACGTTTGGTCTATTTTAGTTACTTTCACAGCATTATGTCATACGGTATTTTACTCTGGGGTCGGGCGGCTTACATTGAAACAATATTTATATTGCAAAAGAGAGCTGTCAGGGCCATATATAATTTAAGTCACCGAGAATCTCTTAGGGAGCTATTTAAAAAGATTAATATTATGACAGTTTCTTGCCAATTAATTTATGAAAATATTATGTATGTAAGGAAAAATATAAATCTCTTTAGTAAAGTTAGTGATAGACACAATTGTAATACTAGAAATAAAGATAAGTTAGATCAACCATCTTATAGAATAGCTAAAGTACACACATCTTTCATGGGGTACTGTGTTAAATTCTATAACAAAATACCTTGTGAGATATTAAAATTAAATGAAAGAAAATATAAAACAATTGTTAAAAGTACACTTTGTAAACAAGCATATTACAAATTAGATGATTATATTCAGGATAAGAATGCTTGGAAACATGCTGGTCCTGCTCCATAGAGCAATCTTTAGTGTGGACAAAAGAAGTCGGTAGTATTTTTTGTAAAAAAGTTTTTTATTTTTCACTTTTTAGTTGTACCTATTAAGCAACTTGCCTTTAGTGAGGTACTTATATAGCCAGAATAGATTACCCGAATGCCATGAAACTTGATCATAACCGGTGAAATGAGAGTGTACTAAGGTGAACTGTACACATCTGTGTACCCCTTTAGAGCATACTGGCGTGATGTTATGTTATGAAATGGTATAAACAATAAACAGACATGCGATTTATTTATTATTAGGCTTTTCAACACTGAGTACACTGTTACTTTATAAATTTGTACATTTGAAACTTAAGTCTAAGTGCCTCATCACTTAAAGAAAAGCACAGCATGCACTAAATTATGCGGAGATAAATACAGAATTTATCAATAAAAAACTATTAAAAGATAAATTGATTGCAGAAAAGAAGGGATTGCAGCGATTGCTGCAATACCTGCAATGAGATTTGCCTTTATTTATTGAGGAGTTCTGCTGTATATCTCTGAAGTTCTTCATCAGATCTTTACCAAATTAAAATGGGACCAATTTCGAAAGTAACTCTAACAAACGAAAAAAGTTTTTTTTCAATCGGTCCAGAATTACGGAGATATCGGTGAACATACACAAAAAAAAAGAAACAAACTCGAAGTCGAACATAGAACCTCCTCCTTTTTGGAAAGTCGGTTAAAAATGGCCAGCGTTATACTCCAACACCCGCCCATAACGTGGGCATCGTGACATCATTACACTCCAAGCTGACGAGTGAACAACTCGTGCTTGACATAGCCCAGGGGCTTGATGGACACATCTGCTATCATCTCATTCGTAGGGATGTATACAATTTCAACCTTAAATCTAGCAATTATATATCTAACATAATGAAATCTTATTTCGATAAGCTTGATCCTTCTATGAAGAGTGTGATTGGTAGCAAGCTGTATAGCAGATTGATTACCTCAATACATTACTATTTTACAACTAGTCGTCTTTAACAATTCCTTAATGAAAGCTTGCAGGAACACAGCTTCTCTGCTCGTTTCGCTTGAGCTACAATACTCCGCCTCGGTGGAAGAAAGCGATATGCATGACTGTTTTATGGCTCTGGAGCACTCAAGCATGGACATAACAACAGATATGGTAAAAAACAAACTTCTTCAAGGCAAGCGATGGACAGGGAGTACAAGGAGGGGAGGGGGTAACAATGACTGCTTATTAACATTGAATATTATTCGCGGAATCGTGGTGAAAATAAGAACAGTTCCCGAGGTGCAAAGAAGAATGCGCCTAGTACATTGAAACACGCTTGTTCCTCGTCAAATGCGAACAAGTTGTGATGTTGGAAGTGTCGATCGAAAGGCCGTCTTTCTTTCGTTGTCTGCACTTAACACTGACAGTTCGTGGATTATCGATTCGGGTGCGACAGATAATATGTCTGGATGTCGATAATAGTTCAAATCTCTTTATGAATCGTCGACGAAGGAGGTGTGTTGCTAACGGCAAGAAGTTAATAGGAGGTGGTGTAGGAGATGTACATTTTTCGGTTAACTTTCGTGGAAATACAATAGATATAATTTTAAAAGATGTAATGTTTGTACCTGACCTTACTGTAAATTTGATATCTGTATCTACTCTTGGAGCTAAGGATTTTAAGTTTAGTTTTAGTTAGACAAGTCAGCAGCCAAATCAAGCAATAGCTAACTGCGATTTAACGTTATATTTTTCAATGTTAATAAATCAATCGTTTGTCAGATAAACCAAACATGAGTTATTTTAACAGGATATCCTTTAAGCCTTTCCATGGAGTTTCCACAAATAATCGTATAGTAATTGTAGTGCGTCAGTGGCTTTCATTAGGTCCTCTAAGGTCCAGGTGAATGGGCACTTGGGCACTCTAGCATGTGTGTCATATTCTGCACGGGTTCCCTCTATCTGGCAGAATTTTGATGCTCCGAAATTTATATGGCATAACACACTTGTATAATAATCTTCTTAAGCCGAATATTTTTAAGGCATAAAAAATATTTAATATAATTATCGTTTGGCCGAATGTTTATATGTCCGAATTTACAATGACATACCTTTAAGATGGCATAATTTCACTTGACATATTATGAAGATGGCAGAAATTCATTTGGAATAATTTTATGGGACAATATTATTTGATATTCTAGATTCTAATAGATCTGTTGTAAATGAGCCCTTTAAAAAATAAATGATGTAGTTTTTTAAGTTTAATGTTTATATTAATTATTGCGTCTATATTAGTTGATCTACGAATAAATTATAAATGAACTGCATTAAAGGTAATATGAAAATTATGTTTAAACCTACTCAATTAATATTTGGTATGCAAAAAAAAAATATTTGATCCTCTTTTTTATTTATTACGTAACGGTTAGGCAAGTTAATAGTTATGGTCAATGAATAAGTCCAAGAGCGAGCGAAGCGAGCTCGGGAGCTTAGGACACCCCGACACGGATAGGTTAGGTTCGAAGGAGATGACCCGTCATTTCCTTCATGTTAGGTTACTTTAGACCCTGCAGACAGAAATAGGAGACCCGCGCAACGGGGATCCGTCGATTTTGTTGTTTAAATACTAATCGTACTTATGTATTCTATATTTAAATCAATGTCAACATTAAAATAATTTAAAAAACACATCATTACCCGGCCCAATAAGTGATGGGCATTATTCAGAAAGTCCGGGCAATTTAATTATTTAAATAGTTTTATCACATTTCCTACTAATTTTAGTAGGAATTTCTATAAAATAGATTTTTTTGAATGAACTATGAATTTTTGTAATGATGAGTATTTCAATTATTATGTATTAGAAATGTATGCCAAAAGACGATTCTGATTGTGAACTTTCTGCGATATGATGGTTCTGCCTTTTAATGATTATCGATATGAAGTTTATGCCAAAAGATGATTCTGAATTACAAAATTATGAGTTTTAATGTATGATAAATGAGTGTATGCCAAATGAAGTTTATGCTATCCGTTGTTATGCAAAGTAATATTATGACTTAAAAGTTCTGCTATAAAAGGTAGACCCATTCTGCACAGGGGCACTGCACTCACATTGGGTATCAAGTGATACAACAAGAAGTTTCGACTGAATTTCAGAAGTTGCGCTGGTTTGGAAGAAAGCGACGGGTTTGTCCCAAGTTTGGAGGAAAGTAGGGAAGACTTTGCCCAGCAGTGGTATAAGAAAATTTTTAAAAGAAATTAAATACAAGACGTTTATATCATTTAATCACTTAATTAAATATAGGTAAACATTGAATCATTAATGTATTTTGCTGTCGTATGATTAGTGATAAAACATGAATGATATCACCAAAAAAGAAAACATCTTCACTCATATTTTGTCAGATCAGAGATAATCGACAACTTGGGAAACTGCATCTATGGCGGCGAAACCGGCTTCCTCTATGCCGTCTTTTGTAGGGATGGATATCACAAACTGGAAAAAAAAATTACAACACTAAATATTGTCTTTTTGATCCAGTAGGAGCTTATGCTGAACGTAATGTATATTTTAATTATTGATAGGCTCGCGTTTGACCACTCACCTGGCAGGATGGTCAGGGGTGAAGCAAGCATACCTAGAAATAACCTATTCACTCTTGACTTAAAAACCCCAAGTTGAAGCTATCAGAAAACACACCTCCGTATCATATTTGCGACAAAAAAATACACGACAAATAAAACACACACAGGCGACAGTAAGATATTATGTCGACCATCAACGGTGCGACAGCAAATGAGCTCAACGAACGTAAATGCAACAGATTGTTCTCTCGACAGACAAAGGGAAGCCATGAAAATTCTAGCATGATAATAATTATAAAATAGCAGCTTGTGGACTGCATTTTCTTTGGCACCTGCACCACGGTAATGATATATAAACAGCATTATATCTTCACACCAACGCGAATCATACCTAAGCTCTCGGTACATTTTACAATCGCTAACGCGCCGCAGTGGCGAACTAACGGTGTACCGCGCGGCTATAGGTAATTATTACAAGGACAGGACCGAGTCAAAATACTGTTTAGATATCGTTACCGTGCCTTTGCACACTTGTAGGCCCTACTCCCAGAATGAGTAGGCAAAACAGAGCATCGTGATAACGATAGGAAAGAAATTGGAAACTTTGTACGAATAGTTAAAGACAAAAAAATACCTACTATTTAAGTAATGTGGATGAATTAACG